>OY728159.1:1082070631-1087070631 GCA_963277665.1 Viscum album
TCCATGAATCACATTTCATCTTTTAGAACAATAGATATAAATTCTAAAATCTTCCTTCTATCTTCACTGTCTTAACTTATTTTAGAAGAAATATTTTCACTATCACTCAATGTATGAGTAGCACTCAAAATTTTAATTAATTTTTCTTTATTTTTCCTTTTAAAATATGTATCGTTCTTCTTCAAAATAGAATAATCGGCATTGATATTCCCTACATTTCTATATTCATGACATATAACATCATTTGACTCATTTTTTTATTCTCTTTTAACATACCTTTTATATTTTTCCTTCATATACTTTTGATTATTGTTATTAAAAGGTTTATACATCTACAATATCTTACACATCTGTTTTTATAATTGAAAAACTCTTCTTCACTTAGTTCTATATAAATTTCATCCAAATTATGTTTTTTAGTATTAGTGAAAGTAACTCCTTTATTCATATTCTTATCTATTTCATAATATCTTTTCATCTCAAAAGTTTTTTTTGGAATAAAAAAATTAATTTAGGATAATATCTTTTCAGGCGATGTTCATGCTATCTCAATATTCCGATAAATTCTTCAACTTTTAAATCTATTAATACTTAGTATCCTTTAAAGTTATTCTCTTACATTCACAATATCTCAGAAAAATATCAATAATATTCTCAAATATATTTTCATCATTTATATCTCCAAATTATTGAAATCTATTCACAATATTCATGAATTTTTGAGACATCTGGATATTTGACACTCCAAGTAATAAATCCAAACTTGATATTTTTATCTAGGAAAAAATAATCTAATTTCAAAAACAATTAATGTTATAGAATATATAATCTATAAATTATTCTAAATTCTATTAGATTTATCACAAGAATAAATTTGACTATATTTATTCTTTGTTATAGCACAAAATAAAGTATTCCAAACTTTATTGTTGATTTGAAACATAACTTTCTTATTAGATGTAAAATGTGAAATAACCTTTTTGAAAACTTGTACTTATTGACTTGTATTAAGTAATTATCAAAACTGATGTTAATATCATAATTTTTCAGTATATCTCTCTAATACTCAGAATTTTTACCATTAAATATTGTTAATTGGTTCTGATTCAATCCTTCAAGTGTTTATACTAAAAGATTAACTTCCAAAATAACATTTCTATAGTTATATATCAATAAAAGGGAAATATTGAAAATTTCTCTAAAACCAAGTGTTGTACTAATTAGTCTACTTCAAGATTTGGTTGAATTGAAGGATTAATATGATCCTTAAAAAATAAATTCCTCTTAAAAACAATTATTGTTCAAATTGACTGTATATTAGAAACATTGAACAAAAATTAATAAAACATTATAGTAGAATAGATGAAATGTAATTAATATTTTGAGATGTGAAGTCTCTATGAAATAAAAAACTATGTAAGTATAACTATAAATATATAATAATAAAATATATAATGTAAAATAACAAAATTGGGGTTTTGGATTACACTATGTGGGATACTTAAAAGATATTATTATGAAAGGGTATACAAGTTTCTATATGTGAAACTTCTTGAATTTTAATCCAAGGAGGTAGGAGGACCAACACATTCATCCAGATACACAAGTTCCAAGATAGAACCTATCTAATCAATTACCATAAATACCAAAAACTTTTCCCAAGAACTTTTTTGATCTGCATAATCGATGACACCAAGTCCTTACCCTAGGAATTATTTTATAAAAAATGATCAACATATTATAAAACAATTACAAAAATAGATAAATACTGCCTTTACAATGAAACTCACGTAATAGGGATATAAGAAAAAAATAAAATAAAAAAAACAAATTTATAAGCCCTCATATTTAATAATAAAATTTTTATTAGTGGTTTATTTAATATTTATCTCTAGCTTGAGCTTCATCCTTTATTTATTGAAAATTAGAAAAATGAACATTTTGAATGAATGAGATATTACCTAAAATCCCATAAACATATTATATAATATGGGTATATTGTAGGATATGATGAAGAGAGTCATAAGGCATAAAATGATATTTCATGCCTTTTCTAATTACGTATCATACTATACAAATGATAGAGTGTTGTATTTCATGGTTTGGGAAAACCCTTCCACTACCTTCAACAAACCATACAGTCCTCAGTATTTATTGTGAATTATAAAGCATTTAAAACATTCTTATACCCCATGAAATCATAGACTATTATTAGTTATGTTGTAAGGAGTGTATAATGTAATTATACTACACTATATTTCCATTAATTATATACTATGACTCATTTAGAAATTCTATGACTCGCTATAGGAGAAAATATTAATATATTAACATTTATATTTCTTACACCTAATTATTTAATTTAATAAACTGTCTCATGAGATAAAATGAATGAGGAGTGTGATGTGTTCATGCATGAGATGCATGACTTGGTTGAAGTAGAATTAACTTTTTCATTATAATGCATGAGTAAATTCAGCACCACCCATAGAGTATCCTTAGAACTATATAATGGATAGTTCCATGAAATGGAAGTTGTGTATGGATGTTTGGTCAAGACTCCCTAGAACCCAAATCTTTCTACACATCTTTCCATGCGTATGAGGTGTTAGAAGAAAATAATAGGAAGTGGAGTCTCATCCAAACAAAAAATGTTTTAGTTCCAACTCATGAATAACTTCAGAGGTGGGGCATCATTGGGATTCCAAACCATTGATCTTCCTTAAACCCATATGTAGAAGAAGATGATGTAGTGGCTCAACGGTTAGAGGTATGCACATAATTTATAATTTTTCTTCATTTCCTATTTTCATTGTTATTCATATATCTATGCATGTAGACATTGGTTATGGGATTTTGACTACTTTCATAGCTTTTATTAAGTCTTAATAGACCCCTGGTGATCCCATAAATGTTATTAAATCTGCCCATGTTTTTAAATTTATGAGATCATAAAGGAAATGAAGAAATTCTAAATCATATTATATGTCAATAGCTAGCTGTAAAATATGATAGGAAAATATGATTTAAGGGTTATGTATTGTGACATATGATATGGGATATCATAAGCTATGACATGTTATAAACTCTTGGTTTTACACTAGTCATTTCAAACTACCATATCCTATCATAAAATATGATTGGTGTGCAGTTTATTTGAAAAATAGAGTATCGTTAAACAATTACAATTTCTCATTATATTGTAAAATACAATTCGACAAAAACCAATCACATAAGGAATATCATATTTGATGATATAATTTTCTATCAAAGAGTACAATAAGAAAAAAAACATTAAATATAATTATTATCATATTTTATGAAAGAATTTTCTATAATAGAATATGATAAATTACACATAAAGGTTTTATGAACGACCATCTATAAATCATAAATTATGATTAAAGGTGGATCATAAACTATAATAGAGAGGAAAAATTTTATTTTTCTTTATTTTAAATTATGAATTGAAGTTAATTATTCATAAATGGTTTATAAATATAAAAAAAAATATTTTGGGATATTTATTAATTTATAAAAGTGTTTTATACATAAATTAATTAAAAAAAATTTAGGATTAATTATTTAAATATTTTAAAACATTTATTATAAATATTCCATTAATATTATGTTTTAATATTAAATTATATTTTTAAAATTTATATAGCATATATTATTATTTAAATATAACGTGTTTATATGAAAAATTATAATATTTGTTTTAAAGTGTATAAATTACAAAAAAAATCATAATATAAAGTGTATATTTAAGAAAATTATGTAATGTTAATAATAATTAATTTTAAATGTTAAAATTAAAAGAGCCTTATTTGGAAATTATGTGATATTTAAATTATGTAAAATATTTATATAATAAAAAATTGAAATAAAAAATACTTTTATTTCATGAAATACTATATATTAAAATAAAATTATATATAATGAATAATATGAAAATTCATATTATAAAATGAATATAAAGAGTTTATATTTAAAATTATAAAATTTCCAGAATAAATAAAGCTAAAATTATAAAAAATTTATAGTAAATCTTTTATTTATTAATTGTTCATGGATATTTATCTCATGTTTAGATATTTGAAGTGTTCATTTATTTAAAGTTTATTCCCTTGTTTTATTCATGGATATAAATTTTTTATATTAAGAATATGTTTATTCTTTACTTTTAATTGTTTAAACTATTTCTTATAAATTTTCAAGGCTTGAATTACATGTTAGGATTTCTGGTATATTTTTTAGTTTCCATCTACCTTAATCATAGTTTGTAAATAATGGTGTTAGCTTGAATTTGACTGTTTACTGTACTTTATTCTTATTATGTGTTATAGTTATCATAAATTAAATTCTCTCTTGACTAAATTATCCCTGGGGAGAGGGACTTATGGTCGGACTTCCCATTGTCCTCGAATCTATTCCTTATTTGAGAAACGTGAGGGTTGTATATTTTTCATTCTAGGTTTACTTGTGTGAAAATTTTCAATCTCATATAATGCTAAGCCTTTAAATGAATAGTTCATATTCCTTATACATGAGATGTCTTTAGATATGTATGAATACATTTGTCTTATAATTTTGAGTGAGTAACAGAAAATTGTGCGTTGTGTAAAGTGTTTCATATCAATATGTTTTGAATATATTTATTTGGTGAATGAAACAATATTCCAAAACTAAATCATTAGTATTATGCATACATGATGTGAGCTAAAATTTTAAACATTTAGTTATTTTTATTCATTGAAAATACCCCATATTGTAGTTCAATTCCCAGGTCGATATTAGTTTCTATTGAATTTTTTAAATTAGAACTTAATTATAAATTCTCTTTAAATATGGTGATTCTTATTAATTATTAGGGTGGAATTTAATTGTAGGAAAACACTAAATTATGAATGAATGTGAACTTTTGTAGGTTGTAAAATTATAAATACCATAAGTGACCATGAAATCCATGTTCACTATGCTTACCGAGGGTACTGACCATATGTTTCCCCTAAATGAACCTGTTATCACACGGTAGGCATGGTGACCACACCTTTAACTTACCATGATATGTAACGACCCAAAATTTTGAATAAATTTTGTTTCCTAATTTTTTGTGTTATTTTATTTTATACTCAACAAAACTATTTCATTTAACAAAATGAGTATAATTAAAATGAGACCGTTGGGTTTCAACTGTTATATGACTGTCGGTCAGTATGACCGTTGGAAACTAAATGTTGCAATTATTGTCTATAAATACAAGTGATCTTGGTTAATTAATATAGAAAGAAGGTTTGATGGCCTCATCCAGTAGTCTCAGGCCGATCAAAGCCCATCTGATGGAACTTGGGAAGGAGGTATCACCAATGGGCTTTGCTCTGGACCAAACCCAAGCCGAACTTCATCGTGTGAAACTATAACGGAATCCCCTTCGTGAGAAGTTAAAGTTGATAGAAATCACCACTCAGACAATGTTGGCCGAGACGCCCCAATATTCTATCACCTTAGCACACCTTACACTTAGTTCATATGCTGGGGTTATAAGGGGCTATGTAACGAGACCATAACTGCCTTGTGTAATCCCTTGATTTAAATAAAAAATTGTGATTTCTTTTTATAGTGAAGTTTGAGAATTTTAAAATGTCCGAATAAATATAGTATTCATATTATTGTTGAATTTTAGAAAAAGTATATTTTAAAAATATTTATGTAAACCTTAAATAATTAATAATGTGTAATGATTTTCAAAAAATAGTCTTCTACAGTTATGTTCAGTAAGAAATTTAGAGTCTAATAAGATCAAATTAATTTTTGATGAATAGTAAATTACGAATAGTGATTTTACGCTTATGATTAGTAATATGATAAAATGTATTAAGTAACCTCAATTAAGAAAGTATTAATATAATCTAGGCACCTTTATTAAGTAATGTGATTCAATAAAATAGATAAATAACTGTTTCAGAATTTATTGGTTAAGTATTAGTTTTTTCGGGTGAATAGTGTCTTTTATTTAAAAATTAAATTAAAAAAATTTAGAAAATTATTTTCATAAAATGGAGTTCATTTTAGAAATTAGATCATTGATATTTGGTTAAGGTGAATTTTTGGGATTTTTCTGAGAAAGTTGAATTTTCGGTGAATAGTGAAAATACAATTTTTGAGTTTTAGGTGTTTAATGACATCATTAAGGATTTAATAATTATGAAATAATTATAGTAGACCTATTAATAGTAATATAATTTATAAGGTTTCCCAAGTGGCCAAAACCATGGGCAAATACCATGGGAAAGCCCATGGTTTTTCCAATACCACTGATGAGGTGTCCCTTGGCAATTAATGCTTTGTCTCCTCACTTATCCTATAAATAACAATCCTTTCCCACGTCATTTTCATTTACAAATCCTCCTCAACGAAGTTATTGTCTCATTACATCCCAATGAGTCCTCCCAAGGTTCCCTAATCCCTCACGGTACTGACCTTTGAGTTTTAAGAGTTACGTTTTAAGGTAAGGGATCCTACCTCTCTCTTTCTTTTCAAGTACCCTTGTTTATGTCATTTCTTTTAATCCCCATGTTATTATGTTGGGGGTGTTATTTTATATTCATATTACTTTACTTTTCAGGTTTATATGATTATAGAACCCCTCTTTCTCTCATCAATTCATTTTAAAAATATTTAAGTGTTGTCGTTAGGCTGCCGAGTTTTTGTAAGGGATTCTTTCACCCTTCTCATTTCCAAGTTATATTTTCATGTCAAGTATTTCAAGTTCCTTTTATTATGTTGGGGTATGATATTCCATATCCATCATACTTCCCTCTTTATTTTCATATGATGAGATAACCTATTTGATCTCATCAATTCATTTTTTTTAAGTTTTAAGTGACGCCGTTAGGCTGCCGAATTTTCATAAGAGAAATCTTATTTTTGTCTTTCTTTCAAGTTTCTCATTTCTTATGGTACGTCTTTCAATTTTCATTACCATGTTCTTATATCCTTTATATTCTATCCCCATACTTTTTTATGGATCATTTATTAATGGGTGACCCATTTCCCCTCTCTTTTCAATGTTTTCTAAAACCCTGCAACATAGCCGTTATGTTGCCGAATTTTTGTCTCAAAATGTCTCTCTCTTTGTCTCAAATTATTTTATTTTATTAGTTGAATACTCAATTATATTTATTCTACAGGTGTATTCACATATATATCAAAATTTTATATTTTAATTCTGGTATTTACATACATGAAACCCGCTTTCCTTCTCTATGGGTTTAAAGGGACATAAATATCATGTCTTAAAAGCAGTTTTTAAAATGTTATTATTATGAAATTAAACCCATTTATTTTATGATATCTAGGTTATTTATGAAATTTTTTATGATGATATATGTGTCTCACATGATAATAAATACAAATTAAGGGTGTGCCCTGATAGCGCTTCAATGCATTGGGTAAAGACTTAATCTCTAGAGATGACCATTTTAACGATACCTTGGTGAATAACCTTGGAAATTTTTTTTAATGACACCTTGGGGATGGACCTTGGTGATACAGAAATGATTTTCTAGGTTAAATGTTGTAGCCACATCTTCAAGTTATGAAAGACATTATTTTTATTATGATATTCCTCATGATCTCTTTCTCATGCCTTAAAGTTATTTATCATGAATTTGTTGATGTATCTCATGTTCACATGTAAAATGTTTCCCTTGTTTCCCTTACTAGGCCTTCTGCTCACCCTTTCCTTTGATGTATGCTCCTAGGTTATTAGATGCTGAAATGAAATTAGGATGAACAAATGAATAAGCCTTTCAAGTGTTTAAGAATAATTTTTTTATGTCGTCATATATTAAGTTCCTAGTTTCTAAGACACTAAACCTTAAAGATCCTCGGTTTTGTATAATGTAATGAAAGCTTATGTGATAAAAAGGTTGGATGTTATAGTTGGTATCAAAGGATGGTTTAGTTATTTATGGAAATTAGGATATGAAAACTTTAGGAAGAACCCTATAGAAAAGTTTAAATAAAGTAAATCTTCCTAGTATTTTGGTGAGTATTGAGTAAGTGGTTTATCAAAAAATACATCATTGTCTGGATACGAGCAGGTAGAGGTGGCTCTGGTATAGATGTACATAGGGGTAAAACCCGAAAACACCACTTTGACCTAGAATCGAATGGAAACTGGTACACGACAATAGGCCTTGCTGCACTCTTGGTTACGACACTACCAGGGGATATGTTTGGTTAATCGCAATCTTTTTATGAATCATTATGAAGGAATTATAGAAAAATGTAATTATCTAAGCATGAAGTTTTAAGACATAAAATACTTTTTAGTTAAAATATTCATAAATGAAATAAGTTTCTCATGAAGGATTTATTCTTTTAGAAAATTTCCCCATCATCTAGGAATAAGTTGACGTATTTCCGGAGGAGTTACCCGGACCTTCCCCAGAAAGATAGGTAGAGTTCTCCATTGAACTCATACCTGGATCTCATCCGATGTCAAAGACACCATATAGGATAGAAAATGTGGAGATAGAGGAATTAAAGAAACAACTTCGAGATCTTTTGGAAAATGGTTTTATCCGACTAGGTGTGTCTCCTTGAGGAGCACCAGTTCTCTTTGTGAAGAAGAAGGATGGATCGATGCAGCTATGCATTAATTATAGAGAACTGAATGGGACCATAGTGAAGAAAAAATACTCTCTTCCAAGAATTGATGACTTATTTGACCAACTTCGTGGGGCTCAATTCTTCTCTAAGATTGATCTTCATTCTGGTTATCATCAATTGGGGGTGAAGAATGTTGATATTCCAAAAATTTCCTTCCAATCAAGATATGGGCATTATGAGTTTTTTTTTATGCCCTTCGGACTGACTAATGCGCCTTCTTTTTATGGATAAAGAATAATTTGATTTTGGAAACTTATGTTTATCAAATGGATATCCTTTTGTATGGGAAAATGGTTTAGTGATTAAATGATAAAAGTTATTTTGGACTATGTTTTCTTTTTTGGGTTACTATATTCCTAAGGGAAATAAAATACTACAGGATTTAAATTGAGGAGGAATGGTTGATTTTTTTTATGTATTTATTATGGACATATGGTGATTTAGGTTATTTCTATAAAATGATGAACCTAGCATAGAAAATATGTGAATAGGTTCATTACACTTTAGTATGAGACTTTAATAGTAGTCGATGTTATTTGGAGATAAATGTTAATATTTATTGTGGAAGACTATGTTATCAAATCCTTCTGAGTTTTGGGTTCAAATCTTAGTTTGGTTTTTTCTGAATAATTTTAAGGATGATTGTGTATTGAATGGTCTTTCTGGAACTTTGGGTACCTTTTGTTGAATTTTGGAGATTAATAGTATTTTTTTCTTTTTATAAAGGATTATCCTTTTTGGGGATTATATGATCTCGTATTAATCATTTTAGTTTTAGTTGATGAATAAAGACAAGGGGAATATATATTTCTTCTTTTGTGGATTATGTGATTCTCTAGAAGATGATTCTGGTGATTTTGATGAGACCAAGTGTTTTTGAATGCTCATTGTTTGGAGAAAAGATTAGTCTTGTAAAAACTTATTAAAGGATGAAACTCTACTTGAAGGTAAGTATATTTCCTTATGTTTTATTCTCTGTAGTAAATGAATTCCTCAAAATTTTGAAAAGGAACGTAAAACAAAAATGTTGTTGGTTTATGTTTCCTACTGGGTGATCAAACACAGTTTAACACATCTTAATTTTGTTATCTTCTTGTGATTATTTTTCTCCTAATCATGTTTTCTATCACTCTCCATCAGAACATGACCCTTTTTTTTCTCTTCCATATCCATGTTTTCCTATATGGAATCCTATTATGGGTTAACTCGGGTGACCTTTGTACTTCCCTTTCTTTCTATTAAAGTAATAGTTTTATTGACTCTTTTTCAGATGTGGGACTTTCAATGAAAATTTCAAGCCCAATTTTAAAAATTGTGAGGACGCAATTTCTTAAGGGGGAAGAATGTAACGACCCGAAATTTTGAATAATTTTTTTTCCTAATTTAGTGTGTTATTTTATTTTATACTTAACAAAACTATTTCATTTAATAAAATGAGTATAATTAAAATAAGACCGTTGGGTTTTGACTATTATATGACCATTGGTCAGTATGACCATTGGAAACTAAATTTTGCGATTATTGTCTATAAATACAAGTGATCTTGGTTAATTAATATAGAAAGAAGGTTTGATGGCCTCATCCAGTAGTCTCAGGCCGATCGAAGCCCATCTGATGGAACTTGGGAAGGAGGTAGCACCACTAGGCTTTGCTCTAGACCAAACCCAAGCCGAACTTCATCGTGTGAAACTGGAACGGAATCATCTTCGTGAGAAGTTCAAGTTGATATAAATCACCACTCGGGCAATGTTGGCTGAGCCGCCCTAAGATTCTATCACCTTAGCACACCTTACACTTAGGTTATATGCTGGGGTTATAAGGGGCTATGTAACAAGACCGTAATTGCCTTGTGTAATCCCTTGATTTAAATACAAAATTGTGATTTCTTCTTATGGTGATGTTTGTGAATTTTTAAATGTATGGATAAATATAGTATGCATATTATTGTTGAATTTTAGAAAAAGGATATTTAAAAATATTTATGTAAACCTCAAATAATTAATAATGTGTAATGATTTTCAAAAAATAGTCTTCTACAGTTATGTTCAGTAAGAAATTTAGATTCTAATAAGATCAACTTAATTTTTGATGAATAGTAAATTATGAATAGTGATTTTACGCTTATGATTAGTAATGTGATAAAATGGATTAAGTAACCTCACTTAAGAAAGTATTAATATAATCTAGGCACCTTGATTAAGTAATGTGATTCAATAAAATAGATAAATAACTGTTTCAGAAATTATTGGTTAAGTATTAGTTTTTTCAGGTGAATGGTGCCTTTTATTTAATAATTAAATTAAAAATATTTAGAAAATTATTTTCATAAAATGGAGTTAATTTTTAAAATTAGAGCATCGATATTTTGTTAAGGTGAATTTTTGGGATTTTTCTGAGAAAGTTGAATTTCCGGTGAATAGTGAAAATACAGTTTTTGAGTTTCAGGTGTTTAATGACATCATTAAGGATTTAATAATTATGAAATAATTCTGGTCGACCTATTAATAGTAATATAAGGTATGAGGTTTCCCAAGTGTCCAAAACCATGGGCAAATACCATGGGAAAGCCCATGGTTTTCCAATACCACCGATGAGGTGTCCCTTGGCAATTAATGCTTTGTCCTCTCACTTCTCCTATAAATACCAAGCATTTCCATCATCATTTTCATTTCCAAATCCTCCTCAATAAATTTATGGTCTTATTACCTCGCAAGGATTCCTCCCAAGGTTCCTCAATCCCTCAAGGTCCCAACCTTCGAGTTTTAAGAGTTACGTTTTAAGGTAAGGGATCCTACCTCTCTCTTTCTTTTCAAGTAATCTCGTTTATGTCATTTATTTTAAGCCCCATGTTCTTATTTTGGGGTTGTTCTTTTATATTAATATTACTTTCCTTTTAATTTTCATATTATTAGAGAACCCCTCTTGCTATCATTAATTCTTTTTAAGAATGTTTAAGTGGAATCGTTAGGCTGTCGAATTTTTGTAAGGGATTCTTTTACCCTTCTCATTTCCAAGTTATATTTTCATGTCAAGTCTTTAAAGTTAATTTTCTTATGTTGGGGTATGATCTTCCATATACATCATACTTCCCTCTTTATTTTCATATTATTATATACCCTATTTGATCTCATCGATTCATTTTTTTTGAAGTTTTAAGTGACGTCGTTAGGCTGCCAAATTTTCATAAGAGAAATCTTATTTTTGTCTTTCTTTCAAGTTTTTCATTTATTAAGGTGTGTATTTAAAATTTCATTAAAAAGTTCTTATATCCTTTATATTCTATCCCTATACTTTTTTATGGATCATTTATGAATGGTTGACTCATGTCCCCTCTCTTTTCAATGTTTTCTAAAACCCTGCAACATAGTCGTTATGCTGCCGAATTTTCGTCTCAAAATGTCTCTCTCTTTTTCTCAAATTATTTTATTTTATTAATTTAATACTCAATGATATTTATTATATAGGGTTATTCACATATATATCTAAATTTTCTATTTTAATTCTGGTATTTACATACATGAAACCTGATTTCCTTCTCCGTGGGTTTAAAGGGACGTAAAGATCATGTCTAAAAGCAGTTTTTAAAACGTTATTATTATGAAATGAAACCCATTTATTTTTTGATATATGGGTTATTTATGAAATTTTTTATGATGATATATGTGGCTCACATGATAATTAATACAAATTTATGGTGCTCCCTCATAGATCTTCGATGCATTGGGTAAAGATTTAATTTCTAGAGATGACTATTTTAACGATACCTTGGTGAATAACCTTGGTAATTTTTTTAATGACACCTTGGGGATGAACCTTGGTGATACGGAAATGATTGTCAATGTTAAATGTTTTAGCCACATCTTCAAGTTATGAAACACGTTATTTTTATTATGATATTCCTCATGATCTATTTCTCATGCCTTAAAGTTATTTATCATGACTTTATTGATGTATCTCAAGTTCACATGTAAAATGTCCCCTTGTTTCCCTTACTGGACCTTATGCTCACCCTTTCCTTTGACGTATGCTCCCAGGTTATGAGATGATGAAATGAACTTAGGATAAACAAATGAAGAATCCTTTCAAGTGTTTAAGAATAATTTTTTTATGTCATCATGTATTAAGTTCTTGGTTTCCAAGACACTAAACCTTAAAGATCCTCGGTTTTGTATAATGTAATTAAAGTTTATGTGATTAAAAGGCTGGATGTTATATGATAACTATTCATGGTTACCTTCCCACCATAATACACCTTGTACTCATGCTAAGTTTACCTACTGTGAGTTCCATCAACTGACCATGTACTCAAAAATATCATAAAGGAAAAATAACTAACTGCATGAACAAAATTCATTTACTATGAAACTAAACCTAGGATAGGAATACCTGCCTTGATCCCTTATTTTTTAGCCACCATCCCACAGTAAACACACTAAACATGACCTTCAAGGTAAGAATGCTTACCACAAGATTTATCTCCCTACCGTACCATGTATTTTCCTTCTAAAATACCATTATAGACCCCAAGCCTCTAATTCCCCTAAAGATAAAGATCCCTCTTGATCGATGATTAAACGAGATCTATTGGATAAGTGTTACTCCAAAAGTTTCCACCACCATTTATCTTCCACCACTTTGAGTATAAACTAGGCGCCACCTACCCTACTGATTTCACCTTATGCTTCCACCTTTGAATCCAAGATTATCATAGAGTGAATCCACTCTACCATAAGAATCATGGAAGTAATATACTCCAATTTGATATCATCACTGACTCAAGGTGTGGTCTAGCTGATCATACCATGAGAAAAGCCACCCTATCTTCCCATCCTCTGAGCGTGCACTGGTAATCCACTATTGTGAAGGAGAATGTTGTTTTTCAACACCAGATCCATGTGATAAAGGACCGGGATACCATCTACCTGAAATCAAGGAAGTGGCATCAAGTTAATTTTTTGAGAATCTCTTCTCACTATTAAATAGATTAACTGGTAGGTTTCAGTTTCAAGTGTGATGTAAGTAGAAAAATCCATTCTACTAAGAAGATTCATCACCACTAGTAGAGAAATGGTTGGCCTTCACTATCCAACGATGGGATAATCTGAGTTATAGATACTGGAATACATGACATCTCATGGGTAAAATAATTCTACCCAAAAACTACACAAAATAACTAGGCCCACAATTAAAATCCTAGGACCATTTTCCTTTACCCACTACTAAGAATCACTAGATCACTCCACCATTAAAAGGATATTGGGATGGATCATGGAAGAGTACCTATTCCTTATAGAAGTTATCCTAAACCCTCCTTATGGATACATGTCAATTATCGATCTGATTTTAAAACTAATTCCTAAATACATTCCAGAATTCAATGAAGAAACATGTGCCCCTCAAACAAACAGAACCTTGGTAGCATAGCACTATTTAAGGGAAAGAACCTAATATGGAAGGGGATCCCTCAATCATCACCAACCATGATTCTTGTATTTTTAATTTAGTTTTATAATACTCTAGTGATGGCACACTAGACCCTCTATAGTTCAGATAAGGATAATCCCCTCACCTCCCATATTATTAAATTCTAATATTTCAATACTAATATTAACTCCTCTATAGAATTTAATGGTGTTTTCAGTATAGGTTTCTTCTGATTATATTTTAATTTATTCTTCTTGTTTTTGGAATTGCACACACAATCCAATTAGATTAATTCCACTTCATTTGATAGAATAGAGTGGGGATAATTTTAGGTTAAATGGATATATCCAAATACCAAGTTAGGAAAGGGTAGGAAATATAGTGATCATTTTATTTCTTTATCTGAACTAAAACTGTCTAATGCAAGAAATAATTTGGATTCAATTGATGAGGGTGTGGTTAAAACCCAAATGAATAATGATTCAACAGGTTAATGAGGGAATAATCCAAGGTTGGACCATTTATTATTTAATTTATCTTAAAAATTTGAATCCATAAAACAATATTTAAGCACACATACAACACTATCTTCTCTAGAGATAATCTAATCCCCATTATTACTACATTTTCTTAGGTTCAAAATTTTTTTTGTTGAGCACCCCATGATACGAACACATCAAACTAGGCATCATTTCTAGGGATTTCAATGTTTTGTTTAAATTTTGTTTAAAAAAATGTTTTCAAATGACTAGATCTAGCTCTTATAACCTTACTATATTTGTTCCATAGGTTGATAGAACTATGTTCTCAAGACTGGGAACTTTAATATATACAAAACAATAAGAAAGAATGTTTTTCACCATTCCATTGGCAGAATATACCTCCTCAATTTAATCCTCCTCAAAAGATATAATAGGAATTGAAGAGATAGAGGGTAATCTAGCTTGAGTTAATATAACTTTGATAGAAATGTATACACAAAATTTCAATTAAATTATCAACATGGATGTGAAATTAAAACTAGAATGATTGGGATATTTCCTAAGTTTCATGGGCTATCTGGTAAAGTCCCAAATAGGCACTTAAGATAATTTAAAGAAGTTTTCAATGGATTAAGAACTAGAGGAGTCACTGAGGCTCAAGTAAACTAGAAGGTTTTTCACTTCTCACTTGAGGGAGCATCCAAAGAGTATCTCTATAATCTATATCTAGGAGAATTAAAATCATGGGAGGAGTTACCGAAGATTCCCATCTATAAATTCTTTCCTACTTTAAGGAGTTCCCAACTCTTAAATGAAATTTATGGAATCAAACAGGAAACTGGAGAAACTCTCTATGAATTTAGGGAAAGGTTTAAGAAACCAAACACAACCTTCCCATGCCATCCATAAAAATAACATCACTTCTTAAAATTTTTATAAAAATTATTGATGGATAATGACTTGAACCTACTTGATTCTTATTCAGAAGGAGTACTTATTGATAACTCACCAGCTAAGGTAATATAACTAATTGAAAGAATGTTACAAAAAACCTAAAAATTTGGTACCATAACTAAAACCAAAGGAGTACATGAGGGAAAATCTACAAATCACCCTTGTTTTAAAAGAAATTAATTAATTAACTTCCCTTATGAGACAATTATCTATGAATAAAGTTTAGGAATCATCAACCACCACACCCCCAAGGGTCTTCCAACTGTGTTATTCCTAGGATCATTTTACTGAATTATTCCCTCAAATTCAAGGAACTAAAAGCTACGATGCCATATTCCATAGGTAATTCTAGGATCAACCATGTGGAAACCACGTATTTAGATAACTACCCAATAACAAATTTGGATCTGGGATCCAACCAACTCAAATACCACCATTTCAACATGCTTCTAATTAACCTTTCCAACCACCTCCATTGTAGAGACATAATTTACAACCATTTATAAGCTACCAAGAAAGAAAAACATAAGAAATGTCCATGAAAAACATGACGAGATTGGTAACAGAATCTATAAATAATCAACACACCACCCTCACCACTCTTGAGTAAGAATTAAAATAATTTAAAGAAAATATGTCCAACTCATAACAACCCTGAATAATATGGTAAATAAAGTCTTGTGTAATATTACTACTCAAAAAATTCCAAACAGTAAGGGAGATGTCAGTGATGTTACATTGAGGAGTGAGAAATACCTAGAATATAGTAAAGTATTACCCATAGAAATTAAAACTAGAAGTTCAGTAGAAAAAATATTTCCCAGAAAAAGAACCTGACGAGGATACAGGGGAAGAACCATAAAAATATAAAAGAACAACCATGTAAGATCCACATAAACACCTAACTCCATTCCCTGTAGAAATACAAAAAACCAAGAATAACCAAGGGGGGATCACTACAGTAAGAGATACTAGAAGCTTTCAAAAAAAGGGAAATCAATATCCCCCTACTAGAAGCCATTCTCCATATTCCAATGTATATAAAATTCATTAAGGATATGTGCACTAGTAGAAGAAGATTAAAAGTTAATAAATAGGTATGACTAGGTGAGAATGTTTCTTCTCTTTTTACCCATTAAATTCCCTAAAAATGTCAGGATCTAGGTACATTTTCTATTCCATATATAATTGAGGAGCTTAATTTTTATAATTCACCATGTGAATTCAGTGATTCAATTAATGTAATGACTTATTCCATTAATTCTTATTTATAGATAGGATAAATTAAACCCACTCATGTGGTTGTATATCTTTCTAATAGAGAAATTGTCTATCCAATAGGTGTTCTTGAGGATTTCCTGGTAAGTTTACAAGGTTACCAATTCCCTGTTGATTTTTAAATTATTAACATAGAATAAGGAAAAGTTAATGATCATTATCCAATTATTCTAGTTAGGACCTTTCAAAAGAGGACTAAAACTATCATAAATTTCAATAAAGGCACCCTTTTTATGAAATTTTGTGAGGAGATAGTGGATTTCAACATTCTTGATTCAATTAAACATCCAAATAAAGAACATTATATTTTCACCTTAAAACATTTTGAACTCCCCTATTTCTATAGAGAGGAAATTGAAATGTCTGATGACATAATTGGACTAGGAGAAGCTTTGGAAACACCCAAACAACTGGATAAATCTATTTTTGAAGGTGAACTTAATCTGGAGAACATTTCAATGGATGATCAATTTAAAGAAATTCATGAGTATTATTTTGATGATTTACTAAAATATGACACTAACATTTCTTTCTGACATGAATAGGTTTCCAATATAGATGATAGTGAAATGAAAACATCTCTAGAATCCCCCCTGGATTATAATTAAAGTTGATACCCTAAAATTTGAAATATCGTTTTTTAAAGAAAATTAGAAACTACTGGTCATAATTTCCAACAACTTATAACCTAACTATGAAAACCAACTATTGAAAATATAGAAAAATAATATTAAATCCATATTATGGATATTGGGTGATATTCCAAAAATAATTCCTACCATATGCATGCATAAAATTTTATCGGAAGAAGAAACCAATTTAGTAAGACAACCCCATAAAAGGCTCAAATCAAGCCTCCTAAAGATAGAAAAAAATGAAATTGAGAGACTCTTGAAATATAAAATAATTTATCTCATCCTAGATTCGTAATGGGTGATACCAATTCAAATTGTTCCCAAGAAAACTAGTTACACAAATTTGAAAAATGAAAATAATTAAATAATACCCACTAATATCCAGAATACTTGGATAGTTTGTATCAACTAAGGATATTAAACCATGTAACCAAGAAAGACTACTTCCTCATAATATTTGGGATAAATAATAAAAAGACTAGCTAGGAAAGGACATTATTGTTTCCTTGATGAGTTTTTGATGTATCTTCAAGTTACCATTGATCCTTATGACCAAGGAACCCATTTTTTCAATAATAAAATGTGATAAAATACAAAGTTCACTATAAAACCTCCACTTAATACCACCCATAGAAAAATGGTATGGTAGAGGTATCCAACAAAGAAGTCAAAAGGATCTTAGAGAAGATAGTACAACCCAACTGCTATGATTGGAGTAAGAAGATAGAAGATAGACTATGGGTATAAAAAACTATATACAAGACCCCATTAGGTATATCTTCTTACTGAATTATTTATGGTAAACATTTCCACTTTACTATTGAGCTACATCACAATTTCTATTGGGCTATCAAGTGAGTAAGCCTAGAGTTAAGCAATGATGGAGAACAAATAAAATTGAAATTAATGGATCTTGAGGAATTGAGTATATAAGAATATGAGAACTCTCTACTGTATAAGGAGAAAACCAAATCTTCCCATGAAAAGTTGACCCAAAAAAAAGAATTTCAAAAGAGAGACAAAGAAGTACTATTTTCTTCAAGAATGAAACTTTTACTAGGTACGCTTCATTCCAAATAGAATAGACCATACACAATAACTAATACTTTTCATTTTGGTGTTATTGAAATTAAGGTAGAAGGTTCAAAGTAACCATTGAAGGTGAATAAACAAAAACTAAATATTTACTAGGAGGGGTTTTGGAAAGAACCTCTAGAGGAGTCTCGACTCCTCCCCGCAGTTGAAAATATGTATTATCAAGTTTTCTCTTTCCTTTATGTGGTTCTAGCTGTTTATTTTATTTTGAAATATCTTTATTATAAAAATTAAAACTAAAAGTAAACTACGATAGTGTTATAACTAATTTTGGGGGAAGATATAAACCATACTCTATAAATAAATAAATAACCATTTTTCCTAAAAATATAGTTTTGGACTTTACTCATTTGTATAGTTTTTTATTTTAATTTTTCACCCTTTTCTTAAGATTCATTTCCACCCTACCTAGTGTGAAAATACAATGTTGGAATTTAAGTATTTCATGGGATATAATATTGTAATAATTTTAGTGATTACTGAGTTAGCTTGTCACTATTTTATGGAATTATGATCTTAGAACTAGGAAATGGAGTGTGAGTAAAAATATTTGTGTGGAATAAATTTTATAACTTTAAGTCATTAGAATTTTGAACATAATATGATGTGACATAACCTTTTTAATAAAAACACCTTAAGAAGACAACTTAAATTAAAATAATATAAGTCCTTCGAACCTAGAATAAAAATGGGAAATTGGGAACCCAAAATGCATCTCTGAGATAAGGGCACTATGTGTGTTTTTTTAATTAAATAAATCCATCTCAATAAGTGTTATACATAGTTATTTCCATGTAGTTATGGCTGGAAAAAAAATTCAAAATATATTATTCAAAAATTAGTCCATCTAGGGGAGGGGAATATTTAACCCATAGAAAGAGGGGCATTTTACTTAAAATACCTTCATTTTTGTTACATCGATAAAGTGGGAATTAAAACATTAGTTGGAGGAAACTTAAGAAAGAGGGATAAATTGAGGTTATTTTTTATTAAATTTTGATTCTAATTAAATATAATTCAATATACTTCTGAACTGAAACTTTGATTGAATTAAATTAAGGGAGTGGATTGATTCACAAATGAGGCAAGATAAATTGAACAATGGATGAGTATGTGTGTTATCTTTTCTCTGACTGGTAAATTTAAATTTAGGTAGGATGAACTTTATTTCTTTTAATTTTTGAATTAATTGTCCGACAGTTCAATAGTCTAAGTGTGAGGGAGTGTTGAGAGCTAGAATTTTAAACATTTAATAAATTTTATTCATTTTATTCATTGAAAATAACCCACAATATAGTTAAATTCCAAGGTTGATATTAGTTTCTAATAACGTTATGAAATTAGAACTTAATTAGAAATTGGATTTAAATATAGTGTTTCTCCTTAATTATTAGGGTGGTCTTTAATTTTAGGAAAATAATGCACTAAGAAAAAATATGAACTTTTGTAGTTTGGAAAATTATAATGCCCAAAAGTGAATATCACACCCACGGTCACTATTCTTACCATGGGTACTGGATGTATGATGCCCCTGTGTGAACTTATTGTCAAACAGTAGGCATGGTGATCATACCTTCAAGTTACCATAAGCACTACTCATGGTCACCCTCCCACCTTACCGCACCCTATATTCATTGTCAGTATACCTATCATGAGTTCCATCAACTGACCATGTGATCAAAAAATCTATAAAGGAAAAAACTGTTGACCTCATAAACATACTTCATTTATCATGCCACTATTCTCATGGTCAGAATACCTACTATGATCCCTTCCTTTTTAGCCACCATCTCATGGTAAGCACATTAATTTTTACATTCATCGTAAGAAATTTTATCACAATCTTTACCTACCTACCCAACTGTGCATCTACCTTCTAAGATACCATTATAAACCCCAAGCATGCACTTACCCTAAAGATAAAGATCACTCTTGATTGATGATTTAAGGAGATATATAAGTTGGATTATTATCTAAAAGTTTTCACCACCAGTTAGCTTCCACCATAATTAGTACAAACATGGTTTCACCTATCCTGTTGAAACCACCTTCTACTTCCACCTCAAAATATGAGATGAAAAAAAAGTGAATCCAATCTACTAAAATAATCATGGAAGTACCTCACTCCAATTTTATCTCTGTACTGAAACAGGGTGAGATCCAGCTGAGTGTTCCATGAGAAAAGCTTCCCTTCCCACACAACCTCTAAGGGAGCTATGGAAGTCCACTCTATCTTGAAGTAGAAATATTCTTTTCTACTCTAGATCCATTTAAAAAAGGACTGGGATCCCATCTATAGGAAATAAATGAAGTAGCATCAAGTTTAGTTTTTGAGAAGCTCATATCACATTAAATAGATCCACTAGCTAGTGTCATTTTCAAGCATGAGGTAAGTAGAAAAATACATTATGATGAGAAGTTGTGGTGCCATAGAAAAAGAAATAGTTGGCCTTAATCAGCCAATTATGGGAGAATATGAGTCACATATACTATAATACATGAAGTCTCATAGATAAAATATTTCTACCTAGGTGCTACACAAATTAACAAGGCCCAAAATTAAAAGCTCGGACCTATTTTCATTTACCCACTACTACGATGTGCTGGATCACTCCACCATTAAAAGGATATGGGGTTGGATTTTGTAATAGTATTGATTAATTATATAATTCATCCATACCCCTTCTTCTGGAAACATGTCACCTATCGAGATAAAATTAAACTTACTCTCTATATAAATTTTAAAATTTAATAAAGAAACACATGACCCGCACATGAACATAACCTTAGAAACCTAGAACTATTTAAGGGTAAGAACTTTCTCTATAAGGGGATCTCTTGATCACCACTAGTATCAATTATTGTATTTTATTTATTTATTTTTATAATACTCCAGTGATGTTAGAATAGACCCTCTATGGTTCAACCAAGTAAAATCCACCCACTCCCCTGTTGATGAATTCTGATATTTCAATGCTAATACTAACTCCTCTGTAGAAGTTAATGGTTTTTTCAGTATTGGTTTTTTCTGATTAACTTTTAATTTTTTTTCTTTTTTTTACTCTACGCATAGGCCACTTGAATTAAGTACACTATGTATGATAGCATATAGTAGGGATAATTCAAGGGTAAATAGAGATATCCAAATACCAGTTTAGGAAAGGGAGGGAAATACAGTGATCATCATATTAATTTATCTGAACCAAAACTTCCTAATGAAAGAAATGATTTGGATTCAATGGATGAGAGGGTGGTTATGAACCAAATGAATAATGATTAAAATGGTGAATGAGTGAATAATACAAGGTTAGACCATTACTTATTTAATTGATTTTAAAACCAACCATATTTACTTACTGTCTCCTAAAAAGTGAACCCACAAAATAATATTTAAACACACACACTGCACTATCTTCTCCAGAGAAAATATAAGTCCCACTCTTACTACATTTTCTCAGGTTCAAAAATTGTTTTTTAGCACCTTGTAATATAAGTGCATTAGTACATAAGAGAATAACATGATGAAATATAGTTAGATTAAATACCCTTCAAAATAATAAGTGTTATATTTCTTCCAAAGTGGTATATGTCAATACCTCGATCATTCGGTATGGGAAGCCCTAACCATTAGGTGCCCACAAATTATCTTATGTAAGGAAATCGTGTAATAAGGTGACCCTAATTTCAAGGTTCCTTTTTCTTGGAATTTGTTTTGAGTTTCATGTAGCTGGGGAACTCTAAATTTTAGGATACCAATGGAATAGAGTTGGCTTGATCTACTTGACAGATTTAATAAAGATTTGTTCACTCGACTATCCAATATTCATATATGATATGATAGATAAGTGTTCTTCACCAAATATGGTCATGTTTTATTTACATAGAAAACATGATATGAGTCATAATTAAATATGGATCTTGGCCTACTTATGTATATGATATATTCAAAGAGGGTTCAAAATTTTAGTGGGATCCCATTTAATAAAAGTCCTCATTAAATAGTTATTTTAAAACATGATACAAATTTGATAAAAACTGCTATTATAGGTAAATAACATCATCATCAAACTTATATTTAAAATTAATCCTTAGGAAGGAGAAGTTAAATATAAGAAACTCTTAATATTAGTAACTTAATAAAAGTTATTAGGTAATAAAAATGTCATATGTCGGAGTAACAACTTAGGATTTCAAATGAATTATATGCATAATGGTTTAAGTAATTTTAGACTCCACTCATATGCTCAATATTGAGTATGATAATAAATTGGTGAGAGTGGAGGTTTCCTTAAATCTCATCCTAGTAGAGAAATTTATCTTATTTTCATCTATGGAAATATTTTTTCAATATGAATGAGTTCATAAAAATGTTTAGTTGATGTCCTAAGTGTTGGGAATAGATGAACTAGGCATGTGATGTTTAGGTTATAGTGTTTTTTAAATAGTAAAATTGGGTAAATTTTCAGACTATAAGAATAAAAATTAGTTAAAGGGTCCAAGAATGTTTCTTTAAGTAGTTAGTCATGGTCATTGGATTCTAAATGTAATATTAAGAAGGAGATGTAATGATTACATAAGATAGAATTTTTTAGATTTCAAAAGGGGTTTTGGAAACATCATAGAATGTATATGTCAGGTTTCAATGTTATATAAATCAATTTTTTTTGAAAGTTATATGATATTGAAGGTATACTTTACAAGTGAAATAAATATACAGGAGTTAAAAATTAAGGGAAGAATTGATAGAGATTATATTTTTCATTAAAATAATTTCTATATAAAATATTTGAATGTAAATAAATCTTATATGGATCTAAACAAAGTTTGGGTATTTTCATCTCATTTATCTTATATGATAAGAAAAATTCAGTCTTTAATAAATACTTTTTCTGAAAAAAATGAGATGATTAACTATATACACATGGCTTATGATTTAATAATGTTTTAAAATATATTTTGAAAAAGGAGACATGGTTAAAAAATTTCTATCCAGGATAAAGTTATTATCCATATATTTTTTAGAATATAAGGGAATATGCCCATCAGTGGAATATTTTGATGAAAATTATTTTTTCATAAGAAAATTATTCAAACACATAGAATTCCATATGTGATATAAAAACTATAGTTCATTTGTTAAATATAACTACTAAATGGAAATAATTATTATTTCTTAAAACAAATCATCTTTTTTATCTTACCAAGATATTATAAATAGAATATAGTGTCTAAGAAGATAGTGAGGGTATGTTTAATCTTATAGAGGTTCTAATTTAACAAATAAAAGATTATACAAGTTTGAACATAAATTTATTCTCACATAATATCCTAAAGATATTAGGATATATAATTGTAATGAAAAATGTAAAAGGTTATATTTAGTTATCATGAGGAAGTGAATATCACTATTTTCCCAATCATTATACCAGTAAAAATACAAAGTGAATGTCACTTTATCATAAAGTGGATTAGGATGTGTTGGTTAGTAATAATTTAAATAGATACATTATTTCTGAAGGAAACTTTTGATGGAAAAGTTCCAAGGTTGATGATGTTAAACTTAGAAAAATTTTAAGTAGATAACATAAGTTGACATCGTAACATTTGATGTTGTAAAGTTAAGAAGTTTGAATATTTTCAAGGAGTTGAACATTAAGAATATGATAGATAAATCTCACCATTATTCAAAATTTATTTCTTCATAGATTTTACTCAATAATGAGTTTAGTGAGAGGATTTTATTGGATGGTCACATAGAGATTTCATACTAATTACATATAGATGTTATGAGTGAACAAGCCCCCATAAAGTGTAAAAACATATGGTTGGTTAAGCAGGTTAACATATATGATATATTATATAGGTTCTTATATAGAGTTTTGTTAAATATTCTTAAAAGAGTACAAGAATATAAAATGTATCATATAAAGTTAAATCTATATCTTATAATTCTTTCACACTGTCAACATAAAAATATATATAGATATACACTTCATGAAGTGTAATTATAGTTAACCTCTCAAAGTATGACTTTGAGTTATCCTTATCTGATGTTTTTCATGGATTTTTATAGTTTTTGATTAAATATTAAGGTTTAAATGAGTAGGATTCTTGTTTGAGGTACAAAAAGTATTCTCATGAGACATAAAAAGTGTTTCTGTGAACTGGATGACCCGTTGTGAATGCCACACTGAGTTTTATACATATGTATTTGGTATACTAAGGGTGCATGGATCATATAAGAGTCCCCATTAACTAAGATTGGAAAGATACCTACCATGATAACCTTTATAATTTTATAACATTATTATGAAAGCCATTATGGATTAGCTAATTAGGGGGTGGTTGGGTATGTTTTTAATTTTTTTCATCAGTTGAAGCTCAGCCAATATGGGATTTATTCTCTTGTATGATGAGTATGACATTTGTTCCTTCAATTGAGATAAATTATGGAGTGTGTGTCTACACCTAGATAGTATATATTATTTTTTTCATCTATATGTATGTGGGGTATGTGATGTGATCATCCATAAAGATGAATGGAATGTGATGTATTCATCGATTAGGTCAGACTCTAATTAGAAATTTGAGTACATATGAGTTGGTTATATGTGATTGACATACTCTGTGTCTCATAGTCACTCAATTTGTTATACAAAGGGAGTATATGAAAATTTTCACTAGCATGATATATAGCTGGTGGATATAGGTATAGGTATACGTGTGTTTTAAAGAGATCATGCCAAATCCATTTATATAATTAGTAGTATAAATGATTTGATAGAGGTTTCTCTTTAATTACATTTATAGATCTAATTATTCATATATTTTTTTCAACACTATAATGGCACGTTGGGTCACACTTTGTAGTTGACTAGATGAGGATTGAGTTTGACTCGGAGAGATACTATAAGTTTTTTAGTGTTAATCCAAAATAACATTGTATAGGTATTCACAAGGTATTACATGTGATGTGATATGAGATGAAGTTAATCATAAATTTACAAAATTTATTTATAAGATATCCAAAAGATACTTAGATATGATTTAATAGGTTAATGTATATGATACAATTTAAGGTGAAGCTACATGTAGGTGTAACACCACTCCGATCTTTAAGGTGTTTTATGTTTGTCTTTTATTATTTTTTAGCTTATATTTGTGGTTTTTGATCTACGATTTTTTTGGGTTTTGACTTGGGGGGTTTATGGGTAGTTTTGGGATGTTTTGGAAGCAGTTGGATGATTAGGGGGAACAATGTTTATCTTTTTATTTTAAATACTTATTTCTACTATTACTTTTGAAAATCACAATCCACTCTTTAATTTTTTTCATGTTACCAATATTTATCTTTCCATAGTTATAAAGTATTATGTAGGATGGTTATCAATTTCACCAAAAATATAAATACAATACTATCAGATATACCCTTATCAAGTATATTGAATGGAAAGGTACCAAGTACACTGGATATATATTTAAAAAGTACATCAGATAGACATATACAAAATCTATCATATTGAAGGCTTAAAAAGTCTGTTGAATAGAGTTTTATGAAGTCCATGAGATAGAGTTAAATGAATTACATCAGATAAATATCATAATATGGGGACCTAAAAAGTCTACCAGATGAAGTTTTACTGAGCCTACCAGATGGAGATTCATAAAGTATAATATATGAATATTTCTTATTTCTATTAGAGAGAAATCTCAAAGAACTATAATGGTTCTACAACTAACAACCATCAGACTGAGTGATGTCATGCTGAACTCATCAAATGAATAAGATGTTTGTCTGATGTCATTGCAACTGATCCCAAGAAGTATAGAATTTTACCATGGGAATCAAATCTATAAATAGGATCCTAATATCTAGGGAGAAGTATTTTATGCATTACAACAATCTAAAGTTGTTTTTAAAGTTTTGTAAAATATTTTTATTGAGTGCACTTCATTTTTAATCTTTATAGATTTTTCTTAAATCATCATTTTTTAAGATTTCATTGTAAATGATTTAAGGTTTTCCTATTGTAATAGTTGATTATCTGATTGTGTGATCAAGGGTTCTTGGTTGTAGAGAGATAGAGTTTGTATAATATATTTGATCGAGGGATCCCAAGGATAGGGAGATAGAAATTTTTCTAAACATAATGATTAAGGGATTTCTAGGATTGGAATACAAAAATTATGATAGGTTAAGTCATGGATACCTAAAGTCAGTTTAAGAGACTTTCTCATGACTTGAGGTTAAAGTAAATATATTTCTTAGGAAATATTCTGTAATTTTTTTACATTATTTATAAATATTCTATTACTTTGTAATTATTTTTTCTAACAGTTTTACATATTTCTTTTGTTCATTTTAAGTAAAGTTTATATTGTTTAGTATTAAAAAATTATCTTTTTATAAATTATATTAGTATAAATGTTTTTCTAATAGAATTACATAAATAAGGTGTTAGGAAAATTGTATGTTTAATTTTTATAAACATCAATTCACCACCCCCTCGCCCTCTTATAGTACTTTTTATACTGGTATGATATCACATTTAGTATCAAAATAGGTCTCTACATATATCTTGTTTACACTAACCATGTTTATAGAGAATATTATACTTTCTTTGTGATGGAAGGTCTTTCCATTAGAAATTCTGAAAATATTAATCCTAGAAGGCCATTGATCTTTGATTGTGCTGACTATGAGTACCGGCATGATTGAATGAAGACTTTTTATATTAATACTAGTGTTGATAAATTTGTTATGATGGCTATAAATTATAAGATTCCTGATAAGGAAGTTAATATATTTTATAGATAAGAAAATTAAGAATATCAGGTGAACTAAAAAGTTATAAGTACTTTACTATGTTCTATGATAAGGAACATCTACATTCAAATTTATTCTTGTGAAAAAACTAAAAATATTTTTAAAAATCATAAAGTTACTAATTTTGGATCTTCTAAGGAAATAGAAAGTATGAGAGATATATTTCATGTAGATTATAAGGAATTTTGATATCTTACCAGGTGAGTCGATCACTCAAATGAATCAACTTTTAATGAAAATTGTAAACAACCTCCAATCTCTCAGTGAAAAACAATTATCAGATAATCAACTTATAAAAAATAATATTGATATTTGTCCCAAGGAGTGGGAATAAAAGATAAAAATGATATATGATACTAAGCATCCAATGAAGTTAAATTTATATGATTTTATTGGAACTATCTTGTGGTAGAAAAGTATATTAAAAGGAGATGTTGAAAAAGAGAATAAAAATAATGGTTTTAATTTTTCTTCTAGTTATAGGATAGAAATAACTAAGGAAGATAAGTTTTTTGAAAAGGCTTATAATATTATAAATTTAAGAATATATTCAATATTG
The DNA here is from genome assembly GCA_963277665.1 of Viscum album. Taxonomy (NCBI): domain Eukaryota; kingdom Viridiplantae; phylum Streptophyta; class Magnoliopsida; order Santalales; family Viscaceae; genus Viscum; species Viscum album. The sequence goes on from OY728159.1 coordinate 1,082,098,565, forward strand.
AATCAGAAATTATTTTATCATAGTTTAGTGAAAAAGAGCTTTCTCGGTTGGATAAGTGGATGAATAGGATAGTTAGAAAGAAAGAATTTCACTATAAGTACAAGAAAAATCATAAAGATAGAAGTGATAAATAAGATACTTCTGAGATGATTTTTTAGGAATGTAAAAAATCTAGGACATATCAGGCTAGATTTTATGAGCTTTAATAATAAAGGGAGAGGTTCAAAAAATTATAAAAATAATGGGAGGAAAATTTAGAAAACTTCAGACACTTAGAGTTCTACTAGAGGTAATTTTTCTACAGAAACTTATTCTAATGATAGCAGTGATAATCAGAATGTTATGGGAGATTATACTGAACTTCCAAAGAATAATTAATACTGCATGTCTAAGGTATTTTTGGAATCACTTAAAAATTTAACATTAATTTCTAATTACCCTGATTCTAATGATGAACATAATTCTACTTTTTTGAAATAATAAAATATTGTTTCATATAATGATGAAGATAGTATACTTAGTTTTGACGAAATGACTAGATATGTTACATTACTATAGAAAAATAATAATAAAGTTATGAAAGATTGTGATTGTTCCAAAAAATATATTTATAAATCCAATTATTTAATTTCTAAAAAAACTCCAAGGACTTACACAAGCTCCAAGATCTCGGTATGATAGACTTACTGGATTTCTGCTTCAAAAAAATTTTGTTAAAGGAACTATTGATCCAACTCTTTTTATTAATAATTTTTTTCAAGATACCATCATTTTTCAAATTTATTTTGATGAAATTATATTTGTATGAAATCAAAAATACCTTTCTAATTATTTTTAATAACTTATTAAATCTATGTTTGTGATGATCATGATGGGTGTATTAACTTTTTTCTTTGTTTTTAAAATTTATAAAAAACTAGAAGGAACTTTCTTACCTCAATTGAAGTATAAAAAAATTACTTAATAGATCTGGATATAACAATGATAAAATTATAAGTACTTCTATAAGACACTATATATTTCAGGATCACACACAAAAAAGGAGGTATTATTTTACAGTTTATCAGGAAGAAAGATCAACTTATTGATATTTTTACAAAATATATTAATTCAGATAGATTTGAATATATTAAATAGAATCTTGGAATTATCAATATAAAGTGATCATTAATATATTTATCATTTACCTATCTATTTAATGTTAAAAACTTTTCAAAAATGGGGAGAAAATGTTTCTTATGTTTTTACTTATTTTGGTTTGTCTTTCCTTGCTTAAAAAATCACTAGATAGATATATTTTATGAAACATTTTAGGTTTTATAAAAATGAGGTTTGTATGAGTTTAATTATAGAGACTCTATTCCTCAAACCATTTCTTATACATCTAAAGTTTTCATATCACCGGGTAAACTTTCCTAAGAAATTAATATCACAATTTCTCTAAGATATAAACTTTCTATATTTTATTATAAATTTTTAGGTAAATTTATAAAAGTTTTTTTACAAATTTTCATGTTTTATTAGAATTATTTTTTTTTTGATACAACATAATACTTTCTAACAAATATTAAAAATATTTAAAGAGTTTAGAAACCTATAATTTCTTAAAAATTTTAGGTCATCATATTTTCGTATTTAATCTCATCTATTAGATCTATTGGAAGTAGAATAATCACTCCATTTTCCCTCACCGTTTGATTCTATGGATAGCTCTTGCGAGTCAGATTCTCATCTTCTAGATTGTCTCATGGTTTGCATGTTGGTTCTCAAAGATCTTTCATCTTTATCCATTCCATATTTATGGAACCCTTTGATTATTTTAAAACAAGGGAATCTATTGAGGAAATATTGATAGATCAATATTGTTTTGAAAGTTATGATTATTTTTAAAAATAAATAATAATATTTTAAGGATAGGAATAAGTTTGTGTCGCTAAAGAGTATTTCAATATAAATTATAAAACTGTTGTTTTATAATTTTATATGAGTTTAGAGTTTAATGGTGTAGGTGGAATTTAGAATTTTTTGTTTAAATTTGTTGACTATCCTTACATTCAAAACATTAAAAATTACTAAACTAGTTGTAATTCATTTGTAAGGACAATATTATTTCTTTACACATGAACTACCTGACAAGTTTCGTTCATTTAAAAGATCCATAACCAAGAAAACTTTATTTGTTTTGAATGAGAAGGTAATAAAGTTATCTCATTAAGCACTATGTGCAAGAATTTTATCCCTGTGGATTCAAAATTATCTTCAACCAAGAAAATTATATATGGACACCCTAAAGGTACAAGATATATATATATTAGATCTCATATGTAACATGAGAAAGATCAATCTTTTTCAGTTCATATAGAATTACATCAAAGATATCAAAAATAGAACTATCAAGATAAATATTATTTCATACCTGAAGTTTATCAAAAAAAATGGTTAAGTTTATGGAAGATCAAACATCAAAAAATATATTGTACCCATTAAATATATGGTGTCTTATTTTTGATATGAAACTATCACAAAAATGAGGATAGTTTAATTTCAAGCTGATAATAAGTTCATTAACAAGTTAAAAAAATATTGTTTTGATAAAGTTAAAGTTTTAAAGATTATAAATATTGTTAAATCCTCTCAAAATTCTCCTAGGTTTCCAAAAATGAAGACCAAAATAATTTTTGACTAATATTCTACATAATTAATGATAAAAATAAGGAAAATAAAGAGAGTGTTCAATTTTTTGGGTTGGATACTGCTGATGAAAAAATATTCAAAATAAAAATTATTTAGTAATTTTATAGAAAGAGGAAAGGAAGAAGTGGGAAACTATAAAATAGAAGAAGGATAAAGTTTCTAGATATTTCCTAATGGAAATAAAAATAGATCATGAATAAGTTGGGAATCTTGGTGAGGAATTGGTTCCTTTTTCTGTTTCCATTTAGAGGAATTTCAAGTTTCTTATTCTAAGACATGGATTGAACATTTTTATTTACCTACTACTATCATACCTATTGAGGTCATTCCTATGTCTATTGTCTAGGAAAATGGAAAAAATAAAGTTATAGAAGATGGTGTTCATAATATCGATCAAGTTGTTTAAAAATATGTTATAAAATAACATGTAAAAATTTCTAAATATTTCCATACCAAAGTAGCATCTAGAGTACTAGTGAAGAGAAAAACTTTGATAAAGTTAGATGGAGTGGTCAAGGATCATAAAATATATTTGTATGTTGAATAATCTTCAGTTCATACTTTAATTTCCTTAACTTCACAATCCAAGGATGAAGAAGTATCTCTTATTGCTTCAAAATAAGAATCTTTATAGTGTTAACATCAAGCATCACAATCCAAGCCATAAGAATATACTCAATCTGATGAAGAAATATATTTTTTAAAAATATCTCAATAAAATTTTATTGAAAAAGATAAAACTGCACCTCCAAGAGTTAGAGAATCTATTTTTTCTAGAAGTTTCTTGGGATTCCACTAACTATGCTCCAAGAATAAGGTTTAAATGGATCTATATGAAAATGAATTACTTCAATTAAGTAATTAAAATCCTTAAAGGAATAATGTAAATATTTCTTAATATCAAAGATCAATTCAAGTAAATTCAAGGAAAAGTTTATGTCATTAAAGGATCAACTCCCTTAAATAAATCTCTAAAATATTCATCCAAAATTCATATGAGCTTAAAAATATTAAAAGAAAATATTCAGAAGAGTTTATAAAGATAAATATAATTATTAGATGGACAAATCATGTTGAATGGGATATAAATTTCTTTTTTGAGAATCTTATACGAATCAAAAATGAAAACAAAACTATTTCAAAGTTTATGAATAATATCAATAATGAAGTTAGAGATTATTCAAGAGAAGTTGACGATCTTAGTACTCTTACTATTCAACAATACTGAGAGATATCTCAACAAAATAATAAGATATGATTATTATCAGAAAGGGTGAAAATTCTTGATTGGAAAGAGGATGACATAGAGAAGACTTAAAGTGATCTGAATAATATGAAGTCCATCCTGAATATGTTTTCTAAGAAAGATTGATTTTTAATTAACTCTTAAAATGTTATAATAATTAAACTCAAACTATTTGGATGAATTTAATTTCCTTCATGTATATTGGTGGATAAATATTATTTTTTCTTAAATTCATAATTACTTCTTACCATTGTTTTGTATAATGATTTATTAACTTCTTTGGAAAACTCCTTCCACTTAAGTATCTCTTTCCTTTGGATTTATTTTTAAAAATCACAAAGGGGGAGAAAGTATAGAACTTGAATTTTTTGTAAGTAAGATGGAGTAACTCTTTAAAAGTTTTTTACTTTAAAATATTCTAAAGTGTTGTGCATTGTGATTTTTAAAAGGGGGGATTGTTGAGTCGGAATAATTATTTCTTCCTTTAATTTTGAAAATCACAATCCAATATTTAAATGTTTTCTTATTACTAATATTTATATTTACATAGTTATAAAGTTTTTTCTATGAGGGTTATCAGTTTTACCAAATAGAGAAATTCAATACTATCAGAAGGACCTTTATCAAGTATATGAGATGGATGAGTACCAAGTACACCAGAAAAATATGTATAATGTATGTTAGACAAACATATATGAAGTATATCAAATTGAAGTCTTACAAGATTCATCAGATGAAGTTTTATAATGTCCATTGGATATAGTGAATTGGAAAAAGTTCTATGAAGTTCACTAGATAGATATCATTAGATAGAGATATACAAATTCTACTGGATGAAGTTTTGTTAAGCCTGTTAGATGGAGATTCATAAAGTATACCAAATGAATATTTCTAATTTCTATCGGATAGAAATATAAAATAATTTTAATGGTGATATGTTTAATGACCATCAGACATAGTGATGTAATACTAAAATCACAAAATGAAGAATATGCTTTTCCAATGTCATTGTAACAGATCCCAATAAGTTCAGAATATGACCATTGGAAGAACATCTATAAATAATATTGTAACCTAGAGGTAGAAGTATATTTTTCATTCTAATGATTTAAACGTTTGATCAAAGTTTTGCAACATATTTTTCATGATAATGCTTCATTTTTAATCATTATACAGTTTCCTTAAAGCATCATTTATGGGGTTTTCATTGTAAATTCAAAAGTTGTATCGGTTGTAATAGTTGTTTCTTTGATCATGTCATTGGGGGATCTCAGGGATAGAGAGATAGATTTTTTTTGGATATGTTTGATTAAGATATCCCAGGGATAAGGATACATAGATTTTTCTAATCATTCCAATTTATGGCTTCCTAGGCATGGAAGACATACCTTGCAATAGGTTAAGTCGTGGATACCTGAAGTTGGGTTAAGAGACTTCCTTATCATTTGAGCTTAATGTGAAGATATTTCTTAGGAAATATTTTGTAAGTTTTTGTTAAATTATTTATAAAAGTTTTATAACTTTTCTATTCTTGTTTTTTAATTTTTATATATTTCTGATGTGAATTTTATGTAGAGTTTATAGTATGTAGTATTATACTTTTTTACTTGGTTATAAAATATATTGGTACAACTGTTTGTTCGATAGACTTTCTTAAATATGGTGTTGGTAAAATTGTTTGTTTAGTTTTTATAAATTATAAATAACCCCCTCCCCACCCCACTTATATTACTTTTTATACTCTTATGACGTCATAAATTCCCTAAGTGACCCTGAAACTAGAGACTTTGGAGACAATGTCATTCATAGAGTTGGTGTGCGGTTTTCCAAACCATGTGGCCCAACCATGAGACCAAACATAGGTTTGAATAGTGGCATCTGAAGGTTATAGTTGCAGTAAAAGGATGTCAGAATAATATTTAGTGCATGGCCCTCTAAGTATGAGAATAATATTTATCCAACAAGTTAAATTCATATGGAATTTAATTGAGGTTATGAATACACTTAATTTATGGCCCTATAGGGCCATTTTTTAGTGACATTATGATACACTACCTAAAGTCCAAGGATAGCCTAGAAACATGCCAATTCTCCCATAGAGAAATAATTTAGTATCACAATTAAATGTAACCACCTATGAACATACATTGTGTAATACAATCCCTTTATATCAATATCTCTATTCAAACAGGTTATATTAGTGCCATCAACCTATGTAATTGATGTCTATCTCTTTGAATTTCTAGAAATTACCTTATCAATAACACTACCATAGACATGGACTTAATCACGTAGTTTAATTACCATCTAAAGGATCAAGCCATTAACTTTTGTTAAATAATAGAAGTGATATATCCTTTATCTTGTTGTTTATTAATACAATATCACTTATGATGTGCCCAATGTATCTCACCTTTTCGTAAGCATATGTAGTCATGGTTTTAATCAATAGATCAAATTAAACAACTCATGATATATATTAATAATAATATTGAATTTTAAGGATCATTACACATGTATGTACATAATAATATCCAATGACATATTTAAATGTGGATTTCCTACTAGTGGTTTATGTACTCATAATCTCCAACATTGAATATTAACAAGGGCATACACCATGAGAAAGTGTCTCAAAGTCCTATGAGTATCCACACATAATATATTATATCATTTGTGTTCCTTAAAATGATATCATCCAGATATATAATGTATATTTAAGAATGTTGTGGTGAAACTTCTAGGTTCTCACCATAGTGGGAAATAACTATGACCTTACAATAAAAGAAAGTATACTTAGGACATTATCGCATACTATATCATGAAAAATAATAATCATGATGTGGTAATATATTTTATTAATATTCAAATACATGAATACATGCAATTATAAATTTTATATAAGTTGGTTATATGGCACCAACTCTAATAGACTCTCACTTGCATTAGAGATAAATACTAACAAACTTCAGTCTATTAACTATCACATGATGTTTATGCTTCTTCTGAGATAAGGATTTAGTCAATGGGTCCACCATGTTTTCTTCTGTGGAAAATATGCTTATAGTGACCTCTCCCCTTTCATAAAAAATCGTCAAGATGTGATATTTTCGAAGTATATGCTTCATTCATTGATATGACCTTGGATCTTTTGTGAGATCCAAAATTGTAGTACTATCACAATAAAAGGTGATTGGGTAAACTATTAGGAACCACATAAAGATATTGGATGAAATTATGAATGTCACGACCCGTCCTCGGGGCCCGTGCCATGACTACCCCAAGCCCGCCTTCCATAGGCCAGGGGCTAGCGACTAGCACCAAGGCGTAAATCCCAGTAAAGGGAAGGCATTGCCTTTGTAAAGTAAGCAAGCACCACAGAGTAAGAAAGAGGAAAAGGTAAACACCAAGTAAAAACGGGTACAACAGTAAGTGTGGAAAAGTAAGTGGGTCAGAATACAAACCCAAACTGAAAGTAAAGTACAACTCGAAAGGGAAAACAACAACTGAAAAGTAAAGCCACAACGTCGATCCGTCCACTGGAAGTCCCACTTGAAGGGTGGGTACAGATAGCCTCCACTGCTCCTCGGGTCCAGCCGACCGCTCCGAGTACGTCCCGCCCAGTGGTCCACCTCCAGGTACCGTCCTGCTCCGCAAGCCTCCACCACGATCAGCGTTGTCCATCGTCTGCAACCAACACAACGTAGTGCGTGCATAGCCCGTGCAGGGGTGAGTATAAGCTACTCAGTAGGGACCCCGAGACCCCCAAAGGTCTCCCAAAATACACAAAGGATAAACCACAAAGGAAAGATACAATCACGAAGTAACATCTGACACTGCTTAGGAATATGCACATACATATACCTAAGTCATCAATTCTCGCTCGACTCCAACATCCGAGCTCAAGTACAACCCAGTACACACAGGAAAGCAAAACGTAAATCCACACAGGATAGCACAACACAATCCACAAAGGAAAGCAAGACGTAATCCACATAGGATAGCACAACAAAATCCACAAAGGAGAGTAAACAGGATTCAGCTCACACAGGTATACTTCTTAGAATGACGATAGAGATGATCATTGATCCATCTAAGTCGTCAGACCCACAAAGGATCGATAGGTACTAACCCCCGCAATGACCCACAAAGGATCTGACCCACAAAGGATCGATAGGTAACTAACCCCCGCAAAGACCCACACAGGATTGGGCCCACACAGGACATGTAGGCGCTGGCCCACACAAGACCGCTGAGCGCTGACCCACACAGGATCGGACCCACACAGGATCGGTAGTACTGACCCACAAAGGATCGCTGAGTGTTGTAGTCGTCACCGTCGAATCCACTGAGGATCTCTGTACAGTCATCGTCGTCACAGTAGCAGTCGCAGCCAGCTCTAGGGTTCCCGCACACAACAAGCTCGTTCAGGAGGATCCGCTCCACGATCCAAGAGGCTGATAAATCAACTGACACATAGTCTAGAGTTGATGTATCCAAAAGTTCCGTATCGTCTACAGGAACTCAATGTCGCAGACGGCGCGTCAATCGGACGCCCGGTCTGAGAGTTATTGGCTTTTTCGTCCTAGGGGCCCGGTTGGTTTTTAAGGCAAAACCAACCTGACCGTACTCCACCTGCATCCAAACCTCGGGCAGATTAAGCCAAAAGATCCGTCTCACTTAGAGGAATTCAACAAAGTCGACGGCACGTCAATCGAATGTTCGAAGCTCAAGATATGAGTGTTTCCGCTCCGAGGGCCAGGTTGGTTTCGTGTAGGAACCAACCCGGCCGAACCCAAAGTATTCCGAAACCTTGAGTGTGATATACCGAAACAACTGTCTCGATCCAAGGATCGCATCGCCGCTAACATCGCGTCGTTCGGAGGCCCGTAGCTCAAGTTATGAGCAAAAGACCGAAAAGGTCCGAAAATGGGGGGTCTGGGCCCGGACCGACCCGGGTCTGGGTCTGACCCGGTTTTGCGCGACCCGGCCCGGCCAGGGCGGCCCGGCCCGGCCTGGGCGCGACCCGGACGATCGGTTCGGCTCGGCTCGGCTCGGCCGAGCGGTCGAGCAAGGGGACCGCGGGGCGTGCTGTCTCCGCGAGAAGAGGAGCCGCGGCCCGCGTGGGGCCGCGCTGGGTCAGCGGACGCGGCTTTTCCACGTCCCGTGTGTCGCCGGACCCGCGCGGTCGTGGGTCTGGTCGGCCGCCACCGCTGCGGCTTCAGCCGCCAGTGGATTCTGCGGGCCACCGGAGTTTCTCTGGTGGTCCGATTCCATTTCCGTCTGCGTCGTAGCTCCTCCCGGGTCCCGTTCTTCACTGCGGAATCAACAAATCGTCTATGCGGCCTGTTTTTTCATCGTCTGTTATTCCGCACATCAACCAAGAACTGCGGAGGGGTTGTCGGGCCGTGTTTGTTTGGCCCGCACCCTCCGTGTTAGGTGATAACAATCGGGAAATAATGATCAACACATGCAAACATAACAAGATACAATTTTAATAAATTAAAATTACACTTTGATCCAGGGCTCTTTGTTTTAGAATGAATCAACTATGGGAATAAAATATTATTTTCAAATAAAATCCCTACCTCGCCGTAGTCATTGAGCATGCGTTCTTCGCGGAATTGATCGTCGCAGAAGAAGAGGATCGTCGCGTCACGGAAGGGCATCGCGTCGTCGCGGTATACGGCGTCACGTCGAAGATCTCTTAGGGGTAAAGAAAACATACGGATTTAATTTACACGAATTAAATCCATGTCAAGCATAAAATCCACAAAGGAATTTAAAAGATTCGCAAACTCCTACCTCAAACGGATGTTCGAATATTTTTCACGGAAGAAGCGTCGCAGAAGGAGAATCGTCGGCGTCACGTCGTCGATCTCTAGGGGGCCTGGCATTCTCCGTCACCTTCGTCAGAGGCCGGAGTTCTTCGTGTTTTTCGCGTTCTTCGCGTTCTTTGCGAAGGAGGAGGAATATCTTTAGAGATTCTCCAAAGGTTTAACACAACATTCAAGAAGAAGGTGTGTTGGCCTTATTTTATTAACATGTCAACAAAATGAAAACGTGTTAAGAAATGAACGAAATTAATTCATATAATTAATTTCAATGAATAAACCGCCCAATTAAAGGAGCGTTTAATTGTTTAAGAAAATGCCCCAGTTGACTTTTATTTAATAGGGGGTTTTGCGGGTACGTTACTTAGCGGAAAAGAAACGGTGGGGCTCGTGCGTGCCCCACCTCACAAATATCCTACCAAGAGGGTAGGATATTTTGAATTCCACCCTATCCGCTTCAACTCAGCTTAAGTGGATTTAAGTGGCTTTTAAGTGGCTTTAAGTGAAATAAAAATAAAGTTGTCTCACCACATTATTTTATTTCTTAACTTAATCCCAAAATTTAAAAACCACACCCGAGCAAACGCAACTCCGAAAGAGGTGTTTCTAAGAAAATATCGGTGCTGAGATTCCATCGGTGCCCTCGGAATTCGATTCCGAGCACCGGTTCAAAAGTTAGAATAACCCGCTCTTTCGTTCACTGAACATACCCGATCCAAACTTCCGAAAATGATTCCGGGCACACCGGGCCTCAGAATCAGGTGCCGTCAGAAACTGCGTTCTTGTAAAATTCCAAAGAAAATTAAGAAGAAAATTTCCTTGAAATTTATGGGTATTTACATCACTCCCACCTCAGGGCTTTACGTCCCCGTAAAGATACATCATAAGCTAGGGAAACAAATGTGGGTACTGAGCACGCATCTGAGCCTCCCACTCCCAAGTGCTCTCCTGGAGGTTCCCATGCTGCCATCTGATGCGCACTAGAGGAATCGACCGTCCACGTAGGACCCACTCCTGTCGATCCTCGATCTCCACCAGGACCTCCACGAAAGCCGCCCCATCATCAACGTCTAGCTCCCCATGGTCAATGATGTGTGTCGGGTCGTGCACGTATCTCCTCAGCTGAGATACGTGGAAGACATCGTGCACCTGGTGCAACTGAGGTGGTAGAGCCAGGAGATAAGCCACCTCGACAATCCTGCTGAGGACCTGGAATGATCCGATGAAGCATGGAGACAACTTGCCGCCTCGTCCAAATCTCTGTAATCCACGTCGAGGTGAGACACGCAAGAAGACGTGGTCGCTATCCTCGAACTCTAGTGGCCTCTGCCTCCTGTCAGCATAAGACTTCTGCCTGCTCTGAGCTGTCCTCATCCGCTCCTGGATGACCTGGACCTTCTCTGTCGTGGCCCGGACCATCTCTGGTCCCACAAGTGCTGACTCCCCAGGGTATGTCCAGCACAAAGGAGTTCTGCAAGGTCTGTCGTACAACGCCTCGTACGGTGCCATCCTAATGGTGGAGTGGTATCTGTTGTTGTACGCAAACTCCACCAAGGGTAGGTGGTCCTCCCAACTGCGACCAAAGTCGAGGAAACATGCGCGGAGCATGTCCTCGAGAGTCTGAATGGTCCTCTCCGTCTAACCATCCGTCTAAGGGTGAAAGGCGGTGCTTAGATGTAGCTACATCCCGAATGCCTCCTGCAACCCCTTCCAAAGCCGGGAAGTAAAGCGAGCATCTTGATCAGAGACGATAGATGATGGCACACCGTGAAGCCATACAATCTCCTGAACATAGAGACGCCCCAAGCTCTCCACTGAGCCTTGCTCTCTGATGGGTAAGAAGTGAGCCGACTTGGTGAGTCGGTCGACAATCACCCAAATGGATTCGTGACCTCTGGAAGTGCGTGGAAGTCCAGTCATGAAGTCTATAGATATCCCGTCCCACTTCCACTCCGGGACCTCCAAGGGTTGTACCAAGCCTGCTGGTACCTGATGCTATGCCTTCACCTGCTGGCAGGTGAGGCATCGTGAAACGAACTCTACCACAACCTTCTTCATGCCTGGCCACCAGTGCTGTCGTCTTAGATACTGGTACATCTTCGCCACTCCAGGATGTACCGCTAAGGGAGAAGTTTGAAACTCTCTCAGCACTTCCTCCTGTAAAGCGACTGGTACCAAGGTACGTCCTCTAAAAAGGATGTCGTGCTCTGCTCCAAAGTAGAATCCATCAGGTGCCTATCCTGAGGATAACTGCGCACGCCGCGTCTCACGGTCGGCGTCCCCACGTTGTGCCTCTATGACCTTCTGTAGTAGTGGAGGAGAGACTGTAAGAGACTGAAGGAAGGTTGTGCCATCTCTATCCATGAAGGATATCTGCAAAGCGGCTAGCTGCTCTGTCGCCTCCTCAAGTAATTGAATGCCCGTCCTCCTGCTGAGAGCATCGGCTACCACGTTCCCCTTCCCAGAAGTATAGACTATCTCAAATTCATAGTCCTGGAGGAACTCGAGCCATCTCCGCTGTCTCAGGTTTAGGTCCTTCTACGAGAAGATTTACCAGAGACTCTGATGGTCAGAAAAGACTGTAAAGCGCTCGCCCATCAGATAGTGTCTCCATGTCTTCAGAGCGAAGACCACTGCTGCTAACTCCAGGTCATGGGTAGCGTAGTTCTGCTCATGCGGCCTCAACTGATGTGATCCATAGGCGATCACAGCCCGCTCCTGCATCAGGACACATCTGAGTCCAGTCCCTAATGCATCGCAGTAGACTACGTACCCTACTCCCTCCTCAGGCAACCTCAAGATAGGGGCGCTGGTCAGTCTCTACCTTAGCTCCTGAAAGCTCTGATGACATCTGTCTGACCACACAAAGGGTTTCCCCTTCTTCGTAAGAGCTGAGAGTGGTGCCGCAACTCTGGAGAAGTCTGGCACAAATCTCTGATAGTATCCAGCTAGTCCCAAGAAACTCTACACCTCTGTCACGCTCTTGGGTGGCTCCCAAGCTAGCACTGCCTCAATCATCGCAGGACCCACTGCAACTCCCGCCTCAGAGATGACGTGTCCCAAGAAGTGGGCCTAACGTATCCAGAACTGACACTTTGAGAGCTTTCCATAAAGCTGGTGCTCTCGGAGTGTGTCTAGTACAACCCGTAAGTGGTAGGCGTTCTCCTCCTCAGTCGTCGAGTAAATCAAAATGTCTTCGATGAAGACTACGACAAATCGATCGAGGTATGGATGAAAGATACAATTCATGAGGCCCATGAACACCACTTGAACATTGGTTATTCCGAAAGGCATAACCAAGAACTCACAGTGGCCATACCGACACCTGAAGGTCATCTTCTGCACGTCCTTGTCTCAAACTCTGAGCTGATGATAGCCTGACCTAAGGTCTATCTTCGAGAACCATTGTGCTCACTTGAGCTGATCGAAGAGGTCATCAATCCTCGTTAGCGGATACTTATTCCTCACTGTCACCTGGTTCAGGCGACGATAGTCGACACACAGTCGCAAGCTCCCATCCACCTTCTTGGTGAACAAAATTGGGGAAGCCCAGGGTGGAACACTGGGTCCAATGAATCCCTTACCCTGCAAGTCCTCCAACTATACCCGTAGCTCTCGAAGCTCAGTGGGGGCCATCCGATATGCTGGAGTGGATATCGGGGTTGTCCCAGGGTACAGATCAATATAAAAGTCTACCTCTCTGTGAGGAGGTAGCCCTGGAATGTCGTCGGGAAAGACGTTCGCGTACTGATCCACCACTGCAGAAAAACTAGGACTCCGCACGTCAACTGCTCCTAGGATGAGGCTAGACAACTGATGAGTGATGGGTTGTCCTCTCCTCTGCAGTAGTCCATCCTGTGCTATGAAGGCTCTCTTCTCGCCAGTGAAGGTGAAACTGCTCCCGTCGGTGCGTACACATCACACCTTGCACTTAATACAGTCAATTTGTGCATGGACTGTAGATAACCAATCCATGCCCAAGATGACTTCGTAAGACCTCGACGCTGATAAAAGAAGATCCCAGCCGAAGCTCTCTCCTCCTAGAGTAAGCTCACACTGTCGGCACCAGTGTGTAATCGTCGAGTCTGCTCCCGTAGGAGTCTCTAGCCGTAAGGATCGAGCCAACGGCACTGTCAGAATCTCCGAGCTCCGAACAAGGGCAGCGGCTATGAAAGAGTGACTCGCTCCTGTGTCTATAAGAACTGCAGCAAGGGTGGAATAGACACAGATCATACCTAGAATCATCTCGGGTGTGCCATGGTCGTAGGCCTCCGCTGCCTGGAGCTGTGCCTGTCTCTGCCCGCCAGCTCCCTGTGGTCGGGGTGGACCTCCTAGTGGTGGTGGTGGTAGAGCCTCAAAGCGTCACCCACCACCTGCTACTCGGCCAGCTCCTCTACCTCGTCCGTCTCCTCCCTTCGGACCTCTACGGTCGACCCTCTACCTTTTCCTGGGTGGCCCCTCAACTGTCTGCTGCTCCTCGGCACGGTGGGTCGGGCAGTCAAGAGTCATGTGGCCCTGCCCGCCGCATGTGTAGCACTGTCTGCCTCTCGAAAGACTGGCTCCACGCTGTGTGCCCCGCACTGCTGAGCCAGTGTCCTGAGGTCGTCTGCCTGAGGGTCTGGTCTGCCTGGACCCCTGAGTCATCCATCGACTGCCTGCTGTGGAAGACTCTGCTACGTGCCGCCCCGCGGTAGGTCTCGCCGCTGGAGAAGTCTCAGCAAGAAATATCTCGATCAAAAGGGCTCTCTCCAGTACTCCTGCCTGAGTCAGAATGCTGAGGGAGATCAGCGATGCCCTGATCTCGTGTCTCAATCCCTGCTCAAAGGTCCGGGCCCGGAAGAATGGGTCCCGTACCATGTCGGTCAAGTAGCGTGAGAGATCGGTAAATCTCACCGAGTACTGGGCGACCGTCAAGCTGCCCTGCCGCAGCTGAAGAAGCTCCTAGATGCGCACTGCACGGAGGGTGGCCGGGATGAACTCTGAGCGGAAGAGGCCCTCAAAGTCTGTCCAGAGGAGAGATGCCTCATCGTGCACCTAGAGCATCAAGCTCCACCATCGGCCCGCTGCTGCGTGCAGTAGGCTCGCTGTAAGGATCACCATGAGGTCTGCTGGTGTCCTCACTAGCCTGAAAACTCGTACAACTGCCTCCAGCTAGTCCTCGGCTGCCTGGGGGTCCGTCTCCCCGCGAAACCTAGGTGGTCGCTGGTGCTGGAACTCATGAAGTGCACTAAGGTGACGTGCATCGTCATCGACTAGGGCTGGAAGCATCGGTGGCTCGGTGGGTAGGGGTACCGTCGGTGCCTCAGCTGTCAAAATACCCTTCACCGAGGCATCGTCGCTCGGCGGGCTGTCATCACGTACAACTCTCGGAACCCTAGATGGATGCCATCGTGGGGCCATCCTGAAAAGGAAACAGGTGCGCCACGGTCAGAACAGTATACCTGGTGAGCTGATACAAATTAATTACAAAGAAAACTTGAAACACACATGAAATCAATGTTTTCGTGCATTAAGTCGGAAATCGGAAGTCAGGGTCCTGGTGTATGGATATGTCGGCCACCACGCTTAACACTATTGCTTCACATAGAAGAAAGATCAGAGTCTGCGGTAGAACTGAACTCCTCTGATACCAATTGTCACAACCCGTCCTTTGGGCCCGTGCCGTGACTACCCCAAGCCCGCCTTCCATAGGCCAGGGGCTGGCGACTAGCACCAAGGCGTAAATCCCGGTAAAGGGAAGGAATTTACTTTGTAAAGTAAACAAGCACCATAGAGTAAGCAAGCGAAAAAGGTAAACACTAAGTAAAAACTGGTACAACAGTAAGTGCGGAAAAGTAAGTGGGCCAGAATACAAACTCGAAAGGGAAAACAACAACTGAAAAGTAAAGCCGCAACGTCGAGCCGTCCACTGGAAGTCCCACCTGAAGGGTGGGTACAGATAGCCTCCACTACTCCTCGGGTCCAGCCGACCACTCCGAGTACGTCCCGCCCAGTGGTCCACCTCCAGGTACCGTCCTGCTCCGCAAGCCTCCACCACGATCAGCGATGTCCGTTGTCTGCAACCAACACAACGTAGTGCGGGCATAGCCCGTGCAGGGGTGAGTATAAGCTACTCAGTAGGGACCCCAAGACCCCCGAAGGTCTCCCAAAATCCACAAAGGATAAACCACAAAGGAAAGATACAATCACGAAGTAACATCTGACACTGCTTAGGCATATGCCCATACATATACCTAAGTCATCAATTCCCGCTCGACTCCAACATCCGAGCTCAAGTACAACCCAGTCCACACAGGAAAGAAAAACGTAAATCCACACAGGATAGCACAACACAATCTACAAAGGAAAGCAAGACGTAATCCACATATAATAGCACAACACAGTCCATAAAGGAGAGTAAACAGGATTCAGCTCACACAGGTATACTTCTTCGAATGATGATAGAGATGATCACTGATCCATCTAAGTCGTCGGACCCACAAAGGGTCGATAGGTACTAACCCCTGCAATGACCCAAAAAGGATCTAACCCACAAAGGATCGATAGGTAACTAACCCCCGCAAAGACCCACACAGGATCGGGCCCACACAGGACCTGTAGGCGCTGGCCCACACAGGACCACTGAGCGCTGACCCACATAGGATCGGACCCACATAGGATCGGTAGCACTGACCCACAAAGGATCTCTGAGTGCTGTAGTCGTCGTCGTCGAATCCACTGAGGATCTCTGTACAGTCGTCGTCGTCACAGTAGCAGTCGCAACCAGCTCTAGGGTTCCCGCACACAACAAGCTCGTTCGGGAGGGTCCGCTCCATGACCCGAGAGGCTGATACATCAACTGACACATAGTCCAGAGTTGATGTATCCAAAAGTTCCGTATCATCTACAGGAACTCAACGCCGCAGACGGCGCGTCAATCGGACGTCTGGTCTGAGAGTTATTGGCTTTTTCGTCCCAGGGGCCCGATTGGTTTTTAAGGCAAAACCAACCCGACCGTACTCCACCTACGTCCAAACCTTAGGCATAGTAAGCCAAAAGATCCATCTCACTTAGAAGAATTCAACAAAGTCGATGGAACGTCAATCGGACGTTCGAAACTCAAGATATGAGCGTTTCCGCTCCGAGGGCCTGGTTGGTTTCGTGTACGAATCAACCCGAATAAACCCAAAGTATTCTAAAACCTTGAGTGTGATATACCAAAACAACTGTCTCGATCCAAGGATCACATCGACGCTAACGGCGTGTCGTTCGGAGGCCCGTAGCTCAAGTTATGAGAAAAAGACCGAAAAGGTCCAGAAACGGGGGGTCTGGACCCGGACCGACCCGGCCCAACCCCCCCCCCCCCCCCGGGTCGGCCCGAACCGGGTCGACCCGACCCGGGTCTGGGTCCGACCTAGTTTGGCGGAACCCGGCCCGGCCCGGGCGGCCCGGCCCGGCTTGGGCGCGACCCGGCCGGTCGGGTCAGCTCGGCTCAGCTCGGCCGAGTGGCCGAGCAAGGGGACCGCGGGGCTTGTTTTCCCCGTGGGAATAGGAGCCGCGGCCCACGTGGGGCCGCGCTAGGTCAGCGGACGCGGCTTTGCCGTGTCCCGTGTGTCGCCGGACCCACGCGGTCGCAGGTCTGGGGCGCCGCCGGTGGATTCCGCCGGCCACCGGAGTTGCTCCGGTGATCCGATTACATTTCCGTCTGCGTCGTAGCTCCTCCCGGGTCCTGTTCTTCACTGTGGAATCAAAAAATCGTCTCTACGGCCCGTTTTGTCATCATCCGCCATTACGCACATTAACCAAGAACTGCAGAGGGGTTGTCGGGCCGTGTTTTTTTGGCCTGCACCCTCCGCGTTAGGTGATAACAATCGGGAAATAATGATCAACACATGAAAACATAACAAGATACAATTTTAATAAATTAAAATTGCACTTTGATCTTGGACTCTTTGTTTTAGAAGGAATCAACTACGGAAATAAAATATTATTTTCAAATAAAATCCCTACCTCGTCGTAGTCGTCGAGCGTGTGTTCTTCGCGGAATTGATCGTCGCGGAAGAAGAGGATCGTTGCGTCGCGGAAGGGCGTCACGTCATCGCGGTATACGGCATCGCGTCGACGATCTCTGAGGGGTAAAGAAAAAATACGGATTTAATTTACACGAATTAAATCCATGTCAAGTATAAAATCCACAAAGGAATTTAAAATATTCGCAAACTCCTACCTCAAACGGATGTTCGAAGATTTGTCGCGGAAGAAGCGTCGCGGAAGGAGAATCGTCGGCGTCACGTCGTCGATCTCCAGGGGGCCTGGCGTTCTCCGTCGCCTTCATCGGAGGTCGGCGTTCTTCACGTTCTTCGCGTTCTTCGCGTTCTTCACGAAGGAGGAGGAAGATCTTTAGAGATTCTCCAAAGGTTTAACACAACATTCAAGAAGAAGGTGTGTTGGCCTTATTTTATTAACATGCCAACATAACGAAAACGTGTTAAGAAACGAACGAAATTAATTCATAGAATTAATTTCAATGAATAAACCGCCCAATTAAAGGAGTGTTTAAATGTTTAAGAAAACGCCCCAGTTGACTTTTATTTAATAGGGGTTTTCGCGGGTGCGTTACTTAGCGGAAAAAAAACGGTGGGGCTCGTGCGGGCCCCACCTCACAAATATCCTACCAAGAGGGTAGGATATTTTTAATTCCACCCTATTCGCTTCAACTCATCTTAAGTGGCTTTAAGTGGATTTTATGTGGCTTTAAGTGAAATAAAAATAAAGTTGTCGCACCACTTTATTTTATTTCTTAACTTAATCCCAAAATTTAAAAACCACACCCGAGCAAACGCAACTCCGGAAGAGGCATTTCTAAGCAAATACCGGCGCTGCGATTCCATCGGTGCCCTCGGAATTCGATTCCGAGCACCGGTTCAAAAGTTAGAAAAACCCGCTCGTTCGTTCACTGAACGTACCCGAGCCAAACTTCCGAAAATGATTCTGGGCACACCGGGCCTCGGAATCAGGTGCCGTCAGAAACTTCGTTCTTGTAAAATTCCAAAGAAAATTAAGAAAAAAAATTCCTTGAAATTTATGGGTCTTTACAATGAATCAAAAATGCTTTTTTTCTACATCGGAAGTTGCTATATACTCAGAATCTGCTATAGAATCAGCAATAATTGGCTTCTTTAAACACTTCTACATCACAACTCCTCTATTGAGACTGAGTACATATCCTAACTATAAATTCATTTCATTATGATATTTTTGGAAACTAGAACTAGTATATCCTCTAATGACTAATTCCTTATATCCTCCATATACCAGAAATATATCCATAGTACACCTCATATAATTAAGGGTACCCTTTACAATAAACCAATTTTTTTCTCCTAGATCATCTTGATGTCTACCTACGATGTTTAAAGAGTAGTAAACAGAAATACTAGTATATAACATGTTATACATGATAGATCATATCTTAGATTCATTTGGTATCCTACTCATTCTCACTATATCACTCATGTTGTGTTTGAGAAAACATTTTCTTAGAGAGATGTATACCATGTAAAAGTAGAAAAAAATCATCTTGGATTGTTCCATAATAAATTCCTTTAGTCTATATTAAATATTTTTACTTTAACATAGTCCAGGTAGTATTTTCGATCTATCATGAATGATATTGATTCCAAGGATATATGCCGCTTCACTTAATTCCTTTATAGAGAAGCATTTGATTAATTGGTCCTTAATTGAATATAAAACTAGAATTTCATTTTCAATAAGTAGTGTTTCATAAACATACAGTACTAGGAATATAAACACACTCCCGCTAAACTTATTTTAAACACATGGATCACATTCATTCTTTGTGAAACAAAATTCTCTTATGGATTCATCAAACCAAATGATCCCTAACCTAGATATCTATTGTAACCCATAAATGGTTATATATAACTTATATATCTTATTATCATTTTATGTAGTCACAAACCCTTTATATTGTGTCATATAAACATATTTCAAAAGGTTTTCATTAAGGGAAGTTGTTTTTACATTCATCTTCCAAATCTCATAGACATGGAAAACTATTACATAAAGTATAATTCTAATGGATTTAAATTTGGAAACTAGATAAAATGTTTCATATTAGTAAATGAATTGACATTGTTTAAATCCTATAGCCATTAGTCTTTCTTTAAAGGTATTTGCATTGCCTTACATGTCTAGTTTTCTCTTGAATTCCCATTTTCACCTAATGATATTTACATCAATTAGTGAATCAACTGAAACCCAAACTTTGTTATAATTCATAGAATATATTATCATGACCCAACCCAATAGGTCTCAAGCTATAACTACCCCAATCCCACCTCCATAGGCTAGGGGCTGGCAATAAGCACCGAAAGGCATAACTAATATGGGAGTCCTTTTCCTAAGTACTTGTATGCACACATCAAACCATCTCAATGCAGAAATTTAGAGGAATAATAATAAGAGATGAAACATCTAGAGAATAACTATGAATATGATACCTCTACATAGTAAAAGAGTATGATAGTATAATCTGAAAAGAAAAAGGGGAAAAATAAACTCCCAAATATAAATATGTCTCAAACAAACAAAAACTATAAAATTAAAGTGCTTAGAGAGCCCGACTCTAGATCTCCAAGCTAATACACTAGGTATTACTATGATCCTTAGTAATCATCATTGAACTATATTTCATCTTAATTAGACATGAAACATGTGGTAAAATCCCATGGAGGGGTGAGTATATACATACCCAGTGGGATTCTCCAAAAGTTGAAAGGGGGACAGTAAGAGACACTATAGAAATAGACATCTCTACCCATAACAAGAGAGTAAAAAAATATAACAACATATATATATATATATATGTATATATATTCAACAAAATAAACCCAAATAAGAGAGAAATGGGATCTCCATATCATATCCTAGCCTAGGAAAAGTGTCAAGAGTTCCAAAGGGTCGGTCAATGATTCCTAGCATCTCGTGCATCTTCCTAGTAAAAACATCCACGTCAAGCCATGCCTCTCAATAATTCCACACAATTGAGGGGCCAAAATCTCTAGTTATTGGTCATATACTATGGTACAATAGGAGAATTACACTTTGTAGATAAATAGAGGACCCATTCCATGTGCCAATAGGGGGGTTCTACTCTAATGGGTAGAAGAACCATGCCCACAATCCATGAGAGGTTTCCACTATGATGGTCGATAGAGGACCCATGCCCTATCCAGCAGGAGGGTACCACTCTTATGGTCAATAGAGGACCCATTCCCTACCCAACTGGATGGTTCCACTCTAGTGGTAGATAGAGGACTCAATCCATTCCCAGTAGGCGGGTTCCACTCTAACATTCGATAGAGGACCCATGTCCTACCTAGTATGATGGTTCCACTCTAGCATCTCCGGTGATCCTTCCCGATCACTTCTATCATCAAGAATCTCCTAAAGAATTATTTCAATTATAATATCTCACATAATATCTCAAAATACACTTTTAAGTCCACCATCACATTCTACATTCAAAAACACTAAGGATAAGCTACTTGTGAGCCAAAATATGAGACCAAACGAAGGAGATTTGAGAGGTAAAAGTTTCCTCAAAAGGATGTAGGGGTACACAGCTTGTAAGGGGAACCACATAGTGTCTCATCCCTCTCCAATACCTGGAAGTGTACCTTTAGATACACAATACACTACCCATGTAGCCCTACATGGTGTGTAAGGGGACTACATAGAATGCCTCAGCTACCTGGGGTCCATCCCATGCTCTTAACTGTGTCCGTGTAAATTTCCTATACCTATGTACTCAAAAACAAAGTGTGTCCTCCAACATAGGGTTATTCCCATGTCCTTTAGTTTGTGTCCATGTACCCTGGTTGTGTGTTGGTACATGGCATATGTCTGGTTGTTCTCATGCCTGTATACTCCCAGAGTACACACCGAGTCACTAGCACCGCATCACATGGCATGTGGGGGCCTCGCACATGTCCTTTAGGTTCTCTCCTTCAATATTTTCATCCTAAAAAATAAAAATAAAGAAAAAAGGTTAGGATAATAAGCCTACATCTAGCTCTACCACTCCTAGGATCTCTCCTATATTCACCCATGCTACCACAACACATGAACCAAGAGAATCATCTTTCCATGCAGGGTCCTCTCCTAATGATCCTCAATTTCTACCAGGGGGTCCATGAAAGTGTCTCCATCCTCAATGTCTAACTCACTCCAATCAATAATGTTCACGGGTTCATGCATGTATATCTCCCATTATAACACATGTAAGTCATCGTGCACTTGATCCAACTGGGGGGTAGGGTGAGGCAGTAAAAAACCTTTCCAACCCTCTACAAGATCTCAAACGGCCTAATTAACCTCGAGGATAACTTTCTTACTAAGAAATTTTTTCACAACCCCCTCCCCACAAAGTGTACCCCTCCTGGGCTGGCAATATGAGAAGGGAGATAATGACCCCCGAGTCCCACCTCCAGTAGGCCCCGGGTTGGTGACTAGCACCGAGGGTATAATAAACACACAAATGGGAGGCATTACCCTCTAAGAGAACACATGAAATAGAGAGATATAAGATAGACGCCAAAAAACTCCAACTCAGATAATAATATATATGAAAACCCAATTACACATATGTAATGTCATGAAAAACTACTACAACTAAAAGGGGAAAAGTGAAAATACCAAAGGAAAGTAAAAACAGAAACAACCACAAGCCTGAACAGCTCCTGTAACCCCAAGCTAGTATAAACCAACTTGATCTCCAACCTACTCCAAGTGACCTGAAAAAAAATTTATATATATGCATAGGGTGAGTATAACAGTATAATCAGTAGGATCATCCCCGGAGCCTCTCGTGCAAAGGTAAAGAAAGCATGCTAAATCATAGTGAACAACAAGTGAAACTAACTCGTCTCCAAAATAGGTATACTAAGTTCCCAGCCTCACCATGGTTACACTCACCAAGTATCACATACAAGAGTATATAATATAATAAAGAATATCAAGGGTACCCTGCTACTACTTCCCCACTAGTTTTCCACTTTTCCCCAACATCGCACGTCCTAAGCATCTCTCTCCAAAAAGGCTTGCCCGCAAACACCTGGGAAAAGCACCACAATATGCACCTCGTGCAACAAAACCACCACGTCCACGTAAGAAAAGTAACTAGGTAGTTTTCAGGAGCCAACACAGATTGTATAACGTGTATCATACGTCAGGTATTATACCTCAAGCCATTACAGCCCATACACAGAGTAAGGATCCTCAAGACATCAGAGCCTATACATGTCACACCTATAGTATTCCATAGGAAACTATATCCATAATATATGTGTGTGAATAACCATAAGCCATTACATCCCTCTACACACATATATGGGGAAAACTAACTATTGTGCCTACCAGCACAAGTAACTACCAAGAGAAGAGAGTGGGGCCAAAGGGAGTATTCAGCCATCCATCCTCCCACCAGAATGTTGGGGAAACACCCCCCAGGGTTCAGAATCCTTGGGGTGTCTGTTGCCCTAACTGACGAGGTGGAGTAGCGTATAGAAACATAAAAAGTAAAAAATATACTATAGCTCACAACTACACTATGGGCATAACCTAGTCTTAGACACAACTATAGCTAACATCTCTCAGACTCCCGGCTGCCACTTCTAAGACTAGGTATCCTATAAGCACACAACCATTTAAAGAGATTTATTACATTAATTCATTCCCTTTTTATCAGTTACACTTTACGTTAATTAATTCATTAAAAATTAATTGATTATTAACAATTCCACATTAAATTTCATTAGCATAACACCCAAAGTTCACTTTTACTTTAAATTACAACCTCTGCATTTCTCCCCAGCAAGCTCCAACCCCATGGGTTAACATAATTTATTCAATTATTTATTTACAGCATTACTTTCCCATATTCCTAGGAATTCTAGAAAAACTTTCTATGCTACTAAACACAAGGGGGTTTAACACGGTGAGTAGATGAACTACCCGTCAAGTCTTTTCCACCTATATCAAGATCGTAGAACCATCCTCCCTTGAGAAGCTAAACACAGAAATCACGTGGCATACCCCATGCATCTTGCCCCTTTTGGAAGGAGGTTAAGCAAAATCAGCTACCTTGAGTAGTGGGGATCCACTACTAGAAATTTAAGCTATAGCCACAGACCTATAGACACTTTTTTATAGGTCTGTGGATATAGCTTTTTTATATCCATAATTGAGTGATCGGTCATGGATAAAATGTGTGGCCTCTTTTTTTTCTCTAAAATTTATCGGGCTCCTCCTCCCTCCTCCCTGATACACTCTGTGTGCGACCCTCAGATATCCTTTGGCGCCCTCTTCCCCGATAATCTCCGACCATCACAGTGGCACCCTCCTCCCTGATACCCTCTGCACGCGACCCTCTGAACCGGATGGTGCCCATCACGACCCCTCCTCTCCCTGATCCTCCTCCACCGACGATGCCCCTCACAATAGTGACCCTCACGATGATGCCCCTCGCTGCCACCAAATGAGGAAACCCCACCAAGATCTCTCATCTCCGATCCTCCTCCCCTGATGCTGACACCAAATACGGTACAACTTAACTCTCACTAATGATGATGCTTCTAGGTGGCCACCCCACCTCCTCCGACGCTAACAACCCCCTCCTAATGATCCTCCTCCTCCTTGTTATGAACAATTCTGAGTTCATTATTTTATTATCAATTATTCATAGCTATGTTGTATCAAATCTATAAAAAAAATTGACATTTCATGAAATTACTCCTTCAATATATCTTGCACAACCAATTATTCTTGGATTGAGGTAGGTATTTTTGTGTATTTACTTTAATTTTCATTTCATTTTGTTCTTGGTGTTTTATAAAACTTTTTTTATCAAAGTAAATAAATATTTAATAGATATAGTGGGTTTAAAAAGTGTTATAAATGTTTTTCTCTCTTGGAATAAAGGTTTTATAATGGTTTCCTAAATTTTAATTAATTGGTTTAAATGAAAAGCGTTTGTGGGAATGCCTATATGGCTTGTTTTAAAACAACTTATATAACAAAAGGTATTTGAACCCATTTGGGTATTGGTATGATTTTCAAGGATTTTTTGAAATAGAATTGGTTTAATGGGTTTTAAAATGACTTGAATGAAAAGGTAGTTGGTTTTACAAATGATTTTAAGTGTGGTTTCACTTAGAATAGTTATAAAGAAGGTGATAAATTTCGGTTTTTAAATGGTTGAAATGACTTGGAATTCCTATTTGGTTTCTAAAAAGGCATATTTTCACTTTATATAAGATATTTTTATAACGAATATCAGACCATCGATTATTCCCCTTGTTTTGATTATGCCTAATTTGAATTGTGGCTCTCAAGGAGGGATCTTGTATTCTATTTTTGATATGTATTAAGTGAAAGGATTTATTTCTTTTGAGGCAGTTGGAGTTTGAGGTGAGATGAGATTTATTTAAAATAATTTGTTATCGATTATTGCGATTCTTTTGATTTTCCACCTCCACTAGATTGATTTATCATGGTAACTTAGGTAAATGATGGAAGTTTTAGCAGCATGTGATGCTAGCTTAGTGTATGTTAGTTGGATAGTGCCCTAGGAGATTAGCACCCTACCAGGGGTCTATTTTATATGTGGAGAGACCTAAAAGGGGAAGCTGAATGGGATGATCTGATTTCGCATAGGGTCCCAATGAGTAATATGACGAACTAGGTCTAGTATCACCCATTCTAGAGCCTAATGAGTTTCCCATAATGTCTATAATTCATTGAATATTGATTAGAGGATCTCATCACATGACTTATTTGTATCCCCACTATTACTTCAATTATTTCTTATTATCAATTTCCTTTTTGATATCTTGGTGCATGTTATGTTTCTATATTCCATTTCAGTTATGGTTTTGGTTTATATTCAAACTGAAATAAAAAATAGTTTTGGAAGTATATTATTAAAGAAAAGAATGATGTTTTATTTAAAGGTGTGGTTTTGAGATATGGATTTGGAAAAAAAGGAAAAAATGATTAGTTCTCTTTTAATGGATTTGAAACTCCTTTTTTCCTTAGTTTTAAAGAATTTCATTTTAAAATGAAAATGGAAGTTGTTTTATAAAAGAATTTATGGCATGTTACACTTTTTCTTTACACCCTCTTGTGAAAAACCTATTCACTACTTATATTTTAAACTATAATTAATAAAATGTCTTTTCAAAGGAATTATATAAAATCTTTAGTGAAATCCTACTAGGAAAAGTTTGGTTCACACCATGCATACACCAATGGGTGTATTAAAATTTCATGTTTACTTTCAAGAGCCCAGGTTATGTTCTTTTACCGTGTTTAATGTTCGAATTGGTCTGATGATAGATGGTATAGGATGGTATGGGGGATTGTGGGTCATAAGAAGGTAGTTAGTAGTGATCTAGGTTTGGTCATATTTTTGGATGTTTATATATAATCCTTGTTGGACCAGATATTTCTTTTAGTTTATTATATACTTGGTATTATTCTTATTACTTTATTATGTGATGATGTAATTATGTTATTTATGACCTTTTATTATTTCTAAAATATTATACTATGTTTGATTATTTCGTTTATATTGAAACTATTTATTTTGTGCATGAGTGACCGATGTATAGATGAGTGATGTTGGATTTATGGGTGCAGTCCTTGATTTGGTTATTGATATTCAGAGGGTGAAACCATTACTAATGGTTATACTTTGATACCCTGACACTTGTCACCATCCAACAACAATCAGAGACATTATTTGGGCCTTATGGAGATCTGGGTTTGGTGACATGTCCGGTTGATCTGGTCCAGTTTATTACAAAATGGTATTAGAGGAACCTCTTATTATTTTTAGTGTGTATTAGTATAAAGAAGATATGATAATCATCAGGACTCAATAGGTAGTTCACGAGTAGTTTATTGATCGCCACTTTTCATAACAAAACTTGAGTTTACATGGGTAGTTGTTATTTCAATATTTTATTTGGATTCCGGTTTTAATTATTTTGATAATGATGATTAGATCCACATTGAGTTATATTAGATACTTTGGGGGATTTCATTAAGATTTGGGATGAAAGTGGGAAGGAACCAAAGTATCATCATCAACTCACATGGTATGAAAAAATATATGTAGCCTATGAGTGTGGTCTCATAATTTTTTCAGATTTTATTATATTATTGGTGTATGGTCACCTAAACCATGTGGCCAAGTCATGCACAACTTTGAATCAATTTTGGATTTATTTTGTAAACCTATTTTGATTTCCAATAGATCCTAAGGAAATTTACACCCTGGTAGATAGATCAAAGTAATTTTTAGTGATTTTTTGGTGTTATTGTAATGGATTTTGTATGTTGTGCCACATTATGGTTTTCTTATGTTTGGTGCTTCAATTGTTTTGTACAGAAGTACATTTATTGAAATATTTTGATTCCACCTGTTTTGGGGGCTTATTTTTTAATTATTTTGAATATCATGTATAATGTTTTCAAGAGTAGTAAGGTTAAAAAAGAAATTTGGAAATTATTTAAAATTAAAATACATTTCATGAAGTGTTTTAATTTAAAACCTTTTCCATGATTAATTTGAAAATGTGAATCATGGATGTTTTGGATTAAAAAAACAGGCTTTATGATTTTTTTTGACTTTCACACGATTCTTTAAAAAGTGGGTGATTACATTATATAATTTGGGAAATGATTTAAAATAAAATTGGATTTTAGGAAATTTTTTGGTCTTATGATGAAATTCATGAGCTGTTTTGAAAATAGAGGAGAACTTTATGAAGTTTCAGTGAGATTTTATTTTAAATAAGTTCATGATTATCAAATCTGGAGTTAATATTTTTTAAAACTCTATACTTGGGAAGTTATAATTTTAACCTATGAAATGGATTTTGTATTTTTTTAAAGAAGTGAGATTCTTTTCAATTTTCTTTTATTTTTGAAAAGAGTTGTCATACTTATTTTTAAAATGTGGGGATTTTTAAGAAAGATATTTTAAGGAAGGTAGGGGTAAAGGGGGGGTGGGGCAGGGGGTGCTGGTGCGGGGATAGGGGGTTCTGGTGCAGGGGCAGGGGGTTCTAGTGCGGGGGGGTGGTGTTTGTGCGGGGGGTGGGGTGGGGGGTGGGGTGTGTAGGGGTATAACGACCCATACTTTAGATACATGGTTATTACTTCAGAATTGAATCATACTTATTACAATATATAACAAAGCCATGGTAGGACCGTATAGGTATAGTGTCTTTAGAAACTGGGAAACATAAACAACTGGTTCATAAATCATCTACATTGTCTCCCTCTTATTTCATCATATCTAGAGTCCCTTTTTTTCATATCCTACTTAATACCCTTCTTCCTGACCTGGTAAAAAGAAAACATACAGAAGGGTGAGCTCAAATGCTCAATAAAGGTAAAAAAAGAAATATCAATCATATCATATTCATAAGAACATATCTTAACCTGCAAAAGAGATCATAATATCATAACATGGGATAAATCATAGTAGTGAAATGTAATCTCAATAATCATAACATAAAACATGAAACTTTTTTGTATACACACATAATCATAGAAAATCATTTCATTTTAGTCAAGACTCATTGCCAAGACTATCATAACGGACAAAGTCCATTACTGAAGCGAGTTCACTCCTCATTCCAGTCCTGTATCACTGAACCGAATTAACTTGTCGTTTCATCCATGTCTATATCATGAGATATAAATCTTTACCCAATGCATTGGAGGGAGATATAGGTCTCACCAATATCATAATGAAACCATTCTTATGTGTTCCACAAAATCATAAATCATCCATCATAGCATAACCCATGTAATAAAAATGGGATTCTTAAACATCGTGACATCATAAAACAATTCATATAAGATAAAGGACTTTATAAAAATAATTCCATCACAACATAATAAAATCAATGTAATAATAGGGATAGAAACAGAACCCTATATTATCTTATATGGAAAATAATTTTGATAAAACACTTGAACTCCATTCTTGAGGAAAATATTCTTTCTACTTCAAAAACATTTTTCCTTTCTTAACAAGTCATAACATTTTAAACTAAAAGAAGCTAATTAGAAATAAATTTGAAAATTTTTAAAGGAAGCTTCATGGAAATAATGTTCTATGGAAATCATAAAAATCCATTCATGTTGTATAAGTTAAAAAAACATTCTTCTCGTACTTTGGCCGAAAAAGTCAAAAAGTATCTCATACTGAAAATAGCAAAAGATTCCTTTCATATATTTTAGTAAAAATTCACCAATAGGTAAAATTGGATTTAAAAAATTGTATAAGGATATAAATAATATTACATATTGAGGAAACATGTATGTGGATGATAAATATTCCCCAGTAAATTCTAAAGTATAAACAATCTCGGATAAAAATGAGATTGTGAGATTTTCCTTAACCTTAGGTCCGATATGCTTCGTACGTATCCAAACCTCCTGTATAATGATTTAAATAATTTCATTTACTTATTACAGAATCATATTCATTGTTATGATATCATACATGGTAATATTCTTATCTTCTTATTAGTAATATTTCATTGTTACTTGTTATTCGGGTGTTCGTTGCTTTATGTTCTTATGCATGTCTTTTCGAATAAATTCTTATCCATATTTTTAGGTTATAGATACCTTATTTAAACAATTTTATTAGTGTAATATATATCATATTTATTCATTAAATTTATTTATATAATCATTATTCAATGAATATCATGTAGAATGAGTCACATCACATCGTGAAGACGGTAGGTCGTACGTACGCACGAGCGATGATATCGTTCCCATAACTATTGAATGGTATTGGAGTAGAAGATGGAATGTCTCAGAATTAGTATCATGTTATAATAATCATATATAGTTATTATTTACACCATTATACCCATCTATGTAAGGTGGTGGCGGAAAATAGATTACACCACGGTGTGGAAACGGTATTTCGTACGTACGCATGCGCGATGATTTCATTTTCTGTAGGATGGATAGAAGGTGAAATAGGGTTGTTTAATATTTATAATAACATATCATCATATGATTTATACTGATGTTATTAATTTATTATGAAACAAATAAAGAATAATAAGTAGAAGAATAAATAAAATGGAAAGAATCGGTAAATGATATTACCTCTTCTTTGACGCGCCTCTTCTTAACCTCCTCTTAGGGCACTAAAGTTGGTCTTGAAAAATTCCAAGACCTCTAGTATGTTTCTAGGTAAGTGGAGAAGAGAAATTGGCAGGGTTTGGCCGAGCTTGAAGGCTCAAAGTGGTGTGAGGAGGAGAGGGAGGAGGTGCCCTTTTATAAGGGAGGGGAGGGGCACCTTTAGAATTATAAGAAATATTAATTTATAGTAAATTCCAACCCCACTTAAAAAACTCATAAAATGAATCAAATCAGAAGATTAGATGATATAGGGTTCTAATCTCATCAACCAATAAAATTTAGACATGTTGTGAATTTATTTTAAACCTTATCAAATTTATTTATCCTTATTTAATCTATTTAATTTTATTTGTGGTAATAATATTCTAAATTTTAAATTGATATAAATAATTACTTATGTGTTGTGAATTATCCATAATTAGATAATTTATGACATTTTAGACCACATAAATATGAATTTATATTTTTTAAATATTTTTATGATTTTTAAGCAATTTTATAATATGTTATTGTTATAAAATAACAATAGTGTCAATTTTGACACTATTCATTTATTTGAATTTAAATAAAATCTACATAGAGGATATATTCAAACTAAAAGATTTAATAAATTCATAACATGTAATATTTATATATAAAATTAGTGGATCACATTAAATAGTTCATATAATATTTATTTTAATATTTTTAAAACCATTTATTTGACATTTCAATCAATAAAATAATTTCAACATCACTATTGTGTCACCTTTAATGATAATTATTTAATACCTAAAAATTATAAATAAATTCACATGATGTAAATAATTTTATTATATTTATGGAGACTATTCATTTTTGAAGTTTCATGAAGTTTATCACTAAATTAAAATTATTATACTTATAAGATTTAAGAGAGTGACATGTTGTCACTTTCTTTGGTTTTAATAATAATTAAATTATTTTAATAGTAAAAATTCCATAAAATGAATTTATTCTGACCCTTAGGTTATAAGTTTCGACTTTTAGTCATCCAATAGAATTTTTTCCGGTGTTACGGTAATTTTATAATCTTATTTTTACCCTTAATTACCTGATTTACCTTTAATTGCAGTAAATAAAAATTACCGTAGTTACTATTCATAATATCAAAAAAATAAAAGTAACATATTAACGTAATTTGGAACCACTGAATCCAAATATGGAATCCATTTTTCAAAATTCAAAACACATAATTTGCTGTAATTAATTTAAAATTAATCCCGTTGTTAAGAAAATGGGTTTTAAAAATTATAACATTGTCAAAGATTGAAATGTTTTTACCTATGAATTCAATGTAAAATTAATGGAAATGACATAAATTATATTAAATGGTGAAAATATATTCTATTTATACTTTAAAACCATTCAATATTATAATTTAACCATATAAATTATTGCGATGAAAAAAGTTGTTTTTAATTAAAATATAGCGTGTTTTTACTATTCATTAAAATATGGAAGTTATCAGAATAATATGAAAATTTTATCCAAAGTAAATTTTTATATCCTTATTCCACAGAAGAATTTTATTTTGTCAAATTGAACTTATAAACATTTCAAAAACTAGATTTAATATTGGTGCACCATCAAAAGGCGGCAAAACTGCATTTTTTGAAAAATACTTATTTTACCCGAAAAAAAATTATTTTGTTCACATACCATGTTTTAGAAAATGTGTAAGATGAATAATAATGTTATAAAATTCAAATTTTAGTTAATACTATTCATAACAGCTAGTCCATAATAATATTATAACAATATATCGTTGTTTAGTTAAACTCGATATTGCGTACCACACACACTATCGAGGAAGGTTACTTTTGCGTATAACGCAAGCCAAGCTAGAGTTGTGTGTAGTGAAAGATTCATTTGATGTTGCGTATAACATAAGACATAAAAAAATATTTCTCATAAAATATTAGGGTGTTACATTCTACCCCCCTTAAAATGAATTTCTCCCTCGAAATTTGTCACTTCGTAATAAACAGATGAGGATACCTCTCCCTCATCATATCCTCAAACTCCCATGTAGCTTCTTCTAATTTGTGGTTCCTCCATAAAACTTTCACCAAGTGAGTGGTCTTGTTCCGTAGAACTTTTTCGCTACGATCCAGAATCTCTATTGGCTGTTCTTCATAAGAAAGATCTTGCTCCATCGGTACAACTTCTGAGCTTAGTACATATGAAGGATCGGGTATGTACTTTCTTAGAAGAGATACATGGAACACATTATGAACTTGAGAGAGATTTGGTGGAAGTGCCAATCGGTAAGCTACCTTCCCAACATGATCCATAATTTCAAAAGGACCGATATTCCTAGGGCTCAACTTTCCCTTCTTTCCAAATCTCATTACTCTCTTCCAAGGAGATATTCGTAAGAACACTTTATCACCCACATCAAACTCTAGGTCTTTTCTTAGGTTGTCAGTATAATTTTTTTGTCGACTATGAGCTACTCTTATGTGTTTTTGATTAGATCTGATATTTTCTGCCATCTCATTGACAAGATCAGGTCCTAATAGATTTCTTTCCCCAACTTCATCCCAGCAAGTTGGAGTTCTGCATTTCTTTCTATAGAGAGATTCATAAGGAGCCATGTAAATACTGGAGTGAAAGATATTATTATAAGAAAATTCCACCAAAGTTAGGTGTTGATCCCAACCACCTTTGAAGTCCATAGAGAAAGCTCTTAACATGTCTTCTAGAGTTTGAATTGTTCTCTCAGACTAACCATCTGTCTGAGGATGATAAGAAGTGCTGAAACTCAACTCTGTATCTAGAGTATGCTGAAGAATTCGCCATAACTTCGAGGTAAACCTCAGATCCCGATCAGATATAATGGAAAGTGGTACTCTATGCAATCTTACCACTTCCTTTACATATATCCTGGCAATCTGATCCAAAGAGAAATCTTCTCTAATAGCAATGAAGTGTGCCGACTTCATAAGACGATAAAATATGACCCATATTTCATTATTTCCTTTGGATGTTTTAGGAAGTCCAGTGACAAAGTCCGTAGTCGTGTTTTCCCATTTCTATTCAGGTATGGGTAATGGTTGTAACATCCCCTTAGACTTCTATCTCTCAGCTTTAACTTGCTTAAAAACCAAGCATCGAGAGACATATTAAGCAACATCTCTTTTCATTCCATCCCACCAGAAGTACTATTTTAGGTCCCTATACATCTTCATGCTTCTAGGATGAATAGAGAATAAAGAACTATGAGCCTCATCCAACAGCTCCTTCTTTAATTCTGGGATGGGAGGAACATAAACCCGATTCCTGAACCTTATTATTTTATCACAATCAATGTGAAATTCAGGAACATTTCTCACCTTCTTTTTTAATTCTACATATTATTTTTGTGCCTCTTTAATCTTCATATGTATAGATGGTTGAACATTCATTTGAAAAAGATAAGATTTTTCCCCTTCCATTATAATTCCAAGATCCATACTTTGTAAATCCATAAATATTGGATCTTTTGTGATCCTCATCATGGATAAGCTAGCATGGTCTTGTCGACTTAATGCGTCTTCCACCTTGTTTTCTTTCCCAAGGTGATAATGAATTGAGCAGTCATAATCCTTAATCAACTCCAACCATCTTCTTTGGAGCATATTCAGCTCCTTTTGTGTGAAAATATACTTTAAACTTTTATGATCAGTATAAATATCACACCTTTTACCATAAAGGTAATTCCTCCAAATCTTTAATACAAAGATTATCGGAGCTAACTCCAAATCATGAGTTGGGTAATTTTGCTCATGTATTTTCAACTGTCATGAGGCATAAGCTATCACCATGTCATTTTTCATGAGAACACACCCCAATCCCTTCTTGGATGCATCACTGTATATCATAATCCTTTCTCCACTACAAGGCAGTGTGAGTATAGGTGCACTGGATAACCTTCACTTTAACTCCATGAAAATTTCTTCACACTCCTCCGTCTAAAAAAACTTAACTCCTTTTCGAGTCAACCTGGTGAGTGGATTAGATAACCTTGAAAAATATTTCACAAAACGTCGATAATATCCAGCCAAGCCAAGAAAACTTTGGATCTCAGTTACTGTTGTTGGTCTTGACCATCTTTCGATAACCTCTGTTTTTGCTGGATCCACAGATATCCCCTCTTTTGAGATTATGTGACCCAAAAATGAAACTTTTTGAAGCCAAAATTCACACTTGGTAAATTTGGCATAAAGATTCTCCTTTCTTAGAGTCTTTAATATAATTCTTAAGTGATCTTCATGTTCTTCCTTGTTCTTTGAATAGAAAAGAATATCGTCTATAAAGACTACCACAAACTGATCAAGATAGTCTCTAAAGACTCTATTCATTAGATCCATGAAGATATAATGGGAATTAGTAAGACCAAATGGAATCACTATAAATTCATAGTGTCCATATCTTATATGTAAAGTCATCTTTGGTATATCCTCCCTTTTGAACCTTAATTGATGATACCCTGAATGAAGATCAATCTTGGAAAAGTATTGAGCTCCGCATAGTTGGTCAAATAAGTCATCAATGTGTGGGAGAGGGTATTTTTTCTTGATATTAATCTTGTTAAGTTCTCGATAATCAATGCAGAGTCTCATTGATCCATCTTTCTTCTTAACAAACAGAACAGGTGCTCCCCAAGGTGATGCACTAGGGTGTATGAATCCTTTATCAAGATTCTCTTGGAGTTTCTTCTTCAATTCCTACAACTCAATTGGGGCCATTCTATAAGGTGTCTTTGAAATAGGCATAGCACCCGGTATGAGTTCTATTGAAAACTCAACTTCAAAATTTGGTGGCAGACCTAGAAATTTTTTCAGAAAGACATCATCAAACTCCCGTACAATGGGTATATTCTTAATCGTGAGTCTCTCACCAACCATTTGAGATAAATAACCTTCATTTA
Organism: Viscum album; assembly: GCA_963277665.1. NCBI lineage: Eukaryota > Viridiplantae > Streptophyta > Magnoliopsida > Santalales > Viscaceae > Viscum > Viscum album. Next base: position 1,082,133,516 of record OY728159.1, read on the forward strand.
GTGGAATCAAGACCCATAAGATGGAATAAATTTCCACTGGAAGGTTATGTTCATCCTTGCATCGATAGATGTTCATAGATTGATCGAGAATATTAAATGTGATTTCCCTTATTTGGAAATTGATATGAGCTCCGTATAAAGAAATACAATCCATGCCAAGAATCACATCAAATTCCACTATAAGAAGGATCACAAGATTTGTAGGAAGCCCTTTCCCACAAACATAAATTGGAGAAGAATTATAAACTTTTGATGTGATTTTTGTGCCATTAGGAGTTGTCACATCTAACTCAACATCTAATTGTTGAGGTAATACGGCGATACCCTTAGAAAATTATTCAGAAATAAATGAGTTGGTGGATCCAGAATCAAATAAAACATTTTCTATTTTAGAGTGGATGGTAAGTGTACCTTTCACCGCTTCGTTATCGTACTCCACATCACCGATTGTAGTTGTATGTGACTTTACTTTGTCTTTGGCCTTAAGAGTTTGTTGACGTCGATCATAATCAACAACCCTTGGATTTGGGAATTGATTGGCATAATGCCCCATCTCCTTGCACTTGAAACATTGAAGTGTTGGAGGTGCATTCTGTGTATCCCTTTCTTTGTTCATATCATTAGACATATTCTTCCCATTATTTCGACATTCAATTACCCGATGACCTTCTTTTCCACACTTAAAACATTTTCTTGTCCCTTTAATACAATTCCCTCCATGTTTCTTTCCACAATTTGAGAATAAAGTAAAACTCATCTTCTTTTCAGTGTGGTCTTTATATTTTCCTTTTAATTCCATTTTCCTCTTCTTATCAAACCAATATGATTGATGGGTTACTCCAATCTCCATCTCAACCTTGAGAGCACATCGATCAATTTCCTCATAGCTATTGAAGTCCCTTATGTCTAACGCCCTTCAAAGACTTGGTTTTAAGCCACTAAAGAATCGATCGATCTTACTCTCCGGTTGTATAATAATTCCAGAAGGGTACCTTACAAGTCTTGTAAAATTTTCTTCGTAGGTACCAATCGATTCATAATCCTTTTGCTTTATTTCAAGAAACTCCTTCGCCATCTTTGTTCGAAGAATACGAGGGAAGTACTTATTGAAAAATAAGTTCTTGAACTCGTCCCATTCCATGGACTCAATTTCATCCCTTTGCCTTGTATTCTTCATAAGGTGACTTTGTCATGCTCAGAACATTATAGAAGTGAAAATATCTTTTCAATGGTATTGATCCATTGTTCATCCACTAATGGATCAGAAGACCCGCTAAATGAAGGTGGACGCTGTCTCATGAAGGATTCAACAGAACGTTGCTCCTTACTTTTCTCATTTGGAAGTCATGCATGATTCATAGCTTGAGAAAGTTGTGTGAGCATGGCTACAAGATTTTGAATTCAAGCTCCCATAACTTTTGGTTTCTCAAGGGGACAATCATTTCATTTTCTGTCACATTCAGCATTAACACGGTTCCTTCGAGTTCCAGACATTGACTAAAACCAAGAAGCATAGTGTGAGAAACACTAATTACAATAGGAAAACCACATAATCAATAATAAAATTTCACACTTTAGGTATTATCATAGGTTATTCATGGCCATTTCTAAAATACTAAGATTATGTTCTATTCTTAGACATATCCTTAGGGTTCTTACTAAGGCTTTCACATCCTAGTTTCCAAAGGTTGACTATACCATTCCTTTGATACCAACTATAACTACCCATACTTTAGATACATGGTTATTACTTCAGAATTGAAGAATACTTATTATAAAATATAAAAAAACCATGGTAGGAGCATATAGGTATAGTGTCTTTAGAAACTGGGAAACATAAACAACTGGTTCATAAATCATCTACATTGTCTCCCGCTTATTTCAGCATATCTAGATTACCTTTTTGGCATATCCTACTCAATACCCTTCTTCCTGACCTGGGGAAAAGAAAACATACAGAAGGGTGATCTCAAATTCTCAGTAAGGGTAAAAAAAAGAAATATAAATCATATTATATTCATAAAAACATAACATTTTGAATATCTTAACCTGCAAAAGAGATCATAATATCATAACATGGGATAAATCATAGTAGTGAAATGTAATCCCAATAATCATAACTTAAAACATGAAACATTGTGGAATACACACATAATCATATAAAATCATTTCATTTTAGTCAATACTCATTTCCAAGACTATCATATCAGACAAAGTCCATTACTGAACCGAGTTCACTCCTCGTTCCAGTCCTGTATCACTGAACCAAATTAACTTATTGTTCCAGCCATGTCTATCTCATGAGATATAAATCTTTACCAAATGCATTGGTGGGATAAAGGTCCCACCCATCTCATAATTAAACCATTCTTATGTGTGCCACAAAATCATAAATCATACATCATATCATAACCCATGTAATAAAAATGGGATTCTTAAAAATCGTGACATCATAAAACAATTCATATAAGATAAAGGAATTCATAAAAATAATTCCATCACAACATAATCAAATAAATTTAATAATAGGGATAGGAAAAAAATCCTATATTATCTTATATAGAAAATAATTTTGATAAAACTCTTGAACTCCATTCTTGAGGAAAATATCCTTTCTACTTCAAAAACATTTTTCCTTTCTTAACATGTCATAACATTTTAAACTAAAAGAAGTTAATTAAAAATAAAATTGAAAATTTTTAAAGGAATCTTCAGGGAAATAATGTTCTATGGAAATCATAAAAATCCATTCATGTCGTATAAGTTAAAAAAACATTCTTCTCGTACTTTGGCCGAAAAAGTCAAAAAGTATCTCGTACTGAAAATGACAAAAGATTCATTTCATATCTTTTACTAAAAATTAACCAATAGGTATAATTGGATTTAAAAAAATTTCGGAGGATATAAATAATATTACATATTGATGAAACATTGATGTGGATGATAAATATTCCCCAGTAAATTCTAAAGTATAAACAATCTCGGATAAAAATGAGATTGCGAGATTTTTCCTTACCTTAGCTTTGATATTCTTCGTACGTATCTGAACCTCCTGTATAATGATTTAAATAATGTAATTTACTTATTAAAGAATCATATTCATTGTTATTATATCATAAATGGTCATATTCTTATCTTTTTATTAGTAATATTTCATTGCTACTTGTTATTCGGGTGTTCATTGCTTTATGTTCTTATGCATGTCTTGTTGAATAAATTATTATTCCTATTTTTAGATTATAGATATATTATTTAGAGAATGTTATTAGTGTAATATATATCATATTTATTCATTCAATTAATTTATATAATCATTATTCAATGAAGATCATGTAGAACGAGTCGCATCACATCGTGGAGACGGTAGGTCGTACGTACGCACGAGCGATGATATTGATCCCATAACTATTGAATGGTATTGGAGTGGAAGATGGAATGTCTCAGAATTAGTATCATGTTATAATAATCATATATTGTTATTATTTACACCATTATACCTATCCATGTAAGGTGGTGGTGTAAAATAGATTACAGCACGGCGTGGAGACGGTATTCCGTACGTACGCACGCGCGGTGATTTCATTTTCCGTAGGATGGATAGAAGATAAAAAAGGGTTGTTTAATATTTATAATAACATATAATTATATTAGTGATACTTATGTTATTAATTTATGATGAAAAAAATAAATAATAAGAAGTAGAAGAAGAAATAAAATGGAAAGAATCGGTAAAAGATATTACCTCTTCTTTGACGTGCCTCTTCTTAACCTCCTCTTAGGGCACTAAATTTTGTCTTTGAAGAAGACAAGGACCTCTAGTATGTTTCTAGGGAAGTGGATAAGAGAAATTGGTAGGTTTTGGTCGAGATTTAAGGCTCAAAGTTGTGTGAGGAGGAGAGGGGGGAGGTGCCCTTTTATAAGGGAGGAGAGGGGCGCCTTTGGAATTATAAGAAATATTAATTTATAATAAATTTCAAAACCACTTAAAAACCTCCAAAAATGACTCAAATCTGAATATTAGATGATATAGGTTTTTAATCTCATCAACCAATAAAATTTAGACATGTTGTGAATTTATTTTAAACCTTATCAAATTGATTTATCCTTATTTAATCTATTTAATTTTATTTGTGGTAATAATATTCTAAATTTTAAATTGATATAAATAATTACTTATGTTCTGTTAATTATACATAATTAGATACTTTATGACATTTTAGACCGTATAAATTTAAATTTATAATTTTTAAATATTTTTATTATTTTTAAACAATTTTATAATATGTTATTTTTATAAAATAACAATAGTGTCAATTTTGACACTATTCATTTATTTGAATTTAAATAAAATCTAAATAGAGGATATATTCGAAATAAAATCTTAAATATATTCATAACATGTCATATTTATCTAGAAAATTAGTGGAGAACATTAAATAGTTCATATAATATTTATTTTAATATTTTTAAATCCATTTATTTGATATTTCAATCAATAAAATAATTTCAACATCACTATTGTTTTACCTTTAATGATAATTATGTAATCCCTAAAAATTCTAAATAAATTCACATGATGTATATAATTTTATTAGATTTCTGGATACTATTCATTTTTGATGTTTCATGAAGTTTATCACTAAATTAAAATCATTATACTTATAAGAATTAAGAGAGTGACATGTTGTCACTTTCTTTGGTTTTAATAATAATTAAATTATTTTAATGGTAAAAGGTCCATGAAATGAATTTATTCCTACCCTTAGGTGATAAGGGTCTACCTTTAGTCATCCAATATAATTTTTTCAGGTGTTAGGGTAATTTTATAATCTTATTTTTACCCTTAATTACCTGATTTACCTTTAAGTGCAGTAAATAAAAATTACCGTAGTTACTATTCATAATATCAAAAAAATAAAAGTAACCTATTAACATAATTTGGACCCAATGAATCCAAATATGGAATCCATTTTTCAAAATTTAAAACACATAAGTATCAATAATTATTTTAAAATTAATCCCATTGTTAAGAAAACGAGTTTTAAAAGTTAAAACATTGCCAAAGATTGAAATGTTTTTACCTATGAATTCAATGTAAAATTAATGGAAATGACATAAATTATATTAAATGGTAAAAATATATTCTATTTATACTTTAAAACCATGAAATATTATAATTTAACCATATAAATTATTTCGATTAAAAAAGTTGTTTTTAATTAAAATATAGCGTGTTTTTACTATTCATTAAAATATGGAAGTTATCAGAATAATATGAAAATTTTACCCAAAGTAAATTTTTATATCCTTATTCCAAATAAGAATTTTATTTTTTCAAATTTAACTGATAATCATGTCAAAAACTAGATTTAATGTTGGTGCGCCATCAAAAGGCGGCAAAACTGCATTTTTTGAAAAATACTTATTTTACCCAAAATATTTATTTTTTTCACATACCATGTTTTAGAAAATGTGTAAGATGAATAATAATGTTATAAAATTCAAAATTTAGTTAATACTATTTATAACATCTAGTCCATAATAATATTATAACAATATATTGTTGTTTAGTGAAACTCGATATTGCGTACCACACACGCTATCGAGGAAGGTTGCTCTTACGTATAACGCAAGCCAACCTAGTGTTGTTTCTAGTGAAAGATTAATTTTATGTTTCTTATAACATAATACATTAAAAAAATTCTCATAAAATATCAGGGTGTTACAAGGGGTGGTGCAAGGGAAGAGGGCAGGGGGTGTGCAGGGGAGGGGGTGTTCTTGGGGAGGGGGTAGTGGGGGTGAAATGGGCAGGGGGAGGGGTGTGCTAGGGGAAGGTGGGGGTGAAAGGGGGTATGGGGTGGGGTAAGGGGGTGCTGGTGCAGGGGGTGGTGTTTGGGGGAGGGAGAAAGGGGTGTGTCGGGGGGAGGGGGCTGGGGGCAAGGGGGTGCAAGGGGCGGGGGGAGGGTGCAGGTTGGGTGGAAGTGGTGGGAGGGGGTGGGGGAGGGGGAGGGGGTGTCTAGGTGGGGGAGGGGAAGTTATATAGGGTTGAAACCTTTTGATTAACTCAAACTAGCTTAATAAAACACTTTATAATAGTGGGCACAAATGGAATAAACGGATCCGTTTGATCAAACTAACATCATTTTATCTATCTAATTATTATAGAGGAACAATAACCATGTTTCTGTGATCCCAGTTCAATTATCAGGATGTTTTTACCATGCATTATAAGCCACACCATGTAAACTATTCATTGAGCTATTGGTGGGATCTAACAGCCACAATATTTCAACCATGGCCTCACCTTCCTTGCAATAGCATTGTGCGGAACACATAGGAACCACATGCACGCACGATGAATTCCCAAAAAGGATGCTATAATTTACCACACCTATAAAAATGAGCGCCTCCATTATGTTATGCATGGTAAACTACATAGGATAATCTAATCAAAGTCCTAAATATGAGTCTCAAATAAATAGATTCATAGGTTTTATGTATCATAGAAATTTAAATGATGTTTACATAGTTTCACATGATGTGTGACCATGCTTGGATAGATGGGAATTCCTTCATCTAGAACTGGCATGCTAATCCTTGTGAAATTACATGGTGTTTACATGTAGAACACAGAGTATCTTATCTTCCGAGGGGTATGCTTGTGTACTCCAATCAATGCTTGTGTATTCTCGCATATTCTTGTGCACTCTATGTATATATATTATCTAGCCATGTACAAATACATGGAATATCCCTTAAGGTACAATTAATGTCTATCCACATGGTGTAATTAGTAAACATGCACCCTGTCTTAAATTGATTCTTACATTTGGTGATATTTTTTTCCATGTATTCAAATTCAATTTTTTTTAACTTTGATGCTTACTCATGTTTAATCCACTTTTATTTCAATGGTATATACCAAAAAATGTATGTTTTCAATATATTAAGTATAATCAATATTCATGCAGGGTTTCGATCCTGCATACAAGGTGACAGGGTGGACTAACACTCAATTTTGGAGAAATACACCGTCATAAAAGATTGGATCAAAGGTATATTTTCAAGAAGTGGGTCATTTTATTTTGTTTCAGTTAATATTTTATTTTACCTGTATTAAATACGAGTTGTGATTCATTTTTTAGATTGCATGTACTCTTATTGAGCAGTGGATGATTTATTTAATTTGAGTAGTGGATGGTTTTTTAGACCATTAGAACATGTATTTTTTTGAGCAGTGGGCCATTTATTAGAGCATTGGATTATCACCGTGTGAATGCACGTGTGAGTACCACTACATGGGGGGTCTCTCTTGGGGGTTTGTGCAATGGGGGGAGTGGAGGGGGAGATTTTCATGGGGGAAGGGGTGTTGTAGGGGGTCTTGTCTAGGGGGGTCTATCCAAGGGTGTCCTTGTTAGGGATTTCTAGCCTAACACTAGCAGAAACAGAATTGAGAGAGAAATTAAAAGAGACATAACTTGATATATTCAAACTATAGATCAGATTTTATTATTCCAGAATGGGAAATGTTTACAGTGGTAGTGCGAATACAATTCTTCAGCTGGTTTAGAGTGTCTCTGTAGTAGCAGACTATGAACGCTCTTGAAGAGTCGAACTAGAAGGCCACTTCTAGTTCAGTCTGCCAACTCCGGCTTCTTCTCCAGCAGGTGTGCTTCCCGACGTATCCCTCCGTGTCCCCACCCAAACTCTAGACTCTACTATAAATAGGCAAGGGAAGTAACTAACTTCCCTCACCACGTCAGCCCCACCTGCCATATCATATTAATATTATGCCTTCCCCCTCCTTTGATAAGTGTGAAGGATGGGAGGCCTGGTACCGATATCAATATCAGACCGACTGCTAACAATTCTCCCCTCCTCAAAATTCACCTTGTACTCAAGGTGGAAGTCAGCAAACCGTTCAAGGAAAAAATCTACATCCACAAATGTAGATTCGTCAGACGAGAGTCCCTACCATCTTACTAAACAAATACTATTGGAGGTACCAGGTTGGATTTTAAAATCCAAAATTTCAGTGGGAACAATATGAGAAACCAGTCCATCTTCAACTACATCAGGCAAGTGTTGATGAACTAGATGGTTCCCAATAGCTCGTTTAAGTTGGGACACATGAAAAATGGGATGGATACAGGTGCCCTCAGGTAAAAGAAGTTTGTAGGCAGTATGATTGAGACGATACTACACTGGGTAGGGGACATTAAACCTAGCAGAAAGCTTGGGGAAAAACTTTTTAGCTGCCAGAGTTTGAACATGGGGATGAAACTTAACATGGACTAGATCAAACTCTTGAAATTGTTCATCATGCCGGTGTTTATTAGAATTATGGACCATAAACTATTGGGCACAGAAAAGGTTTTTTCGAAGATGTACCAAAACTATATCTCGATCACTGAGTACTTGGGCCACAGACTCAACAAGAGTCTCCCCAGGAATATAACGAGGTATAATTGGTGTTTGAAATCCATAAACAACCTTGAATGGTGTCATTTGGGTTGCCAAATTAGAGGCATTGTTATAGCAATATTCTGCCCATGGTATCCAACGGGCCCAAGAAAGAGGACGCTCTGAAGCAAAACATCGCAAATAGGTTTCGAGACAATGATTAACAACCTCGGTCTGGCCATACGTTTGTGGATGGTACGAAGAACTCATCTTCAAAGTTTTACCCTCCAAACAAAAGACTTCCTTCCAAAAATTACTAACAAATAATGGATCACGATCACTAATGATTGATCATGGAAAACCATGTACTCTAAAAATTTCTTTGACAAACTGCGTGGCCACGATGATAGCAGTGTAAGGATGGCGGAGAAAAATAAAATGAGAATACTTGGAAAGTATGTCCACCACTACCATGATGACATCAAATCCCTGAGAACAAGGTAAACCTGAAATAAAATCCATAGAAATATCCTCCCAAACCTGTTGAGGAATTGGTAAAGGCTGTAACAATCCAGTGGGAAGTTGGGTAGAATATTTCTGTCGTTGGCTTGTGGCACATTCACGAACATATTTTAAAACTCTCTATGTCATACCTATCCAGAAAAGACCCACGGCCAAGTGATTATAAGTTTTTCAATATCCTGCATGACCACCAACAGCAGACGAGTGGTAATAGTGTAAAAATTTCAGAATCAGGCTGGATGTTTTGGAAAGAACCAGGCGCCCTTTGTAATACAATATGTCTGAACGAATGGTATACCCATGTTTGGCCTCCAGGCGGACGGAAATAAGAAAAATAATTTACTGTAAAGTAGGATTGTGCCACTGTTCAGATTTGAACTAATCCAACTCCAACCATAAGGGTGCATAAACTGCAAAAAAAACTGGAAATCTGTAGAATCTGTGGCATCTTGAATTTCATGATGATGGGATAATGAGTTTGCAGCATAATTTGTTCTCTTGGGTTTATATTTCACTTCAAAATCCAGGCCAAGGAGCTTTGATACCCAGCATTGTTGATTCATAGTATGAATGAACTGTGTAAGCAAATTTCTAAGCACATTGTGATCTAAATATAATATAAAATGTTGGCCCAGTAAATACTATCTCCAATGAGAAACTTCCAGAACCAAGGCCATGATTTCCTTTTCATATACCGATTTGGAAAAATTAACTTCATCAAGATATTTGCTGAAAAAAACTATTGGTCTCCCCTCTTACATTAACATAGCACCTAAACCCATACCAGAATCATCACATTCAATGAAAAAAGTCTTGGAAAATTCAGGTAAATCCAATAAGGGTGCTAAAACAAGATAGTGCTTGAGCTATTAAAATGCTCATTCAGGGGGTAGGGGGAAAGGGTAGGGGGAGGTCTGTAGGGCAGGGGGCAAGGGGCAGGGGGTTGGTGGAGGGGGGTAGGGGGCAGGGGGTAGGGGGAAAGGGGTAGGGGCACAGGCAGGGGCAGGGGGTAGGGGTAGGGTGGAGGGGGCAGGGGGAAGGGGCAGGGGGGATGTTTGTAGGGTAGGGGGAGGGGGAGGTTTAGGGGAAGGGGAGAGGTCTGCAGGATAGGGGGGAGGGGTGGGTGGAGGGGCAGGGTGGAGTGGGGAGGTCTGCAGGGCAGGGGGTAGGGGGGTGGTCTGCAGGGGGGTCTGCAGGGTAGGGGGAGGGGGTGCAAGGGGTGGGGCAGTGTGGCAAGGGGGTGAGCCAGGGGGTGTATTTAGTCTCTATAGGTTTATTTAATCTTAGATAAGGTTGAATAACCATTACATAGCTAGATTCAATATGATATTTTAAATTACATTAGATATATCCAAATACACCACATTTCATCAAGACTCTGTAAATATATATTGCTTTCTTCTACATTTAGGTAAACTCTGAACAATAAACAACCACTTTTTTTATTCTTATTTTACTAAAGATAACACGATGTCATGTTTTCAATGTAGGAACAACTTCCAAGAGATCATATTGATCAAGAAAATCACGTCACATATTATGGTATCTTGCAACATTTAATGTTCCTAATTTATTTTGTTATACAATAACTTTAATTTATTTCCAGATTTATGTTTTTGTTGTACTATATGGTTGTCGATGTATCAACCAAGTCTTTTTGTGCTAGGAAAGGATAATAGTTTGGATCATTCATACATGAATGTCTCAACTCTCTATCCTTACAGCAACCTTATCGATAATGAAAATATTATAATACCATATAGTAGCATACAACTGACAATTGACAAGACCATTCCCTAAAACCAAACCTCCTCATAGATTTGAAAATCTGTCCAGGAAGGAGGGGGGGTCTGTCCAAAGGGGGTGGGGGTCTGTCCAGGAAGGAGGGGGTTGTCCAGGAGGGTGGGGGATGTCTAGGAGGGTGGGAGGCTATACAAGTGGGTGTCCAGAAGGGGGTGCAAGGTGGGTCTACAGGTGGGGGGGAGGGGTGTAAGGGGGTCTGCAGGAAGGAGGGTGTGGTATGTACAGGGTGTGTGGGGGGTCTATTTAGGAAAGAGGGGGGGTCTACAGCGGGGGTGTGCGGGGGGGGGGGGTCTACAGGGGGAGGGGGGCAAGGGGGTGGGGGCAAGGGGTCCAATAGGGGGGTGTCCAACAGGGGTGGTGCAAGGGGGTGTTCAGCAGGGGTGGTGCAAGAGGGTATAGTAGGGGGAAAGGGGTGTTCAAGGGATGTGTAGGGGGGATTATGTCCAGGGGGTCCAGCAGGGGGGGCTTCTGTCCAGGGGGTCCATCAGGGGGGCTGCTATCCAGGGGGGGTCCATCAGGGGGGGCTGCTGTGAAGGGGGGCTGCTGTCTGGGGGGGGCTTCTGTCCAGGGGGGTCCAGCAGGGGGGCTGCTCTCCAGGGGGGTCCAGAGGGGGGGTTGTTGTCCATGGGGTCCAGCAGGGGGGTTGCTGCTGTCCAGGGGGGTCCAGCAGAAGGGTCCAACAGGGGGGTGCTGTTGTCCATGGGGGTCCAGTGGGGGGGGTGTTGTCCAGAGGGGTCCAGTAGGGGGTGTTGTCCAAGGGGCTAGGGAAGTTGTCCAAGGGGTCTAGCAGGGGGGTGGGGGGCTGCTGTCCAGGGGATCTAGCAGGGGGCAAGGGTGTGCAAGGGGGGTGTGTAAGGGGGTGAAAGGGGGTGTGTGCAAGCGGTGAAAGGGATTTGGGGGAGGGGTGGCTGCTGTCTAGGGGGTGCAAGGGTGGAAAGGGGTGTGCAAGGAATTTGTAAGGGGGGATGCTATCCAAGGGGGTCCAGTAGGGGGGATGTTTTCCAGGGGGTCCAGCAGGGGGGGATGCTGTCCAGGGGGTCCAGTAGGGGGGGATGCTGTCCATGGGGTCCAACGGGGGGGGCTATTGTCCAGGGGGGTCCAACAGGGGGGAGCTGCTGTCCAAGGGGGTTAGGGCTGCAGTCCATGGGGGTCCAGCAGGGGGGTGGGTCTGCTATCCAAGGGGGTCCAGTAGGGGGCAAGGGGTGTGCAAGGGGGGTGGGTAAGGGCGGTGCAAGGGGGTGTGTGCAAGGGGTGCAAGGGATGTGTGCGGGGGGGGGGCAGGTTTTTTTATGAAATGGGAAGGGTTTTATCCATGGTTTCAAACTGTGGCTAAAACCCTATAGACACGGTTCATTGACCCATGGATGGTATTGGTGTGGCTATAGGTTTGGCCCTATAGCCACGACAATACTAGCCACAGTTCAATGAACCATGGCTATAACCTATAGACACGGTTTTTGGGCTTATACCCATGATTCCAAACCATGGATACAGCCTAATTTTCTAGTAGTGATAGTAAAGCAGATAATAATCAAAAAGATCAACAAGAATCCAAACATTCACAACCAACCCATTCCATCATCACTGGTGTTGTCCCCGACACTCACATGCATAAACTGATGCATCTCGCCACTCTAGGAATCAACTGCTGCCAAACCAATAGGCCTCCTTGCCCCACATATCACAACAACCTTCCATGATCACATCACAACACAAGCAGCAGGAAAACAACCATCATATCAATTGGGATCTTGGCCCTTAAATAAGAAAGAGGGTAACTCAGAACCCTATAAGGAATTATCTTTTATCAAATAATGAGTTCTTCAATCTATCTTGAATTAACCAATTTATTATTCATAGGTTCCAACTTCGGAAAACCAAAATAGTAAGTTGTCACAAATTGATTAAACATTCATACTGCATTAATTTTATTAACATCAAATTACTACAACAACAATTGGATTCATTCACATGCCTATTTATCTTTATCTGGACAATTATCAATTAATTCCAGCTTTACATTCTTTACCAATTTCCATCAAGAACGAAAAGTTAAACAAGAAATCATAGATATTACACTATCTAGAAAAACAAGAGGCAATAACATACGATTGATATCAATTTATTTATCCAGTTAAAATATTTATTATGTTAATTCTATTTTGATCCAGTGGGATAAAACATGCTAACTATATAGTTGCATGTAAAGGAAAAGAGAATCAATGAATCCCCTACCTCAAATGGCTCTTGACATTATAAATACGATAATGATCCACACAATGGGTTACGATATCCTCCCCCCCCCCCCCCCCGTGACAATTGTATCCACCCAAGGATGTAGAGACACCACCACACTGGTCCATTGGGCCACATGGTGTGTAATCTGGAAAATTCATGCCACTTGTTCCTGGTTAACACACAGAGTCAATTAAGACTTAAAAAGACTCCAACCCATGGCTTGGTTTGGCAGACCAGTCTAATGCATTAAATCTTGACTACACGACGTGTACTGCCAAATACATGTCGTGTGTTCTGGTGTTGTATGGACAGGAAGCTTTGGCACCTCCAGATGAGATCCTCTATTTTATTTCAAAATTAAAAGAAAATATCGTTTTTGTAAGGTGAACGAGAAACTAAATAGGAGGAATAGATCTCAAGATTCAGATTTTCAAAATGATTAACTTGAATTGAAACAACTAAATTATTAAATGTGTAAGTCATCAATGATATATTTAAATAATTATAAACTATTATGTAACCCCTCTAATACCACTTGAAGGTTCTAGACACAGCGGAAGCGTAGTTGGGATGACACCCAACTTTGATTTTTACCATGATCAATGATTATTCTAGGGTCAATACAACGATGAATTCTAGTCTCTATAGAATATAATCAAAGATTTAGATAAATAAAAAAAAGGCCTGAAACCTTTAGAGAGGATCTTGCGCATCATGTTTATGATTAATTTAATTAATTTCATAAAGAAAAATAATACATGTGTATTTGGTATTTTTCTTTGTTGATGACGTTGATCGTCCGGATTGGCCCTTCCGGATTATCTCATTGCAATTGTAAGGATCCAAACTATAATCCCTCTAGCGGTGATCCACACGTTGCTATGATGGACTCTAATCGACAATGCTCGTTCTCCAGGTGCTAGCGCGGCGAAGCAAGTGTCTTGTGTCAGTCATTCTTGATCGCTTGTTCTTCGGCCTTAAAGAACATCTCTCTTTCTTGAGAGGGGAGAGAAGAGGATTCGAGAGAAAAATTGTTTGGCTCAACAATTCTCAATTCACCAGGCGTGTGGTGTTGTATAGCGCAATAGGGTTACTTTCCCATTTATATACATGGAATTTTAGTTATAATATTTAATTTCATAGAAACAATTAAATAAATTCATGAACTTAGAGAAAACCCGTGCATTTAATAATAATACTGCATCATTATTTATAGTGAGCCAACTTGCATAAAATGGAATTATAAATAAAATTCTGCATCACAAAATAATAGCAGCGTTATTTTAATTTGTGCCAACTAGTTAAATAATTATTTATCGTCTTGCAAATAATTATTTTACTACCGTACTGAACTTGGTCCAATCAAACTCCACTTCCATTTATTGAACACCTGAATAAATAAATAAATAATTTATTCTCTTAAATAAATATTTTATTAGCAAACTAGTAAATAAATATTTATTAAATGTTCTATAAAATAAATAAATATATTTTAATTAATTTATGGGATCATTTTAACTTGAATAAAATTATTCCACGGTCTTGATAATAATATTTATTTCATTAATTAAATTCAAATAGAATTTAACTGAGACCACCAAAAGCACTTAGTGTGTGACCCTCTAGGATTCTTTCTTGTTGGCATTAGGCGGGCTTGCCTAAAGTCCAAGAGTACTGTCTAGAAACGGGTCAAGGCACCCAATAGAAAGAACGTAAATTTGCAACAACTACATCCACATACGAACGCTCGTTGTGTAATATAATTCCTTTGGCACAATATCTCATCAAGCAGGTTTCAGGATTGTGTCATCAACTTTTATGCTTGATACATCATTTTTTGACTACCTGAAATAAACTCTTCGTTACACCATGGCCATGGAATTTCGCGCGAAGGTTCTATTTCAATCAAAGGGCCGAGATATCAACTTCCATAAATGGAAGTAGCAAATCCTTCCTTGACTTGCCATTAATAAAATACCCCTCGTGACACACCCAACGTACCCTACTTCCCGCCAACTGTCTGCATGATGGTTTTAATCAGTAAATCAATGTGTGTAAGTCGTGAAATGTATTAATGATAATATTAAAGTCTAAGGATCATTACAAATGCTCGTAGATAGAGATATTTGATGACACCAAAACATGCGTAATTCCTACTAGCAGGTATGTTCTCATAATCTCCTATCTTGGAGATTACCATGTGTGAACTTCATGATAGGAAGTCTCATCTGCTTATGAGTACTCGCACCTGACGGTCTGCATTCTATGTGTCACATCATAGCATGTCATCCAATCATAGAACTATATTTAAGAATATTGTTATAGAATTTCAAGGTTCTCATCATATTGGGGAACTTCCATGACCTTATCAATGCAACAAATACTCTAGGACATTATTACATCATATTCATGCAGAACAATGAACAATATATAATGATACATTAAATATTCATGTAATCCAAGTAAAAAAAGTTGGTTCTAGGAAACCAACTATTACAAACTCCCACTTGGACTAGATCCAACTACCTACGACTTTTAGTCCGCTAGACCTCACATGATGATCATGTTTCTTCTAAGTCAAGGATTTAGTTAAGGGGTCCTCCATGTTGTCTTTCGTGGAAATACTACTCACTGCAAATTCACCTCTCTGATAAAAATCCCTCAAGAGATGATACTTCCTAAGTATGTACTTCATCCGTTGATGTGACCTTGTCTCTTTTGCAAGATCCACTGTTGCAGTATTATCACAGTACAATGTGATGGGATCTTTACTACTAGGTATCACATCTAGCTCCTGGATGAAGCTTCGCATCCAAACTGCTTCTTTAGCTGCCTCAGAAGCTGCGATATACTCAGATTTTGTTGTAGAATCTATGACCACACTCTGCTTTGAGCTCTTCCAGCTCACTGCACCTCCATTCAAAGTGAATATGTATCCCATTTGTGACTTCATGTCTTCTTGATCAGTCTAGAAACTAGAATCTGCATATCCTCTAATGACTAGTTCCTAATCTCCTCCATAAACCAAGAACATATCCTTAGTACGCCTCAGATACTTTAGGATAGTCTTGACTGCCATCCAATGGCGGTCACCTAGGTCAGCTTGATATCTTCCTACCGCACTCAATGCGTAGGCGACATCCAACCTAGTATATAGCATGGCATACATGACTAACCCAATCGCTGATGCGTATGGTGTCCTTTCCATTATCTTTTTTTCCTCATGTTTTTTACGACACATTTTCTTAGAAAGATGAATGCCTTGTGACGCTGGAAAAAATCCCCTCTTGGATTTTTCCATACTGAATCTATTCAGTATCTTATCAATGTTACTTTGACTTAGGCCCAAAAATCTCTTGGATCTATCATGATGTATCTTGTTCCCAAGAATATACGCTGTCTCGCCCAAGTATTTCATGGAGAAGCATTGATTCAACCATGCCTTAACAGACTACAAGACTGGTATCTCATTTACAATGAGTAATATTTCATCAAAATATACAATTAGGAAAATGACTACACTCCCACTAAACCATTTGTATACACAAGGCTCACATTCATTTTTTGATAAAACCAAATTCTTTTATGGCTTCATCAAAATGAATGTTCCATGATCTGGATACTGACTTGTCCTTCCATTTCCAGTTTCTTCTTTAATACCAATTTGCAACCAACGGGCTTAACATCAACTAGAGGATCTACCAAAATCTAGACTTGGTTTTTGTACATGGAATCCATTTCAGAATTCATGGCTTCTTGCCACTTGGCAATGTCTGTGCCACTTACTGCTTCCTTGTAGGTTAGAGAATCATTATTATCAACTAAAAAGGATTCATCATCCTCCGTAACTAGAAAACCGTACCATTCCGGTTATCTAACCTCTCTTGTACTTCTACGCAGTACTTGGGTCTCCAGAACAGATTCTTCTTCTTCTATGGGGCTTTTTGGAATCTGTTCTTGTACCAACTCTTATGCACCTTGAGCCTCGACTTCATTGAAGTCTATCTCGCTCCCACTATCTATTTTGGATATTTACTCCCTCTCAAGTAATATGGCATGTCTTTCCACTATAATATTTTTGTCTAATGGGTTGTATAGGTAATATCCCCTTGTTTCCTTGGGGTATCCTATAAAGGTACACTTTGTCCCTTGGGGTGCAAGTTTATTACCTGAAGAGGCCTTAACAAATGCTTCGCTACCCTACACATGTAAATTTGATAACATGGATTTTCTTCCACTCCAGAACTCATATGGAATACCATTTATTGATTTAGTTGGTACTTGTTTTAGTATGTGTGTCGTTGTTTGTAACGCATATCCCCAAAAGGATAATGGAAGAATTGCATGACTCGTCATTGATCTCACCATGTCTAACAAGGTGTGGTTCCTCCTTTTGCTTTCACCATTCCACTAGGGCGTGTTTGGAGGAGTGAGTTGGGATAGGATCCCAAACTCCCATAAGTAATCAATGAAGTCTTGATTAAGATATTCTCCACCTCGGTCTGAGCGGAGTTTCTTAATCTTCTTACCAAGCTGGTTCTCAACTTCATTCTTGTATTCTTTGAACTTATCAAAAGAATCTGACTTATACCTCATTAAGTAGATATATCTATATCTACTAAAATCATCATTAAAAGTTATTAAGTATGAGTACCCTCCCCTTGATTCAACTGGAAATGGTCCACACACATCGGTATGAACTAACTCAAGAAGTTCTTTAGCCCTTTCACCTTTCCCACTAAATGGGGATTTGGTCATTTTGCCTTGTAAACATGCATGACATATTCCAAGTGGTTTTAGTTCGAAATAATATAAATATCCATCTTGATGTAACTTTGTCATGTGTTTCTCGTTTACATGACCTAGCTGGTGATGCCAAAGTTGGGTGTGGTATGAGTCATGTGAAGTATCTTTGTTATCGATTTCCATTACTTGGTTTGTGTAATCTAACACGTAAATTCCATTATATAAATGTTCACTACCATAAAAAATGTTGTCTTTGTAAAAGAAGCAACATTCATTTCCAAACTTGAATAAGAATCCATTTGTATCTAATCTGGATACATAAATAATGTTTTTAGTAATAGAAGTCACATAATAACAACCCTTTAACACCAAGATCATCCCAGTTGGCAACGTGAGGTGGTAGTCCCCGACAGCTACAGTAGTAATTCTGGCTCCGTTGGCTGCTCATAGATCTACCTCCTCTCGATCAATCTTCCTAAATCTACTTGGTTCCTGTATTTGGATACATATGTAACCACTACAAGCTGTATCTAATACCCAATTTGTAGAAATAGATAGATTTCATTTGATAACAAATGCACCTAAAGCTTCCCCTTGCTTCTTAGGATGGGTGTAGTTCTTCTTCTAGTGGCCCTTATTGCCACATGTGAAACAAATAGCCTCTTGTTCCCTTGACTCTCCTTTTATCTTCCTTTTCTTGGAAGGCTGTGAAGAAGCTTTGGACTTAAATCTCTTCACCTTCCCTTTCCTATTATTCACCATAAGGACAAAAGGATTTTCGCGCTTCATATCTTTTTCCACTTGGCAAATGAGTATAAGAAGATCATATAAAGACTTCTCAATGTTGTTCATATTGAAATTGACAACAAAGTTAGAGACGCTCTGAGGGAGTGATTCGATAATGAGATCGGTGCCCAGTTCTTCAGGGAGTTTAAACCCTAGAACCTCTAGGTACTCAATGTAGCCAATGAGCTTGACTACATGAGGCCCAGCTGGGGCACCTTCTCCAATCTTACACTGAAAGAGTGCCTTAGAGATCTCAAACCTTTCCTATCTTTCTCTCTCCAGGTAAAGACCACAGAGGTGCTCGAGCATGCTATAAGCATCCATGTTTTCATGAAAATTCATGAGCTCACTAGACATTGATGATAACATAAAACATTGAATGTTGACCGCATCATTCATATGTTTCTCATAGACTAGGAAATCCACATCACTCACCTCCTTGGCAGGCAGATCAGGTAATGCTGACTCTATTACATAAGACTTCTGTTCATGGTGTAGGATAACCCAAAGGCATCTAAACTATTCCTGGAAGTTACTGTCGGTGAGGATGTTTTCTTTATCCAAAATTGATCGTAGGGATAGTGTGGTTGATGATCTTGTCATTTTTATTCTACAATTAAAAGAGCAGATCATTATTACTTTCTTGATTACATTTTATGAGAAATAATAAATTTTATTAAGTCTCCCACTATTTTATCAAGTCCCAATATCCCTCACCATTGAACTCGGAATGTCCAGTTGCCATGACATTCTAGTGGCAAGGATCCATATTTCCCTTCGCATAACCCCAACAAGGGTTGGTCAAGCTATTATAAGGTATTTAGGTAGGAAGGTCTTTTCCAACTGCAAAACTATATTTAAGAATGTTGTTATAGCATTTCAAGGTTCCCATCATAGTGGGGAACTGCCATGACCTTATCAATGCAACAAATACTCTAAGACATTATTACATCATAGTCATGAAAAATAATGAAGAATATGTAATATTATATTAAATATTCATATAATCCAAGTAAAACCAGTTGGTTCTAGGACACAAACTCTTACAAGAGGACCCATATCCTAGTATAACATGAGGGTTCCACTCTGTAGATAGATAGAGAACCCATGACCTGTTCTAAGGGGAGGGTTACACTCTGATGGGTAGAGGACCCATGCCCTGACTCTATAAGAGGGTTCCACTTTGATGGTCGATAGAGGACCCATACCATACCCAGTAGGAGGGTTCCACTCTAGTGGTTAATAGAGGACCCATGCCCAGCCCAGTAGGATGGTTCTGCTTGAGTGGTAAATAGAGATCCCATGCCCAATCTAGTAGGAGGGTTCCACTCTAGTGGTCAATAGAGGACCCATGCCCCACCTAGTAGGAGGGTTCTTCTTGAGTTGTAAATAGAGATCCCATGCCCCATCTAGTAGGAGGGTTCCACTCTAATGATGAATAGAGGACCCATGCTCTTCCCAGTAAGAGGGATCCACTTTAGCATATTAGGTGATCCTACTTGATTACTACCATCATCGAGAATCACCTAAAGAAGCATCACACTCAAAACATATCAAATAATACTTCAAAATCTACTAGGAAGTCCATCATTGTATTATACACAAAATAACACTCAGGATAGGCTACTCATGGGCCAAAATCTGATTCCAAACGAAGGATATATGAGAGGTGGAAGTTTTCTCAAAAGGAAGTAAGGGTACAAGGTGTGTAAGGGGACCCACATGGTTTGTGGTTCCATTCTTATACCCGAGCGTTTCCCTACTAATACATAGATTATTTACCATTTATCCCTATAATGCATGTAAGGGGACTGCACAACATGCCTCAGCTACCTGAGGTCTTGTTCGTGCTCCTGGTCATGTCCATGTAAACTGTCTATACCAGTGTACTCTAATACATAGTGTGTCCTCCCATATGGGGTTCTACCCATATACTTTGGTTTTTTTATGTACCCTAATTGTGTTTTGGTACACTTTATTTGTCTGGTTGTGCATGTGCTTGTGTACTCCCAAAGTACACGTTGGGTCACCAGCACCTAGCCACATGACAAGTTGGGGTCTCACACATTTTGTGATATTTAATGCACCCAAAACCCTAGTTTTCTCTACCAGGGGGATACTTGTTGTGTGTTCTTAATATTATATAGATTATAGTCGAGTTTTCTGCAAAATCATGGATATTCTCTGCATGATCCAAATTCATGCTCACCGCTTTGAATATCACCTCTAGGATACCCAAAGTCAAAGGAAAAAAGCCTATGTTCATCATTTCCAGCCATACAGTGGCTGGGAATTAGATTCCCATCGGTCCATCCAATGCTCTAACACACCTCGCATGTCTCCCATGCCATTCCAAATTTTCTTTAGATTCAGGATCCATGAATCAATCACCTGCAACCCACAAATCATCTCAATCTATCCTTTGATCGCCAATCCATTCATCACATGCAAATTTTTTGTGAATTTGGGGGTTTGATTTGGCTCGATCCCACCAAAAAATGTTGAACAGTGTCCTCGTAGTCCAATTTACAAATAACTCAAAGAATGATTGGGAGAAATTCACAAGAAAAAAGGTACGACAATAGTTGTCCAAGCATTATTGGCCAAAAAATAAAAATTAGAGAAGATTGGGTGAGAACCATGGAATATTAGGAATTGATTTAATAATCAATTGAAAATGTTACATAGGTACATGTAGAGGCTCAGTATTGTTGTAGATCAAAGGAACATGAATGATCATGCTCTAAAATTAAATCGTAAGGGATAAAATCTACAAATTATGAGTCTTACCTCAATATTGGATCGTTGTCTGATAAATAATGTGTTTTCCAATGAATAAGAGAAGTCTTTGCATTTCTTATTCCTTGATTCACCTAGATCTTGAGGCTCATTGTCATATGATCTTGATTTTCAAACAATAGGTGATGGAATTATCCTCTCAATGATCCTAGGGTTATGCGACTAACTTTGGAGATCTTCCATAATGGTGTATTTATAGAGGAGGAAAGTTCTAGGACATTTAATAAAATAAATAAATTTATTTATTTATTTTAATTAAATTCACCTAACAATGGCCATTATATCTAAACGCCCCATTATGAATAACTTTAGGTCATTACTAGGGTAAACCTCATAATCTAGATTCAACCATGGGATTAGATTTTTTATCTAAGACTCTATTTAAGAGTTCTCCCATTATTTCTAAAAATCTCTATGCATGTAATATAAAATATATTAAATATTTTTATAAAATTAATTCAGGTCACACCGAACCTTAGAATCTCATGTCATCTCAGCACCTAGATCCAAAAATATCTCTATACATATTTCAAAGTCTTACAAGGAAAGAACAAGGTCTCTACAACCATCTCATGATTCATATATTATTTCCATCTTGTAGCTTCTAAGCTCTCTGCTTTCTCTTTGTAGAAAATAGGATCATTATTGTTAACTAATAATGAGTAACCATATTCATTAAATAGAAAATCATATATTTCTATCTCTATAAACACTCTTGTACTTCTACAAATTAATTGTGTTTTGGGAAAAATATCATCTATAGGGACCTCTGGAACTTGTTCCAGTACTAAATGTTGTGTATCTTGAGCATCAATTTCATCAAAGTTAATCTTTCACCTACTTTCCTTATTGAGGATATGCTCCATATCAAGAGAAATGGATTTTCTTGTTACATTAACCTTATTGTATGATGGTTTTTATATATAGTGTCCCCTTAGTTTCTTGGTATACCCTATAAATATAACATTATTTCCTCATAGTGCTAGTTTGTTGCTAGAGTTGGCCTTAACATACACCTCGCAACCCCATGCATGAGTATGTGACAACACAAATTTATTCACATATATTAACTCATATGGTATTTTATCTTCCACCTTAGTTATTACTTGGTTTAGGATGTGTACTACCACATGTTACATATATCCCCAAAAGTATAATGGATGAATTTCATGGCTCATCATTGACCTTACTATTTCAAGAAGGATATGGTTCCTCCATTCACTAACATCATTGCACTATGGTGTATAAGGAATAGTGAGTTGGGATAGAATCTCACACATCTATAGAATGTTGATGAATTATTGGTTAATATATTCACTAACTCAATCAAAAAAAGTTTATCTATCTTCTTACCAAGTTGATTATCTACATCAATCTTGAATTCTTTGAATTTATTAGAATATTGTGAATTGTACCTCGTTTAGTAGACATATCCAGATATATTAAAATCATAAATAAAAGTATTGAATTAATAATACCCACCTATGTATTCTATTATAAATGAAGTATAGACATCATTGTATACTAGTTATATGATATTTGTAGATCTTTCACCTTGTCCACTAAAAGGTGGCTTGGTCATTTTCCCCTATAAATAAGCATGATATATGTCAAGTGATTTTATTTTAAAAGATTCTAAGTAACCATATTGATATAAATTTTTCAAATTATTCTCATTTATATGACCAAGATGATGTTTCCACAATTGGGTGTGAAATGATTCATGTGAACTTGATTCGTTATCAATTTCCAATACTTGGTTTTCATAATTTAAAACATAAATAATTGTATTTAAATGTGAAATACCAAAACATATGTTTTTTTATAAAATAAATAACTATTATTTTCAAACATGAAAATAGAACCATATGTATCTAGGATATATATATAAATTATGTTTTTTGTAATGTTTGGTACATAATAAAAATATTCTAAAACCAAGATCATTTTAGTGGAAACGGAAGGTAGTAATCTCCAATAGAAGAGTAGCTAGCCTCATGCTATTGGATGCCTATAAATCCACCTCTACTTAAGAAATATTATGAAATAAACTTGGTTCTTATATTTTAATACATATATGTTCACTAAAATTTGTATCTAAGACCCAATGTATAGATATAAAAATATTATACTCGATAATGAATTCACTTGAATAATATCCTTGATTATTTAACTAGGTTTATTTCTTCTTCTAGTAAACCATATTTCCACATGGAAAATATACTTCATCATTTTTATTTTCCTATATTTGGGTATTCCTTTTCGTGGAAGGACGGTGCTTGAGAGCCTTATAATTGGAATGAGTCTTGGGACCCTTTCCCATGTTCTTCCTTTTATTCACCATAAGGAATGGAGGTTTTTTACACACCATGTCTTTATCAATATGAGGAATATGAGTAAGGAGTTTTTTAAGAGTGTTCTCACTATTTTTCATATTATAATTAAAAAAGAAACTGAATAATCTTTTAGGTAATGAGAATAGAATGAGGTCTATTCACATCTCATCAGAGATCTTAAATCCCAAGGTGTTCAATTGCATAATATAGTCAATCATCTTGACTTCATGAGGCCCAAATGGCACTGAATCTTCAAGAATGAACATAAATAATGCATTGGATATCACATATATCTATTGTATCATCTTCTCTTGATAAATATCTTGAAGGTAATACATGATTTTATACGTATCCATATCCTCGTGTTTCTTTAAAAGCACACTGAACATTGATGATAACATAAAACATTGGAAATATGTGACATAATCCAAATTGTTTCATATAGAGAGACAATTATTTATCACTGGACTCTTTTCTAAGTGAATTGGAAATATGGTTTTCTAACACATATAATTTCCATTCATGGTGTATTATAACATGTAAATTCTTATACCATTCTTGGAAATTAGATCTATTGAAAAGGTTATCCTTATTTTGAATAGATAATAGTGATATAATTGAAGTCATAAGGCTTTCCAAATCTATAATAAATAAGAACTTTTTATTTTTATTTTTCAAGATTACATATTATATAATAAAATCTATTTAATTCATTAATATCCCAATATTTCATCAAGCCTTGATATCTTTCACCATAGACCTCAAATTATCTTTTCATGTAGGTAATCTAATGAAAAGGATCCATATGACCCTTCTCATAATCTATATGGTGGTATTTCAAGATACTTAAAGGTTTTTAGGAATGAATAAATTTTCAAAAACATAACTCATAGCTCCATGATTTTTTGATTGGACTCCCCAATCCTGAAATCCTATATTATTATTTTCTCAATAATTTGCCTACAAATTATACCAAGTCTTGTAGAGGTGATCATCCCTTAATGCAAGTTAGGTTAAGTAGAACAAAAACTCAATATAGATATTCCCTAATAATTGAAAGCACCCCAGTAGAGGTTGGTCAAGAACCTTGGACTATGGTTCAATTTCTACCCAAGCACTAGAAGGGTATACTGACTTAATATTTTATTTGATGGATTTTTATATTTATGTGTAAACAAACCATTTTATATTATTACATAGTTTATAATATTAAGTGGATTTTATATAAATAATTAACCATGTATAGATAAATTTTACACATATTATAATATTTCATTTAATTTTATATTGCATGTTTTTCAATTAATTAGTTTAGTGATTTGAACATCAATAAATAATTAACCATGAAATTGAAAGAAATAAAATAAATAAAGTGGTATGATCATGAGATTAATTAATGGTTGGTTTATATTGTATATGATAAACCAAACATTGACCCTGGGAATTAAATCCTAGGACTAATCAAGGTTCAAGTTAAAGCATTCTACCTTTTATTTTGTGTACCTCTTAGATTGGTTTTTCCTTGGCTCCAAACTTGATCCACCTCTACTCAATTGGGAGATCTCTCCATTACATAATTTTACACATACTCAAGTGAGGGGAACCAAAATATTGGTTAAAGGGGTTTACATAAAAAACTATGGGCACATAGGCCCTTACATAAGGACATGGTAGGAATGACTGGCGGGAAATTATTTAATTTAATAAATTATTACAAAAAATATAAAATAATAAATTAAATAAACCAATCACATACATGGTTTAGTTTAAACTAATGTTCATCCACATAGCATGAAATTAATATGAAAATTTACACTATCTAGAATTCACTTAAATTTGTTCTTTTTTATTATGATAAATGTGCTTGACTTAATTCAATCAATTAATTAATTCCTTTTATATTAATGATCATATGAAGTCTCTTGGATATATCCATCATAAATGAGATACAGAAAATAAATGTCTTGAACAATAATTAAAGATAATTACATGGAATTAATTGAGAATTTATAAATCCTATGAGTCTTTATTACATATCTAACACATCAGATGTCAATAGTGTAATTAGGTTCTTAATTTTGTAATTAATTATTCTTTATGTAATTTAATTTTCTTTTCTTTTTTGGGTAACTACATGGAACATACTAATGAGATACACGTCATGTTTTTCACTTGTAATGTATCTGGGATAGATGCCTAGGGACTCATCATGTATCTCATTTAGCTTACAATGGGTGTACTAACAAGATGCAATCATGTTTTCTTCTTTTCATGTGTCTGTATAACTCACATATTCAATCATTATGTTCTTTGGATGTAGGAATTAAGGAGTCACAAGACATGTACACCAACTACATATCATGTATATCATTAATGATACATCCTTTTAGTCTCACATGGCATCATGAAACATATTTTAAAACATGGTTAGTGAAAATTTCATTGTTAAACCACATAGACTACACGGTGTCTACACCATCAACACGTTATGTGGTCCAACAGACCATGTGCCTATCTATCCCGATAAACACTTGGTGTGTATTAAATGCTCTACATATTATTACTTCTTGGTGCATCATATGTCCCATGACATGTTCAAGTGTGGTGAACTTGGGTACATAACATGTATTAATTGGTCACACACTGTGTATCCCTTATCTACCAGGAAGAATCCTCAAAACATCTTGAAGGAATATCTTATCATTATTTTTTTAATTAATTTGTTTAAGAGTATATGAAACTTGAATGAAAATAATTAATATCTAAAAAATATGTTAATTAAACTCTCGATTAAAGAAAAAATAAACTAGAAGTGAAAAATTAACAACAATTGAATATAATAGATCAGAGAATAATAAATAATTATAAATTATTATGTGACCCCTTTGACACCACTTGAAATTTATCAAGTATAGAAGAATCATGTCGGGTGGTGCCTAAATTTTTTTCCAAACAACTTCTTTGGATTTCTCCTCAGAACTATATAGAAATGTGTTCCTGGAATCCATGAAGAGAAGATATTTTAACATATAATTTATAATTAATATATTTAATTAATAATTACCCTTTGTTGAATTCTTTATTTGTTGATTAATTTTTAGAACACTCTTGTCATAGCATTATTACATTATAGGAATCAAGTGAAAATTCCCTCTAGCAATGATCCAAACGTGCTACATTAACCTCTGATCATTACCATAGAATTATTGGGGTGATAGCATGAATGAATATAATGCTTGTGATGATCACCATTGATCAAAAATGAACCCTTGAAGAGTAGAATAATTCATTATAGTGTAGGAGGAGAATTTATTTTCATTCTTCAGATCATTCTAAGGATGGATCTCTTTATGGATTAAGAGGATTCTCTCTTGAACTTGTTGTTCACAATGAAATAATGAATCTTGGGATTCCACAAAATGTCAGAACTGGATTTATATAGTGTTAGGGTTAGAAAATAAATAATTTCTCAAGGTCCCTTATTATTTTCTTAATCCCTAGAAAACCCCATGTCTATAATAATAGTATTATTATTATTAACTTGACATGATCTAAACTCATGGATAGAAAATTTTATCTGTATAGAACAAATAAATTAATAGTTATTCAAATAATATTTAATACAATATTTCTCATCATACCATTAAACTCAGTCAATAAATCCTCCTAGATATTTATTAGGTCTTTAATAATTACTAAATTTAATTAAATAAATTTCACCACATTATTCACAAATAAATGTATAAATATTATATTCACCAAATTTTGTGAATAAATATTTTTTAAAATAATCATGTAACTAAATAAATAAATATTTTGTTACCTTGTGAGTAAACCAAAACAAATAAATATTATGAATTCACATAATTAAATAAATAATTACCCAATGAATAAATGTTTATTAAACATTCAACACACACACACACACACATATATATATATATATTCTCTCAAATAACTGATGATTAATCTACGATCAAACCAACATGAATAATTATTAAAACACATATGATAATAATATTTATCCAATATGTTAAATTCATATGGAAAATTGAAAGGCACTGTTGTGGGATCCCTCAAATGATTATTGGTTTTTGGGTTACTTAGGTGCAGCAGAGTGGCTGACCAAGGTCATTTCTCAAAGGAAGAAGTAAATTAAAACAACTTCTTAAAGGTATTATAAAAATAAAATCGAATAGAATTAAAACACTACTTGAAATTATGGGGGTTTTTTATAGTTTATAAATCTAGAAGAAGTTTGTTGGAAGAAGATTTTTTTTGTTTTTAATTTTGAAATGAAGTTTGATTAAAAAGATGCAACAAGATGTTTTTTTCAAAAATATTTTAAAAGGTGTAATCGATCTAACTCTACCTCTTCATTTACTTATTAATAATTATAATTTAAATAAATATCCACTTAATTATGATCCTCTAATTTGATAACCCTCAAACCCTATGAGAGTTAACTTAACCACAAAGATGATTTACTTAAAACCTAGACTAGCTTCGGAACACGCAATCGCAGCACCCTGATTTGATTGTTGTTATAAGGTTAGCTTATGGTAAGTGGTTAATTAGAGAACATATACATTCTGAAAATTAGGATGAATTTTTTTTAGGTATTATATTTTAACTCTACAAACTAATCTCGTGTGGTCTTGTATTACCGATTAAGTTCACGCTCTCACAATTTACACAAAATATCGACCTCGTGTGTTTTTGTGTTAATTTTTCAATTGCTTGATTAGTTTCTTATAATTTAAAAAACAATTCATAGATCATATTATTTGAATTATAGTAGCTCAATAATTCAAAATAATTAAATGAAGAGTGTCATGAACCGAATCGATCACCACCAAATATGGCACCAAACCCAGCCCGTGACAAGGCCCGAAGGGAGTTCCTGATCCCCACGGGCTGGCACAAGTGCCTGGGTATCATAAAATGAAAATTGGGAACGATTTACCTGAGTTTATAAACATAAAACAACAAAAGAATCCAATGAAACAAATCTGGATTTTTCAAACCAAACTCTTTTACAAAAAATTAGAACTGAATTACATAGCTTAAAACAACTCAAAAGGTCTATACCAAAGGTAAAAAACCAAATAAGGATAGCCCAAGAACCCTCATGGAAAGGGGCACCACCCTCAATCCACCTCCACAAGACTTCACCCCCAAGGACCTGCTAGAAACTCGAACCACTGGAACAAAAAAAACTGTACCCAACCTGCGACAACAAAAATAACCAAGTCTACTTACACCCAAGGGTGTAAGTAGGGTGTGAGAAAATGCCTAGTAGGATACCACCACTAAGAGATTCCATGTTATAAACATTTAAAGATGAAAAGCATGCAAGTTTTCCAAAACATGAAAAGCTAGTTACAATTTCTAAAAGATGCAACGTTGAATAAAAATAGTTTTCAAGTGGGCTATCATTAAGAATCAACACTTTTAAAAAAAAAATCAACACTACTGAATTTTCCAGCCAACTATACTGTATGCCGACGGTAAGTACAAAGTAAATAATGAGCACAAGAAATAGGAAGTAACACCTAGGCACTAGCTAGCTGTGGGTCCCATGTACCTCGTATCTCGGTGAGAGTAACCATCACAAATATACATTATCATATACGAGCCACTAGTAGGGAACATACCCATAACCTAGTGGTCCCCAATCATCATCATCATAGTTTAGTTAGAGTTGTAAGCGTCAATCTTGCTAAGTGAAATTGAGGCCAAACCCCACGGATTCACTAGCATAATAGTACACGTCCACCCACCTAGATACCTAGGTTTTCCCCTTGTGCTCAAACAAGTTCAACAAGTCAAGAAATATACATCGAACATGAAAATATCATTTCCACATCACAAATTCACCAAACAGCCCATATGTATACCACACAAGTCACAAAAATTCATTTTTCATTCAAAATGATTTTGAAATCCGAATCACACCAAAATAGCCCACAACACGTTTCACATTTCTTCAACACTTCCACAAAACCATTAAACAATTTTATAAAACAATTATAAGATATTTAAACTCATATAACAGCCCACACACATGGAATATAACACTTCTTTCATAATCAAAAATTCAATTTTTCACATCACACTCACACAAAACACTCCACATCACTTTCACATCACTTTCACTCCTCAATATCTCCTTCAAACAATTTAATAAAATATTTCTAAGATGATACACATCACATAACAACCTTTTCACAAATGAAATGGAGCTTTTAAAAATATACTCCTACCAAAACAGTTTGCTGATATAGTTTCACCTATTACACAACCTAATAAACCATTCAAAACTTTCATAAAACAATTATAAAGAGTATACCCAAACTTTTCACATAAAATCCGTTTCAAAAACCTATTTTTAAGACAAAAGCACACCAAGACCCTAAAAAAACAGAATTGGCATCCCAATAAACATGTAATAATCCACTTTCAAATGTTATATAATCACCTTGAATAATATCACAAAAGATACCCATGAGAACACACAAATCCATACAACACTTTCAAGGAGTATAATAAGGTTATACAAATAAAACCATTCAAATACACCCCCTTTTTAGGCCCACATGGAACTATATCATTGCCCAACCATAATTTGAAGCCCCTTTCAACAACTAATAAACCACTTCTACATTTTACAAAACTACCACAAGAGATAACACATGAAATACATTTGAAAAATACACACTTTAAGAAAAAATGTAACTTTAAAAACAAATGCTTTACTATTGCTACCAAAAATGGTTTTCTCATAATTCACATCACATAAGGAACATGTAAAATTATTTAATCAAGAAAACTAACTCATCATTAAATGGTTATCCACGGAATCACCTACCGAATGTGTCGAAACCCTCAAATATTGGGGCGAAACATCAACCGCACGACCGCCGCACCTCAAGTAAGTTAAAAGAAATCTAAAACCTCAATATTTCACCCAAAATACATTATATTAGAACCTAGGCACGAATCCTAACTTCTGGAATTTTTATAATTCAAGAATTAGGGAAGAAACCCTAAGCAATTTGAAAGAGGAAAGAAATAGACTCACCTACTTGAAGTATCCTGAATTAATCACTCCAAAAACAATAGTTTCTGAAATTGAAAACAGCCAAAATTCAGGTATTGTTCGAACAAGATTTAGGAGGTAATTTAGGAACTACAATGGAGGGAAAAGAGTAAGAATTGAGAGAGTTAAGAAGGGATGAAGTTACCACTTTAATTCTGACCGATTTGAGACACCCTATTAAGATCAGCCCTAATTCGCGATTTCAAAGAGCTCCAAGGAGGGTTTAAAGGAAATTGGAGCGCGTCTGGGTTTCTTAGGGTCGAGGGGGAGGTAGAATCACCAAAAAAACGCAAATAATAAAGGATCTATACAAAAATTAAAAATTATTTTTAATGCAGGAAATGGGCCTTCGTGCAGGCCCAATGAATTAAATAAAAACCCATATCCACCATGATTATGGATTTATAAAGGCTCCAAATTTATATTTTGGTGTTAATAGGTCAGAGGAGACCATTTAGGAATTGTAATGAGGGAAAAATATTAAAAAATGAAAAAGTTATAAAGGAAACAAAATTTATTTTTAAATCTAGAATTGGGCTCACGGTTTGGCCCAATTCATGAAAACTCATCTATTTCTCCATAAAACCTTTGGAAACCATCCAAAACAAAGAATGAAAGGAAAATAAATGAAATTTACCTTCAAAATAAGTCATTTGTGTGACAATTCTCCCCTCCATGAAAACTTTCCATCCCCGGAAAGCTACAGAAAGGCCAGATACGAAAGCCAAACCGAACTGATAAACCAAGATGTACTCCCTTTCCAGGTTTCGCCCCCAAAGTCCAAAACACCTCCATTGATCAATTAAGGAAGGAATACTTCACAAAAAAATTATACAACACTTTCCTGAAACAATCAATCACATTCAGGCTTTATCCAAAAGGAAAACTCCTCAAACAATATCCGAACAAGACTCAAGAAATTCACTCAAACGAACAACAACATCGAACAAGGTTACACATACCTTGATATAACTAAACCATTGGGCACTCTCCAATCTCAATGGTTACCCAAGGAAGATTTAGGTAGCTTGATAGATCCAAATGATACTACCTACCACCAATCCTTGACCATTGATAAGTCTAAGTTATTGGTACAGGGGAAAAAATAGGCTCCCCACCATAAGAACCAACAATCATAATCGACCAGCATGGGCCGGTACAAAAAGACCCCAAAATATAAAGTGTTGGGACGACCACATGGTTAGTCTGCACGGTTTTGGAAACCATGAACTAAAAGTGGAGATTCTTCTATCTACATGGTTTTTTTTTGGGCATGGTCACTACTAACCAAGTGCAAACCGTGTGGTCAACCTGTCTAGCTAAACTTCATACCTTTCTCTAAAGACTCAATGGAAACCAAAGGGGGAGGGAATAACATTGTGTGATGACATGGGTACAAGACCATCCACCTATTTCCACCGAACGGGAACAACAAAAGAAATATGATGACACCATAGGTTTAAACTCTTCCTATCTTTCATACTGAGGATAGGACTTTGTACAAGGGTTTAAATGACACTGGGGTTTCCCCTGACTACGCGCCAGCTTCTCTCTGGGACCTATGGCTGGAGCTCAAAATATTAAAGCATCTTCGGCCTCGCAGTTAGGTTGTGGAAACCCCTATATGGATCTTCTTCATTCGATGCCACAAACAACAACACCGCATACCCTGATGGGTTCATCAAGACATAACACACTCCATAACTCACTTTACCAAAACCAGACATTTCACTGAAACAAGGGATCAGAATAAGCACACACATCGCACCTTGTTTCTTTGGGTGAGAAACAACAGAAGGGCTGGACACATATAAACATCATCCTCTAAGATAGAGGATTTGATGTTTTTTCCAAGGGATACATACTCCCAACATAACAGAGAACATAAGAGGATTGTGTGACCTTGACCTTTACAGTCAAAAGAGCACACAACATCACAATGCGTCACTGAACATGACCCTTGTGATTGATAGAAAAAATACATGGAACATGACCATATTCCAAGTCCCTAAACAACCAAAAAGTCCAAAAAGTGGACACAATATCCTATCATGGCCAAAATCTCAAAATTGGTGGTTTAATAATAACTCTTGCTTCAAGGAAACTATGAAGAACCCAGAGGCCCTCTTAGACACCATCATGACACTCATCCACACTAACAACCAAAGAACACTTACACCTTCGATGAATCATGAAACTTAAGAAACCAAGGCCTCTTTCAACCTTCCACAAGAACTATCCCACTACAAGAGGATCTACAAATCAACTAAATGAATGTTTGTAGACTCAATCAACAATGATCTATAAAATATTCCTTATATTGATCAACTGGAGGATTTTCCAATGGAGAAACAATACGGGTTGCACTTCAGTTTTTCACTAACTCTAAATGGGGGCGTACTTTATCCAATGGGAGAACCCAAGGACCCAACCAAGATGGTCCATTGGTCAAAAAAACCATAAACCATATCCAAACACATGAAGGTAACCACCATAAAGGTGTCCCGAAACATATATCAGAGGAGACTACTAACCGGTCCTTCTACCCGGCTTACCGACCAAACATAAACCCAAAACACAGTTCAAACAGAAGGGGTTCTTGGAATAAAAACATCCCACAACATCAACATTTTCAAAAACCCATAATACAAACCATACAAAAATATTCATCAAGACATCGTGTTTTTCTTTAAAAGTAATTCTTTGAGAACAAACAGTTTAGCAATAAGTGTATCCACCAATGGTACCCCATGGGCCTCACACATGCATGTTTTTGTGCCACACCAGACATCCTCCTCATATTCGTCCCAGCACTCATCCAGTCGTGCCATCAACCATCCATCATCCCATATAACCCCATGCATGTGGTCTCTAATGGAAATACCAAAGGTTAAAACAAAAATTCTTTCCACTTTTCAAAACCAAAACGGTTAACCAACACATCATTTTTTCTCAAAACTGTTAACCATGAGATCAAAATCCCAACTCACATCTTAAAAAAAATTCATAAAGTCACAACCATTTATAAAATAACTCACTTTAAAGATATTCACATAAATTTCAAAACATCTCATCCCATTAAAACACACTCTGATTGTTTAGAAAACTATATTGGAAACACTTTTCAAAACCAACTTCAATATAGTTCCTGCTTTCAAAGAGGTGTAAGCGCACCATTTTACATTTCAAAACAATTCTGAAAATTCAGTTCTGCCATTTCATAAACCAAACCATTCCCTCTTTATTTGAAAATCATTCCATAAAAACTTTACGCTTCTTAAAACCAATTCACCTTAAAACCAAAGTGCTAAGATTTCAAAACTAAAGTACAAAAAAATGTGAGAGGAAACTAGTTTCAGTGGGTGACTTGGACATATGGTTGGAGGACATATTCCAATCACTTAACTATCATAGAGAGTGTTCTTGGTAATATCCCCATCTCCACATGGCTTTCAAGGACCTGTGAGCTTACTGAGACCATTAACCCAACTCTCTTTTCATTTTCCTTAATCATTGTTAAACCAAGAAAACCAAAGGACTCTGAAAGGTCCCGAATTCCCCTAGAAACTTGAATCTTGCCATGAGGTGTGGTGATCAGGCACACTACCCATAACAAAAATTCCAAGTCCCAAAAATCCTAACTCCAGACTATGTCGACTGTTCCCCAAATAACATGACCCAAAGAGAGAAAACCTCCTCTGATACCATTTTGTCACGAACCGAATCGATCACCACCAAAAATGGCACCAAACCCAGCCCGTGACAAGGCCCGAAGGGCGTTCCTGATCCCCACGGGCTGGCACAAGTGCCTGGGGTATCATAAAATGAAAATTGGGAACGATTTACCCGAGTTTATAAACATAAAAAAACAAAAGAATCCAATTAAACAAATCTGGATTTTTCAAACCAAACTCTTTTATAAAAATTCAGAACTGAATTACATAGCTTAAAACAACTCAAAAGGTCTATACCAAAGGTACAAAACCAAATAAGGATAGCCCAAGAACCCTCATGGAAAGGGGCACCACCCTCAATCCACCTCCACAAGACTTCACCCCCAAGGACCTGCTAGAAACCCGAACCACTGGAACAAAAAACTGTACCCAACCTGCGACAACAAAAATAACCAAGTCTACTTACACCCAAGGGTGTAAGTAGGGTGTGATCCAATGCCCAGTAGGATACCACCACTAATAGATTCCTTGTGATAAACATTTAAAGACGAAAAGCATGCAAGTCTTCCAAAACATGAAAAGCTAGTTACAATTTCTAAAAGATGCAACTTTGAATAAAAACAGTTTTCAAGTGGGATATCATTAAGAATCAACACTTTTAAAAAAAATGTCAACACTACTGAATTTTCCAGCCAACTATACCATATGCCGACGGTAAGTACAAAGTAAATAATGAGCACAAGAAATAGAAAGTAACACCTAGGCACTAGCTAGATGTGGGTCCCAGGTACCTCGTATCTCGGTGAGAGTAACCATCACAAATATCCATTCTCGTGCACGAGCCACTAGTAGGGAACATACCCATAACCTAGTGGTCCCCAATCATCATCATCATAGTTTAGTTAGAGTTGTAAGCGTCAATCTTGCTAAGTGAAACTGAGGCCAAACCCCACGTATTCACTAGCATACTAGTACACGTCCACCCACCTAGATACCCAGGTTTTCCCCTTGTGATCAAACAAGTTCAACAAGTCAAGAAATATACATTGAACATTAAAATATCATTTCCACATCACAAATTCACCAAACATCCCATATGTATACCACACAAGTCAAAAAAATCCATTTTTTATTCAAAATGATTTTGAAATCTGAATCACACCAAAATAGCCCACAACACGTTTCACATTTCTTCAACACTTCCACAAAACCATTGAACAATTTTATAAAACAATTATAAGATATTTAAACTCATATAACAGCCCACACACATGGAATATAACACTTCTTTCATAACCAAAAATTCAATTTTTCACATCACACTCACACAAAACACTCCACATCACTTTCACATCACTTTCACTCCTCAATATCTCCTTCAAACAATTTAATAAAATATTTACAAGATGATACACATAACATAACAACCTTTTCACAAATGAAATGGACCTTTTAAAAATATACTCCTACCAAAACAGTTTGCTGATATAGTTTCACCTATTACACAACCCAATAAACCATTCAAAACTTTCATAAAACAATTATAAAGAGTATACCCAAACTTTGCACATAAAATCCGTTTCAAAAACCTATTTTTAAGCCAAAAGCACACCAAGACCCTACCAAAATAGAATTGGCATCCCAATAAACATGTAATAATCCACTTTCAAATGTTATATAATCACCTTGAATAATATCACAAAAGATACCCATGAGAACACACAAATCCATAAAACACTTTCAAGGAGTATAACAAGGTTATACAAATAAAACCATTCAAATACACCCCCTTTTTAGGACCACATGGAACTATATCATTGCCCAACCATAATTGTCATCCCCTTTCAACAACTAATAAACCACTTCTACATTTTACAAAACTACCACAAGAGATAACACATGAAATACATTTGAAAAATACACACTTTAAGAAAAAATGTAACTTTAAAAACAAATGCTTTACTATTGATACAAAAAATGGTTTTCTAATAATTCACAGCACATAAGGAACATGTAAAATTATTTAATCAAGCAAAATAACTCATCATTAAATGGTTATCCATGGAATCACCTACCGAATGTGTCGAAACCCTCAAATATTGGGGCGAAACATCAACCGCACGACTGCCGCACCTCAAGTAAGTTAAAAGAAACCTAAAACCTCAATATTTCACCCCAAATACAGTATATTAGAACCTAGGCACGAACCCTAACTTCTTTAATTTTTATAATTCAAGAATTAGGGAAGAAACCCTAAGCAATTTGAAAGAGGAAAGAAATAGACTCACCTACTTGAAGTATCCTGAATTAATCACTCCAAAAACAATATTTGATGAAATTGAAAACAGCCAAAATTCAGGTATTGTTCGAAAAAGATTTAGGAGGTAATTTAGGAACTTTAATGGAGGGAAAAGAGTAATAATTGAGAGAGTTAAGAAGGGATGAAGTTACCTCTTTAATTCTGGACGATTTGAGACACCCTATTAATATCAGCCCTAAGTCGCGATTTCAAAGAACTCCAAGGAGGGGGCAAAGGAAATGGGAGTGCGTCTGGGTTTCTTAGGGTCTAGGGGGGGTGGAATCACCGAAAAAACGCAAATAATAAAGGATCTATACAAAAATTAAAAATTATTTTTAATGCAGGAAATGGGCCTCCGGGCAGGCCCAATAACTTAAATAAAAACCCATATCCACCATGATTATGGATTTATAAAGGCTCAAAATTTATATTTTGGTGTTAATAGGTCAGAGTATACCATTTAGGAATTGGAATGAGGGAAAAATATTAAAAAATAAAAAAGTTATAAAGGAAACAAAATTTATTTTTAAATCTGGAATTGAGCTCACGGTTTGGCCCAATTCATGAAAACTCATCTATTTCTCCATAAAACCTTTGGAAACCATCCAAAACAAAGAATGAAAGAAAAATAAATGAAATTTACCTTCAAAATAAGTCATGTATGTGACAAAGAGGGTAGAAGATAGATCTATCACTAAAAAAACTATTATTCCATGGGCGGTGTGGTCATCGTGGAGACGTTTTGCATGAGCAAAGAATTGAAAGGGTAGAACTCAATCTCGTCTCCACTCTTGATTCCAACCCAATTACTAAGATCAATAGAAGAATAAAATGGAATAAAACAGAAGATTAATTAAAAAAATTCAAAATAAAAACATGAAATAAAATAAATACAAAGAGGAGGTGGGAGAGGAGAGCCTTTTTGGAAGAGAGGTTTGCACAAAGCCTTACTTCTTCCAAGAGTTGTGAGGGGCTCCCAAGATACACTCTTTATGAAAAACCTTCCCAATGACTCTACCAGCCTTCTCAAAGAGTGAAAACTCCTTTTAAATAGATTTTGTGAGGGATAGAGTTACATAACTTTTTTAAGTGTGAAATGAAAACTCGGCCAAATATTTTATTCCATGTCGCACCACATAGTTGACCTCAAAAAAGCATTAATTGGCCAGCATTATATAAGGTTTATTTGTTCCTAATTCTGTCCCCGAGCTTCCCTCAAAGTTTTACCTCAATAAAATCCCAGATGAAGAAGATACAGCCTAAATGGTGAAGTAATGTCCAATCTGGATGGTTCTGTCCAGCTTTGTCTTCATGGCCCATTCACTCCCCTCAAATGCACGATCGAGCTCCCATGTACTAAATAGAATTTGTAGCCCATTAAGTCAGTAACACATTTAAAAAAATTAATTCAAAATATTTTACATAACAATATTTATTTCTGAAATACTACATTAAATTTTAAAAGGGTAAAACTGGATTTTTCATCAAATTTGTAAATGAATGATCTAATCCCAAATATTTCATAATTGATCAAATTTAGCATAATGTGAGGAAATTATATCATTTATTATCAATAAAATATTAAATAAAATTGTGTTTTATCAACTCCTCCACACTTACCCTTTTTCATTTTTGGGCAAAACCTCATATCAAGTAAATATCAATATCAAATCAAAATGACTTTTAAAACACATATCCTTCAGATCCAACAATTACACACCAAGAAACAAAAGATATCATTCCTCATAAAAAACAATTATTTCAAGTTCTTCATTTATATCATTCAATATGTTTCCACTTTATTTATCCCCCCATTCACAAAACACTTACCTCACTTGAATTTTCTCGTATCACACAAATGTCAATTTTTAGCAATGTCTTTCTCATCCAAACTCATACAAGGGTCACCATAGACTTGATAAATTCCTACATCTCCACCCTATGTGATTCAAGGACATATTTTTATCATGAGGACTTTTCAGGGTTGTTCTGTGGATTTCATTTGGTATGATTTAGATGTGAAAAACTCTGAGGCTGAATGAGGAGGGCTTGACTCTTTTTGAAGAAAAATTGCATTAATCTAATTTTCACTTAAATATAGTCTCCTCACTAATACCCTTATCATCAATTCAGCTCCATCATCATGAAAAGTCATGGAAATTTTACACCATTCGTCATTTTGGCAACAAAAATGTCAATATTCTCCAAAATAGTTTTTCGTGAAAGCTCCAGATAGGCACAACTTTCTTTCTTTTTAGAAACTATAGAAAGGAACAACTTCAATTGTCATGAAAGCTCCAGAAAAGGCACAACTTTCAATAGAATGATTTTTTCAGAAACAAAAACATCTCTTTAGAATTTAAATTTCCACCCAAATTATCACAGAATGTCGTAGCACAACACAAGATAGCTTCCCCCATACTTAAGTTCAACTAGATTATGCAATTTCACTTCAAGAGTTGGTTGGATAGGGAAAATTGGCATGTAATGTGTCTAACCTAACAGGCCATTCATGGCTTCTATGGGATACAGGGATTGAATGTTCAAGTTATTCCATTATAAAAAAGGATTCTTTGAAATATGGATTTTAATACCAAACAAATGCCTCAATAATTTAAACATAAGTACCTCAAACCCTCAAGTTTTGACAGGAATAAATAAAATTCTAGTTAAATAAAGCATGGTTTGGTTCTCTCAATAAGTGAGGTGAATGTGAATAATATGAAAATAATGGTTTAGAAGCCTCACAAGAAAGTGATTTCAAATATAAATATAGTGAGATGTGGCATGGGATTCAAAATTCAGAGTACTTTTCATGAAATTACAAAAGATTTGAACTTGAAACAAAGTCATTTTCAGCATTCATTTAAGATCAGTTTTAAGGGATAAATTGTTTCACTTATTGACATGGATTTAATAATGGGGATGAGAATCATTTTAGCTCAAAAGTTTAAAAAACACACACAAAATTTGAAAAACACTTAATTATTTTTTTTAAATCATTGAAAAACATAAAAACAATTAAAATTACTAAACTAAAAGGTTACCTCCCCCACACTTAAAATATTGAATTATCCTCAATGTGAACCCCTGATATGATATATGCACGTGAAATGAAAAATTTAAATAGGACAATTAATATAAAAGTGAAAGGGTTGGGAACAGCCTTCTATGCTCAAGTGATGATGGGGTCATGTAGTGCGATGACATCCACTGCATCAGTAGGAAGTCCCTCAATGTATTTCTTCAAACGTTGCCCATTGACTGTAGAGATCCTTCCCATGTCCTCTTGTGTGATCTCCACTACACCATAAGGAAAAGAATTAGTCAAAACATAAGGACCTATCCATCTGGAATGCAACTTACCAGGTATCAGCTTCAGTCGTGAACTGTAGAGAAGGACTTTCTCTTCAACATGAAACTCCACTTATTGGATAATTCTATCATGAGTTTCTTTTGATCTTTCCTTATAGAGCCTTGAGTTATCATATGAAGATAATCTAATCTTCTCAAGCTCTTGAATTTGCAACTTCCTTTGGATTCCAGCTTGGTCCAAATCCACATTGCATTTCTTTATAGCCCAATAAGTCTGATGCTCAACTTCCATGGGGAGATGGCATTCTTTCCCAAAAACAATCAAAAATGGGGACATACCAATGGGTGTCTTGTATTTTGTCATATAATCCCACAATGCATCATCCAAGCGCTTGCTCTAATCCTTCCTATTTGGCTGCACGGTTTTCTCCAAAATTTGTTTCAACTCACAATTTGAAACCTCAGCCTTCCCATTTGTTTGGGGGTGGTATGGTGTTGATGTTTTGTGTGTCACCCCATAATTCCAAAGGAGGG
The DNA here is from genome assembly GCA_963277665.1 of Viscum album. Classification (NCBI taxonomy): domain Eukaryota; kingdom Viridiplantae; phylum Streptophyta; class Magnoliopsida; order Santalales; family Viscaceae; genus Viscum; species Viscum album. The sequence goes on from OY728159.1 coordinate 1,082,174,073, forward strand.
AATCCAAATTACGATTGCAGAAGTTTGTCCCTTGGTCACTGATGATGGCCTTTGGTACTCCAAACCTACAAAAAAATATGTGTCTTGAGAAAGTCCACTACAACATGAGAATCATTAGTCCTGGTGGCCTTAGCCTCCACCCATTTACTCACATAATCAACAGAACTAAAATATACAAAAACCCAAATGAACTAGTAAAAGTACCCATAAAATCGATGCCCCATACATCAAAAATATCACAGAATAGTATGGGTTTTTGGGGCATCTCATGTCTCCTAGAAATGTTCCCAGTGTGTTGGCAATGAGAGTGTGACTTAAAAAACACATGGGCATAATGGAATATGGTAGGCCAATATAATCTAGAGTCTAAAACTTTCCTAGCTGTCTGTTGGGGTACAAAGTGTATACCACAAGCAATTTTATGACAAAAATGTAAAATAGACTCAAACTCATGATCAAGAACACACCTCCTAATAACTTGGTCACTACACATGCACCGTAAGTATGGATCATCCCAAACATAAAATCTTGACCCACTCTTTAATTTTTGGACTTGATGTTTCTTTAAATTTGTAGGGATTTTATAGGCAACAAGGTAGTTAACTAAATCTGCATACCAAAGATGCATAACTGAGATGGAATAAAGATCCTCATCGGGAAAAGTGTCCCGAAGTGGTACCTAGTCCAAGGTTTCATTTTTTAGTGTGTGAGTAAGCCTACTCATGTGGTCTGCCACCAAGTTTTTTGACCCCTTTTTTCCTTTATCTCAATGTCAAATTCTTGAAGAAGGAGCATCCATCGGATTAGCCTGGGCTTTGCATCTGGCTTCTTCAAGAGGTACCTCAAAGCTGCATAGTCAGAAAAAACAACAACTTTAGAGCCCAATAAATACAAACAGAAGTTGTCTAAAGTGAATATAACAGAAAGAAACTACTTTTTAGTGGTTGTGTAGTTTTATTGGGCTGAATCTATTGTCCTCAATGCATAGGAAATCACATATGAACATCCCTCCACCCTCTGAGATAAGACCGCCCCAACTGCGAAGTTGGAGATGTCACACATAAGCTCAAAAGGAATCTCCCACTGTGGGGGTTTTATGATCGGTGGAGTGGTCAGAAAATTATTTAACACATCAAAGGAAGTCCTACAAGAATCATAAAACACAAAATCAGAATCCTTTTGAAGTAATCATGACATAGGAAGATCAATCTTACTAAAATATTTGATGAAGCGTCGATAAAATCCTACATTCCCTAGGAAAGATTTAACATCACACACACATATAGGATATGGTAAGGATAAAATAATGTCTATATTATATTTATCAACCTCTATCCCATGTTTTGACACTACATGCCCTAATAAAATTCCATGCTCTACCATGAAATGGCACTTTTCAAAGTTCAATACCAGACTCTTCTCAATACAACGATTCAACACCTTTCCCAAACTATTTATACATTTATAAAATGAGGATTAATACACTGTAAAATCATCCATAAATAACTCCATGAAGGTCTCAATAAAATCAGAAAAAATACTCACCATGCATCTCTGGAAGGTACCTGGGGCTTTGCAAAGTCTAAATGGAATCCTTCGGTAGACAAACGTTCCAAAGGGACAAGTGAATGTAGTCTTCTCCCGATCCTCCAGAGCTATAGGAACCTAAAAATATCTAGAAAATCCATCCAAGAAACAATAGTGTGTCTTCCCAACTAGTCTCTCAAGCATCTGTTCAATAAATGGGAGGGGGAAATGGTCCTTGTGAGTATATTGATTTAGTTTCCTATAATCAATACACACACGCCAACTTTTTTGCACCCTCATTGGAACTAACTCATCTTTCTCATTCTTAACAACAGTAACACCACTTTTCTTAGGCACAACCTAAATAGGACTCACCCAATGAGAATCTGAAATGGGATGGATTATACCTACCTCAAGCAAATTTTCAACCTCTTTTTTAACAACCTCCAGAAGGTTTGGATTGAGTCTCATTTGTGGCTGCCTCACCAGTTTAGACCAATCCTCCAAAATAATCCTATGCATACAAATGGAGGGGTTAATACCTGATATGTCATCCAAGTTCCACCTGATTTCCCTAATGTTCTCCCTCAAAATATTCAAAAGTTTTTCTTCATGTTCAAAAGGGAGATTTTTAGTAATGATAACAGGTAATTTCTCACCACTCAATAAGTATGAGTATTAGAGATTTGGTGGAAATGTATTGAGTTCTAGTGTAGGGGGGTGGTGTATGGATGGAGACATAGAAGTAACTAAAATATGTGTACAAAGAGCATCAGTATCAGAATATACATCATCAAAATCAGAGAATAAAGCATCAAATCCATCAGCATACTCAACATCCATGTCATAATTATAGTTCACGTGATCAAAATCAGAATATGATTGGATTTCAAAATCAAATCTAAGAGAGTATTGTCCATTAGAAATAGGTGTGGAAGTACTCTTAGACATCACACTAGAACCAATACTCGCAATCTCCTTAAGCATAGAACAATCAAATTCCATGGGGTTTTTATTTGGTGGTTCAAAATGGGAGATAACAAATGCAGAATGATCCTCTGAGGGGTACTTCATGGAATCCATAACATTAAATATCACAAATTCATCCCCAAATTCCATGGAAAGTGTACCCTCATTGATATTTATGATAGTTTTTGCTGTTTTGAGGAAGGGTATACCTAAGATAATGGGATCATGAGAACTTACCTGATCATCCTCCATGTTAAGCATGTAGAAATCTACTAGGAAGATCATGTATCTTACCCGGAAAAGTACATCCTCAAGGACTCCCATTGGATATGTTATATCTCTATTTTCCAACTGCACCACTACTCTCATCAGCTTCAACTCACCAATCTACAAAGAAGAGAATACAGAGTGAGGCATCACATTTATGGAAGCTCCCAAATCACAAAGTGCATTAGAAAAGCGCAACTCCCCTATGGTGCATGGTATGGTGAATGTCCATGTATCCTTTCACTTTGTTGGCATTTCTAGAGTTGGTGTAATGAGTGTTGACACAGTCCTTCCAAGATTGATCCTCTTATTTCCCTTGATCCCTCTTCAATTGGTACAAATTTCTTTTAAGAATTTCGCATACCTTTGGATTTTCTTGATGTCTTCAAGTAAAGGGATGTTGATATCTATATGCTTGAATGTATCCAAAACTTCTTTTCGTATCGCCTCTTCATCCATCTTCTTGGTTTTTACAACTCTATTTGGAAATGGAAGGGGTTTGGGAGGAAAATAATCAATATTTTTCTTACCTTTATCTCTCTCCTTAGATTGCTCATCAGTTGGTATGGACTGTGGATTCTCTAGATTTGAGGTGAATCCAGGTGGAAAAATAGTTCCAGATGTATCAGTTGTTTTCTTCCCACTTCTCAATGTAATGGCACTGACATTCCCCTTGGGATTTGGAGTAGGTTGGGATGGTAGATTTCTAGAATTCTTACTCACCAGTTCATGGAGGGCAGTGGAAATCTAGCTCATTTGAGTCTTCAACTCCCTCATCTCCGAACCTTGACTCTTCAACTCGTTCTATTGATTAAGAACAATTTTCTTCAAAAGTTCATCAATGTTGTAATATAACTTTGGTGGGGGATTCCCTTATTACTGGCTTCTTGATTCTTGGTATTCGAATCTCCTTTGGGGTTGTTCGAAACCCTGTTGGTAAGGTAGAGGCTGTTGGAAGTTTTGTTGAAAAGGGGGCATTTGTTGTTGTCCAGAGCCATACCTCATGTCTGGTTGATCCTTCCACCCTTGGTTGTATGTTGGAGAAAATGAATCAAACCTCTTTTGGGGGTATGTATGTTTTTACGGCTGATATGGTCTCCCTGGGAATACTACTGTGCAATCCTCTGTCTCTTGTAGTTGTGGGAAATAGTCAGTTGGGTGGCTTGTCATGTGAAAATGCCACAATGCCTTAAAGGATGGGGTTGGGATGTATTTTGTGCCAAAGCAATCTGCCTCACCATATTTTTCAATTCTTCCAACTTGGTATCAATCAAATGACTTTCAAGAGAATATGTACTTACATGATGTACTCCCCTAACATGTGGTGTACCTCGATCACCAAATTATTGAGAGTTTTGGGCCATTTTGTCAATCAACGCAGGTGCAACTACTGGTGTCTTGTCCACCAATTCTCCTCCAGCTGCGACATCCACCATGCTTCTCTCTATAGGTGTGATTCCTTCATAAAAGTATTGGATGAGGAGTAACTCACTAATTTTGTGATGTGGGCAGCTTGCACACAACTTCTTGAATCATTCCCAGTACTCATAAATTGACTCCCCTTGGTCTTGCTTGATCCCTGAGATCTCTTTACGAATGGAAGTGGTCCTTGATGCTGGAAAAAATATCTGCAATAAAATACATTTCAAATTGTTCCAACAAGTTACATCTTCAGGTTGAAAGTAATGCATCCAGTCTTTCGCAGCTCCATAAAGTGAGAATGGGAATGCTCTTAGTTTGATTGGATCTTCAGAAACATTTCTGGGTTTAAGGGTTGAGAAAACCACATTAAATTATTTTAAGTGTTTGTTTGGGTCCTCACCAGATAATCCATGAAACTTTGGAATAAGATTAATTAACCGAGATTTTAGTTCAAAGTCCGATTCAAGATTTGGGTATGCAATACAATTTGGTTGATAATTAATATCTGGTGCAGACAATTCTCAAATAGTTCTATTAAGTTCATTTACATTATTTTCAGCCATTGGTTTTTGTTTTATGTTGGAATTATAAGTGTTTCCAATTTCAATGTTCTTAGGGTGGATAAATTCTCCAACTGTTTGAATGTTCAAACTTCCCTTAGACTAAATATGTCTGATTCGATCCCTAAGGTTGCGTTCGATCCCAGGGTCAAGATCTAAGAGATCTTATGGATTAGTTTGTGTCATAAATAAAATAAAAATGAAAATAACTAAAGTGTACTAAAGTAAAATAAAAAATAGAAGTTTGAGTTGATGACCCAAAAAGAAATAGAAGAAAATAAAAGAAGAAGAAAGTAAAAATTCAGATTGGGTAAAGAAGGAAAAAAAGAAGAGATGAAGAGAATAAAATGTAAATAAAATAAATACCACTAATTGGTTGAAATAATTACTTACCTCCCTATAAATGGCGCCAATTTGAAAGGCGATGTCGTGGGTACCCTCAAATGATTAGTGGTTTTTGGGGTACTTAGGTGCAGTAGAGTGGCTGACCAAGTTCGTTTCTCAAAGGAGGAAGTAAATTAAAAAAACTTCTTAAAGGTATTCTAAAAATAAAATAGATTATAATTAAAACAATACTTGAAAGGATGGTGATTTTTTATAGTTTATAAATCTATAAGAAGTTTTCTGGAAGAAGATTTTGTTTTTTTAATTTTGAAATGAAGTTTGATTAAAAAGACGCAACAAGAAGATGTTTTTTTAGAAAATATTTTAAAAGGTGTAATAAATCTAACTATACCTCTTCATTTACTTATTTATAATTATCATTTAAATCAATATCCACTTAATTACAATCCACTAATTTTTTAACCCTCAAACCCTACGAGAGTTAACTTAACCACAAAGATGATCTACTTAAACCCTAGGCTAGCTTCGGAACACGCAATCGCAGCACCCTACTTTGATTGTTGTTTTAAGTTTAACTAATGGTAAGTGGTTAATTAGAGCACATATCCATTCTGGAAATTAGAATTAATTGTGTTTAGGGATTATATTTTAACTCTACAAACTAATCCTGTGTGGTTTTGTATTACCGATTAAGTTCACGCTCTCACAATTTACACAAAATCTCGACCTCGCGCGTTTTTGTGTTAATTGTTCAATTGCTTGCTTAGTTTCTTATAATTTTAAAAAAATCATGGATCATATTATATGAATTACATTATCTCAATTATTCAAAATAATTAAATGAAGAGGGTAGAAAATAGATCGATCACTAAAAAAACTACTCTTCCATGGGCGGTGTGGTCATCGTGGAGACGTTCTGCATGAGCAAAGGATTGAAAGGGTAGAACTCAATCTCGTCTCTACTATTGATTCCAACCCAATTATTAAGATTAAGAGAAGAAGAAAATGGAAGAACATAGAAGATTAATTGAAGAAAAATTCAAGATACAAACTTGAAATAAAATAAATACAAAGAAGATGTGGGAGAGGAGAGCCTTTTTGGAAGAGAGGTTTGCACAAAGCCTTACCTCTTCCAAGAGTTTTTAGGGGCGCACAAGATACACTATTTCGGCCACACCTTCCCAAATCCTATACTAGTCTTAAAAAAGAGTGAAAAATCGCTTTAAATAGAGTTTGTGAGCGCTAGGGTTACATAATGTTTTTAAGTGTGAAATGAAAACTCGTCAAAAAAAGTTTATTCCATGTTTCACCACATATTTGACCTCTAAAACGCGTGAATTGGATGGCGGTCTAGAAGGATTATTTGTTACTAATTATTTCCCCGAGCTTGCCTCAAATTTGGGCTCAATCCAAGCCTGTATGAAGAAGATACGGCCCAAACGGTGAAGTAATGTCCAATCTGGATGGTTTTGTCCAGCTTTGTCTTCATGGCCCATTCACTCCCCTCAAATGCATGATCCAGCTCCCATGTACTAAATATAATTTGTAACCTATTAAGTCAGGAACATAGTTACAAAATTTTAAGTCAAAATATTTTACATAACAATATTTATGCTCAAAATACTATAGTAAATTTTAAAAGAATAAAACTTGATTTTTCATAAAATTTGCAAATGAATGATCTAATCCCAAATATTTCATAATTGATCATATTTAGCATAATGTGAGGAAATTATATCATTTATTATCAATAACATATTCAATAAAATTTTGTTTTATCAACTCCCCCACACTTACCCTTTTTCACTTTTGGGCAAAACATCATATCAAGTAAACATCAATATCAAATCAAAATGAATTTTAAAACACTTATCCTTGAGATCCAACAATTACACACCAAGAAACAAAAGATATCATGCCTCATAAAAAACAATTATTTCAAGTTCTTAATTTATATCATTCAATATATTTCCACTTCATTTATCCTCCCATGCACAAAACACTTACCTCACTTGAATTTTCTCTTATCACACAAATGTCAATTTTTTGCAATGACTTTCTCATCCAAACTCATACAAGGGTCACCATAGGCTTGATAAATTCCTACATCGCCACCCGATGTGAGTCAAGGACATATTTTTATCATGAGGACTTTTTAGGGTTGTTCTGTGGCTTTCATTTGGTAGGATTTAGATGTGAAAATCTCTTAGGCTGAATGAGGAGGGATTGACTCTTTTTGAAGCAAAATTGAATTAATCTAATTTTCACTTAAATATGGTCTCCTCATAAAAACCCTTATCATCAATTCTTCTCCATCATCATGAAAAGTAATGGAAATTTTACACCATTCATCATTTTTGCAATAAAAATTTCAATCTTCTCCAAAATAGTTTTTAGTGAAAGCTCCAAATAGGCACAACTTTCTTTCTTTTTAGAAACTCCAAAAAGGCACAGCTTCACTTGTCATGAAAGCTCCAGAAAAGGCACAAATTTCAATAGAATGGTTTTTTTTTCAGAAACAAAAACATCTCTTCAGAATTTAAATTTCCACCCAAATTATCACAGAATGTCATAGCACAACACAAGATAGCTTCCCCCACACTTAAGTTCAACTAGATTATGCAATTTCACTTCAAGAGTTGGTTGTATAGGGAAAATTGGCTTGTAATATGGATAACCTAACAGGTTGTTCATGGATTATAAGGGATAAAAAGATTGAATGTTCAAGGTAGGACATTATAAAAAAGGATTCTTTGAAATATGGATTTTAATACCAAACAAATGCCTCAATCATTTAAACATAAGTACCTCAAACCCTCAAGTTTTGACAGGAATAAATAAAATTCTGGTTAAATCAAGCATGGTTCGGTTCTCTCAATAAGTGAAGTGAATGTGAAGAATATGAAAAGAATGGTTCAGAATCCTCACAAGAAAGTGATTTCAAATATAAATACAGTGATATGTGGCATGGGATTCAAAATTCAGAGTAATTTTCTTGAAATTACAAAAGATTTGAACTTGAAACAAAGTCATTTTCATCATTAATTTAAACTTGGTTTCAAGGGATAAATTTTTTCACTTATTGACATGGATTTAAAAATGGTGATGAGAATAATTTCAGCTCAAAAGTTTAAAAAACACACACAAATTTTGAAAAACACATTATTAATTTTTTTTTAATCATTGAAAAACATAAAAACAATTAAAATTACTAAACGAAAATGTTCCCTCCCCCACACTTAAAATATTGCATTATCCTCAATGTAAACCCCTGAGATGATATATGCATGTGAAATGCAGAATTTAAATAGGACAATTAATATAAAAGTGAAAGGGTTGGGAACAGCCTGCTATGGTCAAGTGATGATGGGGTCATGCAGTGTGATGAAATCCATTGCATCGGTAGGAAGTCCTTTAATGTATTTCTTCAAATGTTTCCCATTGACTTTAGAGATCCTTCCCATGCCCTCTTGTGTGATCCCCACAACACCATAAGGAAAAAAATAAGTCACAACATAAGGACCTATCCATCTAGAATGCAACTTACCAGGTATCAGCTTCAGTCGTGAACTGTAGAGAAAGACTTTCTCTTCAACATGAAACTCCCTTTATTGGATCATTATATCATGAGATGCTTTTGATATTTCCTTGTAGAGCCTTTAGTTCTCATATGAAGACAATCTAATCTTCTTAAGCTCTTGAATTTGCAACTTCCTTTGGATTCCAGCTTGGTCCAAATCCATGTTGCATTTCTTTATAGCCCAAAAAGCCTAATGCTCAACTTCCATGGGGAGATGGCACGCTTTCCCAAAAACAATCAAAAATGGGGACATGCCAATGGGTGTCTTGTATTTTTTTCATATAAGCCCAAAATGCATCATCCAATCGCTTGCAACAATCCTTCCTATTTGGCTGCACGATTTTCTCCAAAATTTGTTTCAACTCACGATTTGAAACCTCAGCCTGCCCATTTGTTTGGGGGTGGTATGGTGTTGATGTTTTGTGTGTCACCCCATACTTCCGAAGGAGGGAAGTCAAATTCCGATTGTAGAAGTGTGTCCCTTGGTCACTGATGATGGACTTTGGTACTCCAAACCTACAAAAAATCTATGTCTTGAGAAAGTCCACTACAACATGAGAATCATTATTCCTGGTGGCCTTAGCCTCCACCCATTTACTCATATAATCAACAGAAACTAAAATATACAAAAACCCAAATGAACTAGGAAAAAGACCCATAAAATCGATGCATCATACATAAAAAATCTCATAGAATAGTATGGGTTGTTGGGGCATCTCATGTCTCCTAGAAATGTTCCCAATGTGTTGGCAACGAGAGCGTGACTTACAAAACACATGGGCATAATGGAATAAGTCGGGCTAATATAATCTAGAGTCTAAAACTTTCCTAGCTATATGTTGGGGTCCAAAGTGTCTACCACAAGCAAGTGTATGAAAAAAATGTAAAATAGACTCAAACTCATGATCAGGAACACACCTCCTAATAACTTGGTCATTACACATGCACCATAAGTATGGATCATCCCAAACATAAAATCTTAACTCACTCTTTAATTTTTGGACTTGATGTTTCTTTAAATTTGTAGGGATTTCATAGGCAACAAGGTAGTTAACTAAATCTTCATACCAAGGATGCGTACCTGAGATGGAATAAAGATGCTCATCGGGAAAAGTGTCCCGAAGTGGTACTTGGTCCAAGGTTTCATTCTCTAGTGAGTGAGTAAGCCTACACATGTGGTCCACCACCAAGTTTTTTGACCTCTTTTTGTCCTTTATCTCAATTTCAAATTCCTAAAGAAGGAGCATCCATCAGATTATCCTGGGATTTGCGTATGGCTTCTTTAAGAGGTACCTCAAAGATTCATAGTCAGAAAAACAACTACTTTAGAGCCCAATAAATATGAACAGAATTTATCTAAAGTGAATATAACAGCAAGAAACTACTTTTCAGTGGTTGTGTAGTTTGATTGGACAGAATCCAGTGTCCTCGATGCATAGGCAATCACATGTGAATGTCCCTCCACCCTATGAGATAATACCGCCCCAACCGTGAAGTTGGAGGCGTCACACATAAGCTCAAAAGGAATCTCCCACTGTGGGGGTTTTATGATCGGGGGAGTGGTCAGAAACTTCTTTATATAATCAAAATAAGTCCTACAAGAATCATCAAACACAAAATCAGAATACTTTTTAAGTAATCGTGACATAGGAAGATCAATCTTACTAAAATATTTGATGAAGCGCCGATAAAATCCTGCATGCCCTAGGAAATATCTAACATCGCGCACACATATAGGATATGGTAAGGATGAAATAATGTCTATCTTAGATTTATCAACCTCTATCCCATGTTTTGACACTACATGACCTAATACAATTCCATTCTCTACCATGAACTAAAACTTTTCAAAGTTCAATACCAGATTCTTCTCAATACAACAATTCAACACCTTTCCCAAACTATTTATACATTTATCAAATGAGGATCCATACACTGTAAAATCATCCATAAATACCTCCATGTTGGTCTCAATAAAATCATAAAAAATACTCACCATGCATCTCTGGAAGGTACCTGGGGCGTTGCAAAGTCTAAATGGCATCCTTCGTTAGGAAAACATGCCAAAGGGATAGGTGAATGTAGTATTCTCCCAATCCTCTGAAGCTATAGGAACCTAAACATATCTAGAAAATCCATTTAAGAAACAATAGTGTGTCTTCCCAACTAGTCTCTCAATCATATGATCAATAAATGGGAGGGGGAAATGGTCCTTGTGAGTATATTGATTTAGTTTCCTATAATCAATACAAACACGCCAACTGTTTTGCACCCTCATTGGAACTAACTCATCTTTCTCATTCTTAACAACAGTAACACCACTTTTCTTAAGTACAACCTGAATAGGACTCACCCACTGGGAATCTGAAATGGGATGGATTATACCTACCTCGATAAAATTTTTAACCTATTTTTTAACAACCTCCAGAAGGTTTGGATTGAGTCTCCTTTGTGGCTACCTCACTGGTTTAGACCCATCCTCCAAAATAATCCTATGCATGAAAATGGAGGGGATAATACCTAATATGTCATCCAAGTTCCACCTGATTTCCCTAATGTTCTCCCTCAAAATATTCAAAAGTTTTTCTTCATGTTCTAAAGGGAGATTTTTAGTAATGATAACAGGTAATTTATCACTACTCAACAAGTATGAGTATTAGAGATTTGGTGGAAATGGCTTGAGTTCCAGTGTAGGGGGTGGTGTATGGATGGAGACATATATGTAATTGAAATATGTGCACAAAGAGCATCAGTATCAGAATATACATCATCAAAATCAGATAATAAAGCATCAAATCCATCAGCATACTCAACAGCCATGTCATAATTAGAGTTCACATGATCAAAATCAGAATATGATTCAATTTGAAAATCAAATCTAAGAGAGTCTTGTGCATTAGAAATAGGTGTGGAAGTACTCTTAGACATCAAACTAGAACCAATACTCGTAATCTACTTAAGCACAGAACAATCAAATTCTATGGGGTTTTTATTTGGTGGTTCAAAATGGGAGATAAAAAATGCAGAATGATCCTCTAAGGGGTATTTCATGGAATCCATAACATTAAATATCACAACTTAATCCCCAAATTCCCTGGAAAGTGTACCCTCATTGACATTTATGATAGTTTTTGTTGTTTTGAGGAAGGGTATACCTAAGATAATGGGATCATGAGAACTTACTTGATCGTCCTCCATGTTAAGCACGTAGAAATCTGCTAGGAAGATCATGTATCTTACCTGGACAAGTACATCCTCAAGGACTCTTGTTGGATATGTTGTAGCTCTATTTTCCAACTCCACCACTACTCTCATCGGATTCAACTCACCAACCTACAAAGAAGATAATACAGAGTGATGCATCACATTTATGGAAGCTCCCAAATCACAAAGTGCATTAGAAAAGCGCAACTACCCTATGGTTCATGGGATGGTGAATGTACATGTATCCTTTCACTTTGTCGGCATTGCTAGAGTTGGTGTAATGAGTGCTGACACATTCCTTCCAAGATTGATCCTCTCATTTCCCTTGAGCCCTCTTCGATTGGTACAAAGTTCTTTTAAGAATTTTTCATACCTTGGGATTTGCTTGATGGCTTCAAGTAAAGGGATGTTGATCTCTACGTGCTTTAATGTATCCAAAAATTCTTTTTTCATCACCTCTTCAGCCATCTTCTTGGTTTGTACAACTCTATTTGGAAATAGAAGGGGTTTAGGAGGAAAATCACCAATCTTTTTCTTACCTTTATCTCTCTCCTTGGATTTCTCATCAGTTGGTATGGAATGCGTCTTCTCTAGATTTGAGGTGAATCCAGGTGGAACAATAGTTTCAGATGTATCAGTTGTTTGCTTCCCACTTCTCAATGTGATGGAACTGACATTCCCCTTGAGATTTGGAGTTGGTTGGTATGGTAGATTTTCATAATTCTTACTCACCAGTTCATGGAGGGCAGTGGCAATCTAGCTCCTTTGAGTCTTCAACTCCCTCAGCCTCAAACCTTGACTCTTCAACTCATTCTATTGATTAAGAACAATTTTCTTCAAAAGGTCGTTAGTGTTAGAATCTACCTTTGGTGGGGGATTCCCTTATTGCTGGCTTGTTGATTCTTGGGATTCAAATCTCATTTGGGGTTGTTGGAAACCCTGCTGGTAAAGTAGAGGCTGCTGGAAGTTTTGTTGAAAAGGGGGCCTTTGTTGTTGTCCAGAGCCATACCTCATGTCTGGTTGATCCTTCCACCATTGGTTATATGTTGGAGAAAATGAATCAAACCTCTTTTGGGGGTATGTATGTTTTTGTGGCTGATATGGTCTCCCTAGGAATAATGTTGCGCAATCCTCTGTCTCTTGTAGTTGTGGGAAACAGTCAGTTGGGTGGCTTGTCTATGTGCAAATGCCACAAGGCCTTGAAGGATGGGGTTGGGATGTCTTTTGTGCCAAAGTAGTCTGCCTCACAATATTGTTCAATTATTCCAACTTAGTATCAATCAAATTACTTTCAAGAGAATATTGGATTACCTGATTTACTCCCCTGACATATGGTGTACCTCGATCACCAAATTATTGGGAGTTTTGGGCCATTTTGTCAATTAGCGCACGTGAAACTACTGGTGTCTTGTCCACCAATGCTCCTCCAGTTGGGACATCCACCATGATTCTCTCCATAGGTGTGATTCCTTCATATAAGTATTGGATGAGGAGTTTCTCACTGATTTGGTGATGTGAGAAGCTTGCACACAACTTCTTGAATCGTTCCCAGTACTCATACATTGACTCCCCTTGGGCTTGCTTGATCCCTAAGATCTCTTTACGAATGGAAGTGGTCCTTGATGCTGGAAAAAAATCTCTGCAAGAAAATACATTTCAAATCGTTCCAACAAGTTGCATCTTCATGTTCTAAGTAATACATCCAGTCTTTCGTAGCTCCATCAAGTGAGAATGGGAATGCTCTTAGTTTGATTGGATCTTCAGAAACATTTCTGGGTTTAAGTGTTGAGAAAACCACATTAAATTATTTCAAATGTTTGTTTGTATCCTCACCAGATAGTCCATGAAACTTTATAATAATATTAATTAACCTAGATTTTAGTTCAAAGTCTGATTTGAGATTTGGGTATGCAATACAATTTGGTAGATAGATAATATTTGGTGCATCCAATTCTCGAATAGTTCTATTAAGTTCATTTCCATTATTTTCAGCCATTGGTTTTTGTTTTATATTGGAATTAGAAGTGTTTCCAATTTCAATGTTCTTAGAGTGGGGAAATTTTCCAATTGTTTGAATGTTGAAACTTCCCATAGACTGATAATGTCTGATTCGAGCCCTAAGGTTGCGTTCAATCCCAGGGTCAAGATCTAAGAGATCTTATGGATTAGTTTGTTTCATAAATCAAATAAAAATGAAAATAAGGAAAGTGGACCATAGTAAAATAAAAATTAGAAGTTTGAGTTGATGATCCAAAAAGAAATAGAAGAAAATAAAAGAAGAAGAAAATAAAAATTCAGATTGGGTAGAGAAGGAAAAAAAGAAGAGAGGAAGAGAATAAAATGTAAATAAAATAAATAACTCTAATTGGTTGAAATAATTACTTGCCTCCTCGGCAACGGTGCCAATTTGAAAGGCGATGTTGTGCGTGTCCTGAAATGATTAGTGGTTTTTGGGGTACTTAGGTGCAGTAGAGTGGCTGACCAAGGTCGTTTCTCAAAGTAGGAAGTAAATTAAAACAACTTCTTAAAGGTATTATAAAAATAAAATAGAATAGAATTAAAACACTACTTGAAAGGATGGGGTTTTTTTTATAGTTTTTAAATCTATAAGAAATTTTCTGGAAGAAGATTGTATTTTTTTAATTTTGAAATAAAGTTTTATTAAAAAGACGCAACAAGAAGATGTTTTTTAGAAAATATTTTAAAAGGTGTAATCGATATAAATCTACCTATTCATTTACTTATTAATAATTATAATTTAAATCAATATCCACTTAATTATGATCCACTAATTTTTTAACCCTCAAACCCTACGATAGTTAACATAACCACAAAGATGGTCTACTTAAACCCTAGACTAGCTTCGGAACACGCAATCGCAGAACCCTGCTTTGATTGTTGTTCTAAGGTTAACTTATAGTCAGTGGTTAATTAGAGCACATATCCATTCTTGAAATTAGGATGAATTGTGTTTATGGAGTATAGTTTAACTCTAAAAACTAATCCTGTGTGGTTTTGTATTACCGATTAAGTTCACACTCTCACAATTTACACAAAATCTCGACCTCACGCGTTTTTGTGTTAATTGTTAAATTTCTTGATTAGTTTCTTATAATTTAAAAAAAATCATGGATCATATTATATGAATTACATTAGCTCAATGATTAAAAATAATTAAATAAATAGGGTATAAGATAGATTGATCACTAAAAAAACTACTCTTCCATGTGCGGTGTGGTCATCGTGGAGACGTTTTGCATGAGCAAAGGATTGAAAGGGTAGAACTCAATCTCGTCTCCACTCTTGATTCCAACCCAATTAAGAAGATTAAGATAAGAAGAAAAGGGAAGAACATAGAAGATTAATTTAAGAAAAATTCAAGATACAAACATGAAAGAAAATAAATGCAAAGAGGATGTTGGAGAGGAGAGCCTTTTTGGAAGAGAGGTTTGCACAAATCCTTACCTCTTCCAAGAGTTGTGAGGGGCTCAAAAGATACACTATTTCTGCCACACCTTCCCAAATCCTCTACCAACCTTCCCAAAGAGTTAAAAATCCCTTTAAATAGAGTTTGTGAGGGTTAGGGTTACATAACGTTTTTAAGTGTGAAATGAAAACTCGTCCAAATATTTTATTCCAAGTTTCACCGCATATTTGACCTCGAAAATGTGTGAATTGGCTGGCCGTCTAGAAGTATTATTTGTTCCTAATTATTTCTATAATCTTCCCTCAAATTTGGACTCAATCCAAGCCCGGATTAAGAATATACGGCCCAAATGGTGAAGTAATGTCCAATCTGGATGGTTCTGTCCAGCTTTGTCTTCATGGCCCATTCACTCCCCTCAAATTCATGATCCAGCTCCCATGTCCTAAATATAATTGGTAACCTATTAAGTCGTGAACATAGTTATAAAATTTTAAGTCAAAATATTTTACATAATAATATTTATTCCCGAAATACTACAGTAAATTTTAAAAGGGTAAAACTTGATTTTTCATCAAATTTTTAAATGAATGATCTAATCCTAAATATTTCATAATTGATCATATTTAGCATAATGTGAGGAAATTATATCATTTATTATCAATAAAATATTCAATAAAATTGTGTTTTATAAAAAATAAATGAGGTTCTGAATACACTCAGTGTGTGACCCTTTAGGTCCCTTTCTTAGTGGCATTGGGCTACACTACATAAAGTCCAAGGTTACCATCTATCAATATGTTAGGTCTCCCATAAAGAAATAATTTAATGTCATAATGACATGTAACCTCATATGAAATTATAATTTGTAATATAATCTCTTTATATTTATATATCTAATTAATCATGTTGCATGATAGTATCATCAATCTATGTGCTCAATGTCTCTCTCTTTGACTTTCTAGAAACAAACTTGTTGAAAACACTGTTATTTCCATGGAATTAATTAGGCAGTTCAATTCCCATCAAGGGAAATGTGATATCATATTCCATTAAAGAATTAAAGGGATAAATATTTTCTCTCATTATTCATTAAAACAACATCACTCATGACACACCCATTGAATCCTACCTCTCTATGAACATATGTCATCAATATTTTCATCAATACTTCAAAGTAAACAACATAAGTCATGTATAAATAATAATCTTAAATTCTATGGATCATTACACATGTTTATAGATAAGAATAAATAATGAAATATTTAGATTTAGATTTACTATAAGTGGGTTATGTTCTCATAATCTATTGCACTGGAGATTACCTAGGGCGTACACCATGAGAAAGTCTCTCAAAGTCCTATGAGCCTCTGCCCTTTATAGACTATATCATTTGTGTATCATCAAATGATATCATCCAGATATAGAAATTATATTTAATAACATTTTCATGGAACTTCTAGGTTCTCATTATAGTGGGGAATTGCTATGACCTTTCAGTGAGAAAGGTTCACTTATGAAAGTATCATATACTATGTCACGTAGAAGAACAATCATTATTTAATAAGATATTTTATTAATTTTCAAATACATGAATATAAGTAACCATAAATTACTTATAAGTTAGTTCTATGGACCTAAATTTAACATCTTCTACATGGTTGGTGCATTGTTTGGTGAACCATGTGGCCAAACCATGCACGTAGGATTAATTAATCTGAAATTTTGGATTTTAACCTGAAACCTCATCGAAAAACTCCATTATTCATCCTATATCTAGCTCTCTCAAAGTATTATACTCCTTTGGGATATTTTATGGATTATTTTATATTCAAACATGTTTCAATTTAATCTTATCTAGTTGGATCTAGGAATCGAATGTATGTCTCTATTTTATTCTTCTTCTCCTTGATTTTCTCATATTATCTAGAAAGGAACCTATATCAGATCCTTCATGCATGGATCTAAGTTCCATAGAATAATATGATTAGTTTTACCTATATTATTAAAGTATATGAACCTATATCATCTATTTTTCCCTCAATTCCTTTGGATTATATAAGATCTATTCATTGAGGTGGTTTATGTTCGGTAAGTCTAAGCCTTTCTTAACCCTAGATGTTTCATTTTTCTTGGATATTTTTTTAATCCTCATGTGAATATTTTAAACTGGTTCTATGGATTTGGTGTGTTAGTCTTGTTTTGGGTGGTGGTTCTTGACATTTTTACTATGATACCCTTGATATCAGAATTCCATACCATGTTATGGATTTTATATAAATATGTATGACTTGATTGGTATGTGGGTGCATGTGTTCTTGTGAGAAATCTATTTTTTGACTTGATTGGAATGTGGGTGCATGTATAGACTTGTGAGAGCTCTGATTATTTCTTGGTATGATGATATATGCCTCTAGGATGATTATATGGTGGATATCCATCATGATATGGTTGAGCCATTGAATAACTTGTGCTAATTATTTTGATAATATAGTGGTTTTACATTGTGAGATGGTCTAATCATATAAGAACATGTGCTAATTGTTATATTTATATTTCGGTTATCCATCATGAAATAGTTGAGTCATGGATGATTTTTGTAATGTGGTTATGATGCTATTATAGTTATCCATTGATGAGATGGTTGAGTTTTCAGATGAAGTGTGATACCTTGTTCAGATTACATGACTATTTTTATGTGATATAAAATTTTTCATGGTGTTAAAGTAGGAAGCATTGGGGTTCATGGTAGCCTAGTTAGACCATGATAAATCAGGAGGTTGTATGGTTATTTACATTCCTTTTTTCCTTTCATCACATACACCTTTATATAAACATGTTGTACTTATGAAAAGGATGCATTGGTGTGTCCTATTGGGTTTTATACTCACACCCTACATGGGTATATTGATGTGTGTGAAGACTTTGTGTCTAGAGATCCAGTAAAGGGAAAGGGACCTATATCAGGTAGTTTAGTGGGTGGAGTATGGAGGTCTGAGATGATCCCAATACATACTTTAGGATCTTTTGTTTTTATGCCTCATTTTATTTTTTTATCTTTTTCTTGTCTTGGTACATTAATATACCACATGTGGGGATCCTTTTTACTGGGTGTTGATCTGGTATGTCATCTTGTTATTACATGGGTATTGTTTTCCTTATTTTTTCACTATATTGATGTGTGTGTTATTGATTTATTTTTTATTGTTGTTTCTGGTGTATTTATGATCAATAGACACCTATTTTTTAGGGCATAGTATCCCCACAATGCCTCCTAGGCCCTCATCACTAGTCGGTAGCCTATTTCATATGGGTAGATGTGAATGAGGTCATGTGGCATCACGAACTAGACTATGTGATTCAGTTAAAGGTATTACAAAGTGGTATCAAAGTAGTTTCTTTTTTTATGATTTGGAACCTGGTAAAATAAATATAGTGTGGTATAAACTAGGTAGGGGAATTGTGCTAGTGTTTGGCCATCACTCGTATAGTATAACTATGAGTTAATAGGGAAGTGATATTTTTTTCTATTATTGTTGATAAATTTTCACCTTGAGTGATGCACAATAGTTTGTGTTATAATTTATGGTACTTTATCATGGATGATTGGAAATATTGAGTTAGTTCATGCATCATGGATAGGCACATAGTTTCACATGTCATGCACTTGTTACTTATGATTGATACAGCCTAAACATGTTATAAATTGTTGTGTATATAGTTTTTAATAACATATAAGAACCATGATGGGTTTAGGCCTCAAGTAATTATATGTTAGAATCTACCTATTAATTTTTAAAATTTGGAAATCCTGAGAGTTCTTATGACATTTTAGAGATTCCTCTTAGATAGAATCCCATTGTTCCACTCAAGGAACTAGTTCAAGAGGTTTTTGAGGTGAGAAACACTCCTTCTATGTCTCATTATGTATTAAATTATGTGTCCAATAACATTATAATGTTTGTTCCAGAAATATAGGTAGTGAAACTGATTCAGTTTGGGGTTTTTTGTTTAGTTTCAGTTTAGGGTGGAGGATAGAAACAGTTCAGATCAACAGTGGTGGATTTTTTTGGGACTTTTAGTTGCATCACCCTCCAATATTCCAATATACTAGAGTTCCTAGTGATGTAGACAAATATATTGAAATCATTTCAAGGGATATTTTTTCTTATTGAGACTCCTGATGATTGGAGGGTGAATCTAGTTTCCTATATGCTTCTAAAACCTTCTAGGAGGTGGTGGGGTATAATAACTTAGAAAAGTAGGAATGAGGGCCTAACATGGGGGGCCTTCAAGGGCCTCTAATTTAATGAATTTTTTTTGAAACACTTAGGTTTGGTTGAGTGTCAAAGTTTATGTATCTTCAGTAGGGAGCATTATAGGTGGCCAGTTAGGCCACTCATTTCATAGAGTTGTTGTGATTTGAACCTATGTTGTATGGGAATGAGGCCTAAAAGTCTAGGAAATTTTAAATTGAGTTATGACCCAAGGTAAATTTCTATGTTAGAAACTTATACCCGACATCATATCTAGACATTTTTCACATGTCTCTTACGATTAAGATGGGTATGGAGGAAGACAAGTCAACGTGATTCCTTCCTATTTTTATTGAATTAATGATTGGTATTTCTAGTGGTGTTATGTGTGCCTATTCTAGTGGTAGGAAGTTTAGAGATGAGGAGATCTATCAAGGTAGTGAAAGAAAACCAGAAATGGTAGGGGGTTTCATCCCTTTCCATGGGAGGTTCTCCTCCTCAGTGTTTCCAGTGCATGTAGATGGGGCATCGCAATAAATTATGTACAACTCCACCAATAGAGTGACACATGTGTGGTAATATAGGTCACCTGTAGCATTTTTTTCAAGAGGATATATCATAGAGGTTTAGTTAGGGAAGTTGAGAATACTCGGGCATCAATGGATTGGTTAGGGGGCCTCAGAATGATAGTTGGGTTACTACAGGAAGGTAGGGTTGTGGAGTGGGAAAGGAATCTTAGAAAAAATAGAAGAATACAAGGGAGTTGGTGGCCTAGGTGAGTAAGGGAAAATAGGGACAAGGTCATGTGTCTGATGTAGGTAGGTTTTATGCAATGTATTAGGATCTAGATGATTCAGAAGAAGGCCCTTCGATGGTGAGAGTTACAACTCTAATTATGACTATATTTTTTTACTTCCTTTCTAGATACAAGAGGTTCTCATTCATTTATCACTTTTTAAGTCATTTATATTTTAGATTTGGAAATAAATTTCTCCCTATGATTATTATACCTTTAAACTCCTCCTGGAAATAGAGTATATTATATTAAGAGATACCCAAAGTTTCTTGTAGAGATTGTGTGCTATGAACATCAATGGGATATTATGATTCTAGAAATGATGACATTTGATGTTATCTTTATTTTAAGATAGCTTATGAGTTTTAAATCTCACATAAAATTCTATTGTGGTTAACTTTCCTCTACTTCTTATGAGGGAAAGGAGTGTGTTTTGACTAGGGAATGGTATTTAGGAGTAGACAGAATAGGGTCGAACCTCGGTTAGATTGATACCATTATAGTGTAGGTTGTAGGAATAACTCTTATAACATATGTGGTGATAGTTATATCCATTATTCCTTCTATGGTTGACCATTAATAGGATGTCTTCTAAAGTATTTCTTAGGAATTCCCCTTAAAGGGGTAATTGAGTTTGAAATTGAACATATGTTAGGTGTATAACCAATATCAAATATTCCATATCGTATGAAATCAGCTAAGTTGAAGGATTTAAATGTGCCACTTGAATATCTACAAGTTAAGAGGTTTATTCAGGTAAGCACCTCTCCTTAGGGTGCTCCTATCCTAGTCACAAAGATGGAAGACTATAGTCTTCAATTATGTGTTGATTACCAGAAGTTCAATCTGATCAAAATGAAGAGTAGGTATCCACTATCAAGGATAAATGATCTGTTCATTTAGTTGAGAGGATCCTAATGGTTCTCTAAGAATGAGTTCTTATTTGGATATCATTAACACCAAGTTATTATGGAGGGACATGCTGAGAAAAACGTTTATAAGTATGTATGGGTTGTATGATTGTCTCATCATACTGTTCAAGTTGATGAATTTGTCGGCAGTGTTCATGGATCTCATGAATTGTATTTTTATTCCATATATAGACTCCTTTGTCATTGTTTTTTATGACACATTTATTTACTCACCACCCTAGTATTTATATGGTATAAATCTAGATATTGTGTTGAGTACACTTTGAGTGAATCGTCTTTATACCAAGTTCTCTATGTGTCAATTATTGATCTAGGAGGTATGTTTTCTTGAACACATGATTTATGAAGTAAGAATATTTTTTGATCCAGAGAATTTGGAAGTAGTGACGGCATGGGAACAACCTAATAATGTGTTTTACATTCATATATTTCTAGGTTTAACTAGATATGATATATGATTCATTCCATAATTCATTAATTTGACAGTGCCTATGACTAAACTAATTAAGAAAGAGGGTTTTTAATAATTGAAGAAGAGGTTGACATCCACTACTATTCTAATTCTTATGAACCCGTAGATTCAATAAAAATTATATTTTAATGCTTCAAGAGTTGGTTTGGGGGATATCTTGATGCAGGAAGATTGAGTATTCACTTATGAGTCTCTTAATTTATGGCCACATGAACAGAACTACCCTACTCATGACCTATAATTAGCTATCATGGTTCATACATGATGTGTCAGCATCATAATCTATTCAGTGAGAGATTTATAATCTATACATACCATAAAATCTTGTAATAAATTTTCTCCCTATAACACCCATTGGGTAATTGGTATGCCTTGTTTGAGTTTTTATTGATATATTTACTCATTCTTAGAGTTTCCTAGGTGTTGGGGGCCACAAATTTTGTTTTTTGGAAAAAAAAATGCCCTGGAAAATTATTGGTGGATAGTTTTCCTAACCATGTGGCTAATCATGAGAGAGAGATGTTTAGGGGATATAACCATTTAGAACATCATGAGCACAGTGTTTCTAACCATATGGGTGTGCCCAGAAACCATGTGACCTTATTTCTGGGTGATGGAGGATTCTATATAGTTAGTGCATGGTTTTTCTAACCATGCAGCCTCCCATGCAATGTGTCCAGATAATTAAAATTTTGAGAAAATACCATTTACATTGATTAATTTAAATATAATTTTCCCTATTTCTTCTCCCACATGTTCACATACCTCTCTCTTGGAATTGGATATTCTCCCAAATCCCTTTTGGTGGATTCCTCTTGATTCCTTGGTGGTTTGTCTTGTAGTAAGCCTATTTATTCATGATTTATACTTATTTTCCCTATTTTACCTTTTTTATTCTTTTTTCATAGATGTGTGAAACCCTAGATTTCCCCATGGAAAAATATAAGGTTGTTAATGGGGTTTTAGTCCATCTCCTTATGTTTTAAGTGTGTGAGGATCTCTCCTTCTCGAATATAGTGGTTTTCATTGAAGGTGATAAGTTTGGAGTGGATTTTGAGGTAGGTGTATCTATATAAGGGCCTTTTCCATGGATAACCTCTAAGTCCTTATTTCCATTGGTTTTTATTTGTTAAATTTCATTTAAATTGATTTATGGTTTATTTTTTTCCATGTATGATGTGATGCATAGTTTGGGTTGGAAATTTGATGTTCTAAAGTTATTTTTCAAATGGAGTTGCCTTTAATGCACTCTATATGTTTGTTAAAATGGAACAAATAGACTAAATGGTTTTAAATTTATTTCTAAATGCTTTTTAGAAATATTTTTACCTTGAGGAAGGTTTTTTATCAATATGGGTATGATGGTTTAATCAATTTTATCTTGAAATTTCTTATGTGATCAATACTTATTATAGCTTTATTTTTTTAGCATTGATTAACACATTAGGGGACCTGGGATGTGTGTGTGTGTGTGAATTAGTCAAAGAGTGTGTTTCCATGGGACTAAGTGAGCCTTTGGGAGGAAGACTGAGTGATCATCCAAAATGTTGTCCAAGGGACTGAGTGAGCATTTGGGAGGAAGACCGAGTGAGATTCTATTATATTGACCAAGGGACAGAGTGAGGTCCTAGAAGTTTGGAAATAGGAAAGTATGGGTAAGCTTATAAACTTGTTATAATTTCTTAGTTAGTTGAAAAACCTTGTTTTATAATAATTCACACTAGAAACTTCTCGTTTGATCCCATTGTGCACATTAATTATGCTTGTTGGTTTTATATGATTTAAGCATGATGTTAGTGCCTTGATTGATTGAGATATTTTATGCTTATTCCCTATCTTATGCCATGTGTTGGTGTGTTTAGCATGTTTATGTCAATTGGTTTTATCTCTTTATATGATCCTTGTTTACTCATGTTTTGAAACATGATTTTTTGAGGAAAAAACAAAGTAATTTCTGAAGGAAAATGGTTTCAAGTGAACTTGTTTTAAAAGTAAACTTGGTTTTGTAAAATGAGTTTTCAAAGTAGATTTATTAGTTTTCATGGTTAAAATCCTTATATTGATTCATGAAGTAATCCTATTGGTATTTTTTCCTCACACTCTATATATGACTTTGGGTGTATGAAAACTTTGTTTTAGAGGATATAAGTGAAGGCAAGGGCATCATTAATTTCAGTGGATCTTCTTGATTATCATATTCAGGGGTTGTTATTTGATAGGAGACATGTTATCATGAAGATCATCACATGTGGATATGTTTTGAGATTTTTTTATTTGGGATGTTATGTATTTATTGTTTGGTCTCCTGAATGATGTTTTTATTTTTTGAGCTTTTGACCGTGGATATAATGTGTAGGTATTATATATGAATTGTTATATATGGTGATGTGATCATGTTTATGATATTTTCCTTTATTTATTATTTCATTTACTCTGGTTATATATTCAAATCATTTTATCTAGTTTATTCAGTTGGTGTGACCATCCAATTCATGGATGGGTCATACTGTATTTCCAAGGTGGAAACAATTCCCAAATGGTTTTTGTGATACCTTGGTGCTAGTTATCATCCCATGGTGATAGGGAGCACGTTTTGGACTTTAATGAGTGTTATATTGGGTGATGGGTTGGGTCAACCCAGGCAGGTTCACTACAAAATGGTATCAAAGTCCTTGTGTTGGGGGTTATTGGTAGACTGGAGCTTGGACCATTAGAGCTTCAAAGGTAAGAGTGAAGGAGCCCTTGACCATCTCTTCTTCAGGTTGAACCTTGAGTTACCATGGGTTTTTTGGGATTATGTTTAAGTTTTGATTCTGGTTATGGGTTTTTTTATTGGTATTTGATGTATTTCTCTATTGATTATGAGTTATGGGTAGAGTTATTTAGTTAAGTTGAGTTTTAGGTTGAAATGGGGAAGAAAGTAAGATACGCGTGATTTATGTGCAAGGTTAGTAGTAACCATTCGGAACACATGAATCATTTTATATTACCTTCTAGTGTATCATTAATGGTTAGTACATGATTTTCCTAACCGTAAAACCAAACATGCACTATGAAAAATTGTTTAAAATTTTAATGTTTTTTTCCATATTTCATTTGAGATTTTCATTGATGATTATTCTTGTTATTTTATTTTTATTATTGGAATTTATTATGTCTTGATTGATGTTGATTAAGATTCAATTTTTTATTGAATAATATTCACTACTACAAAATAGGTCTTTAAAAGAGATAGAAATGGCCTTTTTTAGCGCTAGAAAAGCGATGACTACCTAAGAGAGATTAAAAGAATTTGTATTTTATCAGCACTAAAAAAGAACTGATAATGGGACTTTTATCATCTCTTATAGAAGCATTGATAAAGTGTACCTTTATAAGCTCTTTTAAAAGCACTGCAAAATGTGTCCTTTATCCGTGCTTTTAAAAGCACTGAAAATGTGTCCTTTATCAGCACTTTTAAAAGCACTGAAAAATATTTACTTTATTAGTGATTTTAAAACTATTGATAAATGTTTCCTTTATTAGTGCTTTTAAAAGAACTTATAAAGGTCTATACGGCAATGTGCTGCAATAGCACACTGCATCACTTGTGTAATGTGTTGTAATAGCACACCACAACACCAGAAACACATCAGATATCAATAAAAACAAGTCCTAATACATAATTTAAATGAAATGAAATTTAAAAAAAAAATACAATAAAAAACACTATATTATAGATATTTCAAACATTGGTTTATATAATTACATAAATACAAAATATTACATACATTCAAAAACATCAATGTTCTTTTTTCTTTTAATCCTGACCTTGACTCATGCTATTGCTGAAAAAACCACCCCTTATTGAGAAAAACAACCCGCATGTATAAAAAATAATTCTTATGTTAGTAATAATATAAAAAAATAAATTTACAAAAAAGTATTAATTTTACTAAAATTGATGTTAATTTTACTAAAATTGATGTCAATTTTAAATAAAAAGATGCACTTGGAGTCATACCGGTCACACCGTGCATAATATTGAGGTGAGAATAATTCAAACACTTCTCAAATGACTTATGGATTGATTTAATGAAGTATTAAAACAATCTAAATGTGTTTTCTCAGTTTTGAGTACATTAGTTATCTTTTTTACTAAAATTTCATTTTAAACTAGAAACACACACTTTTGACTCATTCAGATCACATCGTTTATCAGATTGATGTTCACTCAATTCCTACACATCACAAATTAATTATGACTTGTTTTCTTAAATTATCAATAAAATATGATCATGTTAGATTATTTTTTAGTGAGTAACACTTTTTAAACTAAAATGTCTATTTTAAACTGATAACAGACACTTTAAGTCATACCGAGAACATCATGTATCAGATTGAGTAGAGGATAATTCCTACATGTCCAAAATGACTTATGGATCATTTTCATAAAGTATCAAAACAATATGAATGTGTTTGATTGGTTTTGATTCAGCCAGTTGTCCATTTAACTAAAATTGATGTCAATTTTAAATAAAAATACACACTTTGAGTCATACCGGTCACACCGTGGGTCATATTGTGGTTTGGATGATTCCTACACATCTCAAATGACTTATTGATCATTTTACTAAATTATCAAAATAATAAAAATACATTTTATTAGTTTTTGAGTACATCAATTGTCTTTTTTACTAAAATGTCATTTTAAACTAGAAACACGCACTTTGACTCATTACGATCACATCGTGTATCAGTTTTATGTAAGACCAATTCATACGTATCACAAATTACTTATGAATAATTTTCCTAAATTATCAATAAAACCCAAGAATGTTTGATTAGTTTTTAGTGAGTGGAACTTTTTGAACTAGAATGTCGATTTTAAACTGATAACAGAGACTTTGAGTCATACCGACCACATCGTGCATCAGATTAGGGTGTGGTTGATCCCTACACATCAAAAAAGAATTATGGATCATTTTCATAAATTATAAAAACAATATGAATGCGTTTTCTTGGTTTTGAGTAGGTCATTTGTCCATTTTACTAAATTTTTTGACAATTTTAAATAAAAATACGTACTTGGAGTCATACCGGTCACACCGTACATCAGATTGAGTTACGACTGGTTCTTAAAGGTCTTAAATGACTTGTGGGTCATTTTATTTAAGTATCAATATAATATGAATGTGCTTTCTCAGTTTTGAGTATGTCAGTTTTCTTTTTTACTAAAATGTCATTGTAAACTGGAAACACACACTTTTGACTCATTCTGATCACATCGTGTATCGGTTTGACATGAAACTAGTTCATACACATCACAAATTAGTTTTTAATTGTTTTCCTAAATTATCAAAAAAATCCAATCATGTTTGATTTATTTTCACTGAGTGACACTTTTTGAACTAAAATATTGATTTTAAACTAATAACAGGAACATTGATTCATACCATGCACATCGTGTATCAAATTGAGGTGAGACTGATTCCTACACATCACAAATGATTTATGGATCATTTTATAAAAGTATCAAAACAATATAAATATTTTTTTCTCAATTTTTAGTATTTTAGTTGTTTATTTTACTAAAATTAATGTAAATTTTAAATATAAATAAGTACTTGGAGTCATACCGATCACACCATGTGTTGGATTGAAGGAAAGTGATAAATGAAACACTATAGGGGTGAAAAGTTTTTGAGGGAGAAGAATTATGTGGATGTTTTTGTACAAAATGGTATGAAAGATGGATAGAACACCCTAATTCAAACAAAAGAATACACTTGTATAAGAAAATGATTTTTATGTGAGTAATACTAAAAATAAATAAATTAAACATAAATATGAAACAATACATTAATTCTATGGAAAATGGTTTTAATGTGTAAACATCAAGATTACCTCTATGATTGAGTAGATACAGCATCATTTCTTATCCTATAAAGGCATGACATATGGACATGAATCTTCTATAATAAACGAAATCTACAAGGAATAATGAAAATTAAATCAATATTCCATTATATAATTTTTCAGTAAAATAGAGAAATTATATCGTAACATTACCTTTACATATTTCCAAAGGGTTCCTTCATTGCAGTTTGTTCTTATGAGGTATTGGTAATATCATCATGTGTAGAAGAAATTTTCTACATGATTATTCAACATTTAATTTAGATTATGTTAATGTAGTAGAGAACATATAATATTATTAGGAAAAAAATAATATATTAAAAAACACTTTTACCTTCTAATTGAACTCTCTTTATTTTTTTAGAGGTTTCAGGGATTTGGTTCCTCTATCAAGAATCCAAATCCCCTCTTTATAGTCCCCTCTAACATAGAATACATTGTCTATATTGGGACTGACATGAAGTTATTGTGATCTCCCAATAAAAGGGTCATCCTCGATTGAATTTTTATTTAACCCAACATTTGTTTTAGTCACTATCAGTACAATCGGCCAATTATTATTTGTTAGATCAGAGACATAAAATACTTGTACTTCTTGTGATTTCATTATGAATGGATCATACTTTTCCCCTTCCATGTTGAAATTTTACTTCAAAAATCCCATTTCATCAAATTTCAATACAACGATATTTTCAACCCATTTGTAACAAAAAATAGGCATTTGAAATGTTGTATAATCCAACTCGTATATTTGTTCGATAATTCCAGAATATGGCCTTGTTTTAGGGAGACAAAGGCTCCCACGTGGTTAGCACTTGGTTTGTATAACCATGCAGCCAAACCATATGATGTGTCTAGATCATTAAATTTTCTAGAAAATTCCATTTTTCCTTGATGGATTTAACACTCTTTGTCATCATTTCTTCTACCACACATGTAGAACCCTCTCCCTTAACATTATATCTTCTCACCTATCCCTTTTGGTGGATTCTTCTTGATTTCTTGGTGGTTTGGATTTAGGTAAGCCTATTTCTTCATGATTACTCCTTGTTTTCCCCATTCTATCGTTGTTCTTCATTTTTCATGGAAGTATGAAACCCTAGCATTCCATATGGCCAAATATAGGGTTTTTAATGGGAGTTTTGGGTTTTCTTCTGGTGTTTTAGGTGTGTTAAGTCCTCTCCTTCTTGAATCTAGTGGATTTCATAAAAGGTAAAAAATGAAATGATTTAGAGGTAGGTGTCTCTATTTAAGGGTTTTTTCCATAGCTAACCTCAAAATTTATTATCACCTTTGGTTTTTATTTATCAAATTTTCTTTGAATTAATTTATCATTTATGTTTTATTAAAGTTTGTTGTAATGCATGATTTGGGTTGGAAATTTTATGTTCTAAAGTGGTCTTTCAAAGGTATTTGGATTTAATTCACTCTATATGTTTGTTAAAATGGATCAAAGAGACTTTATGGTTTTAAATTTATTTGTAAAATGGTTTCAAAAATTGTTGTACCTTAAAGAAGGTGTGTCATCAAAAATGGGCATGATGGTTTATTCAACTGGATTTTGAAATGGCTTATGTGATCCATTATTATTATTGCTTCACTTGTTTGGCATTGAGTAGAAAATGGACAACCTTGGGTATGTGTATTAATGAATTAGAAAAAGTGCATGTTTTCCAAAGGAACAAGTGATAATTTGGAAGAAATACCAAGTGAGCTTCCAAATTTTTTTCCAAGGGACCGGGTGAGCCTTCAAGAGGAAAATTGAGTGAGATTATAAGATGTCATCCAAGGGACCGAGTGAGATCTTGTAATTTTGGTCTTGGGGAAGACCAAATAGGATTTAAAACTTATTATACTTTCTTATCTAGCTAGAAAACCTTGTTTTAGAAAATGTTGAACTAAAACCTTATGGTTAGAGCATATAGTGTACATTAATTTTTCTCGGTTGGTTTTATATGATTTATGCATGATGTTAGTGACTTAATTGATGGAGATGTTTTATGTTTATGCCCTTTTTATACCATTTTTGGGTGTTTTGAGATTTTTTAAGTCGATTGGTTTCATTCCTTTATTTGAGCCTCATTTACTCATGTTTTGAAACATGGTTGTTTGAGAAAAATCTAAAGTAATTTCTAAAGGAAATGGTTTCAATTGAACTTGTTTTAAAAGTGATATTATTTTTTTAAAATGAGTTTTCAAACTAGTTTTATGGATTTGCATAGTTAAAATACTTATATAGATTTATGGTGGTATCATATTGGTATTTGTGTGTCACACCCTTCACATGCCTCTGGGGATATGCATACTTTGTTTTATAGGATACAAGTAAAGGTAAGGGAACCATGAATTTCAGTAAGTCTTCTTGATTATCATTATCTAGGGTTTTTATGTTGGAGGATATGTAGTCTCACATGGTTTAGCTCATGTGGAGATTTTTTTTGGGATGTTTTGTATTTTCCATTTTGGGTCATGATCCCTATTTTGAGTTTTGAGTTTTGGACTATAGATCTCATGTGTATTCCTTGTATATGACTTGTCATATCAATTGATCCGGTTTATTTGATTAGTGTGGCCATCCAATTCATGGATGATTCATACCAGATTTCCGAGGGAGAAAATATTCTCAAAAAGTTTTTGTGATTCCTGGGTGCTTGTTTCCAATCTGTGGTGATCAGCGGCATGTTTTGGGTCTTGTGGTGTGTAGGATTGGGTGATGGGTTGGATTGACCCAGGCTGGTACACTACACTTCCATTGAGTCTTAAACCTATGAGTGATACATTGGTTTGGGTACTTGTATACATTCAAATTTGAGATGGTGTATTCCTAGGAAAATAAACTGTTTTTTCGGATGCTCTTAGTAGGAAAATGAAAGAATTGGGGACTCAAACATCATAAGAGGAGTGTAAACTGATAAGCTTATTATTATATTAGAAGATGGGTAAATTTGAGGATCACAGGGTGGTAACCTGTACTCCCTTAACCATAACATCCTATTTGGTGAATTGATTGAAGGCCAAACCAAAATCTGATTTACACTATTAGGTTATATAATAATGACTGATGAGATACAATCATATTCCAGGATGGTCTTTGGATGGGAATTCTATACTTCACATGCATTGAAGATTTGTGGTTCACATGTCTATAGGGGAAGAACTGATGATACAATCTCATTTCACATAGTGGGAGATACATTCGGTATCATCCAAGATGTATCATGAAATGAGATGTAATTTCTAGTGGTCATTCTTGAAGAAAGAGGTTATGGAGTTCATCACTCATTGCCTCACCTATCATAGGGTAAATATGGAACACCAGTGACCAGGTGGATTTTTGAAGATTATTCTAGTGCCCGTATGGAAGTGGGATGAGGTGATGATGGACTTTATCACAAGACTACCTAGGACTATAAATATTTTATAAGAAATGTAAGTAGTAGTTAACTAACTAATGAAGGTTGGATAATTTTTTCCTATTCGAGAAACCCAATATATGGATGAGTTGGGTAAGTTATATGTGTAGAAAATAGTATGATTTCATGGTGTCCCTATGACTATTGTATCAAATCAAGATGTGTGTTTCACATCATAGTTTTGTAAAGGCATGCAGAAGGCATTGGGGTCATAGCTTAAGTTGAGCATAGCATATCACCCAAATATAGATGGATAGTTTGAGAGGATGATCCAGATTCTGGGAGATTTTTCTAGAGCTTTAGTCCTTTATTTTGGTGTGGCATGGGATGACCATATATATTTGAAATAGATTTCATGTAACAAAATCTTTCAGGCTTCAATTCAGATGGATCCATTTGAGGCACTTTATGGTCATCCATGTCATTAACTTTTATGTTAGCATAAGATGGGTGAGTTGGTAGTGATCGGGATGAGCCTAGTGTAAGATAATTATGAATGAATACAGTTAATTCATAAGTGATTGATTAACAATAAAAGTGGGAATTTTTCATATATTTATAGAAGGAGATGACCTTTTTAATTCATAGTGGGTGATCGAGTATTCTTGTGAGTGTCACCTCGATTGGGGAATCAGTGTTTGTAGAGGTAGTTGAAGTTATCATCATGGTTTGTGGGACTATTCAAGATTGAGAAATATGTTGGGATGGTGGATTATTTCTTGGACCTTCCTCCATGAAATCAGGCTATGCATGATATGTTTCATGTGTTACAGCTCCACAAATATGATCCAGATCATGTTCATGTGATTGATAGCAAGGATATAGAGTTGGAGACAGATTCTTTGTATGAGGAACATATGATACGAATTGTTGATTGAAGTGAAAAGGTATTGTGAGGGAATAAAGTACCTCTTTTTAGAGTATTGGGAAAACATAGGCATATATAGGAAGATACTTAAGATTAGAAATCATATATATGGGCTCAGTGGACAGATTTATTCAACTAGGTCTCCTAGAGACACTTATGGATGAAAAATCCTTTAAAGGGGGGGTGTAATGCGCATTTAATCTCTAAGGTGTGTTATATTTGACTTTTCTTTTTTCATCTTATCTTTATAGTTTTTGGGATATGATTTATTGGGGTTTTTACTTGGGGAGTTTTTGGGTAGTTTTGGGAAGTTTTGGAAGCATTTTAAAGGGGATCATGGTTTGCACATGGTTTGGGGAAAATGTGATGATTCCCTAAGTAACTGTGAAACTGGATGTAACACTCCGAGCTTCAACGATACGCTTCTCATTCAATAATGCAATAGCTTGCATTGTACGCAACTTCGAGTTCTAAAACACCGCGACTAATCAAAGTAGCCGTTATGAATAGTAATAACCACTTTTTAAAATTATAGAAATTTTATATTTCAAAATAGACTTAATTTTTGGATTCGGAATATCGAAATTAGCCTATGTTGAATTTTGGGTATTTTTCTGAGAACTTCTAATTTTTTATGAATAGTGAAAAATACTTAAAAACAACTTTTTTAATCAAAATAATTTATAGTGATAAATTATAATATTTAGTGGTTTTAAAGTATAATTATAATATATTTTTACCATTTTATCCAATTGTGGTCATTAGAATTAATTTAACATTGAAATTGGATATAAACAATTGCCAATCTTTTGATATAAATTGTTTCTTAAAAACACGCTATTTGTTGTGACAGTGGGAATTAATTATAAAATTAATTAATTCAACTTAAATGTTTGGAATTTTGTAAAATAGAAATCATTTTTGAATTCGGAATATCAATTATATCTTAGGGTGAAATTTTGGCATTGTTCTGAAAAACTTCAATTTTTGATGAATAGTGAAACCACTAAGTGGTAGTTAAAAAACTGATTTTTCGTTTAAATGAAACATTACCACTTCTGTGATTTTAATTTCAAAAATCCAACATACATGGTTGTCATTAAGAAGTAAAATGTTGTTCAATGAGATTAAAATAATTTTTGGTGAATAGTAACTTTTAAGTTCTTAATCGCGATTAGAGGTAATTAGTGTAGTTTAAGGTAAAAATAATGTTTTAATAATATGAGATGAGCTTGAAACATGTCCTACCCTCATTGGATGTACCATTGCTGACCAATACAATCCATGGGACAACTTGGGGACCCCATGGAGCCACTTTAGTTGGAAAATGACATAAATACCTTTTATTTAATGTTAAAGTGAAAAAAAGACACAAACATGAAATGTTTTACTAAAACAATTTTTACATGGGGTTATACAAGTCATATTTTTGACTATAAATATTTATTGTAAAGATAAAAATATTTCCTACATCATAGTATTTTTTTATAATTTTTAGACATTAAATAAATTAAATTATTTATGACATCATGATGATGCAGCAATGGCCTCATTATTTAACGATTTAAATAAAATGGAAAGATAATGTAATATCTAAGACCTACACATGTCCAAAACCTATTGGATGGGTGGATTTCGAACCCTTATCACCTTAGAATCGAATTATATAAGTATGGGACCTTTAGAATCCGAAAAGCATTGTATAATAATGTAAAATTTCCTTACTTTCCAAGAGTGCCTCTCCTCTCCTCTTATAAAAGGCCCCCACCTCTACCACCTCATTCACAATTTCAAACCATTTGGCTCGGACAAACTCTACCCAAATACTCTCCCAACATCCCCCTATTACTCCTAGAAGCCTCACTTTGGGCAGAACTCTTCCCAAGGAAGCCTTTGGCTCAAATCAAAAAGAGTTACCCGATTTTGAGGTAATGTCTTCTCTAATGTTGTTTTGTTTTATTTTTCTTCTCCAACCCCCTAAACACTTTTTATTCATTTATTTTGTAACAACACCAGTATCCTAAATATACTAGGATGTTGTTATAATAAGTATTCGAGCTACACTGACACACACCTACATCTAATGGTTAAAGAACATACTGTTTCTGTGGATGGCGAATTTTTGCCTCACGAAATGATGATTGTTCTACACTCATATAACACCTCTAATGGTGGCCATTATGATGAAAATATTTTTATATATGATATATATTATTTTTTTGTTTTCTTTGTGATTTTTTATTTTTCATTTATGGCATACCTTTATGGTTTCCATTATGGGTAAACGCGATATTTTCATTTTAGGAAGTGCGGACTACCGCCCCCTCAAAGTGATTTGAATCGTTAATACCATATGTGGGATGTATAAAGGATGGAGTAAATGGTATTATATGATATATTATACTGGAATTATATTATACATTTATATAATTATGATTTTATTCTATTAAATACGAAATAGAAATGAAAGTAGCGTTCATGCGTACGTACGGCTTACCGTCTCCGTGAACGGTGCATTTCATTTCTTACCTCTAAATGTTACGTAATATTATGAATGAATGTATATACTGGAAATATATGATATATATGATATCTAAATCATGAATATAATTCTAGATATAATGGATATTTCACCACATGAACAACTTGTAATTATAAGAAGTTTATTATTGACTCAAGTACCAAATATCGACAAAACGACCGTTATTAACTTAAATAATTACATAATGTTCATAACATTGTAATAAGTGATATAAAAAGGATAATGAAATTGAAAATGGTTCTTAATAAGGTAGATATTAACTCTAGTTTATTATTTAGGAGGTTAAAGAACGGTTGAATCAAATCGGACATGAGGTAAGGGAATTTCTTAACCCAATTTCCATTCTTTGGGTTAATCTCCTACTTTCAAATTATGTCATCATATTATGTCCTATCTTGTATTTGTACTTTCTTTATGTGTACTTATAGTGAATACACATAATAGATCTATATTATTTTAAAAATGGTCTTTTTAAGGACTTCGTCTCAATCTCCTTTCATTGAGGCATATTTGGTTTTATACACAATTTTCTTTTATACGGTGTATAAACCCCTTTGACTTTTACGTTTATTCAAAAGGTTTTTTTTATAATTATGTTATTTTTAAATGATTTCAAAAAAAGAGATATTTCTCTCAAATATATGAAAATCAAGTGCAAATGTATACGTATTTAACGCAAGCTTATAAATGTTTTCAGAAAACCCGACTCTCGAGTGTGGTAGACAGGAAGGGATTGGGTGTGGACCCATCATGGCCTGTAATTAGTCGAGCTGTCTCAAAATTAGTTATTTTGTTTTCAGAAGCTTGCATAATGTTTTCAGAAAAACACTGGAGTATATTTGAGCAATTTTAAACGTAAGTATCTTCTAAAAAATTGCATCGGTAGGTCTCATGAGACAAACTAGTGTCTTGGCACGAGGCCTTGACAAAATCTTATTTGTGGTCTTGGCACGAGGCCTTGGCTACGTGGTTATGATAGTCTGGCATTATGCATTCCATCATTATGAAAGTGGTTATTGATATTGCATGTGATTATTCGACTAGTAGAATATCCATGTGAATAAGTGAATGACATTAGCTCATTTTACTTTTGCCATATTATGTTGAAGTTCATGTTTAAAAGGCTTTTGTTTTAGTTATACATTGCCTTAAATGTTTATGTTTATTGATGAAAGATTCCGCTATATTGTTATCCTTACTGAGCATCTGAGCTCACCCCTTTCAATGTTTTAATATTTTCCAGGATGTGAAGAAGTATTTTATGAATGACCTGTAGGGATAGTCAGAAGAGGATATGAGTGTGGACTATGAAGACTTTGTTATTAGTTTTTCACTTTATGATGTAATGTAAGACTTATGAATGTATCTAGTGTTTCCAAGGCTACTAAACTAATCGGTCTTTCGAGACTTGATCTTTTGTGATCATGTCAATGTTACGAAGTAATGCACCGACTCTGGGTAGCTGGGGTTGGGGCGTTACAGTTGGTATTAGAGGCAGTTTAGTACTAACCTTGGAAGTTAGATTTAGATAAACTCTGATTAGAGCTCATAGCCCGAAGATAGAATTTGAGGATTAGTATAGAAAAACTTCCTAGAATTTTGGTATTATATATATTTTGTGAGTTTTCCGAGCAATACATCCCTGTCTGGATACAAGCAGGTAGAGGCGGCTCTGGCACAGATTTACCTAGGGGTAAAACCCGAAAACACCACTTTGAGCTAGACTCGAACGGGAACTGGTGCACGACAATGGGCCTTACTGCACTCTTGGTTATGACACTCCCGGGGGATATTCTTAGGATAATTCTCATTTTCTTTACAAACCACTATGAAGGGTTATGAGTATATACTTCCTCAAAGAAAAAATTTCTTTTTATGATTATGGATTATATCCATAAATAGTTCAATTTATGTAAAGTGTTTTACAAATATGGAATTATGTATTTTAACTCATAAACTAATCTAGTTTATGCCATTGTTTAGAAATGGAGCCTAGTGGAAGGAATGGAAACCGTATCAATGCACGCACTCCATGTAGGGATTTCCCTCCTACTCAAGATAATTATTGTGGATTTGGAGATACAACTGGTGCTGATCAACTTATTACCATACTAGGACAACTCACTCAGGTTATGAATAATAACCTTACTCGTATGGAGCACCCTGATCCGCAACGTGGAGGATCAATGTTAGACCGCTTCATGAGGCAACAACCACCAACATTTAATGGGGGGTCCAAATCCATTAGTAGCTGAGCAATGGATAAACTCCTTAGAGAAAATATTCCACGCCTTGGGGAGTAGCGAAAGGGAGAAGGTTATCATGGCAGTTTACTGCCTCACTGGAGATGCTGATCAATGGTGGTAATTGATTCAAAATACAAAGGAAGATGAAGAAGTATCAAGTATGGAATGGAGAGAGTTCAAAGAGCTTTTCTTAGAAAAATACTTTCCACATGACCATCGAGCAGATATGGAAAGGCAATTTCTGAGTCTGAGACAAAAGGAGGATGAGAATGTCGCAAAGTATGAGGCCAACTTTACAAGGTTGGCGAGGTATGCTGCAGATTATATACATAACCCAAGAGGTAAGATTGATCGTTTCTTTGATGGGTTAAAACCATTTCTCCGTAGAGCTTTAGTATCACAATCTTTCTCAACATACAAAGATATTGTCTCATGTTCTATCAAGACAGAAAAGGAATTCTCTAAGTCTTATGACAACAAAGTAAAGAAAGAGAAGAAGAGAACGGTGGAACAAGAGACAGATAAAGGGAAAAAGGGAAAGAATGATTTTCCATTATGTGATAATTGTGGGAAGAATCACTCTGGTACTTGCCTAAAAGGAATGGGAGTTTGTTATAAATGTGGAGAAAAAGGTCACCAGGCGCGTGATTGCAAGGGAAAGAAAGAGGCTATCAATGTTGAATGCTACAATTGTAGGGAAATGGGGAATTATGCAAATGAATGTCCTAAGCGTCAGGGAAACTTACCTCAGAAAAGGCCAAGGGATCAAGGACAATCTTATGTTGTTACTACAGTTGAAGCAGAATAACTAATGTATTGGTGCTTTTGGACTCATGGATTATATTCTGGTTATTAGAATAATGTGATATATATATAAGGATTGTACTACAGTACTTGTTGATTTCATTAAGGTTTTAATATGATGAAGGTAATTATATTTTTTTAATGTGACAATAAGAGAAACTTTACTTTGTTTGGGGAATCTGATAAATTGATTTTGGAATTAAGAGACCTTTTAGAGAAAGTTTGGAGAGAGGTATTTTGGATAACTATAAAGGTTGGAGTGGATTAAGTTGATCTTTGGATAGTATTGTTTAAGGTTAAAAAATTTATGAAGATTATTTTTGGAATATTATAATACTATAGTTTTAGGAAAAGGACAACCTGCAGGGTGGGGCATAACCCGTCGCGTCGGACAAAGCTGCAGGAATCGAACCCACAACCATAGTGCGATAGGCCTTTATTTCCTACCACTAGCCTACAGGAAGTCCCTGGTTATTACAAAATAATTTTACTAATCTAAATGGTATGTGTTAACATTTGGAACCTTATACAATTAGGATAAGTATAATATTTTTTAGTTCTATTATCTTTTTGAGTGAAAGATGAGTTGAAGGTTGAAACTCTAATTGTCAATCATAAATATATATATACCTATCTCTTATTCAATGAATAAATTAATTCTTAAACTTTAATAAAGGGATATTAAAACAAAAAAATGTGTTATCCTAATACCTTATGTCTTGTTGAACTGATGATATTTTAAATCAACATAGATTGAAGGCTTTGAGGCCCTCAATTTGACAGTTGATTGTGATTGATGACCTCAATCACTCCCTACAAATATTTACATTTTTCCTCCAATTATATGTCTCTAATTTCCACCAATGTTCTCCTAATCGAGATCATAATTGGGTGGTGACTTTTTCATTTCCCTTTCCCTCTTATTAAGGCTAAATTTTATTAATCTTCTTTCCGATGTGGGTTTTCCACAAAGGTATTTTCTCTTTTCAACCTTTTATTTTCAAAGAAAAAATTTCAAATTGCGAGGACGCAATTTATTGAAGGTGGGGAGAATGTAACACCCCGAGCTTCCACGATACGCTTCTCATTCAATAATGCAATAGCTTGCATTGTACGCAACTTCGAGTTCTAAAACACCGCGACTAATCAAAGTAGTCGTTATGAATAGTAATAACCACTTTTTAAAATTATAGAAATTTTATATTTCAAAATGGACTTCATTTTTGGATTCGGAATATCGAAATTATCCTATGTTTAATTTTTGGTATTTTTCTGAGAACTTCTAATTTTTTATGAATAGTGAAAAATACTTAAAAACAAATTTTTTAATCAAAATAATTTATAGTGATAAATTATACTATTTAGTGGTTTTAAAGTATAATTAGAATATATTTTTACCATTTTATCCAATGGTGGTCATTATAATTAATTTAACATTGAAATTGGACATAAACAATTGCCAATCTTTTGATATAAATTGTTTCTTAAAAACACGCTATTTGTTGTGACAGTGGGAATTAATTATAAAATTAATTAATAAAACTTAAATTTTTGGAATTTTGTAAAATAGACATCATTTTTGAATTCAGAATATCAATTATAGCTTAAGGTGAAATTTTGGCATTGTTCTGAAAAACTTCAATTTTTGATGAATAGTGAAACCACTAAGTGGTAGTTAAAAAACTGATTTTTCGTTTAAATGAAACATTACAACTTCTGTGATTTGAATTTCAAAAATCCGACATACATGGTTGTCATTAAGAAGTAAAATGTGGTTCAATGAGATTAAAATAATTTTTGGTGAATAGTAACTTTTAAGTTCTTAATCGCGATTAGAGGTAATTAGTGTAGTTTAAGGTAAAAATAATGTTTTAATAATATGAGATGAGCTTAAAACATGTCCTACCCTCATTGGATGTGCCATGGACGACCAAGACAATCCATGGGACAACTTGGGGACCCCATGGAGCCACTTTAGTTGGAAAATGACATAAATACCTTTTATTTAACGTTAAAGTGAAAAAATGACACAAACATGAAATGTTTTACTAAAACAATTTTTACATGGGGATATACAAGTCATATTTTTTACTATAAATAGTAATTGGAAAGATAAAAAGATTTCCTACATCATAGTATTTTTTTTATAATTTTTAGACATTAAATAAATTAAATTATTTATGACATCATGATGATGCAGTGATGACCTCATTATTTAACGATTTAAATAAAATGGAAAGATAATGTAATATCTAAGACCTAAACATGTACAAAACCTATTGTATGGGTGTATTTATAACCCTTATCACCTTAGCCTCAAATTATATAAGTGTGGGACCTTTATAATCCGAAAAACATTGTATAATAATGTAAAATTTCCTTACTTTCCAAGAGTGCCCCTCCTCTCCTCTTATAAAAGGCCCCCACCTCTACCACCTCATTTACACTTTAAAACCATTTGGATCGGCCAACCTCTGCCCAAATACTCTCCCAACATCCCTCTATTACTACTAGAAGCCTCACTTTGTGCAGAACGCTTCCCAAGGAAGCCTTTGGATCAAATCAAAAAGAGTTACCCGATTTTGAGGTAATGTCTTCTCTAATGTTATTTTGTTTTATTTTTCTTCTCCAACCCCCTAAACACTTTTTATTCATTTATTTTGTAACAAAACCAGTATCCTCAATATACTAGGATGTTTTTATAAGAAGTATTCGAGCTACACTTACACACACCTACATCTAATGGTTAAAGAACATACTGTTTCTGTGGATGGAAAATTTTTGCCTCACGAAACGATGATTGTTCAACACTCATATAACAACTCTAATGGTGGACATTATGATGACACTATTTTTATATATGATATATATTATGTTTTTCTTTTCTTTATGATTTTTTATTTTTCATTTATGGCATACCTTTATGGTTTCCATTATGGGTAAACGCGATATTTTCATTTTAGGAAGTGCGAACTACCGCCCCCTCAAAGTGATTTGAATCGTTAATACCATATGTGGGATGTATAAAGGATGGAGTAAATGGTATTATATGCTATATTATACTGTAATTATATTATACATTTATATCATTATTATTTCATTCCATTAAATATGAAATAGAAATGAAAGTAGCGTTCATGCGTACGTACGGCTTACCGTCTCCATGAACGGTGCATTTCATTTCTTACCTCTAAATGTTACGTAATATTATGATTGAATGTATATACTGGAAATATATGATATATATGATATCTACATAATGAATATAATTCTGGATATAATGGATATTTCACCACATGAATAACTTGTAATTATAAGAAGTTTATTGTTGACTCAAGTACCAAATATCGACAAAACGACCGTTATTAACTTAAATAATTACATAATGTTCATAACATTGTAATAAGTGATATAAAAAGGATAATTAAATTGAAAATGGTTCTTAATAAGGTAGATATTAACTCTAGTTTATTATTCAGGAGGTTAAAGAACGGTTGAGTCAAGTCGGACATGAGGTAAGGGAACTTCTTAACCCAATTTCCATTCTTTGGGTTAATCTCCTACTTTCAAATTATGTCATAATATTATTATGTCCTATCTTGTATTTGTACTTTCTTTATGTGTACTTATAGTGAATACACATAATAGATCTATATTATTTTAAAAATGATCTTTTTAAGGAATTCGTCTCAATCTCCTTTCATTGAGACATATTTGGTTTTATACACAATTTTCTTTTATACGGTGTATAAACCCCTTTGACTTTTACGTTTATTCAAAAGTTTTTTTTTTATAATTATGTTATTTTTAAATGATTTCAAAAAAAGAGATATTTCTCTAAAATATATGAAAATCCAGTGCAAATGTATACGTATTTAACGCAAGCTTATAAATGTTTTCAGAAAACCCGACTCTCGAGTGTGGTAGACAAGAAGAGATTGGACGTGGACCCATCATGGCCTGTAATTAGTCAAGCAGTCTCAGAATTAGTTATTTTGTTTTCAGAAGCTTGCATAATGTTTTCAGAAAAACACTGGAGTATATTTGAGAAATTTTAAACGTAAGTATCTTCTAAAAAATTGCATCGGTAGGTCTCATGAGACAAACTAGTGTCTTGGCACGAGGCCTTGACAAAATCTTATTTGTGGTCTTGGCACGAGGCCTTGGCTACGTGGTTATGATAGTCTAGAATTATGCATTTCATCATTATGAAAGTGGTTTTTGATATTGCATGTGATTATTCAACCAGTAGAATATCCATGTGAATAAGTGAATGGCATTAGCTCATTT
Source organism: Viscum album (assembly GCA_963277665.1). Taxonomy (NCBI): domain Eukaryota; kingdom Viridiplantae; phylum Streptophyta; class Magnoliopsida; order Santalales; family Viscaceae; genus Viscum; species Viscum album. The sequence continues at coordinate 1,082,215,888 of OY728159.1, forward strand.
TACTTTTGCCATATTATGTTGAAGTTCATGTTTAAAAGGATTTTGTTTTAGTTATACATTGCCTTAAATGTTTATGTTTATTGATGAAAGCTTTTGCTATATTGTTATCCTTACTGAGCATCTGAGCTCACCCCTTTCAATGTTTTAATATTTTCCAGGATGTGAAGAAGTATTTTAGGAATGACCTGCAGGGATAGTCAGAAGAGGATATGAGTGTGGACCAGTGTTGTCAAAGGCGCGTGGCGCAATAAGGCGCAAAAGCCGTTTGGGGATGCGGCGCGAGGCGCGGCGCGAGGCGCAACTAAGGCGCATGCGCACATAATTAATTATATTCAGTTTTCAATAATATTTTAAATTTAAAAAAACTTAAATTCAATAAAAAAAATGCAAATTAAAATAGATACTGATAATTTTTAACCAAAATCATAATCAAATAATCAATCCTTGAGAACCTAAACATCAAAATCATCATCAATGGAAGTTCCATCATTAATGAAAGCTTCTTAAACATCAAAATCATCATCAATGGAAGTTTCATCATTAATGAAAGCTTCATCGTCACTGTTGCACCCTTCATTTGACTCATATGCCTCTGAATCTTCCTCTTCAATATCATTCATCTCATCAATAACTCGTGCACGCTTTGTACCACCATGGGATTTGGAAGAAGTGGAAGTTGCTAAGTTTGATTTCGATCTGAAAGTATATTCAGGCTCTTCAATCCCAGCGGCAGCAGCATACGCACCCCATGTTAAACCTTCAGCACCCTCATCATTAAATACAAAGTCGTTATCAGCATCATCATCCTCTTCGATCCTCCCAATAAGCCATTCATTGCTATCATCAATCTCTTTGAGTGTAATGGGATCAATGGTGTCACAGATTTGAAATCGACGTTTCAATGCACGATTATATTTGATGTAGACCAAATCATTTAGTTTTTGTTGAGACAGCCTATTCCTCTTTTTGCTATGAAGCTGCAATATAAATTATAATTCAATTGTTAATATTATAAAGTTTATAATAATAAAGAAAATGCATTTAGAAAAAAAAAACTTACATGCTCAAATATGCTCCAATTTCTCTCACATCCCGATGCGCTGCAAGTGAGATTAAGAACCTTCAAAGCAAATTTTTGCAAGTTTGGGGTTGAAGATCCAAACATAGACCACCATTCAGCAGGAGCCTTCTTGTTCCGAAGTCTAATTGCCAAAGAATTTGCAAATAGACCCTCTGCCTCCTTGTACAAAGTGATTTCATCCATGATTTTTTCTTGAATCTCAAGGCTTGAAACGAGTCTTTGAATGGATTTAATTAATCCATCTTGTACTTAAAAATCCAATTGGATATTCGGATTTGAATAACAAAATTCAGGATTCAAGAAATACCCCGCAGCATGCAAAGGCTGATGAAGTTGAATCTCCCACCTACGATCAATAATAGTAAAAATTTCTTTGTACTTCTCTTCCTTCATCGAAAAAGCCCTCATGATTGCCTCTTTGGCCCTATCCATGGCTTCATAAATGTATCCCATCGGTGCCTTTTTCTCTCCATCAACCAATCTAAGCACTTTTACAAGTGGATTGGTCACTTTAAGACAATACAAAATAGAAGTCCAAAATGATGGCATCAATATGATTTTAGAAACTTGTTTGCCTTGAACCTCTTTAGCCCACTTGCTTCTTGCCCACCCGTCCGATGTGAACATTTTCCTCAAATTCTCCTTCTGCTTATGAATACTTGCCATTGTGAGGAAAGCGGTAGCAAATCTAGTTTTTGCGGGTCGAAGCAACTCTTTTTTCCTTGTGAATTCCCTCATCATATTCAACACCCCTGGACGAGTATATATGAAAGAGCTCAAAGAAGTTGCTCGTTTCAATGTCCGAATGCTTATGTCAAGTTTCCCAATATCCTCCAATATCAAATCCAAACAATGGGCTGCGCAAGGAGTCCAGTAAAGATTTGGATACTTTACCTCAAGCATTTTCCCTAAAAATAGGATTTAAAAAGAAAACGAAACAAACATAAATAAAATTCTTAATATGCATAACATAATGTATATGTATAAACTTATATACTACTAATAAGGTGGATATAAATAATACCTGCTAAAACATTTGAAGAAGCGCTATCAGTGACAACTTGAACAACATTTTCTGAACCAATACGTTCCACAAATTTGCTTAGCAATTCAAATATTTTGTCTCCATTTTTGAAAAATGATGAAGCATCGATTGAATCAACGAACATGGTCCCTTTGCGACAATTCACTAAGAAATTGATCAATGTTCTTTGCCTTTTATCTGTCCAACCATCAGACATAATTGTGCAACCATTTTTTGCCCAATCTTGTTCATGTTCTTCCATCATTGTCTTTGTGTGCGCCATTTCCTTATTTAACAATCGAACTCTCACCTCGTGATAGCTTGGTGGCTTCATTCCTGGACCAAATTGCCCAATTGCTTCAATCATGGGATGAAAGCTATCATATTTCACAGCATTGAAAGCTATTCCCACATCATACATCCATCTTGCAATTTGTGTACATGCTCTCTCTCGCATTTCTTTCTTGTGCTCTTCGGTTTTGTATGCATCTATGATCGTCTTTTGTTTTCCTTTCCTACCATGAACAATTTCTTCCGGGTCACGTGTAAAATATGTATCCATTGGTCCGATATTACGCGGTGACTTAAATGATGACTTTCCCGCGGTAGTTCTTCCAGCTTTCGGATTGATCTTTTCAATGTCATCATCATCTTCATTTTCATAATGGAAATCATCAGTATCTGGAAGTATGTTTCGTTGTTTCTTTTCTTCTTCCCTTTTTTTCATATGTTGTCTAATCTCTTCCTTCACGTGATCCGGACATTTCTTACAAGAAGTAGTATTTCTATATCCTCCAACCATGTGTTGTTTCATTCGACTAATACCTCCTCTTTTTGTTTCTAAACAGAAACTGCATGTCACTGAATCTCTGTCGCCGGGATTTCCTTGATAAGCATACTTCCAAGCCGGGTCTTTCCTTACATTACTTGGAGTTGCACTAGTTGGCGTTTCGGCAAAATTATCACTCATAATTTCACTGCTTTGTGGGTGCTGCAGCTGATGTTGATGGAAATAGAAGACCCGAAGTTGGAGCGAAAGATGAAAACAAATGAAAACAAGACATAAATAGATAAAAATTGAAACAGAGGTTGAATAATGGGAGATAGGAATATAAATAACCTTTTGGCTGTAGAAGAATGTAGCGTGCTGCTATTTCAACGGGTGCAGCGAGGTCCAGCGAGGTGCAACAAGGTCCAGTGCAGCGAGGTGCACGTGCAACGTGGTGGCGAGCATCCAGTGCAGCGAGGTGCCGGTGCAGCGAGGTGCCGGTGCAGCGAGGTGCCGGTGCAGCGAGGTGTGTGATGCAGTGCAGCAATGGCAGTGTAGAGAGTGGTACAGCGAGGGCAGCGTGGTGGAGAGTGGTGCAGCGAGGAGAGTGGTGCAGCAGCAAAATATTGATATGAAGTGCTGTGCGGGGAGGTGTTGTTCTGTGGGGCAAGGAGAAGTGGTGCAGCAGCAAAAAAATTGTTGTGCAGTGCTGTGCGGGGAGGTGTGAGATATTTATATTGTTTTATGTTATGTTTATTTATTAATATATTAAATGTGTTAATTAAAATTTAATAGGTGAAGTGAAGGGAACAATTCCCGCGACTCGTCCCTTCCCCGATTTCCAGTGGCGACTGGCCTGGGTCCCTCCCCGATTTTCTTCATGCGTCCACCGTCCCTTCCCCGATTTCCGCCAGTCACTGTGTCGTCCGGGTCCCTTCCCCGATTTCCGCCGGTCACTGCTCCCTTCCTTCCCTGATTTTGAGCTGCGTCCCTTCCCCGATCTCCCCGATCTCCTTCCTCGATCTCAGCCAGCCGACCGCGCCCTCACCCACCCACCCCCGATCTCGTCACCGCCGCCTATACACCCACGATCTCGGCCGCCACCCACTATCACGTCGCTCGCCCCCCATCTCCGCTGCCGCCCTGCTGTGTCGCCCCCAGTCCCATCGGCCACGGTGCGCCTTACTGCGCCTGGCGCTTTTAGCGCCCCTCTGTTTGGCGCGAGAGGCGCGCGCCTTTGGCGCGCCTCGGTGAGGCCGCACCGCCTCACCACTTTTGAGGCGCAGAAGGTGCGCCTCGCCTCGCCTCGCGCCAAGGCGGGGTGAGGCGAGCGCCTTTAACAACACTGGTGTGGACTATGAAGACTTTGTTATTAGTTTTTCACTTTATGATGCAATGTAAGACTTATGAATTTATCTAGTGTTTCCAAGGATACTAAACTAATCGGTCTTTCAAGACTTGATCTTTTGTGATCATGCCAATGTTATGAAGTAATGCACCGACTCTGGGTAGCTGGGGTTGGGGCGTTACACTGGAGACTTTAGAGAAAGTGTAATGTTCATATTTGGTACATAGTTTACCAAATCATGCAGCCTAACCATATGACTTGAACTAGATTTGGATAGTGGCTTCCTCATGGTTGGTGCATGGTTTGTTGAATTGTGTGGACAAACCATACACACATGATTAATTAATCCTAAAGTTATGGGTTTAACCCCTAACCTCATGGAAAACCCTCGTTATTCCTCCCACAACTATTTCTCTTGAACTAGTAGACTCTTTTGATAAATTTTAGGGATTCGTGCCTATCTGAAATGTGTTTTGATCATATCATGACTCATTAGATCTAGTAATTGAAAGTATGTCTCTATTTTGTTCTTATTCTCCCTTATTTTCTCATCTTCTCTAGAAAGGAACCTATATTGAATACATCATGCATGGATCCAATGTCAAAAACTCAAACCCACCATTTTTTCCTTAATTACCTTGGCCAATCTGAGATTCGTTCATTGTGGAATTTTTGTTGAATATGTCTAAGACTATCTTAACCATACATGTTTTCCTTCTTCTTGGATCTTCATTATAGAATCCTCATGTAATTATTTTAAGCTTATGACAACCCTGCTTTTTATTACAACTTAAACATGATTCATTACATAAAACTTCACTTAATACAACAAAGAAGATCAAGAGGTTTAGTGTCTTTGGGGATTAGGACCATTACATAAAATCTTAAAACATGAAATACAACATCTTTATTGAAAACTTCCTTTACATGACCACTACATTCCCTCGTACTTAGCATTGCATGGGATAACCTGAGGACATGCATAAGAAAAGGGTGAGCTATAAAGCCCGGTAAGGGAGTACACATGGAATAACATGAGGAGTACAATACATGTTAGAAAATAGGCATATCAATAGAGAATAAAAGAAACATGAACATAAAGGCATGATAAAGCATGATAATCATAACATGGAAATGTGGCAACAACACTTAACATTGAATTAGCATGAGCCAAGGCTCATTGCACATGGAGCATGAGTAAACCCTCATTGCACATGAAGCACGAGTAAACCCTTGTTGAACTTGAATTATCATGATTCAACACTCATTGCACATGACGTATCATGATACTATACTTTACCCAATGCATTGGAGCACTATAAGGGCGCACCCTTCTTAAACATTTCATTTCATGCATAAGTGTGCCACATGGATCATAAAACATGGATTCATAAAACATAATCATTTATTCCACGATAAAGGAATGTGGAATTCATACATGAGACTTTGAAATCAATAAGTAAATGTGCATAAAGGTGGATACCCTTGATGGAGAAATGGGCATGGTATCCACTACACAATGGCATTGGCTTAGAAAATCGGTGCGATTTCGGCAGCGTAACGGCGTGACATAAGAATTCATAAAAAAAGTTGATGAGAGAGAAATGGGTTCCTCATCATATTTAAATATAATGGACAGTAAGGAGGTCATATAGATACATTTACCAACAATTTTAATGGAATTTAGATTCATGATACAAAATTATTGCTTGAATGTAAAAGAAGAGAGAGAAGTTCCTTTCGGAATTTCGGCATAGTAACGGGTGTACATGGGAGGCATTAAATGAGAGAGAAATGGGTCTCCCATCATTAAAACATAAAGAGGGAAGTATGAGGGAGGTTAGAAACCATACCCCAACATTCATAATTTAAATTAAAATGGAAAACCAACTTAAAGAAAATTGGACAAAAATGAGAAAGGAAGAAAAAGCCCTTACTTGGAAGTGTGCTTCCAAAGGCTAGAGAGAGGCTTGTGAGAGGCTTCTTGGGAGCTTGGGGCACCTTGGGAGGATTATATAGAGATTAGGGCAGAGGTTGGACGAACTCCAAGGGATTTTATTGAGGAGGAAGTGGGAGCTTGGGTGGGTTTATATAGGAAAGGTGATGGAATTATTTATTATTTAGGTTTGGGTCCCCTTACATTAAATTAATCCAAACCACAAACCATCCCATGGTTTTTGCCCATGGTTTTTGGAAAAGGGAAGAGGAAAACATTATTTCATAAGTAAAAAGTCCGAACTTCTTAAAATATTAGGGTTTCTTATGTGGAGGTGAGTCACACACCCATGGAAATTAATTTAAAAAGGCAAAGTGTTGAATAAGTCTTGAGGGGTTCATTAATGCTTTGAAAAATAAGTCAAACAAACCCAAAATCACTTTATTTTAATGGTAAAATATATATTGTCTGAAAATAAGGATTATGGTATTTTATTACATCACCATTGGGTCATTATGATGTCATAAAACACATTATATATTTAAAGAGTATTTAATTTTTACCCAAAAATTTGACTGTCTTAGAAAATTATGAAAAATTCACCGTTGGATAATTTCGACGTCCTGATTCCAGAAATGACATTTATTTTATCTAAAAAAATTTCAAAATATGTTAATTTTCACTTTTAAAATAAAAACCAACATTTATCAAAAATTCATGGGTTTTGACAGAAATGGCTTTCAAACCTTAATATAACGTTTTAATTGCATTCATAAAATTATAAGATCATTTATATTTAATAAAAATTAATTTAATATTAATAATAATATTTTATTAAAATATTATTTAATTCAAAAATCCATTAATTTAATAAAATATAATTCTTAATTAAATAATAACTAAAAACACCATTTGTACTTTGAAAACTGTTTACAGTGTATCAAAAATGACTAGAAATTATATTAATTATTATATACAAAAATAATGTACATGAACATAGTACTACTTATTTGTTACATAACCCCTTAAAACAGCCACATAAGACCTAAGGGTAAGGTGTGTGATGGTGACAGACTCTTGGGGTAGCTCGGATAACATCGCTCGAGTGGTAATCTCTATCAACTTCCACTTTTCCCGTAGACGGTCCCGTTCGAGCTTGACATGGTGAAGCTTAGCTTGGAATTGGTCAAGGATGAAGCCCAAGGATTCCACCTCTTTTCCGAGCTCCAACAAATGGGCTTCGTATGGGGTAATTCTACTGGATGAGGCCATCGCTTCTTTTGTCTGATTAAATTGGATTTGTTAAGGTCCTATATTTATACTAATCATGTGATCACTATTCAATGGCTATATTAACAATGGTCACAATTCTTAACATAAAACCAAAGAATTTGACATCTTATAAAAACATTTTTCATAGAGACATTTAACTAGATCAAGAGGGATTTTCCATTAATGAAACTTTGGGTCGTTACAATATTCCCCCCTTAAGAAATTTTGCCCTAGAAATTTTCCTTTTCCCACACTAAAAAAATTTGGGTAACTCAGCTTCATCATATCCTCTGATTCCCAATCACTTCTTCAAACTTGTGGTTTCTCCACAACACCTTGACGAGGGGCATTGTCTTATTTCGTAGAAATTTTTCTCTACAATCTAAGATCCTCATTGGTTTCTCCTCATAAGAAAGATCGTCTTCCAATTGTACCACCTCAAAAGAGAGAACATGTGAAGGGTCTAGTATGTACTTCCTTAAGAGGGATACATGAAATACATCATGTACTTTGGCCATAGTAGGTGGAAGTACTAGTCGATAGGCCACAGCCCCGACACGATCAAGAATATCGAAGGGGCTGATGTACCTTGGACTTAACTTCCCTTTCCTTCCAAACCTCATGACCTTGTTCCACGGAGATATGCGTAGAAACAACATGTCTCCAACTTTAAACTCAAGGTCTCGTCGACAATTATCTGCATAACTCTTATGTCGACTCTGGGCTGCCTTGATATGCTGCTGAATGGTTTTCACCTTCTCCACCATTTCTTCGACCATTTCTGGTCCAAGAAGCTTACGTTCACCGACCTCGTCCCAACATGTCGGTGTTCTGCACCTTTTCCCATACAGGGCTTCATATGGTGCCATTTGGATGCTCGAGTGGAAACTGTTATTATAAGAGAACTCAACCAGAGGAAGATGTTGATCCCATCCTCCTTTAAAGTCCATTGAGCACGCTCTCAATATATCCTCAAGTGTTTGGATAGTCCGTTCGGATTGGCCATCAGTTTGAGGATGATAGGCCGTACTGAAGTTCAGTTCAGTATTCAGAGCATGTTGAAGACTCTTCCAAAACTTAGAGGTGAATCTTGGATCTCGGTCAGACACAATAGATAGTGGTACTCCATGCAACCTTACCACTTCCCTAATATATATCTGTGCCAGTTGATCCAAAGAGAAATCCTCCTGAATAGAAATGAAGTGTGCAGACTTTGAAAGAAGATCCACAACAACCCATATTGCATTGTTGCCTTTGGATGTCCTTGGAAGTCCGGTGACAAAGTCCATGGTGATGTTTTCCCATTTCCATTCTGGTATGGGCAATGGTTGCATCATCCCCTTAGACTTCTGCCTCTCTGCCTTCACTTGCTGACACACCAGGCACTTTGATGTATATTCAGCGATCTCCTTCTTCATATTATCCCAACAAAATTTTTCTCGGAGATCTCGATACATCTTTGTGCTCCATGGGTGAATAGAGAAATTTGAACTATGGGCATCATCCAAAAGTTCCTTCTTCAGCTCCGGACTTGATGGAACACATATTCTTTTCCCAAACCGCACAATTCCTTCTTCATTAACATTGAACTCTGAGGATTTCCCTTTTTTGATAGCTTCCACTTTTTCCTGAATTCCCACATCATCCTTTTGAGCATCCTTTAACCTTTCCAAAAGAGATGGTTGAGCAATCATTTGTGAAAGGATTGATGATGTTCCCTTCTTTATGATTCCCACGTCCATCTTCATTAAGTCTAAGAAGATTGGATCCTTCTCAATTCTCATCGTTGATAGAATCGCTGGATCCTTTCTACTTGGGGAATCTACCACCTTGTTCGCTTTCCCAAGGTGGTAATGTATTGAACATTCATAATCCTTTATGAGCTCTATCCATCTTCTCTGGCGCATATTAAGCTCTTTCTGTGTGAATATATATTTAAGACTCTTGTGGTCAGTATATATCTCACATTTCTCTCCATAGAGATAATGCTACCAGATTTTCAAGGCAAAGATCACCGCTGCCAACTCCAGATCATGCGTTGGATAGTTTCACTCATGGGTTTTCAGCTTCCTTGAGGCATAGGATATCACTTTATCATTCTGCATCAGCACACATCCTAAGCCCTTCTTCGAAGCATCACTGAATACCACAAAACGCTCCCCACTTGTGGGTAAAGTGAGCACGGGTGCAGTGATAAGCCTCCTTTTCAACTCCTTGAAGATTTCTTCGCATTCATCACTCCAAGAAAACTTTACTCCCTTTTGAGTTAGCTTGGTAAGAGGGTTGGACAATCGTGAGAAATTTCTCACAAATCATTGATAATATCAAGCTAACCCCAAGAAGCTACGGATATCCGTTACCGATGTTGGCCTCAGCCATCCCTCAATTGCATCTGTTTTGGAGGGGTCCACAGATATTCTATTGCTTGTGATGATATGGCCCAAGAACAAGACCTCCTTCAACCATAACTCACACTTGTTGTACTTTGCATAGATCTTATCCTTGCGCAAAGTCTCTAGTACAGTTTTTAAATGCTCCTCATGATCCTCCTTGGTTTTGGAGTATATTAGAATATCATCTATAAAGACTACCACAAATTTGTCAAGGTAATCTCTAAATAATCTATTCACAAAGTCCATGAATATTGTTGGAGCATTGGTGAGTCCGAAAGGCATTACTATGAATTCATAGTGCCCGTACCTTGTACGAAAAGCAGTCTTGGGGATATCTTCCTTCTTCACCCTTACTTGATAATATCCTGACCGCAAGTCCACCTTGGAGAAGTATTGTGCTCCACGCAACTGATCGAACAAGTCATCAATTAGTGGGAGAGGATACTTTTTCTTTATCGTGATTTTGTTAAGTTCATGATAAACGATGAAAAGCTGTATTGACCCATCCTTCTTCTTGACGAAGAGGACTGGTGCACCCCATGGTGAAGCACTTTGGAATATAAACCCTTTATCCAGATTCTCTTGTAGTTGTTTCTTCATCTCTTTAAGCTCAACAACAGCCATTCTATATGGAGTCTTAGATATTGGTAATTCCCCAGGTATAATTTCAATTGAGAACTCAACATCTCTTCTAGGAGGAAGACCATGCAGTTCCTCGGGAAACACTTCCGCGAATTCCCTCACAATAGGCATTTCTTCAAGGATGGTTTCTTCTTTGGACTCAATCATCTGATCCAGATACGCGTGCTCATAGGGTAGTAATATCCATGCTTGAGATGATGGAGCTAATGGAGATTCATCTTCCTCCTGACACTTGTAAAGAATCGGGGGTCGATTCTCCATATGGAATGTGATTTCCCTCTCCCGACAATTTATGTTGGCTCTATATAAGGAAAGACAATCCATGCCAAGAATTGCATCAAATTCCACCATAGGGAGTATGAAAAGGTTCGCCGGGAAATTCAATCCATAGATTATAACAGGGGAGGACTTATACTCATGGGATGCAATGATTGCCCCATTTGTCGTACTCACCGACATCTTTACATCTATGATTTGTGGTAGTGCTGGTATTATTCTACTAAACTTTCGAGATATAAAAGAATTCATAGAACCTGAATCAAAAAGTATGTTCGCTATTCTTGAATGAATAACTAGTGTACCTGTCACCACTTCATTGTCGGGGTTCACTTCGGCAGAAGTGATGGAAAAATCTCTTCCTTGCTGTCTTGGAGGTTGTTGGTTGCCTCTGATAACCCTTGGATTAGGGCACTAATTTGCAAAATGACCCGGTTCTTTGAATTTATAGAATTGAACAACACGTTGAGGTTTGAATGGAGCGTTCCTCTCCTCTGTCGCAGCCGCGGGTCATTCTTGCCGACAGTTAACAGTTAGGTGCCCTTCTCTTTCACACCTGAAGCATTTTCTCATCCCCTTAAGGCAATTTCTAGGGTGCTTCTTTCCGCACTTTTGGCAAGTGGGGTGTTGTAACTTCTTAGCGCCGTTGGATTTATCCATTTTCCCACCAGCATTGAAGTCCACCTTACGCTTCTTATCCCCATGATACCCATGTGATTCTCCAATCTCCATTTCGACCTTGAGGGCACATCGGACAATTTCCTCATAGCTGTCGAAGTCACAGATCGCTAATGCTTTCCGCAAGCTAGGCTTCAGCCCACCAAAGAAGTGGCCAACCTTGCATTCGGGGGTAACGACAAAGCCGGAAGTGTATCGTTCAAGCCTTGTGAAGTTTTCCTCATACGCTCCAACAGATTCCTCATCCTTTTGCTTGAGGGAAAGGAAGTCCCTTTCCATCTTAAGCTGGAGGGTGCGCGGAAAATATTTATCGAAAAACATCTTCCAGAATTCCTTCCATTCCAAAGCCTCGATCTTCTCCTCAGGATTCGTATTTTTGATCAACGTCCACCATTGATCATCTTCACCCTCCATACAATAAGAAACCAGGAGAACCTTCTCTTGTTCAGAACATTGGAGGATGGAGAAGATCTTTTCAATGGAGTTGATCCATTGTTCAGCGATCGTGGGATCGGATGATCCACTAAAAGTAGGAGACCTTTGTCTCATGAAGCTCTCGATAGCTACTTGTTCTTTCTTAGGGGGGGTTGAACGTTACTCTTGACCCGTGTTTCTATTAAAAAATTGATTTAGCTGAGAGAGAAGTGTGAAAAAGTTCGCGATTACCACTCTCATTGGATTTGGCATCTCATTAGTACAGTCATCACACTGATCTTCACAACGGTTGTTAGCCCGAGTCCTCCTATTACTGGCCATTGGCTGGAATAAAAGGAAAGTTAGGGTTAACACATAAAGGGTAATCCAAAGACAAAAGTTGATGACTCAAAAATAAACTTTTATTTATTTAACTCATGAGTCTATAGGATTCAATCTAGGATTTTCATGATCTACTTTCTAACATATATTCTTAGGGGCATTTTTCCCTTAATAAGGGTTCATACTAAGATTGTGAATTTATCAAAAAATATCCTCCGGGAGTTTCATAACCAAGAGTGCAGCAAGGCCCATTGTCGTGCACCAGTTCCCGTTCAAGTCTAGCTCAAAACGGTGTTTTCGGGTTTTACCCCTAGGATACATCTGTGCCAGAGCCGCCTCTACCTGCTCGTATCCAGACAGGGATGTATTTGTTTGATAAACCACTTACTTAGTATTTACCAAAACTTAGGGATGTTTTTATTATACTTAGTCTTGTATATAAGGCTTTACTAGGGTTTCCTAATCCCAAAAATAACTAAACCTATCCTCTGATACCAACTATGACAACCCTACTTTTTATTACAACTTAAACATGATTCATTACATAAAACTTCACTTGATACAACAAAGAAGATCAAGAGGTTTAGTGTCTTTGGGGCTTACGATCATTACATAAAAACTTAAAACATGAAATACAACATCTTTATTGAAAACTTCCTTTACATGACCACTACATTCCCTTGTACTTAGCATTTCATGGGATAACCTGAGGACATGCATAAGAAAAGGGTGAGCTATAAAGCCCAGTAAGGGAGTCCACATGGAATAAAATGAGGAGTACAATACATGTTATACAATAGTCATATCAATAGAGCATAAAAGAAAGATGAACATAAAGGCGTGATAAAGCATGATAATCATAACATGGAAATGTGGCAACAACACTTAACATTGAATTAGCATGAGCCAAGGCTCATTGCACATGGAGCATGAGTAAACCCCCATTGCACATGAAGCACGAGTAAACCCTCGTTGCAATTGAATTAGCATGAGTCAACACTCATTTCACATGACGTATCATGATACTATACTTTACCCAATGCATTGGAGCGCTATAAAAGCACACCCTTCTTAAACATTTCATTTCATGCATAAGTGTGCCACATGGATCATAAAACATGGATTCATAAAACATAATCATTTATTCCACAATAAAGGAATGTGGAATTCATACATGATACTTTGAAATCAATAAGTAAAGGTTCATAAAGTTGGATACCCTTGATGGGGAAATGGGCATGATATCCACTACACAATGGCATTGGCTTAGAAAATCAGTGCGATTTCGGCAGCGTAACGGCGTGACATAAGAATTCATAAAAAAGGTTGATGAGAGAGAAAGGGGTTACTCATCATATTTAAATGTAATGGAAAGTAAATAGGTCATATAGATACATTTCCCAAAAATTGTAATGGAATTTAGATTCATGATACAAAATTATTGCTTGAATGTAAAAGAAGAGAGAGAAGTTCCTTTCGGAATTTCAGCATAGTAACGAGTGTACATGGGAGGAATTAAATGAGAGATAAAGGGGTATCCCATCATTCAAACATAAATATGGCAGTATGAGGGAGGTGCTAAACCATACCCCAACATTCATAATTTAAATTAAAAGGGAAAACCTACTTAAAGAAAATTGGACAAAAATGAGAAAGGAAGAAAAAAACCTTTACTTGGAAGTGTGCTTCCAAAGGCTAGAGAGTGGCTTGTGAGAGGATTATTGGGAGCTTGGGGAACCTTGTGAGGATTCTAGAGAGAGTAGGTCATAGGTTGGATGAACTCCAAGAGATTTTAGTGAGGAGGAAGTGGGAGCTTGGGTGAGTTTATATAGGAAAGGTGAGGGAATTCTTTGTTATTTAGGTTTGGGTCCCCTTACATTAAATTAATCCAAACCACAAACCATCACATGGTTTTTGCCCATGTTTTTTGGAAAATGGAAGAGGAAAACATTATTTTATAAGTCCAAAGTCCGAACTTCTTAAAATATTAGGGTTGCTTATGTGGAGGTGAGTCACACACCCATGGAAATTAATTTAAAAAGGCAAAGTGTTGAATAAGTCTTGAGGGGTTCATTAATGCTTTGAAAAATAAGTCAAAAAAACCCAAAATAACTTTATTTTAATGGTAAAACATATATTGGCCGAACATAAGGATTATGGTATTTTATTACATCACCATTGGGTCATTATGATGTCATAAAAAACATTATATATTTAAACGGTATTTAATTTTTACCCAAAAATTTGACTGTCTCAGAAAATTATGAAAAATTCACCGTTGGATAATTTCGACGTCCTGATTCCAGAAATGAAATTTATTTTATCTAAAAAAATTTCTAAATATGTTATTTTTCACTTTTAAAATAAAAACCAACATTTATAAAAAATTCACGGGTTTTGACAGAAATGGCTTTCAAACCTTAATATAACGTTTTAATTGCATTCATAAAATTATAAGATCATTTATATTTAATAAAAACTAATTTAATATTAATAATAATATTTTATTAAAATATTATTTAATTCAAAAATCCCTTAATTTAATAAAATAGAATTCTTAATTAAATAATAACTAAAAACACCATTTGTACTTTAAAAACTATTTACAGTGTATCAAAAATGACTAGAAATTATATTCATTATTATATAAAAAAATAATGTACATGAAAATAGTACTACTTATTTGTTACATAACCCCTTAAAACAGTCGCATAAGACCTAAGGGTAAGGTATGCGATGGTGACAGACTCTTGGGGTGGCTCGGATAACATCGCTCGAGTGGTAATCTCTATAAACTTCCACTTTTCCCGTAGACGGTCCCGTTCGAGCTTGACATGGTGAAGCTCAGATTGGGCTTGGTCAAGGGAGAAGCCCAAGGATTCCGCCTCTTTTCCAAGCTCTCACAAATGGGCTTTGTATGGGGTAATTCTGCTAGATGAGGCCATCACTTCTTTTGTCTAAGTAAATTGGATTTGTTAAGGTCCTATATTTATACTAATCATATGATCACTGTTCAATGGCTATATTAACAATGGTCACAATTCTTAACATAAAACCAAAGAATTTGACATCTTATAAAAACATTTTTCATAAAGAGACATTTAACTGGATCAAGAGGGATTTTCCATTAATGAAACTTTGGGTCGTTACAAGCTGGTTCTATGAATTTGGTGTGTTTAGACTGTTTTGGGTGGTGGTTATTAACATTTGGTCTCCAATATGCTTGAGGTGGGAATTACTTATTATGTTACAACTTTTATATAAATATTTATGACTTGATTGGAATAAGGTTTCATGTGTATCCATAAGGACGCTATTGTGTGACTTGATTGGAATGTGGGTGCATGTGTAGCCCTTTGAGAACTATGTTTTCTACCTGGTGTTATGATATGTTCCTTTGGAATGTTTATATAGTGGTTAGCCATCATGAGATTATTGAGTCATGGAATAACTTGTTCTATTTGTTTTGATTATATGATTCTTATCCATTTTTAGATGGTTGAGTCATATAATAACTTTTTCTAATTATTATAATTATATTGTGGCTATCCCTCATGATATTTTTGAGTCATAGATGGTTTGTGTAACCTAGTTTTGATTCTGAGGAGGATATCCATCAATTAGATGGTCAATTCATCAGATGAATTGTGCTACATTGTTCAAATTACATGGTTATCTTGATGTAGCGTAATTTCTAGCATGGTGCCAATATAGGTAGGACCATGGTTAATGGAAGCCTGGTTAGTGCAAAAAGACTTGGTCAGTTGTATGGTTATTTATGTTCCTTTTTTACTATCATCACATACACCATTATATACACATTTTTCGCTTATTCTGAGGATTAATTGGTAATTTCATACTAGATTTTATACTCACACTATGCACAATAATCTTTATGCATGTGCAGACTTCATAACCAAGGATCCAGTAAAGGGAAAGGGGCCTATATTGGGTAGTTGAGTAGGAGGGGCTGGGTTGAATAAGGTAATACTGGGACAAACTCTAAGATATTTTATGGCCATGCCTCATTTTTTATTTCTTTACTTATTTTGTTACATTGATCCACCACATGTGGGGATCTTTTTTATAGGGTGTTACTCTTGTATGTTATCTTTTTATTGCATGGGTATTTTTTCCTAATTGTTTCTACTATATTTATGTGGTTGTTAATGATTCAGTTATTTATTGTTTTTTTTGTATTTATGATTGATGGACACCTGTTACCGAGGACATAGTCTCCCCATGCTACCTCTCAGGCCCTCACCACTAGTCGGCAGCCTCTTGGACATGTGAGACGCACATGTGGTCATATGGCATCACAACTCAGACCGAGTGATTCAGGTCAGTGTCTTGTAGTAGGTTTATGAGGTTTTAGTGCAAGTAAGAGATTGAATGAGATATACCCTAAAATCCCATATATATATATATGATGCATTATGGGAATATCGTAGGATATGATTGGATGAGACATAAGGCATAAAATGAGATTTCATGTCGTTTCCTATTTTTTATCATACTATACTATTGAGAGGGTATCATATTTCATGGTTTGGGAAAACCATGCCACTTCATTAAAAACAAACCATACAGTTATAAGTTATGATTGGGAATCAAAAATCATATAAAATATACTTATACCCCATGTAATCATAGCATATGATTAGGTGTGTTGTAAGGAATATGCAATGTGATTACACACCACTATATTACCATGGATCATATACTATGATTCATTTGGAAAGACTACAACTCACATTGGTAGAAAAAGTTAACATGTTAACATTCATATTTATTCCCCCTAAATCTATCATTTAATGAACTATTTCATGGGATGAAACAGATGAGGTGTATGATGTGCTTATACATGAGATGCATGAAATGGCCAAAGTAGCATTCACTCATGCTTTATAATGCATGAGTAAATGTGGTAGAACCATAGGAGGGTCCTTATAGCTTTATGAAGGCCACTTCCATGTGATAGAAGTGGTGTGTGGATGATTGGTCAAGACTCCCAGGAACCTGAAGATTTATCCACTTCCTTCCTCACATATGAGATGCTAGCACACTATGATAGGAATTGGAGTCTCATCCGTGTGACAAATTATTTAATTCCAACCCTTGGATACCTATGGAGGTTAGAAGTCCTTTATCTTCCACTCTAATGATCTCCCTCAAGCTTATATGTATATGAAGATGATGTAATGGATTTGTGTTGAGAGGTACAGACATGATTTATAGTTGTTATTCATTTCTAGTTTACATTGTTTTTCATATATATATATATATATATATATGCATAGAGATCTTGGGTATGTGATTCTGGTTGCTTTTGTTTCTTTTATTAAGTGTTAATAGACTCCTAGTGACCCCATCAATAACTACCTCTTGAGTACCTGTTGTATTTTAAAAAACTTCTAAAAAACCTATGATGTTTATGGGGTCAGTTAAAGAAACTTTAACCTTTTCAAATGACCTTTGGGAAATGTACTTCTATTTTATTTTATTTAATGCGACTTCACAACTATAACATCCCCAAACTCGCACTCCTGGATATGGAGCTGAAAACATAAACTTTACATTTATAGCTTTGATACTGATGAAGGTGGACCAATTTTTGATATCCAAAACTTACAACATCAAAAGGAAAATATTGGATCTCTTACATTATCAAGGACCTTTTAGGTTAAGACTTTTGATAATTAGGTAAAACTCTTAATATCATGGATTCATAAACAACTGGTTCCTAAAGATGAACATCATCTCCTACTATACCCAACTTTTCATATTCCACATTAGGTCATCATCATCATCTATATGAAACCCATATAGACATAATTAATTCAAAATCAATCTATATGACCTGGGGAAAATGAAACCTGAGAAGGATGAAATCAAATACTCAGTAAGGGTAAACATAAGCATTAATAATTGAATTTCATCAGGGATCATTAGAAGAGAATAAGGGTATTATGACATAATCAAATTTCATGAGCATAACATAAGAATATTCATACCCATCAATACCTAGATCATAAAACATGAAAGCATGGCACAAGTCTTTAATAAAGGAAAAAGTCATCAAAATAAATAATCATGAGTCATGTGATATCAATATATATCAAAGGAAACATTATAAACCCATAACAGGCATTGATAAAACATATCGGTATCATGGGAAATTATCTTCATAAAACCCTTACAAACCCTTACATAACCCTTAAAAATGGAATAATTATACGGTTGACTTCCGTACACAGTGCATTGGAGCACTATCTAGGCACACCAATCATATTAGCTATAACAGGCTCATCCAGTGTTATCTAGTTACACATGTTGTATAAGAAATTTCCAAGAACTATAACATGAATAAAGTTCATAGAGCTTGAATTTTATCATGAAACTCATAAAAACAATCATTATTCCTTTTATAACTTGATTAGCTTGTGGAAAAGAAATGAGATCTATGCCAATCTATTTAGAACATGATTAACTTGTGGAAAAGAAACAAGGTCCATAACAATCTCTTTAAAACATGATTAAACTGTATAAAATAAATGAGTTTCATAACAATATCATTGAAACATGATTAACTTTTGGAAAATAAATAGGTTCCATAACAATCTATTTGAAACATGATTAACCTGTGGAAAAGAAACGAGTTCCATAACAATCTCTTTGAAACATGATTAACCTGTGGAAAAGAAATGGGTTCTATAACAATCTCTTTGAAACATGGTTAATTTGTGGAAAAGAAATGGGTTCCGTAACAATATCTTTGAAGCATGATTAACCCATGAAAAAGAAACAGGTTCCATAAAAATATCTTTAAATCATGATTAACCTATGGAAAGCAAATGGGTTTTATAACAATCTTTTTTAAACATGATTAACTCATGGAAAATAAACAAGTTCTAGAATAATCTCTTTGAAGAAATCTTAATCCATATAGAGAAAGAATGAGGATGGTATCATTACAAAAAATTCTCACTGGATCATAAGTAACAACAAGGGTTGTTGACATCGATGAATGGAAATACCATTAAAATACCATTAAATTTATTTTTGTGGAAAATAACCATTAAACTTTGAAAATAAATTTTAAAAACTAAAAAAATTATAATTTTTTTTAAAAAACTTTTCTTTGAAAATAATCTTGGATACTTGTAAAGGAATATTCAAATAAAATAATGTCCATGAAGGAGGGAAAATCCATTCATACTATATAGGTTAAAATAAATATTCATTTTACATTTTTGTTAAAATCCAAATGAGAATTGTTTGGAAAATAATGTAAATATTCCTTTTAAAACATTTAAAAAAATCCAATTATGGGTAAAAATGACTTTAAACAATCATAGTAAAAAAATCATTTTTATAAAACATGGATTTTAAAATAAAAAATATTTTTCAAATGAAGAGAGAAATTTTTTCATATTTTCTTTCAGAAATCACTTTTTAAAATCTAAAAATCACGTACATAAAAAAGAAACCATTTTATTTGAAAAGAACTGTAACGACCCAAACTTTCATTAATAAAAATACCACTTGATCCAATTAAATGTCTTGTTATGGTTATATAAAATGTGGAATTAATTGGTTTTATGTTTTTGGATTTTAAAATACCGTTATGAATTGTGATCGTTGCTAATATAGTCGTTTAACAGTGATCACATGATTAGTATAAATATAGGGCTTTAACAAATCCAATTTACTCAAACAAAGGAAGCGATGACATCATCCAATAGACTTTCCCCATACGAAGCCCATTTTTCAGAGCTCAGAAAGGTGGTGGCATCATTGGTCTTCTCTCTTGACCAAGCCCAAGCCGAGATTGAACATGTTAATCTTGAGTGGAACCGACTATGGGAGAAGTGGAAGTTAATAGAGATTACCACCCGAGCGATGTTATCCGAGTCACCCCAAGAGTATGTCACCATCGCACACCTTACCCTTCGGTCTTATGTGGGTGTCATAAGGGTTTATGTAACAAGACCTTATCACTATGATTATGTGCATTATTTTTGTATATAATAATGAATATACATTCATTTTATTATTGTCACTTCGTAAATAGTTTTTAAAGCGCAAATAGTATTTTTAGTTAATATTCAACTAAGAAATCTATTTTGATGAATTAATGGATTTTTTAATTAAATAATATTTTAATAAAATATTATTATTAAATTACTTTTTATTAAATATAAATGATCATATAATTTTATGAATGCAATTGTAATTTTTATTAAGGTTTGAAAACTGTTTTTGTCAAAACCCATGAATTTTTGGTAAATGTCGGTTTTTATTTTAAAAGTAAAAATTCAAATATTTATAAAATTATTTAGATAAAATGAATATTATTTTTGGAATCAGGATGTCAAAATTATCTAATGGTTAATTTTTCATAATTTTCTGAGACAGTCGAATTTTTAGGTAAAAATTAAATACCATTTAAATATATAATGTGTTTTATGACATCATAATGACCCAATAGTGAGGTAATGAAATACTATAAACATTATGTTCAGAAAATATATGTTTTATAATTAAAATAATGTGATTTTAGATTTGTTTGATTTATTTTACAAAGCTTTTGTGGACCCTCCAAGACTTAAAAAACATTTTGTCTTTTCAAATTGTTTTCCTTGAGAGTGTGACTCACCTCCACATAAGCAACCCTATTATTTTAAGAAGTTCGGCCATTATCATTATAAAATATTATTTTTCACTCCCCTTTGGAAAAAACCATGGGCAAAAACCATGGGCTGGTTTTTGGTATTGATTAGTTTAATGTGAGGTGTCCCAAACCTAAATAATAAAGAATTCAATCTCCTTTCCTATATAAACCCACCCAAGATCTCACTTACTCTTCACTAAAATCCTTTGGAGTTCGACCAAACCCTTCACTCCTCTCTCTATAATCCTCAAAAGGTTCCCCAAGCTCCCAATAATCCTCTCTCACGCCTCTCCCAAGCCATTGAGATCACACTTCCAAGTAAGGGATTTCTTCCTTTCTCATTTTTGTCTAATTTTTTTATGTTGTTATGACCTTTTGTTTTCAATTAAAAATGTTGGGGTATTATTTCTATCCTCCCCCATACTGTCCTATTTATGTTTGGATGATGGTATACCCATTTCTCTCTCATTTAAGCCTCCCATGTACACCCGTTACCATGTCGAAATTCCATGAGGGATTTCTCTCTCCTCTTTTACATCCAAGTAATTCTTTTGTATTATGCATCTAAATTCCATTAAGTTTGTTGGGATATGTATCTATATAACCATATTACTTTCCATTTCATGTATATATGATGAGACACCCTTTTCTCTCTCATCAACCATTTTCATGAATCCTTATGTCACGCCGTTATGCTGCCAAAATTGCATCGTGTTTTTCCAAGCCAAGATCATTGTGTAGTGAATACCATACCCATGTCTCTATCAAGGGTATTCACCTTTATACACATATACAAATTGAATGTTACTTTCATGTATTTATTCCACATTACTTAATTGTGGAATAAATTATGATGTTGATTGATTTCATGATCCATGTGGCACACTTATGCATGAAATGAAATGTTTTAGAAGGGTGCACCCTGATAGCGCTCTAATACATTGGGTAAAGTATAGTATCATGATACGTCATGTGCAATGGGTGTTGACTCATGATAATTCAAGTGCAATGATGTTTTACTCGTGATTCATGTGCAATGAGGGTTTACTCATGCTCCATGTGCAATGAGCCTTGGCTCATGCTAATTCCATGTTAAGTGTTGTTGCCACATTTCCATGTTATGATTATCATACTTTATCATGCCTTTATGTTCATGTTTCTCTTGTGCTCCATTGATATGCTTATTGTATAACATGTATTGTATTCCTCATGTTATTCCATGTTTATTCCCTTACTGGGCTTTATATCTCACCCTTTTCTTATGCATGTTCTCAGGTTATCCCATGCAATGCTAAGTATGAGAGAATGTAGTGGTCATGTAAAGGAAGTTTTCAATAAAGATGTTGGGTGTTTTATGTTCTAAGATGTTATGTAATGTTCCTAAGCCCCAAAGACACTAGACCGCTCGATCTTCTATGTTGTATCAAGTGAATATTTTATCTAATAAATTAGGTTTAAGTGTGTAATAAAAAGCAGGATTGTTATAAGAACCTTGGAAAAATATAAAGTAAACATCAAATCATTGAGGAATCATAAAGGCAGGAAATTTCTTCCATGCCATATTTGTTAAAAAATACATTCCTTCTGAAAAGAGTTGAAAAGGGAACTTTAAAAGATGGTTTTTAAAAGAAAGTCCTTTACCACTTTGGAAACATTTAAATCATAAGCCCCATGAAAATTGACAATAAAAAAACTTTAAATATCATGAGAATAGAGAAATTTATTATATAACATGTCAAATAGTCTGTATATACACCTCATAAAAGAATATAGGTGAATAACATCAAAATATGCATCAATGAAATGAAATTGAGACGAAATCCCCTACAATGATCATAACATTGAAGAGAGAACTAATCAGCGAGTCAATTATGTGTATCAAATGTAAATAAAAATATAAAAAGTGGAAATACAATGTAAGATATTCAAAATTCATTTCACACCTAATCTTAGAATATCAAAGGTAAGGAAGAATTAATATAACCCAGTGAAAAGTAATTGAGTTATGAAATTATTTACAACTTGGTAACTTTCAAGTCAAATCCCCTTGGATGAATAATTCAAATTGAAACTTAAAATAACATGACGTATAATGGACTACTGAAATTACATGTAAAAGGGTTAGTATATACACCATACAATAAAAACAAGTTGTGAATATGACATATGTCACACAGAAATAAAAAGTGAGATGAGAAAACCCCATACATCGAGTCTAAACATTTATTGCATGTTCTTTAACTCTCGTATATTAAGATTAAAACAATTATATGATTTATTAAGAACATTTTCTAGGTTTAATAGTTTATACTTAAACCATTTATTTTATTTCTTTTTAAAAATGTATTTAAATATTTAATCAGTTAAGTCCTCGTCGGGTGTTTTGAGGACATTCAGTTCATTGTTTTAAAATGGATTCGGTGAGTTCAATGTGGTCAAAGAGGCCATTGTTTAAACATATCCAGAATAATAATCATAAAATAATTTTCATATTTATTCATCAATTTTAATTTTAAAACCAATCATGAAAAATGGTTATGAAAAATAAACTATGTTACAATCATAGAGACGGTAGGCTTTAATTATGCATGAGTAACGTTTCCATTTTTCAATGATCATTATGGAAAGAAGGTATGCATTATTGTATATTTATATAATGAAAATAATATAATAAATACCATATTATTTCTTTAAATATACTTATATATATCATTTTTGTGATGTGGTGATAAAAAAATCACATCGCATTGTAGAGGTGGTAGTCCATGCCTATATGAACAACATTATCATTTTTAGTGGAAGAAATAAAATGATATATTATCATTTCAGAATGATAAATATGTCATGAATATCATTATTATATCATTAATATCACATATATTCATGAATATTATCCTTATTACCTTCCATGTAAAGTGTTAGTAAAAAACGAATCACATTGTTTCGTGTGGTGGTAGCCCGTCATACACATGAGCAACGTTATTGTATCCTGCACAGAATGGAAAGTAAGAAGATATATGTTATATCATAACTATAGAGGTATAAATATGTCAAAAATATCATATATATACTTTAAAACTATATTACAACAAGTCGTGAGAGGTGATGATGGAAAACGAATGACATCGGTTCGTGAGATAGTAGTCCGCCGTACACACAAATGATGACTTCATATCTCATTTGATGGAAGAGGAGATAGATTTAGGTTATTCCATTGATATAGTAACATCCCATTATATAGGAGATATTGATGTTATCATATAATCATAGTTAAAGAATATTTGAAGGAGATGTAAGAAGAAAGAAAACAAAAATGCATAGTTAGGAATTTTTCCTCTTCTCAGACCACCTATTCAGGGTTATACCTAAAGTATTCCTAGAATGAATTTCTCACCAAACCAAATATTCTATGATGAGGGGAGAGAATTTGAGAAGTGATTTGGGTAGGACTTGGCCAAACCAAAAGGGTTTGAAGGTGTGAATAAGAGAGGAGATGAGGTGACCTTTTATAAGTGAGGTGAGAGACACACTTGTAATTTTTTAAAAGAAATAGGTGTACCCATGTTTTTCACACGCCACAATGCCCAAAAATGGAGTATTCTTGAGCCTTAGACACGATAATATTGAAATATGGTCATCCAATAGTTTGTAGACAAGTGTTTAGGTCATTTTGACTCTTATCTTTTTTGTTTAAACCCTGATAAACCTGTTTTCACCTTAACCGCGGTAATTAATTTTTACTATTTTTACTATTCATTTTGGTCAAGAATTAAGTTAACCTTGTCAGAGAATAAAAATTATATGGATTCTAAATATGAAATTCATTTTACCAAATTCAAATCACAAAAGTGGAAAAATTAAATTTAAAACAAAACCCGTAGATGCAACGAAAAAACGAGTTTTCAAGAAGTGCATTTTTCGAGCAAAAGATGATTTTATATTAACTCTATGACTAATAATAATCATTATATTAATCTCAATTAATATTTATTGATATATAATCTACACATTTCATTCAAAATATTTCTCATTATGGGTTATCTCGATTAATTAAAATGGAGAAACATTATGCATTTTAAAACAGTTTTTAGTAAAATCCCGTTTTAAACTCAAAAACAAACTTATACTAAAATCCGATATAAAGATGATTCAAATGTAATTAAGTGAATTAAATATTACTAAAGAATATTTATGTCATTTTAAATTATAGTCAAAACATAATGGAGCCTTTAACTTTACTTAATTTGTTGAAAAGAAATGACATTTTTACAAAAAACGGTATTTTTACTATTCACTAAAAAATAAATATTTTCCAAAATATCTCAAAATTTCGCCCAAAGTAAATTTTGATACGCCACTTACAAAATTTTCTAAAAGTTCCAAAAATTAATTATAATATTTTTTCACGAAAAGTAATAAAAATCATTTTGAATAAAACGTAGTTTTGAAAAATAAAATCACTTTACGAAAAATTAATTGATTATTTACTAAAAATTTATCAATAATTTATATTGAGTCGAACATTTATATATATATATATATTTTATAAAGTAGTTAATACTATTCACACCTGTCAATTTAACGGTTAGGTTATAACAGTTATATATTTTGCAGGTCGTTTAAGCTCAGTATTGCCTGTCAAACACACCATTGAACATAGGTTTCCATTTTAAAATCTTGGGGTGTTGTGATAACATTTCATAATAAAAGTATTCTGTTATTGTAGCATGATGGTTTGACAAATGTAATGTTCCGAATTGAGAGCAGTATGGATGATCTGTTTCTATACATAATGTTTTATCACTAAAACATACTTCAAATAAACATTAATAAAATTTATAGTGTATTGTGATTTAACCAAACAATATTTGAGAAGATGTCATTTAAAAAATGATTAAAGAGTTGCAAATTCCAAAGTTCAATGTTCGAGGACTGTTATATTGCACCAACTAAACAAACTATACATGATGTGATATGTATGCATGCATGTGTATGAGATGCTGATTTTGGGAATTAGTTTTTTTTCTTTTCACTTAGACATATTTAAATGATTTAAAAAAAAACGTATAAAAAAAAGTCGGTTTTCGTGGGTTATGATATATGTCTACTCTATCGCTTCCAATTTTTGGGATCAATTTCCCCCATTGACGGATTGCCGGAGTTTCATCCACCTCCAATCCAAGATCCCTAAATATTTTCCAAGTCAACCATCCTTCCATTCGCGGTAAACTCTCCTTCCTTCCCCTCATTCGTCCTCGCCCACCTCTCTTGCCCCTCGAAAGGACGGCGGAAAAATTCTCTTCCCCGCTGTGTTGGATTTCGTCCCAGCTGTCCCAATGTTGGCCGTCAATCGTTGAATTAGCGCTATCCAGGAAAGGAACTGGCTTTCCAATCGAAATTCTATTTGAAGTCTGCATTGCCTGTAAGTTTT
The DNA here is from genome assembly GCA_963277665.1 of Viscum album. Lineage (NCBI taxonomy): Eukaryota > Viridiplantae > Streptophyta > Magnoliopsida > Santalales > Viscaceae > Viscum > Viscum album. The sequence continues at coordinate 1,082,242,168 of OY728159.1, forward strand.
TGAAAACCCTTGTTAATCTGTCGCCCGGTATCGTCTTTGCGAGATGAATATCAATTACTCAGCTCTTCCAAGACAGCCATTCGTAGAGCTTCAGTCTTACAGTGGCAATGGCAATACCTCTTCACCGGATCTCCTTCATAGATCCATTGACAAAATGTTTCACGTTGATATAGATGGACCTTTTGATTTGAAGGATGCAAAACGACTTGATGATGAGGGCGATAGCAATGATACCTCTGCTGATGATTTCGATATCGATAATTATCCCCTTATTAAGGGCGGAGGCGTCAGCAAGGGATCCGGGGTGTCCGGCGCTGTTTTCAATCTCACCACTACGATTATTGGTGCTGGGATTATGGCCCTCCCCGCGACCATGAAAGTTCTAGGCTTGCCCCTAGGGTTTGTGCTGATAATTTTAATCGGTATTTTGTCAGAGTTCAGCGTCGAATTGCTAGTTCGCTTGGCGGTTTTTTCCAAGGCAATCACATACGGCGAGGTTGTTCAATTTGCATTGGGCCGCCCAGCACGGATTTTCTCAGAAATTTGTATAATTGTGAACAATGGGGGGACCCTGGTGGTTTACTTGATAATTTTAGGTGATGTCATGTCTGGATCCGTTCATCACACTGGGGTTTTTGATCAGTGGTTGGGGACTGGGATCTGGGACCATAGAAAGCTGCTGATACTGATTGTTCTTGTTGTCTTCCTTGCACCTCTATGTTCATTGTCAAAGATAGATTCATTGAGCCTAACTTCAGCTGCCTCGGTTGCTCTTGCTGTTGTTTTTGTAGTAGTTGCCAGTGCCATTGCACTCATCAAGTTCATTGAGGGGCGAATCGACACACCAAGGATGGCTCCTGATTTCGGGTCCAAAAAGGCAATACTGGACTTGCTCGTAGTGATTCCCATCATGACGAATGCTTTTGTTTGTCACTTCAATGTGCAGCCAATATATAATGAGCTCGAGGGGCGATCTCCTCAAAAGATGAACCTCGTGGGGAGGGTCACAACCATTCTTTGCATCACGGTTTATGTCTTCACTGCCTTGTCGGGTTACCTTCTGTTTGGGGAGGACACTGAATCCGATGTGCTGACTAACTTCGATAAGGATCTCGGGATCCGTTTCAGCTCGTCACTGAATTACATTGTTCGGGTTGGGTATGTTTTTCACTTGGTCCTGGTCTTCCCGGTCGTGCACTTCTCTTTGCGACAAACAGTCGATGCATTGGCTTTTGAAGGGTCGGCACCTCTTGCAGAGAGCAGGAAGAGGTGTTTGGCTCTCACGGCAGTACTTCTGGTTTTAATCTATTTTGGTTCCACCGTGATTCCCAACATCTGGACTGCTTTCAAGTTCACCGGGGCAACGGCCGCAGTGTCTTTAGGGTTTATATTCCCTTCCCTTGTGGCATTACGGTTAGCTCGGCAAGGGGCTGTGTTGGGGTTGGTGGAGAAGTTCTTGTCTTGGTTGATGCTGATTTTGGCAATAATAGTTGGCATTGTTGGAGTGATTGGAAATGTCTACAGTATTAATGGACGGCCGTGATGTCCATTAAAATGCAGAGAGCTTGAGGGGAAGGGCGTGTTCTTGGTTATGGCAGTTTCAGTAGATGAAAGGGAACTCAAGTATGAAGAACTACAGCTGCTGAAAGAGGTGGGTTGCTGACAGAGCTTCATGTCTGCTGAATTTATTCATGTCAAGTTCAGCTTCCTATAATGTTCATTCAATTGACGTCACCACTAGCAGACCCTCCAACTAAACTGTCTGCCCACATTTTCTAAGAAACTGGCTATTATGTTTTTGTTTATTTTTTCCCATGAGATGTTCTTTTTATTATTCATACTCCATTGATTATTCACTAAGGTTTGTGATAGATTGAAAACTTGTTATGGTAAATGGAATGGAAAGTAGAAAATTGGTTTATAATGTTTGGTTGTCCCATTTTCAATTTACTACAGCATTCTCTTCCTTTTACTTTCCTTTTCTATTATTGACAATAATACAAATCACACCTTGTATATTAAAAGATAACATAATAAAAATCATATTATAATTAAGTCATAAATTTAAATATTTCACCTAAAAACTGGAAATCTTGTCCATTATATAGTTGATTAAAATTTGGAAAACTCAACTCACATCATTATCCCACCCAAACCCACACTCACTCACTCAGTCCACACCGGTGTAACAGCAACCCGGTAACCACATGAGGACCCCATGTAATTTAAACTAAGCATGAAAAATTAAATTGAAACCGTACCTTTTGTTTCGCTCATTGTTGACGATAATCGCTCGAAGGAATTGAATTCAAAATCCTTCAAATCGTCCACAAACATTCCAGAAGCTTGATCGAACATCGTCTTATGAATTTTAGGTGCGAGCACGGAGAATCGAAAACTCTTCAATGTCGTCATGATCACGTGAGGTCAAACTATCGTTGCTCAAACTTGGATCATACGATTCTTGATCTTCAATTTACTTTCTATCTCTAGGACTTGGAGAGAGGTGGAGATGAGAGAGAATTCAAGCAAGTGCGTGACCCCCTCATTTTTGGGTCTTGAAATGTTTAAATAGCTAGGTTACAACTTTCATAAACTGCATTTAGGTTCTTATGAAAGTTGACCTTCCAAACGAATCTAAAAACGACTCAATCGACACTTAGAACTTGCCGCAAAGGTCTTGAATATTTTACCACTCATTTTGTGACATTAAATTTATGTTACGTGATAAAATACGAGTCATTAGCTCGACTCATATCTCTTAAAAATATTTAATAAACCTTGAATATTAAATATTAAATACTAGTACTCGCCCGTGCTATTGCACGACGCATTCAATTACCGGGTTGTTCTTTTAATAAGAGATTAATATTTATAAAATTTTAGAAGAAACAATAATGTTGAAAAAAAATTAATTAGAAATTAATGGTGTATGATAATGAAATAGGAGTTCTTATTATATTGAAATTTCAAAATGTACCTATTATTTCATTTGAATTGTATTGAAACTATATGAACACTTCTCTCTACATCATTGATATACCATACCTCATGGTTCCATATTAATCTCAAAACATCATGTCAAAACATCACAATATAGTCCACATTGGAATGATGATAATCGTAGGAAGAAAACATTGAAAAAGCATATCCTTTAAATAACTACCCAAAAGATGAATAGCAGGAATGGAAAATACAACACTCCAGTTGACGACCATCAAAAATCTACAATATGAAAAACTCCATCTAGATCCACCATTTGAAAACACCATTTGGAACCACCCTATGGATATCATAATTTTTCTCCAAAATCCATATTCAAAGTATCCAAACACTGTACCTGCAAAATAATATTAGCAAAAACATCACCATTTATATCACTAATCATAATGTAACACCATTTCATTTATAAATTTATAAACAAACCAGTAATTCTAGCAGCCGCTCTTGGTGGAGTTAGAGAGCATCACAACATTTTGAAATGAGAGGGAATCTGCAGAAATATAAGTTGAGGTGTATCCAGAATCCTGTAATAAACATGACAGAATTTGAATGAAACCCTGAAGAAAAAGAGTAACCTTCTTTAGAGTAACACACAGGATGAGCATGATCACATAAAGTAGCTTCCTTTATGCATCAGCGCTTCTTAAATTCCAAGACCTGCACACTGAGGCAATTTAGAATAATGAGATCTAATTGCCAAGACAACAATAGTTTCATTCATTCTATAGAAATAAACTTGAGATATCATAACATAGGATATTATTTTTTCTACAATGAAACATGTGTACTCATAAAATGTTAAATCTGGAAACAAACATTAGTATTCAGAAAATGGTTTTCTTGTTTAACACGAAGCTATAATAAGATTTCATAAAATGGGGTTTCAGTTTTACTGGAGGGAAACATGACCAATCTAAATTTTTTTAATCTAGTAAACTGGAAACAGACATGACATCATCAAATCGATGTTCTTTTTTATAATAATCATACATTACAAATTAGCATACAAAAAAAATTGACTGGAAAAAAATGCCTAATCAAAAAATGGTAAATCACTAATAATGGAAACAAACAAAAGAAGACATAAATTGGGTACTGTGGGAGTGGTAGTAGGAGGGCAGCAGGAACCCTTGAGAAGAAGGAGAGGTGATTCGGGGAGGGGGCGTGAACCCTAAAATAGGGAGAGGGGTTTCGGGGAGGGAAATTGAGGAGGGAATCGTGTGGGGTGAATAGTTTTAGGTTAATCTGCGGAGAAATGTTGAGATACTGGATACATGGATCGTTGTAGGATGGGCACGTATTGAAAAAATGATGTCGGTGACTGTGAGTGTGACACGTGGCAATGGAGAATAAATAATATGAGTATATATATAGATTGGGAAAACATTACACTGTACAACCAATAAAAATGGATACAATTAGTGTGTGTATTATATGTGTTAGTACAAGAAACCGATATTCTGTAATAAAAGTAATGTCAAAATTTGGAGTATAAATGTATAAGATATTTTCCTAAAAGTATGTTTAATAAGGTTGTTGTGGTACCTTGCAAAAGCACCACCTAAATGAGGATGTCATTCATTGGCATGGCTTGTTAATGCCGCATCGTCTCGAGACATTGCAACTCTTTATTAGACTACATAAAAAAAACCAATCCGGATTAAGTGGAGACAGTCAAACATGCTAAGTATCATCTGAAGAGAGCATCCAACCACTCCATATGACCTGAAAACATGAAATTGAATAAAAAAATAGATGAAGAAAGATTAAATGTTGATGTTTCTTAACTCCTTGGATTTAAATCTTATCAAAATATATTCAAATAACGGGAAAGTGGTGGGGCGAACAGGTTTGTTTTCATTGATTGGATTCATTCACCCATGCTAACCAGCTTCTTGATAGATCTCTCAACCACTTTAGAAGATCTGGAAACATGATATTGAATTAAAAAATATACATAAAGAGAGATTAAATCTTGGTGTAGCATGACAATCAATATCAACATTTTGTTCAACTACATTTCTGTATAAATAATAACTGCATGTTGAATATGAAAAGACAAATAAGTGCATACATATTTGAAAATCCAAAAATTTCCTTACTATATGGTTGCAATCGTCTTTGCTTTTGTTTAATGGGTGATCTTCACTGTTGATCCCTTGCATTACTGAACCCCAATGAAAAGTCTAGTCATTCATGCTTCTGCAATGATAGGAAAAAATGTCTTGATTATTACATGGTAAACATTGAAGGCAAAAGAAAACATCTTCCAATGACCATATTTATTATACTTGTTAAATGATCTATTGAAAAAAAGAAAACTGTTCCAGAAATCAATGTTGTTTTTTACCTAATTTTTTAGTTGTGATAAGGATTAATAGTGGCTGACGAATAGTTAATAATCCAGCAGCTGATCACCTACAGATTCATCCAATTAGTTTACCTGCACATACAACAATGTTTCCTATACGTTAACGGTTGAATCAAAATGAACTCAGGGAATAATATTGCCTATAACATGAAATTCTGTAGCAATCTGTTTGATGGTGAGGTTACCAATAGTGCAACTAATTATGTTTCTCACTGACTCTGTTATTGTTATTGCATAGTTTTGATACTAACCTCTATTAGATGGAATTCTGTAGCAATCATTATATCACAATATCTCCCTGCAGTTCCAACAATTATTTCAAACCTGTCTATATATTGATATTGTTTTCCAGTTGGCACACCAACAAAAATAGAAACCATAATATGGATATCTATGTCTACATCCATTACATGAGTAGTAACTTGAAAATTTATATAGAATAAGGAGAGCATACCTATTGTAGAGATGTATAATATCATTGTTTTGTAATCTGGAAAAATCCAAATGAATGACTGTATTTCCAGGAAGTCATCGTAGAGAATCAACTAAGAAAGCTCGATGTGTTATGACAGATTAGAAAAGAAAAATATATATAAATATGTGAAGAACCAGAGGAAAGTAAATTTCATTTCGAATTGGCACACCAACAAAAATACAAACCATAATATAAATATCTATGTCTATATCCATTACATGAGTAGTAACTTGACGGGAAGAGGAAAATAAATAGAGGGATCTAAAGTGAGAAAGTGAAAATCCATAGTGAGTTGAGAAATATATATATAAATTTTCGTTATTTGGAAAAACCTGAACACATAAAAGCACCATTTTATGGTCAGCAAACTGGAACAACGTTTTTTGGAATGATCATTGTCATAACATAAAAATGTGTTTTTCCACCACTTTTCTACAATATGTACCATATCAGTAAGAATAAGTATAGAATAAAGGTTTATTCAATTCATAAAAAAATAGCATTGGTATACCAGATGGTAGGATGCAGCGGCTCTGTTGACCTCTAGCTATCTGGTTATATAATATTTCAAGATGAATGAGAAGAGGAAAATCTTAGTAATCACAATAGAAATTGAGAATCTTGCAATTGTCATGCTTGAATTAAGGTAAATAATGGATGGTTTACCCTGATATGAAATAGAATTTCATGTGTCTATTCCAGTTTTAAACTTTAGATCAATGATGGCAGCACAATAAAAACAACCCAGAAAAAAATAGTGGTTGAAATTGCAGGGATTTGATCCAGAAAGGTAAGTTTTTATATCTGCAAGGCGGGTCATGGAATCATTCTTGGTATTTTTTGAATCTTTAGTTTGCAGCCATCAAATCAACTCTATGGATAAATCAAACTGGTATCACCTCCTAGAGTCAAATTGGAAACGACATAATGTTGCATGGTTAGGCATTCTAGGTATATGTACATATATTGAACTGTTGCCTAAAAAATGCTACTTATTGCATACTGTAACATAGATATATTGAAAAAAAATATAAATGTTATGGAATCAGATCATAATAATATATAAGACATTTCAATTAGTACATTAATTTATAGTAAAAAATACCATTCTAGAGATGGTAAAAAATACAAGAAAATGTGCACTACATACTAACAGTGAACACAACATTCCAACCATGAACAAATAGTGAAAAAAACATACCAAAAAATTCCCATGATATCCCTCATCTGCATAACATCCCTGAAAAAGTTGAAAGGAGTAGGTTATATGCACTACTATCGTAGTGAATGTTACCATGAAATACATTCTTTTAATACCTCATTGAATATCAATTTATATACTTACAGTTAAGGAACTTTGGATTTCATGCTAGCTTTCCAAATCCTAACACAATTTCTGTCTTCTACCGATGTTAGGCTAGTAAAATGACTGATCCACAGATTTGTACCTATAAGTAACCACAGATGAAAAACATCTAAGCATATAATAAATCATTTTATGCATAAAATTTCTAATTTGGAGGCACAATAACATGAGGTGGACAGTTCATGGAAAAGCTTCAGCATAAACATAATCTCAAATTCCATGTGGGTCGCCACTGACGTTCGAAGGTCCACCTGAGCAGGGGAAAATTTAGTAGATGACATGTCTTGTGTATGAGAATGAAATGAAAACACTAAACACATTCTAGATTCCAAATTATAGCTATCCTGTGTGTGTAATCTAAGTATAATCTAGTCTATCTGTGAAATATAATTGGAACACTAAGAAACTGATATTAGACATAGGTGAGGGGACAGACTGCACATATTCTAAAGATTAAATAGATTCCAAATTTCGCACAGAATACAATCTTCATATTTCTTACAATAATAAACCTTCTTGGCATATACGTACAAACCCACCTAGCTTCCACATATATTACACAAAGGGATGAGGCTTTGTTAAATGATATTGAGAACAGTAAAACAAATTCCTGATTTTAAACTAAATGTAGAATAACCATGTCTTATTTTCAGTCATATTTTCCATAATATGTAATATAAATATTTCTCATATTATATATTCAATATTAGAAATACAATATTTGTAGTCATATGCTAAATATGCATTCCGCATATACTGTATATGTAAAATGCATTAAATATGCTATTTTTAAATCTAATATGAGAAATATCTATATTAAGTATTATGAAAAATAAAATTGATCACATGGTATATGATTGAACTCAAGAATGCCTACCAGAGGACTGAAAGCAGGTGGAGGCAGAGTAGGTAGAGGTAGAGGATCAGGAGGCAGAGCAGGCTAAGGGTGACTGAGGCGGAGCAGAAAATGTAGGTATCTTATAAGCTTCCAAAATCATTAAAGATAATTCTGTAGGTATGAACAACTACAATATCTCGTTTGAACAGCTACATAAATGTGCATTATTTCCCAAAATATCATATACTAATCATCAATGAAGATATACATCTGATCCTTCCAAATACAGAAAAATTTCATACATACAGTAACCATGATAAGGTTATGAATATGCAGATTATGAGTGAAATTGGAAACATCACTCATGAAGGTATTATTGTCTTCACCCAACAAAGGTTCTTATAAGAAGAGGATAAAAATAAATCTCTATACCTTATCATAAACTTTAGAATGAAGGATAAATTGTTCAAAACATTCTGGTTGATTCATAAAAAGGACTATTGGAGGAAATTTTATACCTGATCATTAGTAGGAACCAAATCATATTGAAAAAGCTGCATAATGTGAGTTTATCCTCTCCAACCACCTCATGAAATCGGTTCCCAATCATTAAAACAGAATTGTAAACATCAAGAAAAGAAATAAAATACCTACTCTAGAAGATTTTTTTGGGATGCAATGCAATTGAATGTAATTTGGAATTAACTGGGATTTGATGCAGGATAGAAAAATTAGATAAAAATATATTTGCCTATAAAGAGTACAGTAGAAATGTAATACAAAAGAGCAACATCATAGGGGAGAGGAAGAAAATGGAAAGGATAAGTTTGACAGCAGGTAAAAAAACTCCTTTACTGTAAACTGGATACCTAAAAACAATAAAACCTGCATTCATTTTCATATGTTATTAATGCATAAAAAACAATACACAGTGTAGTCAAAAGTGAAATCAAAATACCTGCATTCATATGTTGAACGAAAGGGATGTTAAATCTTCGATTTTACAACATAAAACATGCATTCATTTTTAGTTACTGTTGTTGTATTTACATTTGCTGAAAAAAAACAATTACAAAAAGTCAAATAGTCCTGTAAATATTTAATCATGAATTGAAGGTAAGAAACTGTAACTATAACAGTAACATACAGCATCAAAACCATCCCTCAAACTGAAAGGAAGGTGTTTCTGTTATGAGTATTCCATCCAATTAATATTTTAATGGTTCGACCGGAGAATGTCAGGCAATATTGTTGATAATATTCTGTCTAATGAACCTTTTCATGAACAGTATCGTAGCAGAAACATAGACTCTTGATGATACATAAATACAGAATTACAGAATTAAATAATTTGAAAAATAAATCTGTAATCCAGAAACTACATATGAAACATCTAACTAAGTCATCTCCTGATATTGATATAACTGACAGATCACATACCAATCAATAGAAGAGGAAAGTTATCCTTTCTGAGCTCCAAATAATATTGAAGGCAACATTGGCCAGTCTTGTATTTGGTTAAGCATGTTCTTATCAAAGAACATATTTATGTTAGCATCCTGTTCACCTATATCTGCAAGAAAAAAATGTTGGAAATTTATAACACATTTGGTTCATATGTTTTTAGTGCCTAAAAATTAATACACAGTGTACTAAATAGGGAAAACAAATTAACTACATTCATATGCTGCACGAAAGGGAGGTTAACTCCAAGATTTGACGACATAATACCTGCATTAATTTGCAATCCATGATATTGTATTCTCATCTACTGAGAAATCAACAACATGGCAGTCAAACTAAACAGTAAACATTTAATCATCAATATAAGGGAAACATGTCATTAAATGAGTAGCACCCAACCTGAAAACCATCCAGCAACATTGAAGACAAAATTACCCTAATTCAAAATTCAAGAATGCATATATTTTAATACAATTCAAAAAATTCATTATTAATATACTGAAATTAAAGACTGAAATGACAAGATTAATATTGCAGAGATGATTGGAAGAGAAAATTACCCTATGTAGGAGATGGATGAGTCTGTGGTTGATATTTGGTCCTGCAATTTGATAAATTTTCATGGTGAGAGGTTTGGTTTGCTATAGGAATTTCATTTACCCATTGAGCTAGGGTTTCGAGGATGGAGGCGACAGTCCAGATGACGGGGGATTTAGGGCAGGGATATGAGATTTTTCAGTAGCAGATGGGTTCATGTGAGTCAACGTCGATTATGAGGAAATTTCCTATGGCGGTGGAGGGAGGCGAAAACGCAAGCGGCATAGCGAGAACAGGAGTGGCGGAGGGAGAACGCGAGCGTCAGAAATCATAGAAGTTGTGGAGGGTAAATGCGAGCGGCACATGGTTTATGCGAGTGGAGTAAGGAGAACGCGAGCGGCGAACTGAGAATTGGAGTGACGAAGTGAGACCGCGAGCAGAAGAGGGAAATGGCGATGAGAATGTTGGCGATGGTTTGTAGGCAGAGCTGGACCAGGGGAGGCGAAAACGTACCAGGAACCGTAGACGAGGGGAGGCAAATCGCGAGCGAGGGAAGTATGTGAAGGTGGTGAAGTCGGAGAACGGAGAAATAGAAGAAACCCTAGATTGGGGAAACAGAAGATGATGAAGGAGATGGGCAGCGCGGAAGGAAGGAGCAACGGAAAATAGATATGGGGGAGTGGAAAATCGCGATGGGTAGGCTGAGGTTGAGCTGGAGCGGGAGGGAGAGAATGAGAGGAAGGTGTCGGAGGCGGGACGCGGAGGCAGGGAACGTTGACACGTATGAGAAATATGATGTGGAGGATTAATAGGTTGACACGTGGCTGCTGGAAAAGCCAGGATTAGTAGATATAATAGATTCGTTTGAAAAATATTGTTGTTTACATTCAGTAAATAACCGATGAATATATAAGTAATTAAATTCAGTAGTTATTATTCTAAACTTGAATAATATTGATTTTATTTATTTCATTTACGATTGTACAAACTTGGACATTATCTGGCCCCCGCCGTGAGACCCACCATATCCTAAACTCAAATTCACTATGTCACGACCCCCTCCCTTCAAAGGCAACCCTTCTAAGCCGATAATACAGGAGAGAGAATGATGTCCGAAACCCGCCTCCAATGGGCCACAAATTGACGACAAGTGCATAGAGTATATAATTACACACATGAAGGACATTATCTTTATAAAGATTTGAGAAGAGATAAGATAAGAACAACCACCTAAAATAAATAAACAATCCTTGACATCGATCATATTATGACATATAACTGAAACAACTGAATATACTAAAACAAATCCTTGACATCGATCATGAAGCTCTAACAACTCCCGAACAACTCTTCGAACTAGTAATTTCAAGCTCGATCACTGACTAACTTTCGCTGTCCTGAAAAATAGTTTATATATACATATGGTGAGCATAACATGTATACTCAGTAAGATCCTCTATGAAACTTCTCATGCAAAATGTGAAAGAAGCATACTAAAGTCCAGTGAATAAACAGATGAAAATAACTCATTACTTAAACAAGTATACTATTCTTTTCCCATCATCACAATGACTCACTCACCAGATAACACACAGAAGTATAATCACAATATTGAGAATATATATATATATATATAAATGGATACATCGCAATCACTTCCCCATTGGTTTTCCGCTCTCACGTCCCAATGTCACACATCATGAGATTCCATCACTTTCATGATAATAATAATTGATGTGAGTTGGGCATTGACCCTACCTACCTCAGCCCTGCGTAAGGCCCAACATGTCGTGTTGACATCAGTCCACATATCCATCTCCGCATCATCACCATTCAATCCATAACCAAGTGTATGTCTCGATTCCACTACAACCCGTGTAAATGCATTACACTTGAAGCCATCACAACCCATGCATGTACACTTGGAAAGTTAGAGCCACCACGACCAAATACAAATATGCGCTATAACCTCAAGCCTTCACATCCCGCAACACACATGTATGAGAAATCACCCCAGTGCATATCCGCACGTAATACTACGACCGAAGAGAGAACAAGGGAGAGGGGGTAGTCAACCATCCATATCCTCGTCAACTTAGATGTTGGGGAAAACACCCCCAGAACCTCTGGATTTCGGTTGCTCTTCCAACATGGGTGGAAAGCGTACATAGTAACAAAACATGCAGAGTAGATATAGCTCTCAACCACACTAAGAGCAACTATCTAGCCTTAGACTCATCTGCTATTATCGTCACACAAGACATCTGGTTACCACTGTTAAGCTCTAGATATCAAATAAGCATACAAACATCAAGTTCAATATTAATTAATTCATTGTCCGTTAATTAATATTATCCTATTTTCAAGGTTTACATTTTAATCTTCTAAGCCAAGTGCCGATGACACTTTATTCTTTACTTGTAAATCAAGTATGTCATTATCACAAGCAAACAATAAAAACCAACCTGTTTTTTCATTAATTTAATTATCAATTCGTAAACATCTGAGTATTCTTGGAATTGACCCAAACTACCACTTAAAAGATGCATTTGTAGTGCATAACATCAAATTAAGTTTCGGAGATGGAAACTGGTCATATAAATAACAATTGGTCATTGACCATCAAGTAAGCATCATGCTGGAAGTAAGCATTGACAAGCAAGCCCTGCTTTGAACTCGTCCTGACCACCCTGATGTTCCACACTATTGCACATGATATCATACCCGACATTACATGCCAACATCATCACCATAACCGGAACCCCGTGCCTCCACCATCATCATACCTGACACCTCGTGCGACCACCACCATCATACCTGGCACCTCGTGCCACCATCACAACCTTAGACATCTCCACTCATTAGTCATCAAATATTCCAACCACACAATATTATTAATTAATCACATCAAGATTCTAAATCCATAGAGCATAAATACATATTAAATATATTATTCCACACATAATTTTAAAGCTAACTACGACTAAAACAAACAGGGCATTCTATCCTTTATCAAACAATGACGAGCTTGCTTTGCCTAGAAGCAATAATTTAAGTAATCATTAAAGCAATTTTTTGAAAATCAAATAAAAATATACTTTTCAGTCAGTCATTACCGTATTTAATTAATCGATTAATAATGAATAAATCCCAGTAGCATCGACCATACAAATTTCAAAGGCTAAGTATATTTATTTAATATAGCATTTCGTCTTAAGCCGCCTTTTCATATATCACCTTTAAGTTATTTAATTTCCAAGCATTTCAACCATGCTTAACAAGTATAACACCGTTTAACACACTATCTAGTAAGTATCAAGATGCATCAATAAAGACATTCGATCAAAAAGTCCTAACCAATAATTTAATCTCCGCGTTAAATTATCTAAACATGTGATAATTCTCATTTCAATTCTCTAAAAGAGATCCATAATTATAAAGCAATTCTCATCAATATTATTTAACAAATTTAACACCGCGACATGCTATCATTTTTATTTTATCAAATAATAATCACACGACATGCGGATATATGTTTTTCTCTCCCGAATACTTTTCAGAATAATCACAATTATTTCATAACATGTAATTATTTATTTTCTCTTTCTTATGATAATCTTACAAACCGTCAAATACTATTGTCTACTACATGTGAGAAATTACTAAATCCCATTCTTAGAATTATTATCAACAATATTAAATATATATTTCAATATGCAATTTCTAGATTCTTTCATAATCATAATTATCCACAACATACAATATTATTTCCAACCCAATTATGGAAACAACAACAATAGGTTAACCATATCTGTATGCAATAAATTTCTATTTTAACTCTTGAAACAATGATAACATATTAATAATATTATACCACATACAACTCTGAATTCTTAAAGATAAAAATTATCAACAACACGTCATTAACACATTCCTTTAAATTTCTTGGTTATGGAAGCAATATTTCAACATGCGATAATTCTTTCTCTTTTTATGATGATTCCAGTTTGTTATTCAATAACAACGATTTGTGTGTGATACTGTTTTCTCTAACTTTTGATAACTTCTGGAACATGGAAAATAACAGTTTACATTTTTCAGAATACAACAATCTTCCACAATCTCAATTCATTAATTTTTACAATGAATTAATTAACAAGAATTAAGCATGATATTATTGAAACGCGCGGCCGATTGTCACCTATCGACCAGTCAAAGTTCCAGTGCTCTGCTAATGTGTATAGCAGCACTCGGGTCGAATCCTCGGTGATGATACTTTGTAATAGTCGTTTGTTTTTAGTTGATTGTATTTTGATTAGGGGGGTTTGTTTGCAGAGCTTAATTGAAATGATTGATTGATTATATTTGATTTAACAAATTGATAAATATTGGAGTGAGTTCATCATTAGGTTAGTTAAGCTTGTGATATCCTTGAGCTTTGCTTTATATTGCATTTAAATTAACACCCATGTCACAAGTTGACGTTGATTTGAATTCCCAAGTGTTAAGGCTTTAATCCAAGCCTTAACTTAACTTAGGGTTCTAATCTTGATAATATCTTGTTTATGGTAGTGTATTTATGGTTCCAATAATCTATGGAAACCACACGTTAAACAAAACCAGTCATTAATCCATGACATGCTAAGTCCAACATACACAATGTTAATTCAACGAATACTCATCGAGCGAAAGCTCTCAATCACTTAACATGCCTAAATTAAAACTCACCCCAATGAGAGATTTACTCAGTCATTAAGATGATTATTAATCTGGTAATATATGTTTATGGTGATGAATTATAAAGAGAAGAAAAAGAAAGGGACAAGATAAGAGTAGTGCACCGAACACACACACTAATGATGAAGAAAATTAAAAACGGATTTTCGATTGAATGAGGAAGCAAAAGAAGGGAAGGAGATTCAACTGAATTTAAACTATTTTAAGAACATAAATATTAAACTACATAAGGTGGATGATAATAAGAGATATTGAAGAAGTAACTTGCATTAAAACAGAATTACAAAGAAAGAGACTTACAAGATTACAAAAACAAAGAACACGAAAGTAAGTGAAAAAAAGAGAGGAGGAAAGGTCTCTCAAGTAAAAACTTGAGTATTATAGGTCCTCCCAAGCCTTTGGAAAGGCTTTGGTCGTGCCAATATGTTCTCCTCTCTTCTGAAATGCCAACCCCTCTCAAGGAGAGAAGGAGAGAGTATTAATAGCCCAAGGAGTGGACTGTTTGCATTCCAAAACTGTCGCTCCACTTGAACCGAATATTTACCAATCTAGACAGATTAATCACGAGATGGTGTCTCCTTCAAAGATGTAGATATTGATGTCTTCTGTCCACCCTCAAAATTTGGCCGCCAATAGACTTTTTTAGCCTAAGTTATGGCGGTTTTAATAAATAATGTCATTCTGTCTCTTTCAATCCATACTTTCCAATGGCCGAAATGTGAATGGGTTTTTGCATAGTAAGATGCCCTCAAATAAAAATTATTTATTCAAAAGAGTTGTCCGTCCATATCTCCTCTTTCACACTGCAAAAGATCAGCTCGAATGGATGTCCACATCAGGAGAAATGTCAATATTTGTGTGCTGCTTTTATTTCTCGGCCAGAATGGTGGGCTGGACTTCAATGCATATTTTGGGCCCCTTATTGTTATTATTAGGCCTTGAAATTTTTATCCTGGACTCCTTAAATTGTCCCCCAAACTATGGAGAATAATGGAATTTGGACTTCTGTATTTAGCCCAGTAAATCAATCTTCATGAATAGTCTAGTTTCTTCACAGATTTTTTGGTCTTGATTGTGAGGACCATATGACCCTTCAAATGGCAGAATTGGCTCATGGTACCTTCTAATGAAATGTTGTATATTGAAAGAAAAATCCTAGAAAACAAGAACCACACAATTTAGATCAGTATAGTGATAGTTATTATTAAAATAGTAAACTGACTCAATTGGACTACTTCTAAAAATGCTTAAAAATTATACTTAATATTAAAACATTAATATTTCACACAAATTATGCACATTTCATATAAAATAAGTAAAGGGAGTATATAATAAGTCATGAAAATATTAATAACATCAACTCCCCCACACTTAGTTTTGTGCATGTCCTCATGTTCAACAAATATAAAAATATGACAAAATCATTTTCACTCACTAACAAATATTAAAATTTTGTTTTCTTTAATCAGGGGAGGTTTAAACTATTTCACACATCCATTTTGAATTCCACCACAAGTTGTTATAGAAAAAAATTTCCAAAACTAATTCATTTTTTCATGCTCAAATTTAGAAATGGAATATGTGGACACTCAAAACTCACACCTCTCAAGATGATAAAATTCATTTGTGGAGGTTCACTCTTTCACCAACCAAAAGTGAAAATCTTAGAGTTTGAAAGATCTCTCAGCTTCCAATACCTATCCAAAGTGCACAAGAATCAAGAGGTCTTTTTAAAGGGTTTTTATGTGGCTATGGGACGGTAGGAGTATAATGTCCAAGAGAGAGAATAAGAGGGTTAAAACACCAACATAGAAAAAGCAATGCACATTTTTTTGTAATAAAACATAGAAGGAAATGAAAACACATATTTACAATGGAATGATTGTGTGAAGAAAGACACAATAGAGGAAGAAAACATGAAGGTAATGAGAAGATGAAATATTTACAAAACAAAAAACTTCTCCCAATAAGAATATAATACAAGTGTTCTATTTTTTTCTTTTTTTTCTTTGTTTTTTCGAAAATTGACCTTGAAACATATCTCACACTCATATCCCAACCCATGTTTGATCTCCTCACGACACTAATTGTAATAGTTATAATAAGATCAAAGGTTGAGGAAGAGTGATTTTTGACCCACCCAAGACACAACCCATTTTTTCAATTTTTTTTTTTATTTTTTTTCATCATTTTTTTGAACACTTGTCAATAACATTTACAAAATTACATAAATGGAAGTACATTACGTTCCCCAAAACACACTGAATGACAACCTCTCCCCCCCACTGAAATGGATGCTTGCCCTCAAGCAGATGATAACTTGTTGAAAATCAATAAAAGAGTACCGAAACAATGAAATCCATTCCCCCCACACTTAAATTTCAAAAACTAATGCAATGAAAATCCATGTTGATATTGGGTGAGAAAAGGTATTGGGCTTGCAATGTGGTTATCAAAGAAAAAGTTTCCATAGGCTCGAAGGAGCTTTCAAAAGGTGGATTAATGTATGGTTAATGAGAGACTATTTGGCTATTGTGATTATCATGTGGTTCATAAAATGCCTCTATCATATTAATGCACACTAAAGTAGGAAATTAATCTCGAAGGTTCACAAACTCAAGACTCACAAATGAAGGTGAAAACACATATTTTGAAAAGATGTTCATAGGTGGCCTTGGCATGAAAGCAAATGCTGTTCCTCACGGGTGGGGAAAATCATTTTCCAAATAAAAAATTGAGCATTCAAAATGTGTTGGTTTTGACAAAAAATTCTTTATCCAAAGTCATGATAAAAATACAAAATTTTTGAGATGAAAAAATTCTTGTTGACTCCCCAAAAAGGTTGGACAAAATTTGAAAATTGGAAGGTGAGTAATCATGACTCTTGATTTTGTTTGTATATATTTTTTTGTTATGATGCTTTTTTTTTGTTTTGTTTTTGTTTAGGTTTTTGTTTAGTTTTTAATAAAGATACACCAACACAAAAGAGAAAGTGAAAAATAAAGGTTTTGATAAAGAAAGTGGTAAAAAAATTAAAGAGAGAGGAATAAGAAGAAATTGGTAGAGAGATAGAGATAGAGAGAGAGAGAGTTAAAGGGAAAGAGGTGCCCCCTGGTTTGGATTTGGCGGGTCGCCATCTCCATCTAGTGGTTGGTCGATTGGAGAAGTTGGGGATCTAGTGGAAGTCGATGATGATCCAAGATTGTGTGTTCTCTCATGGTGATGCTTTAACCTATGTCCATTAACTGTGAATGTCCTTTTGGAAGAGGGGTCTTGGACTTGCACTGCACTAAATGGGTAAACATTAGTAATAACAAAAGGACCTTCCCAACGAGAATTAAGCTTACCTGGGTGAAGACGAAATCGAGAGTTGAAAAGAAATACCTTTTCACCTTCATGGAATACCTTTCTCAGGATGTGTTTGTCATGGAGTACCTTAGCCTTTGCTTTGTAGAGAATGAAATTCTCATAGGAATCAAGTCGAAGCTCCTCTAGTTCATTCAACTGCAACAATCTATCTTCACCAGATTTTTCACAATCAAAATTACAAGTTTTCACTGCCCAAAAAGACTTATGTTAGATTTCAACTGGTAGATGACATGCTTTACCAAAAATTAGCCTAAAAGGAGACATCCCAACGGGTGTTTTATAGGCAGTTCGATAAGCCCAAAGTGCTTCACCAAGTCTTTCAGGCCAGTCTTTTCTGGTGGGTTTTACAATTCTCTCTAGAACTCTTTTCACTTCTCTATTGGAAAGTTCATCCATTCCATTTGTTTGGGGGTGATATGCAGTTGAACTTTTATGTACAACCCCATTATTTTTCAAAAGTGATTTCATGGTTCTATTACAAAAATGGGTTCCTAAGTCACTAATCAAGGCACGTGGTGTGCCAAATCTATGGAAGATGTGTGTCTTTAGGAACTCACTAACAGTATGTGAATCATCCTTTCTAGTGGGTTTAGCCTCAACCCACCTAGAAACATAATCAACTGCAAGAAGGATGTATGATAATCCATTGGAAGGGGGAAATGGTCAAATGAAATCGATACCCCAAACATAGAAGATATCATAGAAAATTAAAGGCTTTTGGGGAATTTCATTTCTCTTGGAAATTGTGCCAAACTTTTGGCAAGTGGGGCATGATTGACAGAACTCATGTGAGTCCTTGAAGAGTGAAGGCCAGAAGAATCCAGAGTCTAGAACCTTTCGGGAGGTCCTTTGTGGTCCAAAGTGGCCACCAACAGGCATTGAGTGACAAAATTCTAAGATAGAGGAATGTTCATCTTCATCAACACATCTCCTAATTACCATGTCTGCCCCATTTTTCCAAAGTTTATTTTCTTCCCAAAAATAGTATTTTGAATCACTTTTCAACTTCATTTTCTGTTCTTTTGAAAAAATTTCTGGAAAAACACCAGAAACCAAGTAATTTACAATTGGGGCATACCATGTAACTTTGGAGTAAGAAATGAAAGGTGCTCAGTGGGGAATTCATGATCGATGATTTCAGAATGAGAAGAATTAGAAATTCTACTCAAGTGATCAGCCACAGGGTTTTCTTTTCCTGGTCTATCTTTTATTTCATGGTCAAACTCTTGGAGCATTAGGATCCATCTTATTAGCCTCAGTTTGGAATCACTTTTCTTGAGTAATAACTTTATAGTAGAATGGTTTGTGAAGATGATGATTTTGGCACCTAAGAGATAGGGCCAGAATTTATCTAAGGCAAAAACAACTGCTAAAGGTTCTTTTTCAGTGACAGTGTAGTGAGATTGAGTTTCATCCAATTTTTTTGAGGCATAATAGATGACATGAGAAATTCTTTCTCTTCTTTGACCAAGAACAGCCCCAACAGCTCTATCAGAAGCATCACACATCAATTCAAAGGATAAGGACCAATCTGGGGGTTAGATTATCGGGGCAGATGTAAGAGCAGTTTTGAGTTCAATGAAGGCTCTCTTACAAACCTCATCGAAATGGAAAGTGACATCATTTTGGAGCAACTGAGTGAGTGGGAGGGAAATTTTACTAAAGTTATGGATGAATCTCCGATAGAAACCAGCATGACCGAGAAATGAACGGATGTATCGAACAGAAGTGGGTTGAGGAAGTGATTGGATCACTTCAATTTTGGCAGGATCGACTTCAATATCATCTTTTGAAACTATGTTCCCTAGAAAAATCCCATTTTCAACCACGAAGTGACATTTTTCAAAATTTAACACAAGGTTACACTTGACACACTTCTGAAGGACTAGAGAGAGTGAATGCAAGAATGACTCAAATGACTCACCATAAATGGTAAAGTCATCCATGAAGACTTCCATGCAGTGTTCAATGAATTCTGAAAAGATACTCATCATACACCTCTGGAATGTTACAGGAGCATTACAAAGGCCAAAAGACATTCTTCTATATGCATATGTTCCAAAGGGGCATGTGAAAGTAGTCTTTTCTTGGTCCTGAGGTGCGATTGGGATTTGGAAGTAGCCGGTGTATCCATCAAGAAAGAAATAGTGCGACTTTCCAGCTAATCGTTCCAACATTTGATCAAGGAATGGAAGAGGGTAGGGATCTTTTCTTATTTCAACATTAAATTTCCTATAGTCGATGCACACACGCCATTTGTTTTTCACTCGAGTTGTGACTACCTCACCATGTTCATTTGTGACAACAGTTATCCCACCCTTCTTAGGTACAACTTGAATTGGACTAACCCATTCATTATCAGAAATTGGGTAGATAATACCATCTTGAAGAAGCTTGGTGATCTCTTCCCTAACTACCTCAAGTATGAGTGGATTGAGTCTTCTTTGTGGTTGTCCAATTGGTTTGGATGATTCCTCAAGATGGATGTGATGCATGCAAAGGGCAGGGTTGATTCCTGGTATGTCATCTACGGTTCAACCTAAGGCCTTTTTGTTTTCCTCTAACACTTGAACAAGTTTGGACTCCTCAGTTTCGGTAAGTGAAGAAGAGATAATGATAGGATAAGAGTGATCATGGAAAAGGAATGCATATTTTAGGTGTTCAGGAAGAGGTTTCAGATCAGTCTCATCTTTTATTTGTGGGTTAGAAAATGCAGGAATGGATGAAGGGACTTCAGTTGCTTCAAATTCATTTTCCTTAATACTGTCCAAGGTGGAGCAGTAGAGATCAGAGTTGATGTGGGATTCAAGAGAGTTTTCAAGTTCCTCTAGATTGATGGAGTCTATGAATGAGAGGTCCACATCAACTTCACCATTTATGACTTTGTTAATCATGGTGCAGATTTCACAAGATCCTTTGTCATTAGAACATAAAGAACATGATAGAATGGGCTTTGATTAACTCTTAGAAGTGTCCTCAGAAGCATGGATTGAGAATGCAGAGTGATCCTCAGATGGGTATCGTATGGCTTGGAAAATGTTGAACTTGACCAGTTGGTCACCGAATTCCATGGATAAGATGCCTGAATGGACATAAATCTTGGTTCTCGCAGTCATGAGGAATGGTCTTACTAGAATTAGGGGAGATCGATAAGAGTTTGTCTCACCTTCCATGTCAAGAACATAGAAATCAGCAGGGAAGATAAGATCATTGACTCGGAAAAGGACATCCTCAATTATTCCCTCAGGACTGGCTGTGCTTCGATTGACTAATTGAATGACAACACCCGTTGGATGTAAGGGACCTAAACCAAGGTTGGAGAATATTGATTTGGGCATGACATTAATTGAGGCTCCTAGGTTTATGAGTGCATCATCAAATTTGGAACTTCCAATTTGGTATGGAACCGTAAAGGTCCCTGGATCTTTGCACTTAATGGGTATGGACTCTTGGGTTGTAACATTTTCGAAGGTCCTAAGTTTCCTCTTGTGGGTACACAACTCCTCGAGAAACTTGGCATACTTAAGAATTTGTTTTATGGCATCTAAGAGGGGAATGTTGACTTCAACACGTCTAAACATGTCGAGCATTTCAGGATCAGGTTCAAAGGACTTCTTTGGTTTAGAAACAACTTGAGGAAAGGGAATTAGGTTCCTAAGTGAAATTGAAGGAGGTGAGGGAATGGATTCATGTTCCTTTTCAAGTTTTTTTTTCTTTTCATTTTCTTGGTCAACATTCAAAGGGGGGGTTGGAGGACTTATCTTGAGGCATAGCAATTTGCTTTCCCGATCTAAGTGCAATTGAACTTACATTACCCTTGGGGTTGGGTAATGGTTGAGCTGGAAGTTGGGAAGAATTAGATGGTTGCTGCTGACTAAGGTGGGATGCAAGTTGACCAATTTGGGTTTCAATGTTCTTGAGGCTAGAATGGGTGAAAGAGGCAAGATCTTCCACTGCACTTTCCCATGGTTGCTTAGAAGAAGAGGCTTGTCCCGAATTGGGATTACTTTGATTTTGGTTCCTAGGAAAGCGATTGTATTGGTTTTGGAATTGGTAAGGCTCACTAGGATAATGGAATCCAGGAGGAGGATTATTCCTTTGAGGTGGAGGAAGAAAAGGATAAGGTTGTTGGAAGTTACCAACACCTTGACCATATTGAAATTGGTTTGGGGTTTGAGGAGGGAATTGAGGGGGATGAGAGATGGGATTACTATACCTCAGGCCTTGGTTATAGGAAGAAGAGAAGGGCTCAGAGTGAGGTTGGTTGAAGTTTCTAACAAACTGACCTAATAGTTGAGGATTGATGTTCCGCTGAGCATATGCTGCATTGAGCTCCATTGGTCCAGATGAATCAGATTGATCCTCTTGTAGTTGAGGACATGTGTCAGTTGGATGGGATGGAGATTTGCAGATTCCACAGTTTTTGATAGGTCCAGGAAATAGTGATTGTGGAGAAGATGAGGTTGGGGATTTGGTGGCCACAACTAGTTGTCGCACAAGACCTGTAAGTTCACTCATCCACTCGGTCATCTTGTTCAGATCAATTGATTGATTATCTTGGGCTTGTTTGACTTGAGCATGTGCTCAAGTATGGAATTGTTGTGTGTTTGCATCCATGTTACTTATGAGATCTCTTGCTGGTGTAGGAGTTTTATCAACAAGAGCACCGCCACTTGTGGAATCTATGAGATTTCTCTCCATAGCCAATAATCCCTCATAGAAGTATTGAATCAAGATTTGGTCAGGAATTTGGTGGTGTGGGAATGCTACAACAAGCTTTTTGAATCTCTCCCAGTACTCATGGAGTGATTCACTTGGGAACTGACGGATACCACTTATTTCCTTTCGGATAGAAGCAGTACGAGAAGCAGGAAAGAATTTCTCTAAGAAGAGTCACTTCATGTCATTCCATGTGGTTATGGAACCAGGAGGGAAGTAGTAAATCCATGACTTAGCAGTGTCAGCTAGGGAGAAAGGGAATGCTATAAGTTTTATTTTTTCCTCAGAAACCCCTTGAGGCTTCACGGTAGAGCACACCACTTGGAATTCTTTAAAGTGAAGATGTGGATGCTCACCGGCTAGCCCGTGGAAATGAGGAAGAAGATGAATCAAACCCGATTTGAGTTCAAAGTTAGCCTCTATGTTTGGATATTGAATACCAAGAGGTTGGTAATTCATATCAGGGGAAACAAGTTCTTTAAGGGTTTGTTCCCTAGGATTGGCCATTTCTAATTCAATTGGTTGGACAAGGACTGGTTCTTGAATTATTTGATTATCTCTAATATTCCTCCTAAGTTGGCAAAGTGTTCGCTCAATTTCAGGGTCAAACAAATCTAAGGGATTTTTTGGAAGGCTACGGGACATTCAGAGAGATTTTGGAAGAAAGAGGAAGACGGGTTTTTCTTTGTATTTTTTTTCAGTTTATGATTTTTATGATAATACGGGTTTTTCTTTGGTTTTTTTTTTCAATTTCTTTTTAAAATTTTGTTTTTCTTGGTTTTTTATTACAATAACCAGAAACTAACGAATAATTAAAGCACCATCCCCGGCAATGACTCCATTTGAAACGCACGACCTATTGTTACCTATCGACCAGTCAAAGTTCCGGTGCTCTGCTAATGTGTATAGCAGCACTCGGGTCGAATCCTTGGCGATGATACTTTGTAATAGTTGTTTGTTTTTAGCTGATTTTATTTTGATTAGGGGGGTCTATTTGCAGAGCTTAATTGAAATGATTGATTGATTATATTTGATTTAACAAATTGATAAATATTGGAGTGAGTTCATCATTAGGTTAGTTAAGCTTGTGATATCCTTGAGCTTTGCTTTATATTGCATTTAAATTAACACCCATGTCACAAGTTGACGTTGATTTGAATTTCTAAGTGTTAAGGATTTAATCCAAGCCTTAACTTAACTTAGGGTTCTAATCTTGATCATATCTTGTTTATGGTAGTGTATTTATGGTTCCAATAATCCATGGAAACCACACGTTAAACAAAACAAGTCATTGGCTACATTGAATGCTTATACATCTTAGGGATTAAATTGAATGCTTAGACATCTTAGGGATTAAATTCCTAGATGAGTTGCATAAAAATGTCATACTTTCATCATTTACAAAGCCCTTATCTAGTTTTGTTGTTAATTATAATATGAGGGATTCGTTTCAGTGCTAGAGTTTGCAGAAGTATGGGGGATCCATTTCAGATGTAGTTATGGAAGACTCGTTGGAGGTGGTCAAGATATGATTCAGTTCGATCCGTGCTCAGAAGAATCACTTGGTGTCTTAGGTTGTGATGATTTTGCATAGAGTAGTGAGGCAGTGGTGGTTCTTGTTCCTCAGAGATTGCGAGGAGTCGGTGATCTCATGGGAGGAGTTCCGAGAAAAGTTTAGAGTCGAGTTTATTTCTTCGATCGTGAAGGCGTCCAATCGCTAGGATATTTTTACCCTTTGATAGGGGAGCTCCACTATGTGAGAGTTTGGAATCTGTTTTAGGAACCTTTTACAATATGCTTCGGACCTATTTTCAGATGAGGAGGATTGGGAGAGGCATTTCAAGGAGGATTTGCATCCAGAGATCCAACGCCAGGTCACTCTGTTTATGTTGAAGACATATATTGAGGTGATGGAAAGGGTATAGGTCATTGAGAGGACATTTTATAGAACCAAATCGTCATGAGAGGGGAGTCATCATGATTCCTCATGAATAAGAGATGTGATCTGGGGTTCCCAGTTTTCAGGGTAGAATAATTTCCATTCGGCCGAGGGTAGGTCCCAGCCCTCAACATCTCATTTCTCTGGGGGTGGAGTCTCTCAGACCTATACCAAGGGATAATGCTCTTGTTTTTCTTGTGGAGGGTGAGTTCATAAGTAGAGAGACTTCCCAATTTTTTAGAGTAGTCATCATGCACCAGGTGTTCTGCTCCAGGTTCGTCTGTTGAGGCAGTTCCAACCGAGGCAGCAGCAGTAGGTTGCACTAGCTTTGGATTAGGATAAGGAAGATGGGGCATGCAGAGGACAACCCCGTGATGCTCCCCATCCTCAGAGAGAAGAGTGCGACCATGGTGGTGGTCATCATCAGGGCCAGAGAGGTCATGTAGGAGGTCAAGGTCAGCTTCATTCTTTAGCATTGCCAGCACCAGGCAAGCCAGACATCGTTCGAGGTACCCTTTTCTTGTTTTATACTTGGGTGTATGCCTTGTTTGATTCAGGAGCAACACACTCCTTCATATTAACTACCCTTTTCCATGCTTTGGGACTTAAGGTAGAGAGGCTTCCAGTGCCCTTCGTGATGACTACACCAGTTGGAGGTCGAGTTGACTTGTTTGAAGTATATAGAGACTGTGAGCTAGTGCTGGGGTAGCACAATTCTTGGGGAGATTTCCTATGTTTATAGATACAACTATATGATGTCATCCTTAGCATGGATTGGTTGTATTCAGTACAGTCTATCATGGATTTCTTTAGAAGGCAGGTGGTGTTCTTCGATGCTGATGGAGATTCAATGGTGTTTGTTGGAAAGCGAGACCCTTGGATGGGTTAGAGGCATGTTATTTCCTTATCATCCTTGATGGATGAGCTGATGTTGAGTTTTTCAGAGGTTCAATAGTTGGAGTTTCCCTGGGTCATAGAAGAGTACCCTGATGTCTTTCCAAAAGAGATTTTAGCATTACCCCCTTGATGAGAGATCGAGTTTGGGATCGATATACAGTCAGGAGCGTATCCTATCTATATGTCTCCATATAGGATGAGACCTTCTAAGTTATGAGAGCTACGTATACATCTTGATGGTCTGTTATAGTTCGGTTTTGTTCGATTGAGTGTGTCACTGTCGGGTGCACTAGTTTTGTTCGTGAAGAAGGTTGACGGAAGTTTGTGGTTACGTATCGATTATCATCGCATAAACAAAGTGACAGTGAAGAATCACTATCCTCTTCTGTGGATTGATGATTTATTTGATCAAATGAAAGGTGCAAGTTGGTTCTCAAAAATTGACTTGTGGTTAGGATATCATCAGATGTGTGTGAAGGATGAGGATATCCCGAAGACTGCTTTCCATTGTCTTCATGGGAATTACGAGTTTGTTGAAATACTGTTCGGTGTAACAAATGCTCCAGCTGTGTTCATGGTAATAATGAACGTTGTGTTCTGCGAGTTCCTAGATATGTTCATGATGGTTTTCATCGATGAAATCCTTGTGTACTCCACATCTGAATAAGAGCATGTAGATAATATGCACGCTTTTTTGGGAGTTCTTTGTCAACATTAACTATTTGGGAAGTTGTCGAAGTGTGAGTTTTGGGCTTGAGAAGTCTATTTCTTGGGTCATGTTTTGTCCCAGCTAGGAGTAGCTGTGGATCCATCAAAAATAGAAGCGGTTCTATCTTGGGAAGCCCCCAAGACAGTGGCAAAGGTGTGAAGTTTCCTTGGTCTCGCAGGCTACTACAGGAGGTTCGTAGCTGATTTCTATTGGGTTGAGACTCCTCTAATAGCAATGACCAGGAAGGATCAGGAATTCGTGTGGAATGATCGATGTTAGGAGTCTTTTGAGTATCTAAAGGATAAGTTTTTAAGTGATCTAGTTCGTTGTATTTCAGCAAAGGGAGTTCAATTTGATGTTTTTTGAAATGCTTCGCATCTGGGGTTAGGTTGTGTTTTGATCCAGAATATATCAATTGTTTCTTATGTATATCGACAATTACATCCCCATGAACATAACTATCCCATCCACGATCTTGATTTGGTGGAAGTGGTGTTTTATCTGAAGTTGTGGAGACATTACCTCATTAGAGAGCGCTTTGTGTTTTTCACTGATCATAAGAGCATGAGGTATGTTTTCTCCTAGTGTGACTTAAACTTGCGACAACATTAGTGGATGGAGTTCTTACAGGAATATGACTTCAAAATATCATATACACCTAGGAAGGGGAATGTTGTAGCTGATGCACTGAGCATGAAGTCACGTAGTGATGCAGTGCATGAATCTGGTGATTCGAGGAGAGTAATGGAATAACTTTCAGCATTACATCTCGATATGGGATAAGTTGGGGGAAGAGGTTTTCTTTTTCAGATGACAGTACAATTATCTCTGGTGCAGCCAGTGGAAGAGTCCCAATTGGGGTATCTAGAGGTGGAGGTCTAGAGAGACTGAGTTGTTTTTGGATAGGCCCCTGATGGTTGGTCTAAGGATGAACAACACTGAGTGTTGTATCATGAAAGGATTTTTGTTCCTTTTGAGATGCATGATATGGTTATCATAGAGTTTCATAGTTATCCTTTAGTGGTACATCTTGGAATGAAAAATATGTACCGAGCCTTGAGGAGTCAGTTTTAGTGGCCTGGGCTGAAGCGTGCAGTTGCAAAGTTTTTGTCTCGATGTTTGGTTTGCTAGAAGATGAAGGCCGAGTACTATGTCCTTGGTGGTTTTATCTAGCCATTATATATTCCTCAGTGGAAGTGGGAGGACATATCAATAATTTTTTTTACTGATTTACCTCGAGCTCAGGGAGGACATGACACTATTTGGGTGGTAATGGACTGTTTAACAAAATCAGCCCACTTTATAGCGATCAAGGAGTCAAGCTCAGTGGAAGTTTTGTCGAGACAATATCTAGTGGAGGTGGTGAGACTCCACGGAGTCTCAAGGATGATCATTTCCGATTGGGATCCTCATTTTACCTCTAGGGTGTGGAGAGGTCTACAACATGATTTTGGTTCTCATATATACCTTATCATTGCTTTTCATCCACAGACAAACGGTCAGACAAAGCGGACAATCCATACGCTTGAAGACATGTTCCGCTCTTGTGTCCTAGATTTTGGAGGTTCATGGATGAGGCACTTACCCTTGGTGGAGTTTTCTTACAATAATAGTTTTCACTCCACCATTGGCATGGAACCTTTTGAAGCCTTGTATGACTGACCTTTCCGTTCTAGGTTGTGTTGGACTGGGGTCGAAGAGTCAGAAATTCTTAGACCGGAACTACTGTAGAATACGACAGAGATGGTTTAGGTGATTTGTGATAGGACGAAGACACCACATGATCGTCAGAAATCATATGCTGATCAAAGGAGGAGACC
The DNA here is from genome assembly GCA_963277665.1 of Viscum album. Taxonomy (NCBI): domain Eukaryota; kingdom Viridiplantae; phylum Streptophyta; class Magnoliopsida; order Santalales; family Viscaceae; genus Viscum; species Viscum album. Next base: position 1,082,270,412 of record OY728159.1, read on the forward strand.
TTTGGAGTTTGATGTTGGGGATCACATGTTTTTAAAGGCGACTTTCCGTCGTGGGTAGTGAAGGTTTGGTTGTGGGAGTAAGCTTTCTCCCTAGTCTGTTGGGCCTTTTGAAGTGTTGGATCATGTTGGAGCTATGGCATATCGAGTAGCACTACCCCCATAGATGAGACGGATACACGATGTTCTTCACATGTCACAGCTCCGTCATTATATTCATGATGACTCTCACGTCATCGATTGGGGAGTGATTGATGTTGATGAAGATGTGACCTTCAAGGAGAAGCCTGTGGAAATCCAAGACCACAAAGAGAAGGTGTTGCCCAGGTGTTCTATCCCCTTGGTTCATGTCTTGTGGCAACACAATGGCGTGAAGGAGTGTACCTAGGAATGTGAGTCACAGATACGTGATCAATACCCCAATATTTTTGATTTTTAACTCTTTTCATGTAAAAATGTTCGCTTTGTGGTTATAGACCTTTCATGTTTATAAGATGGATTTATTTTGTTGCTTCTTATGACTTGCTCTCTTTTGAAAGGTATCTTGATGGGTGGTTGTTCAGACCCCTTTTTTGTTTCCTTTTGGGTTGGTTTTGGATTCTCGAGGATGAGAATGCTTTGAGAGTTATCTGATGTAATGGCCTGGACCTCTTTGGTCCATTCCCTTGTTGAAATCTGGTGGTTGAGGTGTTCTGGGAAGTCAAGGAGACTCATCCCCCATACTTTTCCAAATTTACAATTCCATGAACAGTGATTCCAGTTTTATGAACAGTGTCACGGTGTCATCGAAACAGTGTCACATAAATGGCGTCACAAAAATAGTTTCATAGAAACAATGAGTCTATAGTGTCACAGTGTTGCCGAAACGGTGTCACAAAAACGGTGTCACAGAAATGGTGTCACAGAAATGGTGAGTCTACAGTGTCACAGTGTCATTGGAATGGTGTCACAAAAATGGTTTCATAGAAATGGTGAGTCTATAGTGTCACAGTGTCACAGAAACGATGTCACATAAACAGTGTCACCGAATTTGTGTTACATAAATGGCGAGTCTACAATATCATGGTGTCACCGAAATGGTTTCATAGAAATGGTGTCCTAGAAACGGTGTCACAGAAACGGTGTCACAGAAACGGTGTCACAGAAACGGTGTCATAGAAACGGTGAGTCTACAGTGTCACGGTGTCACCAAAATGGTGTCACAGAAACGATGTCATAGAAACGGTGTCACAGAAACGGTGAGTCTACAGTGTCATGGTGTAACCAAAATGATGTCATAGAAACAATGTCACATAAACGGTGAGTCTACAGTGTTTCCAGAACGGTGAGTCTACAGTGTTTCCAAACCGGTGAGTCTACAGTGTTTCTAGAATGGTTTCATATTTCCTTTTAGAAATTTATAGATTCTTCTAGTTTCATCGATTTAACATTTTCTTTGATGTTAAACGCATTCAAGGCCTTTTTAAGGGATTTAAAGGCTGATTCAAAGCCCATAACTCCTATATTATTTTTTCTAAGGTTAGGGATGCCTTTACTTAGTCAAACCATGTGGTTTAATGTGATCCTCTTTTAATGGAAAATCTAGTGTATCTTAAACCGTTTCTCCATTAAATATTCTAAAGGGGCGATATATCTTCCTCCCTTGTTCTTCCTACTTGTTCTCTAGTGTGAGATGCTCAAACCTTTCCTTCCTTCCCATAGAATTCGCGTGATAAAACTTTCCTCCTTGGATTGGTTCCCCTTGAAGTTCTTCTTGCAGCAAGTGCACCCCCTGTTTTGGTGCAACCAAGCAGTATCGATTAATCTTTGATATATGGTATGATCTATCATTATTAATTTGGGTTCATCTCCTTCTATTTCTCCTTGACATGTTATGGAATGCTATCTCCATGTTCCTAATGGACTTTTCTTGGGTGTTGGATAGTGTGGTGGTGTCTCTCCATCCTTGGGTGGATGCAGTCCTCCAAGAGAGGTGATTGTGATTTTTTTGTTAGTCTGTTCAAAGAGAATTGAAGAACTTTTGAGTTAGGGGATTCATGGTTTCTCTTTTCCTTTATTTGAAACTATAGAGTTAGCATGTTTTATCCCACTGGATCACAATGGAAATTGACATAATAAATATTTGAACCAGATAAATAAATTGGAATTGATCGTATGTTATTTCCTCTTGTTTTTCTAGATAGTGTGATATATATGATTTCTTTGTTTAAATTTTAGTTCTTGGTGGAAATTGGTAAAGAACGCAAAAACATAATTAATTTATAATTATTTGGCTAACGATAAAGAGGCATGTAAATGAATCTGTTTGTTGTTGTTGTAATTTGATGTTATTAAAATTGATGTTGTAATAATGTTTAATCAATTTTTGATAGCTACGATAGCTTGATTTTTAGGTTACCCATAGTTGGAACCTACTATTAATGAACCGGTTAATTCAAGATGGATTAAAGAACTAGTTGTTTGATAAATTATATTTTCCTCACAGGGTTATGAGTTACCCTCTTGTTTGTTTAAGGGCCAAGAACCTAGTTGATATGATGTTTTTTTCCTACTGCTTGTTTTGTGATGTGATCCTAGATGGTTGTTGTGATATGTGGGGGCAAGGAGACCCATTAGCTGTGTCAAAAGTTGACACCTAGAGTGGCGAGATGCATCAGTTTATGCATGTGGGTGTCGGGGAGGTCATTGGGGATGATGAAATAGGTTGGATGTGAATGTTCAGATGCTTTCTGATTCTTTTTGGTTATTTATCTTCTTTACTTTCCCCACTACTCAAGGTAGCTGGTTTTTCTTACCCTCCTTCCAAAAGGGGTGAAGACGCATGGGGTATGCCATGTGCTTTCCATGTTTAACTTCTTGAGGGAGGATGAGTCTATGCTCTTGCTATAGGTGGAAAAGACTTTGACGGGTAGTTCATCTACTCACCGAGTTGATTCCCCTTGTGTTTAGTAGCTTAGAATGTTTTTTTAGAATGCTTGAGAATATAGGAAAGTAATAATGTTGTTAATAAATGATTGAATAAATGATGTTAACCCATGGGGTTGGAGCCTGTTGGGATGCAATTCCGAGGTTACAATTTAAAGGAACAATGAATTTTGGGTGTGATGATAATGAAATATAATTTTTAATGGTTAATTAATGTTTAAAGATTTTATTAACATAAAGTGGAACATATAAAAAGGGAATGAAGTATTGTAATAAATCTCTTTAAATGGTTGCGTGATTATAGGATACCTAGTCTTAGGAGTGGTATTCGGGAGTCCGAGAGACGTTAACTGTTGTTGAGTCTGAGACTAGGTTTTTCCCATAGTGTGGTTTTGATCTATATTATATCATGTATTTTTGTGTTTCTATAGGCTAATCCACACCATCAGTTAGGGAAACTGACACCCCGTGGATTCTAATCCCTGGAGGGTGTTTTCCCTAACATTCTGGTGGGAGGATGGATGGATGACTACCCCCTATGGCCCCATTATCTTCTCTTGGTAGTTACTTGTGCTGGTAGGCACATTGGTTAGTTTTCCCCATATATGTGTGTAGAGGGCTGTAATGGCTTGTGATTATTCACACGCATATATTCCGGATATAGTTTTCTATAGACTACTATAGGTGTAACATTTATAGTATGTAATAGCTTGAGGATACTTACTCAATGTGTGGGCTATAATGGATTGAGGTTTAATACCTGATTTATGATACATGTTATGCAATCTATGGTGGCTCCTAGAAAATACCTAGTTACTTTGCTTATATGGCCGTGGTGGTTTTTTTTCATGAGGTGCATGTTGTGGTGATACGCCCAGGTGTTTGTGAGCAATACTTTTTGGAGAGAGATGCTTAGGACGCGCGACATTGGGGAAAAGCGGAAAACAAATGGGGAAGTAGTAGCGGGATACCCTTGATATTATTTACTATATTATATACTCTTGTATGCAATACTTGGTGAGAGTAGCCCTAGTGAGGTTTGGAACTTAGTATACCTGTTTAGGTGATGAGTTAGTTTCACATGTTGTTCATTGTGCTTTAGCATGCTTTCTTTACTTTTGAACAAGAGGCTCTGAGGAGGATCCTACTAAGTATACTGTTATACTCACCCTATGTATATATAAACTATTTTTAGGTCACTTGGAGCAGGTTGGAGATCAGGCTAGTTACTACTAGCTTTGGGTTGAAGGAGCTGTTTGGGCTTCGTGGTCATTGCTGTTTTTACTTCCCTTTGGTAATTGCAGTTTTCTGTTTCAGTTGTAGTAGTTTTGTATGACAACGTATTTCTGTACATGGGATTTCACCTATATTGCAGTCTGAGTTGGAGTTGGTTGGTGTCTATCTTATCTCTCTCTTTCGCATGTCTTCTCTTAGAGGGTAATGCCTTCCATTTGTGTGTTTAATATATCCTCAGTACTAGTCACCGACCCGGGGCTTATTGGAGGTGAGACTTGGGGGTCACTATCTCACTTCCCACATTACCGGCCCAGGAGGGGTACACCTTGTGGGGAGGGGGGCATGACATATTGGAAGAAAAAAAAAACAGTTCCTTAGGTGTGAATAATTGAGAATAAGAGGTTATTTTTTATAAGACAGGGGAGGGGCACTTTTAGAATTAATTCAAATATTAAATTAATATATATTAATTTTTATGTCCAAATGGATAAAAATTGATTATATTTGAAGAAAATATGAGGATGAGTCAAAATAATCTCATAAAATAAAATTTAGATAATTTTGGATTAATTTTTTACAATTATATTTTTATTTTAACCCTTCATTAACCTTTTTCCAATTACGATGATATCAATATTTTTTCCCTTAAGGGGTTCATATAGTAACTATAAAAGGAATAAATGTCCCATAAATGGAATATGGTTGATTTAATAAACCATATCACATTCACTTGTTGAAATATAATATTTTTAGGAATTTTGAACCATTTAATAAAATATTATTTATTATAAAATAACATTAATGTCAATTTTAGAGTTATTCATTTAATTTGGTTTTTAAAACTATAATAAAATAATGAAATTAGAATCCAATGCATAAAAACCTATATAATATGTTATTTTTATATAAAAAATCATGGAATGAAAAAATTAATTTAAATTAATTTAATTTTAATATTTTTAATATCATTTATTTTATTTTTATATTAATTGAATAATTACTGCATCAGCATTGCATAAGATTTTAAGGTAATTACTTCATCACTAAAAATAAAAAATAAATTACCACGATAAAAAATTAATTTATATTTTTATATAATATCTATAAACAAACATATCCTCTATTTATCCCTATTGGTCGGAGTGGATACTCAAGAGGGGGGGTGAATTGCGTTCCAATTAAAATTTCTGTAAAAAATGTTTCTCTTAAAATCCACCAATTTAAAAACAAAGTTAAACTGTAGTGAATCTATACAGAGTGTAAAGGTTCAATTAGTTTCTCAAAGATTGATTAGGTCTCAGTTAACTTAATTTGAAGATTAAATTAACTTTTGAAATAAACTTACTGGTTTACAATAAGTATAAACACTTGCGAATTTAACTATCAAAGTAGCTTTAAAATAATTTTTTATTTCAAAGTAATAGCAGCGGAATATGTAAAGTATATATGTAATACTTATAGACTTAAAATAAAATCACATCAAAGTTAACCAAGAGGTTCAGTCTCAAGCCGAGACTTATTCCTCTCAACAATTTATATAAATTGATCCACACCCTGGATTGGGGCTAAACAACAGTACACTACTGTTCTAGTACAAAGACCTCTACCACAGTTCTTCATGGGAAAAAAAAACAACAACACACAGGCTGTTCAGGTCTTACTCGACCTCTACCACCATCCACAGTGGGAAACAAAGAGTTATGATGTTTGAGTGAGGATTTAAGAATCCTCCAGTTTAGCATAGGAGACAGTGTGTGTGTAAAATAAACAGGGTACACACACTGCTCAAAATGTAAAGAAAGAATCACTAAAAGAAGTATGATTGAGTTTAGAAATGCTTTAGTAATTAGTAGTGCAGCTCTGGACTCGTTTGGTTTATCAGAAAAGCTTCTGAGTCCTTCTCTGGTTTTTCTTAGAAAACAGAGTGTCGTTTTCTTCCTTGATTCTTGGTCCAACTTAGCAGCCTGAGTGTATGAAATGTTTGTTGTGGTTCTTCACTCAATATGCAACTAGTGTTCTCCTCTAGAATAAGTTTCTTCGTGTATTTCCATGATTTTTGGAGTATGGATGTAGATTAGAGAACAATGCTCCACATTTGAATGCTGTTCAGCTCTTGGCTCTTTCACCCTTCATGTGTCTTCTTAGTTTTTTTGCTTTCAAGGAGTGTCATATGCATCTCTATCTATATTATCCAGTGTTATCTTTCCATCACTTTATATCTTTCATCTTCGGAAGAAAAAATAATCTCCTTTTGCATGGGTACTAGGTACGGTTCTCTGACATGAAACAGAAATCATTAAATAACATTAACTGCATTAAAACCATCAAATGTAACCGTTAGCTAAATAAATAAATAGTATGAAGAGTATAGGGTTTGACTGGTTTGTCAAGCATTAGTAGCGTTCGATTGGTAGACGTGCACGGTGGACTTTGTGTCGCAAAACCTTCCATAGGTAGCTCTTTTGAACTTGCATCGGTAGCTCATATACTGGTGACTTTAGTTCCATCGGTAGCTCTTGTTATCGGTAGCTGTCTCTCCATCAGTAGCTCTTGTTATCAGTAGCTGTCTCTCCATCGGTAGATCTTTTTATCAGTAGTCTATCGGTAGACTTATACTACCAGCAAACTTCTATCGGTAGCTCGATATATCAGTTACTATACTTGTATCAGTAACTATCTGTGAACTGGCTCTATCGGTAGCTCTGGTCTGTTCTGTATCAGTAGGTCGGTAGACTGGTTCTATCAGTAGACTTCCTCATATCGGTAGATCTGGTTTGTGATTCAGTACTCGTATCAGTAGGCTTACTCTATCGGTAACTACTAGTAGACATTCACATCGGTAGCTCGTCTGTTTTGTCGGTAGACCTTGTGTCTGCTTATCGGTAACTCTGGTGTGTCGGTGACTTTAGTGTATCGGTGACTCTATCTATCGGTAGACTAAGTCTATCGGTAGACTGAGTACCGGTAGCTCTAGCTAAACGCAGATCAGTGACTTAATACTTATCTGTTTCATACACAACATATCCAAATGGGTTAGAATTACTTCATAACATATATAAACATGGATAAAAAAGGATTAAACAAGGATTATCATCTTGAGCACAGATTGAAAGAATTAATATATAGAAAAACATTAGGTTGAGATTATCAAAGTATATGAAAGCATAATTGGGATTATCAAAATAGGTGAGGTCAACAATACCCCCCTTTTTGATAATCACAACTTATGATATTATCATTTAAAAAAAATTTATCAGAGGATATATAATTAAGCTCAATTTTCTCAGAGAAAACAGTATGGTATAAAACATAATTTATCAGAGATAGAATTAAATGTATCAGAGATAAAAGAAAAATCCATGATATCAAAGGTAAAATTTAGTGGTATCAGAGAACATCAGAGAACTAAATGAAATGATATCAGAGGATGAGAGTAAAGGCACTGGTATTAGAGGATGAAATTTAGAGGTATCAAAGGGTCAAATCATGATAACTATTAGATAAAATTTCTCTCCCTTTCATTAATATCTCTCCCTATTTTGATACTTAGAGAGTATTTCTCCCCCTTTGTAAAATATTTCTCCCGCTTTGTGATAATCAAAAAGTGGGAAATAATAAAGAGAAGTGTAACAATAGAAATAGAATAAAATCACTTGTATTAAATGTGACAAATAGGTACAAAGACAGAAAACAAAATACACAGGATTCCTATCAAATAGTCCAGCCACTGGATCAATCCACATCCTCAATGTGAGATTTTCCCTTGGGGTCAGAAGAGGATTCAGGTGGTGAGGATTCTGGTGAAGGCTTAGGAATTCTTGAAAAGACCACAGGAGGCTGAGCAACTGACACTGTGCCTGGCCTATATTGAGTAGTCCTTTGTGTGATCATAGGTGTGAGGCTTCGAATGGATTGAACATGAGTCATCTGAATTGGATAAGCAGTAGAGGCAGAGGCAGGCAAAGTGGGAGGGACCATTACTGGCCTAGCATCAACATGCAGAAAAGGCAGCAACAAATTTCTGAAATCCATAATGATTCCTCCTCCTCTCTCCATATCGGATATGAAGTCATCCTTGTTCTCCATAAACTTATCCAACGCTGGAGTCAATTCTCTTAGCTTGCTAACTTGTTCTCTGAAGACTTGATTGACAGGAGGCAGTTTCATATTCTCAATCAGAAGCTTAAAATGACTGGTCATTTGGGTCTTTGTGTAAATCTTGGAGAAATAGGAGTCCACCTTTTCTTTCAATTCTGTTTGAGAGGCAGAGGATTTCCTCATGTAGTCTTGTACTATCTTCATAATTTCTCTGGCTGAATCTCTGGTAGAAAGAACAACTCTTCTCAGTTCAGATGAGTCCACATAGCCACTGGTTGAGGCAAAACCAAGATCTTCTTTCATTATAGCTCGAATTTGATTCAAATCCATCGAAGGTTTAGATGCAAGAGAACCAACAGAGAAAGATATAGTCTCTTTGAAGCTTTTGGTCAAACCACTGATAAGATTTTGAACATCAGATTCCTGGGTTTTAATATGATCTTTCATAGAAGTTTTGAAACCTTCAAATACTGAAACCATCTGACTTACAACACTCTTCACATAAGCTAAGTCCTTATCTGCTTGGGATTTTGAGCTCATGTAAGAGTCTAAAGAAACAACAGATTCCTTTAGAGCTTCAAGATCTGCTTCAAGTCTAGAAACTTGAGTCTGGAATTCTTTAATTTCTTCAACTATTTCGCCCATAAAAGTTGATAAATTGCAGGAAAGAGATAGTTCAAAAGATCTTTCCAGCATAACCATTTCTTCAGCAAAAGTGTTCTTCATCTCAGCAACTGAGGCACGGAAAGATTCTTTCAGCTCATCCCTTAAGACATCCATATCAGCCTTGGTAACCAAATCAGTAGGTGCAACTGCTGCAGATGCTCTTTCAGAGCCTAAACTGACCACATAGTCAGTCATAACTGATTGAATTGAAGATACCATAGAAAATTCCATTTTATTTACCTCTTCCACAAAACATTCATTAAGGTTTTTCTTCAGCTTATCCAGGTCATGCATTCTGACCACATATTCAGGCAATAACTCAGAATTGACATCATAAGTAATCTTAAGTCTATTGTGAGATGCCTCATTATCTGAATCACGATAGTCTAAACCACAGACTATAAAACCAAGGTCTTCTGCCCAATAATTAAAACCAACATCCATTGTAACACTTCCAAACTTAGATCGATGCTCCCCCTCAATGGGTGCATCCTCAATTAGGATAACAATATTCTCAGCAACATCCACAACAGCATCCTCAGCAGGTCTTTCATCCTGAGGAGAATCTTCCACTATTATTTCCATCACTGCAGCAGCAGGAGGGTCTTCTGGATTAGGTAAGGGTATGTAAACTTCATTTGCTTCCTCAGTAGGTACTAAAGATTGTCCAATCACTAGAATCCAACTCAAATTAGCTGACAGAGATGCTTCACTCTCATGAACATCTTCTTCATTTTCTACAACAGCCACTTCAACAACCTCTAAAGCAGCTTCTTCATTATCTGGTTTATGTTGAACTAGATTTTTAGGAGCTGGGCTAGGAGGCAAGTCAGGGTCTGCTCCTTCATCCGTAGAGGACTCTTCCTCTTCTGAATCATCACTGTATTCTGGATCCTCTTCATCAGGTCCCAGACCTGGATCCCTCACATTCTTTGGTCTTGAACACTACTGAAAAAATACCCTATACCAACGGTTTGGAACTGTTGGTATAGGCCTCCAAACCATTGGTATAGGATATACCAACGGTTTGGAGGACCGTTGCCAAGTAAGTCGTGACAATAGGTCTATACCAACAGTTTTGGGAAAACCATTGGTATAGACCTATACCAACAGTTTCAAAAACTTTTGGTATAAGTAGAATGAAAATCTATACCAACGGTTCTCAAAACCGTTGGTATATGTATTTCAACAAAAACATTCAGTGGGATTTGATCCCAGGACCTCTAGTTTATAATTGAATGACTTAACCACTAACCTAACATGACTTTTGTGAACATAATTTCGTAAATATATATATGTAGTGTAATAATTATTTTAAATTTTGATTTATATAATGTTCTCGGTAAGAAGATTCGATAAAAAATAGAAGGACCTATACCAACGGTTTTGAGAACCGTTGGTATAGGTCCTTTGATTTTGGGACCTATACCAACATTTTTGTACAAACCGTTGGTATAGAGGGGACCTATACCAACGGTTTTTCCAAACCGTTGGTATAGGGTCTCTATAATGGACCTATACCAACGGTTTGTCCAAAACCCTTGGTATAGGTCCAAAATAATGAACTATACCAACGGTTTGGCCAAAACCGTTGGTAAAAGTCATATTTCCAGCAGTGAAAGGATGATTTACAGGATTAAACTTTTCATACACCCTCTGCTCATCATTGACCCATTCTCCTCTCCAAGTGTTTCAATTTATTTTCATGTACTTACAAACTGTAGTTGTGATACAGAAGTTATTATTCACTACCACTGTCTCATATTGAGACTCAGAAACCCCTTTTACCTTGACCATCACAGAGATTAGCTTAGAAAAGAATAGGGCATTTGTCTTTGATTTCGGCCTTGTCATATCTTCCATCTGGAGCATCAGCAATCTGCACAAATTAACCTTTACACAATGTCTTAAGAGGTGCAGGAGATAAATATCCTGATATCTCAAATTAGCAAAGTCTCCTCTCCTCAGTATCAAGACATGTTGAATAAATTTGAACAAAAATCTGTTCTCTCCATCCATTTATGCAGCAACTACTTATCTTTGACTTCCATCACCAGTCAGCTTTTCCAAAGCAATCTCATAATCGAAAATGTCACTGGTAGGTGGCATGGCTCTCGTGACATATCTAGATACTCCTTCATGTGGAACTTTCAAGAACTCATCCCATTCAACAGATGAAAACGATATCTCCTTTCCATTCACAAAAGAGGTTACTCGATTTTCATTCTCTGATTCATCAAAGGTTACAAAATCGTAAAACTGTTTTACTAATTTTGGAATGTAAGGACCATTGTTGTTCGAAAAACACTCTACCCATTTTTGATCTTCAAGAACTTCAAGCACTAAGGACCTGCTAGGTAGCAGCCATTCTATACACAGTTCCTTTTCAATCACAATAACTCAATTTTGTAGATGAGGATTCACTGGTCGTCTCCCCGACCTAGTTCTAGCAACACTTCCACTACCACTTGCTTCTTGCTCGGTCCTTTTCTTCTTTGTTTTTGGCTCAATAGAGTCATCTCTGACGATAGGAAGTTTGGTTTTTGCCATTTCTGGTTCGAAGTATTTAGGGTTCTCTAAGGATTCAGGAGCTAAGGTTCGAGGGTTAAGGTTTGAGGCTCGGTGGATTTAGAACTAGATCGGACTTTAGTTTTATTATTTAGGAATCATAAAATAAATAAATAAAATGAAATAAAGTAAAAACGATTCAGATTCTGGTGGCAGATAGAAGTTTTAAAACAATGCACATCGGTGAGAATTTCTATCAGTGAGGTTACATCAGTGAGGTTTCACATTAGTGTGAATTTTACATCAGTGAGAATTTTACATCGGTGAGAATATCACATCGGTGAGAATATCACATCGGTGAGAATTTTACATCGGTGAGAATTTCTACCGATTGGGGTTAAACATTCCTAACTCGTGTCTAATGTAACTTAACCTATCCGAACTCAAAGGTTTGATGAAAATGTCGGCTAGTTGATGTTCAGTGCCTATAAACTCAAGAGTAATATCACCCTTTTGGTAATGATCTCTCAAGAAATGGTGCCTTACATCAATGTATTTGGTCCTAGAGTGAGAGACAGGGTTCTTCAAGATATCTATTGCACTAGTATTGTCACAGTTGATTGACACGTGCCTAAAGTCATATCCTTAGTCCAAAAGAGTGTGTTTCATCCACAGAATTTGTGCACAACAACTACCAGCAGCTATGTACTCTACTTCGGCAGTGGATAATGCTATAGAATTCTGATTCTTACTACACCAATATACTAAAGACTTTCCCAATAAATGACATGTTCCTAAAGTTCTCTTTCTATCCAACTTGCAACCAGCAAAGTCAGCATCTGAATAACTCATTAACTCAGAGGGATGTCCTTTTGGGTAAAACAAACCAAAGTTTACAGTATGTTTAAGATACTTAAAAATTCTTTTAACAGAAAGTAAATGAAATTCTTTTGGATTAGCTTGAAATCTTGCACACATACACACAATAAACATAATATATGGTCAACTAGCAGTAAGGTAAAGTAAGCTTCCAATCATACCTCTATAATTGGTTTGATCCACTGGTTTCCCAGTTTCATCTGCATCCAATTTACAAACACTACTCATAGGAGTTTCAATTTCCTTAATACTATCCAAACCAAAATGTTTTAAAATATCCTTTGTATATTTACTTTGATTCAAGACAATACCATTTTCATGTTGAAACACTTGAAATACCAGAAAATATTTAAGTTCTCTCATTAAACTCATTTCAAATTCATTTTTCATACTCTTTGAAAAATCAGTACATAAATAATGTTTAGAAGATCCAAAAATAATATCATCAACATAGATTTGAACTATTAAAACATCTTTAGAAATTATTTTAATAAAAAGAGTTGGATCAGCAATCCCTTTAGTAAAACATTTTGAAATAAGAAAATTACTAATTCTATCATACCAAGATCTTGGAGCTTGTTTTAAACCATATAAATCTTTAGAAAGTTTAAAAACTTGATTTGGAAAATTAGGATTAATAAATCCTGGTGGTTGTTCAACAAAAATATCTTCAACAATAAAACCATTTAGAAAAGCATTTTTGACATCCATTTGATATAACTTGAAATTCAGATGAGCAGCATATGCAAGTAAGATCCTAATGGTTTATAATCTGGCTACAGGTGAAAAAGTTTCCTTATAGTTTATTCCTTCTTCTTAACTCTATCCTTGTGCAACTAGTCTAGCTTTGTTTCTAACTATGTTTCCAGACTCATCAACTTTGTTTCTAAAAACCCATTTTGTGCCTATTGTTAAAGTGTCCTTAGGTCTGTCAACTAATTCTCAGACTTTGTTTCTTTCAAATTGATTTAACTCTTCTTGCATATCCATTACCCAAAATTCATCATTGATAGCATCGTTGATGTTTTTAGGTTCTAGCTGTGAAAGAAAGGCTTGATGTTCAACCTGGTTTCTTAGAGAATCTCTAGTCTGTGTCCCTCTATCAAGATTACCAAAAACAACATCCAAAGGATGATTCTTTAGAATCCTTCTTGATCTAGTAAAGGTAGGGCTATAAATTTCAGGTTCATCTATAGGTTCAGGTTCCATAGCAGCAGATTCTGGAATATGTCCAGAACTGGATGTTTTTACAGCAGGTTATTTAGATTTATCATTAAGGTTCAGAATACTCAAATCTTCCTCAAGATTTTTAAGAGGTTTTAGGCTCATGTGGATCAGTTTCATCAAACTTGATGTGAACATATTCTTCCACACATTTGGTTCTTTTATTAAAGACTCTATAGGCTTTGCTAGTTAAAGAATAACCAAGAAAAATTCCTTCATCACTCTTAGAAGCAAACTTGTCCAGATTATCCTTTGTATTAAGAATAAAAACTTTGCAGCCAAAGACTCTAAAGTAACTAACTTTAGGTTTTCTATTATTCTACAACTCATAAGGGGTCTTCTTAAGAACTGGTCTAATTAAGACTCTATTAATAATATAACAATCTGTATTCACAGCTTCATCCCAAAAGTAAATAGGCAGGTCATATTCATTAAGCATGGTTCTAGCTATTTCTTGAAGGGTTCTATTCCTTCTTTCTACTACACCATTCTTCTGAGGTGTTCTAGGAGAATAAAAGTTGTGACTATATCCATTGTGTGAGCAATAAGATTCAAACTCATGATTTTCAAACTCACGGCCATGATCACTTCTTAGAGTTTTAATCTTAAGTCCACTAAGATTTTCTACAGATTTGGAGTATTTAACAAAGTAAGAACAAACTTCACTTTTGTGAGCTAAGAAGTATACCCAAGTATATCTAGAAAAGTCATCTACTAAAACATAGACATAGTAATTCCCATTTAAACTATAAAATATTGATGATCCAAACAAGTCCATGTGAACTAGCTCGAGAGGTTGAGAAGTTGAAACTTATTTCTTTGATTTAAAAGAAACTTTATGTTGCTTTCCCTTTTGATAGGGATTACAAACTTTGTCATTTGGGAATTCAAGTTTAGGTAGGTCTCTAACTAAGTTTTTCCTAGTTAATTTTCTAAGTGAATAGATGTTGCAATGTCCTAATCTTCTGTGCCAAAGCCAAGACTCTTTATGAAAAGCATTTAGACAAGTAACATTTTGTTTAGCTAAAGAATTTAAATCAACTGCATAAACATTTTCATTTCTTAAAGCAGAAAATACTAAAAAAATTTTAGAATTAAAAAAGTTACAAGAATCATTTTCAAACTTCACATTAAATCCATCATCACATAATTGAGAAATACTTAACATGTTATATTTAATTCCATCAACAAATAAAACTTTAGAAATTAAAACTGAATTATAGTTACCAATCTAGCCTAGGCCGATGATCTTTCCTTTAAAATCATCACCAAAGGTGACATAGCCTCCATCAGCCTTTATTAAACTTTTGAAACATGAATAATATCCAGACATATGTCTTGAACATCCACTGTCCAAGTACCATACCTTCTTGTGAGAACTCTTCAAACAAGTTTCCTACAAAACAGATTTAGATAGGAAATTATTTTGGTACCCAGATCTTCTTGGGTCCATAAAGGTTAGCAATCAAAGCTTTAGGTACCCATATTTGTCTTATGGGTCTCATATAATTTATAGAATCAATAGATTTTGAAAGATAAACTTTAGTTGATCTATAAACATATGAATAACTGGTTGAAGCATAGGGATTTCCAGAACTAGAATAAACAGAATTTTGTCCAGACATAGGAATAAATCTATTCTTAACAAGCTGTCTCTGTCCAGGTTTGTAGCCTATTCCAGTAGTGTATTTTGGTGCAACTTGATTTCCTAGAATTTGAGTTAGTGTATCCTTTCCATTTGTAAACTTCTCTAAGTATTTTCTAAGTTGCTCATTTGACATTTTTAGTTCTGTATTCTCCTTTAATAGTTGAGCATTTTTCTCTTTTTCAATAGTAAGTTTGGTTTTAACAGTAGTAGTGAGAGAATGCTGTTTCTTTAATGATTTGTATTTATCCTTAAGTTCATTGCATGTCTCTTCCAGCATATTACAGTATTCAAATAATTCCTCACTAGTCATGTTTTTAGAATCAGAATCATATTCTGCATCATCTCCAGAATAATAGGAATTTAAAACAGGAGTATCTAAAGTTACCTCAGATGTGTTGGTCATGAAACACATGTTGACATGATTCTTCTTAGAATCAGTAGCTTATAATTCACTTGTGCTGTCTTCAGATGCACTCCAGGTAGCCTTCATAGCTTTCTTATACTTCTTGTCCTTATAATCATATTTCTTTTTGAATTTTAATTTTGGACAATCATCCTTGATGTGTCCTTTCCTTTTACACTCATATAAGACTATTTCATCATTCCTGTCAGCTTTCTTCCAATCCTTTTTCCAGTGTCCCTTGTTGTCATACTTTCTTTTGTAGTTAGATTTCATGAAGAATTTCTTCTTCCTATAAAGCTTCTTGAATCTCCTGGCTATCTGAGCCATCTCAGCATCACTATCTGAATCAGAATCTTCACTGGTTGAACTCTCAGTAGGTATTTGAATTTTCTCCTTGCCTTTACTCTTAGAAGCAGTAGACTTGAAAGCTACGGATTTTTTCTTAGGTTCATCATCTTCCTCCTTATTCACCTTGAGTTCTTCCTCATACATCATTAATTTACCAATAAGCTCCTTTACTGGCAGTGCTCCAATGTCACATGACTCTGTGATTGAGACAGAGGTGCCTCTCCATCGTTCTGGCAGACATCTCAGTATCCTCATAATTTTTTCCTCAGTTGGAACAACTTTCCCAAGTGAACTCATTGTATTGACTATCTCATTAAACCTGAGATACATATCAGAAATAGGTTCATCAGTTTTCATTTTAAAATTGTCATATTTAATAGTATAAGTATTCAATCTCATTTCTTTAACATTGGTTGTTCCTTCATGAGAAACACCCAAAGTATCACATATTTCAAAGGCAGTTTTACAAGTAGAAATTCTATTAAACTCTTCATCTCCTAAAGCACAGTACATGGAATTCATAGCTTTACAATTATTATTGTAAGTAGTCTTTGTAGGTTCATCCCAAGTTGTTCTTTCAGTTTCTGGAATTTTATATTGAGACTCTATAGCAGTCCAAATATCAAAACCCATACTTTCTAAATGAATTTTTATTTTCAGTTTCCACTGGGCATAGTTTGTACCATTGAATAAAGGTGGCCGGTTAGTAGCAACACCCTCTAGTCTATTATCCATAACAAGATTTTAGAAAATAATTTTAAAGAGGTAAAAATTTAGAACTAAAAAAAATTTAAGATCTTTAAAGATGCAACTAAAATCACAGTTGAAAAACAGAGTATTTCAAAAATCCTTTAACAAAAACAATCCTCTGATACCAAATGTTGGTCAAAGTGGATACTCAAGGGGGGGGGGGTGAATTGAGTTCCAATTAAAATTTATGTTAAAAATGTTTCTTTTAAAATCCCCCAATTTAAAAACAAAGTTAAACTGTAGTGAATCTATACAGAGTGTAAAGGTTCAATTAGTTTCTCAAAGATTGATTAGGTCTCAGTTAACTTAATTTGAAGATTAACTTAACTTTTGAAACGAACTTACTGGTTTACAATAAATATAAACACTTTCAAATTTAACTATCAAAGTAGATTTAAAATAATTTTGTATTTCAAAGTAATAGCAGCGGAATATGTAAAATATATATGTAATACTTATAGACTTAAAATAAAAGCACAGAAAAGTTAACCAAGAGGTTTAGTCTCAAGCCGAGACTTAGCCATCTCAATAATTTATATAAATTGATCCACACCCTGGATCGGGGCTAAACAAAAATACACTACTGTTCAGGTACAAATAACTCTACCATAGTTGTTCATGGGAAAAACAAACAACAACACATAGGCTGTTCAGGTCTTACTCGACCTCTACCACCATCCACAGTGGGAAACAAAGAGTTATGGAGTTTGAGTGAGGATTTAAGAATCCTCTAGTTTAGCACAAGAGACAGTGTGTGTGTAAAATAAATAGGGTACACACACTGCTCAAAATATAAATAAAGAATCACTAAGAGAAGTATGATTGAGTTTAGAAATGCTTTAGTGATTAACAGTGTAGCTCTAGACTCGTTTGGTTTATCAGAAAAGCTTCCGAGTCCTTCTCTGGTTTTTCTCAGAAAACTGAGTGTCGTTTTCTTCCTTGATTCTTGGTCCAACTTAGCAGCCTGAGTGCATGAAATGTTTGTTGTGGTTCTTCACTCAAGATGCAGCTAGTGTTCTCCTCTAGAATAAGTTTCTTCGTGTATGTCCATGATTATTGGAGTATAGATGTAGATTAGAGAAAAATTCTCTACATTTGAATGCTGTTCAGCTCTTGGATCTTTCACCCTTCGTGTGTCTTCTTAGTTTTTTTTGCTTTCAAGGAGTGTCATATGCATCTCTATCTATATTATCCAGTGTTCCTTTTCCATCACTTTATAGCTTTCAGCTTCGGCAGAAAAGAATAATTGCCTTTTTCATGGGCATTAGGTACGGTTCCCTGACATGCAACAAAAATCATTAAATAACATTAACTGAATTAAAACCATCAAATGTAACTGTTAGCTAAATAAATAAATAGTATAAAGAGTATAGGGTTTGACTGGTTGGTCAAGCATTAGTAGCGTTCTATTGGTAGACGTGCATGGTGGAATTTGTGTCGCAAAACCTTTCATCGGTAGCTCTTTTGAACTTGCATCGGTAGCTCATATACCGGTGAATTTAGTTCCATCGGTAGGTCTTGTTATCGGTAACTGTCTCTCCATCAGTAGATCTTGTTATCGGTAGCTGTCTCTCCATCGGTAGCTCTTTTTATCAGTAGTCTATCGATAGACTTATACTATCAGCAGACTTCTATCGATAGCTTGATATATCAGTGACTATACTTGTATCAGTAACTATCTGTGAACTGGCTTTATCAGTAGACTTCTATCTATCGGTAGCTCTGGTCTGTTCTGTATCGGTAGCTCAGTAGACTGGTTCTATCAGTAGACTTCCTCATATTGATAGCTCTGGTTTGTGATTCAATACTCGTATCAGTAGGCTTACTCTATCGGTAACTACTGGTAGACATGCACATCAGTAGATCGTATGTTCTGTCAGTAGGCCTTGTGTCTGCTTACCGGTAACTCTGGTGTGTCAGTGACTTTAGTGTATCGGTGACTCTGTCTATTGGTAGACTAAGTCTATCGGTAGACTGAGTACCGGTAGCTCTAGCTAAATGTAGATCAGTGACTTAATACTTATCTGTTTCATACACAACATATCCGAATGGGTTATAATTACTTCAGAACATATATAAACATGGATAAACAAGGATTAAACAAGGATTATCATCTTCAGCACAGATTGAAAGAATTAATATATAGAAAAACATTAGATTGAGATTATCAAAGTATATGAAAGAATAATTGGGATTATCAAAATAGGTGAGGTCAACAATCCCTATGTTAAAAATATATTTTAGTTATTAAAAGAAATAGTGTGACATTTTTGTATTTTTATTCACTTAAATATTATAAAGATGAAAATAATGTCCAAATGGAAAAAAAATAACATATATTAAACTTTTTGATGATTATGGATGATATATACTCATAAAATAAAATTAATTCAAGTGTTAGGGTCATTCGTTTGTCATTATCATTTAATTTTTAACCTTTATTATCCGATTTACCATTTACTGTGATAAAAAAAATTACTAAGGTTACTATTCATAATGTTAAAAAAAGAAAGGTAAATTTTAAAAAAAAATCATACCCACTAATTCCAAATATGGAATAATTTTTTTAATATTAAAAAAATAGAAGTGACATAATTTAATTTAAAATTAAACAAAAAAATGTGATGAAAAACAACTTTTCAAAAAATTCCCTTTTTATGTATAAAATGGTTTTATACTAAATTAAAATATAAAATTAATTTAAAAAAAACATAATTGGATTATTTAAAAAAAAGTAACTAATGAAATTTTAAAAATAATAAAAAATTAAATTTTAGTTTATAATTACTTTGAAAGAAAATTGAAAATTGAATAAAAATCAGTGTTTTTCGCTATTCATTGAAAAATCAAAATTTTCAAAAAAATTTCAAACATTCACAACAAGATAATTATGAAATGGTTATTTAAAAAATTATATCAATTCTATAAAATAAATTTTATAATGGATCCATAAATTAATTACACCATATGCTTATAAAAACCAATAAGAAACCATTTTTGAAGAAAACATATCTTTGAAGAATAAAATGGATTTACTAAAAATTGAGTAATTATTTACTAATAATTTAGAAATAAATTTATATTTAGTAGTAAATTTATATATTTTTCAAAAATAAATTAATTATATTCATACCGGTGAATTTAACGGCTAGTTTACAATGGTCATGTTTATATAATAATATTTCACGGTTCGTTTAAGATCGGTGTTGCGTATATTATATATTATCAAACACAATATTATTTTAAGATATCAGGATATTACATTCTACCCCTTAAATAAATTTCATCCTATCAATTTTAACTTGGGTTGATAATAAAGTGTTTGACATTTAATAATACCTTTTTTTGAAATCCCACATTATAAAAAGGGTTAATAAAAATTCCTCTTGAAAAGAGGGAAAGGGAAATATGAAAGTTATCTAGAATAACATCTATTAGGTTTCAAAATAGGATAAAATTAGTGGTAAGTGAAAATATGGACATGGAAGGGAAAACTAATGTCCATGTACTAATCGAGAGTAATAGAGAACAAGATCCGGAGAAAGTTAACAACCTCAAAATCATAACTCTGTATTGGGTGATGAGATCATTGATTCATCAAAAAATGAAGGTAATAGGATAACATTTTTGTTTCAAGATCATTTTCCTAGGGTTGAGGAATTATATTACAATCTAGAATAATAAAATAAGGAAATATACTTACTTTACAAGTATAATTTAATCATTTAATTAATTTTCATCATAATATCATATTTTTCTCCAAATAATGAGTATTACAGATTTTTTTTATTCCTCAATCACTAAAATAAACTTCTATCATATCATATAATTATAAAAAAGTACAAAAATCTATTAACTAAAACCAAAATGGTTATTACTAGGTAATACAATCTCTAAAATGAATGAACCTTTATATGAAGAAATACAACATGAATTTAAAAAATTTAATAGCAACATCCAAAGTTCAAACTAAATAATTCTGTAAATAATTATCCTTACAATTCTTCAAAAATATTCCTAACTATGATTGAAACCAAAAAATTATAATGATTTTATCACATATTCCTCCATGATATCTTAATCATTTCCATAAATAAATAACCCTATATCCAAAATAACTTCTATAACCTCAAGAATAATGAATGTTTTAACCTTAAATGTTATCTCATTACTTTCAACTTAAGTCCCCAAAAATGTTATACCATTATTCTTAAATAATAATTCACATTAAACCTAGGAGTTACATACACCTCAACCTAAAAAAATTATTTCCTAAGATATCATTAATCACCTCAAAATATTTTCTCTTAAAACCTAAAAAGTGGTGACTAATACATTAAAATTATGATTAAACATAAACTTATAAACCCAATATGGTACTCATAACTCTTAAGATAACTTTACATGATAACATCATAATCTCCAAAGTTGTATTAATCCTTCTCTGATACCAACTGTAATAGACATAAACTCACACTTCTGGATCTGGTGTAAGAAGCAAAAAAACTACATTTATATATTTGATACCAATAAATGTGACCCAATTTATACCATCCAAAAAATACAAAATCAAAAGGAAATATTTGATCACTTATATACCCAAGGACATTTTTTGTTGAGAGTTTCATAGAATTTGAAAAAACTCTTAAAAAAACAACATGTAGTGACCTAAACCTAGAGATCTTGGAACTAGTGTCTACTACTATTACACTGGCATTATTATAAGGAATCACATCTAGAAGGACTGAAGAGGTTAGTAGTCTTGTTAAACTAGATACATACACGAGTCTTGTATTATAAATGAATAAACTAATTACAACATAATTTTTCTCTTTCAAGGGTAACTTTATTCCATCTAGTATATCCATGCATATCTTTCATAGTATGCTTTTTAAATTCTTAGGGAAAGAAAATAAAATAAGGGTGAACATAAATTCTCAATAAGGTAATAATATAGTGGAAGTAATAATGAATCAATTATAATAATCAATATGGAAAGGTAAATAACTGAGAACACATTCCATATAGTCAATAACAAAAAAGGAAGTGAGTAAATAATATGGAAAGGTAATAAATATAAACACATGACATTCAAATTACTAGATAAGGAAAAAATAAATATGAATAGGTAAGAAACTGGAACACATTACATTTAATTAATGAACTAAAAATGAAATGTATCCATAGATATGTTGATGAAAAATATAATGGATGAATAATAATTGAAACTAAATGAGGGAAATGATTAATTATTGGATGCCATGTTTCCTAGGTTCATGGAATAATTACCATCAAGACTTTTCAGAAGACAATTTTGTATATCGGGTATAAACCCATCTAATTTGTGAAAAAAATTCCTCTCATGAGACTACCGATGAATCGAGGGACAATCTATAACCAAGACCCACCCATGTCATACCTATCTAAAGAAATCCTCACATCGAATAATCAAAATAAATAATTTTCCTTATCAAATATACATATTAAATAGAAGATTCATATTTATCAATAATTCCATTGTGGAGGATATATAACAACAAGGGTTGTTGATTTTGATGGATGGAAATACCATACAAATATCAATAAAATTATTCTTGAGGAAAACAATCTTTTAAAATTTCAAAGTGTCCCATATCACTTTGAAACATCTGTATCATAATAGTTATTAAGGAATAACAATAAATAAAACTTAGAATATCATAAGAATAAAGAGATTCATGATATAACTTGTAAAGTTAAACACCATATGTAAAAATGATATATGGTTTAGGAAATAAACATATCCATGAAAAATGTTATGGATAATTGGGGAAATTAAATTTTTAATGATAATAGGAAATTGAATGTTTCAAGGGGACTAAAATGAATAGAGGAAATAAATGTCAATACTATCCTCAGAAAAATCAATAAAGAACCATCCATAGGAAGAATAAGGATGGTATCAATACAATGTATCCCTATTTGAGTAAAAATAAAGTGTTTTTGTCATTTATGAATAGAAATAAAAGATATTTTAAAAAAATTCTTGAGGAAAATATCCTTTCAATTTTAAAAAACATTTTAAAAATCATTTTCATGAAAAATAAATTTTTAAAAACATTTTCTTCAAAAAGAAACATTTTAAACAAGAAGAGGAATCATTGAAGAAATGATGATGGGTAAATCTGTACATTTTATATGAGGTAAAAAGAATATTCCTTTTGAATGGTAATGATCCAAGAAAAATTTCTTGTTTGGAAAGCGACAAGAATATTCCTTTGAAAAAATTGGTAAAATAAAAATGGGTAATTTTTTTACTAAATAATTTCTAAAAGGTAATTTTTTTTGAAAACATTTCAATAAAACATGGTTTCTAGAAGAAAATAGGTTCTCCGACTAAAGAGAGTATGAAGTTGGGTTTTCTTAGAAACATTTTCTAAAAAATGTTAAGTACTAATAAGTGAAAAAATGATACAATTACTTGAAAATGTCCATGAATAACCATTGAAGAATAAAATTAAATGGTTTAATAGATAATGATAAAATAATTTCTTCTAATGAAAATTCAAGTGTAAACAGTCCCTAAAAAAATGAGATTGTAAATTAAACCCTTGAAAAGATTATAATGTTTGAGTGAGAATCAATCAATGAGTATATTATGTGTATCAACTGTAAATACACATATAGAAGTGGAAATACATTAATAGATAGTCAAATTCATCATACACATAATCATAGAATATTAATTTCAATGAGAAAGTAATATAACCCAATGAAAATAAATAGGTTTATGAAATTCTTTTCCACTTGGTAACTTTTAGCTCGAATCCCCTTAGATGAAATAATTCAAATTGAAACTAAAAAAATCATGAAGAATGAATGAATGATGATATTATATGACAAAGTGGAATTATGAACACCATATATATGAAATTAGTTGCACAATTATAAAGTGATTGTTTCAAGAGAAATTTTACAATCACAAAAGGAAGTGAGATTACAATGATATTCATTAAAAACATTCTTGAGGAGAATTATCTTTAAACATTCCAAAGTGTCCAATACCACTTTGAAACATTTGAATCATAATAACCATGAGTGAATAACATTAAATGAAACTTATAATATCATTTAATAAATATATTCATGATATAACATTTCAAAGGGTATTATAATCACCATTTAAAATAAGCTAGGCACATAACAACAAATAAGTCTCAATGGAATGTAAATTGAGATGTAAAAATACCTTACCTTGTGTTTAATTTTTTGTGAATGTAATTTAACTTCATGTATAAGGGATTTAAACATGTTAATAACCTATAATATAACCATACTCATATTTATAATATCATATATAATCTTATTTTAATATCTTATTACTAGTTTGTTAACAATCTTTCATTATTTTCACTATTTTGGGTGTTAATTACCAAGTTTATCGAGTAGGTTTTGACTTGTTATTTGTTATTAATATTAATTAGATCATGGTTTAATTATATGAATTATTTAAACCATTATTTTAATATCATATATATATAGTATATATGTATTTATAATAATCCATAATATTTGGATATAAAAAATGAAATGCACAATTCATGGAGATGGTAGGTCGTACGTACGCATGAACGCTACTTCAATTTCTTTTTCATATTAAAAGAATTAAAATTAAATGGTACATATGTATATTATATTTTCAGTACAATATTAATTTCATATATTTTACATAGGTTTATTAAAACCATCCTTTATACATTCCATGTATAGCGTGAATGAATCACATCGCTTTGAGGAGGTAGTGGCCCACACTTTCACAAACGGTGTAATCATATTACCACAAGATATAAAGCATAAATGTATGTTATATATAAAAATTAAATAATCATAAAGACATTATAAATATCATATATTAATATTTTTTCCATCATGATTACCACCATGAGATTCAGTAAAGGAAGAATAAACAATATCGTTTAGTGAGGTGGCAGTTCACCGTACACATAAATGATAAGTTATTTACCCATTAGATGAAGGTGTGTATAAGTATAAGTATAAACCTTAGAATAAAAATATCTAATTATATTTAGTATACTGGTGTTATTATATAATCATGTAATAATAATAGTTTATGGGTTGGATAATGAAAATAAAACTAAAGATCTTGAGGAAGTTTGTTACCACTTATTTGGGTAACTCCTTTTTGTTCGCACCAAAGGGATTCCATGGATGGATTTATGAAAAATGTGGGGATTATATTATGAGGGTATGGATTATGAGGAGCTATTTTCAGATATCTTGGTTGATCCAAAGTGTCTTGAGAGGTATGAGGAAGTGGGAGTAGAAGAGGACTTTTTATACTGGAAGAGGAGTGACACTCTTGTATTATTTTGTAATGGGAATTCCACCCATATTTTTCATATTACAAGTAGATACCATAATGGTAAAAATTATATCTAATGTATTTTAGGGTTAAATATGGCCATACGATAGATTTTGGACAGGTTTATATATCATTTTGGCCCTTAATATTAAGGTTTAGTCCCTTATTAAGCTATTTTTTCTCTTAATCATTGTAATTAATTTTAATTACTATAACTAATATTTTTGGTAAAAAAATAATTTTAAATTATCATAAATTATAAATTATTATTATTCTAAATATTTAATCCATTTTCCAAATTCAAATAATAGTATTGGTAGAGATTAATTTACATTTAATCCCACAGATGGGAAAACAATGTAGGTTTTTAAAGTAAAAACGTTCAAAAGTTTGTAATGTTTTTATACCCAATTTCAAAGTGAAATTGATTAAAATGAAATAAATTGGGTTAATTAATAAAAAAATGATCTAATTAAACTTTAAAATCAATTTAAAATATAATATAACCTTATAATTAAATTAGACCAAAAACCATTTTTGAATTAAAATTTAGTATTTTTTTCACTATCCATCAAAAAATTAAACTACATAGAAAAATACCAAAAATTCACCCTAAACTAATTTTTATGTTTCTATTTAAAAGATTAATTTTATTTTTTTACATATGATATTTATAAAAGTACCAAAAATTATATTTAAAATAGTTTCACCATTAAAAGGTAGAAAAAGTGCCTTCATAAAAATACAGGTTTTTATGTAAAATATTGAGTTTGTTATTATCTTATGACTATAAAATATATTGTATGAATATAATTTTTTTATTGAATATTTAATATATATATTTCATTAATATCAATCACAAATTTTAATTAATTTAATTCATTAGGATAAAACATCTTTGTTATCATAAAAATAGTTTTCTATAGAATATTTCCTTTATTTTCAATTGGTTATTATATTTATTTCTAAATAATTTGTAACCAATGAATTGATATTATATTTTTGTAAACCATATATTTTCATAAGTAAGTTAATACTATTCATAACATCTATTTTATATCTTATTATAATAATATTTTACTAATATGTTATTGTTCGGTAAAACTTGGTCATGTGTGCAACGCAAGCCATCAAAGATACTCGTTATTGTGTGCGATGTACACTAACTTGGTGTCGTGTGAATTAAAATCTATAAAATATATTGAATTTATTTAAAATATTAAATATTTTATAAAATTTCGAGATATTATATTCCCTTAAGTTCTTGGTGTTGTGTGTCATACATGCTATTACATATAATGGTATTACTTTAGAATTTAAGGGCATTACATTCTCCCCCCATTATTAAATTGCATCCTCACAATTTAAACACGATATTGTTGATATATTGTTTGATATGTACTATGCTTGAAATCCCACATCATGAGAAGGGTTTGTAAGAAATAATCTAGAAAAGAAATAATGGGAAGTAGAAAGGTCAAATTGAATAACATATAACTAGGTCTCTAAGTAGCAGATCATTAGTGGTAAATAAAGATACACACATGGAGGAAAACTGTAAATATTTATAGGGAGTGATTAAATTAATCAATAAAAAACAAGTGAATGATAAATGGAATGTTTAGGGTCTCTAATAAATAAATCTACAATGATTTAGAAGACTATCTGGTCAACATAAATTAAGATATTAGTAAAATATTTTTTAGTACCCTTTTACTCATGTTGATAAATTCCCTTACTACCTAAGAATATAAGGAAATTTACTTACATGATTCATTTTAATTTCATATGAAAAATTCCATTTTTTTATTTGATAAAATTATAATTCATTCCTTACTTTAAGAAATGGATATCCAAAAATTAACTTTTGATCCCTGAAGCACTAAAATAAACATTTAATGGATAACCATACATATAAAAAAGTTAAAAGTGTAATTATTTGTCTCTAACTATTCTCTAAAGTTCATATGGTTAATAAATTGTTCTCTAAACCTAAAATTTAAACTATTGGTTAATCATTAATATTTATTGTTCAAATATATTAACTAAAAATAATGAAATATTAACGAAGACATCATCTAGGTTAGTGGTTAGTGTGAAACCCTTATCATCCTTTGGTCTTGGGTTCAAGACCTAAAACCTTTTCGGATTTGATGGGTTGTCACCCAACATAAAAGTTTACCTTTTCTAAAAACATATTGATATAATTTTCAAAATAAATATTATGGAATTCTTAAAATAAGTTTAACCACTAAATATTCTTTTAACTAAGGTTTTAAATACAAACTCAATATATAAATACTTAATCCATTTATTTCCACATAGGTCCTCCCTTGGTCTAAGGTTTATCCTAGGTCATTCATTGTCATTATTTATTCAAATACTTAGTAATGGTTTGCAAATAAAATTTCAATTATTATAGTCATATCCCCCTAGAGTGTCAAACTAGGTGCACGGTAAGGCCTGTTATCATGTACCAAGTTAAACCAAGTTAGGCTCAACACAACTTGTCAGAGTTGTTACTCCTAGGTACATCTGTGTCAGAACCACATCCACTTTTAGTATCTATATAGGGATACATTGTTAAGAATACCTGCATAATATCTACCTTACCAAAATTCTAGGATGTTCTTCTATATTTGTCCTCAAATTCTACCTTAGAATTATTTCCTCAAATATATGTTTTTCTAAATCTACTTCCCAAGTTTTCTACTAAACTTCGTTTGATACAAAGTATAGAAACCCAACCCCAGAGAGCCCAGATCCAGTGTCTACTACAATTCAATTTTCATTATTATAAGGAATCAAATTCATAAGGGCCAAAGAGTTTAGTAGTATTGGTAAACTAGATACATACATGAGTCTAGTATTACAAAATAATACACTAATTACAACATAATTTTTTTTATTTCGAGGATAACTTTATTTTATCTAGTATTTCCCTGCATATATTTTATAGTAAACTTATTGGATTCCTGGGGAAAAGAAAAAAATAAGGGTGATCCCAAATGCTCAATAAGGTAAAAATAAAGTGGAATAAATAACGAATCAATGAGAATAATCAATATAGATATGTAAATAACCAAGAACACATGCCATGTAGTCATTAACTAATAAGGAAGTAAGTAAATAATATGGAAAGGTAATAGTTGTAAACACATACCATAAAAATAACTATATAAGACCAAAACCAATATCGAAAGATAAGAAACTGAAGCACATGGAATTTAATAAATGAAATGAAAAATAAATGTATCCATAGATATGTTGACATAAAATATCATGGATGAATAATAACTAAAACTAAATGAGGGAAATGCTTAATTATTGGATGTCATGTTTACTAAGTACATGGAACTAATACTATCAAGACCTTTCAAAAGATAGTTTAGAATATTAGGTATACACCACATAATTTGCACAACTAATTTGTCTCATGAGACTACCGATGCATCAAGGGGATATCTATAACTGGGCCCCACCCGTGTCGTACCTATCCAAAGAAATCCTCATATAGATTTATAAATAATTATCAAGTGGAGAATAAATAAAAAAAGGTGTTTTTATGTTGATGAATGGAAATACCATTGAAATATCAATAAAATCATTCTTAAGGAAAATAATCTTTAAACATTCCAAAGTATCCCATAACACTTTAAAACATTTGAATCATTACCCCCATGAAGGGAATAAAAATAAATGAAATGTAGAATATCATGGAATTAGGAGATTCATGATATAAAATTTCAAGGTAATATTTGTATGAAAAATGATATATGGTTTAGGAAATAATCATATCCATGAATAATTATATAGATAATTAGGGGAAATTCAATCTTCAATGATCATAGGAAATTAAATGTTTCAAAGGGACTAAAGGGAATCAAGGAAGTTAATTTCAATACTATCCTTGGAAAAATCAATCAAAAACCAATCAAAGGAAGAATAAAGATGGTATCAATACAACTTATTCAAAGAGTAGCATAAATAAAGAGTTTTTTTCATTGATAAATCAAAATAAAAGATCTTTTAAAAACATTCTTGAGGAAAATATCATTTTAATTTTTATTTTTTTAAAAAATACTTTTCTTTGAAAATAAATTTTTAAAAACATTTTATTTAAAAATAAACCTTTAAAACATACAAAGGAAGATTCAAAGAAATGAATTTAGGAAAATATGTACATGCCATAGAAGGTAAAAAGAACATTCTTTTTTCACAGTAAAAAGGTTAGAAAAATGTATTGTTTAGAAAGAAATAAAAAGATTACTTTGAAAAAATTAATAAAATAAAAAATGGGTAATTTATTTTTACTAAATAATTTTGATAAGGATAAATTATTTTAAAACATTTTAATAAAACTTGGGTTTTAGAAGAAAATTGGTTCTCTGACTAAAGAGAGTATGAAGTCGGGTTTTATTAAAAACAATCTCTAAAACATCTTGATTACCAAAGAGTGAAAAAATGGTACTATTACATAAAAAAGGTCATGAATAACCATAGGAGAAGAAAATGAAACTATTTAATAGAAAATGATCAAATAATTTCCACTGATGAAAATTCAAGTGTAAACAATCCTGAACAAAATAATATTGCAAACATTTTAAATTATTATAATATTAGAGTGAGAATCAATAAATGGGTTGATTATGTATAACAATTGTAAATCTACATATAGATGTAGAAATACATCAATAGATAGTCAAATTAATTACACACATAATAATAGAATATTAAAGATAATGAAGAAGTTATATAACCCAATGAAAAGAAATTGGGTTTTGAAATTATTTTCCACTTGGTAACTTTTAACTCAAATCCCCTTAGATGAAATAATTCAAATTGAAACTCAAAATATCATGAACAATGAATGAATATTAATATTATATGAAATTGTTTTAGTATTTAAACCATATATAATAAATTAAGTGTAAAAAAATAAAGTGATTGTTTCAAGATAAAGATAACAATCACAAAAGGAAGTGAGATTGTAAAGATAATCATTAAAAACATTCTTGAGGAGAATAATCTTTAAACATTCCAAAGTATCCCATACCACTTTTAAATATTTTAATCATAATATACATGAAGTAATAACAAAAAATTAAACTTATAATATCATTAGAATAAATATATTCATGATATAACATTTCAAATGTTAGTATATACACCATATAAAAAACTAGGGTCATAATAACAAATAAGTCTCAATGGAATGAAAATTGAGACAAAATCCTTTACCTTACGTTTATTTTTGGGTGAAAGTAATTTAATATCATTTATAAGGGGTTTAAAAAAGTTACTAACTTATACTAGAAACATAATCATATTTATAATATCATATATAATCTTATTTTACTATCTTATTACTCGTTTGTTAACTATATTTCATTATTTTATCTATTTTGGGTGTTAATTGATAAGTTTGTCGAGTATGTTTTGAATTTTTATTTTGTTGTTCATATCAATTAGATCATGGTTTCAAAATATAAAAAATTTAAACCATGGTTTAAATATAATATATATCAATTATATATGTATTTATAACAATCCATAATATTTGGAGACAAGAAATGAAATGCCCCATTCATGGAGATGGCAGACCGTATGTACGCATGAGCGCTACTTTCATTTCTTTGTCATATTAAAAGAAAAAAAGTAAATGATAAATATTTATATTATAATTCCAGTATAATATTAATTTCATATATTTTACATAGTTTTATTAAAACCATCCTTTATACATTCCATTTATAGTGTGAATGAATCACATCACTTTGAGGAGACAGTAGTCTATATTTCTAGAAATGATGTTTCCATATTCCCACAAGATGGAAAGAATAATGGTATGTTATATATAAAAATTTCAGAAGCATGAATAAATTATAAATTTAATATATATCATATATAAATAATATTTCCATCATAATTCCCTCCATGAGAGGTGGTAAAGGGAGAATGAACAATATTGTTTTGCGAGGCTGTAGTTCACCGTACACATAAACGGTAAGTTCATTACCCATTAGATGGAAGTGTGAATAAGTGAAGGTAAAAAACTTATAATAAAAATATATAGGTATATTTAGGATACTAATTTTATAATATAATAATTTAATAAGAAAATTTTATGTGGTGGAGAATGTAAATAAAACTAAAGAGCTTGAGGAAGTTTGTTATAACTTATTCGGATAACTCCGTTTGGTTTTCACCAAAGGCCACCTTGGATGGATTTTTGACAAATGTGAGGCCTCTATAATGAGAGGAGGAATTTTTAGGATCTATTTGGGCATATATTGGTCAATCCAATTTTTTATGAGACGTGTGAAGGAGTGAGAGGATATGAGGCCTTTTATAATGGGGAGGAGTGTCACTCTTGTAAGTTTTGGAAAGAGAATTACACCCATGTTTTTCTTCTAAAAAGTGGATAAAATAATGGTATAAATTAGATAAATGGGAATATAGGGTCTAAATATGTCCAAACAATGTATTTTTTTACAAGTTTATAGGTTATTTTGGCTCTTAACATTAATGTTTAGTCCATTGTTAAGCTGATTTTTCTCTTCATCGTTATAATTAATTTTAATTAGTTTCACTAATATTTTTAGACATAAACTAAGTTGAACTTATTATAAATTATAAATTATTATGATTACAAATATGGAATCCATTTTTTAAATTACCTATCACATAATTAAGACAAATTAATTTAAATTTAATCCCACAGACGGGAAGACAATGCGGGTTTTTGAAGTAAAAACATTCAAAAGTTTTCTACATTTTTCTATCAAATTTCAAAGTGAAATTAATTATAATGAAATAAATTGTAATAATTAATTAAAAATTTATCATATTAAACTTTTAAACCAATTTAAAATAAAATTTAATCTTATAAATAAATTAGACAAAAAATCATTTTTGAATTAAAATTCTGTATTTTTTTCAATATTCATAAAAGAATGAAACTTCATAGAAAAATACCACAAATTCACCATAAAATTTTTTTGTTTATAATTCAAATATTAAGTTTATTTTTACATATAATATTTATAAAAGTTTCAAAAATTGGATTTAAAATAGATTCTCTATTAAAAGACGGTAAAAGTGCCTTTATAAAAATATAGGCTTTTATGTATAATATTGGGTTT
The DNA here is from genome assembly GCA_963277665.1 of Viscum album. Taxonomy (NCBI): domain Eukaryota; kingdom Viridiplantae; phylum Streptophyta; class Magnoliopsida; order Santalales; family Viscaceae; genus Viscum; species Viscum album. Next base: position 1,082,302,601 of record OY728159.1, read on the forward strand.
ATTCTTATCTTATGCCTATCAAATATATTGGATGGATATAAAAAATATTTTATTGAATATAATATATATATATTACCTGAAAATAAATCACTAATTTTAATTAATTTAATTAATTTGGATAAAATAACTTTGTGGGCATAAAAGTAGTTTTCTATAAAATATTCAATTTATTTTAAATTGGTTCTTGTATTCATTTCTAATTAATTTGAAACCAATAAAATGGTTTTATATTTTTTTAGACCATATATTTTCATAATTTAGTTAATAATATTAATAAAAACTAGTTTATATATTATTATAATAATATTTTAATAATATATTATTGTCAGGTAAAACTTGGTCTTACGTGTAACATAAGTTGTTGAAGAAACTCGTTGTTGCGCGTGACGTATGCTAACTCTGTGTTGTGTGAATTGAAAGATATAAAATATATAAAATTTATTTTAAATAATAAATATATTATAAAGTATTGGTATATTATATTCCCTTACATGCTTAGTGTTGTGTGTCATACACACTATTGCATACAATGTTCTTGCTTTAGAATTTCAGGGTATTACACAACACTCATGACTTTAGGAGAGTATTTTTACCACTATACCATTATTTTAATATTTCATATAAAATATTTAACACATACAAAAAAATTCTTCACATACAAAACCTTTATAGAATCAAATAATTTATCATCATTATTTATAGCCTAAGGAAAAGGAAACAAAAGAAGGGTAAACTCAAATGCTTAGTAAGGGTAAACATAAGCATTAAAAACTGAATGTAATCAGTGGGAATAAGAAGAGAATAAGGGTATGATGAAATAATAATAGTTCCTAATCATAACATAAGAAAATTCATTCCAATCAATACCCATATCATCAATCATTAAACATGTTATAATGCTTTAATAAAAAGATAAGAGTCATAGGATTTAATAATCATGATCCATGTGATGTCAATCTTGATGAAAGAAAACATTTATAACCTATAGAAATCATAAATAAAACTTGTTGGTATCTCATAACATATCTCTATAACCCATTTTAAACCTGTTTAAGAAATAAATCAAGCCCTATTAAATCTATTAGAGAAATCATCCAGTAACTCCCTCATTCTTTCCTATTAAGACAAGGAACATTACCCAATGCATTTGAGATCTATAATGGGGATCACCCTTCATATAAGATATATAAGGATAATCCATTCATAATGATATATAAATGGGCTCAAATCTATGTATATGCTATATTTTTCTTACCCATCATCATAAAAAATGTCAAAGTACTGTTCATGAATAAAACATTTATAATCTTTCACTTTTTGACAAAACAACATTTATTATTCTTTAATTGTTTGATTCTACCATGGAAAATAAATGAGTTCCATGTCAATATAATAATCCATACAAAGAAAGAATATAGATGGTATCATTAAATCATATCCCTAGCGGAGTGAAATTAATATCAAGGGTAGTTGGAATTGATGAATGGAAAAACCATTAAAAGTCCATTCTTGAGAAAAATACCCTTTTAAAATTTTAAAATAACATTTAAAAAATAAAAATTCATAAAATATTATGAAAACAATTTTATTTAAAAATAACCATGAAAACATATAAAGTAATATTAAAAGAAAAATATTGGTCATGATGGTGGGAAAATTTGTTCATGTTGTAAATGTTAAAAATAAAAATTATTTTCAAACATTTTGTAAAGGTAATCAAAGTGAACAATTTGGAAATATTAAGAAAATTAATTTTAAAAACATTTAAAAGAATGTAAAATATCATGTAAAATAGATATATGAAATCATTTTTGTTTAGAAAATAATATTTTTTTAAATAATTCTATAAAACATGGATATTAAAGAGAAACATTCTTGATTTAAAAGAATATAAAAGATCAGTATCACTTACGAACAAATTTCTTAATGTTTATTTAATCAGTAAGGGAGGAAATGTAATAAAAAAATGTAAAAAAAAATCATATCAAAATGATAATAAAATATCTATGGTTCAAGAAAATAAGAGCACATGACTTCTCCCAAAGGAACCTTGAACATAAACAATCCCAAAAAGAAAAGAGATTGCAACAAAAATCCTTTGCCACTTTGGTAACATTTTAATAATAATCCCCATGAAAGAATAACTTATAATAAACCTTTAAATATTATTAAAATAAGTATATTAATGATATAAATTGTTAAAGGGGTAGTATATAAACCTTATAAAAGATTATAGGTTCATATCATAAACATATATCCCAAGGAAATAGAATTTGTGATTAATAACCCTTACAAAGATCATATCATTCAATTGACAATCAATCAATAAATATATTATGTGAAAAAATTTAAATACTTAAAAAATAAGTTCAAATATAGAATAAATAAATTTAGAGATCAATTCACACATAATCATGGAATAAAATTGTCAATGAAGGAGAGTTATAACCCAACAAAAGGGAATTGAATGAAGAATCATTTTATCACTTGGTAACCTTAAAGTCAAACCCCCTTAGATAAATTGATTCAAATTGAAAATTAAAATATCATAAAGTTTTAATTAATTATGATATAATATATAAAAGTTTATTATACACACCATATAAAAATAAATTACGTTCATAACAATAAAATATGCCTAAATAAAAGAAAATTGATACATAATCCCTTACATAGAGTCCAAATTTACTATAAATTTCCTTTAACACCTATATAATAAAATAATATCAATATTTTTATTTCTTAAGAATTTTTTTAAGGTTTAATCCCTTATTATTAATCCATTTATTTATTTTATTTTAATGAAATATTTAATAACATAATCATTTAATTCCACATCAGGTATTTTGAGGATGTTCAATTTGTAATTTCAAAACAACTTCGGTGTGTTGACCATCATCAAAGGGGTCATTATTCCATCATCTAAAAAATAATATTCATGAAGTAATTATAATTTTTATACATCAATTATGATTTTAAAACTTATCATGAAATATGGCTATGAAAAATGTTCTACGTTATGATCATGGAGACAGTAGGTCGTACGTACACATGAGTAACATTTTCATTTTTCAATGATTATTATAGAAAGAAGGTTTGAATTTTTTTTATCTTTAAATAATTATAATAATATTATAAATTCAATATTATTTATTTAAATATACTTATATATATATCATTCATGTGATGCGGTGGTGGAAAATGAATCACATCACTTTGTGGAGGTGGTAATCCAATAGTATGCATGAAACGTGTTATCATTTTTCAATGTATGAAAAGTAAATAAAACAGATGATATATTATTTCTAAATAATGATAAATATTTCATAATTATTATATATATAATTTAAATCCATAATTATAACCATATTTGAGATGTGTTGATGAAAAAAGAATTACATCGGTCTGTGAGGCAGTAGTCTACCGTACACACAAATGATCAATTAATTTCCCATTTGATGGAGGTTGGAGATGGATATTTGTTATTATGTGAACTTAATAAAATAATATTATATGTAATGTAATTATTTTATTATCCAATCATGGTTTGATAATATTTTAATGATGTGAAAGAATAAATAAAACAAAAATGCTCAGTTAAAAACTATAACTGTTCTTCAGACAACATCCCTTGCTTTACACCTTAATTCTTCTAAGGTTGGTATTCAACACAATATAAGAACTCTATAATGTGGGGAGATATTTTATGAATTTACTTGGGTAGGTATTGGCTTAAAAAATGGTTCATTATGTGTGAATAAATGAGAAAAAGAGGACCCCTTTTATAAGAGAGGAGAGAGATACTTTGGGAATTTATTAAAATATTCTATTAATATAAATTAATTTTGATGTCCATATGGATCCAAATTTAAAATAATGAAATAAAATATGAGTATGAGTATAAATAATCTCATTTAACAAAATGTGGGAATTTTTGGAACACATTTTTACCCTTATCACTCTGTTTTAACCATCCGCTAACCCTTTTGACAATTACAATGATATCACTGCTTTTTACTCTTAAGGGGTTAATATAGTTACTATAAAAGAAAAAATGGCCCATAAATGGACCATGGTTGAAGTAATAAAACATACACAATTACATTTACGAAATTTAATATTTTTAGGAATTTTAAATCATTTAATAAAATATTATTTATTATAAAATAACATTAATGTCAATTTTGGAATTATTCATTTAAGTCAACTTTTAAAACTACAAGAAAATAATGAAATTAGAATACAATTAATAAATAACTCTTTAATGTGTCATTTTTGTAAAAAAATTCACTGAACACACAAATTAATTCAAATTATATTAATTTTAATATTTTTAATATCATTTATTTCTTTTTTTTATTAACTGAATAATTACTGTGTCAGTGTTGCGTACGTTTTTAGGTAATTATTTCCTCATTAAAAATTAAAAATAAATTACCATGATAAAAAATAATTTATATTTGAAAATAATATTTAAAACTAAACATATCCTTGGTTTATCTCTATGTTAAAAATATTTTAGAATCTAAAATCAAGAGTGTGACATTTTTGGCATTATATTCACTTAAATATTATAATGGTAAAAATAATGTACAAATGGAAAAAATGACATATATTCGACTTTTTGATGATTATAGAAAATATATACTCATTTTATAAAACTAAGGCAAGTTTTAGGTTCATTTTTAGTCATTATAATTTTATTTTTAACTATTATTACTTGATTTAACATTTATCTTGATAACAAAAATTACTAAGGTTACTATTCATAATGTCAAAAAAATAAAGATTTTTTTACCGAATTTGAACCCAATAATTATAATTATGGAATTAATTTTTTATTATTGAAAAAACAAGTGGAATAATTTAATTTAAAATCAAATTGAAAAAACGTGATGAAAGATGAGCTTTTAGAAAAATGATATTTTTAAGTGTAAAATGTTTTTATACTAAATTCAAGTATAAAATTTATTTAAAAAAAATAACTAAATTAATTTAAATAAAAAGGAACTAATTAAATTTTAAAAATAACTTCAAATTTAATTTAACTTTATAATTAATTTTAAAAAATATGGTTTTCAATAAAAATTTTTATTTTTATTATTCATTGAAAAATCACTTTTTTCCAAAAACTTTCAAAAGTTACCCATATAATAATTTTGATATGTTTATTTAATGAATTATATTTATTTTGTGAAATAGAATTTCTAAAATTCCTGGAAATTATTTATATTATTTTCTCAAAAAAAGTAATAAAAAACCATTTTTGAAGAAAACATATATTTGAAGAATAAAATGGCTTCACTAAAAATTGGGGGATTATTTAATATTAATTTATCAAAAAATTTATGTAGAGTAAGACCTTTATTTATTTTTCATAAATAATTTAAACCTATTTATTCCATCCAATTTAACACCTAGTTTATAAGGATCATATTTATAAAATAATATTTTATAGTTTGTTTAAGCTTGTTGTTGCATATCCTGTACATTATCAAGAATAGTTTTCTTTTAAAATGTGAGGATATTAAATTTTAAACTTTTAAATAAAAATCTATATTTATTGGAAGATACTAGTTTATATGATGATAACCAGTTTCTAACCATTATAAAAATTACATCACACTTCATTAAATTATATTATCATTTAAATTTAAATAAATATTACTTAATAAAAATATTTAAATGAATCAAAATTCATTTCAAAAAATCATGAATTTATCAATATAGTGTCTTAATTGAAACTATATATTTCACTAAAATACATTTTTTATTTATTCATATAAAAATATAATTTTTCATAAAACTCATTATATAATCATTTATAAAGTAATAATAAAAGAGGTAAATATAATAATAATTTATTTATAAGGAAATATACAAATTCTTACAGATAGGTTCTAGATAAATAACCCCTTATTACTCCAATAAACACCCTAAGGGTAATGTTTACGATGGTGGCACTTTCTTGAGGTGGTTTAATGAACATGGTTTGTGCCATGATCTTGGTAAGCTTGATCTTATCCCTTAAACAGTTTCACTTGAGCATTAGTGTAACACCCCAAGCTTCCATAGTACGTTTCCCTTTTAATAATGCAATATCTTGTATTGTACGCAACTTCGAGATTCTAACACACCACGACCAATCAAACTAGCTATTATGAATAGTAATACCCACCTTTTAAAATTTTATAAATTTTATATTCCAAAATGGACTTCATTTTTGGATTCAGAATATTGAAATTAGCTTAGGGTGGATTTTTGGTATTTTTCTGAAAACTTTCAATTTTTGATGAATAGTGAAAAACACTGCATTATTGGTTAAAACCGACTTTTTTATTTAAATAATTAGTTATTTTATTTTAATTTATTTTAGGTCAAAATAGATACATAATACATATATATTTTCAACTTAATTCATTGGAGTCATTTTATAATAAGTTTAGATATATAAAATTTCATCGAACTATTTACCGTCTTTTACCCACCTCTTAGGAGCATTTGTAAATTTGTATAAAACTTAATTTTACCGCTTCTGTGAGTTTAATTTAAAAAATCCGAGAGAAACGATTAATATCAGTAAGTAAAATGTGGTTCAATAAGATGAAAATAATTTTTGGTGAATAGTAACTTTTTACTTTTATTTTCCACGGTGAAAAGTAAATAGGGTAATTAAGGGTAAAAATGATATTATAAATACCCTAACGCATGTCCTAATTCTATTGGATAAGTGTAATTCGACCAAAAACAACCTTATTAATAAAACATGATACCCTTGGGTCACTTGGATTAGATTAGGACATTTATTATTATTTTATTTAAAGAAGAGTTAATAGAGTTAAAATCAAAGTTTAATAACTAATTTTTTTTAATATAGGGTTATTCATAAGATAAATTCAACTATAAATATGAATTATAAATATAAAAATATTTACTACATAATGGTATTTTATTTATAATTTTTAGACATTAAATAATTAAATTTATTTATGACATAATGATGATGCAGTAATTACCTTATTAATGAAAGATTAAAATAATTGATAGTATAAATATCCAAATAAATATAATTTAAGACTTTTAATAAATTCCATTAATTTTATAGGTTAATATGACATGTTATGGTTGATTAAATGAATTTTTTAAGTAATAATGCTTTTATGAATTTAACAAAAAAAATACCAAATAGTGTCAAAATTGACATAAAAGAGTTTTTAAAAACAAATATTATATTATTAATTGGTATTCTATTCCTAAAAATATAAGGTTCGTCCAAAGGGTTTAAATAATATTATATATGTCATTAATGAACCACTTTAGGTTCACTTTGAATTTTATAGTAAGTTTATTAACCATATAATATAAAAATACAAAGAGACATGGTAAATGTCAAACTATTTAACTAATAGTTAAGTCTAAAAAATAAGGTTAATATGATGACCTTAACCAGTCTAAAACCTATTGGTTGAGAGATTTTCAACCTATACCCATCTTATCTGTTAAATAATTCATTTCCGAGCCATTAGAAACCAAATATGATTTTATTATAAAATAATATTTCAAGCTTTTCCTAAAGTGACCCTCACCTCTCTTATAAAAGGGCACCTCCCCTTCTATAAAATTAACAACTTCAAAGCCATTTGTCTCGGACAAACCTTGGCCAAATATCCTCTCAACTGTCCTCCCTTCATCATAGAGGACTTTATTTAGTCATAAATCCAACCTAAAGAGCCCTTTTGATCAAATTAAAAGGATGAACCTGAAGAAGAGGTAAATATTTATCACATCTTTCAAGTTATTTTTTTCTTCCACTTCCACTTTCTTGGTTGTTTCCATTATAAAATAATAACTCCAGTATCTTCTATATAATATGATGTTATTATAAAAATGTTTCAACCATATTCATTATTCTATCCATCCTATTGATGACAAAGTCACCATACGTGCGTACGTACGGAATACCGTCTCCACGTCGTGGTGTAGTTTGTTATTCAAACACTTCATCATTTGGATGGGTATAATAATGAGTATAAATGATGTAAATAATAAATATAACATGATAATTATTCTGTATATATGATATACCATCCAATTATATATGATTTTAATATCGAAAGAATGATATTGTCGCTCGTGCGTATGTACAGATTACCGTCTCCACAAACGCGATGAGATTCATTCTCCATCATAATAATTAAAGAATAATTTTAATTTTATGATTAAAAATAATTTTTATGAACATAATATCATTCTTTATATGAATCAAATACATCCTATCCATAACAAACATGTCTTACGTAACCAATCATATAAAGTAAAACAAATCAGTTAACACCCAAAATGATGATACTACTAAAATATCATTAACAAAGAAATATTAGAAGATCATATAGGATATCATATTAATGTATATGGTTCTTGTATATTTTAATAACAATTATTTTACCATTATATAGGAGGTTAACCTACCCTAGACCAAGTAAAAGTACAAGGCAAGGGTTAATTTCACAATATCTTTATTATTCGAGGTTGTTTTTAACTAAGTATCTACTGGGGCCTCTTTATCATCCACATCCATGTTTCTTAAAAATGTATTCCAAAACATTTTTACTATTTACTATACTATGGATTAAATTCATTTATACCCTTGTTTTATTTTTTATAAAATTATTTTAAAGGAATCTTTCCGTCGTTTTCCAAACAAGGTACCTTATGAAATTTTCGACAAAATTAAGGTAAGAATGTTTTTTTAAATTATAAGGAGGGTGCAACTATTTTACGCCGTTATAACATCGTCAAATCTTCTCTTAAAATATTATAAGAATATTTTTAAAATAAATGTTTTCTTTTATAATTATATGACTTTTAAATGATTTCAAAATAGAAAGATATATTTCTCTAAAAAAAGTTTTGATTTCATCTATGTCAACATCCTTTGATCAATTGTAAGATTATTTGAAGTTGATTTATTATGATACAAAACTTCCATATTATATTAAAGGTTTTGTGATATGTTTGACTGTGGATGTGTTATTTTTATACCATTCATGGTTTATGGATAAAGTATTGACATTTCATATGCTAGTTTTAATACGAATGTTTATGTTATGTTTAAAACTTTTCATATGAGGAATGCATTGGACTTAGTAAGTAACGGGAGGAGGCTGCTATAGCTTCTCGATGCATTAGTAGGTCTCATGAGACAAACTAGTGTCTTGACATAAGGCCTTGACAAAATCTTATTTTTAGTCTTGGAACAAGGCCTTGACTATGTGGTTATGAAGTCCGGCATTATACATTCCATCATTATGAAAGTGGCTATTGATATTGCATGTGATTATTCGACTAGTAGAATATTCATGTGAATAAGTAAATGGAATTATTTTATTTTATCTTTTCCATATTATGATAAAGTTTAATTTTAATAGGATTTTGTTTTAGTCTTACATTGAGTTAAATGTTTATACTTATTTATGAAAGTTTCTGCTATATTGTTATCTTTACTGAGAATATGAGATCAGACCTTTCTATGTTTTATTTTTCCCAGGATGCAAAGAAGTTTATTATGAATGACCTACATGGATAGTCTAAGGGATATGAGTGTGGCATATAGAGTATATTTTGTTTTAGTTTTTTATTTTATAATGTAATGTAAAACTTATGAATGTATCTACCATTTCCAAGGCTACTAAAATAATCGGTCTTTCAAGACTTGATATTTTGTGATCATGCCAATGTTATTTAATAATGCACCGACTCTAGGTAACTAGGGTCAGAGCATTAAAATTGGCATCATAGGAATTTTATTACAAACCTTGGAAGCTAGATTTAGAAAAACTCTGATTAGAGAACCTTACCCTAAGATAGACTTTGTGGATTAGTATAGAAGAACCTCCTATAATTTTGGTACTGTAGAGATTTTTTGAGTTTTATAAGAAATACATCCATGTCTGGATACGAGTAGGTAGAGGCGGCTCTAGCACAGATGCACCTAGGGGTAAAACCCGAAAACACCGCTTTGAGCTAGATTCGAATGAGAACTAGTGCATGAGAACGGGCCTTGCTACACTCTTGGTTACGACACTACCAGGGGATATGCTTTAGATAATTCTCATTTTCTTTAAAAACCATTATGAAGGGTTTATGAGTATATACTTTCTCAAAGAAAACATTTTTATGATTATGGATTATATCCATAAACTGTTCAATTTATGTTAAGTGTTTTACAAGTTTGGAATTATGTATTGCGATTCATAAACTAATCTAGTGTATGCCATTGTTTAAAAATGGCTCATAGTGGAAGGAATGGAAACCATATCAATGCACGTAATACATGTAGGTATTTCCCTCCTACTCAAGATAATTATAGTGGAGATGGTGAAGCAACTAGTGCTTATCAGCTTATCACTATACTGGGAAAACTCACTTAGGTTATAAATAATAACCTCACCCGTATGGAGCACCCTGATCCACAACGTAGATAATAAATGTTAGAATGATTAATGAGGCAACAAACACCAACATTCAATGGGAGTAAAAATCCATCAGTAGTTGAGAAATGGATAAATTCCTTAGAGAAAAAATTTCATGCTTTGGGGAGTAGCGAAAGGGAAAATGTTTTCATGGCAGTTTATCGCCTCACAGGAGATGCAGATCAATGGTGTCCATTGATTAAAAACACAAAGGAAGATAACTAAGTATCAAATATGGAATGGAGGGAGTTTAAAAATCTTTTCATAGAAAAATAATTTCCTCATGACCATCGAGCGGATATAGAAAGACAATTTCTGAGTCTGAGGCAAAAAGAGGATGAGAATATCGCAAAATATGAGGCTAAATTTACAGGGTTAGTAAGGCATGCATTGGATTATATATGTAACCCAAAGAGTATGATTGATCAATTTTTTGATGGGTTAAAACCATTTATTTGTCGAGAATTAGTCTCAAAATCCTTCTCATCATACAAAGATATTGTCTCATGTTTTATCAAGACTGAAAAATAATTCTCTAAGTCTTACGACTTTAAAGAAAATTAGGAGAAGAAGAGATCTACTGAACACTTTGGAAATGGAAATTAGGGGAAGAAGGGAAAATTTGAATATCTATCCTATAGTAAATGTGGGAAGAAACACCCTGGTACTTGCCTGAAGGGAATGAGAGTCTGTTACAAGTGTGGTGAAAAAGGCCACCAAGCTCGTGGTTGCAAGGGGAAGAAAGAGGCTGTCAATGTTGAATGCTACAATTGTAGATAAAAGGGGAATTATGAAAATTAATGTCCTAATCTCCAAGGGAAATTACCTTAGAAAAGGCCAAGGGAGCAAGGCCAAGCTTATACGATCACTACTGCTGAGGTTGAAGCTCTGAAAGACATGGTGGAAGGTAATTTAATGGTTTCCTCAAGTTTATCCAATGCTTTATTTGATTCTGGATCATCACATTGTTTAATATCTTCCCATTTTGATAAGAAAATTATATATTTTCAATTTGACATAATAAGGGAGTTGTCAGTCAAAACACCTAAGGGAAGTATCATCACAATTTTGTTTTGTGAATCAGTTCCCATTAGGGCATATAAATGTTCTTTATCTACTGATCTCATCGTCATACCCATGATTGAATTTGATATAATCCTCAGTATGGATTAACTTTCGGACCATGATGTGAAAATTTATTGTAAGAAGAAGGAGGTTACAATTTTTGATGATGATAAGGAGTACCTTATCTTTAGAGTAGAAACATCACCACCTGATTCTTACCTAGATCCACCCCCAGTAGCACTACTAATTTCAATTATTGGGGAGGATGAGAATGAAATAATTATGGGTGAGGAAAAGAATGTTTGAATAGAGGAAATACCTATTGTGTAAGAATATGTTGATGTGTTTTCAAAGGATTTACCTTGACATCCTCCAGAATGAGAAATTGAGTTTTCCATTGATTTAATTCCTGGTTCAAGGCTCATATCTAAGACCCCTTATAGAATGGACACTGTGGAATTAGTGGAACTAAAGAAACAACTAGTGGAATTTAGTAATAAGGGATTTATTCACCCTAGTGTTTCTCCATGGGGATCCCCTATTCTTTTTGTTAAGAAGAAAGACAGATCTATGAGGTTGTGCATTGACTATAGGGAGATCAATGCTATAACAATAAAGAACAAGTATCCCCTAAATTTCATTGAAGATTTATTCGACCAACTTCATGTAGCTCAATATTTTTCAAATATTGACCTTCGATCTGGATATCATCAGTTGTGTGTGAAGAAGGAAGACATTCCAAAAACAGAATTTCGAACTAGGTACGGGCATTACGAGTTTACAGTAATGCCTTTTGGGCTGAATAATGCACCCTCTCTTTTCATGGATCTAATGAACAGATTTTTCAAGGAATATCTTGATGAATTTTTAGTGGTATTTATTGATGATATCCTGGTATACTCTAAAAGACATAAAGATCATGAAAATCACTTGCGCACCATTTTGAAAACCCTCAGAAGAAATGAATTATACGGGAATTTTAGCAAGTGTGAATTCTGGCTTCAAGAGATTTCTTTTCTTGGCCATATTGTCTCTAAGGATGGAATATATGTTGATCCTTCAAAGGCCAAGGAAATCCAAGAATTGCCATCAACTATGAGTATAACTGAGGTATGCGATTTTATTGGTTTAGCAGGTTATTATCAGCGTTTTGTCCATAATTTTTCCTGATTGGATAACCCATTAACCAAGCTCACACGTAAAGGGGTTAAATTTGTTTGGAAAGAAGAGTGGGAAGAATTTTTTGAAGAACTGAAGAGAATATTAGTCAATGCTCCTATCTTGAATGTACCATCAGGGAATGATGGGTTTGTTATTTATAGTGATGCTTTAAATAAAGGACTTGGTTGTGTCCTTATGCAAAATGATAGAGTTATTACCTATGCATCAGGACAACTAAAAATTCATGAGAAAAACTATCTTACTCACTATCTTGAGTTAGTATCTATAATCTTTTCTCTGAAAATATGGAGACACTATCTCTATGTTGAAAAATGTGAGATTTATATTGATCACAAGAGTTTGAAGTATATTTTCTCACAAAAAGAACTCAACATGAGGCAAAGGTGATGGCTTGAACTACTCAAGTATTATGATTGCACAATACACTACCACCTAGGGAAGGAAAATAAGGTGGAAGATGCTTTGAGAAGAAATGATCATGGAGTTTTGAACAAGATGAGAGTTGAAAGGGATCCTATTTTCATGGATCTAGTGAAAATGGATATGGGAATAATCATGGAAGGTGAAACATAAATACTTTTTCAAATGGTTTCCAAACCATCTTTACTATAAAGGATAAAAAGTTATCAGGATGATGATGCGGAGTTTCAAAAGAAGATTAAAGCTGTGAATGATTGGATATTAAGTAACTTCATATATGATGATGGGATTTTGAAATTTGGGAAGAGAATTTGTGTTCCTGATATAACGGATCTAAAAATGGAATTGTTAGATGATGCTCATAGATTCAATTTCTCTATACACCATGGTAGCACCAATATGTATAGAGATTTGAAGGAACATTTTTGGTGGGACAACATGAGGAGGGAGATTGATGATTTTGTGTCAAGATGTATGGTTTTTCAACAATTTAAAGCTATAAGGCAATAGCCTGGAGGAGTCATGAAACCTCTTCCAATACCTGAGTGAAAATGGGAAAATATTACGATGGACTTTTTCATGGGGATACCAAAGAATCCTAGAAGAAATGATGCAATATGGGTCATTGTTGATCGTCTTACCAAGTCAGCACATTTTCTTTCTATAAGAGAAGATTTACGACTTGAACATCTAGCAATACTATATATTAATGAAGTTATAAGACTACATGGAGTACCCTTATCAATTTTTTTCTGATAGTGATCCTCGTTTTAAATCAAGATTCTGGAAAAGTCTTCAGAAAGCCCTGGATACTGAACTTCGTTTGAGCATTGCCTACCACCCTCAAACTGATGGAAAATCAGAACGGACTTTTCAAACCTTAGAAGAAATGTTGATATCTTGGTCACTTAACTTTCAAGGTATGTGGGATCAATATTTACCTATGATAGACTTTTCCTATAACAATAGCTTCCATTAAAGTATTCAGATGGCACCATATGAAGCGTTATATGGAAAGAGATGTCACACACCAACTTGTCGGGATGATGTTGGTGAAAGAAAACTCGTAGGCCCAGAACATGTTAAGGAAACAATGTAAAAGGTGAAGGTTATCTAAACCCACATCAAAGCAGCCCAAATTAGGCAAAAGAGCTGTGCTGATAACCAAAGGAAGGATTTGGAATTTCAAGTAGAAGACCGTGTTTTCTTAAAGGTATCTCTATGGAATGGTGTTATACGTTTCGGTAAGAAGGGTAAATTGAGTCCCAGTTACATCAGACCTTTCGAAATTCAAGAACGAATTGGAGTTATAGCTTATCGTTTGGAAATGCCTCCAAGTCTCTCCAAAGTTCATGATGTATTCTACGTATCACTGTTGAAAAAATAAATGCCTGACCCAACGCATGTACTCACCTATGAGGAAATTGAACTGCAACCTGATTTTTCTTATTGTGAAGAGCCTGTCAAAATTCTTGATACAAGAGAACAAGTGCTGAGAAACCGGACTACTTGTTTGGTAAAAGTTCTATGGAGAAACCATATGATGGAAGAGGCAACATGGGAACCAGAGGAACTAATGATGAAGAAACACCCAAATATTTTTATGCAATAATATTATAGAAATTTCAAGGAATAAATTATTTTAAGTAGAGAAGAATGTAACACCCCAAGATTCCACGGTACGTTTCCCTATGAATAATAAAATATCTTATATTGTATGCAACTTCGAGATTCTAACACACCGTGACCAATCAAACTAGCTGTTATGAATAGTAATAACCACTGTTTGAAATTTTATAAATTTTATCTTTCAAAATGGACTTCATTTTTGGATTCGGAATATCGAAATTAGCTTAGTATTAATTTTTGGTATTTTTCTAAAAACTTTCAATTTTTGATGAATAGTGAAAAAACACTGCGTTACTAGTTAAAACCGACTTTTATTTAAATAATTAGTTATTTTATTTTAATTTATTTTAGGTAAAAATAGATACATAATACATATACCTATTCAACGTAATTCATTGGAGTCATTTTATAATAAGTCTAGATATATAAAATTTTATCGAGCTATTTACCATCTTTTACCCATATCCTAGGAGAATTTGCAAATTTGTATAAAACATAATTTTACCGCTTCTGTGAGTTGAATTTCAAAACTCTGAGAGACACGGTTAATATCAGTAATTAAAATTTGGTTTAATAATATGAAAATATTTTTTGGCGAATAGTAACTTTTTTACTTTTATTTACCACGGTAAAAAGTAAATAGGGTAATTAAGGGTAAAAATGATATTATAAATTCCCTAAAACATGTCCTAATTCTATTGGATAAGTTTAATTCAAACAAAAACAGCCTTAATAATAAAATATTATCCCCTTTGGTCCACTTGGATTAGATTAGGACATTTATTATTATTTTATATAAAGAAGTGTTAAAAGAGTTAAATTAAAAGTTTAATAAATAAACCATTTTAATATAGGGTTATACATAAGATAAATTAGACTATAAATATTCATTATAAATCTAAAAATATTTCCTAAATAATGGTATTTTATTTATAGTTTTTAGACATTAAATAATTAAATTTGTTTATGACACAATGATGATGAAGTAATTACCTTATTAATGAAAGATTAAAATAATTGATATTATAAATATCCAAATAAATTTAATTTGAGACTTTTAATGAATTAAATTAATTTTATATGTTAATATGACATTTTAGGGTTGATTAAATTAATTTTTTTTGAAGTAATAGTGTTTTTATAAATTTAACAAAAACAAAATATGAAATAGTGTCAAAATCGACATAAAAGAGTTTTTAAAACAAATATTATATTATTAATTGGTATTATTTTCCTAAAAATATAAGGTTCAGCCAAAAGGCTCAAATAATATTTTATATGTCATTAATGAACCACTTGAGGTTCTATTGGAAGTTTATAGTAAGTTTATTAACCATATAATATAAAAATACAAAGAGACATGGTAAATGTCAAACTATTTAACTAAGAGTTAAATCTAAAATATAAGGTTAATATGATGACCTAAACTATGTAAAACCTATTTTTTGAGAGGTTTTAGACCCATACCCACCTTAGAATTTAAATAATTCATTTTGGAGCCATTAGAAACCGAAAATTAATTTATTATAAAATAATATTTCAAGATTTTCCTAAAGTGACCCTCACCTCTCTTATAAAAGGGAACCTCCCCTTCTCTCAAATTCACACCTTAAAAGCCGTTTGACTTAGAAAAACCCTTCCAAAATATCCTCTCAACTATCCTAACCTCATCCTAGAGGCCTTCCAATAGTCATAAATCCAGCTTAAGGAGCCCTTTTGATCAAATCAAAAGGAAGAACCTGAAGAAGAGGTAAATATTTCATCACCTCCTTCAGGTTCTTTTCTTCTTCCACTTCCTCTTTCTTGGTTGTTTCCAGTCTAAAATAATAACTCCAGTATCTTCTATATACTTTGATGTTATTATAAAAATGGTACAACCATATTAATTATTCTATCCATCCTATAAATGACAAAGTCACCATACGTACGTACGTACGGATTACCGTCTCCACGTCGTGGTGTAGTTTGTTATTCAAACACTTCATCATTTGGATGGGTATAATAATGAGTATAAATTATTTAAATAATAAATATAACATGATAATGATTCTGTATATATTATATAATATCCAATTATATATGATTTTAATATCAAAATAATGATATTGTCGCTCGTGCGTACGTACGGATTACCGTCTCCACAAACACGATGAGATTCATTCCCCATCATAATCATTTAAGAATAATTTTCATTTTATGATTAAAAATAATATTTATGAGCATAATATAATTATGTATATGAATCAAATACATCCTATCCATAAAAAAAATGGATTACGTAACCAAGCATATAAAGTAAAACGAATCAGTTAACACCCGAAACAATGATACTACTAAAATATCATTAACAAAGCAATATTAGAAGATCATATATGATATAATATTAATGTATATAGTTCTTGTATAATTTAATAACAATTATTTAACCATTATATATGAGTTTAACCTACCCTCGACCAAGGAAAAGTACAAGGTAAGGGTTAATTTAACAATCTCTTTATTATCCGAGGTTGTTTTTACGTAAGTATCTACTGGGACCTCTTTATTATCCACATCCATGTTTCTTAAAAATGTTTTCAAAATTTTTTTTACTATTTAATAGACTATGGGTTAAATTCATTTATACCCTTGTTTTAATTTCTATAAAATTATTTGAAAGGAATCTTTCTGTCATTTTCCAAACAAGGTACCTTATAACCTTTTTGATAAAATTAAGGTAAGAATGTTTTTTTAACTTATATGGCGGGTGCAGATATTTTCCGCTGTTATAACATTGTAAAATCTTACCTTACAAGATTATAAGAATATTTTCAAAATAAATGTTTTCTTTTATAATTATATGACTTTTAAATGATTTCAAAATCGAAATATATATTTCTCTAAAAAACATTTTGATTTCATCTATGTCAACATCCTTTGATGGATTGTAAGCTTATTGGAAGTTGATTTATTATGATACAAAACTTCCATATTGTATTTAAGGTTTTGTGATATGTTTGACTATGGATGTGTTATTTTTATACCATTCATGGTTTATAGATAAAGTATTGACATTTCGTATGCTTGTTTTAATACGAATGTTTATGTTATCTTTAAACCTTTTCATATGAGGAATGCATTGGACTTAGTAAGTGACAGGTGGAGCCCGCTATTGCTCCTCGATGCATTGGTGGGTCTCATGAGACAAACAAGTTTCTTGGAACATGACCTTGAGAAAATATTATTTATAGTCTTGTCACAAGGCCTTGACTATGTGGTTATAAAGTCTGGAATTATGCATTCCATCATTATGAAAGTGGCTATTGATATTGCATGTGATTATTCAACTAGTAGAATATCCATGTGAATAATTAAATGGAATTATTTTGTTTTATCTTTATCATATTATTCTAAAGTTTAAGTTTAAAAGGATTTTGTTTTAGTCTTACATTTCCTTAAATGTTTATGCTTATTTATGAAAGTTTCTGCTATATTGTTATCCTTAGTGAGCATCTGAGCTCACCCCTTTCTATGTTTTATTTTTCCCAGGATGTGAAAAATTATATTATGAATAACCTACAAGGATAGTCTAAGGGATATGAGTGTGGCCTATGGAGGATATGTTGTTGTAGTTTTTCATTTTATAATGTAATTTAAAACATATAAATGTATCTAGTATTTTCAAGGCTACTAAACTAATCGGTCTTTCGAGAATTGATCTTTTGTGATCATGACAATGTTATGTAATAATGCACCAACTCTGGGTAACTAGGGTTGGGGAGTTACAATTAGTTTTTAAATTAAATCTTGGTCTTGTTCAAGGGAAAACCCAATAATGTCATATCCCTCTAAATATCAGATAAATGAGATTCATAGGGTACAATCTCACTGGTCAAATCCATCACTTCTTTGTTCTCTATCAGTTGGAATCTTCATAACTCTTAATATATAATAATCTTAATAGTCATTGTACACCATCTATATTATCAAAGGTTAAGATTCATAATGGTTTTTTAAATTCAACAGACTATATTTTATAATGATCCAAAATAACCCAAGTAGTTCATGTGTTTTATATAACTAAAAGGAATTTAATCAATCAAAAGGGAATTTCATTTATAAAAGTTTAGGTCCTTAAATTCTTCCACCTTTATAAATTTCACACTCTAAATTTAATTTATGCACCAGAATAGATAAGGGTACTTTTATTTCATTGATTCCTATAGCTCTTATGTTTCTTCCTCAAACTTGTGGTTCCATCACAATACATTGAGAAGACAAGATGTATTGTTTCATAGAAATTTGTCTCTACGATCTAAGATCATCATCAGATGCTCCTTGTATAAAATATTTTTCTCCTAGGGCACCACATCAAGATTTATTACTTGATAGGGGTCCGGTATATACTTCCTCTAGAGGGATACAAGGAACAAATCATGTATTTGGGATAGGTTAGGTGTAAGTGCTAGTCGATATGCTACATCTCCTATGTGATCGAGGATATAAAAGACATCGATGTGTATTCAACTAAGATTTTACTTCTACCTAAACCTCATGAATTTATTCCATGATGATATAAAAAGAAAAAACTTATTACTAAATTCAAAATCTAGGTATCATCAACAATTGTATGCACATATATTTTGTTGATTTTTTGTGGTTTTCATATGAAGTTTAATGGTTTGAAGATTATCTATCATCATTTGGATAAGATCAAGTTCCATATTCTTTCACTCTAAATTCATCCTAATATGTTGGAGTTTGATACATAATCCATATAGAGCCTCATAATGTGGAATTTGAATGCTAGAATAGAAAATAATGTTAAATGAGAGATCCATTAAGGGAAGGTGATGATCCTAATATCCTTGGGAATCTATTGAACATGATCTTAGCATATCCTCTAGAGTTTGAATGGTTATCTTAGACTGAATATCCATCTAAGGGTGAAAAGAAGTACTGATGCTCAACTCTATATCGAACGATTTCTGAAGGCTTCACCATAAATTCAAGGTAAAACTCATATCACAATTAGATACAATGGAGAGTGTAATTTCATGAAATCTTACCACTTCCCTTATGTATATCTTGTAATGTTGGTCAAGAGATAAATATTCATTTATAGACATGAAATATATTGAATTTTTAATGATATCGACTATACTCTAGATGGTGTTATTGCCTGTATATATACTCGGGAGTCCTATGATGAGATATATGGTTAGGTTTTCCTATTTCCATACTATTATGGGTAATAATTTCATCATAGTTAATCCAAACTTGACTAATTATCATACTACATATCAAGTTTTTTTTTCAATATCCATCTTCATGTTATCCCACCAGAAGTTTTACTTTAAATATCTATACATCTTAGTGATTTCTATATGAATAGAGAAGGGTGAGTTATGTGTATCATATAGAAGTTCCCTATTAAACTATGTTTTTGAAAGTACACATATCTATTTTCCAAACCTTATGAACCCATATTTAGAAAAGTTAAATTCTAGAATATTCTCTACCTTTCTCTGTAGCCCCTCATCATCTTTTTGGCCCTCCTTGATCCTCTCATGAATATATAGTTGAGTAGTTATTTGGTAAAGGTGGAATGTATTTTATTTCATGATTACCATGTACATACTTTTCTTGTGCAAGAATATTGGATCCCTTTCAATACTCACCATGGATAGGGTTTACAAATCCTTCATATTTAGTGCATCTTATACTTTGTTTGCCTTCCTAAGATGTTAATGGATTGAACAATCATAATCCTTGATCAGCTCTAACCACTTCGTTGGTACATATTGTGTTCCTTCTGTAAGAATATATACTTGATCAGTTCACATTTAT
This sequence comes from Viscum album, assembly GCA_963277665.1. Lineage (NCBI taxonomy): Eukaryota > Viridiplantae > Streptophyta > Magnoliopsida > Santalales > Viscaceae > Viscum > Viscum album. The sequence continues at coordinate 1,082,323,198 of OY728159.1, forward strand.
CCCTATAGATCACATTTATCCCTATATAAATAATGTCTCCAAATTTTCAATGTGAAGATCACTACAGCCAGTTCTAGATCATGCATTGGGCAGTTCTTCTCATGGATCCTTAATTTCCGGGAGGCATAGACTATCAATTTTTCAACTTTCATGATTACACAACCAAAACCATTTTTAGAAGCATCATTATATATCAAATATACTTTCCCACAAGTGGGTAATTTGAGCACATGTGTAGTGTTTAGCCTCTTATTTAACACTTTAAAGCTCTCCTCACATTCACCAGTCTAGATATACTTCATTCTTTTATGAGTTAGTTTCGTTAGTGATCTCGAAAATAGTGAGAAGTTTCTCAAAAATTGATGATATTAACCATAAAATCCAAGGAAACTACATATATCTATCCTAGATATTGGTATGGACCATCTTTCAATGGACACCATCTTTAAAGGATCAATTAATATTCCTTTTCTAGTGATTATATACCCCATGGATGTTACTTACTCTATCCAAAACTCTCATTTATTATAATTTTTATTTAACTTTTCCTATTGTAAGGACTTAAGTTCAATATTTAAATGATCATGTTTATCCTTTATTTTAGATTAGATAAGGAAATTTTCTATAAATACTACCAAAAATTTGTTGTGGTAATCCCTAAAGACACTATTCATCATGTCTATGAAAATCAGTCTTGGGGATATCCTCGTTCTACAAATTTGATAATATTCAGACTAAAGATCTATCTCATAGAAGTACTGTTCTCCATGTATCTTATCAAAAAATTCTTTAATATGTGGTATGGGATACTTTTTTTATCATGATCTTGTTGAGATCATGATAATAAATGGATAGAAACATTTATTCATTGTTCTTCTTGATGAAGAGGACTAATGCACCCCATGGTGAATCAATTGGGTGTATAAAACCTTGCTCTAGATTCTCTTATAGTTTCTTCTTTAGATCATCAAGTTTAATAGTCTCCATTGTATATGAAATCTTTGATATTGGAAAAGATTCAGGTATAAGATCAATTGAGAACTAAACCTCATGGATTAGAGGGATACCAAACATTTTTTTGGAAACACATCAATATATTCCCTTACAACAAGAATGCCATGAATGGTAATATTTTCCTTATTATTAATCATTTGAGAAAGATATTATTTCTCATGAGGAAATAATATCCATTCTTGAGATGATGACACTAAAGGAGTTTCATCCTCCTCCTTTCACTTTTATAGAATCACTGGGAGATTTGAAATATAGAGGGTTATTTACTTCTCTCAACGATTTATATTGGATCTATACAAGAAATGCGAATCCATACCTATATTTTCATTGAATTTCTATAAAGGGAGTATCACAAGGTTAATTAGAATGTTTATCCCACAAATATTGATAGGGGAGAATTTATATACTCGAGTTGAAATCATTTTCACATTTTTCATTTTTATCGACAAATCTGCTTCCATATTTTGAGGTGGTGTTTGAAAAGTTCTACTAAACTTGTGTGATATAAAAGAATGAATAGAACCACAGTCACATATGAAATTTGAAGTTCATAAATAGATAATATATTTCATTTCAATTTTTTTATTTTTATTCTAATCATTTACATAATTGAAAATAAACTTAGGGATTTGAATTTTCAAACTATTAAGAACATAAAAGTGAAACTATGAACATTGAAGGGATCACACATAAATGACATAAATTCCTTAGCTTATGAATTTATAAGTTTCAATATATGTTATCTATAGTATATTTCTTAACATAAAATTTTATGAGAATTTTTGATCCATTAATGATATTTTATAAGGATCTTGTGAATTTACTAAATCATATTCCCTAAGAGTGTCAAAATAGACGTGCAATAAGGCATCTTTTTCATACACTAGGTGATGATCAATTTAATACTTAATACACCTATTTCATAGATATTACCCATTAGTAAAACTATGCTAGAACCATATAGATATTATTTCTTGGAAACCACTTACTATATACCTTACCATAATTTATATATGTTTTCCTATGTTCAGTCCATCTCTAAGGCTTTGACTAAATTTTTATAATCCTAATCCCTAAAAATAACTAAACCTTTCTATCATACTAACTATGAAAACCCATATCTTTAATACACTTTAATTAAAGATTTATTAAATAAATATACACTTAATAAAATCTAAAAAGATCATTAGGCCTATTGTATTTGGATAATTAGATATATATAACAATAAAATGAAACGTGGGTATAAAAAATTATTTCAAAACACCAAAACATGCCCTTATATTCCATAGATATTCTAATACTACATGGAATAACATGTGGATGTATATAAGAAAGAAGTGAGATATAAAACCTAGTAATGGAATAATCAAATAATTATATGATGAAAATTACACATGTTAGTCAAGAAGAAAATCAAGGTGACATATAAGGGGTAAGAATCATAGACATGAACATCAAAGCATGATGTAAGATGATAACATCAAGGTAACATAAGAATGTGGCGACAAATAAAATATGAAATCATAAGAATAAGTCAAGGATAATCACTAATAAATAATTACATATTTATCTTAGGATAAACTATCATGAACCATACATTGAAATCATGAGATAAAAAAATTATCCAACACATATGGATATATAATTCTAGGCCCACCAATCACATTCATATCATGTAAATGCATTTGTGTGCCACATAGATCATTCAACATAAGAATGCCTTAAAAAAACTTTAATACTATGATTAAGGAGTTCAAGTTACATAAATGTAATTCTCAAATAATTAAAGGCTATGTATATATATGGGAATACTATAATATCTAGAGATTTTTATACAAAAAATATTACATCTATTTAGATGAATATTCAATACATAATGATAATTTCCATACCAGAACCATAAAGGTTTAGAGTCTTTATAGATCATATATAAAATATTCTTATTTTATGAAATATCTTCAATATCTCCCACAAAGATATTATCAGATAGTAATCCTATTAGGAATACCATACCTAAAAATTTGTTCATCATCTGGGAAAATAAAATATAAGAAATAGTGAGCTTAAATGCTCAGTAAGGGTAAAAATATGAGATATCAATCCATAATCATATGAAATAATATAACAAGAATAAGGTTATGTGATAATGAACATGTAATATGAAGTTCATACCCAACTTTTCATAGATCATAAACCTAATTCATGTAATAAACACTATCATTTCCAAAAACATGGACCATAAGAGTGATAAATCATCATAATTTAATAATAAACCATAAGATCATGTCATAAAAGTGTGAAACCATCATAAATATAAAAAAAATTTAACATGTAAAGGTTAAATACTAATAAAATCAACATATTGGATCATGACACATTTTTTACTATAATAGATCAAGATGCACCTATTTCCCATAGTAGATTAGGACACACCTGTTTCCTAGAGAGGATCAAGCCCATCGACTTGTTTCCCACTGTTATCTCATGAGATAATAGGATTTAAAAAATGTATTGGAGGAATATATAGGTTCCAACCATCACATAATAAATACTATACTTATTTTTTCCATAGGATCATAAATGATTCATCATATTATAAGCCATGAAAATAAACGGGCTTCATAAACATTTCATTATTTCATAACCCATGGAAAGGAAATGGGTTTTAAAAACATCATAACATCATAAACATAAACCATACATAGAAAGAATAAAGATGGTATACTGGGATTATATCCCAAATAAATCATAATTAACATCAAATAATGTTGCCTTATATGGAAAATTATTTTAAAATATCACTTAGAATAATTCTTGAGGAAAACATCCTTTCTATTTTGATTTTTTTAAAATACATGGAATCACAAAGTAAAAAAATTTTATTTGAAATTATCCTTGTAAGATTGTATTGGAAGTTTCAAATTATTAATGTTTCATTATGTAGATAAAATCATATTATGATGTATAAGTTAAAAAACATTCCTTTTGTATTTTGATTGGAAAAGTCCCAAAGTACCTTGTTTAGAAAATGATAAAAATATCCCTTTCAAACCATTTAGTAAAAATTAACAAATGGGTAAAAATTAATTTTAAAAAGTTTGGGGGAGTATTAATTTTTTTTTATTTTTTTAGAAAACAAGGACCTAGAAGAGAAATATTCATCATCAGAGACTTAAACATAAACAATCCCGAATAATGACAAGATTGTGAAATAAACCCTTAACTCAAGTATTTCCTTTCTCTGTTCATGTTCAAACCCCCTACATAATAAATATGGATTTATTATAAATTTATAAAATAAAATTAATTCTTTAATACCATTTATTATTTATTTATAACATCTTATCACCCATTTACTAATAGTTTGTTATAAAAATCACTATTCTGGGTGGTAACTGCTTCATTTTCCAAGCATGTTTTGGTTCAACATTCTTGGTCCTTATACTTTGATCATGGTATCATAATTTACATAATTTTAATAATGGTATCAATATAATATATAATAATTATATACATATTTATAATCATTCATAGAAATTATAGATAGAAAAATTAATTACACCATTTATAGAGATGGTAGGTCGCACACATGTACACCTAAACACTATTTTCATTTTTTCAAATGAAAGAATGAAAGTTAAATAGTAATTATTATTTCTAGAATAATTATTATATAATATATAAAATATATATTCATTAAACCCTTAATGATACCCATACATATAATATGGTGATGAAAAATGAATTATATCACTACGTGGAGACGGTAGGTCGTACGTATGCACGAGCGATACTTTCACTTTTTAATGGAAAAGGGGGTGTATAATGGTGCTTTCATAATCATAATAAAATTTAATAAAATTTAATTTATAGAAATAATTATTTTTTGGTAAACATCATAGAGTTATATTAGGTAAGGAAGAGTGGAAAAAATATAGTAATCGATTAGAGCGATCACCTCTTCCTTGAAACGTGTCATTTGGATCTCATCTAAAAGGATATACGGTTGGTATTTTGTGAAGAAAAACACCTATATAATGTGTATAAGGAATTTAAGAAGATAACATTTCATAGTATGGTCGAGATATAAGGCTCAATGTGGTGTAAGGAAGTGGGGGAGGAGGTTCTCTTTTATAATTGAGTTGAGGAGCACTTTTGGAATTTCTTAAAAAAATATTTTATAATAAATTATGTTTCTATAAAGATACCATAAAATAACTATGGATTCAAAGATAATATAATATAAGGTTGTAATATCATCAATATTTTAAGATAATTTTTGATTTCATTTAAAATCTTATCATTTTGATTAACCCTTATTTAACCTACTTTAATTTTAACTACGGTAACAACTTTTTCAATATTGAAATGTCCTAATTTTTACTTATATGGTGTCAATTAGACCATAAATGGAATATTTATTAAATTTTAAAATATATAATAATAATTTTTTATTTTTTAAATAATTTAATAAAATATTAATCCCATAAAATATCATTATTTTCAATTTTGATACTATTCAATACTTTGACTTTCAAAAATATCAATACAACATTTAAAATTAGAAAAAAAATATTTTCTTATATACCTAAAATGTAAAGGTAAACTGGATAATTCATGTACCACCTTAAATATCTAAAATTACATTACCTTAAATATTTTTAATATCATTTATTTTATTTTTCTTGTAATTGAATAATCACTACATCAATGTTGTGTATGAATTTAGGGTAATTATTTAATTCATAAAAATTATAAATAAATTACTATGATGAATATAAATATTTTATATTTCAAAATTTTATTTATAGTTTAATATATAATCTATATAAACACATATTAAAAATGTTATAGTTATTAAAAACATTAATGTGACATCTTTAACTTTTCTTTAAATGAAATATTATAAAGGTCAAAATCTCATTAAAGTGGCCTCAAAAGTTATAAATAAATTTATAAAAATAAAATAAGTTTATGAAATTAAAAATTTAAACTTATATTAATTCATAACCTACTACTTCCCCATGTGGGAACATAAGATATATTTAAGACAAAGAATGTGACATTTTGTGACTTTCATTGATTTAAATAACATATAATCATTTTCATGGAGAGATGTCCATTAAATAACTCAATTTAGAACCTTAGGAGGTAATTATAGAATTAAATTTATTCAATAATAAATAGGATGAAAAATTATAGCCTTATCACTTATTGTTAATCCATATTATCCCGTTTTACCCTTTACCGAGGTCATAAATTTTACCACAGTTACTATTCATATTAAATTAAAATAAAAGGGGAATATTTAATAAATTTAGACCAAATAATTTAAAATTTAAAATATATTTTTTAGAGTTTAAAATAAATATTTTCAAAATTTAAATTTAAAATAAAACCGAAAAAACGCAACGAAAAACAATTTTTTTTTTCAGGAAAAAATGACATTTTTAAATATAAATTGTTATTATACTAAATTAAACTATAAAATATAATTCATAAACCATAATTTAATTATTTTAAATCAAAATGAACTAATTAAAATTTAAAACTAATCCAAAACATAATTTTACCTTGTAAATTGTTTAAAAGAAAATATAGTTTTCAATAAAAAATAGTATTTTTCAATAGTTCTTGAAAAATAAATGTTTTTAGAAAATTATCAAAAAACAATTTTAAAATAATTTTGAAATTATTAATTAAAAAATTAAATTAATTTTTTCAAATAAATTTTCTATAACTTTTATAAATTAATATTCACTCATAAAAAGAAGAAAAACCGATTTTTGAAGAAAACACATTTTTTAAAGAATAAAATTACTTTACAAAAAAAATTTGTGATCATTTTCTAATAAAATGAAAATACATTCATATTGTGTTGTAACTTTATATTTATTTCATAAATTAGTTATTACTATTATTTCCCACCAATTTAATGGCTAGGTTATAATAAACATATTATATTTTAATAACATTTCACAATTCATCTAAACTTCATGTTGCGTGCAACACAAGCTATCAAAGAAATAAAATTATTTAAAAATGTATTTCATAAAAATATCTAGGTGTTACATTCTAACACCCTTAAAATGAATTTATACCTTGAAATTCATTACTTTAGTATCAAAAAATGAGGATACTTTACCTTATTATATCCCTAGGTTCCCACATAGCTTCCCCAAATTAGTGGTTTTGCCACAAAAAATTGACTGGATAGGTGGTCCTATTTTGTAGAAAATTATATATTTGATCTAGAAAATCTACCAATTTTTACTAATATTAAATATTACAATCCATGGGTATGAACTCTGAGTTCATTATATGTGATTTATTAGGTATGTACTTCCTCATGAGTGATACATGGAACACATCGTGAACTTGGGAGATGTTTGGTGGAAGTTCCAATTGATGGGTACCATCGTGATGCAATAAACAATTTAAAAAGGTAATGATGTACTTAGGGATTATATTTCCTTTTATTCATAATCATAATCCTATCATTTGTTTGTGATTTAATCAATTTACACTTCATCTCCTACTCTAATAAATGAATATGATTTTTTTTTCTGAATCACTAACAGATCACAATATCCATAATATAATGATAATTCATTCATTTTATCCCTTGTTATAAAAATATGTTTATAATTGGTTATACAATATGAATAAATATTCATATGGTGAAATAATAGATTAATCTATAAAACTCCATCCAAAGTTAAACTTAAACCATTTCAAAAACGGTTAACCTTATGACCCTTATAAAAGATTAAGATTAAAAACTTAAGAAAGAAGGTCACTAAAATTACTAAATGAACTTATCATTATTCCCCTAAAAAACATGAATTAGATTTTAATTTTCACATACCAAACATGGGTATACCTTCATCATGTATTCTTTTGAAACATGGTAATAACCATAAAACATTATTGAAAACAAACCTGATTCCTTATTCCTTAAATAAAACTCAAATTATTGGATATATTAATTAAATAAAAAAATGTTGCAAAATCTATCAATGTTAACATATACCACTTTTCCTAAAATCATTAATAAGTTCCTAGGTCACCAAAACTATACAATTCACTTTATTTATATCCAAAATCTCTTTATCCAAACATATAGAAAATATTAAGGGTGATATTACCTTAATCATGTGTCTTCCATAAAATATTACCTTTCTAATAAATCAAATTTCAAGGTCATTAGTAGTAATGAACATATTCCCGCAAATCATCCATGCAAAAAAAATACAAAACAATAATTATATATTTTATAATTCTTGAATTCCAACACATAGACACTTCAATCATCCCATTTCATTCTTAAACCATTAACTAGAATTCATCATATTATTCATTAAAACCTCATTTCTATAATATGAAATATGAATCATGAATTAACATTAATCAAACAAAATTTAATCATTATTCTCATAGTTAACATAAAAAAATGCCATTTGAATAGCCTATACATTTCATATGCCATTCTTGGTCTCTTTATCATCAACATTATAACCATTAATCATACCACCTTTATGATTCTCTTAATAAGAATACCACCTAGGAAATTGAATTTAATAATTCCTATACTAACCACATTTGAAAAATTAAATTTTCAATGATATCTTAGGTAGAATAATATTCCCTTCCATTCTGTTTACTAAAATTTCAAATTTTCCTTTTAATTTACTAGTTTCTTATCCTTGTTTTACATAATAAAACATCTTCTTGTCCCTTTGATACATTCACTTGAGTACTTATTCCCAAATTTTTTACATTTAAGAAACTAAATATTCTTTCACCATAGTCCATACTTCTCTTATTTATTGAGACTGAGAGTTGGTTAAGGTGTACATTATTAATCATGTTCCATGATAAATGATCAGGAATAATCATAATATCCTTTACTCTAGTCATCATCCCATTTGGATACTCATAAAAAAATTATTTGTCACATTATATATTAACCCAGTTCCTTCTGGTTCCTACCATTGAATAAAACAAAAAATCATAATGTGAGAAATAATAATCATAGTGTAAAACCACATAAATATAAAAAATCATTTATAGAATGTCTAAATCACAAGTCCTTCTTCGATGAAACCTTAGGTTTAACCTATGTAATTCAAGATCACTATCAAAACTAAAGGATTTTATCCTATACTTATTCTTATATTTAGGGTTTTTATAAAATTTTTATAACTCCAATCTCCAAAGATTGTCTAAACCCTATTTTGATACAAACTATAATGGACTGATTTTTCATACACAAATATTACATCTATTTAGATGAATATTCAATGCATAAAAAAATATCCACTCAAGAACTATAAAGGTTTAGAGTCCTTAGATATTATATATGCAATATTATTATTTTATGAAAGATATTAAACATCTACCATAAATAACGTCTCACATAGTACTCCTCTTAGGCATACCCTACCTAAACATTTCTTCATCACATGGGGAAGGAAACATAAGAAAGAGTGAGATTAAATGATTTGTAAGGGTAAATATAGAATATATGAGTCCATGATCACAAGAGAAAATTATATAAGAATAAGGTAATGTGATAATTAATATAACTTAATAAGATCATACCTAACTTTTCATAGATCATAAACATGATTCATGGCATAGACATTATCATTTTAGAAAATGTGGACCATAAGAGTGAGAAATCATCATGAATAAATAGCGAACAATAAGATCATGTCATAAAAGTATGGTACCATCATAAGTATAGAAAACCATTTAATATGTTAATTTTAACTAATAATACCATCAACATAGTGGATTAGGACACACCCATTTACCATAGTATATCAGGACACACCTGTTTCCCATAGTAGATAAGGATGAACATATATTTTACAGTGGATCAAGCCCATTGACATGTTTTTAATTGTTATCTCATGAGACAAAAAGATTTACCCAATTAATTGGAGGGAGATATGAGTCCCACCTGACACAAAATAAAAACCATACTTATATGTGCTATAGGATTATAAATCTTTCATCATATAAGAACCCATGAAAATAAACAGGTTTCATAAACATCTCATTATTGTATAAACCATGGAAAAAATGAGTTTTAAAAAAATAATTCCTTCATAAACATAAGACATGTATATAATTAATAAGGATGGTATCCTTGGATCATATCCCCAATAAATTATAAGTAACATAAACTAATGTTGTCTTAGATGGAAAATTATTTTTAAAGATCACTTGGAATAATTATTAAAGAAAATATCTTATCCATTTTAAAAACATTTGTTTGGAAAGAAACACAATTATAAAGGAAAACATTTTATTTGAAAATAACTTCGTAAGATTGTATAGGAAGCGTTAAAGAATTAAGGTGACATGATGGCAGTAAAATAAACTCATTCCATATATGTTAAAAAATATTCCTTCTTTATTTTTATCAGAAAAGTCACAAAGTACCTTATTTGGAAAATGATAAAATATTCCTTTCAAACCATCTAGTAAAAATTAAAAATGGGGTAAAAATGAATTTAAAAAATTGTATGATAATAGTAAAAACATTTTTGAAAACATTTTAGAATACATGGACATGTAAGAGAAATATTCTCTAATAGAGACTTAAACATAAATAATCCCAAATAATGATGAGAATGTGAAATAAACCCTTTCTTCATTCATGTTAAAACATAATATATAATAAATATATATTTATTACACAAAATTTTATCTATAATAATATTTATTATTTATTTATAGCATCTTTTCACCTGTTTATTAATAGTTTGTTATAAAAATCACTATTCTGGGTGGTAACCGCTTCATTTTACAATCATGTTTCGGTATAACTGTATTTATAATTAAAATTTGATCATGGTATTATCATTTAATAATGTTAATAATGATATAAAAATTATATATAAAAACTATATACATATTTATAATCATCTATAGAAAGTAGAGATATAAAAATTTATTAAACCATTCATGAAGACGGTAGGCCGTACGTAGACATGAACGATATTTTCATTTTTTAGATTGATGGAATGAAATAAAGTTAAAAAATAATTCATATTTAAAGAAAAATTATTATATCTTATATGTCATATATATTCATTAAACCTATCATAATACCCATCCATAAATGATGGTGATGAAAAATGAATTGTATCGCTGCGTGGAGATGGTAAGTCCTACATATGCATGAGTGATACTTTCACTTATTGTTTGATTGAAAAGGGGGTGTATAATGATATTTTAATATTAATAATAAAATTTAATAATATTTAGGATAATTAATTTATTATTTAATGATAGACATCACATATTAATATGCGGTAACTAAGATTAGAAAAATAAAGTGATCACTCAGAGCGATTACCTCTTTCTTGAAACGTCTCCTTTGGATCTCTTCTAAAAGGCTTTAGGGTTGGTCTTTTGAGAAATAGAAAACATATATAATGTGTCTAGGTAAGTTTAGAATATAAATATTTATATTATGTTCAATATAGAAGGCTAAAAGTGGTGTAAATAAGTGAGAGATGAGGTACCCTTTTATAATTGAGGTGAGAGACACTTTTGGTATTTTTCAAAATATTAATTTATAATAAATTAATTTTCTATAAAAATACATAAAAATAAATATGGATTATAATATAAGATAATATAAGGTTGTAATATCATTAAAAAATATATTTTATATAAATTTTGGGGTTATTTTAAATCTTATCATTTTGATTAACTCTTAGTTAACCTATTTTAATTTTAATAAGGGTAATAAATATTTTCAATATTAAAAGGTCATAATTTTTACTTATATGGTGTAAATTGAACCATAAATGTCCAATTTATGACATTTTAGATTATATAATAATATTTTTTAAATTTTTTAAATATTTTTATGATTTTTAAATAATTTAATAACATATTAATCCCATAAAATATCATTATTGTCAATTTTGTACTATTCACTACTTTAACTTTTAAAAATATCATTTTTTTAAATTCAAAAAAACTATATTATTATATGAATAAAATTTAGAGGTTATATACTGAATTCATTTATCACCTTAAATATCTTACATTATATTACTTTTAATATTTTTAATATCATTTATATGATTTTTTTTATTAATTTAATAATTACCGCATCAGCATTATGTTGGAATTTAGGATAATTATTGAATTCCTAAAAATTATATATAAAGTAAAATTATGAAGATAAATATTTTATATTTAAAAATACTATTTATATTCGAAAATATCATCTAGATAACCCTATATTAAAAATTTTATAGTTATTAAAACCACGAATGTGGCATCTTTGACTTTTTTTAAATAAAATATTATAATGGTCATAATCTCATAAAAGTTTCTCCAAAAGTAATAAATAAATTTATATAATGAAAATAAGTTTATTAAGTTCAAAATTTACACTTATCTTCATTCATAACCAATTTTTCTCCCCATGTGGACACATAAAAGATATTTAAGACAATGAAAGTGACATTTGGCGACTTTCTTTGATTTAAATAATATATAAGCCATTTTCATATGAAATTGTCCATTAAACAATTAAATTTAAAAAATTATGTGTTATGGTTAGAATTAAATTCATCTAATAATAAATAGGATGAACAATTATAGCCTTATCACTTATTTTTAATCCATATTACCATGTTTTACCATTTATCGAGGTAATAAATTTTACCACAATTACTATTCATATTAACTAAAAATAAAAGGAAGATATTTACTAAATTTAGACCCACTAATTAAAAATATGGAATATATTTTTCAAAATTCAAAATACAAAGGTTTTTGAATTCAATTTAAAATAAAATTGATAAAACGTAACAAAAGTTTTTGTTTTATAAAAATTTCCTTTTCAAATATAAAATTTTTTATACTAAATTAAATAATAAAATCCACTTAAAATAATAATTATGTTATTTTAAATCAAAATTAAGTAATAAAAATTTAAAAATAATCCAAAACATAATTTGAACTTGTAAAAATATTAAAATAATATTATTGTTTTTCAATAAAAATATGTATTTTTCACCATTCCTTGAAAAATAATTGTATTCAGAAAATTATCAAAAAATTACATTCATATAATTTTGAAATTATGAATTAAAAAATGATATTAGTTTTTTAAAATACATTTTCTATAACTTATATAAATTAATATTAACTCATAAAAAGAAGAAAAACTCATTTGTGAAGAAAACTTATTTTTTTGAAGAATAAAATGACTTTATTAAAAATTTTGTGATAATTTTATAGAAACTTACCAATAAATTCATATTAAGTTGGACCATTATATTTATTTCATAAATTAGTTATTACAATTCATTTCCACCAATTTAATGGCTCAGTTATAATGGAAATACAATATTTCAAAAATATTTCATGGTTCGTCTAAACTTATTGTTGCATGTAACACTTGCAATAAAATAAATATTTTTTTTAAAAATTATATTTCATAAAAATATAAGGGTTTTAAAAACACCCTTGAGTTGAAATGGGGGTGGGTATACACAACAGAAATGTTTGGAATGGAAAATCATGAGAAAATTTCGATAGCATAACATGTACACATACTGGTTTATGGAAGGACTTAATGAGAGTGAAAGATGGTATCTCATAACTTGTTAATAATATGTAATATAAAGGTGTGTGTAAAAAATTATTCCAACATGAAAAATTGGAAATAAAAATTCATAATAGAAAGAAAGATCTTAAATAAAGAGAAGGATGGGAGAATCACCTTACCTTGAGAGGGTGCTACTAAAAGATTGAGATGAGATTATTAAGAGCTTGGAAAAAACATGTAAGGTATTTAGGGAGGCATAGGAGGAGTAAATTAATTATCAATGGGTTTTGAGTGAAGAGGAAAGTGATGTTGGGTTGGTATTTATAGAAAAAGAGAGGGGTATTCTTTATCAATTTTAAAACATAGGTTTTGGACTCTATATGATTAAATAAAAAAAACCAGAAACCTTCCCATTGGTTATTCCAAAGAGAAGTCATTTTAAATATTTTATATGTTCAAGAACCAAATATATTAATATAATACTATTATAGATGTGTAATTACATCATGTTTATAAAGAATTTATTTTAAAACCTTAAAATATAATATAGTTATTGGAGGATTTATTAATGCTTTATAAAATTTATCAAATAACTTTAAAGAAAATTATTTTAAAGGGTAAATATATATATGGTCACTGATTAATTTTATATCATTTATTATATTACATATATGATTTTTTGATGAGATAATATGAGCTTTATATTTATACTTTATTTAATGTTTACCCAAAAATACACATCTAAGAAAATTCTGAAAAATTCACCAATGGATAATTCTGATCTGTTGATGTAAAAAATAACATATATTTTTAAAAATTATTTTTATAAATATAAGAATTTAAAATTTAAAATTAAAATATCTATTTACTGGAAAGTGCTAGTTTTTATGATATTAACCACTTTCCAACCCTTATAAAAATTAAATTAGAATTCATTAAATTATATTATCATTTATATTTAAATAAATATTTCTTAATGTGAATATTTTATTAAATTAAAATTTATTTAAAAAAATTATGCATTTATCAAAAGAGAGTCTTAATTAAATCTATATATTTCCAAAAAATAAAATTTTGATTTTTTCATATCAAAATCTATTTTTTTATCAAAATCACTATATAATCATTTATAAAATTATAATATAAAGGGGTAAATAAAATCATTATTTTGTTTAGAATAAAATATACCAATTAATATTTCTAGAGTTTAGGTACATAACCCCTTATTATACTAATGTACACTCTAAGGGTATGGTGTGTGATGTTGGTACTTCCTTGGGGTGGTTTGAAAAACATGCTTTGGGATTTGATATCAATAAGATTGATCTAATCCTATAAATGGTTTCAAAAAATATTTAGTTGTTGAATTTGAGCATGGGATTGGTCACAAGAAAATCATAGTGTTTCTATCTCCCTTTGAAGCTCTGATAAATGGGCTTCATTAGGTAATATCCTTCTGGTCAAGTCCATCGATTCTTTCATATGTTTTAATTAAACTTTATCATAACCCTTATTATATACTAATATTAATGCTAACTATATAATGACTATATTATTAATGGTTAATATTCTTAACAGTCTTGGAAATATAACATGCTATATTTTATAATAGTGTAAAATAATGTAGTGCATTTTTTTCTATAACTATAAGACATTTACTCAATCAAAAGGGAATTTCATTTATAAAATTTTGGGTCATTACATTATCCCCCCTTAAAAGAAATTTCCTTAGATTTTCATTTTGTAAACTAGAACATATGATGTTTATGACGAGCTGACTCAGGTTACCCTCAAACCTAGCACTCGACCCAATCCGTCACATACCCGAAGGGAATTCCTTATCCCTATAGGATGGTGACAAGAACCAGGGCATCGAACAACAAAACAGAGAGAATTATTTCTCCCAACCAGAACAACCACATGGAACACACACACACAAAAATCAAGAAGAAACAACGTAAGACAAACAAGACATATATTTCATTACTATAAGAAAACAATGGAAATAGACAACTGAAAAAGTAGCTAAAAACTCATAGACAAGTCCAACTATAAAGGAATAAAAACCAAATAGATATTATAAATAATGATAGGGATAGAATCCTGACATCTCACTACTAGCTACCCAACTAGCTAACATGAACTTTTTCGCCTCACTATGGAGCCTTGCCTTTCCCTGTATTGGAAGATAAAAAATATTCTAAATACCACTGAAGAGGTGCACAGGGTGTGATCTAACAGGATCAGTAGGATCCCACCTAGGTGTTCCATAACCAGTATCTGTATAAAAATCCGTTTATGTTCATTTTAAATAAAAACATGTCATGATAAGCAGTAAAACATTTTTTTTGAAAACATGGTAATTTCTTACAGCTCTAAAATAATAGAAGGTACATCAATTTTGAAGCACATTTTCCATATCATTTTCCACAAGCATAAACATGCATATCAAGGATAACTTAGAAATCCATGAAATACAAAAAAGAAGCATAGGTATTACAACACCAAGGAATACTATAGGTCCAGGCTTCAAATTACTCATAACATAATCAATCAAGTGTACAAGTTCCTATCCTATAATAACGAACCTAAGAATTAGAGGAATACCCTATGACTAAACCACCAAAAATTTCAATATCAGTATCCTATAACAACGGGTCTAGAAAACTGAGGAAATCCCCAATAAAAACCTATTTGATAATCACAAAAAATGGATGATGGCCCCAGCTAAACCTTCAACCTAAGTACCCAAGGTAACCCATGTTCTTTTTTTCACAATTCATTTCAATTCTTTTAAAACCATCTCAAGAACATTTAAAATTTCATTTCAATGATTTGAAAATACCCCCTTTCCATTCCATTTATCAATAACTAGGGGAAAACCATTTTTTATTGAAAAATATTTTCAACACAAAAAAAAACAATCATTCCAATATTTCAATATGAATCAATTTTTAAAGAAAAACCATAATATCAATTATCATATGCTAGAGACAAAACCACCTACCTCAAAACATGGGTTTGACATGCCTGCAACGAAAACCAAAATCAATGAAACCCTACAATATCAATGAAGTACCTAGAATAAAATCCACATCAAGATTGATTTAATTTAGAAGACATGAGGTTGACGAATGAGAGGAAACATACATACCTCAAAGACGAATTCCCACCGCACTACGACTAATGAAAGAAAAGGCCTCCGGAATAAGATCACACAACAAATCTAGGAAGAAACAAAGAAAAATCACCCACCTTAGACCAATGGATCCAAAGAGACCACCCAAAGATGATACCATGATCAAATGAAATAAAGGAATAAAAAGTTTACTCACCTAGAGAGATGCACGAAAACCTCAATGGATATCGTATGTAGAATGGATAAATATAGAAGGGGTTGAGTTTCTAAAAAACAAACTAGAATTGGGTTAGGTTGAGAACCATGAAGAACCGATGAAGGAACTAAAAAAAACAGCAACACACTATTTTTAAAAACTGTGCATGGGATGTTACATAGAGTGTAACCTAGTTACATGATGTGTAACCACCACGATTCACATACGCTGAAAAACCCATCACCTCAGATAAAAAACTGACCTTTTAACAAATCACATCGTGTAAGTCATGGTCACAACATGAAACCTTTCACAATGTGAAGTCGTATTTCATGACTTACATCCAGCAACAATTACATGACTTGTAACATAGTTACACGACATGTAACTACTCTGAAGACTACATAAATGAACAATTATTAGTGAAATTCCAAAAAATCTCTGACTTCACCATTATAAGTATCCTCCCAATATCAATGGAGGGGAAAACCATGACGAGGTCAAGGGAATACCTGATAAAATGGTAATGGGATGTTACAATGTCACTTCTATTTCATCACTTTATTTGGTTCACAGGTTGCCTCCTCAAACTAGTGGCCCCACCATAACATTTTGACAAAGTGAGTTATCTTGTTTTATAGAACTTTCTCTCTATGATCTTAGATCTTCACCGACTACACCTCATATGAAATATAATTCCCCAAGGATACCAACTATGAATTCTGTAAATTTGAGGGTTCTGGTATGTAATTTCTCAAGAGGGATACGTGGAACACATCATGTACTTGGTATATGTTAAGTGGAATTACTTGTTGATCGGCAAAAACACTGATGCGATCAATGATATTGAAGGGGACAATTTATCTTGGACTAATCTTTCCATTCTTCCTAAAACTCATGAATTTCATCCATGGTGATATATGACAAAACACCTTATCTCTGACCTCAAACTCCACGCATCATCATTGATTGTATTTATAGATTTTTGGTCAAATTTTTATGGATTTAATATAATGTTTAATGATTTGAACCTCCTCTTCCACATCTTGGATAATATTAGGTCACATATTATTCCTCTATATAACTATATCCTAGTATGTTGGATAAAAAATATATTCCAATATATAGCCTCATAAGGTTGAATTTGAATGATAAAATGGGATATGCTATTATATGAGTACTTCACTAGGGGATGGTGCTGATCCCAACATCCTTGTAAATCCATTGAATATGATCTCAGCATATCCTCTAGAGTTTGAATGTTTCTATCAGACCATCCATCCATCCGAGGGTGATAAGTAGAACTAAAACTTAGCTCTATATCAAACTCATGCTAAAGGCTTTTACAGAACCTCAAGATAAACCTTATATTTTGATCTGATATAATGGATATTAGTTCTCTCTATAGTCTTACCACTTCCCTTATATATATATTAGTAATTTGGTCAAGAGATAAATCTTTATGGATAACAATGAAATGAAATAACTTTGTTAGGTGATCGACTATAACACAGATTGAATTTTTTCCTTTTGTAGTCATGGGGATTACTATTATGAAATTCATGGTTATGATTTCCCATTTACATAATGGTGTGGTCAATGGTCACATCATACCCTTAGACTTCTTTCGTTCAGCCTTTTGACATACCAAGAACCGAGATACAAATGCTGCAATCTCATTCTTCATGTTATCCCAATAGTTGTTTTTCTTTAGATATCTATACATCTTAGTGCTTTGTGGGTAAATAGAGAAGGGTGATTTATGTTCATTATATAGAAGTTCCCTCATCATCTCTAGTTTTAAAAGGACAAATATTGGGTTCTAAAACTTATGATTCCATATTTAGTAAAGTTGAACTCCAAAATATTTTCCACGTTTCTCTATAGCTCCTCATAGTATTTTTGGACCTCCTTGACCCTATCAAGAATGTATGGATGAAAAGCTATTTGGTTAGGGTATGATGTAATTTTTTTATGATTCCTATGTTCATCCTTTTCATATATAAAAATATTGGATCCCTTTCAATATTTATCATGGATAGGGTTACACGATCTTTTCTACTTAGAGCGTCTTCCACTTTTTTCACCTTACTATGATGGTAATGGATTTAATAATCATAATACTTGATCAGACTTAACCACCTTCATTGGTGCATATGGATATTATTTTATGTGAATATATACTCAAGGCTTTTATGATCCATATATATTCCGTATTTCTCACCATAGAGATAATGTTGCTAAATATTCAATGTAAAGATCATTGAATCCAATTATATATCATGCATTGAGAAGTTATTCTCATAGATATTTAATTAGAAAGTGTAATATTCTATTAATTTTTTTATCTTAAATGAGTACACAACCCAATCCATTTCTGGATACATCACCATATATCCCAAATCCTTGCCTACTAGTGGTTAATATGAGCACATGTGAATTGATTAGCCTCATTATTATCTATGTAAATATCTCCTCTCATCCATAATTATAAACAAATTTCACTCCATTATGAGTTATCTTGGTTAGTGGTCTTGGAAATCATGAGATGTTTCTCACAAATCAATGATAATACCTAGCTAATCCCAGGAAACTATTGATCTCTATCATAGATGTTGGTTTAGGACATCCTTTAATTTCTTCATTCTTTGAAGGATCTAAAAATCTTCATTTTTTGGTGATTACATTCCCCATTAATGTTACTTGATATATCTAAAAATCACATTTACTATAATTTTGATACAAATTTTCATTTTGTAAGGTCTTCAGTACAACATTAAAAAGATCCTCATGTTCCTCCTTTCTTTTGGAGTAGATAAGATTAGAATCTATAAATAATACCAATTGTTTTTAAGTTAATCCCTAAATACTATATTCATTAAGTCCATAAAGATATATAGAGCATTAATGAGTCTAAATGGAATCACTATGAACTCATAGTGCCCATAATCTATATAAAAATCAGTTGTGGGGATATCCTCCTTATTCACCCTTATTTGATATATCCTAACCAAATATCTATCTTAAAGAAGTACTAGAATCCATGTAGCTGATCAAAAAAATCATCAATCTATAGAATAAGATACTTGTTCTTTATCATGATCTTTTTGAGCTCATGAAAATAATTGAAGAATCTAATTGAACCATAATTGTTCTTAAAGATGAGGAATGAAACACCCCATGGTGAATCACATGGGTGGATAAACCATTTGTCCAAATTCTACTACAATAAACTCTTCATGTTCAATAATGGAAATTATATATAGAGACTTGTATATTGGGAAATCTCTGGGCATAAGATTTATTTTTAACTCAACCTTACGACTTAGTGGAAGACTAGACAGTTCTTTGGGAAACACAAAAAAATATTACCTTACAAAGGGAATGTCATCAGGATGATTTTTCCTTAGCGTCAATAGTTTGATCTAGATATGATTTTTCATAAGGAAATAATATTCATTCTTTAGATGATGTTACCAAAGGATATTCATCCTCCTCCTTGTACTTGTGTATAATCATAGGGAGATTTGTGATACATAGGGTGATTTCCTTCTCTTGAAAATTTATTTTCACTATATAAAAGGAAAGAAAGACCTATTGGATATGGGTACAACAAAAGAGTTATGATGGATGGTGATATATTAAAAATATATTGTTTTTGGGAACCAAGAGTGAGGATATTTCATGTCAAATTTATAATTAATTTATTTAATATTAGAAGAAATAAATACCAGGGATTAAGAACTTTCTTTGTTGATTATTTTTGATCATCTGAAAAGGCCCTTACGGATTTCATTCATTTCACTTATGAATATACAAGGGTATAATCCCTCTAATGGTGATCCACACATTCTCCAACCGTCTCTGAGCAACGCTGCTTATTTTCTAGGTGCTAACATGGCAAATCGAATGTCTTGCATTGTTTGTTCTTGATCGCTTGTTCTTTGGTCTTGAAGAAATTGTATCTTGGGATTATCATTATTGAGTGGGAGAGAGGAGGAGGAGTCAAGAGAGAATTTGTAGTGTGAAATAATTCTCTATTCCCAAACCTGGAATTGGTTTCAAAAAATTACATAATAGACATAGCTGCCTATTTATAGAGCTAGGATTTCAGTTACAAAATTTCATTGCATAACATCCATTAAATATAATTATAACAATTAATTAAATACCATACCACATAATAATAATAATAATATTATTTTGTGGTGTGCTAACTTGTGAAAAATGGAAAAATAATATTTATCTGCTCGTAATTAATTATTTTATCACCATACATGGTCTTGGTCCATTATAACTCCTCTTTCATTTATTGAACACCTAAATAAATATTTTATTATCTTAAATAAATATTTTATTCACAAACTAGTAAATAAATATTCCTTAAATATTCAATAAAATAAATAAATATATTTTATTCATAGTATAGTGAATAAATATTTATTTAATTTATGTGATCAATATAACTTGAATAAAATTATTACTCAGTCTTGATAATAATATTTATTACATTAATTAAATTCAAAAATAATTTAATTGAGATCAATATAAACACTTAGTGTGTGACCCTATAGGATTCTGTCTTATTGGAATTAGGACAGCTTGCCAAAAGTTTAGGACTACAGTCTAGAAATAGGTCACGACATCCCAGAGAAAGAACTTAAAGTCACAAAGATGAAAACCACATATGAATGCTAACTTTGTCAAACAATCCATTTGTCCCAATATCTCATCAATAAGGTCACAAGATGATTTCATCAACATATATGCTCGATACATCATTCTTTGACTATCTGAAATAAACTCATTGTTAAACCATGGCCATGGAATTTAGGGTGAAAACTCTATTTCAATCAAAGGGATGAGATATCAACATCCATAAATATGGAAGGGAAAAATCCTTCCTTGAATTATACTTCAATAAAATGTCATTAGAGAATCACCCAATGTACCCTACTTATAAGAACCTGGGTTTTGAGCCTGTAATACTTTGAAATTTTCTTGATGTTATTCCAGAGCAGGGCATTCAGACAGCATGTGATTCCAAGCCCTGGTGTGGCCGGAATTAAATTTTAAGTGAATTCACACTAGACACACCAAATAAATAGAATAACTCCTAAACGGTTGCTCGGATGGGAAAACTGAGGGTAGCATTGAGTCCGAAGCATGTCTTTTACCCTAGGAAGGGTATAACTTTCGCGGGCGCGACCCTTCTATGGAAAACGCCACCAGGGGCGTTTTCGTAATTTAGAGGCCTCAGGCGTGATCTTTACAACTTCTAAAAGGAGGCTCAAATTAAAATTCCAAGACCTCCATTGTGCTTAGAATGTGGATTTTACCCTAGGGGCGGCTTAACCCTGACCCCGTCGAAAGTTTGGGTACGGGGCCTACTGGTAGGTGTTTAAAGAATTAATTAAATTTTAATTCATTCTCTACTTGAACACTTCTCCCACCCCTCATAATCCCCCATTTGTATCTACCTGGTAGATCCCTCTCAATAATCTCAAAACTCCTCTTCTCTACGTTTCCAAGGCGTGGCGGCTCCGGCAGATCGTCGACGAAGCTACGGGCTACGCCCAGCGAGGTAGGAGTTTGCGTTCTCGTTTCTAAATTCCGCATATACCCTTGAACTCAATTTCTTGCATCAAAACTCTGTCAAATTCTTGATAGAATGCCATTTTTTTCATAGGGATCGATTTGATCTTCCCAAAAATTCTTTCAGATCAAATTTTGGAGTCCCGGGGTGTCTGAGGTGACCCCGGGAAGTTTTCCGGCCCTTTTCCCCATTTTCTTGCGGGCTTCAGGCAGTTCGGGACAGTGGCAGGTGGTGGCGGTCTCAGACGATGCTGGTCCCAGGCTGCGGCTGTCCCAGGCGGCGGTGGTCCCAGGCGGCAGTGGTCTCATGCGACAGAGGGCTCCCAGGCGGCGGCGGCGGGCTCCACGGGTTGCCGGTGCGTGGTGGACTGGGGGTCGCGGCGCGCGACCCTATGTGGGAGACCTAGACCCACCTTCGGCGGGTCTCTGTGCGCGACATCGACCAGCCATGAGGGCCAGTCGGTGCGGGTGGACTGCGGGTCCGAGGCCAGGCCGTGCAAAAGGGCCGTGGGCCGGCATCGCGGGCCGGGCCGGTCCAGCCCTGGGGGGGGGGTGGTTAGCCCCCTTTTCTTCGGACACCCGTATCTTTCACTACGAGTGTCTGTTTTGTGTGTCATCTACGAAAGTGAAATACTCGGCTTGAGACAGATATTTTGATATAGTCTCAGGGATTTTAAATTCCCAAGACGGGGGGGGGGGGCTCGATGATGCGACACACTCGTTAAGTACCTCGTCAGGACTCTTCTTTCGGATGGCGTGAACACATCCTGAGTCCGTTTAAGGTGCTGTTAGCGGCGTTGTGACCCTAGAGTTGAGGCAAATATATCCAGGGTAGATTCAGGTGTTGAATCCAGAGTTGAGACGTGGGCCCACGGGCCATCTTTTAAGCTGGGAGCAGCGTTTTGCGACTTTTTTCATCAGAAGTCCGTTCGGGGCGAATGAGTAGTCGTTTTGGCGTGTTTTGATGAAAGCATCACGATGTCACAGTTCACCTGACCTCTTTCGAGACTGAGGTGTCGGCCCCACGAGATGCCGTATGGGCATAAAGCGGAGTTGAATAACGTTTTTGTCGGGAGTCCACTTCCAGCGAGTAAGTAGCCTATCTCGTGTGTTTTTCCACGAGGATTACAATGGTGTAATATGTTTGGGCATGCAGAGACTCTTTTGAGATCTCATTAAATGTTGAAACATGAAAGGGCGTTGTTCGGAGGTTCCTTTGATTCAATCCAACCCAACACACGGTCGTGATGTTAGTGACACCCGAAGATGGTTCGGGCAGTGCAGAGTTATCAGACCAGTTCGGGGTTTACCCTCTAGTGGGGCTGGGCAGTGGGTTACAAACCGACATATTAGGGTTTACCCTCCAGCGAGGCTGGGAAATGGGTTACCCATTGACCATAGGGTTTACCCTCCATCTAGGCTAGGAAGTGGGTTACCTGTTGACCTTAGGGTTTACTATCCAGTAGGGCTAGGTAGTGGGTCACCCGATGAACTTTTGGGGTTTACCCTCCAGTTGGTATGGGCAGTGGGTTACCCGATGAATTCTTTCAGACTCAGCCTTACTGTGAGGCTGGTCATTGACTTTTCTCCATGGTTACCAGAGCGAGAGTTTTGGTGGTACAGTTTAGTGATGAGGCAACTTTGATGTGTGGGACTGTTTGGCATCAGTGATGGCTACCCTTAGAACTATTGGTGACTTATCATGGGCTAAGCTTGGAGATGGAGATCCCCTTACACACTCGATAGAGTTTCTTGTTGAGCATATATATGTACACCCTACTTTTTTTCCCACCCTTGGGTTCAACTACTATCCTTCTAGGAGGGGTGAAGACACGCGGGGTATGCCACATGCTTTCCCTATCTCGCTCCTCTTGGTTGGGATGAGTCTACTTCCTTTATTTTGTTGGGTTGAGCTGCACTCTATCTATTATACTCTTACACTGTTCTTTGTTCTGTCTACTGGTCACTATTTTAGTACCTCATTTGTTTCTCCCTCGAGCTTTCGGGGGCATCCTACTGAGTATCTTTATACTCACCCCTACTCGGGCTTTGCCTGCACTTGGTGTGCCCTTGCAGACAATGGACAGGTCGATCGAGACTATAGAGGATCGTAGAGGACATTGGAGCTTGGGCTGTGATCAGCGGTCTTAGTAAAACTTTCAAGAGTGAGAATCACCGGCTATTTACTTTTGTTTACCTGTTACCGGGTTGTGTCACCTTTCAGGTTGGGCACGTGTTTTTCCCTTTTTCTGTTCAGTACTTTTAGCACTTTACTTTTGTCTATTTAGAAGTGGATTCATGACTGTGGTTGGGTTATAGTTTCTTTTCCTTTGGTTTCCTTTTTTACTCTGCACTTCTGCATTTAGTGGGCTATGTGTGTGTGTGTACAGGTACTTAGGCAAAGGCCTCCCTGATATTGTTACGCCTTCAGCGCTTGTCACCAGCCCCTGTCCTATGGAGGTGGGATTGGGGTAGTTGCGGCTCGAGACCGGTAGGGTCGGGTCATGACAAAGTGGTATCAGAGGTGGTTCATTCCTTGGGGCATTGTTCGGATGTCCCTAAAAAGTAATTGGTTGGGATTTAGGGAAATAGTGTCGATGTGTCTCGAGAGAATCTCTCATTCCAGGGAGTCCAGTGATGGTGTGGGCAGCCGACACATCCATTCACCAGGACCCTGATAACCCGCTTGTCGACTCGGCACGCTAAGAAATTTGTTGCAGGGAACTTTGGAACATGCATCCGGTAAGATTGAGTCTTTTACTGTCTTTATTGAGTCAGATCCTCTTTGTGATTACTGTTATATATATATTCTCATCTGATTGCGGTAATCATTGATAATTTCCAGGATGCCCCCACGACAGCAGCCAACCAGGTTACCCTCTCCAGTTTGTGACGATGACCTGGAGAGTGACGAGGCGTCAGTTCAGGGACCCTAACGTGATCCCCTTCCACCCAGTGCTTCAGCAGTAGCCGCTCCACCTGGAGAGCAGCAGTTAGTACGAGCAGCACAGGCCGAGGTTGAGTGCAGGTTGAGTGCGCTCCGAGACTTCCAGCATCAGCGGCCGCAGAAGTTCCGCGGGGACCCAGATTCCCAGGCAGCAGAAGATTAGCTAGAGTCCATGGACCGACTTTTCAAGCTGGTACAGACACCAGCGGACTATATGGTAGCCCTAGATGCCAGCCTTTTCCTTGGGATGGCCGGGCGTTTGTGGGGGTTGGTTACACAGACCAACTACGAGTCATCTCTCACGTGGGATAGCTTCCAGCAGCTCTTCTGGGAGGATTTCTCCCCCTCTTGTTTAAGCTCCCTTCGGATTTAGGATCTTATAGAGATGAATCAGGGGGGATGACCACGGTGTATTACTCATCCTGGTTTACCGATCTGACATGCAACTTGCAGGATATGATCCGCGATAGTTACTTCTGGGCACAGAAGTTTGATCAGTGTATTCGCAGGGAGATCCGTGCTAGTGTAGTACCTCTGTTCATCCCTACTTATGCCGGGGTGCTAGAGCGGGTGATCACGACTAAGATCTTATTGGATAAGGGATGCCAGCTAGCAGGGCCTAGTAGTGGTCGCTTCAGAGCAGAGTCTTTGGTAGCAGGTAGACAACAGAGAGTAGAGCCTCAGTCGAGGAGACCCTTCCGTGAGCAGAATCAGGGGCAGGGTCATACATCGTAGTGGCGCCGTAGAGCAATGGGGCAGTGAGGTGAGAGCCGGTGCTATGCCTATGATGGATGGTGTCACTGAGAACGGGACTGCCCGAACAGGCGTACTGATCAGCTGTGGCAGGTAGTGGGTGCACCGTAGTGGCAGAGGTAGCGCCTTGACCAGGGATCCCCCAGGAAAGGACAGGGTGGCCCTCAGGGAGGTGGCGCAGGCAGAGTGACAGGACCTAGATGTGGGGGATAGCATTTCAAGGTACTTCCACCACCACCAATGGGCGGCCCACGTCAGGCTCAGGGAGCTGGCGATAGGGACCGCAGGCAGCTTTAGGCTATGGGTGTTCGTGACCCCCCAGCACACGAGATGGTCCAAGGTACGCTTTATGTTTAACCTACTCTTTCTTCGGTACTAGTAGACACAGGCGCCAACCACTCTTTTATATCACTAATTTTGGTAAGAGAGTTGGAGCTTCTGGTAGAGGCACTGACACCTGAACTTAGCCTCGAGGTTCCTACAGGAAGTGCCTCATTGGTGACCTTTAT
Organism: Viscum album; assembly: GCA_963277665.1. Taxonomy (NCBI): domain Eukaryota; kingdom Viridiplantae; phylum Streptophyta; class Magnoliopsida; order Santalales; family Viscaceae; genus Viscum; species Viscum album. Next base: position 1,082,349,941 of record OY728159.1, read on the forward strand.
CTGCAGACAGTGTGAATTGTCATTTGGAGGAGGGAGTTTCATGTGGGACCTACTCTTCATCATGATGGAACCTTACAACGTCATCCTGGGCATGGATTGGCTTTCTATGGTTCACACCCAGATCGACTGTCGTCACAGACGAGTCAGAGGCATGTACATTGATGGGACGAGGTTCACCATTCTAGGTGAACGAGACCTCGTGGCAGAGCAGATGGGTACTCTGAGCAGGAGACCATGAACTTTTTCTCACCAATTGGCAAGAATGGCTCTCGGAGTAGCAGACTCTACAGGCACCTGGATCCCCACTATCGTAGAGGACTACATGGACGTCTTTCCCAAGGATGTCCTGGGACTACCTTCTAGGCGAGAGATGGAGTTCTACATTGACTTGCAGCTAGGGACTGCCCCGATATCATGTGAAACATATCAGATAGAACCCATAGAGCTTTGGGAGCTTCAACTTCAGCTGGACGACCCTCGTGAGAAGGGATTCATCAGGCCCAGTGTGTCCCCCTAGGCACCTCCAGTTTTGTTTGTAAAAAAGGTAGATGGGAGTTTGTGGATTTGTGTGGATTATTGTCGCCTAAATCAGGCCACGATAAATAAAAAGTACCCTTTTCCGAGGATTGAAGACCTCTTAAACCATTTGAGAGGTGCGAAGTGGTTCTCCAAGATTGATCTTCGATCCAGCTACCACCAGTTATGGGTTCGTGAGGCTGACATCCCACAGTTGGATTTCAATTGTCGATATGGGCATTATGAGTTTCTGGTGATGCCCTTTGGCATGAAAAATTCCCCCACCATTTTCATGGCTTTGATGAACTAGATCTTCCATCCGTACTTGGACTAATTTGTGGTTTTATTTATTGATGACATAATCATATACTCTGAAACGAAAGAGGATCATTTAGAGCATTTGAGGATGGTCCTAGACTTACTCTAGGAGCACCAGTTGTATGGGAAGCTCTCGAAGTGTCAGTTCTAGATTCATTTGGTTCACTTTCTGGGGCATGTCATTACAGAGTAGGGATTGTCTATAGTTCCCGCAAAGATATAGGCAATGCTTTCTTTGGAGCCACCCAAGAATGCATTAGAGGTGAGGAGTTTCCTTGGTTTGGCAGGGTACTATATGAGGTTTGTGGAAGATTTCTCCAGGATTGCTGCCCCTTTGACCGCATTGACATGGAAGGGAGGACCGTTCACCTAGAATGATCAGTGCCAGAAGGCCTTTGAGGAGTTGAGGCAGAGGATGACTAGTGATCCAGTTTTGAGGTTGCCAGAGGAGGGCGTTGAGTTCGTGGTGTACTATGATGCTTCTAGAGCTGGTATCAGGTGTGTGATGATGCAGCAGTGGGTAGTTATTTCATATGGGTCGAGGAAGTTGAGGCCCCTTGAGTAGAATTATGCAACCCATGATTTGAAGCTGGTAGTAGTGGTCTTCGTCTTGAATTTATGAAGGCACTACCTTCTGGGTGAGAATTTTGTGGTCTAATCAGACCACAAGAGCCTCAAGTACATATTCACTCTAAGGGATTTGAATCTGAGGTAGAGGCGTTGGCTAGAGTTTCTGCAGGACTATGATTTCGAGATAGTCTACACTCCAGGGAAGGGAAATGTAGTAGAAGATTCCCTTAGTAGGAAGTCCGATGCTCATTTAGTGTGGGAAGATTCAGATCAGTTGGATTCCCTACAGCTGACCTTAGTGGAGCAGGAGGGTACAGATTTTCTTTAGTCAATGGTGTTGACTCCTTCTCTCCTTGAGCATGTGAGAGAGTTGCAGCTGGGGGATGTTGACAGTGAGGTACTCTGTGATCAGATATCCACGGGCGACGCACCCGATGGGTATTATGGAGGAGGGAATCATGAGATCCTATTCTAGGGGCGAGCTGTAGTACTCGTGGAGATGCAGGAGGAGGTGATGCAGGAGTTCCACAGTTCTCCCTTGGATATGCATCCCAGTGTGGGGAAGATCTACAAAGACCTTCAGCGGCAGTTTTGGTGGTCCGGCATAAAGAAGAGCATAACTGAGTTCGTTTCTCGGTGTCTTACCTGTTAGCAGGTGAAGGTAGAGCATCAGGTTCTGGATGGGTTGTTGTAGCCCCTTGATATCCCAGAGTGGAAGTGGGATGACATATCTATAGACTTCGTCATAGGGCTTTCGCGCACAGTGAAGAGCCATGACTCCATTTGTGTGTTAGTGGACCGACTCAAGAAGTCGGCGCACTTCTTTGCCATTAGGGAGCAGAGTTTGGTGGATAGTCTAGGGTAGCTGTATGTTTAGGAGATTGTCTTCCTTCATGGAGTACCCTTGATGATCGTCTTCGACTGCAAAGTGTGGTTTACATCATGATTGTGGAGAGGCCTAAAGGAGGCATTCAGGACTCAAATGCAGATGAGTACAGCTTTTCACCCCCAGACCGACAGGAAGACAGAACACACTGTCCAGGTGTTGGAGGATATGCTCAGGGTGTGTGTGTTAGACTTTGTCCTGAGCTTGAAGGATCACCTTCCCTTGGTAGAGTTTGCGTACAACAATAGTTACCACTCTACTATCTGCAAGACACCTTTTAAGGACCTCTACGGGATACCCTTCAAGTCACCGTTGTGCTGGATAGAGGTCGGGGAGACCTCCCTTGTGGGCCTAGAGTTGGTGCAGGTGACGGCGGATAAGGTGAAGGTCATTCGTGAGTGGATGAGGATGGCTCAGAGCATACAAAAGTCCTACGCAGATCATCATTGCAAGACTTTATAGTTCGAGTAGGGGAACCATATATTTTTGAGAGTCTCTCCACGGCGTGGTACACAGAGGTTTAGCCAGCATGGCAAGCTATCCCCGAGGTTCATTGGACCCTTTTAGATCATGCGCAGGGTCAGTAAGGTTTCCTACTGCCTTGATCTACCCCCACAGCTGAAGAGGGTGCATGACGTCTTCCACGTGTCGCAACTGAGGAAATACGTGCATGACCCTATGCATGTTATCGACTAGGGAGAGCTGGAGATCGAGGATGGATCCACCTTTGTGGAGCACTCGGTGGCGATTGAGGACCGGCAGGAGCGGACACTGTGTGGATGGACCATCCCTTTGGTTCGTGTGCTGTGGAAGCACGGGAGGGTGTAGGGGAGCACCTGGGAAATGGAGAGCCAGACGTGGGATCAGTATCCCGATTTGTTTTTGTAGTTTTGTTTTTCAGGGACAAAAAACATGAAGGAGGGAATGATGTAATAACCCAGGTTTTGAGCCAGTAAGACTTTGAAAATTTCTTGATGTTATTCCAGAGCAGGGCGTTCAGACGACGTGTGATTCCGAGCCCCGGTGTGGCCGAAATTAAATTTTAAGTACGTTCACACTAGACATGCCAAATAAACAGAATAAATCCTAAAGGATTTCTTATATGGGAAAACCAAGTTCACCATTGAGTCTGAAGAATTCCGTTTACCCTAGGAGGGGTGTACCTTTCGTGGGCGCGACCGTTCTGTGGAAAACACCACCAGGGGCGTTTTTGTAATTTAGCGACCTCAGGCGTGAACTTTACAACATCCGAATGGAGGCTCGTATTAAAATTCTGAGACCATGATTGTGCTCAGAACATGGATTTTACCCTAGGGGCGGATTAACCCCGACCCCGTTGAAAGTTCGGGTACGAGGCCAATTGGTAGGTGTTGAAAGAATTAATTAAATTTTAATTCATTCTCTACTTAAACACTTCTCCCACCTCTCCTACTTCCCCCTTTGTATCTCCCTATCAGATCCCTCTCAACAAGATCCAAACTTCTCTTCTCCACCTCTCCAAGGCATGGCCGCTCCGGCGGATGCAAAGATACGGGCTACGCCCAATGAGGTAGGAGTTTGCGTTCTCATTTCTAAATTCCGCATATACCTTTGAACTCAATTTATTTCATCTAAATGCTTTCAAATTCTCGAGAAAAGCCCATTTTTTTTGCATAGGTCTCTATTTGAGTTTCCCAACAATCCTTTCAGATCAAATTTTCGAGTCTCGGGGTGTCCGGGGTGACCCCGGGAAGTTTTCCGGCCTTTTTCCCCATTTTCCGGTGGGATTCAGGCGGTCCAAGATGGCGGAAGGCAGCGGGGGCGATCGCAGGAAGTGGCGGTCCCAGGCGGCAGCAGGCGGCGGCGGGCTCCACGGGTCGCCGGTGCGGGGTGGACCAGGGGTCGCGACGCGCAACCCCGTGCAGGAGACTAAGACCCGCCTTCGGAAGGTCTCCGCGCGGGACAACGACCGACCACGAGGGCCGGTCAGTGCGGGTGGACCACGGGTCTACGGCCGGGCCATGCGGAAGGGCCGCGGGCCAGCCCAGGACGAGTGGACCGGCCGGACCGGGCTAGTCCCGCCCCTAAGGGGGGGGGGGTTAGCCCCCTTGTCTTCGGACACCCGTATCTTTCACTACGGGTGTCCATTTTGTGTGACGTCTGCAGCAGTGCAATCCTCGGATCAAGACAGATATTTTGAGATATTCTTGGGGATTTTAAATTCCCAATACAGGGGGGGGGTCTCGGTGGCGCGACATGCTCGTTATGTACCTCACCGGGACTTTTCTTTCGGATGGCACAAACACATCCGGAGTCTATTTAAGGCGCCGTCAGTGGTGTTGTGACCCTAGAATTGAGATGAAGATGTCCAGGTTAGCTTCAGGCGTTGAATCCGGAGTTGAGGCATGAGCCCCACAGGCCATATTTTAAGCTGTGAGCAGCGTTTTGCGACTTTTTTCATCAGAAGTTCGTTTGGGGCGAATGAGTAGTCATTTTGGTGTGTTTTTCCAAGAGCATCGCGATGGTGTAGTCTGCCCGACCTCCTTCGTGACCGAGGTGTGGGCCCCATGAGACACCTTGTGGGCATAAAGCGGAGTTGAATAAATTTTTCTCTGGGAGTCCATTTCCAGTGAGTAAGTAGTCTATATCGCGTGTTTTTCTGCGATGATTACAATGGTGTAATCTGTTTGGGAATGCAGAGCCTCTTTCGAGATCCCATTAAATTTGGAAACATGAAAGGGCATTGGTAGTAGGTTCCTTTGACACACTCCTACCCAATGCATGGTCGTGATGTTAGCAATACCTAGAGATGGTTTGGGCAGTGTAGAGTTATCAGACCAGTTCGGGGTTTACCCTCTAGCGGGGCTAGGTAGTGGGTTACCCACCGGCGTATTAGAGTTTATCCTCCAGTGAGGCTAGGTAGTGGGTTACCCGTTGACCATAGGTTTTACCGTCCAGGGAGGCTGGGTAGTGGGTTACCCGTTGACCTTAGGATTTACCCTCCAACAGGGCTGGGCAGTGGGTCACCCAACGACCTTTTGGGGTTTAGCCTCCAGTTGGGCTGGGCAATGGGTTACCCGATGACTTCTTTCAGACTCAGCCTTTCTATGAGGCTAGTCAGTGACTTTTCTCCATGTTTACCAGAGCGAGACTTTTGGCGGTACGGTTTAGCGATGAGGCAGCTTTGACATGTGGGACTATTGGGCATCAGTGGTGGATATCCTTAGAACTATTGGGGACTTATCCTTGGCTGAGCTTGGAGATAGAGATCCCCTTACACACTCGTTCGGGTTTCTTTTTGATCATATATATATACACCCTACTTTTGTTTACACCCCTTGGGTTCAGTTGCTCTTCTTCTAGGAGGGGCGAAGGCACCCGGGGTATTCCATGTGCTTTCCATGTCTAGATCCTCTTGGTTTGGATGAGTCTACTTCATTTCTTTTGTTGGGTTGAGTTGCACTCTCTCTATTGTATTCTTACTTTATTCTTTGTTCTGTCTACTTCTCACCATTTCAGTACCTCCTTTGTTGCTCCCTCGAGCTTTCGGGGAATCCTACTGAGTATCTTTATACTCACCCCTACTTGGGCTTTGCTCACACTTGGTGTGCCCTTGCAGACGATGGATAGGTCTATCGAGACTACAGAAGAGCATAGAGAACACAGGAGCTTGGGCTGTGATCAATGGTCATAGTAGGAATTTCAGGTGTGAGACTCACCGACTATTTACTTTTTTATACCTGTTGCCGGGTTGTGGCACCTTTTGGGTTGGGCACGTTTTTTACCTTTTTCTGTTCAGTATCTTGTCAGTACTTTTCAGCACTTTACTTTTGTCTATTTAGAGGTGGATTCATGACTGTGGTTGGGTTATAGTTGCTTGTCCTTTGGTTTCCTTTTTACTCTACACTTCTACATTTTGTGGGCTGTGTGTGTGTGCACAGGTACTTAGGCAAAGACCTCCCCAAGATTTTTATGCCTTCGGCGCTTGTTGCCAGTCTATGGCCTATGGAGGCAGGCTTGGGGTAGTTGCGGATTGAGACCAGTAGGGTCAGGTTGTGACACTACTTCCCACCAAAATATGGCATGATAGTTTTCATCATAAATCCAAGTGCATGAGTCATGACATGATTTAATGATAATATTAAAGTCTAAGGACCATTACACATGCTCATAGATAGGAATATCTGACAACACCAAAACATGTGAAATTCCTATTGGCGAGTCTGTTCTCATAAAATACCATCTTAGAGATTACTAAGTGGGAACTTCATGAGAATAATTATCATATGGTTATGAGTACTTACACATGATGGTCTATATACTATGTGTCCCATCATAGTACGTTACCCAACCATAGAACTATATTAAGAATATTTTCATAGCACTTCATGGTTCACATTATAGTGGGGAACTACTATGACCTTATCAATTCTACAAATAATATTGGAAATTATTACATTAAATTCATGCAGAAAAATAAGCAATATATAATAAGATGTTTAATTTAATATTTAATACATCAAATATTCATGTAATCAAAGTACAAATAGTTGATTCTAGGACACCAATTCTAAAAAAATCCCACTTGGACTAGAGCAAAAAAATTACGACCTTTAGTCTGCTAGACCTCACATGATAATAATTTTTCTACTAAGTCAAGGATTTAGTAAAAGGGTTGGCCATATTTTCTTCCATGGAAATAATGCACACTACAACCTCACCTATCTAAGAAAAATCACTCAAGAGATGATACTTATGAAGTATGTGCTTTATCTATTGATGTGACCTTGGATCTTTTGTGAGATCCACTGCTGTAGTATTATCAAAATGGAGTGTGATGGGATATTTACTACTTGGTACCACATCAATCTTTTGGTCGAAATTGTGCATCAAAACTGCTTCTTTAGCTTCCTCAAAATTCAAAATATACTCAAAATCTACTGTATAATCTGCAACCACATCCTGCTTTGAGCACTTCCATCTCACAACACCTCCACTCAAAGTGAAGATGTATCCCAAATTTGACTTCATGTCATCTTGATCAATATGGAAACTAGAATCTGCATATCCTCTGATGACTAATTCCTCATGTCCTCAATAAACCAGAAACATATCCTTAGTATGCCTCGTATACTTAAGGATAGTCTTGATTTCCATTCAATGGCAGTCACCAAGATCAACTTGATATCTTCCTACCAAAATTAATGCATAGGAAACATCTAGCATTATACATAGAATATCATACATGACTGACCCAATCGCTGATGCATATGGAATCCTTTCCATTCTATTTCTTTCCTCATGGGTCTAAGGATACATGTTTTTAGAAAGGTGAATGCCATGTGATGTTGGCAATAATACCTTCTTGAATTGTTCCATACTGAATCTATTCGGTATTTTGTCAATGTATGTACTTTGACTTAAGTCAAGAAACCTCTTTGATCTATCACAATGGATCTTAATCCTAAGAATATGTGAAGCCTCTCCCAAGACTTTCATGGAAAATTATTTATTTAACCATGCCTTAATAGACTGTAAGATTGTTATTTCATTTCCAATAAGTAATATTTCATCAAAATATACTATTAATAAAATGAATGCACTCCCACTAAACCATTTGTAGACACTAGGCTCACATTCATTCTTTATAAAATTAAATTTCATTATGGATTCATCAAAATGAATGTTCCATGACCTAGATGCTTACTTTAATCCATAAAATGATTTTTGAAACTTGTATATCTTGTTTTCATCATTTAGAGTTACAAATCCTAAAGGTTGTTTCATACAGACATCTTCATAAAGGTTCCGATTAAGGAAGGTTGTTTTGAAATCCATTTTACAATTCTCATAGTCATGGTAAGCCATAATGGAAAGTATAATTTTGATGAATTTCAGCATTGAAATTTTGGAAAAGGTTTCATCATAGTCAATACCTTGATTCCATTTAAAACCTTTTACAACCAATCACGACTTATAGGTACTAACTTGTACTTAAATGTCCAATTTATTCCTGAATAACCATTTGAAACCAATGGGATTTACATCCACTAGAGGATCTACCAAAATCCTGACTTGGTTTTGGTACATAGAATTCATTTAATAGTTCATGGCTTCTTTCCACTTGGTAACATTTGTGCCACTTACTGATTCCTTGTAGGTTAGAGGATCATTATTATCAACTAATAAGGAGTCACCATCCTTAGTAACTAGAAAAATATACCATTCTATTTCTCTAACCTCTCATGTACAACTACATAGTTCTTATATCTATGGAACAATTTCTTCTTCTACAAGGCTTTGTGAAATCCAATATTGTACCTACTCCTGTGTTCTTTGAGCATCAATTTCATCTAAGTTTATCTTGCTCCCACTCTATATTTTGGAGATGTTCTCCCACTCAAGGAATATTTTTCTTCCTACCACTATAAATTTTTTTATGAGGGTTCTTATAGGTAATATCTCCTTGTTTCCTTAGGGTATCCTATAAAGGTACACTTTGTGCCTCGGGGTGCAATTTTGATACCTAAAGAGGCCTTAACAAACATTTTTCTTCCCCACACATGTAAATTAGATAACATGGTTTTTCTTCCATTCCAAAGTTCATATGGAATATTATTTATCGATTTAGTTTGTACTTGGTTTAGTATGTGTGCCACTATTTGTAATACGTATCCTCAAAATGATAATGGAAGACTCACATAACTCATCATTGATCACACCATGTCAAACAAGGTAAGGTTAATCCTTTCGCTTACACAATTTCACTAAGGTGTGTAAGGATGAGTGAATTGGGATAAGATCCCAAACTCTCATAAGTAATCAACGAAGTCTTGATTAAGATATTATCCACCATTTTCTGAGTGGAGTTTCTTAATATTCCTACCAATCTGGTTCTCAACTTCATTCTTGTATTCCTTGAATTTATCAAAAGAATCTGTCTTATACCTCATTAAGTAAATATATACATATCTACTAAAATCATCATTAAAATTTATGAAGTATGAGTACCCACCCCTTGCTTTAATAGGAAATGGTCCACACACATTGGTATGAACTAATTCAAGAAGCACTTTAGACCTTTAAAATTTCCAACTAAATGGGACTTTGGTCATTTTTTCTTTATAAACATGCATGACATACACCAAGTGGTTTTAGTTATAAAAATATAAATATCAATCTTTATATAATTTTGTCAAGCGTTTTTCATTTACATGACCTAACTAGTGATGTCAATGTTGGGTGTGGTATGAGTCATGTGAAGTAACTTTGTTATTGATTTACATTACTTGGTTCATGTAATAAAGCATGTAAATACCATTATGTAAACGTGCCTTACTATGAAAGAAAACATCATATTCCCTTACTTCCACTTTGATCTTCTTCTTCTTGGAAGGGTGTGAAGAATATTTGGGCTTAAATATATTTTCTTTCCCTTTTTGTTTGTTCACCATAAGAAAAAAAGGCTTTTTGCGATTCATATATTTATCTACTTGGAGGAGGAAGATAAGAAGATCTTGTAGAGACTTCTCAATGTTGTTCATATTAAAATTCATTGGAAAACTAGAGATGATTTTAGGGAGTGATGCTAAAATGAGATCAGTTCCCAGTTCTTTGGGAAGATTAAACACTAAAACCTCTAGGTGCTCAATGTATCCAATGAGATTGACTGTGTGAGGTCCAGCTAGGGAACCCTCTCCAATATTACTCTGAAATAGAACCTTGGATATCTCAAACCATTCCTATCTAGCTCTCTCTTTCTAAAGACCACATAGGTGCTCAGGCATGATATACACATCCATGTATTCATGAGACTTCATGAGTTCACTATACATAGATGAAAGAATCAAACGTTTAATTTCGACCATGCCGTTCACATGTTTTTCATAAACTAGGAACTATTTATCACTCTCCTCTTAAGCAAGTGGATCAGGCATTGATGATTCTAGCATGTAAGATTTTTATTCATGGCATAGAACAACTCAAAGGCATCTAAACCTATCCTATAAGTTATTTCTAGTGAATATATTGTCTTTATCTAATATTGATCACAAGGATAGTGTATATGATGACATTTTCATTTTATTATACAATTAAAAGAGAAGATTATTAGTACTTTTCATGATTAAAAATTTTGTGATAAATGATAAAGTAATTGATTTTATTAAATCTACCACTATTTTATCAAGATCCAGTATCCATCACCATTTACCATGGAATTTCTAGTTTTTAGAACATTATAGTGGAAAGGATCTGTATCCCCTTTCCTATAACCCCAAAAGGGATGGTTAAGCTATTTTGAAGGTATTTAGGTAGGTATGCCTTTTCCAACTCCAGGCTTGCAACTCGTTGATTCGTTGAGTGGACTCCCCAATCCAGAAATCCTGACTTGGATTTTCTTAACACCTTCCTCCAAATTACACCCAGTCTATCAAGGGATACTCCTATTGATGTAAAATGGTTAAGTCAACCTGAGAAATTCATAATAACTCCCCTTATAAAAGTAAGTATCCCAACAAGGGCTGGTCAAACACATAGTTCTATTGAGTTTTATTCATAATCAAGTAATGAAAGGCTTAGTCTAGCTTAATATTATATTGAGATATTTTATTTTATTTTTCAAAAATTTTTATCTTGTTTTATGATTTACATGTATTGTTAACATTTAAGAGGATGTTTACTTAATTAATTAACCATGGTTGGATAAAACACTTACACATAACCAATTTTATTTAAATTCCATATTTTCATATTAATTCATTTATGTGATCATGATTTTGAATTATTAGATATAATTTTAATTCCTTAGATATAAAATAAATAAAAAATTAAATGAATAGATCACAAGCTTATCTACGAGTTAATTAAGGATAGAACATTAAATCAACCAACGAACTAGGGGAAATAACTCCTTAAGAAGGACTTGGCATGAGCTATAACATTACACATGTCCACCTATGTGTCACCTATTTGGAAATATTATGGTTCAATCTTGAATCATCTCCACACACCTTGGGATGATCCATTAATTACAAATGTTTATTACTCACACACCAGTGAGGGGAACCAAAAGTTTAGTTAAAGGGAATTACATAAATTTCATTGGACACATAAGTTCTATATAATAATGGAGGGAGGGATGAATTGTAATCTATCTTTTAATTTAATATTAAATAATTTTAAAACCATGTAATAAATTTAATTAAATAAATGTCAGCACATACATAGGTCTTGGTTAAGCTCATTATCGGTTGAACATACAATGAGTACGCAAAAAGCAAATAGCTAGCATTCATTTATTTATCCATTATTTATTATTAAGATGAATGAGCTTGTATTAATTAATTAATTAATTAATTAATTCCCTTTCATTTTAATGATCATACAAACTTAATTTATGATACCCATCAATTTGGAATTCATGAAAAATAAACAACAGAAACATTAATGACATATTTATTACAGTAAATTAATTGGACATTTAAAATTATTTAAAAAAAATTATTAAATTTTCAAACACACAAAGATGTGTCAATAAATAAACTAATGTTTTAATGATGCAATTTTTTAAATCTAATATAATTTTAATTTTTTTCCATTAATGGGATACTACATGGTGTTTACATCTAGCAACACGCCATGTACCTTGGTTTCTGTATATCCAAGTCACATGCCTGGTGCTTCGACGTGTTAACTCGTCCAGACTACATGGTGTGTATATGCCAGCTACACACCCTGTATCCTCTTGCTGTGTGCCAGGTTGGCCCGATCAATATGTGGTGTGCAATAAAAGCACCACATATTTTTAATTTCTCAGTGCATCTAAATACAATACACATGGTTATACAACACGTGCTTTTGCCACACACTGTGCAACACAACTTTATGGGCTAAAGATTTGGTACTTTCCGATGACATCTCCGGTTATTATTCATTTGTTATTAAATTTATAAGAAAATGAAACACTAATCGAACATGATTAATATGTTAATAACATGTTAATTCAAATTAGGATAATGAATGAATAACATGAAATGAAAATCTAAACACAATTTCACATAGACCAACAATAAATTAAATAATTATAAATTTAAATGTACCTGGCTCAATACCACTTATTGGTTATGGTCACAACAAAAGTCTTATGGTGGAGGGAGATATATTAAAAATATATAATTTCACAAAATCAAGAGAAAGGATCTTTCACATCAAATTTATAATTAATTTATTTAATATTCGAATAAATAAATACCTAAACTTATGAAATTTCTTCACTAATGTTTTTTGATCATCTGAAAAGGCCCTTCCATATTTCCTTCATTGCGCTTGTGAGGATCCTAGGCTAGAATCCCTCTAGTGGTGATCCATATTTGCTTCAATGGTCTCTAAGAACTACCACTCATTCTTCAGGTGTAAGCGTCGTGAATCAAATGTCTTGCATTGTTCATTCTTAATCACACATTCTTCGGTCTTGAAGAAATTATCTGTTGGGTTTCTCATTCTTGAGAGGGATAAAGGAGTAGGAGTCAAGAGATAATTTTTTGTGCACAACAATTCTCTATTCCCAAACATGGAATTGGTTTCGAAAATTTACACAATAGACATAACCGTCTATTTATAGAGCTGATATTTTGGTTACAAAATTTAATTTCATAACAACAATTAAACATAATTATAACAATTAATGAAATCCCATGCCACATAATAATAATAATAATAATATTATTATTTTGTGGTGAAAAAACTTTTGAAAAATGGATAAATAATATTTACCAGGTCGTAAATAATTATTTTATCACCAAACACAGTCTTGGTCCGTTTGAACTCATCTTTCATTTATTAAAAACAGGAATAAATATTTTATTCTCCTAAATATATATTTTATTCTCTAATTAGTAAATAAATATTTATTAAATATCCAATAAAATAAAAAAATATATTTTATTCACTGTCCAGTGAATAAATATTTATTTAATTTATGTGATTAATATATATTTGAATAAAATTATTCTTCTGTATTTCGAATAATATTTATTTCATTAATTACATTCAAATAGAATTTAAATGATACCAATAGAAAGACTTAGTGTGTGACCCTCTTGGATTATTTTTTGTTGGAATTAGGTGGGCCTGATTGAAGTCCAGGATTACTCTCTAAAAGCATGTCAAAAAACCCAAGAGAAAGAACTTAAATTCATAATGATGAAAACCACATATGAACACTCACCTTGTCATATAATCCCATTGTCACAATATCTCATCAATAGGTTGCATAACGATGTCATTAACCTATATGCTAGATACATAATTCTTTGAATATCTGAAATAAACTGGTAATTACACCATGGCCATGGAATTTAGGCCGACATTTCTATTTCAATCAAAGAGTCGAGATATCAACTTCCATAAATATGGAAAGGACAAATCCAGCCTTGAATTATCCATCAATAACATGTCATTTGTGATGCACCCATCATACCCTACTTCCCTCCAATATATGGCGTGATGGTTTTCATCAGAAAATATAAGTGTGTGATTCATGACATGCATTAATGACAATCTTAAAGTCTAAGGACCATTACACATGTTTGTAAATAGGAATATCTGATGACACCAAAACATACAGAATTCCTACAGGTGGGTATGTTATCATAATCTCCCATCTTGTAGATTACTAATTCAGAACTTCATGAGAAGAAGAATCATCTCCTTATGAGTACTCACACCTGAAGGTCTATATACTATGTGTCCTATCATAGTATGTTATCCAACCATTGAACTATATTAATAATGTTGTCATAGCACTTGAAGGTTCTCATCATAGTGGGAAACTACTATGACCTTATCAATGGGAAAAATACTCTCATACATTATTACATTAAAGTTAGGGAGAAAAATGAACAATATGTAATAAGATGTTTAATTTAATATTTAATACATAAAATATTCATGTAATCAAAGTACAAACAATTAGTTCTAGGACACCAAATCTAACAAATACATACCTAGAATAAAATTAAATTCCACTAAAGAGAGTATCTCAAGGTTTTCTAGAAATTTAGGCCTGCAAATAGGGACATGGGCTAAGTTATATACTTGGGATAAAATAATTTCCTCCTTTTATCTTCTCACTAATATCCCCATTTCCATATTTTGAGGCAGTGTTTTAATAGTTCTATGAAACTCGTGTGATATAAAATAATACATTGAACCATAGTCACATAAGACATTTAAAGTCCATGAATGGATGATAGGACCACCATTCACTATTTGATTTTGGTTATAATCATTTACATAATCCAAAATAGACTTAGGGATGATAATTTTCAAGATATTAAACACATTAAAGGGAAAGTATTAACATTTAATTGATAACTCATAAATGAAATATATTTCTTAACCTATGAATTTATAGGTTTCAATCTATGTTATCCAATGTATATTTCATAATATAAAATTTTATGGGAATTTTTGTTCCCTTCATGATGGGTTCATATATTTCTTGTGAATTTACCAAAACTTATCCCTATGGAGTTTTGAATCAGGTGCATAATAAGTCCTTTTTTTTGTTCACTAGGTGACAATCAAGTTAATACCTAATGTACCCTTTTTAGGGTTATTACCCCTAGGTACAACTTTACTAAAACCTTATCTACCTGTAGTATAAATACATAGATTTTGTTTCTTGAAAACCACTTACTCTATACCTTACCATAATTTATGGATGTTTTCCTATGCTTAGCATTATTTCTAAGGATTTCACTAATGTTTTTTGAACCTAATCCCCAAATATAACTAAACCTTTCTTAGATAAAAACTATGACAACCCATATCTTTAATACACCTTAGTCCATGACTTATTACATAAAAATATACACAATATTGTCCCAAAATATTGTGAGGCCTAGTATATTTGGGTAATTAGATAAACAACACAATAAAATGAAACATGGGTATAATAAAATTATTTAAAAACTTCAAAACACACCCTTATATACCATCGATCTTCTAATACTACACAGGATAACATGGAGACATTCATAAGAAAGGGGAGAGATTTAAATCCCAGTAAATAAATAATAAAATCATAATATGTTGAAAGCAATACATGTTAGTTAAGAGGAATATCAAGGTGACATAAAATGGGTGAGAGTTATAAACATGAACATTGAATCATG
Source organism: Viscum album (assembly GCA_963277665.1). Lineage (NCBI taxonomy): Eukaryota > Viridiplantae > Streptophyta > Magnoliopsida > Santalales > Viscaceae > Viscum > Viscum album. Next base: position 1,082,365,388 of record OY728159.1, read on the forward strand.
ATATAATATGATAACATCAAGATGAAATAGGAATTTAGAAACAATATAAAACATGAAATCATAAGGATAAGTCAAGGTTAACCACCAATAAATCATAAAATAATGTGCTTAAGATAACATACCATGAACCATATAGTAAATATCATCATATAAAAACATTTACTAGTGCATTAGAGGGATATATAATTATGGGCCCACCTATCACATTCATATAATGTACATGAATTTGTGTGCCACATAGATCATAAAACATAGAAATTACTTTAATCAATTTTAATACCAAGATTTAGATGTGTGTGTTACACAAATGGAATTATATAATCAATAATGTATATTAATTTATAGGTGAATACCCTTGAGTGGAAATGGGGATGGGTGTACACAACTCAAATGTTTGGCATGGAAAATCATGGGATAATTTTAGTTGCATAACGAGTGTAAATAAATGTTTATGTATGGATTTAATGAGAGTGAAATGTGGTCTATAATCACATTGGAATAATAAGTACTATAAAAAGATGCATAAAAACATATGAAAACATGAGAAACTAGAAATCCAAATGCATAACTCAAAGAAAGTGCTTGAATAAATAGGAGGAGGAGGAGAGAATCTACTTACCTTAAAAAGGCACTTCTAAAATAATGGGAGGATCCTATTAAGAGATTTGGAACACCTATGGATGGATTTACAGAGGTATTGGGAGAGTAACTTCATGATAAATGGGTTTTAAGTGATAAGTAATGATAGGTTCAGTGGGTATTGATAGAAAAATAGAGGGGAATTCTTTAACAATTTATAAACTTAGGTTTTTGACTTTATATAATAAAATAAAAAAAACCACACACATTCCCATGGGGTTTTTCTAATGTTTTTTCCAAATAAGAGTGGTTTTAAATATTTTACAAGGCCATAAACTAAATATATTAAAACAATACTACTGGTGATGTATAAGTGAGTCATGTTTACAAAGAATTTATTTTAAAACCTTAAAATATAATATAGGTTTTGGGGTATTCACTAAGGGTTTATAAAATTAATAAAATAAAATAAAAAACACTATATTTTAATGGTTAAATATATATTTGTTCATTTATACCTTTTATATCATTAATTTCATCACTTTTGGGCTATTATGATGTCATAATACAAACTATATATTTATAATGTATTTAATTTTTACCCAAAAATTAAAATGTCTCATAAATTTATGAAAAATTCAACATTGGATAATTTCAATAGACTGATTTCAAAAATAATATTTATTTTAAAAAAATAATTACCTCAGTATGATAATTTATATTTTTAAATAAAAATTCATATTTGATGAAAATACTAGTTTTTATGATATTAATTACTTTCCAAGCCTTATAAACATTACATTGTTCTTATTTTAATTATATTATAATTTATATTTAGAAATATATTACCTAAAAAGGATATTTTAAAAAATTAACATTTATTTAAAAAATTAATGAATTTATCAAAAGAGTGTCTTTATTGAAACTATATATTAACCAAAAATACATTTTTGATTTATTTATATCAAAATCAATTTCTTCTATTAAACTCATTATATAAACATTTATAAAGTAATAATAAAAAGGGATAAATATAATCATTATTTTATTTAATAGAAAATATAAAAATTCATATTGGAAGGGTCTAGATACTTCACCCCTGAACTCCCATCACCCTTAGCCTTTCCTTTACCCGAGTCAAACATAACCAAGTATACTTAAACACAAGGGGTGTAAGTAGGGTGTGAGCCTAATACCAATAGTATACCACCCAATGATTCTAAAGAGCATGCAATATAATGTGAAAAAGCAAGTAGTTTTAATATGCAAAGAAAAGCAGTGATAAAATCCAAGAAATGAAACTTTCAATTGGAAACAGTTTTCAAGCTAAAGTTTTCATAATGTCCACACATTTAAATAGAAATGTTAGCTAATATAAAGTACTGCAAAAAGCACCCCAATAAATGAGAAAATACCACAAACACAATTAGAAACCAAATTTGGAACACCCCTAGGCACTAGATAGTCTCGGGCCCCATGTACCTCATACCTCGGTGTAAAGTAACCATAGTAAAATATGTTCTCATGTATGATCCAATAGTAGGGAACATACCCATAACCTAGTGGTCCCAAATAATAATCCACATAGTTTAGTTAGAGTTGTCTTTATCCAAATTCTAGGTGAAACAAGGACAAAACCCATCTTCTCTACTAGCTGTACTAGTACACATCCGCCCCACCTAGGTACCCAAGCTTCCCCCTTTGTGATCAAACAATTTCAGAATGATACACATATCCATTTTCATATAAAACACCACTAATGGTAACATAAAATTAGTATAGTAGCTACACACATTTTATACCATTTAAAACACACAACAAAACACTTTGAGTTTCAATAAAACAACTTCTCCAAATCATTCGTTGTTTTGCACCCAAAAATCTTTGAAAAACCCACTTAAACACCATGTGCATACTCAAATTTACCAAAAAAGAATTCATAGAAACTTAAACATTTCTTTAAACCCATTACATGAGTTATAAAACAACCCCCAATAAGCATCACATAGAATAGCCATGGAAAGCGCCTAATTCAACAACAAATGGGTACTCAAAAACCATTTTCGTAATGAACGTCACCCAAAACCAATTTTGTAGCAACAACCAAAGGATAAGAACATTGAAAAAATTGTGTTCATTACTAATACAGTTCAATAAAATAAACTAAATAATTATAGGGAAACCCTTAAGGAACCAACAAAAGATTTATATGAAAACCCCCAAATTTCACATGAAATTGGCATTAAAAATTCATTTGCTTTATAATTTCCACTAACACCAATTTTTTCAGAAACATTCAAATTAAATATACATGAAAATACCATAAACACAACATCTAGATCACAAAGATTTCATACCAAAAGGAATCACCTACCATAGTAATGAAAACCCTTGAATCAACGTGCAAAAATCAAGTCGCACCACCACCGCACCAAGAGGGACTTAGAACAAACCTAAAACCACAAAATTGGACCAAGAAAACCCAAGGTTCGAAACCCTACCCATGGGAATTTGGCACTTCAAGGAAAAGTGATGAAACCCCAATCAAATAGAATAAAACCCTAAGCAATTTGAAAGAGGAATGGAAGAGACTCACTTACTTAAGGGATCTTGAAGAATCGCCCCAAATACACCAGTAGATGAATTTTAAAACAGTAAAAACTTCAAGAGAGGTTCTAACAAGGATGAGGAGGTCATTTAGGAACTGGAATGGAGGAAAAATAGTAAGAATTGTGAGAGTTATGATGGAAAGAACTTACCTCCTCAAATATGGCCGATTTTAGAAAGCCTAATATGTTCTGCACTCCATCACAATGAATAAGAGATCCAAAGAGTGGTGAGAGAGGTTGGGAGCACGTCTGGGTTCAATGGGCTCGGGTGAGAATTGTAATCACTGAAAAATAATTAAAATTTAATAAATTATTAATTCAAAAATTTTGATTTTTAAAACTGGAATTTTGCTTCTGGGTAGGACAAATCCCATAAATAAAAACCCATATACACCTTGGTTATGGATTTTTAAAGGATCCAAATTGCAATGGTGGTGTTAACATGTCAGGGGAGGTCATTTAGGAATTGCAATGGATGAAAAAAGTTGAAAAATGAAAAAAGTTATAAAAGAAACAAAATTTATTTTTAAATCTGGAATTAGGCTCATGGTTTGGCCCAATTCATGAAAACTCACCCATTCCTCTATAAAATCTTGGGAAACCCCCAAAACAAATCATGAATGGAAAATAAAAGAAAAACAACTTTAAGATATTTCATGTATGTGACAATTCTCTCCACTATGAAAACTTTTCGTCCCAGAAAGTCAACCTGAAGTTGGATCAGAAAAAAGGAATGAATACTCTTCATCAACCCATAACTTTCTCTCCCATGTATCATGTGTATCATTACCATGATGACAACGAACCCAGAACAACGGAACAGACTTACCTTGAAGCACCTTATCTTGGGAGTCCACTATTTGCACTGGCCGCTCAAAAACTAACAAGTCAGGTTCTATTTCCAGTTCTTCCCAACTCAACACATGGGACAGATCTGGGTTGTATTTATTTAGCTGGGAGACATGGAAGGCATCATGGATGGATGTCAACTGAGAAGGTAAGTCCAAACTATATGCCACTTTTCCAATATGCTCGGTGATCTCAAAATGGCCAACATATCACGACGTCAGCTTCCCTTGCTTCCCTAATCGACGATGGCCCAAGTGGGGCCACTTTCAAGAATACCCTGTCACCCAAAGAAAACTCTAGGTCTCAACGCCATCGGTCAGCATATGATTTATGGAGACTTTGAGCCATCAATAAATGATACCTGATCCACTTGACCTTCTCAGACGTATCTTGCACCAGACTCAGCCCCAATAGTGAGGTCTCACCTACCTTAGTCCAACAGAGGGGGGACCGACAAGGCCGACCATAGAGCACCTCAAAAGGATACATTCGAATGGATGATTGGTAACTGTTATTATAAGAAAATGCAACCAGACCCAAATGGCTATCCCAAGAACCTCCAAAGTCCAGGACACATGCACGAAGCATATCCTCCAAAATCTGATTCTCCCGCTCTGTCTGACCATCTGTCTGAGGATGGTATGCCGTGCTCATCTTAATCTAATACCCCAAGGCCTTCTGAAGGCCTTCCAAGAACCGAGAAGTGAAATGAGGGTATCTATCTGAGATAACTGCCAATGTAACACCATGGATTCTCACCACCTCCCAAAGATACAAATAGCCCAACTCACCCACTTTAGCTGTATCTCTCATTAGAATAAAGTGGTCTGATTTGGTAAGACGATCAATTACCACCCAAATGGAATTCTAACCCTAAGGTGTATGAGTTAATCCAACAATGAAGTCCATGGAGACCTCTTCCCACTTCCAGGTAGGATTGGGTAATGGCTGGAGTAGACCGGAGGGCCTTTGATGCTCTGCTTTCACCTGCTGGCATGTGTAGCATCTCGAAACAAAGTCTACTATATCTCGTCTCATACCAGGCCACCAGAACTGCCGACGGACATCATAATACATCTTTATGGCACCTAGATGGACAACCCACTAAGACTGGTGGCTGTCCTCCATCACCACCTTTCATAGAGATAACAACACTACTGAACGGCCCTTGAAGCACAAGATTCCCTCAGGAGATGATGACCAATCATAGAATGTATCCCCACCTATAAGAAACTACTTTGACTACTGACAAAGCTCATCAATGGGCTGTTCTTGCTAAATCAACTCCAATAGATAAGGAGTCAACTGGACGCTCACCAATAATGCCTCTCCATTGTGTTCCCTGGTCTCCACATGCATCTAAGAAAAGAGCCCCATCAAAGTCCACTCAACACTGGACTTCCTCAAAGCCTACACTGGAACTCTTCTTCTCAAAGCATCGACCACCACATTACCCTTGCCTGGGACATAGACAATATCAAAGTCCAACCCCTGCAAGTACTCGATCCAACGATGCTACCTCAAGTTGAGGTCCTTCTGCGAGAAGATATAGGCCAAGATTTCGTGATCAGAGTAGATCACAAACTTCTCCCAAAAGAGGTAGTGATGCCAAGTCTTCAAAGCATGCATCACCGCTTCCAACTCCAAGTCATGGGTTGGGTAGTTCTTATCATGTGTTCGGAGTTGGCGAGAGCCATACGCCAACACGTGATCATCCAGCATAAGCACACACCTAATACCCATACCTAAAGCATCACAATAGACCACATATCCCTTTCCAGCCTCTGGAAAAATCAGCACGAGGGTGGTAGTCAACTACCTCTTCAGCTCCTCAAACGATGCCTGACATTCTAGAACCCATACAAATTTCACCCCTTTCCGAGTGAGAGTGGTCATCGGTGAATCAAGCCGAGAGAAATCCTGAATGAATTGCCTGTAATAACTAGCCAAGCCAAGGAAACTTCTGATCTCGAACACATTATTTGGCTTCTCCCATGACATAACCACACTAATCTTATCGGGGTCCACTTAAACCCCCTTCTTAGAGATAAAATTACCCATAAATTTCACTTCCCTGATACAAAAAGTGCACTTTGACAACTTTGCATAGAGGCGGTGATCCCACAAAGTGCCCAAGACGATCCTCAAGTGATGTCCGTGTTCCTCCTTAGAGACAGAGTATACTAGAATTTCATCCACGAAAACCACAATAAAGGAATCGAGATACTGATGGAACACCCTATTCACGAGTTCCATAAAGACCATTGGAGAATTGGTCCATCCGAATGGCATGACCAAATACTCAAAGTGGCCGTAGCTACTTCAAAAGGCTATCTTAGGGATATATGAATCCTTCACCCTAAGCTGGTGATAACCTGAACACAAGTCAATTTTTGAGAACCACCTTTCCCCCTTCAACTGATCGAAAAAATAATCTATTATAGGAAAAGGGTATTTGTTCTTAATTTTTGCCTTATTCAGCTTCCGGTAGTCAATGCACAACCGGAGGGATCTGTCATCCTTTTTCGCGAACAACGCAGGATCGGACCATGGAGAGATGCTCGGGTGAATGAATCCTTTGGAATCTAAGTTATCTAGATGTATATTTAATTACCTCAGCTTGGTGGGGGCCATGAAATAATAGGGAAGAGATATCAGCTGTGTTCCCGGTGCCAGATCAATCAAAAACTCCACATCCCGCTCTGGGGGAAAACCTGAGAAATCATCCGGGAATACCTCCGAAAACTCATTCACTACGTGAGGTAGTGAAATTCCAGGGGAAATAACATCATACTATAGCATGAGTGACGATAACTGGAATTTAATACTTTCCAAATCTGGGAGTCGAGGACCTACGTGACCTAACCGAGGATCCCATTCTCCCTGAAAAACCTGACGACTCCCATCAGGTGCTGTGAAACTCACTCACCGCCTGTAGCAATTGATGTGTGCTTAGAAGTGTACTAGCCAATACATTCCAAGTATGACATCAAAAAGATCCATTTCTAAGACCAAGAGGTCCCACTCCATCTCAACCCCTGACACAGAAAGTGCACACAATGGTCACCTGAGACCCTACTCCTTCTTCTTTCCTAACAGTGTCACCAACTCCATCAGAAAAGACAAAAACTCAGTTGATAAATTCAGAATGTCCACAAAATGGGCAGAAATGAATAAAACAGAGGAACCAGTATAAAAAAGAGCAGCAGCTATAGAAGATACCATCAAAACGGTACCTCGAACTGTCGACGACCCCACCACTGATCCTGCTGGTACCTGATCCACTACATGGAGATGTATGGTCTCTGCCTGAGGATGACCGCTAGTTTGTGGTTGTGCCTTGAACTGGATCTACCCAGAAGATGACCCAGCCCAACCACCACAACTGCCAAATCGAGATCCCCCAGTCCTCGATGACTCACACTGTGCTGGCACTCCTCTTGAAGCCACTGACCCTACCCCACTTGGAAGTGGACGTGCCACACCGCAGAAACGCTGTAGATTACCCATACCTACACACCGGTAACAAGGCTTTAGAGGAAGTGGACATGCTGGTCGGATGTTCCCAGGATTCCCACACTGGTGGCACACGACCGATCTTACATCAGAAGCCGCAGACGAAAACTGCCTGGAAGAGTGCCCTGAACTGCCACCTCCTTTCTTCACATGATCCTCCCGCTTCCTTTTCTTCTCTAAGAAACTACCACTTCCCACTGTAGATACCGAACCATAGAAAACAACCCTACCTTTCCTATCAATCTACACCATGCACGCCTGATCAACGACCTCATCATAGGTCCTTAGCTTAAACAAGAACACCTGGGAGTATATCTCTGGTCGCACGCCTTTCTTAAACCTTTGGGCCTTAACCTACTCATTAGAGACAATTTATAGAGAATACATAACCAAATCAGTGAAATGGTTGGCATACTACATCACAGATAGATTCCCTTGAACAAGTTCCATAAACTCTCTGGACCTACAATAAGCCAACACCTCAGGGCAGTACTATTCATTGAAGACATCCTTGAAATCTCCCCAGCACATCTGCTCATTCTTCCCAGCCTGAAGCACTGACTCCCACCACTTATGGCTGAGACCCTCCAATATAAAGGAGGCACACTTCACCCTGAGATCCTCAGGTGTTTCTAGGAACTCAAACATATGCTTGATCTTCTCGATCCATTCCTCTGCCTCCTGGGGTTCTAAGCTACCTCAGAAGGTAAGAGGATTTTTTTTCAGAAACTCCTGAGCTTTATCTTTTTTAGAAACCATCCCTTCTTTCCTAAGAGAAATAGAAGTAGGATTCAGTCCCTTCCCTAGAGCTTGGACAGCCTGGACCACATCCTTGACTAGACTCTGATCAATCGGTGTAGGAGAACTCTCTCCGGCTTCCTCTCGTAGGCGCGTGGGAGATTTCCAGGGATGCATGTTGCTACAAAATGAAACAGTCACGAAACAATAATCAATACCACAATTTTAAAAATTTTAATCAAATAAATAAAATATAAATAATATAAACATATTCCAGTAATAAAAGAAATAACTACTCCACCTCCGCCCAATGTCCACGTGCGTTCTGCAGCCCACACATCTCACTTGGAAGTGAAGTCAATCCATAAATTCCAACGTCCCATGGTGACTCGAGGTCTTCTAAGAGAGGTGCATACCAGGCACCCTACTCACAACCAAAACCCTAAGCCCCAACAATCTTAGCTCCTGTCTATCCTGACTCATCCCAAAATAGCAATATAACCAAAAAAACAAAACCCCCTTTGATACCATTTTGTCACAAACTGAATCTGGTCACCACCAATACCAGCACCAAACCCAGCCCGTGACAAGTACCAAAGGGAGTTCTGTATCCCCACGGGCTGGTACAAGTTCCCAGTTATCATTTATCTTGGTTTGGTAATGATTTACCCGAATATGTATACATAAAACATAAAAAATATTTGATAAAATGAATATGAAAAATTCATACGAACAAGGTTTATACAAAAATTAAGAACTAAATACATAAGTTCAAATGAAATAAAAAAGGTCCAAAGACATAGTGAAACAGCAACAAAATATCCCCATTGACTCCACATGACAAGGGGTCATCACCCCCAAGCCGTCTCCACAACTCCACCCCAAGGATGGGGACTAACACCCTGAACTGCCATCACCCTTAGCCTTTCCTTTACCTGAGTCAAACATAACCAAGTCTACTTACACTAAAGGGGTGTAAGTAAAGTGTGAGCCTAATACCAATAGGATACCACCCAATGATTCCAAAGAGCATGCAATACAATGAAAAAAATAAAGCAGTTTTAATACGCAAAGAAAAGTAGTGATAAAATCCAAGAAATGCAACTTTCAATTGAAAATAGTTTTTAAGATAAAGTTTTCAGAATTTTCACACATTTAAATAGACATGTTATCTAATGTAAATTAATTCCAAAAACACCCCAATACATGTGAAAATACCACAAATACAATGACCAACAAAATCGGGAACACCCCTAGGCACTAGATAGTCTCGGGCCCCATGTACCTCATACCTCGGTGTAAAGTAACCATAGTAAAATCCATTCTCGTGCACGTGCCACTAGTAGAGAAAATAAACACAACCTTGTGTTCCCAAATAATAATCCACATAGTTCATTTAGATTTGTAGTTATCAAATTTGTAGGTGAAACAGGGACAAAACCCATCCGGTCCACTAGCCGTACTAGTACACATCTGCCCCACCTAGGTACTCGGGCTTCCCCCTTTGTGCTCAAACAATTTCATAATGATACATATATCAATTTTCATATAAAAAACCACTAATGGTCACATACAATCAGTACATTAGCTACCCACATTTTATACCATTTAAAACACTCAATAAAACACTTTGAATTTCAATAAAACAACTTCTCCAAATCATTCCTTGTTTTGCACACAAAACTCTTTGAAAACCCCACTTGAAAACCATGTGCATACTCAAATTTACCAAAAAATAATTCATAGAACCTTAAAAATTTCTTTAAACCCATTACATGAGTTATAAAACAACCCCCAATAAGAATCACATAGAATATCCATGGAAAGCACCTAATTCAACACCAAATGGGTACTCAAAAACCATTTTTGTAACAAACGTCACCCAAAAACAATTTTTCAGAAACAAAAAAAGTATAATGACATTTAAAACATTGTGTTCATCCCTAATACAGTTTAATAAAATCAACTAAATAATTATAGGTCAACCCTTAAGGAACCAACAAAAGATTTATATGAAAACCCCCAAATTTCACATGAAATTGGCATTAAAAATTCATTTACTTTATAATTGCCACTAAAACCAATTTTTGCAGAAACATTAAAATTAAATATAAATTCAAATACCATAAAAAAAGCAGCTATATCACAAATATTTCATACCAAAAGGAATCACCTACCAAAGTAATGAAAACCCTTGAATCAACGCGTGAAAATCAAGTCGCACCACCACCGCACCATGAGGGACTTAGAACAAACCTAAAACCACAAAATTGGACCAATAAAACCCAAGGATAAACCCTAGGTTCAAAACCCTACCCCTTGTTCATTTGGTACTTCAAGGAAAAGGGATGAAACCCCAATCAAATAGAATGAAACCCTAAGAAATTTGAAAGAGGAATGGAAGAGACTCACTTACTTGAGGGATCTTGAATAATCTCCCAAAATACACCAGTAGATGAATGTTAAAATAGTCAAAACATAAAGTTAGGATCTAATAAGGATGAGGAGGTCATTTTGGAACTAGAATGGAGGAAAAATAGTAATAATTGAGAGAGTTATTATGGAAATAACTTACCACCTCAAATCTGGATGATTTTAGAAACCCTAATATGTTCTGCACTCCATATCGATGAAGAAGAGCTACAAAGAGTGAGGAGAGAGGTTGGACGTGCAGATGTGTTCAATGGTCTTGGGTGATACTTGGAATCACTGAAAAATAATTAAAACTGAATAAGTTAATAATTAAACAAATTTGGTTTTTAAAACTGGAATTGGGCTTCTGGGAAGGCCCAATCCCTTAAATAAAAACCCATATACACCTTGGTTATGGATTTCTAAAGGCTCCAAATTGAAATGGTGGTGTTAATATCTCATTGGAGTCCATTTAGGAATTGGAATGGATGAAAAATGTTGACAAATAAAAAAGTACTAAAAGAAACAAAATTTATTTTTAAATATGGAATTGGGCTCATAGTTTGGCCCAATTCATGAAAACTCACCCATTCCTCTATAAAAGCTTAGGAAACCCCTAAAACAAAGCATAAATGGAAAATAAAAGAAAAATACCGTTAAAATATTTCATGTTTGTGATAATTTTTATCTTATCCCATGAATGGTTTCTCTTGATATTTTATTGTTTAATTTCATCTTGGGATTGGTCTAGAGTAAATCTCAATGATTCCATATTCCTCACATGCCTAGATTAATTGGCTGTATAGGGTATGATCCTACTGGTTGAGGACATCTCTTCTTTTATCAATGTCAGTTGGACTTTATCAAAACCCATAATATATTCTAATATTAATAGGCATTGTAAAAATTCTATATTATCAATGGTTAAGATGTAAAATAGTATTCTACATCCCACATACTATATTTTACGATGTTCTGAAATAATCATAGTATTGCATGTGTTTTTTATAACTATAAGTTATTGAATCAATCAAAAGGGAATTTAACTTATCAAATTTAGGTTTTTTACCTAGTAGATATATTTATTATCTTCCCTTTGACATAAAGAGGCACTAAAATACCATGGGCATGAAGGATAATCCTGTTCATGAGTTAGGTGAATCATATCATCCCATACACACACCTCTAAGAAAATATCCTTTAGGTTGTTCCTTTGTGATCTTCATCAATCACAGTGTTCAATGTATGGGGGTTCAACCATCAACAATGTAAGGTACACATATTATTATTTTTGGTTTTACATTAATTCAGTATAAAACATGGTGTTATTGGTATTTATGGGTTCTGATGAGTTTCACTATATTGATTAAGTGTTAATCGATCCTCATAAACTCATTAGTGGTATATGATATTCACTAAACTTCATGACTTAGGAAATTATATTTTAAAATGAAGAAATCGTATATCATTTTTATAGTATTATTTTTCATTAAATACAGTATATAAATTTAACTGTGGATTTTATTATGATATTTGATATCGTATGTTGCGAATGTATCACTCTATATAATATGAGATATCATAGAATGTGATTCAATGTAATCCTTCAGTTTTACACATGACACAAAATACAATGAGGAAAGTCACAAGGTAAGATAATAGTGCTCAATCTATGAAAAAGAGATGGAATGCCTAGCTAACCCCCAGGTTAGATTGGTTGTCCTTGAACTACCTCGATGTCAACCTCGCTATAGAATCCTCTACCCTATTGTTGTGGGGGAGGTTCCATTTGATCCCAAGGTATTGGATGACTAGGGGAGAACCCTATTTTTAACCCTTCTACTCAGTTCTACAATGAATTGAAAGGCTTCCACCTCTCTCACTACTAACACCACAATGACTACCCCTACCGATGCTACCTCTACCACACTGAAACTACCTCTCCTCTCTTAGGAATACACAATTCCCTCATATTTCACTAAGATACACCTCCACCTCCTCTTTAATCCATTCACCACCACCACCACCACTACCAACCTTCTCTCATGGATCTCCACTGTATTAAACCTCTCAGATTACTACATGGTCATAATCACCTCTCATTGATATTTACCACCATATCTTGGGATGGATATACCTTTGATATAACATGATAAGAAGAGAGAGAGATATAAAAGAGAGAAAAGAGAGAGAATTGACAGAGAATAGAGTGGATAATCCGTGTCCTTTTTATTCATCGATTTGACATCAACCATCATAAAAAATCATGAACAATGTTAGTGGAAAATCAATACTACCTTAAAAATTCCATGAAACAATTTAAATGGAATTAAAGAACAATGATATGGTAAAGAGATAAATTTTAAATATAATTCCACCCATACCAGTCTTGAATAAAAAATTGTGTATCCAATATAGTAAACCCAAACATAAAATCCATGATGATTGGTGCAAGGAGAAAAAAATAAAAAATTCCTAATTTGGGGTTGATTTGGTCATTTATGATGATAACATGAACATCAATAGCCATTAGTGATGGATATATTACATTATTTGATCTAATGCTTTTTACCCCAATGTCCTAGTCTCCCCATTCGTTTCCTCTTTATAGGGTTTATTCTAACAACACATGTCTAACCCTAGAGAGGTAATATAACAAGGATTAAATAGAGGAGTGTAAGAAACTTGACCCTAGTATCCCAGAGTTGGTGGTTATTTTATTAAAATGGAATATATACAAGAGATCACATCACCAAGAATCAATCAATTTATTAGTCTTAAAGAACTAGATATATACATGATTCCCTTATTACATTGGAAATTAAACATAAAACATAACAAGGGAATATAAAATTCTTCCTTGAAACTTATTCAATGATTTCATATTCATAATCTGGGGAAGGAAAAAAAATTAAAGGGTGAGATAAAATGCTCAGTAAGGGTTGCATGAATCAATAATAAGTGAATCAAATCCAATAATGCATAATCATAATGGCAAGATAAATAACTAAAAAGTATATTCCATCAAAAAATGAGAATGTAGATTCTTCCCTAGATTTTTTCATAGTGAAAATATCATGGAAATAAATAAATAAATACTAAATGAATAAAATCGTTAATCATTGGACTTAATGTATCTGAAACATGAATCTTTATACCATCAAGACAATTTAAGTATGTGGGTAAAAACCCATATGATTCTAATTGGAAACAAACATGAAGGGTTTGTCGCCAACTGTTTTTTCTCATGTGGCCTATCGATGCCTCGAGGGGCTATCTATAACTAGGACCCACCCATCACTACAAGTCCAAAGTATTTTTCATACATAGATTCAATTCATGAACAATGTGACTTATCAAAATATCTGTATTGAGTAGAGGATACCGATTCATCAATATTTCCCCTATTAATACAACATTAAAAGAAAAAACTATTTAAAAATGGTACACAAGTATGGAAATAATAATATACATGATATAATAAATATGGATATTTAATAAAATCTTCAATTAATGACAATAAAAAATGAAATGGAAGTATAAATACACCACACACAATGAATAAGTGGCGAATAAGGTAGAACCAAAGGGAATATCATAATGGAGTCCATGAAAGAATAGATTTAAATAATAACTAAACATTAATAATGGAAAATAGGTATAGATAATGATGGAGTCCAACTGAAGTGAAAACATGTTTGAGGAGTGTTTAAAAAACTTTAGAAATGAGCCTGTTTAGTGCGGTTTAAGGGAAAATACTAAAGTGATTTTAAAACAAAAATGTAATAATTGTTTGTATAAAACTAGAAATGAACAAATATATTTTTTCATGATAAAATGAGTTATTTTATAAGAATATTGTTAGATTAAAATAGATTGTATATGGTAATTGAAAATGGGTAAGAAATTAAGAAGTTCCCTTTAATTGGGCTTGCTTATCAAGAGGGATTGAAAATGGATCCTTATAAAACACGTATTTATCATAAAATAAATAAGAATTGAGTTAAATAAATATATTTGGAACATAAAAACATAATTTATGAGTATTAAAAAAGAATAATTAGGAATTAAATTTTGGTAAAGAGAGAGAAATTGTAACCAGAATGAAAAATAGAGGTTCTGGGAGAATCCATTACCTTATGTCTGAAAGTGTTATGTACTTGCTATAAATATCTTGAATAATGAAATTAGATTAATTAATAATTTAATTAATATCCCATTAAAAATTTATTTTATTTATTATAATTTTATTATGTTCATTTATGAAATTTTTGATGATTTATATGATTCAATTTTGTTGATCGGGAGTGTTTGTTTCCTTGGTTTTCATGATTGGTTCACTAGTATACATGTATGAAAGATCATGTAAAATGGGAATTATTATCTAAAATTAAAATTATATATTATTATCTAATGTATTAAATATGAAATGGTCTTATATACCATTTTTCCAAATATTAATACAATTCATTAGATAAAACATTAATGTTAACCATTTAGATTATTTTGGTGTTTTTCGATTAACAAAAACTAGTTTTGTTTTATTAATTAATAATATGTATATATTCTAGTTCAAAAACACTAAATACATTGTAATATAAATTTAAAATTATTTTTCAACCATTATAATGGTTTTATGACCAGCCTTGATATTGATAATGGAAAATGAAAATGCATCGCCCACGATGGTGGAAAATCGACACATCATGGATGATATTTTAATTTTTAGAATAAAAGGGACTGAATAAGGGGTTTGATGAAAAATTTTCCATTAAAATAATAACATTAGAGTATATATGATATTATATTGTTATCATTCATGTTTGTATAGAGGTGGTGAGGGAAGGATAAGAAAATAAATGAAATTGAAAGAAATTGAAAGAGAAGGATTAAGCGTTTTACCTCTTGAATTATTTTCCATGAGAACCTCCTTAACACACTTGGGTTTTGGTCTTTTATTGAGACCAAATAATCCTAGACATGAGGGAGATACTTTATAATAGTATTGGGTAGAAATTTGAAAATATTCAATTCTTGAAATGTGTGAGGAGAAGGGGTGGTATTTATAGTGGAGGAGAGGGGTGTTTTTTGATTATTTTATTCATTTGTTTATTATTTTTGCTCAATAATATCAATAATGATGATTATTATAAATAAATATAGTAAATAATTCATGTGAATTTGAACCAATGGGTGATTACTACATCCATACATCATCCATGACTCAATAATTCTTGTATTTGGATAAAATGTTAATACAAAAAATAACAGTTGTTCACCATTCACCAAAAATTCAACTACTTCAGAAAAATACCAAAAATTCACTCTAAACATTTTTGACATGTAGATTTAAAAAATAAACTCAATTTTATGAAAATAATTTTCTAAATATGATAAATTTATCTTTTTATTAAAATAATCATCTATTCAAAAGATACCGATTTTAAAATTATAACAGATTTTATGAAACATTGTAAAATTAATTAAGGTATCATAAAATTATCTTATAATAATAAGATAATAAAATATTAATTTATGAATCTATTTTATGAAAATAAATTTTATTTTAAATCATTATGTTAATTTTAAATATAGATTATGTTCTTGGGGGTACAATTACATTTAAACACACACACACCACACACATAGTCCGGAAAGGCAGGCAATTAACCCCCTAAGGGGATAACCCACCCATTAAGTCATAATTATTCAGTACATAGCCTATAGACTAGTGGGAATAAATCCCATTACATGACTTGTTGGAACAGTGGGAATGAATGCCCTATACATGGCTATGAAGGCCAATTTTTTTGTCCCAAAATCCCTTCGATGAATAGTGCTACTATAGTACCCAGGCTACTATAGTACCAGGTATAGTGATGTCGTCTCTACAGTTCCAACTATAGTTCCCACCACCACTACAATGCCACCGGTGCTATAGTTCCACTGCCACTATAGTCCTACTACAGTACGACTACAATGCTTCTATAATATCCTATACCCTATGGGTTTTGAACCCCCAACCTCTATGTAGTATTATGGGGTGCTTAACCACTAATCCAAACCCCAACTATATGTTAATTGTAAAATTTTAAATAATTATTTATGTTTTTACAAAAATACCAACACTTAATTTATAATTTTTAAAACATTTATTTACTTATACTATGATATAATTATATCATAATTTCATTTATAAGATTCCTAAATTTTATTTATAATTTCATAGATTAGGTTACTATTCTATTGGTCACATTACTATTCCTAATGGCCACATTACTTTTCATAATGGTTGCATTACAATTTCAAATAGTATATCACTATTCATTTAAGCTTGATATTGTGTGAAACGTAAGATATCAAATGAATTGAATTTATTTAAGAAGACACATACCATAAAATATCGGGGTATTATATTCTTTAATCCTTTGGAAATTTGTTCCTTTAAATTTTCATGAATATTTCCTTCTAAACAGATGGGGGTGGTTCTTCTTCATAACATCATCAGGTTCCCATGTTGGTTCTTCCATTTTATAGTTTCTCAAAAGAACCTTTATCAGTAAAGTCATCCGATTTATCAATACTTTCTCTCTTGTATCAAAAATCTAGATAGGATATTCAAAATAAGACAAATTAGGTTTGAGTTCTATTTATTCATTGGTGAGTACATATATTGAGTCTAGAAAGTAATTATTTAAAAATGATATGTGGAACACATCATGAACTTTAGAGAAACTTGGAGACATTTCTAATTGATATTCTACAAATCTAATTATTTATAGAATTTCAAATGGTCTGATGTACCTGGGGATCAGTTTCCCTTTCTTATCGATCCTTATGATAATCTTCCATGGGGATACTTTCAGGATGACATGATCTCCCACTTAAAATTCCAAATCCTTTATCTGGTTGTCAGTGTCACACTTTTAAGTACTTTGAGATTATTAAATATGATCATGAATAGTCTTTACCTTTTTCTTTGTCTCTTCAAAATTTTTTGGGCCTATAAGTTTCCTCTCACTGAATTCATCCCAACAAGTTTGAGTATGAAATCTCTTTCCATATAATGCTTTATATGGATCCATTTGAATACTATAATAAAAACTATTATTGTAAGATAATTATACCAAAGGTAAAATCTAATCCCATATACCTTGAAATTTAAGTGAGCATGATCTCACCATGTCTTTTAATGTTTGAAGAGTCCTTTTAGACTATCTATCGGTTTGAGGGTGATAAGAAGTACTCAAATGAGGATCGGTATCCCGATCCTTCTGAAGACTCTTCCAAATTTTTGATGTAAAATTGGGATCTTGATCAAACAAAATCGATAGAGGTGCACCATTAAGTCATATAAATTCATTAATATATAGTCTTTCTAGTATTCCAAGAGTTATATGTTCTGTTATAGTAATAAAATGTGTTAATTTTGTAAGACGATCAACAATAACCCATATTAAATCATTCCTTCTAGGTGTACATGGTTGTCATGTGAGAGATTACACCATAATGTCATCCCACTTCCACACAGGAATAGGGAGAAATTTCATGAATCCTATGAGATGTTGTCTCTCAGCCTTCACTTATTGACAAACTAGACACCTTGACACATATTCAGTGATTCCCTACTTTATATTATCCCACGAAAAATGTTCCTTCAAATCTTTATACATCTTGGTACTACTAGGGTTTATAGGGAAATTTAAGCTATGGTAATCATCTAATATTTCTCTTTTTAGCTTCAGTATTGATGTAACATATAATCTGTTTCCAAATTTAATAACTCCATCATCATACACAAAGTCTAAAAATATTCCATCCTTAATGGCTTCAATTTTCTTTTGAACAATCCCATCATCACGTTGAGAGTTTTTTATCTTCTCTGATAAAGGTGGTTTCATAATCATTTGAAAAAAGAGTAATGTTTCCTCTTCCTTAAAAATTCCCATATCTATCTTTACTAAATACACAAACACAAGATCTTTATTAATCCTCATTTGGGTTAGAAGTCCATAATATTTCTTTCTTAATGCACATGCTACCTTATTTTCTTTTCTTTGGGTGGTGGTGTATTGAGAAATCATAATATTTGAGTAACTAAAGCCATCTCCTTTGCCTCTTGTTGAGTTATTTATATGTAAAGATGTATTTCAAACTCTTGAGATCCATATAAATTTCATATCTTTCAACATAGAGATAGTGTATCCATATATTCAAAGAAAAGATTACGGCTGCTAACTCAAGATCATGAGTTGGATAATCTTTTTGATGTTTCTTCAATTACCTTGAGTTATATGCAATAAAATTATCATTTTTCATAATGAAACAACCCATTCCATTTGTTGATGCATCATTATATATCACAAACCCAACATTTCCCGATGGAAGAGTAAAAATTAGAGCATTGACCAATCTTCTCTTCAATTCTTCAAAACATTCTATACATTATTTTTTCCATATGAACTTAACACCTTTACATGTGATCTTGGTTAATGGGTTATAAAATCAAGAATTTTTTTGGATGAAACACCGATATTAAACTGCTAAACAAATGAAACTACATACCTCAGTCATGTTCATTAGCACAGGACATTGTTGGATTTCCTTTTTCTTCACATGATTAACTAATATTATATTTTAGAGACAATATAGACAAGAAAATAAACTATTAGAATCCATAATTCACACTTTCTAAATTTCTCATATAACTCTTTCTTCTAAGAGTCTTCATAATAATCCTCAAATGGGTCTCATGGTCCTCATTGATTTTGAAGTACACCAAGATATCATCAGTAATACCACAAAAATATTATCAAGATATTCACTGAATACTATGTTCATTAGATCCATGAAAACAAAGGGTGCATTAGTCAGTCCAAATGGCATTACTGCAAACTTGTAATGTCTATAACTAGTTCAAAATGCTATATTTGGAATATTTTCCTTTTTTAAATGCAATTTATGATATCCAAAATGAAGGCCAATTTTCAAAAAATATTGAGCTCCCAGAATTTAATCAAATTAATCATTAATGTGAGCTAGAGGGTACTTGTTCTTTATTGAAATAAAATTGACTTCTCTATAGTCAATTCATAGCCTCAGAGATCCATATTTCTTCTAAACAAAGAGAACAAGGGCTCCCTGTGGAGAAACACTAGGGTGAATAAATACCTTATTACTCAATTACTATATTTTTTTTCTTCAACTCCACTAATTCCACAATTTCCATTATATAATGAGTTCTTTATATTGGTCTTTCATTAGGGACTACATCAATGGTAAATTCAATTTCACACTCTGGGTGGTGTCTAGGAAATTTCTTAGGAAATAGATCAATGAATTCGTGCACTATTGGTACATCCTCAATTCAAAGGTTACTTTACCCATCTCTAGATGTTGTTTGATATTCCTCCCCATTAATTTCATTCAGTAGAGCTACTGTGGGTTGATCTATATAAGAACCAAATGATGAGGTTTCTACTACAAATATAAGGTATTATACATATTCATCACATATCATGATTTCATTATTCTTGAAATAGATTTTTGCATCATATTTTGAAAGCCAATCCATACCAAGGATTATATCAAATTCAAACATGGGTATGATGATAAGGTCAAAAACTAAAGCATGTTTATGTGTCATAAAGTGGATTTACCGACACATTTTTTTTCAATGATACCACCCTTAGGTAGTGTAAATGATAAATCCCCTGTTAAATCAAAAGGGAAATGTATAATTTTCTTGAAAAACTGGGTAAATATAAAAGAGTGTGATGATCTAAAATCAAATAAATAATTATCTAGATTTAGATATAGGATTAATGTACCTTCCAACACATCATTGGGTACTTCCACCTCAGTTGTAGTGATTGAATAAGCCTAACTATATTCCCTTGGGATCTTATGTGGTAGATTCTCTTGATTATTGTGACATTGATTTAAATAATAACCCATTTAATTATATTTAAAGCAATAAAAATCATTGATTTGTTTCTTCCCCTTGTATTAATTTTATTTATGACCATTTTCTCTACACTTATAAAAAACTCCCATGCCTTTCAAGCATTTCTCATGATGATTGTTTCCACAATTTTATCATAATGGAAATATCTTCATTCCCCTCTTCTTATTTGATGCTTCACCTTTTCCATGATTATCATAAGACCTCTTCTTCTTCTGATTTCCCTTGAATATAGAGTATATAGAAAATTCCATATCATATTTTATGGAACTTAATACTATTTCATCATATGATTAAAATGTCTGAGAAGAAAGTTCTCTTTGAAGACTGGGATTAAGACCTTCAAATAAATGATCATTTTTTGTCTTTAGAATGATGTATATAATCTATATTGTACCCAGATATTCTTGTGAAGGTTTCCTGTTACTCTAAAATGCTCTCTTCTTCCCTTTTATTTAAGATAAGTAATATTCTCTTCATTTCAATTTTTCCCTTAAGGGAAGTATTTTTTGAAGAATGTTTGTTTAAAATGTATCCATTCCATGTCATTTATTTCATATTCCTCCTCATTATTCTATATCAATGACCTCCATTGATCAAAACATCCCTCGATACAATATACTGAAAGTATTAACTTTTTATTTTCATTACATTCCAATGCTATAAATATATTTTCAAGGGACTTGATCCATTTCTCATCTACCATTGAATTAGTAGCGCCACTAAAATATAGGGGCTTCTGCCACATGAAACAATCCAACATTGGTGTAGTATATTTATTAATTATAACCCGAGTAAGCTATCCTAATATGTTTACAATATTCTCACCTCCACCACTAAATATATTGTCTTTCTCAGTAGGGAAATCCCTACATCATCCATGTTGATTCCCTTCCTTTCATTAGGTGCCATCACTAAATAATGGCATAGAATAATTTATCTCATAATCATCATGAGTATTGATCCAAAAATTCACTATAAGGAATTATTATAATTACTATGTTTACTTAACATCTAATCCCCAAGGTTTCTACTAAAATTTCTCTGATACCAACTGTAACAACCATGACCCTAGTAGCCTAAATTTAGTGGTTATTTTATTATAATGGAATAGATACAAGAGATCACATCACCATAGATCAATCCATTTATTAGTATTGAAGAACTAGATACATATATGATTCCATTATTACATTAGTAACAAACATATAACATAAAAAATAAAAATAAAAATATTCCTCAATACTTATTTAATGATTTAATCTCCATAATATAGGGAAGGAAAAAAATTAAAGGGAGATATCAAATTCTTAGTAATAGTTACATGAATTAATAATAAGTGAAGCAATGCCAATAAGGCATAATCATAATGGAAAAGTAAATAACTAAAAAACACATTCCATCAATTAACTGATAATGTAAATGAATCAATAGATTTTTTCATAGTGAAAATATCATGGAAAGTAATTATTGAATGATTAATTAATAAAATCGTTAATCATTGGACATTATGTATCTGAAACATGAACCATTATACCATCAAGATGGTTTAAGTCTGTGGGTAAAAACTTATCTAATTCTTCTTTGAAAATAAACATATAGGGTTTTTCACCAATGGTTTTGTCTCATGAGTCCATTCAATGAATTGAGGGTATATCTATAACCAAGCCTCACTTTTCACTACAATTCCAAACTATTTTTCTTCAATTCATAAACAATATGGCTTATTAAAATATCCGTATTAAGTAGAGGATATGGATTCATCATTATTTACCCAATTAAAACAATAGTAAAAGAAAACACCATATGTAAAAAATGGTACATGGATAAGGAAATAATAATACCCATGATATAAGAAATATGTATATTTAATTAAATCTTTAATAAATCATGATCAAAAATGAAAGAGATGTATCATACACCACACACAATGAATAATTGGTAAATAAGGTATAAACAAAGGAAATATCATAATGGAGTCCATGAAAGAATGGATTTAAATCATAATTATAAATTTATAATGGAAAATAGGAATAAATCATGTTGAAGTCAAACTGATGTGAAAACCTGTAATAGGAGTGTTTAAGAAACTTTATAAAGAAGCCTCTTTAGTGTGGTTTAAGGGAAAATACTAAAGAGACTTTAAAATGGAAAAGGCATAATTGTTTGTATAAAACCAAAAATGAAAAAACAAAGTTTTTCAAGATTAAATTAGTTATTTTAGAAATATATTGGTACCTTAAAATATATTATGAATGATACTTGAAAATGGGTAAGAAATTGGCAAGTTTCCTTTAATCGAGCTTTCATATTAGGATGAATTGAAAATGGATCGTAATAAAACATGTATTTACCATAAAAAAAGAAGAATTGAGTTAGGTACATATATTTTTAACATAAAAAAAATATAGGTGGAGTACAGAAGAATAATTAAGAATTAAATAGTGGTAAAGAGAGAGAAAACATAACCTGAATGAAAAATGGAGTTTCAGGGAGATTCTCTTACCTTACGTCTGAAATTGTTCTGCACTTTCACTTATTGTTCTGGATAATGAAATTAGATTCATTAATAATTTAAATAATAACATATTAAATATTTATTTTATTTATTATAATTTTATTAAGTTAATTTATGGTCTTTTTGATGAGTTATAAGATTTAATTTTGTCGTTCGGGAGTGTTCTTTTCCTTGGTTTTGATGATTGGTTCACTTTTATACGTGTATGAAAGATCATGTAAAATGGGAATAATTATCCATAATTGAAATTATATGTTATTAATTAACATAAAAAATATTAAATGGTCTTATATATCATTTTTTTCTGATATGAGTATGATTCATTAGATAAAACGTTAATGATAACCATTTAGATTATTTTGGTGTTTTTCGATTATCACGAACTAGTTTTGTTTTATTAAATAATAGTATTTATATATAATAGTTAAAAAACACTAAATAAGTTGTAATATACATTTAAAATTATACTTTAACCATTATAATGGTTTTATTACAATCCTTGAATATAGTAATGTAAAATAAAAATGCATCATTTATGATAATGGTAAATCAACACATCAGAGATGATATTTTCATTTTTAGAATAATAGGATAGGTGAAGGGGTTTGATGATGTATTTTACATTAACATAATAAAATTATAGTATATATAAGATAATATATTTATCATGCATGTTTGGATAGAGGAGTAAAGGTAAGTATAACAAAGGAAATGAAATTGAAAGAAACTAAAAGGGAAGGATTTAGGGTTTTACCACTTGAATTATTCTCCTTGAGAACCTCTTTAAGTTAATAGGGTTTTAGTATTTTGTTGAGAACAAAGAATCCTAGACATGGGGAAGAGACTTGGTAAGAGTATTGGGTAGGAATTGTACAAGTTTCAAGTATTAGAAGGTTTTAAGAGAATGGGTGGTGCGGGGTGGTATTTATAATAGAGGAGAGGGTTTTTTTTATTATTTTATTCATTTGTTTATTATTTTTTTTATCAAGACTATCAATAACGATGATTATTGTGACTAAATATAGTAAATAATGCATATAAGTTCTAATCAATGGGTTATTACCTCATCCATACATCATACATGACTCAATAATTATTGTATTTGGCTAAAATGTCAAATATAAAAAATTACCATATTTCACTATTCACCACAAATTCAACTATTTCAGAAAAATACCAAAAATTAACCATAATTTTTTTGACATTTATATTTTAAATATTAAATACATTTTATGAAAGTAATTTTTTTAAATATAAGATATTTAATTTTTAATTAAAATCATCATTTATTCTAAAAATATTGATTTTAAAGTTATAACTGATTTTATGAGACTTTGAAAAAATAATTAAGGTCTCATAAAATTATCTTATAATCATAAGACAATAAGATATTAATTTATGAATCTATTTTATGAAAATAAATTTTATTTTAAATCATTAAAATAATTGTATAAAATAAACATTTATGTTTCACAAAAATACCAACACTTAATTTATTATTTTTAAAAAATTTATTTACTTATACTATGATATAATTATATCATAATTTAATTTATAATATGCATAAATTTTATTTATAATTTAATAGTTTAGGTTAATATTCTATTGGTCACATTACCATTCATAATGGTCACATTACTATTCCTAATGGCCACATTACTATTTGAATTATTATATCATTGTTCATTTAAGATCGATGTTATGTGACATGAAAGATATAGAATGAGTTGAATTTATTTAATAAGATACATACCATAAAATATTGGCATGTTATAAGGGGTTATAGGGTTCATCATAATTAATTGATAAATAAATAAATAATTTATTTATTTAATAGCACACCCATGAGGGATCAGACCTAGGAACTAAATGCATACTCAAATTACACCACCTCTAGGGTAAAACCCATACCCTAAACAAAACTGTATCCTCATATTTAATATTTAGGACTCTATTTTAGACAAAATACATAACTCATGAGAACATGTGTTTAGGTTAAAAAAATATATTATACTTAATATATTATTTTCAAGGCCCCTCTATGCATAAAATTCCACACTGGCTAAAACCAGGGGTAAACACCACACCTTGAAATCAATATAACAATCATATAATTTTTTCAAGGTTATCTACTATGATAAATTTATAGTTTTACATCTAGGTAAATCCTATGACTCAAGCTCAAACTCAAAATAGAGTTAAGTTTTGACTAAAAAAAATTCAAGCATCTATATTCTCCCCACCTTATACCCTTTTCTTTCTTAAAAAGGAAACAAATGGTGTCTCCAAACAATAAAACTCATGAAATATCTCATGTGAAGAACTAACCACCATCAAAACTAATTCTATCACCTTCAAAGGTTTTAATTATAAAAAATATTGATACACTACCGCTTGAGAAGGGAACATCCTCTTTCATCGTTGAAGTCATAATCTCCAGACCATCCCTAAGAAAGGCCTTAATGGGAAGACACATATGACTTATGTGAGTCTTTCCAAGCCTCTACACCAATATAATTCACAAAAGGGTTTGTTACCAAAGTAATCACTTGTGTGAGAACTCCTCTCCCCAATTTTAAAGAGAATTATAAATGGTTATTTCATGAGACAAATCCATCCATGATGCACCCAAATAATGAGTGATTTATCATATTCCTCACTGACATCATAATATTAACTAGTTTGCGTGATCTTAGGATCCATGTCAACTTCTCTTCTCTTTCATACAAGGCATTGAAACTAATGTTTCTACCTCATATCTCAAGAGAAACATGATCCTTATTAGCCTCTATACCAACATTCATGGGAATAATCTATCCAAATATCAACATATAACAATATCTCACCCATTGTTGAAGATATCTTGGTTTTTTTCATCACCATTTCATAAAATCTACTTAAGAGCATATCGATAAACACATAAAACTTACTAAACCACTCTCCATCACACCACCACCCATAAAGTGTTCTATTATATCACAATCAAAATGGAATGTTCCTAACTGTTCAGGTGATCCAACTTTATCAGATCCATAACCTAATATAAGACTTTTCTACGAAACCAAAATCAACAACCCCTTAAAGTAAAATTCAACCTATATTGTATAAAAATAGTTTCCATGTGATGGGTACATATACAAAAAATCTACTGGACATACCTCATTGAGGGATGCACTCTGCAAAGGTGGTATCTACTCAGGATTTACACCATGATATTTAATATGAAAATTAAAAAAAAACCACTATCCTCCTAGAGAATTGGATAATTTTCTCCCCACCTTCAAGAAAGAAAACCCTTCATGTATATCATATGTGAATTCCCTGTCACATAGGACCAAGAAGTTGACATCACCACCATGGGTATCTATCACACAATACAATATTAGTAGGCCACCACTGTCAGGTAATGGTGAGAACTGTATCCCTATTCATGTTGGAGTCACTACTCTTAATCTAGATTCTTAAGCACCTTGATCCATCATCTTAACATATAGAACTATGCTAGAATCATTAACTACCATGCAACTACTGCATATCTAAGATCTCATCTACTTATAAAACTTCAATTTCATGAATATTAATAATAATCCATGAATCCAAATCCACCACTATGAGAGTTTACTATGTAACTGAAACTCACATGCTATGGCTAGGGACAATTCATCAAATTCCCAAAAATATCTTCCAAAGACTGATATGAGGAATGATTCAGCCTAGATGTTCTAATAAATTCCATAGGGGTGTTCATCATTCCACTTATCCAAACTCAAACGATATATATTGAATGCAAGTTGATGCATATGTTGGTCTCCCACTAAGGTTCAACCACATGTCACCCTTCAAAAGTATATGCGCATTTCTTAATGCTCATAGGAATAGAATCTTCATCCATGCACATAACATATAAATATATGCTACCTTCTTACGAGTAACTAACCACAACATCTTATGGGTGGGATTCATTCACTGCACCTGAGGGGATCCCTCTAATTACTTGGGGTAGACTCTACACCATCTACTTGATTGCATATCACTAGTCAATAACAGTAACAGATAACTATTTTATAACGAGTAAAGCACAAAAACATCTCATATATACCCTGAAGGAATATCAGAAAAGACCCCTTTATACACCAAGGGTAAACTCCCTCCACCAGAATTGGTGTGTAAAATACACTCTCCATCAATGGAATATCCCTCAATGGAGATTCTATAGCTAGAAAAGTTCTGGCTAAGAGATCCCCTAGAATCTCTAAATCTCAGACATATGATGCAGAGGGATAATTCATGCTCATTATATCTAGTACAAGGATCCAAAAAAATACGACACAAATTGTACTCCTAACTACATCTATTGATACCCAACCAAATCCATATATCACATGTATCTTGCCACAAATCTGACTATTATTAATCTGTGTATGATAAGTACTAATAAAGGGTTATCATTGTAGGAGTGGAATGATGAATTTTCCATCTCCAACTCCTCTCTCATAATCCAAATTCCAATTGAAACTACTCCCTACTAAGAAAATAACTTCGATAATAAAATCTATGATCTCAACACCATCATTAATGTAGATATTATTCTATGACACCACTCTATACATACTTAGGTAAAATTCTAGACAGCTCCCATGACCAGGGTGCACCCATGATAATAATTCTCATCCTATTAATGATCACTTGGGGTCTCTGAAATATATGGTGTTTCATGAAAACACAACCATATCTCAATACCTACCCCTTTATAGTCTCTACTCTAACTACTAATATCAAATAATTCCATTGAACAATATGTACAAGGAACACCTTGTGAGATTTGTAGTCCTAGATGTATACTCATAAATAGTTAAGACATCCCGAGGAGGGTCTAACATACTCATATATGACTCAATCTGGGATAAGAGGGAAAACTCTATCCATAATAGAGAATTAACTTCATGAGTTTTAGAAAAAATTAGCCACCAACTTCTCACTATGATATATAGGTAACTCAATATAAGAATTTTCATCTATTTAGTGGGAGTCTAAACTAGATAGAAACACACGCCTCAAACTACAACCAAACCTATGAAATATATAGATAACACTCTCTTCAAAAACCCATGGGACCTCTATCATCAAGTCACTAACAAAATCTCCATTATATGGGTAGTATCAACTAATAAAATATAGGACTACCATTTTTAGTAAAAGAAAAAATGTACTAAACATGAAGGGGAGAGGAAATTCTATAGAACCTAGAGTAAGGATATCTCAAAACTTAATCTTAGATAAAACATCTCATCACTCCCTAGTCAGAAATGAGAGGCCCAAATATTTTCATGGTATCTTCACAACCCTAAATGTATATATAAGTTGAATATTTTTGGGTAACACCCTTCATTTTATAGGATTACCACACAAGTATTAAAGAATATCTTGATGAGCTGACATAATAAGGACATGAAGGGTCATAATCAGCCACTATATAAAGTATGTACCAAATTTCCTTTACCTTCTAATTAATGTACAAGATTTTTTGGTTGAATAATAGGATATCAAAGTCTTGGATAAAGGATATGTTGGCCACTGCACATCTACCAGTCTCCCAGTTCTAGTAACCAAACTCAATACCACTTTAACATCATTGGCCTAAATTCCCAAAATAGTCATCACTTGACCGCTAAATCTAAAAAAAATCCCTTAGATGAACCCACTTTGTTACCAATATAACACAAAATAATCCACTAATACACCCCCAAGGCCAGTAGCAATCCAATTATTCCACCCTAATATTTCCACTAATAGGCCAGAGACTAGGGATTAACACAGAGAATACATATCACCTAACATGGAAGGCCTTATCTTATAACAACCTACAATAGACACAAATTTCTAATGCATAACATAAGAAAAAAAACTATCTAAATATATATAATTATCTTCAATATATACAACACATGCATTTAATAATAAATAAAAGTAAAATGTAAAAAAGGCTAATACTAAAAGAACTATACATCTGAAAAGTTTTTGAATCTAAAATACACATGAATCCGGAAAAATCTTCCTCACTACAAGTACTATTGGATTAATCTCCAATTGAAATGATAATTTCTATGATCATGGACCATAATGAAACACTATGTGTCACCAAGAATTATATGGTGTTATCTTTGAATAATCCACAATATCTCCACATCCAATAAGACCATCTTTGAACCCTGTGTTATCTACCCATACACAAAACATATAGGCACAAATACCTTGTAAGGGTGATTATAAAC
The DNA here is from genome assembly GCA_963277665.1 of Viscum album. Taxonomy (NCBI): domain Eukaryota; kingdom Viridiplantae; phylum Streptophyta; class Magnoliopsida; order Santalales; family Viscaceae; genus Viscum; species Viscum album. The sequence goes on from OY728159.1 coordinate 1,082,394,845, forward strand.
ACATTCAGTAGGACACTCAAAAACCATAAGTAAAATAAAAAACAATATTTTAGATAATAACTCCTTGTATTATAGGTTAACTAGGAATAAGATAAGAAAATATAGTCTCGATATTCTCTACAATCATAATTCTCAAGAACACATAGAAGTCCCAATCATCTTAGATCCAACCTATGATTGTTTTAAAATCATGAGAAACTTATGATTATTGGATTATCAAATTTGTATGAAGTTGGAAGTAGATATCTCAAATAAATACTTTAACTTAAAGGAAACTATGGTTCTTGAGGAGTTTGACACACCTGTCATGGGGCCATACAAAAGATACTAATTATTTTCCTAGTGCAACACAGTGGGTGACGAATATCATTTTACCTAAGGATCTTTCATATTAAATCACTTACTATTACTAATCACTTAGTGTATTTTGGTATTTTAAATTTATGAAAAAATATATGTGTGGTTAAGATTTAGGAATGAAAAACCTAAAATTAAACATGAAATGAAAACATAATGAATGTAGTTAGAATAAAGTGTCAAAAATAAAAAAAATTCTCCCAAGAGTATCACCCAAAAGTGAACCTTCATTATTTTATTATTAAATGAGATTTTAGGATTGTGGGGGAATAACATACAGATAGAAAGAAATAATTTAGATGCTAACTCTTGTAATATGAGAGATTGTAAATTTTGGAATTACATTTGGATGTCATTTTCCGAGAATTTCTGTAGTTAAAAATTGTGAAATTATTCACCTAATAGGATGATGTTTTAAAACATGATGAATATGAGATGAATTATGGGGGTGAGATATATAGTGCAGGAAATTTTTTTGAATTATGGTAGAATTATTGTTGAGTGATGAAGATTAAATTAAGAGTTCACGTTTGGAGGTCTGTTGCTACTACATTATATTCTGAATGTTAAGGTCTTAAAAAAGAGGAAGAATAAATTCATGATAAAATATTAAAGTATGAAAAAAGATATTTTATCAATGTTGAAGGTTCCTAGAAATTTCTAGTGATATTATTATTTTTGGTTTGAATTCATTTTGTAAACTTGTGGGATCTAGTGTAAACAACCATGAAAAGATATTGTTTTAGTAAAAACTCAAGGGCCAAGAATAAAACCTTCCATAATTGTAATAAATTTAGGAAATTAGTTATAAATACATTTATTAGACTCAAATAAAACATAGTAATGGCATAATCACACACATTGAGGGTGAACCTTTTAAAACTTATTTGTGATCTGGGTTATTTCTTTAATTACTACAGACATCTGAGTTTTAGTTATTGATCGAGGGGATTTTGATCCCAACATATCACTTAGGATGGTTTCATCAAAGGAATAGTAAAAATGTTACATTTATTCAACCACACCTTCTTAGTTTTATGTCATCGATCACCTATAAAATTCACAATCAAATTATTGAAATGAAAAGGTGGATTGAAGTAAAAAGGTGAATGTTTCCATTGTGTCTAGCCTATACACTAGAGAAGTAATTTCATTGAATACCTAAAGTGTAAAAATAAACCAAGTGGAGATTTTATGCTAGGTATAATGTTATAGAAATAAATTCTTAAATTTTTAAATAGGGAATATGACTCCAACTATAAGTTTTGTAAAAATATACATGATTTTTAAATAGATAAGGAGTTGATGGAAGAATATTGAAGTATGCTTTCAATTAATGAAGAAAAGACTGGATGACTTGGATGTTGGGATTACTTCAAAGGTTTAATGTTTTTAAAATAAATTATGTGTGTTTTGATATCATTTATTTTATCTTATATATTAATTGATACTTGTAAATAATAGTTTTTTGATGAATAAATGAGAGGATTGTTTACAATACACAAGGTTTATGATTAATTGGATTCTATAACATAATTTAAAAATAAGATAAAGATAATTTTTTTACCAAATATATAAGAGTTTATCCAATATATTTTTTAAAATATGATGGAAAGTGATCCCACCATCTTTATAATCACCATATTTCTTAGAAATATTCCAACAACCTTTTCCCCTTGAGTTCATTTTGGTAACTAATGTAACTATTTACATCATTTTATCATTACCAACACAGACTAGACTCTTTTAGGATATAAAATAATATTAAAAATATCAAAATAAATTAATGTAAATCTTTTCATTACCAAAATATGCTATATTGTGATGAGGAACCCAAATTCTAGAACCACTTCTAGAACCTCTCTTGTGAAACAAGTTTGAATGATCCAAAATTGGAAGCACTTGATTATAATGTCTAGATGAAGTAATTAAGATCCAAAATCTAAAATAGAATCACCTTAATCTCAATGAATCTGTGGAACAAACATAAAAAAATATCAAAATAACTAACACAAACAACTCATAAAAAAATGATTATGTGGTTTAGAACTTAATCCTATTCCATTGGACTAACACTGCTTCTATTTATCAATGATATAAGATAATGATTACAAGATTGAAATAAGAAAAGTTATAAAACTATATTTATTCAATATTATAGACATAGATTTAGTTTCACCGCCATCCAATCTATGTGGATGCTATCCACCACCTTTCAATCTATGCACTTGACACTCTGTTTAGATAAATCCATTAGCTAATGCGCCACCTTAACTTCTAATACCCAGTAAAAAATGCAATCCAATGGATTTATTATTATATATTACCCTTGAATAATATTTATTAGACTTTTTAAATAAATAATGAATTATAACTCAAGTGTATCAGAATTATTTCTACATGAGATAGAGATTCTTCTACACTTCTGTAATTTGAATCCAGTTTTTACCATTGTTAATACTTTCTCCAGATTCCACTTATTATTTATCTTCCACTAACAAAATTCACTATTTTTTTTAACATTTGTCTATCTAGTTCCATAATTGGAACTTCCAAAATCAATCCTTCTATAATTTGTAAGACTTAGTAAAACAAATTATCATAGTTTAAATATAACAATATCTCAGTAGAGAATTGTTTTCTTAGCTTAACCATCAAGTCCTTTAGATCACTTAATTTTTTCAACTTTACATCAATCTTCATCTCAAAACTATCAGTGAGTATCCATACTTCCCTTCCCAATCACCCAAGTTACAATAAACCACAAGAATGCCTCATATTTCCCCAAACCGTGACATTCATTATAATATTAGAAAATTCTAACTTACTTATATATTCTATAGCTCTATAAATCCTTATTCCAAAAGCTTCCATATGAAGTGATATTTCATTTAAATGTGATTTTTTTCCTTCAGAAAAAACTAGATTATTTTAATGATGTATTTCATTATGACTATCATAAAATAACATTATATATCCCTCCTACCTTCCATGTTCCTCTAACAAATTCTTCAATCATATCATTTATTTCCCTTATTCTATTTATGCAACATATTTTATTTTATAGTTGATAGTGAAACTAATGATTAAATTATAACATAAAACTTATGATAGTTAATCCATATAAATAAAGCTTATGTTACTTTCTATGTGATTACATTCCCTCTAATTCCTGCATCAACATAACCTTATAATAGATTACCCACTATGAAACATAAGGCTAATTATTCTATACCTTTAAGATATCAAAATATTTACTTCAATGATTTCCAATGATCCTTTCTTGAATTTTTCATGAACCTATAAAATAATATCACTACTTGGGAAATTCCCATCCTTGTAAAAATAATGATATACATAAAAATTTATGCAGTTTTTTTATTAGGAATATTTACCATGTACTTTGAATAATATTTTGTTCATAGTGCCTTCAATTTGGATAATTTGAAATATTTGACTAATGGTGTAGAGATAGGTTTGAATATATAAATTCTAAACCTTTCCACTATTTTATGGATGCACTCTGATCGAGAAACCATCAATGCTCCATCTTAGTGACTATGTATCCTTATCCCTAATTTTTTTACTTTCTCCGAGTTTCTTCATCTAGAATCTTCTGGATAACTTAGCCATTAGTTTTTTAATTTGTTTTATGTCCAAAACCACAAAGAGTATGTCATACACATACAAGGTAAGTATGATAAATCTCAAATCATTGAACTCATTTTGGTAGAATAAATGACCCATAATACATCAAAATAAAATTTTTATGCCATAAAGGTATAGAAATTTTAGTTCCACTACTCGGGTGTTTGCTTCATCCCATATAGAATCTTCTAATGTTTTCACACCAGGTTACATCTAAATTATAAAAATATTTCTATTTTCTCTATATAAATTTCCTATTCTAAAACTCCATAAAGGAAATATATATTCATATGTAATTGTTTAATATGTAGGCCTTCTTCGACAACAATTCCAAGAACTGTCTGTATTTTTGTGTATTTAATATTTAGAGATAAAATTTCACCAAATTAAAGTTTTTTATTATGATTAAAAACCAAAAAAACTAATACTTAATTATAGTACCTCCTATCATTATATTATACCTTTAACCAATAGATAAATTTATTCTACATCACCTTCATTCTAAGTGAAAGTTCTAAAAACATCTATATTTCAGAAGCATGTGAGGAGTCTATCTCATCCTTCATCTCTAACTCCCACTACTTTGCATCACTGAGACTTTACGAAACTTTTAGGCTTTTTTAATCTTAACCATCTATAAGAAGTAGATAATATAAGTTAGATCTATACCTTTACACTGGTCTCCTAACTCTAGAAGATCTCTTAAATTTCTAAGACTATACACCTTTAGGTATTTATTCTTTCATAACTCTTCCCTAAGCTTACATAGTCCGTATTATTTCTATTATATCCTTCCTTATATGGAAATTTAAAATATAAAATCCATCTAGAACTATACTATATGGTCTATCAAGTTTTTCTATAACATGAGGGTTTTTTAAAATAACTAGAATTTCTATACTTTCATTTAAATCAACAATAACACGATCTACTGATTATTTATTCTTAATTTCATATTATATAAGGGTTTTATACTTCCATATAATCCTATTGTTGAAGTGAATATTTTGGATTCTAATGACCTTCTATAGGTCTTTATCCTTTATAAAAAATCCCATGTTTTCATTATCACAACCTATAAAGAAACATGCTTGAGAATTTGCTTCTAATTTTACTATATTATTGGATTCAACATAGATATATTAAATACAGCCAAATAATTTCAAGTAAGACACATCTATCGTTCATCTAGTCCACATTTATTCTAGAATATCATACCCTAGTGTTGAAAAAGGACATCAATTAATGAGATATGAAACACAAATCATAATATCCTCCCAAAAATCCTTAGAAAAGCAAAAATTAAATCTCAGGATCTTGACTCACTCACATATAATTTTGTTCATTTTCTATACCACTACATTATGTACTAGATTTATAGGAATTGTTTTTCTCAAAATGAGTTATTTTATTATAGAAAAATCACAAAAATATCCACTTTTGTACTCCACACCATTATTAAACTAGCATTTTTTCCACCAAAACTCTCAATAAAATGAAGGTTTTGAATTCTTTAGATTTGTTGTTGATAAATAATACCCACACATTTCATTTTAAATCATAAATTAAGGTAATGTAATATAATGACCCTCTTTGAGATTGAACCGATGATTTCCCCATACATCTTTAAGCACAAGATCTAAATTTTGGTTCTGTTGTGTTCTTCCTTATGTATTAAAAAGAACCTCCTTATTCTTTTCAAGGATGCACTCTTTATGTGTTCTATACTATACAAAATCAATTTCTAGAATTACCTTTTTGACCTAGAATTTCATCTCTTTATCACCTATGTTCACAACATGATCAAGCCACCATTTCTAAAATTTTAAATTTATTGTTTCAAATATTTTTTTATCTTATGAACTCCAAGTAAGAAATAATTTTATATACTTCACAAATTTTTACATTACCATATAAATATGTGTAATATTTTGTGCCCATTACATAAAATTAGTATATAAACCTGTATCATCCACCTAAATAAAAAATATTTAAATTTTCATTAACCTTGAAATGTGTCACATGCCTCTAACTCAGACAATAATCCACTTCTAGTTTAGTCATTCAAATCACCCTTTCAAATTATCTAAAGAGTTTTATCATCTTTAATTTTTGGCTTTTTGAATCAATCAGAGCCATAATTTTTCATACCCCCTCTCAAAGGTCATGTGAAATAAATCCCCTGAATCAATGATATATGAATCCAAAAAACTTAAACCACTTGGTAATAAATTTATTCCCTCCTAATTAATGAAATTTATAAAATCAATTATGGAATATAACCTTAAATTATTTAATCTTTTTCCTCTTACATATTACCTCAAGCTTCACTTCTTCCCAAAATTCCAATATGTCAGTTTGGCCCCAACTTATTTACCTTAGATCCTCCATTTTTCTCATTCCTCATCTTCTTATTTTGGTTTTCATTTAAAGTATAAATTTCACTAATTTCTTCATTAAATATAGTTTTAGTAGCACCATGGACAATATTATTTTAGATATCCTCATTAAGGAGACAATCCATTATCTTCTCAAACACCAACTTACTTCTACCCATACAATTACTTATATTTGTATCCAGAACATTTTGATGGTCCCAAAAAATCTAAATACCCTGAGATAGGGGGTGACTTTTCTATGTCAATTTCTTAAAAAAACCCTCAACAAAAATATCATTCCACTATTAGTAGGAACACCTATAGAACTTATGAGAATTATGAAGTGATTAAGCATGTTAAGAGAGACCCAAATTATTCTTACTTGATTCACCCAAATTGGGATAATACAAGGAATATATAATGATTATATACCAATGTACCATAATCACCAAAAACACTGATTTTTTCTTTACAACTCAGAGAAGCGACACTAATACTCGAGGTTCACAACCCCCACAACGTTTATAAATCACTATTATCAATTAATCAAATTGATCACTACTCCTCTAAGAGAAAAATATCAATCGAAATGAACCAAGAATGATATTACAACATTGATGATTTATCAATAACTTCTAAATCATCCTCATGATGAGATTATTCGATCTTTTATTTATATTGACTATGAGATCCTACTTCTCCTTTCTCTCTTTCATTTCAACACATATTTGTAATTCTAACCACTTTAATCCTTGATAATTTTTCCATTTTTATATAAACATATCTCTTCAATATGGAGAAAATGTCTAATCTCCCATGTTTTATATATTAAATTTACCTTGATAAATACGGTAAAGATCAACTAAAACACATCTTTAATTTTAATTCAATTTCTAATAATTCATGTCCAAAAAATCCCTAAAATATAGGAAAATTTAATTCTAGATATTCTACTTGACTCAACATTATTGCGGTATGACTTCCATCATCATAATCTAATTCCTTTCATTACTAAAAAACTCAAATTCATGCTATTGGAAATTTTTCCACACTATGATACAAACCTTTACTTTATGGAATAAATCCTTTCCTCAATTTTAATTTATTAGAATCTTACATTCAGAAAATGGTGAAAAATAGGAATTAACTTCGACTACCCCATTTATGATGCAAGATTTATCCCATGATATAGACCAATTTTTTGGAAAATCACTAGACATTAACACCAAATGTTTCATAGTGCAAACATACCTATTATAGTGTGATTTATATTACCTCTATAGAGGAAACACTGCATATATAATATATGACATCACCTTCAAAATGTGAATCAATATTTCCATTACAACCACTAGATTTATTTAATCTAAAATATATTAATTTTCATGTGACATAATTCATTGTTTTTGGGATGAAAATTTTGGTTTCAGATCAATGGATTAAGTCACTAAATTCAGGTCACTAGAAGTTGATTTGGAAAATTGTATATAAATTGATTGGAGGACCTATTAAAAATTCCATTAAAACCATCAAGAGATTGTAAATTTTGAGGGAACCATAGAGGACTAGAAGTTGTTTTTAATATCAGGAATGTTGTGTAAGTATGGAACAATAGAATTTTAAAATTTTACCACTGACATGACATCATGAATCTATATCCAATGATACACCACACCTGGCTACAACTCAAGGATAACATGTGGAAGGAATTAAGAATATAAATAAAAAAAAAACTATTTCCTCATTTTATTTGTTGATTCTATAATTTTATGTTCTTTTTTGGAAATCATTTATTAGTGGTACTAATTTCATATCCATATTGATTGTCCAAACACACACTATATGTATACCAATTTTTGATCTTTGAAATCTGAGTTCTAGCATGAATAAAGGAATAAATTTTCACCATCATCATGATCACAAGATCACTATTTATTTGATATGAAAGGTAGATCTTGGATAATGGTTATTATATTTCTCTATTCTCTCTAAAAAACTTGGGAGAGATTTTGGAAGGAGGGATAATTTGATTCAATGAATAGTTTACTCAAATTCAGCTTAAATTTAAATATTGGTAGGTTTTATTTATTAAAATTTCACCTTGGTACTTTAATAAAAATGAACTCTTTAATTAAAACAAATTCAACACTTATAATGTATTTAATTTGTGATAAACATCATAAATATTTTATCACTTACTTTTAATATCTAAATTGTGTTTTGTTATAAAATATGAGCCATTATCTTGACCCCTCTATACCAAAATATTTAATGAACCTTGAATAAAATATTTTCCCTAAAATATTATTTCTCATGTTTACATAGTGACCTATGTATACACTAAGAAAATTAATTCACTTACTATTATTTCAAACAACAATATATATATTTTTTGTTTAATTCTATTGTTCAATCTCAAACATTCTTTGTGTGTGATCCTCTAGGCTATTTTCTTAATAGCAGTGAGTACTACTCATAAAACATGAGAAGAGTTTTGAAACCCATCATATCCCAAAAATAGGAAAGGATATTCATAACAATGAAAACATCTATAATGAACACAAATTGTTTAATATAATCTATTTGTCTCATGATATCTCACAATGCTTGACACACAACTTTTTTCACCATATTTACATTCTTTATTTATTAATGATTCTAATGGATATACTTAACTTATTCTACCATGGATATAGATTTAGTGAAGTTACTGACATATCTATAAATTAGTCATTATATATCTTCCTTTCAAAAGTGATAAATACCATCTTGGTCATTAAATTAATTCTATAACACTAATGAGACAATCAACCCAAGCTAAATTTCTATAACATAAAGGTCATGATTTGTATCTAGCATAAAAGTACACAATAAAATGGTATACACTAATAATGATCTCAACTATAAATACAAATATATGTTCTTATAGTTAGGAAAAACCCATTACATATGTAACATGTGGTGTTCTTTATTAACAAGTCAATCCTCATAATCTCATAAACTCAGGATCACTTAGTACAAACTTCATGAGATGAAGTTTCACTGTTTATAAGACCACTTACACTTAATAGTGAAAAATAACTAGTATCCTATCAGTATGATGTATCTATAAAATATGAAATATAGTTAAGAATAATTTCATGGTATCTTGAGGTTTGAATTAAAGTTGGGAACTGCTATAGCTTCTTGATACCTCATTTAATCTAAGGAAATTTCCAATGATATAGTACACACAGAAGTAATATTACTATCATAATAAGATAAAACATATGTATATATCAAAATATATACATGTTAAAGTAATAAAAGCATATATAAGAGTTGGGTCTAGGGAAACCATTCAAAGTAGTCTGACAAAGAATAAGGGTCACCATCTTGCTATGCCAACTATGGAAGTCATGTTGGGTTGACCATGATTTCAAGAGAGTAAGTTTAAATGTTTAACTAAATAAAAATTTCTATATAAATAAATGTGACCTTAGTTCTAATTAAGATGAAAAATATATATTAATATGTTAATCAATATTATATTAGGTGATTATGTTGATTTCCATAAATGATTAATTGTTCTTTGTAATTTGGTTTGTAATTATTATACTTCAGGTGAATTCAATAATATAATTAGTGTTTCTCTCATACATGAATTAATCATTGTACGAAGAATGCCAATCCCTTTTTTTAATTAATTAATTTTTATGTTCTTCTATTGGTTATATTTTTATTTTAGGAATGCATGTGTGTTTTCTTAAGTTATGAGTGAGGGTTGAATTTGTGTGGTGAGTAGGTTGTGATGACTTCATATCTTTCAGTACACTTAGTCAAGGGAAGTTACAGAGGTTTGCAATCCATTTCACAAAACTTATGGTATGTGATATTCCTATGGATTGAAGATCATAGTTCTGGTGATCTCATAGATTCCCACTTCTCAATAAGTGGTATTAAAGTATAGTCTCACTCCCTATTATATTGGATGAATTTCATTGTTAGTGGATGTTCAATGTTAGTGAATGGTATGGAATTAGATGAAGGGAATTTATAGGTTGATAAGTTTTATGGAACATATTTTTTCTTCTAGTGAATAGAAATTGAGGATCATTTGATTAAAAAATACCTAGATACTCCACTTATAAGAGTTTGATTAGAGAAAATGGATAAGGTGGAATGTTAATGAAAAGATATAAAGGCATTAGCACTAATAGGGATGTCATTGGAATGAAATGTATCATTTAACATTAGTGAAGTGAAGATTATGGAGTAGATCATAAAATACCCAAGATGATATGTATGAAAAACCTATGATATGTAATAAAGTGTTCATGATGTAGTGATTTTTTAGCTTGAGGTTATCTGAAGGAAGACCAATTTCAGATTATGTGAATGATTTCATATGACATTAGGGAAGCTTGAATTGATGAAAGTGAAATTTGAGGATAGCGTATGGGAACTCCTCTTAATATCATCACTACTGGAGAGTTGGGATGTGATGGTGACTGCTGTTCATAACTCCTATGGGAAGATGAAATTGGTATTTGAGGATTTCTAAAACTTGATCTTCAATGAATAACTTCATTAGAAGGAAGTCCAAGCACTGTTTGGTAGTGATCATAATGTTTACAAATGAAAATGGTCAATCTAAAGAATAAATAAAAAGATACCATTGGAAGATAAATCAAAATATAATATATAAGGAAATTTATTTGGTATTGGTCATATATGTTGGTGTCATGGGATGAAAATATATATCAAGAAGAATTTAAAGAGCTGTAATGAAAACTCCAAAAGAACCTCAATTCCAAAAGTTCAAATTTTTATCGTACTATAGATTAGAGAAATCAAATATTAATTAGTGCTAATATTAAAATAGAGTCATGGGTAATTGAATCAGGTGAATCATTTCATTCTATAGGTTAGAAGAGATGCATTAAGAATTATATGTCTAGAAATTTTAGTACAGTATATTTGGTGGATGATAAATCTCTAGGTATTGTGAGAAAATGATATGTGAATATTTGGACAAATAAACAAGGGATATTATGACTCAAAGAAGTTAGGAACATCCCTAATCTATAGAAAAATATTAATTATATTGAAAAAATTGATGAGGAAAGATATGTTATTATATTTTTGAACAATGTTTGGAAAGTTACTTAAGGATCCATGGTGGTTGAAATAATATTAAAGGATGAGATACTTTTTTTTATTTGAAGTATAATGGAATTAAAATGGTTGAAACCACATCATAAAAAGATCTTGAGGTTTTCTATTGTAGGCTCAATCACCTCAATGAGAATAATATTGAATTTTAAATGGATAAAGGTATACTGAATCTTAATCACATGAAAATGTTAAGGTTTAAAAGTTATGTGATGCAGAAAAATTTAAGGGTTTCCTTTAACTTAGATTGATAAAATCCCTTATAATAGAAGTTGGAACTGGTCTACTTGGATGTTTGTGGAATACCCCCTCTCATATTCCTTAGATTTTCTCTTTACTCTGTAACTTTTATCAATAATTATACTAGAAAATTTTGAGTTTATTTTTTTGTGTATAAGTATAATGTTTTTTAGAGTTTCATTCAATAGGAATCCATGATGGGAAGGTAATTTCACCAAAATTTAAATAGCCCTTTTTCCAACATTTTTTCTGAATACACCAAACACGAATTTCATAATTTCTACTAAAATAATGGGATGAGTCATGAAACAATGGTTCCCAAAAAACCAAAATAAAATTGTATGTAAGAAAGGATGGATCAAACTTTGATTGAGAAGGATTTAATCACTTAGTTTTACTCTATAATGTCCAATGGAATTTCCTCGAAGACACTCAAGAAAATGAAATTCCTTGTAAAAAAAGGAGTCCAACATTGGTGGTTGGGTATGAACTTTGATAGGAGCTAAGTGTTGGTATATGGATGAAAGTTTTCCAAGTCTTAAAAAGTTTTTTTGTATGTGAATATTGATTCTAAGGAAAATGAAAATCTTGAGGAAACATCCAAATCACGTTTTCTTATAGATAATGGAGAAGAGATATTTTGATTCTAGATATGGGATAATGAGACTCGACAATTATTCAGATTTGATATATTCACTTTAAGGAGAGGGTCCTATATACATATCAAAACATAGAATAGAAATAAGTTTAGGTTGACGAATCAACCATCGAAGTCCATATTGATATGAGTAAGAACAACATAAGGGGGAAGATCTTTAGAGCTTAGATAAAATAATCAGAAGTCCAGATGTGAATATGTACAAGAAAGATCAAGAATTAATAAATCTCAAATGAGAGTAGTGAATGTTAGGTCTCTATAAGAAAGAACAGATCCAAGAAGTATAGAGAATACAATATAGTTGTGAAGATAAACTAGAGTTAAAAGAGCAATATAAAGGTTTTGGGATGAAATAAAATTTATTCTTCTAATGGATGCATGAGAACATGATAGATTTTATGAGGAAACCACACTTAATGATATAAAAAATGGAAGTTAACAATGGATGAATATATATATATTTATTGAATTCTAAAAGAACTTGGGTTATTTAAAAGTTATGATCGGGAAATAAGAAACTTGAAAATAAGTTGGTTTTATTGTTGAAAGAAGATGATGATATAATTGAATGATTTAAGGATTAGTTGGTGGCAAAGAGATGCCAACAAAAATTAGTTGATTTCTCATAAATATTGTAACTGATAGTAAAATGTACAACTATCTAGACAGTGTTAATAATATAGGTATAAAAAGATCTGTACTTGGAATAGATGGATGAAAATATTACTTTCTTTCATGGTGAGTTACATGAAGAAATTTATATAAAGAAACCATCAGTTTTCATGGAAGATAGGAACCATAATTTGGTTTGTAAACTGAAGAAAATTATTTATAGGATAATGAAATATCTAAGACAATTGAATTATAAGTTCCATGTTTTTATATTGGAAGAGTTATTTGAAAGGTGTAACATAGATCATTATTATTACCGGAATTATTGGAATTATGATACATTCATCATACTGCTGTTGTATATAGATGACATGTTGTTGGTGGGTTTGAAGGTTTTAAATATTTAGGATCATAAGTGTATGTTTTCATAATGATTGAAATGATGGATTTTAGACAAGAAAATAAGATTTTGGGATGGCGATTAAATGGAATAGAAAAACTGATACTTTGGTACTATCTTAGAGAGAAAACATCTGAAAGATTATTGAAAAAATTTGGAATAAAAGGATGTAACCTCATCTCTACCCCTCTCACTAGACACTTTAAATTATCCAAGGCCTAGAAACCAACAATGAAATAAGGGAGTAGATTCATGAAGAAAGTTCCATTTACATCATCTTTTGATAGTTTTATATACACAATGATTTATACACATATTAATATTACTTTTGTAGTGGGATTTATAACACAATTCATGTGGAATATGAGAAAGGGAAACTGGAGGCTCTAAAGTGGATCATTCTTTACCTGAAAGGAACAAAAGATACAAACTTTTTCTTTGGTATGGATGAATATTTTCATGAATATTTTGATTCTAACTACACTAGAGATTTAAAAACCTATAAGAGCACAATAGGATTTGTGTTTATCTATAGATGGACATCATTTGGTTGAATTTCATGACTATAATGAATTGTTACATTATGTACAATTAAATTAGAGAATGTTGATACAATATAAGTAGTAGATGAGTTATTTTAGGTGTTTAATTTTATAAATGAAATTGGAAGAAGTTAGGAGTGCAGAGTTCTATTATGTGATAATCATAATTCAATTGACATATATCAAAATCTGATGTTTCATGAAAGGATAAAGCATATTTAACTGAATTAACACTTCATTAGAAACATGTTCGAATAAAAATTATTCAATTTTTGAAATATTTATTAAATCCATAATCTAGTGGAAATGTTCACCAAAGAACTATATCAAGAAATTATGAGGAAATATCAATCCTTAGTGGTCTTGTGTGAAGTGAAGTTGAGTGAATAAAACTATATGCAATATGGGGAGAGAAGTTTGTTTTTTTAAAAGTTCTAGAGATTTACTAATTTTTTCTTAAAATTTGAATTCAATTAAGAGATTATTATGATGATAAGTATGGTTTTAGTTCACCAGATTAAGTTCAATATATTCAAGTCATTGGATTCATATCATTAGATGTTTAGTCAATACGATGTATAGATAGAGATAACACAACCTCTCTAGGAGGCTAGTATAACCATCAAAATTTTATATATTCCTATGGAACTATGGTAGACCAAAATTTCAGTGAAGCAGAAGGATTTCCAATTTAATTTCCCAGTTTTGGTAGCCATGTTGGGTTGATCAAAAATTCAAAGGATAAAGTATAATTGTAGGACTAAGTGAAAATTTATATATAAATGAGTGAGACCTCAATGATAACTGAGATAAAAAGAAAATATAAAGAGTTAATTCAATATGATATAAAATGATTAAGTCGATTTACTGTAAAGAGTACTTACACTTAGTAATCTTATTTGTAACTATTTCACTTTTGGTGAATGTAAATAAATGAGTAGTGTCTTTTCCAAGTATTTAGGGATCATTTTCTGAAGCATGTTAATCCCTTATGTTCCTTATTTTTTATGTTCTTCTATTGGTTTTAATTCCATTTCCTGAATGTTTGTGAGTTCATTTGAGTTGTGTATGAGGGTCAAATTTGAGTGGTAAGTAGGGTGTGAAGACTTCCTATATTATGGTAAATATATTCAAGGGAAGTTTTTGAGGGTTTAAATCCACTACATTGAACTTTCATTGTGTAATCTTCTATTGTATTAAAGATCCAAGTTTTAGTAATCATATGAATGCTCACTTCCCAAAAAGTGTGTCATGATCTATTACCAATTAATTATCCATAGGTTTAAAATATTACTATGTATCCCCAACCTCACCTTATGTATCTTAAAATTTAATCTTCTATATGTCCATGATGATGTGACTATGTTCCTCATGGAGGACTCACTCTGCTAGACCTAAATGTTTATTCTTACATGATACCTACTGAAACGTGATCCGTGGTGTTGCTTCTTGATTTATGTCATGTAGAAAAATTTAAACAACCTTATTAAACTCCTTATAATAAACTATAATTTTAATGTTTTAAAATATTGATGTCTTCTTGAATACCTTTATAAGTATCTTCACCGTATTTGTCAACAAACACAACCCAAAAATACTCTAATGTAACTTTCACTAATAATATCCCCCTTTGGGATTATTAATAACCTTAAAATATTATTTAACCAATATTTAGATGAATCCTTAAACACTAATAAATAACATAAGATAAAACCACTTTCTTTTAAATAGTCTATCAATGATTCACCAATAATCAAATCTAAGACCACATGAGTAAATATAGTTTTTAGAAAGAAGAGTTAAATTAAAAGTTCCTCATGAAATCATTTCCTTGATTTTTTTCTAATTAAAATTTATTTATTTATTTACTAAATAAAAAGGATAACAAAATAGTCATGGGGACCTCTATAAATGGATACCAAGAGCATCTGCGATAACAATATCAATGCCTCCCAGGGGAAGGTACCCAAAACTAAAAAACTCTATTAGGGGAAGTCCTAGGAAGCCTTTGAAGCCAAGAAGTCATCCACAATATTTCCTTCACACAACATATGGAGAAGAAAAATACCAATGTAGATTAGGGATTTTCACTTATGTATTAATAATATGATCTACCAAGGTGTAGGAGAAAGATCTTTAAGGGAGCTCCATGTAATTTTTGAGGCTTTCTTCACTGTTGTCAAAGAGATTTGTTTGGAGTGGCATAATTCAAGACCATTGATCATGGAATTTTCTTATTCCCTTAAGGAATCACCATCCTAATTGAATGAGATAAAGTAAAATAGCACCAAAACAATGGATTCACTACCCCCCACATGGCCCTTTTTTTCAAGCTCTATAAATGTTATGTTTGAGGAATTGGGAGGGAGGAGACCAACAGACCTAGTGACCCAACTGCTCGGGTCTGAGCAGTTTGAAGGGGTGCCTTCTGGAAATATACTACCTAAGAGAGGGAGCCTTCTATTGGTTCTTTATAATACCCATGAGGTATGTGACAAGGCATCTGTCCCTCACCACCAAATCCATTACAGAAAAAGAAAGTCCATTTTGGAGAGACTGATTACTTTCCTTCCAAATGCACTAGAAACTAGCCACAAGGAGGATCAATTGGGCTTTCTCCCCTGAACCAATATTAAAACACTTTTTCCATGTTTAAAGTTTCATAATAGAATAAAACTTCTTTTTTAAAATATGAGATAATGATTATAATGAAAATTTATCCAAATTGGGACAACTTGTCTCCCTTTATCAATAAATTCAATGATCAATTCTCTGAAATTTCTCCAAAGAGGTTTAGAAATCCAAGAAAATTAATTCAGGATAATAACCATACCTTAATAAATAAAAAATTCCACAGAGGTGTGGGGGTCCATTCTCTAATCCATCTAGTTGGATAAAGATAGTTGGAATCTATGTTCCAAATGATGCCTTTCAAAATCATCATGGGATTGTGCATTTTTCAAGATGTCTAAAACTTGATTTTATGTAGACACACACTTCTATGTTATTAGACATCGTTTAACCTTATCATTTATAAAATGATAATTTATCTCAACATGATTTTTACTTGAGTAATGATTGATATTTTTACTTAGATTTATAGCACTAATGTTATTAAATTTGATTTAAATATGATATTTAATATCAAATATAACATTCTCAAGCTATTACTTTATCCATAAAAATTAGGTACGTACTTAAGTATCCATGATATAATAAGTTTCCATAGATTTTTGTGAAATTAAATCTTAATTATTAATTACTTAATAAATATATAATCCCCTAAGGCAGAGTTCACTGCTTGATGTCAAATTTTGATCACACACTGAACTATCCCAATCCGTATATGTACATCCCCTTAACACATATTGTGAACTAGAATTGTAAAATAATAAAAAATCCAAAATATCTTTGACTTACTATAATATCTTATTCAATTATATCATATGGATTTCTTTATTATTGTTTACCTTTCAGCCTGAAATGTTCAAAAAACAATGTTTGGTTATGTAGTTGTAAAGTAAAATAGGCTCTTAATAATTTGCCTATATTTTGTCACATCAATTTTTTTTCTATCATCACCATTTTTAAACTTAATATGGATGGATACCAGTGTTTTTATTTACTTATAACCTTATGTTAAAAATCTTCTGAATACCCACATGGAATATTTATATTGTGAAATAATAATTTCATTCATTTCTCAAACTCAAACCACACAAATTCCAATAACTTTTTTCAATATGCTTCATTAGATCTCCCAAGTATTATTTCATACACATAAATGGGAACTAAAAATCTCTGATTATACTCCTTAATATTGATATTATAATAAAATAATACCTTCTAAAATCTAAGCTTTATCAAGTATTGATTAATCTTGGAATAATAAGCCCTTGTTTCTTACATTTATCCATACAATGCCTTATTCAACCAATATTTATTGATGTTATCTTCATTGAATTCAAAAAAATATTTTTTCTATATGTATAAATATTATTCAAGTAATCCATTAAATAAGGTAGCCTAAAAATACATTTAGAATACCTTTAATCCACTTTGCACTGCAATGGAGAAGAAATGTTGGATTGTTTTTGGCCATTACACCAAAGAAAACGTCTCATCTATATCAATTCCCTAAATTTTAGAATACCCATTTCACACTAGCCATAATTTTTTTTATAATAACATTTCCATATTCATTGGGTTTGTTAAATAATACCCACTTTTTTCTAATAATTTTTTTTGTTTTCTAACCTTGGAACAATTTCCCATGTTTAATTCTTCTCAATTTGTTCAAGCTCTTCATTTATTTCCTTGATATATTTTTCATCCCTAGTTGCATCAACAATTTTTTTAAATCTACTTGGGATAATAATGATGTTATTAATAGATAATTCATATTTCTAGTTTACACTAGAGATATTTGGTCACCAATAATGTTTTCTATATTGATTTCATCCCTACTTCTTAACTTCCTCATAACCATTGAACTTTACTTATTTTCCTCATAATTAGTGTATTCTTATGAATCAGCTTTATATCTATATTCTATCCTTGGGATTCTCAATTCATTATCAAAATAATAAAGTGTTACATCACTATTTTATTAATAAATATGTTAAATATTTTCTAATATTTTCTTAATTTCAGTAACAGTGATGTATGAACTTTCACACACTTTTTATAGGATTTTTTAATTTTTTTTTCATTTATCTTGGATGAGTAACTAAAAAATATACATTCATAAAATATTATTTGAACTTCCATAGTTTTTCTTTATTGATAATGAAATAATATTTCCAAAAAATTTAAAAATATTGCAGCATCGTCTTTTTCCCATACCATATATCATAAGGTGTATTCTATTTATCTTGAAACAACAAGGCCCTATTTGAAGTGTAGGATGATTCCAAGAATTATTCCTTCCAATATATATTCAGTATTATTTTTCATTGAGAATCATATAAGATATTTTTTAAACGATCTTGTTCCTCATATCAACAACACCATTTTGTTGAGGATACCTTACTGTTAAGAATTGGTTCCTTATTATGTGCTTCTTGAGATATTTTTCAGCTTCACTATTGGAAAATTCCATTATATTATAAATCAAGTCTTTCTAAATTGTCCACCCAAGAATATCTCTTTCAATCTTTGATAATGTATAATTTACTTGAACACATCATATTTAGGAGATATCAATACTATTCAAGCCATGTTGATATAATCATTGATGGAAAAAACATAAAACTTTTTTCTATCCATGGATTTTGGTGATATTATCCCACACAGAACAATTTTCACCAACTTAAGAAAATTCATTGACTTATTATCCTTTGGCTTGTAAGAATTTTGAATTATCTTTCCCTTTTGATAAGTACAACATGTGTGGGTGTGATCACTTGATAGTATCATGAGATCTTCCATTCTTCACCAAATATTATAAAGAAATTTGGATCATGTATCCAAGAATTTTATTCCATAATTTGTTCTCATATTATTTATTTAGGAAAAAGATTCCTTCCTCTCCACTAATGAGGTAGATTTTTCCCTTTGTATAACTCCCTCACATCACAGTTATTTTATATCCTCCTTCGAAAATACATGCTTCCATGGTAAAATTAACCACATGTGATGAGTCATATAATTTACTTAAACTTAGAAAATCATGACCAATTGTTTCAACTACCAAGAAATACATGTGACTTAAGCACTTGGATCTAATTTTAGGTTTATCACACCCAATAATATGTTGTCATAGATAATGTTTAGAAAATATAATTTATAAACAAGAGTTATAGAGTGAATGAAATGGAAATAAACTATCACAAGTTAAAAAACATATCCAAATAAGTATAAACAATTGAAAATAAAATCATCATTTCAAATGAAAACAATTACAAATTATTAGATAATAATCCAAATACTCATATATAGGATATTATATTACAAATAGTTCCTTTTGAGGGAACTATTCACTATTATCCCAAAGTATCAAGAGGTTTGATAACCCAAACCAAGGGATCTATGTTTGTTTTAAAGAAATTCATTAACTTAACTCATCAATAGGTATAATATACACACCAAGAACATATTCAAAAAATTAATGGGAATGAGGTAGCTCTATCCTTGAACTCCTATTCAATCATCATGATAGGAAAAAAGTATTCACTATAACATAATTGAACTTAACAGTTTATAAGATATAGTTTATTATACCTAAAAACCCCATTAATCAAAAATTACTAGAATATTAAATTACCAATAGATAATTTAGAACTTTTACAACACATTTACTCACAATGGAAGATCTAAAAAATAATTAGAAAAAAATAAAATCATAAATAATCAACACAATGAGATGACACATGAATCAATTGTAAGTGATTCAATATTTTCCATTACTTGAAGTCTTAATTTCAATTGATAAGCATTATTATAACTAATTCCCCCAATATCACTGGTTTTAGTTATAAATGCATCACAATTAGCTCTATCTTTTGATAAAATAAATTTGACACAAGTTCTATATATACTACAATTTATATGGATCACTTAAATGAATTGTAATATAAACATTTAGAAGTTATAATATGAATATATAAAACCTATAAAATAAAATTCAATATAAAAAAAACTTAATTTAAATTATATATGGATTAAAAAAAGGATGAAAATGAGTCATTGGACTCTATAATCTCCCCTTTTTTGACAATAATAATACTCATAAGAGATGATTTGATTGACTAAAAAAAACTAGTATACTTCCTATACCTACAGATGAAACTCCCAATGATTTTACCATTCATAATATTTTAAATATTCAATATTTCAAATCCCCCCTAACAAAACTTAAACAAATAAATTAGTAAAAATAATATCCCAAAAAATAAAAGGAAAACCTATTATTCTCAAATTTCTCCCATTTATAACTTTAAAAAATAAAACCACATAAATATAAAAAAAATATCATGAAAGTTTAAATGAGAAAACTACTTTATGATTAATAATTTTGATTTAAAAGGAATTGTTTGTTTAAATTAATTGATTGATCATTCCAAAATTGGAATGAATTATTATTTAATGGAAGGATTCTATTTTTTTTGAAAATGAGATAAATGAAAAATAATATATAATGAAAATGCTATCTCAGGACACACCATTGGTCAAGGAACAAGTACAAGTCTTCAAATCATCGAATCCATCCAAAATAGAGGTGAGGGTACTGGAAAATAATTATTCACATCATAAATAGACTACTCACAATGTGAAACTATATGTAATTCCTAAAATGAATTTAATAATTTGAAAGAACTCATCTAGAGGGATAAAATGATAATTCATAGTTTGACACATATGTCATGTTTTGAACTATACTGGATAGACCCAAATTCAATAGTTTTTGACGTAGATAATTATGATCATAAATATATTTCACCTACGACCCCATGCACCTTTGGAGTTGATTTAGAAGAGATTTATTATCATATTTATAGGAAATTAAATCCCACCTTATCAAGATTCATGATTATAAATATAGGTCCTTAGGGAGGATTTAGGGGGATCACTCAGTGAGGGGAAGCTTTGGTCATGGACTTGCTGCTGTTTTTTATTTATGATTTCTTTTTATTTTCTTTAATTTTTTATTTTCTCATAATGAATTAACCTCCATACATATTCTTGGATACCCTTTACTTATAGGGGTAAACAATATGAGTGATCATGGATGGTGAGGATGGGCTAATTTTTAATACTTGAGTTTCTATTCCTAGTTTTATAAAACCATTTCTTTAATCTATAATTGTGTTTCAATTATGAATTTTCAGTTTTTATTATATAATATTATAATATTATGTTTAAATTATATTAATATTAATTAAAATATTTAGTTATCTCTAATATACCACCACCCAATTCTAGTATGTATATGATACAACCCATAAGGGTTAGGTTGTGAGTGCTCAATGATCGTCAGTACACATTTGAAGTTGTGTCTAAGAATTGTTGGCTATTAGGGAACAAAAAAACTAGATTTGTGATTACCCTTATAAATAAATAGGAATTTATATAGTTATCACACATATATGATGGAGGTTATAGAAAAAGTTATATTTTGATTAGGGATATTATCCCCATCGCTATCTGGCCAAGGGAGAGAGAGGATGAAATTTTTGATTCTCTCTCTTACTAGTTCAGTAGAAAAAGATTCTGTAGAAATTAAAAACCCTAAATCATTGCAATCGGTATATCCAACATAAACTCAATCACCCTTTTTCATCAACTATTTTAAAATCATCAAATTCATTTTCTTTATAAATTATAAATTCTCAAATAAAATCAAACTCAATTTTCTCAAACAACATAAAATGTGACAAATAGTTTTGTGGGAACTCCTCTTTAGGAGACTACCTAAGTTAACTAAAATAATACTACTACTATATAATAATTTTTTTACATTCCCCACTATAAGTTGTGAATCATAAAAAATAAATCATAATATATGGTGATTAATCATGTGAAATGTTTAGTGTGTACCTCCCCATTTAAGATGTGAAATGAATATGTAAGAGTTAACTTCTCTCCCCCTATGCTGAAAAAACTTCTTCCTCTTATTTTATGATTTCTCCGCCTGGGATACAAATATTAATTTGAAGTTTTCAATGAATTATAGGGTAAAAAAATTCTCTTCTTCTTAAATTTTGATAATCTCTCATGAACTAAATCAAATAAAGGCAAACAAAACTACTCCAACTTTGGGATTATAAAAAAATAAAGAAATATAAAAGTTTTAATATACTAAATCATCAATTGTAAATCCATTAATCATTTATTAATTAAAGTAATTTAAATACACCATATATCAAAAAAAGTTAATTCAAACAACAACAATCATAGTTTATAACAACATTTTGAAAAAAATAAAGAAATTGGAAATTTATTTCATTATAAGAGATTTAAAAATCAACTTATTTATCTTATTAATCCTTTTCCATTACTCATATAATAATTTTTTAACATCATTTATTTATTTATGTTCCTTTAGTTTGCATTTATGTTCCTCTAATTTCTATTCCTTCTCCTTTATCTTCTAATGTCGATGTGTAATATGAATATTAGAATCATCTAGTAACTTCCTGAAGGTAACATTATAGTCTAGAAAATATTTAATGTTAATGTATTTTTTTCTCATACTTAGAAATCCTATTTAAATTAAATAAGTGAAAATCATAGTCTTCTTTAAAATTAAACAAGTCAACTTTTAACTCTAGTTGTTGATATAAAAGTTACTTATGAGTTTGAGAGATCAAATGATCTATGTTCTGATATTGAATAAGACTTAACTTTGAATCATATACCCTATCTCATAGTCTGTTCATCCTAGCCCAAGATGCATTAAGCCAGGACCTTAGGCATGTAATTCTATCAGGTGAAATGATACTTTTTAAAGAATGTATAACAATATTAAAATTTTATATCTATTTTTTTCCTGATAACATATTATTATTCATGAATGGAAGTAAGGGATCCATAAAAATATTCAAAAATATACTTTGTGGTTAAGAATTTTTGAGTGGTTAGAAAGCTGACCTAGATAAATGCTATATATATATTTATATTGCTAAATTCCAGGTGAGGTTTATTGAAAACATCAATAGAAGGTCGAGGTTATCTAAAGGTATATTTCCTAAGAAATATCTATGTGCTCCCCTTTGAATAAAAAGATTCATATCCACCACATTGATGTTTTAATTTCTAAAATACCAAGACACATCAATAATTTGAATAACCGACTCCTATCATTATGTAGTAGACTTACTATCATCATCCATGTTATGTACTCAATGTGTTTACATATTATATTTTTCATTAGTTTCCCTAGAATAATGATTCATATCATTGATAAGGTGTTTAATTATTTCCTACGGGACACCTAAGGTGAGGGTCATTGCCTCTTTCATAACCTGAATTTTCTAAAAAACCACTCAAAGGAGGTGGTGTCAATGTATTGAAAACCAACATGGTTATACAAGGAATATAATCTAAGATTTTAGGGGATGTGTTAGCTAGACACTCTTTGTGGACTGAATTTTTAGGTGAAAATATGAGAAGCTATTTGTCCACATTGACCATGATAGGATCATTAAACCTCCTCTATAGAGGAGTATTCAAGTATCTATTCACATTTTGTTAGAACATTTACAATGGATGATTGAGAGAGGATACATATTATTCTGGAAATATAATGGGATAATGAGATCTGTTTATTATGCATATTTCTTGACCTTATCTATCACCTTTAATATAACCAAGAACTTACCAAACTCCACTAATTTCATTTTTGACTTAGTTCAACAACATTTTTTAATAACTCATCCCTTATTAGCGAGGATGGTAATTTGGTGTTCACCCCTACATGTTATTTCCACTTAAACTCTAAAAAATTCATTAAAATCATCCATCCTAAATATATCTTTGATCACTGGGGAAATATACTATAGGAGAATGCTCTTCCCTTTAAATTTAACTTCCTTATCTACTGCACTCATCATGGTACTTGAACCACTAAAAAAAATACATTCATTGAATGATTATACCCTTAGTTTCTAAATTCCAATGTTTTTTATCTATAGGTGGATGATGAAATTCTCTTACTATTTGGTAGAGAGTGGGATGATTTTCTATTGTTTATTTTATATGATTTCATCAATTTCAGTCCTAGCCTTAGAAAATTTGATCAGTTCCTAGAAACATGATTTCATGGTATTGATCCTATCACAGTAATTTGTTGAATTCAAAATTCCATCTTTTTAACTAGATATTGGTCCCTTTGGATGGCCTAAAACATTGTGAAATAGCAAGGATTTGAATTTGGGTATAGGAAACATAAAATGATATACCTCATAACCACCACTAATTTGATTCCACAGATCAAAGGTTTTGAGGGGACTAAAATCTATCTCAATCTTCTTTTTGTCTTTTTTCATTCTCAAACAAACAAAAATATCTATAAACAAGGTAGATAGATTTCTTTTTATCCCCTTATATTAGATGTAAACTCAAAATGGATGGTTCATTCCCACATGGAATTATATAATGCAATGGGGTGGTCCGATATTCAAAATTCTAGTGTTTTTTATGATCTAGTGTTTTCTAAGGTTCTAGGAACTCACTCAAGGCCGTGTCCATGGATCTTTATAGTGGAATGTATCTCAAAAAAAGATTAGTGAATTCCTCTTATGATATTTTATACGAATTCAATTTCACTGATATTTTTTTAACTAGTCAGTAATCTACAAATTGGAGTGTTTTTTACACATTAACAAAATGTAAAAAACTCACGGGGAAGGGAGTGAATATTAAACACATTCATCATAAATGAAACATGATATAAAACCACTTATATGAGATACATGACCATACTAATCCCTATATTTTATAAAATAATTACTTGTATCTACCCTCAGTATGTTAAATAATTGTGAGTAGTGATGCGCTAGGCCTACACCATTACATGCCACCCTAAATGTACTTCTTCCAAGAGTTTTATCCATTGAATAAAAAATTATTTTTTATTGAAATTTATGTAGAATAAAATAGAGGATAATTAATATATTGAGTTGTTTCAATATCACATTCAACTTATTTTATATTCTTGTTGATCTTGAACTAACTTTTGACTCAGAACTGTCAGAATCAAATTCATCTTCTATTACATATGATGGTACTACGAGATAGAACACATCTTCAAGTTTATTGTTTATAGTATCAATATTATAAATATATTAAAACCCTTCATATTTGTTAACATCAATTCCATTCCAGCCATTAACATATGTATATTTTAACTCTTTAGTTTTTAGTGGATCTATTAACTTTCCCAAGTCAAGATTATCTTTTAATAAATATTTCTTCAATTTATAAACATTATTTGAAGTTAATGAGTTGGTATTTTTGATTTCATATTCAGATGGACTAAAATATTTTGATGAATAAGATAATTAATATGAACATTCTGAATATGATTTAATCGAACCTTCATGTGGTAAAGAAACTTTTAAGGTATCTTTAAAAATTACATCCACTTTTTTATTCCTCTTTATACTACTATAATTCCCCTCACAATCTCTATGTATATGAGAAATATAAACCTTTCCCCCACCCCTCCCCACTTGCACCCCACTTGCACCCTCTCCTACCCCTTGCACACCTCCCCCTGCCCCTTGAACCCCCTTCCCCCTCACCCCTACTCACCTCTTGCACCCCCTACCCCTTGCACCCCCTGCCCCCCTAAACACCCCCTTGCACCACCCCTTCCCCTGCACATCCCCTTGCACCCTCCCCATATCCTTTAGCATCGTCTATTTCTGGATACTCAATAACCTATAACACACTAAAATTATTTCTTAAACATGATCCAAGGCTATGGAAAATATTTAAAGATTCATAACAAATCATTTATGTGTCACAATACTCCCCCTCTTTCTATATATTGTCTTTGAGAAGTATCCCCTCAGGCATGTTCGAACAACATGGGCCACTTCATGCACACCAAAATTTAGTTAAGAAAACTTAATGAATATATAGTAATAAGGGGTCAAGTTAATTAGTAATTGGATCAATTTAACCCAAAGATAAAAAAAAGTGACTCTTAAGTTTAAGAGGTCAAGATCCAAATAAGGTTGTGAGATATTTAAGGTAAATTTTTTAAATTTGTTTTGACTGGCATACCCTGAATCCTACTCTTAGGTTATATCAAATGTTAAGACTATAATAGGAACTAAAACATTTGATCACTCAAATGTTGATTACCCTAAAAAGAAAAGGACTAGACAATCACTTTCCAATATATCCATTCAGATTCAAACTACTCTTTCACCTATAATAAACCTTAATCACCTTGAAATAGAGGAAAATGATTAAAGAAACCCAAAAATAGGGAACTGTTCAACTTTACCACTCCATTCAATGTCTAGGAATAGTTTATAACTAGAATAGCTACAACCAATGATGAGAATAATCATCCTCATGGTCATCCAAAGAGACACACTCTATACTTACTACTATGAAATTTATGGTAGAATTAATTTAAATATCACAATCCATGGTTCCAAACCATATAATATTTATACCTACAAAACAAAAATCTTATTTATAACAAATGGATTTACTAAAATCACTTAAATACGATCAAACTCTAAAAATATATTTCTTAAAAATTTAAACATTTTAAAAATAAGTATGAAAACTCATTTCAAAAAGAAAAGAACATTGAAAAGAATCTCAATTACTTTAAAAAAAATACAAAAACCATTTCATAGGGTAAAATTACAACTTCTCAAGTATAGAGTTTAAAAAAATATTAACACCATATTTTATAATCAAGAAGTTATTTAAAATAATATCTCACTCAAACTTCATAAAGCTCTCCTCTATTTTCAAAACACCTCATGAATTTCATCATAAGACTAAAATTTTTCCTGATATCCCATTTCATTTTAAATAATTTCCCAAATTATATAATTTAATCAAACACTTTAAAAGAATCATGTGAAAGTCAAAACAAATCATAAAACCTATTTTTTAATCCAATACATCTATGAGTCCCATTTTCAATTTAATAACTAAAAAGGTTTTAAATTAAAACACTTCATGACTTGTATTTTCATTTTGAATCATTTCCCAATTTCTATTTAAACCTTACTACTCTTGAAAAAATTATATATGATATCTAAAATACTATACAAATAAGACCCCAAAACTAGTTTTTGAATCAAAAAAATTAAATAAATGTACTTTTGTTAAAAAAAATGAAGCACCAAACATAAGAAAACCATAATGTTGAACAACATACAAAATACATTATAATAACAACAAAAAATCACTAAAACTTCCTTTGATCCATCTCCCAGGGTGTTAATTTCCTTAGTATCCATTGGCAATCAAACTAGTTTTACACAATAAATACAAAATTGATGCAAAGTTGTGCATGACTTGGAAACATGGTTTATCTAACCATTCACCAATCATACAATAGCATCTGAAAAAATTATGAGGCCACATGCATAGGCTCCATATATTTTTTCAGACCTGTGAGATAATGATGATACTTTGGTTCCTTTCTACTTTCATCCCAAATATTAAAGAAATCCCCCAAAGTATATGATATATCTCAATGGGGATATAATCATCATTATCAAAATAATTAAAACCAGAATCCAAATCAAATATTAAAATAACAACTACCAATGGAAACTCAAGTTTTTTTTATGAAAAGTGGTGATCAATAAACTACTCATGACCTACCAATTGAGTCATGATAATGATAATATCTTCTTTATACTAATACATACTCCAAATAATAAGAGGATCCTCTAAAACCATTTTTTAATGAACTGGCCCTGATCAAACTGACATGTCACCCAACCCAGATCTACTTAAGGCCCAAAGAATGTCTCTGATTATTGTTAAATGGTGAAAAGTGTCAGGGTATCAAAGCATAACCATTGTTAATGGTTTAACCCTACGAATATTAATAAACACATCAAGGACTCCACACATAAATCCAACATGACTCATATATACATTGGCCACTCATGAAAAAAATAGATAATTTCAATATAAACAAAACAATCAAACATAATATAGTATTTTAGAAATAATAAAAGATCATAAATCACATCATCACATAATAAAGTAATAGGAAAAATCCCAAGTATATAATAAACTAAAAGAAAGATATGGGCCAACAAGGATTATATATAAACATAAAAAAATATGACCAAAACTGAATCACTACTAACTACCTTTTTATGACCCACAATCCCCCATACCATCCTATACCATCTATAATCAGACCAACTCGAACATTAACTGAGTTAAAAGAACATAACCTGGGTTTTTAAAAGTAAACATGAAATTTCCATACACCCATTGGTCTATGCATGATGTGAACCAAACTTTTCCTAGTAGGATTTCACTAAGGAGTTTGTATAATTCCATTTAAAAGAAATTTTATTAATGATAGTTTAAAATATAGGTAGTGAATAGTTTTTTCACAATAGGGTGTAAAAAAAGTGCAACATTCCATAACTTCTTTTATAAAAAAACTTCCATTTTAATTTTAAAATGAAATTCTTTCAAACTAAGGAAAAAAGGAGTTTCAAATCCATTTAAAGAGAACTAATACTTTTTACCTTTTTTTTTCAATTCCATATCTCAAAACTACACCTTTAAATTAAACAACATTATTTTCTTTAAAAACATAATTTAAAAACTATTTTCAATTAATTTTGAATATAAAACAAAAACATAACTAAAATTGAATATAAAAACACAATATACACCAAGATATCCATGGGAAAATGATAATAAGAAATTACTGAAGTAATAGTGGGGATACAAATAAGGCATGGGATGATATCCTATAATCAATATTCAATGAATTATTGACATCATGGAAAGTTCATTAGGATCTATAATGGGTGATACTAGACCTAGTTCATCATATTACACAATAGGACCCTAGGTGAAATCAGATCATCCCATTCAACTTCCCCTTTCAGGTATCTGTATATATAAAATAGACCCCTTGTAGGGTGATAATCTACAAGGGCACTATCCAGCTAACATAAACTAAGCTAGTATCACATGCTTCTTGACCTTCCATTATTTACCTAAGTTCCCATGATAAATCAATCTAGTGGAGGTGTAAAATAATAAGAATCATAATAATCGATAAAAAAATTATTTTAAATAAATCTCGTCTCACCTACAAATTGAACTCCCTCTCAATAAATAACCCCTTTTAGTTCATTCATATCAAAAATAGAATACAACATCCCTCCTAAAGGTCCATAATTCAAATCAAGAATAATCAAAATAAGGGGAATAATTGATGGTATGATACTAATTATAAAAATATCTTATATAAAGTGAAAATATGCCTTTTCAGAAACCAACTAGGAATGCCAAGTCATGTCAACCATTTAAAAACCGACTTTATCACCTTATTTATAACTATTATATGTAAAACCACACTTAAAATCATTTGTAACACCAACTAACTTTTCATTCAAGTCCTTTTAAAATCCATCAAACACTTTTTATTTCAAAAAATCCTTGAAAATCATTCCAATACTGTAGAGACATGCCTTTTACCATTTAAGACTTGGAATATTTCTACATATATTTCCAGAGCTAGGAGCAGAGATGGCGTGCGATTTCGAGGCACAGTGCGCCTGGAATAAATTTTATAAAAATATTAAGTGTTTTTATACTATGCACATGGAAGGGTTGTGTTTCCACATAAATGGAAGCTCGAATTGGAAATATGAGGGCACAATTGCATCAGGAGCATGCCGTTTACCCTAGGCGGGGTGTAAAAGTTGTGGGCACGGGCCTGCTGTGAAAGATGTCACCCATGGGCAAAATTGTCATTTTGCAAGCCGAGCGTCCGTTTGACGCACCGTTAGAGGCACTGTGGCCCTGGATTTGATATGGTACTTCCAAAGTTTGTTCGTAACCTTTGTGGTTGTGTTTAGTTGGTTGGTGGAATGAAACACTTAATGATAATAATTAATTGATTAATTAATTAATTAATTATTCTTGCGTCTGACCTAACTCCTGCTTGGGATGTCCGATTGATGTGTCGTTAGTGGCAGTGTGACCCTAGTCCTCTTGCGAACTTTTTGAGACACTTTATAAAGCGTTTGGGTTAGATACAAGGTGTAGGCCCACAAGGCATGGTTCACACATTTATGGTGAAATGACACTTTTTCACCCGACATCCGTTTGCGGTGTTTGAGTACTTGTTTCTGAGTGTTATTCTGAGGGGATTGCGATGACACAATCTTTTCATCTAAATTCGGGCTCAAGGCGTGGGCCCCACAAGGCAGCTTTCGGACGTATGCTACGTTTTTACGACTTATGCTTCATAAGTCCGTTCTGGGAAAATTAATAGCCTACGCCTCATGGTTATCTGCAAGGAATGCAATGGTATGATCTGCGAGACGTGTTTCAGGATTGAGGTGTGGGCCCCACTGGGCCCTGTTCACATATAATGCGGGGAGTTGCAACTTCTTCATCTAAAGTCAGTTTTAGGCGCCATCAGTGACGTTGTGACCCTAACATCGAGACAAAATTGACCTTGGTGGTTTCAAGCGTTGAAACCGGAGTTGAGGCGTTGGCCCCACGAGCTGTCTTTTAAGCTGTGTGCAGCGTACTACGACGTTTTCATCAGGCGTCTGTTTGGGGCATATGAATAGTCGATTCAGTGTGTCTTTCCGAGAGCATCGCTATGACTCAGTTCGCCCGACCCCTTTCAGGACTGAGGTGTGGGCCCCACGAGACGTCGTGTGGGCATAAAGCGGTGTTGAATAAATTTTTCATCGGGAGTCCGTTTCCAGTGAGTAAATAGTCTATCTCACGTGTTTTTCCTCGAGAATTACAATGGTGTAATCCATTTGAGTTTGAAGAGCCTATTTCAAGATCTCATTAAATGTGGAAACATAAAAGGGTGTTGTTAGGAGGTTCCTTTGACGCACTTCGAACCAACGCACGATAGTGATGTTACTGTCACCCAGTGATGGCACATGTAGTACGGAGATATCGGACCAGTTTCGGGTTTACCCTCCAGTGGGGCTGGGCAGTGGGTTACTCGCCAGTGTATTAGGGTTTACACTCCAGCGAGGTTGGGTAGTAGGATTACCCATTGACCTTAGGGTTTACCCTCCAGCGAGGATGGGCAGTGGGATTACCCGTTGGCCTTAGGGTTTACCCTCCAATGAGGCTGGGCAGTGGGTTACCCGTTGACCTTAAGGTTTACCCTCTAGTGGGGCTGGGTAGTGGGTTACCCGTTGACCTTAGTGTTTACCCTCCACGGGGCTGGGCAGTGAGTTACTCGTTTACTTTAGGGTTTACCCTTTAGTGGGGTTGGGTAGTGGGTTACCCAACGACCTCTTGGGGTTTACCCACTAGCGGGCTAGGCAGTGGGTTACCTATTAAGCTTGAGTTTATCCTCCAGCGGGGCTGGGCAGTGGGATACCTGAAGACTTCTTTTAGACTCATCCCTTTCTATGAGGCTAGTCAGCGACTTTTCTCTAAGATTACAGGAGAGGGACCCTTGGTTTTACGGTTTAGCAATGAGGCCTCTTTGACGTGCGTGATTGTTGGGCATCAGTGATGGATATCCTTAGAACTGTTGGCGACTTTTCATGGGATGAGCTTGGAGATAGAGATCCCCTTACACACTCGTTAAGGCTTTTTTGATCATATATATATGTATACACCCTACTTTTGTTCCCACTCCTTGGGTTCAGTTACTCTCTTCCTAGGATGGGAGAAGATGCATTGGGTATGCCACATGCTTTCCGTGTCTAGCTCCTCTTGGGTTTGACGAGTATACTTCTTTTCTTCTATTGGGTTGAGCTGAACTCTCTTTGTTGTACTCTTACACTATTATTTTTTCTATCTAATGCTCACCATTTTATTACCTCCTTTGTTGCTCCCTCGAGATTTTGAGGAATCCTACAAAGTATCTTTATACTCACCCCTGCTTGGGCCTTGCTCGCACTTGGTGTGCCCTTGCAGACAACAGATAGGTCGATCAAGACTACAGAGAAGCATAGAAGAAACAAGATCTTGGGCTGCATTCAGTGGTCATAGTAGGACTTACAAGTGTGATACTCACCATATGTTTACTTTTGTTTACCTGTTGTCGGGTTGTGACACCTTTCGGGTTGGGCGCTTGTTTTTCCCTTTTTCTGTTTAGTTATCTTGTCAGTACTTTTCACCACTTTACTTGTTCTATTTAGAAGTTGATGCATGACTTTGGTTGGGATATAGTTGTTTGTCCTTTGGTTTCCTTTTTTACTCTACACTTCTACATCGAATGGGTTGTGTGTGTGTACAGGTACTTAGGCGAAGGCCTCCCTGAGATCGTTACGCCTTCGGTGCTTGTCGCCAGCCCATGACCTATGGAGGTGGGCCTGGGGTAGTTGTGGCTCGAGACTGGTAGGGTCAGGTCGTGAAAAAGTGGTATCAAATGTGGTTCGTTCATTGGGGCATTGTTTGGATGTCCCTAAAAAGGAATTGGTTGGGTTTTTGGGCAATAGTGTCAATGTGTCTCGAGAGCGGCTATCAAGCCAGGGAGTCCAGTGATGGTGCGGCGGCCGACGTATCCATTCACCAGGACCATGATATACCACTTGTCAACTTAGAACACTGAGACACTTTTTGTAGGGAATTTGATTCATGCTTCATATAATATTGAGTCATTCACTGTCCTTCTTGAGTCAGCTCCCCATCGTTGTTGGTATATATATGCTCATTTGACTGTGGTACTCCTTGATCAGATTCAGGATGTCTCCGCAATGATATCTATCTAGGATTCTAGCTCCGGTTCGTGACGACGATTCCATGATCGACAAGCCCTCATTTCAAGATCCATCATACGACTACCCTTTCTCCTAGAGGACAGGTAGTAGCATCTCCACCTGTGGAGTAGTAGATAGTACTGGCAGCGAAGGCCGATGATGAGCGCAGGTTGGGCACACTACGTGAATTCCAGCATCAGAGACCGCTAAGGTTCTATATTTAGCCATAACCTCAGACAGTGAAGGTTTGGCCAGAGTCGGTGGTTTGCCTCTTTAGGCTTGTTCAGAAACTGACAGGTTAGATGGTGGCTTTTATAGCCAACCTTTTTCCACCGAGCAGTTTGGTGTTAGTAGAGCCAGGGTTACTCAGATGCACGATGAGTTGGTACTCTCATGGGATGACTTCTAACAGCTGTTTCGTGAGGAGTACTAACCCTCCTACTTACACTTTATATGGTTTTAGGATCTATTGGAGCTTCAGTGGGGAGTGATGGTAGTGGTTGAGTACACGACTAGGTTTATAGACCTTACTTGGTACTCTTTGGACGTGGTCCATGATGGAAACTTTTGAGCACAAGAGTTTGAGCGAGGTCTCTGTAGAGGAGATTCGTGCCAGCGTAGTGCCCTTGTGCATCCTCACCCATCTCAGAGTGCTGGAGCAAGCAATGGTGACAGAGAAATTTCTGTCAGAGGGTCATCAATTGGCAGGGCCTCGACACCGGAGGTCTCCCCTTGATGAGACTCAGGCACATGGTTGGGGATAGAATAATGCACCGAGATAGCCCAGGGAGGACTAGTGCTATGTTTGTGATGTGCGAGGTCACGTGGCATGAGACTAGTCGACCAAATGTGCTGATTTTTCCAGATAGTTGATAGATGCACCGCCATGTTAGAGGCAATGTCATGATCAGAGAACTCCCAGGTGAGGATAGGGTGGTCCCCAGGGAGGTGGTGTTGGAAGAAAAGAAAAAATAATTGTGGTTGGAAGATGACATTTCGAGGTCCTTCCACCACAACTAGGTGGTCCATGTCAGGCTCAGGGAGCTGATGGACGGGGCCGTGGGCGACTGTGTGCTATGGATGTCTACAATATTACATCGCATTGGATGATAAGAGGTAAACTCTGTTTATTTTTCTACTTTTCTCAATAGAACTTGTTAGATGCTGCGTGAGGTACTCTTTTCATCTAGCTCCTTGTTAGAAGGGTTAATGACGGTGATGCAGGGTATTGGTGTAACATTGTGTTGATGTTGTCCGACGTAGCTTTGAATGCATGAGAAAGAGGGGTTATTCCCCCACTGATACACGTTTTTTTGATGCAATCAAAACCGTGAGGGAGAGTCAGTACCACCCAAAGAAGATAGTATTGAGGTGCGGTGGATGAGTCCCTCTAAAATGTGCATTCATGGCGGTGTTGTGCGGTAGAGTGTCAGAGCAGGTTCTATATTTTCCAGTGGGTATTTTCTGCTTGACCCCCCGTTTTTTTCTTGAGGTTCCACTAGTGGGTTTGGCAGGGTTCCTATTTTGGGTATTATAATTCTTTCAAGTGGGGAAAAGACACGTTGGGTATGCCACGTGCTTTCCGTGTCTAGCCTCTGGCGGTTGGATGAGTTTTCTCACCTTTCCTGTTTATTGGTTCCTTGCGTGATCAACGTCAATCTTGATACCATTATCAAGTACAGGTCGAGGTGATGGACACCCCATAAACAGAACTATGCGTTTCACTATGTGGTGATGGTAGTGGTATTATTTTCCCTAGGAATGTGGAGAGGCTATCTTCTGGGAGAGCACTTTGTGGTTTTCTCAGACCACTAGTTTCTCGGGTGCATCCTCACCCAGAAAGACTTAAACCTGCGATGACAGTACTGGTTGAAATTTTTGTAGGACCATGTTCTCGAGGTAGTCTATGTTCTGGGAAAATGGTAGTGTTGTAGCAGGTTCCCTTAGCAGAAAGTCCCCGACTCGTTAGGTGAGAGAAGTTTCGTAGTAGTTATCATCCCTGCAGTTGACCCTGTTGGACCAGGAGGATGCAAATTTTCTTCAGTCAATGGTGTTGAATCATCCACTTTTTGAGCGTGTAAGAAAGTCTTGGTTGTGATGCACCGACTGTGGAAACTTGTGTGACCGGATATCCTTGGGTGTTTCACCAGATGGGTATCCGGAAGGAGGGAATCATGAGACCATGTTCCAGGAACAAACTGTGATTTCAGTCGCAACGTGGAAATCAGAGGTTCATCCGAGGAAGTCCCCCAAGTTTCTTTGGGCCGTTCGGGAATCATGCAAGCGATTGAGAGGTTTTCTACCATCTTGACCTACCCTCACAATAGTAGGAGTGGGCGCACGACGTCTT
The DNA here is from genome assembly GCA_963277665.1 of Viscum album. Taxonomy (NCBI): domain Eukaryota; kingdom Viridiplantae; phylum Streptophyta; class Magnoliopsida; order Santalales; family Viscaceae; genus Viscum; species Viscum album. The sequence continues at coordinate 1,082,430,560 of OY728159.1, forward strand.
CCACGTGTCGTAGCTGATGAGGTGCATGTGTGTTCCTACACATGTCATCAAAAGTAGCAGAACTTATGAGTATAAACCATCCCTTTGGTTCATGTGTTGTTCCAGCATGGTGTTGTGCAGGTTTTCTTGGGAGTGGGAGAGCTAGGTGTGAGCTCTATATCCTGAGTTGTTTTTCCTAGTTTTTCTTTTTGGGGACGAAAAGGTTGAAGGAGGTAATGATGTAGAGACCCGGTTTTTTCCCTGTAAGACTTTGGAATATTTCTACATATATTTCAAGAGGTAGGTGCTGAGATGACGTGCGATTCCGAGGCCCGGTGTGCCTAGAATAAATTTTATAAAAATATTAAGTGTTTTTATACTATGCACATGGAAGGATTGTGTTTCCTCCTAAATGGAAGCTCGGATCGAAAATCCGAGGGCATGGTTGCGTCCGGAGTGTGTCTTTTACCCTAGGTGGGGTGTAAAAGTTGCAGGCGCGAGCCTGCGGTGAGAGATGTCACCCAGGGGAAAAATCGTCATTTTGAAATAATGACTTACCGATTTTTATCACTGAAGTTATTTTCAAATAACTTTTAGAAAAAGGATCAGAATGGAAATACGAGACCTTCGTTGAGTTCAAAATGGGGTGTTTTTCCTAGGCGTGATATAAAATAAGTGGGCGCGGTGGTTTTAGAATCTGCAACTGTGGGTGGCATTTCAACAAGTTTCTATAAATTTGCTTGAGATAAGGGGAGAACCCATTATTCTCCCTCTCTATCTCTCTATTGTTCTTCGTCCTTCTTCACCGTTCTTCACCGAATCAAGGAGTGACCACCGACGGAACCTTGGCGGATCGAAGCAGGAGCATCGTGGATGTTCCACCAATGACACACGACCGATTCGAGGTAGGATTTTTGATTAATTTCCACACCTTTGTCAATTTTTTAAGTTTTTACCAATTTAGTAATTTAATTTCTATGATTTTTGAATTGGGGAAATGACCGAATGAACACAGCCAACGCCTGAGCCCCATTTTTAATTTTCGTTCTTGGGCGTTCTTCGTTCCAATTTTCAGATGTGAGAAAATATTGTCGGATCGTCGATCGGGGGTAGGCACTACGAAGGCTTAATCCCGAGGACCCCTAACCCACATTCGGTTTTGAGATCGGACCGCCAGAGCGGTGGCGGCGCCCGACAGAAGCCCCAGATCTAGCAAGGGTGGCGGCTGGAGGTCAGGCATCAGGAAGTGAGTGCGACCGAGGGTTCGAACGAGGTGGCAGCGTCGGGTGTGGCTGGCGAGGGTGGGGTAGCTCCGAGAGGAGTCGAGACGGCAGCAAAACTCCTCGACGGTGGCGCATGCTTCACTAGATGGCGGCGCGAGCTTCCTCGGGTGGCGGCATGGCTCTTCGGACAACCAGAGTGGGCGGCGTGAGGCAGCGCGGTGCAGGCCGGAGGGGACGCAGCAGTGCACTGTAGAAGGTGAGGGTGTCGGCGCCGTCCCGTCGCGGTCGAAGGAGGACCCCGAGGTCAGCGCCTCGAGGTGTGCCGCGGACAATGACCCGCGTTCGGCGGGTCCTGCTAGTGCGACTTGGAGAAGACCGGCCAAATGGCTGGTCTGATTTGAAGAAACGGACACGAGGCAGATCCGGTGTTGCTGGAGCGGGCCGTGGTGAGTCGGGTCGGACCCGTGGCTGGGCCGCGGGCCGGTGGTCTGGACCGGCCCAAATCTTGGGCCCCTTTTGTTCAAGGGGGCTTATATCCTAAATGGATCGTCCATTTAATGCACCGTCAGTGGTTGCGGGTTCGTGTCAGTGAGAAAGACTTTTTGAATTGGGTTTCGGGGTTTTTGGGTTCTGCGCCTGAAGACGGGTGACCCGAAATGATTTAATTTAATAATATTAAATTATTATTAAATTTTATAACGGAATTTTTCGCAAGCCGGACGTCCATTTGACATGCCATCAGAGGCGCTGTGGCCCTGGAGTTGAGACAGTCCTTACAAAGTTGGTTCAGAACCTTTGCGGTTGGGTTTCGTTGCTCGATGGCACGAAACACTTAATGAAAATAATTAATTAATTAATTAATTAATTATTCTTGCATCGGACCTAACTCCTACTTGGGATATTCGATTGACGCGCCGTCAGCGGCAGAGTGACCCCAGTCCTCGTGTGGACTTTTTGAGACACTTTCCAAAGCGTTCGGGTTGGAGACTAGGTGTAGGCCCCACATGGCCTGGTTCACACGTTTTATGGTGAAACACCACTTTTTCACCTGACATCCATTTGGGGTGTTTGAGTACTCATTTATGAGTGTTCTTATGAGGGGATTGCGATGATACAATCCTTCCGTCTAAATTCAGGCCCAAGGCGTGGGCCCTACGAGGTGGCTTCTGGACGTATGTTGCATTTTTACGACTTATGCTTCATAAGTCCATTATGGGAAAATTAATAGCCTACACCTCATGGTTATCTTCAAGGAACACAATGGTACGATCTGCGAGACGTGTTTTGGGATCGAGGTGTGGGTCCCATAGGGCCCTGTTTGCATATAACACGGGGAGTTGCAGCTTCTGCATCAGAAGTCCATTTTAGGCACCGTCAACAGTGTTGTGACCCTATCATTGAGACAAAGTTGACCTGGGTGTTTTCAGGCGTTGAAGTTGGAGTTTAGGCATGGGCCCCATGAACTGTCTTTTAAGCCGTGTGCAACGTACTGTGACTTTTTAATCAGGCGTCCGTTTGGGGCGTATTAATAGTCGATTCAACGTGTTTTTCCAGGAGCATCACGATGGCACAATTCACCCAACCTTTTTTGGGACTGAGGTGTGGTACCCACGAGATGCCATGTGGGCATAAAGTGGTGTTGAATAACTTTTTCGTCAGGAGTCTGTTTCCAGCGGGTAAATAGTCTATCTCGCATGTTTTTTCATGAGGATTACAATGGTGTAATCCATTTGAGCATGCAGAGCTTCTTTCAAGATCTTATTAAATGTGGAAACATGAAAGGGAATTGGTCAGAGGTTCCTTTGACGCACTCCGAACCAACGCACGATAGCGATGTTAGTGACACCTAGTGATGGCACAGGTAGTGCGGAGATATCAGAATAGTTCTAGGTTTACCCTACAATGGGGCTGGGTAGTGGGTTACCTGCCTGTGTATTAGGGTTTACCCTCCAGTGAGGCAGGACATTGGGATTACCCATTGAACTTAGGGTTTACCCTTCAACGAGGCTGAGTACTGGGATTACCCGTTGACCTTAGGGTTTACCCTCCAGTAAGGCTGGGTAGTGGGTTACCTGTTGACCTTAGGGTTTACCCTCTTGTAGGGCTGAATAGTGGGTTACCCATTGACCTTAGGGTTTACCCTCCAGTGGGGCTGGGAAGTGGGTTACCCGTTGACTTTAGGGATTACCCTCCATCATGGCTGGGCAGTGGGTTACCCGATGACCTCTTGGGGTTTACCCTCCAGCGGGGCTGGGCAGTGGGTTAACCATTAACCTTAGAGTTAATCGTCCAACGGGGATGGGCAGTGGGATAACCGATGAATTCTTTCAGAATCACACCTTTCTATGAGTCTAATCAATGAATTTTCTCTGAGATTACTAGATTGGGACCCTTGGTTGTACGGTTTACGATGAGGCCGCTTTGACGTGCGGGATTGTTGGGCATCAGTGATGGATATCCTTAGAACTGTTGGTGACTTTTCCTGGGCTGAGCTTGGAGATAGAGAACCCCTTACACACTCGTTTGGGTTTCTTGTTGAGGATATATATATTTATACACCCTACCTTTTTTCCCACTCCTTGGGTTCAATTACTCTCCTCCTAGGAGGGGAGAAGACGCACGGGGCATGCCATGTGCTTTCCGTGTATAGCTCCTCTTGGGTTGGACGAGTCTACTTATTTTCTCATGTTGGGTTGAGCTACACTCTATTTATTGTACTCTTACATTGTTCTTTGTTCTGTCTACTACTCACCATTTTAGTACCTCCTTTGTTGCTCCCTCGAGGTTTTGGGGAATCCTACTGAGTATCTTTACACTCACCCCTGATTGGGGTTTTCCCGCACTTGGTGTTCCCTTGCAGACAACATACAAGTTGATCGAGACTACAGAGGAGCGTAGAGGACACAAGAGATTGGGCTGCATTCAGTGGTCATAGTAAGATTTATAGGTGTGATACTCACCAGCTGTTTACTTTTGTTTACCTGTTATCGAGTTGTGGCACCTTTCGGGTTGGGTGCGTGTTTTTCCCTTTTTCTGTTTAGTTATCTTGTCAGTACTTTTCAGCACTTTACTTGTTCTATTTAGAAGTTGATGCATGACTGTGGTTGGGATATAGTTGTTTATCCTTTTTTTTCCTTTTTTAATCTGCACTTCTGCATCGAGTAGGCTGTGTGTGTGTGTGTATTGGTACTTAGGCAAAGGCCTCCCAGAGATCTTTACGCCTTCGACACTTATCGCCATCCCCTGGCCTATGGAGGCGGGCCTGGGGTAGTTGCGGCTTGAGACCGGTAGGGTCGGGTCATGAAAAATACCTAAATGGGTTCAAATACCCTTTTTCATAGAAATTATTTTAAAACAAGGAATATAAGAATTCACACAAATTATTTTCATTTAAACTAATTAATTAAAATTTATAAAACCACTATAAAACCATTATTACAAGATAGAAATACATTTATAACACTTTTTAAACCCACTATATCTATTAAATAATGATTTAATTTGATAAAAAAGTTTTAGAAAACACAAACCACAAAATAAAATGATAATTAAAGTAAATACAGAAAAATCCCTACCTCAATCCAAGAATAACTAGTCGTGCAATACATATTAAAGGTGGAATTTCAGGAAATTTTAAAAAAAAATCATATATATTTGATACAACCTAGATATGAATAACTAATAACAAAGTAATGAACACATAATTGTTCCTAACAAGGATGAGGATGATCACTAGGATGGGGTTGGATGCATCAGAGGAGGTGGGGAGGCCTCCTAGGAGTAGAGTCGGCGGGGGGAGGTGAGGTGTCCCATGTTTAGTGGCAACGTCAGGGGAGGAGGGTCGGAGATGAGAGCTCGCAGTGGGGTTGCCTCGTTCAGTGGTAGCGAGGGGAACCATTGTAAGGGTCACCATCACGAGGGGAACTATCGTGAGGTGTACCATTGGTGGAGGAGGATCAGGGAGAGGAGAGGTCGCGATGGGCACTATCGGGGAAGGAGGGTCATGCATAGTGGGTATCAGAGAAGAGGGTGATTCTTTGAGAGAGGTCGAGGGTTTAGAGGGCTGTAGATCGGGATATGATGGAGGAGGAGCCTGACCTCTTTTGAAAAAAAAGAGAGGGGAAATTTTAGCCATGGACCTATTATTCATTTGTGGCTATAAAAAAGCTATAGCCACAGACTGATAAAACTGTGGCTATAGGTCCATGGATATAGCCTAAATTTCTAGTAGTGATCCTTATAGCAGTGAAACTTCTACTAGGAGTTTTCATTAAAAACTCCCTTATTAAGGTTAAAGGGATGTGTATGATTTTCTTGGAAATTACTACATAGATTATGTGCATTGGTATGGTTTCTATTCCTTCCAATAGGAACCATTTATATAAAATGTCGTACACTATATTAGATAATAACATTATGAATCATAATTTATAATTTCAAAATAGGTAAAATATTAAAAAATTGAAAATTTTATGCATAACTAATCTCATAATCATAAACTTGGTTTCTTTTGGGATATATTTATTTTTAAATCATTCATAATGGTCTATAAATAAAATGTGAATTATCCAAATCATATCCCCTATGAGTGTCAAACCATTTGCACAGTAAAAACCTTTGTCATGAACCAGGTGATAATCAAGTCAAATCCCAATGTTCCATTTTCAGATTTATTACCCTTAAGTACAACTACTCTAGAACCACATCCAATTATAGTATCCAAACTAGGATGTAATTTCTTAGGAAAACCACGTAATCTATTCCTTTACAAAAAAAATTAGGATATTATTCCACAAATTGACATATCCATAAAGTATATCATAGGGTTATGTTTCCAAATCTATTTTTCCATAATATAGTTCCAATGGTTTCTACTAAACATTATATGATACCAACTGTAATGACCCTAAATCCATTAAATCAAAGTCAATGTTTACTATATTACAATGGAATAGATATAATGGTGGGGGTAAAATTCCAAAGGACCAATTAGTTTAGTAGTGTTTGAAAATCAAATGCATACAAGATATCATTTTTAAGTTGGAAATATAATATAAAACATTTTATGGGAAATAATTTAGCTTCACTAAACTCATTCAAAGAATTATTCTTTATATCAAGGGAAAATAAAATAAAATAAGGGTAAACTCAAATGCTTAGTAAGAATTAATTATAGTGTAATATATCATAAATAATAAAAGAATAATAAATATGGAATGGTAAATAACTGAGAACGCATTCCATTTAATCAATAACCTTACATTCATGATTTGATAAGTCATAATCAATATCTAAATGTAAATATCTAAAAGTAAATTTCATCTAATCCCTAACTTGAGAAAAAGATGCATCCATGGATAATATCACTAGAAATAGTCTCATGGATAATAAAAACTAAATTCTCAATGAAGGAAATTATTTTTATTGGATGTCATGATATCTATACTATTTATACCTTTAAAAAGATAGTTAAAAACTATGGGGACAAGCCTGTGAATGCACAGGAATTCCTAGCTAAACAACCATGAGAAGGTGGAGAGCTGATTTCATGATGAAGATGCTGGGGAGGAGCAGTTCCAAGTAGTTAGTCTAGGTTGTATGTAATGTTTGAAGCCTACGGGAAAAAGAATTCCTCTAAGGCCTATGGGCCATGTAATACTTACACCTATGGAACTTGTTAGGGTTCCACCTCACGCCTTGAAAGGTGGATTATCAAAATCAATAAAAAATGAAGGCCTTCGATCCATTTGATGGATGGTTAAAAACTATGGGTAAAATCCCATTTAATATGGAAAACTGATTTGTCTCATGAAACCAATCGATGCATAGAGGGGATATATATTTTTATGCCCCACCCATTACTGTATGTCCAAATTATTCCTCATATATCTAATGATTGATTTAATTCATGAAAAATATTCCCTATCATCAAATATCTATATTGAGTAAATAATACAAATTTATCAATCTTTTCCCAGTTAAATAAATAAATTTTAAAGTAAAAACCATATGTAAAAATGGTATACAATTCTATAAATAATATTAAACATGAAAAATATAATATATATATTTAATAGAAATGTAATTTCAAATGAAAAAAATCACAATAAAGTGATTGTCTCAAGAGAATGTTATTAATCACCATATTAATAAAAAAACGGGATGTGACCATTAGTTTGTCAGAAATATAGGTTTTTTTAATAAAATAAAGTTGTTTCGAAGAATAAATGGAATTTAAGTAGAATATTAAAATAATCTTCCATAATTTATTTTTTTAACACCATTTAAAACTTTTATAAGAAGCTATATTTTGTAAAATGGTTATAACATCAGGGAAATACTTTATTGCTGTATATGTTAAAAAAATTCCTTCGAATTTTTTTGAAAACATACCTTTAAAAAAATAGAAGAAAAATTCATTTCAAAACATTTTTAAAAGTCAATTGTATCTTAATGTTACCTTAATAAATAAGTTTTGTAATTAAAAATAATTTTTTAAAACTGTTTATAAAAACATGGACATGGAAGAAAAATATATCCAATTTAAAGAGACATAAAATTGTTTTTTCTTATAAACATTTATTTTCTTGATTAAAGTACCAAAGAGAAGAAAATTTGTAAGAAAAAATTTAATATACTTAAATATATAGTGGATAATAAAATTAATGGATCTTATGAATGATAAATGATAAGATTCCTTGAACAAGATTAAATGCAATCCCAAAAGAAAGTGATATTATAAAATAGATTCTAACCGGTTTGGTAATTTTAAAATTGTAACCACTTAAAATAATAAAAATTATTTGAAATAATATGAATAATAAATAAATAGTTGTTCATGTTAATTAAATCAAAGGGGAATTTTATGCACCACATAAAAGTAAATAAGTTCATATTAATATATATGTCTCAGTGATATGGAAATTGGGATGAAATACCTTACCACATACTTCCATTTAGTTAAAAATGAATTAAAATCCTATATAATGGATTTGAACATGTTATTAATTTATTCAAGAACCCTATTAATATTTATAATATCATATATGATCCTCTTATTACATCTTAACACCTATTCGTTAATAATGTTTTATTATTACCAATATTCTGGGTTTTAATTGCCTTGTTTTATCATGAATGTTTTATAATGAATGTTTTTGTTCTTGTTTATAGGATATAGTTACATTATTTAAAAAATGATATTAATTTTATATATATCATATTTATTCATTAAATAAATTTTTAGAATCATTCATGAATTTTTTACATAGAAAATGAATTGCATCTCTTCATAGAGATGGTAGGCCGTGTATATGCTCGAGCGATGATATAATTTTCTTAAAGGATAAAAGGTTAATGAAGTGGATTATATATTCATTTTATAGAATTAATATCATGTTATATTTATAATATATATTCACTATTTTCATCTTTATTACTATCCAAGTGAGTAAGTGATGTAAAAAAATTACATCGGTTTGTGAGGTGGTAGTCCACCGTATACACGAGTGATGGATTTATTTACCATTTGATAGTGAAGGATATAGATAAATATTAATCCATAAAAATAATAACATCTAAGAATATGGGATATACTGGTGTTATTATATTTTAAGTGTTAATACATAATTGAAGGTTGTAATAGAAGAAAGAAAAAGGAGGAGCTTCGTTAAGACAATTACCTTCTCTTAGAGAGTCCTCATTTAGATATCTTCTTAAAGACCCAAGGATTGGTATTTTTGGAAGAAAAAACCTATAAAAAGTGGATAAAGGTTTTTTGAAGATATATTTTAAGGGTTGGGTTAAGTCAAATGTCTTTAGAGGTTTGAATAAGTGATTGGCGGGAGTTCCCTTTTATAATTGAGGTGGAGTGACATTTTTTTAAATACTGAAAAATATTCAATAATGGAAAGTCACTCTCTGCATAAGTATAGAAAACCAAACTTTTCATACATATATATTAAAAATTAATAAATAAATATTAATTACATAACATAACAATCTATTCCAGATTCATATATGTCTAGTGACATTGGAAACCTAGAAACATAAACAAATGGTTCATAAGTGAACTGCATCTTCTCCGACTAAGTTCTTCATAAATAAAAAACCTTCTAAGTCATATAATATATAAAACCTCTCTTCATTACCAAGAGAAGGGAAAATAATAAAGGGTGAGATCATATTCTTAGTAAGGGTAAATAATGGAGATATCAATGATCATTAAATAATAACATGCACATAAGGGTATGAAAACATGAGCTTAACATTTTATAACAATACCCTGCATATCATAGATCTTAAACATGAGTCATGAAATAAATATCGGTAGTTCATAAGACATGAATCATAAAGGAATGAAAGCACATAATACATGTGATCATGACATTGGAATAAGATATATATTTTGTGGCACATATATAATCATATAATATTGTGAACATGTATAAATAGAAACTTGTTAACTCATTAAGTTAAGGACATGAAAGAAGGCCCCCACATAAACATATAGACATGAAACTAGGTCCTCACATAACCATATGGATACGAAAACTAGGCCTATACTAAATCATATGGACATAAAAAAAGATATACACGTAACAATGTGGATATAAAACAGGTTCACACATAATATAATCAACTCATGAGTTATCCATCATTACCCAATGCATTGAAGGGAGATATAGGTCCCACACATCACATAATGAAAATAATACATATGTGTTCCACAAGATCACAAATAATTCATCATATAATAATCCATTAAAATAAATGGGATTTATAACACATTTATCATATCAGAACCCATGAAAATAAATGGGTTTAATAACACATTTATCATATCATAACCCTTGAAAAGAAATGGGTTTCATAAATATTTCATCATAGAATAACCCATTGAAAAGAAACAGGTTTAATAAAAATAATATCATAATAACTATAAATAATATAGAGAAATAATAGATATGTAATTATTGGATCATATCCTGAATAAATCATAAGTAACATATAATATTTTCATATTATATAGAAAATGATTTTAAAAGATCACATGAAACAATACTTGAGGAAAATGATATTTTAACTTTGAAAACCACCTTTTTAAAAATAAAATTTCATAAAACAAGTTAAAAATAATTTTATTTGAAAATATGCATTGGGTTTTACAAATGAATATTTAAAAAATTTAGTGGTTTTGGTGGCAAGAAATTCTGTTCATTTCATACACATTAAAAACAAATCCTTTCACATTTTCAGTAAAATCCAAAAAAACATTGTTTGGAAACCAACAAGAAAATTAATTTTAATTTTTTTGTAAAAATTAAAACAAGTGTAAAAAAATTCTCAAAAAATATTTGGAGAATAGTAAAAATTTCATTAAAACATTTTTATAAAACATGGACATGGATGAAAAATGATTTTTGATCAAAGAGAGAAATAAAGTAGATTTTCTTTAAAAAAATTATTTTGGAATATGAGTATGTAAAGAGCAGAAAATAAAATTAAAACATGATTTTTTTATGAAATAAATATAGGGTCATAAAATTCCTGAGTTTATTTAAAAAAATATTATAATATCTCATCACTGGATGCATATCAGAAACAATCACGATAAATAATGGGATTGTAATAATAAACGTTTACCACTTTGGTATCTTTTGAATCCCAAGACTATTGAAATAAAGAGAATTATATAGATATGAATATCACATATTTTCATTATAATAATCATAAGACACATTCTTGGGAAGTATTTACACCACACAAAAGAAACAAGTGGTGTATAAGGCATGTGTCCCATAGAAATAAAGTGATAAAAAATCCCTTACCACTTTGGTAACCATTGAATCATATGACCCATGAAATAAAAAAATCAATAAAATATTTAAGCATCATAAAAATAATTATAATTATTATTTTTCATGTAAAATAGGAAATATATACACCTCATAAAATAAGATAGGTGTATAACATAACTTATGTCCCAAAGAAGACAATTTGAGAGAAAATCCCCTACATTAAATCTCAAATTCCTTCATACATGTTTGTAACTACTGTATTATAAATATATGTTTTTTATAAATATATAATATAATCATAATAATATATATCATACCATATATAATTTACTTATGACCTTTTATTACCCTTTTATTAACAATTCCTTGTTAAAAAGATGTTTCAGGTAATTACTGATTTGTTTTTCATGTATGTTTTGATTTGGTATTTTTGGTTCTCTTACTTTTATCTTGTTTCCATAATCTTAAGAATTTTAAAAATGATATAAATATCAGATATATTCGGTATATATATATCTTGAGTAATTCATAAAAGTTAGATATGGATAATATAAATACATCATTTATGGAGACGGTAGGCCATATATACGCAAGGATGTTGTTTCCATTTTATCAATGGATGAAATGAAATGAAAGAAAATTAAATAATATATAAACTTTATAGATTCATTATTACTTCATATATATTACATATGTTCATTAAATTTAACCTTATTATGTTTTGTGTAAAGCGTAAGTGAAAAACAAATCACATCGCTTCATGAGGTGGTAGTTCTCCATACACAGGAACAACTTTGTCATATTTCATTGAAATTTACAGTAAGAATTTATAAATGATAAAATAATTAAAGATGTAAAATAATATCATTAATTTATAAATATTAAATCCATTTTTATATCCAGCCGTGAGAGGTGGTGATGGAAAACAAATTACATCAGTTCACGAGGCTGTAGTTCTCCATACACATGATTGACAATTTCTTTTCCCATTTGATTAAATAGGAAATGTGTATAAGTTATTCCATGAAAATAATAAAATATTACAATATATTAGATAATGTTTTTATTATATTGTAATTATTAGGATATTAAATAAGGTGGAAAGATAATAAGTAAAAAAGAAAGAGGTTATTAAAGACAATTACTTTCTCTTAGAACAACCTTCTTTGGATCTCTTTTTAAGAACCACAAGATTTGTATATTGGGAAGACCAAAATCCATAAAAGGTGGATAAATATGTTTTGGAGATATTTTTTAGGGGATATTCAAGCCAAAGGACTTCACTTGTGTGAATAAATATTGGGAAGAATTTCCCTTTTATAATTGGGGAGAATCATTTTTTTAAATACCCAAAACAATTCAATAATGGGAAGTTACTCTCACCCAAGTGCCAAAAAAATTTATAAATAATTTATTTTATGTTTTATATCGTCTAAAAACAAATCCTACACAAAAAAACACATGTTTTAAACAAGTTATTCATTATCTTTATGTTTACTTATTTTTACTATTTTAGTTTTAGCCACGGTAACTGGTATCTTTTTATTTATGTAGGTAATTTATCCTTTAAGAATAAAATTAAAATTAGTATTATTCTATAATTTTTACCAATTACTTATAAATATTAAATATAATTTATTAAATAAAAATATGATTCGTGGAAAATTAATTTTAACAAAAGAACATGAAACGCGCAAAACCCGATTTTAACCTTAATGAAAGTAATTAATTTTTATTGTCTTTATTAGTATTTATGAAAAAAATATTATTTTGAAATTATAATAAAATATAAATTATTATGATTAAAAAAATATAATTTATTTCATCAAATATAAATCCCAAAATTTCCATAATTTAATTTAAGATTAATGTCACAAATGTGACGAAAAAGTGGTTTTCTAAAGAAATTTTTTCAAAATTATAGAATGTTGTAATAAAAAAATTAATTATGAAATTGACTCCAATGAATTAAATTGGGTTAATAAATATATAATTGAACTAATTTTGTTTTTAAAATAGTCTTAAAATAAAATGGAGCTTGTGAAAAATTCAACTGAAAAGACGATTTTTAATAAAAATCAATATTTTTGTAATATTCATCGAAATATTACTCTTTTCAAAAAAATATCCAAAATTAATTAAAAGGTAATTATTATAAATAAATTTTAAACATTAATTTTTATTAAAATAAAATTTCTAAAATTCAAAAAAATTAATTTTATTATTTTTTCACAAAAATAAATAAAAATATTTTTGTGAGAAAAATAATATTTTTGAAATATATAGAATTTACAAAAAATTAAGTAATTTTTTTTATCAATTTTCTTTTTTATATAAATAAATTATACTTAATATTTTAAAATAGGATATTAATATTAATATATATATAAGTTTAAATTCTCGGTTATAAAGGTCATTTTTTGAAAAATAAAATTAATAGTATATCATTGTTCGTTAAAACTCAGTGTTGTGTGTAATGCATGCTGTTGAAAAAATTAAATTATTTCAAAAAACATATTTCATAGAAACTCAATGTGTTACAATATATTCACATAAAAATGAATTTATACCTTGAAATTAGTTACTATGATACAAAAAAATGAGCATACTTTTACCTTATCACATCCTTAAGTTCCAAAGTAGCTTACTCAAGCTGTTGGTTTCGCCACAAAACTTTGACTATGTGAGTGGTATTGTTTCATATGAAAATCTCTATATGATTCATAATACCCATAACATTCTCCTAATAAGAAATATCTTTTTCCAGTAGTACACACTTTGAGTTCAGTACTTGTGAAGGTTCATGTATGTACTTCCTTAGGAGAGATTCATGGAACACATTGTGGACTAGGAAGTGGTTTGGTGGAAGAATTAACAATAAGATATGGTCCTAATATAATCAAGAATTTCAAATAGGCTAATATATATAGGGATTAGTTTTTCCTTATTTCAAAATCTCATAACCTTGTTCCATGGAAAAATTATTAGAAACACCTTGTCACCAACTTCAAATTTTAGACAGTGTCAAGGATTATCAACATAACTTTTCTTTAAACTTTGTGTCTCCCTTATGTGTTTCTCATTGTCTGTAACCATATATTCTATTTATTCATCTAGATCAGGTCCCAATATATTTCTTTCTCCAGATTCATCCAAGTATGTTTGACTTATACACGTCATTCCATAGTGGGGTTCATAAGGTTCCATATGAATTCTTGAGTGAAATCTATCCTCCAATGGCCCGAAGGCCTTCATTTTTTATTGATTTTAATAATCCACCTTTTAAGGGGTGAGGTGTAACCCTTACAAGGCCCGTAGGTGAAAGTATTACATGTCCCGTAGGCCTTAGAGGAATTCATTGCCCGTAAGCTCAAACATTACATACAACCTAGACTAACTACTTAGAAGTGATCCTCCCCAGCATCTTTATCGTAAAATCAGCTCTCTACCTTCACATGGCTATTCAGATAGGCATTCCTGTGCATGCACAGGCTTGACCTAATGGTAGGTGTCATACCCTCTCATTCTTGCAATCCGTTTAGCTTCTGCTATAGTGAAATCTCATTTCTCATCCTCCTTTTAGAGCTTGTTCCTTCTAGGTTGTCTGGTTTGCATCTGCACTTAAGGTGGCCTGAAGGCCTTGAGGTGGCCCTAAGGCCTTACTGACCCGAAGTCCTAGGTTCCCAAAGGCCATGAAGGACTTAGGGACCAAATCGGTGGCCCAAAGGCCCAAACAGGGGCATATTACCGGCTACTACAGTGCCAAACAGTGCCTGCTATAGTACCTGCTATAGTACTGCACAGTTCCCACTACAGTACATGCTACAGTACTACTATAGTACCTACTACAGTACTTCTACAGTGCTACTACAGTACCCTATAAATTCTTCCTCTACCTGGATTTGATCCCTGGTCGCTTGGATGCACTTACAGAGTCCTTACCAACCGGGCTAAGGCTCATGTGCGAAAACATGAGTTGCTAACACTGACTCCCAGAGGGGGCCCCCACCAGCCCAAGTGCGCACCACATTCCCCAGCTAAGAAATGGCTTTGAATCACCCTGTTCATAATACTAACAGTGTTCGAGCCTGGTGGGACTCGATCCTGGTTGCTTGTATTAAAACGTTTCTAGAGGAATCCAAACCACCATTGAAATCCATAGAACAAGATCTAAAAATATACTATAGTGTTTTAATTGTTCTCTCAGACTAACCATCTATATGGGGATGTCAAAAAATGATGAAACTCAACTCCATATCAAGATTTTTCTAAATAATTCACCAGAACTTTGAGATAAACCTCAGATCCCGATCATATACAATTAAACATGGTAATCCATGAAACCTTACCACTTCCTTAATGTATATCCTAACAGGATGATCCTGAGATAAATATTCTCTGATAACAATTAAGTGTGATGAATTTATAAGGCGATCAACTACAACCCATATAAATTTATTCCCTTTCTATTTTTTAGAGAGTCTGATGACAAAATCCACAGTGATGTTGTCCCATTTCCATTATAGTATATATAATGGTTGTATCATCCCGTTAAATTTTTTTTGCTCCAAATTAGCTTGTTGATATAATAAAAATCGATATACGTACTCTACAATATCTCTCTTAATATTTTCCCAATTGAAATATTATTTTACATAGGAAAGTGGTGGGTGTTATACCCTTGTGTTCCTTCGACTTTGGGTTCAAGCCCTATGACCTTATTGTATGCGATAGGTTGTATCCCAATATGTAGGTTATATTTTTCTAAAACTATATTAATATAATTCCAAAAATATTCCCAAATTAAAATAACCTATAATTAACTCAACATAAATGTTAATATAATCTCTAAAAGTTACCAATACCTTTAAAATTATTCACCCAAAATGTTAAGGCATTCCTCCTCAAATAACTTTTTCACTAAAATAGATGCAAAACCAAAGGGCTGTATTATGGTAAATGTCTCAGAAAATAACCTTAATGTTAATAAACACCCATCACATAAAACCTAAAATTGTTTTTATGAATTTGATCTTATAAGGATCCTTAAAATCATAACCCCCTAATGGTATTAATAAATCTTAAGTTAATATTACACAGATAAATATATACTTAAAAAATCTAATTCACACTTTATTACTTAAATAAGCTGTTATATTAGACAAAACAATTTGTATTTGAATCTTGGGTTCATCCTTGAACCGGTAGAATATCAAATGCAAATTTCATTATTCCAGAATCCATGTAGATGGAGATAATCAATGCTCAAAATCTCATCAAATTTAACTAAAGGATGAATACTAAAATTTGTATAGGGATGATTCATAAAAAATAAAACATGAAATTCCCAAGTAAGGAGTGTAGGATAATTATTCCCAAATTATCATTTTTTAATTCAACTATTGTGACTGTATAATCTTTTCCTTTATCCTTTGTATTAATAGGTTTTGGATTATTATCCTCATTATCCCTTGGATTAGGGAATTGATTGGAATAATTCCCAAAATTATTACACTTGAAACACTAGGGTGTGAGAGGTGCATTCAATAGGTATTTCTCTATATTGGAATCATTATCTAACTTCTTACCATCACTTCGTTATTTATCCCCTTGATGACCTTACTTTCTAAACATAAAAAATTTATTAGTCCCCTTAAGAAAATTTCCTTCATGTTTCCTTCCACACTTTGAGCATAAAAGAAATATCAACTTATTTTCTCCATGGGTTTTAGAGTTTCCCATACAATCCATACTTATTTTCTTATAAAAAATATACAATTGATGGGTAAATACAACATCTATTTCCACCCTGATAGAACAATGAATGAATAGTAAAGTCCCTTATGAACAACACCCTTTAGAGACTTGGTTTTAAGACAATGAATAATAAATCAAATTTACTTTCAGCTTGGATAATAATACCAAAATATTACCTCACAAGTCTGGAAAAATTTTCCTCATAGGCACCAATAGATTCATTACCCTTCTACTTTAGCTCAAGTAATTCATTCTCTATTTCCATATAAGGAGTAAAAGTAATGTAATTTTTGAAAACGAATCTCTTAAAATTATATCACTTATTAGAGTCAATTTATTCATGTTTCCTTTTATTATTGATAAGATTCTACCATTTATCCACTTCTCCTTCCAAATCATAGACAACCAAAATAATTTTATCTTGATCAAAACACTGGATAAGAGAAAATATATTTTCAATAATAATGATCCATTGATCAATAACTAGTGAATCAATAGAACCACTAAAAAAATGTGCACACTACCTCATAATAGACTCAATACAAAATTTTACCTTCTTTAATTTTATAGAATATAAACATGATTTATAGCTTGAGAAAGTTATGTGATCATAACAATGAGATTTTTCTTTCCCTCTCCCAAAAAATTTGGTTGATCGGGAGGAAATTAATTTTATTATCTATTTCCATATATACTAACATGATTCCTTTGAATCATATATATTAACTAAAACAAAAAATTACAGTGTAAGTAATAATAATCATAGTGGGTAACCATGTTATCATAAATAATCACTTATAGGATGTCAAAATTATGACAGCTTTTTTCAATCATTGGAAACTTAGTATTATACTAGGTCATTCATTGTCATTATCTATTCAAATAATTCATGATTATTCATAAAAAAATGAAAATTAACCAAATCATATCCCTTGGGAGTTTCATACAGGTGCGCAGTAAGGGCACACTCAATGTACATATGAATAATATCTGAGATATACCCAACCAACAATTTTCATGGTTGTATCCCCTAGATGCATATGTTCCAAAACCAAATCAATTTTTATTATCCATATAGAGATATATTTATAGATAATATATATAATATACTCTTTAACATATCTTTAGGATGCAATCCTATAATTAGCCTTATCCCATGAGTTATTCACAAAAGTTTTCTAATCTTAGTTTCCAATTGTTAACTAAAACTTATTCTGATATCGACTATAATGACCCACACTTTTCATAGATAGTTACTAAATCTTAATATATAAATATTCATTATATGCCACAAAGATTTATTTACTAGTTCAGAAAATTACTTTTCACATCAATTTTTTTCGTTTTCATGTTGGTTATTAGGTGCTGTTATTGAAGGTGACATTGTAAATATTTCTATAACAGAACTTGAAAAAATGGATGTTGTAAATGAATTATTGAATTGGTGTTTTATGTTTTTTATTTTATAAACAGCATGATAAACCCATTTAAAATGGTTTTCAGATTCGTTATCTTATAACCGACATGAAAACCCAACCTAAGAAAGGGTTTTCCACATCTGTTATGAGATAAACAATATGAAAACTCATTGATATAGGTTTTTTAAAATTAGTTATCAAATAAATAATATACAAAAGTTTTTTAATATTTATTTTCAACCCTCCTCTCTAAAACTTACCAAAACAAAAAATAGGTAGATGGAAAGAAGAAGTAGTAAAAAACAACTAGTAATACACATTTATAATTACCACATTCAAAATTATAATAGATAGTACAAAAAAATCCAACCAAAACTATAAAATGATTTTCTCATTCAACTTTTAAGTGTATGATATTTTGTGTACTATATGGACGAGGGTCATTAAAAAGCTACAAATTAAAAGGAAAGAATTTAATAAGTATTATGAATAAAATGAATAAAATATTATGGAAAAGTTTATAAAGAAATCTAACCTACTGGAACTTTGTAACTATCCCTGTTGAAATTATTTCATACATAAATCTTATCACATAATATATGAATTCTATTACACTTTCTAGTTTATGAAAAAATATTTAAATGTGTTTTCAAATTCAAAATAACATTTTTAAGTAGTATATCCAAAATTTACTAATTATAAATAAAAATTCACCTTTTAATTTACATATTTAATCTTGGAAATCTTTTTATTTTTGGTCTCTCAAAATCAATTCCATCCTCTGTTAGAAGATAATATGAATGAAATAAATTTAAAATTCATTATAATATAAAAAATTATTAATAAATTTAAACATACATGTCCAATAAATCCTTAATTTTTTTTGCACTTCGCCATAAATAGAGCATAACTTGTAAAGTTCCTTCTCCCTTAGACAAAAGAACCTAACATCTAATGGCCAAAAAATCAAAAAAAAATTATTATTAGTGGTTATTATGTTGAAGTATATATAACAAAATTTGATATATATGTTACATGCTCTTGAAGATAAGAAAACATCCAGAACTGAATAATTTCATCCTTTTGAAATCTTTCAACAATATAAACTATTATTTCTACTTCAACTATTGTAATCACTATAAGTGAAATAAACTATGGGCCCATAAATCTATATACATATATCTTATCATGACCATTACACATTTAATAAATATACCTAATACAAAAAAATCATATGTATAAATTTGAAATAAATTAAATACATAGAAAGATTTACATGAAGACTTACATGGAAAAAAATTCCATCATGTTGATGCCCAACTGATCTCCAGTTACATGATCCATGATATCATTTTTCAAAAGCGCCACATTCATTGCATGACCAAAAACACCATATTCAATTAGAATATCATAAACATCAAGAATTTTTTTTGAATATGTTAAAAATCTTTCAAAACTACAAGAATTTATATTTGAAGTCATAGTACTTTATATTTTTTGTTGTCAATATAGTATTACCTTTCCTTACTATTCTAGTAAATAAATAAATATATATATAAACTTTAAAATTTTAAAACAAATTTAATTAAAAAATTAAATAAAAGATAAAATATACACATAACTCTATGGTAATATGTCACAAAAGTCTGGATGACCAAACTAAAAAGTGTCTGATACATTGTCTAATAGTACTCACCTCATCTATAGGTAACAATACTCTAACTGATATATCTATAATATCTTGTACAATGACCCTATGATGCTGTATATTTATCTATTAATGATGAATGATATCTACAATATAAAATATAATCCCATATGTAATAAAATTATGCTACTGATCATCAACATATAACTCACAATAATAGGGAAGTTGTGGATGAGGGGTGTAGGAGTAGGATAATGAGTGGGGTCTATAGACAAATGTGGAGGAGTGAGAGCTACTTCTAGAGGTGGAGGAGTGGGATATGTAGTCTGAAATTGTATTTGCATGTCTAAAAAAATTGATTGTACTAAATCTCTGATACTATCCTCCATAATCACATCAATATTTTTAACTTGAGCCTCCAATGATACTATTTTTTATAAAAACCCTCCATTGCAGAATCTAAAGAATATGGAAACACGTTTTTCACGAATACACCCCTTGGTTAGCCTCATACATGAACTGGTTGTTCAGGATTTCTGAATGCGATAACTAAAATATACTTCCTACCCTCAGAGAAAAAGACCCCCATATGCTCTTCTCTTCAAGAGAGTCCTAAATAAATTATTTAAAAAATCATGTTATGAATCAAAATATAAAAATAATTGAATTGAATTATATAAATATATAAAGTAAACATCTTACAATCCTCTAAGTTACAACCCTAAACTCTTTCATAAGATATTTTCCTTTTTTTCTCATCCGAACCCTCTTTTATTTTTCATTTCTATCTGAGGGGGGATATATGGGAAACCTCTATAGAGCCTAAAGATTCATCTATTAGTTTTGGAAAATTTTTATCTATAATTTCATCTCTTAATAATGTATACCCTAATCAAGTTAATGTATTAGAGTATAAATTTCTATATTGGATATCTTGATGAGATCTCCTCAATTACTATAAATTAAGAATGAAGAAATCCTTAATAAATAATTAATAAGATCATTAATATAAATACAAACTTCTAAAAGGTTACATTATACATAGAAAAAATGATTATTGTCTTATAATCTCAATATATTTCTTCCATGTATCTTCATCTATAAAAGGATATATATCACATGACTTGTGATTCTCCCTATACCCAAAAAGGAATTATGATGTGAGGGTTGATTTGAAATCCCTTCATCTCATAGAAGCCAATGATATAAATTACCTCAAGACTCCTCCAATATTAGATATATAATATGTCATCTGATAAGAATGGGGAAAACATATTTTACTATAAAAATTTCAAGGTAAGTAAAATAATAACAAATGATCTTACCAAAACATGATCCCACAAGTGAGATAGTGTTAATTTTTCCACACTTCTCCAATCATCAATCAAAATACTAACTATTATTTTATCCTAAACTGATATAAAACCTTTTAATTGTTTTTAATTAGTTCCTATTAGAATATAATTTTCATCAAATTCTACCACTATCCTTTAATCGTGAATACATGCAACTGATAATTTTGGTAAACACGTGCTACCATGTTTACTAACCCTCGAACTCTTCTTTAGACATATGGGAGTAGATGTCTATTGTAAAGAAGAATGAAGCTCATAAAGAGGAGAATGTGTACATTCCTCCCCAAAGGTATGAGTATGACCATCACCAAAATTATATGGTGGATCAGTTGACTGATATGTCATTATCTTATAAATAAAAACAATAAACAATTAGTACAAAAATATACAAATTCAACTACTGCAATACTAATGTAAGTAAAAAATGAAAAATTATTAAAAAATTTAATTAAATTAAACCTAACATATTTCTATTCATATTTGTTATAGTTAATTAAAATTATAACAACAATAATGAGATATAAAATATTATATAAACAAATGAAAAAAATTGAGAAATGGTGTGTGAATAGTAAAAATTCTCCAACCCAATAAATCATTTGTTACAAAAGAAGGAATATTTTTTCAATATAATCTTATATAATTTTATGTTTTTATTTAACATATTAGATTTGAAATATTTTTTTTAATAAAAATCAATTAATAGATAAGTTACGTAAGAGTAAACAAGGTAAACTAAAAAAAACTAACCTAATATTAAAAAATAGTTTAACTTATTAGTTATACATGATTTTAAAAATAAAATAAAAATAAAAATAAATAATATTTTATGAAATTTAGAAATTTAAATGATAAATAAACATATGTTAGATGTAATATTAGGAATGTACTAAAGAATTGTTTACCCAAATTCCTTCTTCATGATCATTCCATATGGAAAAAACTATGTCTATGACGTTCACATCAATATTATTCTTTAATCATTCAATGGAAGTAGGGATCTCACATAACATAGATTCTTTTCCATGTTTATCATCAAAAGCATACTATTTTTTTCCTTGTAAAATAATGAAACACAATATTTCAGATTGATCAAGATCATAATTTTTTTTCATGTATTTCCATTATAAATAGATTAGATATGTATTCCAATATATTCATATTAGCATGTGTCATTCTAAATTCATCATGTATGACACTATTTTTACCGATAAACCATCTGTAGTTAAACACTAAAACATGAAATTTAAGTTAATAAACCCCCCATATTTCTTTAATGACTCAATAATATTCAGTTGATGCATAAATTGGGGTTTTTTATTTAGCACTCATAAAATGCATTGCTTATGAGAACACCAATACACTAATATTTTAAAATTAACCTATGTTGTCTTGATATTTATATGAAATGTATATCCATTAATTTCATACCTGAACCAAGTTATCAAATTTAAAGTTAGACCACCCACTAACCATCTCAATATTTTTGATGCATCTGATATACCAAACACGGTTTCTTTAGGCCCTAGAAAAAAAAGTTCTGTTATACTCATTCAAAATCCACATATCATTATTTTTTGGATAAAATTATTTCAACACATTAATATGAAATTTTATATATGGTTGAGAATAATCTATGATATTCAAGATGTATAAATGTACCTTTTTTATCTTTTCATCTATCAATGATTTGAATTTCAAGCCACAAATCCCCTTTCCCCCATAATTAGCTCATTCATGGAAAGATGGAGGAAAACCAATACACTCCATTGCAGACATGTATCTTTTATAAAACTTTGCAAGATCCATAGAAATATAATTTTAAACAATATAGGACTTATGTCGATATGGATCCTTAACATACCCCATAAATATCTTTATATAACCTTCAAAGGGATACATTCAACATAGATATATAGGTCCACATATATTTATTTCTCACACCAAATTAACCATTAAATGCACCACGATATCAAAAAAATATAGAGGAAAATACATTTCTAATTAAAAAATTATTAAAATTGCCTAATTTTCTAAACTTTTCAAATCTTTCAGATCTATTACCTTATTTAAAAATGGACTAAAAAAATAATAGACCTTTATGATAGTCTTTTTAACATTAATGGACAACATTCCACACAATGGAACCGGTAAGAGTTGTGTAATCATGACATGACAATCATGAGATTTCACACCTATAAAATTCAAATCATTTGAATGAACAATTTTTTTTACATTTGAAGAATAATCCTATGGAACTTTGATATCATGAAGATACTCAAAAAACTAATTTACTCCCTCTAGGACAATTAATGAAAAACTAGGGGCAAGAATGTTCATCTTCCATCAGTGTTGGGAGCTAACTCCAAACGTATTCCCATTGAGAGTAAGTAGAATATGGTATTCAACCCATATTTAGTCTTTACATTAATATCTTACAATGTTCTAATCAAGATGTCATAGATATTATTCTCTACATGAATGAAATCAATGTTAGGTTTGGCCTCATGATATCTCCAATATGGTATATTAAAAAAATATTGACTGTTTATTATAAATATATCTATCATAACAAGATTTATGTGTCTTTCTGAATGTCACATCGAGGTTTTCACCCTCTCAAAATACTAATCGTTGGATAATGGTTTTGGAGAAAAATAAAATTCTTATGAGCCATTTAATGAATTTTTTAGTCTTCTATAAGAGTGATCCATACACAAAAACATTTTATAACCCATGTATACTGTTTTTCTATAATGATTCAATTGATAATATGAATTCTGTTGTTCAAAAATTGCACATGCTTTATGCCCCTTAACACTGTATCCCGGAAAATTTCCATATGCTGGGAAGTCATTTATAGAGAACATAATCATTTCTTGAAGTTCAAAATATTTCATTTTATAATAATCATACACCCTAATACGATCCTTCCAAAAATATTTTCGAATCATCAATTAACGGATATAAGAAAACATCAATATCATTTTTGGGATATTTTGGTCTAGAGATCATTAAAACTAACATGACGTATTTTTTCTTCATACAAAATTTAAGAGATAATATATAAATTACCAATAAAATAGGCCATGAACTATGTGTGATACTAATTCTTCGATATGAATTCATTCCATTCCTGTATAGTCCAAGATTTAGATTTCTAACTTCATTTCTAAAAGTTAGAAACTGCTGATCAATTTTTTTCACTATGGATAGTTAGTTGGATTCCATAATTTTCCATCACTTATCTATTAATATGGATTCCATCTTAATATTTTTTCATCATGTGAATTTTTTTTTTCAAATTAGAAACTATAGGAAGATACCAAAATTCCTTGGTATAGGTCTCTGTAACTGCTAAATCAGCATGTAAATTTTCATTCAAATTATACCGTGATGTCCCATATTTAGGACACTTGGATAGAAATTCATATTCCTTCCTATATAGAACATTGTATTTAGGAAGCCATGTGTTTTTACCCTAATCCCATAGGGCATGGTATTTTCTTTGCTTTATAATGTCAATAAAGAATATCATTTCCTTTAGAAAGAATATCTTTCAAAAATTGTATAAAATTAGTAAAACTCTTGTCAGTGCAACCATATTTCACATTAAAGTTGATCAATCTTAACACTGACAATAAAACAATAAATTTCGTACAAACCAGACACAATGTTTTTTCAGTTTCACCATATAGACACTCAATTTTCAACTCCTTCTCAACTTCCTATGCTTCAATATCATGAAACATTTCATCAATTGCATCTGAGTTATCATCTTTCAAATCATCATCATAAATAGATCCAAAATTCTGACTATTTTCACCATATAAAATCCAAGGGATGTAACTCAGATTAATACCGTGAAAAATTAAATTCTATTTGATATATATACTTTTCAACTTCTTCATATTTAAGCCTTTTAGGGATGGTTAAAAAAACATGTCATTTTTAGAACGTTTTGTTTATCAAATTCCAAAAAAGCGTCAACAACTTCCTCATATTCACCACTTATTCAAAGTTCTATAATCCAACTTAAACACATTATTATCTATAACAAATATCAAAAAATAAATATCTTCTAAAAAGAATATAGTGGTGATAAAATTGAGAATAAGTTATTCAATTCAAACCTAGTTTAAATTTATATCAATGATGTCATAATTTGAAAGCAACAACACTTTGAAATTTAATAAAAAATATATGCGTATTAGAAAAGTATAATTATAAATTCTAGATAATAATCAAATATAAGTTTTTATATAATTTATAAATCAAAATTCAGCACCCTTTACATTTTTAATCCCAAATACCAATACATATTATTTATATTTTAAAAAAATTTATTAACATTAAATAACTTTTAAAACAACATGCCAGAATTGTTTTTTTAAAATAATTTATTTTAGAAAATAAAATAATTTCACATTAAATTTTAATTAAAAACATCCTCAATGTTTTACTTTAGAAAAATAGAGGTGTTTAAAAATATGCATCACATTTAAAATATAAAACACATTTAAATCAAAGGTTTGATGAATTATTTATTTACATTGAATAAAAAACTTGTTTCATTTACTAGAAAATGTTCAAAAACAAAAACTTCATATAATCATGGCTAAAAACAACAATTACCCATTATTTTGAATAATTTTCAAAATATAGATACAAATTTCTCAATATAACAAACCACAATATTATATATTATATAATTCTGAACAAACAACATATAGGATGCTATGTAAAGAGAAACTAAATAGATAGAGGGTAACATGATCAAAAATTAAAACTATATTAATATTCTATAATAAAATACTAAATAGGATTTAAACCACAAATAATAACACAAACTAATATCAAAGTGACTCTAATTAATTATATAACACATAGTAATGTTTTTATGAGAATTATGATTACTTTATCAGTTTTTATTTTATAAATCATCGACATTCATATATAAGGGTAATTATAAAAATAGAATGTAGAAAAACTAATGTTATACTAAATATATGACATATTAATAGTCATTAAAATTTTCTCCCAACTGGTTATATATTGTCTATTAGTCCACAAGTAAGACGATTAATGATACACATCTATCATTATATAATACATCATCAAGCCTTACATTTTTATGATACTATGTTGAGGAAAATCGCTCATTCTATATGTAACATATAATTGAAAATAAATAAAATAGTACATCAACAACCATGTTAGGCATGGTTATATGAGGCGACCGGTAAAAGGGATCTGTTATATTTATTAACAATACAACTTGAAGGTGAAAATGAATATAATTAGCCAAGTTATTGAATATAATTTACATTATACTAAATGTAAAACAAAATTTTTTATATGCATGTGTGATTTAATACTATATCATTGTTATATAAAAATTCATTTAAAATTATTAGATTAATTAAATTAAAGTAGAAATGAAATACCATCCAATATTAGTTTCAAAATTTATTTTCATCATTATTACTATTAAAAAAACGAGTAGTACACATGTCATAGGAATAACCCAAAAATTCACCATAAGGATTCATACAACCTACTATTAACATAGGATATCACTAAAAATTAAAATGATAATTTAGGTGCCTGTAAAATATATAAAAAATTTAAATAAAATATAACCCAATAAACCATTTATCATAACCAAATAATAATAAAAAATGAAAGCCCAAGGTGGATAACTAAGAAATGAGTCTAACACCATTAACATCAAAAGTACTAATTTAATCCACCAGGTAATATTCCCATTCCATAATAAGATTTATAAACAACTTGTTTAATTATGTATAGTCACTTCACATAAAAACGATGGTAATGCAAGATTTGAAAAGACAAAATTGAAAAAACCAAGAGTTAGGGTGTCTAAGAATGAGGATGGATGTGTGAGACTTACTTGAGAGTGGAGATACGAGCTGATAAAATTCTCAATAATGATGTGGATGGAACTTTATGATGTATGAATATGGAAGACCAAGCTTGGAGGCAAATGGATTGAAGAAATGAGGTTAGGGCTTCCACGTGAGATATTTTTTTTCTTTTGTGACATCTAATAATAGAAAAATGACTCAAAACCACATATTATAATATTTTGAATTGTATATCACGTCAGTTATAATATAATGGATAGGATAATGGGATTTTGATTGTTTTATCACATTGATTATCTTATAAATTATGTGATAAAGAAACAAAAATATCTTTATCATGTTGGTTAAAATATAACAAACGTGAGAAACCTTTTTATCATGTTAGTTACTATATAACCAATCTGATAAATCAGTATACTATTTTTTCACTTTCATTATCATATAAAAGACATGATAAGGCAATATACATGACTCTTTCACATAGTTTATGTATAAAAAACATTAAAAATATCACATGTTAAATACATTTTTCACCAGTAATTTTATAATTGTATAGGTCTAGTGCCTTTAAAAACTTGAAAATGTAAACAAGTGGTTCATAAGTTTACTACATCTTCTCCCACTATGTTCTTCATAACTAACACCCTTATTAGGCTTATCATACATAAAAAATTTCTTCATAACCTGGTGAAGGAAACTTAATAAAGGGTGCACTCAGATGCTCTGTAAGTGTAAATAATAGAGATATCAATGATCACATAAGAATAACATGAGAATAATGGTATGAGAACATGGGATTAAAATTTTAAAACCATACACTACATATCATAGATCATAAACTTGAGTCATCAAATAAATCTTAATAGTTCATAAGACATGAGTCATAAAGGAATCAAATTATATAATCCATAAGAGTATAACATTTGAATAAGACATAGATTAGTGGTATACACATATGATTATAACACTGTGAACATGTATAAATAGAAACAAGTTCACTCATTAAGTTAAGGACATGAAATTAGACCCTTAAATAAACTTACAGACATGATGCCAGGTCGTCAAATAACCCGATGGAAATGAAAACCAGGCCCATACTTAATCTTATGGATATGAAAGTAGGTCCACACATAATATTGTTATCATGAAAATAGGTCCACACATAACATAATTAACTCATGAGTTTTCCATCATTACCCAATGCATTAGAGGGAGATATATGTCCCACCCATCACATAATGAAAAGCATACATACGTGTAGAAAAAAATCCTAAAACATTCATCATATATGAAAACATAGAAATAAATTTGATTTATAACACATTTATCCTATCATAACCCATGAAAATAAATGGCCTTCATGACATGTTTATCACATCAGAACCCATGAAAAGAAATGGACTTCATAAAAATTTCATTATAGTATAACCCACAGAAAATAAACGAGTTTTGTAAGCATCTTATATCCCTAATCATAATCCATCCATATAAAAAATAAATATGGTATAAATGGATCATATCCCCAGTAAATCTTAAGTAACATCAAAGGATATCATATTCGATGAAAAATAATTTTTAAAGATCACTTGATATATTTCTTAAGGATAATAACTTATTCAATTTGAAAATCACATTTTTAAAACTAAAAGTTCACAATACACTGTGAAAATATTTTTCTTTGAAAATAACCTTTGATACTTATAAAGTAACATTTAAAACATTGAGTGGTTAAGATGGCGAGAAATTATATTTATACTGTACATGTCAAAACAAAGATTCTTTTCACATTTTTGTTATAAGAAAAAAATAATTGTTTGGAGAAATACCTGAGGATTAATTTTAAAACATTTTTTAAAAATTAAATACGATTAAAAAATGACATTTAACAATATTTTGAGAACATTAAAACCATTTATTTAAAACATAGAAGAAAAAGGGTTTACAACAGAAGAGAGAAATAAAATCAGTTCTCTTTAAAAACATTATTTTAGAATATTTAGTAAATAATGAAAATAAAATGTAATATTTTTTTTATTAAATAACCATAAGAGAATAATTTTTTTTATTTTATTGATATTAGATCATAAGATCTCATTATTGGAAGCATTTCATAAACAATCCCGATAAACAATGAGATTGTAACATTAAACATTTACCACTTTGGTATATTTTTAATCGTAAGACCCATGTGAGAAAGAAAATTATATGGATATGAATATCTCATAATTTCAAGATAATAATCATAAAATACATTCATAAATAGTATATACATCACAAAAAAGAAACAAGTGGTGTATAATACATGTGTCCCACATAAATAAAAGTGAGATGAAAATCTATTACCAATTTGGTACCCTTTGAATCATAAGACACATGAAAGAATAAAATCAATAAAAAATTATGGTATCATGAAAATAAGTATATTCATGATTTATAATGTCATAGGGTAAGTATATACACTTTATAAAATAATAAAGGTGCGTAACCTAACTTATATACCAAAGATGACAATTTGAGAAAAAAAATCTATTAACTTAAGTCCTGACTTCCTTCGTACACATTTAAAACATAGGTATAATAAATATAGGTTTAATATAAATATATTATGTAACCATATTTATATATATAATACCATTTTTGAATTACTTATGATCTGTTATTACCCGTTTATTAACAATTCCTAGTTAAAATCACATCTCGGGTAATAACTGCTTTGTTTTTTATGTATGGTTTGATTTGGTATTTTTGGTATTATTAATTTGATAATGGTTAAATGATATAAAGAATTGTAAACATGATATAAATATCATATATATTCATTATATATTTATTTTCTCTAATCAATAAAAGTTTTAGATAGAATATGAAATACACCATTCATGGAGATGTTAGGCCATACGTACGCAAGAACGCTATTTACATTTTCTCAATGGATGAAATGAAATAAATTTAAGTAATATATGACCTTTATAGTTTAATTATGATTTAATACATATCACATAAATTTATTTAATTTATTCTTATTTACTTCCATTTACGTGTAAGTGAAAAATGAATCACATCACTTCACGAGGCTATTGTCCGTCATAGACACAAGCGACATCATCATATTCCCATATAATGGAAATTAATATGGTATATATGATATTATAATTAAATATTTATAATAATATAACAAATATCATATATAAATATTAAAACCACAATTATATCCAACCGTGAGAGGTGATGATTGAAAATAAATTATATCTATCCGCAAAGCAGTATTCCTCCGTACACATGATTGATGATTTAGTTTCTCATTTGATGGAAGCAGATATGGGTATAGGTTATTTCATAAATTTAATAACATCTTCGTAAATGGTAGACAATAGTTTTATTATATTATAATTATTAGGACATGTATGAAGGTGGTAAGATGAGAAATAAAAAGAAATAACATATTGAAGAAAATTAAATTTTCAAAGAATAAATTCCTTTGGATTTCTTATCAATGACCCTAGGATTGGTAATTTGGGAAGGAAAATATCCCTGGTTTGAAAAATTATTCTATGGAGTAATTTTGGTACGTATTATTTAATCCAAAGTTCTTAATTAGTGTGAATAAGTGAGGGGAGAAAGTTCCCTTTTATAATTGAGGAGTGACATTTTTGTAAATACCTAAAAAAATACAATAATGGGAAGTCACTCACAACCAAAGTTCCTCCAAAATTGATAAATAATGTAGTTTAGGGATTATATGGTCTATAAAAACCTGTAAAAAACACATGTTTTAAACATGTTATTCCACAGTCTTCAAGTTTACTTAATTTTAAAATTTTAGTTTTCACCACGGTAACTTATATCTTTTTATTTACCTAGGTAATTTATCTTTTAAGAATTAAATTAAAATCTGAATTATTAGATAATATATAAATACATATTCAAAATATGATATCTTATTTATTAAATTAAAATATTTTGTGTTTGGAAAATTAATTTTAGCACAAACACAAGTAATGCACAAAACACTGTTTTAACCTTAACCACAATAATTATTTTTTACTGTATTTATTAATTATTATGAAAAAAATTAATATGACCTTATTATAAAATATAAATTATTTTTATTCAATATATAGAATTCATTTTATTAAATTCAAGTCACAAAATTGGTATAATTTAATTTGATATTAATCTCCCAGACATGATGAAAAATTGTTTTTCCAATTAGAAAAGTTTCAAAAGTATAAGGATTTTTAATATAAAAATTCAAAATAAAATTAATGAAAATGATCTAAATTGAATTTTTAAAAATATAATTGACATAATTATACTTTTAAAACCATATTAAAATAAAATTTATCTTTTAAATTCTATAAATTAAAATAAAATGTTTAATAAAAATTGGTATTTTTTAATATTCATCTAAAAATTAATCTGTTTAGAGTGTTCTAAAAAATTAAATCAAAGATAAAGATGACATGTAAATTTTAAAAATTAAATTAATTTTTTATAATTGAAATTTTCTAAAAGTGCTAAAATTTTATTTTATTATTTTTTCACAAAAATCAATAATTTTTTGGGAAATATAGAATTTTCAAAACTTATAAAGTATTTACTCTAAAGTATGTACCCTTTAATCAATATTTTTTTATTTATATAAAAAATATACATAGTTCTTAATATGTTATTATTACTATTCATAACTACATGTTTAATAATTAGCTTATAAAGGTAATGTTTAAAAAAATATTATCTATAACATATCACAGTTCTTTAAAACTCAGTCTTGTGTGGAGAACATTCTATTGAAGAAATTAAATTATTCAAAAAAATAGTGTATAAAAACATAGGGTTTTAAACCAAGTGCCCAAAAAATGATAAATAATGGAGTTAAGGGAAGTAAATTTTTATCTACATCCTGAACACATATAAAGATGCATGTTTTAAACATGTAATTCCCTTATCCTCTATGTTTACTTACTTATACCATTTTAGTTTTCACCATAGTTACTTGTTTTTTATCATAGGTAAGTAATCCTTTAATAATAAAATAAAATGCCTTTTTTGATAAAGGCCAGAATATCCAAGGGGCAGTGGCGATTGCCAGTGAGCTGGTTTATGATATCAATAGAAGGGAAGTTGGTTCAAATGTTATCTTCCAGGTTGATATGAATAAGTCATATGATAAAGTGGAATGAAGCTTCCTTATTCGGGTGATGAGACATTTTGGGTTCCATGAATGGTTTTTTGATCTCTATTTCAGGTGCTATTCTTCCCCATGGCTCACCATATCACTTAAAGGGAAATACTTTGGCTTTTTTAAATTGGTCCGCGGGGTCAGGCCGGGTGACCACCTCTACCCAAACCTCTTTATCTTAGCACCTGAGGCCTTATCGAGGAATTTTCATTGAGGAATGGAGATCGGAAGACTATTCCATTTTTTCAGTAGGAACAACATGGTAGGCATGTCTCATTTGATGTTAGATGATGATATATTGATCTTCATTAATATTAGGAGTCGTTCATTGAGGGGCCTCATGGATATTTTTAATGTGTATGGCCGTTTGAGTGGGTAATATATCAATTCCAGGAAGATCTATGTTTTTATTTATAATAAGTTCCTGGGTACTCGATGCAAGAGTATTCAAGACATATTGGGTTGTCCAAAACAACAACTCCCTATGCTTTATCTTGGAGTCCCACTGGCATGCGGTCACGTCAAAAAGTGTTTTTTTGAGGATGCTATCAATCGGGTGATTGGGAATATTTTTAACTGGAATAAAAAGTTGTTATCATTTGGTGGGAGGGTAACCTTGATTAACAACATATTTTACACCATCCCTATGCATGTCTTCTCAGTCATTAGACCCCCAAAAATGACCATTTAAAGATTAGAACAGTTGCTTAATGATTTTCTTTGTAATTCCAATCACACATGCCACTATCATTGGGATACCTGGTCTCTCTTAGAAAATCTGATTGAGGAGGGGGAGTTGGGATACGCGAAATTAATGATACCATGCATGGCTTGAAACTAAGGCTTGCTTGGGATATTACTGCTATAAATTCTTTGTGGGCCTATTTCTTCAAAAGTCTCTATGGGCAGCAATGGGTGGTCTCCAATTCCTACAAGCCACTACTGACTGCACAGGCAAGGCGTATGTTCTCGTGTATGGATGAACTGTAGAGATCATCTCGGTGGATCATTAGGAAAGGTAACATCATTTTCTAGAACAATAATTGGTTAGAAGAATGATTATTTTTCCCAGGGTGTCCGACTCCAGATATTACCTTCAAGGAAGCGTTAGAGCACCTGATACTGCTTCAGACTATTCTGAATCAGGATCAGAAAACGATTTATGAGGATATTTTCTTGAATGACGAGGAGGACATGTACTATTTTGTGAGGTTGATTTTGGGTAAGTTCTCTGTTCGAGAATACAGGAAGTTGGTCCTGGTGGATGTAACACCCCGAGATTTTTTGAAAAATATTCTTTTTAATTTCATTAATGTCTTGTGTTGTACGCTACACTAAAAGGAGATTGCACAACACACATCCTTGACTTTCCTTGCATTACACATAATCGCGACCTTCCTCGATAGCGTGTGTAGTACGCAATAATGAGTTTCACTAAACAACAATATGCTATTAAAATATTATTAAAACTAGCCGTTATGAATAGTAATAACCACTTTTTGAAATTTTGTAAATTTTAGTTTTCAAAATGGACTTCATTTTTGGATTCGGAATATCGAAATTAGCTTAGGGTGAAATTTTGGTACTTTTCGGATAACTTTCATTTTCTGATGAATAGTTAAAATTACTAAATTTTAATTAAAAATAACCTTTTTAATCGAAATAATTAATAGTGATAAATTATTAATTTGAATGTTTTTAAAGTATATTTATAATATATTTTTACAATTTAATACAATGTTGGTCATTGGATGTAATTTCACATTTAAACCAGACATAAACAAGTGTCAATCTTTTGATATTTATTATCTTTTAAGAACACGCTATTTGTTTTGACGATGGGAATTAATTTTTAAATTAAGTAATACAACTGATATGTTTTGAATTTGGTAAAATAGACATCATTTTTCAGTTCATAATATCAAATATAGCTTAGGCCTAATTTTTGGTATTTTTCTAGAAACTTTCAATTTTTAATGAATAGTGAAACCACTAAGTGGTAGTTAAAAAAATGAATTTCTCATAAAACTTAATTTTACCGCTTCTGTGAGTGGAATTTCAAAAATCCGAGAGACACGGTTGATATCAGTAAGTAAAATGTGGTTCAATGAGATGAAAATAATTTTTGGTGAATAGTAACTTTTTACTTTTTTTTACCACGGTTAAAAGTAAATAGGGTAATTACGGGTAAAAATGATATTATTATTACCCTAACACATGTACTAATTCTATTGGATAAGTTTAATTCGACCAAAAACAACCTTAGGAATAAAATATGACCATTTAGGCCCACTTGGATTAGATTAGGACATTTATTATTAATTTATTTAAAGAAGGGTTAAAATAGTTAAAATCAAAGTTTAATAAGTATATCATTTTTAAAATAGGGTTATACATAAGATAAATTCCAGTATAAATATTCATTATAAATCTAAAAAGATTTCATACATAATGATATTTTATTTGTAATTTTTAGACATTAAATAAGTTAATTTATTTATGACACAAAGATGATGCAGTAATTATCTTATTAATAATATATTGACATAATTGATGTTATAAATACCCAAATAAATATAATTTGAGACTTTTTATGAATTCCACTAATTTTCTAGGTTAATATGACATGTTAGTATTTATTTAATAAACCTTTTTCGAACTAATCATTCTGTTATGATTTTCACAAAAATCAATTACTAAATAGTGTCAAAATTGACATAAAATAGTTTTTAAAACAAATATTATATTATTAATTGTTATTTTATTCCTAAAAATCTAATGTTCGGCCAAATGACTTAGATAAGGTTATATATATTAATAATAAACAATTTTGGGTTCGTTTGGCTGATTATAGTAAGTTTATTAACCTTATAGTATAAGAACACAAGAAGACACGGTAAAAGTAAAATTATTTAACTTAATGTTAAATCTAAATGATAAGGATAAAATAGGGTCCTAAACTTGTCTAAATTCTATTGGATGAGAGGATTTCGACCCATCCCCACCTTAGCTTCTAGATATATCAATTTTGAACTATTAAAAACCGAATTTGACTTTATAATAAAATAATATTTTTAGTTATTCCAAAGGTGCCCCTCTCCTCCCTTATAAAAGGGCACCTCCTCCCTCTCTTCCTCACACCACTTTTAGCCTTCATGCTCGGCCAACCCCTGAAAAATTATCTTCTACACTTACATATATACATCCTAGAGGTTCTGGTCTTCCTCAAAGACCAATTTTAGTGCCCTAAAAGGAGATCTCAAAGAGGCGCTTCAAAGAAGAGGTAATGTCTGTTACCGATTCTTTCAACTTTATTTCTTCTTCCACTTCTTATTATTTAGTTGTTTCATTATGAAGTAATAACATCAGTATCACTCATATACTGATATGTTATTATAAGTATGAAACAACCCTATTTCACCATCTATCCATCCTACGGAAAATGAAATCACCGCGCGTGCGTACGTACGGAATACCATCTCCACGCCGTGGTGTAATCTATTTTCACCCACCACCTTACTTGGATGGGTATAATGGTGTAAATAATAACTATATATTATTATTTTAAAGTGATATTGATTCTTAAATAGTATACATACACTTGAATACAATTCCACGATCATGATAACGATATCATCGCTCGTGCGTACGTACGGACTACCGTCTCCGCGATGCGATGAGATTCATTCTCCACATTAACCATTCATGAATGATTATAAAGTATATATAATAAGTAATCATGAAATATATGACATAATAATGATACTGGATTTATGTGTATATATATTTATGTCATCTACATAATTCCATTCAACTCAATAAAGAAACGAAAACAGCGTTCATGCATACGTACGACCTACCGTCTCCATGAACGGTGTATTTCTTTCCATTTACTGATCTATTATATATATGTATATTCTGAATATATATTATATATAAATCATGT
This sequence comes from Viscum album, assembly GCA_963277665.1. Lineage (NCBI taxonomy): Eukaryota > Viridiplantae > Streptophyta > Magnoliopsida > Santalales > Viscaceae > Viscum > Viscum album. The sequence continues at coordinate 1,082,466,756 of OY728159.1, forward strand.
TTTATATTCTGGAATTAAGTAGTCATGATCTAAGTAATCATATGAATAATTACAAGTCAAAACACGGACGACAAATGAAACGATTTTACCCAAAACGCTCTTTAACATGGAATTTACAAAAGAACGGGTAAAATAAAGTTATAAGTGAACCATATATGATATCATAACAATGCGTATGATTCTGGAATAAGTCAATGACATTATTTAAATAATTATACAGGAGGTTCTGACACTTACGAAGCAAATTGGACCTAAGGTAAGGGAAAATATCACAATCTCATTTTTATCTGAGATTGTTTATAATTTGGTATTTACTGGGGTTTATTTTATTATCCACATCCATGTTTCCTCAATATGTAATATTTATATCCTTCTACAATAGTTTATATCCAATTTTACCCTTCGGTTAGTTTTTAGTAAAAGATATGAAAGGAATCTTTTGTCGTTTTTCGTACGAGGTACTTTTTGACTTTTCTGACAAAAGTACGAGAAGAATGTTTTTTTAACTTATACGAAATGAATGGATTTTTAAAACATTATTTCCAAGATGGTTCCTTTACAAGTTTTCAAGTTTATTTTTAATCAACTTCTTTTAGTTTATAATTTTATGACATGTTAATAAAGGAAAAGTGTTTTTGAAGTAGAAAGGATATTTTCCTCAAGAATGGAGTTCAAGTGTTTTATCAAAATTATTTTCCATCTAAGATAATAAAGGGTTCTATTTCTATCCCTATTATTACATTGATTTTATTATGTTGTGATGGAATTATTTTTATGAATTCATTTATCTTATATGAATTGTTTTATGATGTCACGATGTTTAAGATTCCCATTTTTATTACATGGGTTATGCTATGATGTATGGTTATGATTTTGTGGCACACATAAGAATGGTATCATTATGAGATGGGCGGGACCTATATCTCCATCCAATGAATTGGGTAAAGATTTTATATCTCATGAGATAGACATGGCTGGAACTGCAGGTTAAACCGATTCAGTGAAACAGGACTGAAACGAGGAGTGAACTCGGTTCAGAAATGGACTTTGTCCACTAAGATAGTCTTGGCAATGAGTCTTGACTAATAAGAAATGATTCTCTATGATTATGTGTGTCTGCTACAAAGTTTGATGTTTTAAGTTATGATTATTGGGATTACATTTCACTACTATGATTTATCCCATGTTATGATATTATGATCTGTTTTGCAGGTTAAGATTTCCAAAATGTTATGTTCTTATGAATATGATATGATTGATATTTCTTTTGTTTACCCTTACTGAGCATTTGAGCTCACCCTTTTATGTTTTTTCCCCAGGATATAAATAAAGGTTTTAGGTAAGATAAAAAAGGGGAGATCTTTATGGGAGATGTTGAAGATCTTTCACCACGATTAGAAGATTATATTCCGAGTTTCCAAAGACACTAAACTATTACGGTCCTTGTGTGTGTGTTTTTGTAATGTACTAAGTATTCCGCAAAAGTAATGTAATGTCCATGTATGTCAAGCTTAGGGTCTCTACAGTGGAGCCGTTAGTCGACGTTTGGGTTATGATGTGTTGGTGCAAAGATATTCCCCTGAAAATTAACCTACTAGTTTGGCGTATTAATAACAATGTGCTACCTATGGAGGACTGCATCTAGTGGAAGGGAGTTCACATGGCCTCTCATTGATTTTTATTTTGGAATTTTTGGACGGAGCCAGAAGTGCACCTCTTTTGTCAGAGTGATTGGGAGATGTTTCTTAGGTCGCATTTATCTCCTTCTCTGCACATTTATCATGATCATCCCTCCTTCCATGATTTCCTGGAATCTTGGTTTCAAGGTTTGGATGGAAGGTCCATTGAATGCAAGGTAAGGTGTGTTATTCTTTCCTCTATCTGCTGGGTCATCTGTGAGGTGTGGAACTATTCTCAATTGGGTGATGGGAGGTCTCCTCGTTACATTTAGATCCGATTGAAGGCTCTTATCTTTGAGCTGTGCCCTCTGTTAAAAGGGGCCCAACATCTTCTAGGTTAGCCCTGACCAAATGTGACGAATAGACATGGTGTCTAGGAAGGCCGATGGATCAGATGGAACCCACCGGTAAGTGGGGTCCAAATGAATGTGGACGGTTCTCTAATAAATGGGATTATGAGTGGTGGTGGGGTGCTATGAGATTCATGTAGATCAGTGCTAGAGGACTTCAGCACATACTTTTTCTTTGGAAGTTCTTTGGGAGCGGAGGTGCGGGCACTTATCAAAGAAATCACTGTTTGTCAAAGGGTGGGTTTTCAGGTGGATGAAGGGGATTTGGCCTCAGAAGTCCTAGTCAGATCGGTGAAATGTATTTATGAACCACCCTGGGACCTGGTGTATGTGATCCGTAGATGTGCGGTTGCAACAGATTTTGGGCGGATTGTAAAGCATTGTTGGAGGGAGGCTAACTATGCGGCTGATGTGATCTCACGGGTTGGCAGGCACGAGGATGTGCTTGTTGTTTATGATAGTGTAGGTTATCTTCCATTGGATCATATGTCTTTTGTTCCAGGGGATGCCCTTGGTTTACACCATTTTCTTCCTCCTTGAACTCTTGGTTGGGGGTATTTTGTGGCCACTGTACAATGTTATAATAAAAAGAAATTTCCAGTCCACCTGGACCTAATATTTATAAATATTGAATCTAATTTATCAAATAAGAACTATTTGTGCGGAAAATTAATTTTTTCACAGGAATATGTAACGCACGAAACCTTATTTTAACACAAACAATGTTAATTAATTTTCACTATTTTTACTAATCATTATTATAAAAAATTAAATTGATATTATTAAAAAATATTAATTATTATGATTCTAAATATTTAATCTATTTTATTAAATTAAATTTTTTTTTTTTAGAATTTAGTTTTAAAAACCCACAATTTGTGTTGGAAAATGGTTTTTTAGGAAATTCATTTTCAAGCAAAATATGATCTTATGTTAACTATATGACTAGTAATTTTCATTATATGAATTTAAATTTTTATAGTTAGTTATATAATATATAATTTTTTTTAAAATATTCATCATTAAAGTTTATTTTAATTAATTAAAATTCAAATAAATTATACCTTAAAAAATATTTTTCCAAAACAAATATTTCTAAAAAAACAACTCTTTTACCACCAAATGTTCTTATATTTATTTATATCAAATTTATAGTCAATATATATTTAATTTAAAAAATTATTAAACATTATTATAAATAAAAGGAGGGATAGTAAAATACTATTTTTTTTTATTTTTCATAAAATCTCATTTCTAAGGGAAAATTTCAAAATTTCATTATAGGATTATTTTGACCAAGTAAGTTCAAAATAGGTATTCATGATATAAAATTAAAAATTTTATGCCATGAAATATTAAAATATGAATTGTATTATAATTTTATTAAAATATAATTTGGACCTACTATAATTGAGGCTCAAGTGTTACATACACCCCTTTTGAATTTAATGTGAAATGAGGAACTAATTTGAACAAAGTAATTCAATAAGAAATGATATATTCTAGTGGATTTACTTCCATGTTCATAAGTTGACGTTTTTGGATTCATCGGTCAATATAACTTGTTTAAATTCTTCCTTCTATAAGTAAAATTTGAAATTATTTTTTTCAATATTTCTATAATATATTTCAGCTAAACTAATTTGTTACCCTCATAATTAAAAACAATAAAAGACTTTCCTTTCAATTTAAAAGAAAGTTTAAAAAATTTATTCTTTATTATATAAATTTTAACACACTTATCATTCAACTCATAAGTTAATTCTGAAATCTAATTATTATACATAACTAGATCAACCTTCTTATCGATGACTTCATTATTAAGTCCTGTATAGCTCCTAAAGACCATTTTATAAGTTCACTCAACTTATGAAATATAGCTCTTCCACTCATCATATGAGAGTTATTTATTTACATAATCCTCATCTTCATATTCTAAAGAAAAATGGAATGAAGATTCTAAAGGAAAATAAGCAGTGGATTCAACTATTTCATTTCCCATGAATAATTATTCATTATTATATTTATTTGAATAGAAACCAGTTATCTTTCAGCTATCATCACTATCATATGATGAATTATGGGAAGTAGGTGAAGCTTCACTAGCTCTATAGGTATCCATCACCTTCAACACCTTCTTTATTTTTCTTTTATTAAACCTTTTATAGTCTATATCAGTCCTTTTTAACTCAAGAAAATTAGGTCTAATGTGATCTTGATCCTTACAAGAATAACCTATAAATTCAAATGAATATTATTTTCTAATAGATATATAATTTCTTTAATTCTTGATTTTTTGGTAATATATCCAAAATTTTTGTTGTCAAACATTATTATATCTATTTTTTCATAATATTATTCTATAAATTAAGTAAAACCATTACCTCGATATTTATTAGAGGTTCTATTTGATATATACAAATTCGGTGCTACGAAAAATGCCTCTGAGAGGCAGCTTTTCCCTCAGCCCATAGTGCTAGGATTTCCTCTCAGTTCGTATCCTCCCCTCCTTCGGAGTGGCTCAGAGTTGGTCGGGGGATATAATTTTCCTCCTCAAACCTCAGTTGGTGTCAGCATGTAGTGGTTCCTCGGGTCTCTGTTCGGTCCTCAGCTTGGCTTTTTGTGCAAAGTTCCTTCAACGTCGGCTTTCATAGTGGTCTTGGCCCGAATCTTATCTCATCTCCACGTGTGGTGCTTTCTTTGTCCTCCCTAGAGCTTTATTGGCGTCGGCATATTCTTTGGTGGTGGTGTCCTAGCTCATCTTAGTGTAGGCATGTGGCATTGTCATCGTTATCCTTGTATTCAGTTCGCATCGGCGTGTGAAGGTTTTTATGGTCTCGGTTCAGTCCTCGGCTTGGCTTCGCGTGTAGCTCCCATTTGACGTCGGCATATGGAGCAATATTGGTTCGGATCTCGGCTCCCCTCTGCGTTTGGTGCCGATTTTGTCCTCCTCGGAGCACAATTAGCATCGAAGACTTCCTTGGACTGCTTGGACCCCGGTGTCAGCTCTAGAGTGATCGGAGGGGGGAGGATTTTGTTCTCTGCTTTGGGTTTTGCAGGCGGTGGTGTGAAAGTGTTAAGGTATGGTGATGATGATGGTCTTCTACCTGTTGACCCTCTCCCTATCTCCTCATGGTATTATATAGCTATTGTGGTGGTGGGAATGAAGTGGAGTAGCAGGGTTAATACACATTACTGTATTCAGTGGAATTGAAATTGTCTTGTGAAAGCTTCTGGATTTGATGAATTTTTGAATGCGTGGAATCCTTTTGTGGCATATTTTATTTTTTTCGGATTGTCTCTGTCTCTATTTTAGAATTTTCTTCAGATGATGATTTAGAGTAGGTTTCTCTCACATTTCATGGCTATTCAGATTTGGAATTTTGAGAGGGTATGGCATAGCCATCGATACCGGGCCCACACATTTTTGAACGGGACAGTTTGCTGAGCAGTCATGCACAGGTGGAGGTGACATATCAACATTGAGGCTGGGAAGGGGTATCTCTATAGAGTCTATTCCAGGGTGATTGTATCACTTTCAGACATTGTTTTTGTCTCTTAGTCTTGAAGTCATGTGAGGTTCACCCTTCTTCCCTTAAATGGGGGCTTATCAAAATCAATAACAATTTCATCCTTCATGCCATTCAGTCAGTCTATTTGATATACATGTATTAGAATTTTAATCTCCAAAATTAAAGCTAAAATTTTTTAGTAAATAAAACACCATTTTATCTCTCATTAATATATTCCTAAACTGAATAAGAGTACCAATCAAATCATCCAAACTAATATTTTTTATTTGCTTAGTATCATAAATAGATGTTCTTTTTTTATTCTTATTATTTAGAAATAATGTTAATAATATTTTAAAAATATTAATCATTTTTTATTTCCATTTCACCATATTTTTGTAGACTATTTAAAATCTTTAGGAATATTAGGTTCATTTTAGAAACCATTTCTCCAGGTAAGAAATCAAATAACATATAATCTGCTTGAAGCCTCATTATTTTCTTCTCTAAAACTTTTAGAGTACCAAAATGCGTGACTCCTAACTTTTTACATATTTCACCTACTATTATATAAGATGATATATGAATATAGATATTTTTATGAATCATTCAAAAACAAACTATTTTACAGATGGAAATTAATTTTAAATTCTATATTCTCCTCATGAGTGAAATTTTGAACTTTTTAATCTAGAATCTTATAATTTATGGTTTTCATATCATAATTTTATACCCCTATATTTATTACATATGTTTCAATATGATCATGATAGTAATCATAGCCCATTTCATATAATTATGGTGGGTGATTTGGATTAATACTTTCTAAACTTTTTACTAGTATCTTTCCTACAATAATAAAACAAAATATCTACTCTCTTCTATATATTCGTGTAAGGAATATGATATAAGATCTGAAAAGAATAAATAAATCAAAAAAATATATAATTTATATCGAATAAAGAAAGTAACACTATAGTTTAAATAATACTAAATGTAACACCTTGATATTTTATGATATATTTCTTTTTAAAATAAATTAATTTCTATGATACCTTTCTTTTCCCACAATAAAAAGTTTAAACGAACTATGATATAAATATTATTATTTAATGTGATAGTTTCATAGAGATTTTGTATTGGATGGTATTTATAAGACGAAATAAATTATGAAAAATTACTATTTAAATATATATAAAAGGAATTCATTATATTTTATTTAGTTATAAACTAAAAAATAATTTATGGATAAAAAGAGTTGTTTTTCTAAAAAATTGTTTTTATATGTATAATGTGTTTTTATCTTAATAAATTAAATTATTAAATTTTTTTGAGTGATCTTAATTAAATTATTATATAATATATTCAATAAAATATTTTAACATTAATTTTATTTTTTTACATCGAAATGAATAAAGGTAAGCTCAGTTTTATACTTAAAAATGTATTTTGTTAAAAATGGGTTTGTTGTGTTTTGTGAACTTATATTAAAATAAATTTATACAACTTGTTGAAATTTAATTTTTAAAATGTATTTATTATTTATATTAATCATAATTAATATAATTTAATTATTTAAACTTAATTTTTTTCATAATGAGTAATAAAAATAGTAAAAATGTGTTCCCTACTACTACTAAGTTTTTTTCCATTTTTAAAGACGGATTATGGGTTTACGGTGCCCAAAACAGGGTTCAAAAACAAATACAAAACTACGCCAAATGACCTACAATACCACCAACCAACACTTGCAATTAAAACAGAATCAAAAGAGAAAGATCCACACTATAGATCATAGTACCTGTATTCGTCTTCGCATCCCAGACCAGATTCGTCATCCGTAGTGGCTGATTCCCAAATAGAAGTCGTTCCGTGTCGCTTCCCAATATCACCAAGCTCCCAGCTCCTCAATTGAACCAGAGGTGGTTGGATTTCACAGGACTGCTTGGACAAGCTATCTTTTTTAAATGCAAGAATCACACCGCTATCCTGTTTAAAATCAGACCTGGTTCTTGCCGGACTTGGAAGATAAGAATAGTCTTTCCTAGTTCTTCTTCTTGGAGTTGCAGATAATGTTCCTTCACACTCGGATATCCTCTTGTTCCTACCTTGTACTATATCACTATATGAACGAATAGCCAGTCCACTCCTATTTTCTTTATGACCCCCATCCTGGTCCTTCCCTTTACCTAGGAATTCTTTGGATCCAATGCCACTGCCCCCGCTATTCCTCCTCCTTCTTTGGTTCAGAGTATTGCTTCCAATCTGGGTAAGACATATAACCCCATCAGCAGAATTTTCCACATCTCTGGAAATTTCTTCTTGTCCAGGACTGCCACCAATCAGCTCCTTCATGGAGACCCCAACACCCGCACCCCCACCTTCTAAATTAGCACATAAACCAGAGCCCAAATTGACATCGATAAGGCTTTCAAACCTATTGATTAAAGGGATAGAATGCATGGTCAAAGTATCCATACCTCTAGCCCCCCAAGTGGAGATAGATTTCATAACATGTCCAGAACCCTCATCCACCACTGCTTGTGCTGGGGGCGCCGCCCCCTCTCTGAGTTCCTCAAATTGGTCCCCATCAACCATGAGCACAAACCCTTCCAAGGTATTTACCTTACTCAAAGAAACCACAACTCATTGGTTGTTTTCAACCAATTCTCTACTGATATCCTCCAACTGTTGATCCAATACTGAAGTCTGGATATCCCTGCCATTTTTTTCTATCCATTCCTCTAGAACAGAAACTGCCCCTTCACCATCCTCCAAAACTTTTCCCAAAACATCTCTTTCCCCACGTACATAGTTAAGGTTTTCCACAGTGATCTTTCTACATTCCTCAACCGATTATCATTCCATCAGTAGAGGTGGCAGATCATTACCTCCATCTTCAGTTCCTATCTCCATCTGTCCTAGACCCAACCTCACACCAGCCTCCAAAACGCTTCCCGTAGCATCACCCTCCCTTCTAGACATCTTGACATCTGAACAACAAGCCTTCAAGGGTCCTCCCATGTGACAAACCACCGCTGTATAACCCAAGCGGTGGCAAGATGCGCAATAATCAATCCAGTCCTCGTAGACCACCCATTTCTTACACCTGTACTCCACTCCAATTATAATCCACACATAATCAAATGGTGTCCAAGATGCATCCAATTCTACACAAACCCGAGGATTAATCGGGTGGCACACAGCTTCCGTTCGAGAATTAGAACACAAAAACCTTTTTACAAGGTTACCTAGCATGCGAATAACAGCAGGATTCTGAAAAGGTAGTGGGATATTAGGGAATCTTACCCATACCACTGCCGATGGAGAATCAAGATTCATGGGAAAATCAAAGTACCACCGTAAAAGTAAGAATCGACATCCATTGAAGCTATGAGGAGCCCTCGACCAGGTTGAAATAAGGTCCGCTTCTGACTTGAACAGAATCATTATGTGATTCCTATCAAGCAAGCTGACAGTCAATCTTTACTGAAGATCCCAAGAACCAAGGATAAATCTATCGAATGCATCCACCGAAGGACGTCGTTTCCTAAACCACACTATCAAGGTAAGGTTCAGAAGCACAAAAGGTTTTGAGAATTATGAAGTCGAAAGTTGATGATTATGGAACCCTTCGAGAAGGTCTGGGGATTTGGGACTCAACGAGATTTTTAGAAAGGGGGGAAGAATTTCAGGGTTTGAGAATGGTCAGAAAATCCCTGGTCTCTCACCGGACGACGATTCTCCCTCCCCCCCAAAGGGGGGGAAGGTCAGCACAAGCGCCGCCGTCGTAGAATAGTTTTACCAGGGGGTAACATATGAGGTAAGGTTTAAAATATCACAAAATACATGACATGATTTTATTTTTTGATGGTATTTCATACTTATTATTCCTGTATTTTAGGCTTTATAATTTTGAATCCAACTATCTATAGTAAGACATTATTGTTTTTTAACCTTTTAAAATATTCAAAGCGCATCATCTACCTCCCTTATATGACGATACCAACACTCGTCTCTTGATAACTCTTCATGAGGATTCTATATTGAAAAATACCTACCCTAATCCCTTAATAAAATCCCTAAAAATTTTATATAGAACATTTTGTGATCATAATACTATCCTTCCAAGGATTAAGGTGTAAAAAATGACGTTTTTTAATGAATATGTATAAATCTTAATTGAGTAAATTCAATTTTACTTATTCTTATAATTACTCTAAATATATTTTATCCATTCTAAAATAACAAATTATGTATATTATATATTCTAAATTATTTTTATTATGATTTATTGACCATTTTCTACCTCCTTTCCATCAAATGGAAATTGAAATAGCACTCATGCACACATTTGTACTGTCACCTTCATGTGGCGATATGATTCCTTTTACATCACCATTAATAATGGTAATTTATTATGATTGATTTAAAATTTATATATAAATTTATGATATAATAATTCTTTTTTTAATTATAATATCTTATTTAACTTCTTACCTTTCTATTATTTTGAAAATGATAATGTAGATTAACCATACGTGCAGACTACCACCTCCATGCATTAATGTGATTTTTTTCATCACCGATTTATATGAATAATTATAAAATTTTATATAATTAATAAATATGAAACTTATTTCATGATTAATAATCTATAGATGATCAATCTATGAATAAGGTGAAAGTACGGGAACTATCGAACAAAATCATGCATGGAAAATAGACTAGTTTTCACCAAAATGTTCATTTTAATGAAGAAATTGTTAATAAATGAATAATTTGAAATTCTAAAATAATGTAACATAGTAATTTATATAAAAATATGGTTTTATAATATATTTATAATAAATATATATTTATTATACTAGAAATTTTAATGTATAAAATGAAATACATAGGTTGATGTAAGTGGTTTATGTTACAATATCATTTTTTTAGGATTGTCTATGCTAAATTTACATTGAGGGAAATTATATAGATATTATATTTCAAAACCCATATATTTTTCTCAAACTCTAGTTATTTATATTTTTATTTATTTATTATTATTATTTCCCCCTTATTGGTAATTAAAATGATCATGATTTTTTTCAATGAAAAACTAACCTTTTATGCTCTTTTGTCAATAAACATTTTCTTCCATGTCCATACTCTTCAAAATTATTTTACGAAAGTTGTTAACTATATTTCAATTTTTTTTAGAATTTTTATTTTCACTAAATTTGAATATAATTACAAAGGTTTTAAAATGAATCATTCTAAAATTTTTATGAACAATTCATATTTTACCTTTTACAAAATAGTTAAAGAAATGTTTTTTAATGTATATGACATGAATGAATTTTTCCACCATTATAAATATTATTGGATTTGAATATTAATTTATAAATTTCCTTGGTTATTTTTAAAGAAAATGATATTCCCAATTTTTTTTTGATTTTTTAATTAAACTATAATCAAAAGAAAAAGATATTTTCTCATGTTTTCAAGGAAGGGTTAAAATTATATTTTAAATTTGCTTTTCATTATTGTCAAAATAATTTATGGTTTGTTTTGATTCATTAGGGATATAATATTGTCATTCCATCTACTCTTTTTTGGATGGATTATTTTGATTATGATTTATTGATGATTCTATGAAACTCATTTCTTTTCTATGGGTTAATTAATTTATATCAAAACCTTTATAAAACTCATTTATTTTACACAGGTAATACTAAGATGAAATGATAAAATGTTTTTGAAACCCCTTTGGTGTCTATGGGTTTTGATGGGATGTTATGATGGATATTTTATTATATTTTATGATATATATGTATGATTTTCATTATATTATCGATGGGACCTATATTATATATCCCTCCAATGAATTAGGTAATTATATATTTCTCATGAGACAATAAAGACTATAATAGGGAGTGAACCAGTTTAATAAAAGACTCTATACACTATAATAGTGTTGGGAGTAAACCGTGACTATGGAAATAATGGAATATAGGGTAAACACAATCCACTATAATAGAATTTTCTACAATCCTTGACTAAGGAAATGATTTTATATAAATAAATGTATTAAAAAAAACTTATGTCATATGCTTATGATATGTTCTCATGGATCATGATTGATTATTGACGATTCCACACACTTATGACTTATGTATTTTATTATGAAAAATTATTATGCCATGGTTTATGATTAATGATATTTGACTGATTTGGTATGATTATTATAACTTATGATCATGTTCTCATTCCCTTAGGCTCATATTATACTCAAAAACACCCTGTTACCTTCCTTTAGGAATGCATTGAATTGTTTTTTGGTTTCCCTTTTCGTTTGGATTCATTGAAGCTTATAAACAATGTAGATCCTTAAATAGGGAAAATAAAATAAATTTTGGCGATATATTTTTGTTTGAATTAATAGAGTTTAGTTATAAATGTGTCAAATGTTTTGTGAGTTTCTCCCCGATCTTAGAGAACCCCTGTGCTAGTTTGTGAGTTTGTGCAGAATATAGAGTATTTTTTGTTTTCTTGATGAATTCATGATGTGAAAGGGTTACACATTGTGTACTGGTTACTAGGAAGATTTCATGAATTGGTCAGGGTATGAATGGTTTACATTCCATGAATTGTGTTAACATTTTGAAATTATAAATTTAGGATTTTTTAATTCAAGGAGACACTTTTTTGGAATATCATTAATTAATAGGATTTCACACCATGAATGGGATTCATGATGTGAAATTATCGCGTAGAATTGTTTTAAATGTGCTGAATTTGTAAATATTTATTCATTCATCCATAACTATACCTCTTGATACCAAGGATATCTCCTAGGAAATTTTTGGGATCTACACTCCTTTTGGATCATTCATTCAACAATTGGTCATCAGGGTTGTTGTGGTGCATCTCTTTTTGGGTATGTGGTATATGCTTCTTTGTTACATTTTGGTCATGACTAAAACACTTGCTATGTTTGAGTTTTATATTTATGATATTTTAATTTTTTCTATCGACCCTTTACAGTTTATTATCATGACTTATCTCAAAGTCCAATCTATTTTTTCCTATCCACTTTTTGGAATGAAGTTGGGATTCCATCATTCTTGAGGTAGGTAGATCTATGGAAGTGTTAATAATTATTGTATTCAAATATTTTCTTGTTGATACCTTTGATTTTTTCATTTAAATATATATTCATTGGTGAAATAGGTTTTTTATTTAAGTTCGAGGATGGTTTTGGAAATGGATTTGAACAAACATGGAACATTTTGAACCTTGGATATGTTGGGAAATAGACATAGCTAGCCCTTGTTTGTGTGGAACCACTAGGGGATGCTTTTTTTATATTGACAGAATATGGAAGGTCTCAATATCAGTTATGAACAAGTTAGGCCTAGTTTATGCTTCTTTTTTGTCTTGACTATTTTCTGTAGGATATGCCCAAAATGGTGTGGTTTTTATTTTATACCTTATTTATCGCATGCTTGTTTATTTCATGTATATTTGATCACATGTTTAATTTACCTATTTTTTATTTATAACTAATATATTTCTATATTTTTTTGAATATGGTTTACATTTATCAAAAATTAAGTAAATGTTTAAAAATGGGTTTTCATGAAAATTTATTATAAATGATATATGGTTTCAAAGATAGAACTTATGCATTATTAATATTATAACTTTTATAAATTCTTTGGTGTTATCATAGTGGAATATATGACCACACACTACTTTTTACAATGGGTGGTTTTTTACTTAGTTTTTTAGGAGTTAGGGAAATGGAAGGGCATCCTTTTGTGTTACAGGTTTTCTTTCCGTCAGTTTCCCTTGTAGCAGGATGGTTTGGAGGTGACGGTAGGCCACATGAAGACTTTTTTGTCTTTTATATTCTTACGTTTTTAGTTTATCTAATAGTATTAAGTTATATGAATCTTATTGTATCTATTTATTCCACATTTTACTCTAAGTGTAAGTATTGTTTTATTTATATTCAAGACATGTTTCCATTATCTTTGTTTTACCTCACCACATGGAGAACCAACTTGGGTGACATTTATAGTTGACATGGGTTGGTTCATTACCAATTGGAATTAGTTGGGGGATCATCCTGAAGTGTGTTAAAACTGAATATGTTTGGTTCTAGGTCTTGGGTATACAAGAGTTAGGACTATCATAATTTAGGTAGTAAGTGCAGGAGGGTTTCAGGCCAGCTCACTTCTGTATCTGAACCTGAGTTACCATTGGTCATTGGAAATATTTTACCTAGAGGATACTTGGTGTTTTAAATCATTTGAAATAAATATATGGTAGTTTTTTTAAATTAACCTATTATTTTTTAAATAATTGTATTTCATTCATAAATTTCACAATTTAATTAAATTATTAACTTTTTAAATCTTTGATATCAAAAACTGAAGTTGGTGCTATGATTTCAGAATCTATTTGTGAATAATTTGTTTTTTTCTTGTGATTGTTAGAAAATTTCTCATAGAAGATATATTTCTAGTCTGAGATAGAAAGCTACAAGATAGTTCTTGAAGGAAAATCCTTAGGTGGACCCTTATTTAGTATAATATGCAATCTTCACTCTTCAGAATATAGGTCTAGTAGGTGTTAGGAACCCAAAATGAGCAGTGGATCATGGCTTAGAATTTACGAAGCAGTATCCACCTACCTTCCATGATGACAAAGTAACATATAAATTCAAATAATGGATTACATATATTGAAAGGATCTTCATTTGATGAAGAGTCATGAGGAATCTAAGGTGGGGTTTTCCACATATATTCTTAAATGTTTGGGAAAGATATAATGGGAATATATTTTGAAAACTAAGTTACATGAGGATCTTACCTGGGATTCTTTAAAGAAAATTATTAATTAGTAGGGTTAACCTTAGAAATTATGTGAAAAAAATACCAAGGAGTTTCTGACCTTAGAAAAGGGGAATAAAGCATTCTAGAGTATTTTAATTATTTCACTGTGTTGGTGTATCAAGCACCAGAGCTTGTAACTAATGAGTACCTAAAGGATTGTAGGTTTGGGTTGGGAATGAGGCATGATATTTGGTCAATGATTATTATCTTGTGACTTCTTAAATTTAACGAGGTAGTTGAAAATATAGCACTATAGAGGCTGCTATAGCTAGAAAAATAGGTTTTGGAGGAGTTTCTATTGGTATCGTCATTAGCCAGTGTGTATCGTCTAGCCAGAAAAGGAAGCATAAACATAGCCTATTTCTTCAGGACCAGTTTTGCGCGATTCATCTAGATAGAATCATGTTTTTTTCTATTAGTGTGGGAACCATGGTTATACAAATAGGAATTGTGGGGAGGCTTCCGAGGATTGACATCATTGTGGACAATCTGTACATATGAAATGTTTTTGTGACATGATGTTAAGTAAGGTTGGATCCATATTCACAAAGGGATCACAGGTTGGTACTGATGCTTCCAAGGATGGCGAGTCTTATCCTTAGGATAAGGGTTATTTTCATGTGACTACGAAAGATTAGGGAGGATTTGGGACCAATCATCTTTATGTGATTAAGTATGCACTAGTGGAATCTGAAGCACGACCTTGTACAGTTAGAGGTACCTTGTTTATTTAGTCTTATATGGTGCCATATTTTTCCGATACATGTGCTAATCACTATTTTATATTTTCAAATTTTGATTAAATGTTTGGATTGTGTTTGTAGACTATTCTATACTTTTTGGATGTTTCCATGCCTTTATGAAAGAGGTCCAAGAAAGGTTTCAAGTTTCCTAAGATTTAGGTGATGGTAGATAAATTTGATTTTGAGTGTAACTTCTTAGTGTTTGATCGTTATATATTCATCTTGATTATCATAATGGATTGGATAATTAGTGTTAAATAATAGATAAAATTTTATCACTACTGAGTATAGTTCTTATCTCCCCATGGGGCCAATCATTCTTTTCAGGGTGAGAGAGACTCTATATTGGGAAGGGAGGGGCTTGTTGTTCCTCATACTATGATGATCTTATTCCAATTACGAGATATGTTTCTTGATTCTATTGACCCTTGTTTGGATGTTTAGATAACTGTGGTAGTGTGTGCATACCCCAATCTATTTCTGTAATATTTTTCTACTTTACCACTATAGAGAGCCTGAGTTCACTATTATCCTCCCACCCAGTACGATTCCCATTTCTAGTCCATCTTATCATATGGTGCCTGATGAGTTGGTTTATCATAAGGTATAACTTGTGGATCTAGAGGAAAAATGATTTATTCATCCTAACATGTCACCATGGGCTTCACCTGTGCTATTTGTTAAGAAGGAAAACAAGAGCCTTAGACTTTATTTTGACCTTCAGAAGTTAAATAAGGTAACCATTAAGAATAAGTGTCCTTTGTCTAGGATTTATGATCTCTTTTATTATATTATAGGGGATAATTGGTTTTCAAATATCAGACCACAGTCAGGGTGCCACCAGTTGAGAGTCTGAGAAGAGGATATACTTAACACAACATTTATGAGCCAATATTGGTATTTCAAGTTTTTTGTTATGCATTTCAGACTAAATAATGATTATATGATGTTTAAGGCATTTATGAAATAGATATTTCATCGTTTCTTGGAATCTTTTTTGTGTGGTGTTCATAGATGATATTTTGGTTTACTCTAAGTTAAAAGAAGAGCTTGTGGACTATTTGGATATCATTATGAGAACATTAAGGGAATATAATTTGTATGGTAATCATTCAAAATGTGAGGTTTGTATTTAAGAGGTAAATATAATGAGTAATGTTATATCTGATCGGGATGTATTATTGGATCTGAAAAAGTTACAAGAAATTATACTCTGGGAGCATCCTAGAAATGTGTTTGAGATCTGAAGCTTTTTGGGGTTGTATTGTTACTACAGGTGGTCTTTAGGGACTTATATAAGATTTCATATATGATGACATTTTTACCTATAAGGGTGTAAATTTTTATTGGAATAAAATGTTTCAGAATTTTTTTGATGAACTTAAGATGACATTGACTTAATATCTAGTTTTGATTCATTAAGAACTTGGTTTAGGTAATGATGTTTTCTATGGTACTTCAATCATGGGTTTGGGGTGTATCTTCATGCAAGGGAGATAAGAGGTATCCTACATCTCTTGATAGTTATGCCCTCATAATAATAACGACCCTAGTCATGATCATGAGTTGTCATTGGTTATGTAAGCATTCAAAATATGGCATCAATACCTATTTAAGAAACAATTTATGATTTATTGTGATCATAAATAATTAAAGTCTATTTTCAATCAGAGGGATATGGATTTATGATAGATAAACTGGGTGGAGTACCTCAAAACTTTTTATTTTGATATTTATTAAACTCTTGAAAAATATAATGTGGTTGTTGATGTGCTAAGCTGGAAATCATCGACCCAAGTAGTAAATGAATCAATGGAAGAGCATTCTTTGAGGAGTTAATTTGCTGAGATGATATTGTGAATGAAATAAGATGGTGGGAAGGTATATACATCTTTGATGTGTTTTGACTCATCCTTTTATGAGTGGGTTTAGATTGAGAAGATGTCTAACCCCAAGTTTCAGAGATATAGTCAAATCTTTTATGGTGGTGAGACTTTGTGTGAGTGGTTTCAATTTCCCAGTGGAGCTTTGTTCTTCCATAGTTATAACAAAAAATATTTTTATTAAACATTAATTAATGATTTATTACATAATATTAATATCGATAAGTCTAGTTTCTTTGTGAATTTGGCACATTACATAATAATTTAAAATAGGGAAAACATCATCTTTATTGAAATCATCCTTAACATACTTCCACTTAAAACTATATGAGATAACCTGTATATATACATTAGAAAGGGGTGAGATATAAATCCTAGTAAGGAAATAAGAATGGAATAAGGTAACACATCTTAGAAAATAGGCATATCAATAGGGAATAAAAGGAACATGAATTATAAGTCATGATATAACATGATGACATAAAGGCAACATGGGAAATGTGGAAACAACATAAAACACTACATCATAAACATAGTTCAAGGATAACTGACAAAAAATAATGATTAAAAAAATTAAATAAATGAATTATATTCACTCCCTACTCCACCATAACATCTCATGGGACTAAACATTAACCAATACATTGGAGGGCTATATGATTCCTGGCGCACCTGTCACTTTCATTTCATTCTCATGCTTAAGAGTCCCATATAGATCATACAAAATGGATTCATTCATCATAATATTTTATTACATGATCAAGGATTGTGGAATACATACAAATATGTAAAATTTAAAATAAGTATAAGTGTATAAAGTATAACACCCTTGATAGGAAATGGTTAATGTATTCACTACACAATTGTTTTGGAAAGTAAAATCACAGTGAAGGTTTGGCAACATAACGACGTCATTTAAAAATTCATAAAATGTGTTAATGAGAGAAAAAGGGATCTATAAATTTTTTTACATGAAATGGGTAGTAATAAGGACATGTAAATACATATCCCAACATTATTATTTGGAAAATATAATTCATAAGTTAATAATGAAACTTTAATAAACAGGAGAATAAGAGGATTCCTTACTTGAGTGTGTGAATCCAAATTCTTGGGACGAGCATATTAAGAGTTTGAGGGAACCTTTATAGGACTAAAAAGAGGTTAGGTTAGAGTAAGGTCATACCTTAAAGAGTTTTACTGAATAGAATTGAGATCTTGTGGGGGTTTATATAGGAAATGGGTTTGGATTTTTTTTTATTTCTCAAACTTAGGTTTTGGACTCTGTATAGTGAAATAACCAAAACCAAAAAACCTTCCAATGGTTTTTGACCCTTTTTATGAAAAATGGGAGTAATTATCATTATTTTATAAGGTTAAGGGATAAAAATAATAAAATAGTTCCCTTTTTTATGTGGAGCTGAGTCATACTCCTAATGAAATGATTTTAAAACCACATAATATATTAATGGTTTTAGAGGAATCATGATGGATTTATAAAAATATTAAAATAAAATAAAATCTCATTATTTTAAATATAAAACAAATATTTTATTATGGTTACCTTTTATATAATTTATTACATCACTTTTGGTTCATTATGATGTCATAATACCCAAGGTATATTTATATGGTATTTATTTTTACTCAAAAATTAAACTGCCTTAGAAAATTATAAAAAATTAACCATTAGATAATTTTGAAAATATGATTCCAAAAATAATATTAATTTTATCAAAATAATTTTTTAAATATGTGAATTTAAACTTTTAAAAATAAAATTGATATTTATTATGCAATGCTATATTTTTTTGGAAATAAAATTTTTCGAACCCTTATAAAAATTTCATTTGACTTCATAAAAATTATATGATAATTTATTTTTAATAAAAAATATTTAATAATAATATTATATTATTTATTTCAAAAATCTATTAATTCATCAAATAAACTCTTCAATTGAATTTTAATATTACCCAAAAATACCGTTTGTGTTTTAGTGTATCAAAATAAAAATCATTTATAAAGTAACAATAATAGGCTGAGAATATATTAATTATCATATAGGAAAATATGTACATAATAATATTTCTAGGGTCTTGATATATATACCTTTAATAAAATAGAATACTCTATAAGGGTATGGTGCATCACAATGAGACTTTTATGGAGTGGTTCAGAAAACATGGTTTGATATGTGATCTTAATGAGCTTAAACTTCTCTTGTAAATGGTTTTGATCATGCTAAAGTTGTTTGATATCAGCTTCGCCTTGGTTAGGAGAAAATACTAGTGATTATATTTCCCTTGGAAGCTATGATAAATGGGATTTATAGAGTACAAACCTACTGGTTGAGGCCAACACTTCCTTTGTCTGCGTCAATTGGATTTATTAAAACCCTATATTTATACTAACCATGTGATCACTGTTAAATGAATTTATTATCAATGGTAATGATACATAATAGTCTCTTATATCCAATTTTATATAATAAAAAAATATAAATGCATGTGTTTTATATAACCATATTACTTAATTATACATTTAATTAGATCACAATGAAAATTTTATTTATAATAGTTTAGGTCATTACAATTGTAGGTTGGTCATTACAATTTCCTTGATGTAGGATATGATGGAAATTAGACACCATTCTTGTTGGTAGATACACCCAGGTACTACCAAGATGTATCATGATTTGAGATATCAGTATTGGTGGATGGAGATGAGATGGTCGATTGTAGATTTTGTATCATGGTGTCTAAATTTTCTAAGAATTAAGGAAGAACACCAGAGGCCTTCTAGTTGGTTAAAAACCTTACCCATTACAATATATAAATGGGATGATATTTCTAGGGATTTCATCATTAGTTTACCATAGACCCCCATTTGGAAGGATGATATTATGACGATCATTGATCGAATCAGGAAAACAACACAATTTATATCTATCAAGTAGACGGCGGAGGTGGAACATCTTGGGAACAAAGATTTATAAGATATTGTGAGACTTAATGGGGTTCCCTATATAGTAGTTTATGATAGAGACCAATGGCTCACATCTAGGTTTTTTAAAGCTTTTAGGAGGCAATGTGTTCCTAGTGAAAATTGAGCACAACATATCACCCACAAATGAATGAAAAAACATAGAAAGCTATCCAATTTATTGAGGATATGATTCCAGATTGCGTTCTTGATTTTAGTGGTTCTTGGGGATTTTTTTTCTTTTATTTGAGCTTTCCCATAAAAAAATTCATTATTCCTTGATCAAAATTGTTCCCTTTAAGTCTTTTTATGGATGCCCATGTAGATCTGCCTTGTGTTAGGTATAGTTGGGAGAGTGGCCCTTAGTTAGGATGGGTCTTATTTAGGGGAAAATAGAGAGGGTAAAGTTGATCCAAAAGAGATTGATTATGACATAGAGTCATCATAAATATTATGCAAACCATTTATTTCGATCACTGAAGTTTGAGATTGTTTATCCGGTATTCCTTAGGGTTTCACCTCAGTTGGTACATCATTAGTTGGGTAAGCAGGTTAAGTTTTAAATGAGGTTTGGGGACCCATTTAAGATCTTTGTATGACTGGAAAATGTGGACTATGAGTTGTAATTACAATCTCATTTGATATACATCCACAATGTGTTTCATGTTTACCATCTGATGAGATATCAAAAAGATCCTTCCCATGTGATTAAATGGGAGTATTTTGGTCTTGATACCAACATCACTATGGTTGAGATACCAGTTCAGATTATGGATCACCAATATAAGGTGTTTTGGTGTAAAATAAATCATTTAGTGCATGTAATGTAGAAGTGTAGACTGAATAGACATGAGACATGGGAGAAGTAATTATTGATGAGGTAGTAGTGGAATTTACTTTTTGAGATTCTAGGATCTTAAGGAATTTTTGGGGACAAAAAGTTTTTATATTTTAAAGATTATAAAACCTCAGTACCATCATTTAGGTTTTCATTTCCATTTGTTTTTGGGTTCTCTCTTCATTTTGGTGCATCTTAGGCTTCTCAAAAATATATATACTTCACTGAGGAAAATTACCCAACGTTCCGGGATGTATGTTTATTTGAATTAATATAGTATGGGTATAAATGTGTCAATGATTTTTGGGGTTTATACTGAGCTCAGAGAGTACAAGTGTTGTTTTGGGATTTTTTGAATAATCTAGAACATTTTTCTATATGCTAGAAGAATTTAGAACATCAAAGGGTTACACCTCATGTATTTATTGCTGAAAAAATTTCATGAATTGGTTTGAGGTGTGAAGGTATTAGATTACCTGAATTGGGTTCACATCTTGAAATTATTAAAGTTGTAATTTTTAATCTAAGGTGATTCATTTTTCTCTATATCATTAATTTATGTAATTTTATACTGTGAAATGGATTCACAACATGAAATTATTGCATACAATGGTTTCAAATGAATTGGATGCCTAACTCTTTATTAATTCAGTTATAAGCTTCCCTCCCAAGAACTAGGATCTCTCCCAGGTGATGTTGGGGATATCCTCTCTTTTTAGGTCATTCATTCTGTGATTGATCATCATTATTGTTACAATGTGTTTTTCCATGTAAGTGGTCTCTATTATTCATTACCTTTGGTCATGGTGGAGGTTTTGGAAACATTTATGTTTCATATTTTTGATTTTTTTTCCTATTTACCCATTTCAGTTTCTTATCGTGACTTATCTCAAAGGAAGATATACTATTTTTATCCCCATTTTCAAAGAAAGTTAGGTTTCCATTTTCTTGAGGTAAGTGGATCTATAAAAGTCTTTATAATTCGTGGATTTCTATATTTTCTTATTAATCCCACTGGTTTGTTCATTGAAATGGTTTTTTTGGTGAAAAAGGGTTTTAATTAAATTTGATCATGGTTTGGAAGAAAGTTTTGAATAAACTTGTCATATTGGGAACCTTGGGTGTGTTGAGAAATATAAATAGGTGACCCTTGTGTGTGTGATACCACTAGGGATTGATTTTGTGATATCGACAGACTATGGAAGGACTTGATATCATTTAGACTCAACTTAGGCCTAGTTTATGATTCTTTTATGTCTAGTATGTATTCCCATAGGCTGGGGCCCAAATAGTGTGTTTTTTCTTTTATACCTATTTTATTGTATGATGGTTTATTTTATTGATATTTTCACACATATTTAATTTACATGTTTTTATTTTATACCTGATACATTCCTAGATTTGGTGAATATGAAATGCATTTATGAGAAAAGGAAATTCTTAAAAATGGTTTTGTTTATGAAAATTATTTATAAACTGTATTTTTTAAAGCTATAACTTATGTATTATTGATATTATAACTTATATATATTCTTTGATGATATCCTACTAGGATTTGTAATCACACTCTAATTTTTTCCTTTAGGAATTTTTAGACCTTATTTTATAGGACTGGGGGAAATGGAAGGGCATAATTTATCATGTATAATTCTCTTATCATCTATTTCCTTCATAGTTTGATGGTTTATAGGTGAAAATTGGTCACATATAGACTTATTGGTCTTCTTTATTCATACTTTTTTGGATTATCCAATTGGATTGGGTTGTATGGATCTTGTTGTATCTACTTCTTCCACATTTTACTCTTATTATATGTCTTATTTTGGTTATATTCAAGACTTATTTCTGTTATATTTGTTTTACCTAACCACATGGGCGACCACCTAGGGTGACTTTTCTAAATGAACTCAGTTGGTTCGTTACAAGATCACTTATGATCATTGATTAATATCTCTTATGATTACCCTTATGAGAATTTGAGGTGACCCTTTTTTTCATTTCCCTAGATTATGAAGAAATTATTTATGTAGGCATTGTATAATTAGTGTACTATGTGAGCAGATACTTGTGGGAGATGTTGAAGATCTTTCATGGAATAATATGATTACGCCTTGGGTCTCCAAATACTCAAAGATTTTATGGTTCAGGGGTGTTTTTTAATATGATATGTATTGAATATTCATATAAAATAATGTAATATAAATATATGAAATGCTTATATTTCTTCAATAAGTATCAAATTAGGGTTCAAATAATCTTTATAGATTAGGATTATATTTTTTTTGGAAACCCTAGGGATAATTCTAGGTATTGTATAACATCCTAAAGTTTTTTTAAAGTAGAGATTGTATGATTTTCCAAGAAAATACATCCTTATTGGGATATTGGAAAGTGGATATTGCTATAGAACAAATTCTCATAGGGGTAACAACTCTGAAAAAGGGATATGGAGTATTAACTTAGTTTTCACTGATTCATGATGAGTGAGCCTAATACTATACTCCTCTCTAGGCACTCTTGAGGGATATGCCTAGGTTGATTTAAATTTTCTTTATAAACCATTATGAAGGATTTAAATAGATTATGACCATGAATTAATTAGATTAACCATAAATTTTCATAGATTGAAAATAAGGTATCATTATTCATATATCCTATGAATGTTTTTTACTAATTACATGATTAATCACTATGAATATTGTTTTTCACAATATAATTTTTGGCTTTAATCAATAGATGGAACTAGGAGGAATCACGTTAACACTAAATGTGATAGGTAATTCAATAACTATCCTTATGACCAAGAAAATGAAATGGATCATGGTATGAAAATTATTAGGCTATTCGCACCCAAATTACTCAATAAATTAACAATAACATGAATCATACTTATCTTCCAAATTTCTAAAGGAAGAAAAAAAAATCATTGTTGAGTCTTTTATGTAGTAATTCCTAAATTTATTTAGTGGTTCCTATGATCCAGTAAATGCTAATAAATGGATCTATACCACTGAAAATAAATTTTCCATTCTATAGTTTTTGAACATGAATAAGTTTTTCTGGTATTATATAATTTCGAAGGTGAATCGTATCAATGGTTGAATCTTATAAAAAATATAATGAAATAGGATATAATTTAATCCATGATACATGAAGGTTTTAAGAAGGTATTTTTTCTATAAGTATTTTCCTTATAATCATCGTATGAAAATGGTAAGGTAATTTATGGAACAAAATTAGAAGGATGTCAAATCCATTAGTAATAATGAGGAAAATTTCAATAGATTAGCAGAATATTCTTTTGATTCTATCTTTAATCTCAAAAAAGGTGACCTTTTCTTTACTAGCTTGATACCAAGTCTCTGAAATATATTATCTAAAATAAACATTGATAGCTATGAATAAATCATTCAATGCACTCTCAAGCTAGAATTAAAAATTAGAGACTCTCAATGTTCTTATAGGTTTAGGGGGAAAAATAAAAAGATGTAATTTTGATGAAATTTTAATAATAAAACCCACAGAGGAAAGAAATATATTTTCCTTCATGTCAGTAGTGTGGAAATAAACACATAGGAAATTTCCTTATCAGTTTTGTTAAATGTTTTAACTATATATAATGAGTCCATCGAGTGAAATAATACCAAAGCAATGTGAAGAGGACGATCAATGGCAGGAATGGTATAAATTGTCAACTAAATGCACTACCCACAATCCAATTCTATAAATAAAAAGAGTATGGAAATTAATCCAATCATTGCATGAATTTTAGGATTAATGATAACAATAATTGTTATCAACCTCTTAATCCTAGATATAAAGGAAATCTCATATGATCCAAAATGCTGAAGTGGTTCATGATAATTAAGTTATGAATGATACATTTATCATCTACTATATAATGGAAAATGTCTTATAGGATTCAATATTTATGCACTCTTTTATATATAATTAATTTCATAATGATAACACGTCAACACCTCAATTAATAGATGCTGATTTAGTATTAAAACCTCATATTGGTATGATGATTAAATATCAAGCCTATTTCTCCTCTTTGATAATAGTTTGTGGGAATATAGCTCATAAAAATATTATAATTCTCCCTATAGATGAATTTTATGGGATTTTGGGTACGTATTAGCTCTCTCAATATAGATCCCATGACAATTTATAAGAAAATGAAGTCACATTTTATATTCTAAATCAACCAATGAATATATTTCAGTGCGAGTATGAATATGAACTTCCTATGGAAGTTACTTATGATGTATGGGTCTTAATATATATTCATGAGGGATATGTATCTCAATTGTTTGGGGGATAAACTCAACATTGAAGATATTAATATTGTTCATGATTATGATGATATAATTTATAGAGACTTTTTAAGTATTCCCCCAAATAATAAAGTTTAGTTTTCAGTAGAACTCATACTTGGAACTCCAATTATTTAAAAGACTCCAATAGAATGTACATGATTGAGTTATAGTAATTAAATAATCTACTATATGAGAATATTGATAAGAGATTCATATTCATAAGTGAATCACCATGGGGTGATCCTGTTTTTTATTAATAAGAAAGATGTGTCAATGCGTCTTTGCATTGATTATCGATAACTTAACAAAATCACTATCAATAACAAGTATCCTCTAACCCATATTAATGAATTTTTAGGTCAATTAAACCAAGCATAATATTTTTCCAAGATTGAATTTCATTCTAGATATCATCAATTTAGGGTCAAGAATGAAGATATATCTAAGATAGCCTTTCATATGATGTATGGTTAATATGAATTTATAGTATTTCCATTTTGACTTACCAATTCCCCTGCTGTCTTCATGGATCCAATAAATATAGTATTTAGAGATTAACTTTCTCTATATGTTGTAGTATTTATTAATGATTTTATTATATATTCAAATTTAAATAAAGAGGAAAAAGTTAATTTGAGGATTGTGATTAAGACCCTAAAGAAAGATAATCTATATGATAAATTTACCAATTGTGAATTTTTTCTATAGAAAGTATCATTATTGGGTCATATCATATCATGTGACGGTATATTAGTGGATCCTTCAAATATGGAAGTTATTTGATAATGGACTAGAATAACCATGATAAGTGATATAAATATTTTTATTCAGTTAGAAGGATAATACCAATTCTATGTGAGATATTTATCATAGATATATAATCCACCTACCAATTTTATTTGGAAGGGAGATAAGTTCCTTTAGATAAATAAATGTGAGGAAAATTATATGGAGTTAAAAAGATGGTTCAAAAGTAAACCTGTAATTACACTACCCTACAGTGGATAAGGGTTTGTAATCTTTAGTGATTCATAAAATAAGGGATTGGGATGTTTCCTCATGCAGAATAACATGGTAATAAATTATACCTCACACCAATTGAAAATTCTTGAGAAAATTTACCCGACTCAGGATTTGGTGTTGGCAGATATAATTTTTGCACTAAAAATATAGATACATTATCATTATAGTGAATAGTGTGATATATATACTGATTATAAATTCTTAAAGTATATATTCACATAGAAAGAGTTGAATATTTAACAAAGGACATGGTTGGATTTGATTAAAGATTATGAATTCTCAACACACTAACACCCTGAGAAGGAATACAAGGTTGCTGATTCTATATGTTGAAAAACCATGGAAGTCTTACCATGATGAGGATTAAAAGAGATAAAATATTTATGTATTTATATAATATGGATATGGATATCATATGGAAAGGGGATGAATCATATCTTTCTCAGATGAATATTAAACCATCCATCCATGTGAGGATTAAAGAGGTGAAAAAGGAGGGTGTGGAACATTAAAAGAAGGTGATAAATGTTCCCAAGTTAAACAATGAATGTGATGGAATGATAAATTTCAAAATATGGTTATTTGTCCCATAATTACCAGAATTTAATAAGGGGATATTTTATCAAGATCATAGTTTATAATTATTATATTTATCACAAAGTTTTGAATATATATTGAGATACGAAAGAGTATTTCTAGGGGGATAACATGAAAAGGGATATTGAAGAGTATGTATCTCGATGCTTGGTATTTCAAAAAGTTAAGGCTGAGAGATATAAGTCCAAGTGTATTATACAACCATTAACCATACTAAAATATAAATGGGAAAAAATTATTATGGATTTCATTATTGGACTCCTTAGAGCGTCTAAATGGAATAATGCTACTTGGGTTATAGTTGATCACCTTACAAAGAAAACAAACTTTATTTCAACTAGAGTATATTTATATCTTGCTAATATTTCCAGGATATGAATTATAGAAGTGGTGATATTTGATGAAGTACCACTCTCAATTGTATTCGATTGGGATCTGAGGTTTTCCTTAATGTTCCATAGAAGTTTTTAGTAGGCTCTAGATATAGTGTCAAGGTTTTTAATTCATATCATCCTCATATAGATCATCAGTTTGAGTAGACCATCCAAACCCTAAAATATATAATGACAAATATTTTTGGAATTTTAAAGGTGTTAGGGATCAACATCTTCATATGATCAAATTTTCTCATAATAATAGCTTTCAATAAAGCATTTAGATGGCTCCTTATAAATCCCTATATGGTAAGAATTACATAATTCCAACATTATAGGGCGAAGTTAGAGAACAAAATATATTGTGATCTAATCTAGATGAAGAAATGGAACAAAATCTTATATTTATTCATAATCACATTTGGGTATCTCGGAGTTGATAATTATGATGACAATCCTTGATGATATTTAGAGTTTGTAGTAGGTGAGATAGTTTTTCTATAAAATTATCCATGTAAAAAGTTTATGAGATTTAGAAATAAGGGAAAACTGAGTCCTAAATATATTAATACCTTTGAAATTCTTGATCTTATTAAGACAATTTCTTATCTCTTGGAACTTCCATCAAATCTATCCCAAGTCCACAATGCATTCCATGTATCTATCTTAAGGAAGTACATACCTAATCCTTCAAAAGTAATAAACTTAGAGGTATTAAAACTATATCATGATCTATCTTACAAGGGAAAACCACATGAGATTCTATATATTAGATAGAAATTTCTATAGAACAACACCAACCACCAGGTCAATGTTCTGTGGAAAAACCATAAATTTGAGGAAGCTACGTGGAACCTAAATATTTGACGAGGAAAAATTATCCCTAATAGTTTTTATTAATTTAATGGAATTTTGAGGGTGAAATTATTATAATGGGTGTAGAATTTAACACCCCAATATTTTATGATATCTTTCCCCTTCTGTAAATTTTATTTCTTTGATAGCTTTCTTTACATGTAGTAGTGATTTTAAACGAACCATAATATAAATATTATTATTTAATGTGATAGTTATCACTTAGATATTGGATTGGAGTATATAAATATAAGTAAATAAATTATTACAAAATTATTATTTACATATTTATAAAATTAATTCATTAGTTTTTAATTGGTCATAAATTAAAATAAAACCATTTTAATGTAAAAAGAGATGTTTTTTCGAATAATTGTTTTGTATAAAATGTGTTTTTTATCTTAATAAATTAAATTAATCTCTATTTATAAATGATTTTAATGGTATTTTTAGACAATATATTAATTAAAATATTTTAACATTTATCTAAGGTTTTTATAGGGAAAGGAATGCTTGTAAGATTAGTTTTATGTTTAAAATTTCATTTTGCTAAAAGCAATTTTGTTGCAAGTTACAAAATAATTTTAAAAATAATTTTTTCCAAGAATATAAATTTAATCCTATAAAATGGATAAAATATTTTTAATTATAATAATTAATATAATTTAATAAGTTCAACTTAATTTTTTATCATAATGAATAGTAAAAACAATAAAAATGTGTTACAATGGTTATATTTAGAATGATTTTACCCAGGGGTTAACCTAGAAATAATGTTTAAAATATAATAAAAGAGTAATTCTATTTAATTTGGTGATTTAGACCCTTATAATTCTAATATTATAATATTTTATATTTTTGGATCCACAAGATTTGAGTAAGATAATATTATATTTTCATCTTTTGAAAAATTCGATGTGTGTTCGCTCCCTCTCTTATAAAAAGAATACCACCTATCATATTTTACTCGCAATTAATGAGAATTATATCATCCAAGAACTAATATTATAAAATTATAACATCCCTAACCATGTCATATAGGTTCCAGTTTAATCAAAATACCATCATTTCAATTCTTATAGTGTAATACAAATGAGGTTTCTCATTGAAGAGGTTTAACTATTGATTCAGTAATTTCAATTTTATTTATTCTTGGAATGCCATTAAATATATGGTGTCCATTATAAAATAAAAAATTTATTATCATAAATATAATTATTTTTTTATTATGATGAAGGATCAACCATACTATATATCTTTTCCATCAAATGATAAATGCAATATCACTCCGGTGTATGTGTGGATTACCACCTCCATAGAGAGAAACAATTCATTTTCAATCACCATCATTCATGGTTAGTTATTATGATGAATTTAATTTTTATATATTATATTAATGACATAGTTATTATTATTTAATTATAACATGTTATCTATATTCTTACCTTTCAATTCATTGGAAAATGATAAAGTCGCTCATGCGTACGTGTGGACAACCACCTCCACACAGTGATGTGATTCATTTTTCATCATATTCATAAATGAATAATTATATAATTTTATATGATGAATAATTATGTTACTTATTTCATAATTTATATTACAGATATGATTAAATCTTTACCAAGGTACAATTACCAGAACCATTAAACTGAAACATGCATAGAAAGCATACCAGTTTTCACATCAATATTAATTTTAATGAATAAATTGTTAGAAAAAATAATAATTGGAAATTATAAAGGAAATATATATAGTAATTTATGTATGGATATAGGTATTTAATATATTTATAATAAATATATATTTATTATATAGGATATTTGAATTCTTATGAAGAAATATAGAAGTTGAGGTAAGGGGTTTATGTTACGATCTCATTTCATTTCAGGATTTTCTAAACTAAATTTATGTTAATGGAAAATATTTTTATATTATCTTTTAAAACCCACATATTTTTTTATCTGATGTTTATTTCTATATTTTTTTATATATTATTACTATTTTCCATTATTTAGTACTTAAAATTACAGAGAAAATGTTTTTAAATAAAAGATGATCTTATTTATTATTAGTTCAATTAAAATTTTCTTTCATGTCCATACTCTTTAGAATTATTTTATGAAAGTTATTAAATATAATTGAAATGTATAAAAAATTCTTTTTTAAAAAAACTTTTAATTTATTTAAAAAGTATTAAAAAATAATCTTACTAATTTTTCTCCAAACAAGAAGTTTTGACTTTTTACAAGTGTCAGATATTTTTTTCTTTAAATGTAAAAAATATGAAAATATTTTCCCACCACCATGACCATTATTTTATTTAATGATTTATTTATGTGTTATCTTGGTAATTTTAAATAAAAATTATTTTCTCAATATTCTGGGAATATTTAGTTAAATTTTTATCAAAGGAAAGGTATATTATTTCATGTTTTCAAAGAATGGTTCAAATGATCTTTTAAAGGTATTTTTAATCCATGTAAACATAATTTATGTATTTTTATGATTCAATAGGTATATTATATTATGATTCAATCTACTATCTTTTAATGGATGTTTTAGGATGATTTTTATTTAAGTATGATTCTATGAAACTTTTTTTTCATAAGAGTTAATTATGTAATGATGAAATCTTTATGATTTTTTTATTTTCCACAAGGTAGGATTTGATAAAATGATTAAATGTCTATGAAACCCAATTAATTTACAAGGGTTATGATATGATGAAATTATGAATGTTTTATTATCTTTTGGAACACATATGTATGACTTTTATTATGTAATGGATGGGCCCATAATTATATATCAATACAATGCATTGGGTAAAGATGGATATATCATGAGATGATAAGGACTAGAATGGGGAGTGAACCCATTTTAGTAAGGGAATATATCAATTATGATTATATTAGGAGTAAACCTTAAATAATTAAATTATGGAATTCATGGTGAACCCCACTGTCACACCCCGAATTTCTAATTTATTTTTATTTTATTATTTCTGGGCTCCGCGTTCTCACGTTAAGGATCCGGCTGGGACCTGATTTAAAAATTCTTGACGTGTAATGTTTTTGGTGGGTTTTAGACCCATGCACAGGCACCACATGGTTAGCAGTGATGGTGTGATCGCCCAATGTTCTTGTGTGGGTGCCCAAGCGGACTGCGTTGAGGTGCACAATTTTCCTGCACATTTTTTTTAAGTCGTGCGATGAGCGCACGAGTACCCGATTTCCAAAATTTGATAATTAATTAGATTATGTTTTAAAAAGAATGATTGTTAATAATAATAATATTATGTTTTTGTTGTTGTTATTTTTATTTTTATTATTATTAGTATTATTAATATAACTATTTTTATTTTATTAAAATGAAAAAAAGTCTAAACCCTAATATACCTGCAGGCCTCCCCCCCCTCCTTACCCTTCCCTCTCCGTACGCACCAGGCCCCCACCCGGTCCTCTCCTCTACACCGCCTCCCTTGTTTGGCTGCCTCCTCCTCCCGAACATACCCCTCTAGCCTTTCTCGGTGCTGAACCTGACCCCCAGCCTCGCCGTGCTCACCCAGGACCCCACCCCGGTCGGCCTCGCCTCACCCTCCTGATCCCGCCACACTTCACTCATCCGGCCTACCGCCTCGCCCCGCCACATGCTCACCCTCCATTTCGGGCCTACCGTCTCACCCCTCCGCATGATCACCCTCCATTTCTGGCCAGCCACCTCACCCCATCATGCCTCCAGCCGGGTTGTGCTTTGAACCCGCCCCCTCACCACACTTCCGGCCAACTGACCCCTCCGCGATCTTCTCCGATGAACCTGATCCCAACGACCCACAACTCATTTCCTTCTAATAATCCTCTCCTTGGTATACCTCTTCCTTTTTTTGGAGTTTTTCTTTAATTTTTTTGAAAACCTTATTCTGCGGTTGGTAATTCGTGAGTTTTTTTTGTCGTTTAGGGCATGCGATTGGTCTGTGACGTTTTGCTCTCCCTTCCGTTGAGGTTCTGGCGTGTCCTCTCTTAGTTTGAGGTAGGTAATTCCATGGTTTTCCTTTCGGTAATCTAATTGATGATTGGGTGTTTCGATAATTTTATTTTATGTTATCTTCAGCTTTGTTATACACATAAATTTTCCTACTATAGTGTTTTTAATTTTTTAGAATTAGTCAAAAGTATGTTTTGATTCAAGTCTTAGTTTGAGTCTGTAGTTATTTGATTATGTTCCAAATCCTGTTTCGATATTGTTTATGGATATTTTTTGGGGCGTTTCTTTTTATGTTAATACCGTTTGATAAAAAAAATAATAATATTTTGAAGGTAAATATTTCATTATGATAATGTTTATGTGCACTTGGTGCATTTGATAAAATACTATAGTGTTCAAAGTGGAATTGAGGGTTTTTATGAAATGTTTATCCTTTATTATGTTGTGTGTCAGCGTTGGTTATTTTTAAAATTGGTTTGGTTTATAATTTTGGTGTTGGTGTAACTTGCTAATAGTGTTAAGGTGTGAAAATAAAAAGGGGGCTCTTTGGTTTTTAATATGGTGGTGTGAGTTATTTTCAAATAAAGTGAGTGGTTGGTTTTAGTTTCAAAGTGGTAGTTTTGTGGAAATAGTGTTGGTTTTTTTCTTGAAATGAAGGCATTCCATTTGATGTTGGCACATCCATGGGTGCACTTGATGCACCCATGGATGTGCCTTTAAGTGACAATGACATCTTTAAACTAGTGTTTCCTTAAAACCTTGGTTTTCTAAATGGTTTTTGTCTCCTAAGTAAGATTCAGTCCTTTGTGTGGATTTTGTGAAAGGATTGAAGTGTGATCTCAAGAGTGCGCTAGTTTGGCTTTGAAAATATAAAATTGGTGTTTGTGTAATGTTTTGGGTAATGTTTTTGGACATGAAAACTTAAAGTCTCGTTTGGCTCTTCCAATTCATGGGTGGAGTTGTGTTAAATTTTAGAATGGTTTGTGTTAGGAAATTGTGTGTGCCTGGTTGGAACTTTAAATGTTTTTAGAATAATTATTTCGACATGGGTGTGTCATGACGTCCCATTTGGAACTTTCAACTTTAATGTAATGTTTCCGTTGACTCTTTGAAATGATGACATTTTGATTACTGTATGCCCATATAATAACTTTAGTATTTTGAAAAATGTATCAAATGGTTTTAATGATTTCATGGCATGAAGGCGCAGTTAGAACCTTTGATGATATGTTATATATATATATATGTATATATATACTGGGGCACCTCTATAGGTGGGATATCCCTTATGGGTTATCGTATAGAGTGTCTGTGTTTGGGGTAGGGAAGTGCGGTGAGATGAGTCCTGCTTGCGAGGGCGTCCAACTTACACAATATTATTGTAATCAGCATGGGTTCGTGGGTGTCTTTTAGAGATCGAGTGACAGTTGTTGAACAATCCTGATTAGACGGGTTGGTACCCCGTAGATTTGTTGTTAGGCCAGGTGGGGTTTACTACTGGATTGGTCAGTTAGGGCGGCTATTTGGTTATAGACTTAAGAGAGCCACCATAAACTGGTAGGTGGTTTAGAAACCGAGTACGTCTAGGGGTCTTCTAGGGACATTGAGGATCACCAATGGTTACTGGATTATTTTCATTTCTTGTTTACTTTTTGTGCACAGATTTTGTTTACTTTCTGTGCACTTGTTTATTTTCAGCTTTCACTCTTACTCATTTTACTGTAGCACATCATTGGTATATTCTATTTTGGATTTTATTTATAAAATGACAAATGACTTAGGAAAATGGTATGTAGAGTGTGTTGGGTTTTTAAATGAGAAAAATGTGTTGCTTATTTTCAAATGTAAAAACCCAACTTTTATAATTGTATTTCAAACTTGCATTAATAGATTGTTTTGAGAAAGGAGACGTTGGATTCTATGGTTTATCTTGGCAACCCTACTGAGCATTTTTAATGCTCATGCCTATCTTTATCATTTGAATTGTAGGTTTCCTTGCTCATATTTTTTTGGCTGAGTTGCTCGTTATTAGAGCAAAGTTGGAATTTGGTTGGGAGGTGACCTGAAAGGTCACATGGAGGTATGTTTAGTTTTATTTTCTTTTTGTTTCTAGTATTATGTTTATTGACTGTTTTTATTTATCTGTTTTTTTCCATGGGACAAATCTTTCCCAACGATTAAAATTTTGATGCCCGACACTAGTTGTGAGCCCGTGGGGATTGGGAACACCCCTCAGGCCATGTAGTAGACCAGCTCGGGTGACCGGTTCAGGGTCGACCCGAGTTGGTTCATGAAAAAATGGTAATAGAGTGGCCCTTATTATTTGGGGTGATCGGTAGATGAGGATTAGGATTTTTGGGACTCAAGAGGTAGGTATGGGAAGGGGGTCATGAACCTTCACCCATTCCGAACCTCGAGTCGCCAGGGGTTGTCCGAGAATTGAGTTCTTGTCTTGTTCTTATTTGTTTTGGATTGAGGGATGACAACAGAGGAAAACTGATGTTACATTGTGATTTTACATGGAGTAGTGACCCATGCAGAGTCATCGTACACGGTTTAAGTTCCTCCTAGTCGTTGACGCTTGCTTGGGGCATGGCCCACTACCATGTCACTAGGTTAAGCATGACTACTAGTCCCTCCCTTTGGTGATTTGATGCAAGTTAAGTGTTTTCTTGGTTATGGTTGTTTTAAGTGAATTATTGAAAATGAAAAAGGGTTTTTGAAATGAGGATGATTTCTTTTAAATGTCTTTAAATTTGTGAAATGGATTTTTAAAACTGAAATCTCATGGTCTAAAAATCCGGCGTTTTCTTGGAAATGGTAGAGATATGGTTTGGGTGCAACCTTGGGTACTTTTTATGAACATTTTCACATGTGAGAGAATTCATGGGAAGTGTGTGTTGGTGCATATGGATGGAAGCGGATGAAGACATGTGAAATGTTTCATGGGATTACTGGGGTGTGCACATGGAATTAAAGGCATGACCTTGTTTTTTTTCTAAAGTGATTTTAAAAAGGGAAAATGATTTTTGGAAATTAAATTTGGTATGAAAAGTGTGTTTTGTATTTGGAAAGTGGCCTTGAAAGAAGATGATTTTTAAATCTAAAATGAAAAAGGGAATTTTGTATGTGTTTATATTTGCTTGTTTATTCTGAGCTGGTTGTTTTGGACGAAGGTGTTTTCTTTGATGTTGATTTGGCTTGATATTAGTTTTGGTTCGGTGTTTTATATGTTGTTCAGAAAATGCCACCCAGAAAGGTCCCCATGGTTTCTGATAAGTCATGCCCAGTTTTTGGTCTTTCTCAGACATTGACTATCCTTCACGGTGATCAGGGTCCGTTAGAAGAAGCAGAATTGATTGAAGGGATCGAGCGCATTTTCAGGGTTTTTGGAACTCCCGAAGGTATCAGAGTGCTTGCTGTTTTAGGTTTGTTTGAAGGTTCGACTTTGGAAGAATGGGTGTTGGTTTCCCTACCATCAATGTGAGTTGGGATGACATGGGATTTATTTAAATCCATCTTCATCCGATGGTTTATACCTGAAGAGGTAAAGATGAAGAAAAGGGAAGAGATCATGTGTATTCAACAAGGCCAACAGATAGTGAAGGCATATATTGACCATTTCAAGGAGCTCGTGTCCTTTTCTCCAGAGGTAGCATCACATGATTTGATGAAGACTTCTCTCTTCACTGGGGGTCTTCATTCAAAGATCTAGGAGTGGGTCCTCCTTTCTAATGACCATCATTTTGATATGTTGGTGGATGAGGGGTTCTTAGCTGAACTAGTCTCCGGAGTGTAGGTGCTTGGAAATCCAGCATATCTAGTTACTCATGAAGGTTCCCTATCTGGCGAGTAGGATGTTCCAGAGGAAGTTGTTTCAAAAGATTCCTCTCCAGTGATTTTGGCTTCTAGTTCATCAGACTATTCAGTGGTGTGCCACCAGTGTGTCTGGTTTGGGCATGTGAAACCGTCATCGTTGGAGGTGCTTGAGTCATTTAGAAAAGTTATCCAGGAAGCATCACCTGAAAAAGACACTGTGACCAAAGGAATTTTAGTGCCTAACTGTGAGGCAAGAGATGCTTCATCCATCAGAGCCCCAACCATAGGCCTTGGGGTGAAGCTCATGCTCATCCAGGAGTTTCTAGGGGTGTAAAGCCTTCGTCTGGGTCTTGTGTTCTGTGTTGAAAGTAGAAAAATTAATGTCTTTTCATTTTAATTTTTGTTCTGTTAATGTTTTCTTGTTGTTGTAAGTTCATTGATTCATCTTGGAGTTATAGTAGACATGTTATGTTGTAATCGAACAGTTTTGTTTGTTTGATTATGGTTTTATGAATCGTGTGTTTTTCTTACAAGTTGCCTGACACTTGTCTAGGTTGATCTTGGTTTAGCAGTGTTCGTTTAGAGATATAAGTTCCTGCGATGGAGTTAAGGCTTGTATTTATACTTAGGTTCACTATTGGGATCATGTTATTATCAGAGGGTTTTCTCTAGTGTTCGGGGTTATTGGTATGGGTCGAGAGTTCCAGTTTTATCGGAGGTGTTGTTTTGTTCATTCTATAGAAGATAGTTTGGATCGGTTGGGAGTTCTCGAGTCACCCCCCTCTCAGGGTGGTATGTTTGGGTGTTATATTTCTGTTCTAGTTGATTTATTGTGGTGGGGAGAACCCTCTCTTGTTCTCCCATTCTCTTGTGGTGTGGTTCCTTTCAGTTTCAGTCATGCATGAATTCTTGCTTTGTCCATTGTTTGGCTGGGTGACTTTATGGGGGCAAAAAGTGTATGTGGTAGGGAGAATTGTCACACCCTGACTTTCTAATTTATTTTTATTTTATTATTTATGGGCTCCACGTTCTCGTGTTAAGGATTGGGCTGGGACCCGGTTTAAAAATTTATAACGTGTAATGTTTTTGGTGGGTTTCAGACCCGTGCATGGGCACCACATGGTTAGCAGTGACAGTGCGGTCGCCCCGAGTGCTTTTTCATGTTCCCAAGAGGACTGCGTTGAGGCGCACAATTTGCGTGCACATTTTTTTAAGTCGTGCGATGAGCGCGCGGGTACCTGATTTCCTAAATATGATAATTAATTGGATTATGTTTTAAAAAGAATGGTTGTTAATAATAATAATATTGTGTTGTTATTATTATTATTATTATTATTTATATTATTATTATTTATATTATTATTATTATTATTAGTTTTATTATTATAACTACTGTTATTTTATTAAAATGAAAAAAGTCTAAACCCTAATCTACCAGCGCCCCCCTCCTTCCCCTTCCCTGTCTGCGCGCACCAGGCCAGCCACCCATTCCTCTCCTATGCACTGCCTCCCCCATCCGACCGCCTCCTCCTCCCGACGGCACCCCTCTAGCCTCGCTCTCTGTTGCACTCGACCCACCATCCTCACCGCACTCGCCCAGGACCCTGCCCTGGCTGGCCTCACCTCTCCCTCTTGATCCCACCGCCCTATGATCTTCTGGCCTACTGCCTCGCCCCGCCGCACACTAACCCTCTGTTTCCAGCCTACCGCCTCACCCCTCCGCATGCTCACCCTCCCTTTCTAGCCAGCCACCTCGCCCCGTCGCACCTCTGGCTGGGCTTTGCTTAGAACCTTCCCCCTCGCCGCACTTCTAGCCAGTCGACCCCTCCACGATCTTCTCCGACGAACCCGATCCCGACGACCCACAACTCCTTTCCTTCTATTAATCCTCTCCTTGGTATATCTCTTCATTAGTTTGGAGTTTTTCTTTAATTTTTTTGAAACCCTTATTCGGCGGTTGGTAATTCGTTCATTTTTTTCATCGTTTAGGGCGTGCGAATAGTCCGCGACCTTTCACTCTCCCTTCTGTTGAGGTTCCGTCACATTCGCTCTTGGTTTAATGAACGTAATTCCATGTTTTTCCTTTCCGTAGTCTAATTGATGCTTGGTTGTTTCAATAATTTTATTTTATCTGATCCAAAACTTTGTTATACCCATAAATTTTCCTGCTATAGTGTTTTTAAATTTTTAGAATTAGTCAAAAGCATTTTTTGAGTCAATTCCTAGTTCGAGTCTGTAGTTATTTGATTATGTGCCAAATCCTGTTTTGATATTGTTTATGGCTACATTTTTGGGGCATTTATTTTTATATTAATACATTTTGATAAAAGAAATAATAATTTGAAGGTAAATATTTGGTTATGATAATGTTTGTGTGCACTTGGCGCATTTGATAAAATACTATAGTGTTCAAAATGGAATTGAGGGTTTTTATGAAATGCTTAGCCATGATTATGTTGTTTTTCGGCATTGGTTATTTTTAAACATGGTTTGTTTTATAATTTTGGTATTGGTATAACTTGATAACAGTGTTAAGGTGTTAAAATAAAAAGGCGGCTCTTTGGTTTTTAATATGGTGGTGTGAGTTCTTTTCAAATAAATTTATAGCTTAGTTTTAGTTTCAAAGTGGTAGTTTTGTGGAAATAGTATTGGTTGTTTTCTTGAAATAAAGGCATGCCATTGGATGTTGTCACATCCATGGGTGCACTAGGTGCACCCATGGACGCACCTTCAAGTGAAAATGACACCTTTAAATTAGTGTTTCCTTGAAACCTTGGTTTTCTAAATGGTTTTTGTCTCCTAAGTAAGATTTGGTCCTTTTGTGGATTTTGTGAAAGTTTTGAAGTGTGATCTCAAGGGTTTTCCAGTTTGGATTTGAAAATATAAAATTTTTATTTGTGTAATTTTTTGGGTAATGTTTTTGGACATGACAACTTAAAGGCCTGTTTGGCTCTTCTAATTCATGGGTGGAGTTGTGTTAAATTTTAGAATAGTTTGTGTTTGGAAATTGTGTATGCCTGGTTGGAACTTTAAATGTTTTTAGAATAATGATTTCAACATGGGTGAGTCATGACGGACTATTTGGCACTTTTAGATTTAGTGTAATGTTTGCATTGACTCTTTGAAATGATGCCATTTTGATTACTATATGCCCATATAACAACTTTAGTATTTTGAAAAATGTATCAAATGGTTTTAATGATTTCATGGCATGAAGGACCAGTTGGAACCTTTGATGATATGTTATATATTAATATATATATCTATATATATACTGGGGAACCTCTATAGGGGGGATATCTCTTATGGGTTATCGTATGGAGTGTTCGTGTTTGGGGTAGGCAAGTGCGGTGAGATGAGTCACGCATGCGAGTGCCTCCTACTTACACAGTATTATCATAACCACCATGGGTTCCTGGGAATATTTTAGAGATTGAGTGACGGTTGATAACCAACCCTGATTAGACGGGTTGGTACCCCCTGGATTTGTTGTTAGGCCAGGCTAGCTTTGGCACTGGATTGGTCAGTTAGGGCAACTAGTTGGTTATAGTCTTAATAGCATCACCATATGTCGACAGGTGGTTCCAAATACGAGTACGTCTAGGGGTCTTCCAGGGATATTTAAGATCACCAATGGTTACTGGATTATTTTCATTTCTTGTTTACTTTTCATGCACTGGTCTTGTTTACTTTCCGTGCACTATTTTATTTTCAGCTTTAACTCTTACTCGTTTTACTCTAGCATAACATTGGTATATTCTGTTTTGGATTTTATTTATAAAATGAAAAATGATTTTGGAAAATGGTCTATAGCTTGTGTTGGGTTTTTAAATGAGAAAAACATGTTGCTTATTTCTAAATGTGAAAACTCTACTTTTATAATTGTATTTCAAACATGCATTAATGGATTTTTTTGGGAAAGGAGATGTTGGATTCTGTGGTGTATCTTGGAAACCCTACTGAGCATATTTAATGCTCATGCCTATATTTATCATTTTAGTTGTAGGTTTCCTTGCTCAGTTTTTCTTGGCCGAGTTGCTTGTTATTGGAGTAAAGTCGGCCTTTGGTTGGGAGGTGACCTGAAATGTCACATGGAGGTATGTTTTGTTTTATTTTCTTTCCGCTTCTAGTATTATGTTTATCGAATATTTTTATTTATCTATTTTTTTCATGGGCCAAATCGTTCCCAATGATTATAATATTGATTCCCAACACTAGTTGCCTGCCCAGTGTGGATCGAGAAAGCCCCTCGGCCCATGTCGCAGACCGGATCAGGTGACCGCTTCAGGGTCAACCCAGGTTGGTTCGTGACATGAAAAAACTATGATATCCTTGATAGTGATCCTTAACTAAGTAAATTATTTTCTATGATTATGTGTATTTTGAACACTTATATATTATGCTTATGATATGTTTTCATTGATCATGATTGATTATGTATGATTCCATAGACCTATTACATATGTATTTTGTTATGATAAAGCATTATTCCATGATTTATGATTAATTATATTTGACTGATTGGGTACGATTATTGTATGTTATGATCAATTTATCATACCCTAATCCTTATATTATATTAAATTACAATCATTGATTAATATATCTTATGTTTACCCTTATTAAAAATCTAATGTCACCCATTATTATTTTTATTTCCCTTGGTTATAAAAAAGGATTTAAGTAGGGTATATCTAGGAAGTGTACTATAAGAGAAGATATTTGTGGGATATGTTGAATAACTTTTATTAAATAAGATGATAATGTATCTAGTTTCCAAATCCTCTGAACCATTATGTTTTAGGGAGTATTTTGTTAAGAGATGTAATGAATATTCATATAAAATGATTTTATTTATATACATGAAAGGATTGGGTTGCCTTAATAATTTGAAGATACCAAGTTTTTTCCTAGATAAAGAAATCATGGTATCTTCAAGAGGGTGGGGGGGATTGAATCTATAAAACAAACTAATTATTATTTCCTACTACAAAATTTAATGTTCAATTTTTTTAAAAAAAATAAAAAATAAAAAAATAGATTCTATAAAAAATAAAATATTAAGAGCTAGAAAATAAGACCAAATATGAACAAAAAATCAAAAATAAAATTAATAATTTAAATTAAAAAAATATGGTGCTTTGGATAACAATAAGATTACCCTTATAAGGTATATTATATTACCAAAACTTCCTCACATGGAAACTATTTTATTTTATCCCAAAATAGAAAGAGGCTTGATAACTTAAACAATGGTATCCATGTTGTATACAAGGAACTTCATTAATGTAAACCATTGATAGGTACATGTTCTATATAGGCAACTCATTTGACAACCCCATAAGAATTAGGTATCTCTATCCATGATCTCCTCCTCGATCAACATGATTGGAAACAAGTTTTTATTAGGAACTGGTCATAATTCATAGTTTGGAAGATTATGTTTCTTATCCTATCATACTCATCAATCATGTAGGATCAAAATATGTGAGAACATAAAAATTATAGCTTTTACAATGAAGTTACTCACAATATAAGATCTATGAAAACATTGAAAAAATATAATCAGATACACTCAATGGTATAATGATTATGAACATTTTGATTTTAACTGATTTAGTATATTTTATTCATAAAAGATATATTTTTAATTTATAGACATTAGTGTAACTAATTTAATAGAGATATTTTTTTTGGCTATAACTGATTCATAAGTATCTCTATATATCTATGAAAGAAATTCAATAAGGATTCTATAAGTTCTGAAATTTATACAAATCACTTCAGTTCATTGGAATATAAATATTCAAAAAAATTAATCTATAAACATAAAAATGAAATAAAAAACTTCAAGTTAAATCATAATCAGTATAAATTTTGTTGTGATTTTCAAAGAAAATGATTTAAAGGAGTAATTTGACTCAACATAATCTTAAAAATTATATCATTTCCTAATATTATATCACCTTCTTTATCATACTTGATTAATGTGACATGATATTTGATTACCATCATATGGAAGTGAATCCGATATCCCGTATCAACACTCTAGCCTAATCCACTACCGTCAAAATAATCTCAACATCATTATCCTCATAAAATATTCCTTTCTAGATCCATATCCACTGCTTCACCTGTTTTGGTGGAGAAAAGCCTTTTCCCTCATATTTTATTTGGATCAACTTTATATTACTTGGATATAAATTGTTTTATGTTTTCAATCCACTTTACGATGCTTCATGTTGTTGAGAATTACCTTTTTCATCCCTTATGTCCACTCCTCTATATTCATGATTATCATTTGATATCTTTATGTCCATAACAATCACACCAAAAAAAATATCCATTAAAAGAATATAAATTTTAGGAATTTATAATCATACTCATTTTTACTTTTATCACTTTATAGGATTCTTTATTATGGAACCCATGTATTTAATATTTTTTATATTTCCAAAAAAATTCACCTAATTTGTGGTGTATTTTATGAATTAATTATTTAGTGGAATAACAACATTTTTGTCTTTTTGAGAGTAACACATGTCAATATTTCTCTAAGGTGTGGGAGATTGTGTATTTGGATCAATCAACACCATTATTTTAACAATTATCAAGCTTCACATTTATTTTTACTTAATTATTAAAACAACATATTTATGGGAAATTATCCAAATTCTCATTTATATCACTGCATTTCATCTCCACATTATGAATATCCCACACATCCAAATTTATCAATTTATTGTTAGGAGTCGAGATACATTCTTGGTCCTCATGTTTTCACCATAAATAGTTAATCTCATCGGAAATATATTACATTCTTATTATTTTACCCTTTATTGTATTATTCATAGTTTCAATGATTCTAGACTATTATTCATTTTTTATTTTCTAATAAGCCTCTTTTTTTTGAGTTTTATAGATTTAAATATTTTAACCATTCAATTTATACATTGAAATAATATATAACCTTTTCTTTCTACTATATATAAATTTTGGAATAATGAACAACACCATTGGCCTTCTGTGTTCTGGCCCTCCAAACATCAATTTATTTAAGAGAATATTCTATTTCAACCTTGAGATCAAATATTCCATTACCTTCAATGTCTTTAACATCATTTTTCTTTGGTTGTGGTTTATTTATGATTTACACAATGAATTATTCATTTAGGTGTTTTAATAATCAATTTGTTTCACCTCCACCTCTTCTAAGATGACATCCTCATGTGAAATAATTTTTTTACTAATAAATATTTTCTTTTTTTGAACACATCATGAATTTAATATACTTTTATGATATATTTTTAAATTATTTATCTTTATTATCATCTTATAATATCTTAGGA
This sequence comes from Viscum album, assembly GCA_963277665.1. Classification (NCBI taxonomy): domain Eukaryota; kingdom Viridiplantae; phylum Streptophyta; class Magnoliopsida; order Santalales; family Viscaceae; genus Viscum; species Viscum album. Next base: position 1,082,509,957 of record OY728159.1, read on the forward strand.
CACTTAATAGTGTGGGGTCCTACCCTTCTGTACTAGAATATGGTGAGTGGAATCCTTTCATTGAATTATTATTTTCCCATTTTAGATTTAAGGAATTAAAAGACATAAACTCGTTAACTTCCCTATATTTGGGATAATCCTCCAATGTGAGTGTTTTAATTTCATTCAAGGCCACTTTCCTAGAGTCATCAATTTTCAAGGACTTGTTTTCATTATTCCTCATCTCATATACAATAAGTGTGTTTTGAGGACAATTTAATGTGAATTCCTTTGGATCCTTATCTTCGAGCACTAAGATTTTCACATTGAACTTAGGTGATAATCTTCTTAGGATCTCCTTTATGATTTTGATATCATCAAGGGTTTATCTAAATCCACACATGGAATCTATAATAACATTTACACAATCGAAGAATACATGAATGGAATCATTTAGGTGTATCTATAAATCTTTATACTTGATCAATATAACCTTAATTTATCTTCCTATAGATTAGAATTTCTTTTATAGAGGTTTAGAATATTTTCCACCTAAAATATGGAGATTTACATAGTACCACCTTAATTTATAATTCATTAGACAATGCTCACCCTAAAGGCTTGACTCCTTTGGAATTTTCATCTTTATCCCTACATTATTTATTTGATAATTCTTCACTTTCCTTACTAGCCAAGATCCCATGTATGGAAATAATATAGGTGTCTATTATTAATGATTGAAAATAAATATGCATTAAATTATTATATAATATAAAATTCTTACTATCGAAGATTGTATTTTCCTTGTGTTTGATGATTGTTTCAACTGATTATAAGAGATACATTTCTTCATAAAACTATTTATATGATAGAAATTTTTGGTATAAAACATCGTAAATACCCAGGGGTGAATTAGGTTATGTAAATTTATAAAAATGAACCTCACTAATGATTTTGTTCTAATTTTAGTAGGAACATGTCTCTCCCTTATGAAAAAATTGAAACAAAAATGAATGTAAAAAAGAGACACAAGTGATTTTTTACTTGGTTCCCCCAAACCTAGGTAATATAAGGAGCATGCAATGTGATGTGTCAATATATTTGAATCACTAATCATAGTAGTTTTTCCTTTAAAATTGATAGTGTCCATTATGATAATCCATATTTATAACCCTCCCAAATTATTGAATTCACATCTCTCAATTGCTTATTAATATCACCACTCCTCTAAGATAAAATATCTCAATATTCCTGAACCAAGAGTGAGATTAAACTATCAATATTTAAAAAAGAAACTCCTCATTTATCCTTGTGATGCGACTCATTGATATTCTAGTGAGATAGACTCTTAGGTCCTTCTTTCTACCATATTCTATTCTATCATGGATATGTGATTCTAACCCTTGTAATCAATGACACTCCTTTCATTTTTATAGATAGTGATATATATTTATTATTGAAATAATATCCAAGTTACCCTTATTTTATATCTACAACTAAACATTAAAAATATGAGGAAATTCATCAAAAATAAACCTTTTCTTACAATTTAGTTTCCAAAGTTTTATTTACAAAAAATACCTAAATGATAGGATCCTTGAATTCAAGATATTTTACTTTAGTTGAATTTGTTGTAGCATGGGCCCTATAATAACTATGCTATTCATTTCTTTACATGATTTTTTTTATGATTATACAAATTTTTATAATACCACAACATGAAATATTCTTTTATAGTGAAAATCAATTTTGCACTAATCTTTATGGATTATAATCTTATATTCATAGTATAGAGAAATAATAGAGAATAACTTTGATTAACCTTTTCAGTACACGCGCCTCTTTCAACAACCCACACACCTTTTTCTAGGTGAATCACCAGATATCAACACCAATTACTTAATGACATAAACAAACCCATTTAATATTCATTTACCTTCTAACTCCAAACAATGTTAGACCTATCTTCTAGGTGGTCACCATCATAACATGAATCACCATTCAAAATACCAACTTCTAGATTTGTTTAATCTAACATAGCTTAATTTCAACATTACTTAAATAATTGAATCATGATTTATTACTATTTTATATTCCTTAGGGATGAGTTATTCCAAAATTTCCCCAAACTCACCTCATGTTGGATCTAATTTAATCTTATGTCGTTCCATTGTGGTGTGTCAATATTCCTCACAACATAGTCATTCTATTAGACAAAAAGATTTAATCTTATGTGAGGCTTGTTATGATGTGATTCCTAATGTTGTGAAATGAATTATATAAAGTAATTAGAACTACTCTCTCATTCTATAATTCTTTAAACCAACTACAATATTAATTTCATCAAGTATTCATGTATCCTTAAACCCTTTTATAAGTCTCTTCACAATCTATGTCAATAAAACTACCTATAAATACTCTAAGGGGATTTATTCAAACAATTACCATGTTTTCAGAAGTGATGAAAAATTAATTAAGACCCACACATCATAATAAGACTTCACATTAACAAAAACAACTAAATATTAATTACATAAAAATATTTTATATAATAAGATTCTAATGTTGATTTTTACATCCTCACACAAAACATTTACCACAAATTGAAAACTTTGTTTATTATGGAGTGGTACGTTTAAATTTTCTCAAGCTTAACCATAAATTCAATAATGTTATTCACCCTAAGAATTTGATGACCACATTTTGGGCCAACTTTATTAGAACCACCCTATGTAATTTTCAGTTAAGTCTTTTCCATTCCACTTTTTTATAGATTTTTATTTTATCCCTATCAAAAAATATCAATCTATTTATAATAAAAAAAATTCATTATATATACTATAATAACAAAATTTAGACGTATATAACTTCTAAATATATACCATATGTTCTTCCAAATGAAATTCATTTTGAATCAATAAACTCCCACTGAAACAAAAAATCACTAAGGACAAAAACATCAATAAGTATATTTCCATGCTATGATTCCACCTTTCATGAAGATAAAGCAAAATTATGGAACCCTAATTTGTGAAATTTATTCTTCCCCTTCAGGTTTTTAGGGGCTACCCTCTATATCTTCTTTTGTTTGGTTGCACAAGCAATGTCGATTCCCTTACTTTCCACCCTTACGCCTTCTATTTTGGGGGTGTTCTATATGTGAATCTCTAGTTAGTCAAGGTTTGAGACCTCCTCCAAAAACCTCCCTTAATTTTAGACTCAATTATTATTTAATTTATTTACTATTTTCTTGGGGATTTAATGCTGATTCCATCAGATCAAGGTGGAATTGACTATGTGTTAAGGTTCATTCATTATTCTTGTGATGGGGACACCTGTAATTCCATATTCATGTAATTACCTAGGGATTCATGGGAGGAACATAAAATAGTAATTTTTATTAAGTTTTATCTTGGATTTAAATTAAATTAATTGTGGGAATGATGCTGATTGATAGTTTTCTCTCCCAGGATGGTGCTAGGATTATGGAATGGACTTTTCATGTGAATTTGGTTACAGGTTGGTTGTAATGAGGCCATACTGTTGGTGTTTAATTAATTATACCAAATTATATAAATTTTATATTATATTATAGATTTTTTATTAAATATAGTTTTGGTTCTTGTAATTTAATTAGGATGTTATTTCTTGGAATATTTTTTTCGGTGATGGTTTTGGATTTAAAAAGGATTGGTTGAGGCTTGGAAGTAGCTACCACACTATGGATAAAATAGGAGGAAGATCTAATGAGGTGGGTGGTCTATGTAGTTTCTCTAGGGTAATTATTCTTTTTATTATTTTGTATGGGATATGTGGTCTCTCCACCGAGGCTATTGACCCCTTTCCATTTATTTAAAATTAATTTTTTTGATAATTAAAATGAAATGAAATGTTTAATTTAAAATGGAATACCTTGGACCAGGTAAATTCGAATAATCCATGATGGACCCTTGATAATTATATTTCTTTAATTTTCCATGTATGATTGAGGAAGGGACTATTATTATGACAACCTGGTACATCCATACCCTTAAAGGGGAGTGACTAGAGTGATTCTTACTTAGTGGCCCTCATTTACGAGATCCTTAAGTCCTCTTGGTATAGTAATAGTGAAATAGATGTTTTTAGACCCATGTGATGTGTGTGAACCTAATAATACCTTAGATCCATTTGGATCATTGAATTGAATATAGGAGAAGTGTCGCTCCCCCTTGATATGTTTCCGTCTATGTGAGTAAACTGTGGGTAGATTGTTGATATGGTGGGGTGTGTAGACTGACCTTTTATGATCTTGGACATTGAGATGGGTCATGTTCTATATCTCTAGATTGTTTACAATGAGTATTAACATATGAGGTAAATTATAATTGTTATTTTTTGGGAGACATGAACCCCAATGTGATAGGAACTGTATGGAGGCTTATTTATTAAATCGAGAACCCCAAGGGGGTGCCTCTACTTTTTTGATCACCTTAGGGAACTTAGATCGGTGCCCCAATGATAAACCGACAGTGAGCATGTAAGATTGGATGTGGATAGTGATGCATATTTTTTGTGTTGGATCAACACTTTCTTCTTTTAATTTATTTTATATGATATGGAAACACAAATGGGGTTGGTGTTTATATTGTTTTAGTAAGAAGAGGGAATTTGGGTTGTTTTTATCTTAACTGAAAAGAAAAAATCCCTAGTAGGGAGGTCTATGATACTAAATAAAACTCCCATAGTATGGTGGTTGGTGATACTAATGAAAACTCTCCTAGTAGTTAGGTATGCTGTAGTTTTTATAAGTCTACCATGGATTTGGATTCGTGAATATATTGGTTTCAGGTAAAAGATAGGTCATTCCATGTGTGAGTTGGAGGTATTTTGAGTTTTTTGGAAAGCGTGGTTGAGTCTCCCACACTTCTTGGGATCAACTGCTGGGAACCATTTTATACTAGGATAGAGCATTCCCCATATTGTGATTCTAGTATGGAGTAATATTTATGTAATTATCATGTATATTTTGGGTGAGTTTCTTTCCTGGGTTGTTATGAATATATACTGGGTTAAAAGAACCCCAAATTAGTTATTATGGTTTGAATGATCATTGTGACATGGTCATAGACACTCCATATCTGACCAAATAAGGCATGGTCAATCAGGGTTTTAGACCTATGGATCGATGGTGTTTTATTTTTTATTTAATTATTTCCTACAGTTTATTTATTATTTCGAGCCTTCCACATGAACATATCATTATATTTATGGTATGTAAAAGACCATGTTGGTGGTTCCAAACTGATTTTTTTAATCACACCTTTATTAGGCTACCATTGAACATAGGTACCCATGCATACTCTTACTTAGTTACAGGTATATATTGGGTCATGGCCTGGGGATTGATCGTTGAGTAAGAAAGATCAGAGTATGGAGTTGGGGATGAGTTGAGGCCTTGATTTGGGAGTAGATCCTCAGTTTTATTTTAATTATTTTATTCATTATATATATTTTAATATTATAGTGTATTTTCAAGTCTGTATATATATATATATATTTGAATATTCATATTATTATTATCATACTTTTAATTTATCCTGTGTACTATGGTCATTTTCTGTTGTGAACGATACTTGGTTATTTATTTTATGATTTGAAAATATAATATTGAGAGTATATTTTTATCAAAGTTCCACCATATACCTACACTACTAGTTCTCAAGTATAAGAGGACGTAAAACTGAGGTTATATAATTCCACCAATATAGTTATTGCCCAATGTATTTCGGGACAAGATGTTACATTCTTGAACATTTTTTTATCTATCCTCAATTTTTGATGGATTTAGAATGAGGATTATCACTAGGGGTACCCTTTGTATATATTGGGACTCAGAAGAAAATACACGAGTCAATGGATTCACAAACACTTTCTAAGGAATCATGAATGCTCTAAGGGGAGATATCACCTTCAACATGTGATGAAAGAGCTTCAATAATAAAATAGAGCCTCTAATATATTTTTAATGGATTATAAAAATTAACTACATTTATAATAGATTGTTAAATCCTATTATGTTGCCATCATAAATGCTCTTCATGTATTGAATAACATATACTATATGAAATAGATCATGTATCATCGCATGACACTCAAATATTAAAACTATTAGAGTGTTTATTCATGTAAAAATTTAATGAATGAGGTATTTAAACCATAAATTAAGAAAGTACTTGGTTCATAACTGATGGAAATGTGTGTGAGATGAATGTTTAACCAAACCTGCATCACTTTACTAATAAAACAAGCATAAGTATCAACCACAACGTCATACCCCCCAACATGGAATGGTGGTACATTTTTAGTTCATATTTGACTTGTTAATCATTAAATAGTAAAGGTTGTGATGAAATTATATGGTTTATATGAGTAGGATTTCATATAGATATAAAAAATATGCAATTGAGGGAAAAATTAGTTTTATGTACTAGATGACGGGTCATACTATCATGAAACAAAAAATTAATTAGGTTTTAAGATATTATTTATAATAAATGGATGATCATAGGCTATCTCACAAGGAGCTATGGAAGTTTAATGTGTAAATTTTCATTATATTTTACAAAAATATACTAAAAAGTTATAAGGGTTAGGGGTGTTTCAAATAATGTTTTAAAATAATACAATGAAACAAAAAAAAATTGAATTTAAAAGTTAGTTTTGAAAAAAATATTAGAATTCTAGAGAAATAATAGAATGAAATCATAAAAATCAATCTACTCATGTTGGGAGGTTCATTGGTCTCAAAACTCTATAGGATTTATGTAATTATTTGGTATATGTTTATGAAAATATTGATTACCCTTTGGACCCTTTGGAATAAAAGGATTTGATGTGAAACTTGGAATAACTATCATATAACTGAGTTTAATAACTTACGTGAGGGGTAGGGACTAGAAAATTTCATTAATATCTATTTTTCATTTAAAAATAAAGGGAATATTTTATTTTTCAATAATCATAGAACAAGTTTTCCCACATAAAATGCAAAACCAATTAGTTAAAGTGGAGTAGTTAATTTCATTCAAAGTATAAAAACAGAGTGGCATAAAAATAAATTATTTTTATATATAAAAACATTGAATTTTTATAAAATCAAATTAAATCTAACAAATAGAAAATTAGGTTCTGTAACTCCCACTCTATGTTTATATCTTCCATGCAAAAATTGATCACCGTTTAGCTAGAAATCTAGATGAAGAGGAAGATCAAGTGGAACCCTATCTTCATCCTTGATCTCTTCATAATTATAGGTAGATATAGAACTTCTATGACGATGACAAGAACTCCGTATATCTATAAAATTCATCAATTCACCCCTTATTTTAACTTATAATTATGGTTCCCTTAGTGAAAAATTAATGGAAAAGTGTAAGGTTATTTTTTGAACATAAGAATTTAAAAACCACTTGGCTTGAGGATTTGGTTATGAGATAGTCTTATCATGATTTTGAAAAAACTAAAAATTTATTTCCCAACCTCTTTAATATCTCCACAAAAAATTTGGTATTAAATGTAATTATAGAACTTTAGAGATATTAAAATCATATAAGTAACCCCTTGACTATGAATGATTAATATTCCCTCCAATGTTTTAAAATTTCACACTATTTATTAGACGAATTTAGCTTAGGTGTTTTTAAAAATTATCAAACACCAGGTCAAGGATATGTTCACAAAATTTAATCATAATTATTTTGATATATTATTTGAAATGTGAATTTTAGTCCACATGTGAGATTTATATCTCATGTAGTTTGGCCGATTTTGATAGAATTTCATCATGAGCTCTCCAAATATCTCCATAAGAAAAGTAATCATAAAAAAGTGAATTTTACCATTTTAAAAATATTTTAAATTATTTAATTGAATAAAATAATATTTTATATTTATTAATATATTTTTAATTTATCATAAAAATTAGTTTAAAATAGTTGTATAAGGGTGGAATAAAATATTGAATCATGGTGTGATCACACCCCCATAATTAAAAATTTTTACTTGTAAGAAAAGTCACATTTTAGAAAATGATTCATGAAGATATTCCCTTTTTAATGAATATTTAACATTCATAGTAAATTAAATTCATGGTAGAAATTTTAGAAAAGTAAGAACCACACTAAGGAGTGAATCTTAATAAGCATGGAAATGATTGTCTCAAAAATTATGTTAGAACAAAATTCATGGATATGTATGACACTAATATTATCAAGGAATTAAAAATTCAACCATGAAAATAAATTCTCATGTGTGAATCTGGAAAAAATTTCATACTAATCCTTCCAATTTCTATCCACTAAATATAGGTTATTATAAAACATTTATTCTGACCTGATTAGTTCCACTGACCTATCCAAAACCCCTTGTAATAAAATTTCAGTACTCACTCACTTATTAATTCTAAGAAGTAAAGCCACAAGATCCTGACCCAGTTCTCCCCATATGTTGTAAATTTTATCACTCTCTACATTATTTATTTTTGTTTTTTTGTTTTTAGGGTATAAAATAGTCCTATTATAGTCACACATGTATATATAAATCTAACACAGTAGTGAAATAGATTATATAAGCAATGAAAATATATAAAAATAATTTTGGAAATATTATTACCATTAACCAAACTTATATATGACTTAAATTAAGTAAGAAATAATTATACTTCATGGTTCATTTCAATGATTTTTGAATATGTTAAATGAAATAACTATCCAATAAAATACTCACAAAGATAGTAACAACATATCAATAGTTTTATTTAGATATAATTGATCATATCATTGAAAAATTATCAATTAGTCTACAATCTCCCATTAACATTAAATTATTTCTTAAAATCACACTCTATCAGTGAAAAAAAATTTATTTAAATGTTAAAAAAATATGAAAAAGGGATATTTAATTTACATCTTCTATAAATTACATGATGATATGGGAATTTAAAATGAGTATTTCAGAAAAAATAAAAAAAATTATAATAGATAAAAAATAAAATTAAAATACAATGTAGTATAAAAAAAATATAAAAATAATAATGAAGATAAACTTACTAACTCAGGAATTATCTACCCACACACCTAAAAAATTTCAGTTTCCTCATAGAAAAGAAAGAGAAGGTGTAAAGGAAATAAATGACCAGGTGAGTTTCATCGATTGATATCATCATAAAATTAGAGTGCCTATACTGGAGAGTCTATAAGGGTTTTATGGGAGTTATTTATCCATTTCCCATTGAAAATAAATTTATGTTGTATTTTTTAATTTCTAACCTACACAACCCCAAAATGATAGACATTAGTGATAATATATAGGGAAAACTAGTTGGAATGAAGATTACCTTGGTATTTTTTTTCCTTTCATTATAAAGGATGAATTTTTTTCTAATGGAGAATTAGAGATGAAGGATGAGGTGGTAATGGGTATCCTTGGTTCTCTCATTATCGGATTTAGTATTCTCATATGATTCTCTTCGCATTTCATCCTTCTACTAAATATGTAATTAACTATGTTCAAATATATATGATTGATTAATATTAAATTATATATAAATCCAATATATATCAAGATCTACCTATACTGAGAGTTTATAATATTTTCTAAATGTTATCCTGTAAGGTGACATTATAATGGGGGTTTAAAATATATATGAAAATCCCATTGTATATTATCAAAGCACATAGTAGAATCCTTTATATTAGGTTATATAATTTTTCCATGATTTTATTAACTTACTGATTTAAAATATCTTATTTTCCATTAGTTTTGGAGTGATATATAGTGTAAAATTTATGAAAAACCATACACTTATGGATAAATGTTTTTAGGTTGGAAGTAAAAGAATGAGTACCATAATCTATAATGATAAAACTTATTAAACCAAACCTATTGTTATTTGATATTTCATGAATTCAAAAACAACTCAAGGGTCATTGGTTATATTTTAATTTTATTACACACATTTAGAGATATAATCCACAACCAATAGGATATAAACAAATCCAAATGAATTTATAAAGGGCCCTAAGAAGTCAATTCCCCATGCATCAAATATATCGTATAATAACATGGGTTGCTGGGATATTTAATTCCTTTGATAGAAATTACCTTTGAAATGAAATCATATAAAATACTTAAAATAATTGATGAGAATATATATATATATATATATAATGTGGGCCAATAAAGTTCATATTCAAGGACATTTGGATTTGTACATTGAGAGATAAAGTAACCTCCACAATATAGATTTTGGAAGAATCTTAAATGAGATGTAAACTCATGGTCGGGGATACACAAATAAAAAAATGTTCACTGAAAATGCGCTATGAGTATGGTTCATCCAAAATATACTAGCATGTTTAATTCTTAATTATATGGTATTGGGTGGTGATAAAATAAGTGTAAACCCTAGAATCCCCTTAAAAAGTCAAAATATGTATATACCAAGGGGTAAAATACACACCATCACAAATGTTGTCATTAGGGGAAATCTATAATTGGGAGGGTTAAGTTATAAATGTGGTATGATAGTAGTTAAATTATAATAATGTGGTTATCTATCACATTTTACACTCTTAAATTGTCTCAAACATCTTGGTTAAACTCTTCGAGAAGGATACCTGGCCATATGAGGTGGGTTACAGACTTGGTATTATTAATGAGAAACTAAAGGAAAACATTAAAAAATAAATAGAATTATGTTTTACCCAAGTATATATGAATAGAATTATTCTAAGGAAAACACAATAGAAAGAATTTATTTTCAGTGGTTATGTAGTTTTCCTGGGAAGGGTCAAGGGTACGCGAGGCATACCCAATGACATGAGTATCTTTCTCAACCCTTTATAATAAATCACCCCTAACTAAAAATTTATAGACATCACACATAAGATCAAATAAGATATCCCACCATGGGGGTGGATAATGAGATGTGATGTGAGAATCATATATATTTAATTAAATTTACCCTAACAATTTATAAAAAAACTGAAAATATTTTTTTGAAAATCATGATATGGAAAGTGTGATATTACTAAATTCCTTAATAAATTAGTGGTAGAAACCAGCATAAAATGAGAAATATTTCACATCATGAATACATTTTGAATATTATAGGGAGGGAATTATTTTAAATTTTTAATTTATAAATTTGAATTTATTATCATGAAATTATATTCCAAAAAACACCCCCTCTATACTATAAATTATAATTTTTAATAATTCAATATTCATTAATAATTAATGAAATTATGGAGTATAAATCCTAGTTTTTATAAAAACTAATAAAATGAATACCCATGAAATGTAAAATCATACATGAAAACATCCATGTAATTCTCAAGGTACTTAGAAAAAATACCCAACATAAAATTATGAAAATTAGAAGAATAATTAAATAGAAAAAATAAATCCTTATATATAAAAATGTGTCCAATGGATAGGTAAATGTTAATTTTTATTGATCGTAAAGGGTTAAATGGATTTGGAAATAATATTAATAGACATCAAGGAAATAATAATAGGATATACCAAACAATATTTTTAACATTTGGTCAATAAAATGTAGAAGAATGTGGTCCTTTTTCATGAATTTATTTATCTAATTGTAGTTTATACAAACTACCTAAATATTTTTCACATGTATTAGAACTAATTCATTAATTTTATTGGAAATTATTTTTATACCAATTTTTATAGGAACAAATTTCACTGGACTAACTCATTTATTATTATATATTTCTTTGATTATCCCACCAACAAGTAATTTGTGAACTTTAATTTTTTACACTTCACTGATGTTGGGACTTAACTGATGTTGATATTTCTTTATGAGCATAGGCTCATCCTATAAAAGTTTTTGATGTATAAAAATTTATGGGATAGTATTCACAATATCAACCAATATCAACATCATCTCCTTTTATCACTCTCTCAAAGAGGACAAGAAATTAAAATTCCTTCTTTAGAGAGAGGTTATTGTAAATAATGATAGAAAATTGGTCAATAACCTCAAAATAGGAATATTTTAAATTTGAGGGAAGTAGTTTTAATTCCAACACTAATGAATTTTTTTATTGAGGGAATGAATTTATGGGGAGTGAGGTCAATGAAAATATATTTTGTAATTTTTATTATTTATATAAATAGAATCAATGGAAATGAGATTTTTAGAATCATCAACACTCATGGGTACCACATAATGAACACATTCATCAATTAAAATAAATAATCAAACATTTACAAACAAAAAATAGTCAAAATAATAATTATAACCTAAATAATTAAAGAGTTAATAAAAGGAATAAGAATCATAATTTTGTTCAAGTAAATATTTTTGTGTGTGTGCATTATTGTAGATAATTTCCATCGAATAGGTAAAAGAGCTGAGTTAACATGAAAAGGGTGTTTCATTGCAAAAAGGATATTGAAACACACCTTTTCTCCCTTGAATTCGATGGACAATGTTCCACTATGAATGAAAATAAATTTATTTACTATTTTGAGATATAGAATTTTATATATGATGAGATAATGTCCCTGGGTTAAGGTATCTTCCACCTCAAGTACATAATTTTTTTAAGGAAGATGAGATTCTTTACTTAAATAAGGATATCCTTGGTCACTCCAGTTGGGTGTGTTATGCTCTGGTTGGTGAGTTTAAATAGGATTTTAATTAGTTGACGCAACATAAACCATAAATAAGTATAAATAGAATGAGAAATCATGTAATTTAAGTACTTAAATCAATAACTACATCAGAAAAGAAATTCTCCTATATTGTTCACATAATCGTAAGAATTATTGGTTTTTTAAATTTTTTTGGCACCAATAGTTTATTTAAGGATGAGATATTCCACTTGAGGTTAAATCTATAATTACCTTTCATTCACCACCTATGAGCATAATGTTTTTTAGAAAATTTTTATACCATGTAATTTTACTACTTTTAACAAGATAAGGATGTTAGCTTTCACATTTTTACAAGAATCCATGATAACTTTATGAATTTCATTATTAAATGTTTTCATGGAATGAAAAAGTATTTGGGGAAAAATAATAAGAATGGATAGATTCAGAGAATTTTTAATGATAAGTTTTTAAAAGTTTTTATATACATTAACTTGAATATTTTGATTTTTAAGAATGATATTTTTCTAGTAGAGGAAATACCAATTGTATATAATAATTATAAGTAGAAAGTAATTTAACATTAAGAAGGGTAATTCCAAATAAATTATATTTTTCTTTATGATTGCAAATAGGTTGTGATGATTATTTTCTAGGACCTTTAATTTTATCTCATCGATGGTGTTTTACTTTGGAACCACTTGAGTCTGTATGTCTTTAATTATGGATTCAGTGGTTTACTAGATATAGAGTTTGTTTATATCTATTTGTTTCATTAGGTCTCCTAGGCTAGGATTGTGTTTTGGAGGGGGTTATTTGAAAATCCTTTATGGTGGTCGAAGATTTATGGGTGATGGTAGAGGATGTATACCCTACCCCAGGTGGTTTTATAACAATTGAGGTTGGTTGGAATACCCCTTATTATAGGCTCGATTATCATTCCATATATAGTTAGATGGATATTGTGTTCATTCATAATGGGCTGGTTGTATGGATGGCCTAGGAAAATTTACTCATAACCATCAAAATAGTATCTCAACAATGAGAATTTGTTAGAAAAGTGAGTTTCAGTGGAATTTATTCCACAATTAATTGGAGGATAAGGTTAGGATTTCTCATGGGAAATATAAATTTGATGAATTAGCATACTTAACTCTTGAAAATTTTCTTCCACCTTCTTCTAAAAATGAAAACATGTCACCTCATGGAAACCTATAATGGCTATGTTATCTATTAAACCAAACTATTAAATGTTTTATACTATTTTTTGATGAGTTCCCTCATAGATATTAGATTCTTGTCCCTTAGGGTACCATATATAATAACATCAATCATATTATGACTAATAGTAATTAAACCTTTATTAAAATATTGAATTAAAAGTTTATCACTTATTTTTTGGTGTGGATAAATCATGAATAGTTTTTTAACATGTTCCAATATTCATATAATATTTACCCTTATGGTTTTTTTTGTAACGAACTGGCGTAGGGTGTCATATAACTCAACTCCCAACCCAATATGTCATAATTTCCAAAGGGTATTCCCAATCCCCATGAACTGGAAACAAGTGACTAGGAATAAAAGAACTAAACAGGTAATGATTTATCCCACATACAATGAAAAAAATAAGTAGTGTAAACAAATGTAAGAAGCTATAAAACATGGAATAAGAAGCATTAATATATAACACACAAGATAAAACAATTATATAATAGAGAATAAAATATAATGAGATACATAAAATGATAAATATAAAATACAACAGGCCTAAAATGACAATAAAAAACCCAAAACCAATAAAAATCTCAAAACTAAATATAATGAGCCTCCACATAATCCATGACCCCCATACCACACAATATAACCCTTATAATATCAATATTGAATAATAAAATTAGAACAAACATGGGCCTGTAAAAATATATACATGAGATAAACATCCCTATAGGTCACCACCCATCGAATCTATGTAGTCAATCCCATTTTATATACTAAAAATACTAGTTATAAATACATTATAAAAATATTAATATTTCACAAGACTTTAAATAAGGATACAAGAAACACATCACAATTTTGTTAAAAACCATTTTCTCAATTTTATTAAAATGAAAAAAGACACTTGGAAAACACGTTTCCTTGACCGAAGCCCCATTTTACTAAAATAACTTTTTTAAAGTCCCACTTGAAAGCCATTTCATAAAAACCCATTTAGAAATTCATATTTAAAATCATAAAGGGGTTTCTAATTTTAAATGTTTTTCCAAAACATCTATCAAGACCAATTTCCAAGTAAAACTATGCACTGCGGCCTAAAACTGGGTTTTCAAAATCTACACACATTAGAGTTTCAAAAAAATCTCTTTGCACTTTCTCAAAAAAATCCAATTTTTTTGGATTTTTTCATATTTTAAATAATTTCATTGAAATTCATTAATAAAACATTTTTAAAGCACATAAAATCAACACCTTTACCTTCCTTATTCTTAAAAACCTTTCAAAAAACCCTTTTCAAAATATTTAAAAGAAAATCATAAATTGAAAAGTAAATAAATCACAAAAACATTCCCCCATATTTTAAAGGCTCATAATAACGAGAGACAAAAAAAGTTCAAATGTTCTAAATAATAATCAAATAAATAGGGTATACAATTTATTCTAAAGGAGAAATCCTCTAAAACTATCCTAAATAGGATCATTGTTTCATGGGATCTAAGAAATGGGTATTAATCAATGGTATATCAAATGAATTATATAACTATTCATTGACTAATCCCTAAGTGTACATAATGAGTGTTATAAGAAATCTGAGTCTTCCCCTAAGAACTCTTCATCCCTTACGATCTCTTGGTCCCATCATCCCATGAGATCTATCTGTCTCATGGATAAGAGTCCTCCCATAGTTTCTCTCAGTCCCATTAGAGAAGGTTCCCTCATTGGACTCTATCGATCAGATATAAAATATCCCTAAATATTTTTTCAACCAAAGTCACAACTTCAACAACCTATGTCACCTAAATTGAGCTCCAAGATCTTCCATGATAAGTCAAATAGAGGTGAACACAAATAAACGATTTTATAAGTAAAATATAAAGCATTTGGAATAACTCACACCTCACCTCTTACACTTTAAAATAAATATCCCCCAACCATATCACACCATAAACAATATATAATTATGTATTAATATAAAACACTATATCATTTGATCACGTGCCACTATAACCATAAAAAATCACACATGTCTCAAGATGGTTTTATAAATTTAATGAAAAATCATTTTGTATAAAATGTAAAATGGGTCCCTTTTCCAAAATATGCTTGGAATTCAAGTCCAAACATAATATATTTCAAACTTATAATAATAAACTCTTTGGATTAAATTTTATTAATTTTTTTGAAATCCATTTGGAAATTCAAAGTTCCCTTAAAAAACATTTTAAATCAACCAAGGTCATAAAAAGGTTTCAAATACCATAAAAAATTGTTAACACACACTTTTAAAATAAAAAATACCATGATAAACATTTTTAAACACTTTAAAAAATTGGAAAACTTGGTTTGAAAATCTTTTGGGGGTAAATAAAACATTTTAAAAACCTCAACTGAGTACTGTCCACCATTTTCAAAACCAAAATCAAAATTTGAAATCCATTTAAGAATTTTTGAAAATACATGGTATGGAATCCCATTTCATAGAAAGTGTTAAAAGTATTTAAATAAATCTTGGACCCTCAAGGGTCATACATATTTTCATAACATAAATGAAAATTAATTCTAAAATAACAATCATTTAAAGGAATAATACAAAATGATGATAAAGAAACACTTACCTCAGTTCAATGGAAAATAATCCAAAATTCATCGCCTATGACATCAAACACTACAAAACACCAATAAATTCCCTCTAAAACCCATACATTAGTAAATACCCATGATTTGAACCAACCCCAACCCTAAATTTATCCAACAACAAGGTTAGGGTTCATGAGAAGTAGATAAATCGAGGAAAAAGGGATAATAGGAAGGATAAAGGGGTTTAAAAGGGTGTACCATGGAGGAATCCACTTGAAACCTGGGAGGAAAACCACTAAAATTATAAGGAGAAAGGGAGAAGAATAAATTAAGGGGAACCTACTTTATTTTAGTGATAAGGATAAGAAAAATGGGGTTGGAGGGTTAAAATATTATTATAGAAAAAAGTGGAATTAATCTTTTATTGAATTTGGTATAGTCTCATGGTTTTCCACACTATGCAACAACTATGAAAATGACACTACTTAGACAAAAACCACTAGAATAGTTTTATTTGGATTTCCCATGGCTGGAAAAACAATTTGCCAACCGTGCCAAGTGGAACTGTTAAAATGTAGAGCTAATTCACATTCTCTTCTAGACTTTCCGAACCGTGCACAATCTAAGTGCTGGAACTCTACGCCCATAAGTAACCCACATAATTTACCTAAGTAATCAAACAATTTTATCCAAAATTTGTGATATTAATTCCACTAAAAACATGAATGATCGAAATGAACTATACATAAGTGTTACTTGACACTATGTAAGGGTTATCACATTGGTTTACCTAAACTATGCAGCCTAACAATTTACCAAAAAAATATTATTTTTCAAATTTTCCATAAAAAATTCCCCCAAAATTAAAACTATCCACAAACTCCTAAGATGACATAAAATTAAAATCAAAATGATATATAAAATTTCATAATTCTTCTCATCATTCCACTTTATTACTGCAAAACGTCTGAGGTCATAATAGAGGACAACTACAGATGAATCCTAAAATGAATCCTTGAAATAAATTATATATCCCCCAAAAAATGGAAAAATCCTCAAGTAAAACCAATAAAAAACTTATCAAAGGAAATATTTAATAATGAATCAAACTAACATAGGCCCCTAAATTTTAAAAATGAGTTAAAATAGTAGAATAATTGATCTCCTATTTTTCAAAAATAATAGGATGTCACTAAGAAACCAGACTCCAAAAATCTATAATGGGAATTTACAACACTCCACAGGCCAATGAAAAAAAACACCTTGCTTAAAAAAAACAAAAATAAAGGTAATAAACCAGGAAAACTCCTAAATGACCTCAAATATGGATCACCAAACCAAAGGTTTCCCAAAACCAAGGATCATATCAATTAGGAACATGCATCATACTGAAATGACATTTCTCTAACCTTAGGGTCACTTGTTGCACATGAGTGTGTTGGGATCCATACCTTTAGAATATTGTCCCATAGTGACTCCAATAATAAACTTAACCTGAAGATATCCATAGGCTAACAAAAAACGATGCTACACCCAAGGTACACATGCGTTCACATCAGGTTCTCCATATCCATGAAAATAAGTACAACCCAATCCATAGTCTATACTATGTGAGGGAAACATTAATCATAGAAATAACGAGGCATGAAAATTTCCAAAAATGGCCACCACTCATAATGAATAATCAAATAAAATACCAACAAAGACTTCATCAAGCCAAAAAATCTATAAAATAAATTATCATAAATCCAAAAATGGTTGATCATTCTAAAGAGGAAGAACCAATAACTTGAATAATACCCCAAAAAATGACCACAAAATCAATACCAGACATTTTTAATATTTATCAAATAAACATTCTAAACTAGATCTCACATAAGAGTCTCCAAAAAACATAACCATGATAGGTCCACCCATCAAACCAAGGCCCACAACCTAAGAAACATGACCTACATGATTCCCACAAAAACTTTCTAAACCAACATTACCTTGAATATATCCAAGGAACACTACTAAGAGGATAATAAAATGCATTCCACTAAATTATGGGCCTAGATAGTGTTAATAAAAGGAAAGAAAAACCCCAAGAAAAACACTCTTCTACTATATTATAATTTTCTGGTAGGTTAAATCAACCCATGTGAGACATGAGAGAAACCCAATCATCTCTTCTAAAGCATAAAAAGCTTTCCTAAAATCACATGAAGGGAAAATAAAATCAGACACTTTTCTAAAACATTAAAATATCTTTCAAGACACACCTATTTTAAAATAATTAACCTCATAACAAAGAGTATCAAAAAACATTTTAAAACTAAGTAACCATTAAATTCATTCATATCTTTACTAAAAATAAAAAAGAAACCATTTTATTATTTCGAACCCAAGGCTTAAATCGACTTGTTCGATTTAAAAAATTTAAAAAATTTATTTAAAAAAACATCAACTAGTTTTAAAACTAGAAAACCCTTAAAAAGTTTATAATAAAAGTGAACACTTTACATTTAATATAATTACCAATAAATAACCCCTTTTAATCATGCTCCAATGGTTGTAACCTAAAAATTCCACACAATATAGTTTTTATAAATAATCAATTTTATTTAAAAAATTAAACCAACCTTTAAAAAAAATTAAGTGAAAAAATAAACCATTTAAAACTTTAAAAATACCATAATAACTTGATAAAAATTTAAATAATACTTAAACAAATTCCATGTTTTAAAATTAAATAAACAATTTCATAACATTTTATGAAACAAGACTCATTTTACAAATAGTCTCCTAGAATTTGTTTTAAATTCAACAACATTTTTATCTTAAAATCTAGATTTTATACACACCAAAACTGATTTAACACCACACATGAAATCATATAAAAAAATTCATAATATAATACTTAATAATAACCCAATTAAATGATGTAAATATATTATAATACACATATTAACCCTTTTTTGAATTACCCTAACACAATAGGAAATCCAAGCATCATGGGTTTTGAATATAAAATCATTTGAGATGCAGATCCATTCCCGATATGGCCGCATGGTTGATGACCACCTGATAATCTTGAATTTGTCCCTACAATATATCAAGAATTACACATTTAGTTGTTGTAGGGTTTTTAGGCCCATAAAGCTGACCTCACACTTCATCAACCTTTATTTCTCCATCATAAAAAACTGATCCACCAAAGAAACCCAATCAATTCATTTGAGGATTAAAGTTCCACTACTATAGACATATAATCACAATCCAAAAAAAATTAAATGAAAATATAAAATAAAAAAAATTGACCCCCCATTGAAACTTGAGGCTTAGGGTGATATATAGATCATGGCACTCTCTCTACACTAACCTCTTGGGTCATACAAACCTTATATCCTCACTACCAACACACCAAACAACAAGTGGGAAAAACCAAAATCTCAGTCCCACTGAGAACATAAGATTTTATGGAATTTTTTAATGAATCAACCTAGAGTGGCATCTATCCCAGCTCCTGACACAATCCATAACAAGGCCTGGAGGGTGTTCATGATCCCCATAGGTTGGGAACTAGTTCTTGACCGTCTCATAAAATACATTGGGGATGATTAGGATGTTATAAAATGATATAAAAAGGTAGTGTGAAAAATTAATAAATAATCTAATAAGGGATAAACAACACTAGCATCCAATATAAAATATACAAGTTCTATATAAAAGAGCATAGAATTAAATAAGATACTTAAAATGATAAAATTAAATCACAATTAACTAGATAGGCTGAGGAAAAAACCCAAAGATGAAGATAATCCCAATACAAACTCCAACATTCCTCTAGTGACCCACATTCAGTTTCCAACCCAACATCACCATTATACGATCAATAGGGAAGAATCAAATAAGAACCAACATGGACCTGTAAAAATATAGGCATGAGATAAATATCCTAGTAGGCTTCCAATGACCATATCTATGCAGATACCTTTTGTATTACATCCCCAAAATACCTATTTGTAATAAAATAGAAAATATAAATTTTTCATAGGCCTTTACATAAATAAACATGAAAAATATCACTACTATTTTAAAAAAAATTAATTAAATGAAAAAAATATATTGAAAAACACTTTTCCTTGGTCGGAGCCCATTTTTACCAAAACACTATTTTAAAGTAGCACTTTAAAACCATTTCCTAAATACCTCTTTAGAAATTTATATTTAAAAACTTAAAGAGGGTTCCATTTTCAAATGATTTTCCAAAACATATCTAAAGACTAATTTCCATGTAAAAATGGGCACAATGGCCTAAAACCATGTTTTTAGAATCCACACACTTTGGAGTTTCAAAAGAACTCATTTTTACTTTCTTATCAAAACACTCAAAAACTATTTGGGTAAAAAATTTTACATTTAAAATAAAACCTTTCAAACTCATTAATAAAATAGTTTTAAGTAACATTAAAACCACACATTTATCTTAATGTTTATTTAAAACTTTTCACACATCCCTTTTCAAAACATTTAAAAATAAAACCATAACATGAAGAAGAAGGAAAAAAGAAAAAAACACACCACTATGTGAAAGTTGCATTAAAATAAAAAATAGATAAAAATTACATAGGTTCCATGTAATAATCCAAGAATCAATGGATATAATTGAATACATAGGAAAAATCCATTAAAATGATCTTAAATAGGATTCTAATTTTAGGGGCTATGACCAATATATTTTAATCAATGGTCTCTATCATGGCTTATATAGTGTTAGGTTTACTAATCACTAAGTATGAAAAATAATATTTGGATTCTCTCTTGGTCTTACCTTGGGATATCTAAGTCACTTGGGATCTCTTAATCCAAACATCCCATTATCTCTCTTAGTCCCATGGATAACACTCATCCCATTGAATCTATTAGTCCCATAGATAATGTTCCCTCCTTGGTCTCTCTTGGGACTATGGAAAACATCATGAAAAAAGTTTGTATCATATTTTAGGGATTTAGTCACCTATTTCACCCTCCCTAATCCCCAAATCCTCCCACAGAAAAATGGAGGTGAGCACAATATAACCATTTCTTAAGTAAAATATAAATCATTAGGAGTAAATCACACTTAACCTCCTACACAATCATAAGAAACAATCCAGAAGAATATAAATTCTTAATCAATATATAATTATGAATCAATATGAAAAATACCCTCATTCGATCACACACCGCCATAGGAATAAATAAAATATCATAGGGCTCAATAGGGTCTCACACCTTTAATGAAATATCATTTTTCATAAAATAAAAAATGATACCCTTTCCAAAAACATGTTTAAAATATTAATACTAACTCATTATATTTCAAACATATCCAAGTAAACTATTGGGAGTAAATTTTATTTAAACATTTTTAAAACTCATTTGGGAACTCATTTAATGATAAAATCAACTTTTGAGATCATCTAAGGTGAAAAAATGTTTCAAATAACATAAATAGGGGTTAACAAACCCATTTAAAATAAAAAATCCCATATAAAAAATTTTAAACACATTAAAACACCCATATTTAGGGATTGAAAATAATTTAGTGTGAAGAAATAATTTAAAAACATCAAGTCATTTCTTGAAACCTCTTTTAAAACTAAAATAATCCATTATAATCCATTTAGGAATTTTCAAAAAACATTTGGCATGGAGTACCATTATATGACAAGGGTTAAAACAAATTTTATTAAATATTAGACTCTCATGGTTCATACATATATGGACAAGGAAAATGAAAAAAACTTTCTAAAACCATCAACCATTTAAAGGCATGTAATACAAAGTGACAACATAGAAAAAAACTTCATTAGTTTCATATAAAAAATTTTAAACTTGTTGCCTATGATGATGAAATTTACAGAAAGACAATACATGCACTCTAAAACCCATAAATGAGGAAATATCCATGAATCATACCTAACCAACCCTAAATTATACAAATATCAAGATTTGGATTCATGTGAAGGAGATACATCAAGGGATAAGGGAGAATATAAAGGAGAACGAGGTTTAGAAGGAATTAACATAGAGAAATACACTTGAAACCAGAGAGGAGGACCACCAAAACTAAAGGGAAGAAAGTGAAGAACCTCCCTAGGGGTTCCTAGTCCATTAAAACAATATGGAGAATAAATAAGGGGTTTTAGTGTTAAAATTGAGTTGGGAAAAAAGCAGAATTATAACTTTTAATGAATCTGGGTAGGTCACATGGTTTTTCTACTCCATTTTACAAACCATGAATAAGATACTACCAAGACTAAACCACTCACATGATTCCCTTGGGATCCTTAATGATTGGAAAAACCATGTTCCAGCTATACCAAATGACACTATCATCATGGAGATATGATTTTCAATCTTTTCACACAATTTATCAAACTGTGCTCCAAAATATTATGCACCAACAGAATCCACATGGCTTCTTGATGGACTCAAAAAGTTTGAACCAACTGATTCTCTACATATGAAACCTAAAACATGTATGTTCAAAATGATCTATACATAAGGGTTACATGGTTCTATTTAAGGGTCCTTTCAAGGTTTCCCCTAAATTGTTCAATCAAAGTATTTGATAAAAAAAAATAATTTTTTTCATGTTTTAGGATGCCTATTAATATAAAATAAAAACAACCCTCAAAATAATAAAATAAAATAAAATAAATATCATAATGACATAATAAGTGTCACTGTATTATTCTATAGATTTCTTTTATTATTATTGTAGTTCAGGTGGATAGGAATCATTATTCTAGAAAAATGTTTTTTCATATCTTCCCACCCTTTAATTGAGGTGTTTACATAGTATAAAAAATATTTTTTAGTATCTTTTAAAGAGAATGAAAATTACTTATGTTTTACTAGTTCTAGAAAAACATTTTTAGGATTTAATATCAAGAATAAAATATGGAGTTCCTTTAAATTCTTATGTGGGTCTTCTCCAAAAAGTCCATGAATTTTTGTTAATGAGTGAATTAAACTTGATTTTAGTTTAAAGTTTAATACTTAATATTATTTGAACATATAAAGGTTGAATATCAATTTCATATCAGGTTAGTTCCTTTAATTTTCATTTATTTTATTTTAGGTTAGATAAGTTAATTTTGGTTTCAAATTTAGTTCCAAAAGAAGAAGTGGTTATAGGTTTGTAAATGGGATGAATTTTTTCCGCCAAAAGATTACTTTGTGTGACTTAGTGTTTTTGACATATGATATTGTCAAGATGAATAAGAAAACATAATGTACAAGACTTACATAATAATGAAATTAAAAGACAACAAGATATTTAAAAATATAATATAAAAAAATATTCACACCATACACATAGATAATATCAAAATATAGATTCTAAACTATAAAACTCTCTGATAATGATGCAAAAATTTGATCATTATGTCATGATTTGTCAAACTAATGAGGTATTTTGATGTTATTTATAGTATAGGTCCAATATTAGGTCATCTATAAAAGAGATATGCAATTTCAGTTTGTTAATTTAAAAGATTTTTTAAAAAAAGAAACTTAGGTGGGGATGTTTTGAATGGTGTTCTAAAAAAATGAAACAAAAATGAAATTAATTAAAAAGCGGATTTTAGAAAAATTATTATGATTTAATAGATATATTGGAATGATATAATCATAAAGATTATACACATAATAGAAGGGTAGTTGTTCTAAAATTTTCAAAATGTTTTATGTTATTCTTTTGTTGAGGTTTACCTAAATCTAGATTACCCTCAAAACCCTTTGAAGTGAAATACTTTGATATGATACTTGGAATAACTATAATATATCCATGTTACACAACTTATGTGATTTATAAAAAAACCAATGTACATTAATATATTATATTCATGAGAAAATAATGGTATGTTATATTTTACAGTCAATATAACATTAATTTCCCCACTCAAAAAACAGAACCAATTGGTTAAAGTTAATGAATTAATTTTTGTAGAGTATCAAAACATAATGATTCATATCATATTCATATTGAGATAAATACCCATGAAATTTTTATAAACTCAAATTATTTAAAACTAATAAAAAATTAAGCAATATAAATTTATCACCAAGTGTGTATCTCCATTGAAAAAACTTCCCAATGTCTAGCTCACCATCGAGAGGAGGAAGAGGCATGAGTAGAACCCCATCTTCATCCATGAGCTCCTTATGAGATTAGAGAGATTGATAAATACATTTATGATTAGAGGAACCCTATATATCTAAAACGATATCACTTCACTAGAGACACCCTATACCCACACTCCCAGATCTGGTGAGAAAACATATACTTCAGACATAGTCTTCGATAAAAAGTAAGAGAACCTAAGAATAACATACATAAATTTTACATAACTTAGAATTCCATATCAAATATTCACACACAATACTAAAATCTAATAGTTTAGTGTATTTGGATATTATCTAAAAAATCATCTTATTTTATGATGTATTCAATATCTCCCATAATTTTTTACATTATATTCTTTAGACACATCATGCATAATAATATTCATCATATATATAGGAAAGGAAAATTAGGAAAGATTGAGATTATATTCCCAATAAGGGGTAAAAAATTGAGAAAACAATAAATTTTTATAAGTGAGTATAAGATAAGAATATGTGTAAGAGAAAATTGTTAAATTCCCTAAACATAACCATATGAGATCATAACTAAATAAAGATGCATCATAAATGATAAATCAAGGATTTGTGCATAAAATAAGACTTATGACCTCGTTACATGAGTACGATGAAAAAGTTATAAATGTGGTACAAATATAGTAATAGAAATCATAACATAGTGTATTATAAATATCATTATTATCTTCCATAGAATTGTGAATTATGAATCACATTATTTCCTCCCATAACACAGTAGATCATGAATTAAATTATTTCCCACCATAACATAATGGATAAAGAATCATGTTCTTGAATCCCATAATTATCTCGAGAGATATCAAACTTTTCCCAATTCATTTTTGGTCTATATAATTCGAGGCTCACACATCACAAAATAAAATCCATACATATGTATTCTAAGATTAAATAAAAACATTCTTATCTCAAACATCATTTAATAAACATATGGAAAATTGATGAGTCTCATGGAATCATATATAAAACATTTAAAAATATATCTCAAGAAATAAGTTGGATGGTATCATAAGAACACATCCCTAGTTTAACAGAAGTAACATCAAATGATATTGATATAGAAAAAATATGTTTTATGTTTATTGGATATAAAATTTGAAAAATATGAAGAAATAACCATGTTTAAGAATCAATAATAATTAATATAATTTGGAATAAAATTTTAAAAACATATAAATGAAGATTTATAAATAATAATGGTTTTAATAGGGAATAATCTATTCACAAGAAAAAAGTTAAAAAAGAGATAAATTTTTTTAAAGCAACCCATGTGGGAGATGTTAAGAGGTTACTTTAAGAAAATTGTAAAGAATAAAAAAATAATAGAAAATATCTTTAATATAATATTGAATCATAAATAAGGAAATCCAAAAAATCATCTAATGAATATGGACATGGAGTATGAATATTATTAATAGAAATGAAGAGGGGGGTTTGTTTCACATATAAACATCACATTGAGTAAATTATTTATCATGGGAAATGAACATGAGAGAGGAAATGTAAAACCATAATGATAATTATAAGAGAGAAAAATAGATGGTGTTTTGAGAGATAAAGTACACACAAATTCTCACAATATATAAAATCATTCATAATTATCTTTATTTGAAAATGATATTGGGAAGAAATACTTACATACTTGGTAACTTTTGAATCAAGAGAATATTTTAGATCATAACATTAAATGGATTTTTAAAATAGTAAAATTTCATAAAATTATGATAAATTATATCCATATGATATAATATACATCCCATTCATGAAAAAAAGTGGTGACAATTACATGTGTATCAAAGAAAAAAATTGAGAAAATAAAACCCTTAGAGACATCATATTTGTAAGGTAAGATTAATTTTAAATGGAATTTATGTGAAATAAAGGTAAATACTTAAAAACATAAGATTATGTATAAAAAAAATAAATCATATGGTATAATGTACCCAAATTATAAGAATAAAGTTCAAGAATAACAATTATAACCCAGTGAATTTAAATTAAGTTAACAAAAACCCATGTGAATTTAGTAACAATTGTATTGAAATACCTTGAAAAAGAGAAATTGTAATGGAATTTTGAATGAAATTATTTTCATGAAATGTATAATAAAAGGAATTTATTTTTTAGTGTGTTTAAAGAACAAAATAAAACAAGAGGAGAATATGGAATATGTCACAAAGAATGAAAATTGATATGAGAAAAACCTTAACTTTACTCTCAATTTCCATAAAAGCACTTTAACCTTCTATATAATTAAATTAAACATATTAATAAAATATTTTATAATATTTTTCATTTTTATTACCTCATATACTCTTTAATTATAGTTATTCATTATATATTTATTAGTTGATTATTGTTTATTTTCATCATCAGATATGAGTGACCTTAATTATTTTATATATGTTTTGTTAATAAGTATACTTTAATACTATTATCATTATTAATATATTAACTAATGTACTATAATATGTTTACAATAATTATTTTTCAAGTTCTTATCTTATTATATGAGACTTTTATTTATGATTCTTGAAGATGAAATTAGTGAAGATTTTTCTTTGATAAATTTTAATGAATAAAAGGTGGTATCTTAATAATGTGTTTAATTTTAATAATACCATTAAAAATAAAAAATAATATTTACATATTAATATCTTTTTTATACTAGTAATTATGTTTCCATAAACAAATATGATAAAAATTTATAACCTCATTCATGTAGGTGGGTAAACTATAACACCCTGTGTTTTTATGAATTATTATTTTTTTGAATACAATAATTTTTTTCGATAGATTTTGTTATATGAAACAATGAGGTTCTTTAATATATTTCATTGCACCCAATAGTAAGTTTATATTGTGTTACCCGCAATACCAAATTTTAACAAACGACGATAAATTATCGATATTATTAATTAAATCTGGTTATTATTACCTGTACTTTAAACAGAGGCATGAATAGTAATAAATAATTTTTAAATATGATGTATAATGATTTTAGATAAATAAAACATATTAATAAAGAACTTATTTTTTTTGAAAAGTGTTTATATGTTTTGAAAAAAATATTTTCTAAAAACAATGTTTTTTATGAACAATAATAAAATTAATTTTTGAAAATTTTATAAAATGAATTTGATAAAATAATAATAATTTTTTAAATAATAATATCAGAACAATATTGGGTTTATGTTTTGTAATTTTTATGAAAATATTAATTTTTCAGTAAATAGTGAAAAATATTTGTTTTTATTGAATACCACATTTTTTATTTAAAGAATTTATATGGTTTATTATTGATTTAAAATGGGTGTAAATGTAAAAATAATTAAATTATATATCTATTAATGCAATTCAGGTAACTGGAATCATTTTAAAATTTAATTTTTATAAAAAAACTTTTTAAAATTTTGAACATTTTCACTTCAAAAAACAACTTTCTCACTGTGTCTGCAGTTTATTTTTAAATTATATTTTTGTCACTTATATGAATTAAATTCAAAAAATTGTATTCTATATTTGGAATAAATATATTTTATAATAAATAATATGTTTAGATTAATTTTTTACCAATATTAATTTTAAAAATAATAAAAATTATTTACCATAGTTAATGTAAAAATTCGTTTACCAGGGAAGGGGAGATTAAACCGAATAGATAAGGGTTAAAAATGACCCAAAAAATTTCCAAAAACCATTTTATGGATTTATTTTAACCTTATATATTATAAGATAAAAAATTATCCATTTTAGATCATTATGGCTCGAGAAAAACATGGGTACACCTTTTTCATTAAGAAAATTACAAGTGTGCCAATCACCTCATTATAAAATGGAATCCCATCTCTTATCCTCTTTATACTTCCCAAAATGTTTTGATTATCATATACCTACCCAAATTAGTTCCTTACATGCTTCCTATCATCCCAAAAGCCTTGTTTTTGTTATAAATCCAGCCTAAGAAGCCTTTTTTTTCAATCCAAAAGAATCTTTCAAAAGAAGAGGTGGCTTGAACTTGTACAAAGGAAGTTAATAATGAAGGTAATAAATTTATGGTGTATCTTTTATTTCTTGGTGACATATAAAAATTCATCATTAAATTATTTTTATTGTATTTATACTTTCCATTTGAAATTTTATATTTTGAATCTTCTTATTTTTCTAATATTTAATATTTCATTTAATGTTATTCTTTATTAGGGCTTACAATTGAAAAGACTACAAAAGTGGTAAGGTATTATTTTCATCTCACTATTATATCTGTGAGTTAAATTTCATATTCACCACTTTCTTCTCAAATGTGGTATATATACTTTCCATGTATGTATTTTATATCACTTATCCTAAAATTTATTGGTATTTATATATCCATTTTAGGATCACTCTTTCATGGGTTTTATGATTTAAAAGATACCCAAGCGGTAAGGGATTTTGGTTTCTATTTTATTTTCATGAGACATATGTCATGTTATGAATCTATCTAATTTAATGAGGTGTATACACATCCCCTTTTAAAACTAATATTATTAAACTATTTATTCTCAAGAAATTTTAATTTTAATTTAATCTTATTCTTTCATGGGGCATATGATTCGATGTTACCAATGCAGTAAGAGTTTTACAATACAATCTCATCATTTATCAGGATTGTTTTCGATTATGTTTTTAGTTATGAAATTTTATGATCCATCTCTCAATAAACATAAGACTTTTCTTCTCCTATGGTTATGTAATGGGAATTCATGTTTTCCCTTCATTTTCCTCTGTTCATGTACTCAATAGAAAATAAATAATATTTTAAAAAAAATCTCCATTATTTCCCTTTTTGATTAAAAACTGCTTTTTCATAAAAACCATCGAATCTCCAACACATGTCATTGAATTCTTATGATATGAGATTAGATTATAATTTATAGGCCCAAAATACACTTACTACATGGGTATAATAAATTGGTAGAATGATTTCGATCCCATAAAGACAATTGGCAGGTCAGTAGCCAATTTAAAACACTTGGATGGACTCATAACGTTCACACATTATGTTTGGTGTTTACTAAGACTTGGTAGATTAGAGTTTAAATTTAGATTAATAAAGAAGGGATCGAGGTGAATTTTAGGGTTCCTTTCAAAATATAATCCTATATTTTACTTGGAATGGTCCTATGGATTAGGACAGCAAGCACTGCAAAAGCCACCAATTGGTTTTTTCAAACCAATTGGATCTAACTAAGCTATAAATATCCCATGTTCAGTGTATAATTGAAAACATATATGCATTACTCTTGGATTCAATGCATAAAACATCACAGGCTAATGGTTGTAGTCCTACTCAACTCCTATTAGGTCATGTTAATTCAATTTCAATTCCCATGATCAATGTTGTGCAAAAGAATGTGATGAACGATAGTTATTAACCTAATCAATAACTATGGGGTAACCAATATTATATCAAATGATTCATTAAGTTGGGAAGCAACCCTTATCTCAACCCCAAACCCCAAGAGGAATAGCTACACATGGAGGTGATGATCAAAATCAAGGAGGAATTAAACATGCTATGTATAATCATAAAGAAATTACAAAAGACAATAAATATAGGATTAAAAAAACAATATTAAATATAAAATAGTTGGAAATAATAAAAATATAATCAGGAAATGACTCTGGATGATTAAATAATTAAGAATGAACAATCCACAGTCAAAAAATTAGTAAGCAATCAAAAAATTACTAAAATTGATGAATGGATAATGAAATGTGTGCTCTTTGATGAAGAACAGAGTGCGGTGTTGAAAGAAGATGTCAAAAAAAAAGAGGTGTTTCAACATATGAATAAGAGAGATGGAAGGATTAAAAATAAACTTTGTTTTAATGAAACAAGGAATGGAATGAAAATAATCTAGTTTAAGAAAAGAAGGATTGAAAATTGGAGAAAAAATGAGAGAAAACTCAAAGATGTCCTAGATATCTGTGTGCGAAGGAGTTGTAAAACATATATAGCCTAATATGTACATATCATGAAAGTCCAACACATTGTGTACTGTCTTAAATGATTTGGGTCCTGACATCTTCATGTCATGTAATACAGTTGGACTCAATGTAACTTAGATCATCCTTTCTCACTGAATAATCTACTCCAATATTTGACCGGGTGAACCTTCATTGTTTTCACGTCATGCGATCTTTTCACATCGTGTATGAATCTCAATTTTTTTTGGGATTGTAAAATTTTAAAGACACACATCGTGTAATTGAGTTACATGATGTGTAATGTCTTTATGTCATGTAAAATAATCACATGATGTTCTACGGCCTTACATGCATGCTGTGAATATTGTATACACATCTTGTATGTGATACATAGAGTGTAAAGTCCATTTTTTGAACTTTTTCAGAATGTATTATTTTAAGTGAAAATTACTTATTCCTACTAAAACAAACCACAACCTGGTTCATTATCAAATAAATCATGACTAAACATAAAATAAATGTATCAAAAATGTATATATAATTTTAACTTATCAAATTCCCCCACACTTAAACAATTTCTTATCCTCAAGAAAAAATCATATAAACAGGCATTCAAAAATATTTTTTTAAAAATAGGAAACATGAATTTCAACTAGGAAAATAAGACCAAGTGTAATTAAGATAAAATGTTCCTCCATAATTAATCCTATAGAAAAAATTAATCATGCCTCATAATTCGGTTCTTTATCCAGATTTTTATTCTTTTAATTACAAATAAATAAATGTTCCTTAAATTATATACACATTTTCCAAATTAACTCACAATAAATATTCTTTGATCACTCTAGGTAAAATGTTACTGGATTTATGCTTATACCCTGAATACATGTTCCTAACCATATACTTGCATTGGTTCTATCATCTCCACTTTTTTAATGAAAAATAAAAAATAAATCACGAGGGCTTCAACAAAAAAGGGTTCAAATGAATTTGAGGCTAAGGTTATGTGTGTATAAAATATAAATATAACTCAAAATTAGGATAACCTCTAAAGTATAATGCATGATAAGTGGGAATAGTTTAATGATGTGGGTCCTTAGAGTTCAAAAACTATTTATGCTTCAAGTACTTCAAGTAGACCCACAAGTGTATCAATCATGCATAAAAATGTACACTTTTCCATTATTTTTTTTATAATTCTTTTATTTATTTTTTCAAATTACTGTTCAGGACATATCTCAATCCACCCCCCAACTTCATATGATCAATGAGAAGATTCGTCAATTTGGAAATGGTGATTTTTTACCTTCATAATACACTATCCAAAATATTATTTTTTCATTATCTTTTTTTAAAGGAACATGGTAGGAAAAATATTCAAATAATTACCAAGGATCATATAATTTTATTATGGTAAAAATACTATAATAAATTTACTCAATCATAATTTCATGTTTCTATCAGTTGAAAATTACCTGAAATTTATCCAAAGAATAATCATGCATAATACCATTAGAAGGGTAAGAAGGAATAATCGTCTTGTAATGGCTCCATTCTAACAAGGTTCTTCATGGAAACTATGAGATAAATAAGGAAAATTGTGAGGTGGGTATCAGGAAGCAGTGAATCAAAAAAAATTTCCTTAATCATATTACAATTTTATTTATTTAGTCATAGCCTCAATAAGATCTCAATAAAATCTATGATAGGTTTACATGCCCTAGGTGTCGCTTAAAAATATTTTCAAAAAGGAATATGAAATTATGGGCTCATAATCCTCCAAATAATGATATTATGCACAAATAATATAAATCACTCATGGTATATAAATCAAGTAATAAGTCAATAAAAAGTAATTTAAAAAATTTTAAATTTGAATTAAATTACTAAACTCAAAAATCATTCTAAAAATATAAACATGAGTAAAACATTGACTTCAAAAATTTACAACCAAACATCATCTTTTATATAAATCGGTACAATGAGTTTTTAGGTGTAAAGAAAGATTTTAGTGAAAAAATGACTCCTAGATAAATGAAACCAAACAATAATTCAAGTGTGTCGATAGTAAATCTCAACAAAGACTCTATCACACTTAAAATGTGATAATGTATGCACTTTCTTGGAATGTATCATGGGTTAGATGTGACAGATATTTCATAGTAAAATGAAATATAAAATATAAAATTTATTTTTATAAAATCAATATCTCCCTTTATGAGTGTCATACCATGGAGAAACATGGTGGATAATGAGTCCAAATTAGGATACCTTCATAATGGGTTAGAAAGAAAAATCCAACATTAGATAAAACATTAGTCCACAAAGTTTAATCATAATGAAATTAGTATAATGGGAAGGTACACAAAATGAATAGTAATGGAAGATATTTTAGATACATGCATATGTGTGGGTATAATGAATTTCAAGATAATCCTATGATAAATAATTCTACTAAAATGAGAACAAAAAATCCTTAATACAAGAATAAAACTGAAGAAAATAAATGAAATATTGGTTTCCTCTTATAAAGTTCTAACAATAAAGTCATCATCCAGATAAATGGATAAATTAATTAATCATTTTTGTACTTATTCTCATAATTACTTTGTAAAATACAAGAACTAGGGGTCGTGTCATTAATATTATGTGGATTTTTGGAGGGGTTAATCACCTTTGGACTGCTTTGATCATGAATCTCATACTGTAAGAAAATCATCCATGCCCATAATTGTGGAGAACTCTACAGAGCATGGATATCTAGTGAAAGCTCTTCATGATAGAGCTCGGAATCTTCCAAAATATGAGTCATCTAATGTATTAGTAAAGATAGAGGTGGAACAAGAAAATTGATAACTATATAATATGAGGAAGAACTAGTAGTGTCTAAAGTAATAAAGTAATGAAATAAAAAATAATCCAAAAAATGGTGAAGAAAAAACTGTATCCCATATATATAATAAGTGCAATGTTACATAAATGAAATGGAATGAAAATAGTAAAAAATATGATCGCCTAGATATATTATAAAATAGATGAGGGGTACATAGGAAACTAAGTATAATGAAAATCTCAGAGTTAACCATCATGGGTACTCTCCTAAACAGAGGGTCCCTATAGCTATCCCTCTCTATCTATATCTCCTGTAGAAGAAGGGTTTTGGGATTTACTCCGGTGGTGGTGTTGGATGCTATCTTAGTGTCTAGTGGTTGATAGTTATGAATCCCGAGAGTGTCCATATATTTGGAATCAGGGTAAACGAATGGTATCTCAGTAGATGGTAGAAGGGCTATGCCCTTTCCCAATTGGTCCACTCTTCCAGAAACTCCTAATGGGTAGCAGGTTCTATGATCTAGAGGGTAGGTCTTCCATGGTAATAGTTATGGTTTTAATGGGAGAAAATAAAGGGTCAGAAGGGTTTGGTGGATGAGTGGATATGGTGGATGAGGTATTAAAATGGTAAAACACTATAAATGGGATTCACAGGTGGTGGGAAATCCATCATATATTCTCTAGGATGAAAAGGTTCATGGCCCTGAGATCTACTGGGTATGATGGGGTGGGTGGTGGAGTGGGAATGGTAGTTAAGATAGGGTAAATGATGGGTGGTGGGATGGTAGACATGGTGGTGATGATGGGGTGGGAGAAGAAACACGATGAGGGGAGGCTGGGTAAGTTAGGGGATCGATAATATGTTGTGCGTGGGCCTCATTAGAATCCTCCATTTATGTTTGTTCCAAATGGTTGATGTCATATTCCTCCTTCAAAACCCCCATATTATAGAGAAAAAAAGTGATATTCCCTCCATAGGACTAAGATATGTGTGGAACCTAGCTTCCTTAAAGTCATCTATATACTTGTCCATATGATTGATAAATGATCCACACATCAATGTGTTGTGGATTTGGTTCACTAAAGTCATGTAAAGCTCTCCAAACTATCTCTTTATTATAAGGGGGAAACCCATGGTTGAAGCTAGAATAAGTACCTTGATCTAGATCACCCCTCTATGGGGATCTCCATGTGCTATCCAATCATGAACAATGGAACTATTCAGGATTCTGAGGGATATACCTTATAGTGTTGTGCTCTTTATGGTATGGGTGTCAAAAACACTCTGGCAGTCTCTTGTGATCTTGTACCGAAGTTTTACAACCTCAGACCTATTAGGATCAAGTTATAGAATAGTAAATATGGTGAAAGTGACAATGTCAGCTGAATATATTCCAAGGATAACTAAAAAGTCTCCCAAGATGATCTCTCATGAGATTCCACCAAGTCTGAGGTAGAAAAATTCGATGCCCATATAGAAAGTGGTAAGGAAATTGTGGAAGAACTCCTTGTACATATCCTCTCACACTTGTGTGATAGGGGTCAGGTTCGGGAATTCCATGAGGTGAAGGACCTCATGATGGATTTATATGTGCTTCAGGATGAGGAGATCTAAAGTTTTTTTGTCCACATGGGCTTGTCCTAGAAATGGACCAAGAAGTCCTGGTAGGTGGTGTTTAAAAAATTAAGGCAAGGATGAAAGTGGGCATGGGAATGACCCTATTATCCACAATAGGATGACCAAAATTCAACAAAAGATGAAGAAAATATAGTAGAGGATATAGAAGATGAAGAGGATGGATCTACAAGTGGAGGAGGAGGTGCGTTCTTCCACTGCTTGGGTGGTAGAGGAGTGTCCTCATGCTTGAGTGTGCATTCAGCGGGTGGGGTGTGCACCGTTTCTTGTGTGTGATAAGAGATATAGAGAAATATGAGAGGTAGAGTTTTGAAAGAAATATAGAGAGGATCTGGATATCAAATAATGGTTCCCAATCGACAGAGAGGGAGGTAAAAGATAGTGGGGGGGAGGGGGTTGGCTGAGGGATCCTGGAGGAGGGGAGGGGGCACATCAAATGGTAGAGTGAGTGAAAGAGGGTAGGGGTGGGGGATGGGGGTCATTGTGAACCCTAGGTTCAAAATTTTTAAAAAATCAAAATCAAATATTACACACCATGTATTGAATACAAAACATGAAAATATTTTTTAAGAAAAAATTTAAGCTGCTCGAAACTTTCACATCGTGTAGCTATTATACAATGTGTATTGTTTCATTTTCTATCTTTCCAATAGGTCTTCCTAGAATTATTATAGTATCCCTATGAAACATCCTAAAATTACTCTAACATATCCTTTCTTAAACTATGTTACCTCCCAATTAGTGCTTTATTTATTGTATAGAGTAAGATATTGTCATAAGTAAAAGAATTTAACATTGAATTGATAACCCTTGTTAAACATTTCTTGAAAAAAGAGGGGATGAATTGTGGGATGACCATATTTATAAAAGGTGAAGTTCCAATTTCATTCTTTTTGAGAATTTTATCCCTTGTTAACAGGAGGTGGTATCTCATTAATGTTATCACTTTTCATCTGATTTTATTTTTTATTTGACTGGGATTGTTTTGACAATTTTTTGATACGTTTCTTTTATTAACATATTTTTCCAAATTGAACATAAATTTATTTTTACCCAATGTAAAAATTAATATGACTAGGATAAAATCAATCATTACCTTTCTAGTGGAAATAAATGGTCTTGAAAGAATGAAGGGTATGTCAATTATTTATTCCATATCCATAATAAGAAAATTTTCTGGGAAAATGGAATTTTTAACGTTAACCAAGATGTCCTTGATTAATCCATGACAATGTTTGATTGAAAAGTTTGTAATTTAGAGTGATATATTAGTTGGTTTCAGTCCTCTGAGCCCCATATTCTTTTAAACACTCATGGGAATTGGATTGATACTTACACCAATATCACACAATAGTTTTTTAAAAGTAAATGTCCTAATAGTCCATGGAATTGAAAAATATTTAGCGTCTTTCATTTTTGGAGGCAATTTGCTTTAGAAAACTTTAGATAATTCATCATTCAGAGGTAAGATTCATAAATCATCAATTTTATTTTTAATCAATCTCATATTTCTAAGAAAACGTGAATATGTAAGTACTTGTGTAATTTCCTCTAAAGAAGGGAAATTTATATGAAACTGTCTAACCGAGTCCATAAATTTTTAAAGATTCTCTCCCTATCTGCCTTGTTTCATTTTTCTAGGAAATGTAAGAGGTGTCTTGTATTTAAATGGTGCTATGTAGACATCATCATTATCAGATTGTTTATTAACTAAAGCTTTCTTATATGGTTATACCTTTTGAGTTGTCCCTTGACCATCCTTATTAGAATATTTCAACTGATTTTTATCACTTCTATAGGTTTTTTGAAAATATAGAACATTTTAAATTTTAACCATTATAACATTATATTCCTCCCTAGGATGATCCTCGGTATTACTGAAAAGAGTACGCGATAGCCAATTAGATAAGGTCTTTGTAATTTTCCCATTTGCTGCTCCAAGTTGCGTAGTGAAGCCTTGTGGTTTTGCATCTCTATTTCCTGGGTAATAATTCATTGACCTACTTTCTGCATGAATGAAGTGAGTAGGTTTTCAGGATTGTTTTAGAGAGGTTGGTCTTGAGGTTGTGGTATTAGTGGATCATGAAATAATTGATTCTATGGTGCTTGTGAGTACTACAGGGCTCTAAACAAAGGATATTAAAATTGTTGTTGCGATCGAGGAGATGGACCTTGTGGTATGACCCAAGGTATCCTTGGATTATTTTTGGTACCTGAATACTCCTACATTGAAAGTATTATTGATTTTTTTTGTGTACGTGCTGGCCTTTGTGGGTAATTTTTCTGTTGTTTATATTATTGTGGTTCCTGGTACTGCTGGACTTGTTGATTGTAATTTATATAAATACAATATTGGGGTCGGGGTTCTTCTATCCCTACCCTACAATATTGGTAGGAATTAAGAGATTTCAACATCTCATAGGATTTTACCTCCATTATTGGAGTAGGAGGGGGTGGTGGCACAATAGTTAACTGGAATGATTCCATCCTATTGGAAAGTGCCTCAACTTGAGGAGTAAGATGGGCGGTCTCTTCTACCTAATGAATTCCTCATCGGGGAAGTCCTCGATCACCTTTCCAAAGACTATAATTGTTCAAGATTTAATTCAGAATTTTCTAGCCCACTTACATCGTTCTTAGAATGAGTCCACCATCATTAATGAAATCTACCATAGTATGTGTTACAGGATGGAGTCCTTGGTAAAACTTTTTAATTGAATCCACACATCTAGTCCATGATGTGGGAATTTGTGGGTTAGTTCTGTGAATCTGTCCCAAGCTTCACATGTTGACTTTGCTTCTACCTAGTTGATGTTTTTAATTTCATTCGGGATCTTCCATGTTTGGATGTGTAGGAAGTACTTTTCTAAGAACTTCATTTCTAATTTATCCCATGTATTGATTGACTTAGGAGATTGAATTTTTAGAAAGTCTTAGCTCTATCATTCAAGGGGAAAGGAAATAATTTTCATCTTATGGAATCTAATTACACACCTTGATTTCAAAATGTATTGAAAACCTCATGAAAGTTCAAAATGTGTTCATGGGGGTCTTCAATATAAATTTTATTGAAATTATCTTTATTCTAGATCATTTGAATGAGTCTATATTTGATTTCAAAAGTGTCTTCTTAAATTGGTGGGCACACAATGATGGGTACAACACCACTAATGGATGGTAAACTGAAGTCCATAATAGTATTCTCCTTCAAAAATGTTTTCATATACTAATTAACAAGAGTCACCTAATTGGGTTCTTCAAGATATGGTGGTTCAAGATTGTTATGATTTGGCTTTTTGTATTGACGGCATGCATTGGGGGATCTATCGATATCAAGGTCAAATAGAAGTTATTCTTGTGTGTCCAGGATTCTTGAGAGAGTCAAGGGATCCCAAAACATGCACTATCCTTAAAGAAAAGAAGGAAAGATAGGGATAGAGAGAGAGAGAGAGAGTATAGAGGTGTAAGAAAAGGGGGAAAATGAAAAAGAAAAAATGGAAATAAAATAATAAAGGGGGAAGGGGTAAGGTAATCCAATTTTGGTCCAAAGGTTACTTTCCATGAGAAATATTAGTCACTAGAAATGATGCCAAAATTTGACTCACCCAAAACCATAGTTGAATTTTCATGGGATGATATCATATTATAATTTATAGGCCAAACTACACTTACTATAATGGAATAATAATGTGGAAGACTGGGGTTGATCCTACAAACATTACTGGAAGGTCACCAGCAAATTAAACAAAACCTTAGAAGGATTCCTCACTTTCATACTTTTTGTTTGCTGTTTACTAAGACTAGGTAGTTTGAAGATTCAATTCAGGTTAATAAAGAAGGTATTATGGTAAATTTCATGGATATTTACAAAATATAATCCTAGATATAACAGGGAATGTTCTTATATATTTGATTGTGAAGTGGTGAAAAAGTCACAAATTGGTTTTGGTCAAACCAATTGGATCTACCAATGCCACAACTATCCCATGGTTTGTGTATTATTGAAAATATAGATGAATTATTATTGGATTCTATGAAAAAATCATTACAAGAGAATGGTCATAGTCTTTCTCAACTCTAATTATGTCTGGTTTGTTCAATCTCACTTCCCATGGTCAAGGTTGTATGAAATAATACGATGAAAAATAATTATCAAACTAATTAATATCCATAGGGTTACCAAGATTCAATATAAATATTTATCAGGTCCGGAAAACCCCTATTATGAAATCATAACCTTTAGAGGATTAGACGTGCATGATGGTGATGATCAAAAGTAAGTAAGTATTATAAATTCTACATATAATCATAATGAAATTGTAAAAGAAATAATACAGGTTTAAATAATAAAGATTAAATATCAAATAGTTAGAAACAATACATATATGAGTAGGAAATGACTTTTAACAATTAAATAATGAAGAAAATACTATCCACAATCAAAACAATTAAGAATCAATTAAAAAAATACAATAAACAAATAAAGGATGAAGAAACTTGTGTGATTTGATGAATAATGAAGTGCGGTGTTGAAAGTGGATGTTGTAAAAAAATAGGTATTGAAAATGATGAAGAATAATGAAGGAATGATTAACAATTCTCTTTTATTTATGAATGGAATGAAAAAGTATAGTTTAGGATAAGAAGAAATAAAAATGAGAGAATAAAATGAGAGAACAATAAAATATGTTCATACTCTCTATGAATGGAAGAACTAAAATATATATATAGGATAGGGAAGTACACGATGTGAAAGTATTAGATAGCATGTACTACCTTAACTGATCTGGGTACCAACATCTGCACATCATGTAATTTGGTTACATGCTGTGAAATTGAGATCCTCTTTCCCCGTTGAGAAAATTTCTGAAATATTATACTAGGTGACCATTTTATGTATTCACATCATGAAATATCTACACATCATGTGTGAATTTTAATTTTTGAGGGATTTTTAAATTTTGAAGTTGTACATCATTAAATTGAGTTACACATTGTGTAATGTATTCACATCATGAAAATATTTACAAGTTGTTATGAAGACTTGCAAGCATTATGTGAATGGAGTCTACTCATCATTTATGTGATACTCGGTGTGTAAATATTTTTTTTCACATTTTCAAAATTTGTTCTTTTAAGTCCATAATTCTTAATTCCTGGAAAAAAACCAAAATCGAGGAGATTATTCAATAAATAATGAATAAACATAAAATAAATGTATCCATAATTTATATAAAATTTTAGCTAATCAACTATGTTTTCTATAAATATTTTCAATAATATTTTTAACATTCTCCAAATTATTTATAAAAGAAAATTTCACACATGTTTTAATTTTTGAAAAATGTTTTGAAAAGAATCTTCATATCGTTTTTGAGATAAATTATGTTTTTATTTTACCAAATATGTGAAAGGAAGCTTTGTTTTAATATATATAACATGAATGTAATTTCTTTCCCCCATGGACATTATTTTCATTATGGATTCCTTTAAAATCTTTCAAGGTTATTTTAAAATAAAAGGGTATTCAAGATGTTTTACATTTTAATTTTTTTCAAATTAGAAATGATATTTTCCTTAAAAAATGTTTTAAATTTTTTTAAAACATTCTCTATAAGTTACGTTTTTTATTTTCAAATAAATTTATTTAAGAAATGTTTTATGATTCTTAGTTATAAAAAATTATTTTCAAATTAAAATTATTTTTCTCAAGAAAAGGTTTAAATGATATTTAAAAATAATTTTTTGTCTATGATGAGATCCGTTGTGGTTACATATTCCACACTAGAGATATGATCCAAGGATACCAATCTTATTTTTGTATTTGAATGGTTTTTGATTAATATGGAATAATTTTTTTGATACCTATTTCTGTTAGATAGTTTACAATATGAATAAATTCTTATGAAACCCACTTATTTCATGGGTTATACTATGATGAAATAACGAACTAATTATTATACCTATCTCTATTCGATAGGTTATGATATGATGAAATGTTTATGAAACCAATTTCATTTAATGGGCCATTATATGATGAATATTTTATGATATTTTAGCAAACTCACATATATTTTTCATTATGTTATGTTTGGTATTCGTATCTACCACTAATTAATTTGAAAAATATTTATATCTCATGAGATATACAATACAAGAATGGGGAGTGAACCCGGTTAAGTAAGTAAATTTTTCCACTATAATGGTCTTGAGAGTGAACCTTTACTACTATGATGGTTTAGGGAGTAAACCATTTCCACTATAATATCCTTCATAATGATCCTTTACTACTATGGAAATTATTTTCTATGCCTATGTGTATGTGACAATTCTATTTCCTATGAAAATGTTTTTCTCTAATGGATGAAGTTGTTTGATTCCCTTATGATTCATGTCTTATAAGCTACTTATCATTGTTCTATGACTCAATATTATGATATTTTATATACAGTGTATGGTTTTTAAATTTTATACTCAAGATCTTATATGCTTATGTTCATGTTATGCTTACATATCTCTCTTTTGTACCATTAATGATCATCCAAGCTCACCATTTATTATTTTTCCTTTCTCCAGGTTATGAAGAAATGTATTTTTTATAATATTTTGAATAATGTTGATAGCTATGAAGATAATATTGGGAGATGACATAGAATATTTATTTACCAGTTGTTATGAGACTATGTTTTTAAATGCACTATACCTTTATGATCCTTAGGTATGTGTTTTTGTAATTTAATTAATATTCATATAAAAATATGTAATATATATGTATGAAAATACTTGGTCTCTATATTTGGTATCAGAGGATCGCTTTAGTTATCCTTTAGAAACTAGGATGAGAAAAGTTTAGTAAAATACCTAGGGATATTTCAAATTATATGTCTAGGGATTGATATATGAATATGTATAAGGATGATTTAATGTATTGAAATTTTTATAAATGATATAACAAGTGGTTTACAAGAAATTATATATCTGTATGGATACTACAAGTGGATGTGGATCTGAAATAGAGGTTCCTAGTGGTAATAACTCAAAGAAAAAGTGCATTGCACTGATCTTGATTATCACTTTGTGCATGGTAATGGGTCTTTCTACAGACATGGTTTGTCACTCCTAGGGGATATGCATTGGAAAATCACTTACGTTTTATGAACCATCATGAAGGATTTAAATAGATGAGAAATATGAATGACATAGGATAAACATAATGTGTCATAGATTAAGAAGAAGGTGTCATAATTTATACATCCTATAAGTGTTTTTTTCATGATTATGGGGCTCCCAACTATGATGATTGTTACTTATACTATACTTTTTTGGTTTTAGTTAATGGATGGAACCTGAAAAAACTATGTTAATGCTTCGTGTGATAGAAAATGAAATGATTTTCCGTATGAGAAGCCAAATGTTATGGGTGTTGAAAATGGAAAATATCATTTTTATTATCACAAAAAACTATCTAGTAATGAATCATGATGATCATCCAAATGAAAAAAAGAAGTAGAAACATTACATTGAGTCATTAATGAGGAAATACCCACCTACCTTTAATTGATATGCTAATCCTCTAGTTATTGAGTAATGGATCAGTACCACTGAA
Source organism: Viscum album (assembly GCA_963277665.1). Classification (NCBI taxonomy): domain Eukaryota; kingdom Viridiplantae; phylum Streptophyta; class Magnoliopsida; order Santalales; family Viscaceae; genus Viscum; species Viscum album. The sequence goes on from OY728159.1 coordinate 1,082,552,637, forward strand.
ATGATATTTTCTATTCTCCAATGCCCAGAACATAAAAAATTCATTGTTTATTTTTATCATTTTGATGGTGAAGAGGATCAATATTGGAATCTCATAAAGAATAAAAGTTAATACGATGAAATTGACTCTATATATTCAGATTAGTTCAATAAGTTATTTTTCAATAAGTACTTTCATCGTATTATTCATATGAAGATGAAGAAGAAGTTCCTTGAGCTAATGAAAAATGATGATGAATCTCTTGGTACTTCTGTATAAAATTTTATAAGACTTTTGAGGTATGATTTGGTATTATGATTCAACCTAAATGAAATGTTGATTAATTATTAAATAGATTAAAACCAAGTCTCCAATGGGAATTATTAATAAGAGATATCAGTTTATATGAAGAGATTGGTTTATGTGATATCAAAGTAGAAATGGAGGTTGGAGTTACATATCAACTTCCAAGTTTTGATAAGAAGATAAAAATGGAATTCAAAGGAAAATATAAAAACATGGAGAGAAGAAGATTAGTTTTCCATTATGCTAAAATTGGGTGAATAAACATGAAGGAAATTATCTAAAGTTGAATAGTAAAATTTTTAAGTGTGGATGGTAAGGTCATAGGGATATAAAAATCCTAAGTGATAGAAATAAGTTAGATAATGATGAAAATAGAGGGAAGGATATACATAATGCACAACTCACACCCTAGTGTTTCAATTTCAAAGAGTTTGGTATTTATGAGAATAAATTCTCCAATCCAAGGGATAATGTGTATGATAAGACACACATCATCTGAAGGAAAATTTTATAGGTAATGATTATGAAGTCAAAATGTTTGAAGGTAAAAATAATGATTATAGAACATTATCCTCCCTCCATAGTTTTTGGAATTTAGTGTCTTATTTGGTATGAATGAGCCCAAATAAAATCTTATTTTTCATCCTTTAGTGAAATTTCATAATATTATTTGTATTAATTATCTCCCTCTACAAGGATTTTTGAGTAGTTAAATCACATTTTATATTGTATCAGTATAAGGATAAACCCAAGATTTCAATGATTTTTTTGTAAGATAAGTGCTTATATGAGGAATATATTTTCAATTAACTTTTGAAAATTTTTATGTATCCAAGTAAGATTAACTTAAGAGTTATGTATATTATCGTTGGTTTATGAGTTCAAGGTTGATGACAAGTTCAAAGACATTGAAACACATTTTGAGGTTTTAAGTGATAGTGGATTATCAAGATTGAGTATATTTTAGGATATATTTATTGAAATACAACCATTTGGTTTTTGTATTTGTTTTAATGAAAAGGTTATTTGTGGAGTAATTAGTTTGAACTTTGTTTAAATATGATTAAAGGTACTGGTAACCTTTAGGGTTTATCTTTTCCTTACTGTGGAGGTAATTATGGGTTGAAGTGTATCACTTTATGAAGTTAACACAAATTGTTGCTATTAGTGATGATTTATCTCTAAATCATATTTCCATAATATACACTAGTAAAGTGGTATGGTTACATGGAATGCCACATTCAATAACATATAATTGGGATCCAAGTTTACATCAATGTTTTGAAAAGTATTCATCAAGATCTTAATGTAGAGTTGAGTTTTAGCACTACATATCATCCTAAGATAGACAGTTATTCTAAATTAATAATTCAAACCATATAGGATATTTTAAGATCTTATTATATGGATTTAAAAGTTGATTGGGATCAAAACTTTCCTCTAGTTGAATTTTCATATGGAAATAACATTCACTTGAGGATATATATGGATCCTTATAAATCCCTTTATGGAAAGGAGTGTATAACTTCAATATACTGAAATGAAGTTGTAGAATGAAAGATGTTGGTACCTAATATAAATGATGAAATAGAATAGAATGTTATATCAATTCAACAACATATAATGGTAATAAAAGGTTGACATAAATTCTCTGATGATAATCTTCAACATGATATATAATTTATAGTGCCTGATAAGGTGTTTCTATGAATTTTAGATGGAATAAATAAGGGAAAACTAATCCTGAGGAATATTAGTTTCTTTGAAATTATTGATCATATTAGGACTGTGGATTATCATTTGGAGCTTACACTAAACCACTCTCATGTTTATTGTGTATTCTATATATCTCTCCTGAGGAAGTATATACCTAATCCATCACATGCGTTGAATGCAGAGGTTGTACCACAAAAGCATGATATTTATTATGAGGAACAACCATTGGAGATTCTAGATCATACTTATAAAGATCTATAAAACAATACCAGTCACCTGGAGAAAGGTTTTTGGAGAAACCCCTACTTTTAGAAAGCTATGTGGGAATTTGGGGATGTAATGAGGTAGAAGTATCCTCAATTGTTGGTACCAAAGTGATGAATTTAGAGGGAGAAATTCATTTTAACGTGGTAGAATGTAACAATAGGATTTTTTAGGATTTTCTTTCAAATAAATTTAATTTTTTCATTATATTATATTAAACACAATAATTATTTTCTTCGATATATTCCATTACATACAATACTGAGTTTAACTTGCGTTACATGCACCACTTAATTTTAGCAAACAACGATATATTATTAATATTAATATTTAAATGTGACCATTAGAACATAACCATTAAAATTAGAGGTATGAATATTAATAATTAATTTTAAAATATTTTTTATAAGGGCTCTATCTAAATAAAAAATATTGATACAAACATAATTAATTTTCATTATGTTTCAAAAATACCATTTTCTCAAAAAAATGTTATTTATTTATTTTTGTGAACTATAATTAAATTATCTATTGAAAATTTTATTAAACTAATTTAACTAAAAAAATAATTTTAAAATAAGCATGTCAAAATTACCTTTGGTTATTTTTTTTGGATTTTTATGGAAAGATTAAATTTTCAGTGAATAGTGATAATTCAAGGTTTTATTGAAAACTACCATTTCATTTAAAGAATATATAAGATTAATTATTGTTTTAAAATGGATTTAAAAGTAAAATTACATTAATTATATATCAATTAAACCAATTTAGGTAATTTTAATCATTTTCATATTGAATTTTGATATATATTTTTAAGCTTTTGAACATCTTCTCTTTAGAAAATCATGTTTTCATCACATCCATAAGTTTAATTTTAAATTAAAATTTTCCACTTTAGAAAATTGAATTTAGAAAAATGAATTTCATATTTTGAATGATTATAATTTATATTATATAATATGTTAAAATTAATTATCAACCATAATTAGTAGTAAAAAGAGAAAAAATTATTTACCACGGTTAAGGTAAAAATGGAATTACCAGGGGACTAAAATGATAAGGATGAAAAATAACTAAAAACTTGTCCAACACACATTGGATGAATATATTTTGACTATATCTCTTATAATCTTTATAATGGTCTATTTTGGAGCCTTTTGAAATTAGAAAAACATGTGTAACACTTTTTCTTTTCAAAAATTACAATTTTTCCACTCACCTCATTTATAAAAGGCCGACCCTTCTCCTCTCATATTCACACTTCCAAAAATCTTTAGTTCAACCTATCCATATCCGAATTAATTTATTACTTATGTACCCTCATTCGACAAGCCTTATTTTTTTTCATAAATATAACTTGAGAATCCTTTTCATGTAAAACCAAATAATATTTATGAAGAAGAGGAGGTTTGAATGTGTATAATGAAAGTCGAGAGCTAAGGTAAGGGATTTCTAGTCACTCTTTTCATCAAAGAGACATAGGAAAATTCACCACTCATTTATTTTATATGGTGTATACAATACCTATTTGATATTTTATATCATTAATATTCTTCTTTTCATGATATTTTATGTTCTATTTGATGTTAATATTTATTTGTATTTAAGAATCAAAAGACTAGTAGAGAGGTAATGGATTTTTTCATATCACTCTTATATCCACAAGATACATTCCATTTTCACCACGTCTTTCTATTATATAGTGTATATTTTATGTATGAATTCATTTTATATTGATTTCTATGAAAATAATGTGGATATAAATATTAATTTTATGATATCTCTTTCATGAGGTTTACAATTCAAAAGATACCTAAACGGTAAGATATTTTTTCTCAATTTTCCTTTTTTGAGAAAATTTTCATGTTATACACCCATATTATTTTTTGGGTGTATATAAAGCCCCTTTGAAATGTAATATCATGAATTTATTTACTATTATGATATTTTATGTTTCATTTAATGTTATTCTTCTATGGGGATTAAGATTCAATGTTACGAACGTGGTAAGAGTTTTATGATACAGTCACATCATTTATAATGATTGTTTATGATTATATTTCTGATGATGAAATATTATAAAAAAACTCTAAAGAAACTCATGAATTTTCTTCTCTACTATTTAAGTCATGAGAATACAATTTTTCGTTCCATTTTCTCCTATTTATGAACTCAAGGGACAAAAGTGATATTTTTAAGAAAAATATTCTTTATTTATCTATTAGGATGAAAATGCATTTTCTTCCTAAACCCTGTTTTCTAAAAATGCTTTAAAAGTTTCATTAACATTATAAAAATGGTTTATTAAAGAATTTTTTTACCCATTTTCAATTTATAAATTTTTTTTCGAATGGAATCTTAATGTTATTTTCGTAATAATACTCATTTGAATTTTATTAAAAAACGTGAAAGGAATATTTTTTATAATTTGTAAAGCAAGAAAAAAATTCCCACCATAATGACCATTATTTTCATTGAATATTAACATATGTGTTTTCATGGTTATTTTCAAAGAAAGGGATTTTTAAAATGTTTTATATTTAAAAATGTGTTTTCCAAATAAAAAATGATATTTTTATTATGAAATGTTTTAAATTATTTTTAACACTCCCATTAAATGTCTCAAAGTTTATTTTCAAAGAAAAATATTTCCAAAAATATTTACAAATTTTTAGTTTTAAAAAGTTATTTTCAAATAAAAGTTATTTTACTCAAGAAATGGTTTTAATGATCTTTCAAAATCATTCTCCATCTATGATTACATCTATTAAAGTTACCTATACACTACGACAAAAAAGGCATTTAGTGGCGGTTTGGTTTTATATTTCGCGGTGGTTTTGAAAAACCGCCGCTAAATCGTGCGTCGGGAAACTATTCATGGCGGTTTTCAAAACCGTCGCAGAATGTTTCGCGGCGGTTTTTTAGCGGTGGTTTAAACCGTCTCTAAATGATTTAGCGGCAGTTTTTTATTTTATTTTTATTTATTTGTATTTATTTGTATTTATTTTAATTTTTATAAAGTTTTTATAAAGTTTTTTAATTTTTTTAATTTTTTAATTTTTTAATTTTATATATATTTTTTATTTATTTATTTATTTATTTATTTCGTATTTATTTTATTTATTTTGTATTTATTTTTTTTATTTTGTATTTATTTTATTTATTTATTTTATTTATTTTGTATTTATTTATTTTATTTATTTTATTTATTTATTTCGTATTTTATTTATTTATTTCGTATTACTTTATTTATCTATGTATGCACATCCCATGAACATGCACATGCACATGCCCATGCATATGCCCATGCAATATAAAAAAATACTACGTTTGGTGAGATTTAAACCCCCAACCTCTTGCATATTTTCCAAAGACTTTACCACTCCAGCAAGCTCGTCCTGTATTTAATAAACAGAATTTAATATACTTATATATATTAATTGAGAAAACAAATAATAAATAAATAATAGATATAAACTCAATAATATATAATATATAATAATAATAATAAATAACACATAGTTAATAATTATAAATAAATAAGAAATATTAATAATAAATAAATAATAAATAATAAATAATAAATAATAAATAATAAATAATAAATAATAATTAATAAATAATAAATAATAAATAATAAATAATAAATAGTAAATAGTAAATAGTAAATAATAAATAATAAATAATAAATAATAAATAATAAATAATAAATAATAAAAAATAAATAATAAATAATAAACAATAAATAATAAACAATGAAGAATAAACAATAAACAATAAATAATAAACAATAAATAATAAACAATAAACAATAAATAATAAATAATAAATAACAAATAATAAATAATACATAATAAACAATAGAGAATAAACAATAAATAATAATAAATAAATAATAATAAATAAATAATAATAAATAATAAATAATAAATAATAAATAATAAATAATAAATAATAAATAAATAACAATAAAAAGTAAACAATAAACAATAAACAATAAATAATAATAAATAATAATAAATAATAATAAATAATAATAAATAATAATAAATAATAATAAATAATAATAAATAATAATAAACAAATAATAAAGAATAAAGAATAAAGAATAAAGAATAAAGAATAAATAATTAATAATTAATAATAATAAATAATAAATAATAAACAATAAATGATAAATAATAATAAAGAATAAATAATAAAAATAAATAAAAATAAATAATAAATAATAAATAATAATACAAAATAAATAATAATAAAAAATAATAAACAAAAAATAATAATAAACAAAAAATAACAATAAAAAAATAATAAATAATAAATAATAAATAATAAATAATAAATAATAGATAATAAATAATTAATAATAAATAATAAATAATAAATAATAAACAATAAACAATAAATAATAAACAATAAGTAATAAGTATTAAATAATAAATAATAAATAATAAATAATAAATAATAATTAATAATAAATAATAATAAATAATAATAAATAATAATAAATAATAATAAATAATAAATATGAAATAAAAAAATATTTCATAATAAATAACACATAATAAATAAAATACTATTATTAATAAATAATAAACAATAAATAATAAATAATAAATAATAAGTAGTAAATAATAAATAATAAATAATAAATAACAAATAACAAATAATAAATAACAAATAATAAATAATAAATAAAAAATAATAAATAAAAAATAAAAAATAATGAATAAAGAATAATAAATAAAAAATAATAAATAAAAAATAAAAAATAAAAAATAAAAAATAAATAATAAAAAATAAAAAATAAAAAATAAAAAATAAATAACAAATAGAAAATAAATATAACTAATAACTAATAAATAATAAATAATAAATAATAAATAATAAATAATAAATAATAAATAATAAATAATAAATAATAAATAATAAATAATAAATAATAAGTAAATATAAATAATAAATAATAAATAATAAATAATAAATAATAAATGATAAATAACCAGTAACAAATAATAATAATAATAATAATATTTCATTATTAGTAATAATAAATAATAAATAATAAATAATATATAATAAATAATATATAAATAATAAATAATAAATAATAAATAATAAATAATAAATAACCAATAACAAATAATAGATAATAAATAAATTACAGTATATTATAAATAATAAATAATAAATAATAAATGAAACACATGAAAGAGTATGAAAAGACATGATAAGGGATGAAAAATCATGAAAACACATGAAAACGGATGGAGAAGCATGAAGAATGAGGCATTAGAAAGAATGAGAACGCATGAAAACTCATGAAAACTCAGAAAACCCCTTAAGAATTCAACATAATCATCATAATAACCCACAAAAAACCATTGATAAAGATAAAAAGTAATGAAAACCCAAATAAACAGTAACAAATGGAGCAACCGTTAAAACCCGTCAAAATGGTCATAAAGTGACAAAAACACTGGACTCACATTAACAGAGATAACTTATGATCCGAGAGTCCATTTCAGATCCGCGACCTGTCAAATCAAAGATTATGAAATGATCTTCGACCTGATAGGTGAAAGAGTCCTAATGGATAGGCAGATTGGAAGTTACGACCATTTAAAAAAAAGCTGACGGGGAACGGGTGCTAGAAACAAGGCATCAAAAAACATAACAAACCCGATACCCACTAAAAAGGCCACAACTTATGATCCAGAAGTGAATATGGGTGCCGCGACCAGTCAAACTGAATCTCATGGAACGAAATACAATCTTTCTGGTGGAGGAGTCTGAATTGACACGCGGATCGAAAGGTAGGGCCGTTTGAAGACAAGTTTTACGGGACACCAGTGACAGAAAAAGGGTTTTGGAGGCCTTCAGAGGGGTTTTTGGGGTAAAAAAACACAAGAGAAGTTAAATTCTGTCGAACTAGTGTGTATCTCTCTTCGCTGGATTCGATTTGATATGTGGTAGAGCCCAAACGAACACCAGGAGCGAAAGTTATGGCTTTTGAAGTTGGAGAACTTTTTTCAACTTTCTTATAACTCTCATATATTCCACACCTTAGACCGTCTCACAGTTTTGATTATAAGTGCCTATAAATCTCTTCATGAGCTTCGATTTGAATGGTCTTGGCACTCTAACGGAATCCCAGATCAAAAGTTAGGGTCATTTTAGTTATTTTGGGGTTTCTCATGTTTTTTTATTTTTTTCTTTTCATTTCGGGACGGTTTTACCCAAACCGCCGCTATTTCGTGGCGGTTTTTTAAAAAATCGCCACTAATCCTCGATTTTTTTTAAAAATAATAATAAATTTAAGATATTTCACGACATTTTTTTTGCGACAGTTTAAAAACCGCCGTGAAATGGCGGCCCAAAACTCATTTAGCAGCGGTTTTTCAAACCGCCAGGAAAAAACCACCGCTAAACGACTGTTTTCCTGTAGTGATACCTTACTCAGGAAATAATCCAAGGATACCACTCCTATTGTTTCTATGAATAGTTTTTTGTTTAAGTTGTAATGATTATTATGAAACTTATTTCTATTCCAAGGGTTACACCCTAAGGGAATTATTATAAAAACTTATTCTTTTCATGTGTTATGCTATGATGAAATAATGAAATGATTATAAAACCCGCCGCTTTTCCAAATTTTTTGATATGATGAAATGTTTTTGAAACCAATTTCATTACATAGGTTACGGTATGATGAATTTTTTATGATCTTATAGAACACATAAATATGATTTTGATGATGCGGTGGGTGGAGCCTACATCAAAGTCCATTGCATTTGGTAAATATTTATATCTCATGATATAGAAAGTACTATAATGGGGAGTGAACCTATATCATTAAGGGAATTTTTCTATTATGATGGTCTTGGGAGTGAACCATGACTACTATAATGGTTTGGGGAGTGAACCCATTCAACTATAACATCCTCGATAGTGATCCTTAAACACTACATAAATTATTTTCCATGATCTGGTATATTCTCATTTTTTATGTCTTATGCCAATGTTATGATCTCATGGATCATTTTATTTGATTCACTTATGTTTAATTTCATATGAACTATGAATATTTATGCCATGACTCAAGATTATGATATTTGATATGCTGGGTATTATTTTAAATTTTATACTCATTTTATCATACCCTTATGTTCTTTTTATGTACACATATCTCCCTTTTTTGCCCTTACTGATTGTAACACCCCAAGATTTCATAGTGTGTTATTTCTTCAAAATAATTCAATAACTTGCACTAAACACAACACCGAGTTCAATCACACCATGAATTACCAAAAAAAAAAAGCCATTCAAAAGATCTTATGAATGGTATTAACTAAATTTTAAACTTTATATAATCCTTATAATTTTAGAATCCATATTATGAGTTTCTTAGACATAATGCAAGAACATATTCATTTTCAGTATTGCACTTTTATCAACTTTTAATAGTGAAAACTTTTTAAATACAATATTTTAAACTTTTTGACTAAATGGGGACATCAAAAAATTTAAAATGAAACATCCCAAGCTTCCACGGTACGCTTTCCTTTGAATAATACATTAGCGTGTGTTGTACGCAACTTCGAGTTCTAACACACCACAACCAATCAAACTAGCCGTTATGAATAGTAATATCTATCTTTTAAAATTTTAGAAATTTTATCTCTCAAAATGGACTTCATTTTTGAATTCAGAGTATCGAATTTAGCCTAAGGTGAAATTTTGGTACTTTTCAGATAACTTTCATATTTGGATGAATAGTGAAAATTACTAAATTTTAATTAAAAAAAACTTTTTTAATCAAAATAATTAATAGTGATAAATTATGAATTTGAGTGGTTTTAAAGTATATTTAGAATATATTTTTACCATTTAATATAATGTTGGTCATTGGACATAATTTTACAATTAAACCGAGCATAAACACGTGTCAATCTTTTGATAGTTATTATCTCTTAAAAACACGCTTTTTGTTTTGACAGCAGGAATTAATTTTAAATTAATTTCTGCCACTTCTATGTTTTGAATTTAGAAAAATTTATTCCATATTTGGAATCAGAATGTTCAAATTGTGTAAATAGGTAACTTTTATTTTTATAAATTTTGAATAATTACTGCGGTAAATATTTTATTTACCATGGTTAAGGGTAAATCCGGTAAATAAGGGTTAAAAAAATAATATTATCATAATAGTAAATTACCCTAAAACGTGTCCTAGCCATATTGGTTGATACATGTTCGACCATAGGCATCTTTGGGTCGATTTTGTGACCCCATGGTGCCACTTGTAGGTGATAGGGACACTTTATTTTAATTAAGTTAAAATGAATACAAAAATGACACAAGCATATATCTTTTAGAAAAACAATTTTTACATAGGGTTATATATGTTCGATTTTAGATTATAAATATTCATTAGGAAGATAAACATATTTCCTACATAATGATATTTTATTTATAATTTTTAGACATTAAATAATTTAATTTATTTATGACACAATGATGATGAATTAATTACTATAATAGTGAAAAATTAAAATAATTGATATTATAAATACCCAAATAAATATAATATGAAACTTTTAATGAATTAAACTAATTTTCTAGGATAATATGATATATTAGGATTTATTTAATTGACTTTTTTCGAAGTAATAAATCTGTTATGAGTTTCACAAAAATCAACTATTGAATAGTGTCAAAATTGACATAAAAGAGTTTTTAAAACAAATATTATATTATTAATTGATATTAAATTCCTAAAAATCTAAGGTTCGGCCAAGAGACTTATATAATTATTGGTTCATCATTAATGGATCACTTGGGGGTTTCTTGGATGTATATAGTAAGTTTATTAACCATATTATATAAAAATACAAAGAGACATTGTAAAAGTGAAACTAATTAACTTAGAGTTAATACTTAAAGATAAGGTTAATATAAGTACCCAAACCTGTCTAAATTCTATTTTTTGAGTTGTTTTAGAACCATAACCACCTTAAAATTTAAATAATTAACTTTGGAGCCATTAGAAACCGAATATGAATTTATTATAAACTAATATTTCTAGCTTTTCCAAAGGTGCCCCTCACCCCTCTTATAAAAGGGCACTCCTCCTTCTCATTTATTCACACCTTAAAAACCTTTTGGATCGGCTAAACTCTGCCCAAATACTCTCCCAACTTCCCTCAATACAATATATAGGCCTTAGTTTGATCAGAAAGCCAACCTAAGGAGCCCTTTAAATCAAATCAAAAGGAAGAACCCAAAGAAGAGGTAATGATTTCACCACCCTTTTCCAAGTTCCTTTCTTCTTCCACTTCTTCTTCCTTTGTTATTACCATTCTAAAATAATAACTCCAGTATCATATATATACTTTGATGTTATTATGAATATTTTTCAACCATATTCATTATTCTATCCACCCTTTGAATAACATGTCACCATACCTGCATACGTACGGCTTACCGTCTCCACGTCGTGGTGTAATTGTTATTCAATATATCATTATTTGGATGGGTATAATAATGATACGTAACTCATGTAAATAATAAATATAACATGTTAATGATTCTGTAAATATGATATAACAACCATTTATATATTATTTCAAAAGAATGATATTGTCGCTCGTGCGTACGTACGGACTACCGTATCCACGAACGCGATGAGATTCATTCTCCATCGTATCCATTCAAGTATAATTATCATTTGATGATTTAAAAATGATGTTTAAGGACTTTATATCATTATGTATATGAATAATATACAAACTATCCATTACAAACATGGCTTATGTAACAAAACATATAAAAGAAAACAAGTAAGTTAACACCCGAAACAATGATAATACTAAGATATTATTATCAAATCAATATTAAAAGATCATATATGATATCATATTAATGTATATGATTCTTGTATAATTTAATAACAATTATGTCACCATTATACAGGAGGTTAAACTACCCCAAGCAAGGAAAAGTACAAGGTAAGGGGTTTTCATCTCACTCCTTATTCCCGTGAGATTCATGCCATATTGCCACCATCACCTTTTGTGTGGTGTATGTACTGCCCATAATTATATTATTTGTGTAATACACTCTAATTTATGTGTAGTTACATATTCATTTTATGATACCTCTTTCATGGGTTGTATGTTTCATAAGTTACCAAATTGGTAAGGGTTATTTCACAATCTCTTCATTATCCGAGGTTGTTTATACGTAATAATCTACTGGGATCTCTTGATCATCCACATCCATGTTTCTTAAAAATGAATTTTAAAACATTTTTACTATTTACAAGAATATGGGTTAAAGTCATTTATACCCTTGTTTGACTTTTTATAAGTGGTTTATAAAGGAATCTTTCCATCGTTTTCCAAACAAGGTGCTTTTTAACCTTTTCGACAAAATTAAGGTAAGAATGTTTTTTTAACTTATACGGAAGGTGCGGCTATTTTCCGCCGTTATAAAATCGTCGAAGCTTCCCTTACAAGATAATAAGAATATTTTAAAAAAAATGTTTTATTTCATAAATATAAGACTCTTAAATGATTTCAAAATAGAAAGAGATATTTTTCTAAAATAGTCTTTATTTTATCTATGTCAACATCCTTTGATAGATTTTAAGCTTATTTGAAGTTAATTTATTATGATACAAAACATCCATATTTTATTGAAGGTTTTGTGATATTTTTGACTATGGATAAGTTATTATTATGTCACTCATGGTTTTTGTTTAGAGGATTGACATTTTATAAGTTATTTTTAATCCGAATGTTTATGTTATATTTCAACCTCTCATTCAGATGAATGTGTTAGACAAGTATGTTCCGGGTTGGGGACCGGTAAAAGTAATCCCTCCGGTTTGGTCTCCAGTTATTAGAGGAACTCCGGTTTGGTCTCCGGTTATTAGAGGCACTCCGGGTTGGTGTACGGTTATTAGAGGCACTCCGGGTTGGTGTCCTGTTATTAGAGGCACTCCGGGTTGGGTTCCAGTTACAGTTAGCCCCTAGGTCTTGGGACGAGGCCTTGACAAAGAAATTAAAGTTCAGCATTATGCATTCCGACATTATGAAAGTGGTTATTGATATTGCATGTGATTATTCAATTAGTATAATATCCATGTGAATAATTAAATGGCATTATTTCATTTTACTTTTGCCATACTATGTTGAAGTTCAAGTTTAAAAGGCTTTTGTTTTAGTAATGCATTGCCTTAAATGATTATGCTTATTTTTGAATGTTCCGCTATATTGTTATCCTTACTGGGCATTTGAGCTCACCCCTTTTCTATGTTTTATTTTTCCCAGGATGTGAAGAAGTAAGTTATGAATGACCTGCAGGGATATTATGAGGGGATAATAGTGTGGACTATGGAGACATTATGTTGTCGTAGTAGTTTTTTACTTTATGATGTAATGTAAAACTTATGAATATATCTAGTGTTTCCAAGGCTACTAAACCAATCGGTCTTTCGAGATTTGATCTTTCTTGTGATCATGCCAATGTTATGTAATAATGCACCGACTCTGGGTAACTAGGGTCGGGGCATTACAGTTGGTATCCGAGGAAGTTTAGTACAAACCTTGGAAGCTAGATTTAGATAAAATCTGATTAGAGCATATAGTTTTAAGATGAATTTTGAGGATTAGTATAGAAGAACTTCCTAGAATTTTGGTATTGTAGAGATTTTGTGAGTTTTCCGAGCAATACATCCCTGTCTGGATACGAGCAGGTAGAGGCGGCTCTGGCACAGATGTACCTAGGGGTAAAACCCAGAAACACAGATTTGAGCTAGACTCGAACGAGAACTAGTGCACGACAACATGCCTTGCTTCAATCTTGGTTACGACACTCCCACGGGATATGCTTAGGATAACTCTCATTTTTTTTACAAATCATTATGAAGGGTTTATGAGTATATATTTCCTCAAAGGAGACATTTTTATGATTATGGATTATATCTATAAACTATTTAATTTATGTTATGTGTTTTACAAGTTTGGGATTAGGTATTGTTATTCATAAACTAATGTAATGTATGCCATTGTTTAGAAATGGCGCCCAGTAAAAGGAATGAGAACTCTAGCAATGCACATGATACAAAGAAAAAGAAGGATCATATATTTTATGGTCTTAAGCCAGAATTTTCAAGAGAAATAGTCTCACATGTATTATTATCATATGAAGAAATAATATCATGTGTTGATAAGATAAGTAAAGAGTTTACTGAGTCATATGGCTTTGAAGGGAAGCAAGAGAAGAAAAGGATGGAAGAGAGAAAGATGGATAAAGGGAAGAGGGAAAAGAAGAATTTTCCCATATGTGATAACTGTGGAAAGAAACACCATGGAACTTGCCTGAAAGGAATGAGAGTTTGTTATAAGTGTGGAGGAAAAGGGAACAAAGTACGTGACTGCAAGGGTAAGAAAATGGTTTCAAATGTACAATGCTTCATTTGCAAGGAGTTTGGACACTACACGAACCTATGTCCCAGTCATCAGACTATACCGCAAATGATGCTATTAGATAATAATCAAGTTATGATACTACCACAGATGAAGAGGAATGATTAGAGGTCTTATGTTGATTATGTCAATTGAGTGTTGTATCAACAATGTACTTGTTATAATAATTATGGAGTATATAAGGATTGTACTGCAGTACTATTTCATTAAGGACTTGAGATTGTGTGGAACAAAGAAAAGTGACTCAATAGCAGGATAAATTTTTGGAAAAATATGGTTGAGAGAATGATAAACCATAATATAGTTCTGATACCGAGGTAGTGATTTTGGAATAATACAAGATTGTTTTGGATAAATTATATTGGATATTCTTGACTACCTTGGAACTGATTAATGATTTGTATATTCCATCATGGTTGGGGTTTAAAACATTTTTGGACTGATGAAGTATATCTAGCATTCTATATGGAATAAGGGAGCATGAATGTAATCAATAAGGAATATGGTAATTCAGGATGTTTCAGTGTATTAAAATAATACATGATGAAGGTATTCATATGCTATTATGGGGTAAAAAGGATCTACATTATGTTTACCTTCCTTATAAATGTTGGACTGTGAGTTTGGACAGAAGTATTTTGGATAGTTCTAGTTTGGATTATTTTGAATTGCCATAAAAGGACAACCCGGAGGTCGGGCGGCAACCCGTCGCGTCCGGCAAGGCTGCGAGACTTGAACCCGCAACCGAAGGGAGACAAGGGTGTATCACCTTCCACTGGCCCACAAGATGTCCTGGATTAAATAATGTAGTTTTTCTAAATGATCTGGTAGATGAATTATAAATTCATTTATTTTGGAACCCTGTACGAATAGTATAAATAGAAATTTTTTTTACGTTCTATTATCTATTAGAGTGAAAGATGAGTTTGTGGTAGAAATTTATTAATGGATAAAACTCTAATTATAAAGTAAGTATATCTCCTTATGATCTTAGCCAATCTCATAAATAAATTCCTCAACATTAATAAAAGGAACATAGAACAAAAATGTTGTCCTAGATGGTACCTTAAATCATCACTAATTTATGGCTTTGGGATTGTTGGCCTTTTCATAGCCATGTTCTCTACCACTCTTCATCAGATGATTGATGGTTATATTTCTCTTCCATATCCATATTTTCCTACATGGAACCCTAGTATGTGTTATTTTCGATAATCTTCATACTTTCCACTCTTTATTTTAAATAGAGTCCTTATTAATTCATTTTTCGATGTGGGATTTCAACTAAGATATTTTGAAACGTCAAAAATGTGTTATCCCAATACCCTATGTTTTGTTGAACCGATGGTATTTCAAATCATCATAGATTGATGAGTTTAAGGACCTCAATTTTATACTTGTTTGTGATTGATTACCTCAATCACTACCTATAAATATTTACGTTTTTCCTCCAATTATATGTCTCTAATTTCCACCAATGTTCTCCTAATCGAGATCATAATTTGGTGGTGACCCTTTCATTTCTCTTTTCCTCATATTAAGACTAAATTTTAGTAACCCAATTTCCAATGTGGGTTTTCCCACAAATATATTTTCTATTTTCAACCTTTTATTTTCGAAGAACAATTTCAAATTGCGAGGACGCAATTTATTGAAGGAGGGGAGAATGTAACACCCCAAGATTTCATAGTGTGTTATTTCTTCAAAATAATTTAATAGCTTGCACTAAACGCAACACCGAGTTCAATCACACCATGACTTACCAAAAAAAAGGCATTCAAAAGAGGTTATGAATAGTATTAACTAAATTTTAAACTTTATATAATCCTTATAATTTTAGAATCCATATTATGAGTTTCTTAGACATAATGCAAGAACAGATTCATTTTCAGTATTGCACTTTTATCAACTTTTAATAGTGAAACCTTTTTAAATACAATATTTTAAACTTTTTGACTAAATTGGGACATCAAAAAATTTAAAATGAAACATCCCAAGCTTCCACGGTACGCTTTCCTTTGAATAATACAGTAGCGTGTGTTGTACGCAACTTCGAGTTCTAACACACCACAACCAATCAAACTAGCCGTTATGAATAGTAATACCTACCTTTTAAAATTTTAGAAATTTTATCTCTCAAAATGGAATTCAATTTTGGATTCGGAGTATCGAATTTAGCCTAAGGTGAAATTTTGGTACTTTTCAGATAACTTTCATATTTTGATGAATAGTGAAAATTACTAAATTTTAATTAAAAACAACTTTTTTAATAAAAATAATTAATAGTGATAAATTATTAATTTGAGTGGTTTTAAAGTATATTTAGAATATATTTTTACCATTTAATATAATTTTGGTCATTGGACATAATTTTACAATTAAACCGAGCATAAACAAGTGTCAATCTTTTGATAGTTATTATCTCTTAAAAACACGCTTTTTGTTTTGACAGCAGGAATTAATTTTAAATTAATTTCTGCCACTTATGTGTTTTGAATTTAGAAAAATGGATTCCATATTTGGAATCAGAATTTTCAAATTGTGTAAATAGGTAACTTTTATTTTTAGAAATTTTGAATAATTACTGCGGTAAATATTTTATTTACCATGGTTAAGGGTAAATCCGGTAAATAAGGGTTAAAAAAATAATATTATAATAATAGTAAATTACCATAAAACGGATCCTAGACTTTTTGGTTGATACATTTTCGACCATAGGCATCTTTGGGTTGATTTTGGGACCCCATGGTGCCACTTGTAGGTGATAGGGACACTTTATTTTAATTAAGTTAAAATGAATACAAAAATGACACAAGCATATATCGTTTAGAAAAACAATTTTTACATAGGGTTATATATGTTGGATTTTAGATTAAAAATATTCATTATAAAGATAAAAATATTTCCTACATAATGATATTTTATTTATAATTTTTAGACATTAAATAATTTAATTTATTTATGACACAATGATGATGAATTAATTACTATAATACTGAAAAATTAAAATAATTTATATTATAAATACCCAAATAAATATAATATGAAACTTTTAATGAATTAAACTAATTTTCTAGGATAATATGATATATTAGGATTGATTTAATTGACTTTTTTATAAGTAATAAATCTGTTATGAGTTTCAAAAAAATCAACTACTGAATAGTGTCAAAATTGACATAAAATAGTTCTTAAAACAAATATTATATTATTAATTGATATTAAATTCCTAAAAATCTACGGTTCGTCCAAGAGACTTATATAATTATAGGTTCATCATTAAGGGACCACTTGGGGGTCTCTTGGATGTATATAGTAAGTTTATTAACCATAGTATATTAAATACAAAGAGACATTGTAAAAGTGAAAGTAATTAACTTAGAGTTAATACTTAAAGATAAGGTTAATATAAGTACCCAAACCTGTATAAATTATATTGGTTGAGTTGTTTTAGACCCATACCCACCTTAAAATTTAAATAATCAACTTTGGAGCCATTAGAAACTGAATATGAATTTATTATAAACTAATATTTCTAGCTTTTCCAAAGGTGCCCCTCACCCCTCTTATAAAAGGGCACTCCTCCTTCTCATTTATTCACACCTTCCAAACCTTTTGGATCGGATAAACTCTGCCCAAATACTCTCCCAACTTACCTCACTACAACCTAGAGGCCTTATTTTGATCAGAAAGCCAACCTAAGGAGCCCTTTTGATCAAATCAAAAGGAAGAACCCGAAGAAGAGGTAATGATTTCACCACCCTTTTCCAAGTTCCTTTCTTCTTCCACTTCTTCTTCCTTTGTTATTACCATTATAAAATAATAACTCCAGTATCATATATATACTGTGATGTTATTATGAATATGGTACAACCATATTCAGTATTCTATCCACCCTTTGAATAACATGTCACCATACGTGCGTACGTACGACTTACCGTCTCCACGTCGTGGTGTAATTGTTATTCAATATATTATTATTTGGATGGGTATAATAACGATACGTAACTCATGTAAATAATAAATATAACATGTTAATTATTCTGTATATATGATATAACAACCATTTATATATTATTTCAAAAGAATGATATTATCGCTCGTGCGTACGTACGGACTACCGTCTCCACGAACGCGATGCGATTCATTCTCCATCGTATCCATTCAAGTATAATTATCATTTGATGATTTAAAAATGATGTTTAAGGACTTGATATAATTCTGGATATGAATAATATACAACCTATCCATTACAAACATGGCTTACGTAACAAAACATATAAAAGAAAACAAGTAAGTTAACACCCGAAACAACGATAATACTAAGATATTATTATCAAATCAATATTAAAAGATCATATATGATATCATATTAATGTATATGATTCTTGTATAATTTAATAACAATTTTGTCACCATTATACAGGAGGTTTACCTACCCCAAGCAAGGAAAAGTACAAGCTAAGGGGTTTTCATCTCACTCCTTATTCCCGTGAGATTCATGCCATATTGCCACCATCACCTTTTGTGTGGTGTATGTACTGCCCATAATTATATTCTTTGTGTAATACACTCTAATTTATGTGTATTTACATATTCATTGTATGATACCTCTTTCATGGGTTGTATGTTTCATAAGTTACCAAATTGGTAAGGGTTATTTCGCAATCTCTTCATTATTCGAGGTTGTTTATACGTAATAATCTACTGGGATCTCTTTATCATCCACATCCATGTTTCTTAAAAATGAATTTCAAAACATTTTTACTATTTACAAGAATATGGTTTAAAGTCATTTATACCCTTGTTTGACTTTTTATAAGTGGTTTATAAAGAAATCTTTCCGTATTTTTCCAAACAAGGTGCTTTTTAACCTTTTCGACAAAATTAAGGTAAGAATGTTTTTTTAACTTATACGGTAGGTGCAGCTATTTTCCGCCGTTATAAAATCGTCGAAGATTCCCTTACAAGATAATAACAATATTTTAAAAAAATGTTTTATTTCATAAATATAAGACTCTTAAATGATTTCAAAATATAAAGAGATATTTTTCTAAAATAGTCTTTATTTCATCTATGTCAAAATCCTTTGATAGATTTTAAGCTTATTTGAAGTTAATTTATTATGATACAAAACATCAATATTTTATTGAAGGTTTTGTGATATTTTTGACTGTGGATAAGTTATTCTTATGTCACTCAGGGTTTTTGTTTAGAGGATTGACATTTTATAAGTTATTTTTAATCCAAATGTTTATGTTATATTTCAACCTTTCATTCAGATGAATTTGTTAGACAAGTATGTTCCGGGTTGGGGACCGGTAAAAGTAATCCCTCCGGTTTGGTCTCTGGTTATTAGAGGAACTCCGGTTTGGTCTTCGGTTATTAGAGGCACTCCGGGTTGGTGTCCAGTTATTAGAGGCACACCGGGTTGGTGTCCAGTTATTAGAGGCACTCCGGGTTGGGTTCCGGTTACAGTTAGCCCCTAGGTCTTGGGACGAGTCCTTGAAAAAGAAATTAAAGTTCAGCATTATGCATTCCGACATTATGAAAGTTGTTATTGATATTGCATATGATTATTCGATTAGTAGATTATCCATGTGAATAAGTAAATGGAATTATTTCATTTTACTTTTTCCATACTATGTTGAAGTTCAAGTTTAAAAGGCTTTTGTTTTAGTAATGCATTGCCTTAAATGTTTATGCTTATTTTTGAATGTTCCGCTATATTGTTATCCTTACTGGGCATTTGAGCTCACCCCTTATCTATGTTTTATTTTTCCCAGGATGTGAAGAAGTAAGTTATGAATGACCTACAGGGATATTATGAGGGGATATTAGTGTGGACTATGGAGACATTATGTTGTCGTAGTAGTTTTTTACTTTATGATGTAATGTAAAACTTATTAATATATCTAGTGTTTCCAAGGCTACTAAACCAATCGGTCTTTCGAGATTTGATCTTTCTTGTGATCATGCCAATGTTATGTAATAATGCACCGACTCTGGGTAACTAGGTTCGGGGCGTTACACTGATCATATGAGATCACCCTTTATTATGTTTCCTTTCCCCAAGTTATAAAAAATTTATTATGTATTATATGTATAAGAAGGGTTCTAGTGATAAAGAACATAATGGGAGATGATGTAGCTCACTTTTGGACCACTTGTTTATGTGTCCATGTTACCAAAGTCACTATACCCTTATAATACTCAGGCATGTGTTTATGTAATGTAATGAATATTCATCTAAAAATATTTAATATCAATGTATGAAAATCGTGGGTGGCTATACAAACCGTCCCAAACAAGAACTTGATATAACCAATGAATGGGTATGGAAGTAATTTTATTATAATAACATAATTATAAAACAATAATTATATAATTTATATGTTATTAAAGATATATATTATAATTGAGAAGAGTTGTATGAATAAGGAAATATTTGAAACAATTAGTTATAAAGAATAAATTGTTTTTTCTCTGGGTATGCTCATTTTATGAGATACGATTTACAATGATAACTTATTATTAAAAATATTAATAAAATTCATAATTTATATTTATAGAATCTAAATAATTTCATAAATATAATGATGAAAAATTAAATACGTCATTTATGGAGGTGATGGTCCCTACATAACACAGGTGACATTATCATTTCACAGTAGGTGGGAGGAAAATAAATAATGACTATTCCATTAATATAATAAAATTTTAGTGTAATTATTATAATTATTTCATTATATTTTAATGGTTATAATTGGATTGGATAATATTGGTAGAGAGTAAAAGGTTATGGAGTGGATAATACTCACATTGATGACTTTAGTCTTCTCTTGAAAGATATCATAAAAATGGGGGATATGGTACGAATTGTTGTAACAATGGTCTTCCAAGAATGGAATAAGTATCCAAGATAGGTAAAATGGTTAGGGTTTCAAGTGAAATTGAATGGATAAGTATGACAAAAAGTGGATGAAAGTGAGATCCTTTTATAGGTGAAAGAGAGGGAATTTTTCTTAAATTATAATGTTTTTAAGGGTTAAAGATGGAATAACATGTGAGTTAAGTGAGTTAGGTGTGAAATAGTTAGTGAGACATACATTTATGAATTTTAAAAATAAAAGTGATCTTCTATAATTTCTAAGTGTTTTGGTATTTTATAAAAATTCAATCAAATTTAAATTCCCCAGTTTTAACTTTACTAACCATGATTATATATTTACCACAATACTTATTTTTTAGTAAAAATATAATATGACCATTTTTACAAAATTCCAAAATTAGGAATTTCAATTGTGATCCAAATTAATCAAATTCAATTTCTAAATATGAGAAAATTAATTATTAATTTAAAACATACGATAAAAAATGTCTTTGTAGAAAACATATTTGTATTCATTTAATGATTTTATTATTATTTTCCATCAAATAATAATTAAATAAGTGTTAATATATTTAAAAATAACCTTATATATATCATTTAAATGAGAAAAATTTAATTTATTTAGATAAAATTTGCACAATATTTATAAAAACAAAGCTTTGAAAAATAATTGTTTTACCGTGGTAAATAATAATTACTTTATTAACTCATTTTTATGTTATAAATAAAAATAAAATTATTAATAAAAAATATATATTATTACTAAAATTTTAATTTTTATATTAAACTCGATTTCAAGTGTTTATAGAAATTAATTTTATCATAAGTGTGCATAATGAATAATAACAATTTTTTGTAAAATGTAAATTTTAAACTTAAAAAGCAGTTTTCATATTACATGCTAAGTGGAAATATTTTTATGAACATTAAATTATTTTTTATAAATATTATTTATATATTACACATTATTTAATATTTATCTATTTATTTAAAAATAAAAAATATATAGAAAATGTCTTTTTATCACTAAATAATTTTATTACTAATTCTGTAAGATTTATTAATTGTTTAATAATCATTAAATTTTATAAATAAAATTATATTAAATATAACCTTTATTATTGTTTAAATTAAATTTTTTGAAATTATAAATTTTTTAAAATAAACTTATTTATGATAATATAAAATTTATTACTAACAACAAGATTATATCATGTTTACTTAAACATAAAAATCTCTTCAAAACATTTAAATAAGATCTAAGGGTATGATACGAAGTGGTGGTTTTCCTGGGTCATGATTCAGCTAGCATGGATCTCATAGTGATCTATATGAAATTTAAATTATCCTAATATGTTTTTATCAAGCCACACTTTTTGTATTTCATTTTAGGCCAGGTTTAGGTCAAACCCTAGTCATGATACCTCCCATAAAATACCAAACAAATGAGCTTCATAAGGGATAATTATACTAATAGATTCCATTATTTTTCATTTTTTATAAATATATTTCATATTATGGTTAATTATGTTTATACCCTCCAATTCAATGGTCATATTACAATGGTAATGTAATCCAAATAGCTATATAATCTGAATGAACATATAAAAAAGTCAGATTTCATTTATATATATAATCTAAAACAATTCATATTAATTTCTTATCTCTTAAGATGTCTATTATATTTATAAATTTCTTATCTTTCTTCCATAGTTTCAATCAGGCTAATGATATTTTGGTGAACAACGAGGATGATGATTTTATGTTTGTGGTATTTTTATTTAGTTGTCTTTTTATTCCTCCAATAATTTTTCTAATGATATTCTATATTTCATTCTTATAAAGATTTAATTTTTACATTATATTAGAATAATTTAACTCAATAAAATTTACCACGATTTATTTCAATTAGGGTTTGTAAGTGAAACAAGCTATTTAAAATAATATTTATTTAAATTGAAATTAATACTAAAATTTAATGGTGTTACGTTCCCCCCATTTATAAATTACATCCTTGTGATATTAATTACTACTCACTAAGGAAAAATAACTATGATTATAGATCAATATATAATTTAAACTCACTATAATGGGTAAGATGATAAAAATCACATTTTCCTTAGTAACATGAATTTATTGAAATTATCAACCATTTTTTTAAAATATTCTTCTATAGCTATCTATAATTTTTATGAGTTTTTAGAGACATAAATTACATAGATTGATTTTCATGATCCTGTTTTCAACCAAATACTAAAACAAAAATAGTTATGAAAATATTCAATAAAAGCATAATAAATGATTATATGAATAATAAAACTCAATCTTAATATGTCCTATCCTATGAAATCTTCATTTAAATGTATGATAGTTTTGTTTCAAACATGATATAAGTGGATAAAACAATAAATCATTCCATTTAATATAGGCCATCCATGGTCATTTTCTATTAGGTTCTTTATTCAAGCAAGTTATGTATTAAATTCTTAAATTATGTTTATATCCTTTATAGTGGTATATAAAGAGTGTATGAATCAACCAAAACATATCCCCTGAGTGTGTCAAACTAATAGTTCAGTTTGTACCATTAACTGTGCACCGAGGGAATTTTGTGTTAATAAAAAACTAATATTTTTTAGGGTTATCATCCCTAGGTGAATTTAATATAGAGATTATATACACTTGTTTATATAAGGATAATGATTTTATTTCTAGGAATCAATACACACTCTAATTTACCAAAATTATAGGAATTTTTGCTACATTAAGAGTTATCTATAGTATTTTCCATATCAACTTCAAATCATAAAAAAATGACTAAAATAATCCCCAAATAATAACTAAACCCTACTTTGATACCAACTAAGATTACCTTGACCAGTACTCCCAGATATGGTGCTAAAAACACATACATTATATAATAGCTTTGGTACCAAGTGAGATGAACCAAGAATAACATACTTGAATTTTACATCATTGAACTTTAAATCAAAAAATTCAAATAAAATTCTAGAATCTAAAGGTTTAGTGTCTTTACAGATTAGATATATAAAAATATTATTCTATAAAAACTTCAATATCCCACATAAAATTCTTTTTACATTTTATCCCTTACACATGTCATATATAATAATATTCATTATATCATAGGGAAAGGAAACATAGAAAACAGTGAGTTTAGATTCACTTTAATGTTAAAAAATAGAGGCAATAATTCAAGAACATAAGTGAGCAAACTATTTTAATGTGTTTATGAAAAAAAATTAAAAAGTATTCTAACATAAAAAAGGAGATCATACCCAAATAATCATGTATCATAAATCATAAATCAATGATCTATGAATAAAATAAGACATGGACCATCATAATAGTAGTATGATGAAATACATTTGAAAGTAGAACAAACATAAGCATATAAATCATAGCATAGTGAATTATATTTCATTTTCCTATCTCCCATAGTACATTGGATTAGGAATCACATTATTGCCTCCCCTAACATAGTGGATTATGAATCATATTAAAACCTCCCATAACATATATTATTTGGAAACACATTTCTATCCCCCATATTTATCTCATGAGATATAAAACATAACTCAATGTGTTGAAGAGATATTAATTTTTTATCTCATCCACCAAAAAATGAAAACCATAAATAAGTGTCATAAGATAACATGAAAAAATTCATATTTCAAAAATCACTTTAATAACCCATATAAAAGTGATGGGTCTCTTAACAATTTCTATAAAGCCTTTCAAAATATATTAAGAGAAATAAGGTGTATGATAGCATAAAAATATATCCATAGTGTAACATAGGGAACATCAAAGATTAAAAACATTTTTCCTAATATTATTTGATAAATAAATTTTAAAAATAAAAAAATATCAATTCTATTTCAAAAAAAATTAAGAGTTATGATTAGTTAGAAGTAAAATTTAAAATAAATTAAAAGATTATTCATAAAGAATAATGGTTGTAACAATAGAATAATGCATTCATACATAAAATTTCATAAAGAGATACTATTATTAAAAGAGATCTATGCAGGAAAATTTTAAATATTCCTTCAATTTTTTTGGAAAAATTCAAAATAGTTTAAAAGGACCTTAATAATTATTTAATCATATATAAGGAAATTAAAAAATCATCAAATTAATATGAACAAAGAGGAGGAAAATTCCTAACTAAAAAATAAAGGTGGGGTTAGTTCCACATAAAAGCATCCCATTGGTTAAATTATTTACTACATGAAATAAATTTGAGAGAGAACATGTCACACAAAAATAATAAATATATGAGTGTAAAATGGATAGATGTTTTAGTGATAAAGTTCACTAAAATTTCCCTATATGAAAATTTATTCATATCATTATTATTTTAAAAAATGAGATTGAAAAGAAACTATTATAACTTTGTTAACATTAAAATGAATAGAATATTGAAGGGTATAACTTTAAATGTATTTTTAAGCCACTTTAATTTCAAAAAATATGATAATCTATATCAATATGATAGTATATATTTTATATAAAGGAAAATAAGTTGTGAAAATGGAATTTTTTTCAAAGAATGAAATATTAGACAAGAAAACTCTAACCGACATCATATTTTTTTTAAATAAGATTCATCTGAGAAGGATGTTTTTATAAATATATGTAAATACTTATAATTATAGGATGTAGTAAAATATAAATATTTACTAATGAATAATCTACCCAACTTATAAAAATAAAGTTCAAGAAGAACAATCATAAATCTATGAACGAAAATTTAAATAACAAAATACCTTACACATTTAGTAAATATTTTATCAAAAAAGAATGAAAAAATATAATTCTTAATAAATTTATAAATCCCTTTATTTTCATGTAAGGTATAATAATAGGCATTTATAAGACATTATGCACACCCAAAAAAAAAATTAGTGGTGAATATGACATATGCCTCAAAGAAATAAAATGGAGATGAGAAAACCCATAACATTAGCATTGAATTTTACAAATTCACATTAACCTCATGTATAATAAAAAATATTAATAATTTATTTTATAACCTTATTCATATATATTACCTTTTACACTCTTTAATTATAATCATTCACAGTACACTTCTTATTTGGTGATCATTTATATTCATCATCGAATGTTAGTAAACTTGATGGTTTCACATATGTTTCATAATGTTGATATAGATCAAATTAATATGGTAATAGTTAGTGGATTCCCACAATGTTATTTTTATTTTTTTTAATTGGAGAGTGATCATAGGAGGGTATAGGAGGTTTTGTGGAGGTTGGATCTCAGAGATTACTACAAAAGGTGGTTTATGAAATGAACTCGATTCACACTTTGAGACAATGGTTTATGGATTTAAAGGATTAATGGTGCATAACTTGTGTGATGTTATGGTATGGTTCATGAAAAAAATTCACATAATGAAATATAAATACATGATGTGTATTAATTAATACTTAGGTGAATTAATTTTCAGCAGAAACTAAATATATGGGAGATTCATAGCTTAAATGGAATTCAAGGCATGTAATCTATGGATCCTATTCAATTATCATTGTGAATATCGAATTCACAACATGAATAGTCATTTTATAGGTTTTTTATAAACACGTTTTATATTATTTTTCTCTTATTTAGCTTCACATCCTCCAGTTATGTAGAAAAACCCTAGTTTTTTTAGGATGTATTCTAGCCCATCTCCCCTTTCTTGATCCTTAGGTTTCAGTGGTTGGTTTTTGGAGATCAGTGGTGAGTTATCATCCATCATCCTGTTTTATTCCTTTCATTATTCTTTCAAGGATTCATTTTAGTGCTTTTGGTTTTGTTTGGGATATGTAAGGATGTGTTTTTGACAACTCTTTAGCACACTTTAGGTTTATTAAGGGGTTTTTAGTGTGGTCAGGGTTTGTAGGTTGATTTTTCTTTTCCCTGTGGTGCGTAGTGAGATAAAAAACTTCCTTGAGGTAGGGATACCTCATTCTCTCATGTTTACAAGCTATGTGTGGGGATTTCATTGCTTTTCCTTAATTTTTTAGGATATTAAGGGTCATCATAATAATGATAATTAATTGAAAAAACTAAAATTGATGGGTATGGTGAGATATCACATGTTTTAATTATTTATTATTATTGATGATGATATTATTACATGTTGTTTCCTTGTTTAAAATAATGGTTGTTGGGATCCTTACATTCACTTTAGATGATATTACTTGAGAACATTTCTATTTTGTTGTGTGATTTCACCATGAATAAAAGGCTAAAGAATATATATTTTTCAAATAAATCATTTTCACATGGAACTTGGTTTGTGTAATAATACCCATGATATGTAAATAAGTAATTTGAAAAAATCCCTTGAATAAATGTGGAATCTAGGATGTGTACAATTTTGTGTTCTTATGCCTGTTGTTTTTCATTCTTTTGTTTGCATTTTTGTGCAGTGATGTTAGAGACTGATTGGGCTAGGAGACGTGTGTGGGGTTATGATGTGGTGGTTTGTTAGAATGAAAACAATGTGGGAATTTATGGGATGGGATACACAATGGTTGTAGTGAAACATTGTGATGATATGAGGTAGTGATGTGTGGAGATGATGTGTGTTGGTGAAGTGTGTTGGTGATGTATAGTTGTTATGTGCGGCAGTTGTGTTGTGATATTTGGATGTGAGGTGTGATGTGTGGTTGTTGTGCTGAGTTGGCTTGGGAAATATAGTGTGGTGATGATGGTTAATGTGTCATGGGTGAGTGGTTGTATGTTAGTTGTGTTAGTTTTTCGGTTATCCATCAAATATATTTTGGTGATAAAATGAAATGAAATAGATTGATAAATAAATGAGATGGGTTGGAAATGGATGCATGTTAAAATGGATTAAATAAATTTAATGATAAATTAATGGGATGTGTAAATTTGAATTACGTGGATTAGTAAATGGAAGTGCAATCATGTAGATTATGTGGTGATTGTGTTATGTGGTTCATATAGTGGTGTAATTAGTTGTGACAGTTGGTGTGTGATTCATGGTGGTGATGTGGTGTGAGCTAGTGCAGTTGTTTTGAATCCATAGTTTGGTTGTTGTGTGATATATATATATATCATATATCTTTTTTTTATTTCTCTATTCTCACCACCCAATTGTACAAACTTACTAATAATTATAGGTTATAGGTTTCGAGTGTTTTCCCAAATATCCAGGATGGAGATGATATGGATGGATGGCTACCCCCTCTTCCCCACTCTTTATTTAATAGTAGTGATAATACATATTGGTGTGGTAGACTACTGAGTAGTGTTGGCCCAGGTGTTTTCAAGTGATATATTATGTGATGAGGTAGTTACGTGATGTGATGAGGTAGTTATGTGATGTGATATATAGTGGGGGTCATGCGTGGTTAGAGGTGGGAATGAGGTTGATGTATTTCACATTCATGATACCATATGACTATTATTATATGATATGATGAGATGTGATAACCCATGTGTATTTGGATGAGACATTATGTGGTGATTCATAATTCCAGAACATGATTCTAGGACTTACGAGGGTAGGGAAGGAAGGGGTTCATCTAAACCGACATCAAATATGGCCTGGGTTTCTTCAGTTGTATTGTGATGTGATGAGATTTGATGCGATGTGTATGGAAGGGATGAGAGCATAATAAATTCTATGTTGGGGTGTGAGAGTACAAAATCAGTGGGGAATAGGATATGAGACACCTTTATTAATTATTATATTGATCTAATAATACTATATTACATGCATGATTGGGTGAGTGATCCATGGTTAGGTAGGGATATTTAGTTCACCATTTTAGGTGATTGTTGGTTCTTATATTTGTTCATTGAATCATTAGCATGATTTTTTCACATTTGAACTTGAGACCTTGTTTGTTTCCATACTATTTATACATTATATAGTCACCTTATGTATATAAATTAGTTTTTTAGGTTTCCAAGGGGACTTTTTGAACTGAGCATAATATTACTAACTAGGTTGGAGCTGTCGTTGAGTCACCACCTTTAACTTTTTTATATATTGGATACTTTTACATGTATAAATTTTACTTTATTAATGAAATGTGGGATGGTTTTGGGTTTATTTTTTTTTTATAAATTTGAGATTTTTGGTTGTTTTTTATCCTATCAATAAATCCTATTTTATTTATAAATGTCAATGCCTCCCATACTGTGATAGTTTTATACCCTTGGTGCATGTTGCCAAGTCGGGGACTACTATATGTGGGACTCTATAGTCATTATATCTCCCCATTAATTTTAAAATCTTTGGTGGTAGGGGTTCAATAAAAAGTGGTATCATATGTATTAGTTTAGATAAAGGATGAATTTTAGAGTTTTTCACAATAAGTATTTCATGGGTTGGTTGGGTAGCGATGCCAGTTGACCTTGGTGTATGGAATGGGTTAGGGAGACTAGTTAAGAAATGGTATTATAGCCCCCCCCCCCCTATGATCCAATTCATGGAATTGAGGATTATTCAACCACCAAGTGAGGTTGACCTGTGGGTAGGGTAGAGACCTAGGAGAGGTAAATACATCATGATAGATTTTGTTCATTTCTAAAAATGGTTAGTTTTGGAAAATAAAATGAATTAATGAAATAAGTTTATTTAAATTACATTCTACTAGTCTTAGGATGTTATAATTGATTTTCATGAATGACATATGGTTATCATTCATGAGTAGATTTAGTTGTTGAGGTTCAGTAGGCTGATCAATAGATCGTTGAAGTATTAATCTGGTAAAGGTTTGTTAGAGACCCTTTCATGCATTATAGAAGTATAGTTATAGAAAGTATGAGGGGACCATATATGATCTAAATTAATAGAACTAGATGGATTATATCGGGATCCATTTTGTTATAATATAAAATGCATGATTATATTTGATAAAAACTGATGGACACAGATATAGAGATGCATGAATTTGATAGAGATTATGATAAATTCCTTTATAGCTTAGGAAAAATTCATTCTTTATGAGAATACACTATTTTATTAAATTTATGAACACAATTACTCTTAAATATAGTTACTAATATAAAATACCATTGGGTCACACAATATAGTTTAATAAATGAATATTAAGTTTTATAAAACTTAAATAGATTCTTTAAATATATTTTAAGGTTTACTCAAAAAGGAGTTTTGGATGGATAGTCACAAAGTAGTGAATATGATGTGATTTGAGGTGAAATTTTTGATTGATTTAAAAAAGTGATTGAGAAGACATCCAATTGGATTTTTGTATGAGGATTTATGAGTTATTGTATTTGATTTAATATAAGGTGAAATGGCATAAAGACTGTGAGGATTTAGTGAAAGCTAGATATTAATGGACATATTTCCAAAAGTAAATACAAATTTAATGTGTTTTAGGCTGATAAATAATATTATAATATATGAAATCAAATTTCATATGGTATTACATAGTGGAATCTAATGTATATAGTATTCATAGAATGGGATATATAATTATTAATGGACATTCCACTAACTTTCTATCATATTTTATGATTTATTTATTTCACAATGCTCAGAATATTTTTATGTAATTAGTATAACAACCTATGCAAAATAATTGCATTCAAACATTATGTATATATTTTCAATTCATCATCCACATTGGATTTCATTTTTGCAGATGTTTAATATGATGAAACATATGATATATTATTTAGTGAATTAATATAATGAATTCATGAATGAAAAAAATCATTAACTCATTATTTATGCATTGTATTCATAACATCACAACCCATACCCATTTATTGAATAGGATTAGAGTGAATCTAACCTTAAGTGCATCCCATAGAAACAAGAGGTTAACAATAAATTCCTAGGGAATCACTAAATTGTTGGGGGATTATTTTCCCTTGAGTATAAGAAAACTTTTAATAGGATAACTATAGTGGAATAATATAAATATGATTGATGATAAATTGAAAAACCTCCTAATAAATGACATAAAAATAATCAAAGTTATAACATATAATAAAAATACTCTATAAATATACAAGAACCAAAAATAAAAATAGAATATATGGTGACAAATGTGTCACTATAAAAAGTTCTACCCCATAGATCCCTCGAAGATCTAGCCTCTATCAACCATGAATATAGAATCAATCTACTCAATTAGTGAAGTAAGTGGTCTTACCTATACCTATATCATGATTAAAAATATTAATATAGGAAACAATTGATAAATGTAGGGGCTGAGTATACAACATATTAATAAATCCACCAAATAATTTCCACACACAACACTAGGAAAAATACATGTTTGATAAATATATAAGTATATAAAATTGAGGGAAGCATAATAATTGGTGAATACGACATATATGAATAAATTAGTGTAAAAAATTTACACCTTAACACACACCATACCATAAACTGGAACACACATGAAATGAACCAAAACATCCCCTATAAGTGCCACGACCTAAAGACAATTAATTACTTATCAAAGGACTCCCTAAATGGATGACCATTTCCAACAAAAACCTATTAACTTTGACCCATGTCATCACTTGCAGGAGAAATCTATTGTGCACAAATTTTGGTATGAAAACCATGTCCAAACCAATGAGGCCATATTAATAGAGATTTGAATGCACACCAAACCATTCTGAAATAAGTTTACATAATCTAGATATTAATATCTTTGAATCCAAACACCACTTAAACATTTATCCAAACACATTAAAGCCATTTCCTAGGACCATTATTTCCAAAACCAAGACAAGAATAAGATAATACTTCAATGTGGTTTCTACCAAGGGCTTCCACTAATAAGAACTATAATTGAACCTTAGAAACTAATATATATCAATTTATTAGTATAAAAAGATAAAGGAATAATAAACCCACATCAAATGATCTTGTTTAAAGATCCTAACCACAAACA
Source organism: Viscum album (assembly GCA_963277665.1). Taxonomy (NCBI): domain Eukaryota; kingdom Viridiplantae; phylum Streptophyta; class Magnoliopsida; order Santalales; family Viscaceae; genus Viscum; species Viscum album. Next base: position 1,082,585,237 of record OY728159.1, read on the forward strand.
CATTGATCTAGGATCTCCTAACTCCCCTATGATGAATTATAATAAAATCCACATAAAAAACTCAAACCATAAATTTGTGCATGTTGGACTTAAAATAGGTTTTCAATAAAGAGAAAATGGGAATAGAATAGTGGATTATGAGACATGTGAAACTTAACTTCAATATCTTGTGCAAATGCTTTATGAATCCAAGTAAAGGATCTTTGGAAGTAAGATAGTCCAAAAATCACCCAAAGGATATCTATAGAACGAGATACCTAGAAATAATTGAAAAAATGAGCATTTTAGGGGGGGAGGGTGGAGATAAAATTCAAATATTTTTATCCTTTTTTTGTTGCACATGATTAGGATACATGTTTTGGTAAACAATGCATGAACCATGTAGACACCATTGTTCAAAAAATCCAATCGCTACATGATTTAAAAAACCATAAACCTGAAACACATTCACTCCCATTAGATAAAACTAGAAACAATTGGTTTTTCACATGGTTTTCCCAAATCATTAACTAACGATAATCCTACCCCCAAACACCCATTTTATCCTGCACAATTTCCTAAGGACTTTAGAAAATTTCCACTAACAGTGCACCGAACATGCAACCTTTAGAAACTCTCCAAAAATTCCCAATGCCATATGAACCCTCCCAAAACCAACCCATACATATTTTGACTTAATAATAACTAATAATATGATAAAATACCTCAAAATTAGGGTTATATATTCTTCCCACCATTGGTATTTCCATCCTAAAAATCTAGTGATTGGTAGTGTCTTGGAAAATATTAGGACATTGCTCTTACATAACATTCTCCAATTTATAATTATCTTGATAAATCCATCCCTTATATCATAATACCTATACTAATGAGACATTTCAACCTCTAAATAGATTATCTTACCTCTCTAGAATATGAACTAGGGTGTGAATGAATGATGGATACGACTCAAGAGTAACATGATACCAACCAATCACATGATGTGGAAAAAATTATGAACTAAAATGAATCTCAAAAGTAAATCAAGCTAAGAATAAATTTCACAACTACCTTGAAAATCTCAAGTGGTCAAAAAAAGTGAGTAGGTAGTTTTACATTCCTACCAAAACAATGATTCCCCAACCTTAGAGTTATTCAAAATAATACATGGTTCCCCACTTAAAAATATAAGGGACAATGATGATGATTTGAATACAATTTCTAATTGATCTAATCCATTTAAATATGTTTTATAATAAAGTATATTTCATTAGTAGTATCATGCACACAGAATATCCTAATTATTTAATTTTCCCTACATATACCCAATAATGTGGGGATTTACATGGATGGTTGTACAATTCTTAAAAGGGATCCATATGTATTATGTATTTATAATTATTATTACATGAAAATTATAGTAATAACAAATGGTTTGAGAATGTTTTCTAGATTTTGAATTTTATACTCTAAATTCCCATTCATTTGAGGATAGTATGCTATTCTCATTATCAGCCAGGTACCTGAGGATTATTTCAATAATCCCCAATACCATGAATTAAACCATGGATCTCAATTAGAGAAAATATAAACTATTAACCCATGATGATTCAACACTTCCCAAATATAAATTTTGAGAAAATAATCTATTGATTTTGTATAATAGATTGGAATGAAGTGTTATAACTTGCTGTGTCAGTCAACAATCACCCAAATGGAATCATTATTTCAAATAATCCTTATAATGTCAATGAAAAATAAAATAGAAATATACTCCCATTTTCATATGTTTATGGGTAATTAGTGTAACATACCATCAATATGTTGGTGTTTGGATTTCATCTATTTATTATTGATACATTTCAAAACATAATTCACCAAATTTCTCTTCACATCCTGCCAAAAATTTGTCTTTAATTTCTTTATACATTTTTTGAACACCATGACTAATATCCCCTTTAAATTATGATAATCATGAAGGAATTTTCCTATGAAGAAGTAGTAAGATAGGGAAATATTGTGATCAATGATGTTCAAATTGACTTATTATTAAAGATATCAATTGATATATGAGAACTAGGTAGATAAATATGATGTTTTATTAGACATAGATAAGTGAAAAGTCACCGTACGTAAAATTCTAAAGTCATCAGATAGATATATGGTGATCCCATCATGGAGAGGTTTCTAAATGAAGTAAAACAGAAAAACTATATATATGAAAGGTAAATTATTTATTAGTCTATAATATGGAGAAGTTTAAGGTGTTTTAGATAAATATCATAAAATAAAGGAGTTTTTATTAATACATATTAGTAAAGCCACCCTTAATGTTTCAAAACTAAATGGAGGATTGGTGAGATTTATAAAGAGTTTGTAAAGTCATCAACTATGACGATGATGAGATATTAATTCAATGAAAATAATTCAAGATGAGATTTAGGGAATATTTATGAGTTCATTAGCATCAATATTTATGGAATCATTGATGATGAAAATTGAGTTTGATTACATAGGAATACTTAGAGGCTATGAAATGATGTTTGAGTAGAGAGGGATGTTAAAATAACATCTCGTTCCACTTCTATAATTTATGGAAGAAGGATTCTTATATAAAGGGTTGTTGAATCATTGAGTTTTAGTATTTACATATGATAAAAAGGAGTTAAATCGAATAATTGTTTTTGATTGAATCAAAATGTGATTTTACAACCAATGTTAAACCTGGTTGAAGTAGAGGATAATCATATACAATGAAGAATTATTAAAACATGTATCTTAAACACTAGAATAAAAGAAGGATAAATTACCATATGGAGAAGGGGGTTTATTGAACAAAGGTGCATATAAAAAAGGAGTATTGTATCAAGATTCATTGGATATATGTGAAACTATCATAAAATAATGGATCAAACACTATGGGAAAAACCGATTATTGCAATGGGGTATTTGCGACGGGGATAAATCCCGTCGCAAAAACTTTGACGAAAAGCGTATTTGCGACGGGGATATATTATCGTCACAAATGGTCAGTTATTTACTATTGTGATACAGGCCCCGTCGCAATAGATATGGTGCGGTTTTCGCACCAAAACGCGGGAAGCCTATTTGCGACGGTCGCCTTTGACCCGTTGCAACTACCCGGCGGTGGTAAATACTATTTGCGATGGGACAATTGTCCAGTCGCAAAAAATATTCAGCAGGTATTATTTGCGACAGGGCCCATCGCCAATACCGGCGGTAGTAAATAGGAATTTGCGACGGGGTTATCCGCCCGTCGCTAATAGTATGTCGACAGGCAGCTATTTTTGACGGGCCCGTCGCCACAACCCTTTTACCCACCACCCGTAATTAATGCGGGTGAAGGTATTTGCGATGGGGCCCGTCGCCAATACCGGCAGCAGTAAATAGGAATTTGCGTCGCCCGTCACTAATAGTATGTCGGCAGGAAACTATTCGCAACAGGCCCATCACAAAAAACCCTTTTAACCGCCGCCCGTAATTAATGCGGGCGAAGGTATTTTCAAAGGTATCCCGTCGCAAATAAGACCGTCGCAAATATTCTAACCTATATATACCCCCCATCCATTTTTTTCAAATCATTCAGATCTCTCTTCCTCTCTCTCTTTAACTTTTTGTTCTAAGTAGAAAAATTCTTTTATTTTAATTTTTCCTACGAGAAGAGGAGAGAAAGAGTTAGTAGGCGCAAACTGCTTCAAAATATTGAAGGTATTTATATTTTTTTAATTGTTAAATTATTTTTAATTGTTAATTTTTTTAATTGTTAATTTTAGTTTTTTTAATAGAATGTTTAGTAGCTATATAGTATAATTAGATTAAGTGGTTGTACCAAATAATCCTTGTCTGGATACGAACAAGTAGAGGCGGCTCGGGCACAGATGTACCTAGGAGTGAAAACTCTGACAAGGTGTTTCGAGCTTCATTCGGGGTAACCTGGTACACGACAACAGGCCTTGCTCCACTCTTAGTTCGACACAGCCGGAGGATGTTTTGGTAGTAATTAGAAATAAATATATTTAATTAGAAATAATTAGAAATAGTTATATTTAATTAAGAATAATTATATAATTATCAAATAATTAAGAAATAATTAGATTTAATTAGAATAATCATCAAATAATTAGGAAATAATTAGATTTAATTGATTAGAAATAATTAGAATAATTAAAATAATTAGGAAACAATTAAAATAATTAGGAAACAATTAAAATAATTAGGAAACAATTAAAAATAATTAGGAAACAATTAATAATAATTAGGAAATAATTAAAAATAATTAGGAAACAATTAAAATTAATTAAGAAACAATTAAAAATAATTTGGAAACAATTAAAAATAATTAAGAAATAATTAAAAATAATTAGGAAACAATTAAAAATAATTAGGAAACAATTGAAAATAATTAGAAAACAATTGAAAATAATTAGAAAATAATTAAAAATAATTATAAAATAATTAAAAATAATTAGGAAACAATTAAAAATAATTAGGAAACAATTAAAAATAATTTGGAAACAATTAAAAATAATTTGGAAACAATTAAAAATAATTTGGAAACAATTAAAAATAATTTGGAAACAATTAAAAATAATTAGGAAACAATTAAAAATAATTAGGAAACAATTAAAAATAATTATGAAACAATTAAAAATAATTAGGAATCAATTAAAAATAATTATAAAACAATTAAAAATAATTAGGAAATAATAAAAAATAATTAGGAAAAAATTAAAAATAATTAGGAAATAATTAAAAATAATTAGGAAACAATTAAAAATAAAATAATTAGGAAAAAATTAAAAATAAAATAATTAGGAAACAATTAAAAATAAAATAATTAAGAAACAATTAAAAATAAAATAATTAGGAAACAATTAGGAAACAATTAAAAATAGAATAATTAGGAAACAATTAAAAATAAAATAATTAGGAAACAATTAAAAATAAAATAATTAAGAAAATTAGCAAGCGTGATTGACCGCTCACCTTCCTCAATTTGCTTTTCATTTGTGTGTTGAGGCTTGACATGAAGCTTCTGCCTCCACATGTAATATTTGATTTTACTATCAAAATTATCAACCTCCTCGCCAGCATAGAGGTAAGGAGGTTTATAATTTTGACAGTAAAAGTAAATACTACATGTTGAGGTAGAAGTTTCCTGTCAACCTCAACACACAAATGAAAATAAAATTGAGGTAGATGAGCAGTCAATAACGTTTGTTACTAATTAGTGACATAATTAGCAATATAATTAGTAACATAAATAGTAACATAATATAAAATATTATATTACTCTAATATTAATAATTAAATAACAATAATAATATAATTATTTTATTATTATATGTTTAATATTTATAAAAAAAAATATTAATATTATAAAAAATATAAAAAATTTATAAAATATTACAATTATCAATATTTTCAACAAGTTTTTCTTTATTCTTAATATGTTCAGATCTTAAAGGGTCGTCAATTTTCAGGTCATGCCCAATAAAAATTTTGCGTCAACTGTGTCCAATGTAAACTCTATAATTGTTCTTGTTTGGTTGATAAACTCACAAGTAGCGTTGTAATAGGACAACCCAAGTCATGTCTTTCTCATCTATAAGAATCATATCACATGACTTTTTACATAGACCATTCTTTCTTGAAAAATTAAGGGAAAGATACTAAAGTTATCGTAAAGTTTCAAGGAATAATGATCTATGTAAGGGGTCATGTGAAATTATTCTTAAAGACGATAATGAAATTACTTTTTTCATCCTATTGCAACACTACTTGCGAGGTGATCAACCATGTAAGGACAATTATAGAGTTTAAATTGGACATGGTTGACGCAAACGTTTTATTGGGAATGACCTGAAAATTAACGAATCTTTAAGATTTGAACATGTGAAGAATAGAGCAAAATCTGTTGGAAATATTGAGATTTGTAATAATTAGTAATAATTAGTAATAATTAATCAAAAATCAAATAAATTCGAGTACATGGTTATAAATTGGCACAATTTCTAGCGGATTGGAGACTAACTTTTGTTCAACGTCTCATATCATTGATAGTTTCTCCCACTGAAATTAGTATGAAAAATGTGCTCTAATGTATGTCAGAGAAAGTTTTCTATACTAATTTCAGTCAGGAGAAAGTTAAAAAGAGATGAGCCATCGGACAAAAGATGCTCTTTTCCCTGACGACTCATCTCCTTGCAATGAGATGAGTCATTGGGCAAAAGAGCTGCCACCAATCCACTGGAAACAAATAAGAATAATTAGTAATATAATCTCCACAATGATGATTACAAAATTTTATTTCATTATTCAATCATATTTCATTTTTCCAAGTATTGCTAAGTATTTCGAAATTAATAATAATTAGTGGGGATGATTACAAACTAACTGTGTCGCCTATAATTATTGGTAATTACTAAGAAATAACTATAATTATGTGTCTTATATTTTTAGGATATTGTTTTTATTATATAAAATAATTTAACAATATTAATGGTTTTAAATTTTGTAGAAACAAATATATGAATATGGAACAAGGAAATAAATATCAATCATTATTAAAAGATCGTGCTTGGATAAATCAGCGCAGAAATCCAAACGGTTCTAGTTTAAATCTTGTATATGTTGATGGTGTTGAAGATTTCTTATCATTTGCATCATCAAACCCGGAATTTGTTTCAGAAGGGGAAATTAAGTGTCCTTGTAAAAAATGTTCTTTGAGAACGTTTGAGACATTTGAAACTGTTGGGAAACATCTCTTGCGTTATGGTTTTCAATCAGATTAGATTTTTTGGTATCAACACGGTGAACGCAGTTCTAGAGAAGATACTAATAATTTGATTCCAGATCCATCACGGTTTCAGAATTTAGTACATGATGTTGCAGGGTCATCCGTTCAACAAACTAAAATTGAGGATGATGTTGATTTACCTCTCGAGTTGGCACCATCTGAATTTGCTGAGTTGTTCAGGTCTACCGAGGATGCATTATATCCTGGTTGCAAGATAAGAAAATTAGAAGCAGTTTCAAAATTTATGGATATTAAATCAGATAATGGAATGTCAAATAACTGTTTTGATCAGATATTTTTGTTGGTTAAAGCACTGTTACCTGAAGGAAATGTGCTGCCTGCTAATTATTATGAGAGTAAGAGACTGGTTCGTAATCTAGGCCTTAGTTATCAGAAGATCCATGCATGTTCAAATGACTGCATCTTATATTCTGGTGAAAATGAGTCGTTGGATAATTGTCCCACATGTGAAAAATCGAGGTATAAAGAAGCTCAATCAGGGAAGTTTGGATTGATTCCTGTAAAACAGTTGAGATATTTCCCTCTTACACCCAGGTTGCAGCGTTTATTTATGTCTCAGAACACAACGACAATGATGTCATAGAACAAAACCAATATTTCAAATGGTAAAAGCTTGATTCATCCATCTGATGGAGATTCATGGAAACATTTTGATCAAGTGCATCCGTCTTTTGATTTAGAATCCAGGAACGTGTGATTGGGTATTTCTACTGATGGTTTTTGTCCATTTGGATCTTTTGGTAGTCAGTATTCCTATTGTCCTATCTTTATAACTCTGTACAATTTTCCTCCATGGATGTTGATGAAAGAGCCTTATATCTTTTTGACATTATTAATCCCAATACATCTGAAAAAGAATATTGATGTTTATTTGAAACCATTGATTGATGAGTTAAATTTATTGTGGAGTCATGGTGTTGGTACATATGATGCTGTAGAGAAACAGAATTTGGTAATGAAAGCTGCTTTGATGTGGAAAATTAGTGACTTCACGACATATGACATGTTATCTGGCTAGAGTACACATGGTCCAAAATCATATCCTTACTGTATGGGAGACAACAAAGCATTTATGCTCGGGAATGGAAAAAAACCTTGCTATTTTGACTGTCATCGTAGATTTATTCCAATTGATCATCATTTTTGGAGGAATAAATCTCATTTCAGAAAAGGCAGAATTGAAAGAGATGAACCTCCAAAAATGATCTCAGGTATAGATTTACAATCAGTTGTATTTTCATTACCTTCCATCACTTTTGGACCGACAATAAACCAACAGAAAATTCATGGCTTTGGGAAAGAACACAATTGGACAAAACAGAGCATTTTTTTGGAATCTTCCATATTGTTCTTATTTGTTGGTCTGACACATGTTGGATGTCATGCATATTGAGAATAACTGTTTTGATAATTTATTTCATACAATTTTGGATACACTAGGTAAAACCAAAGATAATGTAAAGGCACGATTAATTCTAGCCCAAATTTGCAGGCGACCAGAACTTGAATTGTTTGAATATGTCAGATCACAGAGATTAATGAAGCCAAACTCAGCTTATACACTGACCGAAGAGAGTCATTTATTATTTTTTCAGTGGATTCCAGATTTTAGACATTCAGATGGCTATGATTCCAACTTGGGCAGATGTGTTAAAAATGGTCATATTACCAGATTAAAAAGTCATGACTGTCATGTTATATTGGAAAGAATTATGCCTATTGCATTAAGAGGTTTGTTTAATTCTAAGATTTGGGATTCGATAATAGATATATCATATTTTTTCCGAGACATGTGTGCGGCGACAACAAATTACGATACACTAAGAAAACTGGAAGAAGCTATTATTGTAATTATATGCAAACTAGAAAAAATATTTCTGTCGGCTTTCTTTGAATCAATGGAACATTTGATATTACATTTGACACATGAAGAAAAATGTGGAGTTCCAGTTCAGTTTCTATGGATGTACCCATTTGAGAGATTCATGTAGAAATTAAAGAAAAAATTCTATAATAAAGCATCAGTTGAAGGCTCAATTGATGAAGCTTATTTGCAAGAGGAAATTACTTTATTCTACTCTCATTATTTTGAATCTGAATATCCCTCAAAATTTAACCACATGGTCCAGAACGAGGGGAATGTTGATGATGATATGAATAATCAATTATCAAGTGTCAATCAGCTCGAACTTGGCTTTGGTGGAGTTCATGATAGATGGCTTTCAGATGATGAACATTATAGAGCTCATACATATGTTCTACTCAACTATTATGAAATGTCACCAATTGTACAGTGAGTGCTCCTATCCCTTATTCTATAGATTATGTTACAGTAAATTAGTCATATTGTATTTGTAGGTTATATGATGATCATATCAAGAAACAATTTCCACAAATTATAGCAGCTGGCTTAGAAGAACGTCGACAAATTTTTTTTGCCTACTGGTTTCAAAAACTGGCAACGTACATTATTTTTGGGTTTTACATATAAAATCAATTTATTACTTGTAATAGTGATAAATGTTTTAAAAATTTTCAGGTATCTATACATGCTGATAAAATTGATAGTCAATTGCGTATATTGAGTAGCCCACCATCCAAAATAGTTAAATCTTATAATTCATATGTGGTGAATGTTTATCGCTTTCATACATGTGCATATGGGGAATCAAATACTACAATTAATAGTGGCGTTTTTTTGAAGGGATCACATCATAGAGATATAGAAGTTGACTTTTATGGCATGCTTGAAGAAATTATTGAACTGTGTTATTTGGGACAAAATTATGTAACAATGTTTAAATGATGATAGATGGATACTGATAGTGGCTTACGTATTAATCTGACTCATGGAATTGTTGATATTAAACATAAAAGTATTCTTACAGTAAATGAACCATTTTTATTGGCTCATCAGGCACATCAAATTTATTATGCAAAATACTGTGCTACTGCCAAAGAGTTGGATGATTGGTGGAGTATAATAAAAATTAAATCTTGAGAAAATCAGTTTACTAAAACTGAATGTGGTTCCACTGAAGTGCAAGGAAATGAAATTTTTCAGGACACTCCTCAAAACACATTTTTTTCACAAAGAGACATGAATATCGATGAGGACACCCCACAGTTAAGGGTCGATAGTGACGATGTTGTCAATGATGTTACAACTGAATTTGAAATGAAAAGAGATGATTAAAGTGAAACTAATATGGAAATTGATGATGTTGATGAAGAAGATAAAGACATTGACATTGAAAACTATGAAGATGATGATGAAGATTAACATTGACACAGTAAAATGCTGGTTAGAATCATAAAAAATATATATCTATACATAATAGTTTTTTTCAACTTGTTGCTAATAACAATCATTTCATGTTTCAGATGGACTCAGAAACGTATCGTCAGTTGCTGGAGGCCGATCTACCTATGGATGATGAGGTTCTTGAGTCATCTGACCCTCAGGCTATTGGCACTACAGGGAGCACTTGGAGGGGGCGTGGTCTTTCCAGACCGATGATTCCAGATCCTATCCCAGAGCGACATCCACCTATTGGATTCGATGCACACACGCGATGGTATGGTAACCTGTATATTTTAGTTATCTTTCATTATAATTTATTTATATTCTAATTGTTTGATTATTTGTTCTTTTTCTACATTTTTATGCATATTGCTATTGGAAAGGGGAGTGCTATCTTGCACAATTATTTTTCTCAGCCCTGGCTCACATGGGATCAGATTCCCGCTGATGTGCAGGCCTCCATGTTCAATCATTGGATGGTACGTAATTAAATATTATTTATTTTGAAATTTAATTCATTAATAACTTTATATTAGGGTTTATGGTATCCCATCGACGAGAGAATTCATGCCACTATCCACGTGGCATGGGTGGTGTCTATGTGTGACCGTTTCCGTCAGTTTCTACATAATTTGAGAAAGGCGGCTATGAGGAAAGCCGAAGTGACAGAATTTGATGAGTCCTATAGATCTCACCAACCAGAGTACATTTCATCTCACATTTGGGATGGATTATGTACACACTAGTTGGGTGGTGGGTTTTAGAGGAGATTTTCATTATGTCGACAGAATCGGGGGAGACAAGATGAGACGCATCGAGCCGGTAGTCGTACATTTATTGCGCATAGAGAGTGTCTGGTAAGTACTTTTTTTATATTTTATACAACTTTAAATATAAACAGTTTATTTTATATTAATATAGGAAGCCGAGCAGCCCAGTATTACGACGTACGGAGTTTATCGGAGGATGTATACTGATCCGGCTACTAGAGAGATTAGAGGTGACCGCCAGCGTCAGATTGTGGTCAGTATTATTTTCTTTTCAGTTTTCAAATTAAATGCATATATTCTTTTAATTATTTTAATTTATAATTGAAAATTAAGGATTCATATGAGGCCACGACCTCTCAGACACAGGCTGAGAGTCAATACGAGACGGGTGATCAGACTAGTGCCCACCATTCTGATGAGACGACATGGATGCAAGCGACCCAGTATGGCTTCGAAAAGGGCCGAGTAGTTGGTATCAACTCTCATTTGACTCCTGCAGCTTATTATGGTATTGCTGCGATGTCGGTGTCCGGCTCGAGAGGAGCTCGTGGTGAGACATCGTCTTCTGCCTCACAGAATCAGGAGCAACTGCGTGCTCAGAGTCAGCTTATAGAGGATTTGTGTCAGGGGCAGGAGCAGATGCGTCCGCAGCATGATGAGGAGATGCGTCGATGGCAGGGGCAGATGCTTCAGCAGTAGGATGAGGAGAGGAATCGATATGAGGATCAACATCAGGAGGAGATGGAGTATATGCGTCGTCTGACTCATAGTTTAGGGATGAAGTTTCCTCCACCACCTCCTCCAGGTCCTCCAGATTATCCACCCCCAGTGATTTTTTACATGTAATAAACATTTGAGTTCATAGTTTATTGTCATATTAACTATTTACAATTCCTCTTTGATATTGGTATGAATATTGCATGATTTAATTTGTTTTTTTAATATTTTATTACTTATTAGTATTATTTTTAATGCCTATTTATTTTAGTAATATTAATTTTAATATTTTATATTTATTGTAAATATTGAAAAGTTTATAAGTTTATAATTTTATTAATATTAATAATATTAATATTATTTTTTCATAAATATGTATGTTTATTTTAATAATAATAATAATATATTAATTTTTTATATTATTAATATCAGTATTATTATTATATAATATAATATTATTTATATTTATATTATTATTATTTTTTGATATTAATATTTCATAATTATATTATATATATTTTTTATTATTAATATGATAAAAATATAATTTCATTATATTATTAATATTAATATTATTATTATATACATAATTTATTAATAATAATATTATATTAATTTTTTAAATTATTAATATTTGTATTATTATATAATATAATATTATTTATATTTATATTATTATTATTTATATTAATATTTCATAATTATATTTTATATATATTTTATTTATATTATAATAATAGAATTTTTTATATAATTATTATTATTTTTATTTTTATATAATATGATACGATTTGTATTAATTATTTTATTTTTTTTATTTTTTTTAGTATTTGCGACGGGAGTATTTGCGACGGGGTGTCCCGTCGTAAAATTTTTTTTACTGTAACATTTGCGACAGAAAGAATACCCATCGTAAAAACAATTTCTGCGACGGGCCGTCGAAAATACCTACGTCGCAAATATTATTTAAATTTCCCATTTGCGACGAGTTAGAAACCCGTCACAACTAATATATCTGCGACGGCCCTTCGCAAATACCTTTTTTATATATAAACAAAAACCTTGCGATGGGGGAAAAATACCGTTGCAAATACTATTTTTGCGACAGGATCGCTGCAAAAACACATATTTGCGACGCCGTTTTCGGCAACGGGCGATTTGCAACAGAGCCCCATTGCAAAAGGTCTTTTGTGACGGGATCTCATCGCAAATCGCCCATCACAAATAGTCTGTTTTCCTGTATTGAAGGAGTATCAAATGAAGGTAAAATTGAAAGAGAACATGGAACTGAGGAGGTCATATCGAATGAAGCATTTCTGAATAGACCTTTTATAAGAAATATATCTAGAAAATGTTTTGTAAATATAAAATAGTTGAGTTTATCCTAATATTTCAAAGATCATGGGGATATTTCTAGACTGGATGACTATTTTGATATCTATTGAAGATATTTAAGTAGTTTTACACTGGAAAAGAGAATGTAACATTTTTATGGAGAAATATAATTTGAAGAAGAATATATTTCCACAGTGGACCAACAAAGAATAATAAGGATATTATAACTAGGGTGTAGAATAAATTTATAAAAAATTATTATAGATGGGGTATATAACCAGTCATAAAGTAAGAAGAGATAATAAGTGCATTCAAGGGTATAACCAAATTCATCCAAAAAGTTTTCTGTTGGGGTAAAGAAAAAGAGATAGTTAGAGGAAAAATTACTGGGGTGTGGAAATAGGTACATCATGTGCCTTTATAATCTAAAGATAATTCAATATAGAATAAATTTTGGGGGGATAACCTAACTACCAAGGAGTGGGTATTTATATAGAACCTTGTAAATATCATTATTTGATCTCTCCCTCTATATTTTTGCATATTAGGTGAGGTTAAGATATATATTTTAGTGGATTAAAATTCTAACAAGTTTTATAGGTTGATTTCTCATAAGAAATCACAAATGAAAATGATTACTAATTCATCCCATACCCCTATGTATGATATAAAAATAATATGGGGACTTCAATTGGTATCATATATTAGGTTACCTATAAAATATCTAATAATATACTAAAGATAGAGAATATAAATTTAGTTAAAAATATGGATTTTTTTCTGTATTTTATTGAAAGAACTATCATAACCTTAAGAATATGATATTTCCCAACCTTATATATCTTATATTAAAAGTTATATATAATTATACAGTGTTATTTCATCCCATTAATTATAATTCTATAATATATTTTGATAAGAAAAATCTAGTAATTTACGGTGAAGGTCAGAATATAATTTTTATGGATCTCTATGAGAAGGTTTACACAAATATTATGGGGATTCTAATTTCTAAAGAGTTGTGGGATATGATGATAATAATCTATGATGGAACATGAATGTTAAGAAGTCTAAAATATAAATTTATAGGATAATAATTGAAGGTATCAAGATAGATGATGAAAAAACCTTGATGATTACTTTAACAGTTTCATTGAGATTTTCAAAAACACCAATGTATTTTATGAGAGGTTAGAAGATGAAACTATTTTAAATCTAATGATAATAGACTTCCAGATATATTTGATTCCAAGAGTTATTTTTAATATGATCATGGAGATCTACATTTGAATGAAATTTAAAATAATCTCACAGAAAATGAAATGAGAAAATAATGTTTTTAAAAAGAAGAATATGGAAGAAATAGATTTTAAAGATATGATAAAAAGGTTGTTTAGAAATAAATAAATAGATGAAGAATCAAGTGATTATAAAGATTTAATATTAAAGGGGAATTCAACAAAATCATTTCTCTTCATTATAAGGGGTTAAGATGTTAAATATGATTGAAACATTTAAAAAATTTATAAGTGTAAAGATTTAATTAACAATGATTTTTTTGAAATATATCATAAGTGAAAGATTTATGATTATAATTCCGAATAAGGAGAATTTAATAGGTCTTAGAAATAGATTTTGAAGAAAAATAACGAAAGTTTATCTTGTAATAAGATTAATTTTATGATAATAAGTGAAATGGATTATTTATAAATTATAAATGACTCTAATGGTGAATCAAACTTCTTAACCCTTGTTAAAAGGGAATGTATTTTATCAATTTTTTTTGATGGTATATAAGAGATAATAGAACTAAAATGGATTATAAAATAAAATTTGGAATTATATATTGATAAAATCACAATAATAAATAAAGAGAATATGATTTTGAAGAAATAACTCAAGGTGATAAGTTATGATGATGACAATCATATCAAAAAGTTGATTTATTTCTTTAATTATATTAGAGAATATAAAGTGAATGTAGCTAAGCTATAAAGAAATTTGAAAGATTATAAATTTACAAAATCCATATAAAAGAATCATAATAATAAAATGTCACATTCATGACTTATTTTAAAGGTATTTTTCATTTTATTTCCATTTTTGCTTTGTTTTGGGTGTTTCCCATGCATTTTGGTGGAAATGGTGGGTTTTCAAAATTTGGGCCAAACCGTGAGCCCAATTCCAGATTTAAAAATAAAATTTCTTTCTTTTATAACTGATTCATTTTTCAACATTTTCATCCATTAATATTCCTACTTTCACTTCCTGACCTATTAACACCACCATTTCAATTTGGAGACTTTAAAAATGCATAATCATGGTGTAGTTTGGTATTTGTTTAAGGAGTTGGGCCAGCGCGGAAGCCCATTTCCAATTTTTTTTAAAATTATTTATGTAATATCTTTTTAAATTTTAATGAATTTTCATTGATTCTACCTCTAACTAGAGCCCACTAAACCTAGGCACGCCCCATTCACTTTTCCCCATCTTTGGAGCTCATTTCCATTGCGGTTTAAGTTGATACATATGAAGCTTTCACATTTTTTACAGATTTAAAAAGGTAATTTGATTCCTTCATAACTCCTTCATTTCCCCCTATTTCCCCTATTTTAGTTCGCAATTAACCTTATCTTCCCTGTTCCAACCTCAATTTAATTTTTGGATGTTTTCAAATTCATATACTAGTGTATTTGGGTCGATTTCTTCAAGATACCTCAAGTAAGTGGGTCTCCATCATTCTTCTTTCATTTTTATTAGAATTTCATTCAATGTGCTTCAGGTTTATTCCCTTATATTTGAAGTACCAATTGACTGAAGGGTATGATTTCGAACCTAGGGTTTAACCTTGGTTCTTCTTGGTCCAATATTCTATTTTTAGGCTTGTTATACACTCCTTGAGGTGCGACGGTGGTGCGTTTGAGTTTTCGCACAAAGGATTCAAGGTTTTCATTACTTTGGTAGGTGATTCCATTATGTGTGCAATTTTTGACTTATCTTTATGTGTTTATGGTATTTTAATTTTTATTTTATTTTAATGTTGTGACAAAAATTGGTTTTAGTGGTATTTATAATGCAAATGAATTTTTGGTGTCACTTTTAGGTGAAATTGGGGGTTTTACAAAGAAGTATTTCATTGCTTCACATGGGGATACCTAATAATTGATTAGTTTATTTTATTGAAATTTAATAGGGCTATAAATACTATTTTGAAATTCTATATCCTTTTGTGGTTGTTGCAGAAATCGGTTTTAATGGTGTTTGTGAATCACATAAATTTTTAGGTGCCATGTTTGTGAAAATAGAGGTTTTAAAGTCTTATCCACTCTTAAATTATATTGGGATTCCCTAAGATTGATTTTTTTGGTTTCATTGGAATTTTTCGGATAGAATTTTTTGTTTTGAAAACATAATGTTTTCACATGGTGTGGAAAGTGGGGGTTTCGAGGAGTTTTGGGCACAAAACAAGACAAATTTTGGGAAGTTGTTTATTAAAAATCAAAATACTTTTTTGTGTGTTTGAAGTGTTATAAATTGTGTGTAGATACTATAATGTTTGTAAGTGACCAGTAGTGGTGTTTTATATGAAAAGGGATGTGTTTTTATTGCTGAAATTTTTGGAGCACAAAAGGGGAATCTTGGGTACCTAGGTGGGCGGATATGTACTAGTATAACTAGGTAACCAGATGGGTGTTGTCCTTGTTTCACTGAGAAAATGGATAAATAAAAATCTAACTAAACTATAATTATGATTATGGGGAACCAATAGGTTGTGCTTATGTTCCCTACCATTGGCTCTTGCACGAGAACTGATTTTTCTATGGTTACTTTTCACCGAGGTACGAGGTGCATAGGGCCCGAGACTATCTAGTTTCCCAGGGGTGTTCCTAGTTTTGGTGATCATTTGATTTCTAGTATTTAACATTGTATTAGGGTGTGTTTGGATTAAAATTATATTAGATAACATGTCTTATTTAATTATTTTAACATTATGAATTTTTTAGTTTAAAAACTGTTTTCAATTGAAAGTTGCACTACATTGAATTTATCGTCGTTTTCTTTACATAGTAAAATTGCATGCTTTTCACTTTGTATTCCATACCCATTGGAATAATTGGATGGTATACTACTAGGCTTAGTCTCACACTCTACTTAAACCCCTTGGGTGTAAGTAGACTTCATTATGTTTGACTCAGGTAAAGGCAAAACCTTAGGTGAAGGCGGTTCAGGTTTTAGTCCCCTCTTGGTGCGGTGTAGTGGAGACGACTCGGGGGTGATGACCCCTTGTCATGTGGAGTCATTGTGGATGACTTGATGCAGTTTTTTATTATTATTTGGACCTCTTGTACTTTGTTTAAAAAACTGTATTCAGTTATGGTTTTGTTAAGACTTATTTGGCATGAAAATTTCAGATTCTTATTATTGATTGTTTTTAATGTTTTATGCTTTAATATTTGGGTAAATAATTCCCAAACCTAATTTATTGATACCAAAAAACTTTTGACAGATCATGGGGATATAGAACGCCCTTAGGGACTTGTCATGGGATGGACTTGGTGTCGTTATTAGTGGAAACCAGATCCGGACCGTGACAAAATGGTATCAAAGTTAGGTTAATGTTTTTGGGATATCTTGCTATTTTGGGATGAGTAGGGATAGAAATAAGCTAGGAATGTTGGGGCTCGAGATTTTGGTTGCGAGTAGGGTTCCTAGACCACACATATAATGGAATACCTTGGGTCACCATGGGATATTGGAATTTACTGATTCAATTCACTTCTAGGTGAGACGTGTGGGCTACAGACCACATGTGGACATCAAGCAGGGGTGGAGTAGTTGTGTATTTTATTATTGTCATGTGTTTAGATTATTTATATTTGATGTACTTGATTAAAAAATTTCAGAATTGTGGTATTGAATATCATTTTTGTGACTGTTGCATTTTGTAGCAACATGTCTCCCCAGAAAGCACCCATGCGCCCACGAGAGGAAGTCGAAGAGAGTTCTCCCACACCAATTGATCAGAGGCTAGTCAAGGCCATGGTCCGGGAATTCCAGGCTATAGGACAGAGACCAGATCCTGTTCTAGATTTTGTTAGAGGGGATGATACTGGTCCTAGAAAGGACAAGGCCCAAGAGTTCTTGAAAAATAAGCCTCCCACCTTTTGAGGCAGCATAGAACCCCAGGAAGCAGAGGAATGGCTCAAGAAGATTGAGTGTATGTTCTAGTTCTTGGATACACTCGAGGAGATTAGGGTGAAGTGTTCCTCCTTTATGTTGGAGGGTCCCAGTCATTGGTGGTGGGAATTGGTTCTTTAGACTGTGAAGAATGAGTAGATGTACTAGGGAGATTTTATGGTTATCTTCAATGACCAATACTTCCATAATCTCTTCTAATATGCCAGGTCCTGAGAGTTCATGGATCTTGTTTAGGGGAATATTTCTGTCATGGATTTTTCCATCCGTTTTGTTGAGTTGGTTTGGTATGGCCTTGAAATCTTCTTCAATGACCAAGCGAAGGCCAGAGGTTTGAGTATGGGTTGCGACCAGAGATATACTCTCAGGTGTTCTTGTTTAAGATGAGGACCTATGTTGAGGTCATTGACTGGGCTTGAATGATGGAGATTGACCAGAAGGGTAGGGATATTGTTTTTAGATAAGTATCATTAGTGGGTAGTGGAAGATATTCAGAGAAGAAAAGGAAGCGAGAGAAACATGTGAAGAAAGGAGGTGGCAGTTCAGGCCACCTCTTCATGCAGTTTTTATCTACGACTTCTAATGTGAGATCAGTCATGTTCCAACAGTGTGGGAAGCTAGGGTGCTTTCAACCAACATTCCTACTTCCTCCAAAACCTTATTACCAGTGTGGAGGTATGTGGCATTTTCAGTGATTTTTACAGGGTGGCACGTCCAGTTCCAAGTGGGGCAGGGTTAGTGGCATTAAGATGAGTGCCATTATAGTCCAAGCCGTCGAGGGCTGGGGGATCTTGATTTGGCGGCCATGGTGGTAGGTATGGGTCATTTTCTGGGAGAGACAATTCAAGGCACAACCATAGACTAGTGTTCATCCTCAGGCAAAGACCAGACATCTCCATGCAGTGGATCAGGCACGAGCATGATCAGAGGCAGGACCATTGATAGTTCAAGGTACCATTTTGATCACATATTCTATAACTGCTACTCTTTTTGATACTGGTGACTCTATTTCATTAATTTCTACCCGTTTTGTGGGAACACTGAATTTTATAACCGAGTTGTTGTCTTTTGCGATGGATTTGGTTACACCGCTGGGAAAGAAGATGAAAAAAGGTCTTAGGTTCCTGTCGTGCGTGCTCTCCATTTCAGAGATTGAGATGGAGTGGGGAACTTTGGTCTTAAATATGGATCATTTGACGTGATAATTGGAATGGATTTGCTGTTACACTTCCAGGCACACATCGATTGCTACAAGAAACGAGTGAGTTTCATGTCACCTGATGAGAGTCATCAGGTTTTTAATGGGGAATGTGATCCTCGGTCAGGTTTCATAGGAACTCCAATTCTAGAGTTGGGAAGTCTTATCTTCCAGTTATCATCGCTCACAATCAAGGACGATGGTACTTCCCCTTAAGGTGCACTACCTTATGTAGTGAATAGGTTTCTGGAAGTATTCTCGGATGATTCTTCAGGTTTTCCTCTGGAGTGGGATGTGGAGTTATCAATTTAATTGGTACTAGGAACACAACCAGTATCTCTTCCCTCATATCTCATGTCCCCTATCGAGATGATGAAATTAACTATATAGATGGATGACTTAGAATCCAAAGGATTCATTCACCCGAGCATGTCTCCTTGGGCCGCTCCAATGTTGTTCGCAAAAAATGTTGATGGATCCCTCCAGTTGTGCATTGACTACCGAAAGATGTATAAGGTAACAATTAAGAACAAATACCATTTTCCAAGAATAGATGATCTGTTCAATCTGTTGAAGGGGAAAAATTAGTTTTCAAAAATAGACCTGCATTCGGGATACCATCAACTTGAGGTAAGAGAGACCGACTTTCCAAAGACAGCCTTCCGAAGAAGGTACGACCACTTTGAGTATTTTGCCGTGCCCTTCAGATTGACCAATTCTCTAGTGGTATTTATGGAACTCATGAATAGTTTGTTCCATCTATATCTCGATTCCTTCATTGTGGTGTTTTTGGATGACATTTTAGTATACTCTGGCTCTAAAAAGGAACAAGAACATCACTTGAGGATCATCTTGGGAACATTGAAGGATCACTGCCTCTATGAAAAGTTGTCAAAGTTCACTTTCTGGATCAGAGAGGTGATGTTTTTGGGGAATGTGATCTTAGAGAAGTGGGATTCAGTGGACCGTGAGAAGATCATTGCAGTCATGTCATGAGAGTAGTCAAAGATCATGTTCGAGATCGGGAGTTTCCTTGGCCTAGCTGGTTATTGCAGGCATTTCATCTGGGATTTATATCGACTTGCTTCACAGATGAATGGTCTCACCCAGAAATAGGTGAATTTTGTATGGGGCCCAGAATGTCAGGCATCATTCGAGGAGCTAATGCGGCAGTTGAATACCACCCTCATGCTGATTTTTCATGAGGCTGAGAATGGGTATGTGGTATATTGCGATGCTTTAGGTATGTGTCTTGGGTGTGTTCTTATGCAGGATTATCATGTGGTGGTGTATGGATCTCGCCAACTCAGACAACATGAAAATAATTACCCAACCCACGACTTGGATTTGGCAGTGGTGATACATGATTTGAAGACTTGGCATCACTATCCCCTTGGGGAGAAATTTCTGGTCTACTCTGATCACAAAATCATGACCTATATCTTCTCACAGAAGGACCTCAACTTGAGGCAACATTGATGGATTGAGTACTTGCAGGGGTTTGACTTTGACATTGTCTATACCCCAATAAGGGTAATGTGGTGTCAGACACCTTGAGCAGAAGAGTTCCAGTGCATGCTTTGAGGAAGTCCAGTGATGAGTGGACTTTGACGTGAATCTTTTCTTAGATGCATGTGGAGACCAGAGAGCACAGTAGAGGTACATTCATGGAGAGCATTCATTTGAATCTTTCTATATTGGAGTTGATTTAATAGGAAAAACCTAATGATGAGATTTTTTAGTGGTTAAGGCAATTTCATTATGGTGGGGAGACATCCACTGAATGGTCATCGTCTCCCAAGGGTATCTTGTGATTCAAGGGATAATCAGTAGTGCCATCGTCTCTACGGAAGGTGGTGATGGAGGATAGCCACCGATCTAAATGGGTTGTCCATCCTGGTGCCACCAATATGTATTATGACGTTCGAAGATTGTTCTGGTGTCTAGGTATGTGATGGGACATAGCGTACTTTGTTCTGAGATGCTACACATGCCGGCAGGTGAAAGTAGAACATCAAAGGCCCTCTGGTTTGCTCCATCCATTACCCATTCCTACATAGAAGTGGGATGAGGTTTCCATGGACTTTGTTATTGGTTTTCCTCATATAAATCAAGGTATGAATTCCATTTGGGTTGTGATTTATCATCTGACCAAATCATCCCACTTCATTCCAATCAGAGATACAACTAAAGTGGACGAGTTGGGCTGTTTGTATCTTCAAGTAGTGACGAGACTCCAGGGAGTACCATCAGAATTTGTCTCAGATAGATACCCTTGTTTTAATTCTCGGTTCTGGGAAGGACTTCAGAAGGCCTTGGGGTCTCAGATTATAATTAGCACGACATACCACTATCAGACGGATGGTCAGACAGGGCAGCTGAATCAGATTTTTTAGGACGTGCTCTGTGCATGTGTCTTGGACTTTAGAGGTTCCTCGGATAACCATTTGGAATTGGTTGAGTTTTCTTATAATAATAGTTACCAATTATCGATTCGAATGGCTCCTTTTGAGGCTCTCTATGGTTTTCCTTGTTAGTCCCCCCTGTGCTGGGATGAGGTAGGTTAGACCTCACTATTGGGGATGAGTCTGGTGTAGGAGACTTATAATAAGGTCAAATTGATTAGGGAAATATTATTTATATCTAAGATTTTCTATAATCATATACTGACCAGAGGTGTTGAGACTTGATGTTTTCTGTGGGTAACATGGTATTCTTGAATGTGGCCTCTCGTCTAGGCCATCGTCGATTGGGAAAGCAAGGGAAGCTAACGCCAAGGTATGTTGGACCTTTTAAGATCACCGAGAATATTGGAAAGGTGGCATAAAGTTTGTATTTAGATTCCCTATTGAAATCCATCAATGACATCTTTCATGTCTCCCAGTTGAAGAAATACAACCCAGATCCGTCCCATGTGCTGAGTTGGGAAGAACTAGAGACAGATCCTGACCTTCCAGTTTATGAGTGGCCAATAAAAATAGTGAACTCCCAAGATAAGTTGATTTGGGGAATGTCTATTCCACTAGTCCAAGTTGTTTTGTAGCATGGAAATGATACACATGAGACATGGGATCATAAGTCATGGGTTGAGGAAGAGTATCCGTTACTATTTTCCGATCAAGCTTCAGGTTGACTTTTCAGGACAAAAAGTTTTCATAGTGGGGAGAATTTTCAAATTCATGACTTATTTTAAAGGTATTTTTCATTTAATTTCCATTCTTGATTTTTATTGGGTGTTTCCCATGAATTTTGGTGGAAATGACGGGTTTTCAATATTTGGGCCAAACCGCGAGCCCAATTCTAGATTTAAAAATAAATTTTGTTTCTTTTATAACCCCTTTATTTTTCAACATTGTTCATCCATTCCAATTCCTACTTGGCCTCCCCTGACTGATTAAAAACACCATGTCAATTTTGAGACTTTATAAATCTATAACCATTGTGTAGTTGGGTTTTTATTTAAGGAATTGGGCTATCCCAGAATCCCATTTCCAGTTTTTTTAATTTTTTTATTTAATATATTATTCAATTTTAATAATTTTTTGGGGATTCCACATCTCACATAATCCCACTAAAGCTAGGAATGATACCACTCACTTCTCCCCATCTTTGGAGATGATTTTCATTTCGGTTTAGGTCAAAACTTTTGAAGCATTCACGTTTCATCCATATTTAAAAAGGTAATTTGATTCCTTCATAAAACTTTCATTTTTCACTATATTCCCCCTATTTAAGTTCTCAATTAACATTCTATTTTTTTCCAACCTCAATTTAATTTTTTTATATTTTCAAATTCAGATACTAGTGTATTTGGGGTGATTTCTTCAAGATTCCTCAAGTAAGTGGGTCTCCTTCATTCTTCTTTAATTTTTCTTAAAGTTTCATTCAATGTTCTTACAGTTTGTTCCCCTATCTTTGAAGTACCAAATTACTATAGGGTATATTTTCAAACATAGGGTTTAAACTTGAGTTTTATTGGTCCAATATTCTGTTTTTAGGCTTCATCTACCATCCTTGAGGTGCGATGATGGTGAGTTTGATTTTTCGCACAAAGGATTCAAGGTTTTCATTACTTTGGTAGGTGATTCTGTTGTGTGTGAAATTATGTCACTTATCTTGATTTTTTATAGTATTTTAATGTTTATTTAATTTGAATGTTTCTATGAATAAAGGTTTTAGTGGTATTTATAATGCAAATGAAATTTTGGTGTCACTTTTATGTGTAGTTGGGGGTTTTACAAAGAAGTCTTTCATTTTTTCACTTGGGGCTACCCTATAATTACTTAGTTGATTTTATTGAAATGTATTAGGGATAAAAATACTTTTTTTATTGTTTATATCCTTTGGTGGTTGTTTCCAAAATCTGTTTTAATGGTGTTTGTAAAACACATAAATTTTCAGGTGCCATGTATGTGAAAAATGAAGGTTTTACAATGTCATCACATCTTAAATTATATGGGGCTGCCCTAATTTTTATTTGTTGGTTTCATTAGAAGGTTTTTGGATGCCAATTTCTTTTGGTAACTTAAAGTGTGAACATGGTTTGCAAATTGGGGGTTTCAAAGAGTTTTGGGCATAAAAAAAGACAAATTTTGAGAAGTTGTTTATTAAAAATCAAAATGCTTTATTGTGTGTTTTAAGTGTTATAAAGTGTGTGCAGCTATTTTATTGTTTTTAAGTGAACCGTAGTAGTTTTTTTACATGTAAATGGATGTGTGTTTCTTTCTGAAATTTTATGAGCACAAAAGGGGAATCCCGGGTACCTAGGTGAGCAGATATGTACTAGTACAACTAGTGAACTAGATGGGTGTTGTCCCTATTTCACTGAGAAAATGGATAATGAAAAATATAACAAAACTATATTAATGATTATGGGGGAAAAATAGGTTATGGGTATGTTCCATATGAGTGTCTTCTGCAAATTTTTTTTATATGGTTATTTTTCACCGAAGTACGAGGTGCATCGGTCCTGAGACTATCTAGTTGCCTAGGGGTGTTCTAGGTTTAGGAGCTCATTGGATTTGTGGAGTTTACCCTTGTATTAGGGTGTGTTTTGATGAAAATTATAGTATCTAACATGTATTATTTTATTGTTTTGACAATCTATTTTTTTTAGTTTAAAAACTGTTTTTAATTGAAAGTTTCACTACATTGAATTTATCATCGTTTTCTTTACACAGTAAAACTACATGCTTTTCACTTTTTATTGCATACCATTTGAAATAATTGGGTGGTATACTAATTGTATTAGGGTCACACCCTACTTATACCCCTTGGGTGTAAGTAGACTTTATTATGTTTGACTTAGGTAAAGGCAAAACCTTGGGTGAAGGTAGTTCGGGTTGTTAGTCCCCTCTTGGTGTGGTGTTGTGGAGACGACTCTAGGGTGATGACCCCTTGTCATGTGGAGTCATTGTGGATGAATTGATAATGTTTTTATTATTATTTAGACTTCTTTTTATTTTTTTAAAACCATGTATTTCGTTCTGGTTTTGTTAAGACTTAGTTGGCATGAAAATTTCAGATTCTAATTATTGATTGTTTTTAATGTTTTATGATTTCATACTCAGGTAAATCATTCCCAAACCTAATTTATTAATAACTGGGAAATTTTTACATACCTTGGAGATACATAACACCATTAGGGCCTTGTCATGGGCTGGATTTGGTTCCGATATTAGTTGCAACCAGATCCGGTTCGTGACCTAAGAAATAAAAAAATCAATAAAAGTAAGCATAAGATATTAATCTTGGATAAATTTGATAATATGGTAAAGGATCTTGAAGAAATATGTCTAAGAAGAATAGTTTTTTGAGACATAATCAATGTGTTTACAATACAAAGAGATTTAATAAAGTTTAAAGAAGATGTCAATAAAGTAGTTAATGTTAAAGGCAATTACTATCATGATAGTGAAATGAAGTGTCCCTAAAGTAAATTTGACTCTTTCCCTAAAAAATATCAATAAAAATAATTATTTACTAGTAATATGTGTTCAAAAGTTAACATTCGTTCAAATATTACCAAGATAGTTAGTGATAAAAATATTCTATAAATAAATAGTAAAATACTTCATGAAAATTTCTCCCTAAAAATACATGTCAATAGTTTGTAAAGTGATGACTAAAAAAACATCATAACATAACTACTATCATTTTGAAATATCATGAATTAAATGTAATTATTGGTTTCATAGAGTATTTTTTCATAAATACTACTCATACAGGTAAAACATGTCTCTAATCGGAAAGAGGTCTAAATCAAGGGGGATATATGATATGAGAATGAGAATAATTTTTTCATGAAAGCAAGATAATAATAGAAATAAATTTCAAAATATGAATAATGTTAAAGCTTCAAGTGGGGTATATGAGAAGCCTAATTTTTTTGAGAAAATAAAATAAGCTAAATAAATTTGATCTAGAAAAGAAAGTGTGATTACATATTTTACCTGATCAAATATCCAAGGATAGAATGATGCATGAAGCAAAAAATAATACTATAGAAAAATTGAAGAATCAAGTTTCATAATATGATAATAAAGTTAATGATAAAATAGTTAAAAATGATTTTTTTAAGATCCAAAAAAATGAAATAGTTGTTAGAAAAATTGATATTATACTAGAAAATAAATGAGATTATTACCACCCCCAGAGTAAAGAATAAATATGATGTTTCAAACTCAAGGTAACAATGATATTCTAAAAAATAAAGAGAAAAAGACAGCTTCATATGAATAATCAATAGATTGGAATAAATTCATTACAAAATTATTTAAGGCTTTTCATAAGGAAGAAATCAAATAAAATTATATATCAATGAAGAAATATATATTGAGAAAGGATTTTTAGTGTGATCATTACTTCTAAAAAACATTGAGGTTCCTCTCTATTTGAATTATTATTATTTATTTTAATTGACTTATAGGGATTAAAAGAGATAAATATTGGAGATGGATAAGTGATAAACTGGTTTTAATGAAAGATGATATATATATCATGGAATATTATAATTACCATAACGAGGGATCAATTGATACTATTAAAGGGGAAAAAGCCAAAGTTGAGGTATGAGTATCACAATTTACATAGTTGTATCAAAATGATCTTTCAAGAAACTATATTACTATTGAGAAAGATTAGATTAAGAGAGAATTATATTTAAACTCCTGATATGTTTTAATGATTTTTTATTGGTTCAAGTTTTATCTTAACAAATATTCTAATGTATACCATGACATAAAGAAGATAAAATAATCCTGAAGAAATAATTTCATAAAAGTGGTGTTCCACACAATATTTATAACCTTGATTTGAATTTGTTTTTATACAACAGGTTCACCCATGTAGAGTTAGAGTTGTATGACTAAATTCTATTTATTTAGTGGTTCATTTGATAATAATATTTTATAGACGATTTTTTTTGAACTCTATTATGGAAGAAGATAATGTGAGATATCCCCTATGTCACCATTTTCATTTTATTTTCAATATGGGGGAGAAAAGAAAATTCAAGCATCATATTGGGGAGAAATAATTAAGCATGCATATTAAAATCAAATATATGTGGGGATAAGGATGTTTGGGTATATTTAAAAAGAATAAAAAGGGGATATTTTATGTCTAATGTGTGTTGGTTTAATTTATTGTCAATATTTCAATGTGAAATTGTAGATAATATTAATTAAGAAATATAAAGAAGTTTGAAAGAATAGTTTATTTCTAGTTTTAATAAAAATTATTAAGTCATACAATTCTATAAGGATTCTTAAATTACTATACATCATGAAAATTTTCATGATCTAAGATATTCTTTATCAAAGATTAGACTTGGTGAAATGAGTTTAACAAACAAAGGATAATGAAACAGGTATACTAGACATAATGATTTAGAAAAAGTTGTATCATTAAAAATGTCACATTACAATGTTCACGTTTAAAATTTAATGTTATATAGTTTGATTGGAAATTGTATAATATTCAAGATATGATGACAATACAATGTTTGAAGTTAAGTAAAATTTGATTTGAAACTTGAGAAAGGTTGATCTTTGAAGTTGTAATCAGATACTAGAATAATGGACAAAGACATTGTAACACTAGAAGAACAAGAGTGTATTCGTAAACTGAACAAAGTGATGTTTTAATGTAGCATAGGATAGAGAGATATATGATGTCATTGGATAAATAAATTTTTATGTCATCATATGGGGAAATAAATGATTATCAAGACTGATAAATGGTGTAATTTTTTTTAAATAAAGTTGTGTTATACTGGACAATGACATATGAAGTCCAAAAATGGAAGGATTTTATGATCAATGATTCTAAAATGGATATAATATCAAATAGATCATCATAAAAATTAGAATCATATAGATAAAAAAAAAGTTTTACCAAAAATAGAGAAATGTTGAGTTATAGGGTGTGGAATTTAGAATTCAATGGAAATAGATATATTGAATCCTTCATTTATAGGTTTCCTAATTATATAGAACAAGATGAAGATAAATCAGATAGAGAATAGATTTTTGAGTCTATCAGATAGATAAAGTGAAAGGTTTACCAAAAATAGTTTATCAAATTGATGAGTCTTTATAATGATATATCATATATAGCTTCCATAATGTTTGTACCCTGAATGAAGGTTCGAGAATATTTAAAAAGAGTTTGTAAATAAATAAACTATGATGATTTTGAGTTTTTATTTCAATTCACACAAATATAAAAATTATAAAATTAAGATTGAATAGATTTTTAAAGATTGGATTTGAGGAAACATTGACAAATATTATTGGAACTGATTATTTAGAAAGGTTTAAAGGAATTCAAATGAAGTTTGATTTGAGTGGGAAATTTATACAGGAGAACGTGATCATTTATTAATTTATGGAATAGGATTCTTATATAATGTAATGTTGGTTAAATGATTTTTATAATTTTCTAACACTAGAAAATAATCCAAATGCTGATTTTATGTTAGAGAATCACAATGTTAGTTTCAAAACATGGTTCATCTTCGATGAAGAAGTGGTTCATCAGATAGAAGAGGTTTAAACATATGTATTCTTCATAGAGGTGTACTAGATAGAATAATTATTTGACGACGATTGAGGCATATCAGACTAAGGCACATTTTATTGAGGAATTTTGACCCGACCTTCATTGGATGAATGTGAATCGGTCAGAGCACAACAAACCAATGGGTACTAAACACAAGTGAATTGGATAGAGAACATCTAACTAAGAAGAGTATATCAAATGGAATATTAAAAAAAATTAATTTTGATGAGGAATAGTTTTTTACAATATTCTATATATTTTATGTGCTGATTTATCCAGGTCTTTCTATCACGATGAAGAGTTTTTGAGACCAAAAAACTCTTTAGAGTGTTTTTAAAGATCTTGAATAAGTTTTTAATAGGTAAAGGTGATACAACATGAATTTAGATGAAGACCACCTAAATAATAATTATTTCTAAATTTTATTAATGAAGAATAAATAAAATATTATTATCATAGCATGGGACTAGTTTTTGAAAAGGCTTTTAACTGGGGTAAATAACTAGTCATGAAGTAAGAGAAGACAAGAAGGATAGTTGGGGGTATAAACAACTATAACAAAAGTGTTGGTTTTTGGGTTATAGAATTATAGTTTTCTGGTGGAATTTTTACTGGGGTGTAGAACCATTTTCATCCTTTTCCTTTGTAATCCTAAAATAATTTTGTGCACAATATATAATGGGAGGACAAGAAACATGAAAAGGAGTTAGTATTTGTAATAAACCTTGTAAATATATTACATTGATATATCTTAATATTTGATTCATATGTGGAAATTTTTAGAGATATATTTGACTAGATAAAACTCAAAGGAGTTTCATAGGTTGTGTTCTAAGAAAAATTCATAAAATAATGTGATCCTTGACTCACCATATCCCCTTATTAGTAATCTCACACTGATCTAAGAATAGTAGATATAAAATAAATGTTTTATACACTTTTTATAATGTAATATTTGAACAAATTTATTTTTCAAGATATCAAAAATGGGGTTTTCCTTTCACTTTCATATGTTTTTCCTCTCCACATTTCCAAAATATAATCCCTATATCTTTTCAGGGAATTATTTTTGAATATTCCATTCAAAAGAAATGGGGTTTAAATGTTTTTCAAATCACCCTTTAAAAAAAGTCTTCTTTAATTTCCTTGTAATATCATCTTCCATGTCAATGTTAAACATGTTTTCTAAAATCTATTTTAAGTATTTGCTTTCATTTAACTTTTAATTTTATAAATGATTTTCCTTAATAAGATATATGTTTCATTTTTTATATGATAATATATGTTTATCATTTTAGGGAATAAACTTAGGATACAAAACAACCCAATTCATAAATCCTTTCTTTCGTGGTAACTTTCACAGAATCTATTTTAAGGTTGTTTTTCATCTATATCAAAATCCTTATATGTTTCTTTGGTTACACTAGGGTTATGTTATATTGTAACCATCCACATTCTTTTTTGGATGGGTTATGATCATGTTATAACATTTATTGACATGGGGAAAATAATTTTTATTCTATATGATGTTATTCAAATAAAGATGATTATACGAAAGTTGACTATGTATTTTTTAAACATCCACATTTTTGCTATAGATAAGTTATGATCATGTTAACATGGTAAAATTTATTTTCATTTAGTATGTTTTTATTCCATTATGGATGATAATGGGTATGTTGAATATTTATTATTTAGCCATCCATCTTCTTCGTCCATATGTGTTATGATCATGTTTTCAATTTTATTAACATGGGTAAAATTATTGACATTATTAAGGTTTTTTGACAGCTAACTCATGTTGGTATTGTATTGATATTTTTTATTCTTCATTATTTGTTTATTAATGTTATTATTCAACCATATTTTCCTTAGATAATGCTATGAATTGTCTTTTTGACTCTTTTGGTGAATGCTTTGGACTTAATCAAGTGATGGGTGGGGCTTGGAAATATATATCCCCTTGATGCATAAAAAAGTTACATGAGACAAAATAAAGTTTGTGTTTTTTGAACCATGCTTTAGAGATTATAAATACCCATTATATATTAAGTATTTTCATATATAATGTAAAAAATCCATTCAATACAAAGAATATGGTAATTATTAGTTTTTTTCCTAATTCTATAAATATCTAAACCTAAAAGGCCTTGGGAATATATGTATTTCAATATTTAAGTTATGCCATGTAATTATGGGATATTTATGTCTGGTAATCTATATTTGGTATTGAATCTATTATATAAATTATTTTATTATGGAACTAGTATTGAAAGTTTAGGTCTTGGGCATTACATTGTTCCCTCCTCCTATCATTCATTAACCATCCAAATTCATCATATCAATCGTAAAACAAAGTAAACCAATATATAAAAACTATAACATTAATCCATTACCAACCATATTACCTTACCTACATTTTTACATCAAAACCTATACTATATATAGATGGGAGAGTGTGGAAGAGGAAACAGTTTTTCATTCGTTCTCTTGACAAATAGAATATTGGGTATAACACCAGAAACTTAAAATATTTAAGTATTGGTAAGGTTATCAATATCAGGTTGGGTTTATAAGAAACCATAATAAAAATATAACATATATCACAATCAAACACAAACCCAAACTAAGGATCTCATATTAAAAAAATTACTGATACAAAAAACTATACTAAATTTCTAATTCCAAAAACTATGAACTACCGCCAACTATACAACATAACTAATCCCACTTTTCAAACAAAATTAGTACCGTAAAAAGTTTTACTGGTTCCCATTAGTCACATAGTTACCAAACCCAAGACATATTATTTTACTACTTTAATTACATTCATTATTATTTTCATTCCCATATTTAATTTATATTTATTCATCATTTACCTACACAAAAACTTCAGCCTCTATAATAATTCACTTCATATCTCATCATTTAATATTACTTCCCATGACCCATTATCAATTCCATTATACTCAACCAAATTACATACTATTAGGAATTCATAGCACAAACCCAATAACAACCAATCAACCACCACATATTCCTCAACACACCACATACCAACAACCCACAAAATGACCACATAACAATGTAAAATACAAAAAACCCACATAATGACCACATAACTATTTCCATTCCAACACAAACATTTATACCATATAACAACCCACCCACAATCTCTAGATCAATAAACATATCTCCCCAATAGAATGTTAGCAAAACCAGTTTTAACAATGACCACCGAACATATACCAACACCCCAAAACTAGTATAAAAGTCTCCAACCATGGCTGCACAAATCCTAGAAAGGAAAAACAAACAATGCCAGTGATCCATGAAAATCTAGTAACATATTAAAATAAGAAATAAACCTTATAATTCCATAATAAAAATTAATTTTTTTTCAACATATACATTCCAAATTTATCATTCTTTTAAGAAACCAATTTATTACCATATAAATGTGGTTATAATTTTATGAGAGATGATACCAACAATTTATGTTTTATAATAGCATAAAAATCATAGTTGTAGAAAAATTCCAAGAAGTAAGATCAATATCAATCAAACATATAAAATATCATAGATTCATATAAAAATATATAAATCATTACTTATATTTTATTTAGATTAATTAATTTTATTATCTTCATTTGGTTAATCCTTTCCATATATCCAAACATGTATCAAATCCCCTACCTCGATTTTTTTCTTTAGGGAAGTTCACACAAGAATAGATGAACTAAAGATAAACCACTATCAAAATCAATAGGAACCACCATAAGACCCAACCAAAATAAACCATCATCAAACCATACATTAATACTAAAAAAACATGAATAAACCTCACTGTTGTAACCTCTATTAATGAGGATATCAAGAGGTAAGATACAAGAGGAGACGTTCAACTTGGATATAGAGATTTAAATATTCATGATTATAGAGGTTTAAAAAATCAAGGGATATTTGTTAGAGAAAAAATTTAAGTATAGGGGTTGGATAAGTCTTATAGGAAGGATATGAAAGATAATATAAAAGACTACTCGATCCCTATTTCTAGAGAAAACCCAAATCTACTCCCCCAGTTATAGAGAAATTCAAAATGACTATGGTAGAATCAGCCAAATCATGATATAAAACCCAAAATTAAAAACAAATAAGACCCATCACTATTACTTTCATCCATTTAGGCTATTTTAAACTAAATCGGACCATCAAAATAGTGTGTTGGTACCCAAACTACTCTAATGAACACAAACATAGATCTTGTGAAGACCCACCATGACCTAAAGGAACCAATCACTTTATTTCCATAATTCTTATGGAGAACCATACAAAACATACATAAATAATATATTTATACAATGTTTTAATTAACAAAACTCACGAATAGTGTCACACCACAAGGTCATAAAAGTTTAGTGTCTCATATACTAGCTATATAAACATCATATTTTTAAAACTATTGCACATTTCTTCATATTTATTCTCCTATAAACCCTATTATAAAAATATCATATAATACAATCAACTTCATAACCTAGGTAATTGAATCATAAGAAAGGGGTTAACTCAAATTCTCTATAAGGAAAAAATATCAAAAAATCAAAACAATTAGATCATAATCTTGAGTGACAACAAGAGTAAAAGAGAAATATAAAATAGAAAAATCATGGGATCATAATTGGATATCATAAAACTTGATTGAGCATTAATGATCTTGTAATGGAAACATAATAACAAATAATGTCCATTAAAACATGTATGATAAACACATAAAATAAATCAAACCCAATATGAAGTCCTGAAATAAGAAAAAGGAACACCTTTGAAACATGGAACATTATAAACATTTGGTATATCTTGGAAATATGGAAGAATTTATTAAAGTGGAACAAAAATAATACTAAGAAAATATTTAAAAAAAATCCATGTATGTCCACCGTTTAATTTTGTGAAAGAATAAATTTATTTACACCCATTAGTTTGGGATCAAATACACATATTTACACCCTTTATTTTATGAAAAAATAAATGTATGCTCATTCTTAATTATCTCATGAGATATAAAATCATAACCAATGCCTTGGAGGTTGATATAGAACCCCATTTATCACCATCCATACATATGAGTGCAACATAAAATCAAATTCTTAATCTTATAATAAAATACATATGAGAATAAAATATGTTTCATATTAAATCTAAATGGTATAAGAAACATGATCATTTTATAAAAAAAAATATTCTCCTAAAATAATTAAATAATAGGAGAACATATAGGGTAATTTATGAATCATTACTCTATTGGATAAGAATCCATTGAAAATAGAATATAACCAAATAAAGGATTTTACTTATTTTTTTTTCATAATATCCTTATAAAATGGTGTTACTTTAATGTCACATTACAAAAAATATTTTAATTAATATGAAGATAAAACATCTTAAAAAATTAATTAAAAAAAATTATCATAAAGATAAAATAATGATAAGGAAAATAGATGTCAAAATTTTATATAGAAGGGATGAATATGAGATCATGGTATGGAAAAACATTATAAATATTTAAAAATTCCTTTATTAAAATCCCACATCATTAAATGGATAATGAAAACATTATGTAAATATGAATAAGGTGGAATATATCGATCATTGGATATAAAATCAATTTGATATTATACTAGAAAAATGTTAACTTCGAGGGATGTAAAAACATGGATATGATGTAAATCCCCATTAAAATAAATTGGATTTATTCTTGAAAAAATTTCATTTAAAAAAACTATAGATCCATAAGGGAATATTCCATTAGGGTGAAATAAGATTTCACAATAGTATATGGTCTGAATAAAATAGTACATCATTATAGGTTATAATAGGTCATTCTTGAAATGTAACAGTCAAAGAGGATTGATTATGACCAAATGAAAATATTTGAGTCATGAAAACCCCTTACTTTTATTCCATCTAAATTGAATACACTATAACCTTATTAAGACCATAATCACACCTTAAAGTATTTATAATTTTCATTTATATTTATTATATACAATTATATTAGTTTTTTTTACCAATTTTACCACATTGGGTGTTTATATGTTTGATTATTTTTATTAGTTTTATAAGACAGGCATCACCATTGATTCTTATTCCAATGATTATCATTAAAATTTCATTAAATTTACTATTATTAATGGATTATACTTATTAATAATGTTTTAATTTACCATGATTAATGTTTCACTCTTTATCCATGAAGAGTTTATTTACCAAAATAAGAATTTTTTAAATATTGATTTAAAAATTGATGTATCCTTTAAAAAAATGTAACACCCATGGAATAGTGAGAATTTAAATTCTAAATGTTACTACTCTTGTCAATATGGTGCACCTTTATTTTAAATATACTTATAAATTATAACTCCATAGTTAATCGTTCTTGTCCTAGAGTAGTGATGAGGATGGGTGAAATTCATTGATGTTTTCTAGGATGTGTGTGAGTGAGGAAAAAACACTAAAAGAACATGTGTTGTCTTATAGGGATAGTCATTAGTCTGATAAGAGACCCCAGTGAGTAATATCATCTAGTGTATGGAATGGAAACTTTGTTATTATAGGAGACCCATGGGGTCAGATGACTAGTTTCATGTCCTAGGTAAGTTTAGGTTATGGTTAGTGGTATTAGAGTAAATACCTAGACTAAAGTGAAGAACCACTACTTGGGTTTTAGGGTTGGGGTCTAAAAAGAGGTAATTTTTCTTTAAAAGGGTGTAGAGTGTAACAATTAATGAATAGTGTGACCGAAAAGGCTAAATGTTACAACCCGTGTCAACAAGTTTCACCTTTCTTGCTTGGAGTCTACCACAGTATAAATCCATAGTAAATATTTATTGGCCTGGAGTTTTGATTAGGATGGGCGACATTCTAGATGTTTCCCATGCTTTATGTGGGTGAGAAAAAAACATGTGTAAAAAACATGATTTAGCATATGGGTACAATAATCATTCTGATAAGCAACCCCAATGAGTGATAGCCTATGGTATGCTGGGAAGGTAATGAAGGTATTATAGAAGACCCGTGGTTTCATATGACTAGGTTCATGGTACAGGGAAATCTGGGCCATGACACAAAAATATTTAAATATTTATATCATATTATATTATAAACTTTTTTCATAGTCATTCATGATATTATTTCAGAGCATTATATAAGTAGGTGGTTAAACTAACCCAAATATGAGCATACAAAGATTAATGAGAGATTATAAGGTGATTTAGATGTAATATCATATCTACAGTAGTATAATGATATCATTTAATTTTTATTAGTGTGATATATCAAAATTATAATGGATTTAGAATAATAAATAATGGATATGAAAATATTAAATAACTTGAAAAAAATTATTTCATCTTAGTATGCTTGTTTTTAATGAATAAATTAACAATGATTGTTTGTTTATAATATCATTAATATGTTCTCTAATTTTTCATACCAGAAACATAATAAAATATTAAATAATATATATATTCATTTAAAAAAATCTTATAACCATCCATGTAAGTCAGTGATGAAAATAAACACATAAATTATCCATTTTATTGAGGTAGTATTTCACATATATTCATGGTTGATGATTTTATTTTTCATAAAATGAGAGAAATTTATAATATGATTTATCATTTAAGAATATAAAATATATTATAAATATAATAATTATGTATTAAATTCATCATTAGGATTATGCATTTATGGCGGTTAAGGAAAATTAAACATGATTCTTTATGGCGGTGGTAGTCTGTGTACACAAATGAATTTCATTTTTGATTTTATTAAGGGAAAATGGGAAGTTAAATTAACACTTATATACTAATTATATTAACCTATAAGTATAGTAGTGGTATTTATTTTATCATTTTTATATAGATTATTTGAATTTTATGAAGAATAAGTTCACATTATAAAATAAAAAAGAGAAAGTAAGGTGAGGAACTTATACCTCACATCAAGGATTGACTCCGTTGCAAAGCGAGTCAATCCCCCAAGGGGTGTTATTTTGAGAAAAAGAACCTATATAACATGGATCAAATTGATGAACATATTTTTAGGTAGATTTTGGGAAAAACATATGGGGTTGTGGTGTTAGGGAAATTGAGGAGAGTATGGTGCCTTTTATAAGTGAAAAGGGACGACATTTTTTGTCAATTCCCAAAACATTTCAATTACACAATTCATGTTCAAGGGAAGTGGTTAAAAAATTTGACAAATAATGGGGTTGGGAATATGTATGTTTTATCTAACCTCAAAAAAGTTTTTTATAAAATTTTTGTAAACAAGTTTCAATCCTTTTTTACCCCTGAATTTTTACTTTTATCATTTTTCTTTTACCACTATAACTAGTTTTTACCTTAGGTGAAATAATTTTTATTCCTAAAAATATAGTGTTCCTTATTTGATAATTTAAAGATTATTGGTTCCAAAATTTAAATTAATTTTTTCTGATTTAATTTTTTAATTTGATAGAAATTTATTTTAATACAATTAATAAATAATGTATTGAAATAATTTGAGAAATATATTACAAGAGTTCCAAAATATCAAATATATATTTCTCAACTATAATAAATATTTTTGAAATTATAATTAAAATTAAAGACCAATTTTTTTCTATAAAGATGATTCATAATTTTATAAGTTATGCTTATATACTAACAATTTTATTAAAGTAATGGTATTAATAAAAACCATATGTTTCACTATTCAACTAAAAACAAAACGTTTATGAAAAATAAAAATATTTAAAACATGTAAAAATTTAAAATTATTTGTTAAAAATGATTTAAAATTTTATAATTTATATATTTATCTTTACAATGAAAATAAAAATATAAGGATACATTTATTTTATTGAAAAAATGATGTTTCAAAACATTATGTGTTGTAATTATTATTTCAAACAAATTTCTAATTTAAATGATGTTAATATATTAGTTTTTATATAATAATGTTGTAATTTTTTAATTTAATCTATAAAAAAGTATACAAAACATAACAAAATGGTTCTTTGAAAAAATACATATTATATTTATACAGAATACTCTTTAACAAATATCATTAAAATAAATTATTTATATTCCAAAATTTAATTTTACTATTCCATTGATAATAAAATATTTTTTTAAATTATATATATATATATATTATCACATTTTAATAAAATTAATGTTAATATTTACATGTAAAGAATATATATATTTATAATATTTTTATATCATATTTATATTTCATTGTACATTATATTATTTTAAATTTTCTAATTAACAATACATGACTTAAATATACCTATTTGGAATTTTTCCATCGACCATATGTTACATGAACATATTTTCAAAAACCTTATTTTGTTCTTGTATATATAAAAATAATAAAATTATTCTATTCACACTCCCCATTTACATGGTTTTTTTAGATCTCACAATATGATTTGTCCTTTCATGGTATGATTCTCATTTTTAGTTATGTTACACCAATAGCGATTCTTAAAGGAGACAGTGCTCCATTATAGAAACTAGTACTAATGATATTATTAATTTCAATTTATTTCCCCTTTTAATTTTTTAATTTTTAATTGATGAAATCATCCATGATGTGTAATACTTATTTTCATGTCATTTTGTAGTAATTTTTTACAATGAATTAATAAAGTGTAAGTAGTTTAATTTCTATCATATATGAGTTATTACATAATATAATTATATTATTTCTAAAAAATTGAGAAAAGAATGTTTATAATTATAAACTAACAGTTTATGA
This sequence comes from Viscum album, assembly GCA_963277665.1. Lineage (NCBI taxonomy): Eukaryota > Viridiplantae > Streptophyta > Magnoliopsida > Santalales > Viscaceae > Viscum > Viscum album. Next base: position 1,082,623,453 of record OY728159.1, read on the forward strand.
AAACAATACGCTTTTAAAAAAAACCTAGGGTGTTACATTCCCCACACGCACTAAATAAATTGAGTCCTCACAATTTTAAGTATCACATACCAATAGAAATAACTAAGGGAATATAAATTATACATACGACTCTAGAAATAATTTTTAAAGAGATATGAAACTTAGAAACTTGAGAAATATATATCTCTTCATAGCATAAGCTTATCCGTAATATAGATTTGTTCTCTAAATTTTCAAGCCAAGTGATATAGTTATTTAGTATTAAGGACACCATTATATAATTTGTTTCTGAGGGTGCTTATTATTGTCCTTTCATAGACAGAATATCAATGTTTAATATGAAATGTGTTTTCCTTACTCTAGATGATTTTTCCTCTAAGATTTTGGAACCAATACATCACTAAAATTGTGTTACATTTTCTAAAGTAAGGATAATAAGATTTTGACAAGGAAATTTAATATAAAAATCAACTTAGAATACAATCATCATATCACTTTAAGATTTATTTGATAATAAAATCATCGAATTTATGATTTAATATCTTAGAAAACACCATAGATATATGAGAGTTCCTAGAATTAAATTACAATAATATATATATTACTGTATATTTGGGGGCATGTGTACCTTAATTATCAAGATCCACATCGAGAGTTGTGCTTTTATAGGATTTCCATTTTCCTATTGATCTTGGAGGATGGTGACACCCATCTTCATGGTAAATCCATGGATTGGAGAACTGAAATAGATAATGCCAATATCCCCAAAAATAACATAGTGAATTATTATTGGTTCCTTAGGTCTAACTCTTTATATTTCAATCATGTTAACCTAACTATTAATTTTTCCTCAACAATTTTATTCTTGATTACTCCCTATCCCATAATTAAATTATTTTCCCATCCCTTTAAAGGAAATGACCTTTGTGCTCTTACTATATTTTTTTTAAATATAGGTAGTTGAAAATTCCTACATCCATCATCTTCATTTCTATAATTTTAATAATTTTCGATCCTTATCTTATTCGGTAAAAAACCAATTTTATCAATTATTATTTTTTTAATCATATTTCATGATGTTCATTTTTTTGTAATCATCATAATTATTAGTTCACCTCTCTTTCTAAAAGGTTGATCATTTATATAGCTACTTAATTTTCCCTTGTACATAAATTTAAGTCAGTAACTTCTAGTTCCATCAATCACTAAAACCAAAAGGGTTGATATTAGGGATGAAATATTAACAATACAAGGGAATTATCATATTCATAAAGAGAATTCAACCTTACAACATCTTATTCTTATAAATTTTCATATTGTTCTATAGTTCTTTTAGTTCAACCTATATAGATATTAGTTTAACCTTGGTTACTTTAACTTTGTTTTTCTTATAGTTATCAACCTAATACATCAATATTGCTTAGAAATAATTCTTTCATAGTTGATTTTAAAGTGAATATGATCATCCAAAAGATATCCCTTATGACTGTCTAGCTAGCTATGTAGTCATAGGAACACTCATCATGTATCCGATTGATGATTGATTCAATACTCAACCAATCGTTTTCAGGTTTATTACCCTTAAGTGAATCTGTACCACAACCACATTCACATTAAAATATCTAGATAGGGATGTATTTATAAGAAAAAAATCTACTATTGAATTTAAAAATATTTCTGGATATCATTCTTTACATAGACTCATTTATAAGGTTTCCACTAAGGTTCCCTACCAACAATACCATAGTTAACTAAATTAATATTAAAAAATTACTAAAACATAATCTTATACCAACTATAGGGGATCATGATAAACATATATAAATAAATCATTGATACCATGGTTTAATTAATACATATCATAAGTAGTTTCACAAACTGAGAAGCTAAAGTTTTAGTGTCTTAGATACCAGCTAAAAAACATATTATTTTACAAAAATTGTTATCATTTATCCATAGACATGACCATAGTGATAAACTTCTAGAAATATCATATGATATAATCATCTTCATAACTTAGGTAGTGGAAACATAATAAATGGTGAGATTAAATTCTCATTAAGGGAAACTTATCAACCATTCGTAAGAATTAGACCATAAAGAAGAATAATAACACGAGTAACGAAGAAAAATAAAATTAAATGACTATATGATCATAAGTGAAGATAATAAAACCTGTTTTAGAATTAAATATTATAGAATATATACATAATAAAAAATAAATTTCATTAAAACATATCATAGAACCACATAACATAAATCAAATAAAAAATGAAATCACAATGTTAGAAGGTGAAAAATATTTAGAACATGGAACGTTAACAAAATTTTCCATTTCATATAAATAAAGAACTTTTTAGAGAACTAGTAAAAATATATAAATATTACTATTTTAAACAAATCCAAGTATATCCAACCTTTATTATTTTTAAATCTATGTATTTCCACCCTTTAGTTTGTGAAAAAATCCATATTTTTCAACCCTTTAGTTTCTAAAAAATTCAATTATATACATGATTAATTATCTCATGAAATATAGAATCATAACCAATGAATTTAATGAAGTCATAGAACCCCACCATTCATAATCGATGGAGATTAGTGTTTCTTAAAATAAAATAATTCAACTTATCACAACTTTCCCATTAGAATAAAACGAGTTTCATAACATTTTTAAACAATATCACATAAATTAAAACATGATCAATTGATACGAAAAAATATAATCTCTCAAAATATTATTTAATAAGACAACATATATGTTTATTTATGAACCATTTATCCACTAGATAATATTACTTTTAAAATGAAGGAGAGATCACAAAAGTATTTTTCTTTAAACCATTTGTTAATATCATCTTTAAAAGTTGTTATTTTAAAGTCACCTTCCAAAACCATTATTTTGAAGAAAAAGGTAAAACTTATAAAAAAATTAATTCAAATAAATGCTATAATGATACCTAGATAATAAATAAAACATAGGTTAAAATGTTAAGTAGAAAGGAATAATATAAGATCATGATAAGGAAAATCCTATTAAATATTTTAAAATGACTTTATTGAAAACCCACATCCTTAAAAGAATAACGAAACCTTGGTTTTAAAATAAATAAATTGGAATATAATGATCATTGGAGATAAAAAAATATGAATTTCAACTTGGTAAAAGAGAACATTGGTTGGAAGTAAAAATGTGGATATGGGAGAAAATCCCTTAAAATAAATGATAATTATTCTTGATTTTTTTCACAGGACAATAGATTTATAAAGGAAGAAGAAATTGGTGTGAAACAATATTTCCCATGAAAATAATGTTTTAATAAAAAATAACATCATCATAGTTTAGAATATATCACTCTTAATATATAATAGTCAAATAGGATTTATTATTACCTAATGAAAATATTTTGGTCACAAAAACACATTATCTTTATTATCATATAATCAAATTCACTATAACATCCAATAAAAAATATAAATATAATAATTTACTATTTTATGACCATATTTAGATAAAAAAATATTTATAATTTTTATTTATAAATATTATTTATATTTATACTAGTTAGTATTTACATATTTTCCCATGTCTAGTATGTATAGTTTCGACCACTTGTACTAGTTTCATAAGAGTGGTGTCAGTATTCATTATTATTATAATGTTTATAATTCCAAGTTAATTAATATTACATGAATGGATGAATTATAATTATTTATTGTGTTTCACTTTAAATTGATTATTGTTTCAATCTTTATCCATGAATATGAAATCGATAAAAAGTAAACTTCAATGATTTCCTCAACTAAGTAAAGGTGGTTTCTTTATTATTGAGTTAAACATTGATGTTTCCTTTCCAGAAACAAAATCAAATAATTATTTAAATATTTCTCACATATTATATCATTAATTATATTTTCATTTTCATTCATGATATAATTTCATATAATTGTTCATGTAGGTGGTCAAACTGACCCAAACATGAAGATACCATGATTAATGGATGGCTATGAGGATATTTAGTTCCAATATCATTTAACAAGTAGAATAATGATACAATTTATTATTTATTATTTTGATATATCATAATTATAAATTTATTAGAATAATTAGTAATGGATTTGAAAATATTACTTAATATGAATAAAAGTTTTTCCTCTTAGTATGTTAGTTTTAAATGGTTGAATTAACGTGGATCATTTTTTGATAATATCATTAATAGGTTCTAAAATATGTCATAAAATAAACTTAATGATATATTTATCATCTTATTTATCCATGAAACTTTTTCTCATGACCATCCATGTAAGGATACTATGAAAAGAGAAATATAAATCAACAGTTCCATAGAGGCCGAATTCCACGCATATGTATGGTTGATGTTTTTTTCCATAGAACATGATAAATGTATAATATTTTTTTTATCATTTTAGAAAATATTTTTTTTATAAAAATAATAATTATTTATTAAATTTAATATTATTACAAACCAAGTAAGGTTATTAAGTAAAATTAAACACGACGCTTTGTGGAGGCGATAGTCCGAACACCAACAAGAATGTCATTTTTGATTTTCTTAAGGGAAATGTTGAAGGGTGGTTAATTATTGAATCATAATTATAATAATATATTATTATAATAGTGATTCCAAATTAATATTTTTAATATGGATTATTTTAATTTTCAGAAGAATAATTTCACCAAAACAAATAAAAAAAGAGAAGTAGGTTAAGAACATATATTTTACTTCTTTTATTATCTCCTGTGAAAAGGGGCTTAAGCCCTTATGGGATTGTCTTTTGAGAATTAAATAATCCCATTATGGTGGAAAATATTATTGAGGTAAATTTTTGGTATATTTTGGGATGAACATATAGTTTTGTGGTGTAAGGTTAAGTGAGTATAAGAGATCCCATTTTATAAGTGAAAAGGGTCTACATTTTTTCAAATACCAAAACTGTTCAGTAGTTGGATATCACCCTTAATGAAATTGGATCCAAAATTTGGGAAATTATGTGGTGGTGAAGAGATAATTTTTATCAATAACCAGACATGTTTTTATACACTTTTCTTAATCATGTTTCAATCCCTCTACCTCTTGAATGATTACTTTTACCATTTTATCTTTTCCTATGGTAACTAGTTTTTACATAAGGTACCAAAATATTTATGCCTAAAAATAATGCACTTCTTATTAAAAAATTTATAACTAATGATTATTGATCTGAAATCCATTTTTTAGGATTAAATTTCTTGAAGTGATAAAAATTAATTGTAATATAATTCATGTATAATGTATTGAAAAAATTAGGATAAAAATATTGCTTGAGTTCTAAAATATCAAATATAGTCTTCTAAACTAAAATAATTTTTTAAAAATATCAATTTCAATTATAAAATACATATTTTTTAAATAAAATGGTATCATAATTTTCTAATTCATAAATATATACCTATAATTTCATAAAATTCATAGTATTAGTAAAAATGGTATACTGAATTATTCACAAAAAAATCAAATGTTTCTAAAAAATCACAAAATCTTACCCTAAGATAATTTTGAAATTATAAGTTAAAATATATTTTTAATTTTTTATAATTAAAATTCTTAAAGATAAATTTTTTACCTTTAGAGTAAACATCCAAAATATAATATTGATCTTTTTTAGTGAAAATATAATTTTTAAATATTATGTGTTCTTATTATTATTTAACATCAATATCTAATTTAAATTATGATAATCTATTATTTCAAAAACAAAAAAATAAAACTATTTAATTTAATATATTTCTACAAAATAAAAAAAATACTTAAAATAACCGTTCATTAAAAAAAATATTATTTAATAATAAATTCATTTAAAAATTACTATTAAAATTATTTATTATATTCAAAAATTATATTTAAATACTCTATTTATATTAAAGTACATATTTATATTTTTTATGTACATCCTTTCATATTTTAATAATAATACTATTAATATTTTTATACAGAATAAATAAATATATTTATAATACTTTCATATAATATTTTTATTTCATGGTATGTTATACTATTTTAAATTTATTACTTAATTATACACCACTTCATTATACCTATTAGAAATAAGTCTAATGACCATATTTTCTTCCTATACATATAACCTTACTAGGATTTTACAATTTACACTTCCCATTTCCATAGTCCTCATTTTATGTATCACTACATGATTCCTCCTATAATGGTATTATTTCACATTTTCTGTTCTATAATACTAATGGTTATTCTTGAATGTGCTGGTGGTCTATTAGAGATTCTAGTTCTAAAGATACTACTCTTTTTCATTTTTTGACCCTTTTAATTTTGGTATTTTTAATCGATGTAATCATCTATGGTGTATAATAAAGAGTTTCATATGATTTGGTTGTGACATTTTACAATGAATGAATAATGTGTTGTTATTTTAATATCTATATTTTATGAATTTTTACACAATATATTTCCATTACGTTGAATAAATAGAACAAATATTAAAATAAAAAAAATAGTTTATAGAAAGAATAAACTTCTTAAAAACATGGGGTGATAAATCATCCCCACTTAAATATATTACAACCTCAAAATATTGATTATGAAATATAAATTTAAATATATAATGGAATATAAATTATATATAAGAAAAAGGAAATAATTTCTAGGGAGATATAAATATTTCAAAATTAAGAAACATGTCTCTTTCCTCAGAATAGATTTATCATTAATTATTTAGGTCAATATTCTATTGTTTTTTGGTATCAAGATCCAAATTAGAAAATTAAACCTCTTATTCCATAATTAAATAATCTTTGATCCCCCTTTAAGTAGTTCCCTTAGTGATTCTTCCCCTAATTTTGACATATAGGTGGTTAAATTTTGACTCTTCCATCATTTTTTATTACTATAAATTTTTTTTGATTCTGCATCCTTATCTTATTTAGTACAATCAATAATTAAACTATGATTACATTTTTAATAATATTTCATGATATTTGGTTTGGAATAGTTATTAGATTTATATGTCCATACCCCATTATAATAGGATGGTCATTGATATAGTCACTACATTAGCCATTCCACACATTATTAAATAGGTTCCTTCTGCTTTAAACCATCACTAAAACCAAAAAGGTTAAAATTAGTGACAAAAAATTTACAGTAAAAGGGAATTATCATAATCATAAAAGTAAATCAATGTTAAAAAATCTTGTTCTTTTAAATTATGTTGTTTTACTATAGTTCTTTTAGTTAACCTATTTTGATCTTAGTTCAACAATGGGTTTTTTTATCTGGGTTTATCTTATAAATCTCATACTAATGCTTTAATGATATTGAAAAACCAATCCTTCATAGTTGTTTTTAAATATAAAATTATCAACCAAAACATATCACCTCAGAGTGTCTATCAAGGTTCATAGTCTCAGGCTCACTCAGTATGCATTAGAGTAATGAATGATTCATTTCCACAAAAAACCTTTTTGTGGTTATTACCCCTAGGTTCATTTTTACAAAGACACATCTACATGTTAATATCTTGACAATGGTTTATTATGAGGAAAACTAAAAACGGAAGACTTTATTAATATTTTTTGGATATCATCTTATATTGAGACTCGTATCAATAATTTTCACTAAGGTTCTCTAAGCCTAATACAATAGTTAACTAAAATAATTTCAAAAAATAACTAAACATTTGTCTCATACTACCTATAGAGAAAAAATATAAAAATATATAAAAATAATAAATTGATACCATGGTTTAATTAATACATCTTGAAAATAGTTTCACAACACATGGAACTAAAGGTGTTTTGTCTTGGATACTAGCTATAAAAATATATAATTTTAAAATACTTTTGAACATTTATCCATAAACATGATTCTATATACCCTCATTAGACATATCATATGATACAATAATCTTCATAACCAAGGTAATAGAAAAAAAGAAAGGGGTGATCTCAAATTATAGGGAAATGAAACATATCAACCAGTCATAATGGTTTGATCATAAACATGAGTAAGGGGAAAATATAAGATAAAACATATTGTGATCATAAATGTCAATCATAAAACCTGATTGACTATTAAACATAATGGAATAGAGACGTAAGACCAAAGAAATTTCATCAAAACGTGGCTTGGAAACATATAATGGGAATAAATAAGCATGAAAATAAAACTTAAGAAGTAGGAACATCTTTAAGACATAGAGCCTTATAATAATTTTTCATAGCCAGAAAATAATACTCTTTTAAGAGATGTTTCACAAAAATATCCATAGTAAAACATTTTTTTCAAATCCAATTATGAACAACCATTAATTTTGTGAAAAAATCTAAATATGTACACCCTTTAGTTTGTGAAAAAATATATGTATGAACAACCATTATTTTATGATCAAATCCAATAATGAACATGATAATTTTCTAATGTAATATAAAATAACAACTAATTCATTGGAGAGAAATATAGAACCCTACCTGTAATCATCTGTACAGAATATTTCAACATAAAATCAAATAATTGAATTATTATAATGACCCATGATAGGAAAATGGGTTTCATAACATTTCCAAATGGTTTCACATAAATAAATACATGATAATTTAATTCCAAAAACATAATATCCTAAAATATTTATTTAAGAAGACCATATATTGGTTGATTTATGAGATGTTACTCCATTAAAGAATAATAAATTTCAAATGAAATTAAAACCCAATTTTTTTTATAAATTTGTTTCATATTATCATCTTAAAAAGATATGATTTTCAAGTCACCTTCCAAAATCCATTAATTTTAATGATGGATTGAAAAATTATTAAATATTTATTTAAAACTAATTCCATTAAATTGACCTTCATAATAAATAAAATAGACATTAAAATGTGAAGTAGAAGAGAATAATATAATATCATGTTAGGTAAAAAGACTTATAAATATTTTAAAATGCCTTTATTGAAAAATCAGATCATTAAAAGGATAATAAGGCCATTGTTTTAAAATTAATAAAGTTTAATAAAGGGATCATTGGAGATAAAAAGAATTTAATCTTCCACTAAGTAAAAGAGAACATTGTTGGGAAGAAAAAACCTGGATTTAGAGTAAATTTCCTTAAAATAAAAGGGAATTATTCATGATTTTTTTTCATTTCCATGAAACAATGGATACATCCTGGAAGAAGACTTTGTCTTGAAACAAGATTTCCCCAAAAACCTAGTGTGGATACAAAATAACATATTTATGGGTTATAATAGATCAATCTTGAAGTATAATCTTCATAATGAACTAATTTCGATTTAAGGAAAATATTTGAGTCATGAAAACCCCTTACCTTTATTGTAGTATAGTTGAATTCACTCGAACATCCTACATAAGAAACATAATTATATTTGTAACATATCATCCTGAACCACCATGCTTGATCTAGAAATACACATGAACTCATGCCTGCCTCCTTGTATGCAAGAGGCTTCTGACTACCAGTTAGGGTATAAGTCCTCCAGTGGGGAGACTATACCCTTAATATCATATCATTGATAATTATGAGAAAGATAATAATAAATAAGATGATAAATAATTGGAGTAATAATATGGAAACAAGAACATGGAAAACATGTCTTGCAAGAGATAATGAGGTCCCAAAAGTGGTAATCCAAACCATGTAAAATAAATATCAATTAATAATTAAAAAAAGGGTCCAATGAAGTCTTTCATGGAATTCTAACAACTTTGTACTCATTTTTTAGTTATCCACCATAGGTAAATTTACATTTTTTGTTATTTAGTCATAAAATATATAAGTGAACTAAAATTATTGAATATGGTGTGATTGCAGGATTCATTAGGACACCACACATGTATCTTTAACATAAGTGTACATAATATATAATAGTGCATATCATGACATAAATAAATATTTAAATAAATGTACAACCACACATGTGTTGATTCATCATGAACTGAATAAGCTAACATGAACCTAAACCAAACTAGATTTAGATCATCTATTATATTTATGTTATATAAGTAAAATTTGTGTCACCTTTAAGGTAACACAAATCACCCCACCCAGATGGTTATTGTTATCAAGAACACCACACATTCCACCCTGTTAATCCCTAATATTCTATCCTTTTAATAAACATGGCCCATATATGTGGGAATCCCATACTAGTATTTTATATTCAACCATTTATGAACATCCCTCTATAGGGACATCAATTAACACCTTTATGCATGTTTGAATTACACCAAGTTGTTTAATCGTCCTCTTATTCACATCCCATTATAGGTATATCCATGCCTGACATTAAAGATAGTTAGATCACAATGCACCAACCTCAAGTATCCACTAAGCTATCTCTATACTTGAAACATAGTTCTAAAATCTATAGAACATAATAACAAATACATGCCATATCAAGGAACAATAAGGCGCACCAAGATGAAATGTCTTGAGAAACACATAATCACATGGTAATAACTAATCAAGTATCATAGAAACCCACTCAACCACATGGAACTCATAAAAAGAATGTTATAATCAATATTAGAAAACATATCATTCCAAAATCATATACATATCCCAATATGGTATGGAACTTCCCACCCAACAGTTTTCACATCAATGTTAAGGTTCATTGAGGGTGGATTTCCCAAAACATGATCACACACAGACTAGAACATGATCACCCAGAAAGGAATGCCAAGGTCGATCATCAAATGACTTTAATTTAGGTTGGAATTATTTCCTAGAAGTCTAAAAGTATCTATAGTGCAATCTGGTTAATATTTCATAGAGTTTTACTAGATACATCCACCAAGATGTAGGATGGACCACCAATGCATAAAAGTGCACTATAATAAACCACCAAAACATAGGGAATATCAATATGGTGTTGTGGTGAACCATAAGTAACTACCACAATGTTGGATGAATAGTTTTGGTGAGGAGCGTACAGAAAAATAACCTCTATGAAACCAAGAGAAGGACATTAGTGTATACTACTCTAAAATATAAACTACCAGGGATTATGAATGACTTTTTGGTGTGGATTTCTTTTTGAGTACTTCAGATGAAAAGGAATGATTAGTATTTGTAAGGAAATTATCCATGTGGAAATCCCTCATTAATACCTCTATAATTCCACTATTTAATTATGAATTTAAGGCCCTTAATAAATTATAAAATGGGTTCTTGAATCATATTTATAACAGAATTTGTAGGGGCTTAACTTCCAATGACTAAATACTATACTAGTGGTCTAAAAATTTCATGGAATAAGTCTATGTGGTGTGTTTAAAGACTACATGGTGCAACCATATCTAATTTTCATCCATTAATAAGAATACATAAAAAAATCCATCAATATATATCACAACGACATAGCCCTTACCTATATGGTGTTCTAATAAGTGCTGTGGAACAACCACATATAACAAGGTGTGGTGCCACCATTTTTGGGAACAAAGGTCACCAAAAACACATAAAATCTACCACACACTTCAAAAATCAAACAATCCATTATCCATATAAGGATAAACTCAAAAATAAGTAGGATAAAATAAATAAGGATTTCATTAAGGAAACAAAATATTTAAGGTTTTACAATTATCCTCCTCTAAGAACTTCTCATCCTCAAGAAGTGACTTTAAGGTTCCATTTTGAGAAACTCTAGCCACTGAGCTCGGAAATTAGCCTCTCACACTCAAGTATAATAAGAAAATATTTTTAAAAATAACAAAATATAGTGTCTTTAGACAATAATTTAGTTTATTTCATCCTAAAGGATATTTTGTGTTTAATTTTTTATATAAATAGGTCATAAATCATATATATCATGACCAAATTTTACAAAGTGGAAACTTATTATCAGTATCCATTTTATAAAAAATAGAAATCATTTAAAAAATTATATTTTCCTCTCCTTAAAACTCTTTTTTCCTTTCAAGTTAACTTTTTTTGATCTTACCCATCCTTAACCCCTCTAAAAAACAATTTAAAATGTTGTATGAGCACAAGAATATCAATAAGGGACGAAAAAATAACAAACATGTTAGTCCCTTGGAAGACATTAAAACCCATAAAATGTTTACCCTTATAATAATATTCTTTTATTATATGAAATAAATCATCTCCATTATAAAAATACTCTCCTTTTCTCTGAGATATCATTTAAAACTCATAGTAATAAAATAAAAAAACATTTTTGGAAATTTAGATCATTATATTCATAACATGTGTTAGAAATAACAAGAGACCAGTTAAATTCATAAGATACCACATCATTATTAACTCCATACATCATTCCTATAAATACAAATAACATTACCTAATGAATTGGATGCCTATCTAGGAACACCCATTGTATAAGTTATATTGGGATCACTTCTCGTATAAGATATATCAGGATAACCCATTGTATAATATATATCAGAAACACCCATCATCATTTATAATGATTATAGAACATATCATGTAAAAAATAATTTATTCTTTCACCATTTCATCATAAAACACTTGAAAAACTCTTTTAAACCTATATGAAAAATGCTTTCTGATTTCAAAATACAATTTTATTTAAAAAACCATTTAAAACCCCAAAATAATAAGAACAAAGGGAAAGAAGGGTTTTATTTGAATAAAACATGAATTATTATAATGTAATCCAAAAATAAAATATTTTTTACTACAGTATGAAATATGTTTCACACTGTATATATTAAAATGTATATTTCCATTTTTCTTTTGTAAGTAAAGTTAAAACATTCCATAAAAAGATTCCATTTGAATTTTTTTTAATAAAGTAAAAATATGTGATTAAATATAATTTATAATTAAATTATGTCTATATAAAAACATCCATGAAATAATTTTAATAATATGAAAATGTAAGAAAAATATTTAAAAAATAAATGTTGAAAATATTTAAATTGAGGATTTAAGTTAAATTGTCTTTTACCTTAAGTCAAACTCACCCTGTACATTCCTTATCATCATGAATAATAAACTTATGTTAATTCTTTACTAAAATAATATTATTTTTAATTTTTATTATTCCTTTTATTTTATTAATTAAATTATTATATTCAATTATATACTCATTTACGTTCATGCCAGATATTTTGATGATATTCAACTCATATGTCCAAAATGACATTGACAGTTTTAATTTGGTCAAATTGGTAATTATTACCTCATATCTAGAGTAATAATAATGAAATAATTATAATTTATATAAATAAATTACACTTTTAAATCCAATCATGATTATTTTTATGAAAAATGAACTACGTTGCAATCATGTCGATGGTAATTCATGCGTACTCATGAGTAACAAATCTATTCATCAAGAATCATTATAGAAAGATGTTATTTATTATTTTAATTTTATATAATGATAATTATATTATAATTATATCATTTTTTCTTTAAATACACTTATATTTGCCTTCTATGTGTTGATATAGTGAAAAATGAATCACATCACTTCATGGAAGTGGTAATCCACATATAATCACAAGCCATGTTATCATTTTTCAGTTAATAGAAAGGTAATAAAATATAGAAAATATTAATTTTAACGAATGATAATTACTTCATTAATATCATATGTATACATATTTTGTGTGTGTGTGTGTGTGTGTTAAATCCATCAATATAACCATCTATGAGATGTGATGATGGAGAATGAATTACATGAGTTTGCAAGGTGGTTGTCCATCATACACACAAATGATGATTTTGGTTCCCAAATGATGGAAGAAAATATGGATGTAGGTTATGAATTTAATATAATAACATATAATTATATGGGATATACTTATGTTATTATATCAACATGGTTGGATAATATTTTTTGGAGATATAATAAGAATTGATGTTAAAACATTCATTAAAAGACTATAGCTATTCTTTGGAAAACATTATTTTCTTTACACCTTAAACCCTATAAGGTTGGTATTATTCAGAAAATAAGACCTCAATAAAGTGAGGATGGAAGTTAGTAAATGATTTTTTATGAATTTTCCAAAGTAAATTATTTTTAATAGTGAATAAAAGAGGTTATGAGGTTCCTGTTTATAAGTGAGGGAGGGGAACACTTGTCAATAATTAAAATATTAAGTTAATATAAAGAATTCTTCCAGGAAAAAATGAATTAAACAGATTTATTTAGAAAATTTGTTGAGTGTGGGTTGAAATCCTCTCATAAAATAATATTTTAATATGTTTAGTTGATGTTTTCAACCTTATCCTTCTTTTATTACCCTTAGTTAAACATTTAGATGATTTCCGTGATAACAATGTTTTTTACTATTAACGGGTCAATATAGTTACTATAAATGAAAAAGTGGACTATAAATGAACCTTGTTTGATATTGTTGGAATCACCTATTTTGATAATCCCAAATCATGCTTAAACATTGATTATGATGTATTAAAACCTTGCATTAATCTTATTATTCTATGCTTAAACGTATTTTATTCTAAACAGTTCATATTCTTACTCTCATAACTTTACTGTAACAGCTTACAGTAGTATTTACATAAGTTTAGTATTGTTAGCTAACAGTCAGAGTTTTCTTTTCAACGTCACAGTTACAGCTAACTGTCACCTTAAGTTACTGTTGCAATAAGTTCACAGTTACAAGGTTACAGTCGAAGACTAATACAAGCTTACAGTCACGAGTCTACCGCTATCTATTGTCAAAGCTCACAGACGAAGGTCACAGTTACAAGACTTCTGTTCAAAGTTTTCTCTGCTCAAGTTCACAGTCGAACAAGTCTACAGTTGGAACAAGTTCGCAGTCGAACAAGCCTACAGTCATAAGTCTACAGTCAAGGTTACAGTTAGACAGCTTCTGTCGACTAAGTTTACTGATGATCGAGGTCTACAGTTGACAAAGGTTACAGTTCTACAAATTTGATATTACAAGTCTACAGTTAGAGATGCTACAGTTACATAGAGTAAAAGCTACCATTGCAAGCCTACAGACAACAAGCCTTTTGTTGAAGTCAGCAGTCAGAAGGAAGTCCACAGTTGGAAGACCACAGTTGAAGTTCACAGTGACATACATTCTCGACCAGTCTATTATTATTATATTTCTACTTTTTTTCTTTACCAATTTGATTAATACTAATCTAACGGTCATGTCTAGACAAATTAATACACCTAACATTATTTATTGATATTTGCAGACATATCAAGAAATAATACAATGTACGAGGAAGATCGCACGTGTAACTCAAGACTATTTATCTTGTCGGCCTCGGGTGAACAAAAAGGGCATATATGGAGGAGTATAAAAAGAAGAGAGAAGCATTCAAGAAAAAGCATGAATGGAACGAAAAGAATAGTGACATACACGAACAAGAATAGAGGAAGGACACACAAAGTCTAACATCTACAACTGAGAAGGAGATACACATATACACAAAAAGAAGAACTCTCGAGCATTCATTCTGAAGAAAAAAAGGGTCTCAAGTGAACCGACTGAAAGAACCGTCTCCTAAAAGCCATGCTGTGAAGCACTCAAACTCAAAGAAGCTGATCACTTGAACATATGGAAGTCTGGAAATCATGACACTCTGTTTTAGTGTCAACTTACAGAAAAAGGACCAAAGCTTCAAGTCACTCATTCCTACGAGTCCAGAACTGATCTGCCAACACTATAGAGCACTCTAAACCTTCTTCTTTCTATCTCTTGCTCTACTGTGTTTAAGTGTTTTACATTTGTGAGCAGTGTGTTAGTATTACACACACTGTCTCCCGTGCTTAAACTAAGGGATACTGAAAATCCCTATCCCAAACCTTTTTACATTTGTTTTCCCACGTATAACTGTGGAAGAAGCCTGGTGTGGATTGGTCATTTGTTTTCCCACGTATAACTGTGGAAGAATCCTGGTGTGGCTTGGTCATTTGTTTTCCCACGTATAACTGTGGCAGAGGTTGTCAAACCTGGACAGTTTGTGAAAACTATTGTAAAGCCTGATACAAGCTGTGTATCAATATTTTTTATAAAATTGCTTGGTGGCAGGTGATCACCAAGTGGAAGAGGACTAAGTCTTAGCTTAAGACTGAACCTCTTGTTTGAAATAGCTTGTTATTCTTTTCTTTACTTTGTTTTTTTTCCGCTGTGCTCTTTTTTTTTAAACAAGAAATCTTTTTTTTCATATACTCTGATAGTCAATTTTGGTTAGTGTGTATAAGAGATTTGTTTAGTAAACTTGTTTCAAAAGTAAAGTTAGTCATCAAACTAACCTTACTGAGGATTAATCAACCTTAGAGAAACCTGTTGAACAATAAGTCACCTATATCTCTACTGCCTTGATTGACTGGGCTGTTTTTCAATTTGGGGGATTTAATCTTAAAGTTTTCAACAGAAATTTTTAATTGGAACTCAATTCACCCCCCTCTTGAGTGTCCACTCCGACCAACATTTTGTATCAGAGGATGTGTTTATCTCTGTTATACTTGCTCAAAGTTTTATTTTAACTCTCTATTTTTAAACTGTGATTGTAGTTTTATCTAAAAGATCTTAAATTTCTGTTAGTTCTAAATTTTATCTCTTTAAAACATTTTCTAGAATTTCCTTATGGATAATAGACTAGAAGGTGCTGCTACTAACAGGACACCCTTCTTTAATGGTGTGAATTATGCCCAATGGAAGCTCAAAATGAAAATTCATTTGGAAAGTATGGGTTTTGATATTTGGACTGCTATAGAGTCTCAATACAAGATTCCAGAAACTGAAAGAATAACTTGGGATGAACCTACTAAGGTAGCTTACAATAATAATTGTAAGGCTGTGAATGCTCTCTACTGTGCTCTAAGAGATGAGGAATTCAATAGAATTTCTGCATGTAAAACTGCTTTTGAAATCTGGGACACCTTAGCTGTTTCTCATGAAGGAACAACTAATGTCAAGGAAATGCGGTTAAATACTTATACTATCAAATATGATAACTTTAAGATGAAAGCTGATGAACCTATTTCTGATATGTATCTCAGGTTTAATGAGATAGTCAACACAATGAGCTCACTTGGAAAGATTGTTCCAGCAAAGGAGCAAATCATGAGATTATTGAGATGTCTGCCTGACAGATGGAGAGGCACATCCGTTTCAATTAGAGAATCCTGTGATATTGGAACTTTGCCTGTCAAGGAGTTAATTGGTAAGCTGATGATGTACGAAGAAGAGCTCAAGGTAAATAAAGAGGAAGATGAGGAACCAAAACGAAAATCTGTAGCTTTTAAGTCTACTGCATCAAAGAGCAAAGACAAGGAGAAAGTGCAAATACCAACTGAAAGCTCATCTAGTGAAGACTTAGATTATGACAGTGATGCCGAGATGGCACAAATAGCAAGGAGATTCATGAAGTTCTATAGGAAGAAGAAGTTCATCAGAAAACCAAACTACAAGGGTAAGTATGATAGACAAGGTAAGTGGAAGAAAGATTGGAAGAAAACTGATAAAGAAGAAGACATAGTTTGCTATGAATGTAAAAGGAAAGGACACATCAAAGCTGACTGTCCTAAGTTAAAATTCAAGAAGAAATATGAGTACAAGGACAAGAATTATAAGAAAGCTATGAAGGCCACCTGGAGTGCTTCAGAAGACAGAACAAGTGAATCAGAATCCAGTGATTCTGAAAGAAATCGTGCTAATATATGTTTCATGACAAACACATCTGAGGTAACCTTAGACACTCCCACTTTAAACTATTATTATTCTGAAGGTGAAGCAGAATCTGGTTCTGATTCTGAAAATATGTCTAAAGATGAATTGATTGAATACTGTAATATGCTGGAAGAAATGTGTAATGAACTAAAGGATAAATATAAGTCTTTAAAGAAACAGCATGCTCTTACTGCAAGTGTCAAGTCTGCACTTGATGTAGAAAAAGAGAAAAATGTTCAATTATTAAAGGAGAATACAGAACTGAAACTATCTAATGAACAACATAGAAAGGACTTAGAAACATTCACAAATGGAAAAGATACTCTAACCCAACTACTAGGAAAGCAAGTTGCACCTAAGTATGCTACTGGCTTGGGATACCAACCTGGACAAAGACAGTTTACTAAAACCCGATTTATTCCCAAGTCTGGAAAAAATACTTCTAGTTCCAGTTTTGGAAATTCGTATGCCTCAACTGGTTATTTAAATAGTTGTATATCAAATAAAGTATATCTCTCTAAATCTGTTGCATCTATTAATTGTATGGGACCCATAAAACAAATCTGGGTACCTAAATCCTTGATTGCTAACATATCTGGACCCAAGAAAATCTGGGTACCAAAGTCATTTCCTGTCTAATCTGTTTTGTAGGAAATCTGTTTGAAAAGAAATTACAAGAAGGTATGGTACTTAGACAGTGGATGTTCAAGACACCTGTCTGGGGACTATTCGTGCCTCAAAAGCTTAATAAAGGTTGATGGAGGATATGTCACTTTTGGTGATAACTCAAAAGGAAAAATCATCGGCTTAGGCCAGATTGGTAACACTGACTCAGTATTAATTTCCAAAGTTTTATTTGTTGATGGAATTAAGTACAACCTACTTAGAATTTCTCAATTGTGTGATGATGGTTTTAATGTCAAGTTTGAAAACAATTCTTGTGATGTTTATAATTCCAAAAATGCTTTAATATTTTCTGCATTAAGAAATGAAAATGTTTATGCTGTTGACTTAAACACTTTAGCTAAACATAATGTTACTTGCTTAAATGCTTTTCATAAAGAGTCTTGGATGTGGCATAGGAGATTAGGACACTGCAACATTCACTCACTTAGAAAACTCTCTAAGAAACACCTAGTTAGAGACCTACCTAAGCTTGAATTCCCAAATGACAAAGTGTGTAATCCCTGTCAAAAGGGAAAACAACACAAAGTTTCTTTTAAACCAAAGAAAGAAGTTTCAACTTCTCAACCACTTGAACTGGTTCACATGGATTTGTTTGGACCATCAAGAATTTCAAGTCTAAATGGGAAGCACTATGTTTATGTTCTTGTAGATGACTTTTCTAGATATACTTGGGTATACTTTCTAGCTCACAAAAGTGAAGCCTGCACTTCCTTTGTTAAATACTCTAAGTCTGTAGAAAATCTTAGTGGACTTAAGATTAATACCTTGAGGAGTGATCATGGCCGTGAGTTTGAGAATCAAGAATTTGAATCTTACTGCTCACACAATGGCTATGCTCACAATTTTTCTGCTCCTAGGACACCTCAACAGAATGGTGTAGTGGAAAGAAGAAACCGAACCCTGCAAGAAATTGCAAGGACTATGCTTAATGAATATGACCTGCCTGTTTACTTTTGGGCTGAAGCTGTAAATATAGCCTGCTATGTTATTAATAGAGTCTTGATTAGACCGGTTCTTAAGAAAACCCCTTATGAGTTGTGGAATAATAGGAAGCCTAAGGTTAATTACTTTAGAGTTTTTGGTTGCAAAGTCTTTATTCTGAATACTAAAGATAATCTTGATAAATTTGCTCCAAAAAGTGATGAAGGAATTTTCCTGGGTTACTCTATGTCTAGTAAAGCCTATAGAGTGTTCAATAAGAAAACCAAATGTGTGGAAGAATCTGTTCACATCAAGTTTGATGAGACTGATCCACATGAGTCTAAAACTTCTCTTGAAGATGTTGAAGAAGACTTATCTGTTCTGGACCTAAATGACAAATCTAAAGAACCTGTAATAAAAACATCCAGTTCTGGACTTTTTCCAGAATCTTCCACTGTGGAACCCGAACCTATAAATGAACCTGAAATCTCTAGTTCAACCTTTACCAAATCAACTAGGATTCTAAAGAATCATCCTTTAGATGCTGTTGTTGGTAATCTTGATAGAGGAACACAAACTAGAGCTTCTCTAAGAAATCAGTTTGAAAGAAACAAAGTTTGGGAATTAGTGGAAAGACCTAAAGACACTCTTACCATAGGCACTAAATGGGTGTTTAGAAACAAAGTTGATGAGTTTGGTAATATAATCAGAAACAAAGCTAGGCTAGTTACACAAGGGTATAGTCAGGAAGAAGGAATAGACTATGAGGAAACCTTTGCACCCGTGGCTAGACTAGAGGCCATTAGGATATTACTTGCTTATGCTGCTCATCTGAATTTCAAACTATATCAAATGGATGTTAAAAGTGATTTTCTAAATGGATATATAATTGAGGATGTATTTGTGGAACAACCTCCTGGTTTTACAAATCCCCATTTTTCTAATCATGTTTTTAAACTATCTAAAGCTTTATATGGTTTAAAGCAAGCTCCAAGAGCTTGGTATGATAGGCTCAGCTCATTTCTTATTTCAAAAGGATTTACTAAAGGGATAGCTGATCCTACTCTTTTTATTAAATGGATTTCTAAAGATGTCTTAATAGTACAAATTTATGTGGATGATATTATTTTTGGATCTTCTAAAAATTCTTTATGTGTTTATTTTTCAAAAATAATGCAAAATGAGTTTGAAATGAGTTTAATGGGAGAACTCAAATTTTTCCTTGGATTTCAGATCTTTCAAAATAAAAATGGTATTATTTTGAACCAAAGTAAATATATTAAAGATCTTCTAAAACGTTTTTCGTTGGATGGAACCAAAGGCAGTGACACACCTATGAGCACCACTTGCAAGTTGGACAGTGATGAAACTGGTGAACCAGTGGATCAAACCAATTATAGAGGTATGATAGGTAGTCTACTGTACCTTACTACCAGTAGACCTGACATCATGTTCAGTGTATGCATGTGTGCTCGGTTTCAAGCCAATCCAAAAGAGTCTCATTTGACTACTGTTAAAAGGATTTTCAAATATCTAAAACATACTCCCAATTTGGGATTATTTTATCCAAAAGGACAATCATTTGATTTATTAAGTTATTCTGATGCTGATTTTGCTGGCTGCAAGTTAGATAGAAAGAGCACCTCTGGAACATGTCACATTTTAGGCAAGTCACTAGTATCTTGGTGTAGTAAGAAGCAGAATTCTGTTGCATTGTCTACTGCCGAAGCTGAGTATATAGCTGCTGGTAGCTGTTGTGCACAAATCTTGTGGATGAAACACACTTTACTAGACTATGGAAATCAATTCAAACATGTCTCTATAAGGTGTGACAATACAAGTTCTATTAACATTTCTAAAAATCCAGTATCTCATGCTAGGACAAAACATATTGATGTGAGACATCACTTTCTGAGGGATCATTATCAAAAAGGTGATATCACTCTTGAGTTCATTGGCACTGAACATCAGTTAGCTGATATTTTTACAAAGCCTTTGAATTCTGAGAGATTAAGTTACATCAAACAAGAGTTAGGTATGATTAATTATAGCACAGTTGAAACCTCATAGTTGAAACCTCACAGTTGAAACCTCACAGTTGAAACCTCACAGTTGAAACCTCACAGTTGAAACCTCACAGTTGAAACCTCACAGTTGAAACCTCACAGTTGAAACCTCACAGTTGAAACCTCACAGTTAGACCTCACCGGTGTACCTCACTGTTACATCTCTCTATAGGCTGTTTCGCTATTTAACCTTATTTTATTTTTGCGGGAATTCGAACCATTTCTTTTCTTTATACTTTTATTTCTAAATCCCTAAATGATAAAATTTAGAACATCGAACATATCTCAATCCACTCATCTAGACCCTTGCTCTCTCAAGTCCTAAACCCTAAACCTTCAACCGAACCTCGAAACCTCATTCAGTTCCAATGGCCAGAACAAAGCGACCCCCGACTGTCAATGAAGATGCACCAATGCCGAAGAGGACTCGAGTCGAATCCAGTGGCACCGGGAACGCCTCGATAAGACCTGTTAATCCACATCTGACTAAGAGAGAAATAGTTGCTGAGAAGGAGCTAAGTGAAGAGTGGATTTTATCGAGCAGATCATTAGTACTGGCAGTTCTTAATGAGAAAGGATGGACCGAATGCTTCGCAAACAATAATGGACCGTACTACCCGAAGCTGGTGAAGGAATTCTATGAATATCTACAGTTCAAGGAAGAGGATGATCTGCATAGACTGGTATCCAGAGTAAACAGCAATGAAGTCAGTTTTTCATCCGTTGAATGGGCTGCATGTTTAAGAGTTCCTCATGAGGGTATTTACAACTACTATTCTGGAGCGGCTCCTCCAAATAGTGGAATCTTTGATCATGAGACGGCTCTGGAAGAACTGACAGGCAATGGAACAGTAAGAAAGATTATTGCTGCTGAAATGAGTGGAGAGGACAGGCTTCTGTTTAAGTTTATTCAGCATGTACTGAGTCCTAGAAGAGGAGATTTTGCAACTCTGAAGCACCAGGATATTTACTTGATGTACTTATTAAAACATGGAAGGAAGGTCAACCTTTGTAGGTTGCTGATGGCTCAGATGGAGGACATGATAAAGGCAAGCTCAAAATCAAGTGCCTTGTTTCATGCTAAACTCATTTCGGTAATGTTGAAAGTGAAAGGTGCAGCTGGAAGTTAGGAAGAGTTGATAGTGGCAAAGAACAATGTATGTATCTCGAAAGTAATCTGCAAATTAATGAGGATCAGTTGGAATCCCTGGAAGAAATCATGGGTGAATGACGAGGAGAGAATCTATGAGAAATTTAGACCTTCTACTCATCCCTCTAGACCGAGAGATAGGAGAGATCCAGGCTTAAAGCCTGATGAGCCTGAACCTGTATACTCAGATGATGAACAGACTGCAGTAGTTGGTGACTCTGCAAGAGAGAACACCCCAATTGATGAAGGGAGTGATCCTGAGACTACTCACAGTCCTGTCAGGACAGTGGCGTTTGGAGCAGCAAGCCCTCCAAAAGAACTACCTAGTAGAGAACCTGTTCTAAGAGACAGTGAGACTGAGTCTACAGAAGAAGAAGAAGAAGAATCTCAATATTTTTTCAAGGACACCTCTGACGAGGATGATACAGTCTAAGCAGAAGAGGCTGGAGCTTCAAATGAAAATCAAGAAACTGTTGCAGAAGATGAAGAGGAGATTAGTGGTGAAGAAACAGAAGAACTTAGTATGAGCCCTCTGATAGGGTATACAGACAAGTCAGTGTCTGACCAGGAAGCAGGAGTGGTCTCTACTACTGTTGTCATGGAAGTGGTTGATGACTCAACAGAGAGGGAGGCTAACCTCACTGCTGAACTTACAGAGGAAGCAAGTATGGAACCTGCTAGAGCTACAGAAGAGAACTTAGAGTTACCCAGAGTCGAGCAGATAGTAGAAAATGTTCAGGAAGGATCTCCAAGTGAGGGGGAGCGTTTTGGTTCAGTCTCTGTACTGTATGATATAGAAGGATGGACCTCAGATCCAGGATACATGGTGTTAGGACTCAATTATGAGGATTCAGATGAGGAAAACCAACCACCAAGAAATCCAGTTATCCTAACTAACAGCTCTCCAGTGTTAGAAAGTGAAAGATTGGCCACCAAGGAAGACCTTGAATCCTTAAAGAATGAAATGAAGGAGACCATCAGACAGTCTGTTGCTGAATTGAAAACCAGTCTTTTTGATGAGCTGAAAAATGTAGAACAATACTTAGAATTTTCTCTAGGATGTGTTGTGGGAAGTCCAATCAAAGAAGTGATGGATGAAATGAAAGTGTGCCACACTCAAATTGAAAGCTGGACTGGAGCAGTAGTGGCCCTCAGACAATCAGTTGCTTCTTTAACTGCCCTGAGCAGTTCTCAGACACAAGTGGCCAGTGAGATTCGATACATCAAAGAAGTGGTCAAGCAGTTTGTGGAAGTATTTGAGGCTTTCAAGAAATCAGTAAAAGAACACTTTAGCAATCAGGATGTTGTCATTCATAAAGTGATTGGAAATCTGACTCAGTCTTTCAAGGAGACAGTGGCATTCTCAGTTAAGTCCCTTCCTTCATCTAGCTCTCCTGTAGACCTTGAGCAGTTTAGAAGCCTGCTCAGAGAAGAGCTTACTCAGGCCCGTGCAAATGACACATCAGACCTACAGATCCTTGCTACTACAAGAGAAGTCAGTGGCTTTGTTCGTGAGCACCTGCAGGCTGCTACTGCTTCTCAGGAGGCCATCAAAAGTAAAGTGGATTCTTACTTTGATCGGATTTTCACCAAGCATCAGTTGAACCATCACTTCAAGCTCATGCTAGAAACTATGAAGCTGCCTCCTGTAACTCAAGCTTTCAAAGAACAAGTTAGCAAGCTACGAGAGTTGACCCCGGCTTTGGATAAATTCTTGGAAAACAAAAATGACTTCTTATCTGCCATGGACAGAGGAGGAAACATCATCCTGGATTTCAGGAATCTGCTCCTACCTTTTCTTCATGTGGACTGCACACCTGTTATAGTTCCTCCTGCCCTACCTGTCTCCAACCCTAGTGGTTCTTCAGTAATGTCTCCTGCTGATGCCCTCAGAAGCCTTAGACCACTGATACCTCGGCAAGCTACTCACTACAG
This sequence comes from Viscum album, assembly GCA_963277665.1. Classification (NCBI taxonomy): domain Eukaryota; kingdom Viridiplantae; phylum Streptophyta; class Magnoliopsida; order Santalales; family Viscaceae; genus Viscum; species Viscum album. Next base: position 1,082,647,917 of record OY728159.1, read on the forward strand.
GCCTTCAGGAGCCTCTGTTGCTGCCCCTCCAGACATTCCTGCTACAATTCCTAAGCCTGTTGATCTTTCACCTACTGCTCCATCTTCTTCCTCCAAAGGAAAAGATCCCTTACCTACAGATGAAGAGGATTGAGTCTGTTTATGTTTTTTTTGATAGGGATCATGTATTCACGTTTTGGGTCATGTAATGATCTCATTATTAATACAATGTTTATTTTCTCTCTCTCTGTCTTTCTTTTTGTTAATCACAAAGGGGGAGAAATAGGGAGAAATAGGGAGAAATAGGGAGAAATAGGGAGAAATAGGGAAAACTCGGGGGAGAAATGAACCTATACAAAGAGGGAGAAATCCTTGAGGATTATACCTAATTTTTGTGCTCATATTGCTAATACTGTGTTTTTCACACTTCTCTCTGATACATCTATATTTCATTCCATACTGACATAATTTGTGATTATCAAAAAGGGGGAGATTGTTGGAATCACCTGTTTTGATAATCCCAAATCATGCTTAAACATTGATTATGATGTATTAAAACCTTGCATTAATCTTATTATTCTATGCTTAAACGTATTTTATTCTAAAAAGTTCATATTCTTAATCTCATAACTTTACTGTAACAGCTTACAGTAGTATTTACATAAGTTTAGTATTGTTAGCTAACAGTCAGAGTTTTCTTTTCAAAGTCACAGTTACAGCTAACTGTCACCTTAAGTTACTGTTGCAATAAGTTCACAGTTACAAGGTTACAGTCGAAGACTAATACAAGCTTACAGTCACGAGTCTACCGCTATCTATTGTCAAAGCTCACAGACGAAGGTCACAGTTACAAGAATTCTGTTCAAAGTTTTCTCTGCTCAAGTTCAAAGTCGAACAAGTCTACAGTTGGAACAAGTTCGCAGTCGAACAAGCCTACAGTCATAAGTCTACAGTCAAGGTTACAGTTAGACAGCTTCTGTCGACTAAGTCTACTGATGATCGAGGTCTACAGTTGACAAAGGTTACAGTTCTACAAATTTGATATTACAAGTCTATAGTTAGAGAGGCTACAGTTACATGGAGTAAAAGCTACCATTGCAAGCCTACAGACAGCAAGCCTTTTGTTGAAGTCAGCAGTCAGAAGGAAGTCCACAGTTGGAAGACCACAGTTGAAGTCCACAGTGACATACATTCTCGACCAGTCTATTATTATTATATTTCTACTTTTTTTCTTTACCAATTTGATTAATACTAATCTAACGGTCATGTCTAGACAAATTAATACACCTAACATTATTTATTGATATTTGCAGACATATCAAGAAATAATACAATGTACGAGGAAGATCGCACGTGTAACTCAAGACTATTTATCTTGTCGGCCTCGGGTGAACAAAAAGGGCATATATGGAGGAGTATAAAAAGAAGAGAGAAGCATTCAAGAAAAAGCATGAATGGAACGAAAAGAACAGTGACATACACGAACAAGAATAGAGGAAGGACACACAAAGTCTAACATCTACAACTGAGAAGGAGATACGCATATACACAAAAAGAAGAACTCTCGAGCATTCATTCTGAAGAACGAAAGAGTCTCAAGTGAACCGACTGAAAGAACCGTCTCCTAAAAGCCATGCTGTGAAGCACTCAAACTCAAAGAAGCTGATCACTTGAACATCTGGAAGTCTGGAAATCACGACACTCTGTTTTAGTGTCAACTTACAGAAAAAGGACCAAAGCTTCAAGTCACTCATTCCTACGAGTCCAGAACTGATCTGCCAACACTATAGAGCACTCTAAACCTTCTTCTTTCTATCTCTTGCTCTACTGTGTTTAAGTGTTTTACATTTGTGAGCAGTGTGTTAGTATTACACACATTGTCTCCCGTGCTTAAACTAAGGGATACTGAAAATCCCTATCCCAAACCTTTTTACATTTGTTTTCCCACGTATAACTGTGGAAGAAGCCTGGTGTGGCTTGGTCATTTGTTTTCCCACGTATAACTGTGGCAGAGGTTGTCAAACCTGGACAGTTTGTGAAAACTGTTGTAAAGCCCGATACAGGCTGTGTATCAATCTTTTTTATAAAATTGCTTGGTGGCAGGTGATCACCAAGTGGATGAGGACTAAGTCTTAGCTTAAGACTGAACCTCTTGTTTGAAATAGCTTGTTATTCTTTTCTTTACTTTGTTTTTTTTATCCGCTGTGCTCTTTTTTTTAAACAAGAAATCTGTTTTTGCATATACTCTGATAGTCAATTTTGGTTAGTGTGTATAAGATATTTTTTTAGTAAACTTGTTTCAAAAGTAAAGTTAGTCATCAAACTAACCTTACTGAGGATTAATCAACCTTAGAGAAACCTGTTGAACAATAAGTCACCTATATCTCTACTGCCTTAATTGACTGGGCTGTTTTTCAATTTGGGGGATTTAATCTTAATGTTTTCAACAGAAATTTTTAATTGGAACTGAATTCACCCCCCTCTTGAGTGTCCACTCCGACCAACAGATATTTTAAACTATATACCAATCACTTGGATAATTACATGTTTTTTTTAAAATGTAAATCATTTGATAAAATATTATTTATTATAAATATCATTAATGTGATAATTGAAACTATTCATTTAATTTTTCTTTAAAAACATCAAGAAAAATATTGACTTATAATATAAATATTTTACACACCCAAAATATTGGATAATTATCTAAAATAATTTAAATAAAATACCTATCACATAAATTTTAGTACATTTACTATATTTAATATCCTCCATTTAATCTTTCTATTAATTGAATAAATATTGTGTCGACATTGGGTAAGAATTTATGGTAATTATTCCATAACTAAAAATTAAAAATTTATTATCATGATAAAAAAATCATTTACCTTTCAAATAATAATTTAAAACCAAATATGACTTATTTTTATCCTTTTGTTAAAATTTTAAATGTAATAAAAAAATAAAATACCATTTCTAACATTTCTTTACATAAAATAGTATAATGGTCAAAATCATAGACCAAATGTAAAAAAAGGTAAAATATTATAATTTTATATTATTATGGATTAAATATACTCATCCAATAATATTATTTCAGGTTTTATGGTTACCTTTCACTATTTATGACATTATTTGTACCCTTAACTCATTTTACCTTTAACATGGTAGCAGAAATTACTAATATTACTATTCATAATAAATAAATAAATGTCATATTTACAAAATTTGGACATGAAGATTTAAAATATAGAATCTGTTTTTTAATATTCAATTCATATAAGTGTAATAATATAATTTTAAATTAAACCTACAAAACGTGATAAAAAACAATTTTTCAAAAAAATCAGTTTTAACTATAAAAATTTATTTATACAAAATTATAGTATAAAATTAATTAAAAATACCATAATTTAATTATAATTAATAAAACTTTTCAATATTCATTTTAAAAATATCAAAAATATAATATTACTTTGTAAATACTTCATTATAAAATACAGTATCCAATAAAAATTAGTATTTTTCACTATTCATTGAAAAACCAAACACTTCAGAAAAATAAAAAATTCCCCATACAATAATTTTAATATGATGATTTAAAAAATTATATAATTTTTATTAAATAAATTTTATAAAATTTCCATAAGTTAATTAAAATATTTTCTCACAAAAATCAATAAAAATCATTTGTTTAGAAATCGTATTATTGAAGAATAAAATGACCTTACTAAAACAATTGACTGATTATTTACTAATAATTTATCAATATATTTAAATTCAGTATTATATATATATATCATAATGTATTTTATCCAATTAATACCCTCTAATTTAACATCTAGGTTATAACGTTCATATTTAAATAATAATATTTCATGGTTCATTTTGGATTAGTTTTGTGTGTCATATATATTGTCAAACATAGAATTATTTTTAAAATATTAGGGTGTTAAATCACCTTCCCCATTTAATAAATTTTTTTCTCATAATTGTAACTCAATCTTGGGACACAATGGTTTGAAATCTCGAGATACCTTAGTTGAAATCTCACATCATAAAAAGGGTTAATAAAACTTCCTCGTGAAAAGTGGGAAAAAGAAATACAAATTTTAATGTAGAATAAAACATAACTGTGTTTCCTAATAAGAGAATATTAGGGGGTGTGAAAATATAGACATTTTGGAGATATTTAAGGTCCAAATAATTATTGATATTTTTAGGGATCATTAATTATAATACTACGAATGATAACGAGAATATTCATGACTATAAATCAATGAGGTGTGAAAAGACCATCAATTCATGAAAAATAAAGGTAATATGATAATTTCATTATTTAGATTTCCATTTTATAGTGTTTAAAAATCCTCTTACCATATATACTAAGAACATAAAGAAATATACTAACTTGACAAGTATAATTTCATCTTTTAATCAACTTCCACCAAAATTTAATATTTTTCTTGAAACAATGAGTATTAAAGGTGAATATTTTTATTCTTGAAGCACTAAAATCAACTTTTAATGGATCACATAATCTAAAATAAGAAGAAAAAATATATTTCTCTTATCTTTATATATTAATAAAAATGAGAATAGTTAGTATATGTTAAGATAATTCCATAATATAATAAACCTTCATATGATGAAAGAAAACATTAATCTTGAAAACCTCAAAAATAAATCCCATTGTTAAACATAGATTTATCATCAATATTAATCAAAATATTCCCATCCAATTTTGAAACCAGAAAATTTAGAAGGACTTGATCACATATTATTATGAGATTCATTTAACATTTATCTCTAATCAAGATCAATCACTCATAAAGTCTTATACAAAAAAATGTGCATTCCATAATCATATAATCTATAAAATATGCTAACAATTTTCATAAATAACTTATATCACCATTAAAATCATACATGATTATGAAATATAATTCGTAATTTATTATTAAAAAAAATATAATAATATTCTTTTTAACTAAATCATATAAGGGTCAATAAATAGTGAATATAGTGAACCTCACTTTTCTTACATAAAAACTACATAAAATTTGTGGAATACTTAAAACATTATACAAATAGGTACCCAAATACCATAATATTCTAGTGCCTTTGGAAATATGGAAACATAAACACTGATACATAAGTGATCATCATTATCTCCCAATAGGTTCTTCTTGAATAGAACCATTTTTGGACACATCAAATATAATATATATCTTCATAACATGGGGAATGAAACAAAAAAAGTGACCTCAAATACTTATAATGGGAAAAAAGGGATATATATAAGTACAATCATGAACACAAGGGTATGAGAACATGATCCTAAAATACAAGATCATACCCTACCTATCTAATATCATATACCCATATCTTGGCATAAATCATGGAAGTTCATAAGACATAAACCATAAAGAAATAAATAACATAATCGATGAAAGCATAACATTGGAAGAAAACACTGAATTTCTTAGACACCTAAGAATATATAATGATTTCTAAAATATCCAAGGCATTTCTTCAGATAATATCTTAGTGGACAAAGTCTTATACTGAACTGGGTTCACACCTCATTCTAGCCATATATTACTGAACTATGTTTACCCCTCTTTCTAGCCCTGTATTACTGAATCGAGTTCATATCCCATTCCATCCCTTTAATACCAAATTTATTTATTTTATCATTCTATACACATCTATCTCATGAGATATAAATATTTACCCAATGCATTTGGGAGATATATAGGTCCCACCCATCTCATAATGAAATCATATATACATATTCCATAAGATCACAAATAATCAAATCATAACCCATAAAATGAAATGGGTATTATAATTAAGTAATCATATCATAACATTTGGAAAGATATAGTTTTCATAAAAATTTCATGATGAACATAACACCTGAAAATAAGAGGGTTTCAAAATCATATAACCTGTGAAAAAGAAACTAGTTTCAAAATCATATAACCCTTTATAGAGAAACGAGTTTCATAAAAATCATGCCATCAAAACATAATCCATTCAGAGATGGAATATAAATGAAAACAATGAATAATTTCCTCATAAAGAAATAGGTTACATCAATGGATGTTATCTTATATGGTTAATAATTTTTAAAGACATTTTAAAAACATTTCTTGAAGAAAATATCCTCTCTACAATGAAATCACTTTTTAAAACATAATACATTTTTGAAATAAAAAAATATTTGAAAATAGAATTGAAAACATATAAAAGATAATTTAAAAACTATAAAAGGTTTTTAAAATCCCTTTTCTTTCAAAATTGTATTCATATATCTTTTCAAAAAATTTCTTAAATTTTTTTTAATACATGTTTTTTAAATAAAATAAATTTTCGACTAGAGAAATTGACGATCAAATTTCACTTTAAAATTTATCATATTAAAAAATAGTGGGAAAATGATAATAATATGAGGATATATCTTGAAATAACATATTATAAGGAAACTCATGAGTTTTCATGAGATATGGATCATAATATTTCATCCTAGAAATCATAACCATAAATAATCTAAAAAAGCGATGAGATTATTTCAATAAACTGTTATAACTTGGTAACTTGGGATCATATTATATATGCATGAAAATGAAATTTAATTAATCATAAAATATAATTAATGGAAATAAATTTATTATATAACATGTAAAATATAAGTATATACACCACCACAAGTTGTGTTCAGAGGCTTTAGGAGCTTCTACTTGAATGACGATGGAACCCTAGATCATGCTCGAAGAAGATTCCCCCCTTCCTAGAGGTGTGAAGGGAGAGGATGGTCTGATTTTGCTGCCTTCGAAGCCACAAACCCCATTTGTACCCTTCTCCAACCCCAATTATATCCTAGAGTTCCCAGTGATTTTGCTTAGTCCAAAGGTGCCTGATCTTCACCTTGTTAATCCTCATCTCCCTATCTAAATGGCGGAGTTATCTGTAGTAATGAGTTACCTAGACCTGACTCTGGTGGCTTGATTCAACATTCGATGACTGTCAGTTGATGAGTTTGATCAGTTTGTTTTTAGAAAATGGGAAATACAATATCGCACAGTCGTTGGCCTTCTAGAAAGTCACCACTTAATGATTCAATTTACCTCAAAGGAAGACCAGATACATGCGTGGTCCAGTGCCCCCAGGTGTTGCAATGGTTGCAAGTTTTTTATTCTCTAGTGGACGTTTGATTTCTGTATGAATCATAAAACCTACTCCATTCTGACTTGGGTACGTCTTCCCTAAATACCATTACCTTTCCAAAACCCAGTGATTATATATATGATTTGGTACCTAGTAGGTCATTTCCTATGTTCTGATGTTCGTACAACCACTCTGAGTCTCCCAATCAACCCTCGGTTGTGTGTTGAGGTGGATATCTCGAAACCTCTAGTGGAATGGGTCTGGATTTTGGTTGGTGTAGAATTTAGATGGAAGTAGGCTGTGGTTTATGAATCATGGACTGACAACTGTGCAACCTATAATAGATTGAGGTACGAAGAATATAGGAGTCATAGTGGAGCCATTAGTAGGAGGTCATCAGGTCCGAAGAAGAGGCTTGGTAAAACTATTGATAAGAGGAGGGTGCCTTCTGTGGATGATGGGATTGGAAACACACTTGACCTGGGACCACAAGTTGCATCGGTTCTGGGGAAATTATCAGGGGTTTTAGCTAATCCTTTGGTTTCTACAGTGCCGAACAGACTTAGACATGACCTAAATTGGAGGGATGGTGTAGATAGAACTTCTTCTGTTGATACTGGTGGTATGGATTCAATTAGACCTGTGATTGCAGGGGAGAGTCAACGGGAGCCAGAGCCCCCTCAAGATGGCCTTGCAACTCTTGATAGCAATCAGAAGGAGAGTGGAGTACATGGGGGAGATGATGTTGTGGCTAGTAAGAGGAAGGGGTGCAGTAGTGGTGGTGTGAGTGAAGGGAAGTGGGGGTCTAATTTGAATATAGATGATGGTAGCAGGCTGCCTGCTGCAATGGAGAATTGTGGTTTTAGTCTTGTTTTGGGGGACCCAGAGGGCTGTGCTGACGGGCTCTATGGATGGGCTGACGGGGATGGTGGTGTGCTGGTCACAGTTTCCTTGGGGAACCGATTTCAAGGGCTAGAGCATGATGGTGTGGAAACCAAATTGAAGACCAATCCTCAGGAAGATGATGCCGTGAATGAAGTAATGATTAATGGGATATGTGCAGGTCAAGAGATGGTGGAACACCCATTCTGCCTTGCTATGATTGATGCAAACTATCAACTTCAGTAGAATTAGATTGTGAATTATTAAGAGATGAAGGTCAATGGAAAGTGGGGTATATTTTTGACAGTGATAATGAAAATGAGGGTGTCATGGTTAGGCCATCATATATTGACATTGTTCAAAGAGGGGGAAAGATGTTGTCTAGGAATCACGAGGATATGATTGCCTCTTCTTGAAGAATACCGAGGAAGGATTACTCCTATCTTCTGAAGCCAATGTCCACTAGATCCTCTGTATGAAAAGAAGGTAGGGCAGTCTCCGAAGATAATAAAGGTATGAAAATTAATAATGAATTTATTTTATTGGAGAGATTGAATCTTAGATGGATTTATGCTAAAATTTTTAAGCATTATGAAAGATCGGAGTGGGAATCGGTGACTACGAAGGAAGCTTTTTTTATCATGGAGATTGTGATGGGTTTGGTTATGATGGTTGTAGTTGTTGTGTTTAGTCTATGGTGCTTGTTTACTGAACTTTTCTTTTTTAAAGAAATGTTTATAGTCTTTTTCTCTGGCTACACTTTTTTGGAAATTATATACAGCATGAAAAATGTTTTAGGTGTATAAAAACCCAGTAGTCTTAAAGTCGGAAAACTCAAACAAAACTATTTTAGGGTTTTGGTAACTTTTGAAAAATAGACCCTATGAAAGAAAGATAATAAAATGTAAATGTTAATACACATAAATTTAAGTATAATATTCATATAATAAAATAATGGGTAGTACATACACCACACAAAAGGAAAGAGTATCAAACATAGTATGTATCTGATAGAAATAAAAAGTGAGATGAAATCCCCTTAACTTGTGTCTTGAATGTTGTAAAACAAAATAAAACCAGATATATAATAAATATAAATTTATTAAAAATATTTTACAGAACAATATTCTTATATATAATACCATATATTGTTTTATTAAAAAATTATATTACCCACTTTTTAACCATCCTATGTTAAGGTTTCGATTCAGATAATATTCACTTTGATCTTCTCATGTGTCATAATATGAAATATTATTTGTAATTATAATTATATCATGATTAAAAAATGTAAAACATACTGTAAATAACATATATATCCCATATATATGTATTATAATAATCTATTAAAAATAAATTTATAAAATGGAGTACACTGTTCATGGAGATGGTAAGCCGTACGTACGTATAAACATTGTTTATGTTTTTATTATTGAATTGAAAGAAATAAAAAAATGAAATATATGAATATATGTATATCATACTTACAGTAGATTTATGATATAATATATATTATATATAATCATGAAACCCACCCTTAATACATTCCATGTAGTGTATGAAAGAATTAAATCACTTTGAGGGGGAGGTAGTCCACACTTCCTCAAATGAAATTATTGTATTAACAAACAATAAAAAGTATAATGATATGTGTTGTAAAAGGAATAAATAAGCATCAAAAATAAAAAATATAATATATGGCACATATAAATAGAGTCTTCATCATAATTTATTCCAAGGGAGGTAGTAAGGAAAATTTAACAATCAGCATTTTGTGAGGTGGTAGTTCACCATACACATAAACAATATGTTCGTTATCCATTAGAAGGAGGTGTGTGTATGTTTAGGTTGAAAAATTATCATAAAAAAATCCTAGTATATTGATTATACTATTTTTATATGGTAATATAATAATGATAGTGGAGTGTGGATAAAGAAAATATACGAATGTACTTGAGAGAAGACATTACATCTTAAACTGGTAACTCCTTTTCGTTTGTGTAAAAAAGTTTCCTTGGACTAACTTGTGCCCATGAAAAAGATTATAGGAGGAAGGTAGGATTTCTGGTAAGTGTATTGGTCAGATCATGGATGATATTAATGGGTTTGAGAGGTGTGAATATGCAGGAGAGTTGGTGGCCTTTTATAGGTAAGGGAAAAGACTCACATGGTATTTTTGGAACAAGTTATGTGTGCTCACATTTTTACCTAAAAAAGTCATAAAAAACCAAAAAAAATTAATAATTTAAGGTTAATTGATGAATCATGTCAATAAAATGGGTTTTATACATGTTTTTGAGTCATTTTGGATCTCAAATTTAATTTTTAGTTCTTATTTAATCTTACTTTTACCTTAATCGATATAATTTATTTTAATTACTTTCACTAATATTTGTTTTGGTAAAAAACTAAGTTAAACTTATTATACAATATAAATTATTAAAATTAAAAATATAGAATCTATTTTTCCAAATTTCAATCACAAATGTAGCAGAAATTAATTTAATATTAATCCCTCAATCGGGTTAGAAATGATGGGTTTTAAAGTAAAAATAATAAAAATTTTGCTTTGTTTTTATATCCAATTTAAATGTGAAATTAGTTTAAATTACCCACACTAGAATAATTGATAAAAATTTAATCTAATTAAACTTTTAAACAAAATTAAAATATTACTTAACCTTAGTAATAAATTAGATGAAAAAGTAGTTTTAATTTAAATCCTATATTTTTCACTATTCATCTGAAAATGAAGTTTATAAGAAAAATCACAAAAATTTACCCTAAGCTAAATTATAAATTATAAATTAAAAAATGATGTTATTCTTATAATATTTATTTTCAAAAAATTTCTAAAATTTATTTCATTATTAAAATATTTTCATTTGAGAAAACTGTATTTTTAAACATATAATGACATTACCAAGAAGCATATCTTTCATTATAAATTATAAAAAATATTTCGAAACTAGTTATTATTATTCATATTAATATGTATAATGTATAATTTATGATTATATTATATAAATAATTATAACATCAAAATTATGTTTCATAGAAACCACGGTGTTGCGTGTAACGTATGCCAAATCAATGTTGCATGTAACATACACCGAGTCAATGTTCCATGTTATGTATGCCAATTTCATTCCTTGTAAAATGAATTTTTGTTTTGGTTATTTTCATGACGTAAATGAAAATTTAATATATTATAAAATAAAGTTCAATAAAAACTCTGGGTGTTACATTCTACACCCTTTAAAATGAATTTCACTCTCAAAATTCATCACTCAGGTAAAAAAAATGAGGATACAAATGCTTAATCATATCCTCATGTTCCCATGTAGTTTCCTCTAAATTGTGATTTCTCCATAAAATATTGACCAGTTGAGTGGTCATATATTATATAAATTTCTTGGATAGGTCTATAATTATAATAGGTTTCTCATCGTAAGAAATATAATTATCCAACAGTATGACCTCTCAGTTTAGTACTTTTGAATGGTTTGGTATATAAATCCTCAAGAGAAATACATGGAACATGTCATGGGCTTGAGAGAGATTTTTAGTAAGTTCCAATCGATAGGATTCCATCTTGATACGATCAATAATCACAAATGTATCGATATAATTTGAGATTAGTTTTCCTTACTTCCTAAATCTCATAACATTCATCCAAGGTAAGATTCAGAGAAACACATATTCACCAACATCAAATTATAGATCATGTCCACGGTTATCAGCATAAATGTTCTTCCAACTTTGATATGCCTTTATATGCTTCTAATTGGTTCGAACCTTCTCAACCATTTCTTCAGCCTTCTCAGTCCACAATATATTTCTTTGTCCAACTTCATCCTCACAAGTTCGAGGTCTAAATTTCTTACCATAGAGGTCTTCGTATTGTGCTATCTGAATTCTTGACATAAACCTACTGTTTTAAGAAAACTCAAATAGAAGAAGGTGTTTATCCCAAATGGATTTTAAATACATAGAAAAAGATCTCAACATATCCTCTAGAGTTTGAATTTTTTTTAGACTGACCATCTATCTAAGGATGTTAAGTAGTTCTAAAACTCAATTTTTATCAAGTGTTTACTGAAGAATTATCTTGAAATTTGAGGTGAACCTTATATCCTGATCTAATAAAATTAAATGTGGTAGTCCATGCAAACTTACCACTTAATTAATGTATATCCTAGAAAGATGATCCATAGAGAAGTAATCTATGATAGCAATGAAGTGTGATGATTAAGTGAGGCTATCGACTACCAACCATATGGAATTAAGCCCTTTAATGTTTTTGGGTAGTCTAATGAAAAAAATACATAATGATATTCTATTATTTCCATTCTGGCGTGGTTAACGGTTGCAACATCCCTTTAAATGTTTTCTTTTATCTTTAACTTGTTATAATACCAAGAACCGAGATACAAACTCAGTGATATCTCTATTGATTCCATCCTTCTAGATGTATTATTTTAAGTCCCTATACATTTTCTTATGTCCTAGATGAATAGATAATGAAAGAATATAAGCTTACTCTAATAGTTCATTCTTAAAATCTAGTAAGGAACACATACACATTTTTGGACCTCATCATTCCATCCTGATCAATATTAAACTCAAGAACATTTACGAATTTCATTTGCATCTCTACATCTTCCTTATACACATCCTTGACCTTGACAATGATAGAGGATAAAAAATTCATTTGAGGAATATAATATTTTTTTCCTCCCTTCATGATTTCTAAATCCATCCTTTTTAAATCCAGAAATATTGGATGTTTTGTGATCCTCTTCTTGGATATTCTAGGATGATCTTTCCAACTTAATGCAACATCCACCTTGTTTTCTTTCCCAGGGTGGTAATGTATTGAGTAGTCATAATAATTTATCAACTATATACATATTCTCTGGTGCATGTTTATCTCATTATATTTTAATATATATTTCTGTCTTTTATGATCAGTATATATATCAAACTTTTCTCCGCCTAGATAATGCCTTCACATCTTTAATGAACAAATTACCACTGCTAACTCCAAATCATGATATGAGTAATTTTTATCATGAATCTTCAACTTCTGTGAGGCATAAGAGATAACCATGTTATACTACATAAAAAAAATCTCAATAACTTCTTGTATGAGTCACTATCAATTACAAAACCTCATCCACTATAGGGTAATGTAAGCACAGGTGCACTGACTAGCCTTCTCTTCAGTTCCATTAAATTTTACTCACATTCATCTTTCTAGAGGAACTTGACACCCTTATAAGTAAACTTAGTCATATTATTAGGTAGCTTTGTGAAATTATCAACAAACCATCAATAATATCCATCTAAACCATGGAATATATGGATCTCAGTCACCATAGTTGTTCTAGGCCAACATTCAATAGCCTCTATCTTTTAGAGATTTACTACTATACCATCTCTATGTGTCCCAAAAAGAAAACCTTTTGCAGTCGAAAATTAAATTTTTTCATTTTTTCATATAGCTTCTCCTTACTTAGGGTATTTAGTACAATTATAAAGTGATAATGATGCTCTTACTTTCTATTTTAATAGATTATGATATCATTGATCAAGACTACAAAAAATTGATCGAGGTAATCTCTAAAGACTCTTTTCATTAAATCCACGATGATAGTAGTGGCATTAGTAAGACCAAAAGGCATCACTATATATTCATAGTGTCTATACCTTTTATAGAATTTCTTCTTAATTATACACTTCTTCTTGTTGTTCAATTGATGATATCTATAATGAAGGAAAATCTTGGATAAGTATTGAGCTATGCAAATTGGATCATAAAAATCATCAATATGGAGAAGTGGATACTTGTTCCTAATTATGATCTAGTTAAAATCCCAATAATCAATGAAAGGTTGAATTTATCTATCTTTATTTTTGATATAATGAACCAGTGCACCCCATGGTGACACACTTAGCCGAATGAACCCCTTGTCATGGTTTTGTTGGAGTTGCATCTTCCATACCTCAAACTCAATCGGATCCATGCTATAATGAGTCTTGGAAATTGGTATGGAACCAAGAATAAGTTATATTGAGAAATCGACTTTAAAATTATGTGTAAGAATAGAGAAACTATTCTGGAATGAAAGCCACAAATTCAGGGAGAATAGTCATATTATTTATGTCAATTATCTTCCCAACAATTTAAGATAAAAACCCTTTTGAATGGAAATTAAGACCCATAAATTGGATGTAATCTCCATAGGGAGTTTATAATTATCATCACATGGATGGATGATCATATGAGCGTTTAAAATATCAAAATTAAATTCCCTTCCTAAAATATTTTTGTGGTATATATGGAAATAAAGGAAATCCATTCCTAAGATGACATCAAATTCAACCAAAGTAAGAATGACAAGATTTTCAAAAAGCATATTCCCACAAACTTCAACTAGGGAGGAATCATAGTCTTGGGAAGAAATCATCATACCATTAGGGGCTTTACCTAACAATTCTGCATCTAATTGTTTTGGTGTAATGGTAAGAGCCTTAGAAAAATATTTAGATATGAATTAATGGGTAGATATAGAATCAAATATGAAATTAGAAGTTATTGAGTGTATGGTAAGTATACCTTTAATCATTTAATTATCACACCCATCATTAGAAATATCCATTTAATGATATTTCCCCTTGTACCTTAGCTTAATAGGTTGCTGACGTCAATCATCATCATCAACCCTTGGGTTTGGGAAGTGGTTAGCATAATTCCCATTCTCCTTGCACTAGTAGCACTAAATTGAGGGAGGTACATTCTTTGTAGATTTTATTTATTAGAATTTTGAGATAACTTTTCCCATCATTTCGATAATCAATTTCATAATAAATTTCCTTTACAAACATAAAAAATTTACTAGACCCCTTAAAACACATTTCTCAAGATTTCTTGCCACGTTTAGAACATAAAGGAAAAATGGTATTTTTTTCTCCATTGTTTTTAGAGTTTCTTTTGAACTCCTACATTTTCTTGTTAAAATAATGACACTGATATGTGACTCCAACCACCATTAAAACCTTGATTGCACAAATCACAATCTCTTAATATGTATGAAAGTCTCTTATGGATAATTCCCTTTTGAGAATTGGATTTAAGCCCCTGAAGAACCTACCAAATTTAATTTCAGGTTGGATGATAATTCTTGGAGAATACCTTTCAAGTCTCATGAAATTTTACTCATAGGTCCTGATAGATTCATAATTCCTTTGCTTAATCTCAATAAACTCTTTTTCCATACAACACCAAAATTATAGGACATTTTCCTATAATGTAACTTCGCCTTAAACTTCTCCTTAGACATGTCCCTATCTTTATCACTATGGTTTTATCATCCTATCTTCCAAAGGATTAATAAAAATTTTCTCTGAAACCCACTATAGTGACCCTCTATACTCTTACATTAACATTAAATAACATTTGTAGAATACCATAAACATTATAAAAATAAACACCCAAAGACCTTACTAGTCTAGTGCCTTTGGAAAATTGGAAACATAAACACTGATACACAAGTGAGCTACATTATCTCCCACTAGGTTCTTCTTTACTAGAACCCTTCTTAGACACATAAAACATAATACATCTCTTCATAATCTATGGAAAGAAACATAAAAATGGGTGTACTCAAATGACCAGTAAGGGTAAAAAAGGGATATATGTAAGCATAATCATGAGAATAATGGTATGAGAACATGATACTAAAAATAGAAGATCAAACCATGCATATCAAAGATAATATACAATAATATTTTCATAAAGCAGGGTAGTTCATAAGACATGAACCATATGGAAATAAATAACATAATACATGAAATCATAACATAGGAATAAAACATGGAAATGTATAAGACACATAATATTATATAAAGATTTCCACAGTAGTAAAGGTATTGATTCCGAGAACCTATTAGTGGAAAAAGTCTTTTACTGAACTGGGTTCACACCCCGTTCTATCCCTGTATTGTTGAAGAAAGTTCACCCCTTATTCCATACCTATATTACTAAACTAAATTCATTTCCCAGTCTAGCCCTGTAATATTGAACCAATTTCATTTCATGTTCTAGACATATCTATCTAATGAGATATATATCTTTACCCAATTCATTGGAGTGATATATAGGTTCCACCCATCATATAATGAAATCATACAAACATATTCCAAAAGATCATATATAATCATATCATAACCCATGAAATGAAATAGTTATTATAAATATGTAATCATATCATAACCTATCGAAAAATGCAGGTTTCATAACAATTTAATCATGAACATAAGTTATGAAAATAAGTGGGTTTAAAAATCAAATAACCCATGAAATAGAAATAAGTTTCAAAATAATATTACCCATGAAAGAGAAACATGTTTCATGAACACCGTGGAATCAAAACATAATCCATTTATAGAAGAAATATGAATGGAAACACTGAATAATCTTAACATAATGTCATGGTTAAAATCAATGGATTTTATCATAGATGGGAAATAATTTTTAAATACATTTTAGAAACATTTATTGAAAAAAATATCCTTCCTACAGTGAAAATGGTTTTTAAAACATAAATCCTTTTGAAAAAATTTTTCTTTGAAAATAAATTTCAAAACTTATAAATAAATCAATGGAAACAATAAAAAGTTTTTAAAATTATTTTCCCTTGAATATGGGCTTCAAATATCTTTTTAAATTTTTTTTGAAAATGTTTTTGAAAACATGGTTTTTGATTATAATAGATTTCAAACCTGATAGAGAGATGGTCCAATTTTAGTTAAAATGATATATTAGGAACCAAAGAGTGTAAAAATGATACTAATACATGGATATATCTTTAGAAAATATAGTATTAGGAAACTCATGAGTGTTATTGAGATATAGTTTCTAATATTTCATCATATGAATCATAAACATAAACAATCCTGAAAAGCAATGATATTGTTTAAAAAAACTCTTATATCTTCGTAACATGGAATCAGAATCTCCATGTAAGAAAAGAAAATTACATGAAGCTTAAAATATAATTAAGTTAATAAAATTTATGATATAAATTGTAAAATGGAAGTATATACACCTTGAAAAAGTTTTTAGGTGCATAAAAAACATGAGTCTTAAATAAGGAAAACAGAGACAAAACTATTTTACCATTTTGATAACTTTTAAAACATAGACCCTATGATAGAAATATCATAAAATGAATGTTTAAATAAACATAAATTTATTTAAAAGATAAATAGAATACAATAATGGGTAGTACATACACCACAAAAATGTAAGAAGTGGAAAACATATCATATATCTCACATAAATAAAAAGTGACATGAAATCCCCTTACCTTGTGTCTTGAATCTTATCGTAATCATTCAAAACATCAGTATAATAAATATAAATTTAATATAAATATTTAACCAAACCATATTATTATATATAATACCATACATGGTTTTATTACAACATTACATTACCCCCTTGTTATCCATCTTATGTTAATATTTCACTTCAGATGATATTCACTTAGTTCTTTGCATGTGTCATAATATGTTAGATCATTGGTCATTATAATTATATAAGGATAAAAAAATGAAAATATTTATATAAATAACATTCATATTTATTATAGTTGTATTATAGTAATATATTGAATATATAATTATGAAATGGATTACACTTTTTGTGGAGACTGTAAGTCGTACGTACACATGAACATTGTTTCCGTTTTTATTATCGTATTTAATGAAGGAAAATAAAATATATGTATATATGTATATCATTATTAATGTATCTTCATTATATCATATATATAATATATAATCACTAAAACCATCTTTAATACATTACATGTAGTGTATTAATGTATCATATTGCTTTGAGGGGGAGGTAGTCCACACTTTTTCAAACGAAATTATCGTATTAACACTCAATGGAAAGAAAAACCAATATGTGTTGTAAAAAGAATATATAAAATTAGAGAAATAATAAATATAATTTATAACATATATGAGTGTTCATCATAATTTCCATCCTGATATGCAGTAAGGAAAATAGAACAATCGTTATTTAATGAGGCGATATTTCGTCGTACACATAAACAATATGTTTGTTATCCATTAGATGGTGGTGTGTGTAAGTGTAGGTTGAAAACATATAATAAAAACAGTCTAGTATATTGAGTATATTGTTTTTTTATAAAATAATTGAATACATATAGTGGAGGGGATGAAGAAAGAAAATAAAATAAAGGACCTGGGAGAAAATATTACCTCTTAATCGGGTAACTCCATTTGGTTTGTTCCAAAAGGATTCCTTAGATTGCCTTCTACCTAAGGAAAGGATTGTAGGATTGAGGGAGGATTTATATGAAGTTTATTGGGTTTCTCTTGTCTGAACATAAGAGGATTGATATTTGTGAAAAAAGTGGGAGAGTTTGTGGCCTTTTATAGGGTAGGGAAAGAACACAATTGGTATTTTTGAAAACAATTTAGGTGTACCCACATTTTTACCTAACAAATGTCATAAAAGAACAAAAAAAACGGAATAATGGAAGGTTAATTTTAGAATAATCTGTATAAAATGGGTGTTTTACAAGTGTATATGACATCTTGGGTCTTAAATTTAATGTTTAGTCGTTATATAACCTTAATTTTAACTTAATCTATGTAATTAATTTTAATTACTTTCACTAATATTTTTGGTCAAAAACTGTGTTGAACTTATTAGAAATTAGAAATTATTCTTATTCCAAATATTCATCTATTTTTCCTAATTATAATCACCTAATTCTAATAAATCAATTTAAAAGTAATCTTGTGGTCAGGTCGGCAATGCGGGGTTTTAAAGTAAAAATGATCAAAAGTTTGCTAATTTTGTTTATCCAATTTCAAAGGGAAATTGGTACAAATTAAACACATTAGATTACTTGATAAAAATATTTTCCAATTAAACATTTAAAACAAAATTTCAAATAATTTAACCTTAAAAATACATTTGATTAAAAAGTTGTTCTGAATGAAAACCCGATTTTTTCACTTTTCATCAAAAAATGAAGTTTCTCTGAAAAATCCCAAAAATTAACCCTAATCGAATTTCAATATTCTAAATTCAAAAATTAAGTTTATTTTAGGAAAATTAATTTTTTAAATATGTTTAAAAACTAATTTTATTATTAAAATAAGTTCATTCGAGAATATATTATTTTTAAACATATAAGAACGTTATCAAAAATCGCATCCTTCATTATCAATTATAAGAAATATTTGAAAATTAGTTATTAATATTCATATTACTAAGTATAATGGATAATTTTTAATTATCTTATTTAAATAATTTAACAAAAAAAATTATGTTTCATAGAAACATCGGTGTTGCGTCTAACGTATGCCAAGTCAGTGTTGAGTGTAATATATGCCAAGTCGATGTTCTGGTTAACACATGCTAGGCCGATTTTTCGTGTTACGTATGACAAGTATGTGCAGTGTGAATGGAATTTTTGACTTAGTTCTTTGCAATAAATAAATAAAAATTTATTTTATTTTAATAAATGTCCATAGAAACTCATGGTGTTAAAGTGAATATCTTCCAAAATATCATAAATCAATTAATCACCAAATTGAATTTCAATCACACGGTTATCTATTTGATAAAATATATTTTCCAAAAATAAACATAATCATTATTTTTCATGTCATTTATGTAATTTCATACTACCTATGATATCACATAGGCCATTGGTAGGTGTTGAACCTTTTTTTCCTTCAGTTGTGGGTTCAATACCTATGAAATTGTCGAACGTGGTGGGTTTTATTTCAACCCACGAGAATTAATTTAAATAAAACTATATTAAAATAATTATTATAATATTCTTGAAAATATGATGAAAATCATCAAATGTATCATTAATCATAAAATCACTTTTTAACCTCTATGTTTTTCTATACAACTAATTTTAAAACAAAATAATAGAATATAAAATTACTATTATTGCATTAAAATAAAGTATATAGTAACCCAATGGTTTATCTACCCCTTTTCCATATGACCATAAATGAATTTATCAAAAAATTATCACCTTTTCACTAAGCCTCTTTTCAATGGTATAGATTCCATCTAACATATGATTCAAAAATTTTGAAAAAAAATACTCTTGAATAAATTCTTGGAATTTCATGATTCTCATAATATTTATAACATATCATTATATCATTAGTAAAATAAAACACCATTTTAATTAATAAAATTTTATACATAAACACATCATTTATTCAACATCATCTTTAATAATTTATCCATGTTTCATCTCCCTATTACTTAAAACATAATTCCTAAAAATCAATGACATGATATATGTCCATATGATTCATCTATATCATCCTAATCATGTTTAATACATAGAATATAAGAAAATAATTAATAGCTTAATTCTATACATTAGGGACTTCTTTTAAGTTTTTGATATCCCATTTATATTTCAGAATGAATTATATATATCTATAAAAGTTGGGATGAGCCCGTAAGGGGTGCTCTTCGCAAAAACCCTTCCTCTCATCCGTCGCCTCCTCCATATAGGGTTGGAGCGGCGCCTCATCCCTCATGCTCTGTGAATTCGCAGTGGTGGATCCTCGATTGCATTGGCGTCAGCAACTTGGACTCGACCTTCATCAGTTGTAATGCTGCTGACCTCTTCTTTCCCTAATCCATCATCTCCAGTTAGGGTATCTCAAGGTAGCATGATGCTGGCTAGTGGCCAAGGTCCAGCTTCAGTATCCTATGTATGATTCCGCGTCTTCTGTCTGTATGCCGGGTGGTTTGTCATGGTCTTCGTGTGCGATAGGGATGACATCGACAAGATTTGACATGCGGCAGGTCTACCTGCTGGAGTACTGGTGATGTTTTCCTATTTTTGATTTCTAAAGTTGATCCTGGTTTGGAGTGCGACTTTGTTGTTGTTTCAGCGTCAGTTTTTTTGATTCGTGATTAGGATGAGTTGATGGATTTCAATCCTTGATTTCTTGAATCGAGTTAAGGTTTTGGATGCAGATTGCTGTGTATCCTGCGGTGCGCTGTGTGACTATTATATTTTGAATCTGCTTGTCTTGAACCTGTTCTGTTCATGATTTGAAGCGGCTGTTGTGCATCTTCTTTTTTTGATCTGGTTGGTCTTCTTTCTTGGAAGATTGTATGTTGTTATTGATTCTTTGGTCTTGGATGAAACCATTTATTCTTTACCGAAGAGTTTCTCTACAGGACAAAATTTGAGGTATATAATGAAAACCGAAAATGATGAAGGTTTAATGTCTCTGGGATGTCAATTTCAGAAGTTGTGAATGAACATTGAGAGTCTGCAAATTAGAGAAGCTGTGAATGAACATTGGGAGTCTGCAAATTGAGGCTGCATTAAGGTAATTGATTGATTGTTGAATTTTGGATATGTTTATAACCAGCACACTATATGAATCTGCTTCAGATGAGGATCAGAGCAGGAAGCTTTATCTTGAGCATGTCATTTGGATATGGAAGTTAGAGAGGGTATGGCTCTGTCATCGATAGAATGCCCGTGCATCTTTTCATGGGTCAGCTAGCTGAGTGATCATGCGATGGTGAAAGGTTATCATCATGATGCAGTCACTAGGGAGGAGTGGATCATGTAGTCTGGATCCGGGTTATCATCTTTCATGGTTTTAAATGCTTGTAATGTCTGGATCTTTTGGTTTCTCACCTTTCCCTAAAATGTGTTTTGATAATAAGAAAGTTAATTTTCAGTTAGTATAACAGAAAAATTCAAGTCCATTGTGGTATTTCATTTTATGAATGAGATGACTCAGTTACGATTTTGAAATTAAATAAAAGATATTCCATGATAGAAAGAAATTTTTAGAAATTAAAAGGTATCAAATATGTCAAATAGTTTCTTGTAGGTGATTTGTATTTTAAAAAAGATATCAAAATCATTTGAACATAAAGTTTATATGATAGTGGTGATTGAATCGTATATAAGGGATAAAAATGGTTTTTATATTTTTTTTCCTTTTGTATTGATTAAAAATATTTAATATGTAGAAAATATCATCATTAAATAATGAGATGAATTATTACATGACAAATTAAAATAATCCTTGTAAATAAAATACCTAGAGAATTTATATAATACATTAGCCTTCAAATCCTAAAAAATAATATAAATAACTTAAACATTAATGAATTTTTTAGTATCAATGTTTATCTCATAACTTTCCAATTACATACCTAAAAAGTTAATAACATTCATTTGAAATAATCCTTCAACTTAAACCTAAGGGTTTCATATACCTCATCCTGATAAAATATCTCAAAAAATATCATTAATCACCTCAAAATACATCACTTAGTGAATTAGGTCATAACACATATATATAATTTAAAAAGTGGAGACCTCTAACCAGTAATTGAAAAAGTAAAGACCTATAACCAGTATACATTTTTTACACAAAAATAAAACATTTTAAATTTATCATATTTTTTCATGAAAAAACAACATGATTTTCTTGAAAAAAATCATGATTTTCAACTTGATTTTTTTCTCTTACTCATCCTTAAACCCTCTAAAATAAATTTTAAATTATTGGATGAGAGAAAAAATATCAATTAGTGACATAAAAGGATTAAATTTAATAGTCAATTTAAAAACATTAAAGACCATAAAATATTTACCATTATCATAATATTATTTGAGAATTTGAAATAAATAATTTCCACCTAAAAAACAGACACCTTTTTCTCAAAGTGGAACTATAAAACCTATAGAGAGTAAAAACCCATTTTATAAAGAAAGATAATTATATCCATAAATTATTCCATAAATATGTACATAATACTAAATTCCATAGGATAAACCCCACTGGTTAATACCCTCCTTCTTAATTATAATGATAAATAACATTACCCAATGCATTGGAGTGAAATATAGGTGCACCCAACATATAAGCTATATTGGGCTCACCTTTTGTATAATTTATATTGAGATAACCCTTCGTATAAGTTTTATCCCTCTAAATTCTCATTATATATAATTAAAAAGTATCATATGATGACTAAAAAAATTATTTCTACACATTTTCATCATTCAACCCTTTAAAAATTATTTTAAACCTATATGAAAAACACTTTTGAAAATCAAAATAACTATTCATTTAAAAAAATTCAAAAAAACCTCAAAACAAAGGTAGAGAGTGTTTTTATTTGAAGAAAACAAAATATATTTAAAATTAAACCAAACATCATATTATATTTATGGTAGTGGGAAAGACCATTGACGCTGTATATGTTAAAATGGAACATTTATTTTCTCTTTTTTAAAGAATGTCAAAATTTTCCATAAAAATATTCCTTCTAAACCTTAATATTAAATTAAGAAGTGAAATAAAATGTCCTTTATAATTCATCTATTTAAATATGAAAACAAAAATATAATAATGTTAAGGCTATGGATGTGGATGAAAAATATTTACAAACTAATTCTTGAAAACAATTAAATGATGTTTTTAAGTTAAGGTGTACCTTTCCAAAAGTACGACTCATCATGTATGTTACTTATCCACTAAAATAATACAACTATGTTAATAATTCACTTTCATAATGAGAATTTTTTATTTAATTATTCATTTTATTTTATTTATTACATTTTATATTTAATTTCTTAATCATTTAATTTCATGTCAGTCATTTTGAAAATATTCGGCTTATATGTCCAAAATGAAATCAGTAATATATATATGGTAAAGTGGTAATTATTACGTCATATCTAGAGTAATAATCATGAAATAATTATAATTTTTATACATCAATTACAATTTTAAAACCAATAATAAAATATTATAAGGAAAAATAAATTCTGTTACAATCATAGTGACGGTAGGTTATACGTACACGTGAGTAATAGTTTCAATTTTAAACAATCATTATGGAAAGAAGGTAGTTAATATTTTACCATTATATAATTTTTATTATATCATAAACTTCATATAATTTGTTTAATTACACTTATATATAACATCCTGGTGATTTGGTAATTGAAAACAAATTATATCAGTTTGTGGAGATGGTAATCTACATTTATGCACTAATGATGTTATCATTTTCTAGTAAATGGAAACATAAGAAAATATATGATATATTAATTTTATATAATTATAATTATTTCATTAATATCACACACACACACACACATATATATATATATATTAAATATACCATTACAACTAGTCATGAGAGGTGGTGACATAAATCAAAATACATCGGTTCATGAAGCGGTAGTTCGTTGTACACATGTTTGATAGTTTTATTTATCATATGGTGGGAGATGAGATAGATGTAGGTTATTACATTAAAATAATAAAATATAATTTTATGGGAGATAATTAATATATTATATCATCATGGTTAAATAATATTTGAAGCAGGTACAATAATAATTAATATTGAAACCTTTTGTTAAAGACTATAAATCTTCTACATACAACTTCCTTTTATTTAAACATTAAACCCTCTATGATTGGTATTATAATGAAAAAAATAATTCTATAACGTGATTATGGTGGTTAGTATGATATTTTGGTAGTTTATTTCCAAAATAGAAGGATTTTTATGAGTGGAGAAAAAGAGGACATGAGGTTTCCTTTTATAAGTGAGGGGAGAGAACTCTTGGAAATAAATAAAATATTAAATTAATATAAATATATTTCCATGGAAAAATGGAAATAATTTGATTTATTTTGGGGATAATATTATTATGGGTCTAAATAATATCATAAAATAAAAATTGGATAAGTATAGGTCATTCATTTCAACCTTATATATTTGTTTTAACCCATGGTTAACTATTTTGACGATTACTTTGATAACAATGTTTTTTAACATTTAAGGGTTAAGATAGTTACTGTGAAAGGAAAATTGGTAAATAAACGAAACATGAATTATATTTTAAACCATATAATAATAACTTGGATGAATATAATATTTTTAGGAAATGAAAATAATTTAATAAAATATCTTTAATTTCATTTTTGGAACTATTAATTTAATTTGATTTTAAAATAATCAATAAAAGTATAGAATTAATGTATAAAAATATCTCAAAACCAAATTATATTATAATTATCTCAAAATTTAATGGGATACTACAACTCAATAAAGTTTACTAACTTTTATATTTTTAAAACCATTTATTTAATTGTATTTATTAATTGAGTAAATGCAATGTCGGAGTTGCTAAGAATTTTGTAACGCCCCGACCCCAGTTACCTAGAGCCGGTGCATTATTTTAATATATTGGCATGATTACAAGGAATCAAATCCCGAAGGACCGATCAGTTTAGTAGTCTTGGAAAATAGATTACATACATTAACTTTAAATTATATTTTGAAGCATAAACCACAACATAGATAGTTCTTTGAGAATTCCATTTTTCCCTTTAGCTTAACCCTACATGTCAATCATAATACACTTCTTGGAATCCTAGGAAAATAAAACATAATAAAGTGGTGAGCTGAGATGCTCAATAAGGGTAAATAATTTAGCGGAAGCTATAAACATTTAAGGCAAGATGTGTAATAAAAACAACAGCCTTTTAAACATAAAATTGAACATAATATGCTAAAAATAAATGAATCACTACCATATAAACATGCACATGGATATTCTACTAGTCGAATAATCACATGTAATAACTAATTTCACAATGAGGTAATGCCTAATACCGGACATCATTACCACATAGTCAAGTCCTCGTGCCAAGACTACAAATAAATTTTTTGTCAAGGCCTTGTGCCAAGACACTATTTTGTCTCATGAGACCTATAGATGCATCGAGGAGCTATAGCGGGCTCCACTAGTCACTTACTAAGTCCACTGCATTCTTCATATGAAAAGGTTGAAACATAACATAAAAATTCGTATTAAAACTAGCATAAGAAATGTCAATACATTAACCATAAACCATGAATGGTATAAAAATAGAACAACCACAGTCAAACATATCATAACTAAATCAATACAATATGAAAGATTGTATTATAATAAATCAACCTCAATCAAAAATAATATCTAGTAAAGGATGCTAACATAGTTGAAAATGATGAGTAAAAAATTTTGAGAGAAATATCATTTTTGTAAAATCATTTAAAAGTCACACATTTATAAATGAAATAATTTAAAATATATTTTTGAATCAAAGTGTCCCATACCACTTTGAAACTTTTGAAAAGAATTATCATTTCAAAACATTCATATTCATATAAATAAATCCTTAAAATCATTTTGAAAACATGAACATTAATTAAAAATATTTAGAAAGATAAATCTTTAAAACATTTAAAATTATGATATTGATAAAGAGTACCTTTAAAAAATCCTTAAAATATTCAATTTGAAATCATTTTTATGAAAAATGTACATGGATGATAAAAATGTCCAAGTAAATACGTACGTAAAAACAACCTCCGATAATAATGAGATTGTAAAATAAACCCTTACCAATTTGGTAACTTATGAAACATACATACACCCCATGAAAGAAGTATCATAAAATGAATATGTAAATACACATAAATTAAAGTGTATTACACAATGAATACAATTATGGGTAGTACATACACCACACAAAAGGTAATAGTGGCAATATGGCATGAATCTCATGGGATTAATGAGTGAGATGAAATCCCCTTACCTTGAAATTTCCTTTAGTCGAGGGTACGTTTAACCTCTTGTATGAAGACTATAGTATGTTATTAATTTATAACAGAACCATATTAATATTTATGATATCATACATTATTCATTTATGACTTTATACTACCCATTTAATAACAATTTCCATGTTATATTAATATTTCAGGTAATAATCGCTTTCTTTATCGTACATGTTTTAACTTGTTACTCTTGATTGTATCACTTAGATCATGATTTAAATAATTCCAGAATATATAACATGATTTATATATCATATATATTTAGAATATAAATATTTATAATAGACTTATATATGAAATGGAAGACACCGTTTATGGAGACGGTAGTCCGTACGTAAGCATAAATGCTGTTTCCATTTTCATGTAGCATTGAACGGTAGTAAGTGAATAAGATATATGTAAGTATATAAATAATTATATATATATATATATATATATATATATATATCTAGTAGCATTATTATTTCATATATTACATACTTATTAGTAATATATATTTTTATAATCGTCGATGAATGGTGAACTTGGAAATGAATCTCATCGCGTCGTGGAGACGGTAATCCGTACGTACGTACAAGCAAAAATATCATTCTTTTGATATTAAAATAATATATAATTGGATGTTGTATCATATATACAGAATACTTATCATGTTATATTGATTATTTACATCAAATACCCATCATTATTATACCCATCCAAATAATAATGTATTGAATAACAATTACACCACGACGTGGAGACGGTAAGCCGTATGTAGGAACATATGGTGACATGTCATTCAAAGGGTGGATAGAATAATGAATTTCATTGTAACATAATTATAATAACATCCCAGTATATAGAATATAATGGAGTTATTATTTTAGAATGTAAACAACAAAGAAAAAGGAAGTGGAAGAAGAAAGGAACTTGAAAGAGGGTGGTGAAATTGTTACCTCTTCTTCGGGTTCTTCCTTTTTATTTGATCAAAAGGGCTCCTTAGGTTGGATTTTTGATCAAAATAATGACTCTAGGATGAAGATAGTATAGTTTAGAGGGTATTTGGGTAGGGTTTTTCTGAACCAAATGGCTTAGAAGGTGTGGATTAGAGTGAAATAAGAGTGCCCTTTTATAAGAGGGGTGAGGGGCACCTTAGAAAAAACATAAAATATTATTTTATAATAAATTCATATTCGGTTTATAATGGATTAAAATTGATTTATTTAGAGTATAAGGTGGTTAGGAGTCTAAATTAACTCAACCAATAGGTTTTAGACAGGTTTGGGTCACTTTATTAACCTTATCTTTAAGTTTTAACTCTTAGTTAATTAGTTTGACATTTACCATGCCTCTTTGTATTTTAATATTATATGGTTTGTAAACATACTATAAACTTCCAATAGACCCCCAAATGGTCCATTAATTATACACCTATCATGATATAAGTCCTTTTTCTAAACATTAGATTTTTAGGAATAGAATATCAATTAATAATATAATATTTGTTTTAAAAACTCTTTTATGTCAATTTTGACACTATTGGGTATTTTGTTTTTGATAAATTCATAAAATCATTATTACTTAGAAAGAAATTCATATTACCAATAATAATATGTCATATCAACCTTGAAAATTATTGTATTTCATAAAAAGTCTCAAATTACATTTAGTTGGGTATTTATAATATCAATTATCTTAATCATTCATTCATACAGTAATTACTATATCATAATTGTGTCATAAATAAATTAACTTATTTAATGTCTAAAAATTATAAATAAAATAATATTATGTAGGAAATATTTTTATTCTTATAATTAATATTTATAATCTAATTTATCATATTTATAACCCTATATTAAAAATGTTTTAGTTATTAAACAATGATTTTAACTCTTTTAACTCTTCTTTGAATTAAATAATAATAAATGCCCTAATCTAATCCAAGTGGAAATAAATGATAATATTTTATTCCTAAGGTTGTTTTTGGTCGATATACACTTGTCCAATAGAATTAGGACATGTGTTGGGTTAATATTAATATCATTTTTACCCTTAATTGCCCTATTTAATTTTAACCGTGGTAAATAAAAGTAAAAAGTTACTATTCACCAAAAATTATTTTTATCTTATTGAACCAAATTATACCCCTTTATATTAACCATGTCTCTCGGATTTTCGAAATTCAATTTACAGAAGTGGTAAAATTAAGTTTAATGTGAATTTACAAATTCTCCTAGGAGGTGGGTAAAAGACGGTGAAAAATTCAATAAAATTTTTATATATCTAAAATTGTTATAAACTGACTCCAATGAATTACATTGAACATATATAGGTATTATGTATCTATTTTGAGATAATATAAATAAAAATAAAATAAATAATTATTTAAATAAAAATCCAGTTTTAAACTATAACTCAGTGATTTCACTATTCATCAAAAATTAAAAGTTTTCAGAAAAATACCAAAAATTCACCCTAATATAATTTTGATATTCTGAATTAAATAATGAATTCTATTTTACCAAATTAAAAAAATAGAAGTTTCATTCATTAATTTAAAATTAATTCCCACTGTCAAAACCAAAAGGCGTATTTTTAAGAAATAATAACTATCACAAGTTTGACACTTGTTTATGTCCAATTTCAAAGTGAAATTAATTTCAATGACCAAAATTGAGTTAAAGGGTAAAAATATAATCTAATTATACTTCCAAAACATTAAAATTTATAATTCAACACTATAAATTATTTTGATTAAAAAAGTTGTTTTCAGTTAAAATATAGTATTTTTCACTATTCTCCCAAATATGAAAGTTATCAGAAAAAAAAGATTTATTGAAACTAAATTATTATGTCCCTATTCTAGAGAAGAAGTTTATTTTTTCAAATTTAATATATAAAAGCTTCAAATATTAGATTTAAAAAGGTTTTTCCATTAAAATGCAGTAAAATTGCATTTTTTGAAAAATAATTCTTTTATCAGAAAAAAATGAATTTGTTCTTACATTATGTCTAAGAAACTCAAAATATGGATTCTAATATTATAAGGATTATATAATGTTTAAAATTCAGTTAATACTATTCATAACCACTTTTGAACGACTAGTTTGGTAAGTCGTGATGCGCTTGAACTCAGTGTTGCGTGTAGTGCAAGTTATTGCATTAGTTTGAAGAAATAATGTACTATGTAATCTTGGGGTGTTATAAATTTAATGAAATTATTTCATCACAAAAAATTATAAATTAATTAACATTATAAAATAAAATAATTATATTTTAAATAACCATTTATAACTGGACCATCCATATTTTTATCCCCATTTCAAAAATTTAAAAATTATAAAACAAAGAGAATACAATTTTTTCCTTCTCTTTACAAAAAATATAATAAAGTCAAAATCCTAACCAAATAGAAAATGGTTATATATTAAAATTTTGGATGATTGTTCATGAAATATACTAATTAAATGAAATTACATCAAGTGTTATTGTTTTTTATTGGTCCTTATCACATTATCTTTACCATTAATTAACCCATTTTCCCTTTACCTTGGAAAATAATTTACTATGATTACAATTAATAATGACTAAAAATAAAAGGTTCAAATTTACCAAATTTGTACCACCTAATTATAAATATGTAATATATTTTTTAAAATTTAATTCACATAATTTTAATAATTTAATTTAAAATTAAAATCGCAAAATGTGATGAAAAACACTTTTTTCAGAAAAATGACTTTTTAAATATAAAAAGGTTTTTCTACCAAATTTGAGAAAAATATTGATTAAAAAGACCATAATTGGAATTTTATTAATAAAAAAGATATATTTTAGTGTCAAAATTGATCTCAAATATAATTTTACTTTTTAAATACTTGAAAATAAAATACAGTTTGCACTAACTTCAGTATTTTTCACTATATATTGAAAAATCAAAATTTTCAGAAAAATATCAAAATTTCACCATAAGATAGTTTTTATATTTTTATTAATAAAATGATATACTTTTTATCAAATAAATTTTTTAAAAGTTCTATAAATTATTTATAGTATTTTCTCATAGAAATCAATAAAAATCAGCTTAATTAAAACATATTTTTGATTTATAAAATGACTTTACTAAAAAAATTGAGTGATTTTTTTATAATTTATCAATATATTATTATTTAATAGGAAATAAATATATATTCCTTAAATAAGTTAATCATACTCATACTCTCTAATTTAACAACTATGTTATAATGATCATATTTAAATAATAATATTTCATGGTTTGTTTTGACTCGATCCTGTGCGTTGTATATGCTATCAAACATAGATTTATTTTTAAAATATCAGGGTTTTACATGTTTCCTCTAGGATCTTTCCATGATTCCACTAAATCTGAATGAGTGGTACCATATTCCCTAATAGAAATTTTTCACTCCAGTATATAATCCTCATCAAAACTCCTCATAAGATATATCTGGTTCCAACACAACATCATTACAGTCTATAAAAGGAAGAGGAGGTCTCCAAATGTGGTTGGCATATGATCTCTACCTGGTTTGAGAAGTAATAAAACTTTTTTATAATATTCAATCCCTTGGAGGTATCCTAAACTATACTGGGGCCCACAACAGCTACCTCACACCCTCATGCTAATAGAGTGATGAATGATAAGACCTCCTGTAAGTAGCCTCATAAAGATCCATCTAGATTGAATCTTGGTAATAATTTTTATATGAAAATTGAATTAGGGATAAATTATCATAAAATGATCCATTGAATTCTAGAATGCATGTTTTTTCAGTATCCTTTAATATGCATATTGTTTTCTCAAATTATCTATCTATTTTAGGATGATACATTTTGTTCAACCTCAGCTAAGTCCTTGGATATTTCTATAATCCTTTCCAAAATAATGACATAAAACATGCATCTATGTCTAAAAAATACTAAAATGTACTCCATGTAAGAAAGGGACCTCACATACGTAAATATTTCCCATCTCATCCACTGTGTGAGTCTCTCAGATTGGTAAAAAGTGTGCACATTCATCAGATGATGAAAAATCACCTAGAAAGTGTCATGAATCCTCAAGGTCCGGGGTAGCCATCCCAAAAAGTCCATTTTCATGTCCTATCACTTTCACAGGATCACTAGAAGTGTATATGTCACACCACTTATATACTGATGATCATCCTTCACCCTCTAATAGGTAAGGCATCTAGAGATGAACAAAAAAAATTCAATTCTTCATCCCTTTCCACCAGAATGGATGCACGAATTCATGGAAAGTCATCATTGCACAAGGATGTTCTTCCCAACGAAATGTATGTAAAATAACCATCATCCCCTCTCTGGGGGGTTTAATAACCACCATTCTCCCATGTACGAGGATCATGTCACCTTTCCCCAATAACCTCCTAGATATTAGATCACCTCCAACTAGTTATTCCCATATCACAAAACTCTATGATTAGATCTCCTATCTAACCTTTATATGATATACTATATAAGTTTTGACCATCAAGGGAGCACAATTAATTGATCCCTTATCTTCTAAATCATCAATACTCTAATCTACCAACATTATCATCAAGTTCCACTACTCCTCAAAATGCCTCTCACTAAGCTCCTTATTAGCCTATATATTACGGATAAGAGCATCTATAATGAAATTACTCCTATCTAGTGTATAATCCATCAATAATTCAAACATCTGATGATACTATATGAAAATACTCTATATCAGATTTAGTTCCCTCTATGTAAAGAATTAGTGAATACTATTGTAGTCATTATTTCCAATAAAAGACTCACCAATGAAATAATTTTAGGAAATATTTTGAGCATGGACCATAGCTATCAACACCAAGTCATGAGTAGGGTAGTTCCACTCATGAGGTCATAATTGATGGGACCCATATGCTACTACCTTTTATATCTAAATCAGTACAATTCTATGAAAAATTCATAATGCATAATATTAAATTGTATAACCAATCCCAGACTTAGGGAGTGTCAACACTGGACTTATCATCAATATCCTATTCAACTCAAGAAAAATTTATTCCTAGTGGTTTGTCCATTAGAACATAACTTCATTCTTTGTCAGTGTGTTCATGGGTGTTGATAATCAGGAAAATTACTGGATAAAGCATTAGTAATATCCTAATAAGCCAATAATGATCCAAATATCAATTAAATTTAGGGGATGTGTCTAAGATATCACTATGTCCACTTTTTCTAGGTCCATATATATACCTTTATCAGACCCAACATTCTCCATGAATCTCATATACCATATACATAAGTCAATCATTAACATCTTGGAATAAATATAATATTCTCAAAACATACTCAGGATTATCTCTAATTATCTTTAATGTCTCTATGGTTTCGATGAGTATATAAGGATTTCATCTAAAAACACTATGACAAATGACTCTAGATATGGGGGGATGATCTTGTTCATGAGGTCCATGAATATTTTTGGAACATTACTCAACCTGAATGACATAAATAAGTACTCATGAAACACATACTTTCTTTGAAACACCATCTTCAGAATTCTCTCATCTTTATCTCTCAGTAGGTGATAGCCTGGTCGTAGATCAATCATGGAGAACCAAAGGGATCCCCATAGATGATAGAAAAATTAATTTATCTTGGGAAAGTGATATAAGTTCTTTACCATCACCTAGTTCAACTTTTGGTAATCAGTTTATAGTCGAAGACTATTTAACTCCATAGAAAACAATACAATTTCACCCCATGGTGAAGTACTCATCTAATAAAACCCTTTTTCTCCAATTCCTTATGTTGTACCTCAAGATATTTCAACTAACTCGCTTCCATAAGTTATGGGGATATAAAAAAGATAATAACACCCTCTATGGGTTCAATCTCAAAGTCATATCCTTTATTAGGTGGTATGTCTTTTGAAGTCTTCTAGAAATTTGTTCGGATAGATATTCACTACTGGTGGAAAAGTTGATGGGGATTGTCACTAATCATAATGGATAAGCCAAGCCTTCCATATATGGTTTAATTGTTCTGAGCTTACTCAATTTTTATCCAACTATACATGATCCTAGTTCACACTCTATAATCATCATGAACTTCTCTATTTTTGGTGAAGTCTACTTCACACACCTTAAATTGTTTTAAATGTTATCTCTGAATATTATTAGGCAATCCGTGCAGATAATCACATCTAAGGTCTTCGTATACATAATCATGAATTCCCACATATGTTCACAGTCAGAGACTACTATGGGATACTCTAGGAATCACTAAATATGATCTAATTAATTCCCAATGGTGTTTCAAGGGAGGACAACTACAAAGATAAATTGATTAGTAGGTCAAGTCCATCAACTAATTGTGCATAAATAAAACAATGGAAGGAAAAATTATCTAAAAAATTAGTAGATAATGTTTATGTGATGAGGATTATACATTTAGTAGTATATAGACCCAATATATCATTGTCTAGAACCTAGTACACTATGTAAACTCATTTTATCTTGGATATACAACCTTTTCCCTAAGTTTCATTCATTTGGGTTGTTTGAATCATGTACTGAGGTCTTCCACACCCATATTTCCCTAATATCATAGTTCCCCTCTGAGAGAACTTCAAGAAAAAGAATTTAAAATGAAATTTAATTCTACAAAAGTGGCATGCCATAGAGGTATTTCTGTAAAAACTGTTATAATTCTAACTTAGATCGCAATTGTAACACTAGTTGGAATCATCTCACATAGAGTATACTGACTAAACTTGAATCTAACACAACTATCACTTACGCTTCTACTCTTGGCCCACCGTCTTCTTCCTAATAAAATAAGAAACTCCCAAGGTAGTGAGATAAATCATAGTAATTGGAATAATGTGGGATGAATGTAATCCTTCTACCATATCCTCATCTACCCCCTTCTAAAAATTCAGGGCCTTATAAAGCAATTATGATTAAGTGTTTGGTTCAAAGACCCTTAAGTGGAATCTATGATCTAGTTGAAGGTCTATCTCATACTTTTGGGACTTATATGCATCATTCCTAACCAAAAAAATATCAAATCAATGTAACTTATTGAACCATTAATAGTAATCAAACATAGTCATAGAACCCTATCATGAGTCCATGAAATCCTGGGAATGGTCTTGCTTTATCATCTCAAGAAAGCAATTCTTGGGAAGAAAATCTTTGAAGGCCAACCAAGTAGGACCCTATCATCTCTCATCCTGACTCATGGTAGTACACTATCACCTTGTGGGTCCTTAAAATATAAAAGAATCCAAAATCATTAAACCCTCTTCATGATTTTGTACTAGCTCGAAAATGATTTTGATAAAGTCTAGTCAATCCCCTATATCATGTGGGTCATAAGTAACCTAAAACACTATAGGATGTTGGATCTGAAATTCCTAATCATTGTTATTCATGGTCTCCTAGGTGGATCATCTTTGGAGGGACACTATTTTAACGAGTCCCAATTTAATGGTTTTTACATCCCAGATCACCTTTGAGAGTAAAAGAATATGATGGGGTACATAATCATGCACCACAGGTGGTAGAGCAGGCACATCCTAGGACGCCATAGTTGGAAGTTCGATCAAACATTTTTGGGGTCGAATCTATGTAACACAAGGAAAATTTGGAACCTAAAAAAGTCATAAATATTATATGATATCACACAATGTCTTTCTTAGATTCCAACCCTCCAACTAATATATATCCTTTCTAACACTAACCATGTTCGCTAATCCTACACGTTAGATATAGTCATCAAATATATATACAATAACAACACAGAATGCTCAGTTCAACTAATTAATTCCAATAAATATATATCATAATACCATAGAAACAAATATATATGAGACAATAAATAATTTTTCCAAAATTAATACCACAAATCAAGGCATTTAATTAAAGACCTAATAAAAAACACAACAACAGGTATATACATGGAATGTGAACCTATGTTCCTAGTCATGATGCATGAACATATCTGAAATTGGATAAATCAAATATCAACATCATGTGAATAACCTAAGATGAATTTAATCAATGGTAATATCAATCATATCCATGGTAACTTAGAGGTCTATTACCCATGTGTTGGCCTGACACATGGAAACTCTACTTCCCGAGTCCCACACAACTATCCCCTCTCTACCATGTCCTAGGTTCATCAAGAATAAAATAATAAAACTACTATGATACCATTTTATAATGTCCCAAATCAAATCACAAGGGATGAGTCAGAATTCTACATGAACTGATGCACGCATTGTCATATGCTAGAGGTTTACGACTAGCAGTGAGGGTCTAATTCCACCAATTGGGAGACTATACCCTCAGTATAATTTCACTGAGTATAAATCAGTTGATAATAATAAAAAATATAATAAATAATTAGATAAATCATATAGAAATAGGAATTTTTTTTTAAATCATACATGATATAACGAGGTCCTAGAGTAGTAAGTCAAACAAAGTAAAAGAAATAGCAGGTAATAAATAAGAAAACAGTGGGTCCTATGGAGTTTATTCCATTTCGCTAGTATCAATATACTATTTCCCTTATCCATCCACCATAGGGACCTTTCCCTTCATTGGGAGTCTAGTTGATAAATCAATAATGCCCTAAAATTCCCATATATAGTGAGAACAAGACCCAGTGGGAAACCGTCAATGTGTCTTTTACATAATTTCACAATATATATAATAGTGAATATCATGAAATAATTAAAAACTCAAATAAATAAATAGCCATACATGTATTGATTAACCAAGCACTGACTAATCCACCTGGAACCCCAATCCCACCTACTTCATCTCATTGGTGGTATAGATATTAGATAAGTTAAAAAATTACTTCCTTTAAGGTAACATTTCTCACCCCACCTAGAAGTTGGTTGTTATAAGGAATGTCAGATGTTACACCATGTTGATCCTTGGACAACTATACATTTAAAAAACACAGTCCCAGTCTGTGAGAATACTATACTGCTATCGATCGGTAAGCCACATATGTACATCCCACTATAGGGATATCTATGGCCTCATTTCAGGATTTTTGGACTCTGTGAGGTTGGTTAACCAGACATTTTTGTGAATCCATCTATAATGATATCCAATCACCCCTTTATTGATTTTTGGAAAGTATCTCACAAACCTCAAGGCTAGAACATAAAATATACATACCTAAACTATAGTTTCATATTCCTTAAAACCGAAAAATCTATACATGTCATAGATTTAAACAACAAGGCACACAAATACCAATTTTTAGCTGTCAAACATAATCTCATGGTCATAATCAAGAAAGCCTCATAAAATCTTTTTCTTACACATGATACGGTAAAAAATAATGGGTTAATTAGGAATAAGAAACATATCATGCCAATATTTGATACATGGCCCAAAATGGTAAGGAAATTCCTATATCATGGTTGTCACATCAAAATCAAGGTTTTTTGAAGGTGTCATCACCCAAACCATGTTTTCACACCAACTGGAAAATGATTGCACACCAAGGACTCTCGAGTTAAATTTCCAAAAGACATTAAGTTAATTATTATTGCATTCCTAGAATTCTATAATGATCCACAGTGTAATTAGGTCACTCTGTCATGATGATGTACCATAAACATCCAGTAAGGAACATGTTGGACCAACATGGAATATATATTCACTAGAATAAACCACCATAGAGTAGGTAAGATCATTATAGCATAGTTCTTTGTTGGAGGAAACCCCCATGATGTAGGATGAACAACTATTCCGTGGAAATTATAGGAAAATAACCTACATGGTTCAAAGAGAAATATTATGGGGAATAAAAGCTCTAAAATCCAAAAATTTTTAGTGTTAGAATGACTTTTGGGGAATAGATTCATTTCTTCAATCCTTCAGAGTTCTAGAATAATTCCAAATTAATAGGTAATATTTTTATTTTTATGTTCCTGATCCACATGGAAAAGCATCATTAATACCTCTTGAATTCTACTATTAAATTTCAAATTGAAGGCCCTTAATAAATTGAAAAATGAATTCCTAAATAAAATTTGAAATATAATTTTAAGAGTGTTTACTCATAGTAACTGGAGATTTTAACAGCTATCTAAAACTAACGAGGAATCATCACTTATGGTGTAGTCAAATCCTACATGGTATATCCTTCTCAAGACACCCTCTATGGGGAAGGCTTCTACGCAACTTCGATCAACTAGTATCACTAGGGCACAACCCTTCCGTTTAAGGAGTGGTCTCAAGAGTTGTGGAAAAATCACATATAACACATTGTGGTGTCAAATTCTTGGCTATAAGGGTTACTAAAAACATATAAAATCTTCCACAAGCTTCTCAAATACCATAAACCATTACCTGAATAAGGCTCAAATCAAAAACATGGAGGAGAAAATAAACAAGGATTTCATAAAGAAAAAAACATTTCAGGGTTTTATAATAATAATATACTATTTCATAGCAATATTAATATTTAAAACTATTTATAATTTTTATTAATAATTATTATCTACATGTATATTAGTTAGTTTTACCTATTTTCCTATATTATGTGTTTATAGTTTGATAATTTTGTCTAGTTTCATAGGTTTTGTATCATTATTCTTCATTCTTATGAAGTTATTCATTAAAGGATAATTAATTTTATTATAATGTATTCTATATAAATATTAATATTGTTTCAATTTACCTTGATAAGTGTTCTACTATTTATCCATGAAGATGATATTGATAAAAAAATACATCGATTGTTTTCATAACTAAAGAAATGTTTTTTTACTTATTAAGTTAAACATTTTTGTGTCCTTTAAAAATCAGAATACCAAATCATTATTTAAATATTTATGTCATATTATTTCATTAAATATATTTTTCATTGTCATTCATTATATTATTTGATATCATTTTTCATGAAAGTGTCCAAAATGACCCAAACACAAACATACCATGATTAATGGATGATACTAAGGTGATTTAGTTAAAATATAATTACCCCGTTATCATTACTATATAATTTAGATTTTATTAGTGTGATATATCATAATTGGAATGTATATAGAAGAAGAATTAAAGTATTTAAACTATTAAATAATTTGAATAAAATATTTTCCTCGTAGTACGCTTGTTTAAAAAGAATTAATTAATAATGATCATTTTCTGATCATATTATTTATAGGTTCTACAATTTTTAATACAATAATATTAATGATTTCATAAAGGCTATATTTATCTATTAAAATAAATCTAATGACCATCCATTTTAGGATGTAATGAAAAAATAGAAATCAATCATCCCATGGAGGTGGTAGTGAACATGAATACAAGGTTAATGATTTAAGTTTCCAAAAAAGTAATAAATGTATGATATATTTAATCATTTTAAAACGATAAAATATGTTATATATAACATAATTATTTATTAATTTTATCTTTTTTAATTGCCTTGTAAGGTGGTTAAGAGAAAAAACCCTGATTTTTTGTGGAAGTGGTAGTCCACACACACACCTGAATGTCATTTTCACTTTTGTTAAAGGAAAATGGGAGAAGTAGTTAATTATTATACGATAATTATAATAACATATCAATATAATATTTATATTTATGTTATCATTTAATGATTTTATATTAGAATGTGATAATTAATAATTTCCCATAAGGCGGTAGAAAGGAGAAAGATATGTTAGAAATATATACTAAACTTATTCGATTATCTCTTTTCCTAAGGTTCTTAATCACATTAGCGATTATTTTTAGTGTAAAATATATAATTAAGGTATATAAAAGTATTAAGGATAGTTTTGGATAGATTTTTTCTGAAGAAATTAGAGTTTGTGGTGATGGGATGTGAGGAGAGGATACCCCATTTTATAAGTGAAAAGGGATGATATGTTTGAAAATACCATAAACTATTTAATAATAGGAAGTCACTCTCAAGAAAAGTGGCTCAATTTTTTTAAAATAATGGTATTATTAAGATATATGATTGAAAAATCCTCAAACTGCTTTTTTACATATTTTTTAAAGATTTTTGAACATTTAACTATGGTAACTAGTTTTTTCATAAGGTAATATAATATTTATGCCAAAAAATAAAGTTGTCATTATTAGATAATTTGGATCTACTAATTATGAATTTAAAATCAAATTTTTCTGAATTACTTTCTAAAAGTTATAAAATGTTATTTTAATATAATAAATGTATAATGTATTGATTTTTTTGAGAAAAACATTACTTGAGTTATAAAATATAAATTATTTCTTTGTGAACAATAATAAATATTTTAAAATGTATAATTTCAAATATAGAATAAAAAATCTTTAAATAAAAATGTTTCATAATATTCATTGTCAAACTTAAATAGCAATAAAGTCATAAAAGTCACAATATTAGTAAAAATACTATATTACACTATTCACATAGAGATCAAATGTTTCAGAAAAGTCTCAAAATGTGATCCTAAATTTTATTTGAAAATTGAAATTAAAAAAATGATATTATTTTTATCAATTTCATATTAAACAATTCATATATTTAAGATTAGAATAAAAATAAAAAATATAAGGATAAACCACTTTTGTTGAAAAAATATGATTTTAGACATTTATTATTATTATTATTATTTCATATAAATTTATAACTTAAATGATGTTTATATATAATTTCACATAAAATATTATGATAAAAGTGATAAATGTTATCAATTAGGATAAAATATTTATTACTTTATAAAATGGTTCTTTGAAAAAAATGAAATATTACTTTTATACAAAATAAGTTTTAACAAATACCATAAAAATTGATTACTTATATTCTAAAATTTAATTTAACTACTCCATTGATATTAAAATTTTTATTAAAATTTTATATATACATCATGTATTGTTTTAATAATAATATTATTAATATTTATAAGTAATGAATAAATATATATATTTATAATATTTTAATGTCATTTTTTATTATAATGTAATTTGTATTATTTTAAATTTACATCATAAAAAACACCACTTAAATATACCTATTTGATATATGTTTAATGGCCATATTTTCTTTAACGAAATTTAAAACAACCATATTTATTTCCAATATATATAACCATGATAAACTTATTCTATTCTAACTTCTCATCTCTATCGTTTTCATTTTAGATCTCACAACATTCTTTCTATTTTCATGGAATTCTTTGAATTATTATTATTATTATACAAATAGTGATTATTAGGGTATAGTGTGGCCCAGTGTATATTATAGTTCTAATGATATTATTCTTTTCAATTAATTTTCCTCGTTTAATTTTTATAGTTTTAATGGATGTAATCTTCTGTGATGTATTACATAAGTTCATATACTTTTGTTGTATCAGTTTACTTTGAAAGAATAGAGTGTTTTTAGTTTAATACCTATATTTTATAAATTATTACCTAATATATTTCAATTAATTTAAAAATAAAAAAAAATTAGATCTATAAAAATATTTATTATGGATAGAATATGCTTCCAAAAACTCAAGGCGTTATAATTATTGCAAAGAAATGACCACCTTGAGGATACCTTATAACAATGGTATGTCCGTACCCTAGCTCTTAAAAAGGTGAATTTGGACTTTCCCTATTTCCCAGATGGAAAATTTTAAGAAACCAAACTCACAAAAATGACCATAACCATGACATGATGATCACTAAAAAACTAGAAATTTTGTAAGGTGGAAACCATGTGATATCACCATTTATGACTCACTATATATTTGGGTATGTTTAAACCCCTTTGGATGGAACACCCTTCAAACATGGTTTTATTAATATCATCATATTATATAGGGAATTTAAAAATATATTCCTTACACCATTCCATTAAAAATAAAAATTTAACATGCTCAGTTAATCCCACATCAAAATTGATAAATACCTATGGTTGAAACCCTTAAAAGACAAGTACCACAACCTCCAACACAAGTATTTTGGACCCACATGAGTCAAAACACAAATCTATATCCCCATACTTCCATCAATAATCTTCTCAAAGTCTTTATACCCTAGGTAACAAAATTAAAAAAAAATAGACCATTACATTAGTTACCTATGAAATGATTCTCATCCTCAATAATCAAAACCAAACCTAAGAGGAGACCACTACTATCATACCAGACACTCCCCTTGTGATACCTCTTATACATAGACAATACCAACAATAAAACAGAATGTTACTTAAATAAAAACAATAAAAATCATTAAAACATGAAAATAAACTTTTCAATCATAACTAAATCTTGGAAGAGTGGTTCTACTAGAACATATATGTCAATATAAATGAATTCCCAATGAGATAGACCCTATCTAAAGAAACCACTCATTGAAACCAAAAATTAATAGACTAATTATTTATCCACCCTCTAATTCACATGTATTTCTATACTCATAGGAAAACATCAACAACACACTCACCCCATCAATTAAAGAATCCAACCACGACCATTTCCCTACCCTGATAGGGAAATACCAAAGTCATACCAACTGTATCAGATACCTCTCAATATTTATTTTCAACTATTAAAAGGGGATTAATGTAAAATATAAGTAAAGAGGATTTAATATATCTATTTCTCCAAAAAAACCCACCTTCATACTAATCATTAATATTTTTATAACAAAAAAATGTTTCTAAAATATTGTCTAAAAAACTATTCAATTTAATATAAATAGATTTACATCTTCTTAAAGACATATTATATTAAAAAAACTAATGATTTTCATATAGTAGAACATTAAATATTTTTGTCTCATATTTTTAACTCATCCAATGTTGAATTAAATCTCCTTTTAATACAAAACATGGTTGAAATTTTAAAAACATATTAACAGAAATAGTATGTGAGTGTGGTAGAAATATTTTAATCTTAAACACAAAATTTTATTCAAAGTGATATTTTTAATGGAATATGGTCATTGGATCATAAAATATTCACTCGTAAATTATCAAACCAACACACTTCATATTAATTGGATTCCCATTGGTATATGATAATTCAAATTAATAAAACTATACGTTACCTATACTAAAGAACATCATGAATCATGGGGTACTTATTTAGAAGAAAAAACTCCATACCATAATGAAATCTAATTGTCTTACCCAACCCAAGATGCCTATCACTACTCACGTACAAGGCCTAAAACCACACCCAAGCCTCAATAGTTCACCTCGCTTTCTTCATTTACCTTTTTAAATCGCAATAACAGGAGGTGAAATCCTCATCCATCTTAGTAGTTAATAGAAAACCCCTCTCGACCACCTCAACATGATTCCTGGTAACTATTTAATACTTCAACTAAATATTCATCTCCCTCTGTAAAATCTCCAACCTTAAGGCAGACTCAATTTTTCTTTCTCAGTTTTATTTATAAGCTAAGTGTCTTTAAACAAGACCATTAATGCTTAGATAAAAACTCTGAGATGAAGCACAACAGATTCCCATTGTTGGAATTCTATGATATCCTTCATAAATCATTCCTTATATACATAGGGAATAAAATCCTCCCTTAAAATTGATAATGAATGCTTCTCAATAAACCTATTTTTGATTATAATGATTATCCTTCCACCAAGATGAAGGAACCCCTCATAGAAACCCCACTGTTAAAGATACTTATAATTAGATATTGTTAATTTGAGATTGAAGCCAATTTCTTATGAATAATCATTATCCTCAGGGACTGAAATAACCCCAAGGGACACAAGAATATCTTATTTCTAAAATCTAGACAACACCTTATACCATGAATTATTTTTATTCCTAAAAACCACACCATAATGATTCTATAAAAACATATATTCAATATAAAAATTTAAATCATTATTATTAAACTAAAAATAATAAATCACACATCAATAGTAAAAAAACAAACCATAAGAATCACATCTAC
The DNA here is from genome assembly GCA_963277665.1 of Viscum album. Lineage (NCBI taxonomy): Eukaryota > Viridiplantae > Streptophyta > Magnoliopsida > Santalales > Viscaceae > Viscum > Viscum album. The sequence goes on from OY728159.1 coordinate 1,082,691,642, forward strand.
TGGAACACCCTGAAATAATAGGAAACTAATACTCTATAAAAATATCATATTCCTTGAAAATAATCACCATCCTCCCCTCTAACAACAAAAATGTCATATCAATCTCACACCAAACACCTTAAAACTATTAATAATTAAATCAAACCCATTATTGTCATCTATAACCATTCCTACAATATAGTGAGCATAAAAATTCCAATTAAAGAAGGATATCAAACACACCCTACAAAGAAACAATGATTCTATTAGAAAATCATTCATCACCTCAAATCATGATCCAAATGACCTTAAGAAACGTTAGTTTAAATCATGAAATTTTTTCATTAAGGACCCTTATTTAAAATTTATAAAATCAACCACATTATATTCTTCAGAACATCCCTTTTTCACAATACGAGTAAAAAATAAGAAATACATATTTAAAACATGGTACTAAAAATGAAACCATTATAAAAAATGCCAAAACATTTCATAAAACCACATTTAAAATGAAATAAACCTACTCAAAAAGGAAAATATTCAATTTACTCAAGGAAACACATTATCAACAAATCATTTCATTCAGTATTCAAGTTACGTATTCATTACCAAACAAATTTTCTTGATAGTAATTCTCAAATTAATAATGATAAAATTTTAATTAAATATTCTAGAAATATTTAATTAAAATTTTAAATGGAATTAGTTACCTCATATTTTTATCTAATTTAATATATAATGCTCAGGAGGATATCAATAGTTGATCTATTACTTAATTAAAATCTATCATGCTTTATGTTAATGAATATTTCCACCTTAAAAGTTATAATATATACTAAACATGTTAACTAACATAATATATTAAACATATTTACTTTAATGTATCATATATCTCAAAATCAAATTGATTACAGTATTTCAACATATATTTAGTTTTACTTATACAGTCTTAGCATTCTCTTTACCAAATATTTATCAACTTGTTTAACTGTAAAACTGTGAAATCTGGTTTTAAAAATAGAATTCTATATAAAAAATTCATTGAAATTGTTCATTTTATCGGATTTAAATGTCTCATAGATTTCTAACGTATCATAATTATAAAGAACAACCCATGTTAAATACCCAAAAATTCCAAAACAAATGTGAAGTGGGATTCTACATTTTCAAGCTTTCTATTTTCTCTTTACATCAGGTGAAATTCATCACTTGTTAGGGTTTCAAATTAATATTAATATTATTTTACATTAAATTAAATAGTAATATTAAATCATATGAATATTATAATATACATGGTTATATGTACAAAGAAAGATACATAAGAATTAACTCATAAATGTGGTAAAATTACACCAAAAATATCCTAAGGTAGTAGAAGTAATAAAAAAAATAATTCTATTAATTCCACCATAATATCCCATAAATCAAAAAAAATTCCCCATCACATAAAAAATTTCAATCCCCTAAACATTGATTTTGACTTAAGACCATTTAATTAAATTCATTATAGATCTTTCCCATGAATAAATCTAATTAAAATAATAGTTACATCAAGCATGATTCATGTACCTCTATTAGGTATCTGACCAATAATAAGTATTATCTCATATAGGGTGTTTAATACGATTAAGGTTCCATTATTATATCACTAGGGGATCTAATCACATATGTACTATAGTATCTCTCATAATACATCACACAATAGGTTAGACTAACATTGTTTCCCCACTCAACCAATAAAATCCTCACTAGTTCCTAACTTCATTCTTCATACTGACTATAATACATATATTTGATACCTATTATTATCCACTCATTCCATCTAGGAAATCATCTCAGGCCTATAGTGGAGATGATAGAAACCTCTAAAACCCACCTCCCACAAGAAACAAGTTATCATCTAGCACCAAGGGTTTAATCATTAATGTATTGGGTGAATTTCACTCATAATCCTAGGAACAAATAAGAAAATGAGAACAAACTACTTCATATAAAATAAAACCATCCTCTCATAATTCTTGTAAATGTAATACATATGCTAGTCTCTAAAAAAATAAAATATTAAAATGAACTCATACAACAACAACACCAACAATAGTTCTAATCCCCAAGCAAGTGATGCCTATAAAAATAACTGAATCCCTCATAAAACCTAGAAAATATATTAATATATATAGGGGTGAGAATATATTGATAATAAATAGGTTCATCTTAAATACATCTCATGAAAATGTTATTGAAAAATTATAATTACTTAGTGAATAAATAAAAACACTATTTTGAAAAATACCTCAAGGTGTACTGTCAGTGATTTTAGGGTGTTTGTGTTTGATGGAAATTCTAGATGACTATGAATCAGTATGGTTGGTGTTTCGAAATAATTTTTTTAAGGTGGTGTAGTTCGTAGGATTTCTCACCGTTTGTGGAATGTGGTGGTTATTTATAGAGCCTTAATGGGATTTTCATCTGTGGAAGACAACGACCACCAAAAAAGGATCAACGTGCTATACAGACTGCATAAAAGTATGTTGTGAAGGATGTAAAACATTGAATGTTTGGGTAATTTGGATTAACATGTTAACGGGATCTATTATTGTATATAAGTACTACTAATCCATCATTTCATAGAAATAAATTCATTATATAATATCATCGATGCAGGAAGAATTTGGATACGTTCGAAACAGTTTATGGGGAAATAGTTTGACTAAGTGAAGGAGTTCATGAGGTAGGATTCCATGATGCTTGAAGTAGTTTGTAGAAAAAAAAGTGTAAGTTCATTGTGGAGAATTATATATCATAAAGGAAGATTTGGTCTATGGAAGAAGAGTTAGCCAATGGAAGAAGGGATGGTTAGTAGAAGCCAAGACAGTCCACAGAAGGAAAGGTTGTCTGTGGAAGAGGAGACCATCCATAAAAGAGGGGGTGGTATGTGGAAGTAGGTATGGTCCATGGATGAGGAGATGGTATGTGGAGGAATCAACAATACATGGGAGAAGAGTATGTCTGTGAAGCACTCATGCCACTTGGTGCAATATAGTTTTTGGAGGAAGTAAGGTGGTTTGCGAATGATTCAAAGAAGTTATGAAAGGTAGTAAAATTGTTTTAAAAATTAATTTCCATAAAATAACAGTGCATGAAAAAGAAGATTTTATCTATAGGAGAATACATGACTTCAATAGATCATCTACCTATAGTTGAGGATTCATTCATTAATTTTATAGAATAGACCTATAGGTCCATATACTTTTAGTAGATCTGTTCCATAGTAGTTAGAAAATGATGACAAAGGCGGTGACATTTTACACAAATAACGATCCAGAGAAAGATACAAATGGAAATAACCTTTGGAAAGTAGTGAGATGACCCTAATCATTGTAAAGGAAGTGATCCTGGCCCTAGATGTTATCTATCTTGAATAAAATTTTACCAGTGATCCATAGTGGGTTTGGTACATCAGCATGTTGTTGTTGTATTCTGCTTAGATGTAGAAAAATGAGGGAGAACCAGGTAAAAATATGTGTGTCCTCATAATTTTATTCCAGAATTACATTCAAATAATCATCATCAAATAAATAAGGAAAGAATTAGATCATCATTAAAACTTAAGTTAAAACAAAGAAAACCTTATAATAAACAGGTCAACATCTATTGGGGATGTAATAACTTTATAAAAATATACATACCTTGATTCACCCCTCCCCCCTCTTTGGGTATCTATGACCCTTTTTAACTAAAAATTATTATCATAGAAGAGTTTTATTTTATCAATTTCTTCCTCTAAATTAGTTTAGTTGATTATGGAAGTAAAAGATTCAGTCTTCTCTTATCATGGTGTTACATGTAAAAATGATTAACTTGAAAAAAGAAGAAGAAGTCTGGTGGAATTCATTTATGTGAATGTGTCTAAAAAAATAACATGATTATGTTTAAATAATCCAACAACATACTAAAGAAATACCTAGATGAATCAGACAATGAAATTATTCACTCATTCAATGGTGATGAAGGAATAGTAAAAGAACCTAATATTCCATGTGATGTTGGAACTAATGATGATGAATAAATTGAAATAATATGAAAAGTGAAATTTTTCCAAAAAACAAAGGAATTGAATTAGAAACCGGATGAATAAAATGAAAATAAAGATATATGAATCCAATTAAAAAAATTTAAATTCAATAAGTTGAAAGTTTTAAATAAAAGACTTATAGAAGTTGCCATAGATCTAAGGTTGAAGAATGAATCCCAAGCTGAATAACCGAGAAATATGTCTACAAAGATAGAAAAACTCAATGATGATGAAATGATAATGAATCTAAATATAGATGAAATAAACAATCTAAAATCCAGAAATGATTATCTTTCTAAAGAGCTATCAAAACTAGTTTAAGAGAAACAAAGGATATAATAGGAGAATTTATGGTTTACTAATTCTGTTGCTCTAAACAAATTTTCAATAATAAGGAAATGATACATGGTGGATAAGATCACAAGGGAATTGGAAAATGATAAGAGTAGTGTTAAGAATATGAAAAGAGAACATTATACTCAACTTGAATAAGGGATATGAAGATTAAACAATTAGATGAATAGATTTAATTAGTGAATAAATAAGAATATAAATATGATGCCAAAGGAAATCCCAAATTGAAGGATGAATTTAATTTATTATTTTATTATCCTCCAGATGGTGATAATTATATGAAAAGAAAATATTCAATTTTAGAGGAAGAACTTGAAAGGATTGTATCATCCTAAAGGTCATGCAGTTTTGGAAAAACAAGTATTGGATATGATGAATCATCCCACATGCATGACAAGATGATAGTTGTAAACAATTAATTAAATATGAAAAATCATATATATATATATCTACAATAGACCTAAAAAGGTTTTTACATGAAGTAATGATATCATGTTCTATTTCTGTGGGATTCATGGTCATACATCAGGTTATTAGAGTCTTCGGAATATATTTCATTCGATGAGGATATCAATATTTTTAAATCCGGGAACAAGAAGAATAATTCTGAGAAAAATGAAATAGGTGTCCCTTAGAAGAAAGTGTCCATGAAAATATACTATTGTTGAAGTTTGGAACACACTGTGATTTTGTGTCAAGAATCCCGTGAGCTCAATGTTAGAACAAAAACTCAAAATTTATCAACATATAAACTTACAAATTATGACACATGGTTATTTTCTAACATGAAATGTTTTATATGTTTTAATCACAATAATTTTTAAATATAGTTTTGTTGGAAGAAAATTGGAGAGGAAAAGGAAATCAAAATGAGATCTCCAACTCTAGTGGTGTATAATGAGAAATCTTATAATTAAATAACATGATAAGTTAAAAAAAATAGGTTTATAGCCTTAGGGGAATCACATGGATCATAACAATAGGTGTATCAATCACCTCAAATGATACACTCACATAATATCTCATGGAAAGAATGTGAAAATCCTTGAAAAAATATATGAGATAGTCCAATTTTGATTAATAAGAATGTAAAATTAGTCGAAGACTCCAGCCCAATAAGAAATGGTGATGTGACTCGGATAATTGATAAAAGAAAAATTAATAAATAATGTCTCATAAAACCCACATTTCATTACACAAGGTGAGATGTGATGGAAAAATAAATATATCTCCAATATAGAATGATCCAAGAGAAGATTACAAGTTGAAAGATTCCTACTCAGGGAAAGAGTCATGAAAATGTTCATATTGGTGTAGCCTCAATGAAAAAAATTAATATTAGTTGGTTTAAACCCAAAATATTGAAAAACGTCAATCCTACATAACCTAAATACTATAAGAAGACTCAAAATGTTTTAATATAATGTTTAGTCCTATGTCTACAATAGTTGAAGTTGGCAGGGTAGTTGGAACCATCACACCAATAGTAAAGTTCATTTCAAGAAAGTATTAAGGGTTTATCGATCTGGATCAACCATAATCCTCTTCTTGATGATTATATAGGATCTCCTCTCCCAATATGTATAAATTATATTAACTTATTTTCAGGTCCTTTAGGTTTTATGGGAGATACAATCCATTGTGAAGTGGCATCAAAATATACAAAGTGGTTATGTGATGTGGTTCAAAATATCATCTGATTATAATCCATTACTAGAGATGAAGAAAAAATATATAAGAATTATTTGAAAGGATTTATTGTTATATGGTTTTATTAGATATGTAGATTTAATTGAGTGCAATGTAAAGTGATGGTGTTATTAAATTTATCTCTTGTTTCTTGCACAAAGTTCCGACCCATTATGATTAGTAGTTTTGTTGATGGCTCATTGCTAAGTGAAAAATTCACCCTATGAAAATCTCATTGAAGGAATATCTAAATAGAGAATAATTTTAAGATAGAGTAGTTTCTTAAACCCTTAGTCACATGTTAAGAAATGATGTAGGGGAAGAAAAATGTTTGTGGGTCTAAATAGTGGGCCTGACAACTAGAAGAGTTTCATATCATAGGGGGATAATTCTATCTCCTAATCAAATGCAAGATCACTATGGTATATAAAGGATTAAAATTTACGTTCAAGAAGATAAATTTGGGGGTATGAAGAAAAATTCATTTATTTCATGATAGATAATTTCATTGTATCCAAACGTGTATTTAGAAATAAGATTAATGAAGATGTCACATTGATTCAAAATAAAGAAGAATTAGTGTTAAATGGTTACTCCCAAGTAGAGGGTGTCGATTTTGATGAAATGTGTTCACCTGGTGAATGTTTATATCTAATAAGATTATTCATGGTCATAATAGTGCAATAAAGGTTCAATATTTTCCATTTGGACGTCAATCCATCATTTTTGAATGCAATTCTGGAAGAAGTTTATATTGAGTAGGCAGATGGTTCTCTAATTCATGAAGTTAAGAACAGATTTTATCAGCTAAAGAAGGTGATATAAGGGTTCATGAAAGCACCAAGATAATGGTATTCAAGAACATATCAATTTTTTAAGAAGCTTGGTTTCTAGTGTGGTATAGTTGATTACAATCTCTATGTCAATAATGATAGTAATCAATGGATGATGGTTACAGTGACAAAGGAAAGAATGGAACATTCATTAATAAATCTTAATATGCTAAGAATTTTTTGAAATGTATTAGAATAGATAATTCCAAGGAGGTGAATACTACAACGGCTAACCAGATGAAACTATCATGGGATGATGAAGGAAATGCAGTAAATATCATATAATAATGGAAAATAATTGGTAATATACTGAAAATAATAGTAAAAAGACCTTATATTATTTTTTCTACAAGTCCAGACACATGGTATCAAAGTAATATCAATGAAATCCAATTTATTTTAGTGAAAATAATACTTTGGTATATCAATGGAACGATGGATTTGGACTTTTTTTATAATGACAAATCTCAATAAGAGTTATTGGGCTATACAGATGCAGACTGTACCAGTTCAATAGATGATAGAAAATCAATGTTGGGTGGTGAATTTTATCTTGGTGGTTTATGTATTTCTTATTGATGAATGAAAAAATATTTTATTTCATTGATCACCACATTCAATGAATATATTTCATCTAATAAAATTTTCATGCAATTTTTGTGGATGAAGAATCAGTTTGATGATATGGGAGTTTAAGTGAAGTGTCTAATCAGAATCCATTGTTAATATTAAAGTGATATAAATCTGATCATAAATCCATTCCATCACTCATGGAAAAATAAAATTGGAATAAATATCATTTTATCAAGGAGAAGGTGGATAAAGGGCTTATGAAGTTGGAGTACATGCCTACAGAACATTAGGTTGAAGACATTCCAAAAAAGGCCTTACCCAATGAAGTGTTTGAATGACATTGACTAGATCTTGGATTTTATTTGACTCCCTGCACTTGAAAAAGTGTGTATGTGGTACCCCTCTCACGAAGGTATGTTGTTTTTTTCCCAAATGTGTAGATATGAGTTCTTTACTCTATTGCAGAAAAAACGAAGTGACCTATAGGTTTGTTGGAAATTGGGGAAAAATTGTAGCTAAAAATTGGGGAAAAAGTTATATTCAAGATAGGGGAAGCTGATAGAGAAAGCAGTGATGTAGGGGGTTTTCAAATATGATGATGCTAAAGGTGATCGATTAAAGACTATATATCATAAAAAATGAGTCTCTTGATGAAATAAACTGAGTGTTTTATGGAATGAAGTGTTTAATTGATGAAAGTTTCATACTAATCTTGTTTCTAAAGTTGAGTATGGCCCACATCATCTTAGAGTGTGTGTTGAGTAAATCCTTGATCACTATCTGAATCATTAGAAGCCAATTTTGGTAGAATATCGAAGATGCTATAATGATGTGTCAAATTTTATAGAATTTTCCTCAAACCCAAAGGGGGATATTGTTAGATAAAAATCCCTAATGGGATCCTCTAAATTTTTTTGGGGTGTTTGATTTTATTGAAAAAGCCAAATTATCTTCAATCAGTATGGTTGGTGTTACCGAAGCCGGATTTTAAGGTGGCATTATTTCTTAGTGTTCGAAAAAATTTTGGGCTTCAAAATTATGAGTTTTTTTTGGAAAAGGATTATTTTCTGTAGAGTGGTTCACGGTTTATGGACCGTGAAGCACATTTCGAGGTCTACAAAAGCTTGTACATCGAGTATCTTAGGGAAATTTCCAAATAAGTATTTACAAATAGCAATGATATGCGGATCGTAGAGGATTCTACATAGACTACAAATGATAAATAGTTTTCCGGAGTCATGGAATCTATGAAAGGATTAGAGTTCATAGGATATCTTATCACTTGTAAAATGTGGTGGTGATTATAGAGCCAAAAAGGGATTTTCATCTGTAGAAGAAAATAGCCACTAGAAAGGATTTGCATGCTATGTGAACCATATAGAAGTATAAATACTGCATAACAGCTTACAGTGAAGGTTGTAACACATTTTAAAGTTTGGGTAATTTGGATTAGAGGGGTTTTAAGCTATATTTTCCTATATAAAGATTGATAATCACATCCTTACATAGAGCTGCATTCATTATAAAATATCAAAACTATGGGAATAATTCAGCTAAGTTTTAAGTTGTTCTTAGGGATAGAATTCTACAAAGTGAAGGAGTTCATGAGGGAGGATTCTATGAAGTTTTATGTAGTTAGTAGAAACAATTACACGAATGATTCTTTCAGGGCTTGGAAGCTTAGAAATGATGAGTTGGTCCAAAGGAAAATAGTTAGTCTGAGGAAGAAGGGGAGGTGAATAGAAGGTTGGACAGTCCATGGAAGGAAATGTGGTCTGCAGAAGGGGATATTTTCCATGGAAGAAAAGGTGGTCTGTAGAACTTTGGATGGTACACATAAGAGGAGATAGTCTGTCAAAGAAGAAAACTTTTTCCAAAGAATAGTTTCTCTAAAAAGCACTCATGCCACATGGTTCTAGACAGTTCATGGAGAATGTAGGGCAGTTCATAGAGGATTCAAAGAAGTATTTAAAGGCACTAAAATAGTTCACGAAAGTAATTTCCAAAAAATAATATTGTGTGGAAAAATTTAGTTCATCTGTAGGGTAAAATAATACTTCAATATAGCATGTACCTATAGTTGGGGATGTATTCATTCATTTTAATCATGGGACCTACAAGTCCCTAAACTACAAGTGGATCATTTCTATTGCAGCAAGAAAGGGAAGAGGAAGATGGTGATCACTTCCACCAGTAGTGAGCTAGAGAAAGAAAGATATAAGAGGCCATTGGTAATGTAGCGATCTCACCATAAATATTGAAATGGCAGTGATCCTAGGAATATTAGTTATCTATCCTGAACTACATTTTGGTAGTGAGCCTTAGTGTATTTGGTACATCAGCACAATACCATTGTAATCTCCTTGGATGCATCCCAATGACGGTGAAACAAGTAAAAATATATGCTTCCATATACTTTATTTCTTGAATTACATTAAAATAATCCTCATCAGATAAAGGAGACACGAAAATGATTAGTATTAACACTTAAGTCCATAAAAAGAGGACCTTATAATAAAGAGGTCAAGTAAGATTATCAATTTCACATGTGGTTATGAGATGCTACTTTGATGGAGTTTTTTGTCTATATTTTTCACATATATTGTAGGTACATATCAGATCCTACTTCAATCTAAGGGAATCCTAGAAGTTATTATATACACACATTCCAACCAACACATTAGATAAGTCCTCCATGAAGTAGAGGACTCAGTGGCCCACCCAGCATCTCCAACACTAGGTCACATATGTTCTGATCTGGGAGTCCATCGGAATGGTACTCTCCAAACACTAGAGGAAAAAATTCAGGCCCTATAGTTGATGAAATCTCACAATCCACCCACCTAGAAGTGGATTGAGGTCTAACACCAAGTGTATCCATTGGCCTTCTCTAATATTTTTGGGAGAATGTCCCTGTAATGCCACAATGAGAACCTTCTTTATCATAGGGAGGTAGATAAAGTAGTCACCAATGAATTCATCCCTACTTCATAAGGGTATCTCTTAAGGAACCATACTAGATGATTTTATCCCCAATGCCATGTGACACACTATAATCACTCTGAGGATGATTTCATTCTATGGGTTCATGTTGAACGAAAATCAACACAAGTCCCCCATCATGAACGCCACGATCGATGGACATATAATCAGGAACATGTCATCACTCTAGTGCCAGAGGAAGTGATTCACTATAAAAATATATTGTCAAAATAGGGGAATTCATATATTCTTCCCACCACTTCTAAATCCCACTATATAAATACGGTGGAAAACTATGAGAAAGAAAAAATTCATCTCAATTATGGCCTGACCCACCATGAAAATAGGGAGGAAAATTATAGGAAGATGAAAACCCCTTCTAATTAAAATGAAGCATTTTAACCAAATTGGATGGAAATAGGCTATAAAAATGTGAAAATATAACTGTTACATATGAACCCCATTATCCAAATAGGCTGACAAATGAGAAGACAAAAATCACTGATCACAAATATATCTCCTATCATTTAAATATGATGGAAATAAAATACAAGCATAGTAAAATTACTGCAAATAAAAATTAATCCTATCAAGAAAATATAGAAAAAAAATATTTAGATACAAATAGAATTCTATGAACATGAATCCCATTTATCAAATATGATATGAAATATAGAAAACAACTTGCATATCCTAGATACAAACTAGGGGTGGACTCATTCCTTTTCTATTGAATGAGAGAACTTTCAGTAGCCACTATAAGAGTATGGAGGACTAGAGTAGAAAATATCATACTCACACATCAAAATGGGAATTTATTTTTATTCTATAAAATATGTCTCTCAACACATCATGGAAATAATGGAGGATCTGACAACAATTCCAGACCACATCCTACAAACATTTCCTGATTTAATCGCATCTATAGCAATAGAAACGAGTTAGGAAAAAAACATTGTTTCCCCAAGTGGAGTGATTCATACATCATTATCATCATCGAGTAAATTTTTATTCAATAAGTAAAGAACCAAAAGCCCTGGACAAGGGACATAAGGAGGCCGAAATTATTGGAGGCCTAGGGCATCCCCTCGAACTAGATTGACTCCCTCTGCTCTCATGGTGGTCACGTTGTGAATAAAAATGGGATCCGGACCGGAAAAATCAAGGGAGGCAAGGTGATCTTTTTTTAATTCATACATAGAATTGGTTTGTCACTCTAATGTAGAAATGAATCCCTGCTACCATCCATGAGAATATTTGGAAATATTCCATGAAAAATGGGGAATTATGTTAGCAACAAATACTTTTTCCAACTGGGGTCACGTGTCCACCACACTAGCCACTCTAAAGGAGGCATATATCCCTTCCAGAAATTAAGATGCTTGCCGATGTACCCTAGCATCACTATGGGAGCCACATGAATAGACACCCATATATTAAGGTCATAACCCACAACAAATGGCACCAATTTACCATAAAAGAGAACCAAAAAAATAAATCACATCATGGAAGCAAGAAACTGAAGAGACTGTTCATAACCAAGATCCTATAAAAGATGTAATTTTTTACTCCATAAACCACCCATCTTTTGTGAATCATGATCATATCAATCAATTATAAAATTATGGAAGTGGTAGTAGTATTTGCGAAGGACCTCACCGCAATGTTATTACTAGAAGCTCTAAAGGACCACCTCAGAGCACCCATGAAGGATTAGTTTATTTATAGGAAATAATTGATCATGAGAGACAATCTCCTGATGTGTGTCATGGTATCCCTCTTTGTGGACAAAAGATTAAATAGTAAGAAATTACTCCCCTTACTATTGTCCACCCTGATGGTCCCACCATGATATACGCTATAGATATTCACCCTACAGCCAGTCATCAAACTGTGATGGTAGTCTTTACCATTATAGAATCAACTGAAAAGGTCCTCCCCGTAGATACATATCAATTCACCAAGAAGTACCTACACTTGATGACATTTTCCACGATGGTCCTTCCTAGGGTATACACTACAAAAAATATTTTTATAATCATACATCATGTTTTGATCATAGTCCTCACCAATATATCATCAACTGTGAAGGTTCTCCCTATAGTCAAGTTCAATATAAGCATGAAGGTCATCCCCATGCTAAATCAAATGAAGGAAATCCCTCATATGATGTGGAACATTAATGACGTATCCAAGTATGTCAGAAACCATGTGAAAAAAAGTGATATCATTTATCAACCCAGAGATGGTTGTAGGCTACACTAATCTTATGAGCCACCTTCAAAGGATTAATATCTCAATGAGACCCCTACTATCCCTGCTACTTGAGACCAAATCATCATGAAACATCCATGTTGGTAAGATCAAGTAGTGGAGTCTCTAGAATAATAAAAATGATATGGTTCTCATTAAAATACAATTATCCATAGATGATATACCAATTATGTTTTGTCCCATAGTAGGGTCCTCTTCAATACCTCTCATGAGAATATTAAAGGAGCATGATAATGAATCAGTGAATGAATAAAAAAACCAACACCTTCCAAAACCAATAAGAATTCCGCAGAACCTAACTATAACTCAATCAACCAATATCACATACACATATAGTATATATTAATGAATAATATAGTAACCACATCCCCTATGAAAACTTCTCCACTATTTTTATCTCATGATCTAATGAAAAAATTTATATGCTTTCTGCCCCTTAATATCCATGAAATTGAAATATATATGTGTCCCATAATAAAACCAAACCACATATCACAAAAAATTTTCATGGTCACATATATTATACCAAAAACATATCATAATTACATTACAATATGGTATCATTAATATAAAGTACATCAACGTAATGTCTTCCTCCCCAACAATGAATGACCCCCATCATTTATCACCATTTCAATCGAATAACTATGACATAGAGTATTTAAAAACTATATAATTGATCCATAAAATCTCATATTTTTATAACTAATTTGAGTCAGCACATCCTATATTATCCAAGGATAGAAGAGTTAGGTCTAGAGAGTATTCTTCCATTTTCTATTTAACCAACCTGGATATTATGGAAAACACATGGAACACAAATTATTTGGGAATCAATTAATTTTTATATCTTAGATGGGGTGTGTATAAAATCATAAATAAGTACAACATATATCATCATCATGAAAAAAACTAACCTAAGGAACTCAAACCATAAAACAATATTAATACCCAGCACTATTACAACACAAATAATTCCACAATATAATCGCCACCTCTAAGTGTATTCTATAACCAATTTTACCTTTAATAGAAAAAACCCACTCCAATAATATTGATAGGTTACCATTAATCATATAGTTACCCATCCATATATTTACCAATTTAATAGAAGTATTAATTTAACGTCCTTGACCAAGGATCCACTATATCGGTGCCCTGAGTCTGGTCGTCACATGACCTCAAGCATGCCTCCCCGTATGCCAATGTTTGCCGACTAGCATTGAGGGTCTAATGAGTGACATGGGGAGAATATACCCTCTTTACCAGAGTAAACCACATCAAAACTAAATATAAATAGAAGAAATATATAAACAACTATGGAACATGCATAACCATGCATCCCCAAAATAGGGTATCACAAGAAATTGAATATAACTATGCCATCTCATATTAGTAGTGACCCAATTGTAGGGAATCAAAAATAAGGAAAATAGTGAAAATCCCAAAATGGTTGAGACTCCAAGCCTAGAATAACTTCCACGAACATCCCATGACCAACTCTACTTCCTAGCATCGGTATTTGTTCATATATGAACCTATAACAATGAATTATACTCGGGTACCCAACAACGGCCCTAACAGGGTGTGAGTATAACTCAATAGCCCACTACCAACGATGTCTACAAAATATCTAGTCTAGCAGATAATGCATACAAATATGGAGTAAAAGGTATGATAAATAAAATGAAATCTTAGGTTCCGTTAGATAACCAAAATATAGTTACATTATATATATATTTATTATCATTTTTATCATTCATGTAATCTTCATTACTGAAACACTTTTTATCATGTGTTCCATGGTTTGAGTATATACATATGCTACATGTGGGTCTAAGGTGATCAACAACTATGCATAAGGGAATAAATCAAGTTCCCTATCTCATTAAGGAATAAAATTTCAAAATAAATAGATCTCACTTTCCATAGATCCCCAGTCTTCGTATTTTCATCAAATGCAACCACTTGGGTATAAATCCTCTGTCAATCAGCTTCAATATAACTCACAATGGCCATTAGTCGACACACAAGGAGCCTCAGTCCATGTTTATAGTCGAGATCTGGTACACCATGTCCGGTCATCCGAATGACTAGGTCATAATTTTTCTAACATAGATCATTAGTCTATGAATCCAACCGGGATTCAGAACACCATGTCCGACCATCCCAACGTCGATATGGAATTCCATGTCAATACCCATAGGTTCAGGAGTGTCAGTCCTTTCCCTGAAAACCATAGTGCACTGGGGAGTGGAGCATTAGTCCAACCTTCCAAAACTATTATTCACACATTACCACATCATAACCAATTAAAAAATTAAATCACATTCCCAAACCATCAAGATGGTAATTAACATTGTTTCGTAATCCATTAACATAACAATTAACATTACATATTCATTTAGCTTGATTCTCATTTCATACGCTTTAATCGATTATGTATATTCAAAATTCCCATACATTAGCCAATGTTAACAAATTAACATACATTATCCCATTTATCCCATTAATAATTTTATACTTATTTTTCCAACTTATGCATTTCAAGTACAATTCTTATATCATATAGCACAACCACTTTATTACATTCAACTAATTAGGTACACCCCATAATTCCCATGTATTTACACATTCATCGTAATCCTCAATTCCCATTTAGAGACCCCTTTTTATATGTCTTTAATTCACAATCCATTTCCATTTTAACATTCTCTTCTTCTCTATATACTACTTCCTTTGGCATCCTAATATAATTTATAACCTCTTCGACCCAATCTCATTTATCCCGATTAAACGATTACAAAACTATGCTAAAAAAACCCATAAGACATTATCAAACCTCATCATAACTATAAATATTCTTTCTTAAACCCATATAACCATACTAAAATGTCTCACAGGGTTCATATGTTAGTGCACATCAATTCCACACTTGTAATTTTCAATTCCTAGGTTCGGTAATGCTGGTACACCCCATGGGTGACCCGAAATTGGTCAAATCATCCTTGACTCATCCCTCGGGGATTGTGAGGGTTTAAAATCATTATTGACATGTTTATTTTATCAAAAATCACTAAATGAATTAGATCATAACATGAGGGAATAAATAACAGTTACTCATATGCACAAATCCACTAAAAACTATGGGATATCATGTGTATACCACCTTCCTCGAATCTAATAATGAAAACACTCCTAATCATAGAATTAGATCCATATTCAATAACTCTTTGAAGCCCCAATATATATTACATCGAAAAAAGAGGGTTTTAGGGATTCAGAATAAGATGGGAGAAACTACAAACCCTAATCCAAAAAAGAGAAGAAAGATAGGCGTTAGATTTACTCAGGGCATCGATCTGCATCCAACGACACTTCGAACAGTCTCAAATCGTAGGAGAAAGTCCCTTGGGAAGAATAGTTCATCCAAGATCGTCACTAGGGTTGTAAGACATAAAATGGAGGAGAATCCCGAGTTATAGTTAATAATCCCGAAGTCAATTTTTTTTTAATTTCTCAACTTTAATGGGCTTCACTGTTTAAGCTCACGGTTTTCCAATCCATGCGAAAACTATGTGAGAGCCATTATCCCAAAATTATCTCTTTTTCATGGTTTCCTATGAATTCTGTAGGGTTAGATTAACTATGTGATAACCATGTGTAATCCTTTTTCCAAGGCTACATGGTTACCAAGGATTCTTTGCATGGTTTTCACTAACTGTGTGCAAACCCTGAAACATGCCAAGAAACTCCTTTTTCCTACTTCTTCATGTCCTGAGCCTCTGGAACACCCCTGAACAATAAAAAGAACTTGATAAAACATCAATTTAACCAAAATAATGGCCCTCAACTTAAATATAAAATAACATACCTTATAGAGAATTAAAGATCTTATAACCTCCCCAGCTTATAACAGCATGTTCTCGAGCATATCCTTCTAAAAATCACTGAGATTATGTAATAAGAGATCATGACACTAGGTCTTTCTATCCTTTCTAATTTACCCATGTTTCCCATTGAAATCTACAAGTCCACCAAGAAAAGTGAACAAAGGAATGGTCATGACCTGCAATACATTCTCACCACAACCCACAACACATACCAGACCCTTCTCAAGGGTACATCAATGTCAACCATACCCAACCACAAGAAATTAATAGAGAAAAAATAGGGAAAAACACCTAACTCACAACACATGGAAACTTCACACGAAGTATTATCATCATAGAGGAACCAATCGACACACCATCAGCCCGATCCACTGGACAACTCATGACCCAAATCACTTGGTGTCATTTTCCTATGTTTTCCAACCTCTAACAATGACCAAAACCCTATATCACCTGAAGGAAAACACACTGTCCTTCAAATAAGTTTTTTTTTACTTATGTTGATCCACCGGGAGTATCTCAGTGATCCCATTACTTAACAGTATATCCTAACACAACCAAATCTCTCAAGGAAATCAACCCTTCAAATTGAGGCCAATGCTCGTCATGATGGCCACTCACCCGAATGGTGATCACTCGAGTTCCTCAAACCCAATATTTCAATCACGTCATCAACCATCCACTTGTATCTTATCATTATCTCCACCATATTAAATTTTTCTCACCCCCACCATTGAAGTGAAACCACCATAATTTCAACTCAATGTTCTCATCACCTGACATGTATGAACTCACTGTGCTTGAGTGCCCATAGGGACATTACCCAACATTGGCATCCAACCTCACCATTGAAACTATCCAAGAGGACATTCCTACATCATCCATTCGAGGAATAATATTAACATGAACTCACTAAAGTACGAACATGGTTCCACATGGATCTTTCCCTCAGTACATCAAACCAGAGGTGGGTTACTCTCACCACACCCATTCCCGTTCACCATAACATCTCAGAACTCACCCAACTAGAATGGACCTGGAGCTCTAAAGACCCTTACCTGGGTCTACTCCCAATCTTCATTGGATTATAGAACCCAAATGATTTTTTCAACAACTATTGACTCATCTTTCCACCCCTATCAATGGCTTAACACAAGATTATAGAATTTATTTGGAACTACACTAATACCAACTCCACTGGTTGGCTCAATCATCTATCATAATCATGGCCCATCTAGCCTCCCTGAGAGACAATACATGCACCCCTCGAGTACTTTATCAAAATTATAGTGCTGTAACATCAATTTAACATTATACCCCCCACATACAGGATTTATTTATCACTCCCCACCTAAGGAGTGTCATTACCATTGCTCTCCACGAGGGACTCTAACCACCATGACTCATAATCGATCACAAGTTAACCAAAAAAAGACTTGGTTGTTTAGATTTTTTTGAAACCAGATAAATAACTTCACCTAAGGCCGATTCCCAGCCACCAACAATGGAACCCAATACATTTGTCACCATTAAATCCATCTTGAGGACCTCACCTAAAACCATTGAGTGTGTAAATCCCATCATCTAATTCTATATATACTGTTCCCATGAGCATAAACTCCATGATTTAAATCAAATAAAAAAATAACTTCAAGCCTCTTAGCATAATGCTAGAGCTTCTCAATGTACCTTGGATGATGTCATGATGTTGGTCATGATTGTCGCTACTTGAGGTTTGCTAAGAAGTTGTCTAATAACACCACCTATAGCTTATCAGTTACTGATTTCACCAACCACTATGGGTCACTATATAATTCTGAGATCTTTGGCTTACCTACCTCACACATCTCATCATATCCCAACATCAACTAACCATCACCACTTAGGCATGGTTTCCGACCAAGGCTTTCCACTGCACTGCAACCATCCTCCAAATTGTCATGAATGAACATTCCTCTGATGTTACTTCCACCAAGACACTTTAGCTCTTCTAGAATTAACTTGACAAGCATAAACCAACACAATGATAGATCAATCTAATTGAACCAATAGTCTCTCACATATCTATGCTTTCCACATTGGTTTTTCATATAACAATAGATGCTCATCCTGATTAAGTCTTGCCTCACTAGTTCATACTCAAATTTGGACCTCATTAGGGACTTCATGTTTTCAATTTTCTATATCCACAATTAACTAACTTTACTCCCCACAATTCACCATCACCTGATCATATCCCGACACCCGCTCACTTACCCAAACCAAGACACTAGGTCAGTCAGCCTCTTTAGCCCCAAGGAATTCACAAAACTTCACCCAACAACCAAACAATCCAAATAGAAATCTCATCAATGTGACCACCCTCACCTCAGTGTCACCTTCGGAAAAAAAGAATCTAACCTCACATCAGTTACCTTTGCCTCTTCTACTAATAACAACTTCGATGCATCCATTTATCGTCATCCCAATAGATGGGTAATGAATTATTATAGTACAAACCTTTAAAAAAAGCTTTATAACTCACTATCTGAAATCATGTTCTCCTCTAAAGGACCACGATACAACCATACCATTCACCAAAGATGGATGGTACTCATTATTCCTTGATTCCACCATTTAATCATCTCCTATTATTTATATTCCAAGGCACCTACATTGCTAGGATAGCCTCCCATGATGTTACCCTTGACTTTTTGAAACTATAAACACATAACTACAACTCAAGTCTCATCACATACTTTCAATCCACCCACTAGCCCTTTAGGATAACCCATACAAGACAACATCTTATACATCCCACTATCAAATTACAAACATCCACCTCTATGAATCACACCCAAAAGTACTAGAATTCTCATCTGACCTCTCTCATTTTCACCTTGGAGGTCCAATGATTTCATCTTCCCAACCGTATTCAAGACAAGACAAATCCATTGGTCATCTCTCCAACCATAGAAATATATATATGAACAAAACAATGCTCGTGAATGGAACTCTCACCCCTATTTGGATACACACTTTTAATAGCTCATCAATGACCATTTACTCTAGGTTCTGTATCAAAGGAAATCACACACATAATTAGAAACTATAAGCCAAACACCCTATCTAGGATTAAAAACACCACATTTAAGGTCCCTACTCACAAGTTCTCCAAAACCCAGACACCATCCTTAAGGTTCGGCCTACACTGTGTGGTCATGATCCACGAGAGTTTCCATGCTCACATTACCAAAAAAACACCTCATTATCCAAAGGCCACAACCCACTGAGGGTTCCATAAGCACAAATCCTACTCCATATCATAAATAACAAGACCTCACAACTCATATCCAAGGTATCAAATTAGGGAACTCTTGCTACCCATACCACCCATACAAAGGATCAAATTGACAACATAATGAATACCCATTACCCACTTCACACCAAAGTTCCACCATTACACATCCTTCAAAATTAACTTCACTATTTTTCAACTCAGACAGTCACATTTTAATCTCCCTTTTCTAAAACATGTTACAATAATAATTTTAAAAAATTTACACCTTTCATAAGGAAAAATTCATGAATCGTTTTACTATCACTATGAAAATTCTTCTCTCTTATACACTGTTGAATTTTTACAATTTATCACTATATGAAATTTTAACATAGACATACCACTTCATTATACACACTATTACTTACTATTTATTTATATTCCTTTCATTTACCAACATGCATCTCCATTATTAGACAAGAGTTTCTTTAAATTTTAAAGGAAATTTAATTAATTCTACTCTCCATACCTCACACACCTATACCGTGAGTGCCTATCATGATGCATGTCACTTATATACATAGGTTCCTAGACTGATGCATGAATGTGAAATATCATTCCATTCTATCCATGAGAAAAATAACATAAAACTATCACATCACACCACATGTACATCACCTAATAATTAAATATCATAAAATGTAACAACAAAAAACAAGAACAACAATAATTTCCCTTGGTGACTTGGGTTTTCCCCCGTACATGGGTTAACTACTCCTAGGAAAGAGCACATTTCCAGGGGATGAAACTTTCCTAATCTCTTATATACTATCCCCAAATAGTATGAAATAAAAAATAACTATTTTGATACCACTTTGTAATGTACTTGTCCTGGGAGCCACAAAACGGGTGCCCTAAGCTGGGTCGTCACATGACGTAATGCACACATACCCACACACCAGAGGTTGCCGACTAGCAGCGAGGGTCTAATGAGTGACATGGGGAGACTATGCCCTATTTACCAGATTAAAAAAAATAAGAACATAACAAAACTAGTAGAACAATATAAAACAACTAATGAACATTCATAACCAAGAATCCCCCAAACAGGGTACAACCACAAATATAAAAAAACCATACCTGTCATACTAGTAGTTCCCCAAGTGCAGGGAACCCTAAATAATGAAAATAATAGAAATCCCCAAATGGTTCATAATCCATGTCTAGAACCTCATACACAAACATCCCAAGCCTAAATAAACTCCCAAGCACTAGTAATTTCTCATATCTAAACCTGTAATAATGAAGTCTACTCGGGTACCCAACAGTGACCCGAGCATGATGTGAGTACAACTTAGTAGGCCACCACAAACAGTGTCTACACAATATCTAGTTATGCAGAAAATACTTGGAAATAGGGAGTAAAAGGTATGATAAATAAAAAATGTAGAGACCCAAATCTTGATGTACATGGACATTATATTACTTTTGCGGAATACTTAGTACATAACAAAAACAGACACACAAGGACCGCAATAGTTTAGTGTCTTTGGAAACTTTGAATATAATCTTCTAATCGTGTTGAAAGATCTTCAACATATCCCATAAAGATCTTCCCTTTTTTTCTTACCTAAAACCTTTCTTTATATCCTGGGGAAAAGAAAACATAAAAGGGGTGAGCTCAAATGCTCAGTAAGGGTAAACATAGAGAACATAAAACAATCCATAAACATTTGAAGGCAAAAACTTGAACATAAAATCTGAACATCAAAATCTTGAGCAAAGACATGAATCTTGGAAGTACATAAGTAATATATCATAAGATAACATCAATCATGATAAAATAGCATGGGAATAAAACATGTAATTGTGGAACACCATTAGGCACATGTTATGATTTCCATAGTAGCCAAGGAATTACTTCCAAGACCATCTTAGTGGACAAAGTCCCTTTCTGAATCGAGTTCACTCCTCGTTTCAGTCCTGTAACACTGAACCAGATTAACTTACCATTCCAACCATGTCTATCTCATGAGATATAAATCTTTACCCAATGCATTTGAGGGAGATATAGGTCCCGCCCATCTTATAATGAAATCATTCTTACTTGTGCCACAAAATAAACTTAAAACATTCATCATAACCCAAAGAATAAAATGGGTTTCATAAACATCATCCCTTCATCTCATAATCCATATAAAAAAATGGACATTTCATCATAAGAAAAGTGAAACCATGTAAATAATAGAGACATTATACTTGAAACATTCACATATGAAATAATTTCATCTTATATGGGAAAATGGTTTTGATAAAACACTTGAATTGAATTCTTGAGGAAAATATCCTTTCTTCCTGAAAATCATTTTCTTTTCACAAAATGCCATGAAATTTTAAAAGAATGATATTTTGTTGAAAATATTCATGAAATATTTTGGAGGAAGCTTCATGAAAATAAGGCTTTATAAAACTGTAAAAATCCTTTCATGCCATATATGTTAAAAAAACATTCTTCTCGTACTTTTTTCGGAAAAGTCAAAAAGTACCTCGTAACGTAAACAAAAGAAAGATTCCTTACATACCATGTAGTAAAAGTCAAAAATGGGTAAAAAGGACTTTAAACATACATGAAAACACTTTTATAAAACATGGACATGGATGATAGAAATAGCCCCTGTAAATACTTACGAATAAGAAATCTTGAATAAAAATGAGATTTGCAAAATTATCCTTTACCTTATGTCCGATATGCTTCATATGTATCAGAACCTCCTATATAATGATTTAAATAATGTAATTGACTTATTAAAGAATCATATTCATTTTTATAATATCATATATGGTTAACTTATGACTTTATATTACCCGTTCTTTTGTAAATTCCATGTTAAAGAGCGTTTTGGGTAGAATCGTTTCATTTATCATATGTGTTTCGACTTGTCGTTCTTGATATTATTATTTATATCCTGATTTAAATTATTCTAGAATGTAAAAAATTATTTATATATAATATATATTCATCATATATATATATATTATAGATCGATAAAATGAATGAAATACACCATTCATGGAGACGGTAGGTCGTACGTACGCATGAACGCTGTTTTCGTTTCCTTATTGAATTGAATGAAATTAAGTAGATGACATAAATATATATAAAAATAAATCTAGTATCATTAATATGTCATATATTTCATGATTACTTATTGTATATACTTTATAATCATTCATGAATGGTTAACATGGAGAATGAATCCCATCGCGCCGTGGAGACGGTAGTCCGTACGTACGCACGAGTGATGATATCATTCCCATGATCATGGAATTGGATTGAAATGTATGTATAATATTTCAGAATCAATATCACTTTGAAATAATCATCTATATTTATTTATTTACACCATTATACCCATCCAAGTAAGGTGGTGGTCGAAAACAGATTACACCACGGCGTGGAGATGGTATTTCGTACGTACACACACGCGGTGATTTGTTTTTTTGTACGATGGATAGATGGTGAAATAGGGTTGTTTCATACTTATAATAACATATACGTATATGAGTGATACTTATGTTATTAATTCATATTGAAACAACTAAATAAGAAGAAGTATAAGAAGAAATAAAGTTGATAGAATCGGTAACGGATATTACCTCTTCTTTCGACACACCTTTGAAACCTCCTCTTAGGGAACTAAGATTGGTATTTGAAGAAGACTATAACCTCTAGTATGTTTCTAGGGAAGTGTAGAAGAGAATTTGGCATGGGTTGGCCGAGATTGAAGGCTCAAAATGGTGTGAGGAAGAGAGGGAGGAGGTGCCCTTTTATAAGGGAGGAGAGGGGCACCTTTGGAATAACTAAAAATATTATTTTATTATAAAGTTATATTCGATTTTTAATAGCTACAAATTGAGTTATTTCGAAGCTAAGGTGGGGATGGGTCGAAATAATCTCATCCAATAGAATTTAGACAAGTTTCGGTTTATATTTTAACCTTATCATTTAGATTTATCTTTAAGTTAAATAATTTTTCTTTCACCGTGTCTTCTTGTTTTCTTACACTATAAGGGTAATAAACTTACTATAACAAGCCAAAAGAACCCCAAGTTGTTTATTATTAACATATATGATCTTATCTAAGTCATTTGGCCGAACCTTAAATTTTTAGAAATAAAATAACAATTAATAATATAATATTTGTTTTAAAAAATCTTTTATGTAAATTTTGACACTATTTGTTAATTGATTTTTGTGAAAATCATAACAGAAAGATTAGTTCTAAAAAAGTTAATTAAATCGATACTAACATGTCATATTAACATATAAAATTATTTTAAATCATAAACAGTCTCAAATTATATTTATTTGTGTATTTATAACATACATTTTGTCAATATTTCATTAATAAGATAATTACTGCATCATCATTGTGTCATAAATAAATTAAATTATTAATGTCTAAAAATTAAAAATAAAATACCATTATGTAGGATAAAATTTTATCTTTCGAATGAATATTTATAGTCAAATTTATCTTATGTATAACTTTATATTAAAAATTATTTAGTTATTAAACATTGATTTTAACTATTTTAACCCTTCTTTAAATAAATTAATAATAAATGTCCTAATCTAATCCATGTGAACCTAAATAATCATATGTTATTAATAAGGTTGTTTTTGGTTGAATTACACTTATCCAATAGAATTAGGACATGTGTTAGGGTAAAAATAATATCATTTGTACCCTTAATTACCCTATTTACTTTTAACTGTGGTAAAAAAGTAAAAAGTTACTATTTACCAAAAATTATATTCATCTCATTGAACCACATTTTACTTACTTACATTAACCTTGTTTCTCAGATTTTTGAAAATCCATTTACAAAAGCGGTAAAATTAAGTTTTATGTAAATTTTCAAATTCTCCTAGGAGGTGGGTAAAAGACGGTCAAAAGTTTAATAAAATTTTTATATATCTAAAATTATTAAAAATGACTTCAATGAATTTCATTGAACTTATATAGGTATTATGTATCAATTTTGGCTTAAAATAAATTTAAATAAAATAAATAATTATTTAAATAAAAAGTCGGTTTTTAAATAGTAACCCAGTGTTTTTACTATTCATCAAAAACTGAATGTTTTCAGAAAAATACCAAAATTTCCCGTAGGCTAATTTCGATATTTTGAATCCAAAAATGAAGTCCATTTTCAAAAATAAAATTTATACAATTTGAAAAAGTGGGTATTAATTTTTATAACGGCTAGTTTTAATAATATTTTAATAGCATATCGTTGTTTAGAGAAACTCGGTATTGCATACAACACACGCTATCATGGAAGTTCTCCCTTGCATGTAATGCAAGACAAGTCAGGGATGCATGTTGTGCAAGATCCTTTTGGTGTAGCGTACAACACAAGACATATGAAATTAAAAAGAATATTTTTCATAAAATCTTAGGGTGTTACATTCTACCCCCCTTAAAATAAATTTTGCCCTCGAAATTTTTCGGGGTTATAAATGGTCTACTAATCGAAAGTTTCTTTAATAGAAACCCACATCGTAAAAAGGAATACTAAAACTTAATTTTAAAAACTAAAGTATGAAACGTAATGATTACCCAAAGTAACTCATCACTGGGTTTCTATATAGGAGAACATAGGTTAAAATATGGATATGAAAAAAAAATCTAACCATCAAGTTCTGATGGAGAGTGGTAGAGAACATGACTATGAAAAATCCATCAATCACAAAGCCATAAATTTGTGTTGATCTAAGGTACCACCTAATTCATCAGATATAAGAGCACTAGGACAACATTTTTGGTTTTCAATATCATTTCCCTAAAGTTAAAAAATTTGAATTAGAAGAAATAGTTACTTGATTTTGGTACAATCTCACTGTTGTTCGTGCTTTGAACAATTTCTACATCATCTCTTAAAGAAATGAAGTTGAATTTGTTATTCATGAAGTGTTAACAGATCATGTGATAGAATGATGGGACATTCCATCTGTCTCAAACAAAAGGTTAGAAAAATTTAGGAAATATACATAAGTCCATCTATGGTGTGGTTAATCGTATATGATTCCAAGAATGGACTTATACTTCATCTATCATACCGCTTAATAAAATAAAAATAGTTTCTACTAACCAGGGACTTCCTGTAGGCCATTGGTATACGATAAAGGCCAGTCACACTTCAGTTGTGGGTTTGATTCCCACAGTCTTTTCCGACGCGATGGGTTGTCGCCCGTCCTGCAGGTTGTCCTTTTTCTAAAACTACATTACTATAACATCCCATTAATAATATCCAAAAAAATTATATCCTTAAACAATAATAACTTATGTCCAACATAATCCATTCCAATCTTTAGGCTTATCTAAAATAATTCAGTCCAAGCTCATAGTATAATGAAAACAATTACTAGAAAGGTTAACTACCAAGAATGTGAATGCAAGCATTTATCCCACATATATCATAAGATATATCTTGTTGGTTTTATTCCAAACACATGAATACCTTAGTCATATATTCTCTTGAAACATAAATTACCATAGAACCTTAGTGAAAACATGAATACTGTCAAAAGGTAACTCTTTCCACATACCAAAATCCCAAAAATCTATATAATCAAACCATAGTATCACTTAGTCCTTATATCAGTCATGAGCTCATGAATACAATCAAACATATCATTATCTTCTTATCCCTTCATTATGCGCATATCATCTACTTTCCAAAAATATCTGAATAACCTTCCATGGTTACCAGAACCATTCAAAATATACTTTCAAATACTTTAGGAACATAAATAGTGTAAAAATCCTTAGATGATTCATTATTCCATAGTACCATACATTATTCTTTATAAACATACAATCATTCCACTAACTTCTTAAACCACTAACTGAGCTTCATCATTTCTTTCATCTCATATTTCATTTATGGTCTCTTCATCATCATCCACATAAATACTACTCATATGACCATGCTGATTCTCTTCATGAGATTTTCCCTTAGGGCATTGGTTTGCATAATGCCCATACATTCCACATTTAAAACATCTAATCATTGTTGATGTCGTAGCAATACCATTATCCTTGTCCATGGTGTTAACTGAACCTTTTCCTTTGCACTTACTGGCTTTGTGCCCTTCTTTTCCACACCCAAATCATTTTCCAGTTCCTTTGAAACAATCTCCCTGATGCCTCTTCCCACTTGATTTACATGAGGGAAATTGAGATTTCTTTCCTCTATGATCATCATGAAACTCCATCTTTCTCTTATTATCGGTATCGGGAAACTAACAAAAGTTGAGATTATTGATCATATTATGAGATTTCTGATTAGGAATAATAACTATGTTTGGACTTCCAAATCCCATTTCATTTGGTTGCTCATGAAGAATATCATTCCATTATCCATCATATCCTCCATTATCGTGAATCTTCATGTTTCCAGCCATTTTCTAAAACCCAAAAAGAATAGTGTGAGAGGAAAAAATCATGCTAGGGAAAACAACATAGTAAAGGGGGAGTACCCTCAATATCTAACATCTTAGGTTAAATTCTAATATCGTTACCATAGCTCTAGGACTATATCCTATACGTATACTTATCCTTAGAGACATCCCTAGACATACCTTAGAAATATCTCTAGGGATTTCACTAACGTTTTCGCATCCTAGTTTCCAAAAGTTGACTAAACCTTTCCTCTGATACCAACTGTAGAGACCCAAATCTTGACGTACATGGATGTTACATTACTTTTGCGGAATACTTAGAACATAAAAAAAACAGACACATAATGACTGTAATAGATTAATGTCTTTGGAAACTCGGAATATCATCTTATAATCATGGTGAAAGATCTTCAACATATCCCATAAAGATCTTCCATTTTTTTTCTTACCTAAAACCTTTCTTTATATCCTGGGGAAAAGAAAACATAAAAGGGGTGAGCTCAAATGCCCAGTAAGGGTAAACATAGAGAACATAAAACAATCCATAAACATTTGAATGCAAAAACTTGAACATAAAATCTAAACATCAAAATATTGAGCAAAGACATGAATCTTGGAAGTACGTAAGGCATATATCATAAAGGAACATCAATCATTATAATATATCATGGGAATAAAACATGTAATTGTGGAAAACCATTAAGCACATGTTATGATTTTCATAGTAGCCAAGGCATTGCTGCCAAAACCATCTTAGTGGACAAAGCCCATTTCTAAATCGAGTTCATTCCTTGTTTCAGTCCTGTAACACTGAACTGGATTAACTTACCATTCCAGCCATGTCTATCTACTGAGATATAAATCTTTACCCAATGAATTGGAGGGAGATATAGGTCCCAGCCATCACATAATGAAATCATTATTACTTGTGCCATAAAATAAACTTAAAACATTCATCATAACCCAAAGAATAAAATGGGTTTCATAAACATCATCCCATCATCTCATAATACATATAAAACAAATGGACATTTCATCATAAGAAAAGTGAAACCATTTAAATCATAGAGACATTATACTTGAAACATACACATATGAAATAATGTCATCTTATATGGAAAAATGGTTTTGATAAAACACTTGAAATGAATTCTTGAGGAAAATATCCTTTCTTTTTGAAAATCATTTTATTTTCACAAAATGCCATGCAATTTTAAAAGAAATATATCTTGTTGAAAATAGTCATGAAATATTATTGAGGAAGCTTCATGAAAATAAGGCTTTATAAAACCGTAAAAATCCTTTCATGCCGTATACGTTAAAAAAACATTCTTCTCGTACTTTTTTCGAAAAAGTCAAAAAGTACCTCGTAACATAAACAAAAGAAATATTCCTTAAATACCATGTAGTAAAAGTAAAAAAATGGGTAAAAAGGACTTTAAACATAAATGAAAACACTTTTATAAAACATGGACATGGATTATAGAAATATCCCCAGTAAATACTTACTAATAACCAATCTCGGATAACAATGAGATTTGCAAAATTATCCCTTACCTTATGTCCGATATGCTTCATATGTATCCGAACCTCCTGTATAATGATTTAAATAATGTCATTGACTTATTAAAGAATCATATTCATTGTTATGATATCATATATGGTTCACTTATGACATTATATTACCCGTTCGTTTGAAAATTCCATGTTAAAGAGTGTTTTGGGTAAAATCGTTTCATTTATCGTATGTGTTTCGACTTGTCGTTCTTGATATTATTACTTATATCCAGATTTACATAATTCCATAATGTAAAACATGATTTATATATAATATATATTCATCATATACATATATATTATAGATCGATAAAAGGAATGAAATACACCGTTCATGGAGACGGTAGGTCGTACGTACGCATGAAAGCTGTTTTCATTTCCTTATTGAATTGAATGAAATTAAGTAGATGACATTAATATATATACAAATAAATCCAGTATCATTAATATGTCATATATTTCATGATTACTTATTGTATATACTTTATAATCATTCATGAATGGTTAACATGGAGAATGAATCTCATCGCGTCGTGGAGACGGTAGTCCGTACATACGCACGAGCGATGATATCATTTCCATGATCATGGAATTTCATTGATGTGTATGTATAATATTTCAGAATCAATATCATTTTGAAATAATCATATATAGTTATTTATTTACACCATTATACCCATCCAAGTAAGGTGGTGATCGAAAACAGATTACACCACGGCGTAGAGACGATATTCCGTACGTACGCACGCGCGGTGATTTCGTTTTTCGTAGTATGGATAGATGGTGAAATAGGGTTGTTTCATAATTATAATAAAATATCAGTATATGAGTGATACTGATGTTATTACTTAATAATGAAACAACTAAAGAAGAAGAAGTAGAAGAATAAATAAAGTTGAAAGAATCGGTAACGGATATTACCTCTTCTTTCGACACACCTTTTGAAACCTCCTCTTAAGGACCTACGATTGGTCTTTGAAGAAGAACAGAACCTATATGATGTTTCTAGGGAAGTGTAGAAGAGATATTGTCTGGGGTTAGACGAGCTTGAAGGCTCAAAGTGGTGTGAGGAAGAGAGGGAGGAGGTTCCCTTTTATAAGGGAGGAGAGGGGCACCTTTGGAATAACTAAAAATATTATTTTATTATAAAGTCATATTCGGTTTTTAATAGCTCCAAATTGAGTTATTTCGAAGATAAGGTGGGGATGCATCGAAATCCTCTCATCCAATAGAATTTATACAAGTTTAGGTATCTATTTTAACCTTATCATTTAGATTTAACTTTAAGTTAAATAATTTTTCTTTTACCGTGTCTTCTTGTTTTCTTACACTATAAGGTTAATAAACTTACTATAACAAGCCAAACGAACCCCAAGTTGTTTATTATTAACATATATAACCTTATATAAGTTATTTTTTCTAACCTTATATTTTTATAAATAAAATAATAATTAATAATATAATATTTGTTTTAAAAACTATTTTATGTAAATTTTGACACTTTGATAATTGATTTTTTTGAAAATCATAACAGAATTATTAGTTCAACAAAAGTTAATTAAATCAATACTAACATGTCATGTTAACGTAGAAAATTATTTTAATTCATAAAGAGTCTCAAATTACATTTATTTAGGTATTTATAACATCAACTATGTCAATATTTCATTAATAAGATAATTAATGCATCATCATTGTGTCATAAATAAATTAAATTATTTAATGTATAAAAACTACAAATCAAATTCCATTATGTAGTAAATCATTTTAGATTTCTAATGAATATCTATAGTCTAATTTATCTTATGTACAACTCTATATTTAAAATTATTTAGTTATTAAACTTTGATTTTAACTATTTTTACCCTTCTTTAAATAAATTAATAATAAATGTCCTAATCTAATCCAAGTGGACCTAAATGGTCATATTTTATTCCTAAGGTTGTTTTTGGTCGAATTACACTTATCCAATAGAATTAGGACATGTTTTAGGGTAATAATAATATCATTTTTACCCTTAATTACCCTATTTACTTTTAACCATGGTAAAAAAAGTAAAAAATTACTATTCACCAAAAATTATTTTCATCTCATTGAACCACATTTTACTTAATAACATCAACCGTGTCTCTCGGATTTTTGAAATTCCATTCACAAAAGCAGTAAAATTAAGTTTTATGTAAATTTTCAAATTCTCCTAGGAGGTGGGTAAAAGACGGTCAAAAGTTCAATAAAATTTTTATATATCTAAAATTATTATAAAATGACTTCAATGAATTTAATTGAAATTATATAGGTATTATGTATCAATTTTTACCTAAAATAAATTTAAATAAAATAAATAATTATTTAAATAAAAAGTCGATTTTTAAATAGTAATCCAGTGTTTTCACTATTCATCAAAAATTGAATGTTTTCAGAAAAATACCAAAATTTCTCCCTAGGATAATTTCGATATTACGAATAAAAAAATGAAGTCCATTTTCAAAAATAAAATTTATAAAATTTCAAAAAGTGGGTATTACTATTCATAACGGATAGTTTTAATAATATTTTAATAGCATATCGTTGTTTAGAAAAACTCGGTATTGCGTACAACACACGCTCTCGTGGAAGGTCGTGCTTGTGTGTAATGCAAGCCAAGTCAGGGATGCGTGTTGTGCAAGCTCTTTTTGGTGTAGCGTACAACACAAGACATTAATGAAATTAAAAAGAATATTTTTCATAAAATCTTGGGGTGTAACAAAAAAACTTGGGTGCCATTAGATAACCAAAATACAGTTACACCATTTCCTTCTTTATTATCATTTTCATATTTCATGCCATCTTCATTACTCAAACACTTTTTATCATGTGTTTTATGGTATGAGTACATACATCTTCCACACATGGTTCTAAGGCAATCAAATACTATGTATAAGGGAATAAATCAAGTTCCCAATCTTACTTTGGAATAACATTTCACAAATAATAAATATCACTTACCTTGGAGCCTCAGTGCTGGTAGTTTCATCAATTGCAACCATTGGGGAATAAAACATCAGTTTTAAATCCTCACTATAACTCACAATGGTCATTGGTCTACACACAAGGATCCTCAGTCCAAGTGTCCAACCAGGATCCGATACTCCATGTCCGTCCATCCCAACCACTAGTGCATAAGTTGGAGAACATGGAGAATCAGTCCATGGATTCAACTAGGATTCAGAACACCATGTATAGCCATCCCATTCTCGATAAGGAATTCCATGTCCATTCCCTTGGGTTCATGAGCGTTAGTCCTTTACCCGAATACCATGGGGCATCGGGGAGTGGAGCATCAATCCAACCTCCTAAATCTATTCATTACACATTACCATATCACAACCAATAAAAAAGGAAATCATATTACACTACCATCAACATGGGAATTAACATTGTTCCATAATCTATTAACATATTTACCATTAACATTACATATCCATTTAGCTCGATTCTCTTTTCTTGTGCTTCAAACCATTATGTATATTCAAAATTCCCATACATTATACAATGTTCACCAATAAACATACATTATACCATTTATCCCATTTATCATTTCAGAAGAATTTTTCCCACTTATTCATTTCAAGTACAATTCTTGTGTCATATAGAACAACCACTTTATTACATTCAAGCAATTAGGTATACCACATAATTATAATGCATTTACCCATTCATTAAAACAATCAATTCCCATTTGATAATGCCTTTTGACATGTCTTAAATTCACTGTCCATTTCCAATTTAACATGCTCATCATGTCATATATACTACTTCCTTTGGCATACCAACATAATTTATAGCCTCTTCAACCCAATATCATTTACCCCGATTATAACCAATTACTAAACCATGAAAAAAAATCCCTTAAGCCATTATCTAACCTAAAAAAGACTCTAAATATTCCATCATCAACCCATGTAACCATATTAACATGATTAAAAATGGAGATATGTTAATGCACATCAATTCAACACTTGACTTTGTTAATTCTTAGGTTTGAGAATGTCGGCACACCCCATGGGTTCCCCCAAATTGGTCAACTAATCCTCGATGCATCTCATGGGGATCATGAATGTTTCAAATCATTATTGATATGTTTATTTTATCAAAACTAACCAAATGAATTATATCATAACATGAGGTAATAAAGAAGACATACTCATATGCACAAATCCACTAAAAAACTAATGGATATCATGTGTAGACCACCTGCCTTGAATATAACGTTGAAAGTGCTCCTAATTGTAGCCTTAGATCTAGATTAAATGACCCCTTAAATCCCCAACCTACATTACATTGTAAAAATAGGGTTTTATGGATTCATAAGAAGATGGTAGAAACTAAAAACCCTTATACATAAAAGAGAATAAAGAGGGGCGTTAGACCAAACCGGGACTTCGATCCACAACCAAAGAAACTCCAAAAGGTTTATAATTGATGGAGGAAGTCCCTTTGAATGATTGGGTCGTCCAAGATCATCATTATGGTTGAAAGAGGTGTAATGGAGAAGACCCCTGAGTTAGGGTTAAAAATATCAGAGCGACAATGTTCTAAATTTCTCAACTTTTCCTGGTTGTACGGTTTACTGGCATAGTTTTCCAAACTGTATGCAAACTGTGTGAGAGCCACTATCCCAAAATCCCCCCTTTTTCATGGTTTCCTTGGAATTATATAAAGTTAGATTAGCTATGTGATAACTATGAGGAATCCTTTATCAAAGCCTACATGGTAACTCGGGATCCTCCGCACGATTTGCACTAACCATGCGAAAAATTTGAAACATGCCCATAAACTCCTTTTTCCCCTTTTTTGTGTCTTGAACCACCAGAACACCATGTAGTATTCACATGAACTTAGGGAAATTTTTATTTAACCAAAATAAGGTACTTAAAATGAAACAAAAACAAAAACAAACTTTATGGAGAATCTGGTATCTAAAAACTAAACTCTTTATGGTATACATTACTGGTGGAAACATCACATTTATATTTTTCATGTTTTTTTATTGATAATAATACATGGGGGATGTTATCCATATAATATTTTAAGTGATGAAATAGGCCTATGAAAATCTTGGATGTATTTGGAGGAGTTGTATTGGTAAAACTATATTCAAAATATGACAGTGATTCCCATGCCATCAGAAGATTTTGTAAGGATTATTCTATGAAAAATTATATATTTGTTAGGGTATTTTTTTAACTTCAAAATAGTCATGAAATACGTCATATGTTTGACTCATTCATTGAATAGAGGTTCATGTCATGTGGAGAAGATCTTAATTTTCTCATAAAACTTTTAATGTTCAATTATTTATGTGAAGGGTGATGTTGATTTATAAATGGATAAAGTTAGATTTCAAATAATCTCTCTAGGAGACACTCATGTCATGAATCGATATGTCACACTATAATAGGATCTGGATGGATATTTTTCTTTTTGACTAGTTGAGATTTTTTATCTTAAATATAGATGCTTCACCATGATGATTTTAGGGTGAATGTTAGTGGTGCATACAAAATGTGTCACATGTTTTGAAATGTATATTATTCCCTACCATGTTTTAAAGATAAAAATTAATTTTCAGTTCCACAATCCAATTCTCATATAGAGTAATAAAACACATTTTGAATTGACAAGAAGTTATTCAGCTAAAATTATGTATCCCGGGATCACTCTATTAAGGTTGAATTCATTATATAAAGATATCCTAATTCATGTTATTCACACCACAAAAACATGCTCAAGTAATGAGGGTGTAGTTTTGAAAAATAACTATAGATTTATTGGAATATAAATGAGAGAGTTATGAATTAGGGTTTAAGGGACCTACATAGTCAAAATGGCCATGCCTAAACCATTTAGTACACATGGAGTAATGATGAATGGTTTAATAAAGGAAAATTAATTCAAATCATTGAATTAATAATTTCATTTATAAGTAGTTTCATTGAGTTATAGAAGATATTAAAATAAAATTAATTCTTCAGCTAGTGGGTCTTAATTATATAATGATAAAGGTTGTGTTTAATAGGTTTCAATTATCAATAATGTGGTTCTGTAAATATCTATAAAACTAAATATCAATAAGAAAACTTTATATAAATAATTCACATTGGAAGTTCATCAATACGTTCATAATTGTAAACATTGATTTATTTATATCTTATTATCAATAATTTTAGAGTTATAAGATCATCTTAGAATTATTATTGATCACCTATTGCTTAGTAATAGAAGTGGGTGCCTTTCTATGAAGAACAATATTGAATTATTCAAACTAGTTTTGGATAGTGAATTTGAAGGTTTATTGAGAGTGATCCATTTTATATTCACATATAAAGAAATAAACTAGGTGTATTGTGTTCATTAATAAATTTATGATCTCATTCTACATTGATTATAGGAGTTTGGGTGAACCCATTAAAACTATATGTGTTTACTTTGTATCTTTATTCACTGACGAGATATATATTTTCTAGAGAAATAAGTTTCCCTTATAAGGAGATAACACTATCATGATCAAGGAAGGAATATTCATAAACTACAACAACCATATTTACCCCTTCTCAATGTTTATTCCTAAAATAGTGAAAAATAATTGGTATTAGGGAAACTGTTTGGGGAGAATTATTTTCTATCATAGAAGCATGGAGGTAGTTGTAGTTTCCAATCATAAAGGAATACCCATTTTAGAAGGAAACGATTGTCAATTGTGGATAAAATAGAATGAAACACAAAATTCATTCATTGGGAATGGATACTTTCATAATGTATATGAATTTTATTATAACTAGTATATAAAATATATTTTTAGTATAATATTTTACATGAATATTAATGTTGATTCTATGGATCTGAATGCACTTGAGTGGGGGAGCATATTCTAACCCCATATATACCATATTAATGTCATGAAAACACTCTCATTCTATTTTAAAAATACTTCTAAATATAAATAAAGGCAATTCAAATGTTCAGGAGGAGGAGTTGAAAGTATTGTGAAATGAATATATAAATTTAAGGATATTCTCAAATAAAATAGTTGTTTCCTTATTTGATCAAAAAAATCTATGTTTGAGATATATTTGAGCTTGGAGAGGACATGGACGATGAAATAACATATAAAATAATCCTTAAAATACTACCTCTATTTTCAATGAGAGGGTATTGGAGTAAGAAGATAAATACCCAGAGGAGGTAACATTGAAAAATATCCAGAGTTATTTCATTACATAAAAGGAAAGGAACAAGAACAATCTATCAATGATAATTGGTAATTATCAAGATATATAATTCTAGGATATGATAAAACTCATGATAGAGGATGATCCAAAATATAATTATGATGATAAGGTAATTTCCTTCCATTACTATA
The DNA here is from genome assembly GCA_963277665.1 of Viscum album. Classification (NCBI taxonomy): domain Eukaryota; kingdom Viridiplantae; phylum Streptophyta; class Magnoliopsida; order Santalales; family Viscaceae; genus Viscum; species Viscum album. The sequence goes on from OY728159.1 coordinate 1,082,727,980, forward strand.
ACCTTGAAATAATAAAATAGAAATATCAATGTAGGATTTCACTTTTTTTTTCATACATGGTAATGTAGAGAATATTGTTACTAAGGGTTATAAAAAAATTCCAGATAATGATGCAGAGAAAGAATATATGAAAACCCTTTCAAGGGTGAATAATGTTATAGAAAATGGTAGTACAAATTTTTTGAAAATATATAATTTTGTCACAAGATATTGAAATATCAAAAGAGTTAGGAGTGGAAGAAGTGAAGGACTATATTGAAATTGGTGAAGAGGTTATGGTTGTTGTTTAACATAATTTATAATTCATAAATATTTATGATGAAGGTGATTAAATTGGAGGAATACTTGATCATGATTTCAATCTCAAGGAATCCCTTGAATGAATTGATATATGGAAGAATAAAAAAACAATCTTAATGGATTTTTATTGAATTTAATATCTATATGCATCACTATGAAGAGGGGATGTCGGAGTTAAGGACAGATATTGAAAACGAATTATAAAATTCTAGAAACTTATTGATTGGTGCCAATATAAGGTACAAAGTTGAAGAGAATTACTGAATAATTGATGGGAAATTTAAATTAGTGAATTATTGAGTTAAAATAGTTAATTAGAATAAAAGAGAATTCATGATGTGTTAGTGGATATTTGATGACTAGGAAATACTCCACGATCCCTTTTATGAAACAAGTATTTTCAAGCACATCAATAACTAATTAAGTTCAAGAGTTATTTAAAAAAGTAGTTAAAACTATTCTGGGCATTCATTATTTCAAATATAATTGATAAAACAATTTCATAGGATAATCATAATAATATTTTAGTCATGGTTGGTTTTAAACCATGAGAACTAACACCTATAAGGTAGTTGGATTTTCTTGACACTCAAAATAATAATTTTAATTAATAAAAGGATGATAAGATGACAAAAAATAGTTTTTATTTCTATTAAAATTGGTTCATACCCAATATGTGTGATTTATTATGAAATGAATCTTATTAGAGCATGAGTGGAAAAAATGGAAAAAAATTCTTCCCATATCGTGATTTTAATGGATAATATTTTTTATATTAAATATTACATAAAAAGGAACTAATTTATGCATCCAATGTTTAAAAGAAGAAATAAAGGGGGACCCTGAAGCTGGTATATGATAACTGAAAACATCTCAAAATAAGATAAAAACTCAAAAAATATTTTTAGTCTTTGAAGATAAAGATAATTCCACTGAGATGAATGATGACTAGCTTTATCCACCATCAGAAAAGGTGGACTAATGGTCCTAGGTAAATAAAAGGATATTTTAGAAGTCAAATACGTGTTAAAGTTTATTAATGGAGATAAAAACGTCTACAACAAGGATTTTGGATAGTGGGTGTACTTATCATATTACTAGAAATAAAGAGTTCATCATAGGTATCAAATATGATAAAGATTTAATTTTCTATTTATTTTAATGATGAGGGACTCAAAATTATTTTCATTCATAATTTCATGGTTATTGGAAAATATTTTATTCAGTTTATTGTTTACTTATTTAAAGGTATTATTCACATTTTTCTATGTGTATGTAAATTATGCTACTCAAAAATTGCAGTGAAAATAAATAAAAGTACATGCACTGTCAAAATAATTGAAGGGATAATTATTTTTCAATGATTTTAATCAAAGTCGAATATTTACCTAATTGGTGAATATAATAGATTCATTTTTCCAAAAAAAAGTAAAGTCAACAATAACATACACTTCTAGTCTATTTTATCGAAAAAGCTTTGGGGAACTTGTTAAAAAATGAAAAATCTCAAGATACTCTAGTATTACATATGATCAAACTGATGTTTCTAATTCCAATAAAAATGGAATGATTTTTTATAAAACCTATAAACCAATTAAAGGAAAATCATAAATATTTCAATAGTAAGTTCTTGTAGACAAGTGTGGGATAATAATACCCAAACTCAGATGGGAAGAGGCACTTTTTCATTTTAATTAATGAATATAGTAGGATATATTAGGATATGTCTATCACAAAAAAATATTATGTATTATAGTACACCACTAAATATAAAATAAATGATAAAAGGATGAATGTTATAAAAATTTTAAAACTTTAAACTGATAATGGAACAAAATTAACCAACAAAAATGTGGAATAACATATAAAAAATTATGGGATTCAACATCAGGTTTCAATGGTGAAGAAACCACAATAAAACATATTTATTGAGAAGAGAAACTAAATTATAAATAATATGTCTCAATCTATGATTATTTATTAGAACCTACTGGATTCATATTGGATGAAATCCATGATCACCTTAGAGTACATATCTAGTATGGCCTTTCTATTTTTGAATGAGGATAAGATCCCCTATGAAATTTATTATGGAAAAAAGTCGACACTTAAATAATTTGAAATAATTTTTTGTAAGTGTTTAATTATATATAATGTGATTAATATAAAGTGTATTATTTTTTGTGATGAATAAAATTTTCATTGATATTTTTCTATCATAAAATCTTATATGTTCCACAATAAAGGGTTTAGTAAAATTTTATAAATCTGATATGTAAGATCCCAACCTTTTCAAGAGTTGCCTCAGACTTGTTTATAGGAACTATTTTGTTAAAATTTGAGTTATTTATGTTGGATTGGTACCTTGAATTGTGTTCATTAGAGTTTTGATAATAATCTTAGAAAAATGGGTTGTGTACGGTAGGCACATGGTTAGAGAAAAGCATGCACTCCAGCCAATAAAACCGCGAAACACTAGACACTAGGGGTTCACATAGATGGCACTTGGTTTTTCAAACTGTGAACTCTAAAAGGATAAACTGTTATTACCAAAAACAATAGGTGCATTACTGTCACACTATTAGGGAAAACATTGTGCCCTGGGTAGAAAACTATATGTGGGAATTAATTAAGACCGCACATAGTTCTTAAAATTCCCCCAAGATCCAAAACTAACCTATTTTGACCCAAATTCGACCCGAGGCCCTCTTTTAAATTTTGGGAGCTTTCTAGATGAATTTTAGGCCTTTATGGACTCCATTCTATGTGTGTCAAATCCCAGATTGAAGGCTACTTCTCTTCTGATAAGTGGAATCTTCTCTCATTCTTCCCTCATTAATCCCCCATTATTTCTATTTCCTTTATGTGATATAATCCACTATATTTGATAGATATATATCGATTCAATGAAATCTATATCTATGATTTTATATTTATATTTATTTTTTCATGATATTTTTTTCTTTATTCATGATTTTGTGTTTTGATATTTTGATCTATATTTACGTCATTGCACCTCTCAATTTATGGGGACTTCTATTAGGTGATTATTATTTGAAAATTTGATTTATGTGGTCTAATATTCAATTCCAATAGTTTTAATATTAATACATGTATGCATGTTTTATGATTTCTAGAGTTATTTAAAAATTTTAATTGTTAAATTATGTTATTTAACATGCCCAATTGATTAATTGATTTATGTTTGAAATTTATAGTTAATTGGATAGTTACTCATGGGATTAAGGGGTTGCCCAATTTGATGATTAATTGGGGATTTAATCATTGGTTTATGGGGATGCGTAATTATATAATCAATGGATGAATTAATTATTAAATTTATGGATTTTTTATTTAGATAATGGCCAATTGATTAATTAGATAAATTGTTGAAATGCATGACTAGTTGGGGAGTTTATTATGAGGCTATAGGGATACCAATTTAGAGAGTTAATTGGAAAATTAATTATGACTATTAGGGGATTCCCATTTGTATATTTAATTATAGGATTTGTTATAATATTTAGGGATATGTGTTTTAGATAATTAATCGGGGGGATTAATTATGAGATATTGATATAATTGGTTTGAGATAATGAAATGATGAATTATTTATGAAAAATTGAGATATATGATTTGATATAGTTGATGGTAGATTAATTATGAGATATTGATGCCATGGGTTGAGATAATTAATAGTAGATTAATTAAGAGAAATTAGAATGGTGACTATGATAAATTAATTGATTAATTAATTAATGGTTGAAGAGATATTGGTAATATTGTGATATTTCTTATTATGTGAAATAAATATGGTAAATAGTAACATAGAAATTTGGTCAGATATTATAAATGGTAACATTCTCATTAAATGAAGTGTTATTAAATGGTAAATGTTAACATGGACATTTATCCAATTGTTATGAATGGTAACATGCTCATTCAATTATGGGTTATATAATGGTGAATGGTAACATGTACATTCAGAAAATTATTACGAATGATAACATAGACATTCACTTGTAATATAACTTGTGAATAGAATATATTTTTACATGGTATGAAGCAGGTATTCAGGTTCACGTTCCCTTATGTGATAAAATAAAGAATATATAATAAAGTGATAAACTATTTACTTATGCATTATATTTCATTCTTTGTATAATGGAATATACTATTATTTACTAGAATAGTTTTAGACATTATTTATTATGGCCTTCTATGTTTTACTCATACCCTACATGGGATCCTTGATCAGTACTCTAATAGAATTTATCTTTTCATGACATGTTAATGGAAAACACCTAGAGATAGATTGCTGATTTTGGGATAGAGCTTAGATGATGGAACCAGATATGGTTTGAGACCCACTTGGGAGTCATCAGTGCCTTTATTTTCATTTTTCAATTTTTCCACTTCACAATTACATTACCATTTAATTTTTGTCTATTTTAGTTTTAAATTGTATTTCCTGATTTAATATCATGATATATTATAACTATTTATATTTATATATATTCTACCACAATTGTTTATTATTTACACTAGTGCATTAATCTGATAAAAGAGGGTATTGTCTCCCCATGAATGAATTATTTAACCCTTACTTCTAGTCGGTAACCTCTGGCATATGGATAATTTCACTTGATGTCATGTGGTGAACCATCTTGGGGCACTAGTGCATAGATCCTAGGCCGTAATGTTACAAAGTGGTATCATAGATCAAGTTTTATTTTCTTCATTTTTGTATTAATATTGTAGAGATTTGGAAATGATAATAAGAATATTCGATTATTTTTATGAGATCATGTATGGGTGTTACAAACCCACATATGGGGGGAGGGGAACCCAATTACTTAATGGGGTATTATTGTTATTGTAGTTTTCTAATACAGTTGAAAATTATTTCACCTTGGGTGATTCACTTATTGTGTGATGTAATTTTTTTTAGAATTATTGAGAATTGAATTATGGCACCAGATAGAATGTTAATTGAGTCTACAAGAATCATTCTATGCTTTTTGGGTTATTTTGTGACATGCACCATTTTAGGCATGCATGGGAAAACTAGTTATGGGTATATTGTTGAATTGGAATTGTTTTCCATTTCTCACGATGTTGATTTGAAAAGGGTACCTAATGTTAAATAGAGAATATTAAAATGAAGAAAAATATGAATAAATGGGTGAATAAATAATAAACTTGCTATGAATGTTTTTAACATTATTAACTAGGACCTAGGTGTAGGACGGTTAGTGGTAGTAATATCTCCTCAGCTTTGACTGCAAGGAGAGGTTTGTGAAATGAATTGTTGTTAGTTAATGTGATTATTTTCCTTAATTAAATGTGATAAAGTTGTGTTATGAGTATTAATATGTGTGTTTTAAATTGTGTCATATGCCTCCAAACTGATGCATATTAAGAGGACGATATGAGGGCATGGATGGAGATGGTCAACCAATAGTGGAACCCGAGAAACTAGTAGTTCATTTTGACAAAATAGGGGATAAGTTATGATAGAACTTTGTTCACTTTATGAAATTAACGAAAAGAGACTCAAGGTGGGATGAGAATAGAATGTATCACATAATTAGGGTGTTTAATATGTAGCACCCTTCATGTTTTACTAGAGAGTGTGGACATGAGGGAGGTGAGTTTTGGGTTGAGTCAATTCAGATGATACTTGACCACTTGGAGACACCTTCTAGGGGGAGGGTCAAGTTGGAAACTTATATTCTATGACTATCAGTGAAGTTTTGGAAGGAAATTCATGTGTGTACTGGACATGTTTATGGAATTCTATGAAATAATTTCTTCAAGAAGTTATTGGAGAACTTATATTCAAAGGTACTGAGGTGGGACAAAGCAGAAAAATTCCTGCGGTTAACTCAAGGGAGAATGATTATGATAGATTATGTTGGAAACTTCATAGATATGCAGTGCTTTACTCTTATGTGTAGAAGGAGATGAGATAGCTATGACTAGATGATTTTATTATGAACATATGTGAGAGATTAAGTCCCACATAAACCTATTTAGATTAAAGATGTATGTTAAGGTGGTGGATCTGGATCTCATAGGTGAGGGGAACCCGTGTGAGGCTTCTATTGTAGACCAGGTGTTTTCAGCTGGATGATCAAGTGGTATTATGTTTTAGAGAAGGAAGCATCTCTATGATAACTTTATCCATAGCAGTGGAAAATAGAGTGGTCGGAGGGGGGAGGGAGTATGTTACACATGACCTTTATCTAGTGATTTTACACTAGTGTGGTAGGCTATGATACTATAGTTGACACTATCCCAAACCATCAGTGGAGTGTAGATCTTCTGGAAATATGGGGCGTATATAGAAATTCTTCAGGTCATAGTGACAAATGGTTACTGATGGTGAATCTAGAAAAAACTAGGGTGTAGGAAGGGGATCTTTTGTACCTTATAGTTATGGAAGCTGGAGTTCTATAGGCCATGGAAGCAGATGCAGTGAACATGGTGCTTCTGTGAAAGAGTTCCCATATTAGCTGAGTGGTGAAACTCAAGGAGTTAGATATCAACACAAGGAAGAGGGGAAAAAAACTTTATGCAGTGCAACCAACACTTGTGGATAGTGAGGTAATACCATCAAAAGTGAGAGGTACTATTCTTATATATTATACATTATCTAGTACCATATTTGATATTGTTTCATTTCATTCCTTTATATATGCAAAACTTGTAAACAGTTTGATCTTGGAAGAGGATTTTGGGAGCGGGAAAATGAAGATAGATACATTGTTTGGAGTATAGTCTTGAGAAATATGTTTACATAGAGGATGTTCTCTTGAGATTGGGTATTACTATTTTCTATGGGATCTATATAACCTAAACATGTCAGGCTTTGATCTAATTATGGGATTATACTTGCTTCTCACATACCGAGACCACATAGACTGTTACCAAAGGAGAGTGTCCTATACGTCTCCGGAGGTTGACAATAATCTTCACCGTGGAGTGTGGGATATCTAGGAAGGCTATGTAGGGCCAACTACTCAAAAACTGGGAGATCTCATAGCCCATGTTTCTAGTTTGTTGCTGGACTATGGATGTATGAAACATGATATCTTTCAAAACATAGTGAAATAGTTTCAGCACTTTTTTCCAGAAAATTTTTGAAGGATTCTACCAAAGAGAGATGTGGAATTCACTATTGAGAACCTGCTAGTGGGTGATCCAGTTTCCATTACACCATACAAAATGGAACTGATAGAGCTTTAAGAACTCGCAACTCAGCTGGAGAAGTTAGGGGATTAATGAATTTATCCTTTTAGGTACATCACCTTGGGGATCACCTGTATTTTTTTCAAAGAAAGTTTACAAGAGTTTGTGATAATGTGTCTATTGCTGAAAGTTGAACAAGATGAAAATAAGGAACCAATATCACATTCCATGCATCAATGATCTATTTGACTAGTCAAGATGGGATTGTTTGTTATGAAAGATCAACTTGAGATCAGCGTATCATCAGTTTAGAGTTTTTCTTTTGATATACAAAGGACTTATTTCAAGAGTAGGTATGGCCTATATTAGTTTGTCATGATGTATTTTGGGTGAAGAACTCACCGGTAGTGATTAGGGAATTGATGAACAAAATAATTCATTCGCACTATGACCTGTTTGTTGTGGTATTCATTAATGAAATCATGGCCTACTCTAAGAATCGTTATGATCATGTCCAACATCTTGACATCATCCTGAGTACACTAAGCTCACATCATATATATGCCGAGATATATAAGTGTCAATTCTAGATTTATCAAGTACACTTCATGTAAAACCCCGACCCCAGTTACCGTGAGTCAGTGCATTATTACATAACATTGGCATGATATAAAAAATCATGTCCTGAAAGACCGATCAGTTTAGTATCCTTGGAAGTACTAGACACATTCATATGTTTTACATTACATCATGAAATAAAAATATATACAACATTTTGTCCCCTTTTGAACACAATTATATCCTTAACCTATCCCTATAGGTAAATCATAAAATACTTCTTCAAATCCTTAGAAAAATAAAACATAGAAAGGGGTGAGCTCAGATGCTCAGTAAGGATAACAATATAGCGAAAACATTCATAAATAAGCATAAAAATTTAAGGCAATGTATTAGACTAAAACAAAAGCTTTTTAAATTTAAACTTCAGCATAATATGGAAAAGATAAAATCAAATAATTCCATTTACATATTAACATGGATATTATACTGGTCGAATAATCACATGAAATATGAATAGACACTTTCATAATGATGGAATGCATAATGCAAAACTTTATAACCACATAGTCAAGGCCTTATGCCAAGAATACAAATAATATTTTGTCAAGGCCTTGTGAAAAGACACTAGTTTGTCTCATGAGACCTACCGATGCATCGAGGAGCTATACCGGGCTCCACCCGTCACTTACTAAGTCCAATGCATTCCTCATATGAAAAAGTTAAAATATAACATAAACAGTCATATTAAAACTAGCATACGAAATGTCAACACTTTATCCATAAACCATGAATGGTGTAAAAATAACACATCCACATTCAAACATATCAAAAAACTTTCAATACAATATGGAAGTTTTGTATCATAATTAATCAACTTCAAACAAGCTTAAAATCCATCAAAGGGTGTTGACATAGATGAAGTAAATACTTTTTAAGAGAAATATCTCTTTCTATTTTATAATCATTTAAAAGTCATATAATTAAAAAATAAAACATTTATTTTGAAAATATTCTTATAATATTGTATGGGAAGCTTCGACGATGTTATAATGGAGGAAAATATCCTCACCCATCATATATGTTAAAAAAAGACATTCTTACCTTAACATTGTCGAAAAGGTCATAAAGTACCTTGTTTGGAAAATGATGGAAAGATTTATTTCAAAAAATATAAGGTCAAATAAGTATATAAATGACTTTAATCCATAGTCTAGTAAATGATAAAAATGTTTTGAAATACATTTTTAAGAAAACACAGATGTGGATGATAAAGAGGTCCTAGTAGATACTTACGTAAAAACAACCTCAGATAATAAAGATATTGTGAAATTAACCCTTACCTTTTACTGTTCCTTAGTCGATGTTATTTTAACCTCATGTATAATTGTTAAAAAACTATTATTAAATTATACCAGAACTATATACATAAATATGATATCATATATGATCTTATAATATTTATTTGTTAGTAATATTTTAGTAGTATCATCCTTTCAGGTGTTAACTGATTTGTTTTTCTTTATATGGTTGGTTACATAAGACATGTCTGTTATTGATAGGATGTATTTGATTCATCTAAAAAATGATATTACATTTATAAAATTTTTTTTAATCATAAAATGAAAATTATTCTTGAATGATTACGATGGGAAATGAATCTCATCATGTTCATTGAGACAATAATCCGTACATATGCACCAATGACAATATCATTATATTGACGGAGAAATCATATGTAATTGGATTGTATATCATATATATAGAATCATTAAAATGTTATATTTATTATTAAATCAGTTATAGTCCTTATTATACCCATTCAAATAATGAAGTGTTTGAATAACAAACTACACCACGACGTGGAGACGGTAATCCGTACGTATGCACGTATGGTGACTTTTTAATTTAGAGGATGGATAGAATAATTAATATGGTTGTAACATTTTTATAATAACATCAAAGTATATAGAATATACTGGATTTATTAATTTAGAATGGAAACAACAAATAAATATGAAGTGGAAGTAGAAAAGAACTCGAAAGAGGTGATGAAATATTTACCTCTTCTTCGGGTTCTTCCTTTTTATTTCATCAAAAGGGATCCTTAGGATGGATTTCAGACCAAAGAAAGGCCTCTAGGATAAAGGGAGGAAAGTTGGGAGGATATTTGGGCAGGTTTTGGCTGAGCCAAATGGCTTTGGAGTTGTTAAATTAAGAGAATAAGAAGTACCCTTTTATAAGAGAGGTGAGGATCACTTTAGGAAAGGCTTGAAATATTATTTTATAATAAAATCATTTTCGGATTATAATGGATCCAGTATGATTTATTTATTGTATAAGGTGGGTATGGGTCAAAAAACACTCAACCAATAGGTTTTAGACATGTTTTGATTACCATATTAACCTTATATTTTATATTTAACTCTTAGTTAAATAGTTTGTCATTTACCATGTCTCATTGTATTTTTATATTATATTGTTCATAACCTTACTATAAACTTCGAAGAGAACCCCAAGTGGTTTATTATTAATGTATATAACTTTATCTAAGTCTTTTGGACGAAACTTATATTTTTAGGAATATTATATCAATTAATAATATAATATTTGTTTTAAAAACTCAATAATGTCAATTATGACACTATTTAGTATTTGATTTTTTGTGAAAATCATAACAGCTTGATTACATAGAAAAAAATTATTTAATCAATCATAACATGTAATATTAATGTATAAAATTAGTGTAATTCATCAAAAGTTTCAATTTACATTTATTTAAATATTTATAATATCAATTATTTTAATCTTTCTTCAATAAGTTTATTACTGCATCATCATTGTGTCATAAATAAATTAAATTTTTTAATTTCTAAAAATTATAAATAAAATACCATTACATAGGAAATTTTTTTATATTTCTAATAAATATTTATAGTTGAATTCATATTGTGTGTATCTTTATATTACAAATGGTTTAGTTATTATACTTTGAATTTAACTCTTTTAACTCTTCTTTAAATAAATTAATAATAAATGTTATAATCTAATCCAAGTGGACCAAAGAGGATACATTTTTATTCCTAATGTTATTTTGGGTCGATTATACTTATCCAATAGAGTTAGGACATGTGTTAGGATAATTATGATATCATTTTTACCCTTAATTACCCAATTTACTTTTAACCGTGGTAAATAAAAGTTAAAAGTCACTATTCACAAAAAATTATTTTCATCTTATTGAAACACATTTTACTTATATATTTCAACTGTGTCTCTCAGATGTTTGAAATTCAACTCACAGATGTGGTAAAATTAAGTTTTATGCAAATTTGCAAATGCTCATAGGAGGTGGGTAAAAGACGGTAAAAAGTTCAATAGTTTTTTTATATCTAAACTTATTATAAAATTACTCCAATGAATTACATTGAACTTATATAGGTATTATGTATCTTTTTTTTGTACTAAAATAAATTTAAATTATATAAAAAATTATTTAAATACAAAATTCGGTTTTAACCAATAACGTAGTGTTTTTCACTATTCATCAAAAATTGAATGTTTTTAGAAAAATACCAAAAATTCACACTAATGTAATTTTGATATTCAGAATCCCAAAATCAAGTCCAATTTGAACAATAAAATTTTAAAACATAAAAAAGTGGGTATTACTATTCATAACGACTAGTTTGATTGGTCGTAGTGTGTTAGAATCTCGATGTTGCGTATAATGTAAGCTATTGCATTATTCAAAGGGAAACGTACCGTGGAAGCTTGGGGTGTTACACTTCATGGGACACATAATATTAGAGGAAGGTGTGTTTGTGGATCCTGAGAAGGTTCATGGAGTGGTTTATTGGGAGCATCCCAAGTAATTATTTTATATCTGTGGCATTTTCGGCTTAGCTATATATTATTAAACATTCATCCAGGAGTTTTTATGATTGGAAGCATCAATTTTGGCTTAAACAAAAGTGTGATAATGTTTTATTGGTTATAAGCATGTGATAATTCCTTCTCGGAGTTGAATAAGCACTTAACATTGGAACTAATGTTAACCATACCCGTGATAGTTTAGAGACACAAAGATTGACATACATGGACATTACATTACTTTTGGGGAATACATAATACATCACAAAACAAATGCCCAATGACCGTATTATTTTAGTGTATTTGGAAACTCGGAACATAATCATCTAATCATGGTGAAAGATTCTTCAACATCTCCCATAGAGATATTCTTTTTTTCCTACCTAAAACAGTCCTTTATATCCTGGGGGAAAAGAAAACATAAAAATGGTGATCACAAATGCTCAGTAAGGGTAAACATGTAAACATAAAACAATCCCTAAACATTTTAACGTAAGAAGATGAACATAAAACAAAAAAATAATGAGTAATGACATAAATCTTGACAATTCGTAAGGCATAGATCATAAAGGAAAATTAATCATGATAAATAACATGGGAACAAAACATGGAATTGTGGAAAACCATTAAGCACATGATATGATTTCCATAGTAGCCAAGGCATTGCTGCCAATACCATCATAGTGGACAAAGTCACTTACTGAATCGTGTTCACTTCTCATTCCAGCCCTGTATCACTGAACTGGATTAACCTTCTATTCCATCCATGTCTATCTCATGAGATATAAATATATAACCAATGCATTGGAGGGAGATATAGGTCCCACCCATCTCATAATGAAATCATTCTTACGTGTTCCATAATATAAACATAAATCCTTCATCATAACCCAAAGAATAAAATGGGTTTCATAAACATCATCCCATAATAACATAATCCATATAAAACAAATGGATATCATTTCATCATAAGAAAAATGAAACCATGTAAATAATAGAGACATTATACTTGAAACATTCCCATATGAAATAATTTCATCTTATATGGAAAATGGTTTTGATAAAACACTTAAAATGAATTCTTGAAAAAAATATCCTTTCTTCTTCAAAATCAATTTATTTTCACAAAATACCATGCAATTTTAAAAGAAAAGGATTTTGTCAAAAATAGTCATGAAATATTTTAGAGTAATCTTCATGAAAATAAGGCGTTATTAAACCGTAAAAATCCATTAATTCCATATAAGTTAAAAAAACATTCACCTCGAACTTTTTTCGGAAATGTCAAAAAAGTTCCTCGTATGGTAGAAAAAGAAAGTTTCCTTCCATAACATGTGGTAAAAGTCCAAAATGGGTAAAAATAAATTAATAATACATGAAAACATTTTTAGAAAACATGGACATGGATTATAACAATAACCCCAGTAAATACTTACGAATAACAATCTCGGATAAGAACGAGATTGGAATAGTTATCCCTTACCTTATGTCCAATTTCTTCTGTATGAGTTCGAGACTCCTGTATAGTGGGTATAAACATATTATTATCTTGTAACATAATCATAATAATATTTATGATATCATATATTATTCACTTATGAATTTATATTAACAGTTTATTTGTCAATTCCATGTTAAATCAGTGTTTTGGGAAAAGTCATTTCATTTATCGTACGTGTTTGGACTTGTTGTTCTCAATATTATTATTAATTATATCCTGATTTACTTACTTATAGAATGTAAATCATTATTTATATATCATATATATATATATATCCAGTATATATATATAATATATAGATAAATGAAATGAAATACACCGTTCATGGAGACGGTAGGACGTACGTACGCATGAACGATGTTTTCCATTCCTTATTGACTTGAATGGAAGTAAGTAGATGAAATATATATGTATATAGATACATGAATATAGTAGCTTTATTATTTCATATATTTCATTATCATTATTTATATATACTTTATAATCATTCTTGAATGGTTAACATGGATAATGAATCTTATTGCGTCGTGGAGACGGTAATCCGTGTGTATGCACGAGCGATGATATCATTCCCATAATTATTGAATGGAATTGGAGTGGATGATATAATATCTAAGAACATTTATCATGTTATAAGAATCATATATAGTTATTCTTTCACCATTATACCCATCCAAGTAAGGTGGTGTTAGAAAAACATATTACACCACAACGTGGAGACGGTATTCCGTACATACGCACGAGCGGTGATTTAGTTTTTCATATGATGGATAGAAGGTGAAATAGGGTTGTTTAATATTTATAATAACATATAATTATATAAATAATACTTATGTTATTACTTTTTAATGAAACAACTAAATAAGAGGATGTAGAAGAAGAAATAAACTTGAAAGAATCAGTAGAAGAGATTACCTCTTCTTGGACGTGCCTCTTTTAAACTTCCTCTTAGAGAACTAGAGTTGGTATTTTGAGAAGACCATAACTTCTATGATATAACTAGAGAGGTTTAAAATATAAATAGTAAGGGTTTGGCCAAGCTTGAAGGCTCCAAATTGTGTAAAGAGGAGAGGGAGGAGGTTCCCTTTTATAAGAAGGGTGAGGGGAACCTTAGAAAAAACTTAAAATATTATTTTTTTAATAAATTAATATTCAGTTTATAATGTCCCCAAAGTGACTTATTTAGAGTCTAGGGTGGGGATGGGTCGAAACAATATCAACAAATAGGTTTTAGAAAAGTTTAGGTTACCATTTTAACCTTATCATTTAGATTTAACTCTAAGTTAAATAATTTAACTTTTACCGTGTCTTCTTGTATTCCTACACAATATGGTTAATAAACTTACTATAAACTACTAATAGAACCCAAATTGATTCATTAATGTCATATATATTATTATATAAGTATTTTGGAAGAACCATATATTTTTAGGACCATTATATCAATTAATAATATAATATTTGTTTTAAAAACTCATTTATGTCAATTTTGACACTATTTGGTATTTTGTTTTCTCTAAATTCATAACATCATCATTACTTTGAACAAAATTAATCTAACCAACCATAATATGTTATAATAATCTATAAAATTAGTGTAATTCATAAAAAGTTTCAAATTACATTTATTTGGGTATTTTTAATATCAATTATGTTAATATTTCATTAATAAGGTAATTACTGCATCATCATTGTGTCATAAAGAAATTAATTTATTTAATGTCTAAATCTATAAATAAAATAAAATTATTTATGATATTATTTTAGTTTCTAATGAATATTTATAGTCTAATTTATCTTATCTATATCCCTATATTAAAAATGTTTTAGTTATTAAACATTGATTTTAACTCTTTTAACTCTTCTTTAAATAAAATAATAATTAGTGTCCTAATCTAATTTAAGTGGAACTAAATGGTAATATTTTATTCCTATGGTTATTTTCGGTCGAATTACACTTATCCAATAGAATTAGTACATGTGTTAGGGTAATAATAATATCATTTTTACCCTTAATTACCCTATTTACTTTTAACTGTGGTAAATAAAAGCAAAAAGTTACTATTCACCAAAAAAAATTCATCTTATTGAACCACATTTTACTCTTTGATATTAACCATGTCTCTCGGATTTTTGAAATTCAACTCAAAGAAGCGGTAAAATTAAGTTTTATGTACAATTTCAAATGCTCCTAGGCAGTGGGTAAAAGACGGTAACAAGTTCAATAAAATTTTTATATATCTATATTATTATAAAATGACTCAAATTAATTAAATTGAACATATATAGGTATTATTTATCTATTTTTACATAAACAAATTTAAATAAAATAAATTATTATTTAATTAAAAAGGCGGTTTTAACCAATAACTTAGTGTTTTCACTATTCATCAAAATTTGAAAGTTTTCAGAAAAATATCAAAAATTCACCCTAGGATAATTTCAATATTCCGAATCCAAAAATGAGGTCCGTTTTGAAAGATAAAATTTATAAAATTTCAAAAATTGGGTATTACTATTCATAATGGTGAGTTTATATAATATTTTAATAACTTATCGCTGTTTAGTGAAACTCGGTATTGCGTACAACACACGCTATCATGGAAGGCCATGATTGATTGTAATGTAATCTAAGTCAGGGTTGTGTGTAGATCAAGATTATTTTATTGTTTCATATAATAGAATCCAACCATATTTCATTTATACATTGAATATATATATATTTATATAGACACTCAATGTTGCGTAGAATAACTTCTATCAAACGAACTTGAAATTGTTTGTAACACAATAAAAGAATAGTATTGCGTATACTGCAAGATAATACAGTGTTACATATAACTCAATATAATATTGGTGTAGCATACAACACAATACATTAAATAAATTAAAAAGACTACTTCTCATAAAATCTCAGGGTGTTACATTCTACCCCCCCTTAAAATGAATTTCTCCCTCAAAATTCGTCGAGGTTATAAATTATTTACTACTTGAATGTTTATTTCATATAAACCCACATCATAAAAAGGAATACTAAATCATCATTTTAAAAATGAACGTTAGAAACATAAAAAATACCCAAAGTAACTCATCACTGGGTTTCCACATATGAGAATATAGGTGAAAATATGGATATGGAAGAGAAATCTAACCATCACGTTCTAATAGAGAGTGGTAGAGAACATCGCTATGAAAAATCCAACAATCACAAAGCCATAAATTTGTGATGATCTAAGGTACCATCTGATTCATCGGATATGAGGGTACTAGGACAACATTTTTGGTTTTCAATATCATTTTCTTAAAGTTGAAAATTTTGAATTAGAAGAAATACTTACTTGATTTTGGTACAATCTCACCGTTGGTCATTCCATGAACAATTTCCACATCATATCTTAATGAAATTAAGTTGAATTTTTCATTCGTGAAGTGTTAGCAGATCATGTGATATAATTATGGGTCATTCCATCTGTCTCAAACAAAAGGTTAGGAAAAGTCATCAAATATACATAAGTCCATCTATGGTGAGGTTAATCATATATGATTTCAAAAATCGACTTACACTTCATCTATCATACCGCTTAATAAAATAAAACTATTTTCTACTAACCAAGGACTTCCTGTAGGCTAGAGGTAGGTGATAAAGGCCTGTCGCACTTCGGTTTTGGTTTTGATTCCCGCAATCTTGTCTCATGCGACGCGTTGTCGCTCGTCCTGTAGGTTGTCCCTTTTTCTAAAACTACACTATTATGACATTCCAGAAATAATATCGAAAAAATGTTCTATCCTTAAACAATAATATCTGATATCCAACATTATCCATTCCAATCTTTAGGCTTATCCAAAATACATATGTCCAATCTCATAGTATAAGGAAAATGATTACTTGAATGGTCACATAATAAGAACGTGAATACCATCATTTATCCCCCATATATCATAAGATATATCTTATTGGTCACATTCTAAACATGTGAATACCTTAATCATGTATTCTTTTGAAACATGAATTACCATAGAACCTTAGTGAAAACATGAATTCTGTCAAAAGTTAACTCTTTCCACATACCAAAATCCCAAAATTTATATATACTCAAACCATGATATTACTTTGTCCTTATATCAGTCATGAGCTCATGAATACTATTAAACATTTCACTTTCTCATTATCCCTTCATTATGCGCATGTCATCTTATTTCCAAAATCACTTTTCATGGTTACTAGTACCATTCAACATATAATTTTAAATACTTTAGAAAAAACAATAGTGTAACAATCCTTAGATGTTTATTTATTCCATAGTACCATACATTATTCTTGATAAACACGCATTCATTCCACTACCTTCTTAAACCATTGACCGAGCTTCGTCGTTTTATTCATCAACATTACTTTCATCTCATATATCATTTGTAGTCTCTTCATCATCATCAACATAAATACTACCCATATGACCATGCTGATTCTATTCATGAGATTTTCGTTTATGGAATCTATTTTCATAATTCCCGTACATTCCACATTTAAAACATTTAACCATTGTTGATGTCTTAGCAATACCCTTATCCTTTTCCATTGTGTTAAAAGGTCCTTTTCCTTTGCAATTACTAGCTTTGTGTCCTTCTTTTCCACACTTAAAGCATCTTCCAGTTCCTTTGAAACATTCTCCTTGATGCCTCTTCCAACATGATTTACATGAGGGAAATTGAACTTTCTTTCCCCTATGATCATCAGGAAACTCCATCTTTCTATTATTAGCTGAGTCTAGAAATTTACCAAAGTTGAGATTACTGATCATATTATGAGATTGCTGATTAGTCATAATAATGATGTTTGAACATCCAAATCTGGTTTCATTTGGTTTCTCATGATGAATATCATTCCATTGTCCATTATATTCTCCATTAACATGAATCCTCCTGTTTCCTGCCATTTCTAAAAACCCAAAAAGAATATTATGAGAGGAAAAATTCATACTAGAAAAACAACATAATCAATGGGAAGTACATTCAATCTCTAAAATATTAGGTTTAATACTTGGTTATTCATGATCGTTATCATAATTCTTGGATTGTAACTTATACTTTATACTTAACCTTACAGACATCCCTAGACATACCTTAGAAATATCTCTAGGGATCTCGCTAAAGTTCTCACATCCTACTTTCCAAAGGTTGACTAAACCCTCGCTCTGATACCAACTATAGAGACCCAAATCTTGACATACATGGACATTATATTACTTTTGCGGAATAATTAATACATAACAAAACAAATGCCTAATGACCGTATTAGTTTAGTGTATTTGGAAACTCAGAACATAATCTTCTAATCATGGTGAATGATTCTTCAACATCTCCTATAATGATCATCTTTTTTTTCCTACCTAAAACCTTCCTTTATATCCTGGGGGAAAAGAAAAAAAAGGGTGAGCTAAAATTCTCAGTAAGGGTAAACATGGAAACATAAAACAATCCCTAAACATTTGAACGTAAGAACATGAACATAAAACATAAAAATCATGAGTAATGAAATAATTATTGACAATGCATAAGGCATAGATCATAAAGGAACATTAATCATGATAAATAACATGGGAACACAACATGGAATTTTGGCAAACCATTAAGCACATGATATGATTTCCATAGTAGCCAAGGAATTCCTTCCAAGACCATCATAGTGGACAAAGTCCCTTACTGAATCGAGTTCACTCCTCGTTCTAGTCCTCTATCACTGAACTAGATTAACTTTTTTTTCCTACCATGTCTATCTCATGAGATATAAATCCTTACCCAATGAATTGGATGGAGATATAGGTCCCACCCATCTCATAATAAAATCATTCTTACATGTGACACAACATAAACATAAATCATTCATCATAACCCAAAGAATAAAATGGGTTTCATAAAAATTATTCCATCATAACATAATTAATATAAAAAATGGATATCATTTCATCATAATAAAAGTGAAACCATGTAAATCATTGAGAAATTATGCTTGAAACATCCACATATGAAATAATTTCATCTTTTATGGAAAATGGTTTTGATAAAACAATTGAAATGAATTCTTGAGGAAAATATCCTTTCTTCTTCAAAATAATTTTCTTTTGACAAAATACAATGTAATTTTAAAAGAAAAGGATTTTGTTGAAAATAGTCATGAAATATTGTAGAGTAAGCTTCATGAAAATAAGGCATTATAAAACCATAAAAATCTATTCATGCCATATAAGTTAAAAAACATTCTCCTCGTACTTTTGTCGGAAAAGTAAAAAAAGTTCATCGTATGGTAAAAAAAGAAAGATTAATTTAATAACATGTGGTAAAAGTAAAAAATGGGTAAAAAGGAAATTAAAATAACATGAAAACATGGACATGGATGATAACAATAACCGTAGTAAATACTTACGAATAACAATCTCGGATATGAACGAGATTGGAATAGTTATCCCTTACCTTATGTCCAATTTCTTACGTATGTGTCTGAGACTCATGTATAGTGGGTTTAAACATATTATTATATTGTAACAGAATGATAATAATATTTATTATATCACATATGATTCACTTATGACTTTATATTAACCGTTCATTTGTCTATTCCATGTTAAAGCAGTGTTTTGGGTAAAATATTTTCATTTAAAGTACGTGTTTGGACTTGTTGTTCTTGATATTATTATTACTTATATCATGATTTAATTACTTCCAGAATGTAAATCATGATTTATATACCATATATATATTCAGTATATATATATATAGTTGATATAATAATGAAATGAAATACATCGTTCATGGAGACGGTAGGCTGTACGTACGCATGAACGCTGTCTTCCTTTCCTTATTGACTTGAATGGAAATAAGTAGATGAAATATATATATATATACATAAATACAGTATCTTTATTATTTCATATATTTCATTATTATTCATTATATATACTTTATAATCATTTTTGAATGGTTAACATGGAGGATGAATCTCATCGCGTCATGGAGACGGTAATCCGTGCATACGCACGAGTGATGATATCATTCCCATAATTATTGAATGGAATTAGAGTGGATGATATAATATCTAAGAACTTTTATTATGTTATAACAATCATATATAGTTATTATTTACACCATTATACCCATCCAAGTAAGGTGGTGGTAGACAAACATATTACACCACAGCGTGGAGACGGTATTCCGTACATACGCACGCGCAGTGATTTTGTTTTTTGTAGGATGAATAAAAGGTTAAATAGGGTTGTTAAATATTTATAATAAAATATCATTATATAATTAATACTGATCTTATTAATTTATAATGAAACAACTAAATAACAGGAAGTAGAAGAAGAAAGAAACTTGAAAGAATCGGTAGAAGAGATTACCCCTTCTTCGACGTGCCTCTTTTCAAATTCCTCTCAGGGAACTAGAGTTGGTATTTTGAGAGGACCAGAACCTCTATGATATAACTAGAGAGGTTTAGAAGAGAAATTGCCAGGGGTTGACTGATATTTAAGGCTCTAAGTTGTGTAAAGAGGAGAGGGAGGAGGTTCCCTTTTATTAGAGGGGTGACGAGAACCTTAGAAAAAACTTAAAATATTATTTTATAATAAATTCATATTCAGTTTATAATGGCTCCAAAGTGACTTATTTAGAGTATAGGGTGGGGATGGGTCTAAATTATCTCAACCAATAGGTTTTAAACAAGTTTAGGTTACCATTTTAACCTTATCATTTAGATTTAACTCTAAGTTAAATAATTTAACTTTTACCATGTCTTCTTGTATTATTACACTATATGGTTAATAAAATTACTATAAACTGATAATATAACCCCAATTGGTTAATTAAGGTCATATATATTATTATATATGTCTTTTGGACGAACCTTATATTTTTACAACCATTATATCAATTAATAATTTAATATGTTTTTTTAAAAACACATTTATGTCAATTTTGACACTATTTGGAATTTTGTTTTCTCTAAATTCATAACAGCTTTATTACTTAGAAAACAATTTATCTAACCAACCCAAATATGTTATATTAACCTATAAAATTAGTTTAATTCATAAAAAGTCTCAAATTACATTTATTTGGGTATTTATATTATCAATTATGTTAATATTTCATTAATAAGGTAATTACTGCATCATCATTGTGTCATAAATAAATTAAAGTATTTAATGTCTAAAAAATATAAATAAAATAACATTATGTAAGAAATTATTTTTTATTTATAATAAAAATTTATAGTCTAATTTAACTTATGTATAACCCTATATTAAAAATGTTTTAGTTTTTAAACTTTGATTTTAACTCTTCTTTAAATAAAAGAATAATAAGTGTCCTAATCTAATCCAAGTGGACCTAAATGGTAATATTTTATTCCAAAGGTTGTTTTTGGTCGAATTAAACTTATCCAATTAAATTATGACATGGGTTAGGGTAATAATAATATCATTTTTACCCTTAATTACCCTATTTACTTTTAACCGTGGTAAATAAAAGTAAAAAGTTACTATTCACCAAAAATTATTTTTATCTTATTGAACCACATTTT
Organism: Viscum album; assembly: GCA_963277665.1. NCBI lineage: Eukaryota > Viridiplantae > Streptophyta > Magnoliopsida > Santalales > Viscaceae > Viscum > Viscum album. The sequence goes on from OY728159.1 coordinate 1,082,749,981, forward strand.
ACTCCTTGATATTACTGTGTCTCTTGGATTTTTGAAATTCAACTCACAGAAGTGGTAAAATTAAGTTTTATGTACAATTTCAAATGCTCCTAGGAGGTGGGTAAAAGTCGGTAAAAAGTTCAATAAAATTTTTATATATCTATATTATTATAAAATGAGTCCAATGAATTAAATTGAACTTATATAGGTATTATGTATCTATTTAGACCCAAAATAAATTTAGATAAAATAAATTATTAATTAAATAAAAATTCAGTTTTAACTAATAACTCGGTATTTTCACTATTCATCAAAAATTGCGAGTTTTCAGAAAAATACAAAAAATTCACCCTAGGATAATTTCGATATTTCGAATCCAAAAATGAAGTCCATTTTGAAATATAAAATTTATAAAATTTCAAAAAGTGGGTATTACAATTCTTAATGGCTAGTTTATATAATATTTTAATAACATATCGTTATTTAGTGAAACTCAGTATTGCGTACAACACATGCTATCGTGGAAGGTCACGATTGCATGTAATGCAAGTCAAGTCAGGGTTGCATGTAGTGCAAGATTCCTTTGTTGTTTTGTATTATATAATCCAACCATATTTCATTTATACATTGAATATATATATATATATACACTCAATGTTGCGTAGAATAACTTCTATCAAACGAACTTGAAATTGTGTGTAACACGATCCAAGAATAGTGTTGCGTATATTGCAAGCTAATACAGTGTTGTGTATAACGCAAGATAATATTGGTGTAACATACAACACAAGACATCAAATAAATTAAAAAGAATACTTCTCACAAAATCTTGGGGTGTTACAGATAGGTTAGGAGTATATGGTGTATTGCGACACTTCTAGTATCAGACTCAGAGCACTATTGATGTAGGGAGATCGAGTCATAGTGTATGGGTCTCAAAATTTAGGGCTATATGAGTAAAAATACTCTAAATGTGATATAGATCTTGAAAAAAGGTTTATGCATTGATGTGTTGGGAACATTACCTGTTGGAAGAGAATTTTATGGTGTTTACCTATCATAAGAACTTAAGGTATATCATCTCACAATGATATTTGGATCTACGGTAGTGGAGGTGGGTGGATTATATGTCATTAATAGATTTATAGATATCATATTCACTTGGGAAAGTAAATAGTGTGTCAAATTATTTGAGCGGGATAACATAGACTCAGGCATATCGAGATTCTATCACTGAGTAGAAGATGATGACTCTACTAGCTGAAATGACTATAGTGGTTCAGGAGATATAGGAGTAGATGAATCTCTTATTGGTCACAATGGATTCTACACTTTTGATCTGGATTAGTGACAAGAAGTATGAGGATATGGAGTGTTCGAAATTGAGGAAAAATCATGAAGGTGGGGAGTCACCTTCTGATTAGAGGATAAATGAGAATGAGATAATCTACATCATGAATTGGGTTTGTTGTGCCAATGAGAATTCGAGAGGAGCTCATGCGGCAATTTCATAACCCGAAGTAGGAGTTACATCCAGGGGTGACCAAATTTTATCATGACCTATAATGATAGTTTTTGTGGCTAGGCATGAAATATATAGATTGAAGAGTTCATGAAATGATGCAATACCTACCCACAGTTGAATGCAAAGCATCAACGACCTAGAAGTTTTATACATCCATTACCCATTATGGTTGGAATTGGGACTAAGTGACTATGGAATTTGTTGTGGGTATCCCAAAGCATATAAGGATGAATGATTCAACCTCGGTTATTGTGAATTTACTAATGAAATTGTCTCATTTCATTCTTATAAGAGAAAAATTCATGGTAAAGAAGTTGGGAGAACTGTATGCTTAGGAGATAGTTCATTTGCACGGAGTTTCATAGACTATAGTTTGATATTGCGATTCACACTTCACATCAATATTATGGTAGGGCTTATATAATGTTATTATTACATAGGTTGTATTGTGCTTGGATTTCCACAGACAGACAGATGGGAAGTTGATGTGTACTATACAAGTTCTTGAGGATATACATTGGGCGTGTGTTCATGACGTCAAAGGGTTTTCAGATAATAACTTAAATTTAGTGGAGTTTTCCTATAACCACAGTTATCGAGAAACTAAACAGATGGAAAAAGACAAGGATCTTTATGGGACAATATGTAGATAACCAATTTTTTGGGTAGAGGCAGGAAAGTTGGAGTTTTTGGGAACGAGTCTCATATTGGTGAAATTGGAGAAAATGTAGCTGATTCAGATTTGAATAGAAAGGACTCAGAGTAGAAAGTTGTTATATGATCATATAAATTTATAACCCCTAGATTTTATAGATAGTATCGTGTGCCACCTAGTTTGGGTCACTATAGGATACATAGGCTAGGAAAGTTAACACCTAGAATTATCAGACCATTTGAGTTTGTGGAGATAATCAGGTCGGTAGAATACCAATTTCCTCTTCCAAAAAAATACAATTCTATGCATGATGTATTTCATGTATCACAACTTTTAGAGTATCACGTCAGCCCTTCTCATGTGATCGATGTGGATATTGTTGATCTAGAGGTAGATGCGTCCTTTCAAGAGAATCTGATACGTGTGTTGGATCATAGTGAGAATGTTTTTTGGGAAAATACAATAATGATAGTTCATGTATTTTGGAAACAAGGTCATGTGTAGGGGATACATGGGAAAGGGAGTGCGATATGTAGCTTAGTGGCCCAATGTTTTAATCTTTAAATCTTTAAGAATCTTGGTAGTGAAGCTCGAGGATGAGCTGTAATACGGTGGGGATATTTTAAGATCCAAACATTTTATGGGGTTTTCTCATACATTTTTATAGGTACCCATTTGTTTAAATTTTATTAAATTTTGGTTTGGTGTTAATTTGGGGGCATGTTTGGGAGAATTTTTAGAAAAATGATGAAAAAGGAGTTGTGCATGGTTGGTGCACGTTTAGATAAAACCATGCTCCCCAGCTCAACAAACCATGAAACCCTGGACAATGGGGGCTCACACGACTGGTGAAAGGTTTTTCAAACTATTCACCCTAGATGTAGAATGTGTGAACCTCGAATGCAATAGGTGCATGGTTGGCTCTCATTTATGAAAAACTATGTGCCTTTATGAAGGAATCCATTCACGGGAATAAATTAAGACCAAAAATTATTTTCAAATGTCCTTGAACCCCTAAAAATAACATATTTCAACCCATATTAGATCCTAGGTCTTATTTTAGGTTTTTATATATATTTGGGAATATTTTATTCCCTCTTGTCCTCCATTATTTGTGAATTGAGGCCAGTATTGAAGGCTGATTCTCTCCCAATAAGTGAATTATTCTCCCGTTCATCCCTTATTCATCCCTTGTTCTTTTTTGTTTCCCTCTAGCGATGTAATCCACTATATTGGAAATGTCTATATCTATTTTTTTTCTCTAGATATACGATTTTATGTATAGATATGTTTTTTAAGATCTTGATTTTATTTATTCTTGATATTGGGTTTTGAGGTTTAGATCTAGATCTATGACCTTATGCCGTTCAATTTTTGGGGATTTTTGTTGGGCGATTATTCTTAGAAAAATTGAGGTAGGTGGTCTAATAATGAATTCATGTAGTCATAATCTTGGCACATCTATGAATTTTTTAGGGTTTCTAGTGTTCTATAGAAATTTGAATTCATAAATTAGGTCATTTTACATGGCCAATTGATTATTTTGTCCATTTTTGAAATTTTTGAGTAATTATGTAGTTAGTCATGTGATTAAGGGGTTGTAATTTTTTTTATTAATTGGAGAGTTAATACTGTATTTAAGGGGATTCCCAATTTGATAATTAATAGATGAATTAATTATGAAATTTAGGGATTTATGATTTACATAATGGACAATTGATTAATTGGATAAATTGTTGAAATACATGACTAATTGGCAGTTTTTTATAAGACCAAGGGGATTCCCATTTATAAAGTTAATTGGGGAATCAATTATGTGGTTTATGGGTCTCTAATTTAGATAATTAATGGGTGGATTAATTATGAGATTTTTGGATTTGCGTTTTAGATAATTAATTGGAGGATTAATTATGAAATACTGAGATAATTTGTTTGAGGTAATTAATTGATGAATTATTTTTGAAAAATAAAGATGTATGATTTGAGATAATTAATGGTAGATTAAATAGGATTTATTTATTTCATGTGTTGAGAAACTTAATGGTAGATTAATTATGAGATATTTAAATGTTGAATATGATTAATTAATTTAGGAATTAATTAATGGTTGTTGAGATATGAGCATTATTGTGATGTTTTTTATTTTGGGTTATTAAATGGTAAACAGTAACACAGACATTTGGCCAATTGTTATTAATGGTAACATGATCATTCAATTTCATGTTATTAAATAGTAAATGTTAACATGTACATTTAGCTAAGTGTTATGAATGGTAACATGCTCATTCAATTATTTGTGATTAAATGGTGAATGGTGACATTGACATTCAGAAAAGTATTAAGAATAGTAATATGGACATAAAATTGTGATATACCTTTGGGATAGAATGGATTTTGACATAGTCTAAAGTTGGTATTGAGGTTCAGGTTTCCTCATAAACCGATGGGTTTGTTTTATTAAATAAAGAATATTTAATAATGTGATAAACTGTTTACTTAAGCATTATATAGAATTATTTATATACTTGAATACACTATTATTGATTGGAATTATTTTAGATGATGTTGGTGATGGAATACTGAGTTGTACTGACACCCTTAATGGGATTATTGATCAATACCTGCATAGGCTTCATTGTTGAAGTATAAATTAAGGTAAAATTACCTATGTTGGATAGATTATTTGGGGTTGTATCATATATGTGGAAACTAAACATGGTTTGGGACCCTATTGGGATTCAGTGGTGTCTTTATTTTCAATTTTCATTTTAAACACTTGACACTTACATTACCATGACATTTTTTATATTTTAGTTGGATATTTTATTTCCAACTATAATTATCTTGAGACATTTTAGTAATTTATGGATATATATGCTTTAACCATTTTTTGTTATTTACACTAGAGTATTACTTTGATAAAAGTGGGTATATTTTCCCCATGAATTTATCATAATACCCTCAATTCTAGTCAACTTCCTCTGGAATATGGGGATGTGTTCTTGAGGTTATGTGGTGAACAATCTTAGGGCACTGGTGAATAGAATCTGGGCCAAGACATTACACAAGATGTAACTATCGATCAAAATGAGAAGTCTTAAAAAATAAATGATCATCATTCAAATTTTGACAATAATGTTTCGTGAAAAAAAGATATTTTTTTGAAGAGAAAAATGATGTGGATGTGTATGGGTAAATTTTAGATTAAGGGGGTATAGAAGACATATATGAATACATTGATGATGATGTAAATAGAGTAAATATAATAGCTACAAACCAAAAAAATTTTAGAGAATAAATCACATAAAAACAATATTATTGGTTATTAGATTGGCCCGGTTCAAATAAAAAGGATAAAGGATTAGTAGAAAACATTGTTTCTATCACATGAAGAAACTAAAAACACTATAGAAGTTGAAAATTATTGATATCAGGTCAAGTAAATGAATGGTGAAATTCTCTATGTTGAAAAGAATGAAACGTGTGAAGCTATTCTAAGGCTAGATATTGTTCGGGGTTAGTATCTCAAGACATGGTTAATTGAGTAATCAAAAAATATTTTTGTAAAAACAAGTCTAAATAAAATCCACCATTTTATTTTAAAACATCCCATTCAATTAAAATATCATATCGATATAAGTTTCGATCTTTAAAGAGATATCTTGAAGAGTGATTAAGACATATTTAAAATATTATGTAAACTATTTTAACTTTTTAAGTCAATATACTGAATAAAAATATTGTATAAAAACTAATTAAATTTAATTATAAAAGTTGCGGTTTTTTTATAGTTAAAAAAAATACAATTTAATGCTTTGAAATGATGAAAAAACACAAAGCAGAATTAAAACAAGGGGTTTAGTCTCAGGCCAAGACCTAATCCCCTCTACTTGAAAATCAAAAACTTTCAAGTAGATTATATAAAATAATTCTGATCCACAACTCAGATAGGGTATATAAAACAGCTAAACATTTTTTCATTCCCTTCAAGTACAACTTCCACAATAATGATGGAAATAAAACAAACATAGACCATGCAAGGTCCTCCTCTCCAACATCATGGGTAAAAAATTTAAATATTGTGAACATGATATCATGTATCATCCAATTAAAGTGTATGAGAGAGTTTCCATTGAATAAATTGGGTAAACAACACACTACTCAAATATAAATGAATCAAACTAGAAAAAAATATATAAGGATGTAGATAATGTAGTTTTTCTTGATTTTATGTGCTTGGAAAGTTTTAGATTCCTTGGATGTGACTTGGTGAGGAGATCAAGTGGTTTCTCAAACAATAGTATAAAAATAGAGTATTGTAAGCTCTCTCTTTGTTATTACCGTGTAAAGAAACAGGATGTCCGATGTGATTCACTCTTCCACATTCAGTTACAAGTAAGAATGATTCATTTAACAATTTTTGTAAGTGGACCACTTGATCATGTTTTTTCACTCATCTAGTATTTGTTCCATGTATACTATTTTTTTCTATATATTTCACATGAGAGTGACTTCTATGAATATAGAGAACTACAAGATAGAGAGATCATTCACACAATAATCATTTGGGTATACTTCATCCTCATAATAAACTCTAACATAACCTTTATTGTTTCCTATAGTAGTTTAATAACAATCATTAAAATAATACCGGTATTAAATTTGATAATATAGTAATTATAAGTATTTAATTAAAATATCCATGAATAGTGATGGTGGCTCATTCTAATGTTGACTAATGTTTTGTGGTGACTCAGACAAATGGTGAATTGGGATGGTGGTAGCTCGTCTGATGATAGTTCATGTTTGGAAATGACTCATCTAAAAGGTGACTCATCTCAACAGTGACTCGTCTCAATAGGGACCCATCTCAATAGTGACTCATCTCAATGGTGTCTAGCCTTTAGTGGTAGGAGAAGTATAGTAGTGACATCTCTATGGTGGTAGGTAAAGTCTGTATGTGACTTAATATTAATGGTGAATCTTTTCCAATGGTGATACATTCCGGAGGGTGACTCATCTCCAATGGTGATTCATTCTTGTTGGTGAATCATCTTCAGTGACGATTCATTCCTAGCGGTGAATCAAATCCAATGGAGGGTCTCTTCAATACAAAGAATATTTTTTCCAAAATGTCTTATATTATTAAATGCTTTCACAAAACATAAAATTCAATTAAAATATAATAAACTTGAATTATTTATCATTAAAACAAGGGTTCCAAAAATATCCACCTTTTTTATTATGAAAAATCACGACACTTTATAAACCATTCATATAATAAAATTTGTTTTAAAATATATCATCTTAAAATTTAAAAATATGTAGTGTGTGTTTGACCATTAATGTTATGTTTTTTAAAATATAATATAATTTAATTAAAATGGAATTAGTGATATCAAGTCAAAATGGATGATATGAGGAAATAACATAACCATAAAAATAAATACCCAAAAATAATGAAGATGGTATCAAAAGAAAGAATTAAATACATATGTATTTAAATTTATAGTATCAAGAAACAATACTAATGATGGTATCAAAGGATAACATCACTAAAAAAGTAAATAAATTACGAATTATTTCTCCCCCTTTTGGGATTATCAAAAGGTGAAAATAAGAATAGTAAATAAAAAGAGACAAAAGATAAATGAGGAGATAAATTCCATTATGGATAAAAAAATTGATGTACATTTAAAAAGAGATACAACAAATGGTTATACCAAAATCCTTACCAAATAATTAAAGTCTAGTCTTAACACCTCTCATCCAGGGTTGTTGAAATAAAAGGTGTTTCTACCTTTCGACTATAAGAGGAAAAATGCATAGTGGTAGAAGCTGAGGCTATGGTAGTGGTTCCTGTAGGGATATATTGTGGAGAAGGAGGCTCTTGGATGATAATGGTCCTAAGATATAAGACAACTTCTCTGGGAGTCAAACTGAAAGGTTGGAATTGATTAGGTAAAATTTCACTAGGATCTTGGGTAATAGTAACTATGAAAAACTGTGGATCAATGGCTTGAGGATTTGGATTAGAAGTCACTAGAATGAAATAATGATCCTCTATTGTTGTACCACAATCTTGAAGAAAGGGTTCATCTGATTGATGAATTCCATGTTTATATTTCCCACTATTTCCAGGGCATTGAAAAATTACTTTTTCTCCTCTATAAACAACATGAGAAAAGGGGCATCACATTCATTTGATTAACCTACTACTTGAAGGATTGGGTAACTAGATGTATCATGTGGTTTTCAGTAAGGAATATAATGTGATAGTTGTACTCTTTCTTGGTGGAGATCCTAGAAAAGTAATACTTGGTTTCCTTTGTAATTAGAACGCTATAATCTTTAGCTTTATTGAGGCATTCTCTAACAATATTATATATGTGGTCACTGTTATGCATAATATATTTCAACAAATCCTAAGGGATATTATATAAATATCTGGAAATATCTCAAAGCTCTTCCCTAACCACTTACTAGATCAAATCAACATCCAAGGATGAAGTGGGAGGTGGAGAACTGGATGAGGAAGGAATATGGGACATATAATACAACCTCTCCAGTAAGGATTAAATACTAGTAGAAAAAGAATTATGCATTACCTCTATTACTGATCTCAAAGAATCCATCTCACTTGAAATTATTGTGTTCTCTACATCCACTTTTGGAATGAAATGCATAATCTCAAGCTGGATATAGTGTATTTGATGCTCAAACATGTATCTTATATTTATTTCACTTATCTTAGTGACAATATTTGATATATTTATCAACAAATTACCAAAATTGGAGAGTAACCATTCCCTGAAAGACTCTATGTTAGCTCTTGTAACCACATCTATAGGTACAAGAGCAACAACTGGATCAGGAAAGGGTACAGAAGCTCTCTCAATAGTAGTAGCTTCTGCAGGCACATGTCTAGCAGGTAAAACTAAAGTAAAACTGTATAGAAATCCATCAATATCTATTAGTTTTACCACTGATACCTTAGGATCTATCTCCATTAGAACATGAATAACATGTCCACCACGCATTAGTGTACTTCTATCATCATCATAATCAAGGCAGTCCAATCCTAGCTTCACATAACTTATATATTTATCCCATTCCTGAAGATCTATTTCCCCAAACCTAAAAAAAGAAACACCAAAAGTCTAAATAACTACAATATCAGTAAATATAAAATCAATAACCATATGCTAATCAACTTTTTCCACATCAGTTTTCTACTCATCAGATTCACCATTGACATTCTAAACACGATATTTATCAGTAGTATCCACAAGGTATCTAACAAGGCCCTGAGATTCTTCCCCCTCAACAGATACATCCAAAACATATCTAGTAGTTGTATAGACATCCTGTACTAAGCTCCGCCTCTTCTAAGACATAGATAATACTAAAAATACCGTATACGAAACAAGTACCTGAAGCATCTCAATATCTTCAAAACCAATACGACCATCAGAGCCATCATGATTTGAACCATCATCATGGATATATCCATCACCATTTCCCTCATATTTTCAATCTCCATATTCCTTATCATTTCCATTTTATTTATCATTTTATTCATCAGCACAATTTTCATATTTATCCTCTTCTTCTTTACCACAATTTTTACAATTTTCATTATCAAAGAACACAAAAAATTATTTAGAAACATTAGTTTTTTGAAAAATTTGAGCTCAGGGTCTCTATATTAAGAAACAAAAAGAAATTACATGTGTCTAAAGAAATGTATTTTACATTTTTTCAATTGAAAAATGAGGACTATGTCATAAGGTTGTATGTTGTTACAGTATCCACCCTCCTCGACCACTCCTTTGTTTGTAAGACCATAAGCAAGTTGGATGGATTCTCAATAAATGTGAGTAATAATATTGTTCATTTTTTATCTTATCAAGAAAATTAACCCATTTTGCAGTCATATTCCTTGAAATATGCATCTTTTCAAATATTATATATTGGAAAATGAGGGTAGAATCACATTTGAACCAGATATTAGTCCAAGTTCATTGGATTTTATGGTAAATAGCCCTGATAAAACCCATCATTTCTGCCTCTTGAGTAGTGTCATGGCCACAAAAACATGAAAATACCCAATCATGTCACCATTGGGATCCCTAAAGACCTCCCCAAAACCTGATGGACCTAGTTTTCCTCTTGAGGCCCCATTGGTGTTTCATTTAATCCATCCAGAGAAAAGAGGGAACCATAAAACCTATATTGCAATGAGTGGTTTAGGAAATTCACCTATGAAATTGTGCCTGCTAATAATTGAGAAGTACCTCACTGAATTTTTGTAGAATCTTGAGTGCAGAGAATTTATCCTTTGGAATGTAGAAAGGATGGTGCTGAGGACACTCTAGAAATTGAACCATGTTTAGTCATGCAATGCCTTGTTGTGGCTGGACCAAATTACATGAATCAATTCTATCCCGGTGATTCTAAATAGTTTTTCAAGTTGGATGGACATATGAATGTCCATAAGGGAATAAAGAAAGTGATGAAAAGAATCAACACATGAGGGATTAAGCTCAAATATATCCAAAATCTAATTTCAGAGGGAGGAGGAGGTTTAACAGAAAATGAATAGGTGGTTGACATCTTCATGATGTCGATGACATAATTAACTTCTTGAGAAGAGTAAAATTCCAACCCACTGAAAATTTTAATCCCTTGAGATTTTGTTGAATGAAATTCTCCAAAGAACAGAGAACCAGGAGGGAGTAATCTATTTTTTGTTGAATCTTCCAATAAAATGACTATCCATCTATATCAAGTGCACATAGAATCTCATTGAGTAAAGAAGGCCATCTAGTGATTTTTCTCAAACTAGCATATCTCTCTTCCGAATGAATTCATGTTTGAAAACAATTGATTCAATTTCCCCAGGAATCATTTCCAGCCTTTTCATTTAGTCCTTAACAGAGATGGTGTGATCAAAACTCTGGCCAGGGGAATTAAGCTAATTAATCAAAGGTGTTTCTATCTAGTTATCATACTTGAATATGATAGAATAGTTCAATTTCAACAATCGGTGAGAGTGCCTTTGTATTTTATGAATCACTATTCTTAAGCATTACCATATTGAGGAATCCATGTAACTCCATCTACATTCGATGAGTCTTGACAAAAATCAAGACTTGATGAAAACTAGGGAATCATTGTCTTTATTGAAATGTTTACAAAAAAATTGGGCCATCAATGATTGATTAAAAAGTTATAGATTTTTTTATACCCACACCTCCAAGAACCTATGGCTTGCAACACTTTTACCAGGATACTATGATGATTTTCCGTTCCCAATAACTACCACACCAAACAAAATTACTCATCATAAAGTTAACAGTTTTAGTATCATAATAAGGTAAAGAATAATCCATAAAAAAATACACTAGTTTTTATACCCCCATATGTTTGAGAAGACAAACTCTACCTTATATTAAGAGGGACTTGAATTTCCTGAGGAAAGAGTTTTGCTGATCTATCTCAGAATAGACAAGAAATGAGAAGCCTGAGGACTTCCCCAGAACATAGTAACTCAAAGATTAATGAAAGGTAACAATCATTATCTGATTCGCAGATCATTAATTATGTTATACTTTCTGGGAGTTGAGACATTCTTTCTAAATTGGATAAAGGACTTTCCCAAACTAATTTTTTTACCTAACACACTCTCATAATGAGGAAGAGAATTTTTTATATTGATGATATTAATTTTGTCTCCCTGGGTGAAAATAATGATTCGTCATCAAAGAAGGTATTCTAAGGTGAAAAAGCACATCTACCCACCCTGATAGTTGACATTTCACCCTTGGAAAATATATGAATAAGAAGCTTGCTGAGATAATCTTCTAAAATGGAAAATATGATGGATGATAAGGGGTCTCATTTCCTTATTCCCCCAGATCATTTGAGGTAGCCCTCAAGGGACCCATTGATGATAATTGAAATAATTGCAGATTCCAACAGAGTATTGATCTAATAGATAAATATCATATTGATTCCAAACATGTGTAGAACATTGGCAAAGAATCCACAATACATTATGTAAACATATTTCTTGTTATAAAGCTTTAGGTAAATGTTTCCACCCTGAGTGGATTTTCGACGAAGGTTGACACAATCTAAGGAATTAAGCAAGAAATATTGGATGCTCCTTCCTTTCACAAATAAAAAATGATTCTAGGAAATAATTTTACCTGAGACATAAGAATACCTATTAAAATGTACATTCATTAAAACTTTAGGGGTTGTGTTGAAAAGTGAAACTGGTCTGAACTGCATGATGTTGCTAGATTTCTCCACATTTGGAATAAGAGAAATGAATTGAGGATTGAGGCCTTGAATGAGGGATCCATCGTTTAAAAAATGCCTTACCAGCTTACACTTATCATCTTGGATGACATCTAAATAGCATTGTAAGATGATATTTGTGAAGCCATCTAGTCTGGGTGAGCTATCATTATTAAGACCAAATACTACTTCTCTGATTTCAATTTCCAGGGGAGTTGAGTTAAGGAAAGAGTTATCTTCCTTTGTATGCATCTTCGGAATAATTCCTTCCATTAGACCCACATTCCTTAGTGGGCCTTTGAATAGGATCCTGTAGAATGAGATAATATGATGTGAGAGATCATTCAAGCTATCCATGATTTGGTCTCCATCCTTGAGATGATAGAGGGGTTTATTAGCTTTCCTCACCCTATAGATGGAATTAAAGAACTTTATTTTTCTATCACTATCGATAAGCCAACTTACTTTGTTATTCTTATTAATGTTATCCCTGAGGATGATGAGGTCCTAGAGTTTAATGTACAATATATCCCCTTGAACCATATCAATATAGAATTTTTTCTTGGTGATTTCATATTAGAGATCATGAAGAGAGAATTCAAGATCCTCCATCTCGCATTCAAGTTAGCTAAATTTTATCATGCTCCCCTCCTTCAATTTAAGCTTGATAATTCTATGTTTGGAGATACAAATCCACAAATTATCATTATAGATACCCAAATTAACTTGTCTTGAAAAATTTGAGTGAATTATAGAAGGGTCGAATACACATTATCAAATATAAAAGGAATAAGAAATATCTCTTCCTTGTCATAAAGACTCACCAGAATAGGATGATGATCGGAGTTATTCTTTGCTAATGTTCCACATGAGAGTGTTCTCTAATTTCCTAAGATATTATTCATTCAAAAAAGTAACTTTCAATTATTCTATCCCTCATTCCATTCAGGTGCCTTATATACCAAGTAAATTTGGAACCAATAACATTAATTTCTCTTAGATTTTCTTCCTTGAGACGAGGCTTGAACTCTTTGGTGGAAGCAATTCAATAGATAGGTCCTATTTTCCCATCGGCATGGAGGATTGAATTAAAATACTTAATGATGATCCAAGGATCCATAATTGTGTGAGAGATGTCTTTTATATGCTCCCATATAAGCCTCCAGTCAATATAGTTATTAAAGGAATATACAATTGATGAAATTTTTTTTGAATAGATTTGAAACAGCTATAGGTAATAATCTGACCATCCTCTTTAAAATTGGGATGATGTTCCATGAAACTATAAATGATGAGACAGAATCTATCAGAAGTGGAGTCATACCTATCTAGTACCAAGATTGAGTATCCTCTCCCAACCCTAAAGGTTATTTGATTTGAATAATTAATTTTAGGATTAGAAAGACCCATAAACTCAGGTTTATACCTACCTACAAAGAGACAGAGATAACTTTTTGATCTAGGATTGGCTATTACCTAGTAGTTCTAAAAGAGGATCCTCATTATGAATTTGTATTGGTGGTGAATCCCCCATTTCCTTTTATCTCTAATTTCTTTTTTGATTTCCTATCAGGTTTTTCCTTTGAAAATGTGATATTTTTCCCCTTTTGAGATTCTATTGATGCTATCTTGCATTGTGACTATGACATCTTCCTTTGAACTATTATGTAAAGGTGTTTCTATTGTAATGATATCAACTATGTATTGACCAGAAACTTCCTTTACACCATTCCCTACATCAAGTGTGTTCTAATTTCCAGCATCAGGAACAATATAAGGAACCTCTAGTTGCATGACATCATTCTGATTTTTAACAACGATATCCAGAAAATAACATTATTTTTGTACTTCCATGGTCATGGAGAATATAAATAATGAAAATTTCAAGTGATTAATATATTTTTCTAAGGGAGTTTACTGGATATTGGGATCCGAAGGAGTGGAAGAGAGCTCAGCATCACAGAGTTGCTGCTGCTCCTCCTCTTCAACTAGGACAACCCACAATGTGCTTCCAATATCCTGTTTGTTCAATTTCACACCATTCTACTGATCATTCATTTATTTTTGAAAATAGACACCTTATCTTTTATGAATGTTCTTTGAGAACTATTTCCAAGTGGTGGTTATATTCACTAATATTACAAGTTTACAAATCACACGATAATCATTAATAATGTGACCCACCAGTTTGTAGTGATCACAGAACTTGGGCATATTTTGAAATTCAAAATAGTGCTCTATTTGATTCTCATTTTCAAGAAATGACACCCTCTACAGAGGAGGTTTTTCCATGTCTATCTCAATTAGGACCCTTGAATATAATCCGATATCACCATTTATCTTGGTTTGGTCTAGTTTTGGGGGTACCAATTCCAGAAGCAATATCACTAAGTATCCTAGGGTGTAAGTAAACCCATAATATCTCACGTATTTCGGTCTACACACACACCATTTCAAGTCTTTGATTGAAGGGATTAATGTTTGGATCCCATTCTGAAAGTCGAAAGAGAAATGGTTTGAGGTTTTTATTTCCAAAGCACCAATCCACATCAATATCATCCTTCCTTTCCAAGATGAGTTGGAATTTTTTTTCAATCAAGATAATAATTATTCTTGAGAAGTTCTAGCAACGAGATATGTGATCATTTATGTTAGAATAAGACAATGGTTTCACACCCCATCTATAAAAGACATAACCAAGTATCAAAAAATTAAAAATATCCAATATCTACTTAATCGCCTCTAGTTCCTCAACCACTGTAACAGATCTGTCTCACAAATTCTTGATTCTAGAGGAACTAATGAAATTAGACAATGCATTCACAGATCCTTCAAGAACCTTAGTAAATGGTAATTCCTTGCACGATGCATTAGGAGAAGCAATCCTTGAACCAAGTTAATTTTTAGGGTATTTGAAATCTATTTCCCAGACTGGATTAAACAATTCCATTGAAAAAACTAGATCATAGCATGGTGTAGCTTCTTCATCACCGAGGAAAAATGATGGAACTAAAGCGTTTGAAATCTCTTCCCCCAGGTCATCATAAACCTCAATTTATTCTTCTTCACTTCCTAGTATTAAACGATTATATCTGGTAGGGAGAGATCCAGGTGGAATTACCATACTGAATGTGATATCTTGAGGTCTCTTAATAATGATAGGGTCACTACCCTCATCGACTGAGAACTTCTGCTCCTAATCACCAAAATCATTAGCCTCCTATTCTTCCTCATATATGTGCACAACCACCTCACCCAGCTCCCATGAAAGGATCCACAAGATTCTTTGGCCTTGTTGGGTGATCGGTTGTATTTAAATCCTGATACATATTGTCAATATCATCAACCCATTAATGCTTGAAGTGGTTCAAATTAATATTCATTATTTTTCAAATTACCATGGTAAAAAAACCACCAAATTTATAGCATCCCGGGGTTAACATACATTGATGTTACATCATTTTAATTGAATATTCAATAAATTATAAAAATAAATGCCTAAAGACCATAATAGTTTAGTGTATTTGGAAACATGGAATCAATATCTTATATCCTGGTGAAACATATTGAACATTTCTAATAAATATCTCCACAATTATTACTTGTACCTAAAACCTTTCTTCATAACCTAGGGGAAAAACATTAGAAAGAGGTGATCTCAAATGATTAGTAAGGGTAAAAAATGGGTATATGTAAGTATAATTATGATAATAAGGGTATGAGAACATGATCATTAAAATAGATGATCATACCCTACATTTTAAAGATCATATACATGAATCATGGAACAATTATTGGAAATTCGTAAGTCATGAATCAAAAGAAAAAAAGAACATAATCCATGAAATCATAAAATAAGAATAAAATATAGATGTTTTGGCATGCTCATTTTTTATAACAATGTGAACATATATAGGTAGAAATGGGTAAAGTCATTAAGATAAGAACATGGAACCAAGTCCCCACATCAACCTATGGGCATCAAACCAGGTCCATGAATAACATTTTAAATGTGTAATCAGGTTCATGCATACCCTTATGAATAAGAAACGAGGTCCATGCATTACATTGTGAACATGTAATTAGGTTCCTAGATGACATTGTGAACATCTTATCAGGTTAACGCATAAACTCAATGACATACATCTAGGACCATGCCCAATACAATGATCTTGTAATAAGGATCACTCATAACATTGTGAACATGTAATCAGGTTCACGTACAAACTTTTGGATATGAAAACAAGTCCATGCCTAGAATTGTGGACATGTAATCTGGATCACACATAACATTTACACTCATGAGTCATGCATCTATAACCAATGACTTAAATGGAGATATAGGTCACACCCATATCATAATAAAATCTATCATACATGTTCTATACAATAATTAAAAATTCATCATATCATGACCCAAAAAAGGCATAAGTTTTATAAACATTTAATCATAACCCACAGAGTAAAATCAATATCATTAACATTTCATCACGTCATAACCTATGAAAGAATGATAGGTTTCACAATCATTACATCAATGAATAACCTATTAAAAGAAGTGGGTTTCAAAATAATTTAAATTATGGAAGAGAAAAGGGTTTCATAAAAATAATTCCATCAAAACACAAAACCATTCAAGATAGAATATGAATAGAACCGTTGGATCATTTCTTATAAGGGCTTGAGTAACATCAATATAAGTCGTCATAGATGGAAAATGACATATAAGTAGATATTGAAAACATTTATTTATATAAATATAATTTCTTATTTGAAAAGGATATTTAAAAGATAAAATATTTTGAAAACCATTTTCTTTAAAATAAACGTGAAATATTTTGTATAAATCCTTGAATACAATTAGGAATCATTTTTATTTGAAAACATGTTAACAGATCTTGAAAACGGTTTGGAAACCATTTTACTTAAAAAAATATAAAAGGATCTTGAAAAAATTTTGAAAACCATTTCTTTGAAAATATAATTATAAAAATTCCTAAACAATAAACTTTAAACCAGAAAATAAATCTCCGAAGGATTTACAGCAGATAAATACTTACATGTCGTACAAGGTAAAAAGAAAATTCCTTTTGCATGGTAAAAAGGATAGAAAAATGCCTCACCCATAAAGAAAAAATATGATTACTATAAAATCATTAGTGGAATAATATAAGATTAAAATATTCTTTTAATGATCATAGGAGTTTGTAGAATATACTTGGAAACCCTTTTTCGAAAACATGGTTTTGCAACCAAAAAAGAGATAAATCCAGACATTCGTAAAAGAACTTTCTTAACTATTTTATATAACAAAGAGTATAAATATAGTAAAAATACATTAGTATATAATTAATAACTATAGGCAAGATAAGTCATGGATTTCTTGAGATATGGGTTTTAATATTCCATCAAATGAAGCATAAACAAAAACAATCTTGAAAAGCAATGAGATTGTTTCGATAAACTATTATCACTTTGTATAATGGGATCATTCTCTCCATGTAATAAAAATAAATTTAATGAATCTTAGAATATCAAGAAAATATTTGGATTCATTATATAGAAGGTAAAATTTAATTATACAGACCTCAAAATCAATTTAGGTGCATAACAAAATATGAGTCTCAAAAAAAGGAAAATCGAGACAAAACAATATTACCGATTTGGTAACTTTAATAACATAAACCCCATGAAATAAATTTTATATAATGGATATGTAAATACCCAGAAATTTAAATATATGAATAATTTATTATATCCCTGGGTATTATACACACCACATAAATTAAATTGGTGGTGAATAAATCATATATCTCACAGAAATAAAAAGTGAGAATAAATCCCCATACATTGTGTCTTGCATCTCGCCTTACTAACTCAAACCAATTGAATAATAAATACAAATTTATTATTCATCATTTAAAGAACCATATTATTATATATAATACTATATATGGTTTTATTACGACTATATATTACCCTCTTGTTAACAATCCAATGTTAAGGTTCCACTTCGAGTAATATTCGCTTTATTCTTCGCATGTGTCTTTATTTATTATATATTTGGAATCTATATATTATATCATGGTTTCAAGAATTTATAACATCATATAAATATCATATATATATAGTAAATTTTTGTTATAAAAATATATAAAATATATAAGTATGAAATGTAATACACCATTCATGGAGATGATAGGTCGTACGTACACAAGAATGCTATTTCTGTTTTATTGTCATGTTGAAAGAAAGAAAGTAAAATATTTATTTTAATATATTTATATAATTATTAAATAATATTCATGATATCATATATATAATATATAATCATTAAATTCATCCTTAATACATTCCATGTAGTGTATGAACAAATCATATCACTTTGAGGGTGCGATAGTCCATAGTTCCTCAAACTAAATTATCGTATTAACACAGAATAGAAAGTAAAAATATATGTGTTGTAAAAAGAATTAGGAAGATTAAATAAATAATAAATATAATATTTAACATATATAAATAGTTTTTCCATCATAATTTCCGCCATGAGAGGCTTTAAGGAATATTGAACAATCATTGTTTATTGTGGTCGTAGTACGTTGTACACATAAACAGTATGTTCGTTATCCATTAGATAAAGGAGTGTGTAAGTGGAGGTTGAAATCATAGCATAAAAACATACTATTATATTTAGGATAATTTTGTTTCTACAATATAATGAAATAAATAGAGTGGATGGGGTGGATAAATAAAATAAAATAACAAACTTGAGAGAATACATTACCTCTTAATCAGGTAACTCATTTTGGTATGTGTCAAAAGGCTTCCTTGGAACAATTTCTGCCCAAAGGGTGGCATCAAAGGGGAAAGTAGGGATGTTTCTAAGTGAATTTTTCTTTCTTGGATGAACCTAAGAAGTTTTATAGTTGTAAAGTATGAGAAGATGTGTTGGCCTTTTATAGGGACATAAAATGACTCACTTGGAATTTGAAAAAAAGTTAGACATACACATGTTCTTACCGAAATAAATTCACAAAAAACCAACATAAATCAATAATATAATGTTTATGTAATAAATATGTCCAGAGTTTGGGTTTTTTACAATTGTGTATGTTAGGACCCGACTCTATTTTCTAAGATACAATGCCTTATTTTATTACATTGTCATATAAAAAGGGAATACGATCCCAAAAGACTGAGTAGTTTAGTATATTTGGAAAAAAGATACATACATAAGTTAAAAATTAAAACTTTAAAAGAAATACTACATAGAAACTCCATTGAAAATATCCATAACTCCTAGGTTATTTCTGCACATCATTCATAATATACCTCTTCGTGTCAAAGGAAAATGAAACATAAGAATGAGGAGAGCTAAAACGCTTAGTTAGGGTAAGAAATATGGCATAATATGACATAAAAATAAACATTAGGAATGTTTAATAACTTAAAAACACATGCCTTTAAAAATGAAGTTAAACAAATTATGTCAGGAATAAGAGATGAATAAATAATTCCATAATAAAATATAATCATGGGTATTCTACTAGTCAAATAACCACATGAAATATCAATTACTAGATTCATAATGACGTTAATCATAATGCAGGACATCAAAACAATACTGTCAAGACCTTATTCCAAGATGACCAATATCCATTTTGTCAAGGCCTTGTGCCAAGACCATAGTTTATCTCATGAGACCTACCAATTCCCCGAGGGGCTATAGCAGGCCCCACCCAACACTTACACCATATAATTCATTATTCATATGAATGGGTATAAACATAAACAACATATACATTTATATTGAATCTAATATATGAAATTTAAATAACCTTCCCCTAACATTAAGCACAAACACTAACCTTTCAGAGTAAATTGGTAAATGGTTTTAAGATAGCACATCCACAGTAAAAATAACCATAAACCATTCAAATAATTATGGTAGAGGATATCATAAAATATGACTCCCGAAAATACATAAGAATCAACAATAGTGTTGAAATAGATGAATATTCTCTTATAAAATCATCGATTAATTCTTGAGATAAATACTATTTTACTTTGAAAAGAAGAGTTCTTTTGGAAAAATCATTGTATAAACCATTAAGTGAATTAAGTTAGTATTTTTATAATAACATTATTTATTCTATAAAGATAATGGTTTCAAAAAACATATTATATAGTTCCCTTGAAAATAGGTAAGAAATTGAGATATTTCCTTGAATCAAGCTTGTATTTCAGGATGAATTTTTGAAAGATCCTTTTAAAACATTTAACTACCCATAAATTAATGTATGATTATGGTTGGTAAAAATATATAGAACATTATCATAGAATATATGATGATTACATATGAATAAATAAGAATTCAATTGAGGTAAGTAGACAATAAGTGTGACCTGAATGAAAATGGAGGTTAGGGTATAAAACACTTACAACTATGTAATAAATTGAATTGTATGGCCCATAATTAATAATAATAAAATTATACATTGAATATTATGATATGAAACATAAATGGGTAGTATAAATAAATTATACATAAGTTATAGTAGTGAATACAAAATATCTCACAAAAATAGAGGTGAGATGAAGAAACCCTTACCTTATGTCCGAAGGTGTTCCTCAATTGATCTTAACAACCTGAATAATAAAATTTGGGTTCATAAATTTATGATTCTAATATGTCATATAAATTTAATTAACTCAGTATAACATTTTTAGGTTCATTCATGGATTTTTTATTGGTCAAGAGATTCAATTTCATTGGTTAGGAGGGTTTATTTCCTTGGTTTTCATGACCGGTTTACTTATATTCATGTATGGATAAACATGTAGAATGAAAATGGTTTTAAAAATAGAATTTTTATGTTATTAGAGAAATAAATAATATTACATGGTTATAAAATTAATTTGGTTATTTTGAGTGAAGATGAATCATTATATAAAACTTTAATGACAATTGTTCGGGTTAATAGACAGTTCTTGATCACAGCGAACTCATTTTGATTTATAAATTAATAAAATGTGTAAAAAAAGATTAAAGAACATTAAATATGTTATAATCCATACACTATAGTCTGGTTCAACCATCAAAATGGAATCATGACCATAATTGAATATGGTAATAGAAATTGAAAATCCGTCGTCCTTGAATGTGATAAATTAACACATCTCAGATGGTGTTTTCATATCCATTATAAGAGATGGGTAAGGAGAGATGATTAAGAATTATTAATTTATCATAACAACATTAAATTGCATGTAAGGTATTGGATTCATAAAATTTTTTGGATTAAAGTATACGAGGAAAGAAAAAGAAAAGAAGGGAACTTTAAATAAAAGAAATGAAAGAAGAATTTAACTCTTGAAGTCAACATCCTTGAGAGCCTCATCAGGGGAGAGATTTTGATCTTTTTATGAGACCAAGGGATGTTGGACAGGGGGTAGTGATTAGTCACTGAAATTGGCTAATATTCATTTTTAATATCTTAATATTAATGTGTTTAAAAGTTCATAAACATCAATTTTAGTCCAATTCAGAAATTGAACTTCATTTCCCATCATTGTGCAATTCATGCTTAAAATGTCAATTTGGGCCCACTCAATAATTTGCTTGTGGAAATTACAATATTCATCATTTTAATTTGAAATTTTGGGATATGATTGATCACTTTGTTTGGAACATTTTATCTTTTAGGTCCGATGGATGAATCCCAATGGAAGATGGAGAATTTTGCGCCTGAAGGCAGAAACTTGCTGGAAAAATCATAATGGGCCTAAGGCCCATCAAACAAATGGATCTAAAGTTGAGATTTAAATGGTGGACTCGTCATTAATGCACAGAAATCCGTCCCACCATTTCGACCATAACTTCCAAACGGATGAGCCAAATGTCCTGAAATTTTTCGAGCTTCTAGAAGACACATTAGCGAAGACATTACTCTTCTACAACCCCTACGGATTCGGCCTTCTTCAATTTCTAATTCACACGTCAATATGGTGGACGAATCTGGACAGTTTTCCGGGTCAAATTCGAAACATCAATTTCCTTTTTATTATTCACCCTCCATTTGACTCTATTAAGTGTTGGGGGGTGAATTAATTGTTGGGGGATGTACCTAAGGCTCATAATATGCCTATATAAGGAGCTATTGGTGAAGGTAATGGGGGTGGAAAATTTTCTTATCATCTTGGATGCTTTGTTTTAATTGTAATGTTTTGCTGTCCATTTGATGTTGTAATCGTTCTTCATTCTCATGTAAGTTATTTGAATCACATTAGTTCTCAATAAAAGTTCTTCATTTCATCTTTTTCTTTTTTTTCTTCTTATCACTTTGATACCGTTGCTTTAAGGTGTGAATTTATTCACACCAGCACTTGTGAATTTATTCACACAACGGTGGAGTGATCGTTTCATTATTTTATTTTCCTTCTCCAATTCTGCTTCTTTAAGTCGACTTCCCGCTTCCATTTATTTAATAGAATAAATGGAGGGCTAAACCCTTATGGGTTGGTCCTAGGGAGTTGCATGGGGAAGATTGGATGTTATTTTATGATCTAAAATTCTTTAATCATTTCATTAATTTAATATTTCCATTTGATGATTAATTTCTTCTTCATCTTCGCCAACTTTAAATAACACATTTTGAGTGCTAGTACGATCCAATTCCTTGGAGTGATCATTAAATTGATCCTCTAAGTGCATTGGTGATTAGCCTTGGAATTGTGAGGGATTAAATTGGTGAATGATGTTGAAGAATTATATCATTTTGTGGACATGTCTTGAATTAGTGAAACGAACGTTATAAGATAATAAATACATCCAATCTAACCCTAGTAACAACTTAGGATTAACTCATCTCCATTAATTGTTTTAGACTAAGTAAGTGTATGTTTTAATTTATTTTCTTTAAATTAATTCAGTAGTTATTCAAATAAAATCAATCCAAATAGTTTGCCACTCCATAGCCAAATCCTTCCAAAATCAGAGTGTCTCTCAGTTTCTTCTTCGGTCCCTGTGGACTCGACCACTACTTGTGCTACAACGACCGCATACCTGTAGGGTAAATTTGGGCGCAACCAGGTAGTATCTTGGGAATATATTTGAGTGGAATTTACACAATGAGAAAGGCTTGAGTAGAGTGAATATGAAATGGAGTGGGGGGGGGGGGGTTATAGTGGAAGAGAGGAGTATTTTTTGAATATCTTAATCATTATTTTATTATTTTTCCATAGACATCCAATAGTATTGATTATTTTGACAAATAATAGTAATAATATCATGTTAGTTCGTACCAAGTGTGATTACATCATCCAGGATTCTTGTAATAGTGAATTTAACTGATAATATATATATATATATACTGTAAATTACTGTATTTTACTATTCATAAAAAATTCAAGTGTTTCAGAAAAATCAAAAAAATTCACCATAAATATTTTTCAACATGTAGAATTAAAAAATGAAGTTCATTTTTTGAAAATAATTTTCTAAATATTATTAATTTAATTTTTAAATAAAATCATTGTTTATTTGAAAAATAACAATTTTAATACTATAATTTATTTTTCGGTCACCTTGAAAAACTAATCAATATCTCATTATTTTATAACCTTAATACAATAAAATTATAATATGATTTACTCTTCATAATGGTCATATTACTATTCCTATTACTATTCATAAGTGTATGTTACTATTCACCAAAAATTATGGTTTTCTTATCAGAATCTAAATATCTTACTAAACACAACCGTGTATGTCAGCTTTTTGAAATTCAAAACAGAGAGGTGGAAAAACTATGTTTACTAGATAGTTTATAATAGAGTGGTGTTTTTTAGAGAATCTGTGCTTCATTCATTCAATATGAAATTTATTTTCAAAATCTTGGGGTGTTACATTATCCCATCCTTAAAAAAATTCTATCCTAGAAATTACTAGAATGTTACCACACAGAAAGATATGGGTAGTTCTTCATCATAATCTCCCCAAGATCCCATGTTACCTCTTCGATTTTAGGATTTTACCTTAGTATCTTTACCAGTATATTTTTCCAATTCCTCAACACTTTTTCTTTAGTGTCCACAATATGGATAGGATCTTCACAACATGATATGTCATGTTCCAATTCTATACCTTTAGAAGTAAGGAAATGTGTTGGGTCTGGCATATACTTTCTCATCAATGAGACATGGAACACATTGTGTACTCTAGATAGGCTAGGTGTCATATACAAATGATATGTAACCGCTCCAATTATCTAACTAATTTCAAAAGTTCATTTATACCTAGTGCACAATTTCCCTTTATTACCAAATATTATAACGCACTTCCATGGAGATACTTTCAATAAAACATGATCTCTCACTTGAAACTCCAAATCCTTCCTTCAATTATCATCATAGATTTTTTTTCTGCTTTGAGCTCCTTTGATATATCCTTGAATAGTTTTTACCATCACTATTGTTTCCTCCACAATATCTAGGCCCAAAAGCTTCTGTTCTCCAACTTCATCCCTACAAGATGTTGTATGACATCTCTTTCTATAAAATGCTTCATATGGTACCATTTGAATACTTTAATCGAAACTATTATTATAGGAAAACTCCACTAAAGTGAAAAATTGATTCCACATACCTAGAAAGTCATGTGAACATGATCTCAAAATGTTCTCTATGGTTTGGATCATCTTTTCTGGTTACCAATCAGTTTGAGGATGATAAGAAGTACTCAAACAATGTTATATATACAAAGAATTATAAAGACATTTCTATAATTTCAATGTAAATAGAGGATCACAAAAAGTCACTCTTGAATGTTTTTCTCCATGAAGTCTTACAAATTCATTGATATAGAGTCGTGCAAGCCGCTCTAGTGGAAGATCCCCCATTATAGAGAAGAAATGTGAAGATTTTGTAAGTCGATCCACAATTACCCATATTACATCATTTTTTCTTGGGGTTTTGGGTAATCTAATTAGAAAATCCAGGGTGATGTCATCCCATTTCCATTTAGGAATAGATAGAGGATGCATGACTCCTCTAGGATGTTGTCTTTCAGCCTTTAATTGTTGACATACTAAATATCTTGATAAATAATCACTAACTTACCACTTTATGTTGTCCCACCAAAAATGTTCCATAAAATATATATACATTTTAGTGCTACCTGGGTGTATACAAAAATTTGAGATATGGTCATCATCCAATAACTCCCTTTTTAGCTTGGGTGTATAGGGAACACATATCCTCTTCTCAAATTTCAGAATTCCATATTCACATATAAAGTCATCCAACATCCCATCTTTCAAAACATTAATTTTATTTTAAAGGTTATCATCATCAGGATGAGATATTTTATTATTTTATAATAAATATGGTTGGGAAACAGATTTAAAAAGTAATGATGTTTCACCTTCTTTGATAATTCTCATATCTAACCTTATTGAATCCATGAACACATGATCTCTTTCAATCCTCATTTTGTTTAAAACTCCATGATCCATTCTGATCAATGCATCAAACTACCTTATTTAAATTTATGGGGGGAAATTTATGGAACAATCATAATATTTGAGTAGTTAGACCCATCACCATTTCCTCATGTTGAGTTCATTATATAGGAAGATATAATTCAAAAACTTATGATCCGTACATATTTGAAACTTTTCTCATAGAGATAATGTCTCCATATTTTCAAATTATATATTATAGCTAATAACACAAGATCATGAATATGATAGCTTTTTTGATGAATTTTTAGTTGCCTTAATTCATAGGAAATAACTATAACATTCTACATAAGGACACAACCAAGGCCTTTCTTTGATGCATCACAATAAGTTACAAACCCATAATTCTATGATGGTATAGTTAAGATCAGAGAATTCACTAATATCCTCTTCAATTGATTAAAACATTTCTCACATTATTTTGTATATAAAAACTTAACCCCTTTATGTGTAATCTTGGTCATTGGGTTGGCTAAATGGGTGAAGTTATAAACTACACTAATAATAACCTACTAAACCAATAAAACTACATGCCTTAGTTATGTTTGTTGAAGTATTCTATTCATGCAAATCCTTTGTCTTTGTAGGATCAACAGATATTCCATCCTTAGAAAAAAAATTTGGCAAAGAAATAAAACTGGTTGAAGACAAAATTCACACTTTCTAAACTTTTAATATAATTAATTTCTCTTAAGAGCCTTCAGAATAGTGAATATGTGATTTTCATGATCTTCGTATCTTTTAGATTATATCAAGGTATCCTAAATAAATACCACAACAAAGTCATAAAGATATTATTTGAAAAATCTATTCATTAGATCCATGAAAATAGAGGGTGCATTATTCAGTCCAAAAGAAATTACTATAAACTTGTAGTGCCCATACCTCATTCGAATCACTATCTTTGGAATGTCTTCCTTCCTTATTATTAATTGATGATATCCAAATTGAAGGTAAATCTTCAAAAAATATTGGGATCCATGAATTTTATCAAATAAATCATCAATGGGAGGTAGGGGATACTTGTTATTTATTGTTATAGAATTTATCTCTATGTAGTTAATGCACAACCTCATAGATCCATCTTTTTTCTTAACGAAAAGGACATGAGCTCCCTATGGAGAAAAAATAAGGAGAATAAATCCTTTATCAAACCATTCATATAGTTGTTTCTTAAATTCTATTAACACCATATTGGCTATTCTATAAGGGGTCTTTGATATGGGCCTTGAACTAGGAATTAAGTCAATGGAAAACTCAATTCCCTCTATAGAGGATATCTAAGTAAATCCTCAAGAAATACATCATCATATTTTTGCACAATACGAACATACGCTATTTGAACATTCTTTTCCCCACCCATAGTTATTGCATTTCCTTTCTCCCCATTAATTAAATTCTGTAGAGCTACTCTGGGTGGATCTAGATGAGAATTAGATGGTGATGTTTCCACACTAAAGATAAGGGATTCCACATCGTCCTCAAAAATTGTAACCTCTTTATTGTAATAAATGTTTTCATCATGGTTTGAAATCTAATCTATACTAAGGATTATATCAATTTAAATCATAGGTATGGCAATAAAATTAGTAGATAAAGCATGTTTATATTCCATAATGGGGATTTCCTGACCCAACTTTGTTGCAATGGTACTTTCTTTAAGAGTTTTGACTAACAACCCCCTTATTAAATAAAACATTAAATATCTAATTTTCATGGAACACTTTAATGATTTTAATGAATGTGATTATATAGAATCAAATAAATCATTGGATAATTTTGAAGAAACGATTAAAGTACCTGCCACCACATCGTTAGGAATTTCAACCTCTACTGTTGTGACCATATAAGTATGACCTTTCTCCATTGGCCTTCTTTGGGGAAAATTTCTCTAATGCTTAGAAAATTCATTTTCATAATATCCCATCTCCCTGAAATTGTAGTATTGAACATTGTTAGCTTCTTTATTCACCTTATAATTACAAGATAGGTGGACTTTTTCTCTTCACGTGTAACAGACTCCCATTCCCTTCAGGCAAGTGCAAAGGCATTTTTACCACAATTACAGTAGGATGGAAGGTCAAATATTCCATTCTTCCCCATTTCATTATTTCATTTTCTAGAGTTTTCAGCAGCCCTCATCTTCTCTTTCTTTCCATTAAATTCATAAGATAGAGAAAAATATTTTTTCGTCTCGATAACACTAGAGTAAATATCTTCATATGATAAGAAACATTGGGAGACTATATCCTTTTAGAGGAATGGTTTTAAAAAAGATAATATTCGATCAATATTACTCCTTAGATTAGGTATATAGTCCACAACATGCCTCTATATACTTGTAAAGTTAGCTTCATACTTGGAAACATTTTCATCCTCCTTCTGCATCAGATTCAAAAATTGCCTTTCCATATCTGCTCATTGTTTACAGGGAAAATATTTTTCTAGGATGATTTTCTTAAAATCCCTGCATTCATTCACTTCTAATTCTTCCTCCTTCTTTTTATTTATGATTAACAGCCACCACTGATCCACATCTCCCAATAGATGATAAACTACCATGAATACCTGCTCTCTTTCATTACATCCCAATGTGACAAATATCTTCTCTAGGGGAGTTATCCACTGCTTAGCTAAAAATGGGTTTGTAGTCCCATTGAATGATTGAGGTTGTTGTCACATAAAGTGATCCAGCATAGGTACTCCATGTTTTGGATCATGATGCTCTATACAAGAACGTTTATTGTTCATAACATGTGTCAGTTATCCCGTTACAGTTATAAGTCACTCAACAGCTATCGTAACTCCAAAGCCAACAATATTATCTTGCATTAGAGGGAAATCCCTACATGGGATATGCGTTTTCATGCAATTTCCATTTATTACACTAAGCACCATCTCTAAACAATTTAATACACTAGATTAGGTTATGAATCATAATTTATAATATCAACTTATCAAAAATACATAGCATAAATTAAAATCATATGCATGGATAATCCCATAATCATAAACATGGTTAATTTGATGAAAAATTTTACATTTAAATCCTTTATAATGGCTTGTAATGAAAATGTGAATTATCCTAAGCATATCCCTTAGGAGTGTCAAACCAGGGGCATAGTTAGACCCATTTTTGTGTACCAGCAAGTCAAGCCCGAAACTCCTTGTCAGAGTTTTCACTTCTATGTACATCTGTACCAGAACCATGCCAACTTGTATTATCAAGACATGGATGTATTTACTAGAAAAATACTCATAAACTATTCCTTACAAAAATTCTAGGATGTTATTGTATGTTTATCCTCAAAAAATATCTTCGGGTTTTGTTCCCTAATCTATGTTTTATAAACCTAGTTTCCATGTTTTCTACTAAACATACTACGTTACCAAGTGTAAGAACCCGACCCCAGTTTCTCGTAGCCAGTGCCTTATTTTATTTCATTGGCATATAAACAAGGAATATACATCCCGAAGGACCATGTAGTTTAGTAGATTTGGGAATAATATACATACATAAGTTCAATATTACAACATGAAATGAAATACAACATGGAAACTCCTTTGAAAACATCCCTAACTCCTAGGTTATTTATACAGGACATTCATAATATACCTTTTTATGTCCTGGGAAAATGAAACATAATAAAGGGGTGAGCTCAAACACTCAGTAAAGGTATGAAATATAGTAGAAGATATCATAAACATAAACATTAGTCATAATTAATAACTTAAAAACACATGCCTTCAAAAATTAACTTGAACAGATTATGAAAGGAATAAGAGATAAATAAAGAATTCCATAATAAAACATAATTATGGGTATTATACTAGTAAAATTACTACATGAAATATGAATTAGTAGTTTCATAATGTTGTAATTCATAATTCAGGACATCATAAACATACCATCAAGACCTCATTACAAGACCATAAATATCCATTTTTTCAATGCCTCATGCCAAGATCATAGTTTTTCTCATAAGACCTATCGATGAACTGAGGGGATATAGAGGGCCCAACCTGACACTTACTAATTCCAATAAATTTCTAATATTAACGGGTATAAACATAAAAAACATATAGCTTTATATTGAAACTAATATATGAAATGTAAATAACTTTCCCTGAACGTTAAGCACAAACACTAACCATTTAGAGTAAATTGGTGAATGGTTTTTAGGTATCACATCCATAGTCAAAATAATCAAAAACCATTAAATTACATTTTTTAAATGATATCAAAAAATATTAATCCCAATAATACATAAGAATCAATAAGAGTGATGAAGTAGATGAATATTTTCTTATAAAATCATCGAGTAATTCTTAAGATAAATACTCTTTTACTATAAAAAGAAGAGTTCTTCTAGAAAAATCATTGTATAGAACCAGAAGTGAAGTAAGATAGTATTTTCATAATATAGTTAGAGATTTTATAAAGATAATGGTTTCCAAAACATATATTATAGACTACCCTTGAAAATAGGTAAAAATTTGAGAAATTCCTTTGAATCAGGCTTGTATTTTGAGAAGAGTATTTGAAAAATCCTTCTAAAACATTTAACTCCCAATAATTAAAAGTAGGATTCTGGTTGGTACTAATATATATAATATTTTAATATAATATATTAGGAGTTCATATGAATAAATAAGATTATAATTGAGGTAAGTAGACAATAAGAGTGACCTAAATGAAAATGAATGATCGGGTAGAAAACCCTTACAACTATATAATCAAATGAATCATATGCCCCAAAAGTAATAATAATAAAATTATAAATTAAATATTATGATATTAAACATAAATGAGATGTATACATAGACTATACATAATTGATAGTATATAATACAAAATATCTCACAAAAATGGAAGTGAGAAGAAGAAACCCATACCTTAAGTCCGAAGGTGTTCCTCAGTTGATCGTAACAACCCGAATAATCAAATTTATGTTCATAAATTAATTATTAAAGAAACTAATATACATGTAATAGATTTAATATATCCTTTTCTAGGATCATTTATGTCATTTTTATGGGTTTAGATATTCATTTTCATTTATTGGGGGCGTTTTCATCCATGGTTTTCATGAGTGGTTTACTTATATTCATGTATGGATAAACATGTAGAATGAAAATAGTTGTCCATAATTGAAGTTGTATGTTATTATTGAATAACCAGAAGATTAAATGGTAATAAAATTCATTTTTTATTTTGAGTGAGTTTGAATCAATATATAAAACTTCAATGATAATTGTTGGGGTTAATTGGCAGTTCTTGATCACAATGAACTCATTTTGATTTATAAATAAAAAACATGTGTAAAAAAGATTCTAGAACCTCAAATAAGTTATAATATATATAAAATAGTTGGGTTGAACCATAAAAATGGTTTTATGACCAAAATTGAACATGGTAATAGAAATTTAAAACTTCTCGTCCTTGAATGTGATAAATTAACACATATAAGACGGTGTTTTCATTTCTATTATAAAAGATGGGGAAAGGAGAGTTAATGAAGAATTATTCCTTTATAATAAAAAAATTCCAGTACATGTAAGGTAATTTTTTAATAAAAAAAATTGGATGAAAGGTGGTGAGTGAAGACAAATATGACAAAGGAACTTGAAATAAAAGAAATGAAAAGAGGAATTTACCTCTTGAAGTTATCTTCCATGAGAGCCTCTTAAGGCGGGATGTTTTAGTCTTTTTATAAGACCGAGGTATTTTGGATGTGTGGGAGGATAATGGGAGTATATTTTATAAGAATGTTTACAAAGAATAAGTCTTTAGTGGATTTAATAGAAGAGGGAGTGAGGGGGATTTTTATAGTGGAGGAGAGGAGTAATTTTTTGAATATCTAAGTCATTATTTTATTATTTCTCCAAAGAAAACCAATTGTATTGATTCTTATGAGTAGGAACATCAATAATAATAAGTTTATTTTATTTTTAACCAAGTGTTATTACATCAACCATGATTATATAAAGTGTTAATTTAACTGATAATGTATATATACGGCAAATTATCGTATTTTACTATTCATAAAAAATTTGAGTGTTTTTGAAAAATCCCAAAAATTAACCATAACCATTTTCGACCAGTAGGATTAAAAAATGAACTCCATTTTTTGAAAATAATTTTGTATATATTATTAATTTATTTTTAAATAAAATCATAATTTATTGGAAAAATACCAATTTTAAAAATATAATTTGTTTTATGTCTCCTTGAAAAATTAATCAATATCTCATTATCTTATAACCTAAAGACAATAAAATTATAATATGATTTAATATTCATAATTTTTATATTACTATTCATATTGGTATTTTACTATTCACCAAAAATTAAGTTTGCCTTATCAGAGTCTAAATATCTTACTAAACACAACCGTGTATGTCGGTTTTTCAAAATTGAAAAGACAGAGGTGGAAAAACTATGTTTACTAGCTAGGTTATAATAGAGTGGTATTTTGTAGAGATTAAGTGTTTCATGGATTCAATATTGAATTTATTTTCAAAATCTTGGGGGGTTACAGTGTAGGTCATTTGGTCCTCTAAGATTAAGGTTTTGTCCCTAACTAAGATTAGTTTTACCTTAATAGATGTGATTAATTTTATTCACTTTTACTAATATTTTGGATAAAAAATTATGTTGAAATTTTTAGAATCTAAATATTATATTAATAAGAAAAATTTATGTAGGTTATTCAAAATTCAACTGAAATAAGTGTAAAAGTTAAGATTGATTCTATTCCCGTAGACGTGACGAGATTATGGGGTTTTAATGTAGAAAGAAGTCAAAAATTTTATTATGTTTTTATATTCAATTTCAAATAGAAATTGATTTTAATGGAATAAATTGTATTAATATATGTTTAATTGTTCTAATGTGACCTTAGAAAAAATTTAAAATATATTTTAACATTAATAATTATTTAAACGAAAAGGAAATTTTTAACCTCAAAGTATTATTTTTCACTATTAATCATAAAATGAAGTATCTCAGAAAAATATAAAAAATTAACCCTATGAATATTTTGACATTCTGAATTAAAAAATAATGTTCATTTTATAAAATTGAATTTATAAATTTGTTTGAAATTAATTTTATGATTAAAACCAATTCATTTGAGAGAAATTTATTTTTAAACACAAAAACAATTTAAAAAAGTTATATGTTTTGTTATCAATATGTTTTATTTCTATACAAACATTAAAAAAATATTTTAAAATTAATCATTAATATTCATATCACTATTTTTAATAGCTAGGTTATACTTATATCATTTAAAAAATCTATATAATAAAATGATGATTCACCAAAACATGGTGTTCGTTATAACGTATGGCAAGTCGGTGTTGCATGTATCGCAAGCCATATCAGTGTTGCGTGTAGTGCAAGACAAGATTATATTGCATGTAGAACAAGCCAATTTAGTATTTCATATAGTGCAAACCAAGTCAGTGTCGTGTGAATGTAATTTTTTACTTATTATTTTAATATATATATATATAACTATTTCCAGTGTCATGTGAAATAAAAAATATCAAAAAGATAAATTAGTTAAAAAAAATAATTCACAAAATATTGCGGTGTTACAATAGTTCACCTCAGTTTCTTCCCTCATATAAAACAATCCCTTGGCCTCTAGTATGTCCAAAATGAACTTGTGATAAATTAGGGAATATGAACAAGAATATGTTTTACACATCTCCATCGTATGATCTATTAAATATCTAGACATATTGATTTTTGTCTCCCATTTCATAAGATACAGCATGTATACGTCTTGGTATCACAATGTACTATAATCACCTTTTCTTAGGATCAAAATTTTATGAATAAAAATAAACATAAAATGGAATTCACTATCAAGCTCCATTGTAGCTAGTCTTCTCATGGTCCCATGTTTGGTAATCTCGGCTAAGGTATCCTTATATTTGAATGTATCAGAATCACTGGGAATCAATACTTTATAATAATTTTAGACTCCTTTTTGAGGGAATTGAATACATCTATCCCATTGACTTGAATAGAAAACAACCTTATATTCAATTTTCATTCTTCAAATCCAGTCATTATTTTTTCCAGAGATAAACTCCATATTTTTATAGAATTGGTGCACTAACCTAGGATATAATGGACTCTCGTCATTATATAACCACTCTACCCATCCCTATAATTTCATTACATTAAGCACCAAATATCTTCTTGACATTAACCATTCAGTATGAAAATCCCTATTAAGTACCACTATATGACATGTCAGACTCAGGTTTAGTGTCTCGATTATATTTCTTATTGATTCTTATTTCTGTTTCTTTGAATGATGTGACACATCTAGTGATAACACTACTTCTGGCTTCACTTTAACCACTTTGAATAAATTGGAATGTTCAAATGAGGTTAATAGAAGGCTAAATGTCGTGAAAGAAAGGGTCATCATGATATTCAAAGGTAAGGCATGAGGAGTGAGAATTAGAATTAAAAAAGTGTCTAATTTATATCATTTATGGATTCAAAAATTGAAAAAATAGAACCAAATTTAAATCATAAATAAATTAAATATTTAAATAAAAAGTGGAATAAAAACTAACATGAATAAAATAAGTAATGGGGACTCAAAAAAATGGAGGTTCATTACCAACTACGAGTTGTTCCAATGGTGGGTAAAATCCAACAAATGGGTATACTTCAATGGGGGATAAAATCCAATAGTGGGTAAACTCAAATGGTGGGAAAGATCCACAATGGTTAAAATACAACAGTAGGTAAACTCCTACAGTTGGTAAACATTAATGGTTGGTAAACACTAATCGTGGGTAAATAAAAGTAGTGGGTAAAATCCAATAGTGGGTAAACTCCAATGGTGGGTAAAATCCAATGGTGAGAAAAATCAAATGGTTGATAAAATCCAATGGTGTTTCCCATAAAATTAGGTCTAACCAACATTAATCATGCCTAATTTATATTTCATGCTTTTAATTCTCACAAAATTCAATGGATTATTAAATATATACTCATGATGATATTCAGTACCAACATATTCAATAGTTACATCCTAATTTTGGAAATGGTATATTAATAAGTGATGTGTTACATCAATTTTTTTTATTCTAGAGTGAGACACATGATTCTTATAAATGTTTATTGAACTTGTGTTTTTACAATTTTTTTGTAACATGTCAGAATTGATGTCTATAATATAGAAAAGTGTGTTTCATCCATTAAATATGGGCACAAAATCTACCTAGAGCTATTTATTTAGATTCAATAGTAGACAATTCACCTGATTTTTTTAACTTTCTACCCCATGAAACTTGATACTTTTCCAAAAAAATATTTGTTCCATAGATTCTTTTTTATCCAACTTACAAGCACCAAAATCATCATCTGAATTACTTACTAAGTAAAATGATAGTCCCATAGGGTAGAAAAGTCTTAAATTGGTTATATATTTAATGTAAATGAGAATTATTTTAAAAACAAGTAAGTGTGACTCTTTTGGTTTTTCTTGAAAATGAGCACACATACACACACTAAACATAATGTCAGGTTAGCTAATAGATAAGTAGACTAGACTTCAAATCATCCTTTTGTAACTAGTTTGACCCACTGATGTATCATATTCAATAATATTAAACTTAGATGTGGTAATCATAGGATTGTCACTACTTTTAGTGCCATCCAGACCAAAATGTTTTAAATGGTCTTTAGTATATTTATTTTGATTTAAAATATTTCCTTCTTTATTCTGAAAAATCTAAAAATCAAAAAGAATTTTCGTTCACCCATTAAACTCATTTCAAATTCATTTTTCATAAAACCTGAAAAAGTAGTACATAAATAATTTTTATGAGATCTTAATATAATAGCATATACATATATTTGAACAACACAAATATATTTTGAATTTATTTTTATAAAAATGGGTAGGATCATATATACCTTTGAAAAATCCTTTAGATATAATAAAAGAGTTGATACTATAATACTAATCTCTAATAATACTTTTTAAAGCATATAATTCTTTTTTTAGTTGGAAAA
Organism: Viscum album; assembly: GCA_963277665.1. Lineage (NCBI taxonomy): Eukaryota > Viridiplantae > Streptophyta > Magnoliopsida > Santalales > Viscaceae > Viscum > Viscum album. The sequence goes on from OY728159.1 coordinate 1,082,786,022, forward strand.
AATAATTTTGAAAATGAGGGTTTTGAAATCTAAGGGGTTTTAAACAAAAATCCTCAACTATATAACCATTAAAGAATGAACTTCTGACATCTATTTGATATAGTTTGAAATATATACATGGTTCATAGGAAAGTAGTATTATCCTTGATTCAAATCTAGCTATAGTTGAAAAGTTTTCCTTTTAGTTTATACATTCTTCTTTAATATATCCTTGTGCAACACGTCAAGACTTTTTTGCTTACTATTTTTTCAAATTCATCAACCCTATTAGTAAACAACCATTTAGTACCTATACATAATGTGCCTTTGGGTATACAAAAATGTTCTTAAGCACTATTTATTTCAAATTTATTAAGTTCTTCTAGCATATACATTACCCACAATTCATCATTTATTTCATTAGTGATTTTCTTAAGTTCAATCTATCACATGAAATCTTGATGTTTAACCTAGTTCCTTATAGAAGCTCTAGTTTTTGTACCTCTATCTCTGTATTAAACTAAAACATCTAGATAGTGGGGTTTAAGAGTTCAAACATATCTAAAAATAACATATAGTCACTTCATGGTTTTATACATTTTTAACAGTAGTATCAGTAGGTTTTGAATTTATGTATAGAGTTAAATAATCATACTCAAGGATTTATAAAGGGGTTTTATGTTAATTTTGACCTGTCTCATCAAACTTGACATGAAGAGATTATTGCATAGTATATTTTGTTAAACACTCTATAGGATTTAATTGATGTTTAATAACCAAACATAATTCCTTCTAAAATATTTGACAAAAGCATTTCAAGATTAACCTTAGTGTTAATATTAAATGATTTTCATCAAAATACTCTAAATTAATTTTCCTTAGGTTTCCTATTGTTCCAATGATCATAAGGAATTTTCTTCAAGATAAGAAAAATTAAAAATATATTAATTATATATTAGGTTGCATTTAAGTCCTCTACCCAAAACTAGATAGGTAAGTCATATTCATTAATAATATTTTGGGATATCTCATGAAGGATCCAATTTATTCTTTCTAAAACTCCATTTTTCTAAGGGGTCTTTGAAGCATAAATGATATGTCCATATCCATTTTTTGATCAAAATGGTACAAAATATTGTTTTAAAAATCAACTTCCATGGTCAATTATTATCTTATTAATCCTAAGTCCACATGGGTTTTATATATTTTTTATAATTGGTCATGTGAGATAAAGTTTCACTTTTGTGAGAAAAAAAGAATACAAACGTATACCTAGAAAGTTCATCTACATGTATATAGAAGTAGTTCTTCCCATTAAGGTAATAAATTCTAGATGATCCAAACAAGTCCATGTGAACCAATTAAAGAGGTTGATAAGTTAAAACTTATTTATTTAATTTAAAAGATAATTTCCATTGATTTCCTTTTTTCAGTGATAATAAACATTATAATTTAGGAATTCGAGTTTGGGTGGATCCTAGACTAACCCTTTCATAGTAAGATTTATAATATATTGGATATTACTGTGCCCTAATCTTCTATTCCAAATCCAGGATTCCTTATGAATGGAACGTAAGCAGGAGTTTTTTTAAAAAATTAGAGAATCAAGATTAACAATATACACATTCTCATTTCTTCTAGAAGTAAATAATATATATTTTTATAATTTAAAACATTACATGAATTTTTTTCAAATTTCACATAAAAAAAATCATTACATAGCTATGAGATTCTAAGAAGATTGTATTTTAAACCATCAATAAAAAGTACTTTTGAAATTGAAACTGAGTTAGAGTTATCGATTTAGACAAGGAAAATTAGTTTTCCTTTAGCATTATCACCATGGTTGACATGTACACTAAATAAAATTATCAAGATATTGAAACATGATTAATCATCTTTCATATGTCTGAAAAAACTACTATCCAGGTACCACAAATTTTTATAGGAGCTGTTCAAGTAGGTTCCATATAAAAAAATTTTATTGCCAAAATTATTTTGGCACCCAAATCTTATTATTCCCATAAATGATTGAAATTAGGGCTTTAGAAACCCATATTTTTTTAATGGGTTTCCTAAAAGTATATTAAAAAATCATATAAATAAAATCATTATTTGGTGAAGTTTAATAATAATTAGCAGTAGAATTTTCAGAATTGGATTTTGGAACAAATGTGATCTTAAAAATTCTTATCTGTCCATGTTGGTAACTGAGACCATTAATATATTTTGGAGGAAATTTTCCTAGTATTTCAGTGATATTTTCTTTAACAATATTAAATATCTCCAAGTCTTTATTTAACATCTCATTAGACAAATTTTAGTTAATTATTTTATTTCAACAATTGATCATTCTTTTCTTATTATAAATTAAGTTTAGTGTTAAAAGTATAACATTTAGCTGGTTATTTCTTCAGAATTTTTTTTATTAAGCTCATTAAATGAATCTTCATGAATACTGAAATATTCATAAATTTCTTTGTTGGAATATCATTATCATTTTTCTCTACATAATGATAATAATTATGTATAAGAGATACAATAAGTTGCTCAGTTATGATTATCATGAAGAACATATTTGTTCTTCAAGTCTTATATTTATGAGTTGAGTCTGAGGCATTGGTGATTTTCTCATAGGAACTCTAGGTGGATTTATTTTTTTTCTTATAATTTATATCCTTATAATCATATTTCCTCTTGAACTTAAGGTTGGGATAGTTATCCTTAACATGAACTTTTCTTTTACACTCATTACATAGATTTTCATTTTAATTATCATATATTTTACAGTGTTTCATCTAATTACATATATTATAATACTTTCCCTTATAGAATTTTTTCCAAAATAATTTATTTTTATTATACAATTTCATACATCTTATAGCTATATGGGAAATTTCCATATCACTGTCAGCTAGTGATTCCATATCACTGAAACTTTTAGATTGTTTTTTATATTTCATTCTATTTTAGTTAATTAGTCCTGAAGGCTATAGATTTAATATTAGGATTGTTATCCTTATATAATTTAACCTTAATCTATTTCTCATACATTATAATCTTCCCAATAAATCCCCTCATAGGTAGTTTTCTAATATCATAACATTATATTATAGAAACAAATTTTACTCTCCATCATTCAAGAAGACTTATCAATAGTCGCATGATTTGATCTTGGTTTGAAATTAAATTTCTTAAAGAGATCATTGTGTAAACAATCTCAATATCTTGAAAATCAAATCATCAACTAAATAATCAGGTTTAATCTTTAATATATCCTATTTAATAATATAATTATTAAATATCATTTCTTTAACATTAGAAGTTCCTTCATTAGAAATAGTTAATATGTCCCATATTTTTTAATCAGTTTTACTAGAAGCAACTTATTAAACTCTTCATCACCTAAATAATAGTAAAAAAACTTCATAGATTTATAGTTTTTATTCTAATAATTTTTATTATCATTATCCCATTATTCTTATCAGTATTAGGTAATTCATGTTTATCTTCCACAATAGACCATATTTCAAAACTGATGATTTCAATGTACATTTTCATCATTATTTTTCATTGAGAATAGTTATTTTCATTAAATAATGTAGTTCAATTGGTAGAAGAACCATCTTTCCTATTATCTGTTTAAGGAATAAGATTTAGAACTAATATAAATTTATGATCCATAAAACAAAACTAAAAAAACAACAAAAATGATTTTGAAAATCATTTGATACAAAATGTTGGTCGGAGTGAGTATCTCAATATGAGTGAATTTAGTACACATTAAAATTTATGTTAAAAAAATTCTAAATAATTTCCCCCAGTTTAATTAAAAACATCCTAATTAATGAAAATAGTAGATTGGCATATGTTCCGATCTTTAAAAAAACTCAAAGAGTGATTTAGTGTCACTTAAAATAATATAAAAACCCCTTTTTAACTTTTGAAATCAATTTTCTAAATAAAAATATTATATAAAAACTAATTATGATTCACTATCAATGTAGTGGTTTTGTTTAAAATTTAAAATAGATTCAGTTTAATTCTTTGAAATGAAGAAAAAAAACAAATAACGACATTTAAATAAGGGGTTCATTCTCAACCCAAGACCTAATCTCCTCCACAAGGAAATCACACATTGCTGAGAAGATTATATAAATATATCTTGACACCCAACCTAGATTGGGTATATAAAACAACTAACCAGTTATCCAGACCATATAAGGACATCTTCCACAATAACTATGGGATAAAATAAATTTATGCCACACAATGACCACTTTCAAAACACCGTGGGTAAATAAATGTAAAAAGAGTGAAGAATATATCTTTTACCTTCCAGTTAAATTATAGGATACAATGTATTTTTCGATAAATAGGGTACACCATAAACAACATGAATATAAATGAAACAAAAAAATAAAAGATATAAATATATATAGAAATTAGTTTTCTTGATTTGATGTTTTTGGAAAGCATGAGTTTCCTCACATGTGACTTGGTGAGGATCTTGAGTTGTTTATCAGAAAATAGAAGTAAAAAAGAGTATTTAAATCTCTCTCTTTGTTCTAACTATAGGAAAGGAATTAGGTGTTTGACGTGATTCACTCTTCTATAGTCGGTGGTAGGTAATAATGCTTCATGTAAGGATCTTAGTATGTGGCACACTTGATCATATGTTTTAACTCATCAAACAAGCATTCAACATCTACTAATTTTTTTTATATTTTTTAGGATAGTTTTTTATATAAATATATAGCACTATTGTATGGAGAGATCATTCAAAAAAACAATAATATGGGTATCTGGAATCCTCATAATATTATTTGGAAAAGCCTTTAATGTTTCATGCAATAGTTTAAGAATAATTACTAAAATAATCCTTAGTATCAAATTAGACAATATATCCCTTATAATTATTTAATTCAAATATCCATGAATAGAATTGGTGGATAATTCTGATGGTGACTCAAGTATAGTGGTGAATTGGACCAATAATGAGTCAGGATGGTGGTAGGTGAAGTCTAGTGGAAACTTATCTCAATAGTGATTCGTCTCAATGGTGAATTTTCTTTAGTTGTAGGTGAAGTCTAGTGATGGCTCTGCTCTGTCCGTAGGTAATGTGTGGTGATGAATTAGTATTTATGGTGACTCTTTTCCAATGGTGGTAAATTCATTGTGGCGACTAATCTTCAATGCTGAGAAATTCATTGAGGTGACTCATCTTCAATGGTAAGTCATTCTTGGTGGTGACTCATATTCAATGGTGATTATTTTCAAGACATATCCAAATTTTCTCCAAAATTCATTATATTATAAAATGATATTATAAAACATAAAACTCATTAAAAACCCAATAAAACCTATTTTTAACATATAAAAAAGGATTACAACATTATAATAAAAATTTTATCCAAATGAATTAGGTTTTCAAGAAAAACATAATGAATATGGAAAAGTGTAAAGAAACAAGGCATGTTTATTATGAAATAACTATTCTAAAATTGAAGGCATCGATGTAACTGAGTCATTTTGTTCCATGTCCATACATTAAATAATCATATTATTTATTTTTATTTCTACAAAGAAAATATTAAAAATATTTCAAATGGATAATGAATCAGTATACTTTAATGTAGTTCATCAAGAGGAGGTTTACATTGAACAAAGAAATGTTTTTCTAAATAATGAATTTCAAAACAATATTATTTTTTTGAAGTATGACTTATATAAAATAATTTATGAATCATGGTCTAGTTACTCATTAGTGTATCAATACCTAATGAGTCCTAGATTCAAAATATGAGGGATTTATCGCATCCTCTAAATCAAGAAGGAGAAAGATCAGTGAATAGTGGTTCTAATTTATGTGCACTACAATATTTAATGGATTAGATGAAATCCAATGCAAAAAAATTCTTAATTCACGATTTTTAAATCCTAAATTTCTATTATTGGTGAGTTTATATCATTCCTTGTCTTATTTGTGTTTCAAATAAATAATATAACATTCATTTCCCAAACTAAACATGATAAGAAGGTTCTTAAAATATTCTAAATAGATGAATCAAGGGTAATCAAAGCACACATTTCTAGGTATATCATGTTACTGAAGTATGATGAATGAAAGAAGAATGATATGAAACTTTACGGTAATATCATCAGAAGTTTTATTGTATATGAGATCCACTCGAATAGACATTATATTTACTATATGTCATGTTTCTTCCTATGAAATTTGTCCAAAATAATGTCATATAAAATAAATGATATAAATTCTTTGATACATCAGTAATATAGTGTACTTATGAATTTTTATTAAAATATAACATAATATTAGTTAATTTTATTTACAAATGTATATTGGCAGGGTTTAGTGGATCCCAAAAATTCAACAATGGGTAGTGTTTTTTATTGTTTAATATGATGAATTTCATGGATAATAAAGAACTGACATTTCATCCTTTTAATAATTGTGGATGATTAATATATAGCAGCTAGTGAATCTTATACCCATTTGATCCGGATGAATCAATTGATTTATGATATTAGATACAAAGTAATATATCTTATTTATGTATTAAGTTTGGTACCATTATTACTATAAATAATTGAAAAATCTCATTCATTATTCTAATAACAAGCACATTGAAATTTAATATCAATTAACATTAGTGATGGTTGAGAAACATGTAGTGACTTTAGAATATGTGTTGATTCCTTATCAAGAGGATAATATATTGAATATGACACTACCCAAGGTGGGTTTAAAATGAAATCAGTTGGATCTTGGATTCTAAAAAATTCACTCAAACTTTTTTAGTTGGACTTGTAACACCCACACCCCATGAGAATTTATATTTAATGAAATGTATGTTTTCTCTTCTAAATTCAATTCATAAATTTCTAACTATTTTTTCAAAGAATAAAAGCGATTTCTCTATGGGTTTTCAAAAATCGTGTAAAGGTGTTCATTTTTCAATGGAGAATATATTCAATAGTGTTCATACCTATTAACAAATTGGGATCACCATTTTTTTTAAAATGGGGAGGGAGAATAAATGGTAAATAAGGGGGAGAAAATTTGGAAGTGAAGGTTTGTGTGCATGAAGATAAATTTCATATAGTCATGATGATATTTCTATAAAACTTATATATATCACACTGATCTTTAATCCTTTGGGATTATATTTTTTTATTAGAGAATCATTGATATAATACATGAAGGAAATATGTTAAGATGTTTTATAGGTTTGATCTGATCTGTTTTGAAACATTCCTGGTAATAAAGTGTTTAATCTATTTTGGAATTATCAAAGCACACAAAAGGGGTTATTGTTCAAAATAAGATCTTTAAAATTTTGTTTTTATTATGTTTTTTAACTATAATACAGAGTTTGTTTTCCAATTTAGTCATTTGAAATAATAAAGTAGGCCTAAAATGTTTTTGGAAGCATCTATAGAATTTCTATCTATAGAATTTTAATTACATCATGACATAAATGGTTGTACCGAGACTACAATTTGTAAGTTTCATTGTACGGTAAATGAGAAGTTCATAATGGAATTTTTCTAAATTTATAAGAGCCATGTGAATTTATCCATTAACATAGGGTCAATCCATGTGGAGTAGTTTGTAATGTTTCTAAAAATCATAATATAGTTGATTTTGAACTGTATAATGTCTTATTGATCTAAAAAGTTAAAAAAATGATCTTATATAAATTTTTCAGGTGAGCATATAAGTGGATTTTAATGTTTCCTCCCAGGTGAGGTTCACACCATGAAGTAGGTGGCTACAACGTGATGGTTTCTAGGTTAATGTTAGTGGTGTGACCTATTGTGGCTCATTCTGAAAATCATAAATCACTCCTTGATAAGTTTAGGTATTGAAATTTTTATGATGGTTAACCCTACATTTCTCAGATTAAGCAACGACACATGTAAAACATTAAAGTGGGCTATTCATATATAAATTATGGATCTTAGGATCAAACCAGGAGGATGAATTCACTTTATGGAGATAAATTAATTCATGTTATTCACACTATAACAAAAAGGTCATTTCATGAAGGATGTGTTTCCATAAATAATAGGAGATGTGGTGGGGACTTGAAGGATGGATTTTTGAATCATGAATTAAAGCTCATGATTAGTCTTAATGGATCTTTGTGGCCATTCATAATTCTCTAAGGACACTTTTAGTAATAATTAATTCCTTAAATAATGATAAATATTCAAAATAATTTTATTAATATTTAAAAGGTTGAATATTTTTAATGTGTTCTAGAGAAAACTAGAAGATAAAGACTTCATAAAAATCCAGAGTGATATATGAATGAAACATTATGGATGGAGGAGTCTTTTAGATTTCTATTTGGAACGATATATTTCACATCTTTCAATTGAAAAATAAATGAAATGAATAAGGAATACCAAATTGATTTTATATAATTATTTTTTTCATGTTATGAAAAATGACATGTACCATTTGAGATATATCATCTTTTTATTCACTTTTAAAATATTTAAATCATCATAAAATGACCAACGAGAAAAAAATTTGATGAAGAGTAGTGATTAATTTAAACATGTTTTGGATAATTAATCTATACGGTTTTAGAAACCTTTATGTTTTTGAATTTAATATAATGAAGTGTTCTTAGTGTTTTAGGTGCATCAATACCAAAAATTGCAATATTTATTTTTAAACCATTCATCATTTAACCATACAAATATTTTAACCACTAACATATTTTACTTCACACCCAATTTGACAATATTAAATCATTTTAAAAATTCCATTATTACTAACCACAATCTATAATTCTTGGAATCTACAATATAAGCCCAAAATAACCAATCGACCACCACATAGACCACCAAACATCACATACAAACATATCTCATAATTAAAATATAAAAAATTCATTTTCACTCTACCATGAATTCCAAGAAAAACCCATCCACTATTAACACATCAATAACCACATATCACCAATACTGGTTAGCAAAAACCATCCCCAAAACACGTTGCACAACATGTACCAATTTTCCCAAAACCACCCACAAAAATCCCAAACCATGACTACACAAATCAAAGTAATGGAAATATAAATAATAATAATGCACCATGAAAAAATAGTATTTTAACATAAGAAGAAATAACTTTTTTTATCATTGCGTTATTTGAATTTATTTGTGCCCACCATATATGTTACCCATTTTACATATTTCAAAGAATCCAATTAATTATCATTTAAATTTGTTATTAATTTATAAGGTATGAAACTAATAATTTAGTTTCAGTAGGAGAATATATAATAAAAATCACCACAGAAATATGAGCATATATTAATCACAAAAAATATCATAGAATTTTATAATATCATTTGAATAACACATTCCCTACAATTTCATTGATATCAAGAAATTTTCTTCACTTGGTTAATACTTACAATCCTTGAATTGAACAAAAACTAATTCTTTTAGAATATCATGCTAATAAATAGGAGAATAATTTATTATCCTACCTAGATTTGAATCTTTTAAGAACACAACAAAAGAATGAAATCAATGAGAATTAACCACCAAAAAACATGTGGAGACCCACCTCAGGACTTATCTATAATGAACCATCATTATTCTTTACCCAATTATAGACCAAAGCTAGAAGAAACATCACAACTACATCCTATGTAAATGAATAGATTGGGATGAAAGAAACAAAAGAAATAGTTAAATATAGAATGTAACACCCTCTAATGTTATATGTATTTCCCTTGAAATAAACTTGATGTACCCGTAAACTTTCTTTTTATGCATCCCCGAACCAAATAAGACATCATATAGTAATCCTTTATAACATCGTCATTAAATTAAAAGATTGTAGTAGTAATAAAAACTTTTTAAAAAACATGTCCATTGTTTTTAAATAATTAAAATGTATCCATAAATTTAAAATAAATAAGGAATCAATTTTTAGTAAATTCAATTTATTATTAAAAAATATTTTTTTTTTCAAAAATTGAATTTATTGCACTTTATGCATAGAAATTATAATTAATTAATACTATTTTTAGAAATTATATTTGGGGTAATGAATATAATTTTTTAAATCATAATTTAGATATCATCTTTGGGTGATGTTTTAGGATTTTTCTAAAAATATTTATTTTTCAATTAATAGTAAAAAATACATATTATTAAAAAATGATCATTTATATTCATTAAATAAATTGATTTAATAGAATAATTATGTTTTCAATTTTATCTTAATATAAAATATGTATAATTTAATTAATAATAATCTAGAAATTTACATAGTAATCTCATTATACATTATTTTAGTATATGTTAATACTTTGTGATTAAAATCACGTTGTTCAAAAATCTGTTTTTATGTGTGTAATGTGATTTTATTTAAATAAAAAAATTAATCTATATTTATTAATGGTTTTAATTATATATATAGATATATATATATATATATATATATATATATATTATTTTACTTTCATTTTATAGTTTTTACAAGGTGTGGAATGGATGTAAATTCAGTTTTATGCTTAAGAATTTTTTAAAACGGACTTTCATTACTTTTTTGAACACTTATTTAAAATTAAATTCTTACAATTGTAGATATTGTATATTTTTAAATGGATTGAAAATTTATAATCATATTAATTTATAAAAATTAATAGATTGAAATTCATATTTAGTCCTAATCAATGGTAAAAATTGTAATATTTTGTTACTATAGTTATGGTTTTACTATATGGTTAAACTAGTATATAAGTGTAGTAATGTTACATAAAAATTTATATTTATTATTGGTTGAATCTATTTAAACCTTAAATTATATTATCTTTGATTTATTTTCCATTTTCTTCTTCATTCCCAGTGACCTTATATAATTGAAATCTTAAACGTAATTCTACATGTGTCGCCCCCTAAATTATAAAAGGGAACCACCTATCCTACATTATTCCCGCAATTTGAGACTTCAATATAAACCATACCAACTAAAATCTTTCCTAGATTAATTACCTTCATCATAGATCTTTTGGTATTCTACTAAGATAACTATTCAAAGGCTTAATGTGTAATACAATGAGGGTCTCACAAAGAAGGGGTATAAATCTTTACTGATCACTTTAAATTTTAATTATTATTCCACCCTCTATAAAAATATTATTTCGAACAAAACATAATTACTCTATTATATTTATATAATAATATTTTTATTATTATTATTATTATGTAATAACCATTTCCCACCACCATTCTATCAAATGGGAAATAAAAGCATTGCTCATCTGGGCATGTGGGCTACCACCTCCATGTAGAGATATGATTCATTTTCCACTACCATAGTTGATGGTTGGTTATTATAAAAGAATATATATATATATATATATGATATTATGATATAATAAATATTTTTTTTAACGGTGAATTATTATTCACCATTATTTCACATCATCCATCAAAAAGTGGAAACATCACTCACAAATTCATACAGACTACTATCTCCAAAAAGTAATATAATTCATTATTCATCACTACATTATTTGAATGTTTATAAAAGTTTATATTATGATTTAATATTTTACTCAATACATTATTATGGTTCTATATATTATAGATTCATGATCATATTTCAAGTACCATAACTATTGACCTGAAACATACTTGAAAATGAAAATAGTTAACACCAGAAAATGTTGATTTTAATAAATAATATTTAATAAATGGATGTTAAAATTTTATAAGTGAACCACATATGCAATTATAGGTACTAATATTGTTTTTTTATATAATTAAAATATATTTATATTTACTATTATTGATGTTATAGTGCTTACTAATCAAGATGGACTTGAGGTAAGGGGTTCTTGTCTCAAATTTGAATTCCATAATACAAGATTATGCTATACATGATGTTATATTTTTCTTGGTGAAAACAAAAATAAATTATTATTTTGTATCATTATTCCATTATATTTAATGATCTCTAATTTTTTACCCCAAGTTAATTCTATTATGGGGTTTTGATTCTTTGATTACAAAAGTAGTAAGGGTTCTTCATCTCAATATTGTTTCATTAAGTCATGTTTGATGTCATGCACCTATTTATGATTATGAGTTGTATATAATTAAAATTTTGAATTTTATATCATGGATACTTATTAATTAATGATATTTAAATTTAAAATTTAAAATAATTTACCCAAGGGGTTTTGATTTGAACGTTATCAATGTGGTAAGGGTTTATCCTATAAAACTGTATTCTTTAGAACATATGTTATGTTATAAACTAGTATAATTTTATAAGGTATATATATTTCCCCCTTTTTATATATTATCTTGTATATTATCATTTTCATGTTATTTAATATTTTATTTGATGTTATTTCCTTCATTAGTGTTCTGAATCAAAATATACCAAATTTTTAAGGGTTTTACATTTCAATGTCACTTTTTACCAAGATTGTTTATGATAAAATTTATGATGATGAAATTATTTGATATATCACTCCCTAATTAAATTTCTGTTATTATTCTACATTGATTTATGTAGAGTAAATTTTTCCATGAATAATAACCACTTTCAGTACTCAAAAGACCGAAAGTATGTTTTTAAGGAAAACTAACATTATTTCCCTCTTCGATCGAAAATATTTTTCTCTTAGATGCTTTATTTATTACCCTGTACTTTATACTATGAAATACTTGAATATAATGGATTATATATGAGTACCATCTATGAAATTGGTGATTCACGCCATTCATGGATACATCACATACAAGGGAGTCCTTTGGAATCCTCTAAGGAATATTTAATAAGAATATATATATATATATATAAGATAGTATAATAGGAATATATGGTCTATGTTACAAAAAACATTCATAATTTTCTAAGAAGAAAGGTTGGGGATACACATAATGGTATATATTGGGTTTAGGTTTTATTATTGTTTTTGAAGTGTTAGTTTGGTGTTATATAATCATTTCTACCCCATTTTTATATCAACTGTACTACTCTTACCGCCCTCTATTATGAATTGTGTCCAGTTTTCACAAATCAAAATTTATTTATTCTCTATGGGAATATAAAATTTAGTTTCATGGATATTTGTATACTCTACATGCTTCCCTTATCACTGTAACTTGATACCGGGACTCCATATGTGTATGTCTCTAATGTTGTGACCCCCATTCCTTTTTTCATATAATTAATTATGATGAATGTGCTATTGGAAAACTATTACTAAATTTTTTCTATTTTCCATCCCTCTAGAAAGAAACTTAATATTAATAGATCCCACTCTAATAAAATAGGATGGGTGGGGATACAGTTTGGGAATACATTGACTTAAATCTCTTAGGTAAGGCCACACATAAACTTACACACTCAAATGAACCCATCATAAATCATATTGATAGAGTACATAATGATGTTATTAAACCTAAATTATTACTTCTTTACTAACATGATACAATGATTTTGGTCTAAAAAATCCAGGACACACATCATCCTAAATGTTTCTTGGTAATACTTCTCGTAAAAAAGGTTCTCAAACTCTATCTATGGAAGATTTACATCATTGTAGGTATGGATTATCAAGGTCAAATAGAGACTCATTGTATCATAATAAAGGGGGGATTTTAAAATCATAATATAATCAATAGATGTTTGGAATAAGAAGAATATAGAAGAAACCTCCTCAAGCTAGTCTTCAATAACCTTTGAGTCAGGATATCCATGGATCCATGGTGGTATATACCATAAGAAATCATGATGTTCAATTAAAATTTTAAAATAACCATCCTATTAAACTAGAACAATTTACTACTCAGCATGTGAAGGATTATCCACCATCACTATTTGTGGAGGGGTTTCCAATTACACTATTCTAAGGGGATATTCTCACTACATTCAGAGTGGGGTAGTATCATGATCGAGTCCTTGTGTGGGAGAATTTCCACTAATTTTTTATAGATAGAAGGATATAATTATTTCATAAGTTTATTATGACCTTAATTTAGAATTCTACTTGGATATCAACATATTGGAATACAACATTTGAAATATTGAATCTTTTTCATAATAGAATATATATTAATCTAACTTGGGAAGGACACAAAAATCTACTAGCAACCAATACAAGATAAATTAATTATCCTTATATACCTCATAAATGATTCTTTAGAGTTTTGAGATTAAAAGATTTTTATCAGATTCCACATAAATGGACACATCAACTATCACACCAATACATGTTTCCTTGTTTGGAAATCCAAACTCAAGACCCCTGTACATCACTTTCTTGAATTACAAAAGATAAGTTCTCACATGGAACCTACATAAATACTCTATCCTTATGATATAATCACATGAATACCACTATGAAAATACTCAAAAAATGAGACACCACTTAAAATAGTGGATAGGTCAAGTGTACCATCGTAGGACCACCTTAAATAAGAGAGGGTTGGTAACCAAAATTGAGTTGTAATACCATATCTTATGAAAGATATTATCACAAGTTAAGCTTTACACAGTCACATGTATCCATATAGAGTTTAAAATTTAAATTTAAATCTATATAAATAATACATATATAGTATATAAAAATTCATGCAACATGCTAACCATTCACATAGTATGACAAATGTAGAGCCATAAATAATAGTTGAAAAAAACATAATCTCAGGGTCCTAACTATAAAAAATCTATAATAAATAGAAATTAAGGATACTCCTTGATGAAAAAAATCCTAACATAGACTATTCTCATGTCTAACACCTCAAAGCACCCCTAATATATTACTCTACTAATTTCATGTCCACTAAGATAACCAATAAACTAACCAAAATTTGTATAATACTTAATACATGTGGGAGAACTCCCATGCAACATTGAGTATATACATACTTAGTAGGATGTCACAAAAACCATAATGGGATGATAGAAACATCATTCCACTCAGATCCACAAAGGTAATTGTTATCCAAATAATCTTTTAAGATATAGAATATGAGATAATATGGGTTTCCAACTCTTCACAACCTAGTTACACAAGGAATAAACCTTGTGAGTAACTAATGAAACCAACCTATCTTTCTCTACCAATACCATTTATCTTCTTAGAGTATATTGTGGGGGAATCACACCTCAATGATGTATAAGAGTTTGGATGTGGGAGTAATTATCACCTTATAGGATTGATACCTCATCTAGTTAAGAATGTCAAACGAGGGAGTACCTAACTCTATAGCTATAGGACCCGCACCACAAAACTGGTAATGTTCCTGACTCTATCAGTCTGATATGGATTCCACACCTTTTTGATCCCAAGGGAGTAACAAAACCACACTCGATTTTGGAGGATTGAAACTTGGAGTATATGGTATAGTACCAAAATATATAATTATGTTGATAAACCATTCATTATCACTATTAAATGGATTGGAGTGTACCAATTACCTATCCACTAAATGATTTTCATGCTCGAATCCCTATTGAAATAAATAAATACTCCCTAATCTCATTAAAATAAGACCCAAAAGGATAGAATAATCACACCATCACAATCTACATGAAAATGTCTTAGGATAATCTACTCATATTTCTAATATTGAAAAACAATGAGATTTTTTTTAGAATTTCCAAATTGGAAATGGAATGGGCCACATGGTAGTTTCTAGGAACAATTTGTGGTGAACTTGGAAGGGAGGGAGGTGTAACCCAGTGGGTTCCATGATGCACCGGGATTGGATATCGCATGGATGAGTTGTTCCCACACATCCCATGTGACTCCCTTTCAATTTTAATTTAAGGAAGAAATTAGATTTCCACTACAACCTCAGTTATGTGTTTATGTACCTAGATGAGTGATACATCCCACTAGGGCCCAACATGACTTTTCGGATGTATGATGCTAGGGGATCAACCCTTCAGTTCCCCCTTAACCAATTTTTATATGGGTTTTGTGTTATTTTGGCTTAGGATGCTCAATTTAAGTGATTTAGGTGTGCTACTAGCCTAAGAAGGCTCGGTTTAATGAGCCCACCGAGCTCTTATTGTATTTCCTACCACATGGAGGGTAGTTATACATCTGATTACAATAGATAAAATGTATAGGGGTAAAAAATATCCAACATCATGTATCTTTCCTCAAAACTACAATGGAATTGGTTGGACCACCACCCTCTTTTAGCAGCTACTTTCTCTATATGTCATGATTATTCCCTAACCTCACTCTTCTATCCCTAAAAGGCCACCACCTCTAAATCCTAGAGTATTTGAAAAACCCATTATATATAAATAACAACCTCAATTATTTATTGAGGCTGCATCCTAGGTTACACCATCCATAATGTCCATTACCTCCAATGACCATCACTAAGTCCAATAGCACATTTTTCAAGTATATTATAGCCAAATATGGAGTGAGGGAGAAATAAACTTCTAGTTAAAGGTGACCCATAATCATGTTTCCATCCATGGAAAATATCTTCAAGATGTAAGGAAGGGGTTTCTGGATTGGAATAAGAAATGGAGGGTGACTAGTGTTTGAGCCTTAGGTATACTTATTACCTTCATTCATCATTGAACCCAGTATTTAGTTCCAAAAAAACCAGAAAAAATTTGAGGATAAAAATCAACAAAAAATTATAAGGAATGAGGATCAATACTCAATCTAGTAAATTGATAATTTAATTTTATAATAAAAATTATAAAGATAAGAGAAAGGGTAAATATAAAAATACTTACCAAAATTTTGTTTAAATTTCTTTTGATATTTTATTTTCATTGGGGTCCATTAATGATCATATCATTGAATGAAAGTAAAATCTCTTAATTCCCCTATTCCCCTATAAATTAGGGTCAATGCCTATAATGGATCCCCCAAAAAATGAGTGAATTAAAAAATAGAAAATATTGTACTAAATATGGTTTTATTTTTTTCATAAAACACTAGTGATTGGCCTAACCCGGGGCCTAGAACATGAACTTTAATTTTACAACACTATGGAAAATACTAATTCTTAGTGAGACCATGGTGATAGTTTTCTCATATGGAACATAATATAAATATATAAGTGATTTAGGATCTGATTTCTCATATGTGATGTAAAAAACAAAATATTATATTAGATATGTATATATATAAATATATATATTATATTTCAGGTTGAAAATTCTTAAAAACCTTCTTAATAACTGGCTTATAAAATATTATTTAAAATGGAGTAAAATTTCTGAAGAATAAATCCTAGTCGATAAATACTCATTGGTGGAATGTTTATCTTAATATTTTATTTACCCTGTTTGACCATAAATTATAGACACAATTCTATTTTTTAATAAGAAAATTATATTTAAAAACTATAGTAAGAAGGGGTGATCCATATTATTCCTATTTTATCCCATAATTAAATGGATTTAATGTAAGAGGGGGATATTTAGCATCTTATAACTATGATGATCTTAGCTCTATCTTCCAATTATATATCAAAGATGATAATCCAACATTCTATATATCGGGTTGATGTTACTAAAAGTTGGATGAATATTGGTAACATAAAGATGATGATGCACCCTATTATGGATGAGATGTTTTTAAAAGTCAAGGATAATGATCTATAAGGTTGTATCGATCCCCTATATTTAGTTTCAGGTAGTTTAGTTAGGGATCCTGTTTTAGAATGGAATATAGAGTTGGAGGTCTCTATTTCCTAGGATTGGGATTGAAATAAGTTCATGAGTAATAGTAAATGAGTCAACCAGTGATTTTAATGATCTTGATAAGGGGGATATTAAACAACATTAAAGAAAAATTTCTTATGAGTCAAAATGAAAATAAATATGAGTATCCCCATGGGGTATAGTTATAATGTATTTATGAGATGTTTTTTTGTTGAAAAAAGGACAATGATATATAATATGGATGAAAGAGAAATGATATTATAGAAAAAGAATAAATATGACAGTGCTACAACCATAAGATATTATGCTGACACTATGGGATTATATATTGAGAGTAAGTAAAAATTTCATTTCCATCCTATTCACTGTGTTTTAAAATTTAAAAATTATGATCTACAGATTTACTCAAATATTAGGTATCTAAAAGGATGAATAAGAACCCAATTATTTTTGGTAACACATAATATCAATATAAGAAAATATTAAATGAATAAGAAAATATGGTGATAATTAGATTAATTTAAAATGCAATTCTTATTGTTATGAAAGTAGACCGAATTTATTTAAAGTTAATGATCAAGGCCCTATTTATGACCCTTTAATTTTTCTCCATTGATGAGGGATACATAATATATATTTAGCATTTCCACTATTGAGGAATATAATTTTTTTATAGGATGATAGACATATTTCATTTTATGAACACTATAATGTAGTCTATAAAATCATGTGGAATGGAATCAATGACATACTCTTTGAAATCATCAATTCATAAGTAGAAATAATTTTTCCCAAAATAAAGAATCATATTTTATCTATCAATGATTACCATTTAGTTATCGATTTTATCATTAATTAGATAAACTATAGATGTTATTAGAATATAAATAATTTGGTTTTGTCTTATTATAAGCATATCGAGGGATAGAAACACCAATTTTTTAAACTTAATTAAACAATAACTTATTAAAAGAATTATAAGTATACCAAAAAGCACCATTAAAAAAATAATTCAAGATAATACTGTTCTAAATATATTCATTGAAAATATGGACTTTAATAAAGCTAAATAGATACCTTTAATCCATATAGTTGATGCATTTAATTGTATATAAGGATTGTTTATTATTAATGTTGTGTTTGTTGTTACATAGAATAAATCCTTCATGTTAACCCAGAATGTGTTATTAATATTTTATCATGGAAATATAAAATCCATTTATAACAACCCTAATCTTTATTAAAAATTAATTAATTATTTATTACATAAAATAACACTCTATACCACCTATAAAATTGATAATTCTAGTGTCTTTTGAAAATAGTTTCATTACCTTACAATGTAAAATATGTTTAACCCCATATTTATTGAAGAATTCTTTAACATGCTCGTACTAAAAACTGTGTGGGATAACCTAGGGACATATATAAGATACGGTTGATCTATAAATCCTAGTAAGATAATAATCATGGTATAAGGTAATAAATGTTATAAAATAGTCATATCAATGGGAAATAAAAGGAACATGAATAATAAGGCATGATATATCATGATAATCATAATAGGGAAAATGTGGTAACAACTTAAAATAGTTCATCATAAACATAGGTCAAGGCTATCTTCCAAGACATAATGTGGGAAAAATTCCCATAAGAGAACCATGTTCACTCCACATCTTAACATGATTTCACATGAGACTAATCATTACCCAATGCATTAGAGCATTATGTAATTCTTGGGGCACCTTTCACACTCATTTCATTATCATGCTTAGGCATGACACATAAATCACACAACATGGATTCATTTTACATCATATTTAATTACTTAATCTTGGATTTGGTAATTAATACATGTATGTAATGATTCAAATATTTTGAAGTGTATAAATATTAATATCCATGATAGGAAATGGAAAATGTATTCACTACGCACTTATTTTTGCAAGAAAAATCATGGTAATTTGTTTGGAATAATCGTGTCTCATAAAATTTCATAAAATTGGTTCATGAGATAAAAAGGGATATATAATGATTTTGACATAAATTAGGTAGTAATAGGGACATGTAAATACATTCCAAAATATTATTAATTGAAAATATAGGGCATAGCATAATAAAGAAACATGAATAAAGAACAGAAGGTTAGGATCCCTTATTAGACTGCGTGACTCAAAATTCATGGCAGTAGATTATTGGGGGCTTGGGGGAGGGGGGGGGGCTTAGGGGAACTATATAGAGGGGAGTTAATATTAAGGATGTGATATATAGATTTTTATTGATGATAAATGGGATATTGGGTTGGTTTATATAGGAAAAGAGTGGGAAATTATTTATCATTTCTCAAACCTAGGTTTTGGACTCTATATAATAAAATAACAAAAAACCACAAACCTTCCCATGGGGTTTTCCCCTGGTTTCTTGAAAATGAGATTGGTTTACAATATTTTATAATTTCAAGGTCCTCACTTAATAAAATAATGTTATTTCTCATTTGGGGGTGATTTATACACTTAAATAAACGATTGTAAAATATTAGAATATATTAATGGTTCTAGAGGATTAATATTATATTTATAGAATTAATAAAATTAACATAAAATCTAATTATATTTAATATAAGACATATATTTGGTTCTATTTAGATTTTATAGTATTTATTACATCACTTTTAGGCCATTATGATTTCATAACACACAATATATATTTATATGAGATTTAATTTTTACCCAAAAAGTTGGCTTTCTTAGAAAATTATGGAAAATTCACCATTGGAAAATATGAATGTTATTATTTCAAAAATATTATTCAAATTATATAAATTATTTTCAAAATATGTGAATTTTTACTCTAAAAAAGAGAAATTGAAATTTATTAAGAAATGATAGGTTTTATTATCAAAAGATTTTTTGAAACCATATAGAAACTGAATTTTACTTCATAAATATTGTTTGATCATTTATATTTAATAAAAATTCTTTAATAGTAATATTTTATTAAATTATTTTTTTCATAAATCCATTAATTTTTCAAAATAAATACTTTAATTGAATCTGAATATTACTAGAAAAACAATTTTTGTTTTATTGTATCAGATGAAAAATAATTTAAAAAGTAATAATAATTGGATGAAAATAATGTACATACTCATATTTATAGGGCCTTGATATATATCGCTTTAAAACACAAGAAAACTCCCTATGGGTATGCTTTACTACTTTGAGACCTTCATGGGGTAGTTTAAGATACATGGTTTGGTTCGTGATCTTGTTGAGCTTGAACTTCCCCCATTAATGATTTTTCTCATGTATAAGTTGTTGTATATCGACTTGGGATTCGTCAAGGGAAAATAAAATTGATTCTATATCCCATGTAATCTCAAATAAATGGTATTCGTTGGGTACAATCCTACTGGTTGACGCCATCACTTCCTTTTTATTTTTCAATTGGATTTATTAAAACCCTATATTTATACTAATAATGTTATCATTAATCAATAACTATATTATCAATGGTGAAGTTTCTTAATGGTCATTTAAATCTGATAGGGTAGAATAGATCCAATGAAGTGCATGTTTTTTATATATCCATATTATATAATAAGATATCAAAATAAATCAAAAGGGGAAATTTTATCTATAACAGTTTAGGTCATTACAATATTCTCCATTTTAGAAATTTCATGCTCAAAATTATGTTTTCACACAGAAAAATAGATGATGGAATCTTTTTTTCATCACCTCTTCCGGTTCCAATGTAGATTCTTCAAAATTTTGGTTTCTCCAAAACACTTTGAAAAGCTTCATTGTATTATTTTTTAGAACATTATCTCTATGATCTATAATCTTCACTAGTTTCACTTCATATAAGTTATCATTCTGTAATGGTACAACCACTTTATTGATTACATGTGAGGGGTTTGGTATGTTCCTATTGAAGAGGGATACATGGAATACATCAATTACATGTGATATGTAAGGAGGTAGTGTTAGTTAGTAGGGAATTGCTCTGATGAATCAAGGATCTCAAAGGGGATGAAGTATCCTGGTCTAAGATTTACCTTTTTCCCAAATCTCATCACTTATTATCAAAGAGATATGTAGTCGAATATCATGTTTCTAATGTCAAGGTCTTGGTCTCATTGACAATTTTTAGCATAGCTCTTCTATCGACTCTAAGAAGCCTTCATGTGTTGCTGAATGGTCTTAAATTTTTCCACCATTTCTTCAACCATTTCAGAACCTATCATTTTTCATTCCCCAACACAATTCTATAATGAAAGTATTCTACACATAACCACATAAAGGGATTTATATAGAGTCATTTGGATGCTATAGGGGATGCTATTATTTTATGATAACTAGACCAAATGTATTTGTCAATCCAACCCACCTTTGATGTCCATTGAAGAACCTATCAACATTTCCTTCAATGTTAGAATATTTCACTCAGACTGGCCATCAGTTTGTGGTTGGTAGCTTGTACTAAAGTTCTTCTCAAAGTTTAGAGCATGTTGGAGACCTTTTCTAAAATTATAGATAAATATCAGAAATCAATCATATATAATAAATATTTGTACTCCAAGAATCTTCACAGCTTCTTTGATGTATATTTGTATAAGATGGTTAGGTGATAATTCCTCTCGAATTGTGATATAGTCAGTTTTCTTTGTAGGAGGATCCATAATAACCAATGTAGCATTTTTTCCCCTTGATGTCTTCAGAAGCTTAGTGAAAAATACAATGGTGTTTTTTCTCATTTTGATGATGGTATGGGTAATGGTTTCATCATACCCTTAGACTTTTTCTTTTTATCCATCACTTTCTAACATACTAGGGAAATTGATGTATATTCAAAAATATCCTTCTTTATATTGTCCCACTAATTGTTATATCAGAGATACAGATACATCTTTGTGCTCTATGGGTGAATAGAGAATGTTGATCTATGTGTATCATTAAAAATATCACTCTTATTCTATTGATTGGATGGTAAACATAGATAGGATCCAAATCTTAAAACTTTGTCATTATTAACATTGAACTCCAAGTATTTACCTTTTTCTTAATGTTCAACTCTATTCAAATTACTACATCATTTTTCTGATCATCCAATTACGTATCCATAAGGGATGGTTGAGCGATAATTTGTAAAATTATTTATGATGTTCCTTCTATTAGAATTCCCATGTCCATCCATTTCAAATATAATAAGACAAGATCCTTATCATTTATCATCAATGATAAAATGGCTGGGTTATTTTTACTTAGAGCATCTTCTACCTTATTTTCTTTCCTAGGATGGTAGTTAATTGAACATTAATAGTACCCGATCATCTCTAATCATCATCATTAGTGCATATTCTATTCTTTTTCATGAATATATATTCATGGATTTTGTGATTTTTATATATTTAACACATCTCCTCATAAAGATACTACTACCATATTTTCCAAGTGAAGATCACTACAACCAACTCTAGATCATGAATTAGGTAGTTATGTTCTTCAACATTCATCTTCCTTAATGAATAGGATATGAATTTTTCATTATTCATTAACACATAACCCAATCCCTTAATCGAAGCATCTATGAATACCACAAAAGCTCTCAACTTGTAGTTAGTATGAGCATAGGGGAAATGATAAGCCTCCTTTTCAACTCCTTGAATATCACTTCAAATTCATCATTCCAAACAATAACGACTCGCTTTTGAGTTATCTTGATTAGAGTTTTTGACAATTGTGAGAAATTTATCACAATTCAATGATAATACCCATCTAACCCATGGGAACTAGGGATATCTATCACATATGTCGGCACCATACATCATTAAATTTCATTTTTCTAATAAGGGTCCAATGTTATCTCATTTCATGTGATTATATTTTCTAAGAAAGAAACATCCTTCAACAATAACTCACATTTTATGTACATTGAATTAAGCTTCTCCTTTTGCAAGGTTCTTAACATAGTTCTCTGATTCTCCACATACTCCTCCTTGGTTTGAGATAATATCATAATATCATTTATAAATTATACCAGAAATTTTTTGAGGTAATTTATAAATACTCTATTCATCATATACATGAATATTTATGGAGAATTAATGAGTATAAATGGAATTATTATGAACACATAGTTCTCTTACCTTTTAAGAAAAGAAAACTTGGGGATATCATTCTTCTTCACCCTACTTTGGTAATATCCCAATCATAGATCCACCTTAGAGAAGTAATATTATCCATGTATCTAATTTAAAAAGTCCTAAATTTGTGGAAGTGTATACATGTTCTTTACCATGAACTTTTTGAGCTCATTATAATCAACATAAAAGGGAATTGACCCATCCTACTTGAATAAGAGAAATGGTGCACCCTATGGTGAAGCACTTGCATGTATGAACCCTTTACCCATATTATATTATATTTGTTTATTTAGCACACAAATTTCTACTATATAATTTCTATATAGAGTCTTATATAATAGTAATTACTTAGGTACAATCTTGACGGAAAATTTAACCTATCAGCTAGGAGGAACACCGAGAAATTATTCCAAAAACACATTAGTGTATTCACTCACAATAGTCATGTCATAGAGGATGGTTATTTCTTTAAAATCAATCATTTGAACTAGATACACTTTCACACCAGGAAATAATATCCATGTTTAATATGTTGGTGATAAAGAAGGTTTATCCTTCTTATTTCACTTGTACAGAATCGAGGGTTAATTCACAATATAGAGAGTGATTTATTTATTGTGCTAATTTTTGTTGGATATATATAAATAAATCCAATACATGCCCATAATTTAATTAAATTATACCAAAGGGGGTATGACAATGTTCAATGGGATGTTCAGCGAAATATTTTTACATGGGAAGAGTAATATACTTTGGATGCGATAATTTCCCAATTATCTATTTTCATTTACATCTCTGCTTTCAATATTTTTTGTGTTATTTGGATAGTTATACTAAACATTCATGATATATAGGAATGTGTGGTACTATAATCAAAATTATATACCCTAATCTTAAATGAATTACAATCATACATGTCACCACATTATTATAAGGACCCACCTTGGCTGTTGTGATGGGAAGAGCTCACCCTTACTGCCTTAGAGGTTGGTGGTTGTCTTCAAAAACCCTTGGCCTAGAGAATGGGTTTGAAAAGTGCCTTGGTTCTCTACAATTGAAGTAATAAAAAATGCATAAATGTTTTATTGGATAATTCATTTCCTCCATTGCATTAGTGGGTTTCTCCAATCAGTAATCTCTAGGTAGGTTCCCTTTCATCCCACACCTAAAGCATTTACTCGTCCCCCTTAGGAAATTTCTAGGGTGATTATTTTAGGGCCTTTGAAAAGTGGGATGGTGAAATTTCATGGAACCATTAGATTTATCCATCAAACGACCAGAATTAAAATCCAATTTCTACTTCTTATCCCCGTGAAACCCTTTATATCCACTAATCCCTATTTTGACTTTGAGGGAACATTAGAAAATTTCTTCATAGATATCAATGTCATGGATCAACATTTCTTTTTATAGGATTGGTTTTAGCCCAAAAAATAATTAGTCATACACCCTGATATATATTTTATCTTTCTATTAGGGGTCAAAGATATCCATTTTAATTTTAAGTCGAAGAGTGCAAGGAAAATATGTATCAAAAAGCATTTTCTATAATTCCTTCCACCCTATCAATTTAATCTATTCCTAATTATTTGTATTCGTTATCAATGTCCACCATTGATCAGCTTCTCCCTATATATGATAAACTTTTATTATAACCTTATCTTTTTCGTAACATTAAAGGATGGAGAATATCATCTCAACAGAGTTGAACCATTGTTCTGTAATTAAGGGGTCATATTATCCACTGAATTTTAGAGGTATTTTCCACATAAAGGACTCAATTGCAACTTGTTCTCTCTTAGATGGATTTAAGCGCTATTCTTGATCTAGGTTTCTTTTTAAAACCTAAGTCGGCTAAGATATTTTCATCATTATGTTCATGATTCACACTCCTGTCACGTTGGGTATCTCATTGGTGAAGTCATCCCATTGCCTGTCACTTTGATTGTTTACCAAATTCTTTATTTTTCTAGCCATTGTCTATAATAAGGGAAAAAATAGGGTTGAATATTTTTAACCTATTAAACACTAAAATGATATTCCAATTAAATTAAAGGGATAATATATAAATTACATTTATTTCCTTGACTTAAGAATTTTTGGGCTTCAATCTATGTTATCCATGTTATATTTCCTATCATATATTCTTATAGAAGTTTATTGTTCCCCTAATAATGGTTTTTAATGATATTATAAATTTAACAAGTAATATCCCATGGGAGAGTCAAACCAGGTACGTAGTAAGGCATGTTGTCATGTACCGGTTACACCGAGTTTAATTTGACACACATTGTCATAGTTGTTTCTACTAAGTACATATATTCCAGAACAACATTCACTTGTAATATCCAGACAATGATTCATTTTTTGATAAACTAATTACTCTATAATTACCAAAATTTAGGGAATATTTCTTATACTTAGTCTAATTATTATGTCTTTCTCTAGATTTTCCTAATCCAAATCTCAAAAATAACTAAAATTTTTCTTTGATACCAACTATAACAACCCTACACTTTATTACACTTTAATGAGGGTTTATTTAAAAGAATTAAACTTAATAAACCCAATAAGATCCATAATTATAGTGTATTTGGTAAATAGGTATGTTACATTATTAATTAAAATGGTAAAAACATCATCTTTAATGGAAACTTCTTTAAAGTGATCGCACTAAAAAATGCATGTGATAACCTGGGGACATACATAAGAAAAGGGGGAGCTATAAATACCCATAAGTGAATAATAATGTAATAAATAAATAAATTTTAGACAATAAGCTTCTCAATGGGGAATATAAAGAACACTAATAATAAGTCATGAGTTATAATGATAATAATAATATGGAGAATGTGGAAATAACATAAAACACAACACCATAAACATAGGTCAAGGCTAACGGCCAAGAAATAATGTTGGAAAAATTCACATAAATGAATTTAGTTAAATCCATATCTCAACATGATGTTTCATGAGACCAAACATTACCCAATTCATTTGAGCATCATATAATTTTTGGTGCACCCATCACTTTCAATTCATTCTAATTCTTAAGTGTGCGACATAGATCACACAACATGGATTCATTCATCATGATAATTTATTCCATGATCAAGGATTTTGTAATGAATACATGTAATTACTATTTAAAATAGGTATTCATGTATAAAGGAGAATTCCCTTGATTGAAAATGGGTGAGGTTTCAACAACAAAATTATTCTAGAATAAAAATTGTAGTTAAATTTTGACAGAATAACAGCATTACATACAAATTCAAAAAATAGGTTGATAATAGGGAATGAGGTATATCATCATTTTAAAATAAAATAGTTATTAATAGGGACATGGAAAGTCATTACCCAAAACTAGTAATTTGATATCTAATGAATAATTTAATTAAGAAACTTGAATAAAAAAAGAGAAGGTGAGGATCCATTTCTTGAGTGTGTGACTCCAAAGGCTTGTGAGGTGCTTCTTGAGAGATTGGGGAAACCTTGAGAGGACTCTGGAGAGAGAATTAAAGAGTAATAAAATTCTCCAAGGATTTTGAGTTAGTGGAAATGGGATTTTGGGTGGTTCTATATAGGAAAAGAGTGGGGAATTCATTATGATTTATCAAACTTAGTTTTTTGAATCTATACTATAAAATAACCAAAATCCCAAACCATCCAATGGTATTTTACCATGGTTTCATCCAAATGAGAGTGTTTTAAATTATTTTATATTTACAGGGTCCGAAACTAAAAAAATAATTTCCTTGCTTATGTGGAGGTGAGTCATACTCTTAATGAAATTATTTTAAACCATTAAACAATATTAATGGTTTTGGAGGATTCATAAAAGATTTTTATAAATAAGAAAACAAACTTAAAATATCATTATTTAAAATAGAAATCATATATTTGGTTTTCGATACCTTTTATAGTATTTATTATATGACTTTTGGTCATTATGATATTATAATACACAATGTATGTTTATAAGATATTTAATTTTTATTTAAAAATTCAACTGTTTCAGATAATTATTAAAAATACACCATTAGATTATTTAGAAAATATTATTCCAAAAATAATATTAATTTTATCTAGATAAATTTATAAACATGTGATTTTTTAATTTTAAATAATAAAATCTACATTTATTAAGAAGTGTTGGGTATTTGACAATAATAGTTTCAGAACCCTCATAAAAATTAAATTTGAATTAATAAAAATTATAAGATATTTATATTTAATAAACATTATTTAATAATAATATTTTATTAAAATATTATTTATTTCAAAAATCCATTAATTTTTTGAAATAAATTCATTAATTTAATTGTAATATTAAAAAAATACTATTTGTGTTGTATTGTGTCAAAATAAAAAATATTTATAATGTAATAATAATTGTGAAAAAAATCATTATTCTCTAAATAATAATGTATATAATCATATTTATAGGCACATGATACATATCTCAAAAATACAATATAAAACACCCTAATATTAAGATGTTCAACTGTGATACCTTCATGGGGTGGTTCAGAGTAAATGGATTGCATCGTGATCTCTATGAGCTTGAACTTCTCACATAAATGGTTTTTATCATGCTTTAGTTTTTGGATATCAACTTGGTCTTGGTCCAGGGAATATCTCAGTGATTCTACTCTCTCAGAATATTTGATTATTGGGATTCATAGTGTATGATCCTACTAATTGAGGCCATCACATGCTCTGTCTATGTCGATTGGATATGTTAAAACCTGATATTTAAATTAATCATGTGATCATTTTTCAAAAACTATATTCTAAA
Source organism: Viscum album (assembly GCA_963277665.1). Taxonomy (NCBI): domain Eukaryota; kingdom Viridiplantae; phylum Streptophyta; class Magnoliopsida; order Santalales; family Viscaceae; genus Viscum; species Viscum album. Next base: position 1,082,814,672 of record OY728159.1, read on the forward strand.
TGGTAAATATTCTTAATGGAAAACTATATCTAATAGGATATAATAAAAACAAAAAAGTTCATGTTTTTTCTATATCCATATTTCAAAACAAGACATTTATTTAAATCAAAAGGTTAAATTTTATTTATAATAGTTCATGATGTAACACTATTGATGGTTTTTGATTTTTTTTCTATTGTTATTTTTTGTTATTTCCCCAATTTTTTTACCCTTTATTTCTTATGTCTCTTGAAACTATGTTTTTAATAAATATTTAAAAACATCTTTTTATAAAATTCTAAAGATAAGAATCAGAAGTTAAACATTCAACCATTGAAATTATAATTCTATTTGAAAACTTATTATAATATATTTTATCTTTTATATATGATGTTATTTTTTTATTTGGTTGACATGATACTTAAATCATTTTTCTTTCTAAAATCATTTCCACTAAAACACCCTTACTCTTATTGTTTGAATATAGATGGGATAATGTTCTCCCTATAACTTCTATGTAATATTTAGTCTCTATAACCTTCTATTTATTATAATCCACTAAAAAATATAGTAGATATTGAATAACTTGGTTTGACTTATTGGTTCATTATATAAACTTTTGGTGATGCGATGATTTATTCAAATGATGTTTAGATATATAATCACTAATAATGGTTTAAATTTTAGAATATCATATTACGTTCAATTTTGTTTTAAAAACATAAATATTATATTCATATTTTATTAAAGGTAGAATTAATAAAAATAAAATAGGAATTTAATAATGGTGTAGGTAAATTGAAAAATATGTTGTTGGTTATAATAGGATAAAAATGGGATCTATACTAGGAAAATAGAATGTATTAATTAATGATAGGGTCATACTCTATGAAAAGTATGACAATACATATTTTAATAAACCATAATTCACAATTTATTACATAAAGGTACAGTTACTGAAAACCCTAGAGGATCATGAGGCTAGGTGTCTTTGTAAAATTAGGTACATAATACATTGAAATAAAACATTGCTATAACATCATTATTTAAAAACATTGAAACTTGTCCTTATAATCCATGGATCTTCTTAAACAACACGATAAAACTAGGGGATGTATATAAGAAAGTGGTCATCTATCAAGCCCAGTAAGGGAATAAAAAAAATTAAAAAAAAGTTAAATTAGTAAATGCGATCCATGAAGAATTTAAGGGTAATATCAGAGGGGTGAGAATCATAATCTTGGACAATGAGGTGCGATATAATAGTATAGCATAAAAGAAACATATGAATACACCAACAACATAAAACATAAAATTTTTAACATAAGTCAAGGCTAATCGCAAAGAAAATATAACATAGTGTGATTTGGATAAACTCCCAAGCACGATGGATGGAATATCATGAGATAAAAACAATACCTAATGCACGGTAGGGCTATATAATTCCTGGACCATCTATCACTTTCATACCAGGTACATGCATAATATTTCAACATAGATCATATATTATAAAGATGTATTTCATCAATTTTAGCCCCATGACTGACGAGTGTGGGTTAAATGAATATAAATTCAAAAACAAATTAATGATTGGTATAACTAGGTGAATACTCTTGAGTGGAAATGGAGATGGTTATTAAATACACAAAATTTTGTCATGGAAAACCATAGGATAATTTTTGCAGCATAATGGGTGTATATAAAGTATTATAGATGGAGTGAAAGAGAGGAAAAAAAGTATATCATTACATGTAAACAATAAGGAAATTAATATGAATTTATAAAAATTTATCCCTGCTTGAAAAATTGAAAATTAAAAGGCATGACATAAAGAAGATTCTTGAATAAAGAGAAGAATGAGAGTATCCCTAACATTTAGAGAGAAATTATAAAATTTTAGGAATATCTATTAAGAGTTTGAGGGAACCAACAGAGGGGTCTAAAGAGGTATGGGTATATTAAATTTATTATTAAGGAGTATTGAGTTAAGAGTAATGGGAGGTTGTGTGGGTTTCTATAGAAAAATAGATTATAATTATTTATTATTTTCCAAAAATAGGTTGTGTGATCTATATGTTGAAGTATCGAAAACCAAAAACCTTACCATGGGGTCGCCCAAGTTTTATACAAATGTGGATTTGTTTTCATTATTTCTTAAGTATATGAACTGAAAACATTAAAATAATACCATTGGTGGTTTGAAAGGGTGTCTTATTTATAAGAATATATTTTAAGACCATAACATATAATATTGGTATTAGGGGTTTCATTAAGGATTTATAAAATTAATTAAATAACTTAAAATACACATTATTTTAAATTGGGAACATAATTTTAGTTGTGTATACTAAATATAGCATGTATTTCGTCACTTATTTGATTTTATGACGTTATAATATGTACCATATAAATATATTTTATTTAATTTTTACCAAAAAAATGTTTATATAAGAAGTACAAAAATTCATTGTCGAATAATTTTTACATGATGATTTCAAAAATAATATTTATTTCGTCAAAATAATTATATAAATATGAGAGTTCACAATTTTAAATCAAATTCACTATTTATTAAAAAATTATGTGTTTTTAAATATTTCATTTTTCTGATCTTTATAAAATTACATTTAACATCATAACATTATATTATCATTTATATTTAATAAATATTATTTATTAATAATAATTTTTTTTTAAAAAATTAATATATTTCTAATGTTATTGAATTCATCAAAAATAATGTTTTGATTAAAACTATATATTTCCCAAAAATATAATTTCTTCCTCATCATATCAAAATATAATTTTCATCTAACTCGTTATTTAATGATTTAAAAATTAATATTAAAATGGTTAAAATGAAATCATTTTTTTTGGAAATAATATATAAAAATTTATACTATTAGGGACTAGATACAAATCCCTTGATTACACCAAAATTTTTTCTAAGTGTAATGAGTGAAATGGTGAGATTTTCTTAGTGTGGTTCAATGAACATGGTTTGGGTCATGATCTTGATGAGCTATAACTTCTTCCATAAATGGGCTTTCTCATGATTTATTTATTGAATCTAGGCATGAAATCGGTTATGTACAAAGGCTAGTGATATAATCTCCATTTTAAACTCTGATAAATGGGATTGATAGTGTATGATCCTTTTTACCGAGGCCATCACTAATTCTATCTGTGTCAATTAGACAGTAACATTGTAAAATCCCAGCTTGGGTGCCACTAAATTGGTGCCCCGATCTAAAGCACCACAAGATCTCACGATCATGTCCTCATATGACAGGGGCTTTAAACTATCAACAGGGATATGAAGGGTATCTATGAGGAGACTATACCCCCCATATTAGAGTTCATAATCATAAGTAAACAACCAAATATAAGATACATTAGAGTGAGTGAAAACAACTGAATGTACTATAATAAAATCAAATGAAATAAATTTCCCAAATTTCATTCTACATGTACAACCAATCTCCCACTAGTCTGGTTATATAATATAATTGTTCCAAACCCATCCAATCAACTAACACCACTCAAGTGGACCTTCTAGACCAGACAACATTGATGCGGGCCTCAAACCAATCCTATTCTTTTAATAAATATGTGAGATATTCTAGGGTAACCAAGTGCAATGGATGCCTGAGAAGGGTTTGAGTAAAACTCATTAGGCCATAACCAATAGGTTCTAAATAAAATAAACATAAGTGCAATAGTGTGTAAAGAGAAATAGTATAATAAACAAACAATACAAGAAGTAACACAATCTAAGAACATGACATATCATCTTTCACCCTATATACCAAGGGTTATAAGTTGATGCCCAATCCAACCAAACATAAAACTACCTAAACTAGTCCTCTAAAGTGTAACATAGGGGTGTTCTCTTTTCATTCAACTCAGGGAAGAAAAAACCTACATCCACATTACCTATCTAATATATCGGAGCCATTAGTTCCTAGAATATTCATCTAGAATCTAAATAAAATTTCAAAAAATAATAATTATTTCTAAAACCTCTATCCCACACCTAACCATATACCAAACTATTTGTAACAATACTAAATATCGTGTCTTTTAAACCCATTATAAAACATAAAAGTGGTGCTTAGAACCTCAATCGAGTAACCATATATACATAACATCAGTTGTTCCTACAACATTAGTCTGGCCCATGCCAAGGAGGAGGTGCATCATTCCAACATCCAATTACACATGGTGTACCATCATCCACTATATCATCAATCTAGACCTCTATCCATGAAGTATACAATCAGTGCCCATAGACTCAGGCTGACACCATATCCATTGTATACCTCTTATACCCAGTGCATCATTCTAGAACCCAAACCATTCCATCATTTCATAAATACTAATCTCAAGATAATATATATACAAGAATTTCAAAAAAAAACACAACATGGACCTTAAAAACTAAGGCATGTCTCAAGAAATACCCATGATTTTCCACATAAAAAAAGAAACTAAACCAAAAACCTACATCACAAACATCAAAATCACCCTTCTAATTGATGGATCCTTCTATTTGAAAACTAAACAAGGTCCATTAACTTCATGTTCCAAGAAATCCATTTAAAGGGGATCCACACACCCATTTGAAGTCGACCTTCGGAATCCCTTTAAATCCCATTTAAAATCACCATGAGGTCAACACCTCATTTCAAAACACAGATCATTTAAAAACATAACATTATCCCATTTTTTAAACAAAACCAATCAAATCCCAATGAAAAAATTTAAAAAATTGAAGAATCCATATAGTCATTTAAAAAAATGCCTCACATAAAACATTTCACTACTAATGGTTATCACACCCCATTTGTTTCCATAGGTCCAGTCTCACAACACCATGGTTCTAATGGAATTAATGGAATGTCCAATTTTTCAATCTAATTAGAAAAAATATTTCTTATATCAAGGGAAAAATAATAACACATAGTATCCCCAAGGTATATACTATATACATATGAAAATGAATTTACAAGACTATGGTTAAAGCTCTTAGACCACCTATATCATCAAGAAAGTTTTTCATGACATTTACCAAAGCATGACGACCTTGACTAGGACTGTACACGTCTTGAAACAACTCCTCGACACACAAATGAGCTCATCATGATAACCCACTCCTTAAAATAACACCAAAAAACAATGATTAATTAATTATGACAATTATAATTAATCAATTAACAAAAAAACATTGAATAATGCTGGAAAACGCATCGGGCCGTCATGCCACATGAAAAATGGATCCATCTTCTCATTGAAGAATGTTACATAACCCAAATACATTTCAGGACAAATACCTCAATGAAATTCTACCCAATGAAATGAACAATCCATCTCAGGATCTCCTCTACCAAATCCAACATAAATCCCACATAAGAAATGGATGATTCCACCACGCTCTGATGGAATCATCTAAAAACCCTATACTAGGGAACTCCAAAAATAGAAATAAAAAATGGATAGAAGAAGGGAATCTACTAGATTATAGATATTACATCAAAATGTTTAATAATCACCACCAAAACACCTCATTGTGGAGCCTTGAATAAGGAAGGAATGGTGTAGAAGTCACCTCTAGTTTGTGTGTGAAAGATGGAGATAAAGGGGGAAAGGTGACTAAAATAAAAGAGGAGAAAATGTTAAAAAAACATTTTAAGGGAATTTTGGGTAGCCTCATGGTTTGGCCACATTATTTTCTAAACTGTGGTCTAACCATGTAGTTAGATCTATCAAATTCCCACCCAATTGTAGGGTTTGGCCACATAGTTAGTCAAACTGTGTGCCAACCCTGGTCACCCCTACTATCTAAAAACCGTACACCACATAGTTATCCCACATGGTTGGAGATAACACACAAAAATCGATATATCAGCACTACCTCCACTTGATAACATGATGCTCAATTTGTCTGAAACCATGCTCAACATGTGCTCCAAGCCACAAAAACTCCTCAAACTCACATGGTTTCCCTTTTTTACTCAAATAGATTTCACTAAAACATTATCTGACCATAATACCCAACCATGTATACTTCAAAATCAACTAAATACCTTCTGAGCATCACGTTTTCTTATGGTTTCTCCTAAAATGTGCACACAAACCATGCACCCTTTCTAGAAAACTTCAAAACTCATGAAACACAGCCTAAAGCCTTTGAATCTCATCCAAACACACATGAAACCACCTATGCATCATTAATCAACTCAAAATAACCTTTTGATGAATTCCAACTCTTAAAATCACATTCCAAGTCTAAATTCAACATTTGACCTATTTGATAATGAAAATAAAAATTCCTTTACAAAACTTTGGTCCATCTGGAGGTAGGATTTTAGAACATCCCCCCCATAATACTTGTCATCCCCAATAAGATTTCATTGTCATCGATCTATATCATCTCACATACATTGGTCACTATATTTTTTCAACAAACTCATTCATATTCTGATATCCCAAAAAAATACCAAAGCACAATCTCTAACCAATTCCCTCAATCATCCAATACCCATTATAATACCCTTCACCAAAACCAAAAAAATGTCAAGATTGAGCTTACTAGATCCCATCCAATTGAACCATAGATTATAACATCGCACAATAATTCTTGAGCTATTGTCCTACCCACCATAAGCTCAAATTTATATCCACCAAATCCTGATACTTAACACCATTTCCATTAAGATGGAAAAATAGGAACTAATATCATGCTCCCACTAAGCCCCTGACATAGTTCTCAACATATTGTTCTATGACAACCACCAAAATTACAAAAATCTTCAATATCCCTCCTCATCACCATAAACCAATAGAAGATCATGCATTCCCACCACCTAGGCATGATCTAAGAACATACCATCTTTCCTTAAAATCAAACTCAATCCTAAAACACATCTGTCATTCTAAAATAACACACCATACAAACTTATGCACCAACATTTTTTTCTAACCGTAGTTGGACTATCCTAAGAAAAATCATCCAAAAAATAATTTTCTCCAATTTTCGGTCTATCACCATCTCATCTAAAAATTATACACTCACAATCAAAGGAATTCCAAAACCTTCGAAACAAACCCACTGGATTCCATAACCGAACTACTTTCCAAAACCACCTCAAGTCTAAATCCAATCCTCTGCTTGATCAAACATCACCACCAATCTCCCATTATCATTACCAAAGGAATTCAATTAAGCACCAAAATGATTTTTCATTGGCGTCATATTTCCAACATGGTTGATCAACAATCAGTTCCACACACCTGTGACCCTTCAAACATGAGGTCCAAACCTCCATAATTGATACATAATTGTATAGCATAGGAGTTTCATCTTTACCACCCCAATCATGAGACTCCAACAACCATGGTCCACGTTCCAACCATTGTTAACCAAACTGTCGATTGTGGCTATATCTCTCACATCTGAGTGACCAAATGAAGAATCAAATATTTTCTATTCATGAAATATAAGAATAAAAGCCATGGTATTTTCAACAATTGGTCAATCCCAAATATCTCAACCATAATAGTCAATGGTGAAATTCCCACCATACTAGTCCAAACACATCACTACTTGAGCATAAACTCCCGGAGTCCCCTTATCCAACCAAAATACACTAGGGTAGCTAGGTGTATAACCATTTTATTACCAATTCACTCAGGATGATGTAAAAATATTGATCATGATCCTCATTAAGTACGATTATACTATGATTTTGTTGAAAAATACAACCACCAATCATCCACATCAAATGTCACCTTTAACTTCAAGGACACAACAGACCAACGCAATAGACCTTGGCCTCCCTATCCATAAGAATCTTATCACAACCACATCAGTTCTTAGCCTGCTCTTAGTAGCCTACCCAACACAATCACCCCGTATGTACACTCTCATAATTCTTGATCTGTAATCCATAATACACATTGTGTCACAAGTGATCATGTCTCCAAGATTCCACTATCACATCACTATTACACACTCTTATGTAACACAAACACAAAACCTTCTCTGACTCTAATGTGTCACATGACACAAAAAATCTTCTTAGAAGCCTTAACCACACAACTCAAGATCTTCTTATTCTCTTGATACAATTCAAAGTCAATAAGATCGGCTTTCCTACAAATCCATTAACTAGGATACAAATTCAAAAAATCCTTCCCCTCATGAAGAAAACCTTAAGGATAAACCATTATCTCTAATGTTTTATTTATCAAAACTAAAGGCATCCTACATGTTGAAACCCCATACCAAGATCCACCCTTCATGCACTATTTTTGATAGTCCAAATAATCCATCTCTTCCTCCCAAACCTGAATGAACTCATAACTCAGCCAAAACATCCCATGGATTTTCCACAAAATAAACATACCAATAAATCACAGATCTAGAGTCAAATCAAAAAGGTTTTTGGGCCCAATAACCTAGGTTCTACACCAACTCAAAGAAGGAAAAAACATACATGGCATCCACATGTAACTGGATCATCATCACATGACATAAAAAGTCAAAAAAAAAACATTCTCAAGGGTCTCAAACCATACATGTGTCATATATAAAAAACCTACCCATTATTAGAGAACCCTTGTTCTAATAGCATCTGAATATAAAACCACTCTCTAAATGACCCGTACATACAACTTTACTTGAGAAAACAACCATAAGTGGTCCATTACTCTTATAAATATACCACGCTGACCCACCTTGGTCACTTCACAAACCATGCTAGAGGATCACACATGCAACCTCATCACCGAGCATGTCATCATAGATGAAATTAACCCACCATCAAAAAAAAAATCCACAAAATTACACACTAAATGTCATATAACACATGAATCCTATGTTCCATGCATGATTCATGAGATGTATCCTGTCTTTATAGACCAAGATTAAAAACCAAGTCATGGGACTCTTGTTAATAGTCCAAGAGCCTGAAATTAGTTATAAATCATAAAATCCAAAAAACAATTGTGAAACTCAAAATGAAAATCATATACAACCATAACATAACAAATTCATAACATTAAACCCATCCCATGATAACCTGGACTTCCTACTAGAATTGGTGTTCATGATAATCCAGACCAGTATCTATCTCATGATCTGACACATTTCAATATCTCCGGTCTACCAAACCCAAAATAGTAAAATAATAGAAAAGTAAAAAACCTTCAATACCACTTTCTTGAAACCTATCCTAGGTTCCACTAAACCGGTTCCTGGAGCTGTACAACCACAAAATCGTAAGAATGCCCCGTCATATTCCAGAGGTTTCCAACTAGAAGTGGGAGTCTGAAGTGGAACTATGAAGAGACTTTACCACCTTATCAAAAGGAATAATCAAAATTAAATAATCAACTGTAAAAAATATAAAATTGAGTATAAAGAACAATTAAACTAATAATATATTAAAATAAAGTTAAATGAAGGTCTAAATTATCATTCCATACACACAACCAACTACCCACTGCTCTGGTTAAATAAAAAAAATAAAATAGTGGGTAAAAAAATACAAAACCCATCTAGTCATTTGAAACCACTCGAGTAGTACTTATAGACCAAAAAAACACTCAAGAAGGACTCATCCCAAGCTTATGCCTTCAATAAACATGTGAGAGATTCTTGGGTAACCAAGTGAAATGGAATCCTGATCAGGGTGTGAGTATAACTCATTAATCCACCACCAATGGTTTCTATAAAAAATACTTGTCATTACAACATTTTCCATAGATAAATAGTGGAATAAATAAACAATACAAGAAAAAACACAAGCCAAGAACATGACATCTCATCTAGAACCCACTAGCCCTATGGTTCTAAGGTGGTACCAAGGCCAGCCAATAATGAAACCACCTAAACCAATCCATTAAAGCATAAAATAGTTGTGCTTACTTTTCATTCAACTCTAGGAAGACCAAAACCTATATCTATGGTACCTATCCAATGTACCCAAGGAATCAATTCCTAGAATTTCCATCTAGAATATAAATAATATACTTGCATCAAAATAAATCATGGTTGGAATATCTTTCAAGAACCAAACCATATACCACACTATCAGTACCGAAACTAAACATCAGGTCTTTCAAACCCATCATAAAACATAGAAATAGTTCATGAAAGCTCATTCCAGTAACCATCCATACCAAACATCATTGTTACTTAGAGAATCAGTCTAGACCATCCTAAGGAGGAGGAAAATTATTCCAATATCCCATTTCACATGGTATACAATCATCCATAAGATAATTAATCTGGAAATCTAACAATGAAGTATATTTTCAGTTCCCAAAGCCTCTGTCTGACACCATATTCATAGTATACTTCCTATACCCATAGAATTATTCCTACACCTAAACCATTCCATAATTTCATATATACTAATATTAATATCATTTCTATAAAATATGTTCAATAAAAACACATCAACCCTTTTTTAAAATATTTACACTTTCTAAGGTCCTTACAGACCTTTAAAACTATAACATGCCTCAAGAAATACCAACGATTTTTCACATTCTAGATGAAACTAAACTAAAATTCCTCATTAAACATTTCAAAATTTCCATTATAATACATGGGTCCTTCTCTTTGAATACCATACAAGGTCCAAGACCTTTATGTTCCATGAAAACCATTTAAAGAGTCACCACATTCACATTTCCAATCAACCTTTTAAATCCCATTAAAATCCATTTAATATCACATTGGGGTAAACACCTCATTTCAAAATAGAAATCATTTCCAAATGTAACTTTTTCTTTTACATCCAAAAATAGTCAAAACACAATTCATACATTTAAAGTATTATAGAATACTCGTATAATTTTTCTTAAAAAAACATACACTATCAATTGTTTTTGAACCCCATGGGTGGCCATAAGTCTGGTCTCACAACACCACAAATCTAACAAAATTTTTAAAGTTCTAATGTGTCATTATATGGATAAAAATAGTTTCTTAAATAAAGTGAGAAAGCATAACACATAGAGGACCAAACAATTATATTACATACACATTAAAATAAATTTACAAGACTATGGGAAAAGTTATTAAACCAAATACCTCAACAATGAATCCTTCTATAACATTTCCCAAAGTACAGTGGCCTTATCAAGTCTCATTCAGGTCTTTTCCCAAATCCTTAGCACCCAACCGATCTCATAACAATCACTAATTCTTTAACCTGACACAAAACAATAATTATTAATTAATTATATCTTTTAAAATTAATTAACTAACCAAAACCTAACATTGAATAATGTCAAAAAACTCATCAGTTCATTTTTCCACACCAAAATCAGAACCATCCACTCATTGAAGACCCATGGAATAACCCCAACCATGTTCTGGGAAAGAGAACTGAATGAAACTCTAGGAAACAATGTTCAAAATCAATCTCACTATTTTCTCCACCCAAGCCTACTAAAAGCCCAATGATAAATAGATGATTTCACTATGCTCTAGTGAAGTCATATACAATACCTAAATTGTGGAGCTACAAAATTTGAAAAAAAAAATTGTAGAAGAAAGAAATGTACTATCAGTTATATCTTACCTCAAAACCCAAAAAATCGCCACAAAAAACCTCCTTAGTGAGGATTAGATAAGGCATAAAGGATGGAGAATATTACTATCATTTTTTCTCACAAGAGGGATAAAAAGGGGGAATTGTTACTAAAATAATAGAGGGAGAAATGGTAAAAATACCATTTTAATTAAATTATGTGAATTCACACTATTTAGATGCATGATATTCCAAACCATGCACAAATTGTGTTGCTGGATCTATCCAATACCAACCCACTCACATAGTTTGGCTTCATAGTTGGAAAAATCATGCATTAAATGTGATCACCCTTACTATCTAATAACTATAACATGCATGGTTAGATTGCATGGTTTGATAAACCATACACCAACCATGATTTCATCATTCCCTCCCTTTTGCTACAAGGCACATTTTTTTATGAAACCATTCTCAGTGCATGTTCCATTCCTTAGAAACTCCTCATCCTAACACAGTTTCCCTTTTTTCCATGCATGGTTTTCCAAAAAATATGCTATAAACAAGATACTAAAATTTTCTCAATAAAAAAATATCTAAGAACTTCCTTATCATCAAGCTGTATCATGGTTTCTACTAAACCATGTACACCAAACTATGAAACCTTTCTATATAACATTAAAACTTATAAAACCGAACCCTAAACTTTTTAATCTCATCCAAACACCTGGGACACCACTTGAGAATAATCTCTCATCTTAAAACACCTTTTTAAGACATTCAAACTCTTTTAATCTCATTCTGATTCATAATTAAGTATCTGACCCATCTGGTAATGAAAATTTAAATTCATTCAAAAACATTTGATCCATCCAGACACGGGATAATACAACCACAACCATTAATATATAATAATCATATGGTCATTATATAATGGATATAATTTCAATAGATATAACTATTAATGTTCATTTAATTATGATAGTATATAATTATAATGTTCTAAAATAATTAAATTAGTGCAAGGGTTTTCTATAACTACAATACTTAAGAATTGTTTTACTAATTAAAAAAATAATTTCATTTGAATATTTTTAGTGAAAGGTTTTCTATCTACTCTGATCATAATGTCTTGAGTTATATATTCTATCAATGTGATTTAAATATTTGGTTGAGGTGGTGGGTGGAGTACGTATACACTTTTATTTCAAAATGTTATACACTCTTAGTAAGGGTAATGTCATTACTGATGCATTGAGTTGGAAAATCCCATCTTAGACCATGTAATAATATTTTAAGGAGTGGGATTTGATGGCCTTATTTTTATGTATGCATTCTGGACTCGAGGATAATGACACACAAATTGTATTAATGAGTGTTCAGTTGACATGCTCATGACTTGAGATGAATATTTTGGAACAACATCTCAATAATGAGTTTTGGGGCATTAAAGATTCATTATATTGTGTGGAGACCATCATCAATGGGTCTCTATCTTCAATGTTTATTTTATGATTTTGAATACGGTTCGTTGTTCTTATACCTCCACGGAAGACTATGGTTGTGGATTTCCATAATTCTCAATGGGTGGTACCTCCTAAAACCATAAATATGTTTTATAAAATGAGGTTATGTTTCTGGTGGATAGGTAATTAACATGACATTTCTGATTTTGTTTCCAGTTTTTATACATATACCAAGGATAAGGATGACAATGATAATCCTTTGGGTTCTCTTCAACCCCTTATAATGCTAACTTGGAAGTGGGAATATATATCAATGGACTTTGTGGGTGGGTTTCCATGTGAAACTTGAGGTAAGAATGTTATATGTGTAGCGATTGACCAATTGACCAAATAAGATACCATTATTATGATTCATGATACAAACCAATGTTGAGGACCCATTAAACCTTTATGTATAGGAAATAATCTTACTGTATAAAGTTTCATCTACTAGCATTTCTAATAGAGACCCCTAGTTTACATCATATTTTTTAATAGGCCCCTAATAGGTAATGGGATCCTAGGTAAAGTTGATAATGGTGTAACATCCTTAAATAAATGTTCAAAAAAAATGTGAAATTTAGATTCTTGAGGTTATTATACATGATTTCATCCTTAACTTTGGTGGGTCTTGGGATATCTATCTTGGACTAGTATAGTTTTATTACAAAAAAAGCTAATAGTCTTCCATCACTATGGATCCCATTGAGGATTTGTATATTTGACTGTGAAAATATCAACTTTTTTTGTCAGTGTTTGGTGAAGCATCCCCGATGGGATCCTGTCTTCTCTAAGAGATGATGAAAATGATTCATTTGATTCATTATATAATGGTAATGCTATAAATTCATTAAAAATCCTATGATAATCATCATTGATTCCCTTTATGAGTCTATAGTTTTTGATCTGCTTATTTTAGAGTATCTCCATGGTTATGTTATGGTAGGATTAAAAATAGGAAAATTTAGCACCAAGATATATGGGAAAAATTTAATTTGTTGAAAATATTTGAAATTTGAATTACTAATTGTATTTTTTACCATAGATCACATCATTGAATAATGTATTCCTCGTGTCATGGCTCATAAAGTATCTCTATGATCCATCTCATGTCATGAGCTAGAGGGTCTAGATTTAGATACTAATTAATCTATGTCTCAACAACAAGTTCATATTTTATATTCTTAGATAAAGGTTCTTTGTGCTTATTTCATGCCCTTGGTCTATGTGTTATGGAATCATGGTTTCGATTCACATGAGACATGGGAGTGTGAGGTACTGATAAGAGAATGGTGTCCTCATTTCATTGATTTAATGTCTTATTGATTAGATTTATAGGGGAAGATATAATTTATGGTGAGGAGACTTTTAATATACTGATCATTAGTTTAGGTAATTTATTTGGTTTATGAGGTTTCTTTTAGATTCAAATTGTTTAGAGACCTTCCTTCCTCTATAGAGCCACGTTTGGGTTTAGTTTAAAATGTTTTTAAGGGAAACCAAAATTTTAAATTAATATTTAAGCTTATAAAGGTAATGGGCTTTGAATAATGGTAAGGACCTTCTACCAATATACACGAGGTGTTATGTAAGGGAAAACCTGAAATTTTAGGTGTTGCATATGGGTAAAACAACATTGTATAATGGTAAGTGTGATATCATAAACAATATGTAATGGTAACCTGAGATACATAACGGTATATAGCCTATTCTCATGGGTAACCCACTACTATGTAATAATATTATGGTGTTTATAAAGGCATTATATGTTTATATTCATGTTGTGTAAGGGGAACTAATTTTTTTTAAATGGCGGGTAAGGTTACCTAATGCACTGTATAAGGGTTAGCCACTCTATTTAATGGTAGGTATGAATTTTTTAAATGACGTGTAAAGGAAAAAATACTTATCCATATGTAGAGGATATGATATACTTAAAGGTAAACCATGTTACCCTAATGTATCACCCTTTTTATGAAAATATTTTTTAAATAATTTTTTACTTCTTCTTCTTTATGTAGAACAATTTATAACGCCACGTTGGGAATTTCAAAATCGGGAAAACATAGGGATTGAATTATTTTTTGTCTTAAAATGTTTTAAATCTTATTATGAATTATTTTAAATCCTATGCATTCAATATTTATTTTAAAACAAAAAATTAACTAATGTTTTAATTTGGGGTTTCCTTTCTACAAACAAGAACACCTACAATATTTTTAAAAATATAAAAACCTATGGTAATCAATTTTGGTTGTCCTCTTAAAATTTTTGAGGGATTCTACCAACTGGGCGATTTGTATGAGTGTGTTTTTTCTAATTTCTTTCGATTTTAGGGAATTAAACTTCTCTTTTTTTCTTTTTGATCCCTCATTATGGTTTTTCAGGATTAAAATTAAGAAGGTGGGTTCTTAAAGTAATCTCTATCAATTGAAACCATTGATGCTTAATTATGGTAAATTGGTTTTCAAAATAAATTATAAGGATTGATTTGAGATGTTGATAAATGGTTTTTAATTATCATTGAGTGTGTGAAGAAAACCCTTGATAATGTGTATTAAAAATTAACAAATGATTTTTAGAAAATGTTCATGAATTGAAATGAAAGATATGAGCTTTATTTTGATGAGATAAAAAGAATGAAATATTTTATGATTTGAAATGATATGATTTGGAATATGTTTTATTCAAAGGCATGAATTCTTAACAAAAACGATTTTATGTAGACGGTTGAAATGAATTTAATGATTTTTTTATTAAAACCTTCTGATGGTAGTTTTTGAAATGAAAGACATCTTTTTGAAATTTGAAACTTGGAGTATATTTGAAATTAATGATTTGATGATTTTTGTATGATTGAAGTAAAATATATACCCATGTATATTGGATTAATCTGATTCAAATAACTGTCTAGTTAGTTGGGGTGATTTTATGTATTCAAGATATGAATTGATGATGACTAAAATGTAAAACTACCCAATGGGGAAAGGTTTGGAAGTCTTTTTTTGGGGATTTATTCTTATTTCCTCTAGGATTGAGCCTTGGGATGAGTGTTGTAAGATCCATAAATTCATGGATGTATTCACTTGTCTAAATTTTGGTTTCAATAACTTTTATTGGTTAATTAAATGGATCTCGTGGACATGAAGGGTCTCAAGGGTGTTCCAGAAGTTTAGGGCATTAATGTAAGGGAAACAAGGACAACCTTTGTGAGGTGCCCGATTGGCGTATCACAAAGTAAACCAGATGGCCTTATCAAGTAAACCATGCAACCTTGTATAGTGTCATATATCATAGTTGGCGCATAGTTTTCAAACTAGGAAGGTCTCCCTAGATAACAATATGAACCAACTCCCCTTGGACAGTATCATGTATACTTTTTGAACATGGTTTGGAAAATAGTGTAGGTAAACCATGAACCCCTTTAAAATTTGGAAAAATTAAAAAATTTACACATCATTATTTTTATGTTCCAACCAATTTTATTATCCTTTCTACTAACTCCATTCTTAGTTACAATCTAAGACCCTCACGTGCTTCTAATTGTCAATATCTAACATTTATTTTATGTTTAGAGCATTATCGGTTACAGATAGAAGATTTGGGTAAGTATAATGTCAATATTCCATCTCATTTCTAGATTAGGGCTTGTATCTTGGGAAATATTCTTCTGAATCCCTAGAAACATATTCCTCTGGTAGTTTCAACATTGAGTCATGAAGGGGAGTGTAAATTTGTATCTAATTCCTTTTTTAGGAGTGTGTTTTTAATGGGTTTGAGGTTGGGAGTCTATATGTTATATCCCATAGTTTTGTTGTATTTTTTTTGCATGATAGGTTTTGTTCATGGTTACTCCTTATTGTGATTTTGATTAATTTGGTCAAAATTGGTAAATTGGGCATCTAAATATTTAATTGAACCCCTCATGGTCCTTGTGGGACACATTGATGATGATTTTACTGATTTAGTGCCACCCATGGGGTGTTTCGACATTCCCATACCTAGTAATTAGAAAAGTAAGTTCAAGGTCGATGTGTGGTATTATAGAGACATTCTTGAACATTACAATATGTTTAGTTAAATTGAAAATGGAATATTGCTAGCGAACACATATTTTATAATAAATTAAGGGGTTGTTTGTCATCAAACAAAAATGGGTTAATTGGGTTAATTAAGATCATGTCAAGTGGCTTATAAAGTATGTTTTAAATTCCTAAGAGAGTTAGTGCATATGAAACGATGAATATGTTAAATTGGTAATGTAATGTAAAATGAGAAATACATTAAATGGGGTTTTATAAGATAATTGGTTAATATGTGTAATGGGTTGATATAAGGGAATTATTAAATATTCTTAGTGATCTAGGCATGATAATGAGAATTGGGATAAATGGATTATGTAATGTAAATGGATAATGTGTTAATGGGTTACATAATAATATGAAGACCCATATTGATTGCTATGGATTATGATTTCTATATGTATTGGTTGTGTTTCATTATTATATGGTTTGTGTGTGGTGGATGGATAAATAAGCATGTGCACAGGGCAAGGTAGTCTACGTTATTACATGAGGCTCTATACCCATGGGTCAAGTTAGACTGATGCTCTAAAAACCACCCCCAATGCACATTTTAGGGAAGAGAATGAAGATTTATTCTTTAACAGTTCTATTCCACCTGGGCTAAGTATTCTAGGTGAGGATAATTTATTTTTTTTGATGTGTTTATCCCTAGTGAGATAGGGAATTGATTTGTTCCCTTATGATTAGTGATGAATTCCTTAAACCCCTATGTAAATGACGTAAATTCCTAACTCTTGGAACACATGTCGATATTGAATTAAGTAATGTAGAAGATGAAAATAATGAATTTGGTACTATTATTAGTTATGGTTTAACAAAAGATTTTTAAATAATGGCACTAGAACTGTCTTTTAATTACCTATTATTTATTTTGTATTCGCATGAAATTTCAATTTAGAATGGATATTTTTTAGACACTATTGGTGGTGGCTTAATGAGTTGTACTCACACCCTTCTTGTGCCACCATTGGGTGGTCGAGAAGATTTCATTATTGCAAGTTTGGATAAGGGAAAATTCTTGATTCTAAGGAGTTAAGTTGGGCTTGGGATATGCATGGATGAGGATCCTAACATAGATATAGGGTGCACTTTAGGGATTCATGTATTTTTATTTATTTGTTGGATTCCATCACATTGGCACTATTATCAAGCCATGACATATTTATTTTTGGTTTTTGGTGTGTACCCTATTTTGGGATATGCTTGTTTTATGAATATTTATTGGTTATTTAATATTTTTTCCACTATTTATATTCTTAACTATTGTTCATTACTTGATTAAATAGGGTTTAGTTTCCCAACATGACTTATTAGAACCTCGCTTCTAGTTGGAATCCTCTGGAGTACGGGGAGGTGTGGTTGAGGTCATGTGGTGACTCGGCTCAAGGCACCAGTTTAGTGGCTCTCAGGTCAGGGATTATAAAAATTGTTATCATAGGAGTTAATTTCTATTTATTAATAATTTGGAATTGTAGAAGGGATATTAAGAAGTTTCAGTCATGCAAATGAGCTCGTGCATGTGGTATCTAACCCATGTATGAGGGAAAACCCACATGCCTAGGGTAAGAAATGTTGTTCTTATTGTGTGTTGTTATAGTTGAATGAAATTTCACCATTAGCTAATTCAATTGTTGTGTGATGTTATTGTTGATTGATATTTTACTCATGGTCTCAATGGTATGTGGATGGGCATTCAGGCATCATTATAGTCACATAGGGAGATAAGTGGCATGGATCATGATAGGAACACACGGTATGAGAGTGTGGGACATGAAAGGAGGAATGAATTTTCATTTCATGGAAACTGAAAGAAGATGGTGTCCAATAAAGATGGTTAAAATTGGTAAATTTATGGAATGAAAATGAATGGATAAAAAATATTTTTCTTAATGAAACCTTATAAATGGGTTATATTTCTTGGTTGTGTTATATTGTAAAGATTGAATGGTTTCTAAAAACAGAAGGTTTCCACCATGACAACAAAATTGTTAATTAATTATTCTATTTGGAAGGTTTTGAATGATTTATATTATGTATTGTAACAATTTTTAAAAAATTTAATGATGCGTAATGGGAAATAGTTTCATTATGAAAGTGAGAATATATTCAAAAGAAGGTGTCCAATAGATGACTTGTATATACGATAGCTAGCTTACCCAATGTTGAACATTCCCCATGATAGAAATGGTTGATGGTGGTATTAGATATGTGATCACATCCCTTGGAATAGAGTATGTGGATCAGTATGAGTATGGAAACTAGGGTATTTTTCATTGTGGTCTTCACTGATTGGACTTACCTTGAGATGTTTGTTTGGAAAATTTTTTGAAATATGAATTCGAATAAGTAGGAATTAGGAAAATATTGGCTAGATGAAATTTACTTATGTTTAATACTTTGGGTTTTCCAAATGGTGAATTTAATAATATAAGATGTGTAATGATGTAATTTTTAGTGAAGAAAAATATTGTGTATTCTTAGTGTTTCTTGTCTAGCCCTTATATGGATGGTTTGGGTTGTGAGATTTCCCTAGGATGAGAACTTTATTATCTGAAGGGTGTCCTTGATGATTCTCTATTTTTATAAAAATGGGGTTTTTCTTATTATACATTCGGTAGGAATGTGACCTTGATGGTTTTGAGATGTAGTATAATAATGTGAGAGTTTTAACCCTAGTAGATTTTAATTGCATGGGTTGTACATTGACTTAAGGAAAAGTGTCTTTTTTGTGGAATCATTACTGATGAGTGTTTTATTATGGGTGTGGTGTACCATGTTGTTTCAGGCCTTGTAAGTTCTATTTTCAAACCCTATTAGTGGGTGTTTTTTTTCGAGGATTCAATGTTTGTGTTCGAGTACACATGGCGAGGGACCTAGAGTGAATGTGGTTAGGGTTCATTGAACAAAATGTTTGGAAATGGGGGTAGGAAAGCCACATGTGAGTGAAGACCTGTTGGAGGTTTTATTTAAGCATCCCATAGAGAGAGGGACTAAGAAATTTTTACCCTTACCTCGTTAGAAAGTTAGTATCATCCGACCCTTGAGGGAAACATGTGATTGAGTGGTCGAATGATTTGTGAGTCCTCTTGGGTGCATGAGGAATAGAGAGATGTTTTGAACATTGAATGGTGTATATTGTACTAGATGGATATATGGGAAGGTCAATGGTTTTGGAGATGCAACTCGAGTTATCACGATGACTGTAAATCCTTGGGAGAATCAAGGGTATCCTACTGGGAAGTTATCGTATTGTTTTAGATTCCTTGGATTTCAAAGCATGAAAAATGCTTCAACAGAACAATTTATGTGTGATGAATACCACCATGTTTTGGGAAATGGTTTGGTTATTCCATGGTTATTTTAGAAATGGGTACTTTAATGCTTGTGGTTGGTTGTATGGGTTAGTTTCAAAGGGTTGTGTCATCTGAATGTTGGAACCCTATGTTTGGATGATAACTAATGAAATCCATGATATTGATTTTGTGTATATGAGACAATGTTTATAGAAGAAAGGTCTGATTATTTCATTATTAAGGTGATTCTCGAGGTGATGGTGGTCACGTAGCTAGGCTTGTTCACACGAATGGTCTATTCATCATGTGAAATGTTGAGAATGCATTAAGACCAAGAGGCTTGGTTAGGTGAGTAAGCGGGTGTTGGTCCAGGATCCAGTGGTGGTTTTCTTGTCAGGAATAGAGTTGGTTAGAATATCTTAGGTTTCAGGAATGTATGAGACCTCGAGGGCTCTGATGTGGTCTAGATGTGGGAAAATTCTATTAGATCATGATTCTAGTTGGGATGGGTGAATAATTGACTTAGGATAAGTGTCTATCATTCTCTATGAATCCAAATAAGGGTCCGTGGATATACAAAATATCATTTTTTGACTGGTGTGGTGGACCTTTGTGTTCTAGTTGTTAATTTACAAGGTCATTCATAAAGGAATTGAATGATATGGTGGAATTCATGCCAAAAAAATGTTTTTTCATAGCTGTTTGCTGGATGGTCATGGAGCGATGTTGAGTATTGGTTGGAAATAACAATTGAGAGGTGTGTTCCTAAGTTATTAAGATATGTATGTGGGTACGAAAGCCTAAAACTCTTCACAGTTCATGGTGTCCCATAGTGGGAGGTGACATCATTGTTGGATAGGGTGTGGTAGTGATCTTCGACAACATCTTATCATACTTTTATCCAGGGATGATCATCGCAAATATGTTAACATTGTTCTGGTATAATGAGAATGATATGGATTTATGCCAAGAAACCAGGATATGTTTTGGTTGGATCTGGTGCATCACAGAGTCCACGTTCATAGGGCGGTATATATGGAAATGGATAGTTGGGTATACCCAATCTAATGTTACAAGTGAGGTCCTTGGGATGGAATGGATATCAATGAACATTGTATGTACCATTCTCGGAAGCTAGGAATAGGTATCAGTTGATGCATGTTTTATTGACCTTGAATATTTTTATGGAGACACCAACGTTTTGGGTTTTAGATTATGATTTATGCATGGACATGGTGGGTTGGGATTCCTTGAGGAAATATATGGTAACAACACTCCCAACATTGGTAGTGATGAGTTAGTCTTAGATGTGTGGGATAGAGTGTAGAGTTGATGTAGAGGAATAGGGATGACAATGAGATACCTATAAGGTGCACATTGGGTTCCTCGAAAGATGGAAAAGTGGGCCATTTGTGTGGTGGTTGGTCAATCCAAACATTGGTTTTGATCTCACAGTGGCTCTAAAAGGAATCTGAATTGCATGTCTTGGGGACATTAATCGTGTGATAATCTAGTTTTTTGTGTTAAAAAACTCAATTGAGATCATGAATGGACTCTGGTAGTTGTAATTTAGTGACTAGGGAGTTTCCTTAGGTGTAAAGGAATCTTGGTCATGTTGGGTAATGAAATTCCAGTAGAGAAGCTAAGAATTTCTAGGATGAATAAGTAAGGGAAAACCTAGATTGGGTAGGATCAAGGAATGAATATGTATAGATGTAAACTGACATCAATGATTTTTTTAGAGTGAATTTTTTTTTCAAAATTTTGGGGATGAGTTTTGAGTAGTGTCCTAGTTGTCTTTACTCTATATATGAATGGGAAGAGTTCTTGTGTTGGAAATTTTAGTTGGAGCATTGGATCATGATGGTGGTTTGGAGGATAATTGATGTTGTGATATTGTAGTTCTACTCGAAGTATAGTAAAGACGTGGTAGGTGCAATGGATAGTGATTGGCCTCTTGTTAGTATGTTCCTTGGAGAGGTACAATGGGGTAGAGTCCCAATAGTGGACGATGAATGTTCTAGGACATGCCAATAAAGGGAAGTTAGACCTGATGTGGTAAAAAATAATGGATGTATTGAGTTGTGACCAAACTGTGGTCTTATTTTGTAGTGGAAAGAACATTTTTTTTGAAATGAAGGAAAAATTTAATGAGGCGGTGTTCTTATTTTATGAGCGGATGGTTTATGGATAACCCTGGTTGGATTCAATGGTGTGGTTTATTTCTAATGTAGGATGATTTCATTATGTATGTTTGGGTGTGATGATTTGGGAATGTATCAGGTATGTTGTGAAAGATGAGTTGGGGTTATTATTGTATTTCTTCTATCACGGAGGTTCCAATCACCAAAATATGGTGGTTTTGAGATAATGTGTATGTTGGGAAAAATCCCATAGTGGGTAAGTTGTTTGTTGATGTTGAGATCAATGTTTCATGTTGGATAGACTTGAGTGATTACCATTCAGGGAAGATAGTTATGATAGTGAGAATTGTTCAAGGTTTGATCTATTGAGTCCTTTGGGTGTTGTGGTAATGTTTTGGATGTTTAATTATGGAATGGGGCCATTAGGTCTTGATTTGTGGATCATCATACATCAAATAATGTGGTTTTATGTATAGTGTGTTTCATTTAGGTGATGTCATGTTTTGGTCAATGTTAGTTTTTTGAAAGAGGAGTAAAATGGTGCCATGTGATTTGGGTCATTAGTTGTGAAGAGGATCAGCCTAATGGGGTGTCAATTGGATCTTACACAAAGGTATGGTGTTATGTTGTAAGTTTCCTTATGTTTCATAATCATAAGTATTTCCTAGGCTTACCTATGGAATTGTACTAGTTATTATTTTGTTTGAGGATGATGCGTCCTTGGGGAGTATAAAGTTTGTCTTCTGAGTCGTAATTATAAGTTTTTTTGTGGTAAGGTTATACCTTCGGGTTGAGTGTATCGTAGCATGTAGTGTTCAAGAAGAAACATTAGAAAGGGATTGAGATATAAAGAAATTTTTTCCCGATATTTTTACTGTGGAATCTCTGTGATGCTCAAGAAGAGTGGCTCGAGGAAGAGATATTATATGGGGGGAGGTTTTAATATCTCGAACATCATGGAGGTTTTTCCTTGTTTAAGTTTTTCATTAAATATATTTTATTTGTTTAATGAAATGCTTATCGAGGGTATGAGGGGCCTCAAGGGTGTTCCGAATATTTAGGGCATGAAAGGAAGGAAAATTAGGCCAACGTATACAAGGAACACAGTTGCTGCACGGTTAAGTAAAATGTGATGCCTTCCTAGGAAAATTGTATATCCTTAGATACTGAAATATTGAATGGTTAGAGCATGGTGTATAAACTATGTAGGTCTCCCTGTGTAACCATGTGACCCAAATACCCTTGGACAGTAGCTTGTGCACAGTTTGTGCATAGTTTAAAAAACCATGTGTGTAAATAGTGCGCTCCATTAAAACTAGGAAAAATTATAATTTTTACACTTTAGTATTTCTAAGTTCAACCTGATTTAATCCCACATTCTCCCAAATCCATCCATAGTGTGGATCTAGAACTTTCAATAGCTTCCAAGGGTCGATCTCCCACATTTCCTTGTTTTTTTAGCATCCATGGTTGAGGATCGAATCTTTAGTTATGTCTAATCTCTCTGTTTCTTCTCTTCTATATATTAGAGATTGTATCTTGGGAAATATTCTACTACTGACTAAAAACATTCTTCCTCCTATGGTTTCTAGGTTGAGGATAGGGGGGGTGTTTGAATCCAGATGTAAGGCCATGATTTAGAGTACGTTCATCATCAGATTCAAGGTAGGTTGTTTACAAGTTTTGTCCCATAGTTTTGTTGTATATTTTTACATGTTCATTTTTTCTGTTTTATTCCATATTGTTATTTTGATTCATTTGGTGAAATTTTGTTAATTGGTCACAAAAATATTGAACTAAACCTCTCATGGTCCCCATGGGATTCATCAAAGTTTATTTGACCAATTTAAGGCCACCCATGGGGTTTGTCAACATTACCCAACCAAGTAATTAGAAAAGAAAGTGCATGGTTAATGTGAGGTAACATAGAGACATTTTAGAAAATATTGATATTTTTAGTTGAATTGAAAATGGAATATTTTTATTGTTTCTTGATTTGATAATGGATTAAGGGGTTGTTTGGCATGGCATGGAAATTGGTTAATTGGGTTAATTATGATTGTTTCAAGTGGATTATGAAGTAAATTCAGAATAACTAAAAGATTTCATTCAAATGAAATGATGAATATGTTAAATTAGTAATGTAATGTGAAATGAGAATTACATTAAATGGGTTTTTATAAGGTAATTGATTAATATATGAAATGGGTTGATATAAAGAAATTATTGAATATGCTTAGTAATCAAGGTATGAGAATGGGAATTGGGATAAATGGAATATATAATTTAAATAGAAAATGTGTTAATGGGTTATCGAATAATAATAATTCTAATGTTGATTATTATGGATTATTATTGTTATATGTACTGGTTTTGTTTAGTTGTGATATAGTTCGTGTGTGGTGGATGGATAATTAAGCATTTCCACACATATTGGTTGTGTGGGGTTTTGATTGAGGTTTTATTCCCATAGGTCAAGTTAGATTGATGCTCTAAACACTATAAAATAGTGCACTAGTTTGGGAAGGGGATGGATCTCTTTTCCCCTAATGTTTTCCCTTCACCCAGACTAAGGCTTCACGGTGAGGAGAATGTGTTTTTTGTGATGAGTTTATACATAAAAAGATAGTAACTTGACTTATCCTCTTATGTTATGTGATAAATTCCTTGAACCCTTGTGTGAATGACGCATAATCCATCGAAGAAACATGGAAAATAGATTATGTAATAAGAATATTCAAATTATAAACTTTTTACTTAGTTTAGTAATGGTTTATGTAAATATTTTTAATTAATAGAACCAATACAATATTTTATTTACAAGTTATTTATTTTATATATTTATGAACTATCTATTAATACATGATATTTTGTAGACATCGTTAGTGGTGGCCTACTGAGTTGTACTCACACCATTCTTTAATTGTCATTGGGTTCCTGAGAAGATTTCATTATTTTAGGATTGCATAAGAGAAAAGGCATGGTGATAGAAAGTTGAGTTGGACAGGTTATATTCATGGATAAGGATATGGACATAGATTCTAGACCCAATTTGGGGATTCAACTATTTGTTTTTAATTTTGGGGGTTCCTTAACTTTGGCATCATTATCATGAAATGACATAGTTGTTGTTGGTTTTTGGACTATACCCAGTTTTGGGAAATGCTTTGTTTAGACATATTTATTAGTTATTTCATATTTTTACGCTATTTATATTGTCAATTGTTGTGGATTACTCTGGTAAAGATGGGTTTGTCTTCACACATGGCACATTATTCCATTTATTCTAATCTAGAACCTCTAGAATATGGGGGGGCACCCTTGAAGTCTTGTGGAGACTTAAATCGGGGCACCAATTTAGTGGCTCTCAGGTCAGGGACATTACATGTGTGCACACATTAATCCATAATTTACTAAGACAATGCAACACTGATGACATGATTTTAATAAATTTTTCTCAAGGTTTATATCCATAGTGAAATATTTAAATATGTTTCATTATAATGTTTTTAAATGATTTACTCATGTCAGCTTTGATTGAAATTCTTATTCATACCACTTTTTATAAAATGTTATAATAATTTATTCCATGATATAAATTCTCTCTATACCGATATTCTAATATCCATTGAAATTATTCTATGTTCATGTTCTAATATTTATTATGAAAATAGATATATTCCATTTTTTATTGAAAAATTTGTATAAATGTTCTATTTGATATGGATTTATTTTGATATTATTGGTCAAATATTACTGGGATTTATTCTCACATTTTTTTGTTTCCTTCAGGTGTTTTTATATTTTCTTAAGAATTGTCTAGGTAATGGCAATTCACTACTTAGAGGTGGTGGGATTATATAAATTTTAGGAACATTAGTGTTTATAGAAAATGGTAATGCTTTTTGTGAAATTTGGAAAACTTGTTTTAAGTATTTTTTCTAGGTACATATGAAAACTTTTCTCCCTTAAAATCATTATTTCTAGGAGTTAACTATTTCCTTTTTCATGGAAGTTTTTGTTCTTCAGTTCTGGTCAGTGTAATTTGATCATGGTTCTATCATCTCAAAAAATATAATTAAGATAAAAATAATCTATATTCATTATGAAAATATTTATAATCATCCATAAAATGTAAATTTATAAAAATGATTTACAACATTCATGGAGCTGGCATGTCTTACGTACACAAGAACATTGTTTCCATTTTATAATGAAAAGAAGGAAATATATATGAATATTATTTTATAATTAAATAACCATAATTATATCATAAATAAAATTTATATTTAAACATTAAATATATCCCTATCACTATCCAAATAAAATTTAAATAAAAAATTAATTGCATCACTTTGTGGATGTGGTAGTCCACACGTACGCACGAGCCACAAAATTGTCTCCCAGTAGATAAGAATGTAAGAAGGCAGATATTAAATTATAATTATAGAAGCATAATTATGTTATAAATGTCATATATAAATTTTATATACATCATAATAACCGTCTATGAAATATGGTTATGGAAAATTAATTGTATCACTACATAGAGATGGTAGTACATATGTACGCATAAGAAATGCTTTTATTTACCATTTGGTGGAAAAGATGAATAATAATGGTGGTTTAATAATCATAATAAAATTAAAAAATATTTATGATAATTAATTAATTATTTTATTATTAATATAACATATTTAAAGTATGTATAAGAATAAATAATTAGAAATAGTTCACATATGAGGATTACAATTCCTTCAGTTGGCCTCCTTTAGATCTATTATTAAAGGCCATTGGAATGGTCTTTTAATAAGACCATAACGTCTAATTAATGGAAAGGAAATTTGAGAAAGAAATTGTAAAGGGGTTGGTTAGGCTATATTTCTTAATGTGTTGTAAAAAAGTGAAAGGATGGTTGTCCTTTTATAAGTGGGGAAGAGGATACACTTGGGATTTCGTGAAAGTGTTAAATATAAAAATTTCATTCTCAATAAAAATGGTCTCAAATGGATAGATATGGTAAGTATGATGTTATGTGATCTAAATACGTCTATAAATTAGGATTTAGACATGTTTAATTAGAATACATACCTTTATCACTTGGTTTAACTCCCTATAAAACTGTTTTAACTTTAACCACACAAATGTAATTTTCAATCTTAAAGGGTTATAATTTTTCATTCAAGGAATAGATTGGATAATAAATGGTCTAGGGATGATTTTTATACCATTTATAATCATACCTATCCTCTTCTAAAAAAATTAGAGATTTTAAAAAATTTAATAAAATATTAATTTTTTTATAAAATATCATTTATGTCATTTTTTAAAACATTCATCTAATTTTACTTTAAAGACATCAATATAAGAGTGAAATTTGAATATAAATTTTTTTAATTATAAATTATTCATTATAATTTACCCGAAAATCTATGTGACATCGTGATTCATCTAAAAAATATTACTTTTTTATTTTATTTAAATTCATTTACTTTGATTTTTCTGGAGTTATCATAAGAACTATATTAGCACTATGCAAGCACTGAAGATAATTATAAAATAACTAAAAATTTAATTTAATTTAAAATCATAAAATTAAATTAATAATGCTAAAAACAAATTGTATTCATTTATAACATATTTGTATCTCTATGTGAGCATATAAAATAAATTAAAAGCAAGAGAGTGTCATTTTGGAATTTATATTACATATAATAATATAAATGTCATTATCGATAAAAAATGGAATAGAAATTTTATATATTTTAATTTTGGTTGTATGTGGTCGAATTAATCCAATAAAATGAAATAAATTCACTATTTGGACATATTTTAAAACTTTTTCTCATGTTTTTAACCCTGATTTACCAATTTTATCCTTATTGATGTGAAAAATATTTTATATGTTCATTATTCATAATGAAAAAAATAAAAGAAACATAATTAAAAAATAAAAATATATTATTTATAAATATGGTATCCATTTTTTAAGATATAATCCCTAGAAGTTTCTAGAAAATAATTTTAATATAAATTCATAAAACACAATAGAAAATAGTTTTTATAAGAATCAGTTTTAAACGTAAAAATTAACTAATATCAAAATCATGAATATTTCTTATTCAATTAGAACTAATATGAATATTCTAAATAAAAATTATCATGTATAACGTTAATAATAAATGAAAAATATTATGGTAATATTAAATTACATTATTTAATAAAAAGAAATTAGAGTATTAGAAAAATTGATATTTTTCACTATTCATTGAAAAATCAATCATATCAGATAAATCTCAAAAATTCACTTTGTTAATTTTAAAATTTGTATTTAAAAAATTAGGTTAATTTTGTAAAATAAAATTTATAAAATCATCAAAATTTATTATTATTTCCATTTACAAAATTTGATAAAATAACTTTTGATGAAAATTATTTTTTGAGGCATAAAATGACTTCACTAAAAATTGGTTATTATTTTCTATGCATAAATCAATAATTTAGTATTGGGTATGGACATTATAAAATTATTTCATAATCAATTTACTCATATTCATACCCACTAATTTAATAACTTGGTTATAATTTTCACATTTAAATATTAATATTTTTCTAGAATATAACTGTTGGCTTAAATATCGGGGTTGTGTGTTAAGAAATCTATCATTCTTATTACTATATTAACTAAATTTCCATTGTATTATATTTATTTAATTATATAATTCCTGTTTAAAAATATTTTATAATATAGGAATAATTTCAAATATTTATTTAAGTGATGAAATTTCTTTAAGAGATAATACCATACGTTTCATTTTAGGAAGGACTCTATAAAATTTATTTTTTATCTACCTTGAACTTAGTTTGTTATTTTAGTTTTGAGATTGGGAATAATTTTTTAAAATATTTTTTATATATTTTGTGTATTGATATCATTAATAAAATATTATATTCAATAAATTATCCCTAGGGATAGGGACTTATGGTCGGGCTACCCACCAGAACGAAGGCTTATACATTATTATAGAGGGGTGAGGGGCTGGTTTTCTATTTCTCCAAGATTTATCTTATAGGGATATACTATATCATATAGATTATTGAATCTACATAAAAAGTTCATGCTCCTTTATCATAATATGAATCCTGATATTTATGAATATAATTTGATTCTATTTTTTGGTTAGTAAGACACAATTTGGGTTTTGTAAACAGTTACACATTAATATTATTTGAATACATTAATTTGGTAGATGGAATATGGATTACAAAACTAAATCATCAGTTTCATTCATACATAAAGGAATTAAATATCATAAGAAAAATAATTTCTATTATTTAATAGCTCAGAATTTAATATTCATATAATGTGTATTAAGTTGGTGAGACATCGAAAAAGGAAAACCCTTCAAATAAAAAGTGAAAAAAATCCTTCCAAAGAGAAAAATTCTAGGAAATCGATCATCCAACTTGTTAGGTTCTATAATAAAAGTGTTCCCCTATATTATCTTTTGTATGGAAAGAAAGTAGTGGGATATATTGGATCATCTTTGGGTATATTCCTCCATAGCAGGATACTCCTTTATTGTCTTTTTATCCTATTATTTTGATTTCTTGTGACACTTATCTTGAAAAACCTTAGGAAGGATACCAAAGAAACAGAGTTCAGTTTATCTATATAACTTACTGGGTAAATATTTATCCTATCAACAATCAAAGGATCTTAACTTTTATGATTAGGATGTATCCCTACCTATGTAAATATGTGGTGACATTAACACTATAATCAACTAATTTCTTAGTAAAAAAGGAATCTTGGATCAATAAATAGATACGATATATGACTTCATAATTTTTATTGGGAAAACTTTTGTTAAAATTCCATGATGAAATGATATAAAACATTATACTCATCTGATAAATTATTTTTAGTAGTTAAATAACATCAGTATCACTGAACCAAACATTGATATTAACCCTTAAGTAGTATAAACGTAATGTAAGAACCATGTGAATGGTACCTTAAGATAAATTATTACTTAAGTGACATTCTATGTGTTAAATTAAAATATTCCTAAATAAAAAAACTATTGACATTGTTTAGAATTTGAATCTATATATTAATAAGTATTATATAATTGTTCACATAAGGTTTCATAGTCAATGGATGTAGAATGAACTAAGGAATTTTAATCTCATATTCTCAATATGTTTTCACATTTCAATGATATTAAATATGATTAGATATTTAAATGACTTGGAGAGATTAAATTTTTCTTTAATGATTATTTAGTTTAAGAAATATATTTTTTTATATAAGGAAATGTTCTAACATAATAAATTTATTCAAAAAAATAGTAACTTGTATCTTCAAGTGTATAGACTTAATGAATTGGATTTATGATTCATATGTTCTTGAATTATAAATACATTAAAATTTGGTATAATTAAAATGAAAATAATAAAAGTTAGAGGGAAGTTCCAAAAAATATTCTTTAAATTTATGGTTAAGGAAATTAAAAACTATGGTGTGGTCAAGAAGGTGTAATGTTTTCATAGGATGTAATTATCCAAATTCTTGAATGTATTTTAAAAACTAGATTAAATTTTCATATTATTTATCAATGATATTGAAATAAATTAATAGGAGTACTATAGTAATAGAGACATTGTAGCGGCGGAGGGACTGTAGCGGAGACTGCAGCGGCGGTGGTACTGTATTAGGAAATGTAGCTGCACGGGTACTGTAGCAGTACTATTCACCGAGGGGTCCTTTGGGCCAAAAAATGGGCTTTCAAGCCTTGTATCTTGGCCACTTGGCCTTGGGCCTTCCGGATATGTAATAGGTCTCCCTCTACCTAGTCTAAAGAGGTCTTTGCATTAATAATAAATTGAGGCTTCAGCCCAAACCTTTTAAAAAATACAAAATGTATACTTTATATTATTTGTAAATATATTGGAGTTCAAAATAAATGGAATAATTGATAGATCTTGTAGTTTAAAATAAAGTGATGAAGCAAAGAGTTACTACATCAAGGATGTTAATGTAAATGATATATATGATGCTATAATGAATCTAGCTAAATTATATGTATCTTTATTTAATTTATCTTAAATGATAAGAGGTTTTTTTGTCAATAAATATATGTCATAAAACAAATGGGAAGATTAAGTGAATACTCATGGTTATGATTCATTGAGTTATATAAAATGCTTCATTTGGAGGCAAGGGTAAAACTATTTTATCCAAGATAATATATTTATCAAGTTATTTGTTAAAATATGTTGGAAGTTATTCCCATCAGTCATCAATGAAATATTTTAAAGAATACTATTCCATTTAATAAGTAGATCTAAATACATAGAATACCATATGTTAAATGTAAATATATTTTTAATTATTAAATTTTCTGAAAAAGTAAATAAAAATTATTTATGAACAAAATCGTGTCTTTTTTAATCTTAGTAGGACATTTTGATAGGGTTGTTATTTCTAAGATGCTAGTGGAAGTATTTTTTAACTTAAAAAGTTAAAAGTTAACATATGAATGATTATAACATTATAAATTTAAATTAATATCATCAATGTCTTAGAATATGTGATAGTAAATAAAAATAAGTAAAATTACATTTATTTACCATACCATGGTGAACTTCACTTTATCCTAAATGATTTAGGATATGATGGTTAGTAATAATTTATGAAGATACATTGTTTCCAAGGGAAAATGTATGATTGAATATGTTACATGAAATATATACTTATAAAAGTTTCTATTAAAAAAATAATTTTACATCATTGTATTTGAGGTTGTGATATTTAAGAGTATGAATATGTTCAAATAATATAACACTAGGAATATAATTCATATTTTGCTCCATTATTCAAATTATATTACTTCATATGTATTACTATATAAATGTTTAGTGATATTTTTTTAGATAATCACATGGGTAATGTTGAAAATTTATATATGAAACCACTACTATATAAATATTATGAGATGCTTCTAGAATATTTGGATATTAAAATATTTTGATATTTATTACAACTATTGTAAATGTATTATGTTATTATAATAAAGCATACCTCAATTTATCATTCATTCATATGTGCTGAAATTTCAGTTATAAGAAAAGTGGGATGATAATATCCCCATAATGAATGAAATTTATTTGAATCTAATAAATGATCATCACATAGTATTATTATAACACCCCAATATTTTAAATTTTTTCATCTAAAATAAAACATGAATTATTTGATATCTTTCCTTTAATGAAATTATGAGTCTATATAAACCCCAATATAGAAAATAATTATAAAATAGACATTAAATTAGAAGATATAAATATTTATAATAAAATATTAAAAATATTTTTAAATGTATTTATTAATAATAATTTATTTATTAATTCATAATAAATTAGTACTTAATTTTTTGTAAATTTATTTTACAATTCAAAAAATAAGTTTTTTTCTAATAGGGATTTCATCATATTTTTTACATGAAAAAATTATCAATGATTTAAACATTTTCAGATATTTTATTTTTTTAAATTAATATAATTTTTAAAATAAACATTACAATATTATCTTATAGTGTATTTTTAGGTTTTTTTTTCAAAAAATATTTATCTTTCAGTGAATAGAGAAGATTATGGAATTTTGTAAAAAATTATTTCATTTTTAGAAAATGTTACATTTTATTTTATATTTTATCTTAAATTATCCTAATTATCATTTGATTATAAATAATATAATTCATTACATTGTAATAATCATTATTTTTTTGGTATAAGTTGGTTTTTGGGCATAGAAACACATTTTTCTAAAAAATATTTTTATGTGTGCAATGTGTTTTTATATTATTGAACTAATATAATATATATTTATTAATAATTTTAAATATATTTATATATTATATATTAAATATAATATTTTATAATTCATTTTACGGTTTTTAAAAGGTAAGGATTGGAAGTAAATTAATTTTTACACTTCAAAATTGATTTTTTCAAAACAGGTTTTCATTTTGGTTTTAAAGAATATTTAAAATTAAATTATGATAATTATAGATATTTCATATGAAAAAATGGATTCCATTTTTTAAATCAAAAAAATATATAATTCAATAGTTACAACTTATTTTTTTCATTTTGAACAGTAATAATATTATATGTTAGTTAACACAATTTAGGTTAAATGGGTTTATCGGGGGTTAAACCATGAGATAAGGGTAGGATTTCCACCAAAACCTGAAAATGTATTATTTATTAATGTTATTTAAGTCATATATTATCCTAAATTAAAATAACTTTCTCTTTGGGTCCACTTTCCCATGAATTTGACCTTAAATCAATAAAGCCTTTTATGAAATTTCATGTGTGTCCCTCCCCTCACTTATAAAAGCCCTACCTTATCCTCCATTATCCACACAATATGATCCTTCTAGATTGAAATCAAAACATCCCCAAAACTTCCTAGAATACTTATCTTCATCCAATATCTTTTTTTATTCTCTTAATAAAAATCCTTCAAAGATTAAGGAGTAATCCAAATGAGGTCTCTCAAAGAAGAGGAATATATCTTAACCCATCACTTTCAGTTTTATTTCATATTGAAATTTATATAAACATGTCTAATAAATAAAAAAAATTTAAAAAGTATAAAAAATATATTGATATGTTATTATGATGATTTAACAACCATTTTCCACCTCTTCTAAATCAAATGGGAGATTAAAGTATCACTTTAGCGTGCAAGTGGAATATTGGCTCCATGTAGTGATAAGACTCATTTTACAAAACCATCATTCATGGTTGTTTATTATAATAGGAATAATTTTTATATATGATATTTATGTTATAATAATTATTATTTAAATATGAATTATTATTTACCTTTCATTCTTCCATCCATCAAAAAATGGAATCATCACTCGTGCTTACGTATGGAGTATCGTCTCCACATGAGGATATAATTCATTTTTCATGAATTTATTATATGAATGTTAATAAATATGTAATTAATAAATATATATGATATTAATATCATTATTTAATTTATGGATATGGGTTTACCATGATCAAATTGCAAGTATCACAATATCTAAACAAAAACATACATGAAAAATGATTCATTTTACAGTAGAAATGATATTGATAATGAATTATTGTTAATAAACGCGTGATATAATATTATATGTAAAGAATGTATGGTTTCATAGGTATGATTACAGTTATGGTAGAGAATGTTAATAAATTTAAATTTATTATATAGTAGTTTAGAGTGCTTACTAATCAAGAAAGACTTGAGGTAAGGGCTTTATGTTACAATTTCATTTTTACTGGGATTATTTACGATAAATTTTCCAATTATGAAACTATATAATATATCTATCCTAAGTATTATTTATTTTATTCTATATTGGTTATTTTAAAACCACAAGTATTTATAAACAAACTAAACATTGAGTCTCCACTAAAAACTAACTTGTTATAACTTTGTAAGTAAATATAATTGTACCACCTCTGTGATTTGAATTTTGAAAAACTGACTACTTGGTTGAGTTAATCAATATATTTAGAGTTTGATAAGATCAACATATATTTGTGGTGAGTAGTAAATTGACCCTTAGGAATATTAATGTACCGTTATGAATAGTGATATGACCCTTATGAATACTAACCACACACATGAATGTATAAATAAAATATAGACACACTATAAATGAATTAAAATATTTTAGAAATTAATAATTAAGTGTTTGTATTTTTGTGAGTAAAAAGTATTTAATTACAATTTTAAATTATTAAATTTATTTAGAAGAAAATTTATTTACATATAATTTTTTTCAAAATAAATATATTTTTATTCTATAATTTTTGGATAATTCTATAAGACAATAGGTTATTTTTGATAGTATTATAAAATCAGTTTTAAATTTAAATTTGTATTTTTCTTGTAAATAATGATTTTATTTAAGAAATTTATTTCTCTTATTTTTAAAATTATTTTCATAAAATTGAATTCGTATTTTAATTATACATGTCTAAAAATGGTTAGGGTGAATTTTTGATATTTTTCCTGAAATACATGAATTTTTGGTGAATAGTGAAATTTGATCATTTACAAAATATGCTAAATAAGTGAATTTTTGCATCATGCATGAGTCATGGATGATGAAAATGACCATTTTTTTGAACTCACATTCACTTATTCCGGTTTTTGGTCATAAGAATCAACACTATTGGTTGTATTTGAAAAAATAATAAAATAATGATTCAAATAATGGGAAAACCCTCCTCTCCTCCACTATGACCCCCCCCCCACTCCCTCTTCTCTTTACTCCTATAAAGCCTTGTGCCTTTCCTAAATTCTTCCCAAATATCTTCATAAGATATTCCACCACTTCCATCTTCCCTTGGTTTCATAAAAATTCCAAAACCTCTCCTCTAAAGAGGCCCTCAAGGAAGATTACTTCAACAACTAAATTCCTCTTTTCATTTCTTTTATTTCAAGTTACTTTATTTTATTTTTTTTACTAACCAGATTTCATCTAAATGTTGTGATGACTCTAGTAACATACATGTTATATAATTTTTTATGATAAAGGAATAATTTTTCATCATCTCTCCTTTCACCTACTTTTATACTAGAAATGAAAACACCATCTGAGGTGTGTTAATTTATCACATTCAAGGACGATGAGTTTTAAACTTCTATTTTCGTCTCTAATTCAGGACATAAAACCATTTTTATGGTATAAATAGACTATAAAATATTTATTATATCTTATTTAATATTCTGGAATATTTTTTGAAACATTATATTAATTTATAAATCAAAATGATTTTGTTGTGATCAAAAACCACTAATTAACCAAAACAATTGTCATTAATGTTTTATAGAATGATTTATCATCACTCCGAAAAAACCAAAAAAAATAACAACCGTGTAATATTATTTTTTCACTAATAGCATAAACGTTCTATTCTAGACAACCATTCTCATTCCACATGTTTATCCTTACATGAATATTAGTAAACCAATTATGAAAACCATGGAAGAAAACGCCCCCAAACAATGAAATTGAATCTCTTAACTCATAAAAAGGCTATGAATGAACCTAATAAGGTTTTAATAAATAAATTACAAACATAAGATGTTTTGGAATAGTTAATTTATGAACCAAAATTTTATTAATCAGGTCATTAAGGTCAAGTGAGGAACGCCTTCGGACATAAGGTAATGGTTTTCTACCCAGAAATCTATTTTCATTTGGGTTAATCTTATTATCTACTTACCTAAATTAAATTATTATTTATTAATATTTAACCCTCATAAATTCTTTTTGAATTTAATATATATGTGTAATAACCAGAATCTTACTTTCATTTATGGGTGGTTATATGTTTCAAAAGGATCTTTCAAAAACTCTTCCCGAAATACAAGCCTGATTCAAGGGATTTTCTAAAATTCTTACATATTTTCAAGGGAACTATAGAATCAGTACATAGAAACCATTATCTATAAAACCAAAATTAGACTAGGTTTCTATGTTTAGGTAAAGTTATTTAAATGTCATATTATTATTTCAATATGAATGTATATGTTGTTTATGTTTATCCTTGTTCATATAAAGATTGAATTAGACTTAGTAACTGTTATTTGGGGCCCACTATATCCCCTTAGTACATCAGTAGGTCTAATGAGACAAAATAGGTCTTGGCACAAGGCCTTGAAAAAATGCATATTTATGGTCTTGGCATGAGGCCTTTATGGTATGGTTAAGATGTCACACATTATGAATTGCACAATTAGGAAAATTGTAATTTATAGTTCATGTGGTTGTTCGACTAGTAGAATACCCATGATTATATTTTAT
The DNA here is from genome assembly GCA_963277665.1 of Viscum album. Lineage (NCBI taxonomy): Eukaryota > Viridiplantae > Streptophyta > Magnoliopsida > Santalales > Viscaceae > Viscum > Viscum album. The sequence goes on from OY728159.1 coordinate 1,082,852,112, forward strand.
TATGGAATAATTTATTTAGCTCTTATTCCTACCATATTATGTTCAAGTATAATTTTTAAAGGCATACATTTTAAATTATTCACCATGCCTAATGTTTATGTTTATGATATCTTACGCTATATTTCTTACCCTTACTGAGAATTTGAGCTCACCCCTTTCTTATGTTTCGTTTTCTAAGGACATGAATAAGTTTATTAGGAATGAAATGCAGGGATAAACTTACAGTTGTGGATGTTACCAATAAAACTTATATATTGTATTTCCTTTAAAGATGTAATTTTGAATATATGTATTTATTTGGATTTCCAAATCTATTAAAATATTCATTCCTTTGGGATACCACTTTCTTGTAATCATGAAAATGTAATAAAATAAGACACTAGCTTTGGAATAAATTTGTTGGGACATTACAATTGGTAACAGAGGAAGTTTAGTAGAAATCTTGAAAACTAGATTTAGAAAATAGAGATTAGGAAAAAAAACCCTAAGATATTGTTTGAGGATAAACATATATGAACATCCTATAATTTTGGTAAGGAATAGATTATTTGGATCATTATAGAAAATAAATTGATGTATGGATACTAAAAGTGGACATGGTTTTCGGCCAGATGTACCTAGGATTGAAATCTCTGGAAAGGAGTTTCGGGCTTGACCCAGGGTATCTTGGTACATGGCAATGGGACTTACTGAACACTTGGTTTGATAGGCCCAGGGGATATTCTTAGGATAATTCACATTTTTTACAAGACAATATGAAGGATTTAAATGGATATTTTTCACAAAAAAACCATGATTATGTTTATTGGATTAGAAATGCAAAGTATTTCAATTTATTCTAGGTACTTTTCTATGTTGAGAGTATACATTATGATTCGTAACATAATATAATGTATTCCCTTATTTAGAAATGGCACAAAGTGGATGGAATGGAAACTACATGAATGTGCATATCCCATGTAGGGATTTCCCTCCTATGCAAGGTAATGATGTTGGATATGGAGCTACGATAGGTGTGAGAAAATTATAACTATATGGGGAAAAAAATTAGGTTATGAACAATAAACATAAACTTATGAAGCATACTAATATACAATGTTGAGGATCTATGTTAGATCACTTTGTGAAATATTATCTTCCATCATTCAATGGGACTAAAAACCTATTTGTATCAGAGTAGTGGATAAGTTCCCAAGAGAGGATATTTCTCGCTTTGGGATGTAACAAAAGGGAGAAGCTTATCATGGAAGTTTATCGTCTATCAGGAGATGAGGATTAGTGGTGGTCATTAATACAAAAAAAAGGATGAGGAAGAAATGAAATATTTTTAATGGAGGGATTTTAAAGAATTATTTAGGATAATTACTCCCTCATAAACTACGAGCAAATATGGCAAGGAAATGATTGAATCTGAGGAAAAAAGAGGATGAGAATATTGAAAAGTATAGAGCTAACTTCACAAGGTTATCAAGGAATATTGCATAATATATATGTAATTTAATGAGAAAGATCAATAAATTCTTTTATGGTTTATATCCGTTCCTCTAAAAGGAGATAGTGTCCCAGAATTTATCATCATATGAAGATATAGTCTCATGTGCTATTAAGAAAGAAAAATAATTCTTAGTCCTATGAATTTAATTTAAAGAAATATAAAAATAAGTCTACTAAAAAATCTGGAAGATTAAATAAGGAAATGGGAAATAAGGTATTATTTTACCTTATACCCTATAGTAATTTTGGGAAGAAACACCTTTGAACATGCTTGAAGGGAATGTGAGTTTGCAAAAATCAGGGAGAAAAAGGTAACCAATCTTGTGATTTCAAGGGGAGGAATGAAACAACCAATGATCAATGTTATAGTTGTAAATAGATGGTAAATTAATGCACATGAATGTCTTAATCATTAGGTAAACATTCCCCAAAGAAGAAAAAGGGAGCCAGAAAAAGCTTATGCAGTCAAAACTATTGAGGTTGAAATTTCTAATGATGCAGAGGTAGGTACATTAATCATTTCCTTGAACTTAGCCAATTCTTTATTTGATTATGGATCATTGTATTTTTTAAATATTCTCAGGTTTTAAAGAAAATTTGGACATGTTTAATTTGATTTAATAAAGGTGTTGTTATTCAAAACTCGTAGGGTATATATCATTGCAATAAAGATATGTCGATCAGTCCCCCTAATGACACAAAAATGTGCTTTAGTTTCTAACCATACCATAATTCCCATGATTGAATTTGATATAATTATTTGTAAGAGTTGGATATCACGTTATGACTCTATGATCTATTAAAGGAATAGTGAAGTTTCAATTTTTGAGAACGACGTTGAATCCCTTATCTTTAGAGAAGTATCCTTGAAAACTGATTCTCATCAATATCCACCCCTAGTATCTCTACTGAATTCAATTATTGGGATTGATGGTAATGGAATATCTTTGTCATAGGAACGAAATTTTCAAATAGAGGTTGTACATATTTGTAGGAATACGTTTATGTGTAACAAAAGGATTAACTTGGACATCTTATTAAGTGGTAAATTGATTTTTCCATTGATTTAATTACTGGTTCAAGGCCTATATCAAAAACTCATTATATAATGGCCGATGCAGAATCAGTACAATTAAAGATAAATAAGATGAATTGAGTGATAAAAGAATTAGTTTCCCTAGTGTATCTCTATGGGGATCCCCAATTCCTTTCATTAAGAAAAAATATGGATATATGAGGTTGGGTATTTAATATAGGGAGATGAATGCTATAAAAATAAATAACAAGTATCCCCTAACTCACAATGATGATTTATTTACTAAAATTCATTGAGATCAATGTTTCTTGAAGATTGAACTTTGATCTGGATATCATTAGTTACAAGTAGTAAAGGATGATATTCCAAAGATAGAATTTTGAACTAGGTATGAGCATTACAAGTTTACAATAATGCCTTTTGGACTGAATAATGCACCCTCTATCTTCATGGATCTAATGAATAGGGTTTTCAAAGAATATCTAGATGAATTTTTTGTGGTATTTATTGATGATATATTAGTATACTTCAAAATCTATGAATATCATGAAAATCACATGCGTACTATTCTAAAGTCTCTTAAAAGAAATGAATTATATAGGAAGTTTAGCAAGTGTGAATTTTGGCTTCAATCATTTTACATTATTGGATACACTATCTCAAACGATAGAATATTTGATGGTCCTATGAAGACAACGACTATTCAAGAATGACCTCCTCCAACAAACATAATTGACGTACATGGTTTTATTGGTTTAGCCGGTTATTATTGGTGTTTCGTTCAGAACATCGCCTATTTAGAAAACCTAATGACCAAGATTACACGTAAAGGGGATGAAGTTCTTATGTACAAAAGAATGTGAGGACTATCTTGAATAATTGAAGAGGATATTAGTGAATGGTCTGATCCTAACTATACCGTCGCGGAGTGATGGGTCTATGATCTATAGGGATGCGTCAACGAAAGGACTTGGTTGTGTCCTTATACAGAATGATATATTTATTGCCATTGCATCAAGGCAATTAAAAATTCATGAAAAAAACTATCCTACTCATGATCTTGAGTTAGCTATTGTGATCTTTTCTCTAAAAATATGGAGATACTATATCTATGTTGAATGATATGAGATATATACAGATCACAAGATTCTAAAGTATATCTTATCATATGAAGAAATCATCATGAGGAAATGGAGATTGATCGAACTACTCAAGAATTTTGATATTTCTATACACTACCACCTAGGATAAAAAAATAAGGTAGTTAATGCATTGAGTATGAAGGATAATGTATTTTCAATAAAAATGAGGATTGAAAGTTATCATGTATTCATGGATCTAATAAATATGAGAATGGAAATTATCAAAGAAGGTAAAACATCATAACTTTTTCAACTGGTTACCTAAAAATATTTATTAAAAATGATTAAAATCTCTCAGCCTGACGATGAGAACATTCAAAAGAAAATTAAGGCTTTGAATGATGGGATGATGGATGAATTTGTATGTGAAAATGGAATTATAAAATTTGGGAAGAGGCTATTTGTTATCTCAATACCCGAGCTGAAAAGGGAGTTATTAGATGATACCCATAGCTCTAATATCTCTATACACCCTTGTATAATTAAAATGTATAGATATTTGAAGGTATATTTCTGGTGAGACAACATGAAGAGGGAAATATATGGTTATGTATCAAGATGTTTAGTCTTTCATCAAGTTAATGTCGAACAAAAAAAATCCTAGAGGAGTCATGCAACCTATACCTAATTCTACATTGAAATGGGATGATGTCACCATGAATTTTGACACTGGATTACACAAAATCTCCATGAAATAGTGAGGAAAAATGGGTAATCTTTGATCGAATTAAAAAATCTACACATTTCCTTATTATAAGAGAGGATTTTCCACTAAATCAGCTTGCACGAATATATATCAATGTAGTTGTAAAAATTCATGGAGAACCTATTCCAATAGTGTCTGATCGTGATCCTCGATTTACATTGAAATTTGGGAAAAGTCATCAGAAATTTTAGGATATTGTGATTTTTTGGAGTACTGCTTATCATCCTCAAACTGATGGGAAATCAGAAACAATGATCCAAACTTTAGAAGGAATCTTAAGATCATGATCTCTCGACATTCAAGGTATGTGAGAATATTATTTACCATTGGTGGAGTTTTTTTATAATAATAGTTTCCATTCGTATATTCAAATGGCACTATATGAAGCATTGCACGGATAGAGATGTCGTAGCCCAACATGTTGGGATGAAGTTGGTAAAAGGAAGCTAGTGGGCCCAGAGATTGTGGAGGAAACAATAGCGAAGGTAAAGAATATTCAAGGCCATATCAAAGTAGCTCAAAGAAGACAAAAAATATATGTTGATAATTGAATGAAGGATTTTTAATTTCAAAGGAGAGATCATGCTTTCATAAAAGTATCTCCATATAAGGGTGTTAAAATATTTGTAATGAAAGGGATACTTAGCCCTAGGTAAATAGGCCCTTTTCATAATCTAGAGATAATTAGAGTTATTTCATATCATTTGTCTATGCCACATAGCCTATTTAATGTATAAAATGTGTTCTATGTATCATTGTTGAGGGAGTATATTCCAGAACCAACACATGTCCTCACTTTTGATGGTATATAATTGGAACCTGACCTATCTTACTATGAAGATCCTATCTGGATTCTAGACACTAAATAATAGGTGTTAAGGAATCAGATGACTGGGCTAGTAAAGATACTTTGGAAAAATCATAAAATGGAAGAGGCAACATGGGAGTCTTTGGAGCTTACGATGAAGCACTACCCAAATCATTTTGTTTGGTAGCATTCTGTAAGTTCTGAGGTTGAAATTTTTGTAAGGAAGAGAGAGTGTAACACCCCATGTATATGTAAACAAATGAAACACTAAGTCTCCACAAACCACCAATTTTTTAAACAACCCGATAAACATAATTTAACCACCTCTGTGATTTGAATTTCACAAAAAGACATACACAGTTGCATTCAATAAGATATTTAGAGTTTGATGAAATCAACTTACACTTTTAGTGGATAGTATCTTGAACCTTACGAATAGTATCATATCCTTATGAATAGTAATATGACCCTTATGAATAGTAACCAAATCCATGAATGTAACACCCCTGAGATATTAAGAGATAGATTCTTTTAATTTCTTTAATGACTTGTGTTGAATACTACACCAAAGTTATCTTTCTCTATACACAACACTGTATTAGCGTGCAATGTACACAACACTATTCTTGGCTTGTGTTGCCCACAATTTCAAGTTCCATTGATAGAATTCATTTCATACGACACTGAGTATATATTTTGTTAAATATATAAAGGAACAATTTTTGTATTATATTATATGAAACACCAAAGCAATAATGCATTACATGAAACACTAACATGGCTTGCGTTACACGCAAGAGCGACCTTCCTCGATATCTTATATTGTACGCAATATCAAGTTTCACTAAACAAAAATATATTATTAAAAGAATATATAACTATTTGTTATGAATATTATTAACCACATTTTTAATTTTATATAACATTATCATTAATATTACACATTTCTATAAGTTTTATGAGAACAAAATCAAATTTTTGGATAAAAGAAGTATTTTGTTAAAAATATAGTTTTTCCGTGTTTTAATGGAGAACCCATTTTAAATCTAGTTTCTGACACTTTTATAAGTTAAATTTGTCAAAATAAACATCTTATTTGGAAAAGGGACATAAAAATATAATTTTGTTTTTGAATTTTCAGTTTTTTTAATAAAATTATAATTTTAATGAATAGTGAAAAGTACTGCATTTTAACTCAAACCTGCCTTTTTATGAAATTTATTTATATAGTTAGATTATATTTATAATTGGTTTTAAAGAGTAATTAGATTATATTTTTATAATTTAATACAAATTTGTTCATTTAATGTAATTTCACTTTTAAATTGGACATAAATACATGTCAATATTTTGATAGTTATTACTTCTTAAAAATCTGCTTTTTGGTTTTGACAATGGGAATCCATTTTAAATTAATTACTGCAACTTCTGTGTTTTGAATTTGTAAAAATGGATTCCATTTTGGAATAATATGGTTTAAATTGTGTAGATAGGTACCTTTTATTTCTAGACATTATGAATAGTTAATTTAGAAATTATTTTATTTACCATGGTTAAAAGTTTAAATCTAGTAAATTAAAGTAAAAAAACATTATAATAATATTAAACTATCCTAACACATGTAATAATCATATTGGATGAGATATTTCAAAATATGGTCATCCTTGGGTTGATTTTCAGACTCCATGAATTCACTTGGCTATGAAAATGACATTTTATAAGAATTAATTAAAAGTAATGATAATTATACCCTAAACATATATCTTTAACTAAATTGATTTAAATATAGGATTATAGAACTGATTTATATGTCTATAAAATTTCATTATAAAACTAAAAATATTTCCTACATCATGGTATTTTGTTTATAATTTTTAGACATTAGATAAATATATTTATTTATGATACAATTATGATGTAGTGATTACATCATTAATGAAAGATTCAAATAAATGAATTTACAAATAATAAAATAAATTGTATTTAAATTTTTTTATGAAATCCACAAATTTTATGGATTAAATTTAGATATTAGGGATGATTTGATTAAATTTTTCTAAGTAATAAGGTTGTTAGGAATTTTTTTAAAAATGTGAAGTATGAATAGTGTCCAAAATTGTCATTATTCATAACTTAAAACATAAAATAATTTATTAAATAATATTAAATTCTTAAAAATAATATATTCCACCAAAAGGTTAATATAAGTCTAAAAATGTCATAAATATATTTTTGTGGGTCGTTTGACATGATATGGTAATTACGTTAACCCACAATGTGTAAATAACATGATATCACAATAAGATTAAAGAAGGTAAAATAAGGGTTAAATCAAAATGATAAGGATAAAAAAATATTCAAAACTTTTCTAATAGTTATTGGATGATGGATATTATATCCAAAATCATCTTATATTCAAATTAAACATTTTTTGGATTATTTTTAATCAGATTTAAATTTATGATAAATTAATATTTTCATAATTTTCTAATGTACCCCCCTCCTCTCTTATAAAAAGGCACCTACCCCTCTAATCTTAACTCAATTTTTAGCATTAAATATCAAAAAAACCCTATCCATATATCTTATCACCTTACCTATTAACATTTTATAGGTGATTTTCTTCTCTAAAGACCAACTCTAGTGCCATAAAAGGAAATTTAAAGGAGGCACGTCAAGGAAGTGGTAGTCTCTTCTACAAATTCTTGCAAATTTATTTTATCTTCTACTTCTCTTATTTAGTTGTTTCCTTATAAAAAAATAACATCAGTATCACTAATATATTGATAAGTTATTATAAAAATGAAACAAACCTATTTAACATTCTATCCATCCTATGGAAAACAAAATCACCGTGCGTGTGTACGTACAACTTATCGTCTCCATGCCATGGTGTAATATGTTTTTCAACCCCACATTACATGGATGGGTGTAATGGTGGAAATAATAAATATATATTATTATTATAACATGATACTAATTATAATACATTATACACCATCCACTTCAATACCATTCAACAACTATGGGAATGATATCGTCGCTCGTGTGTACGTATGGCTTACTGTCTCCATGACGTGCTGAGATTCATTATCCTTGTTAAAAATTCAAGAATGATAATAAAGTATATATAATTAATAATCATGAAATATATGACATAATAATTTTACTAGATTTATGTATATATATATATCTCTGTGTGTGTTTCATTTACTTACTTCCATTCAATTCAATAAGTAAAGAAAAATAGTGTTCATGTGTACGTATGACCTACCATATCCATGAATGATGTATTCCATTTCATTTATATACCTATTATATATATATAATTAATATATATTATCGATAAATCATTTTTCACATTTTGGAAGTATTTAAATCATTATATAATTAATAATATCAAGAATAACAATTCAAAACACGTATGATAAATAAAATAATTATTACCCAAAATGTTGCTTTAACATGGAATTGAAAAATTAACTTGTAGTATAAAGTCATATGTGAATAATATATGATATCATAAATATTATTATGGTTCTATTAGAGGTTAATATATATTTAAAACCACTATATAGGATTTTCAGACACATACGAAATAAATCAGACCTAAGGTAAGGATAATTTTGCAATCACATTTTTATTCGAGAGTGTTTATACATGTGTATTTACTGGAGGTATATTTATCGTCCATTTCCATGTTTTATAAGAATATTCTCATAAAATATTTAATATTATTCTATTTATATTTAAAATCATTTTTACCCATTTTTAATTTTACTACATGGGTTGGAAGGAATCTTCCATATGTTTACCATATGAGGTACTTTTTGACTTTTTCGGAAAAAGTACGGGAAGAATGTTTTTTCCATTATATGGAATGAATATATTTTTACATATTAATAACACCTTTTTCACATGAAATATCCTCTACATGTTTTAAATTTTATTTTCAACTAAATTTTTTTCTTATAAAATTTCACGTCATTTTGAGAAAAGAAACTGTTTTTGAAGAAGAAAGGATATTTTCCTCCGGAATTAAGTTCATGTATTTTATAAAAGTTATTTCCTTATAAAATGATACTCTTAAATTAGTTTATGTTTTTCCCTATTATTATTATTATTATTTTATGTTTTAATGATGGAATGATCTTTTATGTGGATTATTTTATGATGGAATGATGTTCGAGGCCCCAATTTTATTTCTTGGGTTACACTATGATGACAGATTTATGTTTTTTTATGGCACATGTAAGAATGATTTAATTATGATATGGGTGGGACCAATATCTTCATACAATGAATTTGGTAAATATTTATATCTCATGATATAGGCATGACTATAACATCAAGTAAATATAGTTCAGTAATACATGGATAGAACGTCAAGTAAAACCGGTTCAGTACTGGACTTTGTCCACTATGATGGCCTTCGAAGCAATTCCTTGGATACTATTAAAATCATATTATGTGCTTATTATTTTTCCACAATTACATGTTTTATTCCAATTCTATTCTATCATGGTTAATTTTTGTTTATGATCCATGACTTACGTACTGCCAAGATTTATTTCATGACTAAATATTTTGATGTTTAAACTTTATGTTCATGTTTTTATGTTAAAATTTTTATGGTTTGTTTTATGTTCTCCATGATTTCCATTACTGATCATTTGAGCTCACCCTTTGTATTTTTTTATTTTCCCTTGGATATAAATAATGGTTTTAGGTAGGAAAACAAAAGGGGAATATCTTTATGGGTGATGTTGATGATCTTTCACCTTGATAAGAAGATTTTGTTCTGAGTTTCCAAAGAAAATAAACTAATATGATATTTTGGAGTCTATTTGTGTCATTTATTAATTATTATATAAAATAAATTTAATTTTCATATACTTCAAGCTTGGTTCTCTAAATTTGGTATCAGAGTGAAGGGTTAGTCAACCTTTGGAAACTAGTATATGAAACATTTTGGGATATCTGTAGAGATATTTCTATGCTATGTCTAGGGATTTCCTTAAGGGTAAGTATAACTATAGGTTATAATACTATACTTATGGTAACAATCATGATTAACCTAGTATTAAACCTAATATATCACAAATTGAAAAATTATAAGTAATTTACCCTACTTATGTGTTTTTAATCTTTGATATGTATTTCTAACACTTTGCTTTCTAGTCTTAGTCAATAACGAGAACTACATAAAACATATTTATCCATTGAATATTTCAAATATGGAAATTCTGATAATTATTAATATTTGTTTCCTATGTGGTAATATAATAAAGAGAATCAAGATGATGGTATGAGTATTGGTCAAACTAATGAGTTTAAAAAGAATGTAAATTACATGTGAAAGGTATGTGATGTGCTTCTAGTATTGTTTACATTAAACCTAAAAATCATTAGGTTGAGAAACCTAAAGACATGATTAATATTTCATGAAACAAGAAGATGATGGATCCTGGGTAATGGTTTATGAATATTGTTGGATGATTGAGGTGTATATGTTTCGGATTTCAAATATTATGTTATATGATCCATAAATATATAATTTTTTTCAATATATGTTTTTCATTATAGATTGGTAAAGATACGTTTAATAGTTATAAGGATCCAAAATGTTATTTAATGGTATGGTTATATACTTGGAGAACTCATGATTAAGGGGAAGACAACCCTTTATATGCCCCTTAGTTTTAGATAATGATGTTTGGATAAAGATATGTTATATTTGAATAAGTAAATTAGATGATGCTAGTTGCTTGAGAACTAATTATAGAATTTTTGACAAGAGGGTTATGATATCATGGATGAAGTGTACCACTTTTTTTAATTGAGGAATATATCCAATATGTTTTGGAATAAGCAAACATGCATGTTTTCAATAAGGATATCTGATAATTCCGGTTGTTACTGTGACATAAGAGAATACATGATTTAGGTATTCTCATGTTTGGAATGTGAAATCCAAGAACTACCTTATGAGATATGGGAGAAACATTTTAAGTAGACATAGTTCGCCTCCCTTTAATGTTTTATATTTTCATTTTTTGGAAGGATTGTAATGTTATCGATTTAGGAATAATATAAGTTATATTTTGGTTGATGTTTTTTAGATTAATGTATTATCTCACTATAGGCAGGCTTATGCATATTTGATTTCCTGTGATGACCTTTATTTTGAGATATATGGAAGGACATATCATTACATCACATTCTCTACTAACACTTCAATAATGAAAAATTTGACTTCATTTCTTTAAATAAGATATTAAGTGGAAAATTTTCAAGGCAAGAACAACAAAGATATTGTACCAAAATCAAGTAGGTATTTATTCTCATGAAAATTTTTTCAAGTATAGGGAAAGGATCTTGAAAAGAAAAAATGTTATTTGAGTACCTTTTTATCCGTTGAATCATATGGCCCCTTAAATCATCACAGATTTATGGATTTCTGGTAGATTACATTATCCCAACCTTATTCTCTATCACTATCCATCATAACATGATGGTTAGATTTCTCTTCCATATCCATGTTTTCACTTACCACATATGTTCTCCTATGTGGAAACCTAGTGATGAGTTACTTGGGGTAACCATTATGTTTCTATCTTTCCTTTTAAAAGTGATGATTTAGTATGCCTTTTTATGATGTGGGTTTCCATGAATGAAACTTTCAAGTAGTAAACCATTTATAACCCTGATGAATTTATATTGAGAAATTCATTTTAAGGGGGATAGAATGTAACACCCTGATATTTTATGAGATATATTCTTTTAATTACTTTGATGTCTTGTGTTTAATTCTACACCAATATTATCTTTCTCTATACACAACACCAAATTATCTTGAAGTATACGCAACACTATTCTTGGATTGTGTTTCACACAATTTCAAATGTCTTTGGTAGAATTCATTTAACATAACATTGACTATGGATTTTGTTCAATATATAAATGAAATAAGTTTGGATTATATTTTATGCATCACCAAAGTAAGCTTTCACTACATGCCACACTTACTTGGCTTGTGTTATACGCAAGAGAGGCCTTCCTCCATAGCTTGTGTTGTACGCAATACCGAGTTTCACTAAACAATAATATATTATTAACATATTATATAACTAGACTTTATGAATATTATTAACCAAATTTTTAATTTTATATAACATTATCATTCATTTAACACATTTCATAGAACTTTATATGAGAACAAAATCAAATTTTCGGATAAAATAAGTATTTTTCAAAAAATGCAGTTTTACCGCCTTTTGAGGGTGCACAAATTTTAAATCTAGTATTTGAAACTTTTATAAGTTAAATTTGACAAAATAAACTTCTTATTTGGAATCGGGCCATAAAAATTTACTTTTTATAAATTTTTGGTATTTTTCTAATAAAACTAAAAGTTTAATGAATAGTGAAAAGTACTGCATTTTAACTCGAAACTGCCTTTTTATATAATTTATTTTTATAGTTATATTACCTTTTTAATTGGTTTTAAAGTGTAATTGGATTATTTTTTTATCATTTAATCCAGTTTTGGTCATTGGATGTAATTTCACGTTTAAATTGGATATAAACACATGTTAATTTTTTGATAGTTACTACTTCTAAAAACCCTGTTTTTTGGTTTGGACAACGAGAATTAATTTTAGATTAATTAATGAAACATCAGTGTTTTGAATTTATAAAAATAGATTCCATATTTGGAATGAGAAGTTTTAAATCATGTAAATAGGTACCATTTATTTTTAGACATTATGAATAGTAATTTCAGTAATTATTTTATTTACCATGGTTAAAAGAGTAAATCTAGTAAATAATGGTAAAATAATAATATTATTATAATATTAAACTACAATAAAACATGTCATAATCATATGGGATGATATATTTATGACCATGAACATACTTGAGGTCGATTTTGGGACCCCATAGATTCACATGGATGCGAAAATGACATTTTATAAGAATTAATTAAAATTCATGATAATTATAGGCAAAACATATGTCTTTTACTAAATCAATTTAAATATAGGGTAATATAACTGATATATATTATTAGGTAGTAATTTTAAAAATAAAAATATTTCCTACATCATGGTATTTTATTTATAATTTTTAGACATTAGATAAATATATTTATTTATGACACAATTATTATGTAGTGATTACCTCATTAATGAAAGATACAAATAAATTATTTTATAAATATTAAAATAAATTTAATTTTAACATTTTGATGCAATCCAAGAATTTTTTGGATGTCATTGACCTATTAATGATGAGTTAATTCCTTTGTTTTGAAAGAATCAAGTTGTTATGAATTAGTCAAGTATAAATAGTGTCCAAAGTGGACATAATTCATAACTTTAAACATAAAATAGTTTATTAAATGATATTAAATTCCTAAAAATATAATAATCTTTAAGATGTTTAATATAAGTCCAAAAAATTAATAAATAACTTTTCATGTTTCTTTTGACAAGATATGTTAATTACATGAACCCACAATGTGTAAATAACATGATATCACTGTAAGATTAAAAAGGGTAAAATAAGGGTTAAACCAAAAGGATAAGGGAAAAAAATATTTAAAACTTCTCTAAAAATTATTGGATGATGGGTATTCGAACTAAAGGAATCTTATATTTTATTTAAATAATTTTTGGATTATTTTTAATTAAAAGTTAATTTATAATAAATTAATATTTTGAGAGTTTTCTAAAGTTCCCCCTCCTCTCTTATAAAATGGAGCCTACTCCCTCTCCACTTCAATCCATTTGAGACGTCATGGTCGACCAAACCCTAACCATTTCTCTTATAAAAATCACTAGTTACATTCTAGAGGTTTTGGTCTTCTCAAAATACCTACTATAGTACCATAAGATTAAATTTAAATGAAGCACGTTGAGGAAGAGGTAATCTCTTCTACCGATTCTTTCAAATTTCATTCTTCTTATAATTCCACATATTTAGTTTTTTCCTTATAAATAAATAACATATGTATGACTCATATACTAATATGTTTTAAAAAATATGAAATAATCCTATTTCTCATTCTATCCATCCTATGAAAAACAAAATCACTGTACTTGTTTACGTACTTCTTACCGTCTCCACTCCGCGGTGTAATCTGTTTTTCACCACCACCTATCTTGGATGGGTATAATGGTGGTAAAAATAACTATATATTATTATTATAATCAGGATATATTATAAACCATCCACTTTAATACCATTCTAATACTATGGGTATGATACTGTCGGTCATGCGTACGTACGGCTTACCGTCTCCACAACGCAATGAGATTCATTCTCCATGTTAACAATTCAAGAATGATTATAAATTATATATTATAAATAATGATGAAATATATGATATAATAATTCTACTGTATTATATATATATATATATATTTCATTTAATTACTTCAATTAAATTTAATAAGGAAATGAATATAACGTTCATGTGTACGTACGGCCTACCGTCTCCATAAACAGTGTATTTCATTTCATTTATATATACATTATATATATATATAATGAATATATATGTTATATAAATAATTTTTTACATTATTGAGGTATGTAAATCATGATATAAGTAATAATATCAAGAATAAAAATTTGAAACACATACGATAAATAAAATGATTATTACCCAAAACATTGTTCTAACATGGAATTGACAAATGAACAAGTAATATAAAGTCGTACGTGAATCATATATGATATCATCAATATTTTTATCGTTATTATACAAGTTAATAATATGTTTAAACCCAATATACATGAGGTTCAGACACATACGGAAGAAATCAGACATAAGGTAAGGGATAATTTTGCAATCTCATTTTTATCCGAGATTGTTTATACCTACGTATTTACTGGGGGAATATTTTTCATCCATTTGAATGTTTAATAAGAACATTATCATAAAATGATTAATATTATTCTATGTATGTTTAAATTAATTTTTTCCCATTTTTAATTTTACTACATGGTTTGGAAAGAATCTTTCTTATGTTTACCATACGAGGTACTTTTTAAATTTTCTAGAAAAAGTACGGGAATAATGTTGTATTAACTATACGAAATGGATGGATTTTTACATCTATATAACACCTTATTTTAATGAATAACCCTCTACATGTTTTAATGTTTATTTTAAACAAAATTCATTTCTTTTAAAATTGCACGACATTTCGAGAAAAGAAAATGTTTTTGAAGAAGAAAGGATATTTTCCTCAAGAAAAAAGTTCAAGTGTTTTATCAAAATTATTTTCCATCTAAGATGACACTTTGAAATAATGTTATTTTTATTTCATTACTATTAATGTTATTTTCTTTTTTAATGATTTAATTATCTTTTATATGTATTATGTTATGATGTAATGAAGTTTAAGACACCCATTTTATTTCACGGGTTGTGCTATGATGAATGATTTGAATTTTTTTGTGGAATATCTTTGAATGATTTAATTATGAGATGGGTGGGAGCTATATCTCCCTCGAATTAATTGAGTACATATTTATATCTTATGAGATAGACATTACTAGGACAAAAATTAAATTCTGTTTAGTAATACATGGTTCGAATGATAATTAAACTCAGTTCAATAATGAACTTTGTCTACTATGATGGTCTTGGCACCAATACCTTAGCTACTATGGAAATAATATTATGTGATCATTAGTTTTACAAAATTACATGTTTTATTCTAATTCTTTTCTATCATGGTTAATGTTCCTTTATGATCCATTTATTACGTTCTGCCATTGTTTATTTCATGACTCAATATTTTGATGTTTAAACTTTATGTTCATGTTTTTACGTTCACATGTTTATGGTTTGTTTTATGTTCTCTTTGTTTACCCTTACAGATCCTTTCAGCTCACCCTTTCTAAGTTTTTACCCATGATATAAAGAAATCTTTTAGGTTGGAAAACTAAAGGGGAAGATCTTTATGTGGGATGTTGAAGATCTTTCACTATGATTAGTTGATTTTGTCCTGAGTTTAAAAAGACACTCAACTAATACGATATTTGGGCATCTATTTGTCTCATGTATTACTATTATAAAAAATAAATGTAATTTCCATGTAAATAAATCATGGGTCTCTAAAATTAAGTTGTAAATAAATATTAGACACCTTATAAATGGAATAGAGTATTTTAGTAATTAATAATTAAGTGTTGGTATTTTTGTGAGTAATAAATATTTAATTAAAATTTTCAATAAATAAATTTATTTCAAAGGAAATTAATTTTAATAAAATTTATTCCTAAATAAATATTTTTTTCCTATAATTTTATGATAATTTAATAAGACCTAAGTTAATTTTTGAATGTATTTTAAAATCAGTTTTAAATTTAAATTTACATTTTTCAAGAAAATAATGAATTTATATAAAAATTAAATTTCACTTATTTAGAAAATTATTTTGATAAAATCGAGTTAATATTTTAATTCTAAACATATAAAAATTGTTAGGGTGAATTTTTGGGAATTTTCTGAAATACATGGATTTTTGGTGAATAGTGAAATTTGATAATTTACAAAATATGCAAAATAGGTGAATTTCTGAGTCATTATTGAGTCATGGATGATATAAATTACCATTGTTTTGAACTCACAAGAACAAATTTATATTTTTGGAAAAAATAATCAAAACGATGGGTTCTATTTGGAAAAATAATAAAAAAATAATTAAAATAATGGGAAAACCCTCCTCTCCTCCACTATAAAAACCCCCTCACTCCCTCTTCTCTTCACTCCTCTCAAGCAGTTTTTCCTTTTCTAAATTCTACCCAAATGACATACCAAGATCATACCCCACATCCTGAAGCACTTTTTATCATAAAAAGGTCAAATCATTTCCCTTGAAGTGGCCCTCAAAAAAGATTACTTTAAGAGGTAAATTCCTCCTTTTATTTTTTATTTCAACTTCCTTTCTTTTATTTTTCTTTCCTCACCTAATTTCATATAAATGTTTAGATTAATCCCGTACCATGCATTTAATAAAACTTCTTTATTTAATAGTAATAATTCTTCATCATCCATCCTTTCCCATTTGTTTATATTAGAAATGAAAACATCGTCCAAGATGTGTTAATTTATCACATTTAAGGACGACAAGTTTTCAATTTCGATTACCATAATGAATTCAGGACATGGAAACATTTTTATGGTTTAACCAAACTATAATATATGTATTATAACTTATTTAAGTTTATTTAATATTTTCTACACATTATATTAATTTTTAAATCAAAATGACTTCATTGTGATCAAAAACTGCCTATTAACCCAAACAATTGTCATTAATGTTTTATATAATGATTCATATTCACTAACAATAACCAAAATAATATAACCATTTAATATTTTTGTTTTCCACTAATAACATAAAACTTCTATTCTGGACAACCATACTTATTGAACATGTTTTTCCTTACATGAATATATGTAAACTGAACATGAAAACCAAGGAAGAAAATGCTCTCAAATAATGAAATTGAATCTCTTAACCCATTAAAAGGCCATGAATGAATCTAATAATGTTATAATAAATCAATTAGATGTATAGAGGATTTTAGACTTGTTAATTTATGAACCTAAATTTTATTATTCAGGTCATTAAGATTAGGTGAGGAACACCTTCAGACTTAAGGTAAGGGTTTTGTACCCGAACCTCCATTTTCATCTGGGTTACTATTATTATATACATAATTCAATAAAATTGTTATTTATTCATATGTACCCCTCATTAATTATGTGTGAATGTTCTATATATTTTTACCAACAAGATTCCTACTTTCATTTATGGGGAGTTATATTTTTTAAAATGATCATTCAAAAATTCTTCGCGAAATAGAAGCCTAATTCAAAGGAATTTCTCAAATTCTTACTTATTTTAAAGGGGTCTCTATAATATTTTTTTAGCAACCATTTCCTTCTTAAAATCAATGATTTTATTATGAATATACTATCTTACTTCACTTCTAGTTTCATAAAAAGACTTCTCCAAAAGAACTATTCTTTTCAAAATAAACGAGTATTTATCTCAAGAATTACTTGATTATTTTATAAGAGTATATTAATCTGTTTCAACACTATTGTTGATTATTATGTATTATTTTGATTAATATTTTATGATATCATATATCATATTTAATTTAATGTTTTATGATTAGTTTTACTCTGGATGTTCTATCTTAAAACCATTCACCAATTTACTATGAATGGTTAGTGTTTATGCTGAATGTTTAGGGAACGTTATTTAAATTTCATATGTTACATTCAATATGAAGTTATATGTTGTTATGTTTATACTAATTCATATGAATAATTAGTTGGACTTAGTTAGTTTTATTTGGGGCCCTCTATATCCCCTCAGTGCATCATTAGGTCTGATGAGACAAACTAGGTCCTGGCACGAGGCCTTGACAAAATGCTTATTTATGGTCTTATCACGAGGCCTTAACGATATGGTTATGATGTACTGTGTTATGATTTCCATCATTATCAAAATAGTAATTGATAGTTCATGTAGATATTTGAATAGAATAATACCCATCATTATGTTTTATTATGGCATTATTTATTCAGCTCTTATTCCTGTCATATTATGTTCAAGTATTATTTTTAAAGGCACCTATTTTTAGTTATTCACCATGCCTAATGTTTACGTTTATGACATCTTTCATTGTATTTATTACCCTTAATAATAATTTATCAACACCCCTTTATTATGTTTCATTTTCTCAGGACATGAATAAGTTTATTATGAATGACATGTAGGGATAGACTTATAGTTGTGGATGTTCCCAAAAAAACATATATGTTATATTTCATTTCAAGTTGTAATGTTGAACTTATATATGTATCTGGAATTCCAAATCTACTAAAATATTCATTATTTTAGGATATAACTTTATTTTAATCATTCCCTTGTAATTTATAAAGACACTATCTCTGGGTGACAAGGGTTGGGTCTTTATAGTTATTTCGGTATATTTTATTTTTCTATTCCTTTTCCTATCTTTAAGTACTCAAGAGATTGAAAGGATTTTTTGAGGAAAACCGACCATGTTTTCTCTTAGAACAAGAACCTTTTATTCCATGTATATATTTTCTTCAAAATGTTTTCAAATTTTTTTTTACTATTATCCAAATATTTATTATATTCATTTTTACCCATGTTTTAATTTCTATAAAAAATTAAAGGAATCCTCTTTTTGTTTTCCAAACGAGGTGCTTATGGCTTCTTGGTGATAATGTGTATATAATTTGGGTTTTATCATACACCACATAAATTTATTTATCCATCATATTGAATAATATTTTCTTCAAATATTCCATTAAAATATTATTTTCTTATTTTCAAATAATTTTTTTTGTTTAATATTTTTGAATTTTTTAGATACTAAATAAGGGATTTCAAATAAAAGGGTATTTCCTCCAGAAATGTTTAGTGGCCTTTTAAATATATTTTTTATATAGAAACATACTTTTATGTTTCTTACAATTTAATAGGGCTATAAACCAATATTAACATCATTATTTTTTTATATAAATGGTTTATGATTATGATTATGAAATATTTTTGAAACATATATCCTTTTCACATTTTAGGATTTGATTATATGATTAATTTTTTATGATCTTATAACACTCATATATGTGGTTTTAATTATGTGATGGGTGGACCTTGAATTATATATCCCTATGATGAATTGGGTAATGAAGTATATCTCATAAGATAAGAAGAACTAGAATGAGGTGTAAACAAAGTTCAGTAGGGGACTTTGTCTAATAAGATAGTGTTGGGAGTGAACATTAAATAAATAAATGAGAGAATGTGGAGTGAAAACAATCCACTATAATAGCCTTTTCTATGATCCTTTACTAAAAAAAGGATTTTCTATGATTATGTGAATTCCACAAACCTTTGTTTTATTATTATCATATTTTTTTCATGGATTTTGATTGGTTATTGATAATTCCACACTCTTATTTCATCTTTAATTTTTCTGACAAAACATTACACAATGTTTCATGATTAAAAATATTAAACTGCTTGGGTAATATTTTTGTAAGAATTGGTCATGATCTCATATCCTTATTTTGTCTTATGCTCTTTTATAACCAATGATTGATATCCATTATGTTCACCCTTACTGATCATCTAAGGTCACCCTTTTTTATGATTCCCTTCCCCAGGTCATGAATAATGGATTTAATTAATATATGTCTAAGAAAGGTATTAGTTATTATGAACTTAATCAAAAATAATGTTGAACTTTTATGTAACAATTTTTTTTCATATCCAATAATCAAATGGAACAACACCTCTATAATCCTCAAGCTTGTAATATTGGAAAACTTATGGAATATTAATCTAAAATGATTTAATATTTATGTATAAAATTTATGGGTCTATGTAGTTAGTATCATATGAAGATTTAGTAACTTTATGAAATTAGGATGAGGAAACATTACTAAGAACCCATAGAATACGTAAAATTAGAGGATAAAATCCTAAGTTAGTGTAAAGGATAGAGCGTGGTTTCACCAAGAGAATACGTCCTTGTCCATATACTATAAGTCAATTTGGTTTTGACACAATTTTATCTATTGGTGATATCCACAAAAAATATTTGTTTGAATATATCTAATCCATGATTATAGTTCATGGTGAATGGGACCTTACTACACACCTAGTTTGATACTGTCGAGGGATATTCTTAGGTAAATTAATATTTTATTTAAGATACATTATAAATGTAATGAATAGATAACGACCATGGAAGAACTTTTTTAAACCAAAGGTGTCATATATTTAAAATAAAGTTTCATTATTTAAATATACTATAAATTATTTTCGTGTTAATATGATTTCCCACTATGATTATTGTTTCACATACTATATTTTTTGGTTTTAGATAGTTGTTGGAATGATAAAGAACTATGTTATAAATTAATGTAATGAAAAATGAAATTATTGTCCCCATGAACATCTGAATGTTATGGAAGAATTAAAGAAAAATATTGATGTTATGATTATCAAAATTTTCCAATAAATGAATCATGTTGAGAATTAAAATGATAAAAGGAAGGAATAATGTACTATTGAGTCCTTCATGAGTAAATTCCAACCTTTTATCCCATAATCACTGAGAAATGGATCTAAAACACTGAAATTAAATTTTTCATTCTCAAGTACTTGAAACATGAAATTTTTATTTTAGATATTTATCATTTGTATGGTGAATCCTATCAACAGTGGAGTCTTATCAGGAATATGTCAAAAATGGAAGAAATTTACCTAATGGAATGGGATGAGTTTATAAGATTATTTTTTAATAGGAAATTTCCCCATATTTTTAATAAGAATATGGAGAATGAATTACATGAGCTTTGAAATAAGGATGGTTAATTTTTGGGTACCTATGAAGTAATTTTTTTACAGACTGATATATTATTATAATTTATTATTGAACCATAAAGTGTGACTGATCAATTATTTAGTGGCTTAAAACCGAGTATCTAAAAGAAATTATCCATAATAAACCTTAGTAGCTATTAATAAATCATTCAATGTGCAAGAAAGGTTGAAATAAAAATTGGTGTAACCCGTTAATCTCATAGTTTTGATAGGAAACTAAAAGTTTAATTCAAAGTAAATTCTAATAAAAACCCATAGAGGGATAAAACTTATTTTTTCTTTATTAAAACTATGTGGAGAGAATAATTGGAGAAATTTTCCAAAGGGAAGTGGAAAATGTATTAAGTGTTGAAAATAAGGCCATCAGGTAGTTGAATTACAATTTAATGGGAATAAGTTATCAAATTATAAAAATTGAGAGAAATCACCCCAAATTTTTTTATTAAAACTCTAATTTTACAATTTCAAGGAGAATGGAAATTATGATAACCAATGATCAAATTTGAGGGTTAATGATGACGATCATCATCAATGACCTCATAAGTCCAAATACAAAAGGAAATTACATGTGGTCATTATTGTCGATGTGGGGTGAGATAACGAAGTGGTGGATGTGGTTGTATATGGAACACCCATATAATAAAAAGAATCATAGTAGTATCATTATGGAAGGTGTAATGATGGTGGTGAAGAGTTGGCATGGTTCAGTGCCAGTGGATATTGGGATTAACCCCATACTAACATATGGCTGCATGGTGGAGCTCATTGTAATATAAGGAAGTGCTTAACCACTTGAATAATCGATACGGGACTAGTGGAGTTCATATAATTTTCAACCATCCATAATTATACATAAATAAAAAATATAATTTGATCAGATCAAACTGAGCTATTTGATTTTCATCAGCATCATATTCCTCATTCTGACAAAGTATTTTCTACACACACTAAATATTATTGAGTGTTCTTTGGGATGAAACATTCGAGTGATGAAACGGAATCATTTAAGTGAAATTTCATTAGATTTGGATTCTAATATGATCGATAAATATTGAATCATTGTTTTCTAGTATAAAAATTAGATAAAACTATGATTGTGTGAAGGATGGTCTATTTCAAAAATGATGATGGTGATTTTCATAGTCACGTGCGATGTGCCAGTGCATGTATGAAAAAGTGAGGTAGATAAAATATTTGTTGAAGTGATGGAGTTTAGGTGGTAGGTTTTCATTATAAATAACCCTTTACACATTCAATCTAATTCATGATATTAATGATATTTCTGATATAGATGATAGAAAATAGAGCAATCAATAATGCTCTGTATCCATGAAAAATTACATCCATTCATGTTGTAAATTTTGATTCACATTGTTTTGATGGTGTTTTGATTTCCATGTTCCAATGCATGAGTAATATACATCCATTGTGATACATGAATAAAATCTGTGTTTTGTGAGATTCGAAGATTTTTTATGTTCTTGAAGTTGTGTGAACTAATACAGGATATAGTAAAAAGTGAATTTATAGGGTTTTGTGAATGATTGAGCTGAATGTATGTGATGTTTACCATGCTTAGTGTTGAGTGAAGCATTATACATACTTAATTTTTCATGAAGAAATAAAATAGTGTAAGTTGTTTTTGAGATGTGAGTTAAGTGAATATTCTGAGAAAATAATTCGTAACATAATATGCATGCATGAGGCAGATTTCATAAACATGAAAATAATGCATACATAAGAAGTGAATAAAGTATATGTTTGTGTTATTAAATATATTACCTTAAATAAGTACATTAATTTTTTTTATAATTCATGTGGATTGTGAACTGTATATTCAATATAATTTTCATTTATACTATGTAGTGTTTTTTGAGACTGAAGTTGGGATAGAATTTTTATTTTAAAAATAGTTCCTATATGAGTATCTAATATATTTTTATTGGTTAATTAATTTGATATTATTGAACATCTAGTGATGTCAAGACTTCATCATATAGAAGGAAAAATTTCTAGAGCGGTGTTGTACTAAGTCAACTGATCATACACATGTGATGAAAGTTAATTTAGAAAGGACGCCATACTCTTTCAGTGGCTGTTGAAGATACCTGAAAAGGTACATGAGCAAGTGTTATTAATTAAACTCATGGGGGAAGTTCAAAAGATCATCTTTCAATGGATCATATCATCCATAGAATATTAAAAAGGATCATATGACTAGGGTTATAACTCACTACTAAAGAGTCATGAGAGACTAGGGGATAAACTATCGAATGGTTGGTGTCTAACTATATGAGGTAGAAGAGTTATATTACTAGGAGAGTATAACCATGATTTACTAGAGGATCTACTACTATGGTTTATAACTAGTTACCTCCTAAATCATTTTAATTGATAATAAGAGTATAATAGTGAATATATAAATAGGGAATCTAATAGGTTGTAGTAAGGAGTGGGTCTTAGTACAAAACCATATAAAAATATTGTGTGTTGTGTTTCATTTAATTTATGAATTGCATATAAGATCCACTAATCTTAAAAGGTGTAATAGGTTTTAAGGGGTAAACTAAAATAAAATAACTCAATGAAAGTCACAGGTGATTCACCACCCCCCCTCTCAGTGTGATGGTATGACCCGTTGGGAACATCTATTGGTATAAGAGAATATGTAACCTCTATTTGGATCTACTTTACTTTCCTAGATGTTTATATTTAAACTATATAAAGTTTAGATGCTATTTTAAACAAAAATCAGATGGCATTTATATATAAAAACCTACCTATACTTCTAATGATAGAAATGTTTAAGTTTCAATGAAACCCAAAAAAACTGGAAGATAAGAGTATAAAATATTATAAATAAGAAATAAATGATGAATGAAGATTAGCAGCTAGCTGAATGAATTTTCAGTGGTAATTGTTCAGTATGTTCACTTGATTATAATTCTGATTAATCAATTTCAAGATAAGATAAAGATATTTTCAATTTTTTTAATCAGAGAGTATATGAAGAAAGATTCACATGAATTGGTCACTAGTATGATAAATCATTTCAAGGGACTTTGGGATGAAAAAATACATATTAATAAAGAGAAAAATTCTATGGAAGGGGTATTCTATAGAATGGTTATAATATCCAACAATTTTAAAAGACATGTAAATGAAATAGAAGAAATAATCTATCTTTCAAATAAATTAAAAGTTTAAGCTATTGAGTAATTTCAAAGTAATGTTTAATAGAAATATGTTTTTAAAATGGTATTTATATAATTTATCCATTCACTTGAAAATGTGTATAATACATCTATAAATGTTAAAAATGATTGGATAGAAATTAAAAAATTAATTAAGTATCATGAAAATTAATTACTAATGGAAAATAAAGTGCAGGAAGATAAGATTCCTAAGAAAAAGACTCAGTGGGATGAAAACCTAAAATCTATTCAGGATGAGAATATTTTACTCAATTTAAAATTACTTGAACTAGAATTGAAGATAAGAAATATAGAGGAGAAACCAGATAATACTTCTAAAGATACTGAGAAAAAAAGTATTTGAATGAAATATTTGTATAATAGTCTTGTTTATAAAAATACTCAACCTAGTAAAAAGAAGAGTTTGAGATTATCAAAGGATAAATTTATTGTAGGCACATTGAAAAAGGTAACCATTTGTCTTGATGATTATGTGTGTACTAATTCAATTTCGTTAACTAGTTCGTATTCAACATTAAAATATGGTAAAACATGGGTCTTGAAAAATTCTGAGGAATCCATAACATCATTAAGAATGGATGTGAATATGTGTAACAATTCTTGTTATACAAGGAAATAAAAAAAATAAAAAAAAATGTGTTGTCCAAAAACAGTGTTTTTAAAGTATAGTCAAAGTGTTTCAAAAAATAAGAAATAAATATTTGTTATATATTTT
This sequence comes from Viscum album, assembly GCA_963277665.1. Lineage (NCBI taxonomy): Eukaryota > Viridiplantae > Streptophyta > Magnoliopsida > Santalales > Viscaceae > Viscum > Viscum album. Next base: position 1,082,877,691 of record OY728159.1, read on the forward strand.
TGGTGTTTTTTTAAATTTTGGAATCCAGATATAAATTATTGGAAAAACATTTCATTTTATTGAAATTTCAGATTTCTTGCATTTAGGAGGAGAAGAACTGAAGAAAATAGGAAAACTGTAAAATAGAAGAAGAATTCATAGATACAGAATCATCTTATCAATACTAAATATAAAAAATTTGAATATTTTTATGATTAATGAAAAAAAGTTTCCATTGATAAGATGAGTGAAATTATATACAAATAATTTCTAAAATCATATATTCATGTGAAGAGAATACCCAAAAAATGAAGTAGGAATGAAAATATGATGACAGGTAAACCTTGGGATGTGAAATAAGAAGAAGGCAGTTACAAAAACAACTCCTAAGAAGGTTGTGAAGAATTATACAAAGAGTTTTATAACAAAGAATATATGATTTTAATGATACATAAAATATCACACTATGTTCCATTGTGAGTCATCCATGACCATAAATACTAATGGAAGAAATATTGAATTGAAGAAGGGATCAGTACAAAAAATAAAAAATGGGATTTATTATTTTAAAGACATATTTGATGAAAAATATGATAAGTTTTAAAAAAACGGTATAGTTACCCAGGTTTAGTGTAACACCCCCTAATGCTAAAGGGTTAAATGACAAAATGATATGACTCATGTCAACAATGTGCACCTTCCTTTTCAGGAGTCTGTCTGATTAGAACTCCACAGTTAAGCGTGCTTGGCCTGGAGTAGTGATCAGGATGGGTGACCTCCTGGGATGTTTCTCAGGGTGTGTGAGAGTGAGGACAAAACACACTAGAAAGGACATGTGTTGGCATGTGGGGACTATCATTAGTCAGATAACTCATTCGGGCACGTGGGTGGGATCTAGGGTGGGGCCCATGTGTCTACGGGGGCAACTGGTGGGTGGGGCCCAGTTGTCACATTTGGTATCAGAGGTGGTACCCAGCCTTAAGTGCACTTCACTGCATGGGTTGAGAAGTTGGGCCCACAATGAGGGCATTGTGCTCTAAGGGGGGGGGGGGGGGTTATTGTAACACCCCCAAATGCTAAAAGGTTAAATGACCAAATGATATGACTAATGTCAACAAGGTGCACCTTCCTTTTCGGGAGCCTCTCTGATTAGAACTCCACAGTTAAGCATGATTGGCCTGGAGTAGTGATCAGAATGTGTGATCTCCTGGGAAGTTTCTCAGGCTGAGTGAGTGAGGACAAAACACACTTAAAAGGACATGTGTTGGCCTGTGGGTACTTTCATTAGTTAGATAACCCGTTCGGGAATGTGGGTGGGACCTAGGCTAGAGCCCACGTGTCTTCGGGGAAACTGGTTGGTGGAGCCCAGTTGTCACATTTAAGATACATGGATATTAAATCATTTTAGTTGAATATTTATTATATTACAAAAATACATGCCTAAGGACCATAAAAGTTTTGTGTCTTTGGAAAAATTGAAAAAAACAATTCCATCATAGTAAAAGTTCTTCAATATCTTCTAGAAATATCTCCACCTATGTTACTTGTACCTAAACCCATTCTTTATAATCTGGGAATGAAAACAAATAAATGGGTGAACATAGAAACTCGGTAAGGGTAAAAAAGGGAGACATGTAAGAATAAACATGAACATAGGGGTATAAGAACATGATTGTAACTTAGGATATCAAAACCTTCAAATCAAATTTCATAAACATGAGTTATGGTATAAATCTTGGTTGTTCATAAGACATTACTCATAAAGAAAAAAACATCATGTTCCATGAAATTGTAATAATGGAATAAGACATAGGATTTGTGGAATTCTTATATGAATAGAAAATTTTATGTCAAGTCTAACTACCAAGACCTTTATAACATGTTAGTATTGGGATACGACCTGTGTACCTGCTTAAGGATTGGTCTAACAACCCGTGTACCCTCTTACTTTTTGGATTGGGATACAACCCATGCCCCTTCTTGTTTCTAGGCATGGGCTACAACCCTTGTGCCCTCTTACTTTTAGACTTGGGATACAGCCCATGTATCTTCTTGTTTTTGATCATGGGATACTTCCCCTATACCCTCTTACTTTTAATCTTGGGCTACAATTCATGTACCTTTCTATTTTTGGGATTGGGATACAACCCATGTACTCTCTTGTTTTAAGGCTTCAAATGCAACTAGTTTACCCTAATAGCTCATATACAACTTATCATTACCCAATGCATTGAAGGGAGATATTGGTCCCACCCATATCATAATAAAATCATGCAGACATGATCCATAGGATAATAAAACTTTTATCATAGCATGACCCATAAAATGGGATAGGTATTATAAACATCTAATCATAACCCAAGAAATTAAATTGGTATCATTAACATTTCATCACACCATAATCAATGAAAGGAGATAGGTTTCATAATCACATCATGGAAGCATAACCTATGAAAAAAAAAACTTTCAAAATCATAAAACCTATGGAAGTGAAATGGGTGTCTTATGAATCATTCCATCAAAACATAAAAAATTAATGAAAGAATATGAATGGAACCTATGGATAATTTTCTAGAAATAAATAAGTAAAATTAATAGATTTCAACTTAGAAGGAAAATAAATTTTAATGATATTTAAAAACATTTCTTGAAAAATATATTATTTTGTCTATGAAAAATGATTTTTAATAAATAAAACCCTTTAAAAATAATTTTTTTATAAAATACCTTGAAAAATTATAAAAAATACATGAAATCATTTTGTTAATCTTTTTTTTAACACTTATAAAATAAGGTTCCAAATATTTTAAAAACATTTTTCTTCAAAAACACTTTGAATGCTTATAATGAATTCTCGAAAACGTTTTGAAAACCATTTCTTTGAAAATAATTTGAAAAATTATATATAAGTATTGCAAATATTTTAAAAACTATTGTTCTTGAAAACATATAAAACAGTCTTGAAAACATTTCGAAAACCATTTTCCATGAAAAAATATGAAATAAACTTGAAAAAAAAATTAAAACCATTTTCCTTGAAAACTTATAAAAAAATCTTGAATTTTTATAAACCATCATCCTTGAAAATATCTTATATAGAAACTATTTTAAAAATTACTTTTAACATTAAAATTAAGATTCAAAGGATTGATTGTGGATAAATCCATTCATGTCGTATGAGGTAAAAAGAACACTCTTCTTTCATGGTAAAAAGGATAGAAAAATTCCTCATTTGGAAAGAGAAAAGAATATTCATTTGAAAGCATTAGTGATAGACAAAAGGTTAAAAATGTATTTTACTGATCATAGGAGAATAGTATAATATACATGGAAACCCTTTTTAGAAAACATGGTTTTCTGACCAAAGACGGGGTAAATTAAGGATTTCGTAAAAACACTATCTTAACTATCTTATATACAAAATTGTATAAATATGGTACCAATACATGAGTACATCATGAATAACCATATTAGAAGAAATGTCATGAATGTCTTGGGAGATGGTTTGTATGATTTCATCAAAGGAAACATAAATATAAACAATGTTGAAAAGCATTGGGATTGTTTTAATAAATCCTTATCACTTGGTAAATTGAGATCATGCTATCCATGTAAGAAAAAAAATTAAATGAACATTATAATATCATGAAAATATAGAGATTTATTGTTTATCTTGTAAAATGGATTTATATACACCTCAAAAAGAATTTAGGCACATAATAAAAAATGATTCCCATAGAAGGAAAATTGAGATAAAACTATTTTACCGATTTAAGAACCTTCAAAACATAATCCCCATGAAATAAAGATAAAAAATAGACATGTAATTACCTAAAAATATAAGTATAATATACATAGAATAGAATCACAGCAAGTACATACACCACACAAATGTAAAGAGTGGTGAATTTAGTACATATCTCATGGAAATAAAAAGTGAGATAAAATCCCATTACCTTGTGTCTTGACTCTCGTCGTACTCATTAAAACTACAAGTATATTAAATATAAATTTATTATACATCATTTACAAAACCATATTTTAATATATTATACCATATATGGCTTTATTAAAACCTTATATTTCATATATATGTCCCTATTTTAAGGAACTTTTTTTCTCTTCTATTCTAATACTATCTTTCCCCCATAGGTTCCCCCTATCCACCCTTTTAATTTAGAAGAAATTGAACATGGGTTAAGTAGAGAGAATTGGGAACACAATTTGTGTGCATGGTTTATTAAACCGTGCAAGCAAACCATGCATCCCTATCCAGCTCATTAAAATTGTTTTATAATTCTGATTTTTTCCTTCCGGAATAAAACATATTATGTACATTTCATCCTCATTTCACGCATAGAATCCATGTATAGCCTCCCATCTCTCTAAACCCCATGGAAACTCAATTTTGAAGGTGGGTTTGGTGGGGGAACATCAAGATCTCTCAAGTAAGTGAGTTTATTTCCTTTCTCCTTCCATTTACATAGGTTTAATTCCACTTTTCATAAATCTACAAATTTCCAAAATCTAAGGATTCATACCTAGGGGTTTTTTGAGTCTCTTTATCTATTCTTGTGGTTTTATGTTTTTTTACTCCCTTGTGGTGTGGTGGTGGTGCGGTTGATCTATCTCACAAAAATTTGACATTTTTGAAAAATTTGGTAGGTGATTCCATGTGTAAGCATTATTAGACGTGTTAGCTTTTCTGGATTTATATTTTTAGCATGTCCCTATACAATTGTATTTGGTGAAAAAACTATTTTTGGTAGTATTTGTCATGTGACTGATTTTTGAGTGCCAATTTTGTGTGAAAATGTGTGTTTTTCATGTGTATTCCATGTTGTATGAATTGGGGTTGTTTTATAATACATGGAATGGTTTTATTAAAATGTTTTAGAGATTATAATTCTAGATTGGTTTAATATTCATATGAATTTTTCTTTAAAAGAGGGATTTTAAATGGATTTTATGTGTGAAGTTTTGTTATACTTTGTGAAATTGTTTTATAGAAATTCTATTTTCATTATTGAGTTTTACAAATGGTGAAAAAAAAATTTAAATAATGTTTTGAGTGTTTATGATTAGAATTAGTTATTTTTGTGTAAATGTAATTTGATGACAGGTAGAACTTTTTTGATCACAAAGAGGGAAACTTGAGTATCTTGGTGGGCAGACATGTAAGAGTATGCTAGTGATCCAGAGTGGGTTTTTCCCTAATTAACTTAGAAGGTTTGGTGTTGAAAACACAAAAAAAAATATAATGATGATGATTAGGGAACACTAAGTTATAGGTATGTTCTATACTAGTGGCTCGTGCATGAGAACATATATTTTTTCTGGTTACTTTTATACAGATATATGAGGTACTTGGGGCCCACAAAAATCCATTACCTAGGGGTGTTCCCATGACTAGTTTTTGTTGAATATTTTGTATTTACCAGTATATTATGGTGTGTCTGGATGGAGAGTTCTGTAGCGTACATGTTTTTTTAAAATGTATTCATTCTCTCAGGATACCCCCCTTTGAAAACTATTTTCTTTTAAATGTTGCACTTTAGAAATTGTGGCTATAATTTCTTTGTTATAAAAAAACATGTAAGTTTTTTACCTTCTAAAGATTATCACATGGAAAATTTGGGTGTTATACTTTTGGGCTTAATCTCTCACCCTATATACACATTTGGATAAAATTAGACTTGATTATGTTTTGCATATGTACGGTAAATACATTTGGAGATGGATGTTCAGGTTATTAGTTTCCTTCAATGGTGCGGTGTTGTGGAGACAACTCATGGGTGATGACCCATTTCTATATTGTGGTCCTTGGGATATTTTTTCTGCTACTTTTGTATTTTTTTACCTCTTGTGTCCTATTTAAAACCTTGTATTCAGTTTTGAATTTTACTTAAGGCTTTTTTGGTATGAATTTTCCGATTTAGTTTATTTATTTTTCTAGTTGTTCAATGCTTATAAACTTAGGTAAATCATTCCCAATTTTTTTTATCATACACGATATCTTATGAAAGACCGTGGGGATAGGGAACACCATTTAGGACTTTCCACTGGCCTTGTATAGGGCCAATTTTGATGGAGAACCGATTCAGTTCGCGACAAAAATGGTATCAGAGCAGGCCAATATTTTTAATACATATTATTATTTTTTTATGAGTCTAGTTAGATAAGAGCTAGGACTACCGGGCCTCAGAGTTTTGTACATGAGTATGGTGTCTAGCCCGCACCTCTCGTGACAGACCTCAAGTCTCTATGGGATGTTGGGATTGTTTGGTTGACTTCTCTTCTAAGTGGTACATGCGGGCTAGAGATTCATGTATACATCAGGTAGGAGTGAAGTGGTTTTTTATTTCACTGTTGTGATGAGTTTAAATTATTTATATTTGATTTAATTTCTAAAAAAATTAGAATTTTTGTACTGATGATTTATTTTGTGATTTTTTCCCTATGTAGAAACATGCCTCCCCGAGAAGCACCCATACACACACATGAGGAAACTAGAGAGATTTATACCTAACCAATTGATCAAAGGATGGTAGAAGCTATGGGTAGGGATGTTCTTGCCCTAAGATAAAGAGTATATCCCACTCCTGCTATAACTAGAGAAGAGGAGTCTGATCCACGGAAGGAAAAATCCTATGAGTTCTTAAAGAACTAGCCTCCTACTTTTCTAGGTATCACAGAACCCCATGGAGATGAGGAGTGGCTTGAAAATATCAAGAACATGTTATAGTTTCTTGAAACTATTGATGAGTTCAAGGTGAAGTATACCCCTTTTCTGTTATATGGTCTAGCTGTAGGTGGTGGGAGTCAGTGCTTCAAGTTGGGAAGAATGAACATATGAGCTGGAATGACTTCAAGGTTACATTCAATAACTAGTACTGCCCTGAAGTCTTGGAATATTATAGATCTTGGGAGTTTATAGAACTGGTTTAGGGGGATCATTAAATAATGGATTATTCTAACCATTTTGCTAAGCTAGTCTGGTATGCTTCAGAAAAGAACATTGATGAGAAGATGAACGCTTGAATGTTCAAGAGGGGTTTGCGGCCAGGGATATATTACCAGGTTCTTATTCAAGATAACGACTTATGTTGAGGTAGTTGATTGAGGATATATGGTATTGGTTGACCCTAAGGGGAGATCCTATTTCCCTAGAATAGTATCAGTGAAGGGAAGTGGTACTTCATCTAAAAAAAGAGGAAAAGGGAGGAGTAAGGGATGAAACGAGGTGGATGTTCGGGCTACTCACCCATGAATATTTCATTTGTGGCTTCAAGTGAAAGTTCCATTATGTGCCACTACTGTGGGAGGCCAGGGCACACTTGACTAACATGAAAATTTCCTCTAAATCCCTTTTATCAGTGTGGAGGTATGAGACAATTGTAACATTTTTGAAGGATGGCACGCCCACTCCAAAGTGGGGAAGGGTCAATGGATTCCAGGGGAATGTTAGCTCAGAAAGAGTTGTCAGCAACATGGGGATATAGTTGGGTGGCCATTATAGAAGTCCCACATAATATTTTGGGCTGAGCTAGTTCAAGGAAGATCCAGAGGCGAGCATTATTTCTCAAGTAGAGACTATAAACCTTCATGCTAGAGAGCAGGCACCAATAGGATCAAATATAGGGCCATCGACTATCTGAGGTGCTTTTTTGATTTCATATTCTATAGATGTTGTCCTCTTTGATACTAGTTCTTATTCTTCTTTTCTATCTACTTGTATTTTTATCATACTGAATTTTCCAACCGAGCTTTTTTCTTTTTTCAATGGAGTTGGTGACGTCATAGGGAAAGAAGAAGAAGTAGGGTATTAGGTGTCTATCATGTGCAAATACTGTGTCTAGGTTGTGATAGAGTGGGAGCTCTTAGTCCTAAATATATACCTTATTTATGCAATCCTTGTAATGGATTGGATGGTAAAATTATAGGTGCATATTGATTTCTATAGGGGGAGGGTGAGTTTCATGACAGATAATAGCAGTCCTTATGTTTTTTCAAGGGGGATGGGATCCTTGGTCATGTCATGTAGAACCTCCACTCCTAGAGTTGAGGAATTTGATCTTCCAGATACTATTTCTCATTCTAGAGTATGATGGTCATGCTCCTGTTGGCGGACTACATCATAGGGTGGATGATTTCTTGGAGGTATTTCCAGATGATTTTTTGGGCTTGCCCTAGGAGCGGGACGCGGAGTTCTCGAATGATTTGGCCTCAACAACACAGCCAATACCTCTTTCCTCATAGCATATTCCCCCCCACCAAGATGAGTAAATTATTGATACATCTGGTCAATTTGAATCCAAAGGATTCATTCGCTTTATCATCTCTCCTTGGGAAGCTTCTGTACTTTTTTCAAAGAAGGTTGATGGATCCCTATGGTTTTTTAATGACTACCAGAAGCTGAACAACGTAACCGTCATGAACAAATATTCTTTTCCCTGAATAGATGAGTTTTTTTATGACATGAACGGTGAGAAGTGGTCTTCTAAGATAGACTTGTGTTCGAGTTACCACCAACATAGGCTGAAATAGGTAGATATCCCGAAGACATCTTTACAAAGTAGGTATAAACACTTTGAGTACATGGTCATGCCTTTCGGGATGACCAATGCTCCTTTAGTATTTATGGAACTCATGAATATGGGTTTTTTCTGGTATCTTGACTCATTTACTATGGTATTCATGGAAGATATACTGGTTTACTCTAGATCTAAGTAGGAGCATGAGCATCACTTGCAGATTGTGTTAGGAATCATGAGAAAGAATTTCCTTTATGCAAATTTGTCGAAGTTCACTTTCTGGACCAGGGAAGTGAAGTTTTTCAGTTATTTGATCTTAGAGCAGAGGGTTTTGGTAGACCCGGAGAAGATTAGGAAATTTATGTTTGTGGGGAAGATGGAGAATGTGTTTGATATCATGAGTTTCTTCGGCCTGGTAGGTTATTATAGGATATTTGTTTGGGATTTCTCTCGGCTTGCCTCATCCATGACCATGCTAACCTAGAAAGGGGTGATGTTTTTTGGCCCAAGAAAGCTAGGAATCCTTTGAGAAGATGAAGTGATGTTTGAATACTTCCACTGAGTTTATCTTACTAGAATATCTAGAGGGATATGTGGTGTATTGAGATGATTTAGGTATGGGTATCAGATGCATTCCCATGAAATATGGTCACGTGTTGGTGAATGGCTCTCCTTATCTCTAACCACGCGAAAAGAATTACCAGACTGATGTCTTGGAGTTTATATTAGTGATTCATTCTTTGAAGACTTGGCATCACTAACTCTTTGCGGAGAAGTTTCTAGTCTACTCTGATCATAAGAGACTAGCATAAATTTTCTCACAGAATGATCTAAATATAAGTTAGTTCCATTGGATCAAATACCAGTAGGGGTTCAACATCAATATAGTTTATACCCTAGGAAAGGGTAATGTGTTAGCTGATGCCTTGATCATGAGAGTAATAGTGTAGGATTTGAGTAATTCTAGTGATTAGTTGACTCTAAAAGGGCTCTATTCTCATTTACACATAGAATCCAAGAAGCGTAGTGGAGGTGAATTCTTGGAAAGCATTAAGTTGACTCGAGTTATTTTAGAGTTGTGTCAGTGAGAGAAGCCTGATGATGAGCTATGTCAGTGGTCGATGTAGTTCCTTTATAGTGGGAAGAAATCTTCTAATTAGTCTTCATCTCCAAAGGGAATCTCGTGCTTCAACAACCATTTAGTGGTGTTGTTGTCTTTGAGAAAGGAGGTCATGTAGGATAGACACCAATCTTAGTGGGTTGTCCATCCTAGAGCAACTAAGATGTACTATGATGTTCGTCGACAGTTTTGGGGGCTATGTATGAGACGATACATAGAAGACTTCATGTCAAGATGTTGCATGTGTCAGTAGGTAAAATAAGTGAATCGAATACCCTATGGGTTTTTTAATTCATTACCCATTGCTACCTAGATGTGGGATGTGTTTATCATGGATTTCATTGTTGGCTTGCCTTACACACATTAGGGTAAAAATGCCATTTCAGTGGTGATTGACCATCTGACCAAATCATCCCACTTTATTCTAATCCTAAATTCAATTAAAGTGCATGATTTGAACTGTTGGTATCTTCATGAGGTAGTAAGGATTTATGGTGTGTCTTCAGTAGTTGTGTCAAATAGATAGCCCCATTTCACCTCTCAATTTTTCGAAGGCCATTAGAAGTCTTTTGTGTCATAGATTAAGATGTGGACAACATACCATCCTCAACCATATGGTGAGACAAAGTTGGCATATCATATCTTGGATGACATTCTACGTGCATGTGTTTTTGATTTTTAGGGTTGTTAGGAAATCCATTAGGGATTGGTCAAGTTTTCTTATAATAAAAGTTAGCAATCCTCTATTCTAATGGCTCCTTTTGGGGTTTCCAATGGTTGGCCCTATCGTTCCCCCTCTATTGGGATGAGGTAGGTGAGACCACATTGTTGGGGACGAGCCTTGTGCAAGAGACATCTGAGGAGCTCAAGTTAATTAGGCATCCTATATTAATAGCTCAGAGTCACCACAAATAAAATTAAAATCAGAGGTGTTTAGATCTAGAGTTTTCTTTTTGGTGATCGGGTATTTTTGAAAGTGGCCCCTTGTTTAGGTCATCGTCATTTGGGAAAGTAGGGAAAGCTAACGTCGAGATATGTGGGACCTTTTGAGATTACTGAGTGAATTATCATGGTGGAATATAGGATATCATTGAATTCTCATTTTACATATATCCAAGACATTTTTCATGTCTCCCAATTGAAGAAGTACAACCTGGATCCATCACATGTGTAGAATTACGAGGAGTTGGAAATAGAGCTCCACTAGTCTATTTTGGAGTAGACGGTGCCAATAGTTTATTCCCAAGAAAATTTTCTTTGGGGAAAATCTATTAAATTGGTCTGGGTTCTCTAGAAACATGGGAACTATTTCTATAAAACGTGGGATTGGATGACATAGGTTGAATAAGAGTATTTGTTCTTTTTTTATGATCAAGCTTCAGGTATAATTTCTAGGGTGGAAAGTTATCATGGTGGGGAGAATTTTTATACACATGAACCTATTTTAAGGTAATTGTTTCTCTTATATTATTGTCCTATATTTCCAATTAGGTTTCACTTAGGCCTCCCTTGAATTTGGAAAAAGTTGGAAATGTTTTGAGTGGACAGAACTAGGCACATGATTTTTGTGCACGGTTTACTAAACCGTGCATAAAAACAGTGTAGCCCTATCCATCTCATTACAATTATTTTTCATAATTCCTATTTTTTTCTTTCTGAAATAAACCTTATTGCACCCATTTCTTCCCCATTTTGTACCTAGAATCTATGCACAACCTCTATGCTCTCTCAACCTCCCTTGTAAATCGATTTTGAAAGGTGATTTGGGGGATGAACTTCAAGATCTCCCATGTAAGTGAGTTTCTTTCTTTCCTCATTCCATTAACTTAGAGTTTCTCCCACATTTAATGAAGTTACAAATTTCCCAGAAGACAAGGCTTCATTCCTAGGGTTTTTTTAGTTTCTTGGTCCAATCTTGTGGTTTTAGGTTTTTTTTCACTCCCTTGAGGTGAGGCGGTGGTGAAGTTGAAGTATCACACAAATATTTGATGTTTTGACACATTTGATAGGTGGTTCAAAGTGGAATCATTTTTATATGAGTTAGCCTTGATGGATATATATATTTTAGAATGTTCCACTTTCATTTTTTTGTTTTGAAAACTATTTTTGGTAGCATTTGTCAAGAAATTGTCTTTTAAGTTCCATTTTGTGTGTAAATTGGTTTTTTTCAGGTACATTCCATGTTTTACCAATTGTGGTTGTTTTATAATTCATGGAATGGTTTTACTAAAATGTTTTAGGGCTACCAATTACAGTATGGTGTAATATTGTTGAGTATTTGGATTTAGATTAGGATTTTTATGTGTATTTTATGTGTGATGTTTTATTATAATATGTGAAATAGTTTTTTGGAAATTCAATGTGTTTATTGAGTTATATGAATGGTGAAAATCATGTTTAGATACTATTTTGAGTGTTTATGGCCAGAACTGGTGTTTTTATCTGTAAATATAATTTTATAGCATTTGGATCTTATTTGAGAACAAATAGGGAAACCTAGTTATCTAGGTGGGTGGACGTGTATTAGTATGCTAATGATACATAGTGGTTTTTCCCTTGTTTATCTTAGCATTTTTGACTTTAAAAAACAACAAAACTATAGTGATAATGATTGGGTACCACTAAGTTATGGGTATTTAACCAACTAGTGTATCATGCTTGAGAATATATATTTATTCTGGTTAATTTACACCATTATAGATGGTACCTGGGGCCCACATCTAGCTAGTACGTAGGGGTGTTCCCATGACTAGTTCTCGTCGACTATTTGGTATTTTCCATTGAATAATGGTGTGTTTGGATGGAAAATTAAGTAGATTTCACGTGTTATTTAAAATTATTCATTCCCTATGTACACCGCCTTTTAAAACTATTTTCCTTTAAAAGTTTCACTTTAGAAATTATTGCTACCATTTTTTATTTATAAATAAACATGCAATGTTTTAATCTTCTAATGATTATCACTTGGATTCTTTCAGTGGAATCCTATTGGGATTAGGCTCAAACCATACATACACTTTTTCTGTGTAAGTGGACTTTATTATGTTTGACATGGGTAAGGGAAAGGCCTTTTGAGACGACATTTTGGGTTGTTAGTTTCTTTCCATGGTGTGGTGTTGAAGAGATGGATCGTGGGTGACGACCCCTTGTTGTGTGGTGGTCCTTGGGATATTTTTGTAGCTAAAATTGTAGTTTTTCACCTATTGTGTTAGGTTTAAAACCTTTTATTTAGTTCATAATTTTATTTATGGATTTTTTGACATGAATTTTGAGATTCAGTTTATTTATTGTTTTTGGTGGTTTAATGCTTCTAAACTCGGATAAATCCTTCCAAAACCATTGTTTATCATACCTAAGAACTTGTTACATCTCATGGGGATAGGGATCTCTATTTTTTCTTGCGATATGATGGGTATGTTTACAATTTTGAAGGCAAATATATTTATTTTGTGACATTATATTACCTTCTTGTTAACAATCCAATGTTAAGGTTTCACTTCGGGTGATACTTTCTTTATTCTTCGCATCTATCTTAATTTGTTATATATTTGGTCCTTAAATTTATATCATGATTTATATAATGTAAAAAGGATATAAATATCATTTTTATGTTATATATTTTTATTATAATAATTTATAGAATATATAAGTACGAAATATAATGCACTGTTCATGGAGACGGTAGGTCGTTTGTATTCATGAACACTATTTCCATTTAATTTTCATGTTGAAATAAAGTAAAAGAAATATATGTATATAGAAGTAATAATATTATTTTATATTTATTATATCATATATATAATATATATTAACTAAATACAACCTTAATAAAATCCATTTAGTTTATGAATGAATTATATCGCATTGATGGGGTGGTAGTCCACAGTTCCTCAAATGAAATTATATTATTTACATATGATGGGAAGCATAAATGTATGTTCTAAATAAAAATTAAATAATAGTCAAGAAATTATAAAGATAATATATCTCATATATAAATATATTTTATATCAAAATTTCCACCATGATAGGTGGTAATGGAAAAATGAACAATCATTTTTTCGTGAGGTAGTTGTTCACCATACACAGAAAAAATATATTTGTTACCCTTTGGACAGAGGTTTGTATTTGTGTAGGTAAAACCATTTAATTAAAAAAATCCTACTATATTAGGGATACTATTTTTTTATATAATCAAACAATAAGGTGGTTTTAGGGGGTGTACAAGGAAAATAAAATAGAGGAGATTGAGATAAGGTGTTGCCTCTTAACCGCATAACTCGTTATAGTTTGTGCCAAAAGTATTCCTTGGTTTTACTTATACCAAAGGGAATTATTATATAAGGAAGGGAGAGTTTTTGGGGTGTTTATTGTGTAGTTATTAGAATAAATTAATAGGTTTTAGAGATGTGAAGAAGTGGGATAGGTGGTGAGATTTTATTGGGACGAAAAATGTTTCACATGGAATTTTTGAAAACATGTTTGGTGTACTCCTTAACTAACATAAAACAAATTCATAAAAACCATAATAAATCAAAACTGGAAGGTTAATAGATTAAATATTTCAATAAAATGGGTTTTTAACAAGTTTTTAGGTCATTTTAGCTTCTAATATTAAGGTTTAGTCTCTAATTATGTTTAATTTTACACCAGTCGGTGTGATTAATTTTAATCACTTTTACAAATAATTTTGGTCAAAAATAAACATGATAAAATTTTTCTATAAATATTCTAATTATTATAATGGTGTATGTTATTTTTTAGAAATTCTATTCCTTGAAGATACAACATTAAGATTATTTCTAATCCCACAAACGAGATGAAATTATAGGTTTTTCATGTAGAAAGAAGTTTAAAAGTTTATTGAGTTTTTATATATTCTATTTCAAAGTAAATTGATTCTAACAACCTGAATTATATTATTACAGTTATTAATGATATAATTTTACCTTAAAAAAATTCAAAATGTAATATAAAATTAATAATTATTAAAAAAAATGGAATTTTTGAACTAAAAATTAGTATTTTTCACTATTCATAAAAAATGACGTTTCTTATAAAAATACCAAAAATTCAACCTAAGATAATTTCAAAATTCTAAATTAAAAAATGAAGTTTATTTTAAAAAATTAAATTTCTAAATGTGTCTAAAATTAATTTCATTATTAAAACTAGTTCATTCATGAAAACAATATTTTTTAACAAAAAATGACTTTACCAAAAAGTTTATCTTTTGTTATAAATATATTTTATTTCTATAAAATCATTCTAAAAAATATTTTATAATTAGTTATTAATATTCATATCTCTAATTATTTTTTCTAGTTTATAATTATATAATTTTAATAATATATATAATAACATTATGCTTCACTAAAACTCGGTGTTAAAAGTAATGTATGCCAAGTTGGTGTTGTAGGTAGCAAAAGTCTTGTCCATATTGCATGTAGTACAGGCCATGTAGGTACTAAGTGTAGATAAATCCAAGTCAGTGTTTTGTGTAGCACATTAAAAGTCTATATTTCATGTTAAAATAATGTTTTACATAGTGTTTTAATATATATATATAAAGAACTATTTCTAGGGTCACCCAAAATGTAAAATATAAAAATGATAAATTAAATTGAAAAAAATAATTCTGAAAATCTCACGGTGTTACCTTATTCCCCACTTAAAATTAATTTCTCCCTTGAAATCCATATGGGTTATAAAAGGTTTAATACATGATTATTTCGGTCAAAGAAACCCACAACAGAAAAATGAATACTAAAACTTCCCTTAAAAATGAAAATATTGAACCATAACATTTACCCAAAGTAATATATAACTTGGGTTCCACATATAAGAACATAGGTTGAAAGTGAAAACATGGAAATGGAAGAGAAATATAACCATCAATTTCTTATTGATAGTGATAGAGAACATGGTTAGGAGAAAGTTAACAATTAGAAATCCATAAATATGAAATAAACTAAGGGATAATCAGATTCATTGGAAATGGACTTTCTAGAATGACATTATTGGTTTCAAGATCCTTTTCCTCATGTTAATGAATTGTAATGAAAATATATACTTTCATGAATTCCGGAAAGCCTCACCCTTTTTTTGTTCGTTGATGAAATTCACCCATTTCTCCAAAAATAAAGGTGAATTTTTCATTCTGTAAGAAATAACAGATCATGAGATCCAGAGTATTCCATCCCAACTATCATTAGTTATCATCAACACCATGTTTTTTGTAATAGGTTATCCAATATGCATAAATCCTCATGTGTTATGATAATAGTTTATTCTCTCAAGATTTATCCAAAATTTTAAATTAATGTTTCCATAAATGGCTAACCTTATAAACCTTCCAAAAGATGAAAATCCAAAACTTTAGTAATAAGTCACAAAATAATTTTAACATTGAATCCCCCATATATCACAAAGTATCTATTTTTTTGTAAAATTAAAAAAATGTGAATACCCTTGTGTAAAATTCTATTGGAACATGGTAACAATATGAATTATCATAAATCAATTTGCAAAACATTCATGATTTTTTATTCCATAGATTAATATTTATATTTCATAAGTCCAATAAGTTACAATATTTATCCATGATAGCATGGACTACTTGTAAACAAGTATTTAATTAATTCCAAGGTAATCAGTTCCATCCAATTTACTTATTCATATCCCACATATGTTTATCCAAACAACATTATCCTAACATAAGGAACATATTAAGGGTTGTATTTCCCTTAATCATGTGTTGTCTATGGACATCACCTTACCATCATATCACTTTTCTATTCCATTGAAACCATCCAATGTGTTCTTGTAAATCCTTAATGAAAAACATAAACTGAACAATCATTATATATTTCACATTTCATATATCATACTTCTTGAATACAAATGAATAAAATATATTGTTATTCTAATTCATCATTATTCCATTAACAAGGATATCACATCCTATTAAACAATCCCTATTTATTTTCACATTTCATCTGTAATGTCTTCATCATCAGCAAATCATCCATCACATTCAACATTAATATAATTCCTTAAAGTTCCAAACTTTCACTAAAACCAGATGAATAGTGTGATCATTACTTATTGTAGTATAAAACCATAGAGTCATGAAAATTATTGCTTCTAGGATGTATAAATCAAGGCACATTCCTTAAACTATAACACATAAGGTTCATACTTGGTTATTCATAGACAACTTATATTTAAATCATTTATGATGGTTCATGAAGAGTTTGTGAATTCCCAAATAATATCTCCCAAGAGTGTCAAACTGGGTGTGAAGCAAGGCCCATTTTCGTGTACCATATTACCCCGAGTCAATACCAGAACACATTGTCAGAGTTCTTACACCTAGTTACATCTGTTCTAGATCCACATCCAATTGTATTATCTAAAAAGGGATATGCCTCTAGGAAACCACCCTCTCTATCCTATAAAAAATTTCTTGGACATATTCCTAAATGTTGACTCACCCTTATATTTATCCTTAGAGACATCCCTAGACATATGCTTAGAAATATACCAAGGTATGTCACTAATGTTTTCTCATGATAGTTTCCAAAGTTTGATTAAACCTTTCATTTGATACCAATTACAGCGTCCCAGGCATAAAATACATGGATATTACATCATTTTAGATGAATATTAGGTACATTACAAAAACACATGCCTGGGGAACATAATATTTTAATGTATTTGTAAACATGAAAAAAAACTTCTATCATGGTGAAAGATCTTCAACGTCTCCCATAAAATCTAAACCACTATTACTTTTACATAAAACCTTTCCTCATTACCTGGGGAAAGGAAACATAAAATGGGGTTATCTCAGACACTCCGTTAGGGTGAAAAAGGGAGAAATATTAGAATAAACATGAAAATAGGGGTATGAGAGAATGATCATAACATTAGGATATCAAAAATAGCATGTCAAATATCATAAACAAGATTTATGGGATAAATCATGACACTTCATAATACAAGAGTCATAAGGAAATAAACATCGTGGTCCCTGAAATCATAACTGGGGAATAAGACATAGGATTTGTAGAATATTAATTAGAATTAAAAAATTATGCCAAGGATACTGACCAAGACCTTTATAACATGATATGATTTTTCTATGACCCATGTACCTTTTTTGGTATTGGGTTAACAACCTATGTACCCTCTTACTTTTAGTCTTGAGAAAAAACCCACGTTCCTTCTTGTTTTTTGGCTTGGGTTATAACCCATGTACCTTATTACTTTTAATATTTGGCTAAAACTCTTGTAAATTATTATTTTTTGATCTTTTTCTACAACCATTGTACTCTCATACTTTTATTCTTGGCCTACAACCCATGTACCTTATTTTTGTTTGGGCATGAACTACAACCCCTGTGCCCTATTTGTTTCAGTCTTGGGCTACAACCCGTGCTCCCTCAGAGCTCATATACAACTTGTAATTACCCAATTCATTGAAGGGAGATTTAAGTCTCACCAATATAATAATAAAATTATTCATACATGTGTGATAAGATAATAAAAAAATCATATTATCATGACCCTTAAAAAATTGATAGGTTTTTTAAACATAAAATCAAAACCCATGAAATAAAATTGGAGTCATTAACATTTGATCACATCATAACCTATGAAAATAGATAGTTTTCTTAATCAATTTATAAAATCATAACCTATGGAAATAAGTTTGTTTAAAAATAATAAAACCCCTGGATGTGAAACGGTTGTCTTAAGAATCATTCCATCAAAACCTAAACCGTTCAAGAAATAATAATAATGAAACCTTTAGATCGTTTTTTACAATGGTATCAGTAACATTAATATATGTAATCTTAGATAGAAAATAATTTTAAATATATTTGAAAAATGTTTCTTGAGGGAAATATTAATTATTATTTGAAAAAGGTTTTTTATACATATACCCCATTCAAAATAATTTCCATACAAACTACCTTGAAAACATATAAATAAGACTTGAAATCATATTGAAAACCGTTTTACTATAAAACTTATAAAATCAAATTCAAAACATTTTAAAAACCATTTTCTTCCAAAAAGCATTGAAAAATTTAAAAAACATGAAATTTTTTTAAAATTAATTTCTTTGAAAATGCATTGAAAACATATAAATAATTATTGAAAATATTTCGAAAACCAATTTCCTTGAAAACATATAAAATAAGCTAGGAAACATTTTGAAACCCATTTTCCTTGAAAACATGTAAAATAATCTTAAAAACATTTTCAAAACATTTTTCATTAAGAAATTATAAAATAATCTTGATTTTTTTAAACCATGTTCCTTCAAAATATAATTAAAAAAATATATATTCAAAATTAAATTAAATAGGAAAATAATTATTCAAAGAAGAGATTGTGGATAAATCTATACATGTCATACAAGGTAAAAAAATTCCTTCTCAAAGGAATTTTTTTTAGAAAAATTATTTTTTTGGAAAAAAAGATATTTCTTTGAAATTATTGGTGAAAGAAAAAAAGGTAAAAAATACATGTAATGATCATACGATATTATTAAAATACACTTGGAAACCCTTTTTAAAAATCTAGGGTTTCTACCGAAGAGAGGGTAAAGTCTGGATTTCTAAAAACACTATCTTATCTATCTTATGTTCCAAAGAGTTGAAATATGGTACTAATACATGAGTATATAATGAATAAATATAGGGTAATAAATGTCATGAATTTTTTAAAATATGGTTTGAAGGATTTCATAAAAGGAATCATAAACATAAACATTTATGAAAATCAATGAGAATGTTTCAATAAACTCTTATCACATGGTAACATGGGATCCTAATATCCATGTAAGAAAATAAAATAAATCTTATAAAATCATGAAAATAATTAGATTCATAAAATATCATATAAAATTGATGTATATGAACCTCAAAATGAATTTAGGTTCATAACAAAACATGAGTCTCAAATAAGTAAAATTGATACAAAATTATTTTATGGATTTGGTGAGTTTTGAAACTTAAAACCAATGAATGAAAGATCATAGAATGGATTGTTGACTAAACATAAATTTAATTTTAAAATAAACATAATAAAATCACGGGTAGTACATACACCACAAAAAATTAAATAGTGGCGAAAAATGCAAGTATCCCAAGGAAATAAAAAGTTAGATAAAATCCCCTTACCTTATGTCTTGACTCTCATCAAACTCCTTAAAAATAATTTTATAATAAATATAAATTTATTATAAATATTTTTTAGGACCATATTATTATATATAAAACCATATATGGTTTGATTACGACCATATATTACCCTCTTGTTAACAATTCTTTGTTAAGGTTTCATTTCTGGTAATATTCACTTTATACTTCGCATGTATCATAAATTGATATATCTTTTGTCCTTATAATTATATCATGATTTATATAATGTAAAACATTATACAAATATCATGTATATATAGTATATTTTTATTTTAATAATTTATAAAATATATAATAATGAAATAGAATACACCGTTTCTGGAGACGGTAGGTCGTACATACGCATGAACGCTATTTCTGTTTAATTGTCATTTTGAATGAAATTAAATGAAATATATGTATATATATCATTATTAAAGTATAAATATGTCATCATATATATTATATATATTCACGAAAACCATATTTAATAAAATAAATGTAGTATATGAACATATGATAACACATTTAATGGGAAGTAGTCTACACTTCCAAAAACAAAATTATCATATTTGGAAAAATGGAAAGAATAATGGATTTTTATAAATAAAATAAATGAGAATAATTAAATTATAAATATAATATATATCATATGGAAATATAGTTTTCATAATAATGGCCACCATGATAGGTGGAAATGGAAAAATGAACAATCATCATTTCATGAGGCATTTTTTCACCGTATAGAGAAACAAAATATTTGTTTCCAATTTGAGGGAGGTGTGTGTATGTTTAGGTTATACCATTTAAATATAAAAATAATATTATATTGAGGTTAATTTTTGGTTATATAAGAATAAAATAAGTATATTTTTCGGGGTTGAGAAGTAAACTAAATGAAATGATCTTGAGAGAAGGTGTTACCTCTTAATCGGGTAACTCCTTTTGGTTTCTGCCAAAAGGCTTCCTTGGATTGAATTATTCCCAATGGAAGGATTATATTAGTATGGTAAGATTTCCAGGGATTTTATTTGGTGGTACTTGGTGTAACATGAGAGGTTTTATATGTTTGAAGATGTGGGAGATGTGGTGGCCTTTTATAGGGTAGGAAAACGACTCACATGGAATTTTTGAAAACAAGTTAGATGCCCATTTGATATTACCTAAAATAATAATAAAAAGAAACATATATAAATAATTGATGTTTTATGTGGAAATGGTTTCCATAAAATGGTTTTGTACTTGTTTCTAGGTCATTTTTTCCAATGATTAATGTTTAATCCCCAATGAAGCATAATTTGACCTTAATCGTTGTGATTAATTTTAATCACTTTTACTAATGTTTTTGGTAAAAATTCAACATGATATAATTATAATATAAATATCATACTGATTAATGTATTGTGTGTATGTTTTCTTAAATTCAATTATCAAAAGAGAAATAATTAAGAATACTTTTAACCCCACATATGGGACGAAATTACAGGTTTTTAAAGTAGAAAGATGTTCAAAAGATTATTAATTTTTGATATTCAATTTCAAAGTGAAATTTGATATAAATAAATAAATTTTCTTAAGAGATTTATAATTGATCTAATGTGACCTTAAAAATATTTAAAATATAATTTAGGACTAATAATTTTTTAACCGAAAATGATGTTTTTAACTAAAAAGTAATAGTTTTCAGTATTAATAAAAAAATTAAGTTTCCCGGAAAATTTAAAAAACATTAACCCTAATATAATATAGACTTTTAAAATTTTAAAAATAATTTTTATTTTATATAATTGAATTTCTAAATTTGAAAAAAAATTATTTTTTATTAAAATCGATACATTCAAAAAAATTGTATTTTTAATCATATAAAGAAATTACCAAAAATTACATCTTCTGTTATGAATATGATTTATTTCCATAAAAACATTATCAAAAATATTTTAAAATTAGATATTAATATTATTATCACTAATTTTAAATGAAATGTTACAATTATATCATTTAAAAAATATATAATAAAATGATGCTTTGAAGAAACACAATGTTACATGTATTGTTAGCCAAGTCGATGTTGTGGGTCGTGCAGGCCAAGTCAATATTGCATGTAGCGAAATCCAATTTAGTATTTCATGTAACACATTCCAATTCATTTTTGTGTGTATCACAAGACAAGTTGGTATTGTGTGTGAAAGTAATGTGTGGCTTACTATTTTAATATATATATATATATATATAAATAACTATTTCTAGGGTCACGTGAAATGTTAAATATAAAAAATATAAATTAATTTGAAAAAAAAAATTCATAAAATTATAGTATGATACAATGTGTAACTAAATAATTAATTAATATGTTGTGTTTGGATGTTGTAATATGTGTAGATATTCAGGTAAACAATGTTTAACGTGCATACCCAGACAAGAATAATTCCTGAAGAAGAAAGAGAAATCACCTTTGACTTCTTGTATTAAATTTTTTTGAGAAGAAGAATTATAAACACAAAGTTAATTTTGAGTATATTCTTAAAAAATGCTTGATCATTTACCTAGACTAGTTGGAACAGGTTTGAAATATCGAGGAATCATAAAAAACTAAAAAATATTTTAAAGGTAATGTGAGGAAGCCTTTTTCATCTAAGAATATTACGGG
Organism: Viscum album; assembly: GCA_963277665.1. Classification (NCBI taxonomy): domain Eukaryota; kingdom Viridiplantae; phylum Streptophyta; class Magnoliopsida; order Santalales; family Viscaceae; genus Viscum; species Viscum album. The sequence goes on from OY728159.1 coordinate 1,082,900,167, forward strand.
GTTGAGAAGAGACTCTCATCCATGATTATCTAATTGAGGAGCATTGATGAACCACCTTATTCAGATATATAAATTGTGATTGTTTTTTTCAGGGAATTAAAGGTGAAGAATGTATTTAGTGAAGACCTGAATTTGATAAAGTTTGTGAACATATTATAGCTATAAATTTATCCATCATGGAAGACTATTGGCATTATGTTTTGTCTTTGAAACATTAAAAAAAATCTTAGAATTTGGTTAAACTTTATTATTCATGAAAGAAAATAATGATGAATAAATTTAGTGCATATATTAATGGGGAGCATAGAAGAACAACCACCAGATATCTTATGAATATAAGAATCTCTCATGAGGTATGAATCTGATAATTCAAGATTTTTAAAGTATAGAAATTAAAGATTTTTATCCCTGAGGAATATTCATTACATTGTATTATTTTCATGCTACAAAATAAATTCTAAAATGGAGTGACATATTATTGATGAAAAAAGGGAAAGGAAATTTTAAAGGGGTAAATTTATTATTTTACATGAATTTTTTTAATATGTTTCTCAAGATGAAAGTAGTATATTAGCTAAAAAACATTTATAAAACCCTTAAAATAATGTTTTAGTGTTGGAATCACATGATGAAAATTCATTGATATCATTGGTGTTAAATTTTATCAATTTTTTTTCTACACTAAGAAAGTATAACATAGACTTAGTGATGGTTAATTTTATCTCTTTTCTAAGATAGTGGTGACTTTATCCTTCTTTGGAGAAAGTAAATTTATATGTTTTTAACATTTGAAGATGATATTAGAATATGAATGATGGAGATAATAATTCCTTCCCATACTCATATCTTTGATTTTATTGCCAATAATGGGGTGAAGATAACATTTAATTTATAAATGAAATGGGTATTTCCAACATATAGAAAGGGGGAGACTGAAAAACCCAAGTGATTGAATCAAGTTGAATTTGTTGTCAATAAGTTGAGAAGATGAAAATTTAATGATTTTTAATGTGATAATTACAGAACTATTTTTATGTTTAGAAGATAGGTGTTAATTTTGATTCAGGATAACATATTGGTCCCAAAAAGAAATTATTCCATTTAAAATGTGTTAAATTTTTAATGAAGAATTTTTGGGGATGAAAAGAGGGTTGGATTTTAGATTTTTACTTTATATGAGATATGGATAAGTGTTTTTTAATAGAATGTATATTAAAAAATATCCAGCCACCGAATTGTTGGAACCAGGGTCTTCAAAGCATGATTTGGCGTATGGTTTGTGTTTGTTGTCAATCCTCAGTGGAAGTTCAGGATGTGTACCAACAAAGAGATCATACCGTTCAAGCAGAAAACAGTAGTGAAGGTGGCACTGTTTCCCAGTGTTTTCCCAATTTTTGGGCCTGAAAATCGGCTAATAAAGTAAAGTGTTTTTGACAAAGGTACTTGCGCGCCGAGCTCTTGGAGGATAAAAGACTTGCGCGCTATATGTTTTTGAGGATCTGAACATAAAAATTTGGCTAAGGAAAGAAGGTCGCGCAAGTGTTGGTTGGGTCGCGCAAGTGAGTTGCACGACAGAGGTTACTGGAGACAAGACTTTCGCACCGCTGAGAGACTTGCGCGCCTCCGCGCAGGGGGTCCAGTTTGCCTATAAATACTGGACCACCCCTCCTCATTTCCAACGGAGTTCGAGACATAGAGATTGTTCAAGCTCTCGTCGCGCAAGTGGTTGAGCCGCGCAGGTGGTTGTTTGGTTGCGCAAGTAGAGCTTGCGCGCCAGTTGTCTGCTGAGCGCCCAAGGCGGTTTTGAAGAGAAAGGAAGTGGACCGCGCAAGTTTGTTTTCGGGGAAGGAAGTGTCGTGCAGGTGCGTTGGTGACACTTGCGTGCCAGTCTGGACTTGCGTGCTGTATTGGGACTTGCGCGTCCGGCTTGGAGAAGCACGCCAGTTTTTGCTGAAGCCCGCCGGCCTGTTTGGAGCTGCACGAAAGCCAGGAGACTACCCGATACATTCGAGGAAAAGTGATATTCTGCTTACGGTGAGAATCAGACTTCAATAGAGCATCTACATACAACAAAGGATGAATTCTTATGCAAATGATGAAGATACCTTCACGTCTATAAACTGAGTGAGACTTCACCAACCGCAGTGAGCTAGGGGGAGTCAATGGGAGTGACCTGAGGGACGCAGTGGGCTATCCCTGAACCTTTGTAAAGGCAGTGAGCCTGGGACAGAGTAACTATACCCGAACTTTTGTAATCTAACGCTAGTGAAGAATAGTGGATTTTGGTACGACCGAAAACCTGTCGGCGTATGCTCCTTGGACGAATCCCTTAGTGGTGAACCAAGTAAAAATGGTTGTGTCTTCTCTGTGTATGTGAATGTTTGCTTTCTGATCATAATCATCATACAGGTTCAACAAGTTCCTACCAACGTGGGAACAAGATCCATCACATTAAAAGAAAAAGTGGTCATCCTGATTCACCCGTCCCCTCTCAGGGTGTCTCGGGGTCCTTCAAGTGGTATCAGAGGGTAAAGGTTGCTGGTGTTGAATCTGACCTTCTTCATCATGGAAAACGTGGTCAATGTCAGGGGAGTCCCTCACTTCGATGGAAGCAATTTCCAAATCTGGAAGAACAGAATGAGATCTCATCTAAGATCTCTTGGAATGGATGTTCTTTTTTCTACTGTGCAAGGAATACAAGTCACTGATCCAACAGGTCTGGCTATGACTGAAACAGACAGGAAACTTCTTGATGCAGATGCTAAAGCATAGAATTCTCTCACTGCATCCCTTTCTGATCAGATCTACATAAAGGTGATGAATTTCATCTCAGCAAAATCCATGTGGGATAAACTTGAGAATATTTATGAAGGAGATAGCAAAGTGAAGGAGGTGAAACTACAAGTGCTACACAATCTGTTTGATGATCTGAAGATGCATCCAGACGATAATGCAGACTCTTTCTTCAATCGAATTACTGAAGTGGTTGGAGCAATTCGGGGTCTAGGAAAAGAAATAAAATACAGTGATATTGTAAAGAAAATATTAATATGACTTCCACCTCTGTATAATGCGAAGGTGTCAGCCCTTGAGGAAAGAGATCTTTCCAAACTTTCTCTAGATGATCTACTGAGCAGCTTGGTAGCATATGAAATGAGAGTCAAACCAGAAGATGCTACGACTCGGTTGAGCAAGGAAATGGCATTCAAGGCCATGGATAAATTAGAAATATCAAAGGATAGTAGCAGTGATGATGACGAAGAGAAATAAATTCTTTCTCTCATTGCAAAGAAGGTTCAGAAGGGGAAAGGGAAATTCAAAGGGAAGTTACCTCTCGCATGTTTCCGTTGTGGAAAAGTTGGGCACATTGCCTCTCAGTGCTTGAAGAATATCAATGATGATGACAGTGAAGATGAAAACTTCAAGAAGCCTCAGAGAAGGTTCTTCAAAAAGGGAGACCTCAAATCTGGTAAGAAAATGCAAAGGAAGAGTTTTGTCTGTGAAGAGGAAGAAGATGACAATGAATTCTTTGATGAAGAAGAACCAGAATTCAAAACTAGGAACCATGCTTCTATGATGGCCACTGTTGAAATGTCATAAGATACTGATAGAGAAAAACAACTGAGAACTTCTGTAGATCCTGAGGTGCAACTTAAGGATGCGGTTAGTAAGCTTAAGATTAAATGTAAGAGCTGCAATAAGTGGAAATCAATTGTAGAAGAATCAACTGAATATGTTGATCAACTTGAAGCTGAAATTGAACGACTGGAATAATTTTTGAAGGTACAGTCTAAAATAATTGAACGCAATAATGATGTAGTTGATCTGAAGCTGAGAATTGAAGAGCAGGCAAAGGTCATCAATGACCTCACACCCAGACTGGATGAAAAATCCAAGACTGCTGAGGGTCTTGAGGAGGAAGTAGTTACTCTAAGGAGTAAACTGGAGACTGAATCAATTCCAAAAGAATCAAGGAAGAAAATACAGTTCGGAAGATTATTAGATGCAGAATTACTAGCAAGAGCCAAGTGTGGTTTAGATGGGGTTGGAAAAATCTTGAGTGATCAAAGACCCACTTGCATGGGAAAGAGTGGAATTGGCTGTGAGGCTGAGTCATCAACTGCTGGAAGTGAAAATATCCAAAAGAAAGATAAGATGAAAGTTGAACATGATGAAATGTTACCTAGAGTGCTGAAAAAGGAACCCTCAATCCAAACTAAAAGGAGACCTGAAGATTATCCTCAAACATTCAAAAATGACAGACAATCTTACTATTCTCCCAAGGAAGAAGATATCAGGAGAAATTCAAGTGAGAAGACATTTCCTCTCATGAACTGTCAGTTCTGTGGCTATCTGGGCCATACCATGTCTTATTGTAAAGAGACAAGAATCTATCTGAATGGAGAAGATATAGATGCTCAACAAAGGAGAACAATCTCATATCCTAATTCTCATAGAATAAATAATTTCTATGGATATTGTTTTCATTGTTCTAACTTTGGTCATAATGCCGTTAATTGCAGGCAGAGAAGGGACATAGACACCTCATACCGAAGTTCAAGACAAGTCAAGTCTCGTCAGCAAGACAGTGTTGCTCTTTCAAACAGGTTCTCACCTCTCAAAGAAGACTTTGACTATAAAGAACCTGGGTATGCGGAAGAGATAGTTGAAAGGCCATCAGTTCTATATACTCAATCTAATGTCTCATGGAAGGAAAGGAAGAAGATTGAGAAATCGAACCTTGCAGAGGTAGCCCTCAAAGCTAAAAAGAACAAGAGTACCTGGATTCTGGATAGTGGTTGTTCATCTCATATGATGGGTAATGCCGGCCTACTAACGAATATCATAAATAATGTTGATGGTACAGTAAGATTTGGTAATGATGGGGCTCTAAAAATAAAAGGGAGTGGAAGTACCCAATTAGTTAATGGAGAACTAAAGAAGACTGATGTCCTTTACGTAGATGGTCTACGTCATAATCTCCTCAGTGTGAGTCAACTTTGTGACTTAGTACTTATAGTTACTTTTAATCAGAAAGGCTTCACTATCAAGGGAAAAACTGGCAATTCACTTATGAATCGATGCATAACAGAAGGCAACTTGTATGAGGTTGATAGTGAAGAAAATGTATGTTACATGACTGTTGAAGAGGAAAACAATTTGTGGCATCGGAGATTGGGACACATCAATCAACAAGACATGGAGAAAATATCAAAATTGAGAATTGTCATGTACATCCCTAACCTGAAGCGTGAGCGTGAAAAATCTTGTGATGCTTGTATTCGTGGGAAGCTGGTCTGTAGTTCATATCGGCCAAAGAAGAAAAAGGCATCTCACCTTCTTGATCTGATTCATACAGATGTTTGTGGTCCAATAAATGTTTCCGGAACACATGGAGAAAGGTACTTTGTCCTTTTCATAGATGATTATAGTAGAATGGAATGTGTGATGGTCATTCACAGGAAACGACAAGTCCTTGACTGCATGAAAACATATCGGCGAATCGCCGAGAATGATACTGGACGAACAATCAAAGTGTTGAGATCTGACAATGGAGGAGAATACACGTCCATTGAATTTGAGAATTTTCTAGAGAAGCATGGGATACAACATGAGGTAGCTGTTGTGAGAACTCCACAAAAATGGAGTTGTTGAATGTAGGAATCGATAGGTGAACAACATGGCGCAAACTATGCTGATTGAGAGTCGTATTCCATGACATTACTGGAAAGAGGTTGTTCAAGCTGCAGTGTACATTCAGAATCGAACAGGACTCTATATGGGTGAGACAAAGACACCATATGAATTGTGGCATGGACGGAAGCCTTCTCTAAAATACTTCCATGTCTTTGGAAGTAAATGCTTCATCAGGAACAAAGAAGGAAATCAAGGGAAATATGGCGACAATGCAGATGAAGGAATTTTCCTTGGTTACTCAATGAACAGCAAAGCCTACAAATGCTTCAACAAGCGTTTGGGAAGAATTGTGGAAAGAAATGATGTTAAGATAATTGAAGAGAAAACCATGAATGCTTCAAGGACATCATATACTAATGTGATAGAAAGTCAGGAAGAATGTGAACATGAAGAAAATACAAATGCAGAAATAGATGAAGTTGTTCAAAACTCTCAGCAGTCACATCATGATATTGACTCAGAAGAAGAATCTGAAGAAGAAACTATGACTGAAGAAAATTCTACTGAACCTCGCAGGAGAAATCGAAGAGCTGAGATTGTTCCATCCAACATAATTGGGGACAGGAGTGCACCCACTCAAACAAGGAGAATGAGGAATAACACGTAATCTGCATTTCTATCAGTTGTAGAGCCATCCTCATTAGAAGAAGTTGCTAATGATGAATCTTGGGTGAAATCCATGAATGATGAATTAGATCAGATTGACAACAATCAGACATGGGATCTTGTCTAGAGACCAGAAGGTCAAAATGTGATTGGTACCAAATGGATCTTCAAAAAAAAGTTTGATGAACATGGAAGTGTCATCAGAAACATGGCACATCTGGTATGTAAAGGATACTCTCAGATTGAAGGCATTGATGTTGAAGAAACGGTTGCTTCAGTGGCTAGACTGGAGTCAATCAGGCTTTTCCATGCCATGTCACTCCAAAGAGGATATAAAGTATATCAAATGGATGTTAATACAACATTCCTGAATGGTGTACTTGAAGAAAAAGTCTACATTGAACAATAAGTGGGATTTTTTTGGGTACTAATGAAACAAAGGTCTGTAAACTGAAGAAAACACTATATGGTTTGAAGCAGGCACCACGGGCATGGTACTCACGGCTGGATTCATATCTCAAGAAGTTGGAATTCAAAAGAGGAGGAGTTGATCACAATCTCTATGTGAAGAATTCTCCAAAAGAACAATTCATGGTTCTTGTCTACGTTGATGATATCATATTTGGTGGTAGTAGGCAGAAATTAGTGGATGAATTTGCCAACCACATGAAATCAGAATTTGAAATGTCTATGATTGGGGAGATCACATATTTCTTGGGGCTGGAGGTGATTCAAAAGAAGGAATACACTTTCATTTCTCAGGAAAAAATATGCAAGAGAGCTACTGAAGAAGTTCAATATGCAAGACTCCAAACCAATGTCAACTCCGGTTGAAGTTGGAACTAAACTCAGAAAGCATGAGGATGGGGACTCTGTTGATCCCACCATGTAGAGGAGGATCATTGGAAGCCTGCTGTACCTGACAGCGACAAGGCCAAATATTGTCTTTGCCACATGCCTTGCAGCCCGCTTTCAGAGTAATCCAAAAGGGGAACATATGGCAGCAGTAAAAAGAATCATGAGATACATTCATGGTACACATAACTTCGGGTTATTTTTTGCTGCAGGCAGGGACAGTGAATTATCCGCATTTTCAGATGCTGACTGGGCTGGTGATGTGGTAGACAGAGAGTCCACTAGTGGTAGAGCTTTCTATATTGGGAAGAAATGTGTCGGTTGGTTGAGAAAGAAACAAGAAAGTACTTCTCTTAGTACGGCTGAAGCTGAGTATATCTTTGCCACAAAAGCATGCACTCAAATTCTTTGGATGAAGCAGCAGCTAACAGATATTGGTGATAAGGTGCAGCAACCAATGGTGATTTATTGTGACAACAAAAGTGCAATTGATCGTACAAAGAATCTGGTTCAGCATTCTCGTACAAAACATATTGAAATACGGTATCATTTAATCAAAGAAAAGGTTGAACAAGGCGTGATTAGAATGGATCATGTTGGAACTGATGAGCAAGTGGCTGATATCCTAACCAAGCCATTATCCGCGGCTGTGTTTGAGAAGCATCGGTTGAACCTCGGTGTTCAACCACCTCCTACTACATAAGGAGGCTCCAGAAATCCTCTCTCCCCATTTTTTATAACTGTTTTTATCTGCTTATGGATGTGATGCTGGTTTATGGGGGAGATACTATCCAGGGGGAGTATGGCTTGAGCTGAACGTTGAACAACTTATTGGTCTTTGGTTTTATTGTCAATGGGGGAGAAAAGAATAAATTCAAGGCAAGAAATGCTTCTGTGATGGGAAGTATAAGAAGGATACAATCGGGCGTCATGGAGAATTTCAAAACACCGGAACCCAATTCAAGATTCCTCTCTTGTTTTCTACACCGAGCATTGCTCACGTAGACTTAGATTGTTGGCTGAGTTGATTCTCGCGTTTTGGGTTTGCTCATGGTTGGAGATCTATTGAATTTATTCTGATTGCCAACAAACCCAAAGGGGGAGATTGTTGGAACTAGGGTCTTCAAAGCATGATTTGGCATATGGTTTGTGTTTATTGTCAATCCTCAGTGGAAGTTCAGGATGTGTACCAACAAAGAGATCATACCGTTCAAGCAGAAAATAGTAGCGAAGGTGGCGCCATTTCCCAGTGTTTTCCAAATTTTTGGGCCTGAAAATTGGCCAATAAAGTAAAGTGTTTTTGGAAAAGGTACTTGTGGGCCGAGCTCTTTTAGGATAAAAGAATTGCACGCTATATGTTTTTGAGGATCCGAACATAAAAACTTGGCTAAGGAAAGAAGGTCGTGCAAGCGTTGGTTGGGTCGCGCAAGTGAGTTGCGCGACAGAGGTTACTGGAGACAAGACTTGCGCGCCGCTGAGGGACTTGCACGCCTTCGCGCAGGGGGTCCAGTTTGCCTATAAATACTTGACCACCCCTCCTCATTTCCAATGGAGTTAGAGACTTAGAGATTGTTCGAGCTCTCGTCGCGCAGGTGGTTGAGCCGCGCAGATGGTTGTTTGGTCGCGCAAGTAGAGCTTGCACGCCGGTTGTCTGCTGAGCGCCCAAGGCGGTTTGGAAGAGAAAGGAAGTGGACCGTGCAAGTTTGTTGTCGGGGAAGGAAGTGTCGCGCAGGTGCGTTGGTGACACTTGCGCGCCAGTCTGGACTTGCGCGCTGTATTGGGACTTGCGTGTCCGGCTTGGAGAAGCGCGCCAGTTTTTGCTAAAGCCCACCGGCCTATTTGGAGGTGCATGAAAACCAGGAGACTACCCGATACATTCGAGGAAAAGTGATATTCTGTTTCTGGTGAGAATCAGACATCAATAGAGCATCTACATACAATAAAGGATTCATTCTTATGCAAATGATGAAGAGACCTTCACGTCTATAAACTGAGTGAGACTTCACCAACGGCAGTGAGCTAGGGGGAGTCAATGGGAGTGACCCGAGGGACGCAGTGGGCTATCCCTAAACCTTTGTAAAGGCAGTGAGCCTAGGACAGAGTAACTGTACCCGAACTTTTGTAATCAACCGCTAGTGAAGCATAGTGGATTTTGGTACGACCGACAACCTGTCGGCGTATGCTCCTTGGACGTTGCCCTTAGTGGTGAACCAAGTAAAAAGGGTTGTGTCTTCTCTGTGTATGTCAATGTTTGCTTTCTGATCATAATCATCATACAGGTTCAACAAGTTCTTACCAACGTGGGAACAAGATCCATTACATTAAAAGAAAAAGTGGTCACCCTGATTCACCCCTCCCCTCTCAGGGTGTCCCGGGGTCCTTCAAGAATAGGGCATAAGGTATCCAAATCCACTAGTGAGTTGGTTGAATTATATATACATGGTGTGCCCTTATAGGAAAAGGTAATCATAGTGGCTTTGAAATCCCACTCTTTTAGATAACTTTTCATTACATTGTATAAACATATGATGTTTTAATTTTTAGTTTTGTGGAAATAAGGCACATAATACTTGAAAACCTAAAATATTATATTAAATATACATGAATGACATCTTCATGGGTTCATCCTTGGTTACTTCTACTATATCTCATATCCTATGGACATACATCATAGGAAATAGGTGAGAATGAATGCTAGTAATGGAATAAGAAAGGGAGATAAAAACCATGTGATCATGATACATATCAATAAGAACATGAGTAATAATAATAAGGAATAAACCAGAGGAATATACTAATTATTTTAACATGAATAATATCATGTAAATATGGATAAATAATTTAAATGGTTCATTTATACGAATATCACCAATGTTTATCACCAAGGTGTCATAAATAAAAATTACCGAGGTTATTAACCAAGGTGTCATAAAACATGTCATTACTGGAGATTAAATTGTTTACCTAGTGCTTTGGAATGATATCAGAGAACAACATTTATATGTATTAATTTAATGTTATCCACATAGATCATAATAAATCATTTCATTAATAACCTTCAGAGAATAAATAATGGGTTTCTTATAAAAATTATTTGCATAAAAATTAGCTTAAATACATGATCATTATGTCATTTTTAACTAATGAAATGAATTGTAGGTTTCATATATGCAAAAAAACAAATAAAAATTTCATTTTTAAATATATTAAAACACCCATTAAATGGAATATATGTTTTAGTATTCAAATAAAAAGGAAAATATAATTCTCAAGTAAAAGTGTGAAATATGAGAAGTTAATCTAAAAGCACAATGGGTATAAAACATGGTTTTTGAAATGTGTAAAATGAGGGGGGAAATGGTATATCTTTTTTATAATTTTATTATTATAGTAATGGGATAATAAAAAGTACAAAATTATTACTTATTTTCTAATTTATAAGACATACCACGTGAAAAGGGTACTTGAATGGAAAAGAGAAGTTGAGATTTCACTTACCTTGAATAGTTGTTACTAAAATATGAGGATGGGATCTTAGGGGATTGTGGACACCTTGGGGATCCTTGGGATGAAAATTCCATAAAAATTCATGGAGGACAGATTGGGAGTGATGGTTAATGGTGAAATGGGTGTGTGCTTATAGAAAAAGTGGGGGATTTGTTTAATAATTTCTAAATATAGGTCTTGTAAATCAGGGTTGTGGAAAATAAAAAAACCATTGGCTTATACATGGTTTTTTTTCATGATTCTGGAAACTTGGGTTAGATTCTATGACATTTTAATCCACCAAAACAGAACACCATTTTTAATACTTCTTTTGGCATGGAAAAGTAATGATTCTTGAAAGTGTTTTTTTAAAAAAAATAAATCATTTTTTTTAGTGTTTGGAAAGTCACTTATATTATTAGAAATTAATTAAAATATATTAAAATAATTAACATTAAGTAAATAATATTTTTTATGTCATATATTTTTTTAACTAATCATCTCATAATTATTACATAAATATTATGTCATAAAATATTCTGAAAACCCAAAACATTATTTTTTACTATTCACAATAAATAAGGTATTTTATAAATTTATCATAATTTTACCATAAAATAATTTCTAAAATATAATTCCAAAAATAATTTTAATTTTATAATAATAATTCTCTAAATATTATAATTATGACTTTTAAATATAAAAATACTTACTTTTATAGAAAAGAAAGTTTTTAGGCACAATCAAATTCTTAACACTTATAAAAACTTTCTTACATCGTTATAAAATTATTTTATCATTTATATTTAAGTGAGTATTTTTTTAAATACTATTTTATTAAAAAAATATTCTTAACAGTACTTAACTTTATTATAAAATTTTACATATTTTAAAAAAAAAATTCTGTTTCATTTTCATTCATAAATCAATTTAACAAATTCAACTCAGTTTAAAATATATTTTAGTAAGAAAACAATTTCTTAAAATAGAACTGATGGAATAAACAATTTATTTAAAAATTAATAAATTAAACTTTATGAAACTATGGCCTAAACTCATAACTCCTTATTACACCCATATACGTCGTATGGGTAAGGTGTGTGATAGTGGTAGTTTTGTGGGGTGGCTCAGTTGACATCTACTGTGTGGTAATATCTAACAAATTTAACTTCTACCATATAATATTTCATTCATCCATCACTTATTAAATATTATCTTGGTCTTGGTGAAGGGATAACCCCAGTGATGCTACATCCCTCCCATGTTTGGACAAATGGGATTCAAATTGGACGAATCTACTGGTTGAGGCCATCAGTTATTCATTCTTTATCAATTATCCTTTTTCATTACTACTTATAAACACTAATTATAGTGGTAAAATTATCAACCATGGGTATAGTTTCCAATGTTCATATTGGAGAACTGTTATATTTTTCTAACAGTCGTGTAATGGTCGAATCCCAATGGTCACTTTTCCTGTTATACCCTTTAAATACCACTTCATTTTCTTCACTCAAAATTCCCTATAATTTCTCCCAAGGGTTATATTTTTATTTATTAATATTTTAATCGGTTTACTAATGTTGTGTTTCATTTCAATAGTTTCTATACAAGGTGATGATTCTAGTAGAATGGGGAGATCCTTTTTTCATTTTATATATTCAATTCTATTTTTTTTTAGTTTTAATGTTTACCATTTTAATTGGTTTCATAGATGACTAATGTATTGATCATTGTTAATTAAATTAAACTATGTTGGATTATATTCATTGTTTATGTTTGTAATATTACATAATATGTTAAAAATATTCATTCAAGAAACAAATATTATTTAAAAAGTCTGGGTTATTACATTATTCTCCCCTTAATAAATTTTATCCCCAAAAAATCGAATAATTCTCTCATTTGAGAAAAGGTGAGGTTTCTTATGTCTCATGTATTCCTATAGTTCCCATTTCACTACTTCATATTTTGGGTTCATCCACAAAAATTTGACAAGGTGAGTTGTCTTGTAACACATAACCTTGTCTCTGTGGTCCAAGATCTCCACAAGATGATGCTCATAAGAAAGGTTATGTTCTAGTCATACCACCTCCAGATTCGGTACATGTGAAGGATCAAGTATGTACTTCCTCAAGATAGATATGTTGAATACATCATAAACTTGAGAAATATTTTGTAGAAGTGCTAGTGTAAAGTTCACTCCTTTTATTCAATCAATTATTTTAAATATGATGATGTTCCTAGGGTTATTATTAACTTTCATATAAAACTACATGAATCTATTCCATGTTGATATCTAAAGGAAACAAATTTCTCCAACATCAAATTCCATAACCCTTCGACAGTTTGCAACATATCTCTTCTGCTAACTCTCAGTAAGATTTATATATATTTTTAGAAGGAATAAACTTTTTCTATCATATCTTTCATAGTATTGGGATCAAGAAACATCCTCTAACCAAGATCATCCAAACAAGTTGGAGTTCTATATCAATTTACATATAGAGTTTTATATGGTTCCATTTGAATACTCAAGTGAAAGTTGTTGTTGTATGAGAACTCAAATAACATGAGGTGTTAATAAAATCAACATTTAAATTCCATTGAGCAAGTTCTCAGTATGTACTCTAGTGTCTAATTATTCCTTTCATATTTTTCATTAGTTTGGGGTGATAGGGTATACTAAATTTCAATTTAGTACTTAGATCATGTTGAAGTATTCTTGAAAAATTAGATGTGAACCATAGATCACCATCTAATATGAAAGAATGATTCACCCAATGAAACATCACCAAAACTTTACATATGTCTTATAACGTTTCTTAAGGGATAAATATTCCCAAATATAGATTGTATGGTCATAATTGGTTAGTCGATCCATAATAAACCATTTTTCATTGTTTCTTTAGGATGTTCTTAGGAGGCCAATTAAAAATTTCAAAGTGATACTGTTTCACTTCTATATTGGTATGTGTAGTGGTTAAAATATACCTTTAGAATGTTTTTATTACAATTTAACTTGTTAACATACCATGAACCTTGTAGTGTAGTTGGAAATATTACTTTTCATATTATCCCACCAATAATGATCATAAATGTCCCTATATATTTTAGTGCTTCCAAGATTTATAGAGAATATAGAGATATGGGCTTCATCCCTCAGATCCTTTTTTATCTATAGGATATATGGAACACATAATAATGTATGAAATTTCAATTCCCCTTCTTGAAAAAAATTAAACTCAGGAAATATCTCTTTCTTCACAACCTCTATCTTCTTTTGTAACAAAGGATCTTCTCTTTAAGATCTATTAATCTTCTCTAGTAATGATGGTGGAGAAATCATTTGGGATAGGGTGGATGATGTCCCATCCCTTACTATTACCATATACTATTTTACTAGGTCCTTCATCAATGTATCTCCTTAAATCCTTATCATTTCAAGAACAATAAGAAATTTCATACTTAATGCATCAATGCTTTTATTTTCTCTTATGAGGTGATAATGAATTGAATGGTCATTTTATTTATGATATCCAAACCATATAAATTTTTCAGGTTAAATTTATCTTACATGAAAATTTACAAAAAAACATTGGTGGTGTGTATATATATCACATTTTTTACATCAATATAGTTCCACCATATTTCTAGAGGAAAAATAACTACAACAAATCCCAAGTCATGCGTATGATAATTATTCTCATGAGGATCTAACTATTTAGATGCATAAGAAATAAACTTATCAATTTTCATGAGTATTCACCCAATCCCATACAAATATGAGTCAATATAAATAATGAATACTTCTCTGAAAGAGGGTAGTGTTAACTGAGGTTCAATAACCAATCTCTTTTTTATTTCTTGGAAACATTCTTCACAATCTTTTTTCTAGAAGAACTTATCCCCTTTTTGAGTTAACATGGTTATTGGATTAAAAAAGCATGATAAATTTTCCCCAAAACTCGTATAATATCCTACCAACCTAAGGAAACTATGAATCTTAGTTACTGTTGTAGGTTGAGGAAAATCCTTTACATAATTTATCATTAGTGGGTCATCTAATATTCTTTCATTGGTTATAATATTACCCAATAATGAAACTTGTTGTAATTAGAAATCAGATTTGATGAATTTTACAAAAAAATGTCTACTTCATCATATTTCCAAATATATCCCTTAGATACTCCTCAAGATCCTGATGACATTTGGAATATATTCTTTATATCATCAATAAATACTACTATGACTATATCAAGGTATTTCTAAATATTATATTAATCAAATCCGTAAAATATAATAGGAGAATTAGTCACGCTAAAGGGAAAAACAACAAAAAATCATAATTCCTATATCTTGTTTGGAATTCATTATTTGGAATATCTTCTTTCTTTAACCTTAATTTATGATACCCATATCAGTGGTTAATCATAGAGGAGAGTTGATCCCCATGATGTTGATCAAATAAATCATCAATGCTTGGGAGAGGTTAATTATTATTCACTAAAATCACATTATGTTCTCTACAATCAATGCATATCTGCATTGATACATCATTCTTCTTAATAATGATAATAAGTGATACCCAAAGATGTCCACTAAGTCATAAAAATACCTTCTCCAAAAGATCTTTATTTTTTTCTTTAATTCCTCTAACGCCGTGTTTTTATCATGCTATACAATTTCTTTAATATTGTCTTGGATCCAGGTATGAATTAAATGGATAAGTCTGCATGTCTTTCAAGGGAAGGTCCAAGTAACTATTCCTAAAATACAACAATGTATTCTTTAATGATGTAGAAATTCTCTACCCTTATAATTTTATTTCCTTCTCCCTCTTTACCAATTGTATCCTTAAATATTCTTATGAGAAGTTTTCTGAGACAAATATCAGGTTGAGATATATATCCTCTGAAATGATTGTAGGTTTTCCATTAAAGACTAATGAATTTTATTATTTTATACAGTTGATATTAGTATTATGATTTGAGTTCTAGTCCATCCCTAGTATAGTTTTTAATTCCACCAGGGGAATGAATGCTAGATTTGCGAAGAGATTTCACATGCCAATGTTAAAACCTAAGATTGTATACACTTCTGATTCTAGGATAATACCTCTAGGAGTATTGAGTGATAAATATAGTTCTAGAAGTTTATGATTGATTTTATATTCTTTCAAAACATGGATGAGATAAAGGAATTCATTGAACCACAATCAAACAATGTACTTGATATCTTTGAGAGCATAATGAGTATACTAACCACCACATCATTTAGAGCATCCACTTTATACCATGTGATAGAAATGCCCATCCTTTCTCCCTTTTTCTATGCTTAGGTAGATGTAGGTTTCCCCCATTATGTTTTGATTTGGGTATTTATTGAAAAAGTGACCAAGTTTTCTAGACTTGAATCCTCGAACTTTTGGCTGGGCCTGTACCATATTCCCTTTTTCATTAGTCTTGAGATGTTGAGGTTTTACCTCACCATGGCTCTTCCGAGCTATATAGCCATATCTTCACCACATTTATCACTTTAAACTCCCAAGAACATAGTTCCCCAAATGTTTCTTCCTATATTTGTTGCATGTGGGAAGCTTCACTTTCTCTCCTCCTCTTCCATAATAAAAATTCTTCTCTGAGTTTGGTTCCATTTATCACCACATTTCATTCAACTTATGCGACCATTATATATCTATAATATCAAATTCACCCTTCATATCACTCCACAGTATCTTCTAATAGATTTTATAGTCTTGATATTCTAGATTCCTCCAAATATGGGGGTTTAGTACATCGAAGAAACTATAAAACTTTCCCTTATGATGCATTAAAAAGCTATAGTTGTATCGAGGAAGCCATGTAAATTTCACATTATAGAATCCAACTAGTTCATTTTTATTTTTATTCAGTTCTAGGAATTCCTTATCCATTTTTATTTTCTTCAAATGGGGTAAATATTTGGTGAAAAATATTTCATTGAAGTCTTTCCACTCTATAGAATCAATATACCTTCTTAGCTTCATGTTTTTCACCAGTGCCCACCAATGATCATCTTCTCCTTCTAATTAGTATACTACTTAGGTGGTGTTCATTAACACATAAAGGAATCAACTGAATGATGTTCCCTTTGGGCTGAATCCAGTCTCTTAACTTCATTATAGTAATTATTGATAATTCTAATTAGCTGATTCATCATCATCATGATGTTTTCAATTATACCTTCCATCGGAATGAAGCCAGTGCATCGTTTATTGTAGTCATCATTTATGTAGTTCCTCTTATATCCTTCTATTTTACAGAAAATAAAAAACTTTAGTTGGAACTGTGTTATGTTTAATAATATTGTAATTAAAAGGGATTTTATGGTTTAAAACATCATTATTTAATGTGTTATTAAAATTTTGTAGTAACAATTACATTTTTTATATATCCTTCATAATGGTTTATAATTTTTTTTGATTACCCGAAAATATCTTTTGGGAGTGTCAAACTAGTTTTTCAGTAGGGACCGTTGTTGTGGACCAGTTCCCGTTCGAGTCAATCTCCATGCAGAGTTTTTAGTCATTACCCCTAGGTACATCTGTGGCAGATCCACATCCACTAATAGTATCTAGGCAGGGATGGATTTTCTTCAAAACATCTTAATTAATAATTACCAAAATATCATTATGTTTTCTTATTTATATAATTTTCCCTAGGGTTGATAATAATTTTTCAAATCCTAATTTCCATAAATAAGAAAACCTTATTTTGATAACAACTATGGAATCCTTCCATTTTTTACATAACTTTTCATTACATGATATATATAGAGGATCTTTTAAAGTTTAGTTATTTGGAAATAAGGTACACAGAACATGAAAACATAAAACATTATTATAAATATAATTGAAATAAATCTATATGGTTTCACCCTAATTTTCTTTTACTGAATCTCATTTCTTTGGTACATACATCAAAGTGGAGGGGTGAGGATAAAGCCTAGTAAGGGAAAAATAAAGATAGAAAAAACATGTTATCATGAGACATATAAATAAGAACACTGGGAATAAAAAAAATGCTTGATCAAGTGTCATATCATAATAACTAGAACATGAATAATAATAAGTAAATGTGGATACAACATTTAAACGAGACATTAAAAATCATATCACCTTGTTTTATCACCAAGGTGTCATAAATTTCAATTACCAAGGTTATTCACCGAGGTATCATGAAACATGTAATATCTTGTGATTAAATTATTTAACCAATTCATTGGATGGATACATGGTCTCACCCTTCATATTAATTAGTTATATTTATCCTCATAGATCAGAATAAATCATTTAATTAATAACCTAGGGAGAATAAATAATGAGTTTCTTATAAAAAATCATGGCGTACAAAATATCTTAAATACATGATCATTAAATCATTTTTATCCCATGAAAGTATATGTATGTTTTACATATGTAAATACAAAAATAAAAAATTAATTTTTAAAACTATTTCAATACCCATTCTAAATAGAAGAGGTTTAGGTGTTGAAATAAAAAAGGAAAATAGAATTTCTAATGTAAAAGAGGGAATTGTGAGAAGTAAATCTGATAACATGATTGGTATAAAATATGGTTTTACAAAAGGGAAAAATGAGGGGGAAATGGTCTCTAATTAATAAAAGATTATTCATATAGTAATTGAATAATGTAATTTGGAAAAAATAAATTTTTTTATAATTTAGAAGACATACCACATTAAAAGGGAACTTGAATAGAAAAGAGAGGAAGAGATTTCCTTTACCTTGAAGAGTTGTTCCAAAAAAATTGAGTATGAAACCATTGGGAATTTAGGAAACCTTAGGGGAATCCATGTGAACAAAAAATAACTTGAAATTCAAGTAGGATGAATTTGTATTTAAGGGGAATGGTTAAATGGGTGACTATTTATAGGAAAAGTGAGGGATTTGTTCAATAATTTCCAAATATAGGTCTTGGAAGTATTGGTTGTGGAAAATGAAAACCATTGGCTTCCTCACAGTTAGTTCTCAGGGTGATGGAAATATGGTTCACATTTTTTGACATTTTAATCCACCAAAATATAAAACCATTTTTAATAATTTTTTTGGCATGAAAAAGTAACGATTTAACGAAGTAATGTTTTTAAAAATAAAATTTTTCTTTTTAGACTTTGGAAAGTCACTTATAGTTTTAGAAATCGATTCAAATATATTAAAATGATGAATATCAAAAAAAAACTTAGTCCATGTATTGTGTTTAATTAATTATTACATGATTATTAAATAAATATGAAGTTGTAAGATATACTGAAAACCCAAAAACTGTATTTTTTACTATTCCTGAAAAAATTAAGTATTTTAGAAAAGACTAAAAAATTGACCCTCACCTATATTCAATGCGGTGATATTAAAAATAATATTTATTTTATTAGAATAATTATATAAATATAGGAATTATAACATGTAAATATAAAAATCCTTATTTATTAAAAATAGTAGTTTTTAAGGCACAATCAAATTCCTAACACCTAAAAAATATTATGACAAAATAAAATTATTTTATCATTATATTTATGTGAAAATATTTGAAAATAATATTTTATTAAAAACATTTATTCATAATTCTTGAATTTTTTATAAAGATTCATATATTTTATTGGTAAATACAATTATGATTCATTTGCATCCAAAAATAAATTTATCAAATTCACCTCAAATAAACATATATTTTATTAAGAAAAACAATTATTAAAATAAAATTAATTGAATGATCATTTTATTACTACAAAGAAAATTAATCTTTATGGAACTAAGACCTAAACATGTAACCCCTTATTACACCCACATAAACCATAAGGGTAAGGTGTATGATGTTGGAAATTTAATGGGTGGCTTGACAAACATCGACCAAGTGGTAATCTATACTAACATGAAAATATATCATGGGTTATTATATTAAAGTTTAAGTTGTTGAATATCGTATTGGGATTGATCACGGGAGAACCCAATGATGCTACCTCCCTCCCAAGTTTGGACAAATGGACTTCAAATGGCATGAATTTACTAGTTGAGGTCATCAATTATTCTTTCTGTATTAATTACCATTTATCAATACAACTTATAAACACAAATTATAATGGTAAAATTATCAACCATGGTTATAGTATATAATGGTCTTACTGGCCAATGATCATATTTTACTAATGGTAATATAATGATTGAATTCCAATTGTAACATTTCCCATTATACCCTATAAATATCACTTCATTATTTCACAAAAAAATTAGTACAATTTATCCCAAGGGTTATATTTTTATTTCTTAAAATCATGATTGGTTTAATAAGATTTTGTATTATTTCTATAGAATTTATATAGGGATAATGATTATAAATGATTGGAGAAATCCTTATTTTTTCATTTTGGCTATTCTATTTTACATTTTTTGCCCAGTTGCAAAGTTTATAATTTAATTGGTTTCATAGATTGCTAATGTAATGAAAATTGTTAATAAGATAAACCTTTATCATATTACATTTATTTTGTATGTGTATAATATTATATAATATGTAACAAAAATATATTTAGGAAAAAAATTTCATTTAAAATGTCTATATACTTACAGTTGTGCCACCGTGCGAGGTGGGATGGCGGAAGTGATGAGCCAACATGGGTCAATTCTAGAGGATGTCCTAAGAATACCTCATACTTGCATTTGGTAGCATTGTGGAAGAAGTTATAATATAAATCCTTGCTCAAACTTTTGAAGAATCGATGTGGGACTTTCAATATTTAATTTCTATTTATCTATCCTTAATGTAATGTAAATAACCAAAATCGTTTGATCAGATCAACCAGATTCGTATGGTCTTCATCATTGTCATAATATTCTTTCAGATGGATAATTTTTTTGAATGCGTCAGGGTTTATTGAGTGTTCTTCATGTCATGATTCATTAGTGATAAAGATGAATATTTTGAGTGAAATTTGATCATCATGACATTTTAATATGATCGATATATTATGAAACATAATATTCATGTATGAAATAAAGATCCATCTTTGAATTTGTGATAGATGGTGCATTTTTGAAAATTCAATGGTGATTTTTGTAGTCATGTAAATTGAGTTGGTGTGTGCCTGAAAAAGTAAGGTGGTGGAATATTGGTTGAGGAGGTAGATTTTAGTCATCTGGGTTTCTCTAAAAATACACCTTGAAACTATCATTTTCATGCATGATCTTAATGAGATATTTAGGATACCTGAGAGAGAAATAGAGAAATCAATATTGCTCTATATTCATGAATATATTCCATGTGTTCATATTTTTATTTTTCCTTCACATTTGTATGATTATGGTTTAGTTTCCTTAAGTGATTTCATAAGTAATATACTCCAACTATTCTATGTTAAGAAACTTTGAGTTTCTAGATCTTTCAAGCTTTGTGATGTTCATGATGTTATGAGAACTAATACTGGATACAATACGTACAGATTGTCTAGGGTATCATGAATGATTGATCTATATGTATGTGATGTTTTGAATGCTTAAGGTTTACTTAAATTTAATATATGCATAGGTTTTCATGAAAGATAAAAATAGTGAATGTTTTTTTATCATCAAGTTATGTAAAGATTATGAGAAACAAAATGCATAAAATAATATGCATGCATGAGGAAGATTACATGAACAAGAGAATAATAAATTCATAATAAGTGAGAAGCTTATGCATTTTTTGAGGCACATATTAAATTGAATAAGGTCATGCATTGTATTTTATAATCATGGAATTTTTGGAATGCACATGTGATATACTATTCATGTATAGTGTGTAGTGATTTTTGATACTAATGTTAAGACAAAATTCTGATCAGTATTTTAGAAATATTGGATATCTGATTATTTAGTGTATTGTGATTAGTTCAGTGATTTGAGATCCGTGAACCATTAGTGATACAAAATAAAAGATTGACCTAATATATTTTCACTGAGGAAATGGATCATACGAATGTGATCACAATTTATTGAGAAAGATCAATAGACTCATTTAGGGGATCTTGAAGATACATGAATAGGTACATGAGAATGTGTGATTAAAATATCTAATGCAAGAATATCAAAAGATCATCCCATATTAGATTATGTATTCTAAGAATAATATGAATCTTGTGAATGGGTGTAAAACCAGTTATTAAATTCGCTTGAGAGTATAGAGAGTTTAACCAACTAAGGTAGAATATTTGGAATGTAGGGGGTATAACCAAAATCAGCTAAAGTATCGACTAACGAGGTGTATAACTAGTTTCTTCCTGAAGGATTTTAATTGATAACAAGATTATAGTAAAGAATATGTGACTGGTGGATCCAACCAGTTATAGTAAAGAGTTGGTCTTATTACTGAACCTTGTAAAAATATAGTGTTCTTTGTTTCATTTAATTTCTACATTGTATATAGGATCCACTCATCCTAATTGGTGATAGAGGTTTAAAGTGGTAAAATAAAAGAAAATAATTTATTCAATAATGTCACACTAGATTTACCCCCACCCTCTAAGTGTGATTACACAATCCATTGGGCACTCCAAAAATTGAATACATAACAGATAAGTTTTCCATTCGAGTCATCCACTCGGTGAAATTATATTAATTCCATTTTTTCTTCTGATTTCCCCAACTATATTCATGTTGTCACGAACCGAATCTGGTCACCACCAAAACTGGCACCAAACCCAGCCCGTGACATGACCCGAAGGGCATTCCCCATCCCCACGGGCTGGCACAAGTGCCCGGGTATCATAAAAATTCATTTGGGAACGATTTACCCGAGTTTGGGTTCATAAGATAACCAAAAACAAACAACAAACCAAATCTGAAAAATTATGCCAAACAAGAATTAATAAAAATTCAGAACTTAGTATATGAGTTTAAACAAGACACAAGAGGTCCAAAGGTACATAAAAGTAGTAGAAAACTGCCCAAGAGACTCCACAGGACAAGGGGTCATCACCCACAAGCCGTCTCCACAACACCGCACCATCGAGAGAAACTAGCAACCCGAACCGCCATCGCCCAAGGCTTTTCCTTTGCCTGTGTCAAACATGATCAAGTCTACTTACACCCAAAGGTGTAAGTAGGGTGTGATACTAAGCCCAATAGGATATCACCCAAGGATTTCAAGTGATAGGCATTGTAAAATAAAAGGCTTGCCAGAGTTATAAATAGATAATAGTGGCATTTATTTCTAAAAGTGCAACTTTGAAAAGAAAAAAATAACTTTCAATGGGGATAACTATAAAGAATCAGTGAAATTGAATAAAACATTCAAGCTGCTGGTTTTCACATCCCAAAATACCATAAAGAAAGTTTAAATGCCAAAAAGGCCACGAGCACCAAGCGTAGGAACCCCCCTAGGTACTAGTTTGTTGCGAGCCCCAAGTACCTCGTACCCCGGTGAAAGTAACCATAAAGAAATTCATTCTCGTGAACGAGCCAATAGTAGGGAGCATACCCATAACCTATTGGTCTCCAATCATCTCCATTATAGTTTTGTTAGTGTTATCCATGTCAGACTTGCTAAGTGAACCATGGTCAAAACCCCTCCGTTCACTAGCGTACTAGTACACGTTAGCCCACCTAGATACACGGGTTTCCCGTATTGTGATCAAATAGTCACCACATGCTACCAAAATCAATATTCACATATAAATGTCAGTTCTGGTCACACACATTCAAAATAGTATCTACACCTTCTTTTCACCTTTTGCATAACTCAATAAACCATTTATAATTTCCATAAAACAATTTCAAGAGAATTAATGAAATGTTGCACATTAAATTCATCTAAAATACCATATTTAAAACCAAATGGAGACCAATATTATACCAAAACATAAATTTCAGCATCAAAACATTTTTATAAATCCAATCCCTGAATTATAAAACAACACCAAGAGGCACAATATGGGTTACACATGTAAAACACCCATTTTCACAGAAGATTGGCACTTAAAAATCTACCACTTTTAAAATGCTACCCAAATCAATTTTTGAAATCAAAATACTGAATTATGAACATAATGGAAACATAAATACAGCAAGACAACTCATTATACAATACCTACATATGAAATCACCTACCAAAAGAGTCAAAACCCCCAAATCCTTGTGTGTCACTTCAACCGCACCTCCGCCGCACCACAAAGGAGTAATATTGAACCTAAAACCAGAGGATTCGACCAAGAAACTCAAAACTAAAACCCTAGGTACGAAACCCCATCTTCTGGACATTTGGGGATTCAATAAAAAAGGAAGAAACCCTAAGAAGAAGGGAGGAATAAGGAAGAGAAACAACTTACTTGAGAAATCTGGACGTTTTTTGGAGCTACAGAAGTTAGGCCCTAAATCGCGACCAATATCAGCTCCAAAGAGGTGAAAACGAATATGGGGGTGTGTCTGGGTTCGATGGGAATGTGTGAGAGGTGGAATCACCGAAAAAGGATAAAAAATAAATATTTTATGAAAGAATTACAAAACAATTTTAAAACTAGAAATGGGCTTTCGGGTTGGCCCAATACCTAATTTTATCACCCAAATCCATGATTCTAATGAATTTTTAAGGGGCCCAAAATTATTTTGTGGTTTTAATATTTAAATGAAGGACATTTTGGAAGTTTAATGGTTGAAAAATGTTGAAAAACTAAGGAGTTATTAAAGAAACAAAATATACTTTCAAAACTGGAAATGGGCTCTTAGGTTGGCCCAAATTTTGGAAACCCACTATTTCCTTTAAAAATGCATGAAAACCCACCAAAAAAAATCAAGGATGTAAATTAAATGAAAAATACCTCTAAATATTTTATTTATGTGACAATTATCCCCCCCATGAAGGACTTTCTGCCCCGGAAAGTCAACATGAGGCTTGATTGGAAAACAAGAACGGGTACTCTTCCTCGACCCACGACTTTTGCTCCCATGTCTCATGTGTATCATTACCATGCTGCCATAGAACCCGGACTAAAGGAATAGACTTCCCTCGAAGTATCTTCTCTTGGGAGTCCACTATTTTCACTGGCCTCTCAACAATAGACAAGTCAGGCTCTATCTCCAATTCTTCCCAACTCAACACATGGGACGGATCCGAGTAGTATTTCTTCAACTGAGAAACATGGAAGACATCATGGATGGATGTCAACTGAGAAGGTAAGGCCAACCTGTATGCCACCTTTCCAATACGTTCAATGATCTCAAATGGCCCGACATACCGCGGAGTCAACTTACCTTGCTTCCCCAATCGACGATGGCCTAAACGAGGGGCCACCTTCAAGAATACTCTATCACCCACAGAAAACTCTAGGTCTCGACGCCTTCGGTCAGCATATGATTTATGACGACTCTGAGCTGTCAATAAACGTTGCCTGATTAATTTTACCTTCTCAGATGTCTCCTGCACCATACTCGGCCCTAGTAGTGAGGTCTCACCTACCTCAGCCCAACAGAGGGGGGACCGACAAGGCCGACCATAGAGCGCCTCAAAAGGAGCCATTCGAATCGAGGATTGGTAACTGTTATTATAAGAAAACTCAACCAATCCCAAATGGGTATCCCAAGAACCTCCAAAGTCTAGGACACATGCACGAAGCATGTCCTCTAAAATCTGATTTTCCCGCTCTGTCTGACCATCCGTCTGTGGATGGTATGCTGTGCTCATCTTAATCTGGGACCCCAAGGCCTTCTGAAGGCCTTCCCAGAATCGAGATGTGAAACGAGGGTCTCTATCTGAGACAACTGCTGATGGCACACCATGGAGTCTCACCACCTCCTGAAGATACAAACGGCCCAACTCATCCACTTTAGATGTATCTCTGATCGGAATAAAGTGGGCTGATTTGGTTAGACGGTCAATCACCACCCAAATGGCATTCTTAGCTCGAGGTGTATGAGGTAATCCAACAATGAAGTCCATGGCAACCTCGTCCCATTTCCAGGTAGGAATGGGTAGTGGTTGGAGCAAACCGGAGGGCCTTTGGTGCTCTGCTTTCACCTGCTGGCATGTGTAGCATCTCGACACAAAGTCCGCTATGTCCCGTCTCATACCAGGCCACCAAAACTACCGACGGACATCATAATACATCTTAGTGGCACCCGGATGGACAGCCCACTGAGACTGGTGGCTATCCTGCATCACCACCTTCTGTAGAGATAACGACACTACCGAACGACCCTTGAAGCACAAGATGCCCTCGGGAGATGACGACCAATCAGAGGATGTCTCCCCACCATGAAGAAACTGCTTCGATCGCTGACAAAGCTCATCACTAGGTTGTTCCTGCTGAATCAACTCCAACAGAGAAGGAGTCAACTGGATGCTCGCCAAGAATGCCCCTCCACTATGTTCCTTGGTCTCCACATGCATCTGAGAAAAGATCCCCATCAATGTCCACTCATCACTGGACTTCCTCAAAGCCTGCACTGGAACCCTTCTGCTCAATGCGTCGGCCACTATATTACCCTTACCTGGGGTATAGACAATGTCAAAATCAAACCCCTGCAAGTACTCGATCCAGCGACGCTGCCTCATGTTGAGGTCCTTTTGTGAGAAGATATAAGCCAAGCTTTTGTGATCAGAATAGACCACAAACTTCTCCCCAAAGAGGTAGTGACGCCACATCTTCAAAGCATGCATCACTGCAGCCAACTCCAAGTCATGGGTTGGGTAGTTCTTTTCGTGTGGCCGAAGTTGGCGAGAGCCATACGCCACCACATGATCATCCTGCATAAGCACGAACCCAAGACCCATACCTGAAGCATCACAATAAACCACATATCCCTTTCCAGCCTTCGGTAAAATCAGCACGGGGGCAGTAGTCAATCGCCTCTTTAGCTCCTCGAATGATTCCTGACATTCTCGACCCCATACAAACTTCACCCCTTTCCGGGTGAGGGAAGTCATCGGTGAAGCAAGCCAAGAGAAATCCCGAATGAATCGCCTGTAATAACCGGCCAAGCCAAGAAAACTCCTGATCTCGAACACATTCTTCGGTTTCTCCCATGAAATGACTGCACTAATTTTCTCAGGGTCCACTGAAACTCCATGCTCTGAGATCACATGCCCTATAAATCTCACCTCTCTGATCCAGAAAGTGCACTTTGACAACTTTGCATAGAGGCAGTGATCTCGTAATGTACCCAAAACGATCTTCAAGTGATGTTCGTGTTCCTCCTCAGAGCAAGAGTATACCAGAATGTCATCCACGAACACCACAACAAAGGAATCGAGATACTGATGGAACACCCTATTCATAAGTGCCATAAATACTGCTGGAGCATTGGTCAATCCGAAGGGCATGACCAAATACTCAAAGTGGTCGTACTTGCTTCGGAAGGCTGTCTTAGGGATATCTGACTCCTTCACCCTGAGTTGATGATACCCTGAACGTAGGTCTATCCTTGAGAACCACTTTGCCCCCTTCAACTGATCAAACAAATCATCTATTCTGGGCAAAGGGTATTTGTTTTTAATTGTTACCTTATTCATCTTCCGGTAGTCAATGCACAACCGGAGGGATCCATCAGCCTTTTTTGCAAACAACACAGGAGCGGCCCAAGGAGAGACGCTCGGGCGAATGAATCCTTTGGATTCTAAGTCGTCCAGCTGTATATTTAATTCCCTCAACTCGGGGGGGGGGGGGGGCATACGATATGAGGGATGAGATATCGGATGTGTTCCCGGCGCCAGATCAATCGAAAACTCTACATCCCGCTCCGGGGGCAAACCAGAAAAATCATCAGGGAATACCTCCGGAAACTCATTCACTACATGAGGCAGTGAACCTTCAGGGGAAAGACCATCCTCTAGCATAAGAGAAGATAACTAGAAGATAACATTTCCCAACTCTGGGAGTGGAGGCCCTGCGCGACCTGACCGAGGATCCCATTCTCCATGAAAAACCTGACGACTCCCATCAGGTGCCGTGAAACTCACACGCCGTCTATAGCAATCGATGTGTGCCTGGAAGTGTACTAGCCAATCCATCCTGAGTATGACATCAAAAAGTTTCATATCTAAGACCAAGAGGTCCCACTCCATCTCAACCCCTGACACAGAAAGCGCACAAGATGGGCACCTGAGACCCCGCTCCTTCTTTCCCAGCGGTGTCACCAACTCCATTGCGAATGACATCAAATCAGTTGGCAGATTCAGAATGTCCACAAAACGGGCAGAAATGAATGAAACAGAGGCACCAGTATCAAATAGAGCAGTAGCTATAGAAGATGAAATCAAAATGGTACCTTGAACAGTCGACGGTCTCGCCTCTGATCCTGGTGGTGCATGATCCACCGCATGGAGATGTCCAGTCTCTGCCTGAAGACGACCGCTAGTCTGTGGTTGTGCCCTGAACTGGCTTTGCCCAGAAGATGACCCAGCCCTACCACCACGGCTGCCAAATCGAGATCCCCCCGTCCTCGATGGCTCAGACTGTGCTGGCACTCCTCTGGGAGCCATGGATCCTGCCCCACTTTGAAGTGGACGCGCTATCCCGCAAAAGCGTTGCACGTGTCCCATACCTCCACACCGGAAACAGGTCTTCGGAGGATGAGGTCATGCTGGACGGATGTGCCCGGTCTTCCCACACTGGTCGCACACGACCGATCTCGCATCAGAAGCCGCTGATGACAACTGCCTAGAAGAGTTCCCTGAACTACCTCCTCCTTTCTTCACATGATCCTCCCGCTTCCTTTTCTTCTCTGAGGAGCTTCCACTTCCCACTGCTGATACAGAACCATAGAAACCAGCCCTTCCTTTTCTATCAATCTCCACCATGCACGCCCGATCAACGACCTTAGCATAGGTCCTCAGCTTAAACAAGAACACCTGGGAGTATATCTCTGGTCTCAAGCCTTTCTCAAACCTCTGGGCCTTCGCTTTCTCATTAGAGACAATTTATGGAGCATACCGAACCAACTCAGCGAAACGGTTGGCATAATCCATCATAGATAGATTTCCCTGAACAAGTTCCATGAACTCTCTAGACCTGGCATAAGCCAAGACCTCAGGGCAGTACTGTTCATTGAAGACAGCCTTGAAATCTCCCCAGCGCATCTGCTCATTTTTCCCAGCCTGAAGCACTGACTCCCACCATTTACGGCTGGGACCCTCCAACAGAAAGGATGAACACTTCACCCTGAGCTCCTCGGGTGTTTCCAGGAACTCAAACATACGCTCGATCTTCTCGAGCCATTCCTCTGCTTCTTGGGGTTCTGAGCTGCCTCGGAAGGTTGGAGGCTTATTTTTCAGGAACTCCTGGGCCATGTCCTTTCTAGGACCAGTCTCATCCTCTCAAATAGGAGCTGGAACTAGAGCTGGTCCATATCCTAGAGCATGGACAGCCCGGACCACGGCCTCGACTAGCCTCTGATCAATTGGTGTGGGAGAACTCTCTCCGGCTTCCTCCTGTGGGTGCGTGAGAGCTTTCCGAGGAGGCATGTTGCTACAAAATGTAACAGTCACAAAATAATAATCAATACCAAAATTCTGAAAATTTTAATCAAATTCCTCAAATATCGATAATAAAAACACATTTTAGTAATAAAATAAACAACTACAACACATCCGCATGATGTCCACATGTGGTCTGCAGCCCACACGTCTCACCTGGATGTGAAGTCAATCTTTAAATTCCAAAAACCCCTGGTGACTCAGGGTATGCCATGAGAGGTGTGGGCTAGACACCCTACTCACAACCAAAACCCCGAGCCCCGACAGTCCTAGCTCCTGTCTATCCTGACTCATCCCAAAATAACAATATAACCCAAAAACATTAACCTCCTCTGATACCATTTTGTCATGAACCGAATCTGGTCACCGCCAAAACCGGCACCAAACCCAGCCCGTGACATGACCCGAAGGGCATTCCCCATCCCCACGGGCTAGCACAAGTTCCCGGGTATCATAAAAATTCATTTGGGAACGATTTACCCGAGTTTGGGTTCATAAGATAACCAAAAACAAACAACAAACCAAATCTGAAAAATTATGCCAAACAAGAATTAATAAAAATTCAGAACTTAGTATATGAGTTTAAACAAGACACAAGAGGTCCAAAGGTACATAAAAGTAGCAGAAAACAGCCCAAGAGACTCCACACGACAAGGGGTCATCACCCACAAGCCGTCTCCACAACACCGCACCATCGAGAGAAACTAGCAACCCGAACCGCCATCGCCCAAGGCTTTTCCTTTGCCTGTGTCAAATATGATCAAGTCTACTTACACCCAAAGGTGTAAGTAGGGTGTGAGACTAAGCCCAATAGGATATCACCCAAGGATTTCAAGTGATAGGCATTGTAAAATAAAAGGCTTGCCATAGTTATAAATACATAATAGTGGCATTTATTTCTAAAAGTGCAACTTTGAAAAAAAAATAACTTTCAATGGGGATAACTATAAAGAATCAGTGAAATTGAATAAAACATTAAAGATGCTGGTTTTCACATCCCAAAATACCATAAATAAAGTTTAAATTCCAAAAAGGCCACGAGCACCAAGCGTAGGAACCCCCTAGGTACTAGTTTGTTGTGAGCCCCAAGTACCTCGTACCTCGGTGAAAGTAACCATAACGAAATTCGTTCTCGTGCACGAGCCACTAGTAGGGAGCATACCCATAACCTAGTGGTCTCAAATCATATCCATTATAGTTTTGTTAGTGTTATCCATGTCAGACTTGCTAAGTGAACCATGGTCAAAACCCCTCTGTTCACTAGCGTACTAGTACACGTTAGCCCACCTAGATACACGGGTTTCCCGTATTGTGCTCAAATAGTCACCACATGCTACCAAAATCAATATTCACATATAAATGTCAGTTCTGGTCACACACATTCAAAATAGTATCTACACCTTCTTTTCACCTTTTTCATAACTCAATAAACCATTTATAATTTCCATAAAACAATTTCAAGAAAATTAATCAAATGTTGCACATTAAATTCATCTAAAATCCCATATTTAAAACCAAATGGAGACCAATATTATACCAAAACATAAATTTAAGCATCAAAACATTTTTATAAATCCAATCCCTAAATTATAAAACAACACCAAGAGGCACAATATGGGTTACACATGTAAAACACCCATTTTCACACAAGATTGGCACTTAAAAATCTACCACTTTTAAAATGCTACCCAAATCAATTTTTTAAATCAAAATACTTAATGATGAACATAATGGAAACATAAATACATCAAGACAACTCATTATACAATACCTACATATGAAATCACATACCAAAAGAGTCAAAACACCCAAATCCTTGTGCGTCACTTCAACCGCACCTCCGCCGCACCACAAAGGAGTAATATTGAACCTAAAACCAGAGGATTGGACCATGAAACTCAAAACTAAAACCCTATTTACGAAACCCCATCTTCTGGACATTTGGGGATTCAATAAAAAAGGAAGAAACCCTAAGAAAAAGGGAGGAATAAGGAAGAGAAACAACTTACTTGAGAAATATGGACGTTTTTTGGAGCTACAGAAGTTCGGCCCTAAATCGCAACTAATATGAGCTCCAAAGAGGCGCAAACGAAGATGGGGGTGTGGCTGGGTTCGATGGGAATGTGTGAGAGGTGGAATCACCGAAAGAGGATAAAAAATAAATATTTTATGAAAGAATTACAAAACAATTTTAAAACTGGAAATGGGCTTTCGGGTTGGCCCAATACCTAATTTTATCACCCAAATCTATGATTCTAATGAATTTTTAAGGGGCCCCAAATTATTTTGTGGTTTTAATATTTAAATGAAGGTCATTTTGGAAGTTGAATGGTTGAAAAATGTTGAAAAACGAAGGAGTTATTAAAGAAACAAAATATACTTTCAAAACTGGAAATGGGCTCTTAGGTTGGCCCAAATTTTGGAAACCCACTATTTCCTTTAAAAATGCATGAAAACCCACCAAAACAAATCAAGGATTTAAATTAAATCAAAAATACCTCTAAATATTTTATGTATGTGACACATGTATTTAATGAATAGAGTCTTTAAAGATTATCTTTATTAGTTTTCGGTAGTCTTTATAGACTATATTATTATATATTCTAAGGACTATTATATATACATATTTTATTATCACTAGAAAAAATCTTTTTCAGTGATAAAAATCAATGATAATTGAAGCACTTTTAAAATGGGGTCTCTTTGTCAGACCCTAAAAAGGCAATTATAAAGGAAATTTTTTTCAGCTCTAAAAAATGGTTGATAAAAGTCCCCTTTTATTAGCAATTTTTAGCATTGATAAAAGTATATAAATTTTTAATTGTTGAAATATTCATAGGGAGGTCACCCCCTATCAATGGTTGACCTCTCTTTTATCAGTGCTCATTTTGTTCTCCCCCTTTATCCTTATCAGTTGTAGACCTCCCCCTTCCCTTTATCGGTGCTACGAAAATCCTATTTTCCCCGCCCACATGCGCCTCTAGTTGGATTCTAACTTGGGACCTCCACCCTCATCCTTGTGTGCCTTTTCCACTACTGTATGTTGTTTTCTTATTTATTTTATGACATCTTTATTAATTTATATTTATGTAATTACATTTTTTATCCATATGTTTATTAATATATTTATTAATATATTTATATATATTTGTATATTTTTTTAAATACACTTATATATAAAATATGTTTTTTCTATGTTTATATATATATATACATATGTGTGTGTATAAATATAGTTATACATTTTTATATGTATTAAATATATTATATATTAATATTGATATACATATATTAGAATATGTAGATAAATATATATATATGTTTGTTAATACACACACACAAATATATATAAATATATATAATTATATACACATTGGGTAGGTATATAAATATTTATAGATATAAATACATATAAACACACAAATATATTAATAAAGATATTTTATATGTAAATGTGCTTATAAATTTATTTATAAGATTTAATTTTTATCTATAATTATATACAAATATGTATATATTTAATTAAAAATAAAACATCCATATGAAAAATGATAAAATTTGAACAAAATAATAACCATATTAGTGTCATCCATTAGAATAAATTGAAGATCCCCCAAAAAAGTTTAGAAGACCCCCTTAAATAATGTTGAAATTCCATCAAATGTTCAAAAATTAATGTACCCCAACCAAATACTCTATTTTAGTAGAATTTGGAATTTTTTTATATTATAATAATTTATTGGGGATTTTACGAGTAGCTTGGATGTAGATATTTTTGTAAGATTGGATTTTATATGTGGTGGGGTTCAACCGGACACACGATCAAAATTTATGATTGTTTGAAGATTGAGTCATTTTTTCAGCTTATTTCAATTTTGTTATTAATTTTTTTTTAATTTTTCAATCATCAAAATGTTATTAAATAAGTATTAATAAATAATAATTTGAAAATTGTTAATTTATATTAATTTTTAATTATTTTATAGACCATATTTTACTAAATATCATATATATTGTGTGTGATTATATATTTTGTATTATATGAACTATATTTTATAATATCTATTGTATTTATACCTATATAAATATATTTATATCAATATCAATATATGTATATATTAATATTTTATCTTTAATAATATCTAATTTTTTATGAACCATACCTCTTATTTGCGCTAAAAACAAGTGAATTTTGGTGGTGCTAAAACTGCCCCTTAATCAGTTCTTTTTTTAACACTGATAAATGGTGGTGCTAAATAACCCCAAATATATGGTAGTAAATAGCATGGAATAGAAAATATATCACTTGTTAATTGTACTGATGGCACTAATGAAGAAGAATTTGTTTGAAAAATTAACCAACTATAAATTTTGTCAATATAAATTTTCATTTTGGGGTCATATAATCTCATGTGAGGGTATAAAGTTGGATCCATAAAAGAAAGAAGTGAATGAACATTGGCCCAGAAGAACCGATGTAACTTAAAACCATAGTTTTCTTGGATTGGTTGGAGATTATTTGGGTTTTTTTGAAGGATTTATCATAACTATATAATACACTCCCCATGTTAACTCAGAAAGGGACTTATGTTCCATTAGATTGATGAATGTGAATTATATTTCAAGGAACTAAAGATTTGGTTGGAAAATATACTTTTCATCACAATATGCTATTGTGGATACGTTTTTTAATGATTAATCAAATTATGATTTGGGGTGTTCTCTTATTCTGAATGATATGCTGATATCTGATACCTCATACCAATTGAATGTTTATGAAAAAAATTAACCCCAACTCATGATTTGGAGTTAAACATCGATAATATTTAAATTAATTATAAAGATGAATAATAATTATGGAGAAATGTGTGACATATATACAAATTCTAAATGTTTAAAGAATATATTCACCGATTAATAGTTGAATATGTTACAAAGAAGACGGGTGGAGTTGATTAATGATTATTACTTCTCAATACACTACCACCCTAGGAAAGTGAACATGGTGGTTGATGCTTTAAATCTAAAGGATCATACTATTTTATCTATGATGAGGATCATAAAAGATCTAACATTCATGGTGTTTCAAAGGACAGACAATGAAACCATGAATGAAGTAGAAAAATATAACTTTTCAGAAATGAGTGTTCAGTCATCTATCCCTGTAATGAGTAAAGAGGGTCAAAAAACATTGTGGAGATATAAAAGAAAGTGAGAAATTATCATGAGATAAACATTGATTATAATGTAATTATATGTTTTGGGATCTATTTCTGTTTCATATTAATAGAAAACTCAAGGAATAAACTATTGGAAGAATGTCATAGCTCATCATTCTAAATTAATCTAGTAAGTACAAAGATGTATAGGGATATAAAAGAGAATATATAATGGATAAAAATAAAGATAGATATTTTGAAATATATATCTCAATTCTGGGTATGTCAGCAAGTAATAGATGACATAAAAATATCTAAGTGGATGTCACAACCATTACACATACAAGAATATAAATGGGAAAAATCACCACGGATTTCATTGTTGTATTCCACAAAACATCTAAAGGCCATGAGGCTTTTTAAGTAATAGTTAATCACCTTAAAAATTTAGCACACTTCATTGCTATCTTATAAAATTTCACACTTGATCATCTTTCTAGTATATGATTTAAGGAAGTGTTAAGGTTTTCTAGGGTACCATATCTTATTGTATATGATTGGGATTCGTATTTTACCACAATGTTTTGAAAAAGTTTAATACAATCTCAGAACATAGAGTCATGTTTATGTACTACTTATCATCCTCAAAAGATGGTCAGTATGAAAGGTACATTAAAACCTTGGAGGATATATTGAAATCGGTTCTCTATATTTCAAAGGTGGTTGGGATCCACAACTTCCTCTAGTTGAGTTTTCTTACAACAATATCTATTAGTTGAGCATTCAGATGAAACCTTATGAAGACCTATATGGAAAGAAGTGTATAAATCCAATATATTATGATGAAGCTAGATAAAGAAAACAACAAAGTCCTTATAGAGATATATAAATAATAGTGAATGTTAGATCAATTCTATGGTATATCAAGTTGGATCAAATTTAATAGAATACTTATTTTGAAAATATTTTGTGAGATCTAGAATTTTATTTTCGTGAGAAGGTTTTCCTAGTAATTTATCAATGGAATAAGGTTATACAATTTATAAAGAAGTGAAATATGATCCTTTGGTATATTATCCTCATTGATATTATTAATCGATTAGGGAAGTTATCTTATCACATAACACTCTCACCACAACTCTATCATGTTCATGATGCATTCCATGTATCTCTCCTATGAAAGTACATACCCAATCCTACACATTTGATAAAATCAGAGTATATATCACTATATCATGATCATTCCTATAAAGAGAAACCATTAAAAATTCAGTATTGTAGGGATAATGTTCTATTGATCAAGACTTCTCAAATAGTGAAATTTATTTGTACGAATCATAAATTTGAGGACGCTACAAGGGAACCTGAGGATGCGACAAAGCTGAGATATCCTCATTTTTTATACCATTTTGATGGAATTTATAGGGATAAATTAATTTTAGGGGGATTATAATATAACACTTCAATATTTTATAGGTATTTTCATTAAAATAAAACCTCAAGTATTCGATAGCCTTCCAAACATGAAACCCCGACTCTATATAAACTATGATATAGTAAAATGTTGAAACCTATAAGTTAAATTAGAATATATGAAAAAAATAAACATTTAACGAAAAATATGTATAAATTTTTTTATTAATTAAATTAATGTATTTATTAATTTATAATAAATAATTACTCTATTTTTAGTAATGTTTCTTTACTCTTCAAACATACGTTTTCTTCAAAAATGATTTTATCTAATTTTTTCATCTCAAAATTATTATTAATTTATAGTATTCTTAAAATTACTTTTTAAGAAATTAATATCATTTTTAAAATAAACATTTCAATTCTATATTAAGGTGATTTTTTGGTTTTTTCTAAAAATATTTGTTTTTCAGCGAATAATGAAAAATAACTATTTTTTAAAAAATTATCATTTGTTTTCAAGTAAATATTCCATTATATTTTGAATTTTATTTTTAATTAACCTTTTATAATTTAATTAAAAATAATATAATTATTTATATTTTAATAGTCATTATACTTTATTTTGGTATTAGTTAATATGTGCGCTTCAAAACACATTTTTCGTGAATTTTTTTAATAAGTGAAATTTGTTTTAATTTAAATAAATTAATTTCATCTCTAATTATGAATGGTTTTACTTAAATTTAGGGATTATATATTAAATTTTATTTTTTAAAAATTATTTTATTCGTATTATAAGTTAATTAATGGAAGTAAAATTATGATTAATGATTAGAAATTAATTTTTCAAAAACTGTTTTTTTGCGGTTTGTGTTATTAATTAAATATCTAATTATTCAAATTTTAGAAATTAAATGTAGTAAAATGGATCAAATATTATTGATCATAAAAATTAACGTTATATAATAGTATCAACATAATTTTTTCATATAGAATAGTAAAAACAGTAAAATGTTGTTACCACGGTTAAGGTTAAAACAGGTTTATCGGGGGTTAAACAATGAGATAAGGATATTATTCCCACCCAAATCTAAAAAATTATAATTTTTTGGATATATTTTAACCTTATATTATTCTAAGAATAAATATAATTCCATTTGAATAAACTTTCAAAAGAAATGACCTTAAATCATTAAAATATTTTAAAATATTCGATGTGCGTCTCTCACCTCACTTATAAAAGGCTACCTATTATCCTCCCTTATAAAAAATTTATTAGAATTAAATATTGAAAAATTAATACTAAAAAAAATTATATATTCATTATCTTTATCCTTGATCCTATTTTATGCTTCTAAATGAAACCCTTTAAGGATTAAGAAGTAATTTAAAGGAGGTATCTCAAAGTTAATATATAGATCTTAACCAATATCTTTCATTATTATTTTTTCTTATACATCCTATAAATTTTTTCTATCTATAAAAATTTATAATATATTATCATAAATATAATGATATTTTATTATTATTTTTAAACAACCATTTACCACATCTTCTCAATTCAATTGGATATGAAAGTAGCGCTCGTGTGTGCCTATGGACTACCGCCTCAATGTAGTAATACAACTAATTTTAAACCACCATCATTAATGTATGGTTATTATGATATATTTAATGTTTGTATATTATTTTTATGTTATAATAATAATTATTAAAATTTTAATTAAAATTTTCTTATCTTTTATCTATCTATCTAAAAATAGAATGCTTTCTCATGCATATGTACATACTACCGTCTCCACGTAGTGATGTAATTCATATTTCACCACATTTTTATATGAATGGTTATAAATAGATATATATAATTAATATATATGATATTTATATAATTATTAAAATTATGTAGATGAAGGATCTAGGATTATAGTGCAAGTACCATAACCACCGAATAAAAACATATGTGAAAAATAAAGTAACTCGCAAAATGATGATGATAATGAAAGATAGTTCATGAACGAGTTATAAGATGTTGTAAATAAATGATTCATGGTATTATAGGTATTATTATTCTTTTTATATAGTTATTATAAATATAAATTTATTATACAAGGGATTATTTCCCTTATAACGAAATTTGGACTTGAGGTAAGAGCATTATGTTAAAATAACATTTTTATATGGATTGTTTATGATTAAATTTTAAAATGAAGAAATTATATTAAATATCTCTAAAAATTATTATATATTTTATTATACTTTGGTTATCTCTATAAATTTCATGTTTTAATTTAATTTTCCTATCTTTACACACTCAACATACAGAAATAATATTTTTCATGAAAACCAACATTATTTTTCTCTTCGGTCAAGAATATTTTTTCCATACCCATATTTTATTTAATAAATTCAGTAACTCTCTTTAATATAATCCAAATAATTATAAAATTATTTTGTCCCCATTTTTTCAATTTCTAAAAAAATTATAAATTAATCTTCTTATTTTTTTCGAACAAGT
Organism: Viscum album; assembly: GCA_963277665.1. Taxonomy (NCBI): domain Eukaryota; kingdom Viridiplantae; phylum Streptophyta; class Magnoliopsida; order Santalales; family Viscaceae; genus Viscum; species Viscum album. Next base: position 1,082,938,400 of record OY728159.1, read on the forward strand.
TAATTCTTAATTTTTACCAATAATGTGAAAGGAATTTGTGTTTCAACATGCTCCACATGAATGGATTTATCATATATAATGAATTATATTTTTTTAAATATTCATTTATATGTTTACTTAGTTATTTTAAAATAATGGTTTTTACTCAATATTTTAGAAATTTTTATTCTAAATTAGCTATTTATTATAAAAGGTGTATTTTCCATAAGAGATGTTATAGTTATATTTAAAATGTATTTTTATCTATAAACACATCCTTTGATGTTCTTTGTGATTTAACAGTAATATGATCTAATGTTATTTTTTATTTATTTTTATTTCATATGATTATTATGATGAAATTTTTATGAAATCTATTTCATTTTTATTGGGTTTGATTTTGTGATATGATGAATGTTTTATGGTATTGTTTAATACATATGTATGGTTTTAATTATGTGATAGATGGTTTATGAATTATATATCCACTAATTAATTGGGTAATTAAGGATATCTTATGATATTATAAATAAAATAATGTGGAGTGAACCCAAATCAGTAATTGTCGATATCTAATAATTTAGTATTGGGAGTGAACCTTGACCGTGAAAATTATGGAAGGAGTGAACCGAATACACTCTGATAGTATTTAAAGTGATCCTTGACTAATGAAATGATTTTATATACTTATGTTCAGTCCATAAACTTATGTCTTAATCATATCATATGTTTTCATTTCTCGTGATTTATTATTAATGATTACGTACTCTTATTTCTTATTTTATTTGTTTGGAATAACATTACACAATGTTTCAAGATTCAATTTCTCGGATTGATTGGGTATAATTATTGTAATTATTGATCATTTCATCATACCCTTATTCTTATTTTATGATCCTTATTATAATTTATTGATATATATTATGTTTATCCTTATTGAGAAGTTGATCTCACCCTTTCATATATTTCACTTACCCAGAATATGAAAAAAGGTTTTAAGTGTAATAGTTTAAGAATGGTTCTAGTTGAAAAGAAAATAATTGGAAATTATGTAGATATTTTAGATTCTATTTTTATGTATCCATGTTTCCAATGAAAATAAAACTTTATGATCCTTAAGAATGTATTATAGGAAAATTTCTTGAATATTCATCTAAAATAATTATATATTTTTATATGAAAATTATGGGTCACTATAATTATAGATTGCGATGATATATTAATTGTAGAATTAATTAAATCTTTTTCTCATAACAAAGGGTTGTAAATGAGATACCAAGAATATATTAATGATGTAATAAGTAAAGACTTATCACTTAGTGTGTCCTTCTAATGTATATACCATGGAATATAAAAAGGTCAATGATATACATAGGGGTGTGTGTTTATTATCTACCATTCTTACTTGTGGTTGGTGATATATCTATAATGAAAACCGTCATACTTTGAAACATTTTTAAAAAAACTCAAAAGTTACATATCAAATTAGTGGAAGGTTGGGTATGTTGTTGATCATGAAATCAGTTGGAGTACCACCAATATGGGATTTTATCACTTGAATGATGTGTAATGATATCTATTCCATAATAAAAAAAAATTATTGTCCATGCTCAGTTGAGTCGCATATGTTTTTGTTCAACTAATTTGATGAGGCAAATCTGATATGATAAAATTTGAGATGAATGATATGTAATTTATTCGTCAATTTGGCTAGTATTATTTAAACAATCAAGTAAGTATGAGTTTTACGTTACTATAATATCACTTTACTGTATCTAGTGGTCACATAGTATCATGGAGTGAAGGATTATAAAGGTAAACATGTTATGTTTTTTATACATATTTTTGTGGAATTGTTTGTATAGATATATGATTATTCTTGATAGAGATCACACTAGAACACTTTGTAGCTTTAGTTGCATTGATTCATTTCTAGAGGCTTCTCATTGCTTAAATATATGAAATATGTATTTTGAATTTTTTTTCAATTATACTGAATCCTATATGGGAACATAATTAGTTTTTTGGATAAGGATTAAGATTTGGATAATGTGTTTGGTTAAGAAAGATGGGTGTTTAATGAAGCCATATGAAAAGGAGTTTTGATAGATTCACAAATATTTGTGGAGATTTTCGTAAATATTTTTTGAATTTTAGTGAATGTTAGATATTTTTTATTATGTTCTAAAAACATATGTATATTATATATATGGTAGAATGAATTTCACATATCATTATAGGTTATGAGCATGTATTTTCCACCACACTAGGTGAGTGCATGCATCTACCACATATGAATGAGTTTTATTGAATGCATCTTCCAATAGGTTTTCATAAATTATAATATTCTATGAACATATTTAATGACATGTGTTCATTAAATGAATTAAATTATTATTTTTAAGAAGAAAAAATGTATGTTGATATGTTGAATAAGGGAAACATTTTTCATTAAGTGAAATAAAGGATGGATTTATAAATGAATGAGGTCCCACTAATTGGTTATTACTGATTATATGCAAGCTTACTAACACAATCTTCCACATAAAATTACGTTTACCACTAGATGAAGGAACTAGTACCACTTATGTATTTTTGGATCCTCAAAAAAATTTCAAGGATCCTTTGTCTTATGTAATACACTTAGGGGTAGGAGGCTCTAATATACCACTATAGTGGTATTAATCAATAATAAAATGAATATTTAAATATATATTGCACATAATTATAGCTACACATGGGTTTTGTTATTCATTTAAATTACAAGAGGATTTTCTCAATAAAGGATCATGACTGTAAATAGATTTTATTTCACTGTATTTTTTCAAATGAGGAACCCCTAAAACCCATCTGTAAGAAATTAATAAATATGTTCTCATGTATATTCATTAAAGAAAATAATAATCCAAAACTCTTTAAGTTAGAAACATTTTTAAACCTCCAATTAACACATATAGATACATCACAAAAATAATATCCATCTAATTGAGTTTATGTTTACAACCATATTAATCCTAAATATTAATGTATTATTATTCTCCATTAATAACATGTAGAATTAATAACAATAAATAAAAATAATGTGAAAAATGACTATTTAAATATATTATAATGGTATCATGTTTAGTTTTCATTGTGTGCTAACATAGTGATGAAAATTTTAAAATAGACAAAACTCACATGTGATCGACCTGAAAAACATTGTTCCTTTTTTTAGAATACAAAAAAAATAAAAATTATATTTTAATATAAATTTAATTAAAATCCTTATATAATCCTTACTAACATATAATTTTTTAATTTATGGTTGGATAATATTTATTATGAAGATAATTCCTTAAATTTTCACCTAAATGTCCTTAATTTCATGACAAAAAAGTTATCAACTATAATAAATTATAGAAGAAAATTTATCCAATAATTGTTACCATATTCTATGATGTCATTAAAACTTACTATCGATAATAGATTCACTAGTGAAAAATTTGAATAAGATAAATCTTAATATATGTTATCCTAAAATTGGATAATCTATTCCATGATTGGAATGTATATTTAGTATAGTGTGTAACATATCATTCAAGGAAAATAGTTTTCATACAATTTTATCCTATCAAAATTTTCAAATAATTTAAAATAACATATTGAGGGAATAAAATAATGAATACTACATGATTAAAAACATATTTGAACAATAATAAAAATAATTGCACGGATCATTAATGATTCATTACAAGACTGATTGTCACGGAAAATCAATATTGTATCTATATTTTTTTAAAAAATATGGTTTAAAAAAATAATTAAACAACTTTTTGTGAAATGATATAGTTGTAATGTAATCAAAAAATATATTCAAAATGGGTAATAGATAATGAAGAACACATTATAAAAAATGGTCAATATTGCTAAATTATAAGTAACAGTATTAAATAATCGAATATTAATTAGTAGTTCACAGTATACTAGGATCATATTCATAATTTTAACCTTAATAAATATTATAATATATTTAAAAGGTTTTTCCAATTATTATTGAAATAATAAATGAAAAACTAAAACAACTAGAACTTATTTGATTCTAATCTATAGTATATAGAGGATATTAAAAATTTTCTACTAAGTAAAACGCTATATATATGTATTTACCACTTTTCAATAAATGGATAGACATGAAATTATTTTGAGTAATTCATTGGATAATTGTTTTTTAATATTAAACATAATTATCCATAGAAATTATTTGGTAAAAACTAAAAGTTGATAAAATAATATATGGCTTAAAGTTAAAATATAGATATTAAACATAGGTTGTAACTTGTTAATATTAGAATGAAAGTGTTTCAACAAATATATGAAAAGTGGAGAAATAAAGGGAACATTTCCTTATGATCAAAGATATATATCTATCTTTAAATCAATTTATTATTGAAATGCCATTTTTTGTATTTTAATGCAGACGGGTCCTTTATATAAGTATCAAAGTATGACATTAATGCATTACATTTTCTAATAAAATAAATTCATTAGAAATATTTTCTTAAATTCTCCTTGGAATATATTCACATTTTTTATGGTTAACCCTTCCCTTTATCGTCTTCTTATTTTATTGTTATATCATTAACCATTCATAAATTCATAACTGAACTAATATAGGTTATACTAGATTTTTTAAAAAAATATTCATTTTAGGATGTTGAGTTCTTAAAAATACCAAAAATATATCTATAATCATTATATATTTGATAGTAATGTCATAAATATTATTCCATGTCCCTATATGTGACTTATTAAAAGAGTAATGATCATTAATATGGATTATATTCTATTAGTTGTTTTGTATTTTATAGTCACAAGATTATCATTAAATTTTATACCAAATAATTACTTTTTCATTGTATAATATCATTGAATTACATATAAGAAAATTTCAATCTATATTATTTATTAATTTATCAAAATAAACATTATCCATTTAGAAATTAATATATTAACATAGTCTAAAATTTTATTTTGATTTCTAAGATTTTAATCTTGTGATTTGTATGAATTCAGAAGATGTTTGACTTCTCTACTCAATATATTAGTAGGGATACTTTAAATAGTTATAATATATTATAATATTACATGTCCTTATTCATTATAATTTATTACCATAGAAGGTATTTATTACTTTTGTTATTAGTTTATACAATATTTGATAATGTAGAGGAGAATTAATATGTCATAATCTACAGAACATCTTATCTGAATTTTTAAATGTTTATTCAAGATAATGATATGACTATAAATTTTTAGACACTGTAAATTTTGTTGATCAACAATATATCTTCTTATTTATCCTCAATATAATTCCAATATTTAAATGGGGGTTTTTATCTTTATAACCCATTATATCAATTAAATTTTTAATAACATACTATTATCCTTCCTTATAACATTATAAATTATATATACATAAAAGAGTATGAATATATATTAGATAAAAATAAAAAAAAATCTTGTCATCATTAAAAAATATCAATATAGTTTATTCAAACTATAGAGTCCAGATGATGGCCCAACATTGATCACCTCTCCCTTGATTAAAACATCTCTTATTTCCATGTAAGTAATTAAGAGAGTATTTTCATACACATCTATAATATATTGAATGTTTTACTTATTCATTATTATATATTTATCAAATGTGGTAAAATCATAATATAATATATTTCACTTATTATTAAGTCTCTATGAGACTGTTATGAATTTTAAAACCTGTTATTTTACATTAACATGAAATCAATATTTAATCCATATATTTTCAAACTCTTATTAAAATGGTATTGAAATTAAAGGGTATTTTGTCATTATAAATTATATAGAATTTAATTTATTCCGTAATGAAAGAAAATTATACCTTACTATCCACTTAGATATATCCACATATGATACACTTGAAATTTCATGAATTTTCATTAGCTACAAAAATAATAAATCTATCTTAATTTTAATCTTGTAATTTCTCAATGAATAATTTTAGAATATATATCCATATAATAGATTCAATATATATCTCATAAGTTTTTGTATCTATCTATTTTAATGACCCATATATTTCTCCCTTAATGTAATAAATCACTAGAATAGTATTTTAATGTTTTACAAATTCAAGAACAATGAATATAATATCTAAGGATGATTTCTTCTCAATGGACCTATTAAATGTTAATAGTCAATGACTCATTAATTATTCAACTTATTAATAGTCATTATATAATGAAATACGGAACTCTATATGGATATTGTAATTATGTTTAACAAAATCAATTAACTTTATTTTTTAAAATATTTTTTATCAAAAAAATGATATTTTTATTTAAGAAAATCAATATATTAAACATTTTCTACTACTTATGGAGGTGGTTAATCAGGTTTTTGAAATTTTCATAGATTCATATTCCATTAGGATAGTGTTGGGTTTTAATGTTGATATGATTTTTTCTATAAAAATATTGATTATTATTTTGGATCAGTTATCGAAGTGTTTTATTTTTATGTGGAATATAAATCCTTTTGGATTGGTCCATGTTTTAGTCCCACCCACTCACTTATATAGTTTGACTACATGGCCTCCTATGAAATAAATTTATTCATATTTGATGGTTTAGTTCTTTAACTATTTGGTCCATTTTTTAAATTTGGTGGTGGGGGGGGGGGGGTAATCACCCATTCCTTTGTTAAAATGTTTTGAGGTCTTTATGTTTTTAGGGATTTTTTTTCATATTGAGGTTATTTTTTACATTAGGTGATTGAAAAATAAATGTTTTTTAATTTGTTTGAATAATATATTATTAAGGTATTTTTACATGTTTCATCAAATCAATATGGATAGTTGTCCCTATTATAAATTATGCGATATCTTAATTCACATGGTCATCATTATGTAATTTAAAATAGATATTCTCTAAATCCATCGGTTAAATTATAAAATTAATCTATGTAATAATTCATGGTATAAGTATATATTTTTATAGGTGTGGACATATCATTTGATATGATATATAGATTACATATTCCATGGAAATTATAACTCATGTTACACATGGTATTACCTCATTTCTTCCAATAATGTGGTCATTTATTCATTAAAAGTTATAATGTTTTTGGAATAACAATATAGCACTCCTCAATCTTAATATCATGGGACTAATATATCTCTCGTGTTGCTCGATGAATCATGATGGGAACCTAAAAATGCATTCCATGATGGCAAGTTATGAGTCCATCATAGGCCATGGGTTGTATTTCAGGTGAAGTATGAATATCAAATGGGAATACACTCACTTAAAGGAACATTTTTCTAGAAAAGGGTAGTTTACCATAAGGGAATAAATAACCATATGAATGTGAGATATAGAAAATAATATCTTAGATTCAGTAATAGTATGACCTATAACTATTATAAAATCATAGTGAATGAGTTTATACTACTCAGGTAACACTGAGGGTGTTTTGTAACCAATGTCAAGAACCCCATGAGATTCATGGAATGAGACTAACCACCCTCCCTTATAACTTATAGGAATCACATAGTAACCCTAACACGTCACATTTATTCCATGTTATGAGTCCCATGTATAGGATGGGAGGATTTCACGTGTAGTATAAATAGAAGATGAAAATAATCCCCCTATAAGAGGAATTTTCCATTGATTGGAAGTGAATAATAAAGAAAAATAAAAAATTTTGGTAATGAGATTGAGTGAGAAATATCTTGGAGAGAGAAATGACAAAAGTAGTAAACTATTATTATTCCCAAAATGTCCATTAGTGTGAGATATCATGAGATATGTTTGGATGAATCATGGTATCAACATTCGTTCCAATTGCAACCCAAAAAATAACGTGTGCTCTCACATCCAAGGAATGGTATTGGCCACTTGATTAGTATGGTAACATTATTATTATTCTTTATATGATTATTTTATTAGTTTTCCATTAAAAAATTTCCTTTATAAAATTTATAATTTAATTATTATCCCATGAATGAATAGATCCACTATTGATAATATTAAAATCATTCATAGATGCGACATGATTTTTCATAGTTCACATCTGTTGGGATTCATCATTTTAGTATTAAATGTAAATGTTTGGATGCATGAATGTCCTCTGAATTCCATTAGTATAGTGAACTATAATCCTAGAGTGATAAAACGTACATCAATTAACTATTTCTCACCCCAAAGGGTCATTCTACCCTTCCACTCTTTTTATCACTTATCAATGAAGATTAAATATTTTCTACACACACTAATGCATGACATCACTATCCTAGATTTTTGTGTCTTGGTTTTTGAACATTACAACCTTGGAATATTTATAACATTATTTTTGAATCCAAGTGCTAAGTGAGAACGAGAATCCGGGGCCCATAGAGCCTTGGAGTGGAGATTTTAAACATATTAAACATATTTTTTCACATGCATGAAACTTTACATGAATTGTAAATAACTCCCAAGATAATTATTAGATCATAAATGAGAGGCAGTGGTTGAGTTTAGTACATCATGTTTGCCCAAGGTGCGGCCTAAAATTTTCCACACTGGGAGATTCATTCGGGGGAATTTTAGTGAAATGGCACAAAAATGGGAGTTAATAGATTTTAGTTTTTTAAAATCGATTCCTCCCCCAAAACCCTTTGTTTGTATGATATAAGATGAAGGAACCCCTCCTCCTATAAATCATTGGTCAAATGAAATAAACAAGCCAAAATTTAAGTGACTATGCATTGATGATCTCTGTTTCGGACACCGATCATCCTCAGACCGAGGATCACCAGGATCTGGGAATCATTCTTCACCTCAAGCATTGGTGTTTTCCCTCTATTTAGGTAGTTTTGAGTTTTGGTATGGATCCTATTTGTACCGCTTTATTTTATGTTTTTAGTGCTAAAGTTCAATTTCTAGAGATCCCTCCTAGGTCGATCTTCATATTTCAGGGTAAACCAAGGTGAATCGGATTTTTATAGAGGTGATTACCAATTGGAATAACAATCTATAAGGTGTGTAGTCTTTTGAATCATTTCATCTAGCTCGTTTTCTTCCATTAAGATGAATTTTTGGGTCTATATGTTATGTAGTGACCCAAAACTTATGACCATGAGACATGGATTATGATAACCATTTAAAAGTACCTGGATGTGTATAAGTACATGGAAAAAGTACGTGGACATGGGAAACAACATAGTGAGTTGGAAATTTAGAAAAAACACACTATGTAGTATGGGATGTATGATGCGTAAGGGAAACAACGAGTTTGACCATGTGAAGGAGGAACGCGTCAAGGGGTGGGTGAAGTGGGATATGGTGTGTACTAACTCTACACATTGTGTACCAACTATACATGTCATGTACCCCTAAATGGATTGGAAACTGTGTAGAGAGGATACATATCTAGGTCATCAGGTTGTCTCGTATGTCTTGTGAAACTAAATGCACGTCATGTTCTCCTTAAGGATCTTTGTGACATATTCTGACTTTTGCATCTCCTTCTATGGGACTTAGATTCAGGATTGTGAGTATCTTATCTTGAGTGGGGTTCCACATAGAACATGATGGGGAACTCCATTTCAGCTTATTAAATATGAGGTGGTATAATTAGAGCATAAAACATGTGTGGAAGTTCATAACTGATGTCATAGATCGGTGTGGTTCATAACAGAGATATTGGGATTGGTACTCCCCTGTGGCATATGGGTGTGGGTTCCCCATATCATTCATATAGTTGGTTAGTTATCTCTTATCATGGTAGGGTGAATTCCCTTTATAATTGTTTCTCAAATGTAGTAATTACTCCACTATTGGACCATGTTAGGGATCCTCTATCCATGGAGTTGATACTCCCCTACCATGTAAGAATGTGTATACCCCATATGGTATGTAACTATAAACTGGGTACTCCACTATCATATTAGGGATCCTGTCCTCTATCCTTGGAGTTAGAACTCCCCTATCATTCTAGGGTGATAGTCCTCCATACGTATTGTAATGGAAAAGATGTTGGTCCCCTATAGTACCCGGGAGTGGGTCCTATTTCTTGGGTTTAGTACTCCCCTATCATGTCGGGGTGTGGGTCCCCCATAGTTTAGAGATAGCATAGTGGAACTCCCCATCCTTTCCAAGGGTGGTTACTCTATCTATATAGTGTTAATCCCCATGTCATGGGTGTGGGGAATCTATCCTTTCAGTGGTACTCCCCTATCATACCTTGGTGTGAGTCCTCACCTAAAGAGTATTACTCCCACATCTCTAAGTAGTAGTGGGGAGCATGTACTCCATTGGAGTTAGTTCTCCCTTGGATGTTGAGAAAATCTAGATGGAGCCGGACTCTCCAATAGTTACATGTGATACTAGGTTAGGAGTTAGTGCTCCCTCGGCAGACTAAGGTGTGGGACACTCCAAATAGCATTGATAGAGGTTTCAATGGTTATTTAGGAGAATTAATCCCCCAACAACAGTATAGTGGAGAGGTGTGGGTCCTTCTATTCACTTTCATGAGAGAATATGCACATGGTCTATATTTTGGAGCATTTCTCCTTCAACTAGGTGTACTGGTGATGATTCGGCCTCTCCACTTGAGTTTCTTTAGCCCGAGGAGGGCATAAGTTAGAAATGGAAGGACATATATTTATGGGAACTACATGTTGACCTAGTAGGTTGTTCCTGAGGGAGTGTATCTCTCAGACAGTTTCTATCTGGTGTGGCTAATCTCATTGAGTGTGTTCTCCTGGTTTTGGGATACCATTAGATCCTTTAGTATAATCATGTTCCTAGTTATGAGATCTGAAGTGCATGACACTTGGAGTCTGAGATAAGTGTATTTGGGTGATTCTAGGAGTCCTTACTATGTTCTCACGTGTTGGGGTTAACACCCTTATGGGCTGAGCATACTTGTCTTGTATAGACGATAATGGTTCGAGATGAAGTTTCTACAACGACCCATAATTCTATCAATGGAATTTCCCTTCTTATAACTATTTAATATATTAAGAATCACATAAAATCACATATAGAATACAATAAAAAATTCCTAAATGAAAAATGAGTGAAATAAGAGGTATTTTTAGATGTTGAGAAACCCATATCAATGAAATAGTAACTTTTCTTGGGAATAATAATATAACCCTTAAGAATATCCAACCAAGAAAATGGATAGTAATCTCACCCATGAAATTATATATAATATTTTGTAATCTTATAAATGAATTTATAATATAATTATATTATAGAATAAGTAAATAAATATTTAAAAAATTATTAATTAGGTGTTGGAATTTTTATAAGTCAAAGATATTTAAATAAAATTTTACATTTAATAAAATTATTTAAAATAACAATTATTTTCATAAAATATATTCATGAATTAGTATTTTGTTGTCTTATAATATTAAAATAATTTTATGTGACTTTAGTTAATTCTTTAGAGTGTTATGAAATCAGTTATAATATTTAAATTGCTATTTTTTTTAATAAATGATGATTTTAATTAAAAATTAAATTTCACATATTTAGAAAATTATTTTCAGAAAATGGAGTTAATTTTTGAAGTATACACATTGAAAAATATTTAAGGTGGGTTTTGGGGATTTTTTTAAAATACCTGAATTTCTGGGAATAGTATAATACAGTAATTTAAGGTATATATACATTATAAGATAAATACACTATTCCTTGAATCATGAATTATGTAAGAACCATAATATAGAAATTACCTTCATTATTTTAATATATTGGATTATAATTCTAAAACTATTCATATTCATGAGACAAAATAATAATCAAATGAAGAAATTATTCAAAAGACACCCCTCTCCTCCACTATAATGCCATCCCTCACCACCCCTCACCACCCCTTCTCCTCACACCATCCAAGCCTTGATACTTGTCAAAATTCTATCCAATACTCTTCCCAATACCCTCCCCCACTTCCAAGGTCTTTTATTCTCATAAAAAGACCAAAACCAATCCCCTTAAATATGTTCTCAAGGAGGAGAATTCAAAAGGTAAAAGTCCCCTTTCTTTTCTTTTACATTCTTTTCAATTTCATTTATTTTCATATCCTTACCTCAGTTACCCATTTCAATGAGATGTGATAACAACAATATCATATATATACTATAAGGTTATCATGTTAATGGAGGATCCATAATAAAACTTTTTTCTCTCACTCTTTTATTCTATAAATGAAAACATCACCCAAGCCAATTTACCGACATCATAGGTGATGCATTTTTATTTTCCATTAACACCCTAGAAGATATTAATAAAACAATAAATATGGTTTAAAATATTTTATTATACATACTATAATTTATTTATTATTCTAGATCCAGTATATATACATGATATTAATTAATTATATAAAACTTTTATATGACAATCGAAAAACCACCTAAATGGTCAAAACAATTATCACTAAAGTTCTATCTAACAATTAATCATCATTTATTGAATAAAAATAATATATAATAACATTAAATATTTTTCATGTTCATTAATAACATATAAATATAATTCTTGAAGAATATACCCATTTTATATGATATTCATTACTTATAGTCAAGTGAACATATCATGAAATCCAAGAAATAAAACGCTCACGAATGATAAAGTTAAAGTATATAACTCATCAAAAAAGGAAAAAATGAAATTAATAAAAATATAATGAATTAAATTAATTTATATAAGATTTGAAAAAACTAATTAATGAATTTAATTTGATTATCCTGAACATTAAGGAAAAGTGTATAACACTTTCGGTTATAGGTAATGGTTTTCTTCCCGAACCTCCATTTTTATTTGGGTTATGATTTATCCATCTATACACCAATGTAATTATTCATTGTTTTTATGTATTTATTATTAATTCTATATATACATTTCAAAAATATGTATCCATATCATTTCATATTTATTTTATTTTAATTACATGTTTTACAAGGCTCCCTTCTCAATTCTACCCAATACGCAAGCCCAATTAAAGGGAACATATCAATTTCATACCATTATTTAAGTAATATCCATAATATATTTTATGATACTCTTATTTTTTTAAATAAATTATTTTTTCAAGAAAATATCTAATTTTTTATTTTTCGTTTTATACAAAAAATCATGACAAATAAAAATGAATTTTCCAAAATAACTCTTCTTTTCAAAGTAAAAAGTGTATTCCTCTCAAAAATTCCTTGATGGTTTTTTGGAGTATTTTGAAGTATTTCCAAAACTATATAAAATATTCTGATATATTGATATTGAAATATAATTATTATTATCTACCATATTTTATTAAATGGTTTTTGATCAGTATGACTATTGATGTTCTATCTTGATAGCATTGATTATACTACTCAGAATGATTAGTTATTATGTTTATAGATCGGGGGAAGTTATTTATATTTCATATGTGTATGTTGTTTATGTTTAGGAAAATTCATATAAAAAATGGATTTGTATTAGTAAGTGATGAGTGAAGCCCTATATAGAACCTCGATGCATCAGTAGGTCTCATGAGACAAAACAGATATGGACTTGGTTGACACCCTGTTCATTTTTAGATATGGTTGTGGTTGAGGACTTACCATTAATTTTTAGATGTCTTGGTAGAGGACTCAACAGTAGGTTTATGAGTTCTAGAATATGAATTTTATCAATTTCATTACTAATTCACTATCCATATGAATATTTTAAAAGGATAATATCCATTTTTATGATTCATTCTCTTGTGATTGTTTTTATGGAATTATTTATTATACTTTTATTCATTCCATATTATGCTCATGTTTATGTTCTAATGGAATGTTTTATTATTAATTCACAATGCATTATTGATTATATTATATTTCATTGAATTACTTACCATTATAGAGCATATGATCACACCCCTTTCTCATGTTTTACTTTTCCCTATGATGTGAAGATGTATATTATGAATGACATTCCGAGGTAATTTAAGAGTTTATGGGTGTTCCAAATGAAATTTATATATTTTATTTCCTTTCAAGTTGTAATGAAGAATTTAATGTTTGAAATATGTCTTCCAAAACTAATAAACTATTTAGTTCTTAGGGATGACAATTCCTTGTTTATTATACCAATGTAATAAAGTAAGGCATCGACTCTGGTAAACTAGGCTTGGGGTCTTTATAGTCCGTATTATATGATGTTTCATAGAAACCATGAAACTAGATTTAGAAAAAATATAATTGGGAACATAACTATATTATATAATTTTAGGATAATCATAGAAGATCATCATATAATTCGGTTAAGGATGATATTATGTGGGTCTTCCTAGAGATACATATCTGTCTTGATACTTCTAGTGGATGTGGTTCTGAAACAAATGTACATAGGGGTAACAAATCTGACAAGGTGTCTTAGGATGACCTGTGGAAACCTGATATATGAAAACAGGAATTAATGTACATGTAGTTTGACAATCCTGGTCGATATGTTTAGGATAATTCATAAGTTCTTTACATCCCATTATGAAGGATTTAAAAGTAAATATGTCCCCCAAGAAACCATGTTTTTGGTAATGAGATTATCTATGCATAAAATTTCAATTTATGTTCAATATTTTTTGATTTTGTGATTATGTATTATGAATAATAACCTAATTTATTGTATTCCATTATTTAGAAAGGATGCCTAGTGGAAGGAAGTGGAACCATATCAATGTTCATATCCCATGTAGGTATTTCCCACCTATTAATAATAATTATAATTTTACTAGAGCTATGACTAGAGCTGAGAAACTTATAAATATACCAAGATAGCAGAATTAGGTTATGAATAATACAATTACCCATATCGATCATCCCAATCCACAACATAGAGGTTCAATGTTATACTACATTATGTGACAACATTTTCCATCATTAAATGAGACTAAAAACCCATTCATAGTTGATTAATGGATAAGCTCCACATAAGGTCTAATCCTTAAACATTACATAAACTTGAGTTAAGCAAGGAATTTCACTATATTTCACATTGAAGATCTTTTCAGTTTTAGAGATTTAGATAATTAGGCTTGATCGTATACATAAGAAAATTATTATTACAAATTATACACTTCTACTCACTATCAAATTTTTAATAAAATAAAAAACCTTTTTAAAAGAAAATGGTATCTTTCCATTCTTAAATTTCATAACTTTTACTTGATTCCATCTATGACTCTATTATACTTAAATCTAGTGAAAAAAATTTGAAAACATGGTATGAGAATAAAAATTATTAGTAAGGGATACACTAAGAAAGAAAAATTGTTAGTATGGAAAAAACATGTAAATCATGAATACTTTATCACAAGTAGTACTTTTCAACTCTATGAACTAGTAAATACAATTCACCAAATATAAGATCATTTCTTACCATTTTTAAAATCAAAATATAACATTTAAACCATATAAGTCACACATAACATATAAATGTTAACTTGGGACATAATCATTCTTAAATAGAATAACCATACAATCAACTTACACACTATAGAGACCCAAAGCATGATGTACATGGAAATTACATTACTTTTTTGGAATAGTTAATACATTAAAAAACAAACACACAAGGACTGTAATTGTTTAGTGTCTTTGGAAACTCAGAATATAATCTTCTAATCTTGGTGAAAGATCTTCAACATATCCCATAAAGATATTCCTCTTTTTTTTCTTACCTAAAACCTTTCTTTATATCCTGGGGAAAAGATAGCATATAAAGGGTGAGCTCAAATGCTCAGTATGGGTAAGCATCGAGAAAATAAAACAAACCATATACATTTGAACATCAAAACATGAACATAATATTTAAACATCAAAATCTTGAGTAATGACATAAAACATGGTAGTACATAAGGCATAGATCATAATGGATCATCAATCATGATAAAATAGCATGGAAATAAAACTTGTAATTTTGAAAAAACATTAATCACATGATATTATTTCCATAGTAGCCAAGGAATTTCTTCCAAGACCATCTTAGTGGACAAAGTCCCTTTCTAAAGCGAGTTCACTCCTCATTCCTGTCCTGTAACACTGAACCGAATTAACTTACCATTCCAGCCATGTCTATCTCATGAGATATAAATCATTACCCAATGAATTGGATGAAGATATAGGTCCCACCCATCTCATAATGAAATCATTCTTACTTGTGCCACAAAATAAACTTAAAACATTCATCATAACCCAAAGAATTAAATGAGTTTCATAAACATCATCCTATAATCACATAATCCATATAAAAAAATGGATATTTAATCATAAGAAAAGTGAAACCATGTAAATCAGAAAGACATTATACTTGAAAAATACACATATGAAATAATGTCATCTTATATGGAAAATGGTTTTGATAAAACACTTGAAATGAATTCTTGAGGAAAATATCATTTCTTCTTCAAAAACATTTTCTTTTCACAAAATTCCATGCAATTTTAAAACAAAAGTATTTTTTTGTAAATAGTAAAAAAATCTTTTAGAGGAAACTTCATTAAAATAAGTCGTTATGAAACCGTAAAAATCCATTCATGTCGTATAAGTTAAAAATAACATTCTTCTTGTACTTTTTTTTGGAAAAGACAAAAAGTACCCTGTATGGTAATAAAAAGAAAGATTCCTTACATACCATGTAGTAAAAGTAAAAAATGGGTAAAAAATCAATTTAACATACATGAAACAATTTTTAGAAAACATGTACATGGATAATAAATATAACCCCAGTAAATATTTATAAATAAACAATCTCTGATAAAAACGATATTGGAAAAGTTATCCCTTACCTTATGTCTGATATGCTTCGTATGTATCTGAACCTCTTGTATAATGATTTAAATAATGTCATTGACTAATTATAGAATCATATTCATTGTTATGATATAATATATGGTTCACTAATGACTTTATATTACCCGTTCTTTTGTAAATTCCATGTTAAAGCAGCATTTTGGGTAAAATCGTTTCATTTATCGTATGTGTTTCGACTTTTTGTTTTTGATATTATTACTTATATCCTGATTTAATTAATTCTAGAATGTAAAACATGATTTATAAATAATTTATATTCAGAATATACATATATATATATATATGATAGATCGATAAATGTAATGAAATACACCGTTCATGGAGACGGTAGGCCGTACGTATGCATGAACGTTGTTTTTGTTTCCTTATTGAATTGAATGGAATTAAGTAGATGAAATAAATATATATATACATAAATAATGTATCATTATTATGTCATATATTAAATTATTATTCATTATATATACTTTATAATCATTCATGAATGGTTAACATGGAGAATGAATCTCATCACGTCGTGGAGACGGTAGTCCGTACGTACGCACGGGCAATGATATCATTTCAATGATCGTGGAATTGTATTGAAGTGTATTTATAATATTTAAGAATCAATATCACTTTACAATAATCATATATTGTTATTTATTTTCACCATTATACCCATCCAAGTAAGGTGGCGGTCGAAAATAGATTACACCACGGCGTGGAGACGGTATTCCGTAAGTATGCACACGCGTGATTTCATTTTTCGTAGGAAGGATAGAAGGTGAAATAGGGTTGTTTCATATTTATAGTTATAGATCAGTATATTATTGATACTGATGTTATTAATTTATATTGAAACAACTAAATAAGAAGAAGTAGAAGAAGAATGAAACTTGAGAGAATCGGAAGAAAAGATTACCTCTTCTTCGACGCACCTCCTTTAAGATTCCTTTTAAGGAAGTAGAGTTGGTCTTTTGAGAAGACCAGAAACTCAAGAATGATTCTTGGTAAGTTTAGAAGATAAGTGGGCATGGGTTGGCCGAGCTTCAAGGCTCAAAAGGGTGTGAAGAGAAGAGGGAAGGGGTGCCCTTTTTATAAGGGAGGAGAGGGGCACCTTTGGAAAAACTTAAAATATTATTTTATAATAAAGAAATATTCGGTTTATAATAGCTTCAAATTGATTTATTTAGAATCTAAACTGGGGATGGGTCTAAATCCTCTCAACCAATAGGTTTTAGACATGTCTTGGTTACTATTTTAACATTATATTTTATATTTAACTCTAAGTTAAATAATTTAGCTTTTACTGTGTCTTCTTGTTTTCTTACACAATATGGTTAATAAACATACTATAACAAGACAAAAGAACCCAATTTGGTTCATTATTAATATATATAACCTTATCTAAGTCATATGGCCGAACCATAGATTTTTAAGAATATTATAACAATTAATAATATAATATTTGTTTTAAAAACTATTTTATGTCAATTTTGACAATATTTGGTAATTGATTTTTGTGAAAATCATAACAGAATTATTAGTTAGAAAAAATATAATTAAATCCATACTAACATGTCATATTAACCTATAAAATTAGTTTAATTTATAAAAAGTCTCAAATTAAATTTATTTGGGTATTTATAATATCAATTATTTTAATATTTCATTATTTAGGTAATTACTGCATCACCATTGTGTCATAAATAAATTATCTTTTTTAATGTCTAAAAATTATAAATAAAATATAATTACTTAGTAAATCCTTTTATCTTTCTAATGAATATTTATAGTTGAATTTATCGTATTTATAACCCTATATTTTAAATGTTTTAGTTATTAAACATTGATTTTAACTATTTTAACTCCTTTTTAAATAAAATAATAATAAATGTCCTAATCTAATAAAAGTAGACCTAAATGATAATATTATATTCATTAGTTTGTTTTTGGTCGAATTATACTTATCCAATAGAATTATAACATGTGCTAGGTAATAATAATATCATTTTTACCCTAAATTACCCTATTTACTTTTAACTGTGGTAAATAAAAGTAAAAAGTTACTATTCACAAAATTTATTTTTATCTTATTGACCCAAATTTTACTCCTTGATATTAACCATGTCTCTTTTATTTTTGAAATTCCACTCGTAGAAGTGATTAAATGAAGTTTTATGTAAAATCTCAAATTATCCTAGGAGGTGGGTAAAAGACGGTGAAAAGTTCAATAAAATTTTCATATATCTAAAATTATTATAAAATGACTCCAATGAATTACTTTGAACTTATATAGGTTTTATGTATCAATTTTGACATAAAATAAATTTAAATAAAATAAATAATTATTTAAATAAAAAGTCGGTTTTTAAATAGTAACCCAGTGTTTTCACTATTCATCAAAAATTGAATGTTTTCGGAAAAATACCAAAAATTCACCCTAGGGTAATTTCGATATTCTGAATCAAAAAATGAAGTCAATTTTGAAAGATATAATTTATAAAATTTCAAAAAGTGCGTATTACTATTCATAACGGCTAGTTAATAATAATATTATAATAATATCTCGTTTAGTGAAACTCAGTATTGCATACTACACACGCTATCAAAGAAGGTCTTGATTGTGTGTAATGCAAGCCAAGTCAAGGCTGCATGTAGTGAAATCTCTGTTTGGTGTTGCATATAACATAATCAAAACTTATTTCATTTAAACATTAAACAAAATCAATACTTAATGTTGCGTAGAATAATTTCTACAAAACGAACTTGAAATTGTGTGTAACACGAGCCAAGAATAGTGTTGCGTATACGATGTTGTGTATAGATCAAGTTAATTTTGGTGTCGCATACAACACAAGACATCAATGAAATTAAAAATAATAATTCTCATAAAATCTCGGGTTGTTACATTCTACCCCCCTTAAAATGAATTTCGCCCTCGAAATTCGTCGGGGTTATAAATAGTTTACTACTTGAAAGTTTCTTTCATAGAAACCCACATCATAAAAAGGAATACTAAAACTTAATTTTAAAAAGTAAAGTAATAAATGTAACAGTTACCCAGATTAACTCATCACTGGGTTTCCACATAGGAGAACATAGGTGGAAATATGGATATGGAAGAAAAATCTAACCATCAAGTTCTGATGGAGAGTGGTAAAGAACATGGCTATGAAAAATCCAACAATCACAAAGCCATAAATTTGTGATGATTTAATGTACCATATGATTCATCAGATATGAGAGCACTCGGAAAACATTTTTGGTATTCAAGATCATTTCCCTAAAGTTGAATAATTTTTGAATTAAAAGAAATACTTATTTTGTACAATCTCAATGTTTCTCATGCCTCGAACAATTTCCACTTCATCTCTTAAAGAAATGAAGTTGAATTTGTCTTTCGTGAAGTGTTAGCAGATCATGCGATAGAATGATAGGTCATTCCATCTACCTCAAACATAGGGTTAGAAAAACATATATACATAAGTCCATATATAGTGAGATTAATCAGATATGGTTCCAAAATAGACTTATACTTCATCTATCATCCTGCTTAATAAAATAAAACTAGTTTCTACTAACCAGGGACTTCCTGTAGGCCAGTGGTAGGTGATAAAGGCCTATCGCACTTCAGTTGTGGGTTTGATTCCTACAGCCATGTCTGACGCGACTGGTTGTCGCCCGTTCTTCATGTTGTCCCTTTTCTTAAACTACACTATTATAACATTCTATCAATAATATTGAAAAAGGTTCTAGCCTTAAACAATACTAACTTATGTTCAACATAATTCATTCCAATATTTAGGCTTATCTAAAATACTTCTGTCCAAGCTCATAGTATAAAGAAAACAATTACTAGAAATGTCATCTACCAATCATGTGAATACCATCATTTATCCCCCATATATCATACGATATATCTTGTTGGTCACATTCCAAACATGTGAATACCTTAATCACGTATTCTCTTGAAACATAAATTACCAAAGAACCTTAGTGAAAACTAGAATTCTATCAAAAGTTAATTCTTTCCACATACCAAAATCGCAAAAATTCTATATACTCAAAACATGATATCACATTGTCCTTACATCAGTCATGAGCTCAATAAAACTATCAAACATCTCATTATCTCCTTATCCCTTCATTATGCGAATACCATCTACTTTCCAAAAATATTACAATCGCTTTTCATGGTTACCGGTACCATATAATTATTGAAATCTAATACATAGATATTCCAAAATTCCACGATTCCATAAATGAGATTCCATGATACTATTTTGAAATCCCATTACATAAATACTTAATAATTACACAACATAATTGTCATACTCAACATCACAAATAGTGATCGCATGTGACTTCCCTTTATCCTTTTCCTTAAGTGGTTGTTCATGTTGATTAGCATTAACCCTTGGATTAGGGTATTGATTAACATAATGCCCCATTTCCTTGCACTTGAAGCATTGAAGTGTTGGTGGTGCATTCTCTGCCGTCTTTTCTTTATTCACATCATTAGCAACCCATTTTCAATTACTTTGACACTCAGCCGCTCGATGACATTTTTTTCCACACTTAAAACATTTTCTAGTCCCATTAAGACAATCTCCACCATGCTTATTTCCACACTTTGAACATAAAGAAACATTCATCTTTTTTTTCACCATTATTCTGAGATTTTTCCTTGAACTCCATCTTTTGTTTCTTGTCAAAAACATGAGATGGATATGTTACACCAATTTCTAGTTCTACCTTGATAGAACGACGCACAATTTATTCATAGAGACGGAAGTCTCTTATAGTTAATGACCCTCAAAGACTTGGTTTTAAGCCACTGAAAAATCGATCAACTTTAATTTCAGGTTAGATGATAAAACCAGATGTATACCTTGCAAGTCATGTAAAATTCACTTCGTATATACAAACATATTCATCATCATTATTCTTAAGCTCAAGGAACTCCTTTTCCATCTTTCTTCGAAGAATACAAGGGAAGTACTTATTGAAAAACAAGTTCTTGAACTCATCCAATTCCATGGATTCAATTTTATCTTGGGGCCTTGTATTCTTAATTAGAGTACACCACTGATCTGATTCACCTTCTAAACGGTAAACAACTAGAATGACTTTATCATGTTCCAAACATCAATGTATGGAAAATATCTTTTCAATGGTACTGATCCATTGTTCAGCAAAAAGTGGATCAAAATACCCATTGAAAGAAGGTGGACATTGCCTCATGACGGACTCAATAGAATATTGTTCCCTTTTCTCATCATTTGAAAATCCAGAATGATTCATATCTTGTATAAGTATAACAATAATATTTTTCAATCCATCTCCCATCGCATTTTTTTAAGGAGTAAAATCATTGCATTGTCCATTACATTGATCAACACGGTTCCTTCGGGTTCCAACCATTGTCTAAAACCCAAAAAGAATAGTGTGAGATGCAAAAATCATGCTAGAGAAAACAACATAATAAAGGGGGATTACCTTAAATATATAACATCTTAGGGTAAATT
Organism: Viscum album; assembly: GCA_963277665.1. Taxonomy (NCBI): domain Eukaryota; kingdom Viridiplantae; phylum Streptophyta; class Magnoliopsida; order Santalales; family Viscaceae; genus Viscum; species Viscum album. The sequence continues at coordinate 1,082,960,753 of OY728159.1, forward strand.
CTATGATTGTTACCATAATTCTAGTACTATAACCTATATTTATACTTAACCTTAAGGACATCCCTAGACACACCTTAGAAATATCTCTAGGGATCTCACTACAGTTTTCACATCCTAGTTTCCAAAGGTTAACTAAACATTTCCTTTGATACCAACTGTAGAGACCCAAATCATGATGTACATGGAAATTACATTACTTTTGGGGAATACTTAATACATAACAAAAAAAGACACATAAGGACCGTACTAGTTTAATGTCTTTTCAAACTCGGAATATAATCTTCTAATCTTGGTGAAAGACCTTCAATATCTCCCATAAAGATCTTCCTCTTTTTTTTTCTTACCTAAAACCTTTCTTTATATCCTGGGGAAAAGAAAGCATATAAAGGGTGAGATCAAATGCTCATTAAGGGTAAGCATGGAGAAAATAAAACAAACCATATACACTTGAACATCAAAACATGAACATAATATTTAAACAACAAAATCTTGAGCAATGACATAAAACATGGTAGCACGTAAGGAATAGATCATAATGGATCATCAATAATGATAAAATAGCATGGATATAAAACTATTAATTGTGTAAAATAATCAATCACATGATATTATTTCCATAGTAGCTAAGGCATTGCTGCCAAGACCATCTTAGTGGACAAAGTCCCTTTCTAAATCGAGTTCACTCCTCGTTCCAGTCCTGTAACACTGAACCAAATTAACTTACTATTCTAGAAATGACTATCTCATGAGATTTAAATCATTACCCAATACATTGGAGGGAGATATAGGTCCCACCCATCTCATAATAAAAATCATTCTTACTTGTGCCACAAAATAAACTTAAAACATTCATCATAACCCAATGAATAAAATGGGTTTTATAAACATCATCCTATCATCACATAATCTATATAGAAAAAATGGATATTTCATCATAAGAAAATTGAAACCATGTAAATAATAGAGACATTATACTTAAAACATATAAATATGAAATAATTTAATCTTATATGGAAAATGGTTTTGCTAAAACACTTGAAATGAAATCTTGAGGAAAATATCCTTTCTTCTTCAAAATCATTTTATTTTCATAAAATTCCATGCAATTTTAAAAGAAAAGTATTTTGTTGAAAATATTCATATAATATTATAGAGTAAACATCATTGAAATAAGTCATTATGAAACCGTAAAAATCCATTCACACCATATAAGTTAAAAATAACATTCTTCTCGTACATTTGTCGAAAAAGTCAAAAGTACCCTGTATGGTAATCAAAAGAAGGATTCCTTACATACCATGTAGTAAAAGTCAAAAATGGGTAAAAAATACTTTAAACATAAATGAAACCTTTTTTATAATAGAGGTACATGGATAATAAATATAACCCCAGTAAATACTTATGAATAAACAATCTCAGATAAAAACGAGATTCGAAATGTTATCGCTTACCTTATGTCTGATATGATTAATATGTATCTGAACCTCCTGTATAATGATTTAAATAATGTCATTGACTTATTATAGAATCATATTCATTGTTATGATATCATATATGGTTCACTTATGACTTTATATTACCCGTTCTTTTGTAAATCCCACGTTAAAGCAGTGTTTTGGGTAAAATCGTTTCATTTATCGTACGTGTTTCGAATTGTTGTTCTTGATATTATTAGTTATATAATGATTTAAATAATTACAGAATGTAAAAAATGATTTATATATAATATATATTCATCATATGCATATATATATGATAGATCGATAAATGGAATGAAATACACCGTTCATGGAGACGGTAGGTCGTACGTACGCATGAACGATGTTTTTGTTTCCTTATTGAATTGAATGGAATTAAGTAGATGACATAAATATATATAAACATAAATCCAGTATCATTATTATGTCATATATTTAATTATTATTAATTATATATACTTTATAATCATTCATTAATGGTTAACATGGAGAATGAATCTCATCGCATCGTGGAGATGGTAGTCCGTACGTACGCACGAGGGATGACATCATTCCCATGAACGTGGAATTGTATTGAAGTGTATGTATAATATTTAAGAATAAATATCACTTTACAATAATTATATATAGTTGTTTATTTTCACCATTATACCCATCCATGTAAGGTGGTGGTCGAAAAAAGATTACACCCTGCAGGGGAGACGATATTCTGTACTTACGCACATGCGGTGATTTCGTTTCCTGTAGGAAGGATAGAAGGTGAAATAGAGTTGTTTCGTATTTATAATAATATATCAGTATATTAGTTATACTGATGTTATTAATTTATAGTGAAACAACTAAAGAAGAAGAAGTAGAAGAAGAAAGAAACATGAGAGAATCGGAAGAAAAGATTACCTCTTCTTCAACGCACCTCCTTTAAGATTCCTCTTAAGGAAGTAGAGTTGGTCTTTTGAGAAGACCAGAAGCTCCAAAATTTTTCTAGGGAAGTAGAGAATAGAAATTGGCAGGTGTTGGCTGAGCTTCACGGCTCAAAAGGGTGTGAATAGAAGAGGGAAGGGGTGCCCTTTTTATAAGGGAGGAGAGAGGCACCTTTGGAAAAACATAAAATATTATTTTATAATAAAGTAATATTCAGTTTATAATAGCTCAAAATTGATTTATTTCAAATATAAAGTGGGGATGGGTTTATATACTCTCAAAAAACAGGTTTTAGACAGGGTTAGGTTACTATTTTACCCTTATCTTTTAGATTTAACTCTAAGTTAAATAATTTAACTTTTACCGTGTCTTCTTGTTTTCTTACACTATATAGTTAATAAAAATACTATAACAAGCCAAAAGAACCCCATGTGGTTCATTATTAATATATATAACATTATCTAAGTCATTTAGCCGAACCTTATATTTTTATGAATATTATAAAAATTAATAATATAATATTTATTTTAAAAACTATTTTATGTCAATTTTGACACTATTTGGTAATTGATTTTTGTGAAAATCATAACATCATGATTAGTTTGAAAAAAGTTAATTAAATCAATACTAAAATGTCATATTAACCTATAAAATTATTTTAATTCATAAAAAGTCTAAAATTTCATTTATTTGGGTATTTATAATATCAATTATTTTAATATTTCATTATTTAGGTAATTACTGAATCACCATTGTGTCATAAATAAATTAAATTATTTAATGTATAAAAATTATAAATAAAATACCATTAGGTATGAATTTTTTTTATCTTTCTAATTAATATTTATAGTCGAATATATCTTATGTATAACCCTATATTATAAATGTTTTAGTTATTAAACATTGATTTTTACTATTTTAACTCTTTTTAAACAAAATAATAATAAATGTCCTAATCTAATCCAAGTAGACCTAAATGATAATATTATATCCCTAAGGTTGTTTTGGTTGAATTATACTTATCCAATAGAATTATAACATGTTTTAGGGTAATTATAATATCATTTTTACCCTTAATTACCATATTTACTTTTAACTGTGGTAAATAAAAGTAAAAAGTTACTATTCAACAAAAATTATTTTTATCATATTGAACCACATTTTACTCCTTCATATTAACCATGTCTTTTGGATTTTTGAAATTCCATTCACTGAAGTGGTAAAATTAAGTTTTATGTAAATTTTCAAATTCTCTTAGGAGGTTGGTAAAAGACGGTGAAAAGTTCGATAAAATTTTCATATATCTAAAATTATTATAAAATGACTCCAATGAATTACATTGAACTTATATAGGTATTATGTATAAATTTTGACCTAAATTAATTTTAAATAAAATATATAATTATTTAAATAAAAAGTCGGTTTTTAAATAGTAACCTAGTGTTTTCACTATTCATCAAAAATTGAATGTTTTCGGAAAAATACTAAAAATTCACCCTAGGCTAATTTTGATATTTCCAATCTAAAAATGAATTCCATTTTGAAAGATAAAATTTATAAAATTTCAAAAAGTGGGTATTACTATTCATAACAGCTAGTTCGTAATAATATTATAATAATATCTCATTTAGTGAAACTCGGTATTGCGTACTACACACGCTATCGAAGAAGGTCTTGATTGCGTGTAATGAAAGACAACTCAAGGTTGCATGTAGTGAAAGCTATGTTTGGTGTTGCGTATAACATAATCAAAACTTATTTCATTTAAACATTAAAAAAAATCTATACATAATGTTGTGAAGAATAATTTCAACAAAATGAACTTGAAATTGAGTGTAACACGAGCCAAGAATAGTGTTGCATATACGGTGTTGCGTATAGAACAGGCTAATTTTGGTGTCCCTTACAACAAAAGACATCAATGAAATTAAAAATAATAATTCTCATAAAATCTCGGGTTGTTACACACACATATCACACTTTGAAATAGAATAGCCATACAGCTGACTACCATACACAATGCATTAAATGTTATAATGTAACCACTCATCCATGGTTTATCACAGAACCATCCATCATTGGTTTACCATGTAACCAACCATTTTTGGTTTAACACACAACCATATGTCAAATGTCCATGTACCATTATATAATCATAATGCATAAAAGATTGAAATTATCAAAATTTCACTCATAAAATTTCACATTCAATAACAAGAAATCATTTCAAGATATTGAAATAGTCAATCCACTTTAAAAACAAATTCAATACCAAACCACCCAAAAATGGAATAATGTATTTCTATTCCTTTTAAAATCATTAAGGCTTATAATGGAAGCAAAATATCAAATAACAGTTATGGTGGCGGAGAAGACATTGTCACAGCATTTGTTAAAAACATTCCTTTTTTCAATTAGTAAAATGATTTGTAGAAAAAATATTCCCTTTGAATTAAAATTCAAAAAGGGTTTATCATACACCATATAAAATATGGTTTTATATAAATAAAAATATGCCTCAATGAAAGGAGATTGAGAGGATGTCACTTACCTTGAGTCTGACTTGTCTCGTTCATTCTTTAATTTCATGAATTATAAACTTAGGTTAGTTTCTAATTTCTTCAGAACTTTTTAAAGTTTATCATTAATTTTATATCACTTATTACCATGTTCTAACAAGTAGTTAACTATTTGGGTTCATATTGGACGTTTTTTTTAAATTCGGTACTCGAGTCAAAAATGAAATTGTTTTGATGAAAATTGTCCATACAGTCATAAGTACATTATATCCAGAGTGATATTATTGATTTAAAAATCATATATATCTATTACATATGTATTTATAATAGTCTATAACATTTTTAGATAAAAAATGAAATTCACCATTCATGGAGACGGTAGGCCGCACGTATGCATGAACGCTACTTTCATTTCTTTGTCATATTAAAGGAATGAAAACTAAATGATACAAAGGTATATTATAACTACATTATTATATCTATGTTATATATGTTACATAACTTCATTAACTTTATCCTTTACACATTCCATGTATGTCATGAATGAGTCATATCACTTTCATGGGGTGGTAGTCTACACTTACTCAAATGAAATTATCGTATGAAAACATTAAGGAAAGAATAAAGGCTTGTTGTAAATAAAAATATTATAGAGTAATAGAGACAATATAAATATAATATATATCATATATAAATACATTTACTTTATAATGTCCACCATGAGAGGTGGTAGGGGAAAATTGAACAGTCATCATTTTGTGAGACTGTAGTTCACCGTACACTGAAATAGTATGTTCTATATCTATTAGATGGAGGAGTGTGTAAGTGTAGTTCAAAACCAGTATATATAAAAATCCTAGTATATTTTGGATACTTTTTTATATAAAATAATGGAATAAATATAGTTTAGGGGGTTGGATAAGGAAAATAAAGGAATGGATCTTGAGAGAAGATGTCACCTCAAAATCAGGTAACTCCTTTTGATTTGAGCCAAAAAGGTTTTTTTTGAGTTGCCTTCTACCCAAGGTATGGATTCTAGGAGTAAGGAAGGGGATTTGGGAGATTATTTTAGCAGAGTTTGGATGATCCAAGTGTCTTGAGAGGTGTGAGTTAGTGGGTAGAGGTGGTGGCCTTTTATAAGAGGGAGGAGGGATAGTTTATGAAAGTCTTGAAATATAATTTTATTATAAATTGATTTTCGAATTATAAGAGCTCCAATGTGATATATTTAGATTTTAAGTTGTGTATGGGTCTAAATAATCTCAAAATCTAGGTTTTATGCATGTTTATATCGCAAATTGAACCATATTTTTTGGATTTAACCCTTAGTTATATAAATTAACTCTTACCAAGTATTCTTGTATTTTTACACAATATTGTAAATATAGTTACTATTAAATGTTAATAAAACATCAAGTGGATCATTAATGAGATTTCTAACATTATATAAGCCAGCAGGACGAATATAATATTTTTATAACTATTATATCTTATAATAAAAGAGTATTTGTTTTAATATCTCATTTATGTCAATTTTGACACTATTTAGTAATTGATTTTTGTTAAAGTCATAAAAACATGATTCTTTAAAAAAAATACATTAATACAAATATAAAATGTCATAATCATCCATAAAAATTGTGTATGGATTCAAAAATCTCATATTACAATAATTTTAATATTTATAAGATCATTTATTTGAAGCTTTCATTAATATGGTAATCACTACATCATCATTGTGTCACAAGTAAATTTATTTATTTAATGTATAAAAATAATATATAAAATAACATGATGTCGTAAATTTTTTAGATTTATAATTAATATTTATATTCAAAGATACCAATTATATAACCCCCCCATAAAATCTTTTTAGTAAAAAGATACATTTTATGTTGTATTTCTCCTTACATTAAATAAATTATTATAACATGTCATTATCACATCCATGTGGCTCCATGTGGTCCTAAAATAGACCCAAAGAGGAAAATGGTCAGCCATATATCATCCAATAGTATTATAAAATGTGTTAGGATAATTTCATATAATTTTAAAATTATTTTTTTGCTTATTTACCTGATTTAGCCTTTAACCATGGTAAATAAAAATAATTACTAAATTTTCTATTCATAATCTTCTAAAATAAAAGGTGCATATTTACACAATTAAGACCTTATGATTCCAAATATTTAATCCTTTTTCTGAAATTCAAAACACATAATTGGTATAAATGAATTTAAAATTAGTTCATATTTTCAAAAATAGAAAGCAGGTTTTTATGAAATAAAAACTATCAAAAGATTGACATGTCTTTATGTCCAATTTAAATGCGAAATTACTGTCAATGACCAAAATCGGATTAATTTATACCAACATAATCCAATTTCACTTTAAAAAAAATTAAAAATATAATCTAATAATATAAATAAATTATATGAAAAGGAAGTTTTGAATTGAAAGGTAGTATTTTTCACTATTCATTAAAAATGAACTTTATTAGAAAATTACCAAATATTTATCCAAAGTAAATTTTTATGTCCCGCTTCTATATAATATTTTTATTCTTTTAAATAGAACATATGAAAATTACAAAATCATGATTCAAAAATGGTTGTCCATCAAAACAATGTTAAACTACCTTTTAAAAATATTAGAGTATTTTATGGTTAAAAGTTTATTTTCCCCATTTTAATCCTCTAAAATTAATTAGAAGAAAGTAAAGACATTTAAAAATAATTGTGTAATCATAATATTTTTAGTTATTTTCATTCCCTCTAATACATATTTTGGGTGATAAATACCATTTAAAAATAATAATAATAATATTTCATTATTTTTTGGTATAACTCATTCTTGTGTGCAACATAAGATTTCAGAAAAACCTATTGTTTCGTGTCGAGTACGCTATCAAAGATATCGTACCCATTAAGTTAAAACCTCTATATAATTCATAAATATTTAATATAAAAGAAAAATTCTTATTCTATAATTACCAGGAATGCTACATTCTTCCCCCCTTTTGGAAATTGCGTCGTCAAAATTTTAAGGTTGGGCTCTGTAATTTCATTGAAATACCACATCATAAAAATAGTAAATAGAACATCCAATTTAAAATAATTAATGTGAAGTACAAAGTTCACATGAGATAAAAAATTATAGGGTTCCATATAGGAAATCATGGTTATGGAAGGGAAATCGAACTATGAAGTTCTGATTGATAGTGATAAAAAACATGATGAGGAGAAATTTAATAATCACAAAACCGTAAATATTTGATTTGTTAAAAGGTAATTGATTTTACGTAATTTAAAGAAATCACATATAGTTTTATTTATTATCCTTTTCATATAATTATGGAATTCTATGACTACTCACAATACATTCAAAAGGATATATACTTACATGACAAGTAGAGTATCATACTTTACTCAATATGCACCACGAACTCATATTTTCTCCAAATGATGAGTATTCAAGATGACTTTGTCACACCTTAATCACTATAATAAACTTATAGAGAATCACATAATCTGCAAAATATTACATATATTTCTCTAGTCTTTAAACATCATCCAAAAATAAAAAAATTTAGTACTTGAGAAATTAATTCCAGAAAAGAGTAATCCTTTATAAGAAAAAAGACTACTTTTAATCTACAAGATAAAACGGCAATACCCAAAGTTCAAAAATAACCATTCTATATATAATTGTCCATAAAATTTATCAAAATAATCCAAACAGGGATTGATGGAAAAAAATAGAAGGATTTAATCCCAAAATCATCCAAGAGAAATTTTAATAGTTATCATGAAATAACATAAATCACTATTAAAGTCTCATACCAAAATGTAATTAACCTAATCACATATTCTAAAATATAGGTCAATCATCTCCTAAAATACTCTAATTCCCTATACATCAAAAATTAAAATCATATATTATTTAAAAAATATAATTCAACAATTACTCCTCGATTAAATGCTATAGTATTCAATTTACCTTAATTATATAAAGGACCCAAAATAGAGAACATCTTCCAGGATAACATTTATCACTTAATCCCCAAATCATTTTTCTAATACAACGTATACCCATTTTATAAAACAAAATTTCCCAAAATGAACTTATTATGATTCCATAAACTTGTTAAATTAATAAAGTAAAATTCAGACTAATCCGGGACTTCACGTAGGCCAGTGGTAGGAGATAAAGACTTGTCGCACTTTAGATGTGGGTTTGATCCCCACAGGCTTGTCTAACGCAACGGGTTGTCACCCTTCTTGTGGGTTGTCCTTTTTCTGAAACTATATAATTATTAAAACATTCCCGATATGAGATATAATCATCAAAAATAAACATAACATAATTTATCCTCATGTTTATCTCATGCCTTTCATTTCTGAACTCAAAATGTAATAACCCATAATTACCTTAAAATCAAGGATCATTTAAATCCTAAATATTCTTTAGAATTATATCCACCAAGAAAAAGGTAATTGTTCCAAAAATAAAATTTTCACATAACAAACTTTAGGGTTACCCATACAAGTGAAAAGTATTCCAAATTACTCCCATCAACAAAAGATCATTAATAATTTTAAACATTTCCTCACACATAGATCTAACATAACTCTAAAGTTTCTAAAATGTAGAAATATTAATCATCCAACATTATTTATGATCCCTTAACCATGTTTTTCCAACTTATTCAGTAATAATTCTTTTATACAAACTAAATAATGAATCATGACCAAATATTCAATAATTTCAATACATAAGATATGAAATAATACATAACTTTGATTGGACATTTTTAGTTTCCCCATCTTAAATTATAATAGAATTACTTATTGGTAAAAATATTTTTTTAAAGTCCAGTTGATCCTCTTCCCATAACTTCTTCATAGGACATCCATTTTTATAATTACAATACTCCCCACATTTAAAAAATTCAATTGATAACTCAGAAAGAACTTCTTTTACTTTCCTGGAGTCAACTGAATGCTTCCTTTTTTCAATGCAAGTTTATTGCTTTATGACTTTCATTACCACATATATATCATCTCCCCATCCCATTCAAACATTTTCTTAGGTGTTTCTTTCACATACTTGACACATATTTCATTGAATGTGCATATATTTATGATTATTACCTAAAACTCCATATAGATTTGTTTCTCTCATGCATGATGCATCATAAAAATCACTATGGTTCATGTGGTTAATCATTACTCTGGATAGATGGTTTAGAATAACCATGAGATTTCTCATTGTAGCTCCCATTTCATTTGGTTTCTTATTCATTGAACCAAAACATTTTTCTTTCACATCCATTGTAACTTTGGTTGCTACTACATCCAACTATTTACTAAAACCATAAATGATAGTGTGAGTATATCTATAAAATCATCATATACTATTTTATAAAGAGGGTAAATACTAAGATATAATTATTCGTGCTATCTTAAAATCATTCAAACTATGTAAAATAACTACGAATCTTTCTAATAATATTACCACTATTGTTATATATAACTTTTCCCTTATTCTTAAATAACACCCTAACCTCTAAAGTTATCTAAGCTGACCTCTGATACCAACTATAAGCCCTATCCTTAAATATTACATTATCTTGAGTTAAGTCATGAAATTTTCTATATTTAACATTGAGGATCTTTTTAGGTTTAAAGAATTATAGAATTTGGCCATAAGTAATACATAACAACATGATTGTTAGGAAGTAGACTCCTATACTCCCTATCCATTTTTTCATAAAACAAAAAACGTTTTAAAAGAACATGGTTTATTTTCAAGTATAAACATTATAACATCTCCATGATTCCATATTTGACCCTATTATCCTTAAATCATATGAAAAAAATTTCAAAACATGGGTTGAGAATAAAAAGCTAAGTAAGGGATACATAATTAAGGAAAAAACTATTAGTCTTTCAAGAACATATAAATCATGAACACTTTATCAAACATAATACTTTTAACCTTTAAGAAGTAGTAAATACACTGAACTAAATATAAGCTCATTTCTTAACATTTTTTTAATCAAAATATCATGTAAAACCCATATAAATTACACATAAAATATAAAAGGTAACTCGGGACATAATCATACTTAAATGGAATAACCATACGGTTGACTTCCACACATATAACTCTTACAAATGGAATAGTCATACAGCTGACTTCCATACCCAATGCTTTAGAGTTTATAACGTAACCGCCTAACATTTCTTTATCACAGAACCACCCATATTTGGTTTATCATATAACCACCCATATTTGGTTTATCACAGAACTACCCATCAAATGTCCAAGTACCATTGTATAACTATAACACTTAAAAGATTGAAATTATCAACATTTCACTTATAAAATTTCATTTTAAATCACAAGAAATAATTTCAATATATTGAAATAGTAAATCCACTTTTAAAACCATTATCAATACCAAAACACCCAAAATATTGATAAGGGATTTATTTTCCTTTTAAATACATTACGTCTTATAGAGGAAGAAAAATATCAAATAATGGTTACGATAGCGGAGAAGATGTTGTCGCCACATTAGTTAAAAACATTCAATTTTGTCATTTAGTAAAATTGCTTCTAGAAACAAAATTCCCTTCGAATTAAACTTCAAAATGACTTTATTATACACTGTATAAAATAAGGTCATATTAAATCAAAATATGCCTCAATGCAAGGAGATTGAGATGAATTCCATTACCTTGAGTCCAACGTGTCTATTTCATTCATTAATTTACTAGATAATTAACTTAGGTTAACTTCTACTTGACAGAAAGAAATTTTCATGTTTGTAATTCGTTTTATATCACTTATTACCATGTTATAACAATTATTTAATTATTTGAGTTCATATCGAACATTTTCTAGATGTTCGGTACGTGAGTCAAAAATGAAATTGTTTTGGTGAAAATTGACATGTGGTCATAAGTCTATTTTCTCCAAATTGATATTATTTATTTATATATCTTATATATATATTGGTATTTATTTATAATAGTACAAAATATTTGATGATATGAAATGAAATGCACTGTTCATGGTTACGATAGGTTATACGTACACATGAACGCTATGTTCATTTCTTTTTCATATTAAGGAATAAAAACTAAATGATACATTGGTATATTATAATACCAGTATAATATATATGTTATATATGTAACAAAATATCATTAAATCAATGATTTATATGTTCGATGGATGGTATGTAGGAGTCATACCACTTTGAGGGGGTGTTAGTCCACACATCCTCAAATGAAATTATCATATTTACACATTATGGAAAGTATACAGGAATGTTGTAAATAAAAATCACAGAAACATAGTTAAAATATAAATATAATATATATCACATATAAATATAGTTCCCTAATAATGAACACCATGATAGGTGGTAGGTGAAAATTGAACAATCATTATTTTTTTAGGCAGTAGTTCACCTTACATAGGAACAATATGTTCCATATCCATTAGATAGAGTGTTTTGTAAGTGTAGGTCAAACCCTTAGATAAAAAATACTATTATATTTAGGATACTTATTTTTTTATAAAATAATGGAATAAATATAGGTTATGGTATTGGAGAAGGAAAATAACATAAAGGATCATGGATGAAGAGGTTACCTCTAAATCGGGTAACTCATTTTGATTTTAGTCAAAAGCATTACTTGAGTTTCCTTCTGCCTAAGGTAAGGCTTCTAGGAGGAAGGAAGAGATGTTGGTAGATTATTATATCATATTTTGGATGATCCAAGGGGCCTGAGAGATGTGATTTACTGGGTTGAGTTTGTGGCCTTTTAAAAGTGGGAGGATGGGAACTTTAGGAACGTCTTGAAATATTATTTTATTATAAAATATCATTCAAATTATAAGAGCTAAAAAGTGATATATTTCAAGGATATGATTATTATGGGTTCAAATAATCTAAAACAATAGGTTTCAGACAAGTTTATATCAAAAAATTAACCTTATCTTTCAGCTTTAACCCTTAGTTAAATAAATTATCTCTTTCCATGTCTTCTTGTATTTTTACAGTAAATGGTTAATACAGTTACTATAAAATTCCAAGAAAACCTCCACTAGAGAATTAATTAAAATTTTAACATTAAATAATTAATTTTCAAAATCTAAGAAATTTATGACTATTATATCATTTAATAAAAAATTAATTATTTTAAAAAACTCATTTAAGTCAATTTTGACATTATTTAGTAATTGATTTTTGTTAATGTCATAAAAAATTAATTCATTCAGAAAAAACGAAATTAACTCAAATATAAAATGTAATAATCACACATTAAATTATTGTATGACATCGAAAAGATCAAGTTAAATTTATTTTAATATTTATAATATCATTTAATATAATCTTTCACAGATAAGGTAATCACTACATCATCATTATATCATAAATAAATTTATTTATACAATTTCTAAAAAATATAAATAAAATACCATGATGTAGGAATTTTATTTATATTTATAATTATTATTCATAGTAATTGATATCAGTAATATAAACCCACCATAAAATTACTTTACTAAAAATATACACATTTATGTTATATTTCTCTTTACTTTAAATTAATTTGTATAACATGTCATTATCTTGTCCAAGTTGCTTCATGGGGTCCTAAAATAGACGTAAGGATACCCATGGTCGTCCATATCTCATAAAATAGAATTAAAATGGACATTAGGTTAATATTATATTATTATAATTTTATTTTTTACCCTTATTTAACTAATTTAAACATTATCCATGGAAAATAAAAACAATTACTTAACATAATATTCATAATGTCCAAAACAATTACCTATTTTCACAATTTTTACCTTTTTATTTTAAATATGGAATCCAATTTTTGAACTTCAAAGCAATGAATTTGTAGAAATTAATTTAAAATTAATTCATTTTCTCAAAACCAGAAAGAGGGATTAAAGAAATAAAACTATCAAAAGATTATCATGTGTTTATGTCCAATTTAAATTTTAAACTATTTCCAATTACCAAAATTTAATTAAATGATAAAAAATAATCCAATTATATTTTAAAACAAATAAAAAATATATAATCTTACTATATAAATAATTTAGATGAAATGGCAGTTTTGACTTAAAATATAGTATTTTTTACTATTTATTGAAAAATGAACTTTATTAAAAAATTACCAAAAATTTATTCAAATTAAATTTTGATGTTCCGCTTCTATATAAGAATTTTATTTTGTCAAATAGAAAATATAAAGATGATAAAAAACTATATTTAAAAAGGTTTCTTCATTAAAAGGCAGTAGAACTACCTTTTAAAAATATTAGAGTACTTTATGCTTGAAACTGAATTTATCCTTATTTTAAGCATCTAAAATTAATTAGAAGATAATAAAAACAGTTAACAATCACATTTAATTATAATTTAGTTAGTTCTGTTCATTCTTTTCAATACAACGACTAAGCGATAACTACCATTTAAAAATAATATTATTAAGTTTGCAATGTTTTTTTGTATAGCTTCGTCTTGTGTGCAATGTAAGATTTTCGAGAAACTAATTGTTGCATGATGAGTAAACTATTGAAGATAACATCCCCATTAAGGTAACACCACTATCTAATTTAGAAATATTTAATAGATAAGAAAATGGTCTATTCTATAATTACCTAGGATGTTACATTCTTTAGAGAGTATATTTATCTATTTGGGAAGTAACAAAAGGGAGAAGGTTTTCATGGTGTTTTATAATTTATGGAGGGAAGTTGATCAATGGTGGTCATTAATTAAAAAAATTGATGAGTAAGATATAAAAAATGTGTGATGAAGTTATTTTAACGAAATTTTCTAAGAAAAATATTTTCCATGTGAACAACGAGCGAATATAGAGAAGCAATTCATGATTCTGAAATAAAAAGGGGATGAGAACATTTACAAGTATAAACCCAACATTACCAGGTTAGCAAGGAGTTTTATATACTAAATATTTAATCCTAGTAGAATGATTTATCTTTTATTTTGTGGTTTAAAACCAAACCTCTGTAGGGAACTGGTCTCCCAAAACTTCTCATCATATGAAGATATAGTCTCATGTGCTATCATGATTGAGAAATAATTGTATAAGTCTTACGAATTTAATTAAAAACATAAGAATAAGACGGTGGAAGAAGAAATAATAGATAAAGGTAAGAATAAAAAAGAAAATTTTTCAATGTGTGATACTTGTAGAATGAAACACCTTGGTTCTTTCTTAAAAGTAAAAGGAGTTTTCTACAAGTGTGGTGTGAAAGGACATCATTCTAAATATTACAATGGAAAATAAGAAGTCACTAATGTTAATTTCTATAATTTTAGGGATATGGGATACTATGAATTTTTTTCCTTAGTATTGGGGAAACCTTTCCCAGATAATTCAGAGGATTTAAGGCCAATCTTATGCAATCACAACTTTAGAGGATGGTGTTTTTGATGATGTGGTGGTGTGTAATTTAATCATTTACTAAAACTCATCCCATTATTTATGTGACTCTTAATAATTTAATTCTATTATATATTCTCAGTTTTCATTGAAAATTAGACATTTCCCTTTTTATTTAATAAATTCATTATTAGTCAAAACTCTTAAGGTAAGTATCATTATAACAAGGATTTGTCGGTCAGTCCATTTTAGGACACATAAACGATTATTAATTAATGAAATCATCATCATATGTATGATTTATATTTATATGATCCTTAACATGAACTGGAATTCAAAATATTATGCAAACAATCTATTACATGAAGAATGAAGTTAAAATTTGTGAGGAACATGTAGAGTCCCATATCTTTAGAGAATAAACACCATTATCTAGTTCTCATTTAGATTTACCTCTCCTCTCTCTTCTAAATATAAATCTTGGGGAGGAAGAGAAAAAATAATCAATGTATATTCAAGTTGAATATGTACCTATTTTGTAAGAATACATTGATATATATCCATTGGATTTTTGTGGACATCCCCCATAGTGGGTAGTTGAGTTTTTTATTGATTTAATTCTTGGTGGAAGACCTATATCAATGAATATGTATAGAATGGGAACAATAATTATTAAATGTAAATAAACAACTAGTATATCTTAGTGATTGAAGATTTATTCTCTCATGTGTTTCTCCATAGGGATCCTCTTTTATTTTTTTTTTCAAAAGAAAGATCAATCCATGGCATTGTTCATTGATTATAGAGAAATCAATGCCATTACAATAAATAATAAGTATCCCCTACCTCATATTGTTGGTTTATTTGATCATCTTTATAGAGATCTATATTTTTGAAAGATTGAACTTCAATGAAGATATAATTAATTCTGTGTGAGGACGTAAGATATTCAAAAGAAATCCATTCGAACCAGGTAAGAACATTATTAGTTTATATTAATTCTATTTGGACTGACTAATTCATCCTTTTTTATAGATCTAATGAATCGATGATTCATGGAATATTATGATGATTTTGTTGTGGTATTTATTGAATATATCTTGATATATTTCAAAAGTTATGAGGACCATGAGAACCAATTGTGGGTTATTCTAGAGACTCTTAGATGAAAAGAGTTATTTGGGAATTTTAGAAAGTTTTAATTATGGATTCAAAATGTTTCTTTTGTTGGTCATATTTTTTTTGAGAATCGAATCTTATATGATCCTATGAAAACAAATGAGGTTCAAAAATGGCCTTCACCTATGAACACAACTAATGTATGTAGTTATATTTTTTAGTAGGTTATTATTTGTGTTTCTTTCAGAACATTTCCCAATTATCTAACTTGTTATCCAAGATTACTTATAAAGTGGTTATGTTTCTATAGAAAAAAAATTGAAGAATGTTTTGAAGAATTGAAGTGGAGATTAGATAATGCTATGATGTTGACTCAACCATCTAGAAATTGTGTAATTGTGATTTATAGTGGTGCATCAAATAAAGGACTTGGTTGTGTCCTTATGTAGATTTATATAGTTCTCAGATAAGCATCAGGGTGGTTAACAACCCATGAACAGAAATATCCAACACATGATCTTGAGATCACAACTGTAATCGGTTCCCTGAAAATATGAAGACACTATCTCTATGTTGAAATTTGTGAGATATACAGATCAGAATAATGTGAAATATATCTTCTCATATAAAGAAATAAACATAAGGAAAAGGATAAGGTTCGATATACTCAAGGATTATGATATTTCAATACACTACCACCTATGGAAGGAAAATAATGTAGATGATGGATTGAGTAGGAAAGACCATGATGTTCTGAATAAAACGAGGATTGAAAAGGATCTTATGTACATGAATCTAGAAAATATGGATATGGGAATTATCAAGGAATGTGACACATCATTTCTTTTGAATTTTTTTTACCAACCATATTTATTATAAAGGATTACATGTTCTTAGTCTTATTATGAGAATATTCAAAAGAAAATTAATGCTCTGAATGTTGGGAAGTTGAAGGCTTCATGTATGATGATGGAATTCTGGAATTTGGGAAGAGGGTTTTTGTTACCTCTATACCTGAGCTAAAAATGGAGTTATTGGAAGATATCCATAGGTTTAATTTTTTTATGCACTCTAATAGCACTAAGATATATAAATATTTGAATCAATATTTCAGGTAGGATAATATGAACTAGGAAATTAAAGATTATGTATCAAGATGTTTACTTTTTCAATAGGTGTTGGCTGAAAAAAACTTCCTAGAGGATTCATGCTGCCACTAACTATTTCTACATGGAAACTTGATGAAATTACTATGTATTGTTTTCACTATATTTCCAAAAACTCCAAAAACAATGATGTCATATCGGTAATTCTTTATTGACTCACGAAATCTGCACATTTCCTCACTATAGGGGCATATTTTCCACCAAAGAACCGTACATTACTCTATATTAGTTATTTTTATGACTTCATGAAGCACCTATTAAATTTTTAACTAATCATGATCCATGATTTACATCAAAATTATAGAAGGCTTTAGAAATATTTGGATACTAAGGTTCATTTGGGTACTGCTTATCACTCTCAAACTGCTCACATGACTTTCAGGTGCGAGATCATGTTTTCTTGAAATTTTATACCTAGAAAAGTGTTATATGATTTGGGAAGAAAGGGAAACTGAGCCTCAGGTACATTAGTAATTTTGAAAGTCTGGAGATAATTGAAGTTATGTATTATCATTTGGATATTCCACCTAGATTTTTGAAATTACACAATGTGTTCCACATCACTTTGTTAAGAAAGTACATGTATCATCCAGTACATGTCCTCACTTATGAAGGAATATAATTTGGACCTTATTTATCTTATTGTAAAGAGCCAATCAGGATTATAGATACTATGGAACATGTGTTAAGGAATTATAAGACTATGATGGTAAAATTATTTTTGATGAATTATAAAATTGAATAGGTTACATGGGTACTAGAAGAAGTTATGATTAAGAACTATGAAAATTTATTCATGAGGTGACATTGTGGAAATTTCAAGGATGTCTTTTTTCTAGTAGGGGAAAATGTAATGACCTCGAATTATATCAGCAAAATTTACCTTCTTATAATTATTTCATATAGTATAAATCAAAAAAATTCACTTATATAGAAAAATACAATCATTATAAATTAATAATGATTGAAATAAGAGGTAAATATAGAAGTTAAAAAACCTATGTTGATTAAATGGTAACTTAACGTTAGTAATAGTAACATGACCCTTATGAATTGTAAACTGACCAAATGAATTGTACTATCACCCATGAATGTATAAAATAATTGTCTTCATCTTAAAAGAGAAATTATGATATAATTATATCATAGTATATGTAAATGAATATTTGAAAATTAATTAATTTTTTGTTTGTATCTTTTTAAGGTATATATATTTGGTTACACTTTTATAATAAACAAAATGATTTAAAATAAAAAATAGTTTTATAAATGTATTCATTAATTAATATGTTTTTTTCCAATTATTTTATGATAATTTTATGAGACCATTGTTAATTCTTCAGAGTGTTATGAAATATTTTATAATATTAATATTGGTTTTTTTCAAATGATTGACAGTTTTAATTAAAAATTAAATTTCTAGTATTTAGAAAATTATTTTCATTAAATAGTTTTCATTTTTTTATTCTACACATAAAAAAATGGTTAAGGTTAATATGTGGTATTTTTTTAAAATACTTGAATTTTTGTGAATAGTGAAGTACAAAAATTAATGGTATATATACATTATAAGATAAATAAACTAGTCCTTGAGTCATGAATTTTGTAAGAGCCATAATATTGAATATAACTCAATTTTTCTAATATATTTTATGATAATTCCCAAGCTATTCATAGTCTTGAGAAAAAATAACAAACAAATGTATAAAATATTCAAAATACGCACCTCTCCTCCAATATAAATACCACCCCTCACCACCACTTCTACTCACACCATTCATGCCTCAAACAGTGTCTAAATTCTTCCAAATACTTTTACCAAGCCCTTCCCCCACGTATATGCTGTCTTGTTGTCATAAAATGAAGAAAACCAATCCCATTAAGGAGGTTATCAATGAGGAGAATTCAAAAGGTAAAAATCATCTTTCTTTTCATTACCTTCCCTTTCAATTGGTTGTATTTTCTTATCCTTAACTCACCTCCCCTGTCCCAGAGACATGGTAACTCTAATATCATTTATATAATGTAATTATATCATATTAATGGATTATTCATCATCAAAATATTTTCTCTCTCTTTTATTCTATAAATGAAAATATTGCATATGATGTGTCAATTTACCAACATCAGGGATGATTCATTTTCATTTAAATTAAATCCTTCAAGGCTGGTCATAAAACCATAAATATGTTCAAAAAAATATTATACATAATATAAGTTATTTAGTATTCTATAACCAGTATATATATATGATATTAATTAATAAGACACTATTATTTCGTGATGGTTGAAAATCCACCAAAATGATCTAAACGATTATCATTATTGTTATATCTAATGAATCATCATCATATTTAAAAAAATAATATACAATACCATTAATTCTTTTAGAAGTTCATTAATAAAATATAATTCCAATTCATGAAAATTATACCCATTTTATATGAACTTCATTAATTATAAACAAGTGAATGGATCAAGGAAACCAAGTAAACGAATGCTCTCGAATGATGAAGTTAAACACTATAACTCTTCAAAAAGAGGATAAATGAACTTAATAAAACAATTTTAAATCAAATTAATGTATACAAGGTTTTTAATTAAATAATTAATGGATTTAATTTTATTATCCAGGACGTCAAGGTAAAGTATAGAACACTTTCAGACATAAGGTAAGGGTTTTCTTTTCTAACCTCCATTTTCATTTAGGTTAGGATTTCTCCCACTATACACTATTGTAATTATTCATTAATTTTATTTAATTATTTTAAATTATTTATATACATTGAAAAATTATTTATGCATATCATTTAATCTTTATTTAATGGGAATTACACGTTTCACAAGGTTCCGTTTTTAATTATTCCCGATAAAAAAGCGTGATTAAAAAACATCTCAATTACATACCCACTTTCAAGTACTATACATAATATATTTTAAGATACTATTCGTTTTCTAAAATCACTAATTTTTTCATGAAAAAAAAACTGTTAATTTCTGATTTTATGCAAACAATCATGGAAAATACAAATGAATTTTTCTAAAGAACTCTTCTTTGTAAAGTAAAAAGGCATTTCTCTAAATAATACCTCAAGGAATTTATTAGAGTATTTTAATTAAAAACATATATTTAATGTTATTATATATTGAAATTTATCTCATATTATTTTAATATATAATATTTTATTAAATGGTTTATGATCATTTTGACTATGGATGTGCTATCTTGATACCATTCAACATACTACTAAGAATCACTAGTGATTATGTTTACAGATTATGGAAATATATTTACATGTCATATATATATTTGTTGTTTATGTTTATCCTCATTCATATTAATAATTCACTGGACTTAGTATGTGTTTTTTGGGTCTCTCTATAGACACTCGATACATCAATAGGTCTAATGAGGCAAAATAGATATGGACTTGGCCAAGGCCTTAACCATTTTCAGATATGGCTTTGGCTAAGGCCTTAACCATTTATGTTTAGATGTATTCACTGAGGACCTGATGGTAAGATTATGAGGATTATTATATGCATTCACTCATTATGATTAGTAATTGATTATCCATGTGAATATTCTACTAGGTTAATATCCATTGTTAAGCTTCATTCTCATGTGATTATTTGTAGGGAATTATTTATTAATCTTTTATTAATGCCATATTATGCTCAAGTTTCTGTTCTAAGGGCATGTGTTATTTTTCATTAAACATAAAATATTTTTTATCTTATCTCCTATTGTATTAATTACCCTTACATAGCATCTGATCTCACCCTTTTCACATGTTTTATTTTTCACTAGGATGAGAATATGTATATTATGAATGACTTGCAAAGATAATCTTGGCATTTATAGGTGTTCCCAATGGAATATTTATATAGTATTTCCTTTCAAGTTTTAATTTAAAGTTCATATATATATAATCTGTCTTCCATAATAACTAAATTATTCAATCCTTTGGGATTCCACTTCTTTGTTTACTATACCAATGTAATGAAGTAAGGCACATACTTTGGTCAACTAGGTTAGGGTGTTTATAGTTTCTCTCTCTATTAGGTTCCCTACATCTAGGTCGAGAATATTGTTCACATTCATTTGTTCAATTTTATTTTGGTTTTTTTGGTTCCTATTGATTATTTTTATACTCATCCATGAATGAGATTTTCCCACATATGTTGTGTCTTTTGAAGACTGTAGACCTTTCAATAGAGTCCACAGAGGACCAGAGGAATGTATAGCATAGTGAACTAGCCCGACCGAGGTTTTTACCAGTGCTACGATGATGATATTTCTAGTAGTTTCATCTAACATTGATCCCATCCTTTAGAGTTCATTGGACTATTTTACAATTCTTTTTTGATGGGTTCCTATTTTTCACTTTATGCATTCATTACTTCGGTTGTACATTGGTTTGAGATAGATGTATACATGCCTTTTAGTTTTCTAGATTTTTTATAATTGGAATGTTTTATCGATGTGTTTTTGGGTGTATGAATACATGTCAATTAGTAAAAGGACTCCTTGAGTTTAGTTATGCCTTCAACGCTTATCTCCACCCCTAACCTATGCAGGCAAGCTTGTGGTAGTCGTGTCTCGAGCCCTAGCTTGGGATGGGTCATGAATGATTTGTATTAAAGGAAGTTCATTCATTGCTATTTTTTAATGTATCCCCTTAATAATATTTGGTTGAGTTTTTAAGAACCAATTTTATGGTGTTTTTAGGTATCCTATCATTCTAGAGGTTCTAGTATTGGTGCGGAAACTGATGTATCCACTCACCAGGACTCTAATAACCTGCCCTTAAACACTGTATATTTGGACCCTGGTCATAGGGGAAATAAATGGTGCATGAATCATATAGTACTGGGTTTTGGGTTTTACTTATCTTTTGAGTCTTCTCTACACATATACTATTTGACCGTAGTGTGTGTTGATTTTATTTCAGGATGCCTCAACGAAGACATCTAGATAGGGTTCCATGGTCGGATTATGGTGATGATCCACCCCATGATGAGGCTTCAGTGCAAGGCACTAGTGCTTAGATGGTACCTCTGGGTGGTCATCCATTTGAACCACCACCCATTGAGTGTAAAGTTGTTCTAGTAGTGCAGGATGAGGATGCATGTAGGGTGAGTGCACTCCACAAGTTCTAGAGGCAGTGACCTAGGAGGTACTAGGGGGATCTAGACCCTAGGTAACAGATGATTGTCTCGGAGTATTTACATATGTTTTTCACCTTTTAATAACACCAATTATCATATATTAGTCCTATAAATGAGCATTATGCATGTTTAAGTTAGGATATATTGGAGTTTAGTGATGGATTCCCATGATGAGGTGATTGTCACATGGTAGTGTTTGAGAGACTCTTTAGAGAAGAGTTATACCCACCTGAATTGAGTTTGGTCTATATTTTGGAGATTCTAAAGATTTTATAGGGTAGAATGTCTATTGAGGAGTATCTGGAGAGGTTCACAGACCAATCATATTACTCCCTAGAAATGGTGAGATACCCATTCATCAGAGATCAGACCTTTGAGTAGGAAATCCACATAGATTTTAGAGCTTGTGTGGCCTTATTCTTCCTTCCCTATTATCTAGGGAAACATGATTGATCTATATTCATAGAGAGATTCCTGGCTGAGGGATAGGAGAATGTGGCCCGCAATAGTGGTCACCAGGCTAAGGTGTCTGCAGTAGTGGGAATATGAAAGATGACTGGATAGTGGGATAGGAGGCATACCCATTCTTAGGATGAGGTTCATGGGCGTTTTTTGCATGAGAAAAATTAAGAACTGAGTCTACTATAGTAGAGGAAGTGTTACGCTTATTCCAACTAGGGACATCTTGATAGAGATTGTCCAACCCATTGTGTATTTTAGAGGGAGCAACTTAATAAGACACCTTGGTAGTGGCAGTTTTTGGAGCATATTGTTCCATGATATGGAGGATGAGGTAGAGGAGTTGGGATGGATGTAAGAGGTGGTAGGTGGTTTTAGGTGTTCCCACCACCACCACTAGGTGGTCCATAGTAGGCTCAAAGAGCCAGAGGATGCTGGTGAGGCCAACTAGAATCCATAGAGTCCTATGACCCAGAATCTATGGGGATGAATACATGTATTCTTCATGTCCTTTTTTACTTTATGTAGTAGTATTGATTGAAACTATTATTAGGTACTCTTTTTATTTCAGCTTTTTCTTGAGGTTTTTCTGGGGTGTTTTGGGGAATCAGTAGAACCCTATGTGGATGTTGTTCATCATAGCATTAGATTCATAAAAATAAGGGTACCTCCACTACTATGATTCATTTTTTGTGATGTGAGTAAAAATAATTAGGTTGATTTAGTGTTTCCCAAAGTATATAGTATTGAGGTGTGGTGGATGATTCCCTCTGACTTGAGTTTCCAGGGATTGTAAATCATGTTGTTGGTGGTGATAAAATCCCTAGTATGACCTAGTTGAGGGTTTTTGCAACCCTTTTTTGTTGATTAGTTCCCTCAGGCAATTGCTGTTGGATGTGTACGTGAGACTCCCAAGGAGGATTTGGCATAGTTTGATGTATCTTTGGACTCATGAGGAAATGGGATGCTTCCCCCCCTAGAGATATGTTTTTGTGATGTGACCAAAAACTATGTGGGAGAGTTAGTGCCACCCAAAGTGGAAAATGTTGACATGAGGTGGATGAGATCCTTTTTCTTGTGTGTTCAGGGTGGTGTTTCTAGTTTTTCTTACTCTCTTTCTAGGTGGGATAAAGAAACATGGTGTATTCCATGTGCATTTCGTGTCTAGATTTTCAAGGTTGGATGAGTCTAATATCATGTTTTGTTCATTGGTACCTTTTCATGCTTGGATCAACCTTGAATTAAAGGCATTTGAAGAAGTTGTAGTTAATTACATCCAGGTGAAGAAGTGAACTATTGGGTGTTATCAATATCTACATCAGGTTAGTGAGGTGGTGTACGGCTAGACCCTATGATTACAAAGGGACTATGGCTCTTAGTGATTTTTCACATGTCACTACTGAGGAGACATGTGTTCACGTTTTACATAGTGTTGACATTTCATAGTTTTACGAGAGTATGTTTTTCCTTGTTGGTTCCCCTAAGTGCATTCATAGAATCAGAACGGGAACCCCTGTTGAGATCCCTGGTGTGGAAATTCCAGTGTAGAGCTCCGTTCATTTTCTATGTGCATAGATTTTTTTTCTTTTCTCAGAAGAAAATATATAAAGGCTATAGTGATTTAGTGTAATAGGTTTTTACATATAGGACATTGGAATATTTTAAGAATATTTACAAATCCAGTCACTCAGATGAAATGGGAATTCAAGGCACGAAGAGCCTCAGCATGGTGATTTCAAAAATATTAAACATATTTTTTCACATGCAAGCGGTTTCAGAAGAAAAATAAATAACTTCTAATAGGATACTTGGATAATAAAAATAAGGATGTGGTTATGTTCAAAACATTGTTTTTACCATAGTATTGACCTAAATTCATCTTCTCTAAGAGATTTGTTCAGGGGAGTTTTGGTGATCTAGCGTAAAAAGGGGAGTTAATTGATTTTAATTGGTTAAAAATAAATTATGCCCCCCCCTACAACCATTGGTCTGTACCAAACAAGTAGGAGGAACCCCTCATCTTCTCCCTCATTGGTCGATGGAAAAAAATGAGCCAAAATAGAAGTAATGACGCATTTTTTATCCCAGTTTCTGGCACTGGTAGTCATTAGATCAAGGATCAGCATAATCTAGGTGTTATTATTCACCCGAATCTTCATCATTTAACTCTAGAGGTAGTAGGTTTTGAGTTTTGGTCACAATACCCTTTGGTTCACTTTTTATTGTTTTAAGAGCCCAAATACAATTTATAGAGATCCCTCATATGTCAATCTACAAGATTTTGGGTAAACTGGGGAAAATTGGGAGATTTTGGAGGTGATTCCTGACTAGAATTACCATTTACATGGTGTGTAGTATAGTGAGACATGTTTTTTTGTCCCTTACTATTCACGAAAAATTATTTTTGGGGTCTATAAATCGTGTATCGAGGTTACATGCCTTGTAGTGACCCAAAATGTGTAACCATTAGACATGGCCCAGGATAACCATGTAAAAGTATACGGTCTTGTATAATTACATGAAAACATTTAATGGACATGAAAAAACCACACAACCATGTGTCCATTTATCCCAATAATTCCATGTAGTATGGGATTCACGGTGTGTAAGGGACATGGCTAGTCAGGTCTTGTGAAGGAACAACATGTCCAGAGGGCCGAGTGAAGTTGGACATGGTGTTTACCTAGTTTACAAAATATATACCACTACATGGGTTAGAAATTTTTTATAAGGATACAAGGCCAGGTGGCTAGGTGGTTTCACACATCATGTGATCCTCAATGCATTCCTTATAATCCTTGAGGATCTTATTGAGATCGTATGCCTTCTGTATCTCCTTCTCTACAACTCAGATTTAGGCTTCTGAGTAGCCTATCCTGAGTTGTTTACCATATATAATGTAATGGTAGCCTCCATTTTGACCTAAAATATGCGAGGTGGATTAATTAAAGATTGATTCTTTGGTTTCAGTTCTTAACCAATGTCATAGATCAGTGTGGTTCATAATAGAGATGTTGGTACTGGTACCCTCCCCCCCTTACAACACTAGGTCATAGGTTCCTGAAATTCTTTTTATAGTTTTAGAGTGCTACTATATTTTTCTAGGGTGTGGGAACTCCATAATTTTATCTTATGTTGATCAGTTTCACCCATATTGTATTAGGTTATGGGTCCTCTATCTGTGGAGTTGGTACTCTGATGCCGTGTTTGGGTGTGAGTCCTCCAAACATGACATATCGATATATTGGGTACTCCCCTATTGTATTAGGGAATGAGTCCTATATCTATGGATTCTGAACACTTATGTCATTCCAGTGTAAGGTTCCTCCATATGTGTTGTTATTGAAGATTAGGTACTCTAATTTCATACTATGGAGTGGGTCATCTAGCCCAGGGTCGGTACTCCACTATCGTGTGGGGGGTGTAGGTCCCCCATATTAATTGAGCTAGATGAGTGGAACTCCTCTATCCTTCTAGGGTATGGGTCCTCTAGCCAGAGAGTGTTACATACCACATCATGGGTGTGGGTCCTCAATTCTTTTGAGTGGTACTCTCCTATTTTACTAGGGGACATGTCCTCTCATATAGTGTATTACTCCCTCATCCCTAAGTAGTAGCGGGAATAGGGTACTCCATTGGAGTTAATTCTCCCTCAGCTATTGAGTGCAGTTATGAGGAGGAGGCCTATCCAGTAGTTATGTGTGATTCTTGATTAGAATTTAGTGCTCCCTCGAAGGACTGAGGTGTGGGATACTACATAATAGAGTGAAAAAGGTTTTTCGAGTTAGTTAAGAGAAGTACTCCCTTGACTGCAGGTTAGTTACAAGGTGAAAGTCCCTCCCTTATCTCCCATTAGAGAGGTTTAATGTGGTTCATAGTTTGCAGTAGTGCTTCCACAACTGGGTTCATTTTTGGGGAGTGGGACTCTCCATTTGTGTTTCTTTATCCCTATGCATGGTGAATGTTAGTTATGGAAGGACCTCTAGTGTTGGGCACTAGATGTAGACCTAGTAGGTTGTTACCACTTGATTTTATCTCTCAGATGGGTTCCATATGGGATGGTTGAGCTAGTGGATTTTTGTCTATTTGTTTTGTGAAACCATTATATCCTTGAGTAGAATCATGTTTTTGGCTATGAGGTCGAATCCTCCTGAGACATGGAGTCTGATATGATTATATCTACATTATTTTTGGAGTCCTTACAGTGTTTTCATGTGACGAGGTTGACACCCTTATGAAATGACATGACTTGTCATGTATAGCCTAGGATAGTTCGAGGCAGATTTTTTCAATTTATTAGGATCCCTCCAGCTAGGTTGAGATGACTGTTTCATTTCAATTTCTCTATTTTGTTTTTGAGTTTTATGGGATCCTATGATGTATTTTTCTACTCACCCCTTCAAGAGATTTTCCCACAGATTTTTTTTCTTGTGTAGACCATATGACTTTTGAGGGATCCCAAAGAGGACCTAATGTAGGTGGATCCTAGTGAGTGGGAATGACTGAGGTGTTTATTGGAGTTGTGTTGAGGAGATTTTAAGTAGTTTTATTTTACATCAATCCCCTCCTTCAGAGAAGTTTTCATGGTGTAAGTTTTCTTTTGGGGTAATTTATTTTTTACTTTAATGCTTTCAGTAATTATATTTTACTTAGGTTTGGGATGGATATATGCATGAATTTTAGTTTTCCATATTTTTTTATCTCAACAATGATTCATCGAGATGTTTTTTGGGTGTTTTCATATATGGACATTAGGAAAAGAACTCATCAAGTTGAGTTATACATTTGGAGCTTGTCACTACCCCCAGGCATATAGAGGCGGTCATGGGTTAGTCACAGCTTGAGCCCCGACTTAGGTCTGGTCATGATAGTGTTTCACCATGAATGGGTAGGTTCTCATTGTAACGACCCGAAATTTTTAAATAAATTTTGTTTCCTAATTTTATGTGTTATTGTTATACTCAACAAAAATGTTTTATTTGATAAACATGATTATAATTAAAATGAGATCAGTGGGTTTTGACTATTATATAACCATCGGTCAACATGACCACTGTGAACAAAATGTTTTGATTATTGTCTCTAAATATAAGTAATCTTGGTTAATTATTATAGAAAGAAGATTCGATGGCCTAACCTAGTAGTCTTGGACCGATCGAAGCCCATCTAACAGAGCTTGGGAAGGAGGTAGCACCACTGGGCTTTGCTCTGGATCAAATCCAAGCCGAACTTCATCATGTGAAGCTGGAACGAAATCGCCTTCGTGAGAAGTTCAAACTAATAGAAATTACTACTCGAGAAATGTTGACTGAGCCGCCCCAAGCTTCTATCACCCTATCACACCTTACTCTTAGGTCCTATGCTGGTATTATAAGGGGTTATGTAACGAGACCGTAACTACCTTGTGTAATCCTTGTTTTAAATAAAAATTGGGATTTCTTCTTATGATGAAGTTTATGAATTTTGAAATGACCGGATAAATATAGTATGCATATTTTTGATGAATTTTAGAAAAAGGATATTTTAAATATGTTTATGTAAACCCTAAATAATTAAAAATGTGTAATGATTTTCAAAAAATGGTCTTCTGCAATTATGTTCAGTACTAAATTTAGAGTCTAATAAGATCAACTTGATTTTTTATGAATAGTAAATTATGAATAGTGATTTTATGATTAGGATTAGTAATATGACCAAATGGATTAGTAATATCACTTAAAGAAAGTTTTAAAATAATCTAGGCACCTTGATTAAGTAATGTGATTCAATAAAATAGTTAAATAACGGTTTCATTAATTATTATTCAAGTATTAGTTTTTTCGGGTGAATAGTGTTTTTTAATTAAAAATTTAATTAAAAATAATTAGAAAATTATTTTTATAAAAATGACTTTATTTTTGAACTCAGAGCATCGATATTATGTTATGGTAATTTTTGGGGTTTTTTCTGAAAAAAATGAATTTTCGATGAATAGTGTTTTTATTTAAAAATTAAATTAAAAATATTTAGAAAATTATTTTTATAAAATGGATTTCATTTTTGAAATCAGAGCATTGATATTTGGTTAATGTGAAATTTTGGGATTTTTCTGAGAAAGTTGAATTTTCAGTGAATAGTAAAAATACAGTTTTAGGGTTTCAGAATGTTTAATGACATCATAACGGTGTCATGATGATGTCATGATATCTTTTAAGGGTTGGCCGGCCAAGGGTGATGAATTATTGTTTTGGGGGCCCCATGTGGCCTAACTCCATGATAAATGACAAGGGAGAGCACATGGGTTTGAGAAAAGCACATGTGAGGTGTCCCTTGGCCATTAATGCCTTGTCCCCTCACTTTCCCTATAAATACCAAGCCCTCCTCTCAGCCATTCGACTCCCCACTCATTCCCAACGAATTTTTGGTCTCATTACCTCCCAAGGAGTCCTCCCAAGGTGCCCCCAAGCCCTCAAGGTCCCAACCTTTGAGGTTTAAGAGTTACATTTTAAGGTAAGGGATCTGACCCCTCTCTTTCTTTTCAAGTAATCTCTTTTATGTCTTTTCTTTTATACTCCATGTTATTATGTTGGAGGATGTTCTTTTATATTCATCCTACTGCCTATTTCATGTTCATATGATGAGAGACCCCCCTTGCTCTCATCAATTCGTTTTAAGAATGTTTAAGTGGCGCCGTTAGGCTGCCGAATTTTTAAGGGATTCTTTCACCTTCCTTGTTTTCAAGTTCTATTTTCATTCAAGTCTTTCATGTTCCTTTTTGTTATATTGGGGTATGATCTCTATATATATCATACTGGACTCTTATGTTCATATGATGAGAGACCCCATTTGATCTCTTCAATTCAGTATTTTGATGTTTTAAGTGGCGCCGTTAGACTGCCGAATTTTTAAGTGGTTCTTCACCCTTCTCGTTTTGAAGTTCTACTTTCATGTCAATTATTTAAAGTTCATTTTTGTTATATTGGGGTATGATATCTATATATATCATACTGGAATATTATTTTCATATGATGAGAGACCCCATTTGATCTCTTCAATTCAGTATTTTGATGTTTTAAGTGGCGCCGTTAGGCTGCCGAATTTTTAAGTGGTTCTTCACCCTTCTCGTTTTGAAGTTCTACTTTCATGTCAATTATTTCAAGTTCCTTTTTGTTATATTGGGGTATGATCTCTATATATATCATACTGGACTCTTATGTTCATATGATGACAGACCCCATTTGATCTCTTCAATTCAGTATTTTGATGTTTTAAGTGGCGCCGTTAGACTGCCGAATTTTTAAGTGGTTCTTCACCCTTCTCGTTTTGAAGTTCTACTTTCATGTCAATTATTTAAAGTTCCTTTTTGTTATATTGGGGTATGATCTCTATATATATCATACTGGACTCTTATGTTCATATGATGAGAGACCCCATTTGATCTCTTCAATTCAGTATTTTGATGTTTTAAGTGGCGCCATTAGGCTGCCGAATTTTTAAGTGGTTCTTCACCCTTCTCGTTTTGAAGTTCTACTTTCATGTCAATTATTTCAAGTTCCTTTTTGTTATATTGGGGTATGATCTCTATATATATCATACTGGACTCTTATGTTCATATGATGAGAGACCCCATTTGATCTCTTCAATTCAGTATTTCGATGTTTTAAGTGGCGCCGTTAGGCTGCCGAATGTTTAAGTGGTTCTTCACCCTTCTCATTTTGAAGTTCTACTTTCATGTCAATTCTGTCAAGTTCCTTTTTGTTATGTTGGGGAATTATCTCTATATCTATCATACTGAACTCTTATGTTCACATGATGAGAGATCTTATTTGATCCTTTCAAATCATTTTTGTTGAGGTTTAAGTAGCGCCGTTAGGCTGCCGAACTTTCATAAGAGAAATCTTTTTTTTTCTTCCTTCCATGTTTTTCATTTCAAATGGTATGTCCTTGAAATCTCATTAACATGATCATGTATCCTTCTTATTCTGTCAATGTACTATTTTATGGGTCATTTATGAATGTTTGACCCATTTTACCTCTCTTTTAATGTCTTCTAAAACCTCGGAACATTGCCGTTATGCTGCAGAATTTCTGTCTCAAAATGTATATCTCTTTTTCTAAAGTCCTTTTATTTTATTAAGTGAATACTCAAAGCTCTTTCTTCTAAAGGGGTATTCACATATATACCAAAATGTTCTATTTTTAATTCTGGGATTTACATACATGAGACCCACCTTCCTTTTCTGTGGGTTTTAAAGTGATATAAAGATCATGTCTTTAAAGCAGTTTTTAAAAAGTTATGATTATGAAATGAAACCCATTTACTTTATGCTATATGGGTTATTTATGAAATGGTTGATGATGATATATGTGGCTCACATGATAATAAAGGCAAATTTAAGGGTGCGCCCTGATAGCGCTCCAATGCATTGGGTAATGATGTAACCACTAGAGATTACAATTTTCATGATACCTTGGTGAATAACCTTGGTAATTTTAAAATGACACCTTGGGGATGGACCTCGGTGATATGTTCATGATTGTCTATGTTAAATGATGTAGCCACATCTTCAAGTTATGAAAAAGTTTTATTTTTATTATGATATGCCTCATGATTTCATTTTCATGCATTAAAGTTCTTTTCATGACTTTATTGATGTATCTCAAGTTCATATGTAAAATGTTTCACTTGTTTCCCTTGCTGGGCCTTCTGCTCACCCTTCCTTTTGATGTATGTCCCCAAGTTATGAGATGCAGTAATGATCCTAGGGTGAACATGAGGATAAGCCTTTCAAGTGTTTAAGAAGAATGTTTTTTTTTGTTTCATGTTTTATGTTCCTTATTTCCAAGACACTAAACCTTAAAGATCCTAAGTTCCGTGTAATGGAATGAAAAGTTATGTTATAAAAAGACGGGATGTTATAGTTGGTATCAAAGGATGGTTTAGTTATTTGTGGAAATTAGGATATGAAAACTCTAGGAGGAACCCTATAGAAAAGTTTAATATAGGAAATCTTCCTGGTATTTTGGGGAGTATTGAGTAAGGGGTTGCCAAGCAAATACATCCCTGTCTGGATACGAGCAGGTAGAGGTGGCTCTGGCACAGATGTACATAGGGGTAAAACCCGAAAACACCGCTTTGAGCTAGACTCGAACGGGAACTGGTACACGACAACGGGCCTTGCTGCACTCTTGGTTACGACACTCCCGGGGGATATGCTTTGGTAAATTCATAAGCTTGGTATGAACCATTGTTAAAGAAACAAAGATAAAATAAAATAAAGGTTCACATAAGAATATATGATCATTCATAACCTAGATGGGAACATAGGAGATTACAAGTTAGGGTATACCTTTCATATACAAGTTATCCTTATATGCTTTCAGTTCCTTTTCATGATTTTTAGCTAAGTACTTAAGCCCCTAATTATGCTTTCTCTTCATAGTTAATGGTGGGAAATGGAAGAACATGTTCCGACAACCAATGTGACAGGAAATGCGACGATTTTCGTATTAATATGACAGGGATGATTAGGGGATTAAAATATGATTATTATTTTGGAAGACGTTCATTATTTTGGGAACCATATTTGATCGAGGTAAATAGATTACTACGGTATTTTCAATGAGGAGTAAGGTTGACTTATATTTTGAAGAATCGATGAATTTAAGGTGAACTTATAGTAATTTAGGTTACTTATGGGAATGACTAACCTATCTTGGGTAAAATATGTTTAGGTTAGATACTTTTTTATAAGATGTTAGGAGTGGTTGATGTTGTCTGGAGATGAACAATGAAGTTGTTTTGGAAGACTATGTTATCAAATCCTTATTGTATTTGGGTTCAATCTTAGTTTGGTTTGTTTTGAGGAATTTTAAGGACCGTTATTTATGGAATGGTCTATGATGAACTTTGGGTAGTACCATGGAACTTTGATGATTTAAAAGTAGTTTCCATTCCTATGGGATTCTTTCTTTTTGAAGAGTTGTTTTACCTTAACCTTTCTGTTTTTGGGATAATGTTTAAAGATAGAAGAAATAGATAGTTAATCTTTTGTAGATTATGTGATTCTATAGAAGATGATTCTTGTGCTTTTATGAGACCAAGTGTTTTTGAATTCTCATCATTTGGAGAAAAGATTAGTGTTGGTAGGGACTTGTTAAAGGATGAAACTCTACTTGAAGGTAGGTATATTTTCTTATATTTTTGTTCAATGTAGTAAATGAAATCCTCAAAATTATGAAAAGAAACGTAAAACAAAAATGTTGTTGGTTTACGTTTCCTACTAGGTAATCAAAGACCGTTTACACACATCATAAGTTTGAGATTTTCTCATGGTTAACTTTCTCCTAATCATGTTCTCTATCACTCTCCCTCAGAACTTGACCCTTTGTTTTTTCCTCCATGTCCATGTTTTCCTACATGGAACCCTAGTGTGGGTTAACTCGGGTGACCATTGTACTTCCCTTTCTTTATTTTAAAGTAATAGTTTTACTGACTCCTTTTCCGATGTGGGATTTTCAATGAAATTTCAAAACCCAATTTTAAAATTGCGAGGACGTAATTTCTTAAGGGGGGAAGATTGTAACGACCCGAAATTTTTAAATAAATTTTGTTTCCTAATTTTATGTGTTATTGTTATACTCAACAAAAATGTTTTATTTGATAAACATGATTATAATTAAAATGAGATCAGTGGGTTTTGACTATTATATAACCATCGGTCAACATGACCGCTGTGAACAAAATGTTTTGATTATTGTCTCTAAATATAAGTAATCTTCGTTAATTATTATAGAAAGAAGATTTGATGGCCTCACCTAGTAGTCTTGGACCGATCGAAGCCCATCTAACAGAGCTTGGGAAGGAGGTAGCACCGCTGGGCTTTGCTCTGGATCAAATCCAAGCCGAACTTCATCATGTGAAGCTGGAACGAAATCGCCTTCGTGAGAAGTTCAAACTGATAGAAATTACTACTCGAGCAATGTTGACTGAGCCGCCCCAAGCTTCTATCACCCTAGCACACCTTACTCTTAGGTCCTATGCTGGTATTATAAGGGGTTATGTAACGATACCGTAACTACCTTGTGTAATCCTTGTTTTAAATAAAAATTGGGATTTCTTCTTATGATGAAGTTTATGAATTTTGAAATGACCGGATAAATATAGTATGCATATTTTTGATGAATTTTAGAAAAAGGATATTTTAAATATGTTTATGTAAACCCTAAATAATTAAAAATGTGTAATGATTTTCAAAAAATGGTCTTCTGCAATTATGTTCAGTACTAAATTTAGAGTCTAATAAGATCAACTTGATTTTTGATGAATATTAAATTATGAATAGTGATTTTATGATTAGGATTAGTAATATGACCAAATGGATTAGTAATCTCACTTAAAGAAAGTTTTAAAATAATCTAGGCACCTTGATTAAGTAATGTGATTCAATAAAATAGTTAAATAACGGTTTCATTAATTATTATTCAAGTATTAGTTTTTTCGGGTGAATAGTGTTTTTTAATTAAAAATTTAATTAAAAATAATTAGAAAATTATTTTTATAAAAATGACTTTATTTTTGAACTCAGAGCATCGATATTATGTTATGGTAATTTTTGGGGTTTTTCTGAAAAAAATGAATTTTCGATGAATAGTGTTTTTATTTAAAAATTAAATTAAAAATATTTAGAAAAATATTTTTATAAAATGGATTTCATTTTTGAAATCAGAGCATTGATATTTGGTCAATGTGAAATTTTGGGATTTTTCTGAGAAAGTTGAATTTTCAGTGAATAGTAAAAATACAGTTTTAGGGTTTCGGTATGTTTAATGACATCATAACGGTGTCATGATGATGTCATGAGATATTTTGAGGGTTTGCCGGCCAAGGGTGATGAATTATTGTTTTGGGGGCCCAATTTGGCCTAACTCTATGATAAATGACAAGGGAGAGCACATGGGTTTGAGAAAAGCACATGTGAGGTGTCCCTTGGCCATTAATGCCTTGTCCCCTCACTTTCCCTATACATACCAAGCCCTTCTCTCATCCATTCGACTCCCCACTCATTCCCAACGA
The DNA here is from genome assembly GCA_963277665.1 of Viscum album. Taxonomy (NCBI): domain Eukaryota; kingdom Viridiplantae; phylum Streptophyta; class Magnoliopsida; order Santalales; family Viscaceae; genus Viscum; species Viscum album. The sequence continues at coordinate 1,082,996,093 of OY728159.1, forward strand.
ATTTATGGTCTCATTACCTCCCAAGGAGTCCTCCCAAGGTTCCCCCAAGCCCTCAAGGTCCCAACCTTTGAGGTTTAAGAGTTACATTTTAAGGTAAGGGATCCGACCCCTCTCTTTCTTTTCAAGTAATCTCTTTTATGTCTTTTCTTTTATACTCCATGTTCTTATGTTGGAGTATGTTCTTTTATATTCATCCTACTGCCTATTTCATGTTCATATGATGAGAGACCCCCCTTGCTCTCATCAATTCGTTTTAAGAATGTTTAAGTGGCGCCGTTAGGCTGCCGAATTTTTAAGGGATTCTTTCACCTTCCTCGTTTTCAAGTTCTATTTTCATTCAAGTATTTCATGTTCCTTTTTGTTATATTGGGATATGATCTCTATATATATCATACTGGACTCTTATGTTCATATGATGAGAGACCCCATTTGATCTCTTCAATTCAGTATTTTGATGTTTTAAGTGGCGCCGTTAGACTGCCGAATTTTTAAGTGGTTCTTCACCCTTCTCGTTTTGAAGTTCTACTTTCATGTCAATTATTTAAAGTTCCTTTTTGTAATATTGGGGTATGATCTCTATATATATCATACTGGACTCTTATGTTCATATGATGAGAGACCCCATTTGTTCTCTTCAATTCAGTATTTTGATGTTTTAAGTGGCGTCGTTAGGATGCCGAATTTTTAAGTGGTTCTTCACCCTTCTCGTTTTGAAGTTCTACTTTCATGTCAATTATTTCAAGTTTCTTTTTTTTATATTGGGGTATGATCTCTATATATATCATACTGGACTCTTATGTTCATATGATGAGAGACCCCATTTAATCTCTTCAATTCAGTATTTTAATGTTTTAAGTGGCGTCGTTAGACTGCCGAATTTTTAAGTGGTTCTTCACCCTTCTCGTTTTGAAGTTCTACTTTCATGTCAATTATTTAAAGTTCCTTTTTGTTATATTGGGGTATGATCTCTATATATATCATACCGGACTCTTACGTTCATATGATGAGAGACCCCATTTGATCTCTTCAATTCAGTATTTTGATGTTTTAAGTGGCGCCGTTAGGCTGCCGAATTTTTAAGTGGTTCTTCACCCTTCTCGTTTTGAATTTCTACTTTCATGTCAATTATTTCAAGTTCCTTTTTGTTATATTGGGGTATGATCTCTATATATATCATACTGGAATCTTATGTTCATATGATGAGAGACCCCATTTGATCTCTTCAATTCAGTATTTCGATGTTTTAAGTGGCGCCATTAGGCTGCCGAATTTTTAAGTGGTTCTTCACCCTTCTCATTTTGAAGTTCTACTTTCATATCAATTCTTTCAAGTTCCTTTTTGTTATGTTGGGGAATTATCTCTATATCTATCATACTGAACTCTTATTTTCACATGATGAGATATCCTATTTGATCTTTTCAAATCATTTTTGTTGAGGTTTAAGTAACGCCGTTAGGCTTCCGAACTTTCATAAGAGAAATCTTATTTTTTTTCTTCCTTCCATGTTTTTCATTTCAAATGGTATGTCCTTGAAATCTCATTACCATGATCATGTATCCTTATTATTCTGTCCATGTACTATTTTATGGGTCATTTATGAATGTTTGACCCATTTTACCTCTCTTTTAATGTCTTCTAAAACCTCGGAACATTGCCGTTATGCTGCAGAATTTCTGTCTCAAAATGTCTATCTCTTTTTCTAAAGTCCTTTTATTTTATTAAGTGAATACTCAAAGATCTTTATTCTAAAGGGGTATTCACATATATACCAAAATGTTATATTTTTAATTCTGGGATTTACATACATGAGACCCACCTTCCTTTTCTGTGGGTTTTAAAGTGATATAAAGATCATGTCTTTAAAGCAGTTTTTAAAAAGTTATGATTATGAAATGAAACCCATTTCCTTTATGCTATATGGGTTATTTATGAAATGTTTGATGATGATATATGTGGCTCAAATGATAATAAAGGAAAATTTAATGGTGCGCCCTGATATCGCTCCAATGCATTGGGTAATGATGTAACCACTAGAGATTACAATTTTCACGATACCTTGGTGAATAACCTTGGTAATTTTAAAATGACACCTTGGGGATGGACCTTGGTGATATGTTCATGATTGTCTATGTTAAATGATGTAGCCACATCTTCAAGTTATGAAAAAGTTTTATTTTTATTATGATATGCCTCATGATTTCATTTTCATGCATTAAAGATCTTTTCATGACTTTATTGATGTATCTCAAGTTCATATGTAAAATGTTTCACTTGTTTCCCTTGCTGGGCCTTCTGGTCACCCTTCCTTTTGATGTATGTCCCCAGGTTATGAGATGCAGTAATGAGCCTATGGTGAACATTAGGAGAAGCCTTTCAAGTGTTTAAGAAGAATGTTTTTTTTGTTTCATGTTTTATGTTCCTTGTTTCTAAGACACTAAACCTTAAAGATCCTCAGTTCCGTGTAATGGAATGAAAAGTTATGTTATAAAAAGAAGGGATGTTATACTCATTGATATTCACACATTGATCCTTCTAACATGAAATGTGAATTATTCTATGATTACAATATCACATTCCTCAATGATCTCCAATTCATCTTCAAGGAATAACTTCATCATTTTGTGTGATCTTAAATGAATGGAAATTTAGTTTCAATACTATTCACTTAAAACAAATTCCCAATGGCCACATTTATAAAAATTATTCATATAATAATTTCCATATAAATGAGTTTATAACAAAATATTCATGATTAGTTATTTTATTATATATTATTCTTTACATGAAATCATGGTTATTAAAAACAATATGTTTGTGAAACTTAGTGATTCACACAAGTTATTTTTCACAGCACAAGGGCGTGAATAACCATTTCACAAGACATCCTATTTGGTGATACCAGAACATTGAGCACTCTCAAAATGTTCTTCAACTAACTCCCATCTAACTTTTTTTCCTTCAATCTCTAGTATTTATAGGAAAATCATAATATTCCACTTATCATGGAATCTTATCTTTGAGTAACCTTGATGAGCGAATCCTTCTATGTGAAACACAAATTTTTCATTGTGTCATCATGTTCCTATAATTGGTGGACACACGAAACATAATTTTTTACACGGCCATTCCCATTAGGTTTTTTGAAAATTTATTTTTCAAATTAATTTTATAGAAAAAAAATATTCACCTTCAAACACCTAAATATCTGATCCACCATAAATAAAACAATGGATTAATGGTTATAGCACATTATTGTGACTTTTTATAGTGAATATCTATATTTTTTATCTTCTCCTTTGAACAATGATTTATATTCTTTCAGTGACTAAGTCACAAAACTGTCTAACACTTAATGTTGGGAATTCCCAAAAATTTCATTAATCAATTTCATCAAAAATATACTATGATTTGTTATAATTGAAATTTTGTCCTCCCAATATGTCACAACATTTTTCATAAAATATCCCTTTTCATTCTATCTTAATATTCTATTTCTTTAATGTTTCTATTATCTCTTTCCATGAACTACAACGTTGATGTCAATTCAAAAAACATTTGTGTTCATAGGTTCTTGTTTTTTAAAACATCTATGTCTTATATTCCTTGATATATAGATTCAATGTTTCCTCCAATAATAAATACAATGCATCAATTATTTCCTGACCTAGTGAAGAATAAATCCTCCAACATACTCCAACTCACTACATCAAGGTTCAAAACAAATCCAACAAATAGTAGTAATAAATTCTCATATCTGATGGTAAAAAATATATAGTTTAATTGTTTCAAATGAATAATTTGAGGTGTTAAATTTTTTGAATAAAATAATCATATAGTTATAAAATGTTTATAACATTATAAATGTTAGAACCTAAATCAATTATGCGATTGTCATATGATTACAAGAAATTTGATGGATGTTAGGACCTCTGAGTGATGGGTCTTCACCTGAGAGATAAGAACATGATTAATGATCCCATGTAGGGTGCCTGTGCTAAGATGAGATTTAGGGGAACCTGGTTTAGTTTAGTGAAGCCTCTATAAATGATTCTAAGTATTAGATTAGAATCTAAATAAAATATGTGAGCCTAAAATGGTCATAGTGATGATTATTAGTATTATGTAAAATAGGACAAAAGTTTTTGTGTGAGAAGAGTTTGGGTTGATGGGAAAACCCTATGAGTTATGGTTTTCATGTATTATGAGACTAATGCATTACTCATGAGTTTTAGGAACTGAATGTGTGATGTTATATGAAATTTATGGGTGTTTACCTAAGATTAAACTATTATGATAATCAGATTATAATTCCTTAGACCTCCCCTTGGATTTGGCTATGATGTTTATTGATTAATAATACCATGGAAAATTTCCATGGATTCAGTAGTGAAGTATAGCGACTATGTGAATCCCATGTGGTTTCCTCAGATATGGTGAAAATTTCAAAGTGAATAAATTTTTTCCTTCATGGCTGCCTCCCAGTTGCTCAACTCCTTCAACTATATTTCCTCTTCAAAGAATTTTTCTTCTCAAAATCTAGGAAATAACAAGTAATGCAAGGATAGTGAATACCTATGCACAATCCATATCACCCTTATTTTTCTCCTTAACACCACTTGAGTATGATCCACTAGTTTTGGTGTCTCGTGATTAGGTACACCATCATTATCCACCTACTCTTTTCACTCTGATTCATTGTTACCATTTTCATCTTTAGTTTCAATGTGATCCTTTTATGTGGCACCTTCTTTAAATATCACATTCTGGTTCTTGATTACCATCTTATTGAGATCATCGCAAAAGTGATCAATAAACTCATCAGCACTATACCCAATAAAGAAGCATGGTTTGGAATTATCATCGAGTTTTTCCCTTACATTACCATCAATATGAACATATGAAAAACTACCAAAGACTCATAAATGTGAAAGTCTAGCATCTTTTCTACACTAGAGATCCTTGGGAAAACATTCTCCCACCGGTACATATGGACTCATGTTAATGAGATATGATTCCATGTTTACTACATCTGCCCAGAATATCTTGGGTAACCCCGAGTGTAGCCTCATGATCCTAGATCGTTTGTTTAGTGTACAAATAATTCTTTCAGTTACACCATTATATTGTGGTGTTCCAGAGATATTATTCTCCCAAAAAAATTCTATTATTGGAATATAATTATCTAAACTTTTTATTTCCGTACTCTACACCATTGTTAGATCTCAAGCATTTCAGATTTATTCTCAACTCATTCTCCACATTGGTATTATACTTCTGAAACATATTAAACACAATATATTTTATTTTTAATAAGTAAACACCTAACTTACTAATTGATACCTAAATAAATTTCACATAATATTGTGACCCTTCAAGGTAATCTATTGGTTTAGGCCCCCAAACATCTGTGTCCACCAGGTCCATATTTCCATCCTTTAGTCTTCTGACATTAATTTAAAAAGACACCTTCTTCTTCTTCCCAAAAATAAATTTTTCACAAATGCAAAAATCCACTGAATTCAATTATAGTATTAGTAATTTTTTTTACCATCACATAAATCCCCTTATCACTCTTGTATATTATCTTATAGTTCAATAATTTTGAATCCCCAACAGTATTTACTGATGAAAAATTTTACATCCTTTTTTCTTTCATATTGTACAAGGTACCATTATTTAATTCCCAGGCTATGACCATGAATCCCATGGTAATATTTGAGGAACCACCAGTAAACATGGTACTAATGCCTACATCATCAATATTCCAAACAAGAATAATATTTCTTCTTAATCCAATGATATACCACACATTTTACAGAACTGAAAAACACTAACTGATGGTCTTGATTTGTGGATCTCCTTTCCCCAGAATCTATAAGGGTTCATCATCATCAAGATTTACATTGCCCAAATTTCTAGAAAAAAAATTGTTCATGAACAAATTTTATGACATGGAATGTAAAGACACCCCCGATTTTGAAATAAAATACTCCATAGGGCTATCCGTGCTCATGAGCAGCAAATCATTAGTTCCTTCAACTACCATGTTTTCTCCACTGGTTTTTGGTCCCTCTTGTTTTTATCTACACTCCATATTGAAATGTCTGTTCTTCCTTAAAATTAAGAAGGTATGACAAATCATCATCATCATGTAAATTTTTTTTCAAAGGAATACATGAATGTAACAAATAGAGAACGACCGCCAAAGATAGGCCAATGGGAAAAGGGGACTATGGGGGTCTAAAATGATGGAGGCTGAGGGAATCCCCTCTAATAATATTAACCCCCACCAGTTTCAAGCTATTAATGTTATAAAAAATTAAACTACCTAGTCCAGGGGTATAAATCTAGGCCAAGTAGTCCATGACATTGTTTCCCTCTCTCTATGTATGGGTCACTTTAATGTTGTCACCAAGGATGCCATGATAGTTTCTGATGTCATAAATAATCAACCGAGGAATTATACAATGGTCGTGAAGAGAGTTTTGAAAAAGCATTGAGTCTGTTTTCCCTCTATGATATCCAAACCCCTCTATTTGTATATATTAAGGCTAGTGAGTATAGACATAGCCTCTGCGTAGAGAGACATTCCCTAACCATATCGGATAGAAAAGGCCAAGAAAACCGACACCTTGTTGTCACAAACAATTCCCCCCATTCAAGAATAACACCTAAAAAGCATGAACCATTGGAGTTGAGCTTCAAACCAATCATGGGGGATGCCAACATACCCAGTTACCTGATGGAAGACCACTACTCAAAAGATAAGCATGGGTCCTTGTGTTGAAATAACACAAGGACCAATATTTCCTCTAGTTTCTCAGGACCCTAAAAAAGTTGATAAGAATGTTTTTTTGTCCTAATGGTGATAGAAATATCAGATAAGACCACCCCCTCATGGATCCAATTGTTCCTCACCTGTCACAAGAACCCGCATCTAGAATGCAGAATCATGGTGTGATCCATCCTCTCTGTGCCCCGAACTCTTGATATGTGGTACCAAGAATCCAGGAAAGGATGGTCATCCATGGTCTAGATGAAAATAGCAGTGAACTCACAAAAATAACCCCAAACATCACGTAGTAATTAACTCTCTAATAAAAGGTTTCCTGAACACTCCCCCAAATGCCTCATGCACCAAACACACCCGGAAACCAAGCTGAAGCTGCAATGCTTGATATTGTTATTTACAAGAAGTTCCATGTTTAAAATCATACATGTGAAGAAATTATATTTAGTGGGGATAATATTGGCCCAAAGGAACTAATTCCATGTCTCAATAAGGTTTGGCATGGTAAGGTCCTGGTGATATTATTTCATTGTGAATGATACAGAGGGGGGGGGGATTGAAGACAGACTGGTCCAGATCAGAAGACAACTCAACGAGTTTAAACTGGTCCTACTGGTCCCTGTTCAGAAAAGTATCAATGAACCTTTGATATTGTCTATCTTCCCTAAATATATATCTATAATAGGTAATCTCAGGTATCCAATTATCATCCCACTCCAATTGTGGTTCTGAAACAAGAGGTTCCCTTTCCCAACGAGACAATCAAATTGAGGCTGAAGTTCATTAACAAAGGGTCCAATCTAAGCCCAAATGGGAGAAGTAAGGATGTCCATTGAAATAAGACCCCTTAAAAATTTTTCATGCATGGTGTTCCCCCATAAGTTATGTTTTTCTAGGACCTCACATGATAATTTTTCATGCATTCCATGTATGGTGTCCTCGAGGCTCTGAATGTTGATCCCACCTTTAGTAGTCTGTCGCCCCTTCCTTCTCTACAAAACCTAGTGCATTTTCTCCTTGACCATGGGATCCCGAATAAAGTTGAATATGAGTTTTTCAATGTTTTTTATAACTCCACTTGGGACCCTTACCTATGAGATAGTGTGGACCAGGGTGGCAAAGAGCATGTTGTTCACTAGTGCAATCCTACCCCCAAAGGATTAAAAATTATATTTCCAATGGAGAACTTGATCCATGATTCTAAAAACGAGGGGATATAAATCAAAAATATGTAGTCTCCCTAAGGGTAAGGGATCCCCTAGATAATACATGGTATATATCCATCTTTTTATGTCCAAAAGTTGTCCCATAGTAGAGATCTGGCTAGACGAACATTTATAGGATAGGTATAAATTTTCTTGCTTCTGTTAATATTTTGATAACTCTAAAGACTGTAACCCTCCAAAATATTGTTCCAACCCCACAATGATATGTTCATGGAATTAATGAGAATAATAGTATCATCCGTAAATATTATATGTTACACTGATGGGGAACTCATCCTATGGTGGTAAGGGAGGATTTCTCCATTACTCAGGCTTCTACGAATAAGGTGGCTGAGAACATCCTGAGAAATAACAAAGATTCTCGAGGATATGGGGTCCCTTTACAAATTTCCTTGGTTTTCCTTAATGAATATATATGTATTTCCCATAATTGACACTACCAACCATGAATAACTGAAACACTAAAAAATTATTTCAACATTACAAGTGGAAATTCCCATAACCACCAACACTTTTTTAAAGTATCTTCATTCCACACAGTCATAGACTTTTCTCATATCAAGCTTGATGAAAGTATTAGATATACAAGTTTTATGGTTGATATCCAAGATCATTTACTCATCTAAAGTGATCACACACTATATGGATCTCCCCTTCATAAATCCATGCTATTCCATAGAGACCCATTGGGGGAGATGAAAAGAGAGATGGGAGTTGATGATTCTAGAATGGATCTTATAGGGTATGTTTCACATTCTAACTAGAAGGAAATGGTGGATTGAGGTAGGGTTAATGGACATGGATATAAGAACTATAGTGGTGGTGCATGAAACATGAGGCAAAATTTTATCCCCAAAAGAAGTCTTGAATAGTGACTATTAAATTGTCCACAATAACCTCCCACAAGGCTCTTTAAAAAGGAGTTAGGTAAGATGTTTGGGCCTGCGAAGCTATCCAGATTAATCTTCATCATGGAATCATAGAAACATTTTTCAATGGAAGAGGCCCCTATACATTCATCATCCTGGATAGAAATGTGTCATGAGATCAAATCAAATAAATCTGTGTTAACCCCCTAGTACCCACTAGGCCACCAGTTATTTGGGCCAGCAAGAAGATACATTATGTAAAAATTGGACATTGCCCCCACAACATCCCTATCATCGGTAAAAGAACCATCCTCCAGTATAATGTTTAGTTGGATGTACCTTTTACTCTTTTTAATACATGAATGGAAGTATGCTGTGTTTCTATCACCCTCTTTGAGAAACATTATTCTCGCATTCTCCCTAGAGAGCCGCTCCTATTTCAGTAGCATGTCTACCAAGTACTACTTCTAATAAACAAGTTCCTCAAAAACCCTATCATTCCAATAATTCTAAATACTCCGTTCGAGGACTAGTGGGAACCGCATCATTCCACTCTTAAAAACAAGGTATCATTGTAGATATCTTATTATACCTTCAACATTCATAGAACAACTAGAGAACTTGTTCAATTCTATTCTTCAGATATCCTCACTAAGGATCAAGCCCCATATAACCATCAAAACCAGCATGGTATTCCTCAAAGAACTACTCATAGCTATTATATTCACTTCCCAATTTGCAGGTAATGAAGACAGTAAAACCAATGCACAAACCTCATCACCACGCACAATTTCCACTGATTTCATTAGACATATGATGGTGTTGAATTCATTAATATGATATGTAACAATTATCACTACAATCGAAATCAAATTGAACAATCACCTCAAAAAGTGTATTTTTTTCAAATATGGTTTATTAACATATTCAAGAGAGTTTTAATAATCCCAATCATTATCTTCTCCTATATGATGTTTAACACTACATTTTTGACCAATTTAAGGTGTACAAATCCTAGAAATTGTCGATCCAATAGCTCCCACTCTAATTCCCCCTTGTTTATTAGCTTTAATCCTAGAATTGGAAAATGAATTTTATTATTGTAAATATAGTATTTGATCATAATCCTCTAGTAGTTGATGTTAGTTAAATTGAAGATGAAGATATTCACCTTTGATTATAAAATAACCATAGTACAATTTGAGTAATACGAACACACCATATGATACCAGTTATTGTGGAAATGTTGGGAGCCAAATCGAGAGAATGGGTTTGTTGATGAATAAAATTCAGCTTCATTCAACCCTCGTACCCTTGGAGAAGGGTTGTGTTGCCCCTACAACCCCCAACGAGATCATCGAGGATCACAACCTATGGATTTGCAACTTTGTGCGTAGTGTGGTCCAAAAGAATTTGGACAAAAAATCGTCCAAAATAGATCAGGATATACTAATCCAACACGTGAGGGTATTGAATTCCCACTATCACCTACTTATACCCCTCAATGCTATTTGTAAGCCTCTACTATATGGGGAGGTTCACTTGAAGCCATGTGGCGACCAGTCTAGCTATAGATTTAGTGGTCTGTCAGGTCAAGATGTTACATTTAAGGGAGTGGTAATGATAGGAATATGTGTTTTCCATTTTTGATTTGGATTTTGGGTGTGTGTATGGTAAATAATGAATTATTAGGGGTAGTGTGTTCCTTTCTCCTTGTTTTCCTATTTTGGATTGATGTAATAGTTAGGGAGTTGCTTGCTAGGTTGTTATCTTTTGTTTCAGATATTAAATTTATGGGAGAATATATGGAAGGGGGTTTGAATTATTTATCTTGGTTCTTTTAGTTGTCGTGGGGAGGAATGGTCCTTGGGAGGTGTTGACCTTGTCCCTCAAAGGAGAGGTCTTATTCCTTGAGATTATTCTTCTCCCTCTTTCTGTATCTCCATTTCTTCTCTTCCTAGAAATATAAAGCACACCGCTTCTATTTTTTCAACAAATTTAAATATTTTCTCAACTCTTCACACTAATATTATGTTAGTTACCTATGAATAATGAGTGTATCACAAAATGTTAATTTTATTTCCACTTCCATCTATCTTTATCTGTTCATCTCTTAGGATGTGAATAAATTCCCTACATCCAAATACTCTCAAGTGTTTGTATGAAACATGTTTACCTATCCAAACCATTTATAGAACATCATTGTTTATTGGAACTTATGAAGAATGGATGATATGATCAATTTACATTCTCATTTATTCCCCTAAATGTTGTTTAACATCATTCCATTTGAGATCATACATCTGACTCTCTCATAAATTATTCCTTCCATTCTCTCAACAACACCACTATGTTGAGGCATCTTCAGTTATTATTTTTCCAGCCTGCTTCTGAAACTCATGCAATACTCATTAAATGGACCACAATATTCTCCCCCATTTTCTTCTCATACACACTTTATTCATCTTTCATTTTCTCATTCCACCACATCAAAATACTTCAAAACATTATATATTTGATCTTATGTTTTCAATGAAAAGGTACAATTTTTTTATAATGGCTATCTATGAAAATAAACAAATTAATAGCACTTCTGATTACCTTACAACTCATCATGAAGACCTAAGTGTGAGTCCAATCTAAAATATTTTCTTTTCAAGATGGTAAATAACAAAAAAAATGATACCCTATATTGTTCTCTCATTAGGAAATCATTAAATGTATCCAAATGTGTACCTTTGACATATGGGTCTTGGTAAAAAGAGAAAGAGAGGAATCCAAATGATATCTGGGATGGATCTCCCTCCTATACCAAAATTCTGTAGGAAAATATATTATGACTACATTAATATCTTTTCCAGACAATCCGACATATGTGAGATAAAGGGAAATATTTTTATTACCTTTTGTAATTTCCATGATACTTTGGTAAGCATCCATTTCCAATCAATGAAGGAACTTACATATCCATCAGCATCAATAATTATAACAGACATCATATTTACATGAATATCATCATGCCTCACAGCCTCTAATAGTAACCTACATCAAATATTCGATTCTAGAAAAATATTACCAATACTATTGATTTTGGATGCACTATCATTTCCCATTTTCACATGTCCTAAACTCCCTGATGTGCAAGATGAAATGAAATATCTTCTAGAAATGACATGGTTTGAGGCACCCAAATCAATCACCAATGTAGAGTATTAGGTTTCAAGACTGATATAATTTCATTCCTGAAAAATAAATATCACTTCATTGACAACTGCAACATAAATATTTTGGGTCATGCCTTCATGATTCTTATGCCTTGTCTTTATCCTCCTACACATTGGGATAAATTGTATAGTCTTTCCATAATGGTATCACTCCATGTCATGTCTCAATAGTTAATTAGATTGATTCCTAATTTATAGAATTTTTTCATATGATTATCTTCCTCATCTTATTCCCCATCATTTTTTCCCTTGCCTTTCAGTGACAAGATCCCTTGATTTAGATGTACATCCCACATCCTTCCTTCAAGAATATTCATTCAAGATTATATATTTCACCATTTAAATGGTGAGGGTTTCATCAGGAATTGAATTTTTTACCGACACAATTAGTGGGTACCACGTCTTTAGTAAAGAACTCAAAATAAAAAATGCATGAAACTCATCATCAACAATCATTTACATTGAATTAAACTAATCAATAATACCTTGGAACACATTAAGGTTCTATGATATATTAGTCCTATATTTGTACATTAAATTGACTAGTTAGCATATCAGGTTTTCATTGTTCTATGTAGTTGTGCTTGTATAAATATTTTTCAATTATTTACATTGAATGGAAGATTCATTTTTCTTGGAAAAATTCATGATGATACTCTTATCTATCAACTATCTGATTTGGGAAGAACACTTCTTGTTGAGCACGATCCACTCTGCATTAGCTTCCAAGGTACAAGTGGACGTATTCTCATTGGATTGAAATATTTTTTATTATTCTTCTGTTGGAACCGAAATAGGATTTCTGGTCTCCAATATTGGTTTTTAAAAATCATTAATATAAAAAATATCAACCATTTTGTATTTCCAGATGAAATAATTAAAAGTTGTGAGTTTAAACATATTCATGATACTTTTTATTTTGACATAGTGACAATATAAAAAATATAACCGCACAGATGCACATGAAATGGTAGAAATAGCATGTAATGACTCTTGGATCCCTAAAAAGAAACTCTATTTGGAATTATATAATGAAAAATATTTCAATAGTCTAGATTAACCGATGATTTGTCTATGATGTGTCTCACTGGAAGAGTTTACAAAAAAATCATCATAATATTCCTACCAACATGAATAGTACCATATTATGTAGAAATGGGATACTATAGTACCATATAGTTGACTGAAACATTTACCTTCTCTACATACTAAATTTAATCTCTGTTTTTTAACATTGTTTGCACTTTTGGAATATTATCAATGATCAATTCATGGATCTGTGTTCTAATTTTATTCTAAAAACCTTATAATTTTAGTTCATTAGAAAATATCTATACCTGTTTTTGTTTTGATCTTGGTGTCTCTAATACTAAAATTTTAGGGTAGAATAAGGTCTAGATAATGAAATTGAAGATAAATATAGTGAAAAATATAAGAACACATTAATTTATGTAGTTTGTAAATGTTATTATGTCCATGGGAGAAAGAGGATAGTTATAATATTATCCCCAGATGAAACATTAGAGGATAACACATAGGGTTATGCTAATATTTTTTTAGATTATAATTTCCTGGGATTTCATCCCATTATATAGATGAAAGAAAATAACATCATAAACATTTTTTTGGGAAGATCATGTACCCTTGAAAAACTCCTCATCATAGGGTTCATTCCACAGTGACTTCTTCAACGGTATGTGATGCTTGGGTTTGTGTCTACTAGAGAAAACCTAGCCCGTTGATATAATACTTTTAATAATCCCTTCAAAAATTGGGAGTGGCCCCCACATGTAAAATGGATAGTTTTATTTTTTTCAAAAACAACTTCAAGGGAAAACTTCTTCCTTGGTTGGAAGCCAATGCAGTGGAAACAAATCAGGTGGAGGTGGAAGAATTCCTATGTTGGAAGACCAACCCTAGACATCATTGGATCCATTCTCTATAAAATGGGATCAAATCCTGTAAAATTGTAATTAGAAAAAAAAACACATGTTATAACCCTACATCTGATCCTCCGAAGTTTCATTTGGAAAGAACAATAGAACCATATCCCTTCTACCATGGACACAGTCACACTTTTGAATCACAATAAATACTTGATGTTCTTCAATTTTTTTAATTTTTATCACCTTGATCTTCTGCTACCCCAAAAAATTGGTATCAGAGGCATTAATATTGAAACAGCAATGTGTAGAGAGATTGTTCAATGACCAAAAAATAGAAAGGGTTCATAATTTTTTTGGAACCAAGATCTATGAAGATCTGAGCATGATGATCCCAAAGGTGAAAACAATGTAAAAAAATGGAGATGAGATGATGTCGATAGAGGCAATCAATGTTTTGGTCAACTCAGTAGTGTCACATTGCCTATTTTTTGGAGAAGACTATATTATTTATGCCCATGACGACTTCTTAATAAGTTTTATGTTGACTATTCCAACGAGCCATTTCATTTCAACCTTGTCGATCAATCTAGACCATTGGAAAAGTTGTTGTTATATCAGGTCCAATCAAAGTCTGTTTTCCGTGATCTAGAAATCATTTCCACATATTTTGACCATTCCTGACACATCCATATGGTTACAATAATTATATTCTCATATATCAATGGAATAAATTACTAGTAATATTATTAAAATTATATCTATTAATTATGTCTTTTGGATAATCAAATTAAAGGATCTTTTGTATATTAATGATTTGTGGAAAATTATAGTGGAGTCCACTAAGCCCATTACAATTTCGGAGGATGAAACTTCAACAAGTGGTCAACGCTTTAATAATTAGTCAACTGGTACCCATCCATTTGATGCTGAGGGGGTCGTTCTTTACATGAATTTCACTTCCCTAATCAAGAATTGGATTGAAAAAAAGTATGTTTCATAATTTTTAAATCAAACTTGTTGCTTAAATTCTATTATGAAAATTGGAAACTATGTATGCACGTAAAACCACAAAGAACAAATAAAACATGTTATTCCAGCTTGTTAACTTGAATTAAAAGGATGATAAAAATTTATCAGTGCACATGAGTGAGTTTTAATGAATTATTAATCAGTTTAATTCCTTGAAAATAATGGTTGATGATGATTTTCATTCATTGCTGATGTTAGGTTATTTTCTTAATATGTGAGAAACAACAGTAGTGTTGGTTAGTAATTCAACTCCATATGGGACCCTCACCATGTAAATAATTAAACATAAAATTATTAATAAAGAGTGTCGAAGGAAGGATGGAGGTTGTACACCTGAATCAGAGGAACTTTTCATTGAAATACATAGGAAGAAGAAATAGATGGTAAGAAGAAGATGAAGAGAACCCCATAGACAAAATCTACAAAAGAGGGATCAATCAAAATCATAATTGATATTTGACATGAACTTTCACCAGAGTGGATATTCTAAACATTTCATTCAGGAGTATAGAAGGCCAAGGGATGAGTAGAAGAATCAGAAAGGTAAGGCCCAAAAAAAATGATGTTTTAGTATCAATGATCAGATAGTTATTGTTCAATAATATAATCAGGTCAGCCTTGTTAGAAAATACTCAACATGGGTGATTGATTCGGGCACATTCTATCAAGTCACTACCAAAATACATTTATATTTATCTTATACTTAATAGAGTTTTAGAAATGTGAATATGGGAACTATTGGTGAGTCAAAAATTATTGGAATTAATAATATTTTTTTACAGACTAAAATTTTATGTCGATTACTATAAAAGGTTGTGAGACATGTTCTTAATATTTTCCTCAATTTTATATTCACTAGAATTGTAGATGAAGATGGATATGTCATTTATTTATTTTATTGGAAATGGAAGTTTACCAAGGTTAATATTGTGATTGTAAAAGGAAATAAATATACTTCTCTTTGTCTCACATATGCCACACCATGCGGAGAAGTCAATGTAGCAAGAAAATATATTCACTACTAAAAAACATGCCTATAATAGAACTAGAATTTATCAGTGCTAGAAAAAATTACTAATAAAATCCAACTTTATCAGTGCTAAAAACATGCTGATAAAAGGTAACATTTATCATCACTTTATTTTAGCATTGATAAAGGAAACCATTATCAACACTTTATTTTTTTGTGCTGACAAAATGTTCCCTTTATTAGTGTGTTTTTAGTGCTGATAATGGTCTAGATTAAAATGAAAAATTAAACAAATAAAAATAAAATGAGTAAATTCATAGAAATATGAAAAAAGTTTACTAATTAAATAATTATTGATAAAAATGAATAAATTTAATATACATATATATAGATTATAAATATTGATAAATATTATATTGTAAATATATACATATAATGAGTAAGTATAATATATAAAAAACACCAATTGAAAATATATTAATGTCTTATTATTTTTTAATTATGTTTGATATTCAATTTAACCTATATCAAATATCATGTGTTTCATTTATTTCATGTATGTATATATATATATTTGTGTGTTAATGCATTTGTATACAGAAACACACAAACAAATATATTTACACAATATATAGAAACACATACACCACATATTTATGTAATTCATTCAAATTTTATAATATTTTAGATTTTAATTATAATAAGATACAATTTATATATATTATATTTGAATCAGTCAATTTTATTTATTTGTTTTAAACACTAAAGTTAGGGTATTTATTCTTAATGTTTTTTTATTTTTTAATTTGATCATTTAATATTATTTTTTTATACATATTTATTTACTAATTTTTTTTATTTTCAATATATATCCATCCACTTAAATAAATATATGTTTAAATATATCTATATATTAGTATTTTTTTAAAAACTTATATTTAATTAATAAAACTTATCTATTTTTTCAATAATTTTAAAGTGTACTCATTTTGAATTATTTAATTTCACCCATTTTTAAAATTCATGTATTTATGATTATATATCAATTAACAATGTTAAAAACATATTTTTATATAAATAAATAAATAAATAAATAAATATTTATAAATAAATAATTTTTTCAAATATGTATTTATATAATTATAAATATATATATATATAATAAAATTATAATTAATTTATTTACATAATTATAAAATTATAATAAGTTTATTTATATAATTAAAAAATTATAATGAATTTATTCAATTAATTATAAAATTATAATAAACTTATTTAAATAATTATAATTGTAAAACTTTTATCAGTGATTTTTTAACACTAATAACGATCAATCTTTATCAGGGAAAGAAGAATTATTAAGAGATATTTCTTGAGGATAAAATATTAGTGCTCATAAATATATCTATTATCAGTGAAATTTTTCACACTGATAAAGCTCGAGATTTATCAGTGCTAAAAAAGTGCTAATGAATTTTAATCTTATTAGCGCTTATAAATTTAGCAATGATAAAAGCGATCTTTGTTATGACTTGTATGAAAGAGCAGTTAAAATTTCCCCCATTCTATTTAAAAATACATTACCATGACTCAGACACTTAATATTCTAAACCTCTAATGAAACTCATCTGCTTCTGGTGTGGTTCCTCTGCATTCCCTCAAATTAATCAAGGAAATAATCCAATTTATCTTATTTTATACTTTTCCTCTATCGTTGTTTGATGTTTTGGATTTCTTGCTTTGTGTTTTTGCATTATTCATAAACAAGAAGATCCCTACATCTCTTCTCGTCGCTACTGAAATACAACAAGTGTGGTTATATTTCATCATTTTTATCCTTTAGTGTGTATTTGAGTGTCTATCCCATTTCCCCCTAGGGATCCACATAGATGGTTTAATCTCCTATCAACATTAACAAGAAGATCTCTCACCCCCATCAGTTTTCTCTTCCTTTTAATAATATAGGGCTCCAAAATCTAGGTAGTTTCTCAAATTTAATTTATCTTATATACTAGAATATATTTTCTAAAGGCTCAATTATGATGGTTTTTAAGGATTTGGGGATACCAAGTTGTGGCCCTCATTTATGGGGATGAACATATAGGGACCAAGGTATTTGTAAAAATCATTAAAAATGATTTCTTTATTTTGGTTATTCTTGTAAACTGTTAGACCAGGAAATGGGTTATTTAGATTTAGGATATTGATGACAAATTTTTTATTGAAGTCATAAAACAATGAATTAATTAGTCACATTCAAAAAATTATTATAGTGATACATGTTGTGAGAGTTTTATTTTTTTATTAATTTAAGATTATTATTAAACATTAACCATGGGTTATAAAGAGTGATGGGAGATAAATTTTCTAAGAAAAGTATACCCATCAATTTTTTTAAAAAAACTTCATTGATTGGATATAGTTTATAAGTCATTGGGTAAATGGACTTATAAATAAAAAACAACATATAAAGAGTGTATTTCCCAAATTCGAGTGATTTATCCATGGTTGTATGGTTGATTAATAAAACTATGATATGTGATTTATTAATTGATATAATAATAAAAAAAGATAGATAATTAATTTATATTACAAAAAAAATAATTTCAGAAATCAACTAACAAGGCGAATAATAGTAGAGATAAAAAAATTGATTAAAATATACTTTGGATGGTTTGGATCTTTATGTCCTATAAATCATGTATTTTGTTATCCGTGTCAAAAACACAAAAAATAAAGATATCACATTTTCCAATATCCTTGAATCATAAAAAGATATTTAAGCTTATATATACTTGTATTAGAGGCCACCACATATGACCAATATATATTTTGGAGTGGCATTAAATATATGATATTATATGAATGAATTTGGATACTTCTACCAAATGGTTTATCATTAATTATAAATCATAAGCTGAATCATAGATGGATTTAAACATTTATTGAAACACTCAATGAAATGATCACTCTAACGTGATGAAATTATCAATTTCCATGAGATGGGATTCAATTCTCAAGTAACTCTTTATTAAATGTAGAGTCCCTATTAAGGGATATGATCCCCCCTATTGTAATTAACCCTTTTTTCATTCCATATACAAACCAATATTATTCTATTATCACTATTTCTCACAATTATAATGTGTTTCGGTGATCGAGGGGCCTCAAGAATATTTTTGTGATTTAAAGATAGTGTAACCACCTCAAAGACTCGAATACATTATTGTAGGGATACCTCTCTCCCATGTTATATTTTACAACTGATAAGATCATTATCAGTCATAAAGTAAGACATTCATAGAAGTAAGTGTAGACATACTTCAAGATATGTGGTATAATTTTCAATTATGTGTATTATCTATGGTTCCTATAATATTTTACTATAATATATCGTAATAATAAATTTATGATACCATTGAATAGATTCATTTTATTTTTAAGAGTAAAAAATACTATATAAATTAAGTTTATAAGTTTAAAAAATCAACCTTTAAAGGGATTTATGTTATTAGAGGGATCTTATAGTGGATAAAATGAATATCCAAAATTTGATGGTGAGAAATCCTTTATTAGATAGAAGCGATGTCCAATATAGGTGGTGAAAGATTCATTTAATCATGACCATTATAGTGGAGGTATCCTAATTCCTCTTCAATTGAGAAGACATTTTGAGTGATTCCATTAGTGTAGGTTCCTAAGAAACATTGATCCTTAGACTCTTTATTGTATTCAATATCTTGATGATAGATTGGAATCCCTATTTCAAACTATACTTCTTCCCATAATTGTGGTTCCAAAGTTCATTGATGACATACCTCCCAAAAAGTGATGGATGGAATGCTAGTTTGTAAGAGGGAATGAGTAGCATCAAATCAGTCATCAAGAGATGAAATACAATCAAGAGTCTAAGGAAGGATTAAATAAAGTAATTGAAGGTTAGTTGTACTTTAGTATTGATGTATTATATATTTATTCAATATAGTAACAATTTTCATGCAATATGTAAGAAATTATGGACTTTTATGAATGAAGTGTACGACATTTTTTTTATTCAAGACAATTTAAATATTTGACTGCTCATACAAACAATTTTGCTGAAACATGATGATGTTTCCAATCCCATGCAAGAACAGACTGTTGATGAAGAATGTGTGGAATTATTTGGGGATAAACAAATTTTTTTTGAAAAAAATGAAAAAAAATAATGACGTAGCATCACATTTTTGAGTAAAATTGTCAAGGCAAGATGCTATGACATAAAATTTGAGGTTGGTTAGAATCAACATGGCCAACCTATTGACCCCAACTAGTCAATGTTCATTAGTTAACTTAGGGTCACAATGAGGATTAATGTTAGAATTGACATTGACTCATGGTGCTGCATCCAACCTGTAATGAATGAGATACTTTGGAAAGATATAAGGGTAATGTTATAATTTACTTTCTCTATTTTAATAAAAAAATTATAATAAAATATTGATTTAGTTTTCATTATTCCTTGAATAATTCATTTCTTTGGATGATTTCCAATTGAAATTAGTCTTAATTACTACTATAAAATTACATAGAGGCATCCAAAATCTTATGATGAAGTTAAATCTTAGGGATGCTAAGCAGAAAATAATTACCCACCCACTCCATAGTTATGCACACACTATAATGTAGGAAACAAAGACTGATTTCATCAATCATTGCAATGATAAATAATTTTTGGTGAATTGTGGTTGATAATATATTATTTTCCATTATTTATTTTATCAAAATTGATTTAAAATTATTAATTTATGAAATAAAAAAATAACGATCAAAATAAGGAAGAGACATCAAAACCAGTATACCCATATCGCAAAGGATGGATTGGGTACACTTTATAAGAGAATAAATTGGTTTTTATTTTAAATCAACAATATAATGTCAATTATGTGATATGAAAAAACATATGTTCCATTTTTTATATGCAGATTGATGAATCGAAATCTAATGCCACATCCATCCCACTCATGTGCTATTAAAGGAGGCTCATGTAAATATTGGTGATATATTAGTTGATAAGAACAAAAAAGCAGTCTCGGATGCTTGTGTATAAGTAAAGTAATTTTAATTGATTATGATTTATAACAATATAATGTAAAAATAAATTTGTTCATATTTTTTATATGGTTTAGAGACAAGAATCCTCAACTGCCGTAGTAGAAGAAATGCAACTTTAATTAGCCTTGAAGAATCCCTAACAATATGGTCGCATTAGACGATTAGGTTTTGGTGTCTCTCCTCAAACATATTTAGAGAATATAATACCACATGAAGATACATATAATATAATCAGATGAATTCATACACAAATAGACCCATTGTAAGATATTATTTTGTGTTCTTCTTTGGAAGACCAATGTATAAGAAATGATCAAAGTAAATCGATATTGGTGCAAATATCCGCATATGAATGAAATGATCCCACTAACTTTGAGGCCATTCATTCCCCCAACCACATACCATACATGAGGTAATAAATATTTTAATTACTCTTTATCATAAATGTGAAAAAAATTGGATGACATTATATTACTAAAATTATGCAGGGTATAGTTGAATGTGATATTTATCTGTCAACACCCATGTACTATCGTGTTGTAATGGGTACAATGTATAAAATACCATAAGAACAACTACACAATCATACCCTCCCAAAAAATGACACGAGAGTGGGTATTGAGGTTGCTTATGTGGAAACTGCTGAGTTTCTTCTTCCACTTGATGGTCCGATTATTACAACAATCAACGATTCAATTGGAGTGTTCATAGAATGGCCGTATAATCTTACAAAGATACATGAGGTACATCTTTAAAAAAATTCATATGAAATGTAACACTCTGAGATTTAATGAGATTGATTATTTCTAATTTATTTTATCTCTTGTGTTGTACGCTACACCAAGATTAGTTTGTGCTATACGCAACACCGTACTAGCTTGTGGTATACGTAACACTATTCTTGGCTAGTGTTGCACAAATTTTCTTGTTCTTTTGATAGAATTAAATTCACGAAACACTGAGTATAGATTTTTTTAAATGTATAAATGAAATATGTTTGGATTATGTTTTACACAACACCAAAGGAATATTTCAATACACACAACACTAACTTGTCATGCGTTACATGCAAGAGCAACCTTCCTCAATAGCTTATGTTGTACGTGATACCGAGTTTCACTAAACAACGATATATTATAAAAATATTATTATTTAACGGAATATAAATTAGCATTTTATGAATATTATTAACCAAATTTTGAATTTTATATCACATTATCATTCATCTTACACATTTTCTAGAACATGATATGGGAACAAAATCAATTGTTTGGATAAAAAAAGTATTTTTCAAAAAATGTAGTTTTACCGCCTTCTGATGGTGCAACCATGTTAAATATAGTTTTGACACAATTATATGCTAAATTTGTCAAAATAAACTCTTAATTTGGAAGCGGGACATAAAAATTTACTTTTTCCTAATTTTTGGTATTTTTTAAATAAAATTAAAATTTTAATAAATAGTGAAAATTACTGCATTTTAATTCAAAACTGCATTTTTATCTAATATATTTTTATAATTAGATTATATTTTTAATTAGTTTTAAAGTGTAATTGGATTATTAAATTATCATTTAATCCAATTTTGGTCATTGGAAGTAATTTCACTTTTAAATTGGACATAAACACATGTCAATCTTTTGATAGTTATTAATTCCTAAAAATATGTTTTTTTTTTATTTTTGAAAATGAGAATTAATTTGAAATTAATTACTGAATCTTCTGTGTTTTGAATTGGGAAACATGGATTCTATATTTGGAATTATAAGGTTCAAATTGCATAAATAGGTACCTTTTATTTTTATACATTATGAATAGTAACTTATGTAATTATTTTATTTATTAGGGTTAAAGGGTAAATCTGGTAAATAAGGGTAAAAAAATAATATTATAATAATATTAAACTACCCTAACACGTGTACTAATCCTATTTAATTAGATATTTCTTACCATGGGCATTCTTGGGTAGTTTTTGGGGTCCCATGGTTTCACTTGGATGTGAAAATGATATTTTATAAGAATTAATTTAAAGTGAAGATAATTATTACTAAAACATATATCTTTTACTATAAATTTTAATATTGGATTAAATAACTGATCTTTATGTCTATAAATATTCATATATAAATATAAAAGGATTTAACAAATCGTGTTATTTTATTTATAATTTTTAGACACCAAATAAATAAATTTATTTTTTACACAACGATGAAGTAGTGATTACCTTATTAATGAATGATTTAAATAAATGAGATTATAAATATTTAAATAAATTTATTTTGACCCTTTTTATTCCATAAAATAATTTTATGGAAGCTTATGACTTGTTATTATTGAATTTAGGAAGTTTCTTTCAAAATAATAATGTTGTTATGGATTTTTAAAAAGTCATGATATGAATACTATAAAAATTAACATAAATGTGTTTTTAAAACAAATACAATTTTATTAAATGATATAATAGTCCTAAAAATATAAGATTCATCCAAACGACATAGATAATGTTTTAAATATCATTAATGAACCAATTTAGGTTATATTTTTATTTTATAGTAACTATATTAACCATATATTATGAATATACAAGAAGACATGGTAAGAGTTAAATTAGTTAACTAAGGGTTAAAGATAATAGATAAGGTTAAATTTGAGACCTAAACTTATCTAAAACCTATTGGTTGAGAGTATTTATAAAAATAAACATCTAAAATTTTAATGAAATGAGTTTTGGATCTTTTTAAAGTGAAATTCATTTTATAATAAATTAATATTTTGAGAGTTTCCTAAATTTCCCCTCACCTCTCTTATAAAAGGGCATCTCCTCCCTCACATATTAAATCCATTTTTAGACTCCAATATCTTCCAAAACCTGCCCATTTCCCTTTTCAAATTCCCTAGTTAAATTCTAGAGGTTCTGGTCTTCTCAAAAGTCCAACTTTAGTGCCCTAATACTAAATTTATAGGAGGCACGTTGAGGAAGAGGTAATCTCTTCTACCGATTCATTAAAATTTATTTCTTCTTCTACTTCATCTTCTTTAATTTTTTCATTATAATGAAATAACATAGGTATTAATAATATGATGATATTTTATTATAAATATGAAACATCACCATTTAACCTTCTATCCATCCTACAAAAAACAAAATCACCATGTGTGTGTACATAGGACTTACCGTCTCCACGCTGTGGTGTAATCTATTTTTCACCACCACCTTACTTGGATGGGTATAATTCTGTAAATAATAATTATATATTATTATTATAACATGATACTAATTCTGAGATATTATAAAACATCCACACCAATACCACTCAACAATTTTGGGAATGATATCGTCGCTCGTACATATGTATGTATTATCATCTCCACGACGTGATGAGATTCATTCCCATGTTAACCATTCAAGAATGATTATAAAGTATATATAATAAATAATCATGAAATATATGACATAAAAATTCAACTGGATTTATGTGTATATATATATTTAATTTACTTACTTCCATTCAATTCAATAAGAAAACGAAAATAGTTTCCAGGTGTACGTACAACCTACCGTCTCCATGAACTGTGTATTCCATTTTAATTATCAATATTATATATATATATTTATTTATTTATATAATAAATATATATGATATATAAATCATGTTTTATATTCTAAAAGTAAGTAAATAATTATATAAGTAAGTAATAATATCAAGAATAACAATTCAAAACATGTACAATAAATAAAATGATTATTACCCAAAACGTTGTTTTAACATGGAATTAGAAAAATTATGGTTAATATGAACTTGTAAGTGAGTCATATATGATATCATAAATATTATTATGGTTCTGTTACAAGTTAATAATTTGTTTAAGCCCACTATACAAGAGTTTCAGACACATATGGAAGAAATCAGACCTAAGGTAGGAGTTAATTTTTCAATCACATTTTTAACTGAGATCGCTTATACGTAAGTATTTACTAGGGTTATATTTTTTTCTATGTCCATGTTTTCTAAAAATGTTTTCATAAATTAATAAATATAATTCCATGTATTTTTAAATTCATTTTTACCCATTTTTTACATTTACTACATGGTATAGAAGGAATTTTTCTTTTGTTTACCATAAGAGGTACATTTTTGTCTTTTCTAAAAAAATTACAAGGAGAATGTTTTTGTTTAACATATACAACATGAATGGATTTTTATGGTTTCATGAATCTTAATATTTATGAAGCTTCTTCTATATTATTTCATGTTTATTTTCAACAAAATTATTTTCCTTTAAAATTTCTAGAAATTTTGAGAATACAAAATGTTTTTGAAAAAGAAAGGATATTTCCCTCTAGAACAAAGTTCAAGTGTTTTATCAAAATTATTTTCCATCTAAGATGAACCTATTAAATAGGGTTATGTATCTATCCCTATTATTACTATGATATTATTTCAATAATTATGGAATTATCTTTTATATGGATTATGTTGTGGTGAAATGATATTTAAGAAACCCATTTTATTTATTGGGTTATTCTAGGATGAATGATTTATATTTTATGCCACATGTAAGAATTATTCCATTTTGAGATGGGTGGAACCTATATCTGCCTCCAATGCATTGGGTAATGATTTATATATCATGATATAGACATGAATAAAACAATAAATAAATCTAGTTCAGTAAAACATGGATGAAATATAAAGTAAACCCAGTTTAAAAATGGAATTTTTCCACTTTGATGGTCTTGGAATCAATGACCTGATTACTATAGAAATAATATTATGTAATTATTATTCTTCAACAATTAAATGTTTTATGAAAATGTTATTATATCAGGGTTAATTTTATTTTATGATCCATGTCTTACGTAATTCCAAGATTTATTTCATGTCTCAACATTTTGATGTCTTTATGTTCAAATGATTATGGTTTATTTTCACCATGTATACCCTTACTGAGAATTTGCACTCACCCTTTTTATGATTTCATTCCAAGAGATATATAGAATAGTTTTATGTAGGAAAACAATAGGTGATGATATTTATGGGAGATATTGAAGATCTGTCACCATGTTAGGAGATGATGTTCCGAGTTCCCAAAGACACTAAACTAATATAGTCTTTGGGAGTCTGTTTGTGTAATGTATTAAGTATTCTTCAAAAAAAATTTAATGTCCATGTACGTCATGATAGGGTCTCAATAGTTGGTATCAGAGCGAAGTTTTAGTCAACCTCTAGAAATTAGGATGTGAAAACATTAGTGATATTCTTAGAGATATTTATATGGTGTGTCTAGAAATTTCCCTAAAGATATGTCTAAATATTGATTAAAGTCCTATAATTATGGAAAAAATCATGAATAACCTATTATTAAACTTAAGATATCAGATATTGAATGTAATCCCCCATGATAATATTTGTTCCTAGTATGATCTTTTCCTCTCACATTGTTCTTCTTTGTGTTTTAGAAAATGGCTGGAACCCGAAGAAACTATGATAATAATCAATGTAATCAGAAATGCAATGATTTTCCTCTTGAACAACCAAATGTTATGGGAGATGGAATGAAAAAACTTATTGTTATAAATATAAAAGCTATGAATCATTCTAGACTTCCAAATGAGTAGAGAAGGGAACAACATTCTATTGAGTCCTTCATGAAGAAACATCCACCTTCTTTCAGTGGGCCTTCTGATCCACTTGTTGCTGAATAATGGATCGGTACCATGGAAAATATATTTTACATCCTTCGATGTTTAGAACATGGAAAGTCATTTTTTATATCTATAATTTAGAAGGTGAATAAGACTAGTAGTGGACTCTATTTAAGAGTACAAGGTAGCAAGATGAAATTAAATCCATGCAGTGGGATGAGTTCAATAACTTGTTTTTCAATAAGTACTTCCCTATTATTCTTATAACAATGATGGAAAATGAGTTCCTTGATCTTAGAAAAAAAGACGATGAACATGTTGGTATATATGAGGAAAATTTTACAAGGCATACAAGGTATGCTTCTGGATTTACCATCCAACCTAAAAGTAAAGTTGATCGATTTTTTAGTGTCTTAAAACCAAGTCTTTGAAGGAAATTAGCTACTATAGATTTTAGTATCTCTAAAGAGATTTTTTGTTCTGCAACCAAGGTATAACTCTAAGTTGGTGTAACATATCCATCTCAGGTTTTTTACAAGAAACAAAAGATGGAGTTCAAGGGAAAATCTCAAAACAATGGGGAAATGAAGATGAATGTTTTTTTATGCTCAAATTATGGAAATAATCAAGGTGGAGATTGTCATAAAGGGACTAAAAAATGTTTCAAGTGTGGAAAATAAGGTCATCGAGCTGTTGAGTTCCAATGTAATGGAAAAAGGTCTATAATTATGTGAATATAGATAAGACTACAGATAAGGAACCACCGACACATCAATACTACCAGTGTGAGGAAATGGGTAATTATTCTAACCAATGCCCTAATCCAATGGTTAATGATGATCGACAACATAAAACTCTTAAGGAAAAATTCAAAGGGATGTCCCAAGTGATCACTATTGGTGATGTTGAGTATGACAACGTAGTGGTGGAATTATTAAGTATTTATGTAATGGGATTCCAAAATAGTGTTATGGAATCTCATTTATAGTATCGTGGAATATTGGAATATATATGTATTGGTTTATTGTGGTTTTCAATAATTATATGGTACCAGTAACCATGAAAAGTGATTGAAATATTTCTGGAAAGCACCTGATATTCTCATAATGAAGAGATAATGAGATAAGGAGATGTTGGATAGTATTAATGAGCTCATGAATAATAAAAAGACCAATAGAGATGATTGTTTGAGTATATAGAAATTTTTTTATATTTGGTGTGTGTAATAAGTTAATTTCGATAGAAAGAATGTTGTCACTATGGTTTTATGGTAATTCAATTTATTATCATGTTTTTAGAGAATACATTATTATGGTATTCATATGTTTGGAATGTGCCAACCAAGAACTACCAAATGTGATATGTGAGACAAATGTTAAGTCAATTTAGTTAACCTCTTTAAAAAGTTATATATTTTTAGTTTTTTAAAGGATTGTAATGTTATCCATTTATGGATAGTATAAGTTATTTTTCATTTTATGTTTGTCAGATTAATGTATTATTTCACTATAAGAGGACTTAGGCATAATTGATTACTTGTGCTAAATTTATTTTTGAGATATATGGAATAACATATCATTCAATTTCATGATCTTCTAACACTTAAAGAATGAAAATTTTAACTTCATTTCGTTAAATAATATATGAAGTGGAAATTGTTCAAGGCACAGACAATGGAGAGATTTTACCAAAATCAAGTAAGTATTTATTCTCATGAAAAAGATTTCTTCTTTTGGAAAAGGATCTTGAAAACAAAAATTTTATCCTAGTACTTTTTTATCTGGTGAATCAGATGATCCCTTAAATCATTGCAGATTTATCACATTCTTATAGTAAACTTTCTTCAAACCTTATTCTATATCACTATCCATTAGAACATGATGGTTTGATTTCTCTTCCATATTCATGTTTTCACTTACCACCTATGTAATCCTATGTTGAAACCCTGTTATGAGTTACATTGGGTAACTATTATATTTCATAATTTTCCTTTTAAAATGATGTTTTTAGTATCCCTTTTTATGACGTGGGTTTCCATGAAAGAAACTTTCATGTAGAAAACTAGTTATAACCCTAACGAATTTCAAAGTAAATATTTATTTTAAGATGGGTAGAATGTAACAAACTGAGATTTTATGAGATATATATTTTTTAATTTTTTTAATCTTGTGTTGTATACTACACCAAGATTATATTGCGTTATATGAAACACTGTATTATCTTGTAGTATACGTAACACTGTTCCTGGATTGTGTTGTAAAACAATTCTAGTTATTTTGATAGAATTAATTTCACTCAACACTGAGCATGTATTTTTTCAATGTATAATTGATAAATGTTTGGATAATGTTATACGCAACACCAGAAAAAAAATTCACTACAGAAAACACTGACTTGACTTCCGTTATTTGCAAGGGTGACCATCCTCAATAGGTTGCATTGTACGCGATACCGAGTTTCACTAAACAATGATATATTATTAAAATATTATTATTTAATGAGATATAAACTAGATTTTATGAATATTATTGAACAAATTTTTAATTTTAAATAAAATTATCATTAATCTTACACATTTTCTAGAACGTGATATGGGAACAAAATCACTTTCTCAGCTAAAATAAGTATTTTTCAAAAAATATAGTTTTACAGCCTTTTGATGGTGCACCGATTTTAAATATAGTTTTTGACTTGATAATAAGTTAATTTTACATAATTATATCCTTATTTTTATGAGGGGCATAAAAATTATTTTATAAAATTTTTTTGGTATTTTTCTAACAAAATTATAATTTTAATGAGTAGTAAAAAATACTCTATTTTAATTCGAAACTATTTTTTATGTAATTATTTATATAATTAGATTATATTTTTAATTGATTTTAAAGTAAAATTGGATTATATTTTTATCATTTAATCCAATTTTGGTTGTTGTATGTAATTTAACTTTTAAATTTGACATAAACACATGTTAATCTTTTGATAGTTGTTACTTCTTAAAAACCCACTTTTTTATTTTGACAACAGGAAATAATTTTTAATTAATTACTCTAAATTATTTTTTTAAGTGGGGAAAATGGATTCCTTATATGGAATTATAAGGTTCAAATTGTGTAAATAGGTACCTTTTATTTTTATACATTATGAATACTATCTTCAATAATTATTTTATTTACCAGGATTAAAAGGTGAATCTGGTAAAAAAGGGTAAAAAATAATATAATAATATTAAACTACCCTAACACATGTCCTAATCATTTTGGATGAGATATTCCAGAACGTGGTTGGGTCAATTTTGGGACCCTATGGGTTCAATTGGATGTGAAAATGACATTTTATAAGAATTAATTTAAAGTAAAGATAATTATAACCTAAACATATATCTTTTACTAAATCGATTTTAATATATAGTTATATGACTTATCTATATGTTTATAAATATTAATTAGAAAGCTAAAAATATTTCCTACATCATTTTATTTTATTTATAATTTTTAGACACAAAATAAATAAATTTATTTATCACACAATGATGATGTAGTGATTACCTTATTAATGATTGATTTAAATAAATGAGATTATAAATATTAAAAAAAAAATTGAACCATTTTTTGTAATACATGAATTTTATGGATGATTATGAATTTTTTATCTATGAATTAATTATGTTTTTTCAAAAGGATCAAGATGTTATTTATTTTTAAAAATTCATGATATGAATAGTATAAAAATTAAAATAAATGATTTTAAAAAAAATACTATTTTATTAAATGATATAATAGCCCTAAAAATATATTATTCTGCCAAATGACTTAAATAATGTTGAAAATGTAATTAATTAACCACTTTAGGTTCTATTTTCAGTTAATAGTAACTATATTAACCATATAGTATGAATATACAAGAAGAAATGGTAAGAGTTAAATTAGTTAAATAAGGGATAAAGCTAAACGATAAGGTTAAATTTGAGACTTAAACTTATCTAAAACATATTTATTTAGAGTATTTATAAAAATAATCATCTTAAATTTTAATTAAATGTGTTTTGGACCTTTTTAAACTGAAAAACATTTTGTAATAAATTAATATTTTGAGAGTTTCCTAAAGTGCCCCTATCATCTCTTATAAAAGGGAACCTCCTCCCTCTCCTCTTCACTCTATTTTGAGACTTAAATCTCATAAAAACCATGCCAAATTTTCTTATCAAATTCACTAGTAACATTCTAGTGGTTTTGGACTTCTCAAAACACCAAATCTAGTGCCTTAAGTGGAAATTTAAATGAGGCATGTTGAGGAAGAGGTAATCTATTCTACTGATTCATTCAAAAAAATTATTCTTCTCATTATTCTTCATTAGTTGTTTCAATATAATGTAATAACATCAATATCAATCATATGCTTATATGTTATTATAAAGATAAACCAACATTATTTCACCTTCTATTCATCCTACCAAAAATGAAATCACCGTGCATGCGTACGTACGACTCCCTCTCTTCACGCCGTGGTGTAACCTGTTTTTCACCACTACGTTACTTGGATGGGTATAATGGGGTAAATAATAACTATAAATGATTATTCTAAAAATATAATAATTCTTAAATCCTATAAACCATCCACTAAAATACCATTTAACAATTTTGGGAATGGTATCTTCATTCGTGCGTACGTTCTTCTTACCATCTCTGCGACACGATGAGATTCATTCTCCACATTAACCATTCAAGAATGATTATAACGTAAATATAATAAATAATCACGAAATACAGGACATAAAAATTATAATGGTTATATATATATATATTTCATTTACTTAATTCCATTCAATTCAACAAGAAAATGAAAAAAGCGTTCATGCGTACGTACGACCTACCATCTCCCTGAACGGTGTATTCCATTTCATTTATCTATCAATTATATATATATATACTGAATATATATGATGTAAAAATCATTTTTTAAATTCTTTAAGTAATTAAATAATGATATAAGTAATAATATCATGAATAACAATTCAAAACACGTACAATAAATAAAACAACTATTACCCCAAACGTTTCTTTGACATGGAATTAAAATAATGAATGGGTAATATAAAGTCATAAGTGAATCATATATGATATCATAAATATTATTATGGTTCTATTACAAGTTAATAATATGTTTGAACCCACTATTCAAGAGTTTTGTACACATATAGAAGAAATCAGACCTAATGCAATGGATAATTTTGCAATCTCATTTTATTCAAGAATGCTTATATGTAAGTATTTACTGGTGTTATATTTATCATCCATGTCCATATTTTCTAAAAATGTTGTCATAAAATGTTCACTATTATTAAATGTATGTTTAAATTCATTTTTACCCATTTTTGACTTTTACTACATGGCATGGAAGGAATATTTCTTTTGATTACCATATGTGGTACTTTTTGACTTTTCGAGCAAAAGTATGAGGATATTGTTTTTGTTTACCTTATATAGCATGAATGGATTTTTACGGTTTCAAAAAGCCTTATTTCCATGAATTTTCCTATACATTATTTCATGTTTATTTTCAACTAAATTATTTTTCTTTAAAATTGCAAGTCATTTTGATAAAAGAAGTTTTTTTGAAGAAGAAAAGATATTTTCCTTGAAAACTAAGATCAAGTGTTTTATCAAAATTATTTCCCATATAATATAAAACTCTTAAATAAGGATATATTTATATCCATATTATTAATATGATATTATTTCATTAATGATTTAATGGTATTTTATATGGATTATGTTATGGTGAAATGATATTTAAGAAACCCATTTTATTTCATGGGTTATGCTATGATGAATGATTTATGTTTTGTGGAACATGTAAGAATCATTTCTGTATGAGATGGTTGGGACCTATATCTACCTCCAATGAATTGGGTAAATATTTATATCTCATTATAGAGACTTTACTGAAATGGTATGTAAATCCAGTTTGGTAATACATGGTTGGAATGGAAAGTAAACTCAGTTCAGTAATGGACTTTGTCACCTATGATGGTATTGGCAGCAACGCCTTGGGTACTATAGAAATCATATTATGTTCTTATTAGTATTACACAATTACATGTTTTATTTCAATTTTATTCTATCCTTGTTAATGTTTCTTTATGATCCATGCCTTACGTACTGCCAAGATTTATTTCGTGTCTCGAGATTCTGATGTATTTACATTCAAATGTATGTGGTTTATGTTCTCCATATTTACCCTTATTGAGAATTTTATCCCACCCTTTTTATGTATAATTTTACCTAGGATATAAATAATGGTTTTATGTAATAAAAATTTGAAAAAATCTTTATGGGAGACGTTGAAGATCTTTCACTATGTTAGGAGATGATTTTCAGAGTTTCCAAATACACTAAACTAATAGAGTATTTTGGTGGCTATTTCTGTAATGTATTAAGTATTATGCATAAGAAATGTAATGTACGTATATGCCAAGATAGAGTCTCCAAATAAAAAACATTTAACATTTGATGATAACAGGTCTAATGTGAGTTGTGATAGTACAGATGGATAAAGTTCATGAGAAATGAAAGGCCAAATCAAAAAAATCTCGGTAATCGACCAAGAAAACAAAACAACTATCCCAGATTACCTTCTCCCCTCTAGTTCCATGTCAATATATATGATCATTATTACTTCATGAAGAGAACACATTTAAAGATAAAACTATTTTTTAAATTTAATCTGAAGAATATATATATGGATATTCCTTGGGAGATGGAATTGGTCTCAAGACTCTAAACGAGATTATCATGAATGAATGGTTGGGAATCTCAAGTATGAATACATATATAAGGTACATTTTCATAATATGACTATCGAAATAGTGATATAAATATATTTATTAAAGTTAATAACTAGTTATATTTTGAATAGGCATTTATATTAGAACTATATAAAGGGAAGATCATTCGAATCATGATTTGGATTCATTAATCCATGTACCATTTCTATGCCTGAAATTAAATTTAATAAGAAAGAAATTAAGAAGAAAAATATGATTTACTCAAATAATTTAATAAAAATCCTTATAACAAAGACACTTTTTTATCCCTATAATTAATGTTTAAAACTCTATGATCTAAAATCATAAAATATGATTTTAATTTTTAAATTACTTATTTGTTTTTTTTATTTTTAGTATGAACGGTATGTTGATAACAGTCGACATTGACTCTCTGAATAGTTATTTTTTGGATTCAATTCATGGATTTCCAACAAGATGACCACACATGATGTGTATTGTGAATATGTAATACACTAAAATCAACATTTTATATATAAACATAGAATTACATATTTGGTCTATGTTTAAATGAGAATTTTGTTATTATAGGCCATTCACTAAACATAGGCTAGATCATTGTATAAATTCGGTGTCTAAAAAGCTCAAGCATGCGAATTACTACAAATGGAAAAAAATATGTTATATATAGAAATATTTAACTATCAAAACATATAAAAAATTACATATTTTGATCAACGTTTCTATAGTGTCTGAATCAAGATAATGCAATCAATTGTGGATATTATGTTTTGAAAATTTATGAGAGAAATCATAAATCATTAAAATACCAGCATCCTCTAATAATTAATTTATGAAGTTATTAAAATATCATTATATATATTTCATAATTATTTTTTCTATATTTTCTCAGTACTATCATGATTTATGACAACATAT
Organism: Viscum album; assembly: GCA_963277665.1. Taxonomy (NCBI): domain Eukaryota; kingdom Viridiplantae; phylum Streptophyta; class Magnoliopsida; order Santalales; family Viscaceae; genus Viscum; species Viscum album. Next base: position 1,083,030,554 of record OY728159.1, read on the forward strand.
TTACTCAAAAAGGATAAATAAATTTGTTTAGAGATGATTGGGTTGTGTACTTTTTTTCATAATATATGACGATAATAAATTTATGTGATTACATTCTATGTTTGTGTTCTATTATGAGTTTTGGAATTCAAAATATATTCAAGTTGTGGAGAATTAGTTTTAAAATAATTTTACATTATTTTTTATCTCTTTCTCAAAGAGAAGAGTAATACTGGAAATAATTTTTTTAGAAGCACTAACATACAAACAATAAAATTTTTGGGAAATTTCGGAGGTAGAGTTGGATTCAGAGGTGAAGGAAGAGGTGGAGGAGAAGGCACACATGAATTTAGTGTTAGAGACTGACATAGAGGAGGAGGTGGAGGAAATGACCGATGTGGAGATTGAGGTGGAGGAGGATAAGAGTTTATCGATTGAAAACAATAAAATTTTTAGAAATGATGTATAATAAGGATCATACCATTATTATGTTTGAGAAAAATTATTTAAAAGTGCACACAACACTTCTCACATAAGATAAGATCCGTTGTGCACTATTCAAGTTTAAAATTCCATTTTATTAAAAAACACATGTGGCACAATGAAAATTGAGAAAATAAATTAGGATCGTTTAGGTACTTTAGGAGAAGGATACATACATAATTTTTGATGTATATGGATTATTCATACATCAATATTACACATGGTGTGACTGGTATGACTCCATGAGTATGTTATCATTTTAAATTTGAGAGTTTAATACAAAAAAGTGTCACTCACTACAAACTAAGAAAACAATCTCTAATTGTCTTGATAGTTTGGGGAAATTATTCTTAATTAATTTTTGATATGTATGAATCGGTCTTAGGTCAAAACTAGGTATTATTCCACCTGTATGGCTCAATGTTTGTATTTTTAGTTTAAAATGACATTTTAGTAAAAAAACACACATGAAATACTAAGAACTGAGTAAATTCATGTTGACTAATTTAATGCATTATGAAAAATATCCATGAGTCATTTGGGATGTATAGAATTCATCTGCACCTCAATATGATGCATGGTGTGACTGGTATGACTCAAAGTGTGTCTTTTTTATTCAAAATTGACCTTAATTTTAATGAAAAAAACCACTCACATACTCAAAACAAAGAAAACACATTTTTATTGTTTTGGTACTTTATGAAAATGGTACAGATGTCATTTTTTATGTGTAGGGATCAACCACACCACAATATGATGCATGGTATGACTGATATGACTCCAAGTGTTTGTTATCTTTTTAAAATTGACATTTTAATACAAAGAAGTGTCACTAGATGGAAAAATAGAAAATTCACATGGATTTTTTGATAATTTGTTACAATGATTCATAATTAATTTTTTATGTTTATGAATCAGTCTGAGGTAATACCCACACCAGATACCACCTGTATGGATCAAAGTGCATGTCTCCATTTTAAAATGAAATTTTCATAAAAAACATGTGGTGTACCAAAAAATGGTAAAATCAATCTGGTGAAACACATTCGAATTGTTTTTTTCTTTAGAAAAATGATCCATACATCATTTTTGATGATTACATAATAGAAACACCTCAATCCCATGCACGGTGTGACCAGAATGACTCCATGTTTCCGTTATCTTTTTAATTTGGACATTTTTATACAAAAAAGTGTTACTCGCTGAAAACCAAGAAAAAAATCCCTAGTTGTCTTTATAATTTGGTATAATGATTAAAAATTAATTTGGATGTGTAATAATTTTTCTAATGACAAACCCACACACAATGTCACCAGTATGGCTTAATGTGCATGTTTCCAGTTTAAAATGACATTTTAGTAAAAAAACTAATATGGAGTACTAAAATCCTAGGAAACACATTATGATTGTTTTTATAATTTATGGAAATGATCCATGAGTCATTTGGGATGTGTAGAATTCAACCGTACCTAAATCTGATGGATGGTGTGACTGGTATGACTCCAAGTGTTCCTTTTTTATAAAAAAATTCTATAAATTTTTGTGAAAAAAGCAACTAACATACTCAAAACTAAGAAACCAAATTCAGATTGTTTTTTACATTATAAAAATTAGATATATGTTATTTGTGATGTGTAAGGATCTGACCACCTCAATTTGACACATGGGGTGACCTTTATTACTCTAAGTGTCTGTTATTAGTTTAAAATTGACATTTTAATAAAAAAAAGTGTCACTCACTGGAAACCACGAAAAAGAACATGGATTTTATTGATAATTTAGGAAAATGATTCATAATTCATTTTGACAAGTATAAATTAGTATCATGTCAAAACCACACACAATGCCACTGGTATGGCTCAAAGTGCTTGTTTCTAGTTTAAAATGATATTTTAGTGAAACACACATGTGGCATACTCAAAACCAATGAAATGATTCCCTATTGTTTTGATAATTTATAAAAATATACTATGATTCATTTTGGACATGTGACATTCATCCGTACCTAAATCCCGCACATGGTGTTTCTGTCATGACTCCATGTGCATCTTTTTTAATCAAAATTGACATTAATTTTAGTGAAAAGCATTAATGAAAAACTCAAAACCAAGAAAATGCATTCGGATGGTTTTGGTACTTTATGAAAATGATCCATACATCATTTGTGACTTATAGGGATCAATTTCATCTCATTCCAATGCACTGTGTGACGGGTATGACTCCAAGTGCCCGTTATCATTTTATAATTTATATTTTAACACATATAAGTGTCACTCAATAAAAACCATGAAAACAATATTGGATGGTATTCATAATTAGGTAAAATGATTTATAATTAATTTTTTAGATTTATGAATTAGTCTCATGTCTAACCCACTCACAATTCCACCTATATGGATCTGTTCCGCCTCTAAGGCGGCACGTTTTAGGGCTATGAAGAAATTGTTTTAAGAGAATCATCACCTACCTCATTTCATAGAGACAGGTCCTCGTCAAATTCATCATTTATTTTGTTTCGACCCATTCCACATCATTATCCTTTAGTGGGTGTTTGGATAAACCCTGTGAGGACTGGGCAATTTATCCCTTCTGTAGTGTGAAGGAGATTCCATAATCCAATGGTCCCAGCGGGCAACTGAATGGGGTCAAGCACTCATACAATAAGTCCTAATCGAATATAAATTCCTCGGATGGTCTCTAATGGGTTTATTCATGGAGCCATAAACACCCAATGACCTTGGTATCCATTATTCATGGACCTTATTTTCAATGATAGGTGCTCTTGAGACGATGATTTGGCCAACGACGCATAAGGATTTCATTGGTTGAGAGGATGGGAATTAGGGCTCCCCACACCCTTTTGGGTGGGAGGGCTACTTCCTATTGCAGGATTATATTATAGATTTAAGTCATGTTCATATCTTTGTGAATCCTTTGTTTATTCCCAAAGAGTGTGTCCACAGGCTACCCCTGGCTTGCTGGATCGCCGAAAGCACATTTGGATTTGATGCTACAGAGGTGATTCTGACATGAGACATACAATAAGGTGCTCTGAAGTTTATAATCATCCATAGGGGATGAAATGTGACTTGATTTTGGGATCTAACCCATAATATGGGTTTCCTACATATCCTTAAGAGTGGAATCAAAACCCACATAGTTATAAATTGTTGGGGCTTACACATAGAAGCTACCCATTTGAGAGGACATGATTGGGTGAACCCTTGTGGATGGGAACCCTTTTGATCTCGGGCCTTCGAGCAGGCATCCAAGATATCCTGGTTGGATCAGGAATCAGAGTTCTCATAGTTCAGAATTTTGTGGATTTCGTAATCGTCAAAAACCTCTATGATAATGTGAGTCATGCTCCGTATGAGAAACAAGAGGATATGAGAGATCCAACTAACCACATGTTACCTCACCCGTTGGTGGAAGGGGGTGAGCCTATAGAAAAAGGGGACATGGTGATAGTGGGAGAGGGAATAGAGAGATTAAGCATCAAATGTGAAATGGCATTCAAGGTTATGAAACTCGACCTCAGATGATTGGGGACTTACCTCAGTGGGATCCCCTAGGAACGCATTCTGGGAAGGGGAATATTTTTCTCCGGGTCAAAGGGGGGAGAGAACATAACCTTTTTAATTGATCACCATTCCTCATTGAATGGAATAAAATATTATCACCCTTAATCCCTAGAATGGGGAGGTTCACATTGGCATCCCAAGTTTGGATTCTAGGTTACCATGGGAATGTAGACCCACAGAAATTCTCGAAGCCCAAACTGTTGTGGGGAGAGCCCTCATGACTCTGATTACCATGGGTACGTAGACTCAAAGGGGAATGTCGATGCACCCAATGGTCTGATCATACGTGTCTGGTGGATTTGGAGGAGGCTTTGGCCCAATTTCAGGGGACTGGTTCCTGGAGGGATTATAGAGGACTGGATGGTAATAGAGGGGAAATATTGGAACCATAGGAAATAATACCAAAAAACACCCCATTTCACATACTAATTTCTTGTGTGGTATGGGGGAAGATCTACATACCGTAGTGGTATGCAGGCAGAAAGGTAGGCCGCGTACTTAAGTGATATGCTGGCATGGGTATGGAACACCGTGCACCATAGTGGTACGCGGTCCATCACACTGCTTTTGGTTCCATTCGCATAGTGATGCAATAAGTGGTGCTGGGTTAAATCTGTGTAGAGATACACTACATGGAACATAATATTAAAGTAGGGTCTGAGGGACTATCATTCACGGGGAGTTCATTCGCGAGAAATATGCAGTTCACGGTTTCTCCATTTAGTTTCACGGCTCTCTTGTTATTATTAAGATCCCCTGTTTTATGGTTCTTGGCCGGTTATACCTATGGAGAGTGTGGTTTGCAATTCAGGATTCACCGATGATTAAAGACTAAAGATAGAATATTCACCCAGTTCATTATTCCAACTTTTATGTCATCTTCCAGATTCCTTCATCTGTCTTTTCTCAATTACTTATGTGCTCCCTTTATAGAGCATTGGGGAAATCATATCTGTGGGAATGAAACACAATTTCTGAAGGCCCATGAAAAGATATCTCGACCCATGAAAGACTCGGTCAACCAGGGTTTGTGGAGGCTGCAGTTCGCGATAATGGTTCGTGGAACCCTTTCAGTTTTCTTCACCGACGAACCATTGGGTTCATGAGATAGTATGCAGATGGACTTTTCACACATTAATATATTGGCAACACGGTTAGCAGTTCACTCTATTCACTAGACATCGCTCTGCGAGCTAGTGCCTCACAGATCATTCCTTGTACATATGTTTCTTGATTTAGGTGGTTCGTGGACCCTTCCCAGTGATGGTACCTGGGCCACTATAAATCCTTTGAATACTTGAATTACTACATGTTTCATCTAAAATTTGTTACTCAATTTGAGTGTATTCACCTTGATAGACTTATATGGGTACTTTCTTTCTTTTTCAAAGTTATTATGGGAGTAATTTATTCCCTTAGCAAAATTTTCAGGACCCTACAAATTCCTTCCATCAGAATGGGGTTTGTTCAGAATGGAAAGTGGACTATTCCGATGTATAAGTCGTCTTGAACTGAAATGGTTTATGGTAGAACAGATTTGTTTGATAGGAGGGTACCAAACCTATATATCAGGGAAATTTTCATTTTTATTTTATACTTTCTCATAGAAAAAAGTGATCTCGACTTCCCTGGATTCCTTTGCATTTTCAAATCATGCCTCTTACAAAAATTCATTTCACGTACCACAGCATACATGACGCGAACCGAAATTTTGAACATTTCTCTATCCGAAAACCAAATTTTGGATTTTTCAAATGGTATTGTGGGATTTTAAAACTAAAATCTGCATTCCACGTAGGATAATGCTATGCCACTTGTGTGTCCTCATACCGAGCATGGACCGGCGAACCAATCTTTAAGAATTAATCCAAAATTAAACTATTAATCCGCAATCTTTGAAAACGAAGTTAATTAGGCCTAGGTTTTCAGTATCCACCTTCTACAAACCCTTATATTTTCTGGCCAATTCTATACAGGCCAGTGCCTCACGGTTGGTTCGTTCTCCATGGGTGTATGTAGTGTAATGCTCCCATGTACTGTAGAAGTACATGGTAGTTTCTTCTACACATCATTGTAAAGACCCGTAAAATTCAAAAAAAAAAATTTTAATTTTCATTGGGATTTTACAAGAATGTAGTTTTTGACGGCACCTGATTCCGAGTCCCAGTGTGCCCGAAATCAATATCCAAAGTTTAGCTCGAGTACGTTTAGTGAACAAACGAGTTGGTTTTTATAACTTTTAAACCGGTGCTCGGAATCGGAATTCGAGGACATCGATGGAATCGTAGTGCCGATAATTGCTTAGAAACACCTTTTCTGGAGTTGCGTTTTCTCGGGTGTGGTTATTAAAAACAGTGGGTTAAGTAATGAATAAAAATAAAATTTGTGCAACCAATTTTTTTTTATTTAAGGTAGTTTAAACCTATAGTTGGTGGTTGGAGTGGGACCCACTAATATCTTAACTCCACTAGGTAGGATATTAGTGAGGTGGGGCCCACACAAGCCCCACCCCTTTATTTCCTTTTACATGCCATGTGCATTTAATATGGTAACTCACCCACACCCCCTCTTAAATACCAAGTCAACTCTCGCGTTTAATTGGATTATTAAATGCCTCATTAATTGGTCAATGCTCGATAATTAAATAATGATTTAATTTTGAATTTCAAAAATAGATGGCATGAGTAATAAAATAAGGCAAAGCCTTATTGTATTATTGTTTTTGTGTCGTGGGAGAAGATTTGGGGAGGAAATACTTCAGTCTTGAAGAACATCCTTCCTCGTTGAAGAACGCGAAGAACGCACCATCGCCGACGAAGAACGCCAGATTCCGATGAAGGACGACGAAAAACGCCAGCCTCCGACGAAGAACGACGAAGAACGCCAAATTCTCGGAGATCGACGATGCGACGTCGTGTACCGCGACGCCAATGATTCTCTTCTCCGAGACGTCGACGACGCTTACAGAACCTTGTTCCGCGATGCTGTCTTCTGCGACGATTATTTCCCACGACGAACCTTCATTCGACAACACCTTGAGGTAGGGGGTTTGGTTTAATTTAAGTTATGTGGATTATATCTTCGACATATGAATAAATTGTTGAAATTCGTTTAAACCACTAATGCGGTGGGTGCGGACCAATGAACAAGTCCTAACCCACCGATTCTCTGTTCTTGATGTGTGGAACGTTGGGCGACGATGAAATGGGGCCGTTGAGTGATTGGAGGTCGTCGCAGTAATTTACGGGTCCTGAGACGACCCCAAGAGCAGATGAGAGCAGGAACGGACCAACGAAGCGGCTCCGGTGGCCCGCAGATTTCACTGGAGGCGCGGGCCACCAGTGCAGCGTCGTCCCGGGGCGCCACCAGGAGGGACCACCGCGGCTGAAGCCGTGGCGGCAGGCGACCGTTCCCGCAGCTGCGCAGGACCCGGGGGAGACGTGGCACCCAGTGCCGCGTCCGTTGGCAAGGAAGCGACCGCAACGTGGTGTCGCGGCTTCAATCAAGAGGGGGTAGCCCCCCCCCCCTTCTACAGCGGCCCGACCAGCACCGAGCTGGCTGTGCGGGGCGCGCCCGCGCCGGGTCAACCGGCCGCACCAGGCCCGGCCGCACAATCCGGGATGGGCCGCGCCGGTCGGGCCGGGCTGCTCCAGTCGGGCCGGTCCGCGCCCAAATGGTCCAGACCCGGACCCGGTTCGGGTCGACCCGGTTCGGGCCGGGTCGGTTCGGGCCCAAAACCCCCTAAAACCGGACATGTTTGTTCTTTTACCCATAACATGGGATACAGAACTCCAATCAATGCACTGTTTATTGCGTAGAGATCCTTGGATTGAGATGGTAATTTCGGTATATTACACTCAAGATTTTGGATAAATTTGGGTACGGACGGGTTGGTTCGAGCACGAAACCAACAGGGCCCTCGGAATGGAAACGCTTATAACTTGAGCTCCGGACATCCGATTGACGTGCCGTCGACATTGTTGGATTACTATTAGTGAGACGGACCTTTTGGATTACTCCGATCGAGGTTTCGACGCAGTTGGAGTGCGGTCGGGTTGGTTTTGACTTAAAAACCAACCGGACCCCTGAACGAAAAGGCCAATAACTCCCAGACCGGGAGTCCGATTGACGCACCGTCGGTCACGTTGAGTTCCTCTTGTCAAGATAGAAGTTTGAGATACATCAACTGTAGACTACGTGTCAGTTGATGTATCGACCCCTTGTCTCTTGAAGCTGACCCTCCCGGAAACGAGCATGTTGTGTGCGAGAACCCTAGAACTGGCTGCGACTGCGACTGTGACGACTGCACTGAAATCCAATGTGGGTTCGGCAGCGATGAAGACCGTACTGAAATCCTCCGTGGGTTCGATGACGATGACAACTGCACTGAAATCCTATATGGGTTTGGCAGCGATGAAGACCATACTGAAATCCTTCATGGGTTCGACGGTGATGAAGACTGCACTGAAATCCTATGTTGGTTCGGCAGTGATGAAGACCGTACTGAAATCCTCCGTGGGTTCGGTAGTGGTGATGAACGTACTGAAATCCTCCGTGGGTTCGACGACGATGAAGACTGTACTGAAATCCTCTGTGGGTTTGGCAGCAATGAAGACCGTACTGAAATCTTCTGTGGGTTCGACGACGATGACTCTGTTCTTACTATCCTATGTGGGTCTGGCAGAGTAGCTGGTCTATATCCTATGTGGGTCCGACCTCTTAGCTAGTTTAGTATCCTACGTGGGTCCCATATTAGATGAATCAGTGGCTATATCTGATCATCTCTATCATCTTACGAAGAAGTATACCTGTGTGAGATGATTCTTGACTTTCAATCATTATCTTTGATATGATTGACTTGCTTTCCTATGTGGATTGTGTTGTGCTTTCTTGTGTGGATTGGGTTGTACTATCCTGTGTGGACGTGATCGAACTTGGGCTCAGATGTATGAGTCGAACTGGAAATGATGAATTTGGTATATGTATGGGCATATACCTAAGTAGTGTTGGTTGTTACTTCATGATTGTATCATTCCTTTGTGGATTATCCTTTGCGGATTCTGGGAGACCTTCGGGGGTCTCGGTGTCCCTACTGAGTAGCGTATACTAACCCCTGCACATGCTATGCCCGCACTACGTTGTGTTGGATGTAGACGACGGACAATGCTGATCGTGGTTGAGGATTGTGGAGAAGTCGGTACCTAGAGGTGGACCACTGGGCGGGTCATAAATGGAGCGGACGACTGGACCCGAGGAGCTAAGGAGGCTATCTGTACCCACCCTTCAGGTGGGACTTCCAGTGGATGGCTCGATGTTTCTGATTTACCTTCAGTTGTTTTATTTTTTTTCCAGTTGTACTTTACTTTCAGTTTGGGTTTTTATTCTGTCCCATTTACTTTCTGCACTTACTTTTGTACCCAGTTTTACTTAGTGTTTACTTCTTCTGGCTTACTCTGTGGTGTTTTTTTACTTTATAAATGGAATGTCTTCCCCTTTTTGTCGGGATTTATACCTTGGTGCTAGTCTCCAGCCCCTGGCCTATGGGAGGTGGGCTTGGGGTAGTCACAGCATGGGCCCCGAGAACTGGTCGTGAAAAATTGGTATCAAAGGAGTTCGGTTCTACTGCAAAACTTAGGACTCTGATCTTTCTTCTATGTGAAGAAATAGTGTTAAGGGTATTGAGTGTGGTTATCAGTCCAGGGAGTACAGTGTTGGTGTGGCGGCCGACGTATCCGTACACCAGGACCCTGACTTCTAATTTCCGACTCAATGCACAAAAACATTGGTTGCATGTGTGTTTCAAAAGTTTTCTTTGTGATTACTTTGTGTCAGCTCACCAGGTATACTTTTTTGACCATGGCGCACCTGTTTCTTTTCAGGATGGCCCCACGACGGCCACCAGCTAGGGTTCTGAGCTTTGGGCGAGACAACAGCCCACCGAGCAATGAGGCCTAGGTGCAGGGCCCTTTTTTAGCGGAGGCACCGGCGGTACCACTACCTGCTGAGCCACCGATGCTACCAGCCCCAGCTGCTGAGAGTGCACATCACCTTAGTGCATTGCACGAGTTTCATCGTCAGAGACCGCCTAGGTTCTGCGGGGATACAGACCCTCAGGCAACCGAGGATTGGCTAGAGGCGGTTGAGCGAGTTTTCAGGTTAGTGGGGACACCCGCTGACCTCATGGTGATCCTCGTAGCGAGCCTCCTGCACGCGGCAGCAGACAGATGGTGGAGCTTGATGCTTCAGGTGCACGACGAGGCATCTCTCCTCTGGACAGACATTGAGAGCTTCTTCCACTCGGAGTCCATCCTAGCCACCCTCCGTGTGGTGCACATCCAAGAGATTCTACAGCTACGGCATGGCCACATGACGGTCGCCCAGTACTCGACGAGATTTACCGATCTCTCGCGCTATTCGACATACATGGTATGGGACCCATTATTCTATGCCCAGACCTTTGAGTAGGGACTGAGGAATGAGATCAGGGCATCGATGATCTCCCTCAGCATTCTGAAACAAGCATGAGTACTGGAGCGAGCCCTTCTCATAGAGAGCTTTCTTTCCGAGCATACTCCAACAGCGAGACCTGCCGTAGGGCGGCACGTAGTAGAGTCATCTGCAGCTGGCAGTCGACGGATGTCGCAGGGGTCCAGGCGGACGGGACCATCAGGAAGACGACCTCAGGACACTGGCTCAGAGGTGCGTGGAACAGGGCGCAGAGCCAACCTTCTGAGGAGCAGACAGTGTTACACAAGGGGCGGGCAGGGCCACATGGCTCGTGACTGCCCGACCCGCCGTGCAGAGGAGTAGAAGACAGTTGAGGGGCCACCCAAGCAGAGGAAAAGGGTCAACCGTGACAGTCTTCCGATAGCAGGTAGATGAGGCAGGGGAGATGGCCGAGCAGCAGGTGGTGGGAGACGCTTTGAGGCTCTACCACCACCACCACCAGGAGGTCCACCCCGACCATAGAGAGCTGTCGGGTAGAGACAGGCTCAACTTTAGGCAGCAAAGTCCTACGACAACGGTGTGCCAGAGATGATTCGAGTGACTATCTTTGTCTACTCCACCCTTTCTACAGTTCTTATAGACATAGGAGCGAGTCATTCCTTTTATTGCCGCTGCCCTTGTTCGGAGTTCGGAGATTCCGATGGAGCCGTTGGCTCGATCCTTATGGCTAGAGACTCCTACGGGAGCAGACTCAACGATTATGCACTGGTGCCGGCAGTGTGAGATTACTCTAGGAGGAGAGAGCTTCGGCTGGGATCTTCTTGTAGCAGCATCGAGGCCTTACGACGTCATATTGGGCATGGATTGGTTATCTACAATCCATGCTCAGATCGATTGTATTAGGCGCAAGGTGTGATGTGTTCGCACCGATGGGAGCAGGTTTACCTTCACCAGCGAGAAGGGAGCCTTTGCAGTGTAGGATGGAATCACGTATAGGAGAGGACAACCCATCACCCATCAGTTGGCTAGCCTCATCCTAGGAGTAGTCGACTTTCGGAGTCCTAGTTTTCCTGTAGTGGTGGATCAGTATGCGGACGTTTTCCCTGATGACGTCCCAGGACTACCTCCTCGTAGAGAGGTAGACTTATATATTGAATTGTACCCCGGGACAGCCCCGATATCCACTCTAGCATATCAGATGACTCCCGCTGAGCTTCAGGAGCTACGGGTACAGCTGGAGGACTTGCAGAGCAATGGATTCATCCGACCCTGTGTTTCACCCTGGGCTTCTCCGATATTTTTCGCCAAGAAGGCGGACGGGAGCTTGCGACTGTGTGTCGATTCTCGTCGCCTGAACCAGCTGACCATGATGAACAAGTATCCGCTACTGAGGATTGACGGCATCTAGGATCAGCTCAAGGGAGCATGATGGTTCTCGAAGATAGACCTTAGATCAGGATATCATCAGCTCAGAGTTCGGGATGAGGACGTGCAGAAGAGGGCCTTCAGATGTAGGTATAGCCACTATGAGTTCTTGGTTATGCCCTTCGGCGTAACCAACGCTCTAGTAGTGTTCCTGGGTCTCATGAACAGGATCTTTCAGCCATACCTCTATAGATTTGTCGTGGTCTTCATCGACGACATTTTGATTTACTCGACCACTGAGGAGGATCACACCTACCAATTTCGGGTTGTACTAGACACACCCCGAGAGCACCAGCTTTATGGAAAGATCTTGAAGTGTCAATTCTGGTTATGTGAGGTCCACTTCTTGGGACACGTCATCTCTAAGGCAGGAGTTGTGGTGGATCCTATGAAGATTGAGGCAGTGCTAGCTTGGGAGCCACCCAGGAGCGTGACAGAGGTCCGATGTTTCTTGGGTCTAGATGGGTAGTACCAGAGATTTGTGCCAGACTTTTCCAGAGTTGCGGCACCACTCTCAGCTATGAAGAAGAAGGGGAAACCCTTCATGTGGTCAGACAGATGTCAGCAGAGCTTCCACGAGCTGAGACAGAGATTGACCAGCGCACCTATGTTGAGGCTACCAGAGGAGGGATTAGGGTACGTAGTCTACTGTGATGCATCAGGGACCGGACTCGGATGTGTCCTGATGCAGGAGCAGGCCATGATCGCCTATTGATCACGTCAGTTGAGGCAGCATGAGCATAACTACACTACCCATGACCTGGAGTTAGCAGCAGTGGTCTTTGATCTAAAGATGTGGCGAAATTATCTGATGGGTGAGCGCTTTATAGTCTACTCTAACCACCAGAGTCTCAGGTACATCTTCTCTCAGAGGGACCTGAATCTGAGACAACGTCAATGGCTCGAGTTCCTCCAGGACTATGACTTTGAGATAGTCTATACTCCTGTAAAGGGGAATGTAGTAGCCGATGCTCTCAGTAAGAGGATGAGAATCTAGCTACTTGGGGAGGCGACAGAGTAGCTAGCCACTTTGCAGATATCCTTCATGGATAGAGATGGTGCAGCTTTTCTTCAGTCACTCACAGTCACTCCTCCACTAATACAATGGGTCAGAGAGTCACAACGTGGGGATGCTAACTGTGAGACGCGACGTGCGAATATATCTTTAGGATAGGCACCTGATGGACTCTTGGTAGGAGGATATCACGTCGTCCTTTTCATAGGACATACCATGGTACGAGTTGCTTTACAGGAGGAGGTGTTGAGAGAGTTTCACACTTCCCCTTTAGCGGTACATCCAGGAGTGGCAAAGATGTACTAGGATCTCAGATGAAAGAACTGGAGGCCGGGTATGAAGAAGTTTGTGGCAGAGAACATTTATCGATGCCTCACCTTCCAGTAGGTGAAGGCAGAGCACCAGGTACCAGCTAGTTTGGTACATCCCTTGGAGGTCCCGGAGTGGAAGTGGGATGGGATATCTATGGACTTCATGACTGTACTTCCACATACTTCTAGAGGTCACGACTCCATTTGGTTGATTGTCGACAGACTCACCAAGTCGGCCCACTTCTTACCCATCAGAGAGCAGGGCTCAGTAGAGAGATTGGGATGCCTCTACGTTCAAGAGATCGTACAGCTTCATGGTTTGCCATCATCTCTCGTATCTGATCGAGAAGCTCTCTTTACTTCCCGGCTTTAGGAGGGGTTACAAGAGGCATTTTGGACGTAGCTACGTCTGAGCACCACCTTTAACCCTCAGACGGATGGTCAGACGGAGAGGACCATTCAGACTCTCGAGGACATGCTCTGTGCATGTGTCCCCGACTTTGGTCGCAGGTAGGAGGACCATCTACCCTTGGTGGAGTTCGCGTACAACAACAGCTACCACTCCACCATCGAGATGGCACCATATGAGGCACTGTACGACCAACCTTGCAGATCACCTCTGTGCTGGACAGACCCTGGGGAGTCAGCACTTGTGGGACCAGAGATAGTCCAGGCCACGACAGAGAAGGTCTAGGTCATCCAGGAGTGGATGAGGACAGCTCAGAGCCGGAAGAAGTCTTATGTTGATAGGAGGCGGAGACCGCTGGAGTTCAAGGATGGCGACCACATCTTCTTGCGAGTCTCACCTCGACATGGATTGCGGAGATTTGGTCAGGGAAGCAAGTTATCTCTATGCTTCATCGGACCGTTCCAGGTACTCAACAGGATAGGCGAGGTGGCTTATCGCCTGACTCTACCACCTCAGTTGCACCGGGTGCACGACGTCTTCCACATATCTCGGCTGAGGAGATACGTGCACGACCCGATGCATATCATCGACCATGGGGAGCTAGACCTTGACGATTGGGTGACTTTTGTGGAGGTCCCGGTGGAGATCGAGGATCGACAGAAGCGAGTCCTACGTGGGAAGTCGATTCCTTTAGTGTGCATCAGATGGTAGCATGTGAACCTCCAGGAGAGCACTTGGGAGCGGGAGGCTCAGATGCGTGCACATTACCCACATTTGTTACCCTAGTTTATGATGTATTTTTACGGGGACGTAAATCCCTGAGGTGGGAGTAATGTAAAGACCCTTAAAATTCAATGGAATTTTTTTTTAATTTTCTTTGGGATTTTACCGTAATTTATTTTCTGACGGCACCTGATTCCGAGGCCCGGTGTGCCCGGAATCAATTTCCGAAGTTTAGCTCGGGTACGTTCAGTGAACGAACGAGCGGGATTTTCTATCTTTTAAACTGGTGCTCGGAATCGGAATCTGAGGACACCGATGGAATCACAGTGCCAGTAATTTCGTAGGAACACCTTTTCTGGAGTTGCGTTTTCTTGGGTGTGGTTTTAAAAATAGTGGGTTAAGTAATGAATAAAAATAAAATGTGCGCAACCGATTTTATTTTTATTTAAGGTAGTTTAAACCTATGCTTGGTGGTTGGAGTGGGACCCACTAATATCCTAACTCCAATAGGTAGGATATTAGTGAGGTGGGGCCCACACAATTCCCACCACTTTATTTCCTTTTACCTCCCACGTGCATTTAATATGGTAACTCACCCGCACCCCCTCTTAAATGCCAAGTCAACTCTCGCTTTTAATTGGATTATTAAACGCCTCATTAATTGGTCAATGCTCGATAATTAAATCATGATTTAATTTTGAATTTCAAAAATAGATGGCATGAGTAATAATATAAGGCAAAGCCTTATTTTATTATTATTTTTTTGTTGTGCGGGAAGATTTGGGGAGGAAATACTCCAGTCTTGAAGAACGTCCTTCCTCATTGAAGAACACAAAGAACACACTGTTGCCGACGAAGAACGCTAGCCTCCGACGAAGGACGACGAAGAACTCCAACCTCCGACGAAGGATGACGAAGAACGCTGAATTATCGTAGATCGACGACGCGATTCCATGTACCGTGACACCAACGATTCTCTTCTCCGAGACGTCGACAACGCTTACAGAACCTTCTTCTATGACACTGTCTTCCGCGAAGATTATTTCCCGTGACAAACTTTCGTTCGACGACACCTTGAGGTAGGGGGTTTGGTGTAATTTAATTTATGTGGATTATATATTCGACATATGATTAAATTATTGAAAGTCATTTGAACCACTAACGAGGTGGGTGCGGACCAACGAACAAGTCCAAACCCAACAATTCTCTGTTGTTGATGCGCGGAACATTATGTGACGATGAAACTGGACCGTTGAGCGATTGGAGGCCGTCGTAGTAATTTACGTGTCTCGAGGCGACCCCAAGCACAGACGGGAGCATGAACGGACCACCGGAGCGGCTCCGGGGGCCTGCGGATTTCATCGGCAGCGCGAGTCACTGGCACGGTAGCGCCGGCGGCCGGAGGCGGCGGCCTGCACCGGCCGGCCGCCCGGTGGCAACGGCGTCCCGGAGTGCCACCAAGAGGGACCGTCGCGGCTTCAGCCACGGCGTCAGGCAACCGGTCCCGCAGCCGCGCGGGACCTGGGGGAGACGCGGCGCCCAGTGCCGCTTCCGTTGGCAAGGAAGCGGCCCCCACGTGGGGCCGCGGCTTCAATCAAGGGGGGCACCCCCCCCTTTCTACAGCGGCATGGCCGGAACTGAGCTGGCCGTGCGGGGCGCGCCCGCGCCGGGCCAATCGGCCACCCAGGTCGGATCGGCTGCACCGGGCCGGGCCGGGCCCTACCCAAAGGGTCCGGACCCAGACCCAGGGCGGGTCGACCCGGTTCGGGCTTACTCGGGGGGTCTCGAGCTGGGTCAGTTCGGGCCCAAAACCCACAAAAACCGGACAGGTTCGTTCTTTTTCCCATAACTTGGGCTACGAACCTCCGATCGATGCACCGTCAGTTGCGTAGCGATCCTTGGATCGAGATGGTAATTTTTTTATATTTCACTCAAGGTTTTGGAGAACATTGGGTACTGCCGGGTTGGTTCGAGCACAAAACCAACCGTGCCCTCGGAGCCGAAACACTTATAACTTGAGCTCTGGACGTCTGATTGACGTGCCGTACACTTTGTTGGATTCCACATAGTGATACGGACCTTTTGGCTTACTCCGCTTGAGGTTTCGACGTAGTTGGAGTGCGGTCGGGTTGGTTTTGACTTAAAAACCCACCAGGACCTTGGAACGATAAATCCAATAACTCTCAGACCGGGCGTCCGATTGACATGTCGTCGGTCACGTTGAGTTCCTCTTGTTGAGACGGAACATTGAGATACATAAACTCTGGACTACGTGTCAGTTGATGTATAGACCCCTTGGCTCATGGAGCGGACCCTCCTGGAAATGAGCATGCTGTGTGCGGGAACCTTAAAGCTGGCTGCAACTGCGACTGTGACGACTGCACTGAAATCCTATGTGGGTTCGGCAACGATGAAGACCGTACTAAAATACTTCGTGGGTTCGACGGGGATGATGACTGCACTGAAATCCTATGTGGGTTCGACAACGATGAAGACCGTACTGAAATCCTCCGTGGGTTCGACGGCGATGAAGACTGCACTGAAATCCTATGTGGGTTCGACAGTTATGAAGACCATACTGAAATCCTCCATGGGTTCGATAGCGATGAAGATTTCACTAAAATCCTCTGTGGGTTTGACAGTGATGAATACCGTACTGAAATTCTCTGTGGGTTCAACGGAGATGAAGACTGCACTGAAATCCTCCGTGGGTTCGGCAGCAATGAATACCATACTGAAATCCTCCGTGGGTTCGATGGAGATGACTCTGTTCTTGCAATCCTATGTGGGTCTGGCAGAGTAGCTGGTCTGTATCCTAAGTGGGTCTGACAGCTTAGCTGGTTTAGTATCCTACGTCGGTCCCAGCATGGATGAATCAATGGCTATATATGATCATCTCTATCACCTTACGAAGAAGTATACCTGTGTGAGATGAGTCTTGACTTTCAATCATTATCTTCGATATGATTGACTTGCTTTCCTATGTGGATTTTGTTGTGATTTCCTCTGTGGATTCGGTTGTACTATCCTTTGTGGACATGATCGAACTTGGGCTCGGATGTTGGAGCTGAACTGGGAATGATGACTTAGGTATATGTATGGTCATATACCTATGTAGTGTTGGTTGTTACTTCATGATTGTATCTTTCCTTTTTGGATTATCCTTTATGGATTCTGGGAGACCATCGGGGGTCTTGGGGTCCCTACTTAGTAGTGTATACTCACCCCTACACGGGCTATTCCTGCACTACATTATGTTGGATGTAGATGAAGGACAGCGCTGATCATGGTTGAGTCTTATGGGGCAGTCGGTACCTGGAGCTGGACCACTGGGCGAGCCATACACAGAGCAGACGGCTGGACCCGAGGAGCTGAGGAGGCTATCTGTACCCACCCTTCAGGTGGGACTTCTAGTGGACGGCTCGACGTTGCTTCTTTACCTTCAGTTTTTGTATTTTCTTTCTAGTTGTACTTTACTTTCAGTTTGGGTTTGTATTCTGGCCCATTTACTTTCCTCACATACTTTTGTACCCAGTTTTACTTAGTGTTTACTTCTACTGGCATACTCTGTGGTGTTTGTTTACTTTATAAAGGAAATTCCTTCCCCTTTTTGTCGAGATTTACACCTTGGTGCTAGTCGCCAGCCCCTAGCCTATGGGAGGAGGGCTTGGGGTAGTCACGACACGGGACCCGAGGATAGGTCATGACATCATGTAGTACACGGAATGTTCCTACCATGTACAGTTGTTGGGAATACTATTTGAATCTACATGTGGACTTATTTTAAGTCATTTATCCATTCTTTCATATCCTTTTATCTAACAACTTTTATTGGACTAACTTTTAATCAGGGTTTTGATCTTCCTGTAAAGTCTACAATGGCTACTCCACAGGTTTCTGATGATGTCGATACTTCTTCTGAGGCTACTACTACTACACATCTTTTTATAGCTAATAAAAAATCGAAGAACATGGCTTCTTTGGTCGAAGACAAAATTCTGGTCATTCCAATTCAAAAATCACTAGAAAATATACTTACTACAAATCAAAGGGAGTATCAAACTTTAAACAGGCTTAATTCTTATGGGTTTGGTCTATAATACGATATAGCAATCCCAGTTCCAAATTCAAATGATCAGTATACTGCTTGGATAATTAATACCACTATTTTGAAGGCATTGATTTTTTCCAAGGGTCATTACATTCAGATAGATATTACCACTAGGTCCTTGCTAAACTACGCACCTAGAACTTTAGAGGGAGTGCAGTGGAATCCCGGTTAGATGGCCCACTATCACTATAGAATTTTGTATAAATCTACAGTGAATGAGTAGAATGATTGGTTGTCCTGGTGGGATCTTTGCTCTGGAGGCTCATTTGGATTGGACTAGAGGGGGCCTTTTTGGGTTCTCTAGAGTTGAAAATAATTTTTAACCGAGCTGCAGACTATAGAACTGTACGAGGACACCTGGGTTTCTCAGAAATACACCCATCTTCTTATGGCCCTTATTTCACAGCTCCTAAGAAGGTGGAGTATGGATACCAATACCTCCAATTTGACCCATGGGGAGGTCGACATCAGTCTTTGGGACATCTGGATAATTTTGGGAGTCCCTATTTTCAGGGACATGTATGATGAATTTCTTCCTCTAAAATTTTTTTGGGATGAGGAGGAAATAAACCCCCCCCCCCCTTCATCCAAAAAACTCATCATTAAAGAGAGGACACTATTGAAGGAAATCAATCCCTTCCTAAAGCATGACATTCCTTTTGATGACTATATTGGAACTTTTTTTAAGAATACAGGTCTTGAGCCTGATCCAATGATAACCAGGACCTGTTCTACTAAAATCACCCAAAGAAGAGAGGGTACTTACTGGCCCACCCTAGAAGAGGGTAATTTTCAGAAATGGGGTTGGTGGATTATCCCTGATGTCGATCGATTCTTTAGACTAGAAAGTTTATTCGACATGTTTCTGAGTGGGTGGCTCTTACCATTACGAGAGTCTATTGGTGTAAGATCCTCAACTTTTATCATTGTCGCTCAGTTGTCCACCTATAAGTGTATCAATTTATTTATCCCAGTTTTGGCCAATATTTACCACCTACTAAGTCGAATCAGCGAGGGGGGAACCTTATCGGATGACTGGGCCCTTCCAAATTCTTTGGGGTGGGATGGGGGCCCACATAGAAGGTTATTCATTCATTAATTCATTACCAATTCTACATTAGACCCTCTGACCGTATGTTCAAAGTACTAGTGGGGTCATGCTAGCAGCTTGGGCTTCATAGGATAACAAGAGGAGTAAACCAAAAAGGAATGAGCATGACTTAATGTCTTATCTCAACATTTAAAAACACTTCTATTATCACCCTTATGATTCCCCTACTGTTACTATTACAAATAACGAATCTGAAGACTTTTTTAATAGAGGTTAATTATTTTCTTTGAGAGAAGGTGTCCTTGTTTCTCATATCATAGGAAAGCTTATATGTGAGGGATATGAACCATGTAGATTTAGTCGTAAATTTATCTACATCCAAAAGTTGTGCCCTCATGCTCTCAACAGTGCTTGTTAGGAGAAGCATCTGATGATAGCCCATCAACTATGGCTAATATTTACCTCGGAGGACACCCAGTGCTAGGATATACATTTAGATCCTAGGGATTATGTTCCCTTCCTTATCAACAATTATATTGAGTCATGGGTTAAATCATATCCCAATGGCCAATTATATGATCTGATTCCTATCATGACAACTTATAAGGCATCTAGGGAAAAGGGAAAGGAGAATAAGAAGGGAATTGTTGGACAATCATGATTGGGAAAAGTCCACTGAGGGCCTCTTCAATCCCCCTGAGGGACGTTGTGAATTATGGAATTGTGACGTCATGGGCAGTCGTACAAGCTACTAAGGATACTGCTAGGAGTCCACCATCCATTTTTCCTGAGACCAGTGTTCAAGTGGTTGGGAGGCAATTTAACCTTTTGAAATATCATCTAGCTACATGTGACTGGTCCCCTCATGATTTATTGAAGATTTTTTTGACCAGGGAATTTTCTCTTACTATCATTGGCTATGTGTCAACACAAGCTAATGTTTCTTTTGATGAGGATCCAGAGAAGGTGGGTTGTTACCTTAAGGATCTCAAGACCCATAACCATTCCCGAAGTGGTCACCACAAATATTCTCATCGAGTACTTTACATGTTGGGGCCAGAGACCATTGATGAGGATGACATTGTCATTGAATCACCTATTGAAGCCTCCACAAGAAAATATTATTATTTTCCCACAATGTCTCACAAATGTTCATCTTCTCAAGGTCCTTAGTTTGTAGGGACACTTGATAAACATTTTTGGTTGTTGAAACCCACATCGCTCCTTTGTACCAACCCTCCAGTGCTAGACATTCTAATTACAACTACATTTCTAGATGCTTGGAGAGTCTAGGATGAATTGAGGGAGAGTGACTCAAATGAAGAAATATGGATGATTCTTCAGGAGGTATGTTTCAACCTTCTAGGTTTTGGGGGAGGCATTTACTCTACATGAATTTCAGTAGATAAAGATCTTGAGGAGGTGGATATCAACTTGACTGAAATGGACAAGTGTCTCCATGCTCTTGCTGACATGCATTGTTGGTCAGACCACGTGGCAATGATGGAAGTACTCTTGTGGATGATGGGAGAGGTTTTGTCTTCCAAATTTAATCTTAACATATTTCAATGCATATATTCTAAAAATCATTCCCTCCCATTTTTATTTTTCACTAAAAGATTTTGAGAAATACTTTTTACCCTGATTTCTTCTCCTTGAGGTACTGCGGTTGGGGAGTGTGCCTTATCAACGGTATGGGGTACTGTGGAAGGAACCCCTAGATCCCAAGAACACATGGAAGCAGTCATTGCAGACCCTTCCAAAGAATTACTTTTTCTAGCTTCTTTTGGTGATCTCATTGAAGATCCATCCCCCCATTAATCAAAGAAGTTGAAGCAAGCCTCCTAGTTGTCAAAGCATATTTGGAGGGGGGTCACAAGTAATTGTATATTCTCCTGGATACTGAACCAAGTACCCTTATTTCATTGAATCACTGGTACATTTATATACTTTGATACAGGGCCTATTTGTAACCATATGATGACGACTAAGGCATCTACAACTCCTGTCTGTTTTAGGGAAGAAAAAGGGTCACTGTCTTCTGCAGCTAACTAAAATAGGGAAACATGGGCATATGAAGAGACTGGGGGTGCTGTTGAACTTTAAGGTGTTCCTTATACTACCCAAAAAATATCTATCCCAATAAAATAAGCAGATCCAAAATTTGAGGACTCACTTGACCTTGCTGAGGTGACTCCAATGATGATAGACATGGTAGTCTCTTATATAGGGGTCGAGTCTAATGGTGATCCCCAAGCCCTACTGGGTTTTGGTGGGTCTTGAAATATTGAGGAGCTAATCAATCTCAATTGAACATATTTTTCCCTTATATAGGGATTCACTTCAAGGACTTATATTCCACTTTCTCATGGTGGCTTTGGAGAAGTCACAATCCGGGAGGCTGATGTTCTGACCCCTAAAAATTTGGAGCGGTCTATCGTGCATTTTTTTCAGTACTGAGTAGAGTTGTGTTTTTCCCTAAGATCTCGAGACTTGTACCATTATCTATACTTATTATCCCATCAAGCCTTATATTAACCAACAACCTTTTGAGGGCTGCCTGGAGGGCTACTGTTTTGGCTGAACAAGGCCCTGGGTCTTCAGTATTCTCACGTATCCATGAAGTGCAACTACTGAATGATGATGTAGCACACCTGTTCTAGATAGAAGTACTGCTGTGGGGGTGGGAGGTAATGAAGACATCAATCTTATTCTCAAAATCACAACCACAAGCCTTAGAAATAGCAACGAACACCTCCATTTTTTAAACCATTACATTTACCATAGACAAGGTCGTTGTAGGGTCAAGCCATATTTTAGCTGTTGGATATAGTCCCTATCTTGTGACGTTCATTCCCGAATCCATTTAATCATCAAAGAAGTGAATCTGAGACCAACCATGAAAGCTTAGTCGATCTTCATCCCATTCGGTAAAAGGCATGGAGAAAAATTTGGAGATTAATTTCTCATACCCCATTGGATGAGATTCCAGTGAAATTTCCAATGTTACACCACCAGTTTGTGGTCTTATGATTCTGTGGATTTGACTATCTTGGTATTCGTGATATAGTAAGGGAGTTGGTGACCACTCAATAATCAACTGTTACGCTTGAATATCACATTTTAGTGGCAAAGTTGATGACTTATCTTGTGGCTACATAGAAAATTCTTAATTATGAAGTTGATACTCATGCTGGAGTAGATGCAAGGTTGAAAAACGAAATCATGAAGAAAGAGTATTTGATATAACAACATGGTAAAGAATTGGGGTAGAATATAAAAAAACAGGAGCAGACTAAATAGGAATAGGCTCGGGCCACATCCACCATTGAGGAGGGGCGATGGAAAGTGCAAGAAGGATAAAGGATTGGCCTTCAAGCCATGAGGAACACAAAGGAATTGAGGGAGAGCATGGAGTCTGAGAATGTAAATTTATTGAAGCTTATCCAATGCAATTAGGTGTTTCATCAATTTTTGATGTGTATTTTAGACTCTTGAAAAAGTCTCTTGTAATGATCTTGACTTTCTTACAATGAGAGGCTCTAGGCTGTGGATTCCCTCCATATATTTTTATGGAATATAATGGAACTAATTTTCCTTTGAATTATTATTCTTTTCCTTTTGCTATCATTTATATTGATTAAAATTAATCATATAAACATAAATTTGACTAGGTCTTAATTTTATACCATGATTTGAAGCCAGTAAATAGACATAATGGAATCGTGCTCTAATGTTTTCCTGAACCGCAGGACTTAGTGAGCATAGTTCGACTTTTGTTGTGGTTTCATGAAAAAACATCATGAACATTCATGTATTTTTTCATTATTACAATAATTTTTTCCAAAGCCTACTTGACACAGTCTTATTAGGAATAACATGACTTTTTCTTAGGCCACCCATTATTCGTTTTGGACCTAACAAGATTTACGTCTCTTTTTATGAGTCAATGTTTTTTAACGAATCGATACACAGCTCTTACCTAGAGGTTCCTTCTACTGATTTTCCCAGTGGAAATTATGGAATATTTTTCATTCTCTAGAAATTCATAGTCCCTCCAATCAAACTTATTAATAATGTTTTAGGTTGAATTGTTTTGACCATACTTAACAGGGTAGGGGGACCTAATTTGGGATTCTCTAGCTAGGAATGTTCTAATATCCTTCAGGCATGGATTATGGATTTTTATTGACCCTTAATTTTTGAATTTTGGACATGCATGAGGCTCATAATCCCTTTAAGGCATACAAAGGTAAGAAAGGACTCTCCTGGGGACTACTTTACCATTGATTGACAATCCTTTTGAAGGATACATATGTCGAGCCACTGGGGAACGATGTGCATAGTTAAACAAAGGTGTATGTAAGACACTGGCTTTCCATCTTTTATGGCCTGGTAAGGTTTTAAAGAATAATAATTTATTTTGATGTTGGAAGACACAATGGGAGGCTAGTCTAAGTAATTTTTTTCTAAAATATTATGGAAATTAATATCGGCTTTGAGTGGGAAATTGTTCATGCATGGTTATTACTTGCGTAAAGGAGAGCTGGTGGATGGTTAGTTAAGTAAGAAATTTTTTTATGTCAAGGGAATTTTGGAAGAGGAAGGTATGTAAGTCGTTATCAATGGGTTTTCCAACTCCTAGGGTGAGATAGGACATGAATTCCATCCAAGTGTACAAAAACATGGAAAGGACTCTCATGAGAACGAATTTGACTTTGATTGACCATAGTTTTGTAGGCGTTATATGCAGAGCCTCCGGGGCATGATTTTCATAGCCAAACATAGGTTTCCACAAGACACTGGCCTTCCATATCCAATGTCTATGAATGATTATGGATATTGGGATCTTTCTAAATACGGTATGTGACCTTTGACAAGGGTTTCACAAAATGAGGGCATTTTAACTAAACTTTTCTAGGAAACCTGGAAATGAGTGGGGGCACTCTTCTTTTGTATGTGGATAATCATTATGCATATGGATGGGGTATCTTTAGAAACCTCAAAAGAGGCTAGGGATGAATCGGTATAGTATGCTCTAATATATCTAGGATGTGCGTAGAAAGGAAAATGTAAACCATGACATTCAGGGCCCTTGATTTCAGAGGAATGGTATGAGTCTTGGAATCCATTGGGCATACTGAGATAGGAGATGAATCTCCAGGGGAAATTTTTTACTTTTATTGATATCCATTTTGTAGGTGACATATGCAGAGCCACCAATGCATGATGTGCATAGCCAAAACAAATGTGTCTGCAAGACATTGGCCTTCCATCTCAGATGGCCATGGAAGATTATGTGGATTCAAGATCGCATAGATCATGGAGTTTGAGGTATATAAGATGTGCATCTAGATACATTGGAGACATTTGGGATATGTTTTACTCATGGAATTAGGTATCAATTATGCAGATCTAACTCGTACACAGGGCAAGGCACTCATCCCATCTATGGGGAACCCCATCATTTAACGTCGTATGACTAGGACATAAGGTTCCTTATTGGGAAGGGAACCATGACATGCCTTTTAGGGTTCTGATTCTTGGACCAAATTTCTAGACTATATTACCATAATTTCTTTGTGGATATCTTGCTAAGATCACTAAGATCATGTGAGCTACGCTTGGTGTGAGAAACAAGGAATTACAAGGGTTCCATATCACCACCTAAGAATGAAAAAATCATCATCCGAGATTATTTTAGGCTTAAACCATTGCTATTTAGTTTAACATCATACAATAAGGATAATTTTGGCCTTGCAGTGTAATTTCATGTAGCGAGGACATGATGTAGTGCAGTTTAGAGTCATATAGTGGGGACGATTATGCTATCATAATGATCTTTAATATATTTGAATGAATCTCAATCGGGATGTTCTGGTGTTCTTTACACGTGAGTGAGGATAGAAGGAGTAAACCATAGTCTCAGGGGGGAAACTTGGATCAGGAGGGATGACATGGGGTTTGGAATCCATTGGGCGTACCGAGATGGGAGTAGACTCTCATGGGGACAAATTTTCTTTTGATTGATGGAATTTTTTGTGGGAAACATATGCAGAGCCACTGGGGAATTATGCGCGTAGCCAAAAAAAGGTGTTCTTATGACACTGACCTTCCATCTCATATGGCCATGGAAGATTATGGGGATCCAAATTTCCAGGGTATGGAGTTTGACCAATGAGAAATATGTGTTTGGGAACGTGAATAATACCCTAACCTGACTAACTGTGAACTACTGGAGCATCCAAATTGGTATGACTCATATGTATTGGTGGAAGCAGGATATTTGACTTCTCATTAGTGGGGGGGCATGTGTGGGATCTCATAAAACTAAGAATTGGGCCACAAATAACTCTTGAATAATTTCGTAGTTTATTTTCTTACGGTTTGTACCTTTCATGGACTCCCCATACCAGTTTGGACTATGTATGGGGAAATGGGAATTTTTTATTGTGGTTGGGCTGGGAAGCCAAATTCGGGTGTCACTACATGTCCTTCAAGAGTAGGAATCAAGCCGCACATAGTTCTCAATGTTCCTTGTACTGATTTGGCTCAGACCAAGTGTAAAGGCATGTGAGGGAATTTTTTTCCAATGATGGTTGGGCATGGATGCCAAATACGAGTGTCAGTATATATACTTCAAGGGAATGAATCAATCCATACATAGTTATGTACATTACCTACACCAATCTGGCTTTGACATGGGGATAAAAACATTCCTGTTTCATTTTCTATGGGTGTCGGGTCTACAATACTTCTCTATAATTTGTTTGTGTAAGTAAATCCTCACCAATGATCCGAATCTCATGTGAGTTATACTTGATGTGAGAAACATGGAGTGAAAAGGGTTCCCCATGATAGATTAGGGGAAATAGAGGATATGATATAGGCAATTTTTTGGGGGCTAGGACAAGATTGAGGATTGAGGCATCACTACGTATTCAGCGGGGGTAGGAATCAAGTCCTAAATATTTTTGAATGTTCCTCGTACCGATTTGGATCAGTCCATGGGGGTATGAATATTGTTTTTCATTCTCTATGGTTGTAGGGTCAACCATACTTCTCTCTAACTTGTTTTCATAAAGAAATAATTACCAATGATCCTAAGCTCACGTGAGTTATAATCGATGTGAGAAACATGGAGTGACAAGGGATTCCCGTTCCAGTGTGGGGAAATAGAGGATATGATAGAGGCATTTTGTGTGAGGTCTAGTCCAAGATAGAGGATCAAGGCATCACTACGTATCCTGCAAGGGAAAGAATGAATCCGTACGTAGTTCTATAAGAGATCATGCAGTTTATCATCCTGAGATTAGGATGCTTTGTGCCATGCATTTAATGTCTTACGGCAAGGACAAGAGTCACATTTTAATGTCATGTTTCAGGGACATGTTCCTTACAGTTTAACATCATACAGGATGGACTATGATCATAGATTAAGGTTTTAGAGTTTGGACCATGACTTCATGGTATTAATACTCATAGTTTGAAGTTTTAGATCTTGGATCATAGGGATAATACCATACATTTTATCATCATGTTGGTCATGAAAACAAATCATAGTTTAGGTTCATAGAGTTTGGACCATAGATTCAAGGTATTACTACTTATAGTTTACGGTTTTAGAGCTTGGACCATGAATTCATGATATTACTACTCATAGTTTAAGTTCTTAGAGATTGTAAAATGGGGAAAATACCATAAATTTTATTATCATATTGGTCAAGAAAACAACTCATTGTTTAGGTTCATAGAGTATGAACCATGGCCTCATAGTATTACTACTCATAGTTTACTGTCTTAGAGCATGGACCATGACTTCAATGTATTACTACTCATAGTTTAAGGTATTAGATCTTGTACCTTGGGGATAATACCATACATTTTTTCATCATGTTGGTCAAGAAAAAAAATCATAGTTTAGGGTTATAGAGTTTGGACCATAGCTTTGGAGATTCCATTGTGTGAAGTACTTATTCAGGAACATTGCATTTGTGAGAGTTGTGATGAGCTGACTGTTTGTTGATATCACAGTGTATGCTCCATTAGAATATACCCTTTGTATGACATATGGTCCTTCCCACTTTGGTTCAATATTTGGGGGATTATTCCATAGTATCATCGGGGTTGTGAGGACTAACACCATTTCTCCTTCGAGGAAAGATCGAAGGAGAACCTTTTTGTTGAAGGATCATGCAATCCAATTTTGGTTGACTTCCAAATGGTGTAATGTGTGAAACCTTTTTTTATCTAGCTACTCCAACTCATCAAATCATCTCTCAGATTCATCGTCCATTTACATTTGATCACAAATTTCCACACGGAGTGATGTAACTTGGATTTCGATAGGCAAAACCACCACTACCTTGTACACTAGTGAGTACAGGGTCACCTAGGTGGCAGTGTTGGTCATGGCCTGGTAAGCCCACAATGTATGATGGAGCTTTTATAGCCATGATTTCTTATACTTATCTACCATATTCTAGAGTATGTTGGATAGATTTTTGTTGAAATACTCTTTCTTCTCATTGGATGTTGTGTGGTAGCAGGATGAACGATTGGATTTGATTCCATACTCCTGGTATAGATTTTCCAACTCAGCATAGCAAAAGTTGGTATCATTGTCCATCAGTATTGTATGAGGGACATAAAATCTGGTAATGATGTTAGCCTTCACAAATCTAATGATGTATTTTACCCCAACTTCTTTAAGGGGTATGGATTCCGCCCATTTTGAAAAGAATTCTGATACTATGAGTATAAACATTAATTTTCTGGATATGGCGGGAGGATATGGTCCCACAACATCCATCCCCCATGTAGAAAGCATCCATGAGTACTTAGATTCATGATGTAACTCTTGGGGTTGGTGTATAAGATTGGCCTAAACATGGTAGGAATGGCACTTTTTGGTGAATATGGGACAATCTTGTATCATAGTGGTCCAGTAGTACCCAGGCCTTTGGGTTTGGTGAGAGAGCTTGGTTGCTGATTGGTGCACTCCACAATCTCGTTCGTGCACTTCCTTCATGATAGAAATAGTCTCTTATCCATTAATGAACCTGAGAAGGACTCTGTCGAGGCCTCATTTGTAGATAACTCTTTCATGGTTTACCCCATTGTATAAGACAAATTTGACTTCCCATCATCAGACTTGTTCCCTTCCATCCCTATATGGTGGGAGTTCCCCCTTATGAAGAAAATTTTCAATAGGCTTCATCTAGCTGGTCGCATGACCATAAGGCTCAAAAATAGGGCAAATTTCATCAATATCCTCTGTATTTCTATGGATAAATGGAAAGACCATTCAACGGTGGGAAATGATAATGATTGTTTCATCTCATTCAAGATCATCCAAGGTCGTGGCTGCATTTTACGAAGCATCGCCTTGAGAATTTTGAGACCAAGGGACATAGATCAACATTGATTCTGATGGGAATTCTTCCATCATCTCTTGAATAGAGTTCATCAAGGGGTCCAATAATTTCTTCTCAATGTCATTATCACCATTGACATGTTTGATGTCTAGCTCTAAATAACCTTTTATCTTTAGGTGTTTGTCTTACATATGAAGTGCCAGTTTTAGGCCCACAATGAGGGCTTCATATTCAGATTCATTATTTGTCCACTCTTCCAAAAGTAAGAAAGAGTAAGGCAGGAAAACCTTTTTAAGGGATACAAATATTATTCCATTCCCCACTTTTTTTGATCTTGGGATCCTCCATTTTTTTCCTATTGGGCTTCTAGAATCACCATCAACGTATATTTCCCATGTCTGGGGGTCCTCTTGGATGAAGAACACTTCTTCATCTAGAAATTCGGCATCCAAGGGTGTTGTTTCTTCCAAGGTGTTCGTAGCTAGTAATTCTACTAACGCCTAGCCTTTGATGGCCTTATGGGGTACAGATCATATGTCCAACTATTGTAGGATGAACTCCCATCATGATAGGAATCCATTTAGCAAGGGACGATTGAGGATATATTTTCGTGGTTTGTAGTGGGAGACTAGGTGGACCTCATGGTGCTACATGTATTTCTTGAGTTTTTGAACCAAAAATATTATGTCTAGGTAGTTCTTTTCAATTTTTGAATATATATTTTCAGCATCAATAATAGTTTGACTGAGCTAATTGCGGATATTATCATTGTCGGCATCATTATTCTGCACGAGGAAGAAACCTAAAGATTGTTCCTAAAAGGTTATGAAAAAAATGAGTGGTCTGCCATCAAATGGAGGAATTATCACAGGAGGGATTAGGAGATATATTTTGAGATTGTCAAACGCTTCTTAGAAATCATTATCCCACTCATACGTAACATCATTCATCATTAACCTAGTCAAAGGTAAACATTTACCTTCCATGTTGGCTATGAAGAAACAGATGTAGGCTAGGTGCCCCTGATGACCTCTCAACTCAGTGAAGCTGCGAGTTGGGGACATACCAAGGATGGATTTTGTCTTCTCAAGGTTGACTTAGATGCTGTGATGGCATATGAAGAATCCAAATAATGTTCCAAAGGTAACACCAAAGGTGGACTTTAGGGGATTCATCTTTAAACTCTGTTGTCATAGTTTTTTTAAGAATGTTTCACGATCATCCATATGGTTTGAGCGTTGTCATGATTTAATCACCGTATCATCTACATAACACTCGACAATCTTTCCCAAGAAGGGATTGAAGATGCGATGTATGGTATGCTGATATGTGGAACTGGAATTTTTTAGA
Source organism: Viscum album (assembly GCA_963277665.1). Taxonomy (NCBI): domain Eukaryota; kingdom Viridiplantae; phylum Streptophyta; class Magnoliopsida; order Santalales; family Viscaceae; genus Viscum; species Viscum album. Next base: position 1,083,060,819 of record OY728159.1, read on the forward strand.
ATAAAGGGAATCACCTTATAACAGAACACTCTCTGGGGGGCCTTAAAAGAAGTAGCTTCATCATCCCTCGGTCCATCTGAATCTAGTTGTATCCAGAATAGCCATCCATAAAAGAGAGGGCTTCATATCCAGCGGTTCCATCAATCAAAAATTCTGTGATTAGGAATGGGATATTGTCTTTTGGGAAATGCCAATTGAGGTCTCTGAAGTCATTATAGACTCTAACTTGTACATTCTTCTTTTTGATAGGGACTATGTTTTCTAGCCAAATAAGATACTGGACTTCCCTTATGAATTCGGCTCTGATCAGCTTGTCAACTTCAGACTCTATTTTAGTATCATGCATCTGGTGGGCCTTTCTGGCTTCCTTCTTGTATCCCTAGTGAACTTCTAGAAATCCTAAATGATGAATGGAAACCTAAAGATCAATTCTTGGCATTTCTACGTAGTTCTAAGAAAACACATCTTGATTTTTCTTTAGGAAAGTGGTATATTCCTCCTGCCCCTTGACAGACATAGACACACTGTAATGCCCCAACCCCAGAAGCCCAGAGCCAGTGAAATATTTTAATACATTGGAATGATTATATGGAATCATGTCTTGAAGGACCGATCAGTTTAGTAGTCTTGGAAAATAGATTACATACATGAACATTACATTGAAGATTCACACACAACATAAAAAAATCCATTGATAATTCCATTATTTTTATAGGTTAAACCTGCATATAAATCATTATACACTTCTTGGCATTGCTGAAAAAAACTTAAGAAAGGGGTGATCTCAAATGCTCAGTAAAGGTAAATAATATAGTATAAGATATAAACTTTTAAGGAAATATGTATAATAAAAACAAAAGCTTTTTTAAACATAATCTTGAACTTAATATGGAAAAAACAAATCTAACATTACCATATAAACATTGACATGAATATTCTACTAGTCAAATAATCACATTAAATAACTAATTTCATAATGAGGGAATGCATAATGCCAGACATCATAACCACATAGTCAAAGCCTCGTGACAAGACTATAAATAAATTTTCTTTCAAGTCCTTGTACCAATAAACTAGTTTTTTCCCATGAGACCTAAAAATGCATTGAGGAGCTATAGAAAGCTCCACCCGTCACTTACTATGTCCAATGCATTCCTCAAATGAAAAGGTTGAAACATAACATAAACAATCATATTAAATCTAGAATATGAAATGTTAATACATTAAACACAAACCATGAATGGTATAAAAATAACACATCCACATTCAAAAATATCACAAAACCTTAAATACTATATGGAAGATTGTATCATAATAAATCTACTTCAAACAATTGTAAAATCCTTTGAAGATGTTCACATAGATGAAATAAAAACAATTTGAGAGAAACATCTCTTTCCATTTGGAATTCATTTAAAAGCCACATAATTATAAAAGAAAAAATTTATTTTGAAAATAATCTTATAATCTTGTAAGGGATGCTTCGAATGTGTTACAATAGCAGAAAATAGGTTCACTCACCGTATAAGTTAAAAAAAAATTCTTTCCATAATTTTGTCGAAAAGGTCATAAATGACCTTGTTTGGAAAACGATGGAAATATTACTTTATAAATTTTTTATAAAAAGTAAAATAAGGGTATAAATTAATTTAACTAATAGTATAGGAAATATGAAAAATGTTTTAAAATAAATTTTTAAGAAACACATATGTGGATGATAAAGAGGGCCATGTAGATACTCACGTATAAACAATCTCAGATAATGAAGAGATTGTAGAATTAACCCTTACCTTGTGTTTTTACATAGTCAAGGTTACATTAACCTCATGTATAATAGTTAAATCATTATTATTAAATTATACAAGAACCACATACTTAAATATGTCATCATATATGATCTACTAATATTTCTTTGTTAATAATATTTCAGTAGTATCATTGTTTTCAGGTGTTAACTGATTCATTTTCATTTATATTCTTTGTTATGTTAGTCATGTTTGTTATGGATATGATGTATTTTATTCATATCTAGAATGATATTAAATTTTTAAAAATTATTTTTAACCATAAAATGAAAATTATTCTTGAATTTTTACGATGGGGAATGAATCTCATGGCGTTCGTGGAGATGGTAATCCATACATACGCACGAGTGCAAATTTAATTTTATTGATGGAGAAATCATATGTAATTGGATGGTATATCATATAAAAAAATAATTAATATGTTATATTTATTATTTACATAAATTATACTCATTATTATACCCATCCAAATAATGAAGTGTTGAATAACAAACTACACCACGACATGGAGATGATAAGCCGTACGTACACACGTATGGTGACTTTGTAATTCATAGGATGGATATAATAATTAATATTGTTGTACCATATTTATACTAACATCAAAATATATAGATGTTACTAGATTTATTACTTTGGTATGGAAACAACAAAGAAAGAGGGAGTGCAAGAAGAAAACAACTTTGTAAGAGGTGATGAAATTATTACCTCTTCTCCAAGTTCATCCTTTTTATTTGAACAAAAGGGCTCCTTATGTTGGCTTTATGATCAAATTAAGGCCTCTAGGTTGAGGTGACGGTAGTTGGGAGGATATTTTATTAGGGGTTGGGCGAGAAAAATGGATTTGGAGGTTTTATTTTGAGAGAAGGTAAAGTACCCTTTTATAAGAGAGGTGAGGGTCACTTTAGGAAAAGTTTGAAATATTATTTTATTATAAAATTATTTTCAGTTTCTAATGGCTCGAAAAGGATTTATTTCAAGTAAATGTTGGGGAAGGGTCTAAAAACTCTCAAACAATAGGTTTTACATAGGTTTAGGTCACCATATTAACCTTATCTTTTAAATTTAACTCTAAGTTAAATAGTTTAACTTTTACCATGTATTCTTTTATTATTATAATAAATGGTTAATAAACTTACTATTAAAAGGCTAGAGAACTCCAAGTGGTTCATTATTGACATATATAGCCTTATATGTGTCCTTTGGCCAAAAATTATATTTATATGAATATTATATCATTTAATAATATAGTATTTGATTTAAAAACACAAATATGTCAATTTTGACACTATTTGGTATTTCGTTTTTTAAGTCATAAAAACATTATGACATCGAAAAAAAATTATTTAATCAACCCTAACATGTCATGTTAACCTATAAAATTAGTGTATTGCATTAAAAGTATCAATTTATATTTATTTGGATATTTATAATATCAATTATTTTAATCATTCATTAATAAGGTAATTACTCTGTCATCATTGTGTCATAAATAAATTTAATTATTTAATGTTTAAAAATTATAAATATAATACCATTATGTAGGAAATAGTTTTAGATTTCTAATTAATATTTATAGTTGAATTTATCTTTTGTATAACCCTATATTAAAATCTTTTAGTTATGAAAATATGAATTCAACATTTTTAACTCTTCTTTAAATAAAATAATAATAAATGTCCTAATCTAATAAAAGTAAATAAAAAGATTTAATATTTTATTCGTAAGGTTTATTTTTTTCGAAATACACTTATCCAATAGAATTAGGACATGTGTTAGGGTAATTATAATATCTTTTATACCTTTAATTACCTTATTTACTTTTAACCGTGGTAAATAAAAATCAAAAGTTACTATTCACCAATAATTATTTTACTCCTATTGAACAAAATTTTACATAATGATGGAAACTATGTCTCTCAGATTTTTTAAAATCTATTCATAGAAGTGAAAAAGTTACATTTTATACAAATTTGCAAATGATCCTAGAAGGTGGGTAAAAGACGTTAAACAGTTAAATAAAATTTTATATATCTAATCTTATTATTAAATGAATCCAATGAATAAAATTGAAATAATATAGGTATTATGTATCTATTATTAATTTAAAATAAATTCAAATAAAAATAATTATTATTTAAATAAAATTTGGTTTTAAACAATAACGCAGTGTTTTTCACTATTCATCAAAAATTGAATGTTTTCAGAAAAATACCAAAAATTCACTCAAATATAATTTTTTTACTAAAAATTAAAAAATGGTGTCTATTTTACCAAATTCATAACATAGAAGTTTCATTAATTAATTTAAAATTAATTCTTTCTCTTAAAAACCAAAAACATGTTTTTTAAAAGTAAAAACCATCAAAAGATTTATATGTGTTTATGTCCAATTTAATTGTGAAATTACTAATAACAACCTAAATTATATTAAATGATAAAAATATAATCTAATTATACTTTAAAACCACTCAAATGAATAATTTATCACTAAAAATTATTTCGATTAGAAAATTTGTTTTCAATTAAAATTTAGTATTTTTCACTACTCATCAAAATATGAAGTTATCAAAAAAATACAAAAAAAATATCCAAATTAACTTTTTATGTCCTTATTATAATGAATTTTTTTAATTTAATATATAAAAGTATTAAATATTGGATTTAAAAAGCAATCTTCATTAAAAGGCGGTAAAATTGCATTTTTTGAAAAATACTTCCTTTATCTGAAAAATTGAATTTGTTCTTATATTATGTTTAAGAAACACATATTATGGATGTTAAAATTATATAGTGTATATAAAATTCAAAATTCAATTAATACTATTCATAACTGCTTTTTGAACAGCAAGTTTGGTAAGTTGTGGTGCGCTTGAACTTAGTGTTGCGTGTAGCGCAAGCTATTGAATTACTTTAAAGATATTACATACAATGGAAGATTGGGGTGTTACATTCTTCCCTCCTCCAATAAATTTTGTCCCCGTAATTTGAAATTGTTCTTCAAAAATATAAGGATTAAAATAGAAAATACATTTTTGGAAAACCCACATCAAAAATAGGGTTAATAAAATTTAGTCTTAATAAGAGGGAAAGGGAAATTAAAAAGTCACCACAAAATTAGGGTTTTGAATAGGAGAACATTGGTGGAAATTATAGACACCTAATTAGAGAAAAACATAAATATTTATAGGGATCGATTGAATTCATCAATCACAAACAAGTGTAAAATTGAGGGCCTCAAAGCCATCAATCTATAATGATTAAAAATATCATCTGTTCAACAAAAAATAAGGTATTGAGATAACACATTTTTGGTTTTAGGATCCCTTACCAACAGTTTAAGAATTAATTTCATCATAGAATAAGAGGAAAAAATATAATTGACAAGTAGAGTTTCATCCTTCAACTAATTTCTATGAAAAACTTATCTTTCACTCCAAAAGATTATAGAATTCAAGAATACTGTATTTTTTCTAATCACATAGGGTTCCAAAAATAATGAATTTATAATTCATTTTTCAAAAAATTTAAGAAAACACATTATATAAACTAGAACATCATGTAGTCTAGTGGTAGATGATGCACACTTGTCGCCCTTCGATTGCAGCTTCAAGTCTCACGGCCTTGCCGGATGCGATGGGTTGTCGCCCGACCTCCAGGTTTCCCTTTTTATAAAAATTCAAAAATAATATTAAAAAATGTTTTTACCTTAGACAATATTATCCAATTTACAAATTAATCCATTATTACCTTTAGACTTACCCAAAATACTTCTGTCCAAACTCACAGTCCAAATGTTATAAGGAAGGTCAACAAAACATAATGAAGGTATATTTTTTTCACTTAATAACATGTGTGTACCTTTATCATGTGTAGTATCGCCCTGAATTACCATAAAACCTTATTTATTACATTAATGTTCCCTTATTACATATATAATACTAGATATATTCCTTATATCCAAAAAATTTGAATACTCCAACAATGATGGAATAAACCAACCATTAATAAGTTCTACGGTAGTCAAGAATGTCCAATATAGTTTATCCAAATCATCCATCTATTATTAAAAAATCACTACATTAGTATCATGAACATATTAAGGTTTATGTTTCCTTCAAACATATATTTTTTAAAAATTTTAACTTGTTGTCGAGTCACTTTTCTTAGTACCATATAATCTCAAATCATCAATGAAATATTACTCTAGTATAATCCTTATTTATTTCCATAATTAATATAACCAATACATAATTGATACAACACTCAATTGACATAATTCATTAATAAAAATATAAGAACACTAATTCTCCCTCTTCATCTATAGTAGTATCATAACTTGATTATTATCCAATAGCATCATTTGGGATGTACTCTGATGACTGTGACATTGATTCACGTAGTGTCCCAACTCCTTGTAGATGAATCATAGTACATTTGAAACATTTTTCTTACCCTTGTAGTCGCATACTTGGGCTCCTTTTTATTCACACTTATAACAAAATCCCATCCCCTTCAAGCATTTACCATGTTGATTCTTTCTGCTGCTATCAAATATGGAAAAATCCTTCTTTCCCTTCTTCCCATAATCCAACATTCTCTCTACCATCCTTTTCATATCTATCTTCCCTTGAAAGACATAGGGATCAGATAATTCTTTACCTCTCTTATTAAAAAATGAAATTATTTCTTCATATTATGGGAATATATGGGAGACTATTTCATTTCTAAATGTTGTCTTAAGACCATGAAATATATGAGCCTTCTTACTCTTTGAATCATGCATATTGTTGGAGTTCTGGTTACATCTACTGGGAACCATTACTAAACATTGGCGTACACTAGGTTAGTTAATGAATCACAATGCATATTAAAAACATGTAAGATATCTAACATAAATTGAACAGTATATGCATATAATCCATAATCATAAAAATGTTTTCTTTGAGAGTGTATTTACTCATAAATTCTTCATAATAGTTTGTAAAGTAAATATAAATTTATCATAAGCATATCCCCCAAGAGTGTTGTAAATAAGAGTGTAGCAAGGCCCGTTGTCATGTACCAGGATACCCCAGGTCAAGCCCAAAACTCATTGTTGGAGTTTTCACTCCTAGGTACATCTCTTCCAAAGCTTCCTCTACCTACTCATATCTAAACAGGGATGTATTACTTGGAAAATTTACAAAATCACTAGATTACCCAAATTCTAAGATGTTCTTCTATAATAAACCTCAAAGTCTATCTTAGGATAATGTTCTCTAATCAGAGTTTATCTAAATCCAGTTTCTATGGTTTTTATTAATCTTCCTCTAACACCAAATGTAATGCCCGGACCCCAAAATCCCAGAGCTGGTGTATTATTTTAATACATTGGCATGACTACAAGGAATCATGTCCCGAAGGACCGATCAGTTTAGCAGTCTTGGAAAATAGATTACATACATGAACATTAAAATACATAGTCACATAGAACATAAAAAACCTTTGATAATTTCATTATTCTTCTATCATAAACCTGCATATAAATCATAATACACATCTTGGTGTCCTGGGAAAAAACATAGGAAAGTGGTGAGGTACGATGCTCAGTAAGGGTAAATAATTTAGCAGAAGCTATAAAATTTTAAGGCAAGAAGAATAATAAAAGTAAAAGCCATTTTAAATATAATCTTGAACATAATATGGAAAAAATAAATCCAACATTACCATATAAACTTTCACATGGATATTCTACCAGCCGAATAATCACATGTAATAACTAATTTCATAACGAGGGAATGCATAATGCTAGACATCGTAACCACATAGTCAACGACTCATGCCAAGACTATAAATATTTTTTTTTCATGGCCTTTTTCCAATACACTAGTTTGACTCCTGAGACCTACCGATGCATCGAGGTGCTATAGCGGGCTCCACCCATCACATATTAAGTCCAATGCATTCCTCATATGAAAAGGTTGAAACATAACATAAACATTCGTATTAAAAATATCATATGAAATTTTAACAATTTAACCATAAATAATGAATGGTATAACAATAACACATCCATAGTCAACCATATCATAAAACCTTCAATACAATACAGAAGCTTGTATCATAATAAATCAACTTGAAACAATTGTGAAATCCTTCAATGGATGTTGACATAGATTAAATCATAACTATTTGAGGGAAATATCTCTTTCTATTTTGAAATCATTTAAAAGTCACATAATTATAGAAAAAACATTTATTTTAAAAATATTATTATAGTCATGTAAGGGAATATTAGAAGGTGTTATAATGGAGGAAAATAGCCACACTCACCGTATAATTTGAAAAACATTATTTCATTAATTTTTTCGAAAAGTCCATAAAGGACATTGTTTAGAAAATGATAGAAAGATTACCTTATAAAAATTTTATAATAAATCAAACAAGGGTATAAATTAATTTAACCCATATTCTAGGAAATTGTAAAAATGTTTAGAAATACCTTTTTAAGAAACACGAATGTGGATGATAAAGAGGTCTCAGTAGATACTCACGTATAAACAACCTCGGATAATGAAGATATTGTAAAATTAACCCTTACCTTGAGTTTTTCATTAGTCAAGGGTACATAAAACTCATGTATAATAGTTAAATCATTGTTATTAAATTAAACAAGAACAATATAAATAAATATGACATCATATATGATATTTTAATATTGATTTGTTAATATTATTTGAGTAGTATCATTGTTTTTGGGTGTTAACCAATTCATTTTACTTTATATGATTTGTTACAAAAGTCATGTTTGTTATGGATAAGATGTATTTGATTCATATCCAGAATGATATTATATTCATAAATATTATATTTAATCATAATATGATAATTATTCTTGAATTCTAACGTTGGGGAATGAATCTCATCACGTTCGTGGAGACGATAATCTGTACATACACACGAGAAAAAATATCATTCTATTGATTGAGATATTGTATGTAATTGGATGGTATGTAATATACCCAGAATAATTAACATGTTATATTTATTATTTATAGCTATTATACTCATTATTATACCCATCCAAATAATGAAGTGTTGAATAACAAACTGCACGCCAACGTGGAGACGGTAAGCCTTATGTACGTAAAAATGGTGACTTTGTCATTCATAAGATAGATAGAATAATGAATTTTGTTGTACCATATTTATAATAACATAAAAATATGTATAAGTATTGGAGTTATTACTTTGGTATGTAAACAACAAAGAAAGAAGAAGCGGAGGAAGAAAACAACTTTGAAAGAGGTGATGAAATTATTACCTCTTCTTTGGGTTCTTCCTTTTGATTTAAATAAAGAACTCATTAGGTGGGGTTTATGACAAATAAATGCCTCTAGGTTAAAGTGAGGGTAGTTGGGAGGATATTTGAGCCAGGTTTGGCCCTGCCAAATGGATTTGGAGGTGTGATTTTGAGATAATGGAATGTACCCTTTTATAAGAGAGGTGAGGTTCAGTTTTGGAAAATCTTGAAATATTATTTTACTATAAACTAATTTTCGTTTTATAATGGCACCAAAAGGATTTATTTCAAGGATAAGGTGGTTATGGGTCACAAAAAGATCAAAAAATGGGTTTTATACTTGTTTAGGTGACCATATTAACCTTATCTTTTAAATTTAACTCTTAATTAAATAGTTTAACTTCTACCATGTATTCATATATCATTATAATAAATGGTTAATAAACATACTATAAAAAGCCAAGAGAACCCTAAGTGGTTCATTATTGAAATATCTAACCTTATCTATGTCCTTTGGATAAACCTTAGATTTTTATGAATATTATATCATTTAATAATATTGTATTTGTTTTAAAAACTCATTTATGTCAATTTTGAATCTATTTGGTATTTTGTTTTTGTTAAAGTCATAAAAACTTTGTCACTTCTGAAAAAATATTCAATAAACCCTAACATGTCACGCTAACGTATAAAAATAGTGTAATGCATCAAAAGTATTAATTTACATTTATTTGGATATTTATAATATCAAATATTTTAATCTTTCATTAATAAGGTAATTACTGCATCATCATTGTGTCACAAATAAATTTAATTATTTAAGGTCTAAATATTATAAATAAAATACCATTATTTAGGAAATATATTTATATTTCTAATGAATAATTATAGTAAAATTTATCTCATGTATAACCCAATATTAAAAATGTTTTAGTTATGACGATTTGAATTTAACACTTTTAACTTTTCTTTAAAGAAACTAATAATAAAAGTTCCACTCTAATCCATGTGGATAAATGAAGATCATATTTTATTCCAGGGGATGATTTTGGTCTAAATAAACTTATCCAATAGAATTAGGACATGTGTTAGGGTAATTATAATATCATTTTTACCTTTAATTACCTTGTTTACTTTTAACTGTGGTAAATAAAATTCAAAAGTTACTATTCACCAAAAATTATTTTCATAATATTGAACCACATTTTACATACTGATTTAAACTGTTTCTCTAATAGTTTTAAAATTTAATTCACATAAAGCGGTAGAATTACATTTTATAAAAATTAGCAAATGTTCCTAGAAACTAGGTAAAAGACGTTAAAAAGTTCAATAAAATTATATATATATATAATATTATTATAAAAAGACTCCAATGAATTAAATTAGACTAATATAGGTATTATGTATCTATTTTGACTTGAAAAAAAATTTAAATAAAAATAATTATTATTTAAATAACAATCGGTTTTAAACAATAACAGTGTTTTTTACTATTCATCAAAAATTGAATGTTTTCAGAAAAATAACAAAACTTCACCAGAAGGTAATTTTGAAATTCCAAGAACAATAATTATGTTTATTTTATAAAATTACAACATAGAAGTTGAATTAATTAATTTTAAATTAATTTTTGTTGTCAAATACCAGAAAGAGGGTTTTTAAAAACTAAAAACCATAAAAAGATTGACATGTGTTTATGTCTAATTTAAATGTGAAATTACTTATAATGACCTAAATTATATTAAATGATAAAAATATATTCTAATTATACTTTAAAATCACTCAAATGAATATTTTAACACTAAAAAATATTTCGATTAAAAAAGTTGTTTTCAATTAAAATTTTATATTTTTCATTATTCATTAAAATGAGAATGTTATCAGAAAAATACCAAATAATTATCCAAACTAAATTTTTATGTCCATATTATAAATAATAACTTTATCTTGTAAATTTTAATATATAAAATTGTCAAATATTAGATTTAAAAAGAGTACTCCATTAAAAGGTAGTAAAATTGTATTTTTTGAAAAATACGTCCTTTATTTGAAAAAATTGAATTTGTTTTTATATTATGTCTATAAAACACATAATATGAATGTTAAAATTATATGGAGTATATAAAATTAAAAATGTAGTTAATAATATTTATAACTTCTTTGAACGACTAGTTTAGTAAGTTGTGGTGTGCTCGAACTCAGTGTTGCGTGTAGTGCAAACTATTGAATTACTTTAAAGAGATAACGTACTGTAGAAGCATGAGGTGTTACACTCTTACCTCCTTAAATAAATTTCACCCTCACAATTTGAAATTGTACATTGAAAATAAATTGTTGAAAAAATAAAATACCTTTGTGGAAAACCCACCTCGAAAATAGGGTTAATAAAATTTAGTCTTAATAAGAGGGAAAGGGAAATGAAAAATCCCCACAAAATTATGGTTTCAATTAAGAGAAAATTGGTGGAAATTATAAACACATAATTCTCGTGAAAATGTAAATATTTATAGGGAGTGATTGAGGTCATCAATCACAAATAAGTGTAAAATTGAGGGCCTCAAAGCCATCAATCTATGATGATTTAAAATACCATCGATTAAACAAAAATTAAGGTATTAGGATAACACATTTCTGGTTTAAGGATCCCTTCCCTAAATTTTAAGAATTAATTTCCTTATAGAATTAGAGAAAAAAATATACATGACAAATATAGTTTCATCCTTCAACTAATTTCTACCAGAAACTCATTTTCCACTCCAAAAGATAATAGAATTCAAAAATATTCTATTTATCATAATCGTATAGGGTTCCAAAAATAATTTATTTATAATTCATTTTTCAGACTATTTAAAACAAAATAAATTATACAAACCATGACATCACATAAGCCAGTGGTAGGTGATGCACCCTTATCACCCATCGATTGCGGGTTCAAGTCTCGTGGCCTTGCTGGACATGACGGGTTGTTGCCTGACCTCCGAGTTGTCCATTTTATAACAATCAAAAAATAATCTTAAGAAATGTTTTAAACTTTAGATGATAGTATCTAATGTCCAACTTAATTCATTCCAACATTTAGACTTATCCAAAATACATCTGTCCAAACTCACAGTCCAAAATTTATAAATAAGGTCAACATAACATAATGAAGATCTTTTTTCCACATAATAACATATGAGTACCTTCATAATGTATGGTAACACCCAGAATTACCATAAAAACTTATTAATTACATTCATGCTCTCTTATTCCTTATAGAATACTAGATATATTCCTTATATCCAAAAATTTTGAATACTCCAACAATGATGGAATAAACAAAACATTAATCAGTTCCAAGGTAGTCAAGAATATCAAATATAATTTAACTAAATCAACCATATCTTATTCAAGAATCCATACCTCAGTATCAGTACCATATTAAGGTTTATCTTTCATTAAACCATGTATTTTCCATGAAGTTTAACTTGTTTTTGAGTCACTTTTCATAGTACTGTATAATCTAAAATCCTCAATGAAATAGTACTTCAGTTCAATCCTTATTTATTTCCATAATTAATATAACTAGTAAATCATTGATACAATGCTCAAATGACATAATTCATTAATAAAAATATAAGAACACTTATTCTTCCTCTTCATCTAGGGTAGTATCATAACAAGATTATTATCCAATAGCATCATTTGGGGTATACTATGATGATTGGGGCATTGATTCGTGTAGTGTCCCAACTCCTTGCAGATGAAGCATTATATATTTGGAACATTTTTCTTGCCCTTGCAGTCACGTACTTGTTTTTCTTTTTCTCCACACTTTTAAAAAACTATCATTACCTTCAAAAATTTACCAAGGTTATTCTTTCCATAGTTATCACATATGGGAAAATACTTCTTTCCCTTCTTCCCTTTATCTATCTTTCTCTCTACCATTATTTTCTTCTTTTTATTCTCTTCAAAGCCATAGGACCCAGAGAATTCTTTACTTATCTTATTAAAACATAATACTATTTATTCATATGATTGGAATACATGGGAGACTATTTTATTTCTAAATGTTGGCATAAGACCATGAAATATATGATCCTTCTTACTCTTTGGATCATGCATATTGTTGGAGTTCTCATTCCATCTACTGGACACCATTTATAAACAATGGCATACACTAGGTTAGTTTATGAATCACAATGCATAATTCCCAAAATGTAAAATAAATAATATAAATTGAACAGTTTATGCATATAATACATAACCATAAAAAAATTTTCTTTGAGAAAGTATTTACTCATAAATCCTTCATAATGTTTTGTAAAGGAAATGTAAATTTATCCTAAGCATATCCCCCGGGAGTGTCGAAACCAAGAGTGAAGCAAAGCCCATTTTCGTGTACCATAACACCCCGGATCAAGCCCGAAACTGCTTGTCAGAGTTTTCACTTTTAGTTACATCTGTGTGAGATCCACCTCTACCTGCTTATATCCATACAGGGATGTATTTCTTAGAAAATTCACAAAATCACTACATTACCAAAATTATAGGATGTACTTCTATAATAATCCTCAAAGTCTATCTAAGGGTAATGTTCTCTAATCACAGTTTATCTAAATATAGTTTCCAAGGTTTCTAATAAACTTCCACTGATACCAACTATAATGCCCTGACCCCAGAAGCATGGAATCGGTGCATTAATTTAATATATTGGCATGATTACAAGGAATCAAGTCTCGAAGGACTGATCAGTTTAAGAGTCTTGGAAAATAGATTACGTACATGAATGTTACATCACACAGTCACACACAACCTAAAAAACTCTTTTGAGAATTCCATTATTCTTCTATCATAAACCTACATATAAATCATAGTACACTTCTTATCATCCTGGGAAAACAAAACATAAGAAATGGGTGAGCTCAAATGCTGGATAAGGGTAAATAATTTAGGAGAAGCTATAAAATTTTAAGGAAAGATGTATAATAAAAAAAGGATTTTTAAACATAATATGGAATATAATATGAAAAAAATAAATCTAACATTACCATATAAAAATTCACATGTATATTCTACTATTCTAATAATCACATGTAATAACTAATTTCATAATGAGGGAATGCATAATGTCAGAAATCATAACCACATAGTCTAGGCCTCATGCCAAGACTATAAATAAAATTTTTGTCAAGGCCTTGTATCAAAGAATTAGTTTGTCTCATGAGACCTACTGATGCATCATGGAGTTATAGTGGGATCCACCTGTCACTTACTAAGTCCAATGCATTCCACATATGAAAAGGTTGAAACATAACATAAAAATTCATTTTAAAACTAGCATATGAAATGTTAATACTTTAACCATAAACCATGAATGGTATAAAAATAACACACCCACAGTCAAACATCTCACAAAAACATTCAATACAATATGGAAGATTGTATGATAATAAATGAACATCAAAAAATTGTAAAATCCTTCAAAGGATGTTGACATATATGAAATCAAACCTATTTGAGAGAAATATCTCTTTCTATTTTGAAATCTTTTAAAAGTAACATAATTTTAAAAGAAAACATTTATTTTGAAAATATTCATAGAATCTTGTATGGGAAGCTTTGAAAGTGTTATAGTGGTAGAAAATAGTCGCACTCTCTGTATAAGTTAAAAAAACATTCTTTCATTAATTTTGTCGAAAAGGTCATAAAGGACCTTGTTTGGAAAACAATAGAAATATTCCTTTTTAAAAATTTTATAAAAAGTCAAACAAAGGTATAAATGACTTCAACCCATATTCTAATAAATAGTAAAAAAAATGAAATACATTTTTATAAAACATGGACGTGGATGATAAAGAGGTCGCAGTAGATACTCACGTATAAAAAATCTCAGATAATGAAAAGATTGTAGAATTAACCCTTACCTTGTTCTTTTCCTCAGTGGAAGGTATGTTAACCCCTTCTATAATTTTTTAACTATTGTAATTAAATTATAAAATAACCACATACATAAATATGACATCATATATGATCTTCTAATATTTCTTTGTTAATAACATTTTTGTAGTCTAATTGTTTTTGGGTGTTAACTGATTCGTTTGCCTTTATATGTTTTTTTACATAAGTCATGTTTGTTGTGGATATGATGTATTTGAATCATATTCAGAATGATATTAAGTTCTTAAACATTATTTGTAACCATTAAATAACAATTATTCTTGAATTGTTTCAATGGGGAATAAATCTCATCGCATTCGTGGAGACGGTAATCCGTACGTACGCATAAGTGACAATGTCGTTCTATTGTTGGAGAAATCATATGTAATTGGATGGTATATCATATACAAATAATAATTAACATTTAATATTTTTTATTTAAAAAAATTATACTCATTGTTATACCCATCCAAATAATGAAGTGTTTAATAACAAACTACACCACAACGTGGAGATGGTAAGCCATACGTACGCACGTATGGTGACATTGTCATTCATAGGATGTTTAGAATAATGAATACTATTGTACAATATTTATAATACCATAAAATTATGTAGAAGTGTTGGTCGGAGTGGATACTCAAGAGGGGGGGGGGGTGAATTGCGTTCCAATTTTAAATTTCTGTTAAAAACATTTAGTATTAAAATCCCCCAAATTAGAACAGCCCAGTCAATTAAGGAAGTAGAGATATAAGTGAGTTATTGTTCAACAGGTTTCTCAAAGGTTGATTACTCCTCAGTTGAATCAGTATGATAACTAATTAGACATTTAAAACAAGTTTACTAAACAAATCAGATATACACACTAACCCGAACAAACTATCAGAGTGAATGTAAAAACAGATTTATGTTTTTGCTAATATAAGCACAGTGGATAAATGTTAAACAGAGTAAAGCAAAGATGAACACAAAAAATTTAAACAAGAGGTTAAATCTTAAGTCAAGACCTAGTCCTCTCCACTTGGTAATCACCTTCCACCAAGTAGTTATATTAAAAAGTGATACACAGCCTGTATTGGGATTTACAACAGCTTTCACAAACTGTCCAGGTTTTGCAACCTCTACCACAGTTCTACGTGGGAAAGAAATAAACTACCAAGCCACACCAGGCTTCTTCCACAGTTATACATGGGAAAAAATAAAGAGAGTTTAGAATGGGGATTTTAAGTGTCCCTCAGTTCAAGTACAAGAGTCAGTGTGTGTAACACATACACACTGCTCACAAATGTAAAGTATTTAAACACAGTAGATCTAAAGATAGTAGGGATGAATTTAGAATGCTCTGATGTGTTGGAAGATCAGCTCTGGACTCATTGGAATGAATGAGATGATGTTTTGGTCCTTCTCTGCAAGTTGAATCCAAAACAAAGTGTCGCAAATTCCAGGTTATGACTTCCCAAATGTAGAGATGATCAACTTCTAGGATTTAAAAACTCTTTGCAGCACACCACTACAGATTGTAGAGGGTTCTTTCAATAGATCTTCGTGAAGCTCAATGTTTTCCAAATGAGTGGTTGGAGGCTCTTCTTCAGATTGTGTATGAGTCTCTCTTATTAGTGTTTCTGATGTCTCTCTCTTATATATACTGTTTTCCCATTCAGATTTTTTTCATTTGGTTCAGCAGGGGCTGACAAGAAAAATGTTTCAACCATGTGTGGTCTTCCTCGTACATCATACTGTTTCCTGATATACCTCCAATTAACATTAAATAATGTCAAATGTATTAATTTGTCCAGACATGACAGTTATAATAGAATTAATAAAATTGGTAAAGAAAAGAATAGAATATCATTAGACAGGTAGTAGATTCTTGTCACACGGTAGACTTTAATCTCTACAACTGTGGACTTCATCGGTAGACTATTCAGCTGTGAGATCCAATGGTAGGTTCTTCAACTGTAGGCTTGTAATGGTGGACTTTGTGTTAGTGGATGTCTTGTAACAGTAGATTTTACTCTGTGTAACAGTAGCTCCTCATCAGTAGACATTGAGCAATAGTCGACTATCTCGACAGTAGGAGTTGTCCAGTGGTAGCCTTATACTAAACTTGTCCAACTGCAGGATTGAACAGAGAGGTTCTCAATAGAAGTCTTGAGAAAGAGTCTGACAGTGGACTTCTAACAGATTCTTTGTTACATCAGCGACCTTGTGACAATAACTCTTTGTCTGTGAGTTTTGATAAGTAGATCATCAGTAGGTTTGTGACTATAACCGTGCACCAGTAGCTTCCAACAGTGACTGTAAATATTCAATAGTGATCATCTAGCATCAGTGAGTTAACATGATAGTAAGCTATAATGGTGAATTTGAATAGAAAGCTCTTACAAGTAGCCTTCAACAGTGAACTTATATTTAGATAAGTATGAAATGTAAGCTGATGCAGCAAAGTCATGAGACTTAAGAGTATACATTGTTTAGGATAGGATAATTATAAATGTAGATTACAAATATTAGTAACTGACTTAATATATCATGGTAAATATTTAAACATGATTTGGGATTATCAAAATAGATGAGTCCAACAATCTCCCCCTTTTTGATAATCACAAATTATGTCAGTATGTATTAAAGATAAGTATCAGAGATTAAAAAGATTGTAAAACCAGAAAATATTAGTACATGGTATCAGAGAGAAAGTGTAACAACCGAAATTTTATCAATGGAAAATTACCTTCTTATATTTATGTCATAAAAACACAAAATAATGAACTACTAAGTGATAAGTGACATTTAAACATAATTTTGTCACCCCTATGTTTGGAATTTAAAAAATCCGACATATATAGTTGTGTTCAAGATAGTTTTTGGAGTCTAATGAGACAAAAACAATTTTTGGTGAATAGTAACCTACCCTTATGAATAGTAACCTACCCTTATGAATAGTAATATGTCCCTTATTAATAGTAAATAAGAGTAACATTACCTATGAATTATAAAATAAAATTTAGACATCATAGAAAGTGATAATTTGACCTTAGTAAATGTTTTTGGTATTTTATAAGTCATAAATAATTAATTGTAATTAATTAATTAATTTAAATGAATATTTATTTTCCTGAAATATATTCATAAATTATTGAATCAATGTCTAATAGTTTTTAGATAATTTTATAAGACCCTACGTAATTTTTGAAAGAACTGCAAAATTAGATTTAATTTTAAAAACTATTTTTTTAAGTAAATTATGATTTTAATTAAATAATAAATTAATAATATTTAGAAGATTATTTTTGAAAAATGGAAATTGTTTTTTTATTCTACACGTCAAAAAATGGTAGGGGTAAATTTTTGGGTTTATTCTGAAATACTTCAATTTTCGGGTGAATAGTAAAAAAATACAGTTTTTCGCATAATCGGTGTACACTAAATTGCATCATTAATGATGTAATGATGAAATAAACATTCTAGAACTTTAGTTTCGGCCAAAACCTTTTAAATTTCATAAATTATTCCTTGAAATACAATAAATCCAATTCTCAAACTTAAAAAGAACTTTCCAAAGCCTAAAGTCAAAAGGCGATTTCTTAAATTGTCTTTTTCTCTTTATTTCTCTTTCATTTTAATAAATTAATGAATTCGAATTATCAAGAATATTTAAATCCTAAAAAGAATTATATTATATTGATATATGATTTAGGATGTCACAAAACTACTATTACAAGTCTAAATCTTGATATATTATTTTATTTAATATTTTATGCCAAAAACACCTCCCTACTCATGTATAAATAATCCCTCCCCCTCCTCTTTCCAAACCACACCTCTCAAGCTCCAATACTTCTCTAATCTCTGACCAAACACCTTCCCTAGCTCATCCCCCATGTCCAAAAGCTGCTGGTCTCATCAAAAGACTAATCCTAGCTTCCTTAAAGAGGATCTCAAGAGGAAGATTCTTGAGGTAATTCCCCTCCCTATTCTCCTTTAATTTCCTTTCAATTTCAAGTTCCTTTCTTGATCTATCCCCACCTATATTCATCCAAATTTTTTTATAACTCCAGTATTATACATATACTATAATTGTTTATGTTTATAATATCACCCCACACCCTTTCCCTCTTCCTTTTATTTTATTAAATAGAACGTTGTTCATGAGGTGTTAATTTATCACCTTAAAAAACGACATGCTCTCTTCTTCCATATCTACCTTCAGATCTGGTCATGAAACCATTTTTATGGTTGAACCAGAATAATTTATATATATTATGTTCTATTTTATGTTCTGGAAATAACCTATGGCCATATTACCAAGTTAAAAGTTAAAACAAGTTCGTTGTGATCCAAAAACCGCTCAAATTAACCCAAATAATCTTCATTTAATTCTTATCTAGTGATTCGTCCACATGGATCTAATATAACTCATTATAAAATCATTAAAGCTTCTGTAATATCATAAATAACATGTAATATCAGTTCTGGATGTTTACCCATGATCTACCCAAACATCAATTTAAGAATACAAGTGGACCATTCAAGAAAACCATGAAAACGAACATCCCCGAACAATGTTTTAAAACTCTATAAGTCATCCAAAGGAACATAATATGAAATAATGAAACCAGAATGAACCCTATTAATGTATAAAAGGTTCTTTAATTTATAATTAATGAATATAATGTCATTATACAGGACATTAAAGAGAAGGAGGCATTCGAGTACAAGGTAAGGGGAAATCTTGAACCCATTTTTCTTCCTTTGGGTTCTTCCTCTTTCACTCCATTTTTGATATGGTTACTCCTCAAAGATCATTTGTTCATCGTTTCCTTTACTTTTCTGGGATATACATGTTTTTCACTGGTTTTTATGTCCATCAAAATTTTTTCCAAAAGAACTCTTCTTTCAAGATCTCACCTTTTACCTCTCATTCAAGGTTGATGGTTCTTGTATCAAGTATATTGTTCCCTCTTTCTTTTGGGAACCCAAAGCTTATGAATGTGTTATTATGAGATGAAACCCATTCCTTTCCATGGTTTATTTATGTACATGTTTGATATGTGTTCTATGTGGGAATCATGATAATGATAATGTTGTGATGTGACGGGTGCGCCAGGAATTATATAGCGCAATATGAATGTTTAAATGTGACGGGTGCACCCGGAATTATACAGCGCTCCAATGCATTGGGTAATGTGATGAATCTTAGGGGTAAATGTGAAATGATGTGTGAACATGATGCTAGCTTTGTTCACAAGTATGTGTGGTAGTTAACCACTAAGACATGATGTTTCATTTTTTATGCATTGCCACATTTCAAGTCTTTTACTTATGCTCCTCTCATGTTCATAATCGTTTGCCTATGTTATGATTATGCCCACCCCATGATGTATTGTTCTTATCTATCCTCTTACTGGGATTTTAGCTCACCCATTTTGATGTATATCCTCAGGTGGATACATGTACTAAGGAGAGGACAAGTGCTACTAAGAATCTATAGAAGAAGAAATTAAATAAATGTTTATGGTTGATGTTGTATTTGTTATGTATGGTCCTAGTTTTCCCAAGACACTAAACCTCTGGATCCTCCATGTGTAATACTATTGTGTTGTTTATCTTTTAAATGATGTAATAGTAATGTATGAAAAGGTTGGGTTGCTATAGAAAGGCAAATAAGATTCAACATAGTATTATAGTATCATAGTAGCATATTTCTCCCCAATCATATGATTAGTCTAGAATTAGCACAATATTTCTCCCCTTTGTTATTAACAAAAAAAAGAAAGATAAATGAGAGAACATAGAAGGCTTGTATTAATAAACAGTTCAGTACATGACCAAAAAGAATACATAGTCCTTATCGAAAGATAGAAACAGACTCAATCCACATCAGCCTCAGGCAAGGGATCTTTCCCTTTTGAGGAAGAAGAGGGAGGATGAGCTGGTGGATCAGTAGGTTTAGGAATGGCCGCGGGAATGGCCGGAGGGGCAGCAACAGAAGCTCTTGTGGGTATGTAATAGGTAGCTCGTTGAGGTATCAGTGGAGTAATGCTTATGATAGCTTGAGCAGGAGACATCCTAGAAGAACTACTGGGTTGAGATGCAGGTAAGGCAGGAGGTATGATGATAGGGGTGCAGTCCACATGGAGAAAGGGTAGAAGAAGGTTTCTGAAATCCATAATAACGCTTCTTCCTTTTTCCATAGCAGATAATAAATCATCTTTATTTTCCAAAAACTTATCCAAAGCTGGGGTTAAATCTCTCAGCTTGCTGACCTGCTCCCTAAATGCCTGAGTCACTAGAGGAACCTTCATATTCTCAATCAAGAGCTTGAAGTGGTTGGTCATTTGATGCTTGGTGTATATCTTCTCAAAGTAAGAATCTACCTTATTCTTAATGGCCTCTTGAGAAGTAGTAGCTGCCCGCAGGCGGTCACGAACAAAACTGCTGACTTCCATAGTGGTAGCAAGTATCTAAGAATCAGAGGTGCCACTGGTACTGGCCTTAGAAAACTCTTCCTGGATCACAGTCCTGATTTGGTCAATGTTCATAGAGGAACTGGATGAGGGAAGGGGTTTTACCGAGAAGTGTACTGTCTCTTTGAAATACTGAGTCAAATTACTAATCACCTTCTGAACAAGTGCATCTTGACTGTTCAAATGTTCTTTGACTGATGTCTTAAAAGCCTCAAATACTTCCGAACACTGCTTGAATACTTCTTTGATATATCTAATCTCATCATTCACTTGGTTTTGAGAACTATTCACGGCAGTCAATGAAGCAATTGATTGTCTCAGAGCAACCACAACTCCTGTCCATCTCTCAATTTGAGTATGGCATACATTAACTTCATCCATCATTTCCTTCACTAGACTAGACACAACACATCCCAAAGATAGATCCAGGGATTTCTCCAGACTCCTCATCTATTTAACCAATATTTTCTTCAAATCTGCCACTGATTCTCTAACTGCTTCTTTCATTTTAGCGTTTAAGGACTCAAGGTCCTCTTTGGTTGCCAAATTTTCAGCCACAATAGGTAGGATAACTGATTCCCTTTGGGAATGGTCTTCTTCATCAGAATCTCCATAATTGAGTCCAAGTACCATATATCCTGGATTTGATGACCAATCTTCGATGTCATACAGCACAGAAACTGAACCAAGATGCTCCCCCTCACTTAGAGAATTCTTCTGAGGAATCTCCTCTAACTGTTCTACTATAGGTAACTCCATAACCTCCTCTGCAACTTCCGTAGATTCAATAACCATTTTATCTGTTATTTCAACAGTAGGGTGAATCCTATCCTTTTCTGAGTCATTAATGAATCCCTCATCAATGGAAGTAGATGCCACTCTTGCTTCCTGATCAGGCACTATCTTGACTGTACTATCTATCAGAGGGCTCAAACTGAGCTCTTCTTCTTCATTGTCCTCATCATCGGCTTCAGCAACAACCTCCTTTACTTCATGAGCAAAATGATCTAACTCGGTAGCCTCATCCTCTTCAAATGTGTCCTTGAAAACATTCTGATATGCTTCTTCTTCGTCATTTTCAGTGGTCTCAGTATCATTTCCCTTCAGAACAGTCTCTCTATTTGGTAGTTCTTTTGGAGGCCTAGCTACTCCAAAATCTATTTTCCTTACAAGACTGTAAGGTAAATCAAGATCACTCCCATCATCAAAGGTGGTGTTCTCTCTTTGAGGGTCCATAGCTCCTTCAGCCTCCTCCAAATTAGAATAAACCGGTTCCAGCTTATCAGGCATCAGGCCTGGATCTCTCTTGTCTTTTGACATAGATGCGGATTTACAGGTCCTGATGGGGTGTTATTTGTTCCACTAGATTCGGATCGAGTCCTCTTAGGCCTTGGCGCATCCTCATTGACAGTCTGGGGTCACTTGGTTCTGTTTATAGAGATTGAGAGAGGTTCGAGAGCTCAGGTGAAGGGTTAGGGTTTAGGAATTTGGAGAGAAAGGTTCAAGATTGGGAGAGGAAGGTGGATTGAAATATGTTCTTTGCCTTTGATTTTATCATTTAGGGATTAAAACACAATAAAATAGAAATAATTAAAATGAATAAAAATGGTTCTAATTCCCACAAAAAAACAAACAAACAGCAAGGTATCCAATAGTTAGATGTATCAGTGAGGTACACATGTGAGATGCAATAGTGAGGTACAACAGTAAGGTCCAACTATGAGCTCTAACTGTGAGGTTCGATTGTGATATCTAACTATGAGGTTCGACTGTGAGATCTAATTGTGAGGTCTAACTGTGAGGTTCGACTGTGAAGTATAACTATGAGGATCGACTGTGATGTCTAACTGTGAGGTCTAACTGTGAGGTTCGGCTATGTAGTCTAACTCAGAGGTTCGACTGTGAAGTGATTAATCATACCTAACTCATGTTTGATGTAATTTAACCTCTCATAATTCAAAGGATTTGTGAATATATCAGCCAATTGATGTCCAATGCCAATGAATTCAAGAGTGATATCACTCTTTTGATAATGATCCCTCAAAAAGTGATGTCTCACAACAATATGCTTTGTCCAAGCATGTGATACTGGATTTTTAGAAATGTTAATAGAACTTGTATTATCACACTTTATAAAGACATGTTTGAACTGATATCCATAGTCCAGTAAAGTGTGTTTCATCCACATAATTTGATCACAACAACTACCAGCATCTATGTACTCAGCTTCGGTAGTAGGCAATGCAACAAAATTCTGCTTCTTACTACACCAAGATACTAGTGCCTTTCCTAAAATGTGACATGTCCCAGAGGTTCTTTTTCTATCTAACTTTCAACCAGCAAAATCAGCATCAGAATAACTCAACAAATCAAACGATTGTCCTTTTGGATAAAATAATCCTAAGTTAGGAGTATGTTTGAGATATTTAAAAATTCTTTTTACAGTAGTTAAATGAGATTATTTTGGATTGTCTTGAAAGCGAGCACACATGCATACACTAAACATGATGGCAGATCTACTAGCTGTAAGATAGAGTAGACTTCCTATCATACCTATGTAGTTGGTTTGATCCACTAGTTCTCCAGCTTCATCAGCATCCAACTTACAAGTGGTACTCATTGGAGTGTCACTACCTTTACTACCATCCAAAGAAAAATGTTTTAAAAGATACTTAATATATTTACATAGATTTAAAACAATGCCATTTTTATTTTTAAAGATCAAAAATCCAAAGAAAAATTTTTGTTCTCCCATTAAACTGATTTCAAACTCATTTTGCAACAGTTTTGAAAAATCAACACATAATGAATTTTTAGAAGATCCAAAAATAATATCATCCACATAAATTTTCACTATCAAAACATGTTTAGTAATCCATTTAATGAAAAGAGTAGGATCATCTACCCTTTGGTAAAACCTTTTGAAATAAGAAAACAGCTGAGCCTAGCATACCATGCTCTTGGAGCTTATTTTAAGCCATACAAAGCTTTAGATAGTTTCAAAACATGATTGGAAAAAATGGGGATTCGTAAAACCAGAAGGTTGTTCAACAAACACATCCTAAAATATGTACCCATTTAGAAAATCACTTTTAACATCCATTTGATAATGTTTGAAATTCAGATGAGCTGCATAAGCAAGTAGTATCCTAATGGCTTCTAGTCTAGCTACGGGTGCAAAGGTCTCCTCATAGTCTATTCCTTCTTTTTGACTATATCCTTGTGCAACTAGGATAGCTTTATTTCTAACTATATTCCTAGACTCATCTACTTTGTTTCTAAACACCCATTTAGTTCCTATGATTAAGGTGTCCTTGGGTCTTTCCACTAATTCCCAAACTTTTTTTCTTTCGAACTTATTTAGTTCTTCTTGCATAGCCATTACCCAAAATTCATCATTGATTGCATCATTAATATTTTTGGGTTCAAGCTGTGAAAGAAAAGATTGATGTTCAACCTGGTTTCATAGTGAAGCTCTAGTTTGTGTTACTCTATTCAAATCACCTACAACAACATCTATAGGATGATTCTTAAGAATCCTTGTACCTCTATGAAGGGTTGAACTAGATTCTTCATATCTGTCTGTTGGTTCAGAATCGGTAGGAGCAGATTCTGAAAAATTTCCAGAACTGGATACTTTTATAGGGGATTCACTATTTCTATCATTACAGTTCAAATTTGATAATTCTTCCTCAAGATTCTCAAGAGAAGCTTTAGGATCATGTGGATCAGTCTCATCGAATTTAATATGAACTGATTCTTCCACACATTTGGTTTTTTTATTGAACACTCTATAGGCTTTACTTGAAATAGATTAACCTAAGAAAATTCCTTCATCACTTTTGGGAGAAAATTTGTCAACATTATCTTTAGTATTAAGAATAAAGACTCTGCAACCAAAAAAATATAAAGTAATTAACCTTAGGCTTCCTATTATTCCAAAGTTCATAAGGGGTCCTTTTTAGAATAGGTCTAATTAAAACTCTATTAATAACATAACAGGCAGTATTTACAGCTTCAGCCTAAAAATAAATGGGTAAGTCATACTCATTAAGCATAGTCCTTGAAATTTCAAGAAGGGTCCTATTTCTTCATTCTACAAATCCATTTTGTTGAGGTGTCCTAGGGGCAGAAAATTTGTGACTATAGACATTGTGTGAGCAGTAAGATTCAAACTCATGATTCTCAAACTCATGACCATGATCACTTCTCAGGGTCTTAATTTTAAGTCCACTAAGGTTTTCTACAGACTGGGAATATTTGACAAAGTAGGAACAAGCTTCACTTTTGTGAGCTAGAAAGTATACCCAAGTATACCTAGAAAAGTCATCTACAAGAACATAAACACAATGGCTCCCATTTAGACTTGAAAATCTTGATGGTCCAAACAAATCCATGTGAACCAACTCAAGTGGTTGAGAAGTTGAGACTTCTTTCTTTGGTTTGAATGAAACTTTGTGTTGTTTTCCCTTTTGACAGGGATTACACACTTTATCATTTGGGAACTCTAATTTAGGTAAGTCTCTAACTAAACATTTCTTAGATAGCTTCATAAGTGAGTGCACATTACAGTGTCTTAATCTTCTATGCCACAACCAAGATTCTTTATGAACAAAATTTAAGCAGGAAACATTTTGTTTGGCTAAGGAGTTTAAATTAACAGCATATACATTCTCATTTCTATATGTAGTGAAAACTAAATCATTTTTTTTGAATTAAAAAAATTGCATGAATCATTTTCAAATTTAACATTAAATCCATCATCATGCTAAGTAAATTGTACTTTAGTCCATCAACAAAAAGTACTTTAGAAATTAATATTGTATCAGGGTTACCAATTTGGCCTAAGCCGATGATTTTTCCTCTTGCATTGTCACCAAAGGTGACATGCACAACATCAACTTTAATTAGACTCTTGTAGCAAGAATAGTATCCTGTCATATGTCTTGAACATCCACTGTCCATGTACTATAGGGTCTTACAAGAACTCTTTAAGAAACTTCCCTGGAGAACAAATTAAACATAGGATAATTTTGGTACCCAGATCTTCTTCGGTCCAGAAAGGTTTGCCAATAAAACTTTGGGAACCCATATTTGCTTTATAGATTTCCTGAAATCAAAAAACATATTTTGAGACATAAATACTTTTTTTGGTCCTTCATAAAATTGTTTCTCAAAAGATGATCCAGAATTAGCAGTGAACTGTCTAGATTTTGGAACAAATTTGGTTTTACTAATTTGTCTCTGTCCAGGCTGATATCCTAGACCAGTTGTATATTTTGGAGCAATATATCTTCCTAGAAACTGTTTCAGGGTATCCTTACCAGTAGAGAACTTATCAATATCCTTTCTTAATTGTTCATTAGATAATTTGAGATGAGTGTTCTCTTTGAACAATTGATCATTCTTTTCTTTTTCTACACTTAGATCTATTTTAATATTGCTAGTCAAGGCATGCTGTTTCTTTGAAGATTTATATTTATCTTTTAGTTCATTGCAGGTATCTTTTAGTATATTGCAATATTCAAATAGTTCATCCTTAGACATATTTTCTTCATTATCTGAATCACTGTTATTTCCAGAATAATAATCATTTAGAATAGGGGAAACTGGTACCTCGGATATGTTAGTCATGGAGCACATGTTGGCATGATTCTTTTCAGAATCAGTGGCTTCTAATTCACTTGTGCTGTCTTCCAAAGCACTCCAGGTTGCTTTCATGGATTTATTGTACATCTTGTCCTTATAATCATGTTTCTTTTTAAATTTTAACTTCGGACAGTGAGTTTTGATGTGTCCTTTCCTCTTGCATTCATAGTAGACTATATCATCTTCCTTATCAGATTTCTTACAATCCTTCTTCCACTTACCTTGTTGAACATACTTACCCTTGTAGTATGGTTTTCTGAAAAACTTCTTCTTCCTATAGAACTTCTTAAATCTCCTGGATATTTGAGCCATTTCATCATCACTGTCTGAATCTGAATTTTCACTAGCTGAACTTTCAATAGGTACATGTATTTTCTCCTTGTCTTTGCTCTTTGAAGCGGTAGACTTGAATGCCATGGATTTTCTCTTGGTATCATCATCTTATTCATTGTTCACCTTCACTTCCTCTTCATACATAACTAGTTTACCAAGAAACTCCTTAATAGGTAGCTTGCCGATGTCACATGACTCTCGGATAGACACAGAAGTGACTCTCCATCTGTCAGGCAAAAATCTCAATATTCTCATGATCTGCTCATTTTCTGGAACATCTTTTACCAGTGAACTCATAGTGTTGAAAATCTCATTAAACCTAAGATACATATCAGAAATGGGTTCATTAGGTCTCCTCCTAAAATTATCATATTTAATAGTATAAGTATTTAATCTCATTTCCTTCACGTTGGTTGTTCCTTCATGAGAAACAGCCAAGGTGTCGCAGATTTCATGAGTTGTTTTACATGCAGAAATTCGGTTGAATTCCAAACCAATACTTTCCAAATGAATTTTCATTTTGATTTTCCATTGAGCATAATTCACACCATTAAAGAAAGGTGGCCTGTTAGTAGCAGCTCATTCTAGTCGATTGTCCATAACTAGATTTTAGAAAATATATTAAAGAGATAAAATTTAGAACTAATAGGAATTTAAGATCTTTAAGATAAAACTAAAATCACAGTTTGAAAAATAGAGGGTTTGAAAACCTTTTTATAAATAACAATGAATCCTATGATACCAAATGTTGGTCGGAGTGGATACTAATGAGGGGGGTGAATTGAGTTCCAATTTTAAATTTCTGTTAAAAACTTTTAGTATTAAAATCCCCCAAATTAGAATGGCCCAGTCAATTAAGGAAGTAGAGATATAAGTGAGTTATTGTTCAATAGGTTTCTCAAAGGTTGATTACTCCTCAGTTGAATCAGTATGATAACTAATTCGACTTCTCAAACAAGCTTACTGAACAAATCAAATATACACACTAACCAGAACTAACTATCAGAGTGAATGTAAAAACATATTTATGTTTTTACTAATATAAGCACAACGGATAGATGTTAAATAGAGTAAATCAAAGATGAACACAACAAATTTAAACAAGAGGTTCAATATTAAGTGAAGACCTAGTCTTCTCCACTTGGTAATCACCTGCCACCAAGAAGTTATATGAAAAAGTGATACACAACCTGTATCGGGCTTTACAACAGCTTTCACAAACTGTCGAGGTTTTGCAACCTCTACCACGGTTTTACGTGGGAAAGAAATAAACTACCAAGCCACACCAGGCTTCTTCAACAATTATACGTGGGAAACAAAAATAAAGAGAGTTTAGAATGGGATTTTAAGTATCCCTCAGTTCAAGTACAAGAGTCAGTGTGTGTAACACATACACACTGCTCACAAATGTAAAGTATTTAAACATAGTAGAGCTAAAGATAGTAGGTATGAATTTAGAATGCTCTGATGTGTTGGTAGATCAGCTCTGGACTCGTTGGAATGAATGAGAAGAAGTGTTGGTCCTTCTCTGCAAGTTGACTCCAAAACAGAGTGTTGTAACTTTCAGGTTATGACTTCTCAAATATAGAGATGATCAGCTTCTAGGATTTAAAAACTCTTTGCAGCACACCAGTACAGATTGAAGAAGGTTATTTCAATAGATCTTCGTGAAGCTCTATGTTTTTAAAATGAGTGCTTGAAGGATATTCTTCAGATTGTGTATGAGTCCCTCTTATTAGTGTTTCTGAATGTCTCTCTCTTATATATACTCTTTTCCAATTCATCTTTTTTTCATTTGGTTCAGTAGGGGCCGACAAGAAAAATGATTCAACCACGTGTGGTCTTCCTCGTACATCGTACAGTTTCCTCATATACCTGCAATTAACATTAAATAATGTCAGATGTATTAATTTTCCCAGACATGACCATTATAATAGTATTAATAAAATTGGTAAATAAAAGAATAGAATATCATTAGACTGGTAGCAGATGCATGTCACACAGTAGACTTTAATCTCTACAACTATGGACTTCATCGGTAGACTATTCATCTGTGAGCTCCAACGGTAGTTTCTTCAAATGTAGGCTTGTAATAGTAGACTTTGTGTTAGTGGATGTCTTGTAACGGTAGATTTTACTCTCTGTAATAGTAGATCCTCATCAGTAGACTTTGAGCAACAGTCGACTATCTTGACAGTAGGAGTTGTACAGCGGTAGCCTTCTACTAAACTTGTCCAACTGCAGGCTTGAACAGAGATGTTCTCCACATAAGACTTGAGAAAGAGTATGACAATGGACTTCTAGCAGAAGCCTTGTTACAACAGTGACCTTGTGGCAGTAACTCTTTGTCTGTGATTTTTGATAAGTAGATCATCAGTAGGTTTGTGATTGTAACCGTGCACTAGTAGCTTCCAATAGTGACTGTAAATCTTCAACATTGATCATCTAGCATCAGTTACTTAAGGTGATAGAAAGCTATAACGGTGACTTTGAACAGAAAGCTCTTACCAGTAGCCTTCAACAGTGATCTTATATTTAGATAAGTATGAACTGTAAGCTGATGCAGCAATGTCATGAGACTTAAGAGTATACATTGTTCAGGATTGGATAATTATAAATGTAGATTACAAAGATTAGTAACTGACTTAATATATCATGATCAATATTTAAACATGATTTGGGATTATCAAAACAGGTGAGTCCAACAAGAAGGTACTAGATTTATTACTTTGGTATGGAAACAACAAAGAAAGAGGAAGTGGATGAAGAAAACAACTTCGAAAGAGGTGATGGAAGCATTACCTTTTCCTTGGGTTCTTCCATTTGATTTGAACAAAAGGGATCCTTATGTTGGATTTATGATCAATGCAAGGCCTCTAGTTTTATGTGAGGGTAGTTGGGAGGATATTTGAGTACGGGATGGTAGAGCCAAATCACTTTGGAGGTGTGATTTTGAGAGAATGGAAAATACCTTTTTATAGGAGAGGTGAGGGTCACTTTAGGAAAAGCTTGAAATATTATTTTACTATAAAATCATTTTCAGTTTCTAATGCCTCCAAAATGATTTATTTCAAGTCTAAGGTGGAGATGGGTCACAAAACTCTCAACCAGTAGGTTTTAAACAAGTTTAGATCATCAAATTATCTTCTAAATTTAAATCTTAGTTAAATAGTTTAACTTTTACCAAGTATTCTTGTATTATTATAATAAATGGTTAATAAAATTACTCTAAAAAGCCAAGAGAACCCCAAATGGTTCATTATTAACATGTCTAACCTTATCTGAGTCCTTTGTCTAAACCTTAGATTTTTAGGAATATTATATCATTTAATAATAATGTATTAGTTTTAAAAATTCATTTATGTCAATTTTGACACTATTTGGTATTTTGTTTTTGTTAAAGTCATAACAACATTATCACTTCAAACAAAATTTATTAAATCAACCCTAACATGTCATGTTAACATAGGAAATTACTGGAATGCATCAAAAGTCTCAATTTTCATTTATTTGGATATTTATAATATTTTTTATTTTAATCATTCATTAATAAGGCAATTACTGCATCATCATTATGTCATAAATCACTATGGAAAAACCATTTTTTGCAGCAGGTTATTTGCGACGGGAATAAACTGCGTTGCAAAAAGTCTGTCGACAAGATTATTTACGACGAGACAAACAACCCGCCACAAATAACAAATTATTTGTGACGGGAATAAGAGCCTAGTCGTAAAAACATACGAGGGGATTGGTGCGGTTTGCGCGCCAAACCGCGCGAAAGGGTATTTGCGACGAGTAGGAACCGCTTATCGCAAATACCAGGAAATGGTAAGAACTATTTGCGACGGGACCCATCACAAATAACCGGTGGTGGTGAAAACCTATTTGTGACGGGCTGTTGTCCTGTCTCAAATAGTGTGTCGGCATGTTCCTTTTTGCGATGAGGCCCGTCACAAATAACCTTTTTACCATCGACCATAATTAATACGGCCGAAGGTATTTTCGACAGGTCCCGGTGCAAAAAATACTATTTACGATGAGATTTTCGCCGCAAATAGTCCCATCACAACTAATTTAACCTATATATAACCCCCATCCATTTTTCTTCCCTCCACTTGAATTACTTCTTCGCCTCCTTCTCTAAACTAAAATTTTAGAGTGAAAATTTTTGAGTCAGTTTTTTTACGAAGAAGTTGTGAGGATGTCTACAATTATAAGAGATCAAGTTTAAGGGTATTTATGGTTAATTTAATTTAGTATTTATTTCATTTCATTATAATAATTTTAATTATTGTTGATTAGTTGTAATTATGTTCGATTTAAATTGTTTTGTCATCAATATTTATTTGTAATAATAAAATTAAATTATTACTACAAACTCTTAGTAATTAGTAATAATTACTAATTATTAACGATAATTAGTAATGTATATAAATAATTAGTTGTACTTAGTAGTTAGTAGGTGTATTTTGTAGTAATAAATAATAATTAACACTAATTAGTAATTATTAGAAATAAAAATTAATAATTAGAAAAAAATAGTAAAAAATATTGACAATTAGTAATAAATAGTATTAATTAGTAATAATTAGTAATAAATACTAATAATTAGTAATAAATACTAATAATTAGTAATAAATACTAATAAATAGCAAAAAATACTAATAAATAGTAATAAATAGTAAAAATATTAATAAATAAGAATAAATAGAAATAAATACTAATAAATTGTAATAAATACTAATAAATAGTAATAATTAGTAACAAATTCTAATAAATAGTAATAAATATTAATAAATAGTAATAAATATGAATAAATACTGGTAAATACTAATAAATACTTATAACTACTAATAAATAGTAGTAAATATGAATAAATAGTAATAAATAGTAATAATTTCTAATAATTTGTAATAATTAGTAATAATTATTTATAATTCCTAATAAATAGAAATAAATAGTAATAAATAGTAATAAAAACTAATAAATACTAATAAATAGTAATCAATAGTAATAAATACTGATAAACACTAATAATTAGTAAGAATTAGTAATAAATACTAATAAATACTAATATTTAGTAAGAATTAGTAATAAAAACTAATAAAAACTAATATTTAATAATAATTTGTAAAAATATTAATAATTAGTAATAATTCGTAATAAATAGTAATAAATAGTAGTAAATAGTAATAATTAGTAATAATTAGTAAGAAATAGTAATAAATACTAATAAATAGTAATAAATAGTAATAAATTGTAATAAATAGTAATAATTAGTAATCAATACTAATAAATACTAATCATTAGTAAAAAAGAGTAATAAATTGTAATAAATATTAACAAATAGTAATCACTAGTAATAGATAGAAATAAATAGTAATAATTAGTAATAGATAGTAATAAAGAGTAATAATTAATAATAATTAGTAATAATTAGTAATAAATAGTAATAAATAGTAATAAATAATCATAAATAGTAATAAATAGTAATAAATTGTAATAAATAGTAAGAAATTGTAATAAATAGTAATAAATACTTTAAATAGAAATAAATAGTAATTAATACTAATAATTAGTAATAATTAGTAATAAATACTAACAATTAGTAATAAATACAAATAAATACTAATAAATACTAATAAATAGTAATAAATACTAATAAATAGTAATAAATAGTAATAATTAGTAATAAATAGTAATAAATAGGAATAATTACTAATAATTACTAATAATTACTAATAATTACTAATAATTATAATAATTAGTAATAAATAGTAATAAATAGTAATAATTAGTAATAAATAGTAATAAGTAGTAACAAATAGTAACAAATAGTAATAAATAGTAATAAATATTAATAAACGGTAATAAATAGTAATAAATAGTAATAAATAGTAATAAATGGTAATGATTAGTAATAAATAGTAATAAATAGGAATAATTAGTAATAATTTGTACTAATTAGGAATAATTAGCAATAATTAGCAGTAATTAGCAATAATTAGCAATAATTAGAAATAATTAACAATAATTAGCAATAATTAGCAATAATTAGCAATAATTAGGAATAATTTTGAATAATTAAGAATAATTTGTAATAATTAAGAATAAATAAAAATAAATAGAAATAAATAGAAATAAATAGGAATAAATAACAATAAATAGAAATAAATAGCAATAATTAGTAATAATTAGCAATAATTAAGATTAATTATCAATAATTACGATTGATTAGGATTAATTAGGGTTAATTAGGATTAATTAGGATTAATTTGGATTAATTAGGAGTAATTAGGATTAATTAAGATTAATTAGGAATAATTATGAATAATAGGAATAAATAGGTATAAGTTCGAATAATCGGGATTAATTAGGAATAATTAGGAATAATTAGGAATAATTAAGAATAATTTTGAATGATTAAGAATAATTAGGAATAATTAAAAATAATTAAGAATAATTAAAAATAATTAGGAATAATTAGGAATAATTTGTAATTATTTGTAATAATTCTTAATAATTCTTAATAATTCATAATAATTCGTAATTATTCATAATAATTTTTAATAACTGGTAATAATTGGTAGTAATTGGTAATAATTGGTAATAAATTGTAATAATTGTTAATAATTGGTAATAATTGGTAATAATTGGTAATAATTAGTAATAATTAGTAAAAATTAGTAATTATTAATAATAATTAGTAATAATTAAGAATAATTATTAATATTTAGTAATATTTGATAATAATTTTTACTAATTTGTAATAATTTGTAATAATTAGTAATAATTAGTGATAATTAATAACAAATTCAATTGTAATAAATTGCAATAACTTGGCACAATTTCCAATGGGTTGGTAGCACTCCTTTTGCTCGATGACTCTTATCTATTCAACTCTCACCGACTCAAAATAGTATGAAAAGTATTCTTATAGGTATTCTTATCCAATCTTGTATGCAGGAGTTTGAATATGCAATCTTAGGACCACATTTTTTAATATCTTTAGGTGGTGATAGTTGCAAGAAGATGATTCATCAACGAAAAGTGGTGTCTTTTATCCAACAGTGAATTTACATAGATCTTTCTCACACTGAAATCACAATGAAGAATCTGCTCAGTGGTACTCTTATACATTCTTGTATGCACAACAATGAATATGCGTTCCTCCAAGAAGATTCTTCATTGTTATTTCAATGTGAGAAAGTTGCAAGTAAATGAGCTGTCATACAAAAGAGTAGTCGTCAATCCACTGGAAATTGTATCACCCTTAATTAATGGTAATTATTAAGAAGTAGTTGAAATTATTTATGTTCTTTTTTCAGAAAATGTTTTTCTAATTTCAAATTATTCAAAATATGTAATGACTTTATATTTTGTATAAAAATATGGAACATGGAAGTCGACAATAGTCATTATTAGATGACCGCGCTTAGATAAATCAGCACATAAATCTAAAGATTTATGGTTTAAATCCTATATATATTGAGGGTGTTGAATATTTCTTATCATTTGTATCATCAAAACCAGAATTTGTTTTAGAAGGGTCAATTAAGTGTCCTTGTGAACAATGTGCTCTGAGAACATTTGATACATTTGACAAGGTTGGGGGACATCTCTTGTGTTCTGGTTTTCAACCAGATTATGTTTTTTGGTATCAACATGGTGAACACAGTTCTAGAAAAGATACTAATAACTTGATTCTGTATCCCTCATGGTTTCAAAATTTAGTACATGATGTTGCCAATCCATCTTTTCAACAAAATGAAACTCAGGATGATATTGATTTAACTCTTGAGTTGGCACAATCTGAATTTTATGAGTTGTTGAGGTCTGCTGAGGTTGCACTATATCCTCGTTGCTAGATAAGAAAATTAAAAGTGGTTGAAAAATTTATGGCTATTAAATATGATAATTCAATGTCAAACAAGTATTTTGATCATACATTTTCTTTGGTTAAAACATTGTTACCTGAAGGAAATGTGTTGCCTTCAAATTACTATGAGAGTAAGAGGTTGATTCGTAATACGGCCCTAGTTATTAGAAGATTCATGCATGTTAAAATGATTGCATCTTATATTCTGGTGAAATTGAGTTGTTGGATAGTTGTCCCACATGTGGAAAATCAAGGTATAACGAAGCTCAACCGGGGAAGTCTAGATCGATTCCTGTAAAATAGTTGAATTATTTCCCTCTAACGCCCAGGTTGGAGGGATTATTTATGTCTCAAAACACAGTGTCAATGATGTCATGCCACAAAACCAATATTTCAACTGATAAATTCCTGAATCATCCATCTGATGGTGATTCATGGAAACATTTTGACTGACTACATCTGTTTTTTTATTTAGAAGCCTGAAACGTGCGATTGGGTCTTTCTACTGATGGTTTCTGTCTGTTTGATTCATCTGGTAGTAAGTATTCATATTGGACTATCTTTATAACTCTATAAAATTTAACCCCATGGATGTTGATGAAGGAGCACTATTTATTTTTGACCATATTAATCCTAGGACATCCAAAAAATAATATTGATGTTTATTTGAAACTGTTGATTAATGCGTTAAATTCATTGTGTAGTAATGGAGTTAGTACATATGATGTTTCTGCGAAACAAAATTTCATATTAAAAGCTGCATTGATGTGGATGATTAGTGACTTTCCAACGTATGGCCTGTTATCTGGCTGGAGTACACATGGTCCAAATCATGTTCTTGAAATATGAAAGAAAACAGAGCCATTATGCTCATCAATGGAAAAAAACCTTGTTATTTTGACTGTCATCGCAAATTTCTTCCAACCGATCATCCTTTTCAGAGGAAAAAATCCCATTTCCGAAAAGGCACAATTGAAAAAGATGAACCACTAAAAATTATCTCAGGTTAAAAGTTAAAATCAGTTTTATTTTCATTACCTCCCAGCACATTTGGGCCAACAATAAACAAATAGAAAATTCATGGCTTTGGGAAAGAACATAATTGGATAAAATGGTTCATTTTTTGGGATCTTTCATATTGGTCTAATTTGTTGGTCCCCCACATGTTGTATGTCATGCATATTGAAAAGAAATATTTTGATAATTTATTTGATATAGTTTTGGATACACTAGATAAGACCAATGATAATATAAAGGCAAGATTATATCTTGCCCAAATTTGCCGACGATCGGAACTTGAACTATTTCAAAATGTCATACCACAAATGTTCATGAAGACAAAAGAAGCTTATAAACTATCCAAATAGTGTTTGTTATTATTTTTTTAGTGGATTATAGATTTGAGAATTTCATATGGCTATGCTTCCAATTTGGGAAGATATATTAAGAATGGTCATATTACCAGATTAAAAAGTTGTGATTTTCATGTTATAATGGAAAGACTTATGCCAATTGGATTCAGAGGTTTTTTGAATTATATGATTTGGGATTCGAAAATAGACATATCATATTTTTTTCTAGACATTTGTGTGACGAAAATAGACTATGATGCAC
This sequence comes from Viscum album, assembly GCA_963277665.1. Taxonomy (NCBI): domain Eukaryota; kingdom Viridiplantae; phylum Streptophyta; class Magnoliopsida; order Santalales; family Viscaceae; genus Viscum; species Viscum album. Next base: position 1,083,097,779 of record OY728159.1, read on the forward strand.
TAAGTAAACTAGAAGAAGTTGTTGTTGTCATTATATGTAAAATAGAAAAAAACATCCCACTAGCTTTCTTTGACTCAATGGAACATCTGATATTACATTTTCCACATGAATCTAAATGTGGAGGTCTGATATAATTTTGATGGATGTAACCATTCAAGAGATTCATGCAAACATTTAACAAAAAAGTACATAACAAAGAATCAGTTGAAGGCTCAATTGCTGAAGCGTATTTTCAAGAGGAAATTTCTTTTTTATGCTCTCAATATTTTGAATCTGAATATCCCTCCAAACACAGCTACATGGGACAGAATAAGGGGAATGTTGATGATGAAATTTAAAATCAATTATATGTTTTTAATCAGCGATATCTTGGCTTCGGTGAAGTTCATGAATGATAGATTTCAGAAGATGAACATCACAAAGCTCAAACATGTGTTCTTCTCAGCTATGAAGAAATGAAATCATTTGTATTATGATTTCTTCTATCACTTATTCTATAATTTATGTTATAGTAAGTAAACTTATTTTATTTGTATGTTATATGATAATCATATAATGAAACAGCTTCCACAAATTACAGTAGCTGCTCTTGAAGAACACCGACAAAGAAATTTCTCAATGGTTTCAAAAACAGGTAACATAAATTATTTATGGTTTAACATATCAATTCAGTTTATTATTTATTATATTGGTAAATTTTTTACAAATTTTAAGGTGTCTCAACATGCTAATAAAATTGATAAGAGACTGTGTATATTGAGTAACCGACAAGGAAAAATGGTTAAATATTATAATGCACATATGGGGAATGGTTTTCAATTTCATACACGTGCATATGTGGAATCAAAAAAACAATGAAAAATAGAGTTTTCTTGAAAGGATCACATCATTGAGAAACTAAAGTTGAATTTTATGGCATGCTAGATGAAATTATTGAATAGTGTCATCTAGGAAAAAATTACATAACAATGATTAAATGTCGGTGGTTAGATACTGATAGACGCTTGAGTGTTCATCTTATTCATGGAATCATCAATATTGAATATAAAAGTCTTCTTGTAGTAAATGAACCATTTTTACTCGCTCAAAAGGAACATCAAATATATTACGCAATGTACTATGCTACTTCAAGAAACCTGAGTGATTGATGGAGCATAATAAAAATTAAATCTCAAGAACATCAGTGTACTGAAACTAAATGTGGTTCTGATGAAGTACAAAGAATTGAAATTTTTCGAGAGACTAATCAAAATACATCTTTTTTCATAAAGAGACATGAATATCATTGATGACACCTCACAATTAACAGTCGATGGTGACAATGATGTTAATGATGTTACAAATGAAATTGAAATGGAATGAGATAATGAAACTAAAAATCATATGGATATTGATGAAGCTGATGATGTATATGAAGAAATTGACATCGTCAGATATGAATATGATTATGATGGTGAACATTGATATAGTACAATGATGGCTATAATCATAACTAATATATATCTATATGTAATAGTTATTTTCAACTATCTGCTAACAAAAATCATTTTGTGTTTCAGATGGACCCTCATCTATTTCATGAGTTTGAGGATGATGAGGTACCTTTGGATGAGGAGGATTTGGGATCATTTGACCCTTAACATACTGGTAGTTCATGGGGTACGTGGAGGGGGCGCGGTCTTACATGATTGATGATTCCTAACCCTATCCCCGAGCGACGTTCATGACTTTTTTTTGATCCATGCACCTAGAGGTATTTTAAACTATCTATTTTAGTTATCTTTACTTAATTTATTTATATACAAATTGTTTGATTATTTATTCTTTTTTCACAGTTTTTCACATGTAGCTGTTGGACAGGGGAGCGCTATCTTGTGCAATTATTTTTCTCTGCCACTGATCACATGGGAATAGATTCCTCTTGATGTGTAGCTTGGAATGATCAATCATTGTCTAGTATGTAAATAAATTATATTTATTTATAAATTTATTTCATTAATAACTTGATATTATAAATTATTTTTATGTATTATGGTATCCCATCGATGATACCATGCGTGGCACTATCCCAGAGGCATAGGAGGTGTCTATGCATGAGCGTTTCCCTCAGTTTTTGCACAATTTGTGAAGGAAAACCACTAAGAAATTAGGAGTGGCAGTATTTGATGAGTCATTTAGATCCCTCCTACCAGAGTACATTTCATATCATGTTTTGGATGGATTATGTTCATACTGGCTGAGTGGTGAATTTCAGAAGATATCTTCATTGGGCCAGCAGAAGCGAGGGAGACATGAGGTGACACATCGAGCTAGTTGCTATACATTCAGCATGCATAACGAGCATCTGGTAAGTATATTTTTTAAAAAATTTATATAATGTTAAATATAAATAGTATATTTTATATTCATATAGGAAATAGAGTATCCCAATATTATGGAGTACGACATTTAGAGAAGGATGTACAGTGATCCAGACACTGGAGAGATTAGAAGTGATCGCCATCATCAGATTGTGGCCAGTATTGTTTCTTTTTCAGTTTTTAAATTAACTGCATATAATATTTTCACTTTTTTAATTTCAAATTGAAACTGAAGGAGTCATATGAGGTCGTGTCCTCTCAGACACAGGCTGAGAGTTAGGCCGAGATAGCTGATCAGACTAGTGCCCACCATTTCGATGAGGCGGCATGGATGCAGTCGACCTAGTATGCCTTTGAGAAGGGATGAGTAGTTAGTATAGGCTCTCATTTGACTCCCGGGACTTATTATGGTATTGTTATGATGTCAGAATCTAGCTCGAGAAGAGCTCATGGAGAGGCATCATCTTCTGGCTCACAGTATCAGGAGCTGTTGCGAGCTCAAACTGAGCTTATAGAGTGTTTGAAGAAGCAGCAGGAAGAGATGCGTCAGGAGAATCAGCAACAGTAATAGCATGAGGATGACATGCGTTGATGGCAGTAGCATCATAATGAGAAAATAAAGTACATGAGCCGTCTGACTCGTTGTTTAGGGATGGAGTTTCCACCACCATCTCCTCCAGCTCCTCCGGCTCCCCCAGAAGACTATCCCCCAATGATTTTTTTGTTCTCTTAAAAACAATTGAATTGAACAGTTGTAATATAAACTATTTACAATTTTTGTCTTTTATATTGGTGTGAATATTGCATAATTTTTTAAATATTTTTAATATTTTTTATTTATTTATTATTATTAGTATTATATTTTTTTAGCGTTTGTTTATTTTACTAATAGTAATAATATTATTATTAATTTATGATTTTTTATATTTTTTTGTGAATATTGAGAATTTTAATATATATATATTATTATTTTAATAATAATAATATTATTTTTTTTATTAATAATAATTTAAATATTATTATTTTTATTAAGTATTTAAAAATATTGAGAATTTTTATATTTTTTAATAGTTTTAATATTTTGATAATAATATTGTTATTTTTTTCATTAATCATAATTATATTATTTTTTAATTTTATTAAGTATTTACAAGGAGGCCTTTTGCGATGGGGTCCTATCGCAAATAGATTATATATTTTTTTTAAACTTATTTGCGACGGGTTACTTTACCGTCAGAAAAACATTTTTGTGACGGGTCTGTCGTAATAAGTTTATAACATAAAGCTATTTGCGACGGGTCCTCGTCCCACCACAGTAGGTTCTTGTATATATTATGCATTTAATTAGATATATATTTGCGATGGGATTGCTTCCTTTCACAAGTAGTATTTTTTGCGATGGGACCATCACAAAAATTAGTAGTTGCGACGCTGTTTTCTCAGATGGACTATTTGCAATGGGGCCCTATCGTAAAATCGTTGTTGCGACAGGATCCCATCACAAATAACTAAAATTACATTAGTGAATAAATTTAATTAATTAATATCTAAAATTTATAAATATAATATAATTATGTGGAAATATTTTAATATTTATAATTAATATTTATAGTCGAATATATCTTATGTATAACCCTATATTAAAAATGTTTTAGTTATGAAAATTTGAATATAACAATTTTAACTCTTCTTTAAATAAAATATTAATAACTGTCCTAATCTAATCCATGTGGATCAAAGAAGATCGTATTTTATTCCTAAGGTTTATTTTGATCTTAATACACTTATCCCATAGAATTAGGACATGTTTTAGGGTAATTATAATAACATTTTTACTTTTAATTACTCTATTTACTTTTAAGTGTGCTAAATAAAATTCAAAATTTATTATTCACAAAAAATTATTTTCATCCTATAGAACAACATTTTACTTACTTATGTAAATTTTGTCTCTCTGATTTTTAAAATTCAATTCACAGATGTGGTACAATTACATTTTATACAAATTTGAAAATGTGCCTAGAAGGTGGTAAAAGATGTTAAAAGGTTCAATAAAATTTAATATATTTAATCTTATTATAAAACAACTCCAATGAACTAAATTGGACTAATATAGGTATCATGTATCTATTTTGACATTAAAATATATCTAAATAAAAATAATTATTATTTAAATGAAAGTCGGGTTTAAACAATAACACAATGTTTTTCATTATTCATAAAAAATTCAATGTTTTTAGAAAAGTACCAAACATTTACCCAAAGGTAATTTTGATATTACAAACTCAAAAATGAAGTCTATTTTACAAAATTAAAAACATAGAAGTTTCATTAATTAATTTAAAATTAATTTCAATTGTCAAAAATCAGAAAGTGTGTTTTTAAAAAGTAAAAACCATGAAAATATTGACATGTGATTACGCCTAATTTAAAAGTAAAATTACATCTAATAACCTAAATTATATTAAATGATAAAAATATAAAATAATTATACTTCAAAAACCCTCAAATGAATAATTTAAGACTAAAAAGTTTTTCGATTAAAAAAGTTGTTTTCAATTAAAATTTAGTATTTTTCACTATTCATCAAAATATGAAAGTTATCAGAAAAATACCCAAAAATAATCCAAAATAAATATTTATGTCCTTCTTCTAAATAAGAATTTTTTTTGTCAAATTTAATATATAAAAGTATCAAATATTGGATTTAAAAATCATTCTCTCTTAAAAGGCGGTAAAATTGCAATTTTTTTGAAAAATACTTCCTTTATCTGAAAGTTAAACTTTTTCTTATATTATGTATAAGAAACACATAATATGGATGTTAAAATTATATAGAGTATATAAAAGTCAAAATGCAGTTAATACTATTCATAACCACATTTTGAACAACTAGTTTCGTAAGTTGTGGTGCTCTCGAACTCAGTATTGTGTGTATAGAAAGCTATTGAATTACTTTAACGGGATAAAGTACCACTGAATCTTGAGGTGTAACATTATTATCTCCTTCAATAAATTTCATCCTCGTAATTTTAAATTGTTTTTCAAAAATAAAAGGGGGAAAATTGAAAATACTTTTGCGGAAAACCCACATCAGAAATAGGGTTAATAAAATTTAGCCTAAATAAGAGGGAAAACGAAATGGAAAAGTCACCACCAAATAATGTTTTTTAATAGGAGAACATTGTTGGGAATTATAGACACAAAATTTTAAGAAACACGTAAATATTTATAGTGAGTGATTAAGGTCATCAATCACGAATAAGTGTAAAATCGAGGGCCTCAAAGCCATAAATCTATGATGATTTAAAATATGATTGGCTCAAAAAAACATATGGTATTAGGATAACACATTTTTGGTTTTAAGATCCATTCCCTAATGTTTTAGAATTAATTTCTTCATAGAATAAGATAAAAAAAATATAATTCAAAAGCAGAGTTTCATTCTTCAACTAATTTGTACCACTAACTCATCATTCACTACAAAGATAATAGAATTCAAAAATATTCTATTTATCCTAATCATATAGGGTTCTAAAAAAATTTAATTTATAATTCATTTGTCAGAATATTTAAAAAAACTACATTATATAAACCAGGACATCATGTAGGGTAGTGGTAGGTGATGCAACCTAGTCACCCTTGAGTTGCAGCTTCAAGTCTCGCAGCCTTGCCGGACACGACAGCTTGTCGCCCAACCTCCAGGTTATCCTTTTTATATCAATCCAAAAATAATATTAAGAAACTTTTTAACCTTAGATAATAGTATCCAATGTCCAATATAATCCATTCCAACTTTTATACTTATCCAAAATAATTCTGTCCAAACTCACATTCCAAAATTTATAAGGAAGGTCAACATAACATAATGAAGATATCTTTTTTCCATATAATAACATGTGAGTACCTTTATCATGTATGGTGACACCCTAAATTACCATAAAACCATATTTATTACATTTATCCTCCCTTATTCCTTCTAGAATACTAGATATATTCATTATATCCAAAAATTATGAATACTCTAACAATGATGGAATAAATAAATCATTAATCAGTTCCAAGGTAGTCAAGTATATCTAATATAATTTATCCAAACCAACCATATATTATTCCAAAATCACTACCTCAGTATAAAGACCATATTAAGGTTTATTTTTCCATTGACCAAGTATTTTCCAAAAAAGTTTAACTTGCTATTGATTTACTTTTCTTAATACCATATAATCTCAAATCCTCAATGAAAGAGTAATGCAGTACAATCCATATTTATTTCCATAATTAATATAACCAGTACATCATTGATACAACACTCAAAATACATAATTAATTAATAAAAATATAATAGCACTAATTATTCCTCTTCATCTGTGGTAGTATCATAACTTGATTTTTACCCAATAGCACCACTTGGGGTATACTCTGATTATTTGGACATTGATTCACGTAGTTTCTCAAATCCTTATAGATGAAGCATTATACATTTGAAACATTTTTCTAACCATTGTAGTCACGTACTTGGTGTCCTTTTTCCCCACAATTATAAAAAACTCCCATTTCCACCAAGAATTTACCAATGTGACTCTTTCTACAGTTATCACATATTGGGAAATCCTTCTTTCCCTTCTTCCCTTTATCCATATTTCTCTCTACCATCCTTTTCTTCTCTGGCTTGCCATCAAATCCATCAGACTCATAGAGTTATTTACTTATCTTATTAACACATGATACTATTTATTCATATGATGAGAATACGTGGTAGATTATTTCATTGCTAAATGTTGGCTTAAGACCATGAAATATATGATCCTTCTTACTCATTGGATCATGACTATTCCTGGAGTTCTCATTCCTTATACTAGGCACCATTTCTAAAAAATGGCGTACACATGGTTAGTTTTTGAATCAAAATGCATAATTACAAACTAGTAAAATACCTAACATAAATTAAAAATTTTATGCATATAATCCATAATCATAAAAATGTTTTCTTGAGGAAGTATTTACTTATAAATCCCTCATAATGGTTTGTAAAGGAAATATAAATTTATCTTAAGCATAACCCCCGAGAGTTTCGTAACCAAGAGGGCATCAAGGCCCATTTTCGTGTACCAGGATACCCCGGGTCAAGCTCAAAACACCTTGTCAGAGTTTTCACTATTAGATACATCTATGCCGGAGCCACCTCTACTGGATCGTATCATGGAAAGGATGTATTGATTTGAAAATTCACAAAATCTCTACATTACCAAAATTTTATGAAGTTCTTCAATACTAATCCTCGAAGTCTATCTATGGGTAATGTTCTCTAATCAGATTTTATCTAAATTATGTTTCCAATGATTCTACTAAACTTCTTCTGATACCAAATATAATTCCCTGACCCAGAAGCCTAGAATCTGTGTATTATTTTAATACATTGGCCAGATTACAAGGAATCAAGTCCCGAAGGACCGATCAGTTTAGCAATCTAGGAAAATAGATTACATACCTGAACGTTTCATTACACAGTCTCACACAACATTAAAAAATCCTTTTATAATTCAATTATTCTTCTATATTAAACATGAATATAAATCATAATACAATTCTTGGCATCGTGGGAAAACAAAACATAAGAACGAGGTGAGCTCAGATGCTCAGTAAGGGTAAATAATTTAGTAGAAGCTATAACATTTTAAAGCAAGATGTATAATAAAAAAATCCCTTTTAAACATAATCTTGAACCTAATATGGAAAAAATAAATCCAACATTACCATATAAACATGAACATGGATATTCTACTAGTCGAATAATTGCATGTAATAACTAATTTCATAATGAGTGAATGCATAATACCATACATCATAACCACATAGTCAAGGCCTCATGCCAAGACTATAAATATCAATTTTTTCAAGGACTTGCGATAATGAACTAGTTTTTATCATGAGATCTATTGATGCATCGATGGGCTATAGCAGGCTCCACCCATCACTTACTAAGTCCAATGCATTCCTCGTATGAAAAGGTTAAAACATTATATAAACATTCATATTAAAACTTGAATACGAAATGTTATTAATTTAACCATAAACCATGAATGGTATAAAAATAACACATCCATAGTCAAAAATTTAAAAAAAACTTCAATACAATATGGAAGATTGTATCATAATAAATCAACTTCAAATAATTGTAAAATCTTTCAAAGGATGTTGACATAAATGAAATCAAAACTATTTGTGGCAAATATATCTTTCTATTTTGAAATCATTTAAAAGTCACATAATTATAAAATAAAAAATTTATTTTAAAAATATTTTTATAAGATATTAAGGTAATATTTGAAGATTTTATAATGGCGTAAAATAGCCGCACTCACCGAATAAGTTAAAAAACATTCTTTCCTTAATTTTGTCAAAAAGGTCATAAAGTACCATGTTTGGAAAAAGACAGAATGTTTCCTTTATATAAATTTTATAAAAAGTAAAACACAGGTATAAATGACTTTACCTCAAATTCTAGGAAATATTGAAAATGTTTTTGAAATAAATTTTTAAGAAACACGGATGTGGAAGATAAAGAGGTCCCAGTAGATACTCACGTATAAACATCCAAAGATAATGAATAGATTGTAGAAATAACCCTTACCTTGTAATTTTCCATAGTAAAGGGTATATTAACCTACAATATAATAGTGAAATCATTGTTATTAAATTATACAATAACCAAATTCGTAAATATGACTTCATATATGATCTTCTAATACTGCTTTGTTAATAATATTTCAGTAGTATCACTGTTTTCGGGTGTTAACTAATTCATTTTCCTTTATATGCTTTGTTTTGTAAGTCATGTTTGTTATGTAAAGGAAGTATCTGATTCTTATCCAGAACGATATTAAGTTCTTAAAAATTATTTTTAACCATAAAATGAAAATTAGTCTTGAATTGTTACGATGTGGAATGAATCTCATGGCGTTTGTGGAGATGGTAATCCATACGTACGCACGAGAAAGAATGTCATTCTATTGATGGTGAAATCATATGTAATTGGATGGTATATCATATAAAAAAATCATTAACATGTTATATTTATTATTTACATCAATTCTACTCATTATTATACCCATCCAAATAATGAAGTGTTGAATAACAAACAACACCACAATGTGGAGATGATAAGCCTTACGTACACACGTATAGTGAATTTGTCATTCATAGAATGAATAGAATAATTATTATTATTGTACCATATTTATAATAACATCACAATATGTATAATGTACTAAATTTATTAGTTTGTTATGGAAACAAAAAAGAAATAGGATGTGGAAGAAGAAAACAACTTTGAAAGGGATGATGAAATTATTACCTCTTCTTTAGGTCCTTCCTTTTTATTTAAACAAAAGGGCTCCTTAGGTTTGATTTCTGATCAATTTAAGGCCTCTAGGTCATATTGAGGGTAGTTTGGAAATTATTTGAGCAGGTTTTGGCAGAGAAAAATGGCTTTGGAGGTGTTATTTTGAGAGAAGGGAAAGTACCCTTTTATAAGAGAGGTGATGGTCACTTTAGGAAAAATTTGAAATATTATTTTATTATAAAATCATTTTCAATTTCTAATGGATAAAAAAGGATTTATATCAATGATAAATCTTTTATGGTTTGAAAACCTCTAAAAAATAATTTTTAGACATGTTTTGGTCACCATATTAACCTTATCTTTTAAATTTAACTCTTAGCTAAATAGTTTAACTTTTACCATGTATTCGTGTATTATTATAATAAATGGTTAATAAACTTACTATAACAAGACAAGAGAACCCCAAGTGGTTCATTATTGACATATATATCCTTATCTATGTCCTTGTTATTAACCATAGATTTTTAGGAAGTATTATATCATCTAATAATATAGTATATGTTTTCAAAACTCATTTATGTCAATCTTGAAACTATTTGGTATTTTGTTTTTGTTAAAGTCATAAAAACATTATCACTTCTAAAAATATTTATTTAATAAACCCTAGCAAGTCATGTTAACCTAGAAAATTATTATAATGCATTAAAATTCTCAATTTACATTTATTTGGATATTTATAATATAAATTATTTAAACTTTCATTAATAATGTAATTACTGCATCACTGTTTTTTCATAAATAAAATTAATTATTTAAGGTCTAAAAGTTATAAATAAAATACCATTATGTAGGAAATTTTTTTAGCTTTATAATGAATACTTATAGTCTAATTTATCTTTTGTATAACCCTATATTAAAAATTTTTTAGTTATGAAAATTTGAATTTAACACTTTTAACTATTATTTAAATAAAAAAATAATAAATGTCATAATCTAATCCAAGTGGATCAAAGAAGATCATATTTTAATATTTTATTACTAAGGTTAATTTTGGTCGAAATAAACTTATCCAATAGAATTAAGACATGTGTTTGGGTAATTATAATATCATTTTACCTTTAATTACCTTATTTACTTTTAAGCATGGTAAATAAAATTCAAAATTTACTATTCACCAAAAATTATTTTCATCATATTGAACCAAATTTTACCTAATGGTGTAAATTCCATCCCTCGGAGTTTTGAAATTCAATTCACAGATGCGATAAAATTACATTTTGTATAAATTTGCAAATGTTCCTAGAAGGTGGGTAAATGACGTTACAAAGTTCAATAAAATTTTATATATCTAATCTTATTATAAAATGACTCCAATGAGTTAAATTAGACTAATATAGGTATTATGTATCTATTTTCAATTTCAAATTAATTTAAATAAAAATAATAATTATTTAAATAAAAGTCTGTTTTTAATAATAACGCTGTGTTTTTCACTATTCATAAAAAATTGAATGTTATTAAAAAAATACAAAAAATTCACCCAAAGCTAATTTTGATATTATAAATTCAAAAATTATGTCTATATTACAAAATTAAAAACATATAATTTAGATTAATTATTTTAAAATTAATTCCCGTTAGCAAAAACTAGAAAGTGGGTTTTTAAAATGTCAAAACCATCAAAAGATTGACACGTGTTTATGTCGAATTTAAATATAAAATTGCTTATAAATACCTAACTTATATTAAATGATATAAATATAGTCTAATTATACTTTAAAACCACTCAAATGAAAAACTTAAAACTAAAAATTATTTCGATCAAAAAACATGATTTCAATTAAAATCTAGTATTTTTCACTATTCCTCAAAATGTGAAAGTTATCAGAAAAATAAAAAAATTTATCCAAACAAAATTTTTAAGTCTTAATTATAAATAAGAAGTTTATTTAGTTAAATTTAATACATAAATGTGTGAAATATTGGATTCAATAAACATTCTCCATTAAAAGGCGGTAAATTTGCATTTTTTAAAAATAGTTCCTCTATCTAAAAAATTAAATTTGTTATTATATTATATATAATGAACACAAAATATGGATGTTAAAAATTATATGAAGTATATAAAATACAAAATGTAGTTAATAATATTCATAACCGCTTTTTGAACGGCTAGTTTGGTTAGTTGTGGTGCGCTCAAACTCGATGTTGCATGTAGCGCAAGATATCGAATTAATTTAAAGAGATAATGTACCATGGAATATTGGGGTGTTACACACACTAATTAGGGTGGGTCGTAGATCATCTTTGATGCCCAGGTTTATCTCTTTATGTTCATGGATTGTGGTTGAGACACCTTCTTCAAATGCAGGAGGAGAATCTTTGAGGTCTTCTTATTCTTCTTCTTCATCCTCTTCATAATATTCCTCTTCTAATGGAGAGATGATTCTCGAGATTAAATCTCCAATGTTGTGATAGAGATCATCTTTTTCCTTATTGAGTAAGGTAAGGGCTTTCTGGGGTCCCGAGGACAGGTCAGGAGTATCTTTGGTAGGGATTTTTCTGTCATCATAAAAGACATCCTATTCTCCCATATAATTGGACTTGGTGGCAGCAATAGAGATCATTTAGAAAATTGATTCTATATTCTGATATGTAGTAAGTCATTATACTTGGTTGATGGGAAATACATACTCTCTCCCATGTTGTTGGAGGGGGTCAGCAGGAACCATTTCTAATCCATTCGGGGTAGTAATCCAATCAACGTCGTCGGTCGATGAACATTTTTCTTCCAACACATAGAACCCTATGTCAATATAATGTGACTCACCTGACTCAAATAGGGATTTATCAGCGTAAAATGTTCCATTTTTTCCATTAGTGAAATATTTTATGCATTGATGGTATGATGACAGAATTTCAGCGTGATGATGCAGCCAAGCCCTCCCTAATGGGACGTTGAAGGGCCATAATTTTCTGTACTACCAGGAACTCAGAATCCAAAATGAGGTCTCCAAGTAGAGTTTTAATGTTGATTTTTACCAATGGATTCTTCTCACTTTTGTCATATCCCAGCAGAGTTTTGGTGCAGGGTGTCAAGCTATCTTCATCATAGCCCAGCTGACGAAGCATTCACTTCAGGAAGAGATTGGCTTTAGAGACATTGTCGATAAAGATTCTTTGGAAATCAATTAAATTTATCTTTCAAGACAGATATAATGTTTTTATTTTTCCTTGCATGATGGTTTCCTCATCCTTATCTGTGAATGAGATGATAGTGTGACATCCTTTGGGGTTATTCTCTATCCGATAGGCTTTGGTTGCTGCTACTTCAGCCTTGAACTCATGGAGACATAGTAAGGCTTCGATGAGCTACGCCCCAAGATCTAAAGATAGGCTTAATGCATCCAGGAATGAAAACTTTGATAGTAATGAATCCATACACTTTATAATATCATACTTCTGATCTAAATGTAAGCCCTTCCTGGCTCGAGGATCCTCTTTCAGATACAATTTAGCAGTTTTGGATTAGGAAGTGGATGATTTGGCCTCTGTGACTAGGGATAGTAGTTCTACATTCATTTCTAGGTTTGGATTAACTGGTCTACCCATATTCCTTGAGATATTTGATATTTATTCTTCCCTAGATGGATATTCCAAGATAAATGGTATTGGATTTCTTCTGATGGGGGTGAAGAAGCATTCCGGTTCTTTTTGTGTCTTTTGGAGGGCTCTTTCATGTGTTTATGCAATGTTAATAGTTTGAGTTATGGCATGACCATGAATTTGACTCCTTCCATGATCATGCCTTCCAAGAAGCGTCCGGCCTCTGCGCCCTCTTCCTCTGGCTCTCCAGTTTTACGTGGGGAATGTGGGTTCATGGCCATTGTCCCCATCCAAGAAGGGGTCTATAAAGTAAATGATATTAATGGAGACAAAGATCATTTCTTGATCTGACACACTTTCTATATGACTATATCTTTTTTTGGGTGCCTTTTGATGGGGTAGTGCCTGTTGTACCATTTGGTAGGGCAGCGCCCATTATTCCAAGTCTATTGGTATGAAATATGCATGTGCTAACATTGAAGTCAGCTTTCATGGAAGCCCATCATTATGCTTCTACTTTGTTCCCCTCTGTCCCTTAGAGGAATATAGGGCCCAGGAAGATGACTATGTTGAATCGGGAACATTTGGTTGCATGGTTTGTTGTTTCAACTATTCCTAGTGGATTCCAGGGACTCAATTGATATATTCTAGGTCATTTTATTGTCAAAATTTTTCTCCTTCTTACTGGCGACTGTATTCCATTCCACTTCATTTCTTGAGTCTGAGGTGGAAACAAACACCACTAGTAATAGCGGTGGTGGCAACTAGAATTGTCCAAATTCCACCATATTTTGTAGTAGATCCTTGAAAATGAAGCATTCCTGGATGGTGTGTCCCAATATCCAGTGATATGGAAAATAACTTGGAAGGTCATCAAGACCCACTTCATTGGCTCGCTTTGGCTTCGGTAGATGGAGGAGGTTTCAATTCATGGAGGCTATGAAAGAGCCACAAACCTAGTCATCACATAATGAGTGGACTTTATTCCTTCGTTCTTAAAACTATTTCATTTTATCACCCTTTCTATCATCTTGCCGATTTGGGGTGGTTTTTGGCATCCAAGGGGTCCTCCATGGTTCGGTGAGGGCCTCACAACTGAAGCTGCTGCCAGGGGTGGCTTAAGCGGGACAAAAGCTGTTTCATCTTTTCCCACTCTTTTTCCTAGTATTGATGAGGACACATGGGAATTGTGGTTGGTCTATTGCAAGGAGTCTTATATTCTTTGGGCAATGGTAGAAATATCTCAGAACCTTCTTGTGTACTTTATCAAGATGAGTGTGATCGCAATTCATCAGAGATGTTATCGATGCACATGGTGACCATTTCATCTTGGGGGAGTGGTTGGTTCAAGGAGTAAGTTAGACCTTTCCAAATGGAAATGAAGTCTGAGACTCTTTCATTCTCTCGTTGCTTACAGTTCGTGATATCATTGATCATCATCTTAATCAGTGTTGAATTGAACTAGAGAAATTATCATCGGAGGGTCTCCTAGCATGTCATTTTCTTATCTGGTAGGCTAGTATACCATAGAAAGGTCGAGACCAGTAGGGTTCATAAGAAAAACCTGAGTTTTACTGCTTTTTATTGCTCTGGAGTTCCCATCATGGGGTCATAATAAGAGGTGTAGTGCATTAGATGTTGTTTCAGGTCCACCGAGCTATTGAATGCTGGTAATACAAGGTTTCTGAATGTTGGCAGTGGCAGAAAAATTATCACCCACTCAGGATAGGGTTTGCGCTCTGGTTGTATCAGAGAACGCCGCCCCTCCATGGCTTCTAGTCGAACTGTTAGGTGCTCGACGATGTTCAAGATCCATTGATTCATATCCTACCGGGCTTGATCTTGGTTTGGTGCGGCAATGGCCAAAATTGGCCATTCTAGTTCTACTGTAATTTAGGGTGGATACCCAACCCGAGGTGTCCTTTGTGGGTTTACCTGAATATTCTCTGGTTTCCTTCCCAATGGGTGAAAGTATTGATGTCCTTCAAGGGCCGAGTTTAAGTAGGTTGATGGTCCCGGTGGCAGATTGAGAGGGCCTCTGAGCTTGGCTCCATTCACTGGGATGAGTACTTTCCACAAGGGAACCTCTTCTAGGAACACCTACTGATGTTCTGCTGGGGGAACACATCCATCAAGGTATCTCCCTCGACGCAGGTCAACATTAATTATCCTGAGCTCTTTCATTTCTTCCTCATTCTTAGTGAACCTTTCCCCAAGAGTGAGGGACACATTCTCATAGGAAGGAGGAGGTGGTTCATATAATACCTTGAATTTTTTCTTCTCCTTATTGGGGTTTCAAGAGGGAGGTAGTGTCAGATTAACTGAGGGGCACCCAAATTTATTACTGCTCTCTGGTTTTGGGTATGCACACTATCAAGCTCGGTGCAGGATTCCTCTAGGAGGGAACAAACTTCCTATGCATTCTCTTCCTCTTCATTATTTTTAGTGAGATCTGTGGGGTTGATTTTTACCATGTTCACCAATACATACCACAGTGGGAGTGGTTTACCCGGTACTGAATGGTTGGATTGATTTTTGTGTCCTTTTTTAGACATTATCTTTCCCTTCCACGGTATTCTTCAGGTTTCTTAGAGAAGATTGACCCGAAGGGAGCCCTGATATGACCTCATAATGCACCTTTATCTTGATGTGTGTGAACCACGAGAATGGGTGGAATGAGCGACTCCTCTATCCATCGTTCTTACTAGATGGGAGAAGACAGATGTTCGCTATGTGGGGATTTGAGGTAAAAATGCATCCATCCCTACGAGCTGGAGTTGTTCCCATTGTTTCATTGATGTACTACGGCCTGGATTTGATAGTCTTATGGGGAAACGTTGATTTAAAAATTCCTCCAGCCCTATAGTCTTGGGTTGTTCCCACATCACGGCGGCATCCACCGCTATTTCCACCTTTTCAATTTCACATACTACTGTGTGGGTGTGAGATGAGTATGGAATTGGTCTTGCATGGAGTCTATGTTCTTTTGAAGACATGAGCGCTACTTTCTGGTTGGATTACCTTAAGTAGAAAGCCTAATGGATGTTCTTGGTTGCCTTATTTAGAACCTTTTTTATGGATTGATCTCCTTAGTCTTGATGCTTTTGAGACTTAATCTAGCCATTTTTTGTTCAGTATCCAATCATTCCTGAGCAGGGGTTTCACTTGATTGCTGCCTTTGGGTGATGACATTGAAAGATGTCATTTCTAATGGGGTTTGCTGAACATGATAAAGGGTGAAGTGTAGAGCTCCATGTTCTCCCCATCCCCTAATGTGAACTCTGGTCAAGGCATCACCAATGTGGCGACACAATTTGTGCAGTGCATGGAGGAAAGCCAGTTATATGTTTTTCTTTCTCCTTTAGGATTGTGGCTTCCATGCAGAAGGGAGGGATTCTGGGTCGATTAGACGGTGAATCTCCCCTATCATGTTGATGTGGTATGCATACCCTTCATAGGGTTTGAATGTTTCTTTCAGAAGATGAAAAAGTTGTCCATATATTGAGCCGAATGTCATGTATACATTCCCCAGACAACTTGCCTGGTATGTCGAAGTGAGAAGTGGTCATAGGCCAATACATCACTTGTATATTATCCTTATCTAGTTGTCTTATCAAAAGCAACATATCTTGATGTTATTCTTTTAGAGGATCCTCTACTTAATATTCCTAGATCGACTACTTCTTAATAATTTCGTTCCACGAAACTAGGTTGGTAGCAGCCTCATTGATATGCAAACGGTGCGGGGGTGGCTCAGAAGATTAGTATGGCCCCAGGCCATCCTCTGGTTGAGAAAGGATATCACTCGTTATTGATAGAGTACCTGATATGTCTGACTCCATATTTCCAAGCGCTTCAGCATAGGAGGTCTTTCTCGCGATTGTTCCAGTAAGGGGAGGACCTTCTTTCCAGTATGACCTTTGGTTGTGGGGGAGGACCTTCGCAATTGGTGTTGCAATGGAAAGGGCTACTATTTCAACTTGTAGCCTAGTCGTGGGAAATTTATTTATGGAATATACCTTGGGGAGGACCTTTAGGGTGGGCTAAAATGAAAGGATGAACTTCTTGATACATTATGTCACTAAGGGGATAACCTTATTGACAACTATTATGATGGCAAGGACTACCATCACAAATTGATATATGGCTGCAGGGAGAATTTTTTAAGTGAACATCTTAGGGAGGGCCTTCAGAATGTAGTGAAAATGGAGGAGGACCTTCTCATTTCTTGACATTACTATGGGGAGGGCCTTCACAACAAATGCCATTGAGTGTAGGGCCTTGGTAATGACCATCATCATGGCAAGGACTACCAACAAGACTTGATGTCTGACTATAGGGAGAAGCATATCTACAACGCATACTCTGGAAAGGACTACCAGGGTGGAAAACAGCAAGGGGAGGACCTTCTTGTTGTCTGATCTTCAGGTTGAGGGGAGAGCTAGGCTAGCGTGCAATAGAAGATATGATCTCATGATCGATCATTCCTGGCCCACGAAGTGATCCCCCATGGGTGCTCTAAGGAGGAACTTCAAAGCTGGTGGTAGTGATATTGCAGGGAGGGATTTGAAAACATCTACTTCCACTTCCATAATTTGGTAATGGACTGATAGGGTCTTGAGCATTTATTGATATATTTTTGAGGGCATCAAGAACCCCAACTTCCATTAGAGAAGGATCGTGTAAGTGATCTTAATTTTCGAGTTTCCTTTGGTGAGTGTCACTTTTGAGAACTATCTTGCGAGAAATAGAGGCCATCTGATGTTGGTAACTACCTTCTTATATGGTTCCCTATTTTGTTGAGTCATGCAATGTCGTCGGGATATGTCGACGGACATCTTGAATTTTGGAAGGGATATATTTCTGCCGTGGAGCTACCACCACATTGGACTGACATCCATTAGTTTGAACAAGTATTTGTTCTCGATTTTTTTGTCCGTGTAATGTAAGATATTGTCGTCGACCCTCCTGGAATGGAGCAGGGATACATAACTGCTCCGGAGTGACTAACTCATTTAGCGAGTGAGTCATTATGTATGAGGAAATCAGGTTGTGGGCTCGATTTATCACCTTTTTTGATGATGTAATGATATCTTGGAATGTTTAGAGGGTATGGTCTACAATTTAAAATTGATCTTCCATCATTGTTAGGATGTGATGAGATACATCTTTTGCTGGAACGGGTATGAAGGCCGATTCCGATATCAGAGCATGAGTTTGTGCCTAATCCGATCCCCCATGGTTTTCAAGTAGATACTGGCAGTTCTCCTATGCTAGGATAGAAGAATGAGTATCCTGCTGGTTTTATTCTATAGTTTCCACAGTATTTAACTTGTGGGATTCACATTCACAAGTGGGAATTTCCATCTGCTCGCTTGCCGGTGAATTTTTCTCAAGGTATTTGTATGCATCTGCAGGAATTTGACTCTGCTCATATTTTTTTTACACCCTATTTAGATGGAGGGATTGATATGCATAAGCATGTATTTGTTCCTGCGTATAGCTTGTTTCTGTCCTATTTGGATGGAAGGATTGATATGCATCAGCAGGTATTTGTGCATGAATATTGTTTCTTGATTCCCAATTTGGATGGCAGGCTTGATATGCATCAGAAAGTATTTGTGCCTATCTGTAGCTAGTTGACACCCTATTTGGATGGATAGATTGATACAAATCAGCAGGTATTTGTTCCTGCGTGTAGCTGGTTTCCACACGATTTGGATGGTGGGCTTGATATGCATCAACAGGTATTTGTGCCTACATGTAGCTGGTTGCTGCCTTATTTGGATGGAGAGCTTGTTGTGCATCGACAGATATCTACATCTTCCTTTATTTTCCTACTCAGTCTACATGGTGGGACCAACGAGCACTAGAAATAAGGTGCATATGCTCATATTTTTCCACCCTGTTTCTATGGTGGGCTTGAGTGAAGGGGGTAGAGTTGTTTTTCTTCTTTTTGAATGACACCGCATTAGTATGACAAACTAACTACTCAGGAACCAAGGTGATAACATGTCCCTGATTATATATTCGTCGCCCTTGGTAGGAACCCAAGTGGCCCGAGTCTCCTTGACTTTAGAAAGTTCCCTCATCATAAGTTACCCTTAAGCGCGAGGAGTTCTGGTCATTCGGTCTCCATAGTGACGCTCTCTGGTGAGGGCCCGTGAGTAAGACCACTGTGTAGTTGAGATGAAGTTGTTATCATTGACTTCATCTTCCTCCCAATGATAAGGGAGGTACTCATTGTCACATTCTAGGGATAGGCTCTTGAAATAATTTGAGACAACCACCGGGGCCACCTTGTGTTGGGGTGATAGCCACAGATGAAGAGGTGGATGGCGAGTCTTTGCAGATTGGTGGGCATAACATGCGACCTCTACCATAGGGAGAGTACCATTTCTATGTTATTTTTTGATCAGCATGTTGGGTACCTAGTGTTGATGATGTTGGGTAGGCAAGGGGGTCTTGCTTTTCGTTGGGGCCCTGTCTGCCTGTGGGATCAGTTATACACATGTTTGTATCGGTCTTAGGGAAGTCATTTTGATTGAAGGTTGCTCCGTGAGAACCAGTAACATACATACCAAAAAACTCTGTCAAAGTAGAATTATTTTAAACATATAAATATTTGGAGATTAATATTAGCCCCATTATCCTATTTTTTTGTCTTAGGGTGAAGGGTATTGAGTTGGGTAAGACCACCACTTTGGTTAAGGATTCACGTTGGGTTCACCATTTTTTTATACCTATGAAGTGGCACATTTCAAGCGCGTACAGGGGAGAGAAAATGGTCCGAAGTGTGATATTATTTAATCTATAGAACATCCACCTTGGTTAAGGATTCATGTCAGGTTCAAAATTTTTGTTCCGCCTCTGAGGTGGCACATTTCATGGCTATGGGGAAATGGTCTAACAAAAATCATCACCTGCCTCTTTTCATAGAGTTTGGTCCTCTTCAAATTTATAATTTTTTTTGTTTCGACCCATTCTGTGTAATTATTTTTTAATGGAGGGTTTGATTATCCCTATGGGGACTATGAAATTTATCCCTTTATTACTATGAAGGTGATACCATAGTCAGATGGTTCTAGAGGTCGATGGCATGGGGTCAAGCACCCTTGCAATCAGTCCTCCTCTAATATAACCTCATCGCATGGTCTCCAATAGGTTTATTCACGGATCCAGAAACACCCAACGACCCGTGAAACCATGATTCGTGGATATTATTTCCAATTTCAGATGCTCATTGGATGATGATTCAGACAACGACACTTAAGGACTCCATTGTTTGAGGGGATGGAAAGTCGGGATCACCGCACCCTTTTGGGAGAGATGACTATTTTATGTTCTGGGACTCCCTTAAAGAATTAAGTCGTATTCATATGTTCATGAATCCTTGGTTCCTTCCCAATGAGTGTGTCTAAGAGCTACCCCTGGACTACTGGATCATCATAAGAACATACGGATTTGATGATACAGTTATGATGCTGACTTGAGCTGTACAATAAGGCGCTCTGGAGATTATCCCAATCCAGAGGGGGATGGAAGGTGACTTGATGTCAGGATCAAACCCATAATATGGGTTTCCTACACATCTTTGAGAGAGGAATCAGAATCAACATAGTTTGGAATTATTGTGGCTTACGCATAGATGTTTTTCATTTTAGAGGACATGATTGGGTGAACCATTTTGTATGGGCAACCTTTTGAGATCAGGCCTTCAAGTAGGTGTCCTACATATCCTAGTTTGATTAGGAATTAGAGTTCTCATAGTTTAGAATTTTTGGGATGTTGTAATCATCACAAACCTCTAATCCCACATGATCATGCTCGGTGTGAGAAACAAGAGGTTGTGAGAGATCTAACCAACCGCAAGCTTATTTTTCTACTGGTGGGAGAGGTTGAGCCTATGGGAGAAGATGTTGGGGAAATGGTGGGAGAGGGTGCGGAGCGATGAACCTTTTAATTTTAAATGACATTAAAATTCATGCAACTTATCCCCAGAATATTTAGGACTTACCTCAATGGGAGTGCCTTGGAACACATTCTAGGAATGGGAGGTGTTTCTTCATCTTCAAAGGGGGGAGCGAACATAACCCCTTTTACTGATCACCATTCCTCATTGAATGGAAATGTAGGTTATCATCATTAATCACTAGAATATGGAGGTTCATGTTGGCATCCCAAGGATGGACTCCTGGTTACCATGGGAATGTATACCCACAGACATTCCCAAAGCTCGAACCGTTGTGGGGAGAGCCTTCATGACTCTGCTTACCATGGGTATGTAGACTCAAAGGGGTGTGCTGATGCACTCAATGGTCTGATCATATGGGTCTGGTGGTTTTGGAGGAGTCTTTTTCATGATGTCAGGGGACTGGTTTGCAGAATGATTATGGAGGATTGGATGGTAATGGAGGGTCGAGATTGGAACTGGAGGAAATAATAACCGAAAACATCCAATTCCGTGTACTGATTTCTTATGCGGGATTGGGGAAGATCCGCATACCATAGTGTTATGTGGGAATAAAGTTCGTCTGTATACTGAAGCGGTACACGAGCATGGGTATTAACCACCATGCACCACAGTGGTACACGGTCCATCAGGCCACTTTGGGTTCCATCTGCATACTGATGTATTACGTGGTGCCAGGTTAAATCCACGTAGAGATACACTGTGTGGAACACCATATTCAAAGAGGTTTTGGGGGACAATCGTTCAGGGGGAGTTCATCCGTGGGAAATATGCCATTCACAGTTTCACTATTTAGGTTTGTGATTCTCTTATTATTATTATGTTCCCTCGTTTTGCGGTTCACAACTGGATATACCTGAAGAGAGTATGATTTAAAATTCAATCTTTGCTGATGATTCAATACTAAATCCTGAATCTTCCCCAAGATCGTTCTTCCATCCTCTGGATCCCCTTTAAGATTTCTTCGTCCGTACTTTCTCAATTCATTATGTGATCCTTTTATAGATCATCAGGCAAATAATATCTATGGGCTTGTAGTACCATTTTCAGAGGCGCCTGAAGTGATATCCAGACCCACGGAAGACTTAGCCATGCGGGGTTTGTGGAGGTTGTTGTCCGCGAGCATGGTTTGCGGAAGCGTACTAGTTTGATTCACCCGTGAACCATTGAGTTCACGAGACGGTATGCATATGGAATTCATGAACTTGAGTCCTTTGGACACATGGTTTGCAGTCCACTGTGTTCGCTGGTCATCGCTCCATGCACCGACACCTCGTGGATCATTCCACGTACTGATGGTTCATGATCCAGGCTATCTGCAGACCCTTCCCGGTGATGGCACGCATGCCACCGGAAATCCTTTGAAGACATGATTTACTTAATGTTTATTTTGATATTTTTAACACAATTTGAGTCCATTAACCTTTCTAAACTTGTAAGAGTACTTTCTTCCTTCTACAAAGTGATTGTGGGAGTATTTTCTTCCCTTGGTGAAATTTTCAAGACCCTGTAGGTTCAAAGTGCACATCTCCAGTTTAAAATGACGTTTTAGTGAAATAACAAGTGGTGTAATAAAAAAAAGAAACACATTTCAGTTGTTTTGATATTTTATGAAAAAATCCATGAGTCATTTTGGACATGTAGCATTCAGGCATGCCTCAATTTGACACATGGTGTGACCAGTATGACACTGCGCCTTTTTAATTAAAAATATACCTTAATTTTAGTGAAAAAACAACAGTCATACTCAAAACTGAGAAAACAGTATCATATTGTTTTGGTACTTTAGGAAAATGATGCATACATCATTTCTGATGTAAAGGGACCAAACACACCTCAATATGACGCACAATGTGACTACTATGACTCTAAGTGTCCATTATCTGTTAACAATTGAAAATTTAATACAAAAACATGTCACTCAATAAATACCGAGAAAATGCATATAGATTTTCTTGATAATTTTTTAAAATGATTCATAATTAATTTGGGATGTGTATGAATCTGTATCATGTCAAACTCACACACGATGCCACCAATATGGCTCAAAGTGCCAATTTCCAATTTAAAATGAAATTTAATTTAAAAACACATATGGCGTACTAAAAACTAAGGAAACACATTATGTTTGTTTTGATACTTTAGGAAAAACATTCATGAGTCATTTGGGATGTTTATCATTATTTTCACCTCAATCTGTCGCATGATGGGACCGATATGACTCAGAGTGCTTTTTTTATTCAATATTTACATTACTTTTAGTGAATAAAACAACTAACATGGTAAAAACTTAGAAAATGAATTCATATTGTTTATTTATTTAGAAAATTGAGTCTTACATCATTTTTTATGTATTGGGATCAACTGCACATCAATCTAATATACGGTGTGACTTGTATGACTCCAAATGTCTGTTATCAGTTTAAAATTGACATTTTAATACAAAAACTTCTCACTCACTACAAACCAACCAAACATGATTGGATTGAACTGATAATTTCGAAAAATGATTCGTAATTAATTTTTGGAGTGTATGAATCAGTATCATGTCAAACTCACACATGATTCCATTTGCATGGCTCAAAATGTGTGTTTTCAGTTTAAAATGATGTTTTAGTAAAAATCAGACGCGGAACACTCAAAAGTAAGGAAACACATTCAAATTGTTTTTTACATTAGTAAAATGAACCACGAGTCATTTGGTATAGGTATCATTCATTCGAGCTGCAATTTGATGTACTGTGTGACTGGTATGACTCCAAGTGCATCTTTTTTATTCAAAATTGATATTAATTTATTTTGAAAACACTACTCACATACTTAAAAACAAGCCAATTCATTTGGAATATTTTGTTACTTAAAAAAATTATCCATACGTCATTTTTGAAGTGTGATACTTGAAAAACCTCAGTACGATGCACAATTTGACATATATGACTCCATGTGTGTCTTTTTATTAAAAATTGACATTAATTTTAATAGAAAAAACAACCAACATACTCAAGACTGAGCAAACACATTTCAATTGTTTTTTACAATAGGAAAACAATCTATCAAAAAAAATTTATGTGAAGTAATTATTCATACCTCAATTTTACTCATAGTGTGGCTGGAATGACTCCTAGTTTGCCTTTTATTAAAAATTTACATTAATTTTTCTAAAAAAAGAACTGAAAAACTCTATAATAGTGTTTTCTTTTTTTATTTTATTTTTTTAAAAAAAATTGTATTTATTTTAAATTTAGTATGGGTATATAATTTTATTAATTTATATTGTTGTTTATACTGATGCAGTGTGTTGTTGCATCAAACTGCACCTATTTCTAATGATACTGTGTGCTTCAGCATTACACTATAGTTTTCACCTTTATCAGTGCTACAAAATATGCCAATAAAGCTACCCATTATCAATTCTTTTAGAATTTATCATAAAGGACACATTTATCAGTGCTTATAAATGTGCTTATATAGTCTATCTTTATCATCACATTAAATAGCATAGGTAAATCATACTTTTATCAGTGAAAATTAAAGTGATGATAAATCATACTTTTATCAGTGAAAATAAATGCGATGACAAATCATACAATTTCAGAACTTTAAAAGTTCAGATAAATGGGGTCTTTAATTAGTTCTTTTAAATGTATTAATAAATGAAATATTTTTTAGTGATTTTCTTTGCACTGATAAATATACCCTTTATTAGAACATTTCTAGTGATGATAAAAGCCATGTAATTTTAACAATGCTATGGTATTCATCCATTTTCTTGTACTGAAAATGGCCAATTCTAGAAATGTAAAAGGCACATTTTGTAGTAGTGATTTCTACAGAAATTTGGCACATGAGACTTCATCTTTTGATCGAGAGAGGAATCAAAATTATCTTAAGGATGGATATCATACCTAGAATAAAAGGTACACATTTGGATACATGTGTTTATTTCATCATGGGAAGACAATACAAACTATCATTTTATAGTTATTTACTATCCAAAAAATAAAATGTTTTAGATTTGATTCACATTGACGTCTGAATGATGAAAAATAATTTGATGGGAGATGTTATTTATTTTTCTACCTTCATAGATGATCATTCTAGAAAAATCTGGGACTTTTCTAGGAAAACTAATGATCAAATTCTAGATATTTTCAAGCAGTTTCATATGAAGGTGGAATGAGAAACAAGCATATCATTAAAGTGTGTGAAAGTAGAAAATAGAGGAGAGTACAACATTACTTTTGAGAAGTTTTGGAATAAATTTTGAAAAATTACTACCAAAGACACCTCATCATAATAGAGTTGATGATAGGATGAATAAAATAATTAGTGAGAGTCAGATGTATGCTCTTAAATGAAAAGTATCCAAACACCTTCTAAGGGGTGGAAATGAGGACCAAATTTGATCTTATCAATCTTTATCCATCTTTTCCAATGAACTTATAAATTCTAGAAATTTTTTATATAGGTAAAGATGTTTCCTAAAAACACTTGAGAGTGTTTGGCTACATTTCATTTGATCACATTCTGAAAGATGAGAAGGAAAATCTAGATAGAAAAAAAATGAATTGTATATTTTTTTGATATGATAATGATGAGTTTATATACCAACTCAGGTATCCTATACTTGTAATTATTTATAGAACCCGTGATGTAGTGTTTCTTTAGGATTATATGACTAAAGATTTGAGAATCTAGAAAATGAAGAGAAATTACAGTCTGAGGAAATTACTATCAATCTGGAACCAGTATGACCACCGTTATTTCTAACTAGTGTGAGAGAGATATGTAAAACTGATGATACATAAGTACCATGTAATATTTTATCCACTGCTTATATGTCTACATCATATCATATTCCAGAATAGATTCCCCCTAAATTGGAGTTGATGAGATCCACCAGAGGAAAAAAACTGAATCATAGATACTCACCACATGAGTATGTGATGATTAATGATGTGAGAGAGCCATAAATTTATGACATTGTGATCATGAATCATCAAAAAATGGAATGGAAGAAGGAAATGAGGGAGGGGAGATGAGACCCCTGCACAAGAACCCCACATTTGATTTGATAGATTCACCACAAGGAAATAAGGCACTCAAGATCAAATGTGTGTATAGAATCAAAACGAGAAGATGAATTCTCACAGCTTCCCTATAGTGTTGGAATGGTTGTGAAGGGATTAATTCATAAGAAAAGTATTTAATGTGATGAAATTCTTCCCCATGTGATTAAAATGTCTTTTATTAGAGTTATTCTTGGATTGGCAGCTAGTCTGAACCTTGATGTTTAACAACTGGATGTAAATGAAACACTCCAACAAGGTGATATTAATAAGGATATTTACATGGATAATGTAAAGGGATTTTTGGTGAAAAGGTGAAGAAAACATTTTATGTAAAATTATGAAAATTTTATATGGTTTAAAATAGGCAACCATACAATGGTATAAGAAATTCAACTCATTCATGGAAAAAAATGAGTACAGGAGGATGACTGTTAATCACGACATTCTCATCAAATAGTTTTATAATGGCGATTCTATTATCATTTTTCATTATATTGATCACATGATGATTATTGAAATTGATCCCACCAAGATTGATAGGTTGAAGGAGTAGAACAAGTCTTTTGAAATGATGGATTTTATTGATTCTACTCAGCTTCTTAGAATGCTGATTAATCATGACATGAGGAATCAAAATATTTGGCTAACATAGAAGTAGTAAATTGAAAAGGTTCTTGAAAGATTCAACATGATCAAGGAGAAAATAGTTACCACTCCACATCTGAGTTATTTTCGGCTCATGAAAAGTCAGATTCTATTGAATGTAGAGGATAAAGTAGAGATGGAAAAAGTTCATTATCAGCCAGTAATTGGCAGTCTTATATATTCCATGATGGGCACAAGACTAGATGTTGCTCACATTATTTTCATTGTGAGTAATTTCATACCAAATACAGTAAAGGATCATTGAAATGTGGTCAAATTTATATTAAGGTATCTTCAATCTATATTAATTCATTGTTTATGTTTTTGGAAATGATAAACCTATTTTGGAAGGATACAGGAATGGTGATACGTATAGTTATATATACACAACAAAATCCATATCCGAGTAACTGATATCATTTAAAGGTCGAGGAGTATCATGGAAATAAATACTTTAAAAGTGTGTTGCCTTTTCTACCCTTGAAATTGAGTATATTGAGGTCACTGAAGTCTAGAAAGAGATGGTGTGGATGAAGAAGTTCAAACAGGTGATGAGACAGATTCAGGACAATTATACTCTCAATTTTGATAATCAGAGTTCTATTAATCTCATTAAGAACCTGTCATTTCATTACATATACATATGCATCTGAAAGATGTGTTGGAATAAATATTGTTGAATGTTGATAAAATCTACACCAATGACAATTGGGAAGACATGATAACAAATGTTCCCCTGAAATAGAAACTGGAATCCCACAAAGAGATTGCATGTCTAGAGTATACCCTAAATTTTTTAGGAGGGGGAGATTTTTGGGGGCCAATCCCAATTAGGGGAGTAAATTATGGATTATGAGTTCAGTAAATATATTCTTTTTTCAGGCTACTTTTATTTGTTCTATAGCAACTACAATAGATAGCTTCTTCCATAGTTGGAAGCCAAAACATTAGGCGTGCAGCATGTTGAGGTGGAAGTATTAAAGGGTTGGAAAACCAACCCTAGAAATAGTTGAATCCATTATCTATAACATTTTATCAAATCCCATGAAATTATAATCAGGAAAAAAACATCTTGTAACCCTATATGTGATCCTCCGATGTTTCATCTGGAGAGATTAATGGAAATAGAACCCTTCTACTGCATACTTAGAAACACTTACAAGCCACATTAAATCCATCATGTTCTTCAATTTATTTTTCATTTTTGTGTTATATTTATACTCTTGGATCTTCCTCTACCCAACATATATCCATACTATGAGAATACTCCTTATGGAATCCCACCAATACTATTTTCCCCAAATCATCCTAGTTTCTTATCCACGATGCCTTTATTGATTATGATTCCATTTAATGACTCCCCCTACCCACCATATTTACTTCCATGTAAGACCTCCATACAATTGTGGATCATAAAAAATATCAATTCTGGAGGAATTATATGATTGAGAATCACATTGTTGATGACCAACTCCTCTCATTCATATTTTTTACGACACTACTTGTACAAAAGGAATTTGTGTTTTTGGGTCCTACTCTAACCTGAATACTGTTTCTTCCTAAGCTGGTGAATACAAGATCAACCTAGATCTCCCTTATCCATCTTTACATACTAAATAAGGTTAAGAAACCATTTCGTCATTCTATTTCCAGTGGCCACTGGGAACTATTGTAACTTCCATGGGGACATAAGAACAGAGGTGAATATTAGTAGTCAGACCCCTCACAAAAGTAATTCACAGAAGAAAGGGAAGCAATGATAGAAATTTAATATTTGATTCAACCTAGAATCATCTATCAAATAATAATTTTATGATGTGTATGGTGTAACTCAAAGTCTTCACTAGAGTGTTAATAGGGATGATGATTCTGATTTCCAATCTAATCCCAGTGATTCTATATTTGATCCTTTTCATGATTACATGAATCCATTGTTATTTTCTTATTTTGGATGTCACCACTATTTGTGTGTCCATACAAGATCTCCATCATCATAGTGTATATTTATAAAAAAATGTATTTGTAAAAAATAGTTAACCTAAATAATCTCGTTTCATAAAAGGCATCATCTTCAATCCCTTTTATTAATTTTTATAGTCATTTTGGTCTCATAGTTTCTCACACCTATTCATTCAAAATAGTGAAAAAATCATCTATTATCTAATTTCCACCTTTAATTTTACATTAAATCTAATTGTATTAAATAGAAACAATGAAAACTGATGTTTTGAAACAATTATTCCATATCCAATGAAACCTCCTCACATTCTTCCATTTTTATGACATTAATTTCCAAAAATACCATTATTTAAACCAATTTAATTATTTAACCTCAAATAAAATGCAATAATTACAATTTCGAGCCTCCCTGTGTGCATTTAGGTTGGTTTTATTTTTTTATCCCCTCACCAAAAAAATGTAATATATAATCCTATAATTATAATAAATAATTTGAACATGAAAGATAATGCTTTGTATTGTGGGTTACCTAACATACTGTTTATAGATTCTACATTCTTAAAGAAGGAAAAATGTATGGTAGATCCAATAGTGAAGGATTTATAAAATTAAATATTTTTCATTAATCATTTCAATGTATTCATTATTTTTTATGTTTTGAAAATGATCAAAGAGACTGAAAATTGCTTTTTATTATTATGCAAACACTTTTGAGGAAAAAGTGGGAAACCATACATGACTTCACTATTTCACCACTTCCCCACTTCACCACTTCACTACTTCACCACTTCCCCACTTCCCCACTTCGCCACTTCCCCACTTCCCCACTTCCCCACTTCCCCATTTCCCCACTTCCCTACTTCCCCACTTCCCCACTTCCCCACTTCCCCACTTCACCACTTCCCCACATAAAACAATACAAGCCTTCACAAAAAAAGACATTCATGTACAGTGGATGGACAATCCATACAAACATTAAAACTGACAAACCTTCATAGCTGGAGACGAAATCGTCAAGAGAAGGCCTAGGTACCACACACCAGGAAACAAGAACATCAAAAAACCTACACAAACCACAGAATCAGTCTCCTTTAGTGCCACTAGTGTGACCGTCGACACCAACCCAAATCTACAATCCCGCCAGTGGACTCCAGTCGGAGTTCACCAAAACCCTCAAGTGACATGAGATGACCCAAAGGACATCCACAAAGGGAGATGAAGAATACAAAACGTAGAAGGTCAGACCATCTAGACGCCACACCCTACTCCGCAGACACCGCTACGCAATCATAAACCATTCGACACTCTGCATACCACAATCAAATCAACCACACCTTCGATAGCCTTCAGAGAGTCTTTCATTTCCAATAAAGGTGGAAACCGCACACAACTACACATCATCCCTAATCTGAAGACCTTCCACTGCCTGAGCCAATTCGATGAATCTCATGGAACCAATATAATAAAAAACAACCAAAAAGTCTCTACTGATGGCACCGACTGCTGGAACCAAAACCAGAGACCCTGTCGGGTCTATAGACTACCCTTTAACCCAAAACACAGCAAACCAGAGAGGAAGACAAACAAATAAGTATAAATCCGAGTCTCCGTCACCTCAGGACTGGAATACCCAACTATAGCTCTAGGGAGCATCACCATTGAGAGGAACCGAGTAGATCTAGACTAGAAACGCCTCTCTGGGAAGGAGCGAGACAGAGTGAAACCATGGAATAAACCTCCCTGGATTCATCACTGAAAAAACCATGTGAAGCTGAAGGAGCTTAATGGGAAGGTACATGGCACTCCGACGCCATCACCACCACAAGATCCCCCACAAAGCGTCAAACCCAAACCCTTTATGTAGACCACAAGACCACTGGAAGAACTTACCAAACACCCATCCCTCTCCATGTCATACTGGGGCTAATGATAAGCCGCACTAGAGCAGAACCGATTCTTCTCCCTTAGACGTCGATCCATGAAACAATGCATGACTCCTCCTCCTGACAGATATGCAATGTCTTCTAGTTAAGGACGCCCGTATAGATAGACGGTGACGACGATGCGCCTAGGCCGAAAGCAACCATGACAGATCCGAGAAACGCCAGCCGATACCTCCAACCGCTGAGATGCGATGAAGAATGTGATTCTCCTGAGCCGACAAATCCGGAGCGTCCACCACCAGCCATGCCATGCCGAGACGGAGGGAGACAAAGCTGAGATGAAGCCTTCGCTGAGGCGGAGCAAGCCATCATCGAGACATCCGAGATGCCGGAGGTGGGAAGGAAGTGAATTTGAAGCTGAAACCCTAGCCCCACGCAAAGAAGAGAGCACCGCCGCCCCGACGAATTTTTCTTCACATGTTCCACACATCCAATTATGATCAAATAGAATGTATAATTAGGGATTCATTTCCAAATATTCTCTAAAAAAAGAGGGTAATAAATATAATAAATCAAAGGGGTTAGGGTGCCTCCTAGGAATGGTGTTTTTGGTATCCAACAATTACTCTTGACATGGATATTAAAAAATTTGAAAAATAAATTATAATTTCAGAGTATGAAATTTTGAATAAAAAAATATTTAATAATTTTGAATTTGAAAAAAACAATGAACATGTATATTATTTAAAATAAATCAATCTATATCTATTAATTTTGATTGTCATGGTTAATCAAAAATCTCAATACATTAAGATATTTTCCCAAATGAAAATATCACCCCCAAAAATGAATTCAAGATATGTGTTAAGCATTTTTCCATAAAAAAGATAATATATTCAAGTGTATTTTTTCAAACCACCCATTACACTTATGATCAAACTAGGACTTATTTATTTATTTAAGAATGTGGTAGAATAAATATTTCAATGAAACTGTGATTTTGGAATGAAAAGTAATGAAATATTTATTAAAATTATGATGTCTCATTCCTTTATAATTTTTTAAATTTGGGGTTCATCTACCAAAAAATTAATTCCTTTTTTTTAAAAATAGGATTGCCATACAATTAAATTTATATATTGAAATGAAAAATAAAAATCACGTTCATGTTCAAAATTTATTCCAATGTATTTTGAATAAAACACCCCTTAAATTACATTATATGACTATATGAAACATGATATAATGAAATCTATAAAGAAACGAAAATATATGGGTATCTAAAATATGAAATAAAAAATATCTGATGAATCCTTCGGATCAGCCTAAGAATCATCCCTGTCCTCAAAAATATACACATTTATATGCCATAAAGGATACTCACACTTAATAATTTCATAAATCACATTTACTTTCATATACTATCTCTCATGTATATCAACATCATGATAAGAAAACTGAATTTGAAATAGTCATTTTCAAGACAAAAATGGTGATGGAATGTGACATGTGAGAATAAAAAAACATGAGGTGGTGGGATCATCACTCTCATATGAGTGCTAACCTACTACTCACTTTTAGGCACTCACTCATGGTCACAATGAAAAAGTTCATGGGAATCCAAGTAATTGTACACATTGATATGGGTTAAACTAGGCTTGATTAGAAACATAATACTAGAAAGTGCATTATGGTTGAATTTTTTAATCAAATTTAATCATAATGAACCATTATAAAAATAAACCCACATTCAAGAAGATTAAATATTGAAAAATGAGGTAAAAATATTATATTTTATTTCACTCTTATTAGATTGGAAAGGAATACCATAAACTCATAAAATATTTCATTAGCATAAATTGGGTGGTGAAAAGTAAAGTGAAATGTTCAATAAACTATTAAATAATATAAGGTGAAGGAGGTGTTCATATTTTTAGAGATATATGGGATTTTTTTAACATTTTTTAGTTATGTACAATATAATATATGTTTAAAATATTCAGATTAAAAAAGATAAATAACGTGTTTTTAGACTATATATTTGAATATAAATCAATGCTCGCTAACATTTACATTTTTAAAAGTTTAAATAAACCGTTTTAATTCTTAATTTACTATAAATATATCATTTAAACATATAAAATTGTTTTTATAAGATATTAATTTTTTTATGGTTTAAAAATCACATTATTGGTTTTTATTTGTATCAAATAATTTTAAATTCTTTTCTAACAAATTAAATATGTTTTAGATCATAAAAAACATAATTTAAGTTATCATATCATTTAAATACAACAATAATTAATAAATTACACTATATATGAACACCATATATTAATATTCTTGCTCACAATTTATTAATTAATAAAATTATCAAAACATATTATATTAAAATTATTTAATAATTAAAAATAATAAATATATTTTAATATTGTTTTTCTAGAAAGGGAGACATTTTATACAGTAGTTACATGTAACTATAAAATTACTTTTTTAGTTACATAAAACATTTTTAAATATTTCCATCTAAAAAACAACCATACCACCAATGAATAAATTTTCACTCTATATATTTCGTTATATATTTCTCCCAATAACTCTCCTTACTATTATGATATTCACTTTAGGTTAATTATTTTCTTCTATAAAATTATTTTTTAAATTCTAATTGTGTATTATATCATAATTTGGTTTTTTATAGGGTACAATCATATCTAATAAAACCCAAAGGGTATTTTAAATCTTATCATATGTTTTTTTGTGTATTTTATTTCTGATTTTATTTATTGTATAAAGGATTGATATATATATTTTATTTTTCTATTTACTTAAATTTTAAAAAAAATACATCCCTTATTTTAGGTTTTGACAATGGTACTTATAACACCACACATTTGTATTGTTATGTTCTTAATTATTTTCTTTTATTTTTAAATAAAAAATTATGATTTTATTAAAAGAATCTGGTTTATCTTGCATCCAAACAATATTACTTTGTAAATTAAATATAATATTAATTTTAATCAATTATTAAGAATTATATTGCATATAATTATTAATATATATATGTTTTGTAATCAGCTCCCCAGTAAGTCATGGGATTTCGTTTTTAATTGGAATAGAATCTATCACTTTGAAACATGATTCTTGGGACTGTTATTCTTTTATTGGTTCTATTTTTTATTTGGTCACAAACTTGGTTGGTGAAATGTAACCAAGTGTTTTTTATTCCCTATAATTTTATGGTTGGGGTTGGGATTACATATCACTTAATCATGGACCCATTTCTAGATTTTGTTGTTGGACTTGTAACTATTTATTCATATGGAATAATATTAATTTTTTTATAAATTTTTTATTCGATTAGTAATTAATATTAATATTATTAATGTTATTGATATGCTCTATGAATGGGAGCACCACAAAGAATCTACAAAGGGATGAATTAGGGGTGTTAAGATTTTACAATTTCATTCTCTATTAAATAAATATCTTCTAACAGTTAAGACATAATCCACCTAGGAAAGTAACTCAACTTCGCCAAAATAAATCCAAAATTTAAATTAGAAAAGGCACAAATAATTTTTACTAGTACTGGTCCTAGTGGGGGTACCTAATCATTGTAGATTTTAGTTTCTATCATGATCAATTTATTAATTTACTAATAGTGAATCCTACATTAAAAATTGGTAGGCTAGGTATCATCATGGAGACATGTTTTTCTCAACACATACAAAACATCCCACTAGAGATACACCATACTGTTAGCTACAAATGATTTAGACGGTTTGAGTCAGATCACTTGAGAATATGTCTTTGTTTTGTAAATTTTTATGATCTTCCTCTTCATGACATAAAGAATTTAAGAATGACATGTTATCACCACTTCAATATCATGAACCACTGACATCAAATGATGAACAAATATCAGCCAGGTTATCTCACATTTTTAAGAGCTAGTTGATGATATTATTCCTAATAAACAATCACTGAATACTCAAGTTCATCATGTTTTCAGGTCTCATTATGACTCTAAGATCCAATATATATATATATATATATCATTTTCTCAATATTTTAAATGAATATCATCTCTATCTATCTCTCTCGAACCTCTCTCTTGGTTGAGGTGAACTCAATAACCTTGAATTAATCTAATTTGGATAATTTAATTCCAGAAAAACTTCTATTGAAGTCTCATAAAATAATAGAATAATCAAATACTCAGTGATTTTCCCTAATTAACATTTTATGTGATCACTTTACCACAATGATAATAAATTTTATTCTTTATTTAACCACTTTCTCTAGTGTAATTCTAGAAATAACCTTCTTCCATTTCTTCTCATTTCTGATGAATAATAAAAATTTTCATAAAAAAATTAATTATTAAAAACCAAAAAAAAATTAAAAAATATATATTCCAGAATTACATAAATAATCTATAGCAATCTCCTCTTTGTTTCATTTGATATAATTTGATTCATGTCTTCATCAATCTGTTTGTGGTGTGAGACATCACTTTATGACATGAACAAAAAATGATTACTCCGAAAATTTATAACCCATCTTGAATCACTACATGCAATTTCTCATAATTTTCAAAATATCAAAAATATCATGGAGTATAACCATTTGAAATTCATAATAATATTATGAAAATTTTCATTTAACAAATTAGATTGGGTTTATTCCCCCTTATTCAATTATTCTCAACATGTGAACATATTCTTCAAGAAATGAATATAAAAATCATTTTATACATCTTAAATAAAAACTAAATTTTTATTTCTAGATATTTGAAAATCATATCGAGCATTAATTATTTTTTTCCTTTAGAATTCCCCATTCTTGAATCTAGTTTTGAAATGTATAATGTGATTCCTCTTTACAAAGTTGGATCTCACCTTTTGTTTATCAAGGATCTTTTTACAGAGTCTAGTGTCCAAATTATAAAATCACAATATCACTATATAAAAATATAATTTCACATTATGTTTTCAAGGGATAACATTAAATTGCTTATGACACACCATTTAGAGTTCAATATACATCTTATATAACTCAAAAAATTCACCTTACAATGGTTGGAAACAACCTTACAAACTCTAGATATAACCATATGAAATTTTTGATACACCATATAAATTCTATTAATTTTCAATTTTCTCATCATTATGCTCATTTTAAGCCTAATGAAGTAGAAAGATCAACCTTATAAACTCACAAAATTTCTTTTTTCATCAGTAAACACATAATTCTAGACTCTATTCAAATAATCCTAGAACCTCTCCAATTCATCTCAAGGATTACAGAATCTTCTAAAAAAATATTTAAATAACCTAAAAAATTTATCATCCTCCAATGACTCATAAAAATTTAAAAAAACATATACTAATTTCATAGTTAACTTTAGTCTCCCCAATAGATTTGTTACTAACACCACTCGCATTGTCAATATCATTTAAAATCATTCAAATCATCTCATATCATTACCAAAACTCTATAATGATCTCCAATATCATTAAATCATAGCCTTTATCTCGTGAGAAGGGTCTTGAAAACAAACTACATTATATGGTAGTTATTTTTGAGATTATTACATCTCTTAATGAAAATTAACTGTGGAATATTGAAATAAATGATCTCCACCTCAACTCACAATTTCATTTCTCCCACATTTAGAAATAATTATACTATCATATTAAAAATAGATTGAGAATTATTTACACCAATCCATCTTTTTTAATTAATATTACATTGTATCCCCCACTTGACCACATAATTAAAATCCTTATAGTGGTTGTTTATATACACATACATAAGTCATAAGTGATGGATGGACATGAAGCTTCGGCCTCAATTCCTTAAAGGAGTCTAATAGAATTTACTTTATAAAAATATATAAAATATGATATTTTTTGAAAAATTATTGAAGTTTTAAATCACTATTTAACACTATCACATTGATGAAATGGAATGTGATATTGATATTATTTGATCTTGAGTGATCCACGTTAATTTTTTATGAATCAATAACACTCTTATTATCCAAATAAATTTATAGTGGCCTCTAAATTTATACATTCAAAATTTCCAACTGCACCTAAATCCTTAAAATTTATGTACATGTTTGTAAATCTTTTATATACACTATATTAGTTATAATAATCGAAATAGTGTTTCAATTCATTCTTCACCAATATACACTACTACCAAAAAGAAAAAATGTTGAACCAGATGTGGAATTATTTTTATTAAAATCTATTTCCCAATGTATATATATGATTCTATATATGTTTAATTATAATTAGTTTCTATAAAATAGTTCACCAATAATAGTACCCTCGATATATCTCCCGATTATTTTTCCTTTCCTCATACGATACACTTTAGGAAAACTTTAAAACCATTTAAAAAGAATTAAATCATAATTGATATCTAGGCTTGATTTTGTTAGATAGATCATTATTCCAATGATTATCTTGAAATAATTTTGATTTACATTTGTTTCAACTTCATCTTTACTCAACTTTATTTAAACTAATATAGGTGTTGAAACTTCATTTAAATTATCAATGATTTTTTAAACAGTTATATTACATATTTATATTGGGATAGAATGGTGATATCATTATTTTGAATAATTGTTAAATTTTATAAAGTAACTCATTTCTACTTGCATAGACACATAAAAAAATCATTTTCCCAGAAAACACATCATAAGTAATCTCTTTGTAACATGAAAATATGATATTTGAGGCACTTCACGTAACGACAAGTGATTTTAGATCCTTTAAAATATATTAAATGTTCTATAACTTATATTGAAAAATACACACAACATAAAAAAACCAAAATATATTAGAAAATGAAAAAAATATTAAATCTATATTAAAATCTATCATGGTAAACAATTACAAACTATTTCTTCTTGAAGATAAAAGTTTAATATATTTTATTATTGAAAAATATTATATTTAAAACTTTGTGTCCTTATATTTTATATTTTTCTTTTTAAAAGTTAAATTTAATTTTTTTAGAAATTTAATTTTATAAAATAAATTTCATTTTTGAATTTAGATTATCATAACTAACTTAGCATAATTTTTTGAGATTTTTCTGGAATAATCAATTTTAGATGAATAAGAAAAAATACATATTGTACTAAAAAAATCACTTTTATAATAAATAAATGGATTAAAATTTAGAGAAACCATTTTGATAAAATGGATATATATTTATATAGTAAAATAATTCTTTTTAAAAAAACTATATTCAATTTAAAAAACCATTGAATTGTTTTTAAAAAAATCATGTATTATTTTATGAAATCCATTTTGTTAGTTTCTGTAATTAAATTTATGCATGGGAAAATTAGGTCTTAGATTTATTTTAATGTAAAATAAATAAAATTGTATCAATAATAATATCTTATTATCATTATAATCTTTAACATTGATACTTTTTCCCAACATGTAAAAAATATTCTTAAAAATACAACTTTTCTAAAAATTTGTTTTTTATGCATTACATATGCCAACTTTAAAATTTATTTTTCAAAATGATAAATTTAGTTTTAAAAAATGGATCGAATACTTGATATAAATTTTTTTACATTATTTAATAAGGATAATGTATTCTTTAGTCATAAATATTTTATTACCATTGTTAATGCCAAAAACCACATTAATGGCAAAAAAGCTACTTTTGAATTGTTTTAACGACAAACCAAATATTTTATATAATAAATTATATTAATATATTCTAAATTTGAAATATAATAATTTTTTAAAACACATATATTAATATATTCTCACTCATTTAATCTTTAATGAATACTAAATTATATTATAAACACCTAATAATGAAAACAACCCTTTGATACCAAAATAATATATATAAATATAATCTATTATAATTTTAAAATTAAATTTATCTAATTTGGAAACATATTTTTATTACATGGAAACTAAATTTAGTTTCATAAAATAAAAATTATGCAAGGGGTGTTACCATTTATATTTAGTACAATATAAAATTACTTAATTAAAAACTAGATACGATTGTAGAAGTTAAATTGGTTTAAAGAATAAAAGTAAAAATAAATGCCTTAAATAACTATTACATTGTCTGAAATGAATGTAAGAGAGTATTTTAGAACTTATATTGTCCCAAAAACCATACTTTTACACTTTTGAGCATTTAATCTTTAATAATTTCATTAAATTATTGGAAAAATGACAAGTTCTTTCAATTGGGCCATTCTCTTATCTAATAAACAGATACCACTTCAACCCTTTTCAAGATACACTTCACATTAAAATTCCAACTTGTAAATATGACATTTTACACACACTATAAATAAATCCCCCTTCATAACTACCTTGGTCACACTAAGATTGCAGAAGCCCTTGAATTCCAAGGAGTATTCAAAAGAAAAATCTAGCCTCTAACTTATGTATCTTCTCCTTATAAAGATTTTCTTCATAATATGACTCATCCAAATATCTTATCACCATAATAATATTATTCCTTAATTATCATTATTTTACTGATATATTTTAAAATAAATGGTGCAACCATTATTTATTCATTTCTATCTACTTATAAAAACAAAGGAACATCAATCTTTCTTGTGTCCAAACTATTGTGTCCTCATAGAACCATTTTTTGTTTTCCATGTATATTTTCATTCTTGATAAAAAATATATGATTCAAAATAATAAAAAAAAATATCAAAAAAATATCGTTATTCATCTATTATAATGATATTATGTATGAAGAAACACCTCCTTAACCATACTCACCCATCGTGTTAACGTGTGGTAAAATTTTGGTTAGTTTAACCACCTAAATAAATGATGCTATAATAAATTATCATGGATGAATATGGGTACATAAATATTAAAATTATTAATATATAATAAAAAAATCAATATTTTAATATGGTTTTAAAAATATTGTATTAGGTATTTAACTAATTATTATTGTATTATTTTTTTTGCAAAAATCATTAAAATAAGACAACACTAATTCCATTTTAATTCATTGTGATTTAAAAACATATGGGTTGAAATAAGAGATATATAAATAAATATAAGTTATATATTAAATTATTATAAATTATATATCATTTATTAACTTTTTATTAATGAATGGGTAATGATACCAACACTATAAAAAAGCATGAAAATGGTTAATTATTTTAACACCCTGGAGTTGAAATCATCTATAACTAACCAATATATATATATATATAATAAATAATTATAAATTTGGTATAAAAAAGATAACATATAATAATAATTTTATTAAATTTATTATTAATGTAGTTATATTTTTTTTATAGGAGGGTAATGCGTCATCAACTAAACAAGGAAACAATGTAAGAGTTTTTCATCTCAATTTCCTTGCATTGAGACATGGTATAATGTTTTGCACAAATTTATTATTTGTATGGTGCAGATAATTTCTAATAATTAATGTTGTCATACTCATTGATTTAATTCATGAAATTTATATATCCATATTATTTTCAAACTTCTATTGAATTTATATTTAAAAAAACACTAAAGTTATAAGTGCTTTTCATCACATATTCTTTTCTTTGAGGCAAGTTTCATATTATGAAACTAATTTATTTTCGGTGGAGTATATTCTACCTAATTGAATTTTATATCATAAAGTACCCTATATTCATGATAATTTTAGTTCAATTTAAATCTCTTTCTCCTTTAATGGGTTTTATTGAATTTCATTCAAGACATAAGGTTTCTAGTTCAAACAAAATTATAAAATTGGGACCTCAAAAATGTGATAATCCATCTGGGGGATTTATATATAATTTAATCTTAAGATAAAATCTATTTTATCCACCTCTAGTATTCCTTTGTGTAATTTTTCTTCTATTTACCTTATCTAAAATCTGATGTTCAATAATATTTTAATGTGATGTGGTTTTTAACAAAAGTATTTTAAAATGGAAGTCCCTTTTATTTTAAACTCCATTTTTGGGACATCCCAATAACTATTTAAAAATTTGAAATTTTTTATCATAACTACATTTTTATTGTTTGAAAATTATTTAAAGGGAAACTATTTAATATTTTCATATAAGCAATTTGAGAAAAAATTATCATTTTTTAAATTTTGGTGTGAATGAATCTTTCCATCATATATTTTTTATATAAAACATAATCTTTATGTTTCTATTTTAAATAAAAGAATTTATCTTTTTCCATGTTTTATAAAATAATTATTTTCAAATTATTTAAAAATATTAAGGATATTTATTATTTCCAATGTGAATTTATTTCTAAAACTCATCAAAAATGGTTTTCATCTAAGAAAACATCCCTTGGTGTACCTTATGCTTCATCAAGAATATTCATAAAATGATATTATCGACTTTCTTTCTCTAAATTCCTAATGTACTGATCTCATATATTAATGGAATGATCCATTAATACCTTTGTATGACTTAATCAACCTTAGTGTATAACCGTGGATTTTTATCCAATGCCTTTCCTTCATGAATACCCAATATTGATTCATTTTATTAAAGTATGTTCAACTAGAGGCCACCCATAGATTTATTTGGGGATAATATTGAATTAACCATATAACTTTTATAAATATGGTCTAAATACTATATTACTTATTATCTCAATTGAATGGTATTTACCTATAAATTTACTTGATGTCATTGGATACCCATTAATTTTCCATGGGTTAATCATGTTATTATTATAGACGGAATTACTAATGATTTAATTATCTGAATCTATATGAAATCCATTTCACTTCCATGGGTTCTTTATTATGTTTTCAATGAAGCACATTTTTTTCTATGGGATATCTATTCTATAAAAGGGAAAGTTGATCATCTTGAATGTTTTATAAACCCCATTTTATTTCTAGGTTTTCTTTATGATGTGATAATTTATTGATGTCAAGCAGAACTCATATGTATAGATGATGATTTTTGGGATCCAATATATCTCTCTAATTCATTATTTTAATGTTTATATCTCATGATATATGTATTAACAAGTATATTTTAGTTTATTGTAAATGTCAAAACTAATGGTGTGGATCATGAAATTAATGTTCTGTATACTAATTATTGGACCAAATTTGAATGATGTATCATAGTTATTTTCTTATTCTCATGACTTTTATATGATATCATGGCTCATATTTTTTGACACACACTTTTCATTCACGTCTTATTTTATATCAAGATTTATTCCTTTATTTATGACCAATGATTTTTTAGGTATGCTTTTCTTATGTATCATGACTATACTCATCTTATGATCTATTATATTAAAAATACATTAGTTCTGTTCAATAAAGATTTTTTTCCTATTTATCTAAAACTATAAACCTCATAGTTTTTGGGAATGTTTTGTAATGAGATATTTTCTTTATGTCATGTAATTAACAAAAAAATAGGTATGGGGTGTCATATTTGTTGTCAAGTCATGTTTTAGATAACTTTGGAGATCATGATGATATTTGTTCTAGATAATTTGTATTTCATATTTGTAATAAAAATTTGATATGTTATGTTTTATCCTAATTTCAAAGGCATACAGAACTATTTAGGTATTTAGAGGTAATATTAAATATTTTGGTAATATGATGAGAGAAACTTTGTGAAAACCCTAGGAATAAGTATACGAGACCAGTTTATGTATAGAATATTATCTTGATATTTTGGTAATGTGGAGGCCTAACTACACACCACGATATAAAATATTGAGGGGTATTCTTTGGTGAATCAAATTACCTTTTTGAACCATTATGAAGTTTTGATTTTCTTTTTTACTTTAAAGGATTATGTTAAGAATTATGAGAAAAAATAAATTATCATTACATATGTAGAACTAAGAGAGATAAAAGATTAACCAAGTATGAAATAGTTGAAATGAATGTATCATGAGTAAAAATCAAGGTACCGTTGGAGAGGAAATATTAATATTGATATTTCTATTCATATGATATGATTCATTAGGATATTATCATAGCATTTTGGTTTTAGTGTTTGGTTGAAATAGGATCATGAAGATGAAGCTCAGAAATATAGGTATCCAAAAAACCCGTTGTTTTATTACTGAATAATAGAGAATAATTAAATGGTTTAGAATCTTAGTATATTCTTATTATGATGGAATAGTTAGTTTTGTAGTCTTACCTAAGGTAATGAGTGTGGTATCCTAATAGAAATTAAATAAATATTTTCTTAACTATCTTAATTAGTGATGTAATATTAATCGATGTCATTTTAGTATATTCTAAAAGTTATTTTAGAATATGTGAAACATATAATGATCATTCTTCATTCGTTTTTCATTAATGTTTTGAAATCATATATTAAATAGTATCAATAACACTAAGATTTTTTTTATGAAAATGTTATATTTTTGGAGATAATTATTGAAGAACACATGTTTATGGAATGTACAAGTTTTATGTTTAGTATATTTTTGTATGTAAAAATATAAATGGATTGGTTGATTTTGAAAATGAAAGTTATGTCGTATTGATGTCCTTGTATTTGATGATAATTCATGACATTTTTATGGATGTTTATTACTTTTTTTAATTATATTATATATTGTATAGTTTATAATACAATGAACTAGTGGGTAATACCATTTAAAGATTAAATATATAATTAGTTTTTAGATGAATATGTGATTTAAATATGGTATTTTTACTTGGTAACTTATGTTGTGTTGGGAAAGGACAAATCTAAAGAATATATGATTATGGTATAAAAAATAACCGTTGTTTTAAGAAAGATATGTATCATAATATTTCTGAATATAGTAAGGTAGATGTCATATTTGAAGTTGTATCTAGAGTAATGTGTGACAACTCAATTTTATGTACACCCTCTTTTTGTTTTTTACAAGGATTTAGGGTATGTTTTCAATCGTTTATTGGTTGGATAGTGGCGTTTAGGGGGATGAATTGGGATGAGATAGGGTTAGGGATCTTGTTGTAGCTTTCTAAGATACAACAGTCCCACTGGATTGTCAGTGAGGCTCCTAGGAAGA
This sequence comes from Viscum album, assembly GCA_963277665.1. Classification (NCBI taxonomy): domain Eukaryota; kingdom Viridiplantae; phylum Streptophyta; class Magnoliopsida; order Santalales; family Viscaceae; genus Viscum; species Viscum album. The sequence continues at coordinate 1,083,141,691 of OY728159.1, forward strand.
AGTGATTATTCCCAGAATCCACCATCCAATTGATGGTGAATTTGGGAAGAAGTAGATCTTCCTAGTGGTCATCAAGTAACTACTAAAATTCGATGGATACCATCAAAGATGCTGAATTTATTGGAATTTTTTTTAAATATTGGACACTCACTAACTTTTTTTTATCCCCTTAGGAACCATTAAATTCAAAAAACTATAAGGATCCTCTCTGATGATATTTTGGTTCTCTCCCTCCCTTCCAACACCATTGTTCAATGCGTGAGAAAAGTATCGTTCATGCATTCTTCATATGATGATTTTTTATTCACTCTAAATCACTCCCCTTATCTTTTACTTGATAAAAACCAATTAGATCAAGGATTTCAAGATTATATCAAAGTGTTTTGGTGATGTTTAATTTGGGATTCATTGATAATTGATAAAATTGGAAACCAGATTAAGGTAATTGAAATATTTACACCCTTTGTCCAAAGATCGTTATCTTCAGTGGATATTATTGGTTATATTTGAGATTGACCTACCTTTAGGGTGTGATTTATTCTCAAACTGGATCTTATAATTCTATAATTAGTTTAATCTAGTTTGTCTCTAGGATTTAGTGTCTATTTTGTATTTAAATGGTGTGGATCTATCAATAAGGCCCCAACCTAAAACATTACATAATCTTGAGTTAATTATATAGTTCGCATAGAGGATCTTTTTTGGTTTAGAGTTTTAGAGAATTATCCCATAACTATTATATAACAACTCAAATATTATAAAGTAGAAACTTAAAATCCATATCTATTTTTTCACAATATAAAACTCTTTAAAATAAAATGTGATTTATTTTTCATATTAAAAATCTACAAAAAATTCATCTTGACATATTATTTTATCATACCCATCCTTATACCCTATGAAAAATATTTTAAAACTTTGGATGAGCATAAAAAAGCTCAGTAATAGAGACATGGATGCAAGCAGGAGTGCTAATACTAGGGTATTATGTGTTGGGATTTGGGATGTTGTCATCGAGTTCTCTCGGAATGGCAATGGGTGTGAAGGATTTGGACTTCTTGGGAATTGATGAATGTTTCGTATGGGTCATCATCTCGGGGTTGGTGTGATGGGAGACAAGGATGCAAGATAAATTTTGGATCTAGCTCTAGAGGGTTTTGGGGTGTCTGACTGGGGTGGGTGGCTGGTGGTAAGATGATGATTGATCTCGGCTCAGTAATCAAGAAGCACCTTTGGTCAGATATGAAGTTACTTATCCATATTTGGATGGATTGTGGTGGTTTTCACTGTGGTTGGTGATGGGAAATGAGTGGTATCTAGTGTGCAAGGTTTAAAACATGGTTTCAGTGGTGCATGATCTCTAATGCGGTTGTTTTTATGGGGTACAGTGGTTGTACGAGGCATCAATGGAAGGCTACGATCTGTCCCGATGGTCAAATCTGAAGGCGTATGTCTCTTTGATGATTTATTAGTCAATGATGATGGTGGTGTTGAATGGAATTGTTGGATCTCAACAGAAATAGTAGAGGACAGTTTAAGAGGGTCCATCGAGGATCAATGGTTTCTTTTGGCTACCACGAGTAGTGTCAGGTTTCCATGCGAGGCTATCTAGGGTGGTGGTAGTGGTGGTGTTCGACATTGTTTTTTTCTTTTATGATGTAAATTGGGCCTCTGGACTTTGTTTTTCTTGTAATGGGATTTGGGTAAATGGGATTTAGAGAAACAAAAATTTAAGGTTGTATACCCTTGGTCCTTCAGGCTAGTAATGGGTTCTACCTTAGCCCAATCCAAAATGGATCTATGTATATTTTTCTTTCACTTTTTATTAAAGGGGCTGGCCACCAACCTGTTTCGATAAATCCATGAGAACATCTTCACAAAATCAAACTTTTCCCCTATAAAACATAATAGCTTTTACATACCTCGGGAAATCATTATATTCTTAAAAATAATCTTATTAGTAATCATAATTCATAAATGTAACTTGAGGCATCCATATCATACATTCATTGTTGTTTTCACAACTACATAGGGAGTAACCTTCATGGTTACATTTGGAATACCCATCAAATTATATTCCTTAAATCTCATAGTATAAACCCTAACATTTTACTCTCTATCATTACCCAATATATTGGAGAGATATCATGGGATCACCCTCCCTTGTTTTATCAGGGAACAACTCGAATACATAAGCAATTCCCAAGAACCATAACATAATCATAAAACATAAAATAAGCATAAAGGGAAAAATAACATTTCCACTTTGCAATAAAAAAACTATCATTTAAATATATTGATATAATAAATCCATTCGCAGAACCATTTTCAATACCAAAACACCTAAAAAAGTAAACTATAATTTATTATTCTTTTCAAAACATCATGTCTTTTAGAGGAATCCAAATACCAAATAATGGTCCCGGTAGAGAACAAGTTATTGTCATAGTATATGTTAAAAAACATTCCTTTTGTCATTTAGTAAAATTATTCATTGAAAAAGATTCATTTTGAAAAAATTTTAATGTAATTAAAATTCAAAGGGGTTTATTATACACCTTACAAAAGAAGGCGGTGTATGACATAAAATTATACCTCAATGAAAGGAGATTGGGATGAAGTCCCTTACCTCGAGTCTGACTTGTCATGTAAATTCATTATATTCATAAATAATAGACATAGGTTAATTTATAATTTATTCATAACCTTTTACAAATTTAATATTCCCTTTACATCTCCTATTTATTTTGTTATAACAATTACATAATTATTTAAGTTCACGTCAGACGTTTTGTCAATATTCGGTACAAGAGTTCAAAAATGAACTAGGTATGATGTAACTTTTTTTGTGGTCAGAAGTACAACATATCCATAACAATATTCATGAAATAATTATTACTATTATACATTAATTATACATCTAAATCAAACCATTAATAGTGGTTATGAAATGTGAACTACATAATAATCTTAGAATCGGAAGGTCATACGTACACATGAGTAACATTTACATTTTTCATTGATCATTGTGGAAATAAGGTAATTATTATTTATATTTTATCTTCCCAGAATGATAATATCATCATCAATATCATATTAATAATTTAAATATACAATTATATGTATCATAAAGGTGATGTAGTGAATAAAAATGTATCACGTCGCTTCATGGAGGTAATAGTTCACACGTACGCATGAACGATGTTATCATTTTTATGTTCATGGAATGGAAGAAAATAATTTATATATTATTATATTATAATGATTAATATTTCATTAATATCACATATTAACATTAATTCCATTGTTATAACAAGTCATGAGAGACAGGTATGGAAAACAAATGATATCGGTTCGTGGAGGGGATAGTTCACATGTATGCACAAACAATTAATTCACTTCCCATTAAATGTAAGTGGAGATGGATTTAGGGGATAATAATAACATAATAACATCTAATTATATTGTGTATACTAGAGTTATTATATTATCATCATTGAAGAATATTTTAAGGAAGTGGAAAAAGAAATAAAATAGAGACACTTAAATAAAAACATTACCTTTCCTTTAGATGAACACCTTTCTTAACAGTTTTACACCTCTAAGATGGGTGTTAATACCAAAATAATGCCTAAATAATTTATCGAGTGAATCTTGGAAGTGGTTTGGAAACATAATTTCTGAACAAAATGTTTTTTGAAGTGCAAGTAATAGAGAAGGAGAAGACCTTTCTTTAGGAGACGGGAAGGGCACTCTTGGAATTATTAATAGTATTAAATTAATATAATTTTTTTTCAAATGGGTAAATGTTGACTTAGTTATAATATATGATGATTATGGGTATAAATCTATTCATCCAATAAATATTATATACTTTTTTTTATATTCTTTAATCCTTATCTTTATGCTTTAACCATTTTACCTTTTACCATTTAATTAATTAATTTACAATTCAATAGTTAAAATATTTACCATAACATTTTAAAAAACCAATTAATGAGTCATAAATGATATTTTTAGACTTATAAAAATATTATTTCAGAATATTAGATATTTTGGAATTTTATATATATCATTTAATTAAATATATGTTTTTAAAAATGAATTATTTTAATTTTGATACTTTTAATTACTTGACATTTTAAAAAATCATAGAAACATGATTTTGTTGAAAAAAATACTTTAACAAATCAATAACAAGTAAAATTAATCCACAATTTTTGTGGATTCTGTAAAATATTTCAATTTATGTTTATTTTAATATTATTAATATCATTAATTCGATAATTTCTTTAATAAATCTATTACTGCATCATCAGCGTGTCATTATTAAATTTAATTATTAATGTCTAAAAATTATAAATAAATAATCAAGATGTATATAATATTTTAATATTTCAATATACTATATATAGTTCAATATATCACTTATATAAATCCATGATAAAATTGTTTTAGTAATAAGAGACATGTTTATGATATCTTTGTTTTAACATTAAATAAAATGTTATTAACATCCTAATCACACCCAAGTGGCTTCCAAAGGCCACAATTTTGCCCTAAGTATTTTTGTGGTCAAAATTAACTTATCTAATGAGACATGGAAAAGTGTTGTGGTGAGTTTATATTATTATAATAATTTTTTCCCTTTAATTAATCGATTTACATTTAACCGTGATAAAAATACAAAAGTTACTTTTCATTAAATATTAATTTGATCTTATTAGATCACATTTTTCAAAATTATTAAAACCATGTGTGTACATTTTTAGAAATAAAATTCATATAAGTGACTAAAATTAATTTCAAATAAGTCCCCTTGATGGATCAAGGAAACTAGTTTTTAATGTAAAAATGTTCATTATTTCACAAAGTTTTTATATACAATTTCAATTTGAAAATGATTTGAATGACCGGAATTGTATTAAATGATAAAAACATAATCTAAATATACATTAAAAAAATTAAAATTATAATCAAAAAATACAATTAACTTAGATGAAAAAGTAGTTTTGAATTAAAATGTATTATTTTTCACTATTCATGAAAATATGAATTTTATCATAAAAATAAAAAAAAATAAAAAAATTTAAATTATGATGTCCCAATTACAAAGAGATATTTTATTTGGTCAAATAGATCTAATGAAAGTATCAAAAACATTTTTTGTTTAAAATGGGCTCTCAATCAAAAGGTGGTAAAACTGTATTTTTAGTAAAATAATCCATTTATCCGTAAAATTGTATTTGTTATTTTATAATAACTATAAAACAAATAATATGAATTTTAAAAATTATATTGAATTAATATTTAAATAATTTAGTCCATCCAGAGTGATTTTATTATTTTATAAACCCAATTATCCATTTTAATAATTTTTCAAAAAAAGTCATCCTTTATATTCAATTGGTTTTTAGTTTCATTTAAATTTGATTTGGTAACCAATGAATCATTATATAAACATTTTTAAAACATATTTTTATAATTTAATTAACACTATTCATTCCCTCCCTTTTAACGACTAGGATATAACTACCATATATTAATATTTAATTGTTCATTTAATCGTGATATGGCATAGAATGTATGCTATCGAACAAAGATGATAAAACTAACTCTCAAATACTAATAGAGAGTGATAGATTACATAACAATTGTAATGTTATCCATCACAAAACTATAAATATGTGATGGGTCAAAATACCACTGAGAAAGTAAATGAATATCATTTTTTAAAGATAATTTTAATAGAGTGAGGAATTTATTTACATTCAATACTAATGACATAAGGAAATATACATCATGTACAAGTTGAGTTTCATCAATTAATCAATTTCCACCACAAACTCATCTTTTTTTAAAATGATGAATATTCTATATGATTTTTTTATCATTGAAGAAATAGAATCAACATCTATAGAATCAAATATCACAAAATATTAATTATCTATTTCTATAATATTGAAAAATTAATCGAAACCAATATAATTTGTATAAGATTAAAAAATTATCCAAAAATAATATCCCATTTGGATGATGAAAAACTACTTTTAATATCTAAAATTCAACTATAACTCTTAAATTTCAACATAAAGAATTCAAAAAATAACTATCCTTAAAATATCTCCAAATAATCCAAACAATGCTTCAAACCGATAAATTAAAAGAATTTTATTACAGTCTACCCCGATAAATTTTAACATTTTCCTCCAAATTACATCGATTACTACTAATGTCTATTACCAAAAATGTAATATCCAAAATCACATATTCTCCAAGATAGGTTAAGAATTTCCATAAATAAACCAAATCTTCATAAGTTCATAATAAATTCATATATTCAACCATTAATCCTCTAATAAAATCCTATAGTTTTCTATTTACCGTAATCATATAATGTTCCCAAAAAAGTGAATGTCATCCAGAGTAACATTTATCACGTAATCACTATATCATTTTCCAATACTGTGATTATTTATTTGATAAAACATGGGTTCCAAAAAATAAACTTATTATTAATAAATCAAATCATTTAACTAAAAATAATGAATTCATACTAACTGGTGACTTTATGCAGACTTGTGGTAGGATATAAAGCCTCGTCTCCCTTCGGTTGTGGGTTCGATTCCAACTACCTTGTTTGATGCAGTTGGTTTGTCACCCTTCATGTGTGTTTTCCTTTTTCTAAAACTATATACTTATTATAACATTCCCAAAATGAGATAAAATCCTCAGAAATACCCATGACATATTTTAACGTTAAATTTTATCTCATGCTTTTAATTTTTAATCCCAAAATTTAATATCCCATAATTATATCAAAATAATATATCATATATACCATAAAGTTTATTTATACATTTTTAATTATTTCCACACATGAAAAGATAATTTTTCTCTAAATAACATTTTCACATAACAAACATCATGGTTACCCATACTAAAAAAGTCTTCCAAAATAATCCCATCCTCAAAATAACATTAATAATTTTAAACATTTCATCATCCAGAGATCTAACATAAATCTAGAATTAATAAAATGTAGACATATTAATCATTCATAATTATTAATGATACTTTAACCATGATTTTTTTATTATTCCTTAATACTCCTTTCCTACAAAAAACATCGATCATTTCCAAATATTAAAAACTATCCAACCATGATTCAAGAAATAATCCATACCTTTCACATATCATTATCTATTTACTCATTTTCAATTGTAATGTAATTAGGTTTTAATAAATATATATTTTTACGGTCCCACTGATCCCATTCCACAATCTTATTCATATGACATAGATTTTCATACTGACCATACTTCCCACATTTAAAACATTCAATTGATAACTCAAAAATAACTTCTTTCTCTTTCATGGAGTCAAATGAATGCGTCCTTTTCCCTCATCAGGTTATTACTTTATGACCTCAACTACCACATCTAGAACATATTATCATCCCTTTAAAACATTTTTGGTGGTGCTATATTCCACATCCTGGAAACATATGTATTTGAATATACATGCCTCTATGATCATTATTATATTAATTTCCATAGTGATTTATTTCTCTATATATGATGCATCCGAAAAATCACAAAGGTTCAAGTGGTTAATAATTTCATTAGATATTTGGTTTAGAATAAACATGAGAGTTATCATTAGTTCTTCTATTTCATTTGTTTTATTATTCATAGAACCACCACAGTTTCTTTCGAATCCATTATTACTTTGCTGCCTACTAGAACTAGCCATTTATAAAAACAAAAAAGGTTAGTGTGAGTATATTAGTAAAATCTTCAGATAATATCATATGAAGAAGGTGAAGACTAAGTTATAATTATTCATGTTATATCAAACTCATTAAATTTTTCTAAAATAACTATGACTCTTTATAATATTCTAACCATAATAGTTATATACAACTTGGCACTTATGCTTAAATAAAACCCTAACCTCTAATGTTATCTAAACCGACCTTTGATACATACTATATGACCCCAACCATAAACATTAAATAGTCTTAATTTAATTCAAGAATTGAAATTTAGGTTCTTTTCATTATATGTTTTTAGATAAATTTTCCATAAATATTACATAACAACTCAAACATTACAATGTATACAATTCTCCTCACTAAAATTTTTTAAAGAATAAAACTCTTTAAAATAAAACATGATTTACTTTTTTGGGTAAAAATATAAATAACATTCATCTTGAATTAAATCATTATCTTAACCATAATAATATCCTTTGAAAAGTATTTTAATACTTTGTATGAGCAAAAAAAGCTTAGTAAGAGATATTAAATAAGGAATGAAACTGTTAGCCCATGAATATTTTAAACTCATGGAAACATTTTTACAAAATCTAACTTTTCACACAAAAAAATAATTTGTTTATCATACATCATGAAATCAAAATATCACTTAAAATATAATTATTTGAAATCATAAATCATAAAGGTAACTTGGGGTATTTATATCATACATATATTATAGCTTTTACAGCTAAAAATGGAGTAATATTCATGGTTATGTTTGTAGTAACCATCACAATATATTCTTTAACTCACTTAGGGTAAACCCTAATATTTATATCCCTCTTTAACAAATGAATTTGAGAAATATAAAAGACTCAACTTCCCTTTTTTTATCCTGAAACCACCAATATACATAAGCAATTCCCAAGAACCATAACATAATCATAACACATTTAACAGGTATAAAGAAAAAAATTCCACTTTGCAATCACAAAATATCATTTAAAGATATTGATATAATCAATCCATTATCATGACCATTTTTATTTACAATATACATAAAAAGGTAAGTGATATTTATTTTTATTTTAAAAACATTACAACTTATAGAGGAAGCCAAATACCAAATAATAGCCATGGTGGCAGACAAGTCTTTGTCGCTATATACATTAAAAAACATTCCTTTTTTAATTTAGTAAAATAAATAGGATAAAAATATTACTTTTGAAAACATTTTAATGAAATTAAAATTAAAAGGTTTTGACTATACACCTTATAAAATAAGGGGGTTTATAATATCAAAATATGCCTCAAAGAAAGAAGATTGAGACAAAGTCCCTTACCTCGAGTCTGATTTGTATCATACATTATTTATATTCATCAAAAATAAAATTAGGTTATTTTATGATTTCTGGAAAACCATTTTCTTGTTTGTTATTCCCTTTATATCATTTATTTATAATTTTTTAAAAATTACATAACTATTTATGTTCATATCGGACGTTTTGTCAATATTCAGTACTTGAGTTAAAAAATGAAATTGGTATGATGTGAATTATTCATGTTGTAATAATTAAATCTTCTGAAGGAAAACATCAATGAAATAATTATAACTTTTATACAATAATAATGCTTTTAAATCAAACCATTAATTATGTTTATGAAAAATGAACAATGTTATCATCTTAGGGATTGTAGGTCATACGTACGCATGAGTAACATTTTCTTTTTTCATTAATCATTATAGAAATAAGTTAATTATTATTTTATCTTCCTAAAATTATTAAATAATCATTAATATTTTATTAATCAATTAAAAATACTTATACATATATATATATCATACAATGGATGTAGTGAATAAAAATTAATCCCATCACTTCGTGGAGGTGATAGTTCACACCTATGCACGAACGATGTTATATTTCTTATATTCATGGAAATTAAGAACATAATTGTTATATTATTATCTTTTTAATTATTAATATTTCATTAATATCCCATATGAAAATTAATTGAATATTTATAACCATTCATAAGAGATAGTTACGGAAAAATAATTATATCAGTTCGTGGAGGTGATTGTTCACACTTACTCACAAACGATTACTTCCTTTCCTGTTTTATTGAAGTGGAGAATGATTTAGGTGATGATATTAACATTATAGAATATAAATATATATATAGAATATTGGAGTTATTATCTCATCATAGTTTGAGGATATTTTAATAAAGTGGAAGATGAAGTAAAATAGAAACACTTAAATAAAAATTTTAGCTTCCCTTTAGATGATCACATTAATTAACCCCTTAACACCTCTAATAAGGGTATTATTACCAAAATAAGGTCTCAATAATGTGTAGAGGTAATATATGAAGGGTTTTGGTCAGATAATGGCCTATCCAAAAGGTTGTTGAAGTGTATGGAATAAATAAGAAGAGTGACTTTTTATATAAGATGGGAGGGGAACTCTTGGAATTTTAAAAAGTATTAAATTAATATAAATTTATTTTATTTTATAAATGGGTATAAGGTTTTTAATTTAGAATATAGGATGAGTATGGTTATAAATAAACTTATCCTATAAAAATTATACTAGTTTTGGATATTCTTAAATTCTTATCTTTATAATCTGAGAGTTAAAATAATTACCATAACATATTAAACAAACAATTAATGAGTCATTAATTACAATTTTATACATATCTAATAATTTTGTAAGAATATTACATTTTTTGAAATTTTCTATCATTTACTTGAATATTTTATATTTTAAAATAGGAATTGTGTTAATTTTGAAACAATTCATTGCATGAGTTTTAAAAAAACATAAAATATATATTCCTTAAAAAATAATATATAAATAACATGTCAAGGTCATCCATAAAATTAGTGTATGGTATCAAGTATTTCAATTTATATTTATTTTAATATTATTTACGTTATTTATTTGATTACTCCATTAAATAATCTATTACTGTATCATCATTGTGTCATAATTAAATTTGAATATTTAATGTATAAAAATAATAAATAAATTATAATGATGTATATAATCTTTTAATATTTATATGGACTATTTATTGTCAAATATATCTCTTATATAAACACATATTAAAATTTTCTTAGTAATAAGAGACATATATATGGCATCTTTTCTTTTACATTAAATAGAACAAGCACTCCGCCGGTGCATTCACATGACACTATAAAAAATCATAATATCAATAATAGAATACCAGTTTTGAAACATAATAATTAATATTAATATTGGATATTATTAAAACAAAAAATGAGTGGTATATATAATGGAAAAGAATGTACAATAGGAAGTCATTTTTTGAGATATAAATCTTATAGTAACAGACAACATGTGATAAAAAATCATAAAATTAAGCTAGCAAAGAACACAAATTCACCGGAATGAGACATAAACCAACACCATTCTAGGAATATGTATTGGATAGAATGTTTGTGTAGGATGACAGAAAATGCTCCCGTCACAGGATCTGTCACAGTTGTTCAAGAGTGACATGATCCCCAAACCCATTACCACTGTTTGTGTATCAAACCTAAAATATGTAAAAATTATATCCTCAGTGATAGATTATAATGAAACAAAATGAAAAATAATAACATGTATCATAAAATATAAATGAAATGGATTGAAAAGAAAAAAACCTGATGTAATAAGATACAGTAAAACATGATGTAATAGGGTACCAAAAAATCTTTGTTGATGTTGTTGGGGATCCCAATAACCTCAAATTTGAGGCTGCTTCTAATTTCCTATACGTTTATAGTTTAAAAAAATGAACTCATAGAACAATATTACCTAAAATACAGGCTGGTAACGGATCTAAAGTTGAAATACCTCACAAATCACAGAAGCTCGTATGTGCGTCATATCACCTTCAATTATGTACAACTGGAATACAACATACTTTTTAGCCATATAACATGCTCAAACTCTAAAATAATTCAACATACACTTTCCTAAAAATAAGAAATTTCAACATTAATGATTTAATGAAAATAAGATAAAATGTGGAAAAATAATTAATACCTAAGCGGTGTGAGTTGGTGTGCCCATACAGTTGAAAAAAGAGAAGAACCTAGAACGTTATATAATGAATAGCCTTGTATATGAAATACATAATGAAGAAAAATATGTAATAGAAATACTGAATTACTGGGAACATAAGTTAAGAAATTAAGCATTAAAAGTTACATATTGGGAAGTATCTACTTTAATAAGATGTTCTAGATCCCAGAACTAGATTTTGTATCAAGTTTACAGAAATCCAGGGTGCCTAGGAACAATTGTAGCCTTCTCTTCCTCCACTAAAACTATCATTTCATGCATCAAACCAACCTTTAATGAGTCAACATAAATATACATAGTTCATGAAGAAATACATGTAATACAAATACTGACTGAATGGGAAAAAAATCAAATTGAACCAACTATTCACAAGTTGGACACCCCATTCAATAAAATAAAACAATTTACAAAATTACCTTACTTCCAAAGGTTATGAAATAGTCATGAATCATTCAGATTGAAATTAATTAAATAATTAAGTATACCTTTTTAACTCATGATAATTTAATAACCAGACTCACATTTGTTTGGATATGGGGAATAAAAATTACCCTCTAGTGGGTGCATCGTTGAATTTTTTCCACCACAAGATGAGGGGATTATGTCATTTGTGCACGAATATAAAACATCCACCCACACAAATAGGAGGTTTCTTTATGTGCCTCTGCAAATTTAAATTATACAATAATGTAATAGGTTTGCAAGCCATGTGATGGTTTACAATACATGTGTTGCTAAGGCCCGTCATCTGGGGAATTAATAGACGAATTAGTTCCTTGAAACCATTTCATTCTTGACAAATCAGCCATCTCCATCATCATCATCACCTTCATTCATGCCGCCCAATATAGGAACAATGAAGAATCCACTACCTCAGAACCCACCACTAAGAAATATGCCATTGAGCACATACATTTCTCAAGAAAACCAGTTAGGAAAATGACTTTGATTTAGCTATAAACATCTGAGGATATTCTACAACATTTCATTTCTTCAAAAACTACAGAAGCATCGGATAGTTCCCCAGTAAGACACAGACCATAAATAACAACATTATAATTATAAAAGTTGACATGAAAACCTCTAAGTCAAATACCTAATAAGATCAAAAGCATGATCAGTATGTCCAACACTCTGAAGCCCATATATATATATACTATATTCTACTATAGTAGGTTTCATCCCACTGATTTCCAATTCTTTTAAAATATCAGAATATTGTGCAAGATCAATTTCACACTGCCTTGGATGCGGATTATAATAAAAGTTCATCATAATGTTGTAGGTGTAAACATTTGGTGATGGTCCACACATCTTCAGTTCATCAAAAACAATATTTGATGAATAAATATAACACTTCATATTCAATAAAATAAAGAAGAAATATAATCCAGCGTATTGAAGTGTAATTTTGTAGTTTGTTACTAAACATAAACCGATGTGAAAAAATATGAATAAAATGAACCTATTATAAGAAAACAAAAACCTGTGTGATCAATTTTTTTAAACATAAATGGGATAAAAAATAAGAACAAATTGGAAGGAACTCACCTTTTCAGCAGAACATCAACACCTCCTCCATGGGATACGCCACAGGTGTTTTGAATCCGAGATAGACAATAGAAGCATGGTTAGAAATACATTCATACATTAGTAAAAATAAAATAGATCAGAATATAAATATAATAGAATATATGAATAAAAAATTTAAATATATAAAAAACAAACTCACTATTCTAGCAGCACTTACACTTCCACCATGGGATCCATGGGTGTTTTGAAGCCCAGAGAGTCAATAAAATCATGGTTAGAAATTATTTTCTAAAAATAAACTATATATGAATTTAAATATAACAAAAGGTATAGACGAAAATTTTGAATCTATAAAAAACCAAACTCACCATTCCAGCAGTACTTACATAGCTCCACCATGGGATACGCCACAGGTGTTTTGAAGCCCAGAGAGGCAACGAAGCCATGGTTATAAATACTTTTATAATTTTGTAACAATAAAATAGATAAGAATATAAATATAATAGATTCAATAAATAATATCAGTGTTTGCATGTAATTTGAAATCTGATATTGTAAAGAGATTTGAAAAATTTAAGCTCATGTCATTATATAGAAATCACTAGGTGCATGCTTATGTGCAATGTGTGATATGGTTACAAATGAAAATAGACTTAATTGTCAAATTCCTTAGATTTTTTCCAAAATCCACTATTATTTCCTCGATTGAATATAACTATCCAAAACACTTCACAGATTCCATCATTTTAAAAATAATACCACAATGTTAGTACTCAAAATTATAGAATAATTAAGAAAAATATGAATTTATAATAATTTATAGAACATTATGTTCCAATGAAAATACCTGCATTCGTAGTATAATTAAATATGTTGTATGGTTGTCACTAAAAGAAGTAAAGGTGAATTTTAATATTAATACAAAGTATTAAATGTGACAAGTACCAGAAATAGTGTTCATGTAGATATTGTGCATTTTCAAATCTTCAAAACTCAACACTTGCACTTGTTTTCAGCATGAAAATGTGTCTAAAGAAACCACTAGGCTAAAATAGTCTACAATAATTCTCCTATCTATCCCCTTCTAGAGAAACATATGTCAAAATAATGCCCCACTACATCTGGGAATAATCATTTCAAGTGATGTAGGTCAATAAAACAGAACCATCACATGTTTCGATAATGAAACATAAGTGGAAAATGATGTTTAAAAACTATATATGCAGGTTAAGACATCGTAAAAGCACAGTTACCATAGATACATGTGACAAAAATCATGAGATGAATCTATGTCCAATTAAATGAATAGCATTAAATTGTTTGAAATGGATGGATGAATATGAACCCATGACCTTACTCATAACTGGAGTTTCTGGAATCAATGATTATCATGTCGCAAACAGGATGGTCCAGATCTACATTAATAGAATGGTTGTTATTCTAGATACGATCAATTACTTTTCCATGTTGAAGGGGGCCATTAGCAAGCTTAATTTTCTACTCATTTCTTATATCAGAGATAAAATATTCTTGGTCTGGCTTATGGAAATTCATAAGGGATACCCATTATAGTAACATGTGGAAATATTATTTATTGAGCCGTGTGTCAATAGATAATATGGAAAAATTATAGATATATTCATAAAATCTAAATATGCAATGCATATTATATGAATGATGATTATTTTGATAATTTATAAACTGCATAACATAGAAATAAATAGTGTGCAATGAAATAAGGTAATAAAAGAAGGGATTATCATCTTAAGACTAACTTAATGAATAAAAAAAATATCTATTTTCAATGCATTCAAATTCAATGAAGATGGGTTGATCCAAAACTAAACATTAATTTTACTCATAATTTAAATTAAAGAGACTAAAATTATTAAACATCAATATATATTATAACATATACATTGCGCATCAACAACGAAAGATATATTATTATTTTTCAAAAACTAAAATGCATGTTTTGTTTATTATAGATGAATATATCCATTATAAAATAAAAACATACATAACACATATATTGTTGAGAAAAAAATCATTAACACCATAAAAAACAAAACATTATATATATAAAAAACCAAATTCCATCTTCATTTAAAAATTCCACGCCTAATATTCATTGTTTAAAACCCTGAAATAGAAAACACATTCTCTCTAATATAAGCATATAAATCTATTATAGATAATAAAAAAATCAATGTAACACAAAGGTAAACTTCATTAAACCAAAACACATAACAATTTGACTATTAATCAAAAATTAAAACGAAATATTCAGTTGAAAATCTTGATATTCATATGTAAGAAACATCATTATCAAATATAATTAACTACTGATCAAAAATTACACAGGATTTTCAGTTTAAAAAAAACAGAATATCTGTTTTTTATATAAACTAAACAAACTGCAATAAACGTGTGTTCTCTTATCTATAAATAACTTCATTAATATAGAAAAATGGAACTACTGATAAAAAATACAATGATATTATAAACTGTAAAGACAAACTAAAAATAGAAAGCTTGTTCTGTTTTAATTAATTCAACTTCAATAATAAAAAATCACACCCAATCAAACGAAAACTAACAATGTATGGATAAACAGAGTAAAGTAACCTCTGTGGTATAATAAAAAACGATCAGCATCATCCAATGAACAGATCTTAGGTGGGTGCAATCAATCATAGAACATCTCATCTGCAATACCTAATGATCAGCATCATCCATTGAATAGTTGTTATTGGAATTCATTTACAAAAATTGTAACAGCAACGGTCTACATTATTTTCATACCATCATTCTCCTCAACATTATAATCAATCATCTTCATCATCATAAAAATCAATATTCTGTAGGAAAAGAATCAGAAACCAAATCAATGGTTTTTCCCCATACCAATGCTTGGTGAAATCATGATTGGTATTAAGTGAGAACCTGATTCTAATCATTGTCCTCACTATGTTCTTCATTCTCATACTGGATGTCGTCGTCTCCATCCTCATTTAAACCTTTCTTATTTTCCTTCATTCTTTCCCCACAGTTCCCATACCCAATTTGAATTAGTAACTTGAACCAAGAAAAATAATATAATAGTTAAAAATTCTCAATGAATTTCTGGTAATTATATGAGCAAGAATATTGATATGGCACAATTTTACATTATAAAAAAAATGACATCATCACTTCCTAGATAATTTATGGTTCCATAATGATCTAGGGTGACTAAATACATAGTTTTTCAACTTAATTTTTCATATGTTTCTGTTCCAGCTTCTCAAAAATATCAAAAATTATCAAATTTATAACAAAAGAACTCCAGATGGTAAATTTAAATACAATCTGCAAATTTAATCCCAAAATATATTTGCAATGTATCCAAAACATACACAAATCTACAGCCACATATTAAAACTAAAAATGTGTAGTAAAAGATGAATTAGGATTCCACTAAACTTGTTTTTTCTTTTGTGTTTAGAGTCTGACATAAATTTCAAAACCACATCCAAATAGAGCATTGAAAATTTAGAGAAAAGAAAAATGAAAACTACAAACAACATATGCAACATGTAAATTACTTAGTCAACTCCCAATATTCATAAATAAACTACAATAAATGTGTGTTCTCTTATCTATAAAGAAAATCATTAATATAGAAAATTGGAACTACTAATAAAAAATACAATGATATGGTCAATTGAAAAGAAAAACTAAAAATAGAAAGCTTGTTCTGTTTTAATTAATTCAACATCAACAATCGAAAATCACACCCAATCAAATGAAAACAAACAATGTATGGATAAACAGAGAAAAGAAAACTATTTGGTAGAATACAAAACAATCAGCATCATCCCATGAACATAACTCAAGTGGGTGCGATCAACCATAGAACAACTCATCTTCAATAACTAATGATCCGCATCATCCAGTGAATAGTTTTTATTGGAATTAATTTACGAAAACTGTAACTGCAACAGTCTACATTATTTTTATACCATCATTATCCTTGACATTATAATCAATCATCTTCATCATCATAAAATCAATATTCTGCAGGAAAACAATCAAAACCCAAATCAAAGGTTTTGCCCCATAGCAATGCTTGGTGAAATCATGATTGGTATTAAGTGAGAACTAGATTGTAATCATTGTCTTCACTGTGCTCTTCATTCTCATACTGGATGTCATCGTCTCCATCCTCATTTGCACCTTGTTTGTTTTCCTTTAGTCCTTCACCATTGTTCCCCTAATCAATTTGAATTAGTAACTTGAACCAAGAAAAATAAGATAATAGTCAAAAAATATCAATGAATTTATAGTAATTATATGAGAAATCATATTGATATGGCACAATTTTACATTATAAAAAACAATGACATCATCACTTCTTTGATAATTTATGGTACCATAATGATCTAGGGTGACTAAATACATAGTTTGTCAGCTTAATTTTCGAGATGTTTCTGTTCCAGCTTCTGAAACATATCAAAAATTATCAAATTTATAACAAAATAACTCCAGACGGTAAATTTAAATACAATCTACAAATTTAATCCCAAAATACATTTCCAATGTATTTAAAACATACAGAAATCTACAGCCACATATTATAATTAAAAATTTAGAGTAAAACCTGAATCAAGATTCCACTAAACTTGTCTTTTCTTTTGTGTTTGGAGTCTGACTTAAATTTCAAAACAACATCCAAAAAGAGCATTGAAAAATTAGAGAAAAGAAAGATGCAAACTATAAACAACATATGCAAAATCTAAAAAAATTAGTCAACTCCCAATATTCATAAACAAACTGCAATAAATGAGTGTTCTCTTATCTATAAAGAACTTCATTAATATAGAAAAATGGAACTACAGATAAAAAATACAATGATATTGTCAATTGAAAAGACAAACTAAAAATAGAAAGCTTGTTCTGTTTTACAAAGATATGAAATTTCATTAAATTTCTTAAAAATAGGAAAATCCAGGTATACCAAACAAGTTGAGTTAGTTTAATTTTGTCTAGCATAAAACAACAAAAGACCAATAGAAATTAGGGAAATTTTTTCTCTATATTTCATTTGAAAACTCATTGAAAACATCATATAATATGAGAATGAACTATTAGAAGACATATTAAGCTGGAAAAAAATTTGTAGTAGAAACACAAAATATTATCAACAAAAAAACTAACAGTGAATACAATATTCTGATAGTGAATAGAAATACATTTCTGTTGTGGGGTGAGAAACAGGCTGTTTGAAACTCGATTGAGTAGAATGAGTCAATAGCTATAGATGTGTATGTAAATCACTAGCTTTAGGGAATCATGGAATGAGATGTAGTGAATGTGGAGGGTACGTGACTGAAATAATTCGATATAGTAGGATAAACGAGAAACAACTGATGAGTTGAGGGTATTCTGGAAGATGGACCATAGTAGAAGATGGACATATTAGCGCGGAAGACACCGACAGTGTATTGAGGGTATTGCAGGTTGATGGGAGGGGAAGCATCTTTAGAAACCCTAGGAATAGTGGCTGCGGGGTGACGATAGTGGGAACCATAGGAGCGGCGCCAAAGGGGAAACATCAATGGTAACCGTAGGAACAATGGAAGAGGTTAAATGGGGTGTGGGGTGAAAATATAGAGGGGGAATCAGGAACAACAGCGGAGGACCAGAGGGAACCCTAGGAGAAGCGACAGAGGTGAAATATGAGCGGGACCATAGCAGTAGCAGGAATCATAGGATAATGACACCTTTATTGGGAATCGTAGGAGTAGTGAGGGTGGTGGAAGTGTATAGAGAACCCTAAGAGAAGCATAAAATCTCTGATGTAGGTGAAATGGGAGCGTGAATCGTAGGAGCAGTGGAAGAGGTGAAATGGGAGCAGGATCCAAGAAGTAGATGAAAATCTCGAGCGGGGTCGAGTTTTGGACGGAGGGAATGAAAGGAATAAAGTTTTTAGGTTGACGTTGAACATTGTGAAGGGGACACGTAAAGTTGATGGAATCCAAGTTTAATATATATAGTTGATGTGATTAATGTCATAATCACACCCAAGTAGATTAAAAATGCCACAATTTTTTCCTAAGTGTTTTATTGTTCTAAATTAACCCATACAATAATATTATTACAAGTTTTAGTATCATTTTATATTATTATAATATTATTTTTACCTTTAATTACCATGTTTACCTTTAAACATGGTAAATAAAATAAAAACATATTTTTCACCAAAAAATAATTTATCCTATTAGATCAAAATTTTCATACTGATTAAAACCATTGATTTCCATTTTTCAAAATTCAATTCACATAAGTGATTAAAATTAATCCACAATTAATCATGTTGAGTAATCGAGGAAACGTGGTCTTAATGTAAAAACATCCAAAAGTTCACAAATTTTTTATATAAAATTTCAATTTGAAATTGTTTCAAATATCCTATATTGTATTAAATTTATAAAACATAATCTAAATATAATTTAACACCATTAAAAGGATAATATAACAATACAAATAAATTAGACAAAAAAGTAATTTTGAATTAAAACAGATAATTTTTCATTATTCATTAAAATATGAATTTTATCAAACAAATAGAAAAATTTCAACCAAAGTAAATTTGGATGTAACTATTCTAAATAATATGTTAATTTGGAAAATTAAAACTTATAAAAGTGTCATTATGCACATTTAAAATTGGGTATCCATCAAAAGTCAGCAAAACAACATTTTTAGAAAAATACTCCTTCTATCTATAAAATTATATTTGTTATTATATAATGTATAGAAAAAACATAAGATAAATTTTAAATATTATATTTAATTAGTTTTTTAATAAATTTATACAACAAGAGTGATTTTATTATTTCATATACATAGTTATTCATATTTCGATAGTTTTTCGTAAAAATACATCCTTTATATTCAATTGGTTTTCAGTTTTATTTAATGATATTTTGGTAACCAATGAATCATTATATAAAAATGTGTGAACCATATATTTTTTAATTTAGATAACATTGATCATTCCCCCTATTCTAATGGCTAATAGATAACTACCCTACAATAATATTTAGTTGTACATTTAAGCTTTATATGGCATATCATGTATGTTATTGAATAATGTATTTCTTTTTAAAAACTCAGGATGTTACACTATCCCTTGATATTTATTTTTTAATCTAATATGGAAGACATTAGTGTATATTTTCTACAGGTTCCTGGTAGTTTTATTGGTTTGTCTATGTGAGGCCTAATGGGACCTATGATTGATTCTTGATCACATGAGGTGTGTGTTTTTATTCGTTTTGAGACCCATTCTTAATGTTTGATCGCATTTGGATTTTTTTATCTTATGATTATTGCGTTATATGATGTGAGTTTCATATTTCATTGCTGTTTTGTATCATATATTCTATTGTATTTCATTTTTATATGATCATGTAGGCCAAGACTATTTTAACTATCCCCCAATATAGATGTTTCATACAATGGACTACATGTACTTGTTTAATCCAAATTGTTGTAATGTGTCTCATAGGTTTATGGGATTTCTTCTCCGGGGGGATGTGTCAACCAAGAAATAGATGTTTCTTATGACATCATCTCAATAAAAGTAGATTCGGTTTTCGAGGGCCTGATATATGTTATTTTACTTGTGTGATATACTACTAATTATATTTTTACCCTACTTACATCAATTTAATTCACATTTATATTTTAAAATATTATGTTCTAGGCCATTGGTTGTGTCCTACCATGTCTTCTACTCAAAACCAACTCAGGTATTTCGATGTTATTAATGATTTTTTATTTAGAGATCTAGTGAAGGGAAAGTGTCCTATGGTGGACGATTGAATGAGTTAGAAAGAGGATATAGATGATTGTTGATGGACCTCAAACTTGATGCTGCTAATTTTATTTCTAGATTACCCATACACTGGATCCTTTTAATATTATTGGATTATGTATCTGACATTCAATATTTATATTACATGGGTTAATATTTTTGTTAAATTATTACAACTATGATGTTTATTCATTTTATATATTTTTATTTATTTATTTTTTAATATTCCTTTTGTTATACTATTATGATCACTTAGTAGCGAGGGAAACATTTCCTTATGCCATTCCATAGGAACTCACCACTAGTTAATAAACTATTATTCATAGGGAGGTGTGTATGTGGTCATGTGGTACCCCTATATCAAACTCAATGATTCAAGTCGAGGTGTTATAAAATGGTGTCAAAGTACTAGGTTAACTTACATGTTTATACACTTTCCTTGATTTATGATAGAGATGATAGAAAATAGAATAGTTGACACTCAGGTAGGGTAACTATTTTAGTGTCTAGACATCATTGTACAATGGACCTCTGAGTTTTCTTAAAGTGATAATTCATATTCTATCTATTTTATGTTACCATTGATTAAATTTACCTTGGGCGATGCACATGATGTTCATATACTAGTTTACGTGGTTCAGTGTGCATTCATGTGTTATGTTAGTTATGTAGGTTCAAATTATATAAAATTTTATTTCATTAGATAGAGATGAAATAAATAAATGTCTATTGAAAATATAATATTTTATTTAGTGAATTATTTCATTTACTACTTTATTTGTTCCCATTTTGTTTTATGATTGAGTGTATATATGTGGTTGTGGCAAACATACTGGTACCGTAGTCTTGAATTAGGTTTTGGTTAGTGCTTATGTGTTTATTCCTCATTCATGTAGGTAGCCTCTTAGGTTGAACCATATTGTATACCCTTGTTTGTGCCTATGAACTTTTAATCATATTCTTGTTCTATTATTTTTTTAAGTTATATTTTTCTAAGGATAATATGGAATTTCAAGATATTCCTCCCTATATACAACTTGTGAAACCATTTTTACCACATATTATGTAGGTATATGAAACTGATAACTCTCCCTCAATTTATCAAGAGTGTTAAGTTGTATAACTAGTCCATCTAAGACTCTTTTTACTAGTTTCTATTTAGGAAGGAGGATCCCACATGGTTGGGATGATGATGGTTGATTAATATTTTGAATTCCAACTGTAGAACCTCCATCCTTCTAGGGAAATGGAGTCCCATAGGACGGAGAGAAATGTATATGGTATATAGAGAGTATTTTAAACTTGGTGGAGACCCAAAAGGATTGGAAGGTGAAGCATGAAACTGTTATGATTCAAGTCATAGCTAGATGATGATGGTATGTTGTGCTCTAGGCTGTTGGATAAGAAGGTATAACTTGGGGGACTTCAAGGATATATTATTTGAGGAGTTATTTTCTAAAGCACTAAAGGTGGATCATAATCATGATTTTATTAATCTCTAATAGGGGATGATGACAATGACTTCTTGTTAAATAAGATTTACAGAGATGATTTTCTTTCCTCCTCTTCTATTGGTAAATGTGTCTTTGAAGGGTAGAATGTTTGAGATTTTTATTTGTCCTGAGATGAAACATCAAAATAGACACTTTGATTTGATGAACTATGCTATAGTTATTCATAAAGAATTTATGACGTAGAAGATAGTTGAGGAAGAAAAATCTGTACGTCTTCTTCTGTATATTAGTGGTTTAAAAGTTACTTTGTATAGTAAATTCCTAACTTCTTATTCCATGAATTAAAATAGGAATTCCTAGGATGGATTCTATAGTAGCGGTTGAAAATCAGAGCATAGGACTGGTTTCTCAACTCCATATAGGGAAACTAACTCTTCTATGTTCTAAAAATGTGGGATGAAATGATAATTTCTCAAATATTGTACTTATTATCTTATTCCCTTTCACACATGTCACAAGACAGGGAATCTGAAGCTATTATTTGATAGGGATTCAATGATGTATCCAATGAGGGAAGACGCATGCTGTCAATAGAAGGTGCATACCCCATATGGGTCAGTGAATCGGGTTACTCAAAAGACTCTAAGGGGTCATGGAGTGGTGGTTGGTGGGAATATTTGGTTCATCAAGATTTAGCTGATGGTTGAGGGGGCCTACCCCAGTCTAAGGTATGTTCATGATCTCTTCTACTCTATTCATTTCACTATTTGATACAGAAGCATCCCATTAGTTTATATCTTCTTATGTGATTTATGCCTATAATTATAGGTTAAATACTCTTATAGGTTTATAACTATAGACACACCTATAGGAATAAAATTAAGACATGTTCATATCTATTCATAATGTCCAATAGTGGTTGTTGGATTGGATAATATTTGGAGTTTTACAATTTTATAGAAGTCAGTTTTCGATGTGATCTTGGGAATGGACTATTTGACCAACAACCATGTACACATTGATTATAACAACCTAAAATGTTATAAGTATAATTACCTTGTGATTTATTATTTTTATTATGTCATATAGTTATAGAGAATACATTCAATTCCTTTGTTATATCCAATTGGTTTCAAAAAACCATTATGAATCTTTACCAGTGATAATATAGACATTAAATAGTGATCACATGATTAGTATAAATATAAGGATTTAGAAAATCCAATTGACTCATACAATGGAAGTGAGTTTTTCATATAGTAAGATTATACACTATGAAGCCCATTTATCAGAGCATATGAGGGAGATAACATCTTTGAGATTTCCCCCCAACCAATCCAAAGTTGAGATCCAACAACATAATCATGAGTGAAACCATTTATGGGAGTAGATCAAGATCATCAATATCACATCCCAAACCATGTTTATCAAATGACCCCTTTAATGCATCACCATTTCACACCACACTCTTAAAAATTACGCTAGTATATTAAATGGATATGTATCAAGACCCTAGAAAATTTATTATTTACATTATTTTGTAAAGAATAATGAATATATTTTTATTTTGATACTATAAAATATGAATAGTATTTTTTGGTAAGATTTATTTTAATTAAGGAATTTATTTTGATCAATTAATGTATTTTTGAAAAAAAAAATATTTTAAAGAAATATTTTTATTAAATTATTATTATTAAATATAAATAATCATATACTTTTTATGAAATGAAATGTAAATTTTTGATGAGGGTTCAAAAACTTTTATTTCCCAAAACTAGTCAATTTGAATAAATATTGGTTATTTAATTTTTTAAAGTGAAAAAGAACATATTTAGAAAATTATTTAGATAAAATGAGTATTATTTTTGGAAACCAAAAGTCGAAGTTATCCAATGGTGAATTTCTCATAATTTACTAAGACAGTAGATTTATTGGGTAAAAATTAAATATTGTATAAATATATGGTGAGTTTCATGACATCATAATGACCCAAAAATTATTCAATAAATACTATAATGGGTATCATCTTCCAAATATATGTTTTCCCCTTAGAATTATGTGATTTTTAGTTTATTTGATTAATTTTATAAATCCTTTATGAATCTTCAAAAAAATTTATATATTATATGATTTTAAATTCATTTATTTAATAATGTGACTCAACTCCACATAATAAAGGGCAACATTATCATAATTTTGAACCTTTTCGTAATAAAATATTTAAAAACACTTCTATTTAGTAAAACTATGGGAAAAACTATAGGAAGGTTTGTGGTTTCGAATATTTTATTATATAGAGTCTGAATCCTGTGGTTGTGAAATATTAAAGAATTTCCCTATCATTTCACATATAAACCAACCTAATATACCATTTATATTCACTCAAAATCCTTTTAGTACATCCTTACTCTACCCTCCTTTCTTTATAATCCTCTCAAGTGCACCTAAACTATCATGAATCCCCTTTCAAGCTTTTGGTGTCATACTCTTAAGGTAAGGGATCATCTTTTATCTATTTTATTCAAGAATATCCTCTATTTTAAGGACTTTTATTTTTAATTAATAATGATGGGGTATATTTTATCACCTCACCGATACTTCCCTTTTTATGTAGAAATTATGAGATACCACTTTCTCTGTCATTAAGTCCTCCCAAGTTCACCTATTACCGTGTCAAAAATTCATAAGAGTACTTCATTCCTCTTCTTTAATAAAGTTTCATTATTATCTTATTCCATCTATTTCCAATTCCTAATTATGGTATATGTATTTCCACGTACCTATTACTTACCATTTTATGTCCAAAGGATGAGATACACTTTCATATCTTCAACCATTTTTAGGAATTTTTAAGTGATGTCATTAGGATACCAATATTTCCCCACAGTTTTCCATTCCAAACCAATTGTGTAGTGAATACCATACCCATTTCCTATCAAGGGTATCCACATTACTACAAATATACCTATTTTACATGGGACTTACATGTATTTATTCCACACTCCAAGGTCATGCAATAAAACATGAGGATGAATGAATCAATGTTGTATGATCTATGTGGCACACTTAATCATGATATTGAAATGAAAGTGACGGGTGCAGCCATAATTATACATCATTCCGATGCATTGGGTAATGTTTAGTATCATGATACATCATGTTGGGATAGATAGTAAACCTTATTTCTTTATGGGACATATCCCATTATTATTTCTTGGCAATTATCCATGACCTATGATGTAGTGTTATATGTTATTTCCACATTTCCTATGTTATCTATATGATATCTTCCTATATCATGTCTTATCTTTCATGTTTATGATTCCTAAATATTTATTCCCCTTGATATATCTATATTTTAACATGTTTTACCTTATCCCTTATTTATTCCCATATTGGGATTTATAGCTCACCTCTTTCTTATGTATTTCTTCATGTTATCCCATGTGGTTTTATGTGCGATAATGATAATGAAGTTTTCAATAAAGATGTTGTATCCCATTTTTAATATTGTAATTTGATGTAACTAATTCCCAAACACACAATAATTTTATATCATTTGGGATGAATTAAGTGTAATTTCATGTAATAAAGCACGTGTAAATTTTTTATAAAGTTAAGGTTTTTATAGTTGGTATTAGAGGAAAAGTTTAGTTATTTTTTGGGTTAAGATTAAAACACTATATCATATTCCTTAGGGATAATAATAATTATAAGAAAACACCCCTAATATTGGTATGTATAGATTTTGTGTTTCATAAAGAAAATATATCCCTATTTAGGAACTATAAGTGGATGTGGTTCTTAAATTGAAGTCCGTAGGGGTAACAACTCTGAAAATGTGTCCCAAGCCTAACTCAGGGTAACCAAATACATGAAAACAAACCTTACTACACACCTAGTTTTACACTCCTAGGGAATATTCTTTGGTAAATTGATTATCTCATTACGAACCATTATTATGGGAGTAAAAAAATTACCATATAATTATATGTTATAAAATAGATCATGTATAACATAAACTAAATCCTAGAAATATATAAGTTAAGTAAATACATATAAGTTATGATTTATTCCATTAATTTCATTAAATTCATATTTATGTGTTTCAAAGTTCAAATATTACCATCCTTAATTATCCTTTTATTCTATACAATGGTTTGAAATATGAGGAATCAGGTAAACATTCAATGTGAAGAGTAGTGTGATGGATATCTTAACAAGACGCCCAACCCTATGGGAGTAGGAATCACAAAATTCATGATGATAATCTCATAGCTAACAAGGGTTCTAAATAGAAACATAGATTATGAGGAGCATCCAAATCCCCCTAAGAGAGAAAAAAATTTAACTGAATGATTTATGTGACAAAGGCCTCCAACTTTTAATGGATCATTCAGTGCCTTAATTATAGAACATTGTATCAAATCCATTGAAATGATTACATCAATCCATCAATGTTATGAGAAAGATATTTTTCTGATGTCTGTGTATCATATGGAAGGGGAAACTAATAAATGGTGGACATTGATCAAAAAATACAAAACCTGAAGAAGAGATCAAAGCAATGGGGGGAAGGATTTTTGAAAAAAATTGATATATATTCTCCTTGCACTCTCCATATTAAAATTGAAATGGATTTTCTTGCCCTCATGAAAAAAGATGATGAATTTATTTGGGGCGTACAAGGAAAGGTACACAATACTTGCACGATGCACCTTCATCTCTATCATTACCCCCAAGTGCATGGTTTACCACTTCATTGGTGGAATAAAAACTAGTATATGAAAATCCCTGGATATATATGTCTTTGATAGCTATTTAGAAATTTCTTGTTGTTCCCTTAAAGTTGAAATGGAGATAGATGAATCTCAAGGGTACCATGTGGATATGAAGTGAAAAGTGGAGTTTAATTCTAGTAGTCTGATATAGAGATCTAATGGTTCTATGAAATTGCAACCCCCAACTTTTCAATGGTGCGAAAAAATCACCCTAATAAATTCCTAAAGAGGGTGAGGAAATGATTTAGGCGCGTTAAATAAGGGAAACTAGAAAAATGTTACTGATAGGAGAAACCCACTACTACGATAGAGGAAAGGAATTCTCTAGTCAACCCTTAGTGTGTTGTTCATTGATAAAAATTCAAATAACTAGTGAAATTTTCAAATCAATGCACTAAACCAAGGGTTTTCAGAGACAAAAAACAACCTCTAATGCAGTAAGGGAGAGATTTTTCCATCACAACCACCAAGGTATATCTGGGAAACGATGTGGTGATAGGTATTCTATTTATTCATTTTAGAAAATAGAGCATACATTTTTCTTTTAGTTATATTCATTCTTTGATATCATGACTGTTTAGTAGGACTATCCAGACACCACCAAAAATCATGGATGTATTGATGTCTGTAAAGATAGAGAATGGGGAATTTATTGAATCCCAATAGTATAACTTAACCCTTTTCAGTTTTTTTGGGATTTATTTCCTAGAAAATTTTGTCTTACTCTCTTTGGTGGAATTTGATGCAATTCTGGTAAAGGATTGGCTTTCCATGTATAGATCCTACATAAATGTACACAATAAGTAAATCAATCTCCATATTACGAATCATCCTTGGATTCTATAAAAATTCAAGGATAAGGATTAATATTCCTTAGCACCAACTTCTGAAGCATTGATATTATTATCCTATGAGCAATCATTTCTAGATAAAATGGTTGGGTCAAAGGAAAGGATCATCCTTGAAGACATTCCCATTGTGAGGGAATACATTGATGTGTTTCCTGAGGAATTGTTTTGTCTTCCTCCTATATAAGATGTCGAATTTTCAATTAATATTATACATGGGGAATTACCATTATACAAGACTCCATATAGAATGACTATTTTATAACTTGAGGAGATGAAGAAACAACTATTGTAGAATATGGATAAAGGGTTCATATTCCCAAGTTATCCACCATGGGGTGGACTAGTCCTCTTTATTAAAAAGAAGGATTGGTTAATGTGATTTTACATCAATTATTGTGTTCTCAATAATATCATTATAAAGAGAAATCATAATTTTTCTTATGTTGATGTTTTTTTGAAAAACTACATGCAGCAAAATACTTCTCCATGGCTTATCTTTAGTCAGGATATTATCAAGTAATGGTGAAGAAGGAAAATATCCCCAAAACCAGTTTTCTTCCATTGTATGGGTACCATAAGTTCATAGTGGTTCCATTCAGACTCACTAATTCTCTAGAAATAATCATGGACTTGATAATTAGATTCTTTAAAGATTACCATAATGAATTTTTGGGTGTCTTTATAGATGATATTCTAATATACTCAAAAGGAGTGGAGGGGAAGGGGCAGAATTTGAGTAATATAGTAAAGACCTTCCGAAAGGGGAAGAGTTTTTCCAAGAATATAAAATGTGAGTTTTGGTTAAAGGAAGTATCTTTCTTGGGATATATCATCATAATAAATTAGATATCATTGGACCCTTCAATGAAAGAAACAATTGAAGGATGGACAAGGCCAACATCTATTACAAATATTCATACATTCCATGGGTTAGATGGGTATTATCACCGATTTGTGATAAATTTCTCTATATTTTCAAACCCTATTACAAAGATAATATTAAAGGGAGTAATTTTTTCATGTAATGGTGAATGTTAAGATATCTCCAAGGAGTTGAAAAATAGATTTTTAACTGCCCATGTGCTTACGCTACCCACAATTGGAGGACTTATCATGATAATCATTGATGATTAAAAAAAGGTATTGGATTGTTTGTTACTGTCAAATGAAATGGTGATATCCTTTGATTAAAATAAATTGAACATTCCTGAGCAGAACTACTAAAAACATGATCTAAAGTTCACTTCACTGATATTCTCATTGAGAATTTGGGGGTATTATCTCTTTGGGGAGAAGTATGAAATATATATATATAAATCACAAAAGGCTGAAATATATATTATCACAAAAATAGTTGAATATGCACTAAGGAAGATGTTTAGATACGATCAAATACTATGATGGCTCAATCCATTACCATCCTATAAAAGAAAATAAAGTGGTAGACACTCTAAGAAGAATGGATCCTGAAATTATATCATTAATGAGAATTTAGTGGGATTAAATCCTCTAAGATTTGGAAACGAATCAAATAGTAATCATAAAGTAAGGAATATCATTTATAATTTCACAAATGATTTCCCAACTATCTATTCTAGAGAGCATAAAGGATGATCAAATTGTTGATGTTGGAATTCATATGAATGTGTAAGCTATAAGGAATGTTAAATCCTCAGATTTCAATGTTAATGATGAAGGTGTTGTAATATTTGGGTCAAGACTATGTGTACCATAAAATACTAAGTTAAATAATGATTTTTTGATGATTCACATAGCTCAAACTTCTGTATCCACCTAGGATGAACAAAGTTGTATCAATATCTCCAAAACACTATTGGTGGGACAATATGAAGAATGATATCATAGAATATAAATCATTATGTCTTGAATGTCAGCAAGTGAAATAGGAAAGGAAAATATTGATGGGGATTATGAAACCATTACCCATACCAAAATGGAAATGGGAAAACATCACCATGGGATTTTTCACTAATCATAGAAATAGATCCAGATGAAATAATGTTATATGGGTTGTGGTGGACCGTATTACAAAAACTAAACACTTAATTGTGATATGAGAGGAATTCTCACTATATATACTTGAGCAGATGAACATTAGGGAAGTTTTCAGTCTACATGGATTACTACTCTTGATTGTATCTGATCGGGATCCATGATTCTTTTCCACATTCTTGAAAATGCATTATCATTATATAAACACTAATTTAGCTTCATCTTGACTTATCACCTTTATACTGATGGCCAATCAGAGTGAACTATCAAGTCACTTGAGAACATAATGAGAGCATGCTCAACTTATTTCAAAGGGGGATGGGATCGGCATCTTCCTCTGGTCAATATCTCTTACAAATATAGTTTCCACTCAAGTATACAAAGTTATCACTATGAATACCTTTATGAAAAGAAGTCAAGGACACCTACATTCATGGTTGAAGTTGGGGAATGAAAATTTCTATGTCATGAAATGGTCGAGGAAATGGTGGAAAAGGTTAAGACCATTTAGTAACACATCAAAGTTGCTCATAGTTGACAGAAGAGCTATACTGAAAATCAACGACGAGACCTAGAGATTGATGTTGGATAGAGGGTATTCCTCCACCTATCTATATATAAAAAGTGATGATATTTTGGAAGAAGGGAAAGAAAAGTCCAATATACATTGACCCCTTTTAGATCCTTGATCACATCAGAGATTTGGCCTATCGACTTATACTCCCACCTAACCTATCTCAAGATCATGATGTATTTCATGTATCACCCTTGAGTAAGTACATACATAACAAATGAAATGTACTGAATCCTTAGGTGTTACCATTGGATAATGATCATTCATATGAGGAGCATTTGGTGAAGATCTGAGATCATAGAGAAAAATTTATATGAAATAAGATAATGCACCGTGTCAAAGTGAGGTGGGGAAACCACATTTTTTAAGAAGAAACCTAGGAACCAAATGAAGTAATGAAACAAAATTACCCTCATCTATTTTAAATGGGTGAATTGAAAATTTCAAGGGAAAAATTTATCATGGGGGGATATTGTAATGACCTGAACCATTATAAATAAAATTTATTATTATTTAATGTTTTTAATATGTAATATGGTTATAGAAAACACATGAACTTATTTTAATATATCCAATTTTATTGAAAAGAATGAAAGGAATATTTAATATTGATCATATAACCATTAAACAATGATAAAATGATTAGTATAAAAACTGGGCTTTAATAAATATAGTTGACATAGACAAAGGAAGTGATGACCACATATAGTAGGATTTTACCCTATGAATGCTAATTATTAGAGGTTCTAATCTCGATAAAATTTCATGGATTTTACCTTGACCAATCCCAAGCTGAGATCCAACAACTTAAGCATGATTGAAACCGTTCACAAGAGAAGTTCAACCTCATCGATATCACGTCCCAAACCATGTTTGTCGAACGACACCATGAATATCTCACCGTCGTACACCTTACTCTTAGGTCTTACACTGTTGTATTGAAGGGATATGTATCAGGACCCTAGAAAATATATAATGTATACTATTTTTTATAGAATAATGACTATATTTTTATTTTGATGCTATAATACATGAATAGTATTTAGAGTAATATTAAATTCAATTAAAGAATCTATTTTGATGCATTAATGTATTTTTGTAATAAATAATATTTTAATTAAATAATATTATTAAATTATGTTTATTAAATATAAATAATAATATACTTTTTATAAAGTTAAATGTATGGTTTTATTAGGGTTAAAAAACTTTTATTTCCAAAAAACTGTTATTTTCCATAATAGTCAGTTATTTCTTTAAAACTGAAAAGGCACATATTTAGAATTTTTTTTTGATAAAATCAATATTGTTTTTAGAATCATAACAAAAAAATTATTTAATGGGGATCTTTTCATAAATTTTGTAGGTAATTTATTTTTTAGGTAAAAACTATATTCAATATAATGTACGATGTGTTTTAGGAGATCAAAATGTCCAAAAAATGATGTAAAAAGTAATATAATGAGTATAACTGAAAAAATATATGTTTTACTCTTAAAATAATGATATTTTATGATTGATTAATTTTATAAATCCTTTATGAATCCTCCAAAACATGTAACATATTTTATGCTTTTAAATTCATTTCTTTAAAATATTTATCCACATCTACATAAGAAAGGGTAATATTTTAATATATACGACTCCTTTCAAAATAAAATATTTAAAAACACTTCCATTTGATAGAAACCATGTGAAAAACATGTTATGGTTTTTAGTTTTTCATATTTTATTATATAGAGTCTAAAACCTGTGTTTGTTAAATATTAAAGAATTATCCTCTAATTTCATATATAAAGCCATGCAAGATTCAGTTTTTCTTCACTGAAAATACATATAACTTCCTTAATTCACCCTCATCTCTCTATAATTATCCAAATGTTCCCCCAAGATCTCAATAATCCACGGTCAAGCTTTTGGAGTTATACTCTTAATGTATGGGATCCTCTCTTTCTCACTTTTATTTATAAATATCCTCTTTTTTCCCTTTTATTTTTAATTCCTAGTGATGGGGTGTGCTTTATAACCTCACCCATTGTTACATTATTATTTATACATTATGTTATAGCCCTTTCACTGTCAGTAATCCCTCCCAAGTACACCTTTTACCATGCCAAAATTTCGTAAGATTACTTCTTTCCACTTCTTTAATAACGTTTTTATATTGTTATATGAATTCTATTTCAACTTAAAAATTATGGGATATGTATTTCCATGACCCTATTACCGCCCATTTTATTTAAAAATTATTAGATTCCCTTTTTTTCTTATCAACCCTTTTTATGAATTTTTAAGCGGCGACATTAGGCTGTTGAAATTTCACTGTGATTTTCCATTTCAAAGAAATTATGTGGTGAATACCATACCCATTTACTATCAAGGGTATTCAAAATTATACATTTATAACTCTTTTATTTGGGATGTAAATTTATTTATTACAGAATCAATTATTATGGAATAAAATTTGAGGATGAATTAATCCTTGTTGAATGATCTATGTGGCACACTTAAGCATGAGATTGAAATAAAAGTGACGGGTGTGCCCAAAATTATATAGTACTACAATGCATTGGATAATATTTAGTATTCTAATATGTCATGTTTGGATAGTTATTGAACCTCATTCATTTATGGTAATTTTTACATTATGATGTCATGGGAGTTATCCATGACCTATGATTATGTGTTTTATGTTATTGCACATTTCCCAAGTTTCCTTTATGTTATCATGCTATATCATGTATTATCATTCATGTTTATGATCCCAACTCTTTTTATGCCCCTTTATATGCCTATTTTCTAACAGGATTTACCTAATTTCGTATTTATTCCCTTATTGGGCTTCATATATGATCCATTTCTTATGTATGTCATCCAGTCATACCTTTCATTTTTAAGTGAAACCATGTTAAATACGTTTTTAATAAAGATGTTGCATCCCATGTTTTATGTTGTAATGTAATGTACATAATTCCCAAATATAGTATACTCCTCAATCTTTTGGGTTGGATTAAGTGTAATTTTATATAATAAATCATGTTTAAATGTGTAATAAAGATAAGTTTTTTTATATTTGTTATTATTAGAGATGATTAACCATTTCATTTCTTAAAGGGGTGTAATTAAATCTATTATGTGAGTGGGGTGTTGAGGCTAGCAGAGTGAGACCAAAACCACATCAAAGAGATGTTTTTTATTCACAGGTGGTTAATATAATCCTTGAAGTTAATGAGGTGGTGACTCTCTCCTCTTTTCCCTTAGTGGTATACCTATACTGATATGACTTTCGAGGGGATTTCTCAGGGGGTACCTCCACACATAGTAGTTGGGTTTAAAATTGATCTGGTATGTAGTGCATGATCCATGTCAATTACACAATACCATATGTCTCCATATTAGTTGAAAAAACTCAATGTTTAGCTTGATGATCTTGATTTTATTGGCTTTATCATACCGATCACTATCCCTTAGGGTGCTTCGATATTGTTTTCTATGAATAAAAATGAGAGTATTTATATTTTTGTAGACTATCAGAAGCGTAATCACATTACGATGAAAATAATATAACAATTTCTAAGAATATACGTCTTCTTTGACTAGTTAACAGGATACCAATGGTTTTATAAGACCGATATAGATTCTTTCTTCTACCATTTATTGGGAAGATAAAAAGACATACCAAATATATATTTTATAAGTAATTGTTGATTTTATGAGTATATCCTTATACATTTTGGGATTAAGAATGCTCTGATGGTGGTAATGGTCCTCCTAAAAAAACTTTGTCACTTACATTTGGAAACTACATCATCGTGTTTATTGATGTCATCCTTTTATTCCTTGAAATCATAATCACATGTTAGAAACCTGGATCACATATTGAGTATGATTTAAGAACATCCACTTTATGCCATGTACTCAAGGTGAAATGTTTTGATATACAAGACATTATTTATTGGTCATGTGGTTTCTCATGAAGGAATATAAGTTGATATAGAGAATATTGATGCAGACATGTATTTTAACGGACTGATGAATATGATCAGGATATGAAGTTTTCTTGGATTATTTGGGTACTAAAAGAGATTCATTCAGGAGTTTTCTCCCCATGAAGTGCCCATGGAAATGATTACTAAGAAGTGAGTAAAGTTTTAATGGATAATTAAGTGTGAAGAGGTATTGTTAAGGTTAAATAAGAGGTTGAGGTGGGATCCTATCTTGATTCTTCTTGATCCAGGAGTTAGCTATGCATGGGATATTCTGATATAGCCTGAGAAGGTAGTCCATTATTATTCATGTTAGTTGTGACCCTATGAGCCTAACTGAACTGCTCATGACATGTATTTAGAAGATGTAGTTTATGTGATGATATTTTGGTGGTAATATAACTCTAGTGAGATGTTTTTTATGTATAAAAACCATATGATCCCACGGTATATCTTCTCCCATCATGAATTGAATCTTTACTAGATGTGCTGAATAGATTACTTGCAAATGTTTGACTTCAAGATGGATTATACAAATGGGAAAAGAAATGCATTTTCTGATGCATTGAGAAGGAATATATAGGAAGTAGGAGAATGATCATCCAAAATGTATGAAAGCTCATGGGAATTTTGGAATATTGGAAGATGGTCATAGCTTAGAATTTTGGTGTTGTGTTTTAGGCACCCTTAGTGATCAAAACCTCACAGTTAGACTGACAGAAGTCCCATTATGAGATTTATCTAGAGTGTGGGGTGATACATTAGAGGTTTGAATCAAGTGTTTCTATTTTGGGTTTGGATTTAGACAGAAATAGAGTGATTCTGGTTGATAATAGAGTGATGGTTCCATATTCAATGAGAGTTGATTAGGTGAGAAAATCTCATGATTCATAGTGGAAAGTGCACCTGGGGTCAACCAAGATGTATCACAATGTCATGTGGTAGTTTTGGGAGCCTTATATAAAGAGAGATAATGTAGTCCTTGTCCCCCCATTGTCTATATTTCTAGTGAATTAAGGTTGAGAAATAGATACGTGGAGGGTTACTCCAACCACTTCCAATGCTTGTATAGAAGTGGGATGAGTTTCCATTTACTTCTTTAAGGGTTTTCAATATACCTGAGAGGCTAAGACATCACTTGGGAAGTAGTAAATTGGTTGAATATGGTGGATCACTTAATACCAATCTAAGAGATGAATTCAATGGATGGGCTAGAAAATCTCTACATTTAAAAGATCTTGTAGCTTCACAAAGTTCCTTCGAACATGGTATCTAATAGATATCCATGGTTTAGCTTAAAATTTATGGAATTGTTTGAATAAGGTTACGGTAGCCTAGTTATATATGATTATGACCTTTCATCCTCAGACAAATGGAAAATGATACATAACAATCCAAACATTAGAGGATATGATTTGAGCCTACAATTAGGATTTTAGAGGAGGTTGGGATGATCACTTACCTCTGTAAGAGTTCACCAACAATAATAGCTTACAGTCCTTAATTTAGATGGATCCATTTAAGGATCAATATGGGCAGCCTTATTATTTACTTATGTGCTTTCATGTAGTGGGAGAGTCCTCAGTTTTTGGGATGGGTATGGTCTAAGAGATCTCAAAATGGGTGAACTTGATTCCAATAGGGCTGGTTACATCACTAAACAAGCATTGTTCATATGTTTTCTAGAGAATATAACCCTTATAGTTCTCTAAAGCAAACAAGGTCTTCTTGAGGGCTCCCCCAAAATTAGGGCATATTCATTTGAGGAGTCAAGGAATGTTGGAATGATGGTATGTTGGGCCATTTGAGATCAATAAATGAACTAGAAAAGTAGAATATTTTAGAATTATCATCCATGGAATAATGGTATGTACAATTTTTACCACATATTCTAGATTTGGAATTAAGAGCCCAGTCTTATGCATGTGCTTGACTGTAAGGATATTGTGCTAGATCCATATGATTCTTTATGGAATTACATATTTAGATTGCTCACTAAAGAAAAACCGAACTGTGAGGGGAAAATGTTCCACTTTTTCAGGTTTAGTAGTATTATGTATGTATTTAGGAGGATACATGGGAGTGAGAGGTTTATATTCTAAAATAATGGCCCAAAATTTTTGAGTAGACCACTAAGGATACATCTCAAGGATGGGAAGTTATATTGGGGGAAACATTTGACACACATATTTCATGTACTCCTCCATTTTTAACTTTTACAAAGATTTTGAGAATGTCATTAGGAGTTTATAGGTGATCTAGAGGTGTTCTAAGGGTATATCTACGCTCTGGATGGGCTGGGGTACTTTCTGTTGCTTTTTGATCTATAGAAGTCCCACAGACCAGTTGGCAGGAAGCCTCCAGCTCATTGGTGGGTAGCTAACATCTTATTGGTGAGCCTTATGGGTAGAATTGATTTGGGAAAAAATTCACTATCCATTTGGTGGTGATTTTGGGAAGAATTAAATCCCCCCATCATCCATTGGGTAACCATCGAAGGCCACCGTCATGTCGGGGGCATTAGTTAGAGCCCATCGGGGATGGAAAGTTTATAATATTTAAAAAAACATAAACGCTCTTAATTTTATTTTTAAACATAGGACCCATTTGTAACGACCTGAAATTTTGAGAAAATATAGTTTCTTAATTTTGTGTGTTATTTTATTTTTCATACTCAAAAAAACTGTTTCGTTTAACATGAGTATAATTAAAATGAGACTGTTGGGTTTTGACTATTATATGACCATTAGTTAGTATGACCGTTGAAAACTGAATGTTGTGACATTTGTTTCTAAATACAAGTGATATTGGTTAATTAATATATAAAGAAGATTTGATGGCCTCACCCAGTAGTCTTGGACTGATCAAATCCCATCTAACAGAACTTGGGAAGGAGGTAGCACCACTAGGCTTTGCTCTGGACCAAACCCAAGCTGAACATCATCTCGTGAAGCTAGAACGGAATCGACTTCGTGAGAAGTTCAAACTGATAGAAATTACTACTCGTGCGATGCTGGTCGAGCCTCCCTTAGATTCTCTCACCTTAGCACACCTTACACATAGGTCCTATGCTGGTATGATAAGGGGCTATGTAAGGAGACTGTAACTGCCTTGTGTAAACATTCTCTTTAAATAATTTTTTTTTATTTCTTCTTATGATGAAGTTTATTAATTTTAAAATGTCTGGATAAATATAGTATGCATATTTTTGATGAATTTTAGAAAAAGGATATTTTAAAAATGTTTAGGTAAACCTTAAATAATTAAAAATGTGTAATGATTTTAAAAACAATGTTCTCCTACAATTATGTTTAGTACGAAATTTAGAGTCTAATAAGATCAACTTGATTTTTGATGAATAGTAAATTATGAATAGTGATTTTATGATTAGGATTAGTAATGTGTCCAAATGGATTAGTAATATCACTTAAAAAAAGTATTAATATAATCTAGGCACCTTGATTAAGTAATGTAGTTCAATAAACTGGTTAAATAACGGTTTCATAAATTTTTATTCAAGTATTAGTTTTTTCAGGTGAATAGTATTTTCTTTAATTAAAATTTTAATTAAAAATAATTATAAAATTATTTTTATAAAATAGACTTTACTTTTGAACTCAGAGCATCGATATTATGTTATGGTAATTTTTGGGGATTTCTCTGAGAAAAATGAATTCTCGGTGAATAGTGTTTTATTTTAAAAGTAAATTAAAAATATTTAGAAAATTATTTTTTATAAAATGGAGTTGATATTTGTAATTAGAGCATCGATATTTGGTTATGGTGAAGTTTTGGGATTTTTCTGAGAATGTTGACTTTTCAGTGAATAGTAAAAATACAGTTTTAGGGTTTCGGTATGTTTAATGACATCATAACTGTGTCATGATGATGTAATGAAATATTTTAAGGTTTGGCCGACCAAAGGTGATGAATTATTGTATTTGGGGGCCCATGTGGCCTAAATCCATGGTAAATTTCATAGGAGAGCACATGGTTTTGAGAAAAGCACTTGTGAGGTGTCTCGTGGCCATTAATGCCTTGTCCCCTCACTTTCCCTATAAATACCAAGCCCTCCTCTCATCCATTCGACTCCAAAACCATCCTAAACAAAGTTATGGTCTCCTTACCTCAATAGTATTTCTCCAAAGGTTCCCCCAAGCGCTCAAGGTCCAAACCTTTGAGTTTTAATAGTTACATTTTAAGGTAAGTGATTCGACCTCTCTCTTTCTTTTCAAGTAATCTCTTTTATGTCATTTCTTTTATACTCCATGTTCATATTTTAGAGGATGTTCTTCTACATTCATATTACTTCCCTTTTCATGTTCATATGATGAGATACCCCATCTTTCTCTCATCAATTCGTTTTAAGAATGTTTAAGTGACGCCATTAGGCTGCCGAATTTTTAAGGGGATTCATTCACCCTTCTCATTCTCTTCAAAATTCTACTATCATGTCAGGTCATTAAAGTTCTTTTTTTATGCTGGGGTATGATATATATATATATCATACTTAACTCTTATGTTCACATGATGAGAGACCCTATTTTATCTTTTCAAATCATTTTTTGAAGTTTAAGTGACGTCGTTAGGCTGCCGAATTTGCATAAGAGAAATCTAATTTTTGTCTTCCTTCCATGTTTTTCATTTCAAATGGTATGTTCTTAAACATTCATTACCATGTTCATATATCCTTCTTATTCTGTCCATCTACTGTTTTATGGGTCATTTATGAATGTTTGACCCATGCCCCTCTCCTTTCAATGTTTACTAAATCCCCGAAATATAGTCGTTATGCTGCAGAATTTTCGTCTCAAAATGCCTCTATCTTTTCTCAAAATTATTTTATGTTATAAAGTGAATACTCAAATATCTTATTTCTACAAGGGTATTCAAATATATATCATAATGTTCTATTTTAAATTCTGGGATTTACATACATGAGAGCTGCTTTCCCTTTCTGTGGGTTTAAAGTGACATTAAGATCATGTGTTTAAAGCAGTTTTTAAAACTTTATGATTATGAAATGAAACCCATTTATTTTATGCTATATGGGATATTTATGAAATGTTTTATGATGATATATGTGGCTCACATGATAATAAAAGAAAATTTAAGGTTGCGCCCTGATAGCACTCCAATGAATTGGGTAATGATGTAACCACTAGAGATTACAATTTTCACGATATCTTGGTGAATAACCTTGGTAATTTTCAAATGACACCTTGGGGATAGACCATGGTGATATGTTCATGATTTTATATGTTAAATGATGTAGCCACATCTTCAAGTTATAAAAAATGTTATTTTTATTATGATATATCTCATGATTTCTTTCTCATGCCTTAATGTTCTTTTCATGACCTTATTGAAGTATCTCAAGTTCACATGTAAAATGTTTCTCTTGTTTCCCTTACTGGGCCTTCTGCTCACCCTTTCTCTTGATGTATGTCCCCAGGTTATGAGATGCAGTAATGAACCTAGGATGAACATAAGGAGAAGCCTTTCAAGTGTTTAAGAAGAATGTTTTTTTGTTTCATGTATTAAGTTCCGGGTTTCCAAGACACTAAACCTTAAAGATCCTCATTTTTGTATAATGTAATGAAAGATTATGTGATAAAAAGGCGGGATGCTATAGTTGGTATGAAAGGATCATTTAGTTATTTTTGGAAATTAGGATATGAAAACTTTGGGAAGAACCCTATAGAAAAGTTTAAATACAGGAAATCTTCCTGGTATTTTGGTGAGTATTGAGTAAGGGGTTGCCAAGTAAATACATCCCTGTCTGGATACGAGCAGGTAGAGGAAGCTCTGGCACAAATATACATAGGGGTAAAACCCGAAAACACCGCTTTGATCTAGAATCAAACGGGAACTGGTACACAACAACGGGCCTTGCTGTGCTCTTGGTTACGACACTCCTGGGGGATATGCTTTGGTAAATTCATAAGCTTAGTATGAACCATTATTAAAGGAACAAAGGAAAAATAAAATAAAGATTCACATAAGAATATATGACCATGGATAACCTAGTTTGGAACCTAGGGGATCACAAGTTAGGCTATAATTTTCTTTTAAATATTATCCTTCTATGATTTATGCTCCTTTTCATGATTATTGGATAAGTATTTAATCCCCTAATTATACTTTATTTTCTTAGTTAATGGCGGAAAATGGAAGAACATGTCCCAGCAACCAATGAGATATGAAATATGATGATTTCCGTATTAATATGAAAAAGATGATTAGGGGATTAAAAGATGATTATTATTTTGGAAGACATTCACTATTTTGGGAACCCTATTTGATCAAGGTAAATAGATTACTACGGTATTTTCTTTGAGGAGTAAAGGTTGAATTATATTTTGAAGAATCAATGAATTTAAGGTGAACTTATAGTAATTTAGGTTACTTATGGAAATGATTAACCTATCTTGGGTAAAATATGATTAGGTTAGCTAATTTTGTTATAAGATGTTAGTAGTGGTTGATGTTGTTTGGAGATGAACAATGAAGTTTATTTTGGAAGACTATGTTATCAAATCCTTCTTGTATTTGGGTTTCAATCTTAGTTTGGTTTATTTTGAGGAATTTTAAGAATCGTTATTTATTGAATGGTCTATGATGAACTTTGGGTAGTACTGTGGAACTTTGAAGATTTAAAGTATCTTCCATTCCTATGGAATTCTTTCTTTTTGAAGAGTTTTTTTATCTTACCCTTTCTATTTTTGGGATAATGTTTAAAGATAGAAGAAATAGATAGTTAATCTTTGGTGGATTATTTGATTCTCTAGAAGATGATTCTTGTGCTTTGATGAGGCCAAGTAGTTTTTAATGCTCATCGTTTGGAGAAAAGATTAGTTTTGGTAGAAACTTTTTAAAGGATGAAACTCTAATTGAAGGTAGGTATATTTCCTGGTGTTTTTATTCTATGTAGTAAATGAATTCCTCAAAACTATGAAAAGGAACATAAAAAAACGCTGTCAGTTAACATTTCCTACTGGGTAATAAAAAACTTTTTACCCACATCATAAGTTTGTGATTTTCTTATTGTTAACTTTCTCCGAACCATGTTCTCTATCACTCTCCCTCAGAACTTGACCCTTTGTTTTTTCTTCCATATCCATGTTTTCCTACATGGAATCCTAGTATGGGTTAACTCGAGTGACCTTTGTACTTCCTTTTCTATATTTTAAAGTAATAGTGTTACTGACTCTTTTTCCAATGTGGGACTTTCAATGAAATTTCAAAACCCAAATTTAAAAAATTGTGAGGACGCAATTTCTTAAGGGGGGAAGATTGTAACGACCCGAAATTTTGAATAAATCTTGTTTCCTAATTTTGTGTGTTATTTTATTTTTCATACTCAACAAAATTGTTTCATTTATCATGAGTATAATTAAAATGAGACTGTTGGGTTTTGACTATTACATGACCGTTAGTCAGTATGACCATTGAAAACTGAATGTTGCAACTTTTGTCTCTAAATACAAGTGATCTTGGTTAATTAATATAGAAAGAAGATTCGATGGCCTCACCCAGCAGTCTTGGACCGATCGAAGCCCATCTAACATAACTTGGGAAGGAGGTAGCACCACTGGGCTTTGATCTGGATCAAACCCAAGCCGAACTTCATCGTGTGAAGCTAGAAAGGAATCACCTTCGCAAGAAGTTCAAACTGATAGAAATTAATACTCGTGCAATGTTGGTCGATCCTCCCTCAGATTCTCTCACCTTAGCACACCTTACACTTAGGTCCTATGCTAGTGTGATAAGGGGCTATGTTAGGAAACCGTAACTGCCTTGTGTAAACCTTTGTTTTAAATAAAAATTTTGATTTCTTCTTATGATTAAGTTTATGAATTTTCAAATGTCTGGATAAATATAGTATGCATATTTTTGATGAATTTTAGAAAAATGATATTTTAAAAATGATTAGGTAAACCTTAAATTATAAAAAATGTGTAATGATTTTCAAAAAATGTTCTTCTACAATTATGTTTAGTACGGAATTTAGAGTCTAATAAGATCAACTTGATTTTGATGAATAGTAAATTATGAAGAGTGATTTTTTGATTAGGTTTAGTAATGTGTCCAAATTGATTAGTAATCTCACTTAAAGAAAGTATTAATATAATCTAGGCACCTTGATTAAGTAATGTGATTCAATAAAATGGTTAAATAACGGTTTCATAAATTTTTATTCAAGTATTAGTTTTTTCGGTTGAATAGTGTTTTTTTAATTAAAAATTTAATTAAAAATTATTATAATATTATTTTTATAAAATGGACTATATTTTGAACTCAGAGCATCGATATTATGTTATAGTAATTTTTGGGGATTTTTCTGAGGAAAATGAATTCTTCATGAATAGTGTTTTATTTAAAAAGTAAATTAAAAATATTTAGAAAATTATTT
Source organism: Viscum album (assembly GCA_963277665.1). NCBI lineage: Eukaryota > Viridiplantae > Streptophyta > Magnoliopsida > Santalales > Viscaceae > Viscum > Viscum album. The sequence continues at coordinate 1,083,185,034 of OY728159.1, forward strand.
TTTATAAAATGGAGTTCATATTTGTAATTAGAGCATCGATATTTGGTTAAGGTGAAATTTTGGGATTTTTCTGAGAAAGTTGAATTTTCAGTGAATAGTAAAAATACAGTTTTAGGGTTTCGGTATGTTTAATGACATCATAACTATGTCATGATGATGTCATGATATATTTTATGTGTTGGCCGACCAAAGGTGATGAATTATTGTATTGGGGCCTCATGTGGCCTAACTCCATGGTAAATTCCATGGGAGAGCACATGGTTTTGAGAAAAGCACTTGTGAGGTGTCCCTTGGCCATTAATGCCTTTTCCCCTCACTTTCCCTATAAATACCAAGACCTCCTCTCATCCATTCGACTCCAAAACCAGCCTCGACGAAGTTCTGGTCTCCTTACCTCCCAAGTATTCCTCCCAAGGTGCCCCAAATCCCTCAAGGTCCAAACCTTTGAGTTTTAAGAGTTACATTTTAAAGTAAGTGATCCAACCTCTCTCTTTCTTTTCAAGTAATCTCATTTATGTCATTTCTTTTATACTCCATGTTCATATGTTTGAGGATGTTCTTCTATATTCATATTACTTCCCTTTTCATGTTCATATGATGAGAGACCCCATCTTTCTCTCATAAATTCGTTTTATGAATGTTTAAGTGACGCCGTTAGGCTGCCGAATTTTTAAGGGGATTCTTTCACCCTTCTCATTCTTTTCAAAATTCTACTTTCATGTCAGGTCTTTCAAGTTCTTTTTTTATTATGTTGGGGTATGATCTATATATCTATCATACTGAACTCTTATGTTCACATTATGAGAGATCATATTTTATCTTTTCAAATAATTTTGTTGAAGTTTAAGTGACGCTGTTAGGCTGCCGAATTTTCATAAGAGAAATCTAATTTTTGTCTTCCTTCCATGTTTTCCATTTCAAATGTTATGTCCTTAAAATTTCATTACCATGTTCATATATCCTTATTATTCTGTCCCTATACTGTTTTATGGGTAATTTATGAATTTTTGACCCATGTCCCCTCTCCATTCAATGTTTTCTAAATCCCCGAAACATAGCCGTTATGCTGCAGAATTTTCATCTCAAAATGCCTCTCTCTTTTCTCAAAATTATTTTATGTTATAAAGTGAATACTCAAATCTCTTATTTATACAAGGGTATTCACATATATATCAAAATTTTCTATTTTAAATTCAGGTATTTACATACATGAGACTCGCTTTCCCTTTCCGTGGGTTTAAAGTCACATTAAGATCATGTCTTTAAAGCAGTTTTTAAAACGTTATGATTATGAAATGAAACCCATTTATTATATTCTATATGGGTTATTTATGAGATTTTTGATGATGATATATGTGTCTCACATGATAATAAATGAAAATTTAAGGGTGCGCTCTGATAGCGCTCCAATGCATTGGGTAATGATGTAACCACTAGAGATTACAATTTTCACGATATCTTGGTGAATAACCTTGGTAATTTTCAAATGACACCATTGGGATGTACCTTGGTGATATGTTCATGATTTTATATGTTAAATGATGTAGCCACATCTTCAAGTTATGAAAAATGTTATTTTTATTATGATATATCTCATGATTTCTTTCTCATTCCTTAAAGATCTTTTCATGACCTTATTGAAGTATCTCAAGTTCACATGTAAAATGTTTCTCTTGTTTCCCTTACTGATCCTTCTGCTCACCCTTTCTCTTGATGTATGTCCCCAGGTTATGAGATGTAGTAATGAACCTAGGATTAACATAAGGATAAGCCTTTCAAGTGTTTAATAATAATTTTTTTGTTTCATGTATTAAGTTTTTGGTTTCCACGACACTAAACCTTAAAGATCCTCAGTTTTGTATAATGTAATGAAGGATTATGTGATAAAAAGGCGGGATTCTATACCATTTGACACTAAGAACCTCAAGGATCCTCTAAAACAATTTTTGGGTGATCTCCCTCAATATTAAAACCATTGTTTGACACATAAGAAAATGATTGATCTTGTGTTCTTCATCTGTTGGGTTATTTTTCACTCAAGATCATTTCCCTTCACTTATCCATAATCAAAACCAATTAGATACATGATTAATTGATTATATTTAATAGTTATGGAATGGTTTAAAATGTTATTCAGTAATATTTGAGAGAATCATCACTTGGATTTATGGAATTTTTATTTGAACAACCTTTGGACCAAGATCGTTGTCAGTATTAGATCTTCTTAGATATGTTTGTCCATGACCAACCATTAGTGTGTATTTTCTTCGGATCTTTTATCCTGTGGTTATAAATTGAACTAAATCAATTTTTACTATATGTTTTAGAGGTTTTTTTGACCCAAATGGTGTACCTAGCCCTTTATTTTTGTTATTGCACTTTAGGTTGGAAACCCTTGACTTTAGCACATGATTTCTTTGGGGTTTTGGCCTATTTGTTGGAATTTGTTTATATCCCAATAAGATTTATCATTGATGATTTATCTAATAATGTGTGTTCGTGTAGCCATTTTGGGACTAATTATTAATGTTTTATCACATTTTGATTGTTATGAATTTTGATTATTTCATGATATGACATTATATTAATCTACCATGGGTTTCTTGTAGCTTATGTAATGTTCTCTATCATACACTATTGATCATGTAGGTCATCCCTATTTAGAAAATACACAAAGATGGACGTGTAAGATATTGGACCACATTTACATGATCTATCCTAACTGGAGGGATGCATCACACTTGTTTTACGACTATATCATTGAGGGGTATGGGTTAGGAGGATAACAGATGTTTCTTCTAGCATAGTTCCGAAGATGGTTGAGCCAATCTTCGAGGACCTATTATATGTTTTTTACTTGTGTGATATATTTATGTTTATATCAATACCATCTTTACTTTATTGGAATTAAATTTTATATCATATGTATCAATGTTAAGGGACATTTTTGGTGTCCTACTGAATCTTATACTCACACCCTTCTCAAGAATTTTAGTAAAATTGTAGATTTCTTGACCAAGTATCTGATAAAGGTTAAGGGACCAATGATGGATGGTTAAACTATTTAGTAGGAGGATATAAATTATATTGTATGAATCTCTAATGGGATATTTTTACTTTTATTTATAGCTTGGCGTACATGGGATAAATTTATATAGTTTTTTATATATATGACATTCCCTATTAAAACTACACCAGTTGTTATTTTTGTTTTTTTGTCACTACTCTGATGGTTGTTCAATGTAATTATTATTATTTATTTATCTTATCATTCCTTTTATTATACTATGATGTTCACATAGTACTAAACCAATAGTCTCCCCATTTTGTTCATTATTCCCTCACTGCTAATCGAAAATCTCTTGTGTACAGGGAGGCATGCTAAAGTCCTGTGGAACCACTAAATCAGAATCAGAGGTTCATGTTACGGTTTTACATAATGATTTTGTTAAGAATTCCCACACTCACTTTAATATATGAGTAATAATAAATATTGTGAGGATGAAATTTATTTAAGTATGGTGAATGCCATGGGATAAGATTATAGATCCATTATAATGTATTAAATTTCCAATATATTATGGAATACTCTACAAATAATGTAAAATAACTAAACATTATTATAAAAACAATATTACTAAAGTTATAATAAACCCTAAGACAATAAGAAACTAAAAATTATTACCTTAATATGATAAACAATTATTATATTTTATTATGGAAAGATATTATCTTTAAATGTGGGTATCTTTAGATTTTTTATTTTTATTTTAAAAGAGAATTTCAAAAATTGCAGAATCTTAATTTTATAAAATAAACTTTTTTTGAATTTAGGATATCAAATTTAACTTATAATGAATTATCAATATTTTTCTAAAATATTTTTTATGTGAATATTAAAAATAACGTTTTTTCTAAAAACTCCCACTTTTATAATATAATAATTATTTAAAAGTTTAAGAAAAACTTTTGGTATTTATAAAATATTTTTATAAATTAAAAGAAAAAATTTAAAAATACTATGCTAAATTTATAAAACCCAACAATATCATTTTCAAAAATCAAGTATCATATTAAGAAAAAAAAGACAACTCTTTCTTTAATTAAATTTACAAAAGGGGAAATTAGGTATTAGATTTATTCTAATTTCAAATAGTATTATTTAAATAATATTTATATTATTAAAATTATTTGAATAAATAACATTTATACTTTTTTAATAAACCTATACTTTATTCTTAAAAAATACTTTTTCTACAAATTGGTCTTTATGTTTTATATACACTAAAAGTAAATTTTATTTTCATATATATGGAAAGTTGATTTTAAAAAATAGATCTAATATATGAGATAATCATTTTTATAATATTAAATAAGTTTCATTTTATTTTTAGGCATAAAAATTAGATTTTCAAGGGCAATTCTAATTACCATTTTAATGGTGAAAATGTATCTTTGGAATTTTTTTAATGATGAAACATACTTTTTATCATATAATAATGTTAATATATTATAAATTATGACTCAAATATCATGTTTAAATATAAAAAATATATATTAACACTATTTTAAAGGTCAATTAACACTAATTTAATGCTCAACAAACCCTAAATAATATTAACAACACTTAATGATGAAAAAAACCTTTTTTAAAAATTGAAAATTTCTATATATAATCTATTTTAATTAAATAAAAAATTAATCTATTATATATAATTTTTATTGGATTAAATTGAAATTAAATTTAGAGTTAAAATGGATTAACATTTATATTTAACAAGGTATAAAATTACGTTGTTTAAAACATGTTTGCATAGTAAACCTTAATTTTGGTTAATGGTTAAATATAAAAATAAAATCATTAAATCACTCATAAAGTTTTTCGAAATGAATGGATGAGATAGATCTAAAAAATTTCATTTCCCACACCCCATATTTTTCCACTTTAGTTCCATTGAATGATGAATAGTTTCATTGAATTATTGAAAAATGCAGAGTGTTTCCAAACGATCCCTTTTCTTCTCTTATAAAAGGATACCAGTCCCCCACCCTTAAAAGTTACACTTAACCTTAAATTTCAACCTTTAAACATTACAAATTTTCTTCCACTACAACATAATCTAACTTCTTAAATCATTTGGTTACACTAATTTATCCTAATCCAATCAATTTCATAGAGTATTGGAAAGAATAAATAGGAATTCAATATACGTATTATCTCTTTCATATGTTTTTCATCTTAATATTACAATTAAAAATATATTATCACCGTTATAATATTATGAGTTCAATATAATTATCATAATAATATTCTATTATTTTAGGGAACAACCATCATTTACATATTTCTATACACTTAGAAAAAAAAGTCACATCAATCATACTTGTGTACAGATTACCACCGCCACATAGTACCATTTTTATTTTTCATATACCTTCGTATTATGTATAAAAAAATCATAAAATATGGTAAAATGTAAATAAAATCATTATTACTTAGTTTTAATAATATTATGTGAATGTAATCACCTTTTTAACGATACTCACCCATAAAGTTAATACATGTTCAATTTTGGGTCTATTTATCCACCTACATCAACGACACTCTAGAAAATTATCAAGGATGACTATGGGACCATAAATAAGAATATTATCACAATATAATAAAAAATTAATTATTTATATATGTTTCTTCAAATATTAAATTAATTATTTAACTTATTATTAAAGTATCATCTTCATTCTCTAAAATCCTCGAAATAAGCCAACATCAATTCCATTTCCAACTACCATAACTAAAACACTAATGGGATGATATAAGATCATTATAAATAAATATAAGTTATATATTGAAGTATTTTATTTTATATATCAATGGTTAACTTGTTATAAAAAATGGGTAATAATATCAACATTATAAAACATGCGCAAACAGTTAATGTTTTTAAAACCCAAGGGTTGAAATAAGATTTAACTAACAAATATACCTATAGTAAATAATTATAAATGAGGGATATAAAAGTTAAAAAATAAGAATAAGTTTTTAAAATATATTATTAAGGAATAAATTTTTTTTTACTTGATTATATAGTTCCATAATGTAAGAAAGGAAAAAAGGTAATGGAATTTCTTCTTAATTTCTCTTAATAGAGACATGTTTTATTATTATGAACAAATTTATTATCACTATGGTTTATATACTACCAAAAAATGTATTTTTTGAATAATAAAATTTTAAATTAAAGTTATTTATAGAGTAAGTTGATTTTAATTCTTTCAATGACTTTTAATTCAAAAAATCACTAAATCCGTAAGTGATTTTCACCTCAAATTCCTTTTTTGAATCATTTTTGTATTATTAATATTATTTATTCTAAGTAGTGTATACAATAACTAATTGATATTTTTTAGCATTAAAAAAGTATATTCATGATACATTATGGTAAATTTTAATTTTTATCTCATTTATTAATTTTTTATTTGAGATTCACTCTAACAATAAGGTTTCCTTTACAAAAAACATTTTAAAATCGAGACCTGCCAAAATATGATAACCCATCTGGTGAATTTCTATATAATTTCATTCTAGGATCAAAATATTTTTCTTATTATTTGGTAATCCTTGGTGATATTTTTATTCTCTTTATATTATTTTAAATAAGATGTATTATAATATTTTAATGTGATGTGATTTTCATTAAAAGTATTTTAAAAGGGAATTCATTTTATGCTAAAATCCAATTTTTTAAAATAACTTTATCTATTTTTGAAATTAAAAAAGTTAATTATAAACTACCTTTACCTTATTTTAAAATTATTTAAATGAAAATCACTTAATATTTTCCTTAAGGTCTATTTTTGACAAAGGTAATCTATTTTTCAGTTTTCGTGTCAACATGTCTTCCCACCCTCTCTGTTATTTTATTTAAAAATTACTCTCTAAACGTTATCACTTTTTAAAAGAAATTATTTCTCAATTATTTTTAGAAAATAATTATTTTAATATTAATTCAAAATATAAGGATATTTCATATTTCCAAAGTGAGTTAATTTATATACCTCTTCAAAAATGTTTTTCATCTATGACAACACCCCTTCAAATGCCATATATATTATTGCAGATATTCATCAAATAAAACCATCAAATTTATAACTCTATATGGATTATGTATTTATCTTCTCTATCTAGAGAATGATACATTACTACCTTTATCATGGACAAAATTCTTTGGTGTATAATATTTAATTCATTAAATTCCTTTACTTTGTGATTTCCTTATATTAATTCATCTTCGTGAAATCTATACACCTGAATTTCCTACATGAATTTATTTGGAGAAGATATTGAATTAACCCTATTACATTTAACTAAATATTGTAAATATGATATTCTTTATTATATTTATTGAATGGTATTTACCTTGAATGTTACTTGATGTCATTGGATACCTAATTATTTTCCATGGGTTTATCATGTTATTATTATTGATGGAATTACTAATGATTTTCTTATGTTAATATATAGGAATCCCATTTTCATTACATAGGATATTTATGTTTTGTGGAATGAAACCAATTTTTTTCCAGGAGATATTTAATATTTAAAAGTAAATGATTTTAATTATGAATGTTTTATGAAATTCATTTTATTTTCATGTGTTCGTTATGATGTGATAACTGATTAATTTCATGTGGTACTCATGAGTATAGATGATTAAAGGTGGGGTCCTATGTCACCCTCCAATACATTAGTTTAATTTTTATATCTCGCGAGATAAGTATTAAAAAGTATATTTTAGATTCTCATAAGAATGGGTAATAATGGAGTAGCTCATTAAAGTAATATTCCATATACTAATGTTTTTTCTAAAGTTGAAATATGTTTCATAGTTTTATGCTTATTCTCATGACTATGTTATGTTCTTATGGATCATATTTATTGACTCACTCTTTCTATTCATTTCTTATATTATGTCAAGAATTATTCTAGGATTTATGGCCTTATCTTTATTAGGTAAGATTTTATTTTTTATCTTGATTAAAATATATACTCATATTATGATCACTTATGATCCTTGGTTGGTATCACTTATGTTTACCCTTACTGAGCATCTGAGCTCATATTTTTTTGTGTTTCCATTTCCCCATGTTATAAAGAAAAGTAATACGTATGATATTTCTAGATGGATCTCTTATGAAAATAATTTATGGGGGATGTTTAAGACTTGTTATGTATTAAGTTATTTCTCTAATAGTGTAAAGAAAAAAATTTAATTAGTTGTAAAATATGAGAGTTTAGTTTGTTAATATTTTATCTTAATCCTCTAAAACACTAAACCGAAAATGTCTTGGTATTTTTTTTGCAATGAGATATTTTTTAAGCAATGTAATTACAAGATGATTAAGTCTAGGCCATCATAGCCCAGGCCTGCATTCCTAGTTCTTATTCTAATAGAACATAATTTTTCTAATTAAAAATGATACCATATGTGATCATGCAGAAAAAACATGAAAAACATTCACATTAATGTTACATCTCACAACAATATCACAAAACCTAAAGAAACTTTTAGTGTATTTTTTTGAGGAATGGATACATAATAAATTTTTTTATAACACTTGTGATCAATTCCCATTGATTTAACTCCTCTCAACTACATTATATTCTTCGCACTAGTTAGACTTTACTTCATAACCTCCGTTAAGGAAAACATAATAAATGGGTGATTTGAAATGTTCCGTAAGGGAAAAAATATCAATATATCATCAAGGGTTAGATCATATGAAAATGATAAAACATGTTCAATGGATAAATTTATTATTTAAAAAAACATGGAATAATAGGTGTTGTATACAAGACATGATCAAAGTACATGTAATCTAAAATGAATAAACATATACTAATGAAAAAGTGCATGGAATCATGAGACATTAAACATGATTAAAATAGAATAATTATGGTAATAAGATTATGAAATATTAGTGTGTAATAAGAATTTTATTGATAATATTATGTCAAGGATACCCACTAAGGTATTCATTATATACTTATATTGGGATAGACAAACATATACATTCTTTGTCTTGGTATAGTACTCTTGGGTACATTTGGTTTTAGGATAAACCCTCCCATGTACCCCTTTAACTTGTAATTAATCCTACCATATGCACCTTTGAATGGGTTAAATCATATCATGATCCCTTAATCTAGGGATAAATCCTCTTGTGTACCCTTTTTCTTAGTATAAATCCCCCCATGTATCATTTGGATTGGGATAAATCTTATGAGGAACCCTTTTGATGTAATTAGATATAAATATCACCAATGAATTGATGGGAGATATAGGATTCCACCCAAAATTTATCCATACATGTGTGTGCCACAAGAATACAATTTTTGTTTCATATTATTGAGAATGCATAGAAGGAAAAATGGTTTTCATAACATTTCAAGATGGTATCCCCAAAATTGATCTCAATAATGTGAATAGTTCATACACAAAATTCAATCTCCCAATAAAGTGTTCCAAAAAAAGTTTATAGGGTGATTCATCAAGAATAATAATAAACGATATAAAGACATTAGATATAAATTGTAAGATTATGATGCAATTTAAAAAGAGTGTCTATAATTATATTATATTATTGGTGTAAAATAGGGAGTTACAGTCACTACAAAATGTAATTTTTATATACGTGAGGTGAAATTTTTGAAAAAGCATTACTATTAAAAGAAACATTCAATAGAGATACTTAAAAAATATTTAAAGGTTTTAATATGTGATATAAAAACACTTTGAAAACATTTCCTTCTTATAAATTGTCTTTTGTAATAGATCATATAGAATGACCCAAGGGATTTAAAATGGTTAAGTGAAATATAAAAATTTTATTTTGAAAATAGTGATTTTTTTTAATATTTTTAATTTAGTTTTTTCAAAAACAATATTCACAAATATATGTATTAACAATTCTATTTGAAAGTGGTAATAAAATATAAGAAGGTCAAATAAAAAACAAAAAAATAGGGTTTCCAAATATAAAGTTGAACATTAGAAAGAAAAGAAAATTTGGACAAGGTAGGGATACCATGAAATTAATCAAGTAGGAATATTTTTATCAAAATTGAAATTTCCAAAAGAGATGAAAATTATATATCAAGAAATAAAATCTCAGTATGGAAGAAACCAATTATAGAATAAATAATTTTAATAATAATAATTATAACTCAAATAAAGGAGTTGAGTTTACAAAAACCCTAACAATATTGGAAACGTTTGAATTGAAGGCTATATGAAGAAATAAAATTATATGGTTATTCAAACCCAATAAATTTAATAAATATGGAAGAAGATATTCATTAGGAATTAATAAAACCATATAAAATAACTTATACTGTATAATAAAAATAATTTCATACGGGTTTAAAATTGATATTAAAAAACCCTTATGACGTTAGATACAAATGAATAAAAACCCTAGAAGGATGTGTATTGAAATGTAAAATTTAATACATAAAATAATGAGAGTATCATGATATAATATTTTAATTGTAATGTTGATACACCATTCCAAAAAAAAATCATGGTGTGAAATACAACATTGAGGGGATCATTAAAGTGGTTTTATTATTTATTCTTATCCTAAGGTTTATCATTAAAATATCTTTAAGGGTACTAGATTTTATATTTGATGAAATTTTATAGAATTATAATTTCATTCTAGGGGAGTATTAGTAATGGTTCTTGTAGATTAAATTAGTGACTTACATGTTTAATCTATTTTTAACAAACAAATTATGATATATTAGTTAATGAGTTTCAATATTAATTTTACCATTATTGAAAAAAAAATTAAATAAAATTTTACTTATTTATGTCATATATAATCAGTAATAATATTCTTATATTCACCCATAACACAATTTTATAGCATTATCCATGTAGTTTTTTAGAACAACTCAGACATGAACATGCCATAATTAATGGATGATTATGATTTTGAAAGTGGTTTTATGTAGAATAATATAATTATTATAGACAAAAAATAATATTATTAAGAAAATTTTAAGGTGTTGAATAATATTTTAATATTGATTAAAAAATAAAATAAAATTTAGAAACGAGACATGTTACTTTGTGAAGGTCGAAATATGTACAACACAAGATTGATTTTTTGATTTGTCAACCAACTATAGGTAAATAAAGTGGACTATAAATATAATATTGGAAATAATAATTATATCACATCACTAACATTTATTCTTCAACTTTATACAAATAATTAGTTAATATATATGGGTGTTAAAAAAAATTTGTCGATTTATGGAGGCAGTATACCACAAAACACACGAACAACTACTTTATTTTTCATAATAAAAAATTGAAATTGGTTAATAGTTATCAAACTATCATAATAAAAAAATTCTGAAAAAATTAGGATTTCATTCTTTATAAATTTTAATTTTTTTGAAAGAGAGAAAGAAAGGGAAAAATTTAGGGAAAAAATATGATATTAAAGACATGGGATTTTCCTTGGAAATATCCTTTGCAGTCGAGGTTTTAGGATAATTTATAATTAATAGGTTCTAAATAAAAAGTATATTAATATGTGGAAATAATAATTTTATAGTTTCAAAAGAACACCACATTTTTATGGTGGTCTTGAATTCATGGTGAGAGGACCCTTTTATAAGTGAGCAGAATTGGTTTTTTATAGTTATAATCACTTAATATAAAGGAAGAAATTGTAAAACATTTCAACTTGATAATAAAATAGAAAATAATTATGCGGGCGTATATATATGGTCAATAATTTCAAAACCAATAATTTTCCAAAATGTTTGAAACAATTTTTATGTATTTTATTCTTAGTTTTTTCACATTTACTTTTTCTTGGTTTTACTATAGTAGCTAAGTTTTAATTATTTAGTTTAATTTTAATCTAAAAAATTAATATGAAGTTTATTACATAATTTGGGACTAATTATTCCATATATTATATCTATTTTATCATATAAAATTTATATGTGTAATAAAAATAAATTTTAACATTAGAAAATGTAACAATTAAAAATTGATTTTTAGAAAAAGTGTATTATTAAGATTAAAATATATTTGTATGATAAAATAATAAATATATTTTATTTACATGGTAGAAATTGTTTTATTATAAATAATAATTATTTTCCCTTTAAATTCAATCGAAAACATATTTTTTCATAAATAAAACTTAATATAATGATTTTAAAAAAATAATTTCTTTAATTGGAAAACATTACTTAAGTTGTTAAAAATAGGTTCTTTAAACTCATAATAGTATTTAGAAATAGTTTTACTCATTGATACGTATTTGAATAAAAAATATAATTTATAAGTTTTATGTAATCCCTTCTACTTGATATAATCATAAACTCTATGATTTTAGTTAAAAAGTATTTTTTTTACTATTCACTTAAAATCATTTATTTCAAAAACTTCCAAAGAATTCACCATAGGATAATATTGTTATTATTAGAAAAAATATATTTCTATAAAATTCACAATATATAATTCACAAGTTTAACATTAAAATATAATCATAACGTATGTGGAAATATATTTTCTTACAAGAAATAATATTTTTTATTTATTCACTATTCTTCTTAAATTAGTGCTAAAAATATAACATTAATAAAAAAAACATCCATTTAAGAAAATAAAATTTCAGTATATAATGATTTTATTAGAATCATAGGTACACTTGTTTAAATATTATTAAAAATCATTATTTATTTTATAATTTAGATATTCCTAATGAAAATCATCGAAACCATAATGGTTTATTATGGGGGTCTAAATGTTTCATAATCATCCAAGTTGGGAGCACTATTTTTTAACATCTTCCAATAGGTTTTTTTGATGGAATTAAAAATACCCAGGGGTTTCCTTGTTCAAAATGTTTTATGAAACCTCATTAAAATGTAAGGCAGCTGTTGGGAAATGGTCCAATAATTCTTAGGGACTCACATTGATTGAGATGATGGAAGGTCAGGATCATCACTCCCTTTTGGGGGGAATTATTACCCCCTTTAAGACTCTTTTAAATATTTAAGACAAATTCACAAATCCTTCACTAATTGCAATGTATAACATGGTTCACCCTTGGGTTACCAATTATTTATAAGAATGCATGAACTATAAGATCAGTTGTATGTATATGAATTTCTTAATCATTCGAGATCTCTGCATGTATATGACAATATCCATCGATGGTATATTTTATCATATAGTTTAAGTATCCTTAGGTTGTTTATTATTACGATTTTTGTTTTAAGCCATCTAGATGGGTGATCTAGAATTTATTGTCATCTAGGGTGTTTAGAGTTGTTTTGATGTTGGGATCGAGACCATAAAATGGGTTTCCTATGTATCCTTGTGAAGGGAATCAGAACCCTTGTAGTTTGGTACCACTTAATAGGACACATAACATCTTTTAAGGTCATGTGATAGGGACCAAACTATGTATTTTATCATCAATTTGAGAGGATGTCTGGGAAAAATATTCCCAGTTAATGGATGGTGTGAGACATACATCGAAGTAACACCTGGAACCTGGAAAGTATGTAAGATCCAAGGTGGTATGTGTCCCAACTGGGAACATGGACTAGAGGATATTATGGTTCTTGGGGTCTTGTGTGCGGACCTCATGGAGGCTTCTTATGTATCCTAGTTGGATGGGAATAAAACAACACATCGGTTGGTTAAAGTTGGGGCTTACACCTAATGAATAGTCCCTTTTATGATTTGTATCGCAGGCGATATGGTCGTTTGATAATGATCAGTGTTTTGAGGAGCCATGCTTATAGAGGCCCTCTAGAGGTTTGTCTTGTAGGGGATATGACCATTTGAGATGTATACATCACTCAGATGACCCACACCTATGGAATCCCTCTAAATAAAGGTGAGATAAATATCTAAAAAAGTATTCTCTACCGAGAAATGCCGCAGATCATACTGATGTCATGACTATTAGTATCCTATAAGACTACATGAGTCATGATCTGTGTGAGAAACCAGAAGAATTTGAAGATATAAAAAACCACACAATCTCTTTCATCTGCTGGTGCATGAGGCCAAGGTTATGAAAGAAGAAGAAAGGGATTTGATATTCCCATCTAGTCCCTTGTTTTCATAATCATGATAGTCACATCTGACTACCCATCTAGCTATGACCCATTAGAAGGGAAAGGGTATTAATCAAGCTGGGTTTCCCTATTTTTGTATCCATATATGATAAGAGGATAATACATTAACACTCAAAGGTAAAATAAGGCGTGATCACCTCCCTTACCATCTGAAATAGTAGGTCTCTAGTTTTAGAGATGATGATGGAAGGGCATGGACCTTGCCCTTGTGTCTATGAGATGATAAGGGGACAAAAAACCCATATACCTTGTGTTTGATAATGGTATATCCCTTTCACTTCCCATAAGGTTATAATACTCATTAATAAAGGGATGAGTAACTATATACACTGTGAGGACCCTACCTGTGATGTAGTGACAGTTTATGACACCTCTTACCGAAGGAATGAATAAGTGAATGGGAGACACAACTATGTATATTTCACCATGGTTGTGCTCGTTTTTAGGCTTTGGTGGAGGATTTAATTTGGTCTCCATAAGATAGAATTACTATGGAAAATAGGTTCCTTTTCATTGGTGGAATGAAAATGAGGCTCTGAAAGAGGCCCATGGAGGTGAAGGTAGGGTGAGCCGAAGTTAGATTTTTTAGGTATATGCTAGCTGATATGAATTCATATCACACATGGAAGACCTAGGAGAGATTATGAGGTCTATTTGAGATGAAAACCTTGGGATAAAACAACTAGTTGAAACCTCACTCTAGGATCAAAGGGTATCGTTAGGTTTTTGTGGATGACTAGAAGTTAAGTCCCAGGATTAAGAATGATATTTCCCCCAAGTGTTCATGTCTTAGAGGAGTTGGTTTGTGCAATTTATCTTGTGTTTATAACGCGAAGGAAACTTTAATCTTAATAAACCTATCAATTAAATCTTATTTTGAGGATTATAACACTACCTAAATGTTTTTGAAGGTCTGTGAGAAGATCAAGGGAGAGAAGAGCTTTTATCATTCACAAGATTTTTTAGTTGTTCAAATGGGGAGCCATAGTGTCCTATTTATAAACAATTTCAGGACCCTAGGTGAGGGATATGGTTTCCAAAAGTGATTTTCACTAGTGTACATGTAGGTATGGCCTTCAAAGTTTTCTTTGGCATGATTTCTTGGACCTTCATGGTGTCACTAGAATGATTGATAGGCCAGTGTGATGATAGTGATCTGGGCCCTGAGTGATGTGTCTTTAGAAAAGTTCACAACCTTTGTACTTCTCTACTAATATATTTTTGGAATTATTCCCCTTTGGAAATTATTTATTTAAAAAAAGAGTGTCACTAAAATCACCCCCTTAGAATTAGATCTGATCCAAATAAGAGGGTATGGTCACGATGTAGAGGGAAAAGGAAGTTGGTAGATTCTTTATTCTTTATCCTCTATGGGGGTTTTCACCTTTATGCTTATGGATCGAAAAACATGGTGACTTTAATTTCATGCAAGGGAGAAATTGAGTTATAGATTCATTTAGGTATGTCACACTGGGGGATCCTATAGTTTAATCACATAGAGGTTTCATACGCAAACCCTGCATAGGGGTCCTTATCTCTATAAGTAGATTTGAGGCCCTGATGGTTCTTCCTTCCACTATTGCTTTCTTGTTATCGCCACACTAGTGGTCCATTTATGTTAGACTTCCTAATCAAGTTTCATATGTGCAAACCATGTATTTAATTATTTTTGTGACAAATGTGCCCAGGATAGTTCCATGCATGAGGTCACATGAGCGTGTGACCTAACCAATGTCACGTTAGTAGGTGACCTGCATGAGGTAACCTAACCAAGTGACCTAAACAAGTTCATTCCTTTTCCAATTTTTTGAATTTTTTAATTTTCTTCCAAAACCAAGGTTTATCCCTAATGAAATATTTGTAATTCATTAAAAATTCCCAATTCCCAATCAAAAGTATAAAGTATCTGATGAACAAGCTAGTCATCATATCAAGGAGATAGTTATCATCATCCTACCTGATTAGTATCATGTATGCAACACTATACTACCAAACATGGATAATAACATGATGAATGACCATCATGAATATCTAGAGTGTAAATATCTGTTACTATACAACCACATACTTTTGAAGGACATCTCAATCCCAAACCTATGGAACTATGTATATCTCTGCTGGTTCCAAGACTACAAGAACTTCACCTCTTTAAAAATCTCATCCACGAGCACATACATCAATGTGGGACCCTCATCCATAGTCATTTTCCTACATCACAATATCTGTACCACAAATTTGGAACCTTATACCCCTGATTTAACGCTTAATTTATACTCTTTCATCTTTCATGATTCCAAGATATATCAATCAAAAGGCTAGATGAAAGACTCAAAACTCTATTCAGGTGGGGGTGTCAAACCCGGGTGGATCTGGTTATATTGGGTGTGTCAGAACTATGTTGATTTTGAGACCGATCTGATGGAAGTTGGCATATATGAGGTTGATTGGGTATCCCAGACATATGTATACAATAATCGAGATATTTCCCCAAAATGTTGAGCTGATGGACCCCATAGTCCAATTCCTTTAATAAAATCCATGTACAATTGAACCATATACTATGAGAGATCAACAAGATATATAAATATTCCAAACTCTAGAAATATGTATGCTGGCTTAATCCCAACAATATTGACCTAATTTGATGCATAAAAACACCTATTCTAGCCAATGAGCTATTAGAGATATGTTGTGATATCATGACTGAACACCCCTACTAAGGGGGGCATTCATTTTAGAATCTTGTATGAATGCTTTTTATTGAAAAGTGTGGAGTTTCCCACATGAAAATGTACCATGGGATATCTCACAATGGATTATTAGGAAAATTTCGGTAAATTAGGGCCCATATTGGGGAAGGTTGAGTACAACCAGTGGGGTACACAATAAAATTTAACATGCCCATCATGATGTGTCTCATAGGAATCTTAGAACTGAGGCTATGAATCTACATGATTCGAATATACAACTCAGATGGGGTCACAGGTTGGGAAAATTCTTTATAGTAGAAAAGCTATCATCGGGTAAGCATATAGGGTTACACACCCTAATCCTCATGAAGATTCATTAGTGCTTGTTGCATGTCCATGGAGGGAAGACCCATTTAGAATTGTAGGGTCACTCCAAGTATTATTTTGAGTGATTTCATAGCACTTCTCACCTTATTCCATGTTGATCAGAATCAAAGTTCCTAGGGGATGATTCTTGACCACTAGTTCTGATCATTTATGCTATCCAAAACCTATCTATAAAGCATGGATAATCATTGATAATATTGAATATAATTAAAATGTTAAATTTATTTCCATATGGAGATTGGGTCACTGGGAAATACACTAATTATTGTAAATCCAGTGATGAACTATGGTCATATATTTCCATCTTTAGGGATGGTGTTCTGGTGGACCAAATTGATGGGGATATTATATGGGAGGCTTATGCTCCATATAGATTTTTATTCCAATTCAAGTGCCTAAAAATAACTACATCCCCTCATGTGCACATTCGATTAGAGTGGCACCGAATGGCAATTTGATAAATCTAGATTCCCACAACACTGGAGGTGACTCAATTAGTTATTAATCTACATATAATGAGTGAATCTACTAGGTTGAGCTCTTGGTATGTTGAGGGTTTTATTTCAGCATATCCCTAAGGGGTGTTGACGATTATAATTCTCCAATCCAGAGCTATAATGACTAGTGGGTGGGGGAATCATGGTATAAAGGCTTTGGTTGTTACATAGAGTGATAATGATGAATCCTCAAGATCACCCAAATGAACCCACGCATGTTTTAGTCCCCGTTCATGGTCAAATTGGACACTCTAGTTGAGACTAAGCCTAGACAGACTGACCATTACCGCCAAGGGGAAATACAGGCTCCAGTTTCCCACCATTCAACTGAAATGGATAGATCTAGTAATCCCATAAAATGAAGTGTTATTAGGTATTCTTTACAATAGGATGGAATAAAATTGATTTTTGTGTGGATGAGGTGGTTTTAACTTAGTATGGAAGGATTTCTAATTCTAAAGTCATATGGTCCCTACTTTGTGTCGAGTTGAGGATTCCATATATTGGGGATATGTGTGCCCCATCTAACCTCCACTTTGAAGCTGACCCTCTCAAGGTAGAAATATATATCGTAGATCTAGATATTCACAATTACACCACCGATGATAAAATCCAATCCACAAACTGGGTAATGGGAATGTAGGAATGGGGGACCACTGATGGGGTTGGCGAGATATCCAGTAATGAATGGGAAGACTTTTTCAATCCTTTGGATAAAATTTTAACCTCTCATTTTTCCATATTCATCCTGTTATTATTTATATTGAGAAAAAAATTATTAATGAAGAATGGATGACCTTCATTTGTAGAGGGTGGAAGGAGTATCTATTAAGATCACATTTTCAAACTATGGCTCGAAAAGATCCCTCACTGTGGATGATGAATGAGATCCCAAATTTGGGGATCTATCCTTAGGCCAGAGGATGATGGAGGAGTATATAGTGGGAGGGTCCCCCCAACTCACACCTCCAATACCTATATTTGGGGAGCTATGTTCCATCTTTCCTTTATCGAAAGAGAAGGATAAATGGATTGTGATGTTCTTGGCCTGGTTCATCATAATTTAGAGTGATTTTTAATTAATCCATCTATTCTTGATTTATTTATAATAAATTATTAATTATTCCCATGTGTTATTTGATCCAATCCCCTTTCCTCCCTCAACGGGATTAGAGATGACCCCCTGTAGAACCAAGGAGGGCATCTTGAATGAGGCATGAGTTCCTGCTAGCGAGTCAGTACCCTCGACGGTTGAATAATCATGGACTGAGGTCGCATCTACATCTATCACAATGGATGGGAGGAGATGTTGGTAACATACAAAATGTATCGTATGGTTTCATGTTCCAATTACTGATTTTTTTCCTTATGATAATTCAGTTTCACCGTATATACTATAGGACCCTACGCTTACCACTTTTGGTCATGTCAGTGCTCCATATGAGGATGACTTGAATATTAGATTATCCAGTGAGGGTGGTAGTGCTGATATTGATCTAGAGGTGGCTAAAAGGTTTTCACCCTCTGAATAGACATTGGATTATATTAACGATGGTTCCAATTTGGGTGCTAAGACTAGCATCTTTGACACCCTAACTATAGAGAATGCAATGAGACTTTATGAAATGTATAATGAAATTATGGACACACGTAATCAAGATATTAATATCCCATGTTCCATTGAAGTGTTTGGGGACTTTAATAGGGAATTAGATGGACGTGATTTTTCTTTTTCTTGAAATTTCAAACACATTTTAACTTCTTTTATTTGATGCGTTATATAAAATATCTAATTCCAAATTTTTTCTATGGAAAAAATTTCCATGGAATTTCATAAATAAGGCATTCAAGTCAATAATTATCCCATTCCTAAGGGGGTAATAGATGAAAAACCTGATGTGAGATATTCTCAAGGGACATCTATCCCGATTGATGGGAAAACTCAAGAGTATGTTCCTTCTCATGATCTCCATACTCAAATAAATAAAATGGGAGATGTTAGGGAGGCATTGATCCCTTAAATTAATCTACTAATTTGTGAGAATTGCTAACTATTCTAGTTATTTCATTTCCATTACTATATGTTATCCTCCTGATGTTAGTGGTGGGTTATATCAACTATCTAGTGCCATGGACAATGATTAATGAGCCTAATATGGGATATTCTATACCAATTCATATAACATTGGTAAGTAAACATGACACTATTTTGGAGGGAGCAGAGCAGGGTTCCTCATTGAGTGAGCTAATCCCAAAATTCATCTCTCTATTTGAAAGAGATTTTAAGTCAAACATGGAATCCCATGATTCCCTATGCACCACGCACCATATCATTTGGCTATATATGTGTAAGATAATTATAGAGATACCTTTTTAAGACCTTCCATTATGAATTAAGTGACTTCCAACCACGATTTACTTCTCGGGGTGTGGGGGGTTGATTATAGCATGATCCACAATGTTGTGAAGTCCATCATTTAAAAACAAGATGGGGAACACAGTTCATTGTAGGATGAGGCATAGTTGGTAGACCATTTTCAAGATCATAGGACTAATGCACAAAAAGAGGATCTCATCTATGAAAAGGAGGTATAAAAGTATTAACACCATCTAGATGATAAATATCACCAAATAGTATGCCTTCAAGAAAAATAAATTCTATATAAGAAGTGATTATCCAAATAAACCATTCCATGAAGACTGTCTGGGAAAATGAAATGATTTTATGGATATATAGAAGAAGAAATTGTTTCACGCTAAAGAGGACATCACCACAAAATTGGATAGATTTTGGAATGTTTTGTAGAGTTCTCAATCCATGGTCTAATAACTTAAGTATAACATTATAGAACATTCGAAAACTTTTATGGAGAGACCACAGCTTATAGAAGCCTTTCGGAATTAAAAACATGTATAAAAATGTTTTTTTTGTCCCTTGATCATCTATTTCACGTTTTTTTTCATCATCGTAACCATAAAAAACATTGAAAATTATTCATTTGATTGAATGTAATTTTGTAAATGTTTTAAAATTAGAAATAAAAGGATGATAGAAATCTAATTTTCCCATTTTTTTCATTGAAATAGCGAGTGTGGTTTGACTGTTTCTAGGGGAACATGACAGACCCTATAAATGTTGTTTCTTTTTTGTCATCAACATTAATTTTTCTAAATTAAATATGGAAATGAATTGGTGGTAAAGACAGGGATTCTTCATAGTCATCTCTTTGTAGGTTATTATGCTAAAAAGTTTGTTTAAATTTTATTTCATTGTTGATTTTTTTCCAAAACCATGAATATTGTAGTACTTGTGAGCTGATACTCAACTTTTACACAGGGTCCCCTATTGGTTTTTTTCAACTTAATGAGTAATATGTCTCTCTTTTGGGTATTTTATCATCTTTAAAACCAGACTAATTTTATTGGTGTTTTAGTCCAAGTATCTTTGTCCATGAGTTATGGAATGATGACCCAAGTAGGACTTGTTGGCCAAAAATATTAAATAACTTCTTAGATACCCAAAGGGAAATTTTGAGTCATGACTTATTGATTTATAATTATGAAATATGATGCGAGAAAAAAATATATGGACTGGTTTCATAACATATTTGAAAAGTGTTTTACAACAAGACGTTGTCTTTGGGGCTTAGAAAGATAGAAGAGGTCTATAAAGATGATAGATGCTCCTCTGGTTGATAGGCCCTTTTGGTGGTATACTTATCTAATTCCAATTGGGGCATGTTACTGCATAGATATAAAAAAGGTATCTTCATGAATCTTACATTCCATTACTGATGGTTGGGTAGTTTTTGAATATATGTGTTTCTCAAGACCACGAAGGGTGGTTTATTAATGGAATATTTTTGAGAATCAAGAGAGCGTCTGTATTGGCACTAATCATGAATGTGAAACCACTCCAAAAAGTTTTTGGCTTGTCTAAAGGTGGGGGGATTCTACGGAGTGTCCGACATAAGGAGTAAAGGCCCCTCCATGACAAGGGTTAATGAATTATGTAGTTTAATTTCATGTGACCAGGACATGGAACATGAAATATAGAATCTTATAGAAAGGATGTTGAGGGATATGGTTTACGGTCGTGTAGCTTTTACTAGGAGATTAATGATTTTACCTTTACTGATAAAATGTCATGTATGATCTATCATATTCAGAAATGAAGGGGTAAGGTATATAAACATTAATTTGGGAGTTTCTATATCTAAAGAGTGATACGGGAGAAGAATGTTGTTGGGCATTACTGAGATATAATAGGTTTCTCCCATGTATAACATGGGTCACCCTCGTGTTAACATTCAATTATAGTCATGCATGACCTTTAAAATCATCTGTATGTATATGAATTTCTTCATCAACATATATATATATATATATATATATATATAATTTTCCTCATTTATGGTATATTTTAGCATATAGGTTAGATATTCTTTGGTCATTTATTATTACGATGATAGATTTAATCCATTTAGTGGAGTGATTTAGAATATATTGTCATCCAAGGATTTTAGTATTATTTTGATGTTGGAATTGGGATTGTGAGATGGGCTTCCTATGTATCCTTGTGAAAGGAATCAGAACCCATGTATTTTGGTCCCAATTAATGGGACACATCATAAATTTTAAGTTCATGTGATGAGGACGAAACTATGTGGTTTAACATCATGTGGAAATGAAGTCTAGGAAGAAAATTCATAGTCAATGGATGGTGTGGGACTTAATCAAAAGCAACCCCAACAACCTAGAAGGGATGTGGGCTCCCAGGTTGTATGTTTCCCTACAGGGAATATTCACTAGAGATATTATGGTTTTTAGGGGTGTTAGGTTTGGACCTCATGCAGGATTCCTACGTATCCCATTTGTATGGGAATCACAGAACAAATAATTCAGTTAAAGTGGGGGCTTACACCTAATGAATAGGACCTTTTAGGATTTGTATTGTTGGGGATATGGTCATTTGAGAATGATCAATTTTTTGGGGAATCATGCTTATGGGGGACCTCTTGACGTTTTTGGGCGGGGACATGACCATTTGAGATGTATAAATTACTATGAGGACCCATGCCTTTGGATTCCCTCTAATGAAGGGACAAAAAAATATCTAAAAAGGATTATCTACTGAGAAATGCATTGGATCATACAGATATCATGATAGTTATTATCCTCTAAGACTATATGGGTCATGCTCATTGTGAGAAACCAGAGGAATTTTAAGATATAAAAAACCACACAATATCCTTCATTCTCTTGTGGGCGATGCCATGGCTATGGATGATGAAGAAAGGTCATTGATATTCCCATCTACTCCTTTTTTCCATAACCAAAATAGTCACATCTAACTACCCGTCTCGCTATGACCCATCATAAGGGACATGTGACTAATCTAGGAGGGATTCCCTATTATCGATTCCAGATAGGACTGTAGGATAAGAAACTAAAACTCAAAAATAAAATAAAGTGTTATCCATACCCTTTCCATCTGAAATAATAGGTCCCTTATCTCCAAGATGACAATTTACGGACATTTTCCTTAACCTTGTGTCTATAAGATGATAAAGGGAGAAAAAACCCCAAGCCCTTGTATTTGAGGAAGGAAGATCATTTCCACTTACTATAGGGTTATAATCCTCATTAATAAAGGGATTTGTAACTATACACACCCCAAGGAACCTACTCTTCATGTTGGGAAAGTGCATGACACCTCTTACTGAAGGAATGAATATGTGAATGAGATAAACATTTGTGTATCTTTCACCATAGTTGTGATGGTTTGTAAGCTTTAGTGGAAGTTTAATTTTGGTCTCCATCAGATAGAATTACCATGTAAAATAGGTTCTTTTATATTGGTGGAATAAAAATGAGGCTTGAAAGGAGGCCTACATAGGTGAAGGCTAGGTGAGACAAAGTATGATAACATAGGTGCAGGGTAGGTGATATGAAATCATCTCACACATGGAAGACCTGGGAGAGCCGATGAGATCTCTTTGGGATGAATAACTTGGGTGAAAAAACAAGATTATGCCTCACTCTATGATCCAATGGTATCCTTAGGTTTTTTTGTATGACTAGAATTTAAGGCCCCTGATTATGAATATGAATTCTCCCTAGTGTGTATGGTATAGGGGAGGTTGTTCTTGCAAGTTATCTTGTGTTAAGAAACCTATGGGAACGTTAATCTTAATAAAACTCTCAATTCACTCTTATTTCGTGGATTATAACTCTACCTAATTGTTTTGAAAGTTCTAGGAGAAGAACGTGGGAGATAATATCTTTGTGGCTTCATTGGATTTTTTCAGTTGTTCAAATTATGAGCCTTATTTTTCTATTTATAAACAATTTCATGACCCTGGGTAAAGGATACAGTTTCCACATGTGCTTTTGACTTGTCAGCATACATGTATGATATGAAAAATTAGCCTAGGCATGCTTTCTTAGACATTCATAGTGTCATTGGAACACCAGATATACCTGTATGGTGATAGTGTTTTGGGACCTGCGTGACCTGTCCTTAGAAAATTGCACTAACCATGGACTTCTTTACTAATATTTTTTTAATTATTTCCTTTTGGATATTATTGTTCTAAAAAAAGATTGTGACAAAAATACCTCCCCCTTAGGATTAGATCTGATTAGAATAATATTGTATGATTATGAGGTAGATGAAAAGGGGTGTTTGTAGATCCATCTTTCATTATCCACTATGTGTTTTTCCACTGTTATGCTTAAGGTTTGAAAAACATTGTGACTTGAATGTAATGAATGGAAGAAGTGAGAGGTAGAGTCATGTAGGTGCATCACAATGGTGGATCTTATAGGTCAATCCCATAGTGGTTTCATATGCATGCCCCACACATTGGGTCCTTATGTTTATAAGTATATCTGAGGGCCCTGATGGTTCTTCCTATTGCTATTGATTTGTTGTTGCCACCAAACTAGTGATCCATTATTGTTAGCCAGCCTATTGAAGTTTCAACTATGCAGACTATGTATTCAATTATTTTTCCAGTGCATACACCTGGGAGAGTTCCTTGCATGAGGTCACCTGAGCATGTGAGCTAAGAAAGCTCACCTTAGCAGGGGACCTTCCTGAGGTCACCTGAGAATGTGACCCAGATGAGGTCACCCAAGAAAGTGACCTACACAATTCGACGAATTTTCCAATTTTTTGAATTTCATAATTTTCATTCAAAACCAAGGTTTATCCCTAATGAAATCTTGTTACTTAATATAGATTCCCAATGGACAATCAGATGGTTAATGTTTCTAATGAACAATCTAGTCATTGTATCAAGAAGATAATTGACATCGTTATGATTTCTTATTATTACATTTGAAACACTATAGTACTAAAAATGGAGAATCACCTGAAGAATAAATATCATGAATATGTAAAGAGTAACTTTCTATCACTCTACATCCATATACATTTTAAGGATGTCTTCATCCCAAATCTAAGGAACTATGTACCAAATTACTAGTTCCAAGACTATAAGAACTTCACCTCTTCCAAAATCTCATCCATGAGCACGTACATAAATATGGGATCCTCATCCATAGTTTATTTCATGAATCACAACATATGTACCATGAATTTAAAACCACCTACCTATGATTTAATGATTAATTTCTACACTTTCATCTTTCTTGATTCCATTATAGATCAATCTAAAGGATAGATATAAGACTTAGACATCCATTCGGGTGGGGGTTTTAGGCCAGAGTGGATGTGGGTATATTGGGGGTGTTAGAACTTTGTCAATTTTGAATCTAAGATGACGGAAGTCATCATATATGAGGTTGAATTGGTGTCCCATACATATTTATACAAGGATATAGATATTGTTCCAAAAATGTTGAGATGATGGCCCCCAAAATCCAGTCCCTTTCATTAGATACACTGAGAATTAAATAGAATTCAATGGGACGTCTACAAGATCTCTAAATCTTCAAAACTCAATAAATATGTATGATGAATTAATCCCAAAAAAAGTGACATTAGAAGATGCAAAGAAACACATATTCTAGCCCACGAGCTGTTAGATATATGTTCGGATATAATGAATGAATACCCCTTCTAAGGGGGGAATTCATTGTGAATCATGTATGGATTTTTTTCTATTGAAAAAGGGGGAGTTCCCTATATATAAATGTCCCATGGGATGTCCCACGATGGAGTAATGGGAAAATTCTAGTAAATTGTGGCCCATTTTGGAGAAGGTCAAGCACAACTGGTGGGGGTACGCAATCAAGTATAACATACCCACCAAGATCTGTCTTATTGGAACCTTAGAAATGTGTCTTAGCATCTACATGATTCTATTATGCGACTCAAATGGGGGCCCTAGGCCAGTAACCGTCGTTATAGTATCCAAAATAGCATCAAAAAATCATATAGGTTTAACCACCCCAATATTCAAGAATATTCATTGGTACCTACTACCTGTCCACTGAGGGAAGGAACTTTTATAATTTTAGGGTAATTCCAAGTATTTGATGGATTATAGATCATTTCTCATCTTATTCTATCTTGATATGAATCAAAGTTACTAGGGAATGATTTTGACCATCAGTTCTGGATATTTATACCATCCAAACCCTATCCCTGAAGCATTCAGAATCCTTAATATGATTGAATATACTTCTGGAGTTTAATTTCATTCTATATGAGGATCGGGCCATTGGGAATTTCACTAATGATGGTAAATCCAATGATGAACTATGATCATGTATTACCATCTTTAGGTATAGTGTTCTAGTGGACTGAATTGATGGATAGATTATATGTGAGTCATATGATCCATAAATATTTTAATTCTAATTTATGTTCCTACAAAAAGAAAAAATATCCCCACTCGTGCATATTTGAATAGAGTTTCACCCAATGGTGATTCAAAAAATCTAGATTCTTATAACAACTAAGGTGAGTTACGTATTAAATAATCTACATATAATGAGTGCATCCACTAGGTTGACCTCCTAGTATGTTGAGAATTTTATTTCATCATATCCCTAAGGGGTATTGACAGTTGAAGTTGTCCAATCCAGAGTTGTAATGACTAATGGGTGGGGGATGCATGGTAGAAAGGCTCTAGTTGTTTTATAGAGTCCTAGTGATGAGGCCTCACGATTACCCAAATGACCCCACACACGTTTTAGTCCCCATACAATGTACAAAGTTAAATTCTAGTTGAGATTCACCAAATATGTTCAGACCATCACCTCCAAGGGGAAATATATGGTCCAATTCCCCACCCTTCAATCAAAATAGAGTGATCCAGTAATCCTATGAAATTATGTAGTATTAGGTATTATTCCCAATAAGTAGAAAAAAATAGAATCTTGTATGTATGAGGTGATTCAAACTTTTCAAGGTAGGCCTTCTAAGGCCAAAGTCATATGGTCACTACTTCATGCTGAGTTGAGGATTCCATATATTGGGGATATGTGTGCCCCACCTAACCTCCACATTGATGTTGACCCTCTCGAGGTGGAAATATATATCTTTGATCTATAGATTCTCAATTACACTACCCATGATAATATCCCATCCAAAAATTGGGTAATTGACATGTTGGAATGGGGGAATAATGATGGGGTTGGTGCGATATCCCCTAATGAATTTGAGGACTTTGTCAATCCACTGGATAAAATTTTACCCTCTCTTTTTTTCCTCATTCATACTATTATTATTTAGTTTGAGAAAAAATTTATTACTAAGGAATGAGTGACCTTCATTTGTAGAGGTTTGGGGGAGAATCGATTGAGATCACATCACTGAGTTATGGACAGATAGGATCCCTTATGGAGGATGAGGATTCATATACTAAATTGGGGGAGCTATCCATATACTAGAGGATGATGGAGGTGGATATGGTGGGAGGGTCCTCTTGAATCTCACCTCCAATACCTATATTTGGGAAGGTAAGTTCCATTTTTCCTCTATTGAAAGTCAAGGAGAAATGGATGGTGAAGTTCTTGGTCTGGTTCATCATTAGTTAGGGTGAGTTTTAATAACAAAATTTAATCTTGATTTGTCCATAATAAATACTTAATTATTCTCATGTGTTATAGGATCCAATCCTCTCTACTCTCTTAAGGGGATTAGAGATGATCCCCCCTGAGAACTGAGGATGAAATCTTGAATGAGGTGTGAGTTCCTACTAGCGAGTATGGTAACTTGACAATTGAATCATCATGGACTAATGTCACATTTACTTCTATCACAATGGATGTGAGGAGATGTTGGTAACATAAAAAATGCATCATAATCTTTCATATTCCAATTATTGAATTTTATTTGTTATGATATTTCAGAATCACCATATATTCTACAGGACCTTCTGATTACCACTTCCAGTCTTAATATAGTTATAGAAGGGGATGACATGGATCTCAGATCATCTAGTGAGGGTGGCAGTGCTGATATTGATCTATAGGGAACTGAAAGGTTTTCAACCACCGAATGGACAATTGATGCAATTGACGATGGTGCTAATTTGGGTGCTAAGCCAAAAATCTCAGACCCCCTTACTAGTGAGGATTAAATGATACTTGATGTAGTGTATAATGAAATTATGGACACACATTATCATGATATTAATATCCCAGTATCCCTTGAAGATTTTGGGTACTTTAATATTTAATTGGATGGATGTGATTTTTCTCATTCTTTAGCATCCAAAAACAGTTGAACTCCTTCAATTTGATTATCAGAGATATAATTTCGCATCTTTTCCTATGGAAACATAGATAAGGAATTTAATAAATAAGGAATCCAAGACAATATTAACTCCATTGATAAGGGAGTAATATCTAAGGACCCTAAGGTGGGTGATTCTTGAGGGCCCTCCATCCCAGTTGCTGGGAAAACTAAATATGGTGTTCCTTCTCATGAGACCCCTACTCAAAGCATTTATACAGGGGATGTAAGGGAGGAATTGATTTCACAAATTAATCTACCAATGGGTGAGTATTCCTAACTATTATTTTTATTTCATTTCCATTACTATCCATTAACCTCATGATGTTAATGATGGGTTATATCTACTATATAGTTCCATCAACAACTGTGGCTAAGCCTAAGATGGGAGATTCTATTCTAATTAATATACCACTAGTAATTGAAGCTGACAATATTTTGGAGGGAGCGGATAAATGTGCCTGATTAAGCGAACTAACCCCAAAATTCATCTCTCCCTTTGAAAGAGATTTTGTGTCAAACATGGAAACACATGATTCCCTGTGCACTACACACCATATAATTATGCTAGATATGTGGAATATAATATCAAAGAAACCTTTCAAAGACCTTCTATTATGACTTCAGTGACTTCCACCCGTGATTTCTTTCTTGGGGTGTGGGCGGATTGATTACTACATGATCCTCCATGTCGTGAATTCATTCCTCTGAAAAAAAATATGGAAAACAAAGGTTATAGTATTCTAAGGCATATTTGGTATCCCCATATAAAGATCATATGACTGATGTATCCTAAGAGTATCTCAGCTTTGAAATGTATGTAGAGTATCATTATCAGTATCTAGATGAGAAATATCACCAAATGGTAAAACTTCAAGAAGAAATAAATTCTATATAAGAAGTGATTTTTGAAATACACAATTCCTTGAAGAGGTTCTTATAAAAGGAAAAGATTTTGTGGCTATAGAGAAGAATAAAATTTTTCATGCTGAAGAGGCCATCACCACACAGTTGGTTGGGTTTTGTAATGTTACAGAGATTTATCAATACAAATTCTTCTAAAGAAAGAACGACATTGTAGAACATCTATAATCTTTGATAGAGAGACCATAGCCTGTGGAAGCTTATCCACTTTAAAAACATGTATAAAAATGATTTCTTTTGTTCCTTGATCATTTGTTTCCATGTACCTGTCATCATCATAATTAGAAAAAAAATAAAAATGACTCATTTGATTTAATGTAATTGTGTTAATGTTCTAAAATTACAAAGAAAGGGATGAGAGAAGTCTATTTTTTCCCTATTCATTTCATTATATTTGAAAGTTGGGTTTGAATATTTCTAGGGTAACATGACAGACCCAATGAAAATTGTTTATTTTGTATCAAAACCATGATTTTTTTCCAATTAAAAATAAAAATTAATTAGTGGCCAAGACTTGTTTTTTCATAGTCCTCTCTTTGGGGGTTTTTAGGCTAACAAGTTGTTTTAATTTTTATTTGATTTATTATTTTTTTCCAAAACCATATAGTGTGTAAGACTAGTGAGCTGATACTTGACTTTTACAAAGGGTTCTCTTTTGGGGTTTTCAACCAAATAGGTACAATGTCTCTTTTTAGGTTATTTTAGAGGCTTTAAAACCAAACTAATGTGACTAGTGTTTTAGGCCAAGTATCATTGACCAAGAGATATGTAATGATGACCCAAGAAGAACTTTATAGCCCAAAGTGTTTCATAATTTCTTAGATTCCCAAAAATAAATTTTTAGTAATGATTTATTTTACATAAAAATATGAAATATGATGTGAGAAAAACATATAAGTATTGTACGTATAACATATTTGTAAAGTGGTTTACTGCATGATGTTGTAATTGGGGCTTATAAAGGTACAAGAGGTCTATAATGATGAAAAATTCTCCTATAGTTGATAGGACCTTTTGGTGGGAGACATATGAAAACCCAACTAGGTGTTACTACCTAGATAAAAAAGGCGTCTTTATAAATCTGACATTCCATTTTTGATGATCAGGTGGTTTTTGAATATATGTATTTCTCAAGACCACGAAGGGTGGTCTATCAATGGAATGTTTTTGAGAATGAATATAGAATCTATATTGGCTCTGACCATGAATTAAAAACCAATCCTAAAAAAGTCTTTCTTATGTAAATTGGGGGGGGGGGGATTCTGTTGGGTGTCCAACATAAGAAGTAAAGGCCCCTCCATGAAAAGTGTTAAAGAATCATGCATTTTAATGTCAAGAGACCAGGACATGGACCATGAAGTATAACATCTTATGGAAAGGATGTTGAGGTATATGGTTTAAGGTCATGTAGGTTTGACTATGTTATTAATGAATTTCCCTTTTAGTAGTAGTATGTCAAGGAAGCTCCATCATTTTTAGGATTGAATGGGGAAGGTTTGTAATCTTATGTCTGGGAGTTTCTATATCCAAAGAGTGATATAGGAGATAAATGTTGTTGGGGATTACTGAGATAGAGGAGATTTCTCCCTAGGATGAATGTACCAGTAGTTGATAGCATATTTTTTTTGGGTGAATCATGAATAACTAGACCTGTGAGTACAAATGTATAGTAAAATAACGAAATACTATTGATTAAATTCCCTTTTGGTGGGTGACTTATGAAATTCAAACTGGGGCATATTAGTGCATAGTTTGAAAAATGTTTCCTCGTGAATCAAGAATCATATCACCCATGGTAAGGGAAAGCTTATGGAGAATAAAATTTTCCAAGTAACGGATTTTGGTTTGTGGAAGGAATGTGCTCTCATATATAAGGAGCATTTTATATTAAAATTATCAAGAATGTGGATAAGGGTTTCACAATAAAAGTATAACCCATACACATTAAAAGAGAATTTTTTGATATATAAATTATATTTGGGCCCCATAAATAGGATAATGGCATCGTTATGTATCTGGTCAAAGTGTGAATCAACACACACATAGTTCTTGGAGATATTTTCCACACAGATTGAATTATTGTGCAGATATAAGTATTTTTTTGAATGTGGGATCATGATTAAGGTGAGAAACCATAACAAACCCTCTTGTGTAAATAAATATCTTAACTAGAAGAGTAGGGGTATTTTCCATATTATTGGATAGAACTAGATATAGGATCAAGGAATCACTATGTATCTATTCAAAGTGAGAATCAAGACAGATATAGTTAATGAATTGACATCATGAAAGATATTTAAGTTGTTCATTTTAATGTCATGAATGAAAGAAATATGGTCTTTATTTAATTTTTTAGTGACCAAGACCATATTAACCATTACATGAGCTGATAATCCTTAATCATGTGGGGAATACTTTACCAAAACTCTTAAGCCTAGTTGCTATATGTTTTATTTGTGAAATAATGTGTTTCAAAGTTTTATTCCATCATAGAAATGGAGATAAAGAGAAGGATATGTTTATTTTGATATTTTGTTTGATGGACCCATATATAGGATACAAGCATCACTACATATCTCATGGGATTGAGAATCATGAAATACATAGCTCACAAAAATAATGTATTTTAGTGTCATGTGGCAAGGACATCAGCCATGCATTTTAACATATTTCACTAAGGAAAAAGGTGAATCAACCTAAAAACATATTGAGGTAGGGCCCAAGAATGAAGATTTGGGAATCAGTACTTATCTTATAATGATAAGAATCAATCCTCACATAGTTCATGAATTTTAATATTAAGTAATAGAGACATTAATCCTGAAGTTTAGTGTCATGTGATAAGGATTTAGGTAACCCAATGTGGAAAAAAATTAGCTTGAAATATTACGAATATTAACTAAGAACTCAAGAAATAATATCATGAGAGGAATCCCATATTTTTTATATAAGGATTCATAATCCAATTTCCCAAGGAATCCTCTTCTTGGTACACTAGGTAAGAATACATTTTAACATCATATTACAAAGAAACTATTTTATAGTTTAATGTCATGTGAATAGGATGAAATGGTGTCTTGTAGTTTTAGGTTATGAGAGTAGAACCATATTTCATAGAAACTGTGAGGGATTTGAGGCTTACTAAAACAAGGATTCCCTAAAATACTTTAGGTGTGAAAAATGAAATTACAAACTATGGTTTTGGGGATTCATGGATTAAGCGAAGTGGTATAGGACATGAACCTAAGGAGTGACCACAGACCAATGTTCCAAAATCATGTTCCTAGAATAATGTTGTCGTGGATTACTGAGATAGTGGAGTAATCTTCCTAGTATGAATGTGCCTCTAGTTGATCAACACTTTGGTTGATGACTTATGAAATGAAGAATGTGGCATATCAATGCATAGTAAAAATGCCATTATGTAAGTGAAAATCCATTTTGGTATGTGACTTATGTATAGATTAATGGGGGTGTATTGTGCATAGTCATACAACTGTTTTCCTAGGAATTTTAATTCATATCACTAATATCCATTGAAGTCTTACGGAGACATGAAATTTGAACAACAACAAGGGGTATGATGTGTTGAAGACGTATGTCTAAGAATAAACGAATCATTTTTACTAGAATTTTCTATGGGGCATGAATCCCCCTAAAAAGATTTTTTTATATGTG
Organism: Viscum album; assembly: GCA_963277665.1. Lineage (NCBI taxonomy): Eukaryota > Viridiplantae > Streptophyta > Magnoliopsida > Santalales > Viscaceae > Viscum > Viscum album. The sequence continues at coordinate 1,083,218,109 of OY728159.1, forward strand.
GGAGAGGGATATTTATGTATCCATGATCGACACCTAAATTAGTGAACATGTGTTATGGTCTCCTATATAGTTCTCTATTTTTCAACATGATATGGGAATATATTTTATTATTCATTGATGGGCTCAAGACATAGTGTATAAGAATCACTATATATCCCATTATAGGAGAGAATCAAGTCACAAATAGTTCATTCAAGGCTCCATGTGAAGGTCTAACCTATACGTTGGGAGGGGGAAAATTTTATGCCTTTGCTGCACCTAGGATTGGAAATTTGGTAATCACTATATATCATGTGATGGATGGAATCAAGCCACATGTATTTCATAGAACATAGGTTTGGTGGGATACCATGATAAAATATTATGATTATCTCAAGCACAGACTGAACTGTTATGCAGTTTTATGTCATGCAACAATGACATCAACTATATAGATTCATGTCATGTAGTGAGGATATTGTCTTACATTTTAACGTCTTTTGACTAGGATGATAGGCCACGTGGGTTAAAATATTATATCTCATACTGTGTCATCAAGCATTTTTAGGTCGTACAATAAGGATCATATGGTGTACCTTTTATGGTCATGCATACAAGACCATGATGCTATGTAGTTTAATGTCATATGATGAGGAAGTTGGTGTCAGGTAGTTTATCATCTTGTGACATGTAAGAAATTGTTTCTTTATTACTTGAATTATTTATTGGGAAATAATGCATTAATAGGGGATTTAATGAGCTCCCCATCCATTAATTTTAGGAAATATGCTCTATTAGAGTGGTCTTGGTGTATGAAATATGGTCCCTTGCATTTTGGATTGAGATTTGGATATTAATTCCCACGTATCATCAGAGTCCTACAGACTAGTAATGTTTATCCTTGTAAGAATGAGAGGAGGTGAAATTTATTATTAAAAACCCATGCTATCGAATTTTTATGGATATTTAATTGATGAGAGGAATATAGTATTAACTCATCAATTCATTCCCATTCAACTATATGTTTTTGGGATTGATAAAATATGGATAATTGATCATAGATGGAAATGAGTAGTGAGGGAAATTGAACATCAATAGGTATCACTTCTTCTATCCCATATAAAAGATAATACATGGTTTCCAATATGATAGTGTGATTTTTTTGGTTGTCCCACAAGGAATGAAAGATCATTCCGGACTATGAATTTTTATCTTTATCCAAAATTTTGTAGAGTGTTTTTGATGCAGTCTTATTGAAGGCTTCTACCTATCCATTATCTGATGCATGATAGTGGTACAATTGGTTGGATTTGATATTATACTCATGATACAACCTCTCCAACATAGCATAACAAAAATTGGTGTTGTTGTAATTAATATTATATAAGGGACACAAAATATGGTAATGATATTGTTATTCATGAAGATTATGATGGTTTTGGTCCTCACTTCTTTGAGGATTATTTACTAGGCCCATTTGGAGAAGAAGTTTGTATCAGTTAAGATGTATTTGAATTTCTTGGTCGTGGCTTGAGGATATGACCCTATAGAATCCATTCCCCTTACAAAAAATGTATAGGAGTATTTAGTTTTGTGTTTAAACTCATAGGGTTAATTGATGAAGGCAGCATGAACCTCATAGGAAAAACAAATCATGGTGATTTTTTTACAATCATAGGTCACTAAAGGCTAAAAAATCCTTGACTATGGATTTCCTTGGAAATACTGAACAATGACTAGTGGGAACCACATGATCCATATATACTTACTTCATGAAAACAATGGCCCTCTATTCGTTAGTGAATTTGAAAAGTAATCCATCAAAACCTCAATTATAGTGTACTTTTTGGTGATTTTGTCCTTCATAAAGGGTAAATTTTATCATTCATCGTCAAATTTTTTATTTATGGATATTTCTGAAGAGAGAACTCTATTTTGGAGGAAATATAAAATAGTTATCATCCAAGCACTAGTAGGAACATCTAGTTTAGGGATGGTACTAACCTAATTAAACTCTTCTATATATACACGAAGCAATGGTGAGACCATTTGGTAGTGCAAAAATATGATGATAGTTTCATATTGGTCCAAATCTACTAGATCCATGGAATAATTTTTTAATGAATAATGCTGGGAATTATGTGATCATGGGATGTGAGTAAATGTTGGATTCGAGGGTAATTATTCAATTAAACCCTATAAATATTCAAGCTTGAGGATTTGATCCTCCTTTCTCATAGAATAATCCATGTAGATCTACTTGATTACCAACTTTGAATCACATTTCACCTTCTAGTGTTGAACTAGAATTTGAAGTGCTAATGCTATCCATATGACGAGGTCAAGATATTACACCTCATTTTTTGTAATTCTAAGAATATAAAATATGTAAAGAATGAATTTCGATGCTAGTAAGATGAGTATGCCTTCTAATCTGATTTTTGTGAGCTTGGGTATTCCATTTTATTTTCTATTGGTCTTCTAGATGCACTATCAAAATACAAATCCCATATCTGGTAGTCGTTTTGAATAGATAAGATATATTCATTGGTAAATATGGTATTTAATGAATTTTGTTCTACATATGGATGCTCTGTAGGTATGTATTTCAGATCATGAACTTTTACTACTTTTTAAGGCAGGAACTGTATGTCAAACTACTGCAATATATTCACCCACCATGCCAAATGTCTAGTCAACATAATATGATTGATGATATATTTGAGAGGTTTGTTTTGAGAGACCAAATGAATCTTGTGGTGTTGTATTTAGTGCCTCATCTTTTAAACCATGAATATTAATGCTAGAAAACTCTTCTCAATATCAGAATAATGAGCCTTTATATCGATCATGGTTTGACTGAGATAATTGAGGTTGTTTTCATTCTTGATGTAAATATTTCTCATAATGAATGAATCTAATGATTGTTCTATGAATGTCATTTATTTGATGAGTATTTTCCCCTCAATTAGAGGAATTAACTATGGTGTATTCATGATAGTTTTCTTGAGTTTATTGAATGAATCCTTATGGCCATTGATCCTTTGATATGTGACCCAATTATTCATCAAACTGGTGAAGGGAAAACACATTCCTATGAGGTTGTTTATAAAGAACTGAATATAGGAATAGTTTCCCCATAAACCCCTCAACTATTTTTGGTTTCAAGTGGTGAAATATTAAGGATTTATTTTTTATTCTCATGTTCAACTTTGATTCTATGATGGAATACGATGTTGTGAAATTTCCTTGAGGTAACACAAAAAGATCATTTAGAGTTTTTCATATTTAGGATATGTTAGCACAATTTGTTGAAAATGGACTCTAGATTATCAAATCTATTGGAAGTCTATAATTACCTAACCACCATGTCATCAATGTAATATTCAACAAACCTTCTAAAAAGCATTTTAATATTTTATTCATGTCATGTTGATATATAACACTAACATTCTTCAAGACAAAGGGCATTACCAAATAATAAAACTCTTTGAGTGGAACATAAGGTAGTGAATTATTCATCTTATTAGTCCATTCAAATTTGATTATACCCTGAATATGAATTCATTAAGTCAAGGTTATGTTATCCGGCAATAAAATCAATCAAAATATCTGTGTTTCGGACTCAAAAACCATCTTTCAGATATTGACAACCAAGATCTCTAAAGTCACCGTAGACCCTTATTTACCCATTATTATTCCAAAATGTGATTATATTGTATATATATTTTGGATAATAAACGTTCTTAATGAAATTTCCTTTTATGATCTTATAAAATTATATCTTAATTTTAGAAGTGTGAGTTGGGTAGATTGTAACACCCTGAGATTTTATGAGAAATATTTTGTTTTTATTTATTATGTTATATGCAACACCAAAGGAATCTTTCATTACACACAATAATGTCTTGGCTTTCATTACACGCAAGAGCAACCTTCCTCGATAGCTTGCATTGTACGCAATACTGAGTTTCACTAAATAATGATATGTTATTAAAATATTATATAAACTAGTCGTTATGAATAGTAATACCAACTTTTTGAAATTTTATAAATTTTATCTTTCAAAATGTAATTCATTTTTGGATTTGGAATATCGAAATTATCTTAGGGTGAATTTTTGGTATTTTTCTGAAAACATTCAATTTTTGATGAATAGTGAAAAACAATAAGTTATAGTTTAAAAACGAATTTTTATTCAAATAATTATTTATTTTATTTAAATTTATTTTAGGTAAAAATAGATACATAATAACTATATAAGTTCAATATAATTCATTGGAGTCATTTTATAATAATTTTATTGAACTTTTTACCGTCTTTTAGCCACCTCCTAAGAGAATTTGAAAATTTACATAAAACTTAATTTTACCACTTATGTGAGTGGAATTTCTAAAATACAAGAGACACAGTTAATATCAAGGAGTAAAATGTAGTTCAATAAGATAAAAATAATTTTTATTGAATAGTAACTTTTTACTTTTATTTGCCACGGTTAAAAGTAAATACGGTAATTAAGGGTAAAAATGATATTATTATTACCCTAACACATGTCCTAATTCTATTGGATAATTTTAATTCGTCCAAAAAAACCTTAGGAATAAAATATGACCATTTAGGTCCACATGGATTAGATTGGTACATTTATTATTATTTAATTCAAAGAAGAGTTAAAAGAGTTAAAATCAAAGTTTAATAAGTAAAACATATCCAATATAAGGTTATACATAAGATAAACTCGACTATAGATATTCATTTGAAAGATAAAAATATTTCCAACATAATTGTATTTTATTTATAATTTTTTTAATTTATTTATGACACAATGATGATGCAGTAATTACCATATTAATAAAATATTAACATAATTGATATTATAAATACCCAAATAAATGTAATTTGAGACTTTTAATGAATTAAACTACTTTTCTCGGTTAATATATCATATTAGGGTTGGTTATGAGATTTTTTTTGAAGTAATAATGTTGTTAAGAATTTAGAAAAAAAATACCAATTTTTGTCAAAATTGACATAAAAGAGTTTTTTTTAAAAAATATTAAATTATTTATTGATATTCTATTCATAAAAATCTAAGCATCAGCCAAAAGACTTATATAATAATATATATGAAATTAATGAACCAATTGGGATTCGATTGGTAGTTTATAGTAATTTTATTAACAATATAGTGTAAGAATACAAGAATACACACTAAAAGATAAATTATTTAACATAGAGTTAAATCTAAATGATAATGTTAAAATGGTAACCTAAACTTGTCTAAAACCTATTGGTTGAAACGATTTAGACCCATACCCACCCTAGCCACTAAATTAGTAACTTTGGAGCCATTATAAATTGAATATGAATTTATTATAAAATAATATTTTAAGTTTTTTCTTAAGGTGCACCTCACCCCTATTATAAAAGGTCACCTCCTCCCTCTCCTCCTCACACCATTTTGAGCCTTTAAGATCGGCCAAAACATGCCAATTTCTCTTCTCCACTTCCCTAGAAACATACTAGAGGTGATGGTATTCTTCAAAGACCAAATTTAGTGACCTAAGAGGAGGTTTAGAAGAGGCACATTGAAGAATAGGTAATATCCTTTACCGATCCTTTCAAAATTATTTCTTCTTCTACTTCCTCTTATTTATTGGATTAATTATAATGTTATAAAAAAAGTATCACTAATATACTAATATTTTATTATAAATATTAAACAAACCTATTTTACCTTCTATCCATCCTATGGAAAATTGAATCACTACGCGTGCGTAAGTACGGAATACCGTCTCCACACCGTGCTGTAATCTATTTTCCACCACCACCTTACTTGGATGGATATAATGGTGTAAAGAATAAATATATAGTATTATTATAACATGATACAAATTTTGAGATATTCTATCATCCTCTATAATACCATTCAATAATTATGGGAACAGTATCGTCGCTCGTGCGTACGTACAGCTTACCGTCTCCACGATGCGATGTGATTCGTTCTGACATGATCTTAATTAAACCATGATTATATAAATGAAATGAATGAATAAATATAATTTATATTATACTACTACCATTCTGTAAATGATGTTTCTATAACCTAAAAATAGGAATAAGAATTTATTCCACAAAACACGCATAAGAACATAAAGCAATAAACACCCGAATAACAAGTAGTAATGAAATATTTCTAATAAGAAGCTAAAAATATGACCATATATGATATCATAACAATGAGTATGATTCTGGAATAAGTCAATGACATTATGTAAATCATTATACAGGAGGTTCAGATACGTACAAATCATATAGGAACTAAGGTAATGGAAAATCTCACAATCTCATTTTTATCCGATATTGTTTATACTTCAGAATTTACAAGGGAATATTTATCATCCAAATCCATGTTTACTCAACATGTAATATTATTTATATCCTAATACAATTTTTTAAATCCAATTTTACCTATTTGGGAATTTTTAGTAAAAGATATGAAAGGAATCTTTTGTCGTTTTCAGTATGTCATACTTTTGACTTTTCCGGCCAAAGTATGAGAAGAATGTTTTTTTAACTTATACGGCATGAATGGATATTTATGATTTTATAGAACATTATTTCCATGAAGATTCCTTTAAAAGTTTTAAAGTTTATTTTTAATTAACTTCTTTTAGATTAAAATTTTTTGACATGTTAATAAATGAAAAATGTTTTTGAAATAGAAAGGATTTTTTCATCAAGAATGGAGTTCAATTGTTTTATCAAAATTATTTACCATCTAAGATAATATAGGGTTCAGTTTCTATCCCTATTTTTACATTGATTTTATTATGATGTGATGGAATTATTTTTACTATGTCCTTTTATCTTATAAGGATTATGTTATGAAGGCACGATGTTTAAGAATCCCATTTTTATTACATGGGTTATTCTATGATATATGATTTATGATTTAGTGGCACACATAATAATGATAAAATAATGATATGGGTGGTACCTATATCTCCCTCCAATTCATTAGGTAAATATTTATATCTCATGATATAGACATGGCTGGAACAGCAAGTTAATCTGGTTCAGTGATACAGGACTGGAACAAAGAATGAACTCAGTTCAGAAATGGACTTTTCCTCTATGATAGTATTGGAAATGAGTCTTGACTAATAAGAAATGATTTTATATGATTTTGTGTGTATGCCATAAAGTTTCATGTTTTAGGTTATGATTATTGGGATTACATTTTACTACTACGATTTAGCCCATGTTATAATATTATGATCTCTTTTGAAGGTTAAGATTTTCAAAATGTGTTCTTATGAATATGATATGATTGATATTTCCTTTGTTTACCCTTACTGAGCATTTGATCTCACCCTTTGGTATGTTTTCTTTTCCCCATGTCATCAAAAAGGGTATTAAGTATGATATTCCAAAAGGGACTCTAGATATGATGAAATAAATGGGAGACAATGTAGATACTTTATGAATCAGTTGTTTATGTTTCCCAGTTTCTAAAGAAACCATACCTATACGGTCCTATAATGGTTTTTTTATATGTTGTAATAAGTATGCTTCAATTCTGAAGTAATAATAATGTATGTAAAGTATCGGTCGTTATAGTTGGTATCAGAGGAAAGGTATAGTCAACCTTTGGATACTAGGATGTGAAAGCCTTATTAAAAACCCTAAGGATATGTATAAGCATATAAAACAATATTAGTGTTTTAGAAATGTCCATGAATAACCTATGATAAGACCCTAAGTGTGAAATTTTATTCTTGATTATGTGGTTTTCCTATTATGATTAGTGTTTCTTACACTATGCTTATTGGTTTTAGTCAATGGATGGAACATGGAGGAACCGTGTTAATGCTGAATGTGATGGGAAATGTAATGATTTTCCCCCTGAGCAACCAAACATTATGGGAGCTAGAATGAAAAATCTTTTAGCCATGCTCACACAACATTCTCAATCTACGAATCATGATGTACTTCCAAACGAGAAAAAGAAGGAGCAACATTCTATTGAATCCTTTATGACGCACTGTCCACCCTCATTCAGTGGGTCTATTGATCCATTAGTGGCAGAACAATGGATCAGTACCACTGAAAAGATATTTTCAGTTCTTCAATGTTTTGAACATGATAAATTCATCTTAGCAGTATATCATTTTCAAGGTGATTTTGACCAATGGTGGAATCTTATCAAGAATACTAGGAAAAGAGATGAAATTGATTCCATGGAATGGGATGAGTTCAAGAACATATTTTTCAATAAGTAATTCCCTCGTATTCTTCGAACAAAGATGGAGAAGGAATTTCTTGAACAAAATCAAAAGGATGATGAATCTGTTGGTACCTACGAAGAAAATTTTACAAGACTTGCAAGGTATGCTTCTAGAATTATTATCCAACATGAGAGTAAGACCGATTGATTATTTAGTGGCATAAAACCAAGTCTTTGAAGGTCGTTAGCCATAAGGGAATTCAATAGCTATGAGGAAATTTTTTGATGTGCTCTCATGGTTGAGATGGATATTGGAGTTACCCATCAGTCATATGGGTTTGATAAGAAGGGGAAAATGGAATTCAACGGGAAATATAAAGACCACACTGAAAAGAAGATGAGGTTTCCCTTAATTCTCAAAGAGTGGAAAGAAAATGGAGGGAATTGTCTTAATGTTACAAGTAAATGTTTCAAATGTTGAAAAGAAGTTCATCAGTAATTTTAATGTTACAATAATGGGAAAAATATATCTAGTGATGCGAACAAAGAAAAAGGCTACACAAAATGAACCTCCTACACTTCAATGTTACTAGTGCAAGTAAATGGGGCATTATGCTAATCAATGTCATAATCCAAGGGTTGTTGATGATGATCGATGTCAACAAACTCTTAAGGCCAAAGACAAAGGAACGTCACATGCAATTTCTATCGATGACGTGGAGTACGATAACGAAGTGGTGAAAGGTACACTTTCCATCCACTATATAGTAGAAAATGTTTAATTTGATTCTGGATCCACCCACTCTTTTATTACTGAAGAATTTTCCAAGGGTGTCACCCTACTCCTTCAATAATTAGCTGTTGAGTTAGCTGTGACAACTTTTAATGGCACAACGGTTGCATTAAAAGTTTATAATTCTTCTCCAATTGATGTTTGTGGGAATGTTTTTCTAGCAAATCTTTTGATCCTTCCTATAGTGGAATTTGATGTGATTATTGGCATAGATTTGCTTTCATTATATGGATCTCATATCAATTTCCAAATAAGGGAAGTAAAATTTCATATTCCAGATCAATCAGTGATAATCTATCGATGCAAGGATGAATATAACTTTCTAGTGGAAATTTATTTCATCTTATGGGTCTTGATTCCAAGAAATGAAGGTTATTTATCTCAAATTTTTGGAGTGAAAATCCCGATTAAGGATACACCCATTGTACGGGAGTTTGATGATGTCTTTCTAGAGGAATTTTTAGGCCTTCCACCAAATAGTGAAGTTGAGTTTTCAATAGAACTCATACCGAGTACTATGAACATTTCAAATACACCTTATAGAATGTCCCCAATTGAGTTGGAGTAATTAAAGAAGCAACTCCAAGAGAATCTTGATAAGTGATTCATATACCCTAGGGCATCACCTTAGGGAACACCTGTTTAGTTTGTTAATAAGAAAGATGGATCAATGAGACTCTTCATTGATTATCGATAACTTAACAAGATCACTATCAAGAACAAATTTCTTCTCCCATGCATTGATGACTTATTTTACCAACTATGCGGAGCTCAATACTTTTACAAGATTCATCTTCGTTTAGGGTATCATCAATTAAGGTTCAAGAAGGCGGATACACCAAAGAAGGATTTCCGTACAAGGTATGGACACTATGAATTTATAGTGATGCCATTTGGTCTTACTAATGCCCCTGCTATCTTCATGGATCTAATGAATAGAGTCTTTAGAGACTATCTTGATCAGTTTGTGGTAGTATTTATAGATGATATTATTGTCTATTCAAAGAGAAAAGAAAAAAATGAAGATCACTTGAGAATTGTATTAAAGACCCTAAGAAAGGAGAATATTTATGCCAAATTTACCAATCGTGAATTTTGGCTTCAAAAAGATTCATTTTTGGGCCACATAATCTTAAAAACGGGGATATATGTGGATCCATAAAAAACAGAGGTTATCGAAAGATGGTCGAGACCAAAAATAGTGACTGAGATCCGAATTTTTCTTTTTTTGGTTGGATATTATCGAAATTTTGTGAAAGATTTTTCACGATTATCTAATCCCCTCAATAGGTTGACTCGAAAAGGAGTTATGTTCATTTGGATGGAGGAGTGTGAAGAGAATTTAAAGTTGTTACAAATAAGGTAATCAAGTGCACCTGTGCTCACACTTCCTGGTAGTGGAGAAAGGTTTGTGATCTACAATGATGCATCCAATAAGGGATTGGGGTGTGTTATCATGAAAAAAATATGGTGATAGCATATACCTCACGAAAGTTGAAAATCCATGAGCAAAATTACCCAACACATGATTTGGAATTAGCTACGGTAATATTTTCATTAAAGATGTGGAGGCATTATCTTTATGGGGAAAGGTGTGATATTTATACTGATCATAAAATATTAAAGTATATTTTCACACAAAAGGAGCTGAATATGCTCCAAATAAGATGGTTATAACTGATTAAGGATTATGACTGCCCAATTCATTACCACCCTGGGGAAGCAAACAAGGTGGCAGATGCATTAAGTCGACAAGACCATGATAGCTTATCCATGACGAGGATCACAAAAGATCCAATATTTATGGATTTACAAAGGATATATCTTGGAATTATAATGGAAGGGAAAAAATCTTATCTTTATCAAATGAATGTTCAACCATCTATACATGTGAAGATTAAATAGGAACAAAAAGAAGATGTAGAGTTACAAAAAAATGTGAGAAATTTTCCTGAATTCCCCATTGATTGTGATGAAAGAATAAGGTTTTGGAATTGGGTTTGTGTTCCTCCCATCCTAGAATTAAAGAAGGAAATATTTGATGAAGCTCATATTTTTTCATTCTATATTCACCCTGGAAGAACCAAGATGTATAGGGACCTGAAGGAGTACTTTTGGTGGGATGTCATGAAAAGAGATGTTGCTGAATATATCTCTCGATGCATGGTTTGTCAGTAAGTTAATTCTTAGAGATAGAAGTCTAAGGGGATGTTACAACCATTACCCATACTAGAATTGAAATGGAAAAACATCACTATGGACTTTTTCACTGAACATCCTAAAACATCCGAAGGAAATAATGCTATCTGGGTTATAGTTGATCGTCTTATGAAGTCGTCACACTTCATTTATTTTAGAGAGGATTTCTCTTTTGATCAGCTTTCCTGGATATATGTAAAGGAAGTGGTAAGATTGCATGGAGTACCACTTTACAATATATATGATTGGAATATGAGGTTTACCTCAAAGTTTTGGATAATTATTCCGCATACTCTAGATACAGAGTTGAGTTTCAGTGCTTCTTTATCATCCTCAGAAAGATGTTCAGTCTGAGAGGACAATTCAAACTCTAGAAGACATGTTGAGAGCTTGCTCTATGGATTTAAAAGGAGGTTAGGATCAACACCTACCTTTGGTGGAATTTTCAAATAATAATATCTTTCACCCCAGTATTCATATGTCTCCTTATGAAGCTCTCTATGGAATGAAATGTAGAACTCCAACTTACTGGGATGAAGTTGGGGAAAGAAAGCGATTAGGACCTAATCTTGTTGATGGAATGGCAGAAAATGTAAGATATATTGAGCAACACATAAGAGCAGCTCAGATTCGACAAAAATGTTATGCTGACAACCGAAGAAAGGACCTAGAGTTTGAAGGTGATGATAAAGTGTTCTTAAGAATATCTCCTTGGAAGAGAGTAATGAGATTTGGAAGGAAGGGAAAGTTGAGCCCTAGGTATATTGGTCCTTTGGAAATACTGGATCGAGTGGGGAAAGTAGCTTACTGATTGGCGCTTCAACTGAATCTCTCTTAAGTTCATGATGTGTTCCATGTATTTCTCCTGAGAAAGTACATACATGATCCTTCACATGTACTATGCTCAGAAGTTGTACCGTTGGAGAAAGATCTTTCTTATGAAGAATAACCAATAGAGATTTTGGATCAAAGTGAAAAAGTTCTACAAAACAAGACCACTCGCTTGGTTAAAGTTTTATGGAGGAACCACCAATTAGAAGAACCTACATGGGAACTTTAAAATATGATGAGAGAGAGGTATCCTCATCTGTTTGTTACAAAGTGATCAATTTGGAGGGAGAAATTCTTCTTAAGGGGGGTAGAATGTAACACCCTGAGATTTTATGAGAAATATTTTGTTTTTATGTATTCTGTTAAATGAAACACCAAATGAATATTTCACTACACACAACCCTGTCTTGGCTTGCGTTACACTCCAGAGCAACCTCCCTCGATAGCTTGCGTTGTACGCAATACCGAGTTTCACTAAACAACGATATGTTATTAAACTTTTATATAAACTATCTGTTATGAATAGTAATATCCACTTTTTGAAATTTTATAAATTTTATCTTTCAAAATCGACTTCATTTTTGGATTCAGAATATCGAAATTATCTTAGGGTAAATTTTTTGTATTTATTTGAAAACATTCAATTTTTTATGAATAGTGAAAAACCCCGAGTTATAGTTTAAAACCGATTTTTTATTTAAATAATTTTTTATTTTATTTAAATTTATTTTAGGCCAAAATAGATACATAATACCTATATAATTTCAATGTAATTCATTGGAGTCATTTTATAATAATTTTATTGAACTTTTTACCATCTTTTACCCACCTCCTAGGAGAATTTGTAAATTTACATAAAACATAATTCTACTGCTTCTGTGGGTGGAATTTTGAAAATCCAAGAGACACAGTTAATATCAAGGAGTAAAACTTGGTTCAATAAGATAAATTTTTTTTTTGGGTGAATAGTATCTTTTTACTATTATTTACCACGGTTAAAAGTAAATAGGGTAATTAAGGTTAAAAATGATATTATTATTACCCTAACAAATGTACTAATTCTATTGGATAAGTGTAATTCGACCATAAACAACCTTAGAAATAAACTATGACCATTTAGGTCCACTTGGATTAGATTAGTAAATTTATTATTATTTAATTCAAATAAGAGTTAAAAGAGTTAAAATCAAAGTTTAATAATTAAAACATTTATAATATAGGGTTATACATAAGATAAATTCAACTATAAATATTCATTAGAAAGCTAAAAATATTTCATACATAATGGTATTTTATTTAAAAAATTTATACATTAAATAATTTAATTTATTTATGACAAAATGATGATGCATTAATTACCTTATTAATGAACTATTAACATAATTGATAATATAAATAACCAAATAAATGTAATTTGAGACTTTATAGTAAATACACTAATTTTATAGGTTAGTATAACATATTAGGGTTTTTTAGATGAATTGTTTTCTAAGTAATAATGCTGTTATGAATTTAGAAAAAACAAAATACCAAATAGTGTCAAAATTGACGTAAAAGAGTTTTAAAAAAATATTAAATTATTAATAGATATTATATTCCTAAATATCTAAGGTTCATCCAAAAGACATATATAATAATATATATTACATTAATGAACCAATTGGGGTTCTATTTGCAATTTATAGTAAATTTATTTACCATATATTATAAGAATACAAGAAGACACGGTAACAGTTAAATTATTTAACTTAGAGTTAAATCTAAATGATAAGGTTAAAATGGTAACCCGAACTAGTCTAAAACCTATTGGTTGAAATTATTTCGACCAATCCCCACCCTAACCTCAAAATAAGTCACTTTGGAGTCATTATAAAACTAATATGAATTTATTATAAAATAATATTTTAAGTTTTTCCTAAGGTACCCCTCACCCCTCTTATAAAAGGGAACCTCCTCCCTCTTCTCCTCACACCATTATGAGCCTTCAAGCTCTGCCAAACCCTGAAAAGTTCTCTTTTACACTTCCCTAGAAACATACTAGAGGTCCTGATATTCTTCAAAGACCTTCTTTAGTGCCCTAAGATGAGGTTTAGAAGAGGCACGTCGAAGAATAGGTAATATCCTTTACCGATCCTTTCAAATTTATTTCTTATTATACTTCCTCTTATTTATTGGTTTCATTATAAATTAATAACATCAGTATCACTAATATACTTATATGTTATTATAAATATGAAACAAACCTATTTCACCTTCTATCCATCCTATGTAAAATGAAATCACCACACGTGCGTACGTATAGAATACCATCTCCACGCCGTGGTGTAATCTGTTTTCCACCACCACCTTACTTGGATGGTTATAATGGTGTAAAGATTAAATATATATGATTATTATAACATGATAAAAAATCTTAGATATTCTATCATCCACTCCAAGATCATTCAATAATTATGGGAACTGTATAGTCACTCATGCGTACATACGGCTTACTGTCTCCACAATGCGATGTGATTCGTTCTACACGATCTTCATTAAAACATGATTATATAAATGAATTGAATGAATAAATCTGATTTATATTATACTACTACCATTTTGTAAATGATTTAGCTATAACCTAAAAATAGGAATAAGAATTTATTCGACAAAACACACATTAGAACATAAAGTAATAAACACCCGAATAACAAGTAGCAATGAAATATTACTAATAAGAGCTAAGAATATGACCATATATGATATCATAACAATGAGTATAATTTTAGAATAAGTCAATGACATTATTTAAATCATTATATAGGAGGTTCAGAAATGTACGAAGCATATCGAACCTAAGGTAAGTGAAAATATCACAATCTCATTTTTATCCGAGATTATTTTTACTTCAGAATTTACTATGGAATATTTATCATCCACATCCATGTTTCCTCAATATATAATATTATTTCTATAATTCTACAATTTTTTAAATATAATTTTACCTATTAGTGAATTTTTAGTAAAATATATGAAAGGAATCTTTTGTTGTTTTGAGTATGAGATACTTTTAACTTTTCCAGCCAAAGTATGAGAAGAATGTTTTTTTAACTTATACGGCATGAATGGATTTTTATGAATTCATAAAAAATTATTTTCATGAATCTTCCTTTGAAATTTTTAATGAATATTTTTAATTAACTTCTTTTAGTTTAAAATTGTATGACATGTTAAGAAAGGAAAAATGTTTTTGAAATAGAATGGATATTTTCCTCAAGAATGGAGTTAAAGTGTTTTATCAAAATTATTTACCATCTATGATAATATAGGGTTCTGTTTCTATCCCTATTTTTACATTGATTTGATTATGTTATAATGGAGTTATTTTTATGAAGTCCTTTTATCTTATATGTATTATGTTGTGAAAGCATGATGTTTACGAATCCCATTTTTATACAAGGGTTATGCTATGATATATGATTTATGATTTAGTGGCACACATAAGAATGGTATCATTATGAGATGGGTAGGACCTATATCTCCCTTCAATGCATTGGGTAATGATTTATATCTCATGAGATAGACATGGCTGGAACAGAAAGTTAATTTGGTTTAGTGATACTAGACTGAAACGAGGAATGAACTCGGTTAAGAAATGGACTTTGTCCACTATGATAGTCATGGCAATGATTCTTGACTAATAAGAAACGATTTTCTATAATTATGTGTGTATGCCACAAAGATTCATTTTTTATGTTATGATTATTGGGATTACATTTCACTACTATGATTTTTCCCATGTTATGATATTATGATCACTTTTGAAGGTTAAGATTTTCAAAATGTTATGTTCTTATAAATATGATATGATTGATATTTCCTTTGTTTACCCTTACTGGGCATTTGAGCTCCCCATTTTTTATGTTTTATTTTCCACAGGTCAGGAAGAAGGGTATTAAGTAGGACATGACAAAAGGGACTCTAGATATGATGAAATAAATGGGATACAATGTAGATTCATTATGAACAAGTTGTTGATATTTCCCAGTTTCTAAAGACACTATACCTATACGGTCCTATCATGGTTTTGTTATATATTGTAATAAGTATGCTTCAATTCTGAAGTAATAACAATGTATATAATGTATAGGTTGTTATATAGATCTTTTCGGATTCTTTTTTATATCCCATATGGTTTTTTAGAAAGCATAGGTGGTGAGTGGACATCCTAGGATTGATGCCTTGTATATTCATGTATTTCATAGTGAACACATCCTAATGTTTCTTCAAAAAGAAGTAATATTTATCTTGTTCTTCAAAAGTCATATCGGTAATAATCTTCATGGGTTGTGGGACCTCTTCTGTACCCAGATTTATCTCTATGTGCTCATCAATAGTGGTATGAACATCTTACTCAAATAATGGAGGGTCCTCTTCTAAGCCCTAATACTCTTATTATCCCTAAAAGTCCTCTTCTTTCATACCCTTCTAGGAATTAGGAAATTAAGTAAGATCTCTGGAATTAAGAGAAGAGTCAGTGTTTTGAAATTCAGAAGATGATGTGAATCCTCTTACACATCTAACAATGTCGGTCACTTTGAAGATTCGAAGGGGGTTGAGTGAAGGATAGAGAAGTAGTATCTTATAAATATTTTTTGTGACATGACAACATATTCTGAACCAGCTGATGAGAAAATGATCTACCGAAGGTTAGGGGATGGAATGAGGGAATTTTCATCTAAGCCTTTACCATTTTCTAGATATTAATTTTCCCTTTTAGTGTTACTAGCTCAATCATCATGTCATATATCATGAAGTTTGTTAAATATTTACATGAATTTAGGTCAATGCCTTCGATATTATGGATAGGAAGCACTTATTCTTCACTATGTTGTTTGAATATATTGGATGGGGTCATTTGCAGAAAAATTGGGGCCATGACCCGAGCAACATTGTGAGTCATGGGTCATTTCCCTTTCCTCTATTAGAATCCTATAATAATTTACTATATTTCACATGATTCTAATGGGTCTTTATCACTATACAATATCCCAATTTGACAATTAATGCAATATTTGAGTCATTGGTGGTATAGTGAGGGGATTGTAACATTCTAATTCCACCAAGGTGTTCCCTAAAAAATGTTGAAAGTTGTGTCCTACCGAAAATCTAGAAATTCTATGTTAGATATGAGATCCCAAAACTTGACCTTGGGTTTGATCCTAGAAATATTATTCTGTTTAATCTTTTCATAACACTACAGCATTAGAGACGAAGGGGACAAGTGAAATTCAGTTTATCTTATCGGAATGATTGTTCAAACAAGAATGAGGTTATCCTATGATCAATTTTCAATGAATTCTCTTCATACATCCACATATTTTATCATGTCAGACACATAAATGGGTACGATGTGTCTCTATACAATGGAATCTTTATCTTGATCCATAAAAGAGATGATTGTGTGGCATTATGTGGGATTGATCTATTCCTGATTTTTTTCAGTAGACACAACATCAACATAAAATTATATAAGGATTAAAAAAACAACTACGAGCACTTATTAGAGGACTTTAGATAGTTTTAGAGCATCATAGATTATCAAAATGGCTAGTTCTAAGAATTTTTTTCAAAAATTTAATACTTATGATCTAATGTTCTACACTTCCCAATGTGAGGCAGCTCCATCAAAAGCACATTAGGAATTGAAGTACTTAACTTATGAAGATCAATCCTTGGGATATGAGTTGATGGTGCTTCTATCCTTGGTGGGTGATGTGGCCTTATTTTTACACAGTTTTCCACATCCTTTTTATTGATTTTTAATGATTTAATTAATTATTTAATCACTTTTTATTAAATAAATGCACTTTTGTATTTTTATAATTATATTTGTCAAATATTATTTTTTCATAACATTTAATGTAATTAAGGACCCTCAAGTAGTTGATTTATTACTTCTTTGTTTTTAATATAAATAATTCTCAATTTGTTTAATCTATATTTGTTTATTTTATTTAATTTTTTATTATTAATAATTATTGAGTTTGCTGATTAATTTTATTTTAATTTTTAAGTTTATACAACTTAGTTTGGCTTGCCAGACTACCTCTAGCTTAGCTACCGATAGCAGGTTACTGGTACTCTCTATCGGTGACCTTGCCTCTATCGGTGACCCTTGTCACCGATACTCTTTCTTACCGGTAGATTTTAATTTAAACTACCGGTAGCTCTTATTAATCAGTAGCAGTAAGCCTTTTAATTTAATAAAAAACGATGAGTAACTAGTTTAAATTAGTTCTAATTTCTTTTTAATAAGTTTTTTTTATTTTAAATAATTATTTAATCATTGTAATTCTATTTAATTTGATTAGACTTTATTTTATTAATTAATATTTTAATTAAGTTACATTATAATAGGTTAATTTTATTATTTTATGCGTTTAGTCTTCCTGCTCGTCATTTAAGTAAGTTATGTGTGCTTTTAAATTAATTAAATTGGTTCGCCCTTAATTTTATTAGTTCAAATAGTTAATTAATTAATTATTTAAGAGTTCTTAAACTTTAATAAGATTATTTTATGTATGCAGATTAATTTTTAATCTATTTTATAATTATTTTAGTCTACCTGTGAGGTAATTAAGAGCTCACGATGTTTTTTTGGGTCACTGATGTTTTTATTTTTATTCGCTGCTATTATTTATTTAATCTGTTTAGTTTTATTTTTAATTTAAGTCTCTTAAATTAATTAGTTTAATAGTTGTCAAGTTTATTAATTTAATTTTATTTAATTAGTTCTTTTAAATTAAAAATTTTAATGTGTTTAAGGTTCAATAAAAATTTCGTTATGAAATACTAGTATTTAGCATTAGATTAATTAATTATTTTAAGTCTTTCTATTTTATTTATTTATATTTTAATTATATATTATCTCAGAAAACTATTATGTACTAATGGTGGATTTTTTCTTTTATTTTTTTATTCTATCAGTAGCTGAAGTTACTGATACCACTCACCAATAACATCCTTCTATCGGTACCTACCGATACATTCCCCACACCTCACCGCCAGGCAGCGTATCCTCCATCTCACTCTCTCTCTCACCAAACCTCCCTGATCCAGATCCATCCCCTCCCTTTTCCACATCAACTTGGAGCACTGTTGAGCCGTCATTGGAAGAGCCCCGCCACACCTGCTGATAATCACTTCCACTGTGTAGCTGAACGAAGGCTATCGCACTGATGAAGAGCTGTTGTTCCCTATTGCCAGTTTGAGGAGGATTGCCGGAAACAAGAAGGTTCGTGCGAACTAGGTCACCGCCACCACTGCCCTGCTTGAAGATGGGCTTTCTACCGCTGAAGCCTCTGAGTCACATGCCCGAGGAGGTCTATTGACACTAGGTTCTGCTATGGAGGAGGATACTGGAATCGCTGCTTTATGAAGCAGATGATGTCCGCTGGAGTGGAGCCGAGTTGGGAGAGACGCCGAGCAGTGTTGGAGCTGGCCGCTCAACGTTTCTGCTGAGCCGCCGCTAGAGCCGGGGGAAAGCTGCTGCTAGAGAGAGCTGCACCATCTGCTGGAGTTGTGCTGAAGGAGGAGAGTGTACCTCCGCTCTACTGCTGCGAGGAGATTGTCGCGCTGTGTTGCTGAATCCGTCGCCTCATCGGCTGTTTGCGGAGAAACCGCACCAGACCTTCCTCTTCCCTTTGTTGCGCGTGGAATGGGGGAGGAGGAAGAAGATAACACAGAAAAAAAATAAAATTTATATTATAAGTAATATAAAACAAAAAGAAAAGGTAAAGTAAAATGTTAAAGAAGAAAAAACAAAAGAAGGTAAAAGTTAAAGTAAACTTTAAAAAGTCAATTAAATGTAAAATAATTTACAAAAGTTATAAATTGTAAACAATTAAAAAATTAATAAAATATATTAATTATAAATAAAAATATAAAACCAACATAATAATAAATGTTAATAATAAATTGATTTACTATTAATTTTATTAATTATTAAATTAATAATAATTATAAATAAACATACTTATAAATTTTAAAATACTTAAACTTAAGTAATAATTTTAATTACTTAATTAAAATTAAATAATTAACTAATTAATCTAACAATTTAATTTCATAAATAGTAATAATACAATTTAAAATATTATCTTAATTAATTATTTATTTTTAATAACTTAGATTATAGTGTTAAAATGAATAACTTAGTAATTTTTCTATTAACTTAATTAAATTGTTAACTTTTTAATAATTTATGTATTACAATAGTAATATTAAAATGGATACTTTTATAAATAATATAATAGTAGATTATAATTATGCATTTAAGATATTTATTATTTAACATTAAATAAGTATTATAATAGTAAACATAAAATAATAAGTGTAACTTTTTTATTGCTTTTGTTAGGTTTTAATTATTTCATTTTGTATTTGTTGTCTGCATGTTCATTCAAGAGGCGAAAACATGGCCAGATACATACAAATAACTTAACGAAAGTTAGTTAGGTGAGAAAAACTCGCGCGACGTGCCAGTCGCGGAAAAAGCGCACATGTGCGGTGCACTCATGAAGGACAATCCAAGTCGATGGAAATTGAGCAGCGATATTCAGATTATGACAGCGGGGTACATAAAGCAGAGCAGTAGCAGAATTTTGGGATTGGAGTCGACACATTGATTCACTCGGAGACACTCACTCGATGAACACACTAGTCCCAGAGCATAACAGGGGTCCAAGAGCAGCATTTGATGCGAGCAGAGGGAGTGCTCTTCCTCTATTCTATTTCGATCTCTTCCTTTGTATTTGATTGACTTTAGTTTCTCATATAGTGATAATGGAAAATATTTTGGTTAGCTAAATTTCTAGTTCAGGGAGAGTTCTAGTTCTACTGGTAATCAATTTCATCCTTTTCATTAACATTTATTTTGTGATTAGAATTGATCAGTGAGATCAATTCTAATTGCACACATATGTTTCGTACCACAAGCACAAAAATTTTCTAATCTCTGTAATCATTCGGCGATTTTGATTATGGAACAATATTTTAAATAATCAGCTTGTAATGGAAAACTTCAGTACTTACGACGAGTTTGTACTGTTGTTCTTTTAATTCATCTTCCAGAATTGTACTTCTTTGGAGTGGCGAACTCTAAGTTGTACAATTTCTACGACTTAACACCTGGAGAGGGAAGTAATTCATTTCTTTTCAGTGGTACAAAGAAATACTTTTAAATGAAAAGGAAAAAAAATTTAAACCAGTAGACTAGAATGAACCCTGAGAGTTCTTTACTGTTGTCCTTTATCAGCATCTTATTTTCTTTGTTGCACCTTATTTTTAGTTGTAATCTATTTTAGTGTAGGTAGAAAAAATTTACAATAATTGTGTGGTTTTAATTTACAACTTATAAAAACATTAAAAATATTAAAACATATAAAATATTAAGAAAACCACTCCGCTGCTGACAACAGTGGAGTTTGCCAAGTGTTTTTTAGAGAATAGTGGCCAAAATAGCCTTCCCTATGGGTTCGACCCTGCTTGCCACATATATTATAGTTAGTAGGTATATAAATTTTAAACTTTGAATGAATTCAATGATAGTAAAGGTCATGTTTTTGGAACCGTTTCTGGGGAAGGCCCGAGCCATTTCTAAAAAAACATTAAAAAAACAAAAATATAAAAATATTTATAATAAAAATTGGAAAATTTGAAAACTGTTAAAAAAAACTGTGTTTTATCAATTTGAACTATTACCTGGTACTATCTATTACTCTGTGTACGAGCACAAGAACATCTACTGTTAGATTAGAGCCCCTAAATCTTGAATTAGATAAACACTTAGCTGCTCTAAGAAAGAAGAAGAAAGTTGAAATGGAAAATCAAAACAATATAGTTCCAAATAATAACATTCAACACCATCCAAAACTCTTAGATGCACATGAATGTCCTAGGATGAGGGAGTTCCAACTCCCTCAAGTTTCAAGTATCCCATCATCCACTAGATTAATTCCTAGAGCCAGAAATTATGAGCTTAAACAATCACACATTTCTCTGCTGCCTACATTCAATGGGCTCTCTCATGAGGAGTCTTTAGCCTCCATTAAATATTTCTACAACACAGTGCAACAATTACCAATTTTAGAACTCACTGAAAATGAACTTAGGATGAGAGTTTTTTCCTTTTTCCTTAATGGGAATGTGATAAATTGGTTTTTGATCATAGATGAGAACATTTTTGAGAATTGGGATCAAGTTTACAACTCTTTTATTATGAAATTTTATCCCCAATGATTAAAAGGTTAATTGAGAACTAAGATTACTAGTTATTATCAAGAGGATGGAGAATATTTTCATGCAACTTGGGATAGATTCAGTTATCTTATTAGGTAGTGTCCCCATCATCAACTCCCATCTCATCTCCTCATGGATACCTTCTATGAAGGGCTATCCTCCTCTAGTTAGAACTTAGTGGATCAAGAAGCTGGGGGTAATTACAATGATAAAACTGATGAAGAACATAGACAAATCATTAATAATCTTTCAATGAATTCACAACATAAGAATTCAATAAGAAAGAGAGTCAATAAGAATGTTAATACTGGTTCAGGAGCTAATACTCAAAGTCAACTGGCTGAAATCACCAACTGACATCAAACCTTAATGAACCAGAATTCAAAACAAACTTTAAATCAAGTTGAAAACCAGAACCAGCATCAGTAACATAGGAAATAGTGCACTCAATGTGGTATGTTTGGGCATTCTTTAAATTTTTTTCTTAATGATGATTTAACTGCTCAACAACCTGAAACCTTAAACTTTATCAATTATGGTCCTAGGATGCCTCTAAAAGAAGATCCATTCTCAAACAACTATAACCAAGGCTATAGGAACCATCCAAATCTATCGTGGAAAGATCGAGGAGTTATTAAACAATCAACTGCCCCTAACTACTCTAACCAACCAAGACCAAACTTTCAAAATCAATAAAGGGGAGAGTTTTCAAATGTTCAAGGAAGTAATGATAATCAAATTTCTACTAAATTGGATGAGATCTTGAATAAAATAAATTTACAAGAGGAAAGCTACATGACTCAACTTAATAAACAGAAATGTCAATATGAGTCAGAAAAGATGCAAAATGATGTGAGAATGCAGAACATGGAAACACAGCTAAGACAATTAGCTAGAGATTTGACTTTTAGGGATAAAGGTAGGTTGCCTAGTACAACTGAACTTAATCCTATGGATAATATCATGACTGTAAAAAATGACCAAAATGAGAAACTGTTTGAATATGTAAATGAAAATATGCTCTGTTCACAATCTTTAAATTCACAAAAAAAATGTTGAAAATAATGAGAATCTGAACCTGTCACCTGAAAATAATGCAAAAACTTCTTTTAAAAATCAAAAGAATAAAGGAAAAGAAAAAGTTGTGGAAGAGTTGAGGGACATCCCTACTGTTCTAATGAATTTTTACCCACCCATCCCTTTCCCTGAGAAGCTTAATCCACAAAGTAATACCAGGGATGAACGTCTTCAGTTCCTTGGTCTTCTATCCAAAATTCAAGTGAACATCCCATTTATCCAAGCTTTAATTCAAATCCCATATTATCTGAAATCTGTAAAGAAAATTGTTTCAAAGAAAAAGTCCCTCAAAGAATTTTCTACCAAAAACCTCACTGAAGAGTGCAGTGCTGTACTTCAAAATAAAATCCCACCCAAATTGAATGATCCAGGTAGCTTTGTCATCCCTTGTACTCTAGTAAATTCAGGTCAGCTCAACTGTTTGTGTGATCTAGATTCCATAATTAACCTTCTTCCATACTCACTGTTTCGACAATTGAGGCTGGGTGACTTTCAACCCACCACGGTCATACTACAGTTAGCTGATATATCCTTCACTCATCCTGTGGGTCGAGTAGATGACTTACTAGTTGGAGTTGGGAAGATATTCTTGCCTACTGACTTTCTTTTTCTAGATATGGAGTGTGATCAAGAGGTATCTATCATCTTGGGTAGGCCCTTCTTGGCCACAGGTGGTGTTGTCATTGATGTGTCAAAGGGTCAGCTGATATTCAAAATTGGTGTACAAGAAGAAGAGTTCAATGTTTTTAAAACTATCAAAGGACCAACTTATTCTGAAAACTATTCAAAAATTGAGTTCTTTGAAGTTGAATGTTCTTATAAAAATCTACTTGAACTCATTTAAGAATATGAAAATAAATCCTCTGTTAAAGAAAACGTTTGTGAAGTTGAAAATCCTATTCAAGTTAATCTAGAAATTGAAAATTCTTCCGTCATACCAAAACTGGAATATCTTCCAGAACTGGACAACTGTCTAGTTTCTATTGTAGGAGAGTACTCTGTTTCTGAACATAGGTACTTTTTGAGTGAAATGGAGGGTGTTTCTGTTAGCACCAACACTTCTGATAACTTTTATATTACTGAGGGAGAACTTTTTAAACAATTAGATGATTCTTCATTGATAAACCTGTTGAAATCAGATATGGAAAGTCTGGATAGCATACTACCCACCTTGGACAGTAGCACTATTATTTCTGAATCTGAACTTGAAATTGAAAATCTTTCATCTTTCAATACTCCTTATAAGAAATATATTGAAGATCTTGGACCTCCCGGGCCTAAGAGTCTTCCTGCTAGTGTAGAACCACCTGATCTTGAGCTGAAGCTCATCCCTGCCCATCTTAAATATTCATTTATGGGTGGGAACTCCACTTTTTTTATAATAATTTCTGCTGAACATAATGAAAACCGAGAAGAAAAATTGTTGGAAGTTTTAAAAAAGTTTAAATCTACCATAGGATGGACAATAGCTGATATCAAGGGTATTAGTCCCTCATTTTTTATGCAAAATATTCCTATGGAACCTGATCATAAGCCTAGGGTAGAGTGTCAAAGAAGATTAAATCCAAATATGAAAGAAGTCATGAGAGAGGAAGTCATTAAACTACTAGATACTAGAATGATATATCCCATCTATGATCGTTCTTGGGTTAGCCCTATCCAGGTTGTCCCCAAGAAGGGAGGTTTTACTATAGTTAAAAATGAAAAGAATGAAGAAGTCCAAGTTAGAAAAGCCACAAAATGGAGTGTCTATATTGATTATAGGAAGATTAATGCTGCCACTAGGAAGGATCATTTTACAATGCCCTTCTTGGATCAAATTCTTGAGAGGCTGGCTGGAAATGAATTTATCTATTTTATGGATGGGTATTCTGGTTACAACAAGATCCATGTTTCTCCAGAGGATCAGGAGAAAACCACATTCACATGCCCCTTTAGAACATTTGCCTACCAGCAGATGCCATTTGGGTTGTGTGGAGCTCCAGCCACCTTTCAAAGTTGTATGATGGCTATTTTTTCTGATATGATTGAGAGAATTATTGAAGTTTTCATGGATGAATTTTCTAAAGTGGGGAGTACTTTTGATACTTTTTTAGGAAATCTTGAGTTGGTTTTAGAGAGATTCATTGAAACCATCCTTGTTATTAATTGGGAGAAATGTCAATTCATGGTTACAGAGGGTATTGTCCTTGGTCATAAAGTGTCAAAGAGAGGTTTGGAAGTTGATACTGCTAAGATTGAAGTTATTCAGAAACTCCCACCTCTTAGAAATGTTAAAGGTGTTAGAAGTTTCTTAGGGCATGCTGGTTTTTACTGGAGGTTCATATATGATTTTTTTAAAATAACTAAGCCCTTGTGTTCTTTACTTGCAAAGGATTCACCTTTCAAATTTGATGAAAACCATTTGAAATCATTTATTCTGCTGAAGGAAAAACTCACTTCATCACCCATAATTATTTCTCCTGATTGGAAGTTTCCTTTTGAGCTTTTGTGTGATGCTACTGATATGGCTGTAGGTACTGTCCTTGTACAGAGTAGAGATAAGAAGTTGCATGTGGTATAATATGCTAGTAGACTGCTAGATGATGCTCACAAGAATTATACCACCACTGAAAAAGAGTTGTTAGCTATTGTGTTTTCTCTTGAGAAGTTTAGACCGTATTTGTTAGGGTCCAAAGTCATAATTTTCACTGATCATTATGCTTTAAAATACTTTCTGTCTAAAAATTAAACTAAACCAATGCTAATTAGATGGATCTTATTCTTAGAAGAGTTTGATTTAAAGATTAGGGATAAGCTGGGAGCTGAAAACATAGTTGCTGATCACTTATCTAGGATTCCTATTACTCAATCTGAATCTAAAAATCCTAGGGAGATTAAATCTTCTTTCCTTGATGAGAAGCTGCTCACTGTCTCAGTCAGGCAATCTTCTTGGTTTTCATATTTTGCTAACTTCTTTGAAGTAGGTGTCATTCCCAAAAATCTGTCTAATAATCAAAGAAATAATTTTATTTTTGAACTTAAATACTACTTTTGGGATGATCCTTTGCTATTTAGGAGGTGTGCTGATGGTATTCTTAGGACATGTGTACCTGAGGAAGAGATGTTGCCTATCTTATAAAGTTGTCATTCTTCACCATGGGGAGGTCACCATGGCGGTGAAAGGACAGCTCAGAAAGTTCTTCAATCTGGTTTCTATTGGCCTACACTCTTAAAAGATTCTAGGAGTTTTGTGGTTGGTTGTGATAGGTGTCAGAGGTTGGGAAATGATGGTAGAAAGAAGGAGTTACCCCAGAAAGGTATTTTGGAAGTAGAAATATTTTAAGTATGGGGTTTAGATTTCATGGGTCCATTTCCATCATCTCATGGGAATGAGTATATTCTTGTTGTTTTGGATTATGTATCAAAGTGGGTTGAGGCAATAGCTCTGCCCAACAATCAATCCAATTATGTAATAAAATTTGTTAAAAAGAATATATTTACAAGATTTAGAGTCCTAAAGGAATTTATTACTGATAATGACACACATTTTAAGAATTAAAAATTTAAAGATTTGATGGAGAAATATGTTTGTGTTCACAAAACAGGTACTTCTTATCATCCATATTCTAGTGGACAGGTGGAAATTTCTAATAGAGTGCTGAAACAAATACTTGAAAAAACTGTTTCAAATTCTAGGAAAGACTGGTCTCTTAAACTGGATGAATCTTTATGGGCATATAGAACTGCTTTCAAGACCCCAATAGGTATGTCTCCTTACATGATATTGTTTGGGAAATGCTGTCATTTACTTGTGGAGTTGAAACATAATTCATATTGGGCAGTTAAGGCTCTAAATTTTGACTTTAACAGTGCTGGTGAGAGGAGATTTCTTGATCTGAGTGAATTTGATGAGATTATAAGAGATAGTTATGATAATTCAAGGATTTAGAAAGAGAGGACTAAGATCTTTCAAGATTCTATCATTATAACCAATGAGTTCAAACCTGGACAGATGGTCCTCCTCTTTAATTCTAGACTTAAAATTTTTCCTGGGAAGCTGAAGTCCAAGTGGTCTGGACAATTTACTGTTGTGAGAGTGCTGAAGAATGGAGCTATTGAAATTGTTGGTGAAGAGAATAAACCCATGTTGGTCAATGGGAAAATTATGAAACTTTATTTTCAGGGGCAGCCAAAGGGATTGGCTGCCTTCACAGTTCTTGAATGAAGTCTGGCTAGGGACTCTTAACCTAGCACTGCATGGGAGGAAACCCATGTTCTTTTCTATTTTAATAAATAAAAATAATTTAATTAAATAAAGTCTAACTGAAGACTTTAAATTCAGTGCTTCATGGGAGTCAACCCATGCTCTTTCTTTAGTGTTTACTTTTATTTTTGTTCTTGTTTTACTTTGAATAATGTTCTGCTGTGATGCCTTTTGTTTGCACTATCTATGATAGTTATATATTCCTGGTTCTCATGCTCGGTGTTTTTAGGATGCTGGTGCTTGTGTCAATAAAGGGAGTGGAATTCCCATGCTGAAGGAGTAATGGAAATCTAGTCAGGGAAGTACCTTACTGTTAAATTCTGTTTCTTTTTTTTCTCCTTAATACTTTTCTTCATTTTTTTGGATATATTGAAATAAAACTTCTGCTGTATATCACTGTTTAGATATAAACAAATCTACATGTGTGTGTTGCTGTAAATTTAATTTCATTGATATTAAAACCTCTCACTGCTTGAACTTAAGTGTGGGGGGGGGGGGTTCATGCAGTCTGAAAAATCTTGTTTTGAATCTTCTTGTATCTTTGAGGTGTTTAGCATGATCTTTGTCTACTGTATTGAACATTTTATTGAACTCAATCTATTAAAATTATTGCACCCAAAACACATTGCACCTACACATCACATGTTTTCATTTGAGATATATTGAAAATTTTACGCTGGACTTAAATATTAATGTTTGTACATTTATAATGAACCTATTGATTATTTATTTATTGTGGAAAACTATTATTTTTGAACGTTTTTGAGACCCTTTTTACATGTCAACTATCTAATTAATTGAAAATCTATTTTGAACCTTAATTGATTAATTTTTCTTCTCTATATTTAGAAGTCAACTTTGGGGACAATGTTGGGTTTTAAGTGTGGGGGAGGGGGTCAATTCTTGACTGTGCTAAATTGTTCCTTAATGAGAGCCCATCAATTTCCACTGCAAATTCAATTTTTTTTGTAAAAAATGGTTAAATTTTTTCCAAACTCTTGCATAATTTTAGGCATTACATTTTGCTTAATTTGGTGTTTCTTTAGTACAAGTTCCTTGTTGGTAGTTAAGAATTGCTTTAAACTTGAAATTAATGAGGTTGAATAATTGCTAACTTGTTTTTCTTAGTGATTTGATGGAAATTCAATTTAGGAACTACTCTAGAATTAATTTGGGTAGTCTTTTTATGGAGTTATGATAATAGACTTAGAACTGGAAGTTTGATTCTAATTCCAAGGGCCTCATTCTTTTCTTTTAATTATAAAAAGTAATTGCTTTAATTAGCCAATGTAAATGAATTTTATATAAATATTTTGAAACTAGAGTAATTTGGGCATCTGGGATCCCACGGTGAGTCTCTGAGACCCTAGATGCTGGGTGCGTTTCTGTTTACTAAAAGCCCTTTCTACACTTTGAATGAGTGCATATTGCACAGTGCTCAGCACAATGATACATGGCTTGGGAATAATAAATAAAGTGTCTAGGGTTAAAAATGAGGTCATTTAAGGTGAGGGGAATGATGAATGCCAGATGAAGAAAGGATCAATTGGTTTATATGGGAGTCATTTAGGTTGTATCATTTAGGTTGTCAAATATTATTTTTTTATAACATTTTAAGTAATTAAGGACCCTTAAGTAGTTGATTTATTACTTATTTGTTTTTAATATAATTAATTTTCAATTTTTTTATTCTATATTTTTTTATTTTATTTAATTTTTCATTATTAATAATTATTGAGTTTTCTGATTAATTTACTTTTAATTTTTAAATTTATACAACTTAGTTCGGCTTGCCAGACTACTTGTAGCTTAGCTACCGATAGCAGGTTACTGGTACTCTCTATCGGTGACCTTTCCTCTATCGGTGACCCTTGTCACCGATACTCTTTCTTACCGGTAGATTTTAATTTAAACTACCGGTAGCTCTTATTTATCAGTAGCGGTAAACCCTTTAATTTTATAAAAAACGATGAGTAACTAGTTTAAATTAGTTCTTCTTGATTTTTAATAAGTTTTTTTATTTTAAATAATTATTTAATCGTTTTAATTTTATTTAATTTGCTTAGACTTTATTTTATTAATTAATCTTTTAATTAAGTTACATTAGAATAGGTTAATTTTATTATTTTATGTTTTTAGTCTTCCTACTCGTCATTTAAGTAAGTTATTTTTTCTTTTAAATTAATTAAATTGGTTTGTCCTTAATTTTGTTAGTTCAAATAGTTAATTAATTAATTAATTAAGAGTTCATAAACTTTAATAATATTATTTTATGTATGTAGATTAATTTTTAATCCATTTTATAATTATTTTAGACTACCTATTAGGTAATTAAGAGCTCGCGGTGTTTTGTTTGGGTCACTGATGTTTTTATTTTTATTCGCTGCTATTCTTTATTTAATCTATTTAGTTTTCTTTTTAATTTAAGTCTCTTAAATTAATTAGTATAACATTTATCAAGTTTATTAATTTAATTGTATTTAATTAGTTCTTTTAAATTAACAATTTTAATGTGTTTAAGGTTTAATAAAATTTTATTATGAATTAATGGTATTTAGCATTAGATTAATTAATTATTTTATGTCTTTCTATTTAATTTATTTATGTTTTAATTCTTTATTATCTCAGCAAACTATTATGTACTAATGGTGGATTTTTTCTTAAATTTTTTTATTCTATCGGTTGCTTCAGCTACCGATACCCCTCACCGATAACATCCTTCTATCGGTACCTACCGATACTTTCCCCACACATCACCGCTAGGCAGCATATCCTCCATCTCACTCTCTCTCTCACCACACCTCACTGATGCAGATCCATAAACTCCCTTTGCCGCATCAACTTGGAGCACTGCTGATCTGTCACTGGAAGAGCCGTGCCACACCTACTGATAATTGCTTCCGCTATGTAGCTGAACGAAGGTCGTCGCGCTGATGAAGAGTTGATGTTTCCCTGTTTCCAGTTTGAGGAGGATCTCCGGAAATAAGGAGGTTCGTGGGAACTGGGTCACCGCCCCCACTACCCTGCTAGGAGATGGGGTTTCCAACGCTGAAGCCTCTGAGTCGAATGCCCGAGGAGGTCCATTGCTGGTAGGTTCTTATGTGGGGGAGGCTACCGGAATTGCTGCTTGTTGAAGCTGACGATGTCCACTGGAGAGGAGCCGAGTTGGGAGAGACGCCAAGCAGTGTTGGAGCCGGCCGCGCTATGTTTCTACTAAGCCGCCGCTGGAGCCAGTGGAAATCTGCTGCTAGAGAGAGCTGCACCATCTGCTGGAGCTGTGATGAAGGAGGAGAGTGCACCTCCGCGCTACTGCTGCGAGGAAATTGCCGCACTGTGTTGCTGAATCCTCTGCCACATCGGTTGTTTGCGGAGAAACCGCACCAGACCTTCATCTTCCCCTTGCTGCACGTGGAATGGGGGAGGAGGAAGAAGATAACACAATAAAATAAAATAAAATATATATTATAAGTAATATAAAAAAAAGAAAAAGTAAAGTAAAAAAGTTAAATAAGAAAAAACAAAAGGTAAAAGTTAATGTAAACTTTAAAAATTCAATTAAATGTAAAATAATTTACAAAAGTTATAAACTCTAAACAATTACAAAATTAATAAAATAGATTAATTATAAATCAAAATATAAAAATAAATTAATTATAGATATTAACAATAAATTGATTTACTATAAATCTTATTAATTATTAAATTAATAATAATTATAAATAAACATACTTATTAATTTTAAAATACTTAAACTTAAGTAATAATTTTAATTACTTAATTAAAATTAAATAATTAACTAATTAATCTAATAATTTAGTTTCTTAAATAGTAATAATACAATTTAAAATATTATCTTAATTATTTATTTATTTTTAATAACTTAGTTTAATGTGATAAAATTAACCACATAGTAATTTTTCTATTAACTTAATTAAATTGTTAACATTTTAATAATTTATGTAATACCATAGTAATATTAAAATGGATAGTATTATAAACAATATAAAATTAGATAATAATTATCCATTTAAGATATTTATTATTTAACTTTAAATACGTATTATAATAGTAAACATAACATAATAAGTGTAACTTTTTAATTTCTTTTGTTATGTTTTAATTATTTCTATTTGTATTTATTGTGTGTAGGTTCATTCAAGAGGCAGAAACACATCCAGATACATAAAACTATCCTAACGAAAGTTAGTTATGAGAGAAAAACTCGCACAGTGTGCCAGTCATGGAAAAAGCACACATGTGCAGTGCACTCATGAAGGACAATCCAAGTCGGTGGAAATCGAGTAGTGACATGCAGATTATGACAGCGGGGTATATAAAGCAGAGCAGTAGCAGAATTTTGGGACTCGAGGCGACACATTGATTCACTCGGAGACACTCACTCGACGAACACACTAGTCCCAGAGCAGAGCAGGGGTCCAGGAGTAGCATTTGATGCGAGCAGAGGGAGTGCTCCTCCTCTATTCTATTTCGATTTATTCCTCTGTATTTGAATGACTTTAGTTTCTGATATAGTGATAATGAAAAATATTTTAGTTAGCTAAATTTCTAGTTCGGGGAGAGTTCTAGTTCTACTGGTAATCAATTTCATCCTTTTCATTAACATTTCTTTTGTGATTAGAATTGATCAGTGAGGTCAATTCTAATTGAACACCTATGCTTCGTACCACAAGAACTGAAATTTTCTAAACTCTTTAATCATTCGGTGAATTTGATTATGGAACAATCTTGTAAATAATAATCTTGTAACGGAAAAATTCAGTACTTACGGCGAGTTTGTACTATTTTTATTTTAATTCATCTTCCGAAATTGTACTTCTTTGGAGTGGAGAACTCTAAGTTGTACAATTTCAGTTACTTAACTCCTGGAAAGGGAAGTAAGTCATCTCTTTTCAGTGGTATGAAGCAGTACTTTTACATGAAAAGGAAAAATAATTTAAACCAGTAGACTAGAATGAACCCTGAGTATTCTTTACTATTGTCCTTTATCAGCATCTTATTTTCTTCGTTCCACATTATTTTTAGTTTTACTCTATTTTAGTGCAGGTAGCACAAATTTACAAGAATTTTGTGGTTTTACTTTACAACTTATAAAGACATAAAAAATATTAAAAGATATAAAAAATTAATAAAACTACTCCGCTGCTCACGACAGTGGTGTTTGCCAAGTGTTTTTTTAGAGAATAGTGGCCAAAATAGCCTTCTATGTGGGTTCGAGCCTCCTTGCAACATAAATTGTAGTTATTAGGTATATAAATTTTAAACTTTGACCGACTTCCATGACAGTACATGTCAGTGGGTTTGGTTGAACATGTATTTCTTCACGTAGAGGTTAGTTAAATGATGGTTCTCTATCTAATTGTTATTCTAGTATTAGTATTCTAGGGAAACTCTTGGAACATGGAGGAGAATTCATGATTAGTTTGAACCCGTTGGAGGGTTCTACCATGAGTTTTGATAGTATATAAGCTCAGAGTGGGGATGCGGATAGAGTATTGATTTCTACTATGACTGTGTCTTCCCTTGTTTCCTCAACACGTATTTCAACCCTTTCCCCAGATTCCTGATATGGGTTAAAAGAACTGGGGTTCATGGATATATTCATCATAAGAGAAGGGATCTAAAAACTAATCAACACTAATACACCCGAAGATCAACTCTTCATCTAGTAAAGATTCCACCTCACCTTTCAACTCTTTTAATACATTTTGATTGGGTGGTTCCAATGACTTGGGATTGAATCCATGATGTCCAAGGGATTCATATCCAAGTTTGTCCTTTTCATAGGTTCATCTTCATATATTTTCTTCCCACCCTTCTAGCCATGTCATTTCATGGAATACTAGATTTTGAAGGATTGTTGTGTGGATGGATTCAGTTTTTCTATAAAGGAAGTGGTTGTTGGAACATTTTTTTGTATTAAATAAGGTTAGAGGATATCAAGAGTCTGGTTGATCATCTTTATAAAAAATAGTTTCGAAAATTCTATATACCTTTGTCGGTAACTTTCTACCATTCACCATCATCCACTAGATTGGTGTTAGAAACATATGTTACCGGTCTCAGTGACCTGCCCATCTTTACCTGTCCAGAATCCACCATTTTTTTAAGGATGTATTTGAAAAGAAAAAAATTATTATACATATTCCTTTATGTTCAGTGGAAGGGAAAATATTTTGTGAGCTCTTCTAGACCAACCTAATCAAGCCTCTTGGTATTTGGAAACTTGAGAATATTTTTTTTCATTTACATGATGAATTATCGAGGAAATTGGTCATCTCGGACAAATAAATCATATTATTTCACTCATAAAACTAGTTTCAACTCTTCTCCCTTAACTCATCTTGGTGAGCTGGGCGTTTTTGCTGACACTCAGGAGGGGGTTCCCTGTGATATGGAATGGGGTTTGGAGTGGGTGTTGGGGAAGTATTTGTCTTAAGCATAAAACTGGAACACTATGCTTTCCTTATTATCCTCCATTGAGCTGATGGAATTACATAGGACATGGTATTTGTCTGAAAGATGATATATTCCATTTTTGAGCAACTACGTTGAGATCCTAAAACCCCTATTTATCTCACATGGATTATTGGTGTGCATAAATCATCATAGAGATTCTCTAAATAGAAGGACAATAAGTCTTTTTGGGGAATTCATAGGTTCAAGAAGTAATTCAACCCTATCCACCCTGCAATGAAATCTGAAAACCTCTCATTATCCCAAAGTTTTCAATTCCACTAGTCAAGGACAATTATCTTTTGTAGCATAGAGCTTAATTGAAAGTGAATTTTTTAATGATTATTTCCCATCCTGCGATTGATCGAGTCGACAAAATGTTTTCCCACATAATGGTTGGACCTTGTAGGGTTTTCAAAAATAACCTACGTTTCACTAATTCATATTGTTCTGAGGGTACCATAATGGGATCTTATTCGGAAAAAAATTGCATCAAATTCGACTCTGGATCCCCCGATACATTCAAATATGGAAATGTAGGGTTTCCAAATTTTGGTGGGAAAGGGTCAGATCCAACGATTTAGGGTAAAGAAACTTTTCATGATACAGTAGTGCATTCCATTATTCAATAGATTGAAAACAAGTTATCAATGATTCAATAGTATTGATGATCCCTTGAGGGATGTCTAGATGAATGGTGGCTTGAGCAGGGGTTGCAATAGTTAGATTCATCTTTGGCAGCTCTATTCGTACCCACTGTGGGTAACCTGTAGGGGTAGGTCCATGAGGATATGTCTAACCTAGCCTTGGTTGTGCTCCTAAGATATGTAATTCCTAATACCTCACTACCATTGTTATAAATATATTATTCATCTATCTTAAATGTTTATTAGATGTTCTAGTTGAACATTAGTTGTCAGGGTTAACCCTCTTTGTTGATGTGCACCAGTTGGGAGTGATAGTTGAGACTCTTCTTGTGAAATAAATCTAGTAGGAATCTTTCCTTGGAGTAATTATGCATCGAGTATCCTCCACTATTTCATGTCTTCCTCTTTCTAAGAGGATATTTCATTGAGTGTCAGGTATCTAACCACTTCGGGAGGTTGGTGAAGAACAAG
This sequence comes from Viscum album, assembly GCA_963277665.1. NCBI lineage: Eukaryota > Viridiplantae > Streptophyta > Magnoliopsida > Santalales > Viscaceae > Viscum > Viscum album. The sequence goes on from OY728159.1 coordinate 1,083,253,337, forward strand.
ATTGCCTTTACCCTTTTCATTGGTATATTTTCACTGATGAGGTAGAAATGGATTGGTTGAGGGAATTAGATAATTCAGAGAAAACCTATTGTTATGTGTATGAATACCTCCTTTAATATTTTTTGTGTGAACTATATTATGAACTGAAACTTCATCTCCCTAATACTATGTGTTGACATCATATTCTATAGAATTTCCAAGGGCGGTGTTAACAACATTCAATAATGTGTAATGTATTATAGGATTTGTTTCAATATCTTTGAGTGAATTCCATTGTCTATGCCCTTCATGAGGCCTTGACCTCTTCTTCGCTGTACCTCTTTGAATCTTTTGGAGAATGGTAGTCCCAACAAAATCTATAAAAAAATTATCACGAAGAATCTCAGTGAGGACATTAGGTCACGGGATTGGATGAATTGGGAGGATCCATTTTTGTGGATTTCCAAAAGTTAAGAGATGGAAAAATTCCATTTAGGAGGCAGTTGTAGAGGTAAAAAAATCATATAGTCTTGTGGTCTGGGGTTATTTCTTATCTATTTTGAAACTATTCATGCATATTTTACTGACTCTGAAGGCTGTATAAAAAAATCCCCTATCCAAGTAGGTTGTGGTTGATCCTTGATTATCATGTCTATTGTAATTATGACTTGTTTCTTAAATTTATGGTGATTTTTTTTGAACACATGCTAGTTTAATTATATAGTTTTTACTTAACATAGCATCTTTCAATAAAACTTTCAAAATTTGTAAAATCTGACGATTGAATTACCTAAACCAGGAGGTATACTCAATATTTTTATATTCTTGATAAAAAAGAATTTTGATGCCTCACTATCTTCTAGGTCGATATCTATGAGAGTAAATTATGGATGGATTTTCTTGATCATACCATCTTTGTGAGCATAGTATTTTTTTTATGCTGACCTAAGTCTATGACATTGCACAATGTCACATTTTTTGGGATTTTCTAGAAGGAAGATACTTTAAATGAAAATCACCATTTTTCTCCATCCTCTAATATGAAAACCTAATAGGGTGTCAATTATAAGACATTATACCTTCTTTAACATATCATGACATGTATGTTGAAGGGATCCTTGTAGATTTTTCTCTTTAGGGTGTCATGCATCTTGGAGAGCTACTAAGTCAATTTAACGGTGTATCACATATATTACATTGATGTGGAATGTATATTAATCATAAGGTAATTATATTTATTTTAAATGATGAATAGTATTCCATATATTTATCTGAATCTCATGAACAAAATATTCTAATAATGCCTCTAGAATGCTGTATTAGGGAATGGTTAATGGCCAGAACATGAATGGCATGCCATCTTTGTCCAACTATCTCCTTATATTCAATATGTCTTCTTTATCTTTTTCCAGAGGCTCCTCAACAAAGGTTGACTAAATTGGATGCTTCCGATCCACTTTATTATAATAATCATGATTGATAAGGACTTTCTCTTTCGTATTGTAAGGCATAGGATACAAGGGTGGTTTAAGAATGAAAGTTTCCTTGGGATTCCATTCGATTGAGAAAGGGTGTTACTAGTCAATAGAAAATCATAAATCAAGACTAGCTTCCTTTTTTAGAGTTCCTCATAGTATAAAAACATTCTTATACTTAAATAATTAATGATATAACCTCCTTGATGATGTGAAATTCCATTATGGGGGAGTACAACCATCATGGCATGAAATCTGACAGTAAGGATAGTTCATGCCACATATACCCTAGGGAGGACCTTCGGGGTGGATGATAGTAATGGGATAACCTTAATTTTATTTTAACTTATAGACATATGAAGGGTTGATGTGTTTCTCATGAGGAGATTATATCTCAAGACTGATTAGATTCTTGACATGAAACATGCCTTCATGGTATGATGTCTGGGGAGGTCCTATGGAACTACTGCTATTAAATCCATAATTTGGTAACAGAAGTGTAAGATCTTGAGATAACATAGATAAATACAGGATGGATTCAATAATTTTAGCATTAAGAAGACTATGATCATCGATCAAATCTTCAATTTCAAATCTCCTTTGGTGAAGAAATTATTTGGATACCTTATTACGGAAGAGTGTGGTTGTTTGTTAGGGAAAGAAGTTTTCATATATGGAAGCTTGTCTGATTGGATATAGTGCCATTTCTATAATTTTGTAGTCTGTTTTTGTAAATATTTAAATGGTTTGTGTCTTCCCTAGAATATCAACTGCGGTAGATCGACGACCTCCAGTTTGAATATGGGTTTTCTTCTGATCTAGTTCTCCATATATCATGGGAAAATTTGGTCCATGAGCCTCCTGTACAGGATTAGAGGTGTGTATCTACTCCGGAATGACCCTTGTTTTGTGTTGGTATTTAAAACTAATTTTACAGAAGGAGTTTCATGTCTATACCCATTACACTTCCACTATTGTTATTATATCTTGCAAGGTCTGTTGGATGTGGGAAAGAATTTATGTCTGGCCTTTATCAATTTTCATGATGTGCTTGGTAACTTTAGTGTCTTGAAAAGGATATATTCCCATTCCATGGATAGAGTAGAGGTGTGTTCCCACCCCTATCCTCTATTTCCTATCAATATGTATTGACGGTACTCAGGTATGAGGGAAGAGATATGGGTATCCCCCTATTTGATATAGGGACTTTCCAGTTGATTTCTACAACGACTGTCAGGTCGGACTGATAATCGTGAAAGGTGTGGGTAGGCGTGTACCTGGTCATGAATTTCTGATGTAGTTGGTTGGAAGACATGGTTCATGCAGGAATGATTTTTTTCTTACTCATGATTTGTCACCAAATTTTAGCAACGAGATTCTCTAGATGATACAAAATAATGTCAATAGTCTTGGATGGTGAAAGCATGTGTTTGTTCCTCATCTTGATTCACCACTGAATTTGGTTAGTAGGATTATTTAGAGGGAATAAAGATGTGCCCTTGCTCCATATTTATTTAATTATACCCTCTATGGGCCTTCTTTCATGCCCATGTCTAATTGAAATGGGCCAGACTTCTGAGGAATACACCCCCATAATGTCAACGGCTTGTCGATGTGTGCCATAGTCTGCTACTGCTGCTAGCAGGATCCCTTTATAAGGACCTCTATGCTATATAGGTGAGGTTGTATGAGGCCTCTTGATATTCCACCCTGAGATAAGGGGAGGATTATTGTTTCATTCTGGGGATATACTCCCAAAATGGTTTGAGGCGATGATTGGTGCCATATATTTTTTGGCCACCATCCATCACTGAGTGGGAGGCTAGCATAGATTCATGAGATGTGGGGCCTATTGAGACACCTCCAGGGTCAGGATAGTATCATTTTGGTGGTACTGAAAAACAAATGCATTTGTTACTCAACGTTAAAAATAATGGGTGTGAGATTGCGTCCTCTGTTTAGTGGAGTACCTAGCTTTGTGAGGCAGTTGATGTTTACATCTTCTAGAACTAGTATGAATCCATTTATATTGAAGGGAGACCTAGTTTGAAGTTCATGAAATATATGAGAAAAATACAAACATGAAACCTCCATCAAAGTAAAATCTCAATAAATTAACAAAAACGTAATCGATTTTTTATGTTTGCCCCACTTCTATTATTTGTGTGAAAGGGGCCAGACATTTTGTTGACATAGTCATCTTGGTTAAAGATTCATGTGGGGTTCACCATTTTTTTCCTAATGAAAATAATGAGTCCATCAATGTTTTATTATGGGGGTTTAAATGTTGAAAAATCACTTGTGTCGGGATCACTATTACTAAACGACTTCTAACGAGTTTTGTTCATGGCTCCAAAAACACCCAATGGTTCAATTATTCAAAATGTTTTATAAAGCTATATTTCAAATGTAGGAGGTTTTTGAAAAATTGACAGAAATTATTAGAGACTCACATTGGATGTGATGATGGGAGTTCGGGAAAATCACTCCCTTTTGGGGGGAATTATTACCTACTATGGGACTCCCCTAATGATTTAATACATATTCGTGAATACTTACTTAATTCCCATGTACAACATGGGTCTTCCTCAGGTAAACAATAATTTATTATCATGCATGAAATATATAATTGTTTGTATGCATCTGAGGTTCTTCATCGATGGATACATCTGTATGTACTTGAGTTTCTCCATCAATGGAATCTTTTAATGTATAGGTTATATATTGTTTGTTTGTTTATTATTTTGATGTTGGTTTTAAGACATGTAGTGGGGCGATCCAGAATTTAACATCATCTAGGGAGATGGGAGTTGTTTTGATGTTGGGATCGGGCCCATGAAATTGGATTCTATGTATCCTTGTTAATGGAATCAAAACCCACATAGTTTGGTTCCACATAATGGGTCACATCATACCTTTTATGGTCACATGATGAGGACCAAACTGTACAATTTAACATAATGAAATAATGACATCTAGGTGAAGTATTACTATTCAATTCCCAGTGTGGGACTTATTCCAATTTGGCCTAGGGAACTAGAAAGGTATGTAACCTCCCAAGTTGGATGTAAACCTACTTTTAATATGGCCCAAAGAAAATTAGGGGGATTTTGGGGTGTTTCATTTAAACCTCAAGGAGTATTTTTAAGTTTCCCATTCCAATGAGAATCAAATCCTATGTAACTTAGTTAAATTTGGGGAATGCACTTAAAGAGGATTCCCTTTTTGTATTTTTCTCATAGTGGATATGGAACTTTGATATGGATCAGTGTTTTGAGGACCCATGCATATGGAGGCCCATTGGAGGTCTATATTGCAAGGTATGTGTCCCTTCGAGATGGATATATAGATTTCTGGATCCATTTTTATTTAATCCCATTGAATGAATTCAAGAGGAAGATCTAAAAATTATTCTCAATTGAGACATGAATCTGATCATATGGATTTCACAATTGTTAATAACCTCTAATCCCATGTGATTAATTATAGGTTTGATGAAAAAAAAGAATTAGATGACCTAAAAACTGCATATTATCCTTATTGCATTGGTGGACTAGGAAGTTGCGATGGGAGAAGAATAAAGGGATTTCATATACTTTCCTCCTACCATTTCTTCATTACTAGGATAGTCCCATCTGACTACCCATCTCACTACAACCCATAAAAAATTCTAGGGGATTAAACATGAATAGATTCCCTATTACCGCATCTAGAGAAGGAAGGAGGTTACCATGAAAGGGAAAAGAAAGCATGATCCCCTCATGTACCATCTGAAATAGGAGTTCTTTAGTCTCAGAGATAGTGACTAAAGGAAATGGCCATAGGCCTTGTGCCTGAGATATTAAAAGGGGAGAAAAAAGCTCTAACCATCATGTATGAGGCCAGTAGGTCCTTAAACCTGCCTTCAATGATGGCTTCCTTATTACTTAAGGATTTTTTAAGTGTGAAGATTTAACTCCCCTACCTCAGAAGCCCAGATTCAGTGAAATATTTTAATACATTAGCATGATTACAAGGAATCAAGTCATGAAGGACCAACCAATTTAGAAGTCTTGGAAAATATATTACATAAATGAAATTTACATCACAATTTTTAACATAAAACACATAATAAATATACCTTTGAGAACACCATTATCCCCTTAGCTTTAACCTAAATATAAATCATAATATAATTCTTGGAATCGTGGGAATATAAAACATTATAAATGGGTGAGCTCAAATGATCAGTAAGGATAAAAAATATAGCCTAAGAAATCAAAAATAATCATAAACTTTTATGGAAAGGTATAAAATTGAAACAAAAGACCTTTAAAAATAATAATCATCATAATATAAAAAAGATCAATAAAATATTTCCATTTACTTATTCAAAGGGATATTATAATAGTCAAATAATCACATGTAACATTAATAACTAATCTTATAATGATGGAATGAATAATGTTGAACATCTTAACCACAAAGTCAAGCCCTCATACCAAGAACCTAAATATAAATATTGTCAAGGCCTTGTTCCAAGACACTTGTTTTTCTCATGAGACATACCAATGCATCGAGGGGATATAGCGAGCCCCACCTGTCACTTACTATGTCCAATGCATTCCTCATATGAAAATGTTGAAACACAACATACACATTTGTATTAAAACTATCACAAAAAATGTCAACACTTTAACCATAAACCATGAATGGTATAAAAATAGCCCATCCATAGTCAAACATATCATAACTCATTCAATAAAATATTGAATATTATATTATAACAAATCAACCTCAATAAATAATAATATCTTGTAAGGATGTTGGCATAGTTGAAAATGATCAGTAAAACTCATTGAGAGAGATATCCCTTTTTGTGAAATCATTTAAAACTCACACTTTTATAAAGGAAGTAATTTAAAAGAGATTTTTGAATCAATGTTTCCTATACCACATAGAATCATTTTAAAGGAATTAACATTTTAAAATAATAATTTCCATATAAATAAATCCTTAAAATCATTTTGAAAATATGGACATTAATTTAAAAGATTTATAAGAATAAATCAATAAAAAATTTAAAATTATAATACTTCTATTGAGTACCTTCCACAAAACCATAGAATATTAATAAGGTCCTAGCCTTACACATTAATTAATCTTGAGTTATTACAAGATTACACATTGAGTATCTTTTCAGGTTTAGAGTTTTAGAGAATTAGATCATAAATCATGCATTACATTCCACATTTAAACCAACTGGTTACATAAAAGAATAGTACTCATTTTTCCCATCAACGAAAACATCTTTAAAACAAAACATGGATTATTTCTTGACACTTACTTGAAACTATCATCACATCATGTACCTTTCCCTTGACCTATTAAAAACATTTCAAAAACTTTGGATGAGCATAAAAAGCTCAGTAAGGGATATAAAAGTACGAAATGAAAACCTTAGTCCACGTATGAAATCATACTTTACTCATAAAACATAATCACATTAACATACCTCATTAAATCATGAATTAATCATAGAAATCATAAGACATAAAGGAAACTTGATGCATTCATAACATTCTTACATAGGGAGTAACCCTCATGGTTACGTTTGGAATACCCATCATAGTATATTCCCTAAATCTCTTTGGAGAAACCTTAATTTTTAACCCCTTTGCATTACCCAATGCATTGGAGAGCTATATCGGGCTCACCCACCCTTAGTTTATCATGGAACCACCCGTCTTCATAATAGTTCCCAAGAACCATAACATAATCATATCACATAAAACATGCATAAAGGAAACGTAACATTTCCACTTTTCAATCACATGATATCAATACAAAAAATTGATATAAAAACATTATGAAAAACATTTTCAATACCAAAATAAAGGAAAATTAAAACATGGTATTGATTTTTCATTTTCAAAAAAAAGTTATGGCTTGTAGAGGAAGCTAAAGCTCAAATAATGGTCACGGCGGCAGAGAAGTCGTTGTCGCCGCATACGTATGAAAAAAAACATTCCCTATTGTTGTTTATTAAAGGATTCGTATAAAAAATATTCCTTTTGAATTAACTTAAAATTCAAAGGGTTTTATACACCATATAAAATATAGTTGTGTATAAAACAAAATATGCCTCAATGAAAGGAGTTTGAGACGAAGTCCCTTATCTCGTGTCCGACTTGACTCGATCGTACTTTAATGTCCCGAATAATAAACTTGAGTTAATTTATTATTTCCTAAGAACATTTTTGAAGTTCAATATTTCCTTTATATCACTTATTACCATGTTATGAGCACTATGTAATCATTTAAGTTAATAATGGTCGTTTTGTCGATCATTGGTACTTGAGTCAAAAATAAACTCTTATAATTACAAGTTGTTCATTTGGTAAAATATCCATTATATCCAGAATTATATTCATGATTTAGATATCATATATGTCATATATATCCAGTATATATAAGAATTTACAATATTACTTAAAATTTAGAGGTAAGAAATGAAATACACCGTTCATGGAGACGGTAAGCTGTACGTACGCATGAACACTACTTTCATTTCTATTTCGTATTTTATGAAATGGAATCATAATTATATAAAGGTATATTATAATTTCAGTACAATATAATATATAATATCATTAATTACATCCTTTATATGTCCCACATATGTCATTAACGAATCAAATCACTTTTAGGGGGCGGTAGTCCGCACTTCCAAAAATGAAGATATCGCGTATACCCATAATGGAAGCCATAAATGTATGACATAAATGAAAAATACAGAAGATTAAGGAAAACATAAAAATTTCATATATCATATATAAATATAGTGACATCTTAACGGCCACCTTTGAAGGTGTTATAAGAATATTGAATAATCATCGTTTCGTGAGGCAGAAATTCTCCATCCACAGAAACAGTATGTTCTTTAACCATTAGATGTAGTTGTGTGTAAGTGGAGCTCAAATAATTATTATAAAAACATACTAGTATATTGAATATATTTGTGTTGTTACAAAAGAAACGAATAGAAAGAGTTTAGGGGGTTGGAGAAGCAAAATAAAACAAAAGAACATTAGAGAAGACTTTACCTTTAAATCGGGTAACTCTTCTTGGTTTGAACCAAAATGGTATTTTGAAGAGATTTATGCCTAAGATAAGGATTAAAGGATGAATAGAGGTATGTGGAGAGATAAAATGAGCAGGGATTGGCCGATCCAAAGGCTTTAGAAGTGTGGGTAAGGAGGAAGAGGTGGGGGCCTTTTATAAGAGGAGAAGAGGGGCACTATTGGAATGTTATAAAATGTTACTTTATATTGAAATGTGTTTAAGATTTAAAAGGTCCCAAGTTGACATATTTCAAGGAAAAGGTTATAAGTGTTCGAAATATACTCATTAAATAGGTCTTTGGCAAGTCTAAGCCTTAGATTTTACATTATCTTTTCATTTTATTTAAATCGTTCCTTAATGTGGTAATCGCTGCATCATCATGATGTCATAAATAATTTAATTTATTTAAAGTCTAAAAATTATAAAAAAAATACTACGATGTAGGAAATATTTTTAGATTTACAATTACTATTTATAGTCCAATATATCATTTATTTAGACAAAATTAAAAATGTTTCACTCAGGTGATACATTCTTTGTTATATTTAACTTTCTTTAAAAAATAAAAAGACAAAAAGTCATTATCACACAAAAGTGATTCCATGGGGTCCCCAGGTTTGGAACAAGGCATTCCATTATTGGACATGAAACAAACAGTAGCATTAGGACACATTTTGGGGCCATTTTGTATTATTATGTTATTATTTTAGTTTCCTTAACTACCCGATTACTAATTAATTAAGATAATTAAAGATAATTACCATCGTTACTATTCATAATTTCCAAAAACAAAAGAGTATTGATTAAATAATTTGGACCTTAAAATTCCAAATATTTAATCCATTTTACCAAATTCCAAACACAGAAATTTCCATAATTAATTTAAAAATAATTCATGTTGTCAAAACAAATAGCGGGGTTTTTTAGAAACAATATCTATGAAAAGTTTGGTACTAGTTTATGACCAATTCCAAAGTGAAATTAATTATAATGACCACTATTGGATTAAATGGTAAAAATATATTCTATTTAAACTTTAAAACCAATTAAAAAGATAATATAACCATATAATTAAATTATATGAAAGAGCAGTTTTGATGTAAAATGCAGAATTTTTCACTATTCATTAAAAAATGAACATTGTCAGAAAAATACCAAAAAATTATCCTATGTAAATTTTAATGTCCCAATCATAAATAATAAGTTTATTTTGACAAATAGAGCTTATAAAATTGTCAAAATATAGATTTAAAAATGGTTTTCCATCAAAAGGAAGTAAAACAATCTTTTAAAAATATTAGTGTATTCCATGCTTAAGATTGGATTTATTCTCATTTTAAGCCTCTAAAACAATAAATAATTCATAAATAGACATAGATAAGAATATATATTATTCATTAATTACATGGGATGTTACATCCTTCCCCCCTTTAGAAAATTGCATCCCCATAATTTATTACTTATCGAATAAGTGGGGGTATTTATCCCTCATTACATTTTCAGATTCCCATGTTGCCTCTTCAATCATGTGGTTTTTTCACAAAACCTTTACTTGATGAATCCTATTATTCCAAAACACTTGATCCCTATGGTCAAGAATCTGGATAGGTTGTTCCTCATAATATATATTCTCTTCCAACTGAACTACCTCTGGACTCAAAACATGAGATGGATCTGGCATGTACTTCCTTAACATTGAAACATGAAAAACATTGTGTACCTGAGATAAACTCGTAGGTAAATCCACTCGGTATTCAACTAATCCAACTCTCTCCAAAATTTCATATGGTCCAATGAACCTTGGACTCAAATTTCCTTTCTTACCAAATCACATCACACTTTTCCATGGTGAGACTTTGAGAAAATCATGATAACCTACCTCAAAAGAGAGATCTTTCCTCCTGTTGTCCGCATAACTCTTCTGCCTACTCTGAGCTATCCTCATGTGTTTCTGTATCAGCTGAAATTTTTCTACCAACTATTTTACCAATTCTAGCCCCATCAACTTCCTTTCACCTACTTCATCCCAAAAATCTGGAGTTCGACACCGCTTCCCATATAATGTCTCAAATGGTGCCATCTGTATTCTGGAATGAAAACTGTTATTATAAGATAACTCATCCAAAGAAAGATATTGGTCCCAACTTCCCTGATAATACATCGAACATGCACGTAGCATATCCTCCAAAGTCTGAATCGTTTGTTCTAACTTCCCATCTAATTGAGGATGAAAAACTATACTAAAATTTAATTCAGTACCCAACGACTTCTAAAGGCCTTTCCAAAAGTTAGAAGTGAACCTGGGATCACGGTCAGATACAATAGAGAGAGGAACTCCATGTAATATGACTATCTATTTAAGATACAAACGGGAAAGTCGATCTAGGAAAAAAGTATCTCTTATAGTAAGTAAGTGAGCAGATTTAGTCAAGCGATCAACAATAAATCAGATCGCATTATTACCTCAAGGTGTCTTCAGAAATCCCACAAAGAATTCCGTGGATATATTCTCCCATTTCCACTCTGGTACTGGTGAAGGCTGAAGCATCCCTTTCAGTAACCACCACTCTGATTTAACCTATTGACAAGTCAAACACTTCAATGTAAAATCATCAATATCTCTTTTCATTCCATCCCACCAGTAGTACTCTCTAAGATCTGTATACATCTTAGTACTACCTGGATGAACTGAAAATGGATAACTATGGGCTTCATATAATTACTCTCTCTTCAACTGTTAATCACACGGCACACACAATCTCCTCCCAAATCTCAAAACACAATCATTATCAATGTTGAATTCAGGCAACTTACCCTTATGAACCAGCTCTACCTTTTTCTACAACTTGCTGTCTTGCTTCTGTGCTTGCTTAATTTTGTTTGATATAGAAGATTTCACTAATATCTGAAACAAAATAGAAGAACATCCTGCACCAAAAACTTCTATGCCAACGTTCATCAAATCCTTAACCAAAGGATCACGTTCGAAATGCAACATTGTTAATAAAGCATTACTTTTTCGACTCAAAGCATCATCCAATTTATTTTCTTTTCCTGGATTGTAATGAATTGTACAATCATAATCTTTGATTATTTCTACCCATCTCCTCTGTCTAATGTTCAATTCATTCTGAGTGAATATATTCATTAAACTTTTGTGATCGGTATATATTTCACACTTTACTCCATACAAATGATGCCACCAAATTTTTAAAGCGAAAACAACAGCAACTAATTCCAAATCATGTGTAGGGAAATTTATCTCATGAGTTTTCAACTTTCGTGAAGCATAAGCAATTACCTGATCATTCTGCATTAGGACGCAACCAAGTCCTTTCAATGAAGCATCACTGTAGATAACAAACTCACCATTCCTGGAAAGTAGTACCAAAACTAGAGCATTCACCAATCTTCTTTTCAGTTCTTGAAAACAATCATCACATTCTTTTTTCCAGATAAACTTAACACCCTTCCGATTTAGCTTAGTCATTAGACTAGATAACCGGGAAATTTTTTAAACAAAACTTCAGTAATAGCTTTCCAAACCAAGGAAGTTACGAATCTCAGTTACATTTGTGGGTCTTGGACATTCTTCAACAACCTTTGTTTTTGAAGGATCAACAGCTATCCCATATTTAGAAACAATGTGACCAAGGAAAGAAATTTTTTGCAACCAAAACTCACACTTTCTGAATTTACCATACAATTTATTTTCTTTTAAGGTTTGCAAAATAACCCTTAAATGTCTTTCATGCTCCTTTTTACTTTTATAAAAAACCAAAATATCATCAATGAAAACAACCACAAACTTATCCAAGAACTCATGGAAAATTCTATTCATAAGGTCTATGAATACATCAGGTGCATTTGTTAGCCCAAAAGGAATAACTACAAATTCATAATGGCCATATCTTGTGCGAAACGCGGCCTTCAGAACATCTTTTTCCTTTACCTTCAACTGATGGTACCCCGATCTCAGGTCAATCTTTGAAAAATACTTAGTTCCCTGGAGCTGATTAAACAAATCATCGATATGAGGCAAAGGATATTTGTTCTTAGCAGTGATGTTATTCAAGGCTCTTTAATCAATGGAAAGTCTCATTGAACCATGTATCTTTTTAACAAATAAAACAGGAGCACCCCATAGTGATGTGCTAGGTCTAATGAAACCTTTCTCTAATAAATCTTGAAATTTCTCCTTCAACTCTAAAAGTTCAATTTGAGCCATTAGATAAGGGGGTTTTGAAATTGGATTAGCATAAGGAACTAAGTCAATGGTAAGTTCAACTTCCCGATCTGGTATTATTCCAGGCAACTCATCAGGAAAAACATCAGAATACCCATTTACCACTGGCACATCATTAATCTGAACAGTTCCCTTGTTTTCAACAATATGTGCTAGGTAACATTCATTTCCATCTTTTACAAGTTTCTCAGCCTCTTGATATGTTATCAACAGTAAGGTTTCATTCTTGTACAAAAACTGAAAGTCTTTCTAAAAAGAAACTTCTTTATCTATACAGTCAATCTTAGCATGGTTAATAGAGAGCCAATCCATACCCAGGATAATATCAAACTCTACTAGAGGTAAAACAATAAGGTTTGCAAGTAGGTTCTTTCCATGGATAAGAATAGGAAGATTCTTATAAATTCTTTTTGACTCAACATTTCCCCCAGGTGTATTTACCACATGTTCAGGAGTCATTTCTTGAGATGGTATTCCCATTTTACTAGAAACGTTTTCAGAGATGAAAGAATGTGTAGATCCCGAATCAAACAACACACTGGCATAATCTGAAAAAATAAACAAAGTACCTGATACCACTTCATTTGATGGCCCAACATCTACTGAAGAAGTTGCAAAGGATTTCACCAACCCTTTCTGCTTGTAGTCTAACTGATTCCCATCACTCAAGCTCTTTTTCGGACACTTTTTTTCAATGTGACCCATCTCATTTCACTTAAAACATTTCACTAACTATAAATCAAATTTGGTCTTACCATCACCCTGATATTTTTCAGTGCAATAATGAGCCTTATTTCCCATCTTACCGCATCAATAGCACTTTCCAGAATTCAGAAAACATTCCCAATCATCCCTTTTACCACATTTATCACAAACTAAAAACTTAGTTTTCTTACCGTCAGACCTTTTTGAAGAATTATTTCCTTTCTCCTGCCACCTCAGTCTCTTCTTCTGCTGGTTGTTATAGAACACTTGATCATCAGAAAACTCCATTTCCACCTTCTCAGAAAATCGAACAAGATTTTCATAACTCTTTAACTCATGAGAAGCTAATGCCCTTCGATATTTTGGCTTTAATCCTGAGAAAAAACGATTTATTTTACTATCAAGGTCTCAGATAAAATTTGGAGCATACCTTGCCAATCGAGTGAACCTCTCTTCATAAGGAGCCACTGAGTCTTCGTCTTACCTTAATTCCAAGAATTTTTATGCATCCTAAGTCGAACATCCTTAGGAAAATACTTCTCAAGAAACATACCTTTGAATTCATCCTAGTCGACAGCATCAATCTCATCAGGATCCCTGATATTTTTAAACATCTCCCACCATTGATCTACTTCACCCTCCAAACGGTAAATAGAAAGACTAACATTTTGATTTTCTGAACACCCCATGACATCGAAAATCTTCACCAGTGCTTTAATCCACCTTTCAGATAGCATAGGGTCAGATGATCCTCTGAATGATGGGGGATGTTGCCTCATGAAATATTCCACCACTGACATTTTCCTTTGCGGTTGATCTGGCTGATCTCGTGCATGGATACCACCACCATTTATCACTTGAGTCAACTGTGTCATCACTGCAACAAACTGTTCAGTTCCAATTCCGACCATCTCAGGATGCTGATTCGGAAGGTCATTTCCTTTAGTATTCCTTCCTAGCACTGCTTCCCTGTTTCCCCTACAGAAAACCATTCTGAACAAACATTTCTTAGATGAAGCAACATGGTAATCTTCAAATGCTATATCATTTCAATTTGAACAAAAACAAAATATTTTTGGATAATCATTTAATAGAATTCTAACTCCTAAAGTTATCTAAACCGACCTTTGATACCAACTATAAGGCCCCAGCCTTAAACAATACTTAATATTGAGTTATTACAAGATTACACATTGAGGATCTTTTCAGGTTTAGAGTTTTAGATAATTATATCATAAATCATTCATTAAATTCCACATTTAAACCAAGTGGTTACATAAAAGAATAGTACTAATTTTTCCCATCAACGGAAAAATATTTAAAACAAAACATGGATTCTTCCTTGACACTTTCTTCACACTATCATCACATCATGTACCTTTCCCTTGACCTGTGAAAAAAATTTCAAAAACATGGGATGAGCATAAAAAGCTCAGTAAGAGATATAAAAGTACAAAATGAAAACATTACTCCATGTATAAAATCATACTTTACTCATAAAACATAATCACTTTAACAAACCTCATCAAATCATGAATCAATCATAGAAATCATAAGACATAAAGGTAACTTGAGGCATTCATAACATTCTTACGTAGGGAGTAACCCTCATTGTTACGTTTGGAATACCCATTACAATATATTTCCTAAATCACTTTGGAGAAACCTTAACTTTTAACCCCTTCGCGTTACCCAATGCATTGGAGAGATATATCGGGCTCACTCGCCCTTAGTTTATCATGGAACCATTCTTCTTCATAACAATGGCCAAGAACCATAACATAATCATATCACATAAAACATGCATAAAGGAAACGTAACATTTCCACTTTTCAATCACAAGATATCAATACAACACATTGATATAAAAACATTATTAAAACCATTTTCAATACCAAAATAAAAGAAAAGTAAAACATGGTACTTATTTTTCATTTTAAAAAAAAGTTATGGCTTGTAGAGGAAGCCGAAGCCCAAATAATGGTCACGGCGGGAGAGAAGTCATTTTCACCGCAACGTACGACCAAAAAAACATTCCCTATTGTCGTTTAGTAAACTCTTAATATAAGAAAGATTCATTTTCAATAAACATAAAAGTAAAAGGGTTTTATACACCGTATAAAAGAAAGTTGTGTATAAAACAAAATATTCCTCAATGAAAGGAGATTGAGACAAAGTCCCTTACCTCGGGTCCGACTTGACTCAATCGTTCTTTAATGTCCTGAATAATAAAATTGAGTTAATTTCTATGTGATTAAGAACCTTTCTCAAGTTCATTATTTCCTTTATATCACTTATTACCATGTTATGAGCACTATGTAATTATTTAAGTTAATAATGGTCGTTTTGTCGATCATTGGTACTTGAGTAAAAAATAAACTCTTATAATTACTAGTTGTTCATGTGGTAAAATATCCATTATATCTAGAATTATATTCATGATTTAGATATCATATATTTCATATATATATAGTATATACATGCATTTACAATATTACATCACATTTAGAGGAAAGAAATGAAATGCACCGTTCATGGAGACGGTAAGCCTTACATATGCATGAACGCTACTTTCATTTCAATTTCACATTTTGTGGAATGAAATCATAGTGATATAAAAGTATAGTGTAATTCCATTATAATATCATATATAATATCATTAATTCCATCCTTTATACATCCCACATATGGCATTAACTAATCAAATCAATTTGAGGGGGCGGTAGTCCGCACTTCCTAAAATGAAGATATCACGTATACCCATAATGGAAGCCATAAAGGTATGCCATAAATGAAAAATAATGAAGCTTAAAGAAAAAATAAACATATTATATATCATATATAAATATAGTAACATCTTAATGGCCACTTTTTAAGGTGTTATAAGAATATTGAATAATCATCGTTTCGTGAGGCAAAAATTCTCCATCCACAGAAACAGTATATTCTTTAACCATTAGATGTAGGTGTGTGTAAGTGTAGCTCGAATAATTATTATAAAAAAATCCTAGTATATTGAAGATACTGGTTTTTTTACAAAAGAAAAAAATAAAAAGAGTTTAGGGGGTTGGAGAAGAAAAATAAAACAAAAGAACATTAGAGAAGACTTTACCTTTAAATCGGGTAACTCTTCTTGGTTTGAACCAAAATGGTTTATTGAAGAGATTTCTACCTATGGTAAGGCTTATAGGATGAAGAGAGGGATTTGGAGAGATAAAATGATCTGGTCTTGGCCGATACAAAGTTTTGAGAAGTGTGGGTAAGGAGGTAGAGGTGGGGGCCTTTTATAAGAGGAGAGGAGGGGCACTCTTCGAATGTTATAAAACGTTACTTTATATTGAAATGTGTTTCGGATTTAAAAGGTTCCACATAGATATATTTTGAGTATAAGGTGATAAGGGTTCTAAATATACTCATCCAATAGGTCTTTGACAAGTTTAAGTCTTAGATTTTACATTATATGTTCATTTTATTTCAATCATTCATTAATGAGGTAATCGCTGCATCATCATGATGTCATAAATAATTTAATTTATTTAATGTCTAAAAATTATAAAAAAATAATATGATTTAGGAAATCATTTTAGATTTCAAATGACTATTTATAGTCCAATAGATCATTTATGTAGAAAAAATTAAAAATGTTTTACTTAGGTGATACATTCTTTGTTATATTTAACTTTCTTTAAAAAATAAAAAGATAGAAAGTCATTATCACACAAAATCGATTCCATGGGGTCCCCAAGTTTGGCACAAGACATCCCATGGTAGGAAATGAAACAAGCAGTATAATTAGGACACATTTTAGGGTCATTTTTTATTATTATGATATTATTTTATTATCCTTAACTACCCGATTACTAATTAATGAAGATAATTATAGATAATTACCGTCGTTACTATTCATAATGTCCTAAAACAAAAGAGTCTTGATTACATAACTTGGACCTTCTGATTCAAAATATGTTTTCCATTTTACCAAATTACAAAAATATAAATTTCAATAATTAATTTAAAAATAATTCCAGTTGTTAAAACAAATAGCGTGTTTTTTTAGAAACAATATCTATGAAAAGTTTGGTACTAGTTTATGCCCAATTACAAAGTGAAATTAATTATAATGACCACTATTGGATTAAATGGAAAATATATATTCTATTTACACATTAAAACCAATTAAAAATATAATATAACCATATAATTAAATTATATGAAAAAGCAGTTTCGATGTAAAATGCAGTATTTTTCACTATTCATTAAAAAAATGAACATTTTCCAAAAAATACCAAAAAATTATCCAATGTAAATTTCAGTGTCCCAATCATAAATAATAAGTTTATTTTGACAAATATAGATTATAAAATTTTCAAAATATAGATTTAAAAATGGTTTTTCATCAAAAGGTAGTAAAACAATCTTTTAAAAATATTAGTGTATTCCATGCTTAAGATTGGATTTATTCTCATTTTAAGCCTCTAAAACACTATCTAATTCATAAATATACATAGATAAGAATATCTATTATTCATTAATTTCGTGGGATGTTACAATATTCCTTTTTAAAACATTTTTATGAATAATGGACAAGGATGATAAATATTTCCCATTAAATACTTACACATAAACAATCTTAGATAATAATGAGATTAATGAATTAACCCTTACCTTGTACTTTACTTTAGTTGAGGGTATGTTTAGCCTCCTGTAGAATAACCATAGTATGTTATTAAATTATACCATAACCATAGTAATATTTATGATATCATATGTGATTCATTTATGACTTTATACTACCCATTTAATAATAATTTCCAATTTAATGTTACATTTCGGGTAATAATCGCTTTCTTTATCGTACATGTTATAACTTGTTATTCTTGATCGCATCACATAGATCATGATTTAAATAATTATATAATATAAAACATGATTTATATATCATATATATTCAGAATATAAATATGTATAATAGATAGATATATTAAATGAAAACATTGTTCATGGAGACGGTAGTCCGTACGTATGCATGAACGTTGTTTCCGTTTTCTTATCTTATAATATGGAAGTAAGTAAAAGAAATATATTTATCTAAATAAATATATATTATTAATTTGGAAATATTATTTCTTATACCTAATAATTAATCAATATATATATATAGATATTTATAAAAATTCTTGAAAGGTGTTCGTTGAATATAAATCTCACCGCGTCGTGGAGATGGTAAGTCGTACGTACGCATGAGCTACAATATCATTATATTGATGGTGAAATGATGTTTAATTGGATTGAATATTATATGAAAAGAATCATTACCATGTTATATTCATTAATTAAATTAATTATACTCATTATTATACCCATCCAAAAAACGAAGTGTTGAATAACAAAATACACCATGACGTGGATACAGTAAGTCGTACGTACGCACATATGATGAATTTATCATTCATAGGATAGATAAAATAATGAATATGTTTTTATCATATGTATAATAACATAACAGTAGGTATAAGGCACTAGATTTATTATTTTGGTTTGGAAACAACAATGAAAGAGGAAGTGGAAGAAGAAAAGAACTTTGAAAGAGGTGATGAAATAATTACCTCTTCTTCAGGGGATTCCTTTTGATTTAAACCAAATGGATCAATAGGATGGATTTATTATCTCAAGTAAATTACTCTAAGGTAAAGTTAGGGGAGTTGGGAGGAGATTTGAGATGGTTTTGGCGGATTCAAATGTCTTTGTAGGTGTGAATTTAAGAGAACGGAAAGTACCCTTTTATAAGAGAGGTGAGGGGAACTTTAGGAAAAGATTGAAATATTAATTCATTATAAAATTATTTTCAATTTATAATACATCAAAATGAATTTTTTTTCGTAGATAAGGTGGGTATGGGTCAAAATACTCTCAACAAATATGTTTTAAACAGGTTTTGGTCACCATATTAACCTTATCTTGTTTATTTAACTCTTAGTTAAATAGTTAACTCTTACCATGTCTTCTTGTATTTTTATACTTCATGGTTAATATAGTTACTATAAGTTTCCAAATGAACATAAAGTAGATAATTTATGAAATTTTAACACAATAAATTTTATTTGGTAGAACCTTATATTTTTATGAATTTTATATTATTTAATAAAATAGTATTTATTTTAAAATATCATTTATTTCAATTTTGTTACTATTTAATACTTTATTTTTGTAAAAGTCATAAAAACATGATTAATTCGAAAAAAACATTTAATCAATCCTAACATGTCATATTCATGTTGTAAATTATTTTATATCATAAAAAGTTTCAAAATATATTTATTTTATAATTTATAACATCATTTTAAAATCATTCATTAATAAGATAATTTCTAGATCGTCATTGTGTCATAAATAAATTTAATTATATAATTTCTAAAAACTACAAATAAAATATTATGAAATAGGAAATATTTTTATCTCTCTAATTAATATTTATAGTCCAATTTATCTTATGTGTAACCCTATATTAAAAATGGTTTAGTTATTAAACATTGAATTTAAGACATCTAACTATTCTTTAAATATAATATAATAAATGTCTTAATCATACGCAAATGGATAAAATGGATCTTATTTTTTTCCTAAGGTTTATTTTGGTCAAAATACACTTATCCAATATAATTATGATATGTGTTGGGGTAATTTTAATATTATTTTTACCTTTAATTACCTTATTTACTATTAACCATGGTAAATAAAATTCATAAGTTACTATTCAGGAAAAAATTATTTTCCTCCTATTGAACCAAATTTTACTTACTGATGTCAATCATGTCTCTAATATTTTTAAAATTCAATTCACATAAGTGGTAAAATTACGTTTTATGCAAATTTGCAAATGTGTCAAGAAGGTGGGTAAATGTGCTTAGAATGTGGGTAAAAGATGTTAAAAATGTTCAATAATATTTTATATATCTAATACTATATTAAAATGAAATCAATGACTTACTATGTACTAATAAATTTTTTATGTGTCTATTTTTATATTAACACAAATTTTTAATTAAAAAATTATTTAAATGAAAAATTCGGTTTTTATGCACTATGTAGAATTTTTAACTATTCATCAAAAATTGAATGTTCTTTGAAAAATACCAAAATTTCACCCTAATATAATTTTGATATATTCAAAAATTAATTCCATTTTACCAAATTAAATTTTTAGGAGTGTATAAAATTAATTTTATTATTTCTCAAAAAAGGACATAAAAAGTAGTTCTTTTAAGAAAATAACTTCTCTATATATATAAATATTTTAACAAAACATATAAATTTCATTACAAATATATTTTATTTACGTAAAAACATAATTACATTTAAAATTTATATGTTACTATTCATATTACAATATTTAATTGAAAAATAAATATAGCATTTAAATAATTTTAATACTAATGTGTTGTTTCACAGAAACTCAATCATGCGTACAACACAAGCCAATTAGACATTGCATGCAATATAAGATATTAAATTACTTTAAAGAGAAAACTTACTATGAAACCCTAGGGTGATACATTCACCCCTCCTTCTATAAATTGAGTCCTCACAATTTGAAATTGTTCTTTGAAAATAAAAGGTTTAAAAAAGAAAATACCATTGTGGAAAACCCACATCAGAAATAGGGTTAATAAAATTAAGTCTTAATAAGAGGGAAAGGGAAATGAAAATTTCACCACAAAATTAGTATTTTTAATAGTATAACATTGGTGGAAACTAGGGAAAAATAATTTGAGAGAACATGTAAATATTTATATATAGATATTGAGGTCATCAATCACAAACAAGTGAACAATAAATATAAATTTGAGGGCCTCAAAGCCCTAAATCTATGATGATTTAAAATATCATTGGTTCAAAAAAATAAGGTATTAAGATAACACATTTTCGGTTTTAAGATCATTTCCCTAATGTTTAGGAATTAATTTCTTCATTGAATAATAAAAAAAGAATACTTGATAAGTAGAGTTCCATCATTTAACTAATTTCAACCACAAACTCATATTTTACTCCAAAAGATATTAGAACTCAAAAATATTCTATTTAAAATAATCATATAGGGTTCCAAAAAAATTAATTTATAATTCATCTCTCAGAATAGTTAAAAAGTCTAAATTATGCAAACCAAGACATCACGTAGTCCAGTGGTAGGTGATGCACCCTTGTTGCCCTTTGGTTGCAAGTTCAAGCCTTGCCACCTTTTCGGACGTGATAGGTTGTATCCTGGCCTCTGGGTTGTATTTTTTTATATCAATCCAAAAAATAATCATAAGAAATGTTTCAACTTAAGCTATAGTATCCAATTTCAAACATATCACATTCCAAACTTTAATCTTATCCAAAATACTTGTGTCCAAAATCACTGTCCAAAAATTTATAAGGAAGGCCAACATAACATAATTAAGATCAACATGTGAATACCTTCATCAAGTATTTTATTAATGCATAATAATATCCTGAATTATCATAAAACATTATTTGAATATGTATGTACTTTTTTATTCCTTCGGTAAAACACAGAATACTGTATATACTCCTTAAATCTATAACTATTGTAAACTCCAACAATGATGGAAAATACAAATCATTAATCAGTTTCAAGGTAGTCAAGAATATCTAATATAATTTATCCAAATAAATCATATCTTATTCCAAAATCACTACATCAGTATCAGAATCATATTAAGATTTATATTTCCTTCAAACATTTATTTTACAAAAAAAATTAACAAGCTATTGAGTCACTTTTCTGATAACCATATAATCTTAAATCCTTAATGAAATAGTTCTACAATACAACCATTAGTTATTTCCATGATTCTTATAACTAGTACATCATTGATACAACACTAAAATGACATAGTTGTTTAATAACAACATAAGAACACATTTCATTCTTCTTCATTTGTGGTAGTATCATAACTTGATTAATATCCAAAATAATCATTTGTGGAATACTCTGATGATTTGGACATTTATTCGCATAGTGTCCCAACTCATTTCAGATGAAACATTGTACTTTTGAAACCTTTTTCATACCCTTTCAATCACGAATGTGGTGTCCTTTTCCTCCACAGTTATAACATACTCTCATTCCCTTCAAGCATTTAACAAGGTGATTCATTCCACAGTTATCAAATGTGGAAAAATCCTTATTTCCTTTCTTCCCTTTATCCATATTTTTTTTCATCCTCTTCTTTTCATTCTTCCATTGAAATCCATAGGACTCATAGAATTGTTTACTTATCTTATTAACACATGATATTGTTTCTTCATATGATGAGATTACATGGGAGACTATTTCCCATCACAATTTTGGCTTAAGATCATGAAAGATAAGATCATTCTTACTCTTTGGATCATGCGTGTTGCTAGAGTTTTCATTCCTTCTACTAGATGCCATTTAAAAATGGAAAAAAACAATAGGTTATATAATATCATAATGTATAATAAAAAAACTAGAACAATTATCATAATTAATTGAAGATTTTAACACATCCAGTCTCATAATCATAAAAATGGTTTCATTTCTGACATGTTTACTCATAAATCCTTCATAATTGTCTTTAAATAAAATGTGAATTATCCTAAGCATATTCCCTAGAAGATTCAAACCAGGTGAAAAGTAAGGCCCGTTGTTGTGTACCAGGATACCCCAGATCAATCCTGAAACTCCTTGTCGGTGTTTTTACTCCTAGGTATATCTGTTCCAAAACCATGTGCACTTGTAGTATCCAAATAGAGATTTATTTCTTGTAAAACCCAAATTATTTCTACATTTCCAAATTTTTTTGATTTTCTTCTATATTAATCTTCAATGTATATCTTAGGGTAATGTTCTCTAATTAGAGTTTTTATAAATCTAGATCCCAAGGTTTTTACTAAACTTCCTCTGATGTCAACTGTAATGCCCCACCCCATAAGCTTAAAGTCATTTCATTATTTTAATACATTTTCATGATTACAAGGAATCAATTTCCGATGGACCGATTAGTTTAGATGTCTTGGAATGTAGAGAGCATACATGAACTTTACATTACAATTTAAAACATAAAACACATCATAAATAATCTTTTGAGATCACCATTATTACCATATCTTAATCCTCTATATAAATCGTAATATACTTCTTTTCTTCTTGGGAAAATAAAACATAAGAAAGGGGTGAGATTAGATGCTCAGTAAGGATAAACAATATAACAGAAGATATCATAAATAATTATAAACTTTTATGGGAAGGTATAAAATTGAAACACAAGACCTTTAAACATAAACTTCAGCATAATATGGAAAAGGAAAATAAAATTATTCCATTTAATTATTCACATGGATGTTCTACAAGTCGAATAATCACATGTAACATTAATAACTAATCTCGTAATGATGGAATGCATAATTTCAGACATCTTAACCACGATGTCAAGACCTTATTCCAAGACCCCAAATATAAATTTTGTCAAGTCCTTGTGCCAAGACACAATTTTTTCTAATGAGACCTACTGATTCATTGAGGGGCTATAGAGGGCCCCACCCACCACTTAATAAGTCCAATGCATTCCTCATATGAAAATGCTGAAACATAACATAAACATTCATATTAAAACTAGCATAAAAAATGTCAATACTTTATCCACAAACCATGAATGTTATACAAATAGAACATCCACAGTCAAACATATCATAACTCATTAAATACAATATTGAATATTTTATTATAATAAATCAACCTCAATCAAGAATATTTTTCCATAATAATGTTGACATAGTTGAAAATAATTAGTAAAACTCTTTGAGGGAGATATCCCTTTTTGTGAAATCATTTAAAAGTAACACGTTTTAAAAAAAATTAATTTAAAATATATTTTTGAATCAAAGTGTCCCATACCAATTTGAAACTTTTTAATGGAATTAACATTTTAAAAAAATCATGTCCATATAAATAAATCCTTAAAATCATTTTGAAAACATGGACATTAATTAAAAAGATTTATAAGATTTAATCATTAAAACAGTTAAAATGATGATCTTGTTAAATATTCCCTTCCACAACAACTTAGAATATTCCTTTTGATAAATATTTTATGAAACATGGAAATGGATGATAAATATGTCCCATTAAATACTTACATGAAAACAATCTCATATAAAACTAAATTGATGAATTAACCCTTACCTTGTACTTTCCTTTAGTTGAGGGTATGTTTAACCTCCTTTATAATGACCATAGTATGTTATTAAATTATAAAATATCCATATTAATATTTTTTATATCATATATGATTCATTTATGACTTTATTCTACCCATTTAATAATAATATCCATGTTGAAGTAACATTTTAGGTAATAATCACTTTCCTTATCGTACATGTTTTAACTTGTTATTCTTGATCGTATCACACAGATCACGATTTACATAATTATATAATATAAAACATTATTTATATATCATATATATTCCTAATATAAAAATTAATAATATATAGATATGTATAATTAAAACACCATTCATGGATACGTTAGTCCATACGTACGCATGAACGTTGTTTCAGTTTTATTATTCTATAGTATGAAAGTAATTAAATGACATATATTTATCTACATAAATATATATTATTTTATCAGAAATAATATTTCATATACCTTATAATTATATATATATATATATATATATTAAAAATTCTTTAAGGGTCATCCTTGAAGATGAATCTCATCGCATCATGGAGATGGTAAGTCATAAATATGCACAAGCAACAATATCATTCTATTGATGGTGAAACAATGTTTATTTGAATGGTATATTATATATACAAAATCATTACCATGATAAATTCATTAATTACATTTATTATTATCATTATTATACTCATCCAAATAATAATGTGTTGAATAACAAACTACACCACAACGTGGAGACGGTAAGCTGTATGTACGCACATTTATGACTTTGTCATTCATAGGACGGATAGAATAATGAATATGGTTATAACATATTTATAATAACATAAAATTATATAGAAGCTACACGATTTATCATTTTGGTAAGGAAACAACAAAAAATGATGAATTGGAAGAAGAAAATAACATTGAAAGAGGTGATGAAATAATTATATCTTCTTCGGGTGATTCCTTTGGATTTGAACCAAAGTGCTTCATAGGATGGCTTTCTGCTCAAGTTAAGGACTCATAGGTGAAGAGATGGGAGTTGGGAGGATATTTGGGCAGGTTTTGTCTGATCCAAATGGCTTTGGAGGTGTGAATTTAAGATAAGTGGAAATACCCTTCTATAAGCGAGATGAAAGGCACTTTAGGAAAAGATTGAAATATTAATTTATTGTAAAATTATTTTCAGTTTCTAATTCCTCAAAATGAATTTATTTAGAGGATAAGGTGGGTATGGGTCGAAATAATGTCAAATAATAGGTTTTATAAATGTTTCGGTCACCATATTAACCTTATATTTTAGATTTAACTCTTAGTTAAATAGTTTAACTCTTACCATGTCTTCTTGTATTTTTTTTACTACAAGGATAATATAGTTACAATAAGATTCCAAACGAACCTAAACTATATTATTTATAACAATTAAACACTATACAGGATATTTGGTAGAACCTTATATTTTTATGACTTATATATTTTTTAATAAAATAGTATTTATTTTAAAATAGCATTTATGTCAATTTTGTTACTATTTAATACATTATTTTTTTAAAAGTTATAACAACTAGATTCTTTTGAAAAAAATAAATTTAGTCAATCCTAACATGTCATAGTCATTTAAACAGCTACTGTATGGCATAAAAAGTTTCAAATTATATTTATTTTAAAATTTATAATATCATTTGTTTTAATCATTCATTAATAAGGTAATTTCTACATCATCATTGTGTCATAAACAAATTTCATTATTTAATGTCAAAAATTATAAATAAAAACCATGATATAATTTTTTTTTCTTTCTAATTAGTATTTGTAATCGAATTTATCTTATGCGTGTCCCTATATTAAAAATGGTTTTGTTATTAAACTTTGAATTTAACACTTTTAACTCTTCATTAAATAAAATATAATAAGTTTCCTAATCTAACCCAAATAAGTCAAAAGGATCTCATTTTTTTCCTAAGGTGGATTTTGGTCGAAATACACATATCCAATAGAATTTGGACTTGTGTTGGGGTAATTTTAATATTATTTCTACCTTTAATTACCTTATTTACTTTTAACCGTAGTAAATAAAATTCAAAAGTTACTATTCACCAAAAACTATTTTCATCATATTGAACCACATTTTTCTTACTGATGTCAACCGTGTCACTCAGATTTTTGAAATTGAATTCATAGAAATGGTTAAATTACATTTTATGCAAATTTTCAAATGTTCCTATAAGGTGTGTAAATGTGTCTAGAAGGTGGGTAAAAGACGTTAAAAAGGTTCAATAAAATTTTCTATATTTAATATTATTATAAAATGACTCCAATGACTTAAATTGTACTAATATATGTATTATGTATCTATTTTGACTTCAAGATAAAATTTTAAATGAAAAAATTAATTAAATGAAAAAGTTGGTTTTTATGTACTATGAAGTATTTTTTTAATATTCATCAATAATGGAATGTTTTTAGAAAAATACCAAAATTTCAAATTAATCTAATTTTGATATCTTGAATTCAAAAATGAAGTCCATTTTACCAAATTCATTTTTTTGGAGTGTATAAAATTAATTTTATTATTGTTCACAAATTAACATAAAAGGTAGTTCTTTTAAAAAAATAGCTTTTCTAAATTTATAAATATTTTAACAAAACATACACATTTAATTATAAATATATTTTATTTACATGAAAAAATTATGAATTACATTTAAAATTTATATCTTACTTTGCATATTAATATATTTAATTGATAAATAAATATATTTTCTTTAATAATTATAATACTAATCTATTGTTTCGTAGAAAGTCAATATTTCGTATAACACTAGCCAAGTCAGTGTTGAGTAAAATATAAGCTATTAAATTACATTAAAGATATAAATTACTATGAAATATTGGGGTGTTACAAAACACCATAAGGACCCTACCCTTATGGTAGTGAAAATATGAGAATCCTCTTGCATAATGAATGTGTAACCGAATGGGGGACACAATGATGTGTCTTTTTCCATGGGTTTCAAATCATGTAGGCTTCTATGGAGTCTTTTATTTGGTCTCCATTTGATATAATTCCCATGTATGGAGGTTCTCTACCTTTGGTGGAATAAATAGTAGGATCAAAAGGAGACTCACACTGGGGAAGGCTGGGCGAGCTGAAGGTGACTCGAACATGTGCAGGTTGGGTGAGATGAAAGGGTGATGAGCATGTTATACCTAGGTTAGATGATGATATTTATGAGACATAGAAATCCTTGGTGAAAATACTTGGGGGGATCCCTTGTTCTAGGATCCACGTGTCTCCTCAAGTGTCTTTGGATGACTTTTGATAAAGTTTTGGGCTTCAGAAGGGGACTTCATCCTTGTGTTCTTGGCTTAGGGGAGGTCGAACACATAGGTGAACTTTGTATTTGAACACTAAGGTAGATTCAATAATACTACCAATATCATTAACCGATTATTTAGAGTCTTGTAAGTCTACCTGAATATTTTTTTAGGCCTTGGCAAAGGACTACGGTGTGAAAAGATTTGAGGCTTGTTGGAATTTTTTTAATTTTTCAAATGAGGAGCCCAAGGATCCTATTTATAGGTTATTTTGAGAGACTAGGTGAATAAAGTAGTTTCTGTAGTTTCTTTTCACTGTTCAAAGAATATGTAGGGCCTGTGTGATTATCCTGGACATGTCTGTTTAGAACTACCACATGCTGCGGACACATAGGATGGACCTATGTGGTGATGGTGATTTGGGCCTTCTTTTATGTATCTTTAGTTAAGCATGTGACCCTTAGACTTCTTCACTTCTTATTTCCTTGAAGTATTTTTCATTATAAATTCGTTTTTTCACAAACAAATGGTGTCAATAATATAAATGACCATTTCTAATCACTTATTTAATGACTACCATATGATGGAAAATATCTATTTTATTAAATTCTGTTGTGGCCCATTAAGGATTTTTGTTACATATAAAGCATTCTATTGAACATGATATTAATTTTTTTAAAAAAATTTATAAAATATCAAGTTATTAAATTCTTACCCCAAAAAGAAAATTATGTCGTCAAATTATTAATTATTACTTACTAATGAAACTACATTAAATTATTATTAGAATATTTATCATTCATGATATAACCTCTAATATGACATATACCTTACTCTCTTAGGATATATCATGTTACTTTTCTTTTCTCAAACAATAATAGTCATTCATTAAATCATATAATCAGGTATGTATGTACCCTAATCATATATTATCCAGAATATAACTTTCTTAAAACCATAAAAATCAAAAATAAATTAAATATTGATGAAACAAAATATTCATTTATAAATAAATACTATATTTAACAATAAAATTCTGTTAACCGCTAGTTCATAAGTTCACACATTAATCAATATATGTCATATTCCCAAAAAATGAGATAAATATCACTAAAAATATTGCTGATATTTTTTTATTAAATAAATAAACAATTCCAAGGTTATCAAAATCATCTAAATCAATTTTCTCAAAATAAATAATCCTTTTAAACCTATGGTTTTTCTATCCATCAATCGCATGTTCTTAAATAGTTTTACTGAAAAATATATCCTTGGAAAAAAATCACATTTCAAGGTTATTTATACAATTAAATATATGTTTTCGAACCATTAAGGAATAACTAATTAATAACAATCCATTGATGTTTCACATAATACTCATAACTTTTAGAATATAAAAGAATACCGTCAATAAATATCACTCACGAATGAAAGTATCTAAGAGTATCAATATTTATATACAACATATATATTAAATCACTAAATTATGTAAGAATACAAATATTTCCTTTTCTATCATAATATAAACTTACTAAATGTTTAAATCACCCCCTTGTTCATTTTTAATACATAGTGGTTTCAAAAAACATACATTTTTAATGTTTATTTCCATGGTACTGTTTGAATTGAATACTAAATGATCAAGTGTTATGATCATATCCAAAATAATAATATGAAAACATAAAACAAAGGATACATTCCACTTTGAAACATTCATTTTTAACAGGTTTTAATTTTAGTTCATCTTATGACACTCTTTGTTCAATCCATGGTTATCCATGTTCATTTTCTTATTAGGTTATCTAGACAAATTATTTAACAACATACTCAATTACTTTATAATGGATCATTGTAGAGAATATGAATTAGCCAAAGTATTTCCCCTGAGAGTGGAAAACCAAGTATGTGGTTATGCCTCTTTTCTATGAACCTGTGATGAACAATTTAATAGCCAATACCCCCTTTTATGTGTAATTACCCATATGTACATCAATGCTAGAGCCTCCATCAACTTGTTATATGAAAATAGGGATATCATTGCAAAGAGAACCACTCAACCATTACATTACCAAAACATTACTACGTTAAAATATACTCTATTTATCCTTTAGGTTTATACATAACATTTTCAAAAAATTTACCATAATACTAATCCCTAAAAATAACTAAACTAATAACCAAAAATAACTAAACACTAATTTAAAACCAACTGAGGCACCTCATACCCACACTCATTGTTCCATTTCTAAAAATCCATTCCCTTTCAAATTATCATTGATACTATATGAGAAGATCCATGCTAAACATGCACAAATTTCACATTATTATTACATATAAAAATAATATCACATGACTCAGAGAACCTTTTATTTTAGTGTATCTGAGGACTAACTACATAAGAAATTTCTTTAACAACACTTGTAAACATTACAAAATAATCAAACTCATCTATATTTTATTTTAATCTTCCCTAAATATATATTTATCATCATAACCTTAGGAAAAGAAAACATGTGAAAGGTGTGAGCTAAAATTTTCAGATGTGGAAAACATACCAACATTTCAACATTGATTAATTCATAATAATGTGATAAATCATGGATAGGGGAATAATTTATTACTAAAAAGATTGTAGGACAATAATAATTTTATATAAGTCAAGATAAATGGACATTTAATCTCTATTGAATAAACATATTCCTTAAAAAAGTGTATGGAATCATGAAACTATAAATATGAGTTAAGGAGTGAAATCTTAGGAATAAGATAATGAAATTATAGTGTGATATAAACATAAGCATAGAAACTATATGTCAAGGCTACCCACCAAGAAATTAATCACATAGTAGGCTTTGTATAGTCACCCATGTACCTTATTTGGCTTGGGATAATCCACTCATGTAACCTTGGGCATGGGGAATAACTATTTTAAACCACTTTATCTTGATTTGAATCCCATATTATACCATTTTGGTTGGGATAAATTCTCTCATATTCCCTCTAGATTTAGATAAACCCTCTCATGTACCATTTCGATCCATATAAATCCTCCCACACACCATTTGGTACCATCAGACATAAACATTACTAACTTATTAAGGGTGATATAGGTCCCCACTCATCATTAATATATACATATTTGTTCCTTGTGAAAAAATTATTCATAAAATCATTAATAACCCATGGAATGAAAATCAGTTTCATAAAATTTCAATATGGTATGACCAAAAAATGAACTTAGGAATGTGAATGGTTGATACATAATATTCTATTTCCCAAAAGAATATTTCATAAGAACATTTTGAGATTTATTAACTAAAAATAAATTCCATGTAAATAAATCAATTAGAGATAAAGGGTAAATTTTTTATGAAATTATAAAATATTTTTTAGAAAATAATTTAATATTTTATGTATAAGATAAAGTTATGTTTACTTTGAAAAGTCATTTTTGAAAAGGTGAAGTGAAATATTTTTAAAAATATTTACATTTCAATGAAAAATTTTATAGTGGAGAATTGAAATATATATAAATGATTCATAAATTTGAAGTGAAATAAATTTTGAGATTTTTAATTTTTTTTAAATAATATTCAATAATGGATCCTTATAAATGACAAAAAGGTTTCAAAAAGGTGAAGTGAATGATATAAAATTTTATTTTGAAAGTATGGAAATTTTTTTTAATATTTTCCAATACATTTATTGAAAACAAAAATTATAAATAGAGGTTGTACAAATAACACTATGAGAAGTGGAAATAGAAAATAGAAAGGTCACATGAGATAACCAATAAATATAGTATACAAATATAAAATATAACATTGGAGGGAAACGAAAATATGGACAAGGAGGGGATACTTCCATTAAAGTGTTTGGTAATTATTCTTAACAATGATATATGTTTTTATAGGGTTGAAACATATAAAATAAGAAGATTTAAATTTAAAGATTCTTTTTTGACAAAGATAAAGATAAGTTACCATGAATTAAAATTTTAGTGTGTAGGAAACTAATATTTAAAGAACAAATTTCAAAAAGATGCATTATAACTCAACAACGATATTGGAGTTAAAAAATTGCAAATTTTGTATATTTTTAATCAATGTCCATTAAAATTAAAAAAGAACATCATATGGAACATATAATCATTTTAGTTTCATCGATAAGAAAAAATAAATTAATTAGGAAGTAAATATACCATATAAAATAAATTATTGTGTGTAATATTAAACATGTCTCATGGATTTGAAAATGAGGCAAACAAACCCTTACGTTGTTAGAATTTTTTGAATAAAAAAATATTGAATGATATTGTTTCAAATGAAACATTAAATACAATGAATAATGAGAGGATAATGGGACAATATATTAAAGGTACAAAATAAACACCTTTCCATATAAATCATGGTTTATAATAAAAATCATGTCACAAAGGGTGAAAATCTGAGATAAGAATCCATAACCATGTATTACTACTTACTTAAAATATCACTAACCATATTTTTAATAAACATAAATATATGGATAACTTATTAAATATCATTATTCAAATCTATAACCTTTACTAACATATCTAAAAAATAATCTCTACATTTATATTAGTTATTTATTATCTATTTTAAATATTTGGTGTGATTAATAATGATTGTTTTAAACTAGTTTCTTAATAGCTGTTATGTTCATCTTTATTCTCCTAAATTTTAGCATTAAAATATTATAAAGGTTACTATAATTTATGTTACATGAAATTTTATAAAGTTATAATTTCATTTTTCTTGGGTTTTAGTCATGGTACATGTTGATAAAACTGGTGAGAACCATATTTCGGTTATTTGTTAACAAACAAATGGAGGAATCATAATTAATTAGCTTTATTATTAATTAAAACATTATAGAACCAAAATAAAATAATTTTTTACATATTTATATCATATATATAAATTTATTATTTTCTCATATTAATTCATGATTTAATATTATAGAATTATTCAAGTAGGTTTATTAGACCGAATCAAATATGAACATACCATAAATAATGGATGATTATGATTATGAAAGTTGATAATTCTTGAATATCATCAATTTTAAAAAATAATAACATTATTAATTAGAACTATTTATGTGGTGATAAATACTTTAATATATTTAAATAAATTAAAACAAACTAGTTGAAAGATGATATATGTTTCTTTTTTGAGGTGGTAGTCCGCAAAACATGCAGTTATTGTATTCATTTATCGAATAATGATAGGGAAATAAGGTGGATAATAATTTTTATCTTCAAAATGACTATTATATTATATAATTCACATTTATTATTCATTTTCCCCTTATAACCATCAAATATAGGAGATGGTTAAAATAACAGAAGTTGTTGCTTCGTGGAGGAGTTACTCCACACAACACTAGAAGGATGGTTTAGTACTTTTTTATAGAAAATGGGAAATATTTTTAATAATTATTATATTATAATAATATAATTCTTTTAAAAAAATTACCTATTTCGTTATATAGTAATTATAAAATTACATTTGGTAATATAAGAAAGAATTGAAAACGAGCTAGAAAAAAGTACCCACCATGATGACTTGGGCATTAGATTGGAATACTCCTTAGAAATGAAGTTATTAAGAGAATATAGAGTAAATTAAGGCTTATGAAAAATAAATATGATAATAATATAATACACATTTCATATTTTCAAGAGGAAAAATTATTTTAGTGTGGTATTTAAGGGGACATTAGTGGAACCTTTTATAAGTGGTGAGACTGAAATTTTTATAATTATAATAACTTATTATACACAAAGAATAGGTTATACATTTCATGTGGCTTAAAAATGTAAAATAATTAATTATTGGATTATATATGGTTGATAATACCTCCTAAAATAATTTTAATATATGTTGTAAACATTTTAAAGCCCTTTACTGTTAGAATTTTCACTTTTACTTTTTATTTTGGTTTTACCATGGTAACTAAATTTTAACTAAGTAATTTAAATTTAATGAATAAAAAATAACCCTTATTAAATAATTTATACTTACTAAGTTTAAAATATTGATCTTTTTTTTAGGTAATTATTTTATGTGTATGAAAAATTAATTATTACATTAGCGAATGTAATGCATAAAAAACAATTGTTTTTTGAAAAAGTGTATTTTTATTATTAAAAATTATATGTAGGATAAAATTGTAAAAGTATTTGATTTTCATGTTATAAATTGGCTAATTATAACAAAAATTAATTTGATTTGTATTTAAAAATAATTCAAAACCAAAGTATACATAAATAATCATTAATAAAAAAAGATACAAACAATTTTTTTATTAGAAAATATTACGTAAGTTATTAAACATAGCTTTTATAATGTTATAATAGTATTTATAAATCTATATTTTTACCCCTTAATACATATATGATCATGAAAAATGTTTTATATGTTTTTATTTTACACTCACCTCTTTATATATTCATAATTATTCGATTTAAGTAGAAACAATATTTCTTACTATTGACCTAAAAATTGATTACAAAAATAATATATAATAAATTCACCTTAATATAATATATTAATGGTAATTCTAATAATGGATATAATTTTTTTAAATTGAAAATACATAATTCATAAAATTAATGTTATAACCATCATAAATTGTATCGAAGAGCAGTTTTTTTTAAGAAATCACCCTTTCAGTATATTAACAAATATTCTATAAATAGTGCTAAAAATACAACATACTTGAAAAATATTCATTTTAGAATATAAATTTTATTTATTTAATGATTTTATTAGCTTATTAGTTGGACTATTTGATACATTATTAAGACAAATCACTATTTTATTATGTGGTTATCACTTCTTGTACTTTCTTATTTAAAGGCCAAATTATCGTGATTAATATATTTATTATTAAATTATTTCATTTTTAATTAATTTTAAACATAACATTTTATCTTTAATAATATTATAGATATTTATGTTCTAAATATGTCGATGTGCATAACATATGGGGATATTTTTTGTTTAAAAAATGGAATAGATAAAAAATTAGGGGGATTTATTTACACTTGATTATATCCATTTAATATGTTTCAATTTGATATTTAGATCTATTTTAAAATGGTGATAAAATTAATTTTTCATTTTAAATTTTTTTATTAATTATTAATTTGTGTTTTAGGGATATATATTATTTCTAATTTTAAAAATAGAAGAGAATTTTTAGTTTCATTTTGTATGGTGAGTTTTTTTATTTCATTTATCAGTTTAGAATGAGTTGTAGTTATAATAAATAAACTTTATATAATATACTTTTTAAAAAGTTGAATCTTATTTCTTTATTAAATTTATAATATGGTTTCACTATTATACTAACATTTTTATATTTTAGTTAATAATAATTTGTTTAGGGGGATTTATTATAATTTTATTTTTGCTTCTAAACATGAATTTTAATAAAAATCTGTTGTGAATATATTGAAATATTGTAATTTATCACTATTTCTTCTTGTATCATTTTTTAATTATTCTAAAATATAATATCTCTTGATTAATTTTTTTATTCCATTATATAAGTTTGACGTATAAAAATAAATATCAATAGATTGAGTAAAATTTCCTATTTTTATAAAAATTTAGAGAGTTTTTTTAAACATTATACATATTTTTTGTTGACAAGGTTTTTTGATAAAAAAATCGTTCTTGAATAAGATTTTATTTCGGTTAACTTTTTAATAAATTAAAAATGGGGAGATTTTTTTGGAAGATAATGTTATATTTTGTAATTTTCAAAAAAGGGGAGGTATTTAGTTCTAATATTGAGTTTGATTGATTTATATATTTTTTATTTTTTATGAATATTATACACCTCACATTTTACATAATTAGATAAATGTAATTTGGATAGTTATAATTTATCATTTTAAAAGTTTCATAAGCTTCACATGATTAAATCATATTAGTTATGATTTAATTTTAATGTTTACTATATTATAACTGGTTCTACGATAATTGCGTTTGTATATTTTCAAAACCTTATGAGGACATCATTGAAACATATGGTTGCTTTTATAAACATTCTTATGGGTTTGTTTGAACCCTAACAATGTCTGTATAAACTATATGACAATTTATTATAAACTATACATGAAAGAATTTTAACCTTATAATGTTTTTTACTAAGTATAAAATAAATATTAAAATGATAAAATAATATTTTGGAAAAAAATCATGTTTTAAAAAATAATATTTCTACATTCTAAAATCATTGTTATGCAAGAAAAAAAACAATCCTTATGAAGTTATAGTTTAAGTTTATAAAGATGGTAAAAACTACTCTTCCAAACATTCATGAAATTATCATATGAAGATGCTGTATATGATACATGAAGTTCGCTATTCTTGATAATATGGCTCATCATGTAAGAATAAATCTATTATATTCATGTTATAGGAAATTATCTCACTATGACATCATGCTTAATTAAAATAATATAACCTTCATAATAAAGAAATCATAACACACATGCATTACTCATAATAAGTTAGAGTAACATGATTTCAATTAGTACATGAGTATTTCAAAATAATTTTATTGTTTAAATGTTTTTATGGATAATTTTTTTATACATTTTGAAAGATATATTTGGCTTTAAAAAGTAATAAACTCATCTTTAATTTCAGCATAGTGGTATGAAATTCACACCAATTTAGTTTATAGTGTGACATGCTATTTTATTATGATTTTTAAACTTTTTATTTTCTTTATTTTATTTTTATTACTTTATATATTTTATTAATTTCAAAATATATATCTAAATTATGATGAATCAAAGAAAAGATATTAAAATGTATTTGATGCTGGTGTAAAACAAGTGAATTATTATTTAAATACAAATGACACATAAATAAAATAAAAATGTTATATTTACATATGTTTATATTATTAAAAATTGTTTAGGCTATATTAAGGTTTTAAGGAAATCCCATAATATGATGAATATTTTTAAGTTTATGGTGAGGGAACTAGTGATTTTTTGTTCATCTATAAAGAAAGACTTGAGAATTTGAGTAGTCACAAATGATTCTTGTACTCGTTAATGAGGCACATTAATGTTTGTGTAAAGACCCTGAAATTTCATAGAAATTTTTTTCTTAATTTTCTTTTGAATTTTACAAGAATGCAGTTTTTGACAGCACCTGATTCCGAGGCCCGGTGTGCCCGGAATCATTTTCCGAAGTTTAGCTCGGGTACGTTCAGTGAATGAACGAGCGGGTTTTCCTAAATTTTGAACCGGTGCTCGGAATCGAAATCCAAGGGCACCGATGAACTCGCAGCGCTGGTAATTGCTTAAGAAGACCCCCTTTATAGAGTTGCGATTTCTTGGGATGAGTTGTTTAAATAAAGTGAGGGATAATAATATAATTGTTTTACAATTATATTTTATTTTCTTCTTAAGTGGATTAAGTGTTATGTCACAACCCTTTTCTTCTCTCTTATGTGGTTATAACCTATGTAAGGGAGTTAGGGGTAGGACCCACTTTTTGATAACTACCTTTGAGAGGATTAAGGTGGGGTGGGGCCCACACGAGCCCAACCCCTCACCTTCCCCTAACGTTCATAACTTTTCCCCACTTAATTTTGTAACTCTCAAAAAGAAACCACCCTTTTTTTAAATAAAGTCAACTCATTAATTGTGTACGGTTTTCCGGTAATTAATTCATGGATTAGTTTGAATTTCAAATGAATTCCTTTGGCTTGTCTGTTAAATAAATAAGACTAAGTCTTATTTCGTGGGATAATAGTTGATGGTGCGAAAGGATTTGGGGAGGAAAGCTCTAAGTTCTGAAGGACATTCTTCCTTCTTGAAGAACGCGAAGAACGCACCGTCACCGACGAAGAACGCCGACCTCCGACGAAGGACAACGGTGAGAGACGCCTTCCTCGGAGATCGACGACGCGATGCTGTGTACCGCGACGCCAAAGACCCTGTCCTTCCGCGACAAGCTTTCTTTAACCGTTTACATCAGGTAGGGGTTTATTTATTGTTGATCGTGATCTCATCTGTCGCCTTTCTTGGTTTCAATTGTGACACCTGTTATCGTAATAACGGGCGGAGGTCGGACCGCACGAACACGACCGACCCTCCTCCTCCCTTGTTTGTTTGACTTTGTTGCGGCACGTGAAAGGCGGCGCGGTGCGGTTTCACCATGCAAAAACTATGAGAAAAGGGAGAAGAAGCGTGGCGTCGTCGCGACGCGCCGTTGAAGTCGAACAAGCCGTGGTGCCATCGCGCCGCGCCAGAAAACTACGAAGAGGCCGCGGTTTGATTTTTGATCGTTGTCCGTGGATTTACGAGTGATGACAAACTGGGCCGCAAGGAAATTTTGAAGCTTCCACAGTATAGTTCGAGACCCGAGATGAACTCCGGCACATACGGATTTGAAAACGGACCACCGGAGCAACTCCAGTGGCCCGCGGAAACCCTGGAGGCGGGGGTCGCCGGCGCCGTGCCGCCGGCGACCGGGGGCGGAGGCCGGAGCCGTCCGGCCGCCAGGAGGCGGTGGCGCCCTAGCGCACTGCCAGAGAAAACAAACCGCTGCACCTTGCCGCGACGGTGCGGCACGGGGGATCCCGCGTGCGCGCGGGATCCCGGAGGAACAGCGGCAGCGCAACCCGCTGTCGGCATCAATCAGCGGCGAGGGGGCCGTGCAACCCCCCCCCCCCGCTCCGCGGCTTCCGCGCAGCCCCGCTGACCGAGCCGCGGCCAGCCAAGCGGCATGGCCGGGCTGCGCCAGTCAGGCTGGGCCGTGCCCGGATGGGCCGGACCGAGACCCGGGTCGGGTCGACCCGGTTCGAGCTGACCCAGGGTGGGTTGGGCCGTGCCAGGCCGGGCCCAGACCCCCCATTTCGGATTCTTTCCATTCGAACACCCATAACATGGGCTACAGACCTCCGATCGATAAACCATCTATTGTGATGCGATCCTTGGATTGAGACGATCGTTTCGGTATATTACACTCATGGTTTCAGAGAACGTTTGGTTCGACCGGGTTGCTTGGGATACGAAACCAACCGGGCCCTCAGAGTGGAAACGCTTATATCTTGAGCTCCGGATGTCCGATTGATGTGCCATCGACTTAGTTAGATTCCTCTTGTTGAGACAGAACTTTTTTCATACTTCACATGTGGTTTGGACGCAGTTGGATAGTGGTGGGGTTGGATTGTACCCAAAATCTAATCGGGCCCCTGGAATTGAAAAGTTGACAACTTTCAGACCGGACGTCCGTTTGATGAACCGTTAGTGACGTTGGTGATCACGTTGCGAAATGGTCTCTATGAGTATACCCTATGTGAGTTCGGGGTACAGTTGAGATACGGTCGGGTTGGTTCGTAAATGAAACCAACCGGGCCCCTGGGACGAAAAGGCTAATAACTCACAGACTGGGCATCCGATTGATGCGCCGTGTACTGCGTTGAGACCCATATGACGAGGCGGTCCTTTGAGATACTTCTTCGTGGGACTTTGTGATATTTTGAGTATCGACTAGTAGCTCGTGGATCGGACCCTCCCAGAGATGAGCGTGCGGAGTATGGAGACCGTGTAGCCGACTGAGACCTGACGACTGCTTGACCGATTGACTCGGTGTGTTTCTGATAGCCCAGTGAGGAGCGCTTGGTTGTAGCGGAAGAACCATGGTGGAGGAGCGCTTGGTTGTAGCGGCAGACCCGCGGTACTCAATATAAGAAGTACCTCTGGAGGCTGTGAGGGAGATCACTTGGTTGTAGAGGCAGACCCACGGCAGAGGAGCGCTTGGTTATAGCGGCAGACCCGCAGTACTCAACAGAAGGAGTACCTCTGGAAGCTATGAGGGGGAGCGCTTGGTTGTAGCGGCAGAACGATGGTGGGAAGTGCTTGGTTGTATCAGCAGGCCCATAGTACTCGACAGTAGGAGTACCCCAGCTGTCTTAAGTTAGTGAGCAGTATCTCGGAGTCGTGACAGGACCACTATAAACTCCAGAGACGGGGCTCTTCAACAGTTACGGTTTCAATAATGAAAATCCTGGTTCGATCTGAGTCTTTGATCAATGTGTATACCTCATGTTTGAGATGGGTCACTTGATTACTTAGGTATATGTATGGGCATAAACCTGGGTAGTGGTTATCCATTGATTCCATAATCTTTGTGTTTTCTCATGATTTAGATGGGTTACTTGATAACTTAGTTATATGTATGGGCATATACTTAAGTAGAGGTTATCTGTTGAGATCTTATTTGTGGTTATCCATCTTGGTTTTAGTGAGACCTTGAGGGTCTCGGGGTCCCTACTGAGTATCGTTATACTCACCCCTGCACGGGCTATGCCCGCACCTCGTTGTGTTGGTTGCAGACGACAGGTAGTGCTGACGAAGGCCGAGTGTTCGAGGACGAGTCAGTACCCAGAGGTGGACCACACGAAGAGTCAGTATCCAGAGGTGGAATTCATGATGAGATGACACACGGAGGAGGTTGACGGGCGAGAGCGTTGTGGAGGCTATAGGTACCTACCCTTCAGGTAGGATCCGTGGTGGACGATCCAGAAGCTACGCCATCTGTACCTACCCTTCATGTAGGATCCGAGGAGGATGACCCGAGATCCTCTTCCGTTCTTCTAGTTGTTGTCTTTTTCTGTTGTACTTTTGTTCAATTATATCTGTACTTTTAGTTGGGTTTGTATTCTGACCCATTTACTTTTCAGCACTTTCTTTTGTACTTAGTGTTTTACTTCCTCTTGTACACTGTGGTGTTTGTTTGATTTTATAAAGGCAATTCCTTCCCAATTATCAAGATTTACTCCTTTGGTGCTAGTCTCTAGCCCCTGGTCTATTGAAGGCAGGCTTGGGGTAGTCAGGACACGGGCCCTGAGGACGGGTCGCGACAAATTGGTATCAGAGGAGTCGGTTCTACCGCAGAACTTATAACTCTGATATTTTTCATTCTGTGAAGCTATTGTGTTAAGAGTACTGAGTGTGGTTTTCAGTTAAGGGATTCCAGTGTTGGTGCGGTCGGCCGACATATCCTTACACCAGGACCATGACAACTGATGTCCAACTTTGTGTATGAAAACACTGATTACGTGTGTGTTTCCAGAAGTTTTTAAAAGTCAGCTCAAACCAGGTCAGCTCACCAGGTATAATCGTTTGACTGTGTCACGTTGTTTCGTTCAGGTTTCCTTTCCACGGACGACCAGCTAGAGCCCATAGGGATGTGCGTACTGATAGCCTGCCGAGCGACGAGGCTTTGGTACAGGGCCCTCTTGCAGTTGAGGCACCAGCGGAGGCACCAACAGTACTACCATACGTTGGGCCACCGATGCCACAAGCCCCAGCAGTAGGCGATACATGCCACTTGAGCACGCTGCACCAGTTCCAGCGCCATAGGCCACCCAGGTTCCGGGGAGGGACGGACCCACATGCGGCTGAGGATTGGCTGGAGGTTGTGGTGAGAGTCTTCAGGCTAGTAGGGACGCCATTAGACATCATGGTGATCTTTTCTTCCAGCCTTCTTCAGGCAGCAGCAGGACGGTGGTGGATCCCTTGTTCCAGTTTTGCGACGGGATTACCTTCACATGGGGAGACATCGAGACCTTCTTCAGGGTGGAGTTTGTACCAGTAGCTCCGCACCCCGAGCGTGTACAGGAGCTGCTGCCTTTGTCGCAGGATTTTTGATCAGTAGCCGAGTCATCTGTGGGCAGCAGACAGATGATGCAGAGGTCCAAGAGGACCAGAGCCAGCCGTACGAGGAGCAGGAAGTGTTATGAATGTGGCAGGAAGGGGCACCTGGCACGTGACTGTCCGACCCCCCGCACAGTCGATTCGAAGGCTTTGGAGGAGCCACCAAGGTAGAAGCAGCGGCGGGTGCTTGAGCAACATTCGAGCAGTGGAAAAGGAAGTATAGCTCTGGGAGCAGGTGTAAAAGAGCGGAACTAGTGGATACATCCCTTGTACTTCTAGTTCCATATTGCTGTTGTATTCGTGTCATTGTACTATGAGCTGCAATAATAAAAAGACACTTATCGTTGTGATGTTTTCTTTCCTATCCTTTTGTTTGGTTGATACTAAGTGGTCCCGATTAAGATTGTTGACTTTACCCTCACTTTCGAGATTTCTACTGAAGGAGACCCAGTGACCTCACACTAATGCCAACAGTGTGACTCGACCCTTGGAGGTGAGAGTGACAGTTGGATCTCTTAGTAGTAACGTCGAGGCCTTACGACGTCATCCATGGAATTAATACGTCATTCATGCCAGGATTGACTGTATTAGGCAATGGGCGTTGTTCATCCAGGGGATGAGACCGAGTTTCTCTTTTCGTCAAAGGAGAAATTTTAGCAGCTCTTTCAGATCGTAGGCAAAGAAGGTGAAGATCATCCATGAATTGATGAAGACTGCACAGTGTAGTAAGAAACGGGAAACTGACGCCAGTCTTAGAGACTCGGGCGTGTTATATGTTTCAAAAAGAGGAATCTTAAAGGAGAGATGAGTCTGAGAAGCAGCAGACATGGAGGCAGAGCTAGGGGAGCAGCATGAGGTGGTGTACGTTTTAACATGCCACAACCACCCATCTTAGTTGTCCCCACCAGGCTCCGGGAGCTGGAGGGCAGGGGATGAGAGTAGCTGCATGCGGTCAGGGAGAGTAACCCAATGGATCTAAGAATGATTCGATGGATAGTCTATGTCCACCACTAGCTTCCGTAGTAATAGAAATTGATACGAATCATTCATTACTTCCACGAATATTGTCCCAGACCTAGAGTTTCCGGTAATCCGTTGACTTGACCCTCACGTTTGAAGATACCTTGGGAGAAGACTCGATAATCACACTTACGCCGACGGTGTGGTCAGACCCTCGAGGCAAGAGTTTTGCTTGAATATCTTGGTGGAAGCGTCGAGTCCTTACAACATTGGTTTGAGTATGGATTGGAAAATCACATTTCATACACAAATTGACGGTATTAGGAAAAAAGGTTTGTGTTTTAACTACAACATTGGGATGGGTTTTCCTCGGTCAGCGAAAAGGAAACCCCAGGCAGCATCAGATAAACTCATGCATAGGAGGGTGCGGCTGATCACTCTTGAGTCAGACAATCTTACCCTCATGGCAGTAAGAGTTTTGAGTTTCAGTTCTAAACATGAATTGGAGACCTCTAGAGTTCTAGGATGACGATCACGCCCTTATACGGGTCTCACCTCGATGAGGTTTACGGAGATGTGATCAAGGTGGCAACTTATCTCCGAGGTTCAGCGGACCTTTATAGGTCCTCATCAGGATAGGTGAGGTGGATTACCGCTTGACCCATCCACCTAAGTTTCACTGGGTGCACGATGACTTCCACGTATCTCAACTGAGGAGATACGTACTCGACACTTCGCATATCATCAACCATGAGGAGCTGGACGATGGCGATGGGGTGACTTTCATGGAGGTTTCAGTAGGAGTTTAGGATCGATAGGAGCGGTCCTATGAGGATGGTCGATTCCTCATGTGCGCTTTCACTTGCAGTACGAGAACCTCCAGGTGAGCACATGGGAGCGGAATGCTCAGATGTGTGCTCAGTACCACTTTTGTATCCCTAGTTTGTGTTACAGCTTTACGAGGACGTAAAGCCATGAGGTGGGTGTAATGTAAAGACCCGGAAATTTCAGGGAAATTTTTTTCTTAATTTTCTTTTGAATTTTATAAGAACGCAGTTTCTTAAGGAACCTGATTCCGAGGCCCAGTGGGCCTGAAATCATTTTCCGAAGTTTAACTCGGGTACGTTCAGTGAATGAACGAGCGGGTTTTCCAAACTTTTGAACCGGTGCTCGGAATCAAAATCCGAGGGCACTGATGAACTCGCAGCGCCGGTAATTTCTTAAGAAGACCCCCTTTTTGGAGTTGCGATTTCTCGGGATGAGTTGTTTAAATAAAGTCAGGGATACTAATATAATAGTTTTACAATTATA
This sequence comes from Viscum album, assembly GCA_963277665.1. NCBI lineage: Eukaryota > Viridiplantae > Streptophyta > Magnoliopsida > Santalales > Viscaceae > Viscum > Viscum album. The sequence continues at coordinate 1,083,297,355 of OY728159.1, forward strand.
TTTTCTTTTCTAGTTAAGTGGATTAAGTGTTGTGTCACACCACTTTTCCTCTCTCTTATGTGGTTATAACTTATGTAAGGGAGTTAGGGGTGTTACCCACTTGTTGATAACTACCTTTGAGAGGATTAATGTGGGGTGGGGCCCACACGAGCCCAACCCCTCACCTTCCCCTAACGTTCATAACTTTCCCCCACTTAATTTTGTAACTCTCAAAAAGAAACCCCCCCTTTTTTTAAATAAAGTCAACTCATTAATTGTGTAGGTTTTTCAGGTAATTAATTCTTGGATTCGTTTGAATTTCAACTGAATTCCTTTGGCTTGTGTGTTAATTAAATAAGACTAAGTCTTATTTCATGGGAGAATAGTTGATGGTGCGAAAGGATTTGGGGAGGAAAGCTCCAAGTTCCGAAGTACATTCTTCCTCCTTGAAGAACGCGAAGAATGCACCATCACCGACGAAGAAAGCCGACCTTCGACGAAGGACGACGGTGAGAGACGCCTTCCTCGGAGATCGACGACGCGACGCCATGTACCATGACACCAATGACCCTCTCCTTCCGCAAAAAACCTTCGTTCACCATTTACATCAGGTAGGGGTTTATTTATTGTTGATCGTGATCTCATCTGTTGCCTTTCATGGTTTCAATTGGGCAGCCTGTTATCATAATAACGGGAGGAGGTCGGACCGCACGAACACGGCCGACCCTCCTCCCCCCTTGTTTGTTTGAATTTGTTACGACACGTGAAAGGCGACGCGGTGAGGTTGAACCACGCGGAAACTATGATAGAAGGGCGAAGAAGCGCGGCGCCGTCGCGACGCGCCGTTGAAGTCGAACAAGCTGCGGCGCCGTCACGCCACTCCAGAAAACCACGAAGAGGCCGCGGTTTGATTTTGGATCGTTGTGCATGGATTGACGGGCGATGACAAACGTGGCCGCAAGGTAATTTTGAATATTCTAAAGTAATGTTCGAGACCCGAGATGAACAACGACACAAAAGGATTTGAAAACGGACGACCGAAGCAACTCTGGTGGCCAGCAGAAACCCTGGAGGCGCGGGTCGCTAGCACGGCGCCGCCGGCAACCGGGGGTGGTGGCCAGAGCGATCCGGCCACCAGGAGGCGTTGACACCCTAGCGCGCCGCCAGAGGAAACAAACCGTCGTGGCTTTCCGCAGTAGTGCGGCACGGGGAATCTCGCGGCAGCGTGGGATCCTGGAGGAACGACGGCGGCGCAAACTGCCGCCGACATCAATCAGCGACGAGGGGGCTGCGCAACCCCCCCCCCCCCCCCCCCCCCCCCGCTCTACGGCTTCCGCTCGGCCAAACTGGCCGAGCCGCAGCTGGCCATGCGGCCGGGCCGCGCCCTGATGAGCCGGACCCGGACCCGGTTCGGGCGACCTGGTTTGGGCCGACCCAGGGGGGTTGGGTCGGGCCGGGCCGGGCCCAGACCCCCCATTTTGGACTGTTTCCATTAGAACGCCCATAACATGGGCTACGGACCTCCGATCGACGCTCCGTCAGTTGAGATGCGATCCTTGGATCAAAACGGTCATTTTTGTATATTACACTCAATGTTTCAGAGAAATTTGTGTTCGGCCGGGTTGGTTCGGATACGAAACCAACCGGGCCCTCGAAGCGGAAACGCTTATATATTGAGCTCCAGACGTCCGATTGATGTGTCATCGACTTAGTTGGATTTATCTTGTTGAGAAGGAACTTTTGGCATACTTCTCTCGTAGTTTGGACGCAGTTGGATAGTGGCCAGGTTGGATTGTACAAGAAATCCAACCGAGCCCCTGGAACGGAAATGTTGATAACATTCAGACCGGACATCTGTTTGACGAACCGTCAGCGGCATTAGTGATCACATTGAGAAACGGTCCCTATGAGTATACCCTATGTGTGTTTGGGGTACAGTTGAGATACGGTCGGGTTGGTTCGTACACGAAACCAACCGGGCCCCGGGGACGAAAAGGCTAATAACTCACAAACCGGGCGTCCGATTGACGCGCCATCTGCTACGTTGAGACCCCTATGCTGAGGCAGTACTTTGAGATACTTTTTCGTGGGACTTTGTGATAATTGGAGTATCGACCAGTAGCTCGTGGAGAGGACCCTCCCGGAGAAGAGCGTGCAGAGTGTGGATACCGTGTAGCCGGCTGAGACCTGATGACTATTTGACCGATCGACTCGGTGTGTTTCGGATAGCCCAGTGGGGAGCGCTTGGTTGTAGCGGCAGACCCACGGTGGAGGAGCGCTTGGTTGTAGCGGCAGACCCACGGCGGAGGAGCGCTTGGTTGTAGTGGCAGACCCGCAGTACTCAACAGAAGGAGTACCTCTGGAGGCTATGAGGGGTAGCGCTTGGTTGTAGCGGCAGACCCATGGTGGTAAGCGCTTGGTTGTAGCAGCAGGCCCACAGTACTCGACAGTAGGAGTACCCCAGCAGTCTTAGGTTAGTGAGAAGTACCTCGGAGTCGTGACATGACCACTGTACACTCTAGAGATGGGGCTCTTCAGCAGTTACGGTTTCAATAATGAAAATCCTGGTTTGTGCTGAGTCTTTGATCTTTGTGTGTACCTCATGTTTGATATGGGTCACTTGATAACTTTGGTATATGTATGGGCATATACCTGGGTAGTGGTTATCCATTGATTTCATAGTCTTTGTGTTTCCTCATGAATGAGACGGGTTACTTGATAACTTAGGTATATGTATGGGCATATACCTAAGTAGAGGTTATTTGTTGAGATCTTATTTGTGGTTATCCATGTTGTTTTTAGTGAGACCTTGAGGGTCTCGGGGTCCCTACTGAGTATCATTATACTCACCGCTGCACGGGCTATGCCCGCACATCGTTGTGTTGCTTGCAGACGACGGGCAGTGCTGACGGAGGCCGAGTGTTCAAGGACGAGTCAGTACCCGGAGGTGGACCACACGACGAGTCAGTATCCGGAGGTGGAATTCACGACGAGAAAACACACGGAGGAGGTTGCCGGGTGAGAGAGTTGTGGAGGATATCTGTATCTACCCTTCAGGTAGGATCTGTGGTGGACGATCCAGGAGCTGCGCCATCTGTACCTACCCTTCAGGTAGGATCCGAGGAGGACGACCCAAGAGCTGCTTCCATTCTTCCAGCTATTGTCTTTTTCTATTGTACTTTTGTTCAGTTGTAGTTGTACTTTCAGTTGGGTTTGTATTCTGGCCCATTTACATTTCAGCACTTTCTTCTGTACTGAGTGTTTTACTTCCGCTTTTACTCTATGGTGTTTGTTTGCTTTTATAAATGGAATGTCTTCCCAGTTATCGGGATTTACACCTTTGGTGGTAGTCGCCAGCCCCTGGCCTATGGAAGGCGGGCTTGGGGTAGTCACGACACGGGCCCCGAGGATGGGTCATGACAGTTTGAGAGAACCAGAATTGTTCCACTATTGTAAAAGTGTTGAAAATCCATGTTAAAGTGAAAAAATAAATATTTTCACAACAAATGTTAAAGGTCAATGATCAGTTAACTACTAAAGCATTATTTTCCATCATTCACTAGTTAAAAAATTTAATGCTTTTAATGTGTTGTATAATTTAGTTTTGTAAGGATATTATTGATTTGTAACACTACTTATAAATTTTTATGACTCCTCATAAAAGGCAATGTAATTTTTATGAAAACTTTATCACAAATAAAGATCACTTTGGGTGTTACTTGTCACTAATAAAACGTGGTTTTGTTTATGTTTGTGCCTACATGTGAGTAAAAATAATGTTTTAATTGAGCTTTGGTTTGTAAAAAAGGTAGGTCAAGTATAAGGTTATGACATCATTTCAAAATTTAGGAATGTTTTAGTGTGTTTGAATTCTCTCACCGAGTTGTAGTGTTTTTAAATAGTAGATATATAATCTCTTGAACCAAACTACTATAAAATTATGGTGTTCTTATTTATTATTATTCTATTATATCTACAATTGAACATTGCACATTTACTTAAACATCAATAATTTTTAATGTTTACTGTATATTTTTAATTTAATCTAAAGGTTTATTAACCACCTTCTCTAGAACTACTTTCCATTTTTACATTGGGCTAAAACCATTCTATTGGCTAGTTCCATTCCAATTTTATTTTCAAAAATTTAATATTATAAAAAAATGAAATAATAGAAAATAATGGGTTATATTCACCAATCCAATAATTTAGTGATGGATCTCAAAAAATAATCTACTAAAAATAAATATAACACCAATAATTTCAGAAAATCCTTTTACAAATTTCCAAAACACACATTAATTTAGCCCGGTCTGAAAAAATATTTTATAAAATAAAAATATTCATTGGGTTTATCATTCCTTCAATAATATTATATCTACTCTATATGGTATTATGCTCAAATAAAAAATGAATGGGATCATCAATATTAGGAGAGAGTGATTATTAGATAGGATTAGAAAGTGATATGTAATGAATCATAAGATGTTGAAAAAAACTCCAAATAATATTTCCTAAAAACTAGAATTGAAATTCTCAAAAATATCCTAATTATATATTTTTCCTTTGGGACAACCATGATATTCATATTGGTAACAGTTAGTGGAAAATCCATAACTCGACTCACCAAAATCATTGTAAGCTCATGTTTAATTCCCTGTAGGAATCTATCATACAATTTTAGCTCCAATTCTTATAACATGTCAATTATATGCCTTCAAATATCCATTATTTTCTATAAATCACAAATTTACTACCAATTTTTGAATAACACATCAAAATAAAAACCATATTTAAGTTAAAAATAAATAAAAATGGTCATCATTATAGTACATTTACCATCAACATTTTTCACCCGAAAAAAGATAAATGTCCATTTTCACATATAAAATTTGGTTATCACAATCCATTCATTCACTCATAAATAAATAAACCATTCATAAAATAACATACCAATTTACAGATTGGTTAGTCTAATATTATATGAATTAGCTTCAAACATTTTTCATTTTGCCTCAAAATCATAATACATAACTTGACATCCCATATCTCATCAAAAAATCATACTATATACATTAAACATTATTGAATGACCCAGATACACCAATAATTTAATGAACCATATTCTCTAATTAACTCTATCCTAATGACTCAACATTGCATCACATAAAAAATAAAAAAATAAAATATCACAGTTAACATTGTAACATTGACATATAGAATTCATGCTAAAAATATATTGCATACCATACTAGATTCAATAACTAGAAGATGGAGGAACCTATCATTTGGTTTGTAAATAAGAGATCATTATCCCTGGAATATAACATAGTGGAGACCAAGGATATCTCTAAAGTATATTTTATTCTAATTCATTAATTTAACCCAAAAATGTATTTAAATATAAATATTAAAATAACAGGGGAGTTTTTATTTGAATGTATCAATAATGAAATGAAAAATATGTATGGAATTAATTAAAAAATATATAATTGTAGATGAAAATGAATGATATAAGTATTAAATAATCCTCAGATAATATCTTAGTTTACTAAATCGTAATATTTAGCTATAATTATCTTACTATTAATCACCTTAGTAAAATTGATTAACAAATATAGACTCTAAACCTTTTTTGAAAATGGTTAAAAATTATTACACAATTATTTGAGTGCATGATTTCTTTTAACATTTGTGGTGTAATTCACTAATAAATAAATAAAAAAATTAGATTGATAACTCAAATACTATTTTACTTTTCTAACTATTGGCAATGATCAGACTTCATAAACAATGAATTTAATGATTGATTCCTCTAAAATGATATTTATTAAATGATATTTCTCTTAGTAATAAATTCATTTAATATCATATATGATATAAGTTATAAAAAATTCTAAAGTGTTTAACATAATAAAATGAAAATGATTCAATCAAGAGAAAAAAGTGTTAACCATAATAAAAACTAATGAATAAAAAATATTTCATCAGTATAGAATAAATCTAATAAATAGTGAAAATCATAAAAGAATCATGAGAATAAATTAGATTCAATCACTAGAAACAATTAATAAAGATTTAGGATTATATGTACATATTTACTAGGGTATATATTTTTCCTTCTCAAATGTTTTCCTCACCAGAAAAAATAAAAATTCCTTCTCCCATGTCTTTCTCTCTATATAAATGTTTTGAAATAATATTAGGGAAACATTATCTATTTTCATTTTATAGTTCTCCATATTGAATTAGATCATTTTGGATACTTGGATATCTCTATTCTTTATTTTGATTACACACTCAATGAATTTCCCTCTAATAAAATTTGAGTCCATTCTACTTACTCATTCCTTATCCAAATGCTATACTTCACAATTATTATTAAAAAAATTATTTTTTTAAAAAATTAATGTGAGGTGACTCATTAACATATATGTTAGGTATATGCATCCATTAAACCATTCATTATTTATAATTCTTCTTATTTACCACCTTTGTTTTATAATTATTTTTCTAGGTCTTTAAGAGTATTTGTGGATACTTAGAACACATGTTTCATGATCTAATGAAGCTGCACAATATTTTTAAAATTAGTTTCAGTAATTAAAAAATATATATCATTGATGATGAAATCTTATATTCCTATCCACAAACTATGAAATTTTGGTATCATTATCAGTGTTATTAGTCTTATTCATGTCATAAAAGAATACATCACTCTTTTATAACTAAAAATAATAAAAGTCACCTTGTATTTATAAATAATTCCAATATACTACATTAGTTTTTTTAATCATTCTTATAATATTATTTATGATAGTGGATAGAAAGATAATGACCTAATTTAGTCTATTATAAATAAATTGTATCTCTCTTCATATATCACAATCTGAAGTGGTTATTCCAATCAAAGTATCCCATATAATGTATCCAAAAAAAATTTCCATCCTCCATAAATAGAACTAAAATCTCTATATCATAAAATATTATTCAAGAATTGTTACTATTTATGGAGAATAGAATTACATGGAAATTTTATAATTTTAGATATCATATTAGGTTGTATAATAATATTTTATAACATGTACAATAAAAAAATTATTCACAATTTATCTAAATTCCTAAATCACTACATGATGATATACACATATCATATTTTGTGATCTAATCATATATAATGAAAACTTCTAGTTTTTATCATTGATTACTTTTATAGGACATGGAAACTAAAAGTAAATCACATTGATATGCATTATCTTAAGGGTCATAACATTATTTTCTATATGATAAGACATTATATTTCCAGTAAAATGTCTTCACCAATAATCATATCCTATAATATTCCCATATTTCCATTACTAAAATAATACACTTAATAATTTCCCCCTATATCTCGATTCATTGGTAAGGATATTTCAATTTATTAAATAATAATATCATATTTATGGATTAATTTTATGTAATTCTAACACTATTTTAGCCCATTATGATTTTTAAAACAAATATTTTTAATATTAATTCTTCACAATAGTTTAAATAGTGGTTAAATTAATATATTATTCATGTCCAGTTTAAAATATCATTTATAGTAGCTTAATGGATCACTCACTATCAGTTCAACTGATGATGAATGTTCTTCTTTGTTATATCACACCATCCTCACGTTCATAACCTCAAATTATCATTAAAAATTTTCTATAATATAATTATATAAAAAATTCATCTAGTAATTTTATTTCCATGATAATATACAAAATAAATTTCATTTTCATGAATATTTAGCAAGATTATACCAAGTATAACAATGTTAAATATATTAAAAAATGAATAACTATCATTAATTATCAAATTCAATGGAATAAATGAAATTAAAATTAAAAATGTATATATAATAACATTCATTTTTAAACTCATGAAAAGTAATAATTTTCTCCAAATAAAAATTATATACCATTTTTATATTTAGGATTATCATGTAAAACGTGATGGAACATCATTTTTTCCCTAATATGTAAACTATATATTCTTTATATATGAAATACTTTTCCCAAATTCAAGATTGATACATAAAAATGTACTTAATTTCATATATATAAACATTTATTTTATGTACCCATGCTCCAACAATTATATGTAACATCCCACAAGATTTTATATAAAAAATATTTCTCTTATCAAGTTCATTTATTATTTATATATGATCATATTATCTCTAATTTCCCTACTAAATTAAAAATTGGAGACTTTTATTCTAGATAAGATTATAATGTCGCATTCATAGGTTATGGGGTGGTTAATTGTTATTAAAAAACAATAAAATATGGAGTGGGATTTATAATACATTATACATTTTCTATAATTATGAATTACTAAAATTTTATATGCCCCTTATTCCTATCACTTTATCTAAAATAATGATTTCTTTTTTTCATCACATTTTCCTTTACACATTAAAATAATTTTAATTGGGGATTCTATAATATATTCATGATATGCTTCAAACTCTTAACCTACCACCCCCTCTTTTGAGACATTAATAAAATCAAGAATCGGTTAATAAGAAAATTATTTTCTTTATATTTTTGAAACATTTTTTTCTTACCAAAAAAATGAATACAACTTTAAAATTATTCCAAATAATGAGACATTCCCCCAAATAAGTACATTAAAAACACCACTAGAATTCTTGTTAATTGCAACAGACTATTTGAGATGGGATCTCGTCACAAATAGGTTTTATCGATGGGGTTCTGTCGCAAATAGCCCGTTGTAGAAAACGCTGTCGCAAATACAATTATTTGCGATGGACCCGTCGCAAAAACCTTCAATTTCGATGGGAACGTTTCCCGTCGCAAATAAACTTCTGATTATTTGTATTATATATACATAAACATTTTCTGTCACGGTCCCTTCACAACAAATTATTTGCGATGGGATTACTTACCCGTCGCAAATATGTTTTTAAAAATATTTAGCTAGGTGATTTGCGATGGGGTCCCGTCGCAAAAGGCCCCGTCGCAAATAATAAATTAATTTTTTAAAAAATAAAATTTAATAATATTACGATTGATGAAAAATTGATATTATTATTATTAAAACAATAAAAAAAATAAAAAAAATTATAATTTTCAATATTCACAAAAAAATAAAAAATATTAAAATTCTCAATATTCACAAAAATAATATAAAAAAATAAAAAATATTAAAAATTAAATTATTTAATATTTTCACATATATACAAGACAAAAAATGTAAAAAATACATATTAAAATTTTAAGTCAAATGTTTGTAACATAAAAAAATCACTGGGGGTCGTCTGGAGGAGGTGGAGGAGCTGAAGGAGCTGGTGGAGGAAACTCTATCCCTAAACTAAGAGTCAGACAGCGCATGTACTCCATCTGCTCCTGATTCTGATGCTGCCATCGACGGCTCTGCTCCCTGTAATGCTACTCCTACTACTACTGTCGCCGACACATCTGTTCTTGCTGCTTCTGCAAAGTCTCTATATACTCAGCCTGAGCTCGCAACTACTCCTGATACTGTGAAGCAGAAGATGATGCCTCTCCACGAGCTCCTCTCATGCTGGACGCCGACATCACATCAGTACCATAATAAGTACGAGGAGTCAAATCAGAGATGATTCCAACTACTCTACTCTTCTCAAAGCCATACTGAGTCGCATGCATCCATACCGCTTTATCGAAATGGTGAGCACTGGTCTGCTCAGCCGTCTCGTCCTGACTCTCAGCCTGTGTATGAGAGGTTGCAGCCTCATATGACTCCTTCAATTCCAATTTAAAATTAAAATTTTCAAAATATTATATGGAGTTAATTGTTAAATTGAAAAAAATAATACTAACCATAGTCTGACGCTGGAGATCACCTATAATCTCTCCAGTGGCTGGATCATTGTACATCCTCTGATAAACAACAAACTCCGTAATATCGGGATTCTCGACTGCCTATAGAAATATAAAATAAACTGTTTATATTTATATTTATATAAAATATTTTAAAAATATACTTACCAGATGCTCATTATGTGAACTGAATGTACGACTACCAGCTCGATGTGTCACCTCATGTCTCCCCCAGTTCTGTCACCCCACCGAAGATCTCTTCTGAAATCCACCACCCAACCAGTGTAAACATAATCCATCCCAAACGTGAGATGAAATGTACTCTGGTTGGTGGGCTTTACACGACTCATCAAATTCTATCACCGCTGCTTTCTTAATGGTTGTCCTTCTCAAATTGTGCAAAAACTGGTGAAAATGGTCACACATAGAAACCTTCCATGCTGTGTGGATAGCATCGCGCATGCTATCATCATTAGGATACCACAAACCCTAAAAATAATTTATAATATCAATTTGTTAACAAAAAATTCAAAATAAATATTATTTATTTACGTACCAGCCAATGATGGAACATGTCGCTTCGCACATCAATGAGAATCTGTTCCCATGTAATCCATGGCTGAGAAAAATAATTGCTCAATATAGTGCTCCCCTGTCCAATATCTACATGCTGAAAACTATGAAAAAAGAATATATAATCAAACAATTAGTATAGATATAAATAAATTAATGAAATCTAACTAAAATATACAGGTTACCATACCTCTGTGTGCATGGATCAAAACCAAGATGTGGATGTTGCTCGGGGATAGAGTCAGGAATCATCAGTCACGCAAGACCATGCCCCCTCCACGTACCTCTTAAACCACCAGTAGGTTGAGGGTCAGCTGATCCCACATCTTAATCATCCAAAGGTAGATCAGCCTCCTGCAACTCACGAAATAAATCATCATCCATCTGAAACACAAAATGATTATTGTTAGCAGATAGTTGAAAATAACTATTATATATATATATATATATTAGTTCTGATTATAACCATCATTTAATTATTTCATTGTGCATCTTCATCATCTTCTCCATAGTTGTCAATGTCAATGTCTTCTTCTTCCTCCTCAGCATCGTCAATATCCATATGAGTTCCAGTTTCATCATCTCCTGTCATTTCAAATTCTTTTGTAACATCATTAATATCTTCATCATCATTAATCCTTAATTTTGGTGTGTCATCGTCGATATTCATGTCTCTTTGTGAATCAGATGGATTTTGAGTAGCCTCTTGAAAAATTTCAAATTCCATCCACTTCAGCGGAACCAAATTCAGTTTGAGAAAACTGATTTTCCGGAGATTTCATTTTTATTATGCTCCACCAATCGGTCAAGTCTCTTGAAGTAGCATAGTACTTTGTATAATAAATTTGATGTGCCTATTGAGCTAGTAAAAATGGATCATTTACTGTAAGATTTATTTTATATTTAATATCGATGATTCCATGAGTCGGATGAACACGCAAACCTCTTTTAATATCCAACCACCGACATTTAAACATTGTTATGTAATTCTGTCCTAGATAACACAGCTCAATAATTTCATCCAAAATGCCATAAAAGTCAACTTCAGTTTCTCTGTGATGTTATCCTCTCAAGAAAACTCCACTATTCATTGTTTTTTTATTCCCTGTATGCAAGTGTATGAAATCGAAAACCATTCACTACATATTCATTATAAGATTTAACCATTTTGGATGGTGGGTTACTCAATATACATAGTCTTTTGTCAATTTCATCATCATATTGAGATGCCTGAAAATTTGTAAAACAATTATCAATATAATAAATAATAAAAGGAATTGATATTAAACCATCAATAATTTATGTTACCAGTTTTTGAAACCAGTGGGAAATTTTTTTTATCTTCGTTCTTCAAGAGAAGCTGATGTAATTTATGGAAGTTGTTTCTTGATATCATTATCATATAACCTACAAATAAAATAAGTTTAAATACTGTAAAAAAATTATAGAATAACTGATAGAAGCATTTACAGGACAAATGATGTCATTTGTTCAATGTTTAGCAGAATGTATGTATGAGCTATGTGGTGTTCATCATCTGAAATCCATCATTCATGAACTCCACCAAAACCAAGATTTGGTTGATTAAAAACTATTAATTGATTTTCCATTTCATCATTAACATTCCCCTCGTTTTGCCCCATGCGATTCTGTTTTGAGGGATATTGAGATTCAAAATAATGAGAGAAGAAAAAAGAAATTTCCTCTTGAAAATAAGCTTCAGCAATTGACCCATCACTGATGCTTTGTTATGTATTTTTTTCTTCAATTTCTGCATGCATCTCTCGAATGGGTACATCCATTGTAACTGTACTGTACCTCCATATTTAGCTTCATGTGGAAAATGTAATATCAGATGTTCCATTGAGTCAAATAAAGCAGGTGGAAAGATTTTTTCCAGTTTACATATAATTACAGCAACATCTTCTTCTAGTTTTCTTAGCGCATCATAGTCTGTTGTAACTGCACAAATGTATCAAAAAATTTTGATATTTCTGTTATTGAATCCCAAATCATAGAATTGAACAAACCTCAGAATCCAATCAGCATAAGTCTTTCCATTATAACATGACAATCATGACTTTTTAATCCAGTAATATAACCATTCTTAATGCATCTGTCCAAATTGGAAGCATAGCCATCTGAAAGTCTCAAATCTGTAATCCACTAACAAAATAATAAGCGACTCTCTTTGGACAGTGTATAAGCTGCTTTTGGTTTCATTAAACTCTATGATCTGAAATTTTATAATAATTCAAGTTCTGGTCGCCTGAAAATTTGGGCAAGATCTAATCGTACCTTTACAGTATCTTTGGTCTTACCTGGTGTATCCAAAACTGTATGAAATAAATTATCAAAATAGTTCTTCCCAATATGCATAACATCCAACATGTGGCAGACCACCAAATCATACCAATACGGAAGATCCCAAAAAATTCCCCATTTTATCCAGTTATGTTTTTCCCAAAGCCATGAATTTTTTGTTGGTTTACTGTTGGTCAAATGTGATGGAGGGTAATGAAAATACAACTAATTTTAACTCTATACCTGATATCATCTTTGGAGGTTCATCTCTTTCAATTATACCTTTTTTGAAATGATATTTGTTCTTCCAAAAAGGATGATCGGTTGGAAGAAATATATGGTGACAATCAAAATAGAAAAGTTTTCTTCCACTGACCAGTATAAAGTCTTTGTTTTCTTTCATACAGTAAGGACATTATTTCAGACCATGTGTACTCCAACCAGATAACATGCCATATGCCGGAAAGTCACTAATCGTCCACATCAATGCAGATTTTAATTTGAAATTTTGTTTCGTAGCAACATCATATGTATTAACACCATCACTCCACAATGCATTTAACTCATCAATCAATGGTTTCAAATAAACATCAATATTCTTTTTTGGATGTCCTGGGATTAATAGAGTCAAAAAGATATAAGGCTCCTTCATCAACATCCATGGAGGCAAATTGTACGGAGTTATAAAGACAGGCCAACATGAATACTGACTACCATAAGAACAAAATAGAAAAAATCGTCAGTAGAAAGACCCAATCGCACGTTTCGGGCTTCTATCGAAATAGACGGATGTAAACGGTAAAAATGTTCCAATGAATCACCATCAGATGGATGATTCAAGCTTTTATCAGTTGAAATCTTGGTTTTGTGCCCTGACATCATTGACACTGTGTTCTGAGACATAAATAAATGTTGCAACCTAGGTTTAAGGGGGAAATATCTCAACTGTTTTACTGGGATCGATCTAGACTCCCCTAGTTGAGGTTCTTTATACCTCGATTATCAACATGTGGGACAAATATCCAATTATTCATTTTCTCCAGAATATAAGATGCAATCATTTGGTCATGCATGAATCTTCTAATAACTAATGCCCAAATTACGAATCAGCCTCTTTCTCTCATAATAATTTACAGGCAACACATTTCCTTCAGGTAACAATGTTTTAACCAAAGAAAATATCTGATTAAAACAGTTTTTTGACATTTCATTATCTGATTTAATAGCTATAAATTTTGCAACCGCTTCTAATTTGCCTATCTTGCAACCAGGATATAATGCATCCTCAGCAGACCTCAACAACTCATAAAATTCGGATGGTGCCAACTCATGAGTTAAATCAATATCATTGTGAGTTTCTATTTTTTGCACAGATGGACCTGAAACATCATGTACTAAATTTTGAAACCGTGAAGGATCCGGAATCAAGTTATTAGAATCTTTTCTGGATCATAATTCACCGTATTGATACCAAAAAATATAATCTGGTTGAAAACCAAACCACAAGAGATGTCCCCCAACTTTATCAAATGTGTTAAACATTCTCAGAACACATTTTTTACAAGGACACTTAATTGTGCCATCTGAAACATATTCTGGTTTTGATGATGCAAATGCTAAGAAATCTTCCACACCCTCAATATAGACAGGATTTAAACTAGAACCATTTAGATTTCTACACTGATTTATCCAAGCTCGATCATCTAATAATGATTGATATCTACTTTCTTATTCCATATTTTTCTACATAAATTATAAAATCATCACTTTTTTGAATAGTTTTAAATTATAAAAACATTATCTGAAAAAGAAGATAAATAATTACAAGTAATTAATGATTATCATTAATTAAGGGCGACACAATTTCCAGTGGATTTCCGACTACTCTTTTGCCCAACAGCTCATTTAATTTCAACTTTCTCATACTTATTATTACTAATTTAGCAATACTTAGGAATACTTAGAAAAAGGAAAACTGCTTGAATAATGAAAGGAAATTTTTTAATCATCACTGTGGAGATGATTACAAATTTTCCCTTCATTATCTAAGCAGATTTCGTTTACTAATTATTAGTAATAAAAAATCATATTATCAATATTTATGAAAAAACAATATTAATATTATTTAAATAATAAAAAATTTATAAAATATTAAAATTATCAGTATTCAAAACAGACTTTGTTCTATTATTAACATGTTCAAATCTCAAAGGGTCGTCAATTATCAAGTCATGTGCAATAAAAAGTTTGTGTCTGTCATGTCCAATGTAAACTCTATAATTTTACTTGCATGGTTGATCACCTCGCAAGTAGTGTTGCAATAGGATGACCAAAGTAATGACGTTCTCGTCTCTGAGAATCATCTCACATGACACTCTACATAGATCATTCTTCCTTAAAAATTTGAGGTGATATCATTATTTTTCCCTTAAATTTTCAAGGAAGAATGTTTTATGTAAAGGTTCATGTGAGATAATTCTAATAGATAAGAAATGCATGACTTGATTTGTCTGATTGCAACACTACTTGTGAGGTGATCAAACAAATAAGGACAATTATAGAGTTTACATTGTACATTACTGACACAATCTTTTTATTGCACATGACTTGACAATTAGCCACCCTTTGAGATTTAAACATGTTATGAATAGAGCAAAGTCTATTGCGAATATTGATAATTTTAATATTTTATAAATTTTTTATTATTTAAATAATATTAATATTTTTTTTCATAAATATTGATAATATAATTTTTTATTACTATTAATTAGTAATTATTACTAATTATTACTAATTATTACTAAATATTCCTAACTATTACTAATTATTCCTAATTATTACTAATTATTCCTAATTATTCCTAATTATTCCTAATTATTACTAATTATTACTAATTATTACTAATTATTCCTAATTATTATTAATTATTCCTAATTATTCCTAATTATTACTAATTATTCCTAATTATAACTATTTATTGCTATTCGTTCTTAATTATTCCTATTTATTCCTAATTATAACTATTTATTTCTAATTATTCCTTATTATTCATAATTATATCTATTTATTCCTAATTATTCCTAATTATATCTATTTATTCCTAATTATATCTATTTATTCCAAATTATATCTATTTATTCCTAATTATATCTAATTATTCCTAATTATTCCTAATTATTACTAAATATTCCTAATTATTACTAATTATTACTAATTATTACTGATGAATCCTAATTATTACTAATTATTCCAAATTATTACTAATTATTCCTAATTATTTCTTAATTATTCCTAATTATTACTAATTATTCCTAATTATTCCTAATTATAACTATTTATTGCTAATTATTCCTAATTATAACTATTTATTGCTAATTATTCCTAATTATTCCTAATTATATCTATTTATTCCTAATTATTTCTAATTATTTATATATATTCATAATTATATCTATTTATTCCAAATTATATCTATTTATTACTAAATATATCTATTTATTCCTAATTATTCCTAATTATTCCTAATTATTCCTAATTATTACTAATTATTACTAATTATTACTAATTATTCCTAATTATTTCTAATTATTACAAATTATTACTAATTATATCTAATTATATCTAATTATATCTAATTATATGTAATTATATCTAATTATTACTAATTATTCCTAATTATAACTATTTATTTGTAATTAAATATATTTATTCTTAATTATATCTAATTAATATTAATTATAACTAATTATTTATAATTATTACTAACAATATCAATTTCTTAGTAAAACTAAATATAATTAAAAATTAATTGAAATCTAATTAAATTCGAACTCGAAAACAACAATTAAAATTAACATAAAAAAATAAAATAAATATAAAAAATATATAAATACCTTAAACTTTGATATTATGAAGATATTGACGCCCTCCGATTACTCTTGTATAAAAAAACTTCAACTAAACAAAAATTTATCATTGAAACTGAAGAATGAAGGAGAAAGAGAGGAAGATCTAAATGATTTGGAAAAAAATAGATGGGGGTATATATAGGTTAGATTAGTTGCGATAGGATTATTTGCGACGGGAAGCCCATCGCAAATGGTGGTATTTGCGATGGGTCCCGTCGCAATTACCCTCACCCGCATTAATTACAGCCTGCGGTTAAAAGGTTATTTGCGATGGGACCTGTCGCAAATAGTGCCTGCCGACAGTCATTTTGCGACGGGACGACATCCCGTCGCAAAAAGTTATTGACCGCCGCCGGGTATTTGCGACGGGACCCGTCCCAAATAACCCTTCGCGGTTTGGCGTGCAAGCCGCCCCATACTATTTGCGACGGGAGACTTCTCCCCTGTCACAAATAGTTTTCGCGTGATTTGGCATGCAAGCCGCGCCAAACTATTTGCGACGGGAGATGAAATACCATCACAAATAATTGGTTATTTGCAACCGACACTTCTCCCTGTCGCAAATAGCCCATCGCAAATAGTGATTTTTCCTGTAGTGAAAGCATATCCCTTACACTTAATATTCGCAGCATGCATGAAATTTACCAAAGGGAAAGGTATAAATGGATTAAAGAATTATAATTTAGCTCCTAATATGTAATTCATGTAAATTAAAGGAATAGCATTTTATCTTAAATACATTTAAATAATATGTTAAAATTTATAGAGTACATTGGTGGATAATAAGATTTAAATTGGATAACACATTTATTCTTAGGATTAATATTTAATCACGATTCGAATAAATAATAAAATTAATATTAGGAACAAAAATATTACAATTTATCATTTATTTTAGGTAAAATAAGTAAAATACTTTTATATAAATATAATGATGAATAAAACTAAAAAGGATAATTATTATCATTGAAACGGAAACAAAACAAGAAAAAACAATGAAATAAATCAATAAAAATGAAAAAAATAACTCTAAAAAATATATTCTTCAAATATTATAACTAAAAAAGTTAATAGATTCAACTCCAATAAATGATAATACCACATAAAAATATATTTATTTAAATAAATATGATGTGTCATAGTTTCAAGGATTAAATTGATGATTAAACTCCACTATTAGAGACTCTGGAAAATAAGGTTTGATGTGAATGAATTTGTATTCATTTACTCTGAAATTTCTCTTCTTAGACTTATCTCAGACCTATATATGACTAAAAGGATACTCATTATTGATTCTAAATATAACATTTCATCAAGTATAAAAATTACCTATATTATTCCAAGGACATGAATTAAACACCTCCCAATTCTATAATCCTAACATGATTCTATAGAATAAAATGATTATTAATAGAAATAATATTCTATTTTTATACGAAATAATTCTAGTATTCATTTTTTATGAGTTATCCATGTTCCTAATATCAAAATCAGTTTTTACAAATACATCTACCATACTAAAGATACATCCTTAACATCTTAGTATAATATTTTTTATATTAATCTATAATATAGAATACTTTCTAATATATATTTTAATAAGGAAACATTCATATAGGAGAAAAAATATTGTTCTATAGTCTAAAAATATACCATCCAAATTTTGACTCCACACCCCTTTACGTGGCTAAACCATGTTTTTCAAATATTTTTTTACTCCTCCTATTAATAACTTCATAATAACATTTAGTCTACAAATAGAAACTTACAAAAATATTCTTATTAACTAAATATAATTTAAATAAACTTTCCATGGTTGGATTATATAAATATATTCCATGATTATTTATTAAAAACGAAGAAGCTCTTATCCAGTAGAACTGTTGGGATCTCAAAATCATAATAATTGATAATTATTGGTCCTAGTGATAATAACATTAACTCGCCATGAAATATAATTTACATTATAAAGAATAAAAAACAAATAAAATAATTAGGTAAAATATCTAATATATTCTATTCAAATAAAAAATACTCAAAAAATATTAAATGATATTATTGTATTTACATTCTACAAGAAATATTACTTATAAAACTGCATTGCTATTATGAAATGAAAAACTCATATGAATATTAAAAAATTTAGAAAATTAAACCCTTAATCGAAATTATTTATGGCTATTCAATGTTATTAAAATGATCCCCTATAGGAAAATATCATGAGAAAAGTTAATAACAAAGGGTATCTATATCCTTAGAACATAAGTTCTATTAACATGGTCACTTCTAATCACCTATATATATTGGTTATCCAATGAAAAATTCCTTGAATAATTATGATAATTTGGATATTAAAGTACAATAAACTTGTTAGGTTTCATAGATACAATAAAATATATTATAGTATTAGAATATTATGGAATGATAATTTCAACATCATGTAATTTCTCATCTTAGCATAGTTTTGTAAATAATATAATAATTTAACGGGTCATTTTTTTTATTTTATGAATCCTATAAATATATTAAACTTCCATATCCTATTCCTATAATTTTTATAAAATTAATCATCAAAATAATAATTAATAAAATCCATAAAATAATCCATAGTTTTAATTTAAAAACATTCAAGATATATCTACTAGTAGCATGATAAATGAATAAATAAACTATTAAACATAAAATATATAAACTGAATTATTTATAAAAAATACTGTAAAAAACCATTTTCTTAGATTTAGTGAAATTACCCTTATGGTATTCTATTGTTTGAGAAAAATAGACTATAAAACAATAAATCATATGAAATCTTTGTGATAATAAAAATATAAAAAGAAAAATTAGATGTATCACTCATAATATAAAATGGAATATCCATCCTTGTTGTTTGAGGTATTACTATATTAAAGAGAATTGTTAAAAACACATAAAATGAATGAATACTTCACATATAAAATTAATTTTTACTTTCAAAACAACCTTCATAAAGGTAAAAAAGAAATATATTTTTTGTTTTTAATGAATATTCTATATAATCCAGCTTCTATAAGAAAGGATATAACCTCTATCACATTAATAGAAAAAGGAATGAAAGAAATGATGTCATCCATAGACACTTCAACATGAATTCCCTTTTAAAAACTATAAGGATATAAAATAACCCTACAATGGAAATGAAATGAAGCTTATCTATGTTTGAATTAATATTCATTTCTATGATTTTTTCAAGGATGAATCATAGTTAAGACAATAGTCATTTAAATGGTGTTCCATTGAATATGATATTATCAATAAATACTTCTATAAACCCTTCAAATATTAACTCATCATATATATTTTGAATATTTTAGTAGAGTGAAATAACAGAAAAATGTATTCCCTTATAAGAAATCATTCATAAAGGATAAGTTAATATGGTTTTTATTTAACCTCATACTATAATTGAATTTTATATTACTTTTAATACAATTACCTAAAAGAGCAATTTGACTTTCATTATAACCCCATAAGGATTTGGTATGTTTTAAATAATTCAACATTTCTATCAACTATTATTTTAATTTATTTTCATAGACTAAAATAATAACCCAGATTAATTTTTTTACAAATTTTTTCAGTGAAGGATAGTTTAAATTATATGTATTGTAGTTTTTTGGAGTTAACCATTATTGTGTTTTATGTTTCATGTTATACATTGACATTTATGCCGGATAAGTATTTCCTGCTGTATTTTATGATTTTCTCTGTTTTTTTAGATTATAGATAGTAGTAATTAGTGTTTTTTATTAATTGAAAAAATAGTAATAAATAATTATTATTTCTCGTTTTATATAAGTTTGATATTTTTTATTTTATTTAATATTCTGTAATTTAGAATACATGTATTTTATATTTATGTTCTGTCACTATGCATTTCAATCACTCTCAATTTAGTGAAATTTTACATGCATGATATTAGTTTTCTAGATAATTATATCTATTGATCATTTTACACGTTTTTTATTACATTTTGTTTTAATATAAATTGGATTGTATCTAATTTGAACATTGATAATCAAAATCTTTATAATCCCCTTCTAATTCAAGAACTGTGTATTTTTTTAAAATGAACCACTTTGGTATACTAGTTTACATTTTTTGGTCATTTATGAATAGAGTCTTTGATTCCCAGTGTGACTAATCATGGATAGTTATCTAGTCATTTCAAGTAATTTTTTTATAAAATTATATTTTATGAAGTTAAAGAAATTACTTAGTCTAGGCGTAATATTTTATTTTCTTAAAAATAGGCGTTGTGACTATTTAAAACTAGTGTATCCATATAATATTATATTGTGGGAAAATCTTATTTTTAAATGGATTTTTTCATAAGGATTTATAATTAATTCCATAATTTTTTACATTTAGGATATGAAAAACATTGAAGTGATATAAGCGAAAGGGTGAAAACCAATAATTTTATAATGAGAGAGATGGGAATACCTTTGGTTCCTATTGTGAGTATTTTATTTCAAATATATATATGTCAATAACATATAATGTCATGTGATTAGTTTTTTTAAAAAAATTTATCAGGATCCACTACCCAAGAAATAGTTATTCTCTGATGAGCCCAATGGTACAAGTGCTCAGCCAGACGATACGAGGGATGTTGTACTAGAGCTACGAGAACCACTCGCTATACCTGATCACACCTCATACATTCCTATGACATACCATCTAACCACCTACTTCCCCATAGTGCAATTAGAGGAACCAAATATATTTAGAATGCCTATTTTTACCACTATTTTCATCGGATCCTTCTCACTTATCTTTCACATATTTTATGATGGCTCTTCTCCACATTCATATTATACATTTACACAGTTGTATATGCCTTATTATTTTCCTTTTACTTACTTATCTCTAATATTATATGTTCATGAAACATCGAATTCAACTTTGAAACATTCTAAGCCCCTGGAGAAGACATTGGGTCCAACTCTAGTAGAGGATTACATTTATTCAAGGCCTAGGGATCCAATGACATCCATTGACCAGACATCCTTTGGTATATTTATACAACCCTAAAAAAAGTTAACAGTAATTTATTTTTATTATAAAATGTGTTGATATAATATTTTCTTCTTTTTTCACATCTAGATCCACCATTAGGTGTCATGGTCGTAGAAAAATTCATATGGAATGGAAAAAACGCACACAACTGAATTTTAAGTATGATGATGACAATAAAATGATTTCATAAATAGGGAATGAATGTAGAAGATTTATGGATATGATTTCTGAATAATCTGACATCATCCCCAATACGCCACTCTCCTAGATACTCCTTACAAATGATGTAAAGGACAATTCTTGGGTGTAAATATGGGAAAGAGAATTCATTGGATTTAATGTTATATTATTATTTTATTTATATGAATTGATATTTTGGTTTTAGATTCGTTATAACATTCGTGATGGTGAGGCTTTGAGGAAATCACATCTCATGGAATTTGGTGAGATGTGGTAAACATATAAGAATGAGTTATATAGTGGATGGTGCGCTAGATTTGGTATGGATTTAAAGGCCAAACATATCATGATTGAGTTCCAGTAAAATATTATTATGAAATGATTGCTTATTGGAAGAGTGTTGAGTTCATGTTATTGATCAAATTTTGGGATTTTGAATGTAAATTACCCTGATTTTCATTATTAATTACTTTTTATTATTGCACATTATTCCATAGGATACATAAGGATGAAATAAAAAATTAATGATTCTATGAAATACCTATACACTTTAGGGTTGACTATGATGTTGGACCATCAGAGGAAGTAGGTACGACCCTCATTTATAATTTTTTTATTTAAATAAATTATGAATATAAAATTACTTCAATTATAACTTATATGGATTCACTATAATGTTTTCAAAGAAACACTATTGAAAAATTTGATAGATTGGGATATGTTAAAGATATATTTATTGTTGGGAAGGGTAAAATGGTGTTTAACATAGAATACTTTCTTTCAAAAACCTATATAACCACTTAATCATGTGTGATTGTTATATGTGTTAGTTAGGATACTATAGGAAAATAGAGTGGGGAGTCTCTTATGATTTCCATTGTTTTTATTTAGGTCTTTCACTATATTTTTTTCTTCAATATTTCGTTAAATTTCTAATTTTTTTAGATAAATGATCATTTATTCTTTAGTTTATTGTTGAAATTTTTTAGTGTGTAATTAAATTTCAGTGTTAATATTGTTACTTTTGTGAGAATGTCAAGAAATTTATTATTTAGATGATATTATTATATTGGTTATTATTGATTTTATCTCAATTTATTTTCCACCTAAACACCAATCAAATTTTGAATACACTAAATCAATATGTAATAAATTAAACCCTACCCAAACATAAGAAAAAAATACACAAACTAATTTGAAGTGAATGGATGATAATCAAATCAGAAAGATATAAAATAACCAAATCCTAATATACCAAACCATTCCATGTTTAATGAAAAAGAACTGAACCATATTGAACATAATGAGACTATAATAAATGAAATAAACAAAAACTGAATCAAAAAAGAGATCCTCGGGTAAAAATTCTCCCATTGGTACATACGACTCATTTTAATGAGATTTGATGCCCAGTTCACCACATCCACCTAGAAGTTCTTGTGTATCCTTGAGTGTAGCCACATGATATCAGATCAATAATTTTGTGTCCTATTCATCCTTCCAGCTAGAACATTATGTTGTGGTGTCCCTTTGATATTATTCTCCCTATGAATTCCATTATTTGAATAGAATTATCTGAACTCATGATTTTCATACTCTCCACCATTGTTAGACCTAAAGCATTTCAGCTTTGTTCTCGACTCATTCTCTGGAATGGACTTCTATCATTAAAAAATATTAAACACATTAGATTATAATTTTAGAAAGTAAACCCATAACTTCCTTGTTGAGTCATTAATAAATTTCAAAAAATATTGTGAACCTTCAAGGTAATGTACTTATTCTGGCCCCCAAACATATTTTCTCACTAGGTTCATCTTTCCTTCCTTTGGTCTTTTTCCTTCATTTGAAAGACACCTTCTTCTTCATTCCAAAAATAATTTTTTTCACAAATGAAAAAATATACTGAATTCATCTCTGGTAGAAGTCATTTTTTTCCATCACCTTTAACCCCTTCTCACTCATGTAGACTATTCTATAGTGCCATAATTTGGAATCCCCAAAAGCATTTACTGATGCAAGATTTTCCATCCTTTTTTATATCATACTGTACAAGGTACCAATCATTACTCCCTAAGATATGACCATGAATCCATTGGTAATATTCAAGGAACCACCAATAATCACGGTACTAAAGCCTCCATCTTCATGTTTCTAGAAAAAATATGACTTCTTCTTGAGATGTCCTTTCTTCCTTCAAATTCAGTAGGTTTAACGAATCATCATCATCATCAGGAAAATTTTTATTCCAAGGAAAACAATAAAGGAACAAAGAGTGAAAGTCCCTCAAAGATAGGACAAAGGAAAAAGGGTACTATGGGGGTCTAAAATGATGGAGGCTGAGGGAATCCCCTATAAAAATATTGAACCCCATTGGTTTCTTTCTATTCATGTTATGAAAAAATAAAAAAACGTGTCCAGGGGTATCAACAGAGGTCATGTAGTCCATGATTTTGTTTCCCTCCCTCCATGTATGGGTCACTTTAATGTTGTCACTAATGACGACATCATAGTTTCAGATGGAATAAATAATCGACCAAAGAATCATCCCAAGTCCATGAAGAGTGTTGTGAAAAAGCATTGATTCTATTTCTACCTCTGTGATATCCAAACAACACTGTCTGTATATATTATGTCTTGTGAGCATGGATATAATCTCTACCTAGAGATATGTTCCCTAAACCAACTAGATAAAAAAGCCCAAGAAAACTGACCCCCTGCTATTGGGAACCCCCCTCCATGAATAACACCTAAAACACATGAACCATCTAAGTTGAGCTTCAAGCCCCCTCAATGGGGGTGCAGCTTTCCCAGTTACCCAAAGAAAGACCACTACCTAGAATAGAATAATGGGGCCCTAGTTTGAAACACTACAAGGATGGAGCTTCCCTCTATTTTCCCATGTCACTGACCAAGTTTATAAGAATTTTTTTATTGCTGATAGACCTACCAAGAGAGGCCAACCCTGATGGATCCACTAGTTCCTCACCTACCATAAGACCATCATCCATCATGAAAAATCACGGTGTGATCCATCCTCTCCGGGCCTCCAACTCTAGATCTGTGGTACCAGTGATCCAGTAAAGGCTGGTGAGTCATGGCTGAGATGAAAATAGAATTGAAATCAAAAAAATTTCCCCACACTTCATTCTCGCGTTAACTCTTAATGAAAAGGTGTCCCAAGCTCTCCCCCAAATGCCTCATGCAACAAACACATAAAAGAACCAAGTTGACGTTATAATTATTGATATTTTCTTCTGTGGGACATGCCATGTTTCTAATCCTATAGGTGAGGAAATTATATTTGGTGGAGATAATATTTTCCAAAAGGACCTTATTCCACATTTCAACAGGGTCCAACATGGTAAGGGTATGGCGGTATTCCTTCATTGTGAAATATCCAGAGGGGTATGTACTGAAGACACAATGATCCGAATTTGAAGACAGCTCAATGAGGTTAAATTGGTCCTACAGGTCCCTATTTAGAATATTATTGATGAACCTTATATATTGTCTAGCTTCCTTAAATTATATATCTGTAAAAGGGAAACCCAGGTATCCAATGATCATCCCACTCCAATTGTGGTTCCAAAACAAGGCATTTCC
Source organism: Viscum album (assembly GCA_963277665.1). Classification (NCBI taxonomy): domain Eukaryota; kingdom Viridiplantae; phylum Streptophyta; class Magnoliopsida; order Santalales; family Viscaceae; genus Viscum; species Viscum album. Next base: position 1,083,322,823 of record OY728159.1, read on the forward strand.
TTTCCCAAAAATCCAATGAGAGTAAGGCTGAAGCATTAAAAATGGGACCAATCTCATTCCATAAGGTAGAAGCATGGATTTCTATTGGAAAAATATCCCCCAATGATTTTCCATGCATGGTGATCCCCAATAAGTTACATTGTTCTAGGAACTCCAATGCTAATTTTTTATACATGCAGTGAAGGGTATCCTCGAGATCGAACATTGATCCCACCTTCAGTATCAGGCCACACCATCCTACTCCATGAAACCTCGTTCCTTTTCCCCATGACATTGGGATCCCAAGTTAAGTTGGATAGGATTTTGTCGATGTTTTTCATAACTCTCTATAGGACACATATAGATGAGAGAGCATAGATCGGGGTGGCAAGGAGCACTCTATTCACCAGTGTAATGCTACCTCCAAAGGATAAAAATTTATTTTTCTAATTGAGAACCTGATCCATGATCCTACTGACAAGGGGTCCAAATCATGAATACATAGTCTTCCTGAGGATAAGGGATCCCCCATATAATTCATGTGAATGACCCCTCTTTGCATATCCAAAAGGTGGCCCACAGTAGAGACCCGGCTAGACAGACATATAGAGGATAGGTAAAAAATTTCATTACTTCTGTTGATATTCTGAACACTCCAAAGTAAGTATCCTTCCAATATCTTTTTCAAACCCCACCATGATCTACTCGTGGAATTACAGAAAATAATAGTATCATCCATAAACATTATATGGGACACTGATTGGGAACTCATCCTGAGGTGGTAAGGTGAGTTTTCTGTATTACATAGGCTTCTGTGAATAAAGAAGCTAATAATATCCTGGGAAATAACAAAGATTCTTGGAGATATGGGGTACCCTTATCGAAGGCCTGAGGTTGCCTAAAAAAACCATAGGTCTTCCCTATAAATGAATCTGCCAACTATAGGAACCAGGCATGTAGCAGAAGCCCCAAATAGGTGTTATTTTTAAAAATTTCCACTGATAGTCAACGTAAACTTGTCGATGTCAGTGCATAGTATCCCAGTCTTTGTAGAGAACCACACGTGAATATTTTTAAGCAAAAAATTAACCGTAAAATCCTGGTTTAAATGTGAAGCTACACATGATGTATGCTTGTCATTTGCAATCGTTTCTCGAAGAATATGAAATCAAACACCTATATATCATCCAAAAATTCCCCAAGAAACTGTGGGAATTCCATTCATTGATGTCCGGGTGCTACCACATAATTCTTATGAAGCCATAAATGATCTAATAATCACCACATTGCTCTTCTTATGATTCTTGAGAGAGAGACTGATTTGAGCTCCTTGGATCCAGAGCATCTCTCTCTAGAACATGGGAGAGTGGAGAGGAGAGAGAAGCCCCATGAATAGTAATTTGAAAAATCTCATCATCTCCTATTTATTAGGTTTAATTAAAATACCTGATATAGCCTTGCTGGCCCTAAATACTTAATGCACTATCAACGACATTTTATGACTACTAATCTGAGTCATAAATATTATTATCACACACTTGTAATATATTAGAATACATTATGTGATAGTAATTGAGTCAAAAACCTGACTCGTCATTGCCATAAATATTAATAAAACCTTGAATAATTTAGTATTCGTCAATTAATAATTTTTGATGAATTTACTTAAAACTCATAAATACATTTAATAAATAAATTCAATTCTTGTTATTCTAAACTCGAATAATATGAATTTATTTATTGTATTGGTGATCGTTTTTCCTTGGAAAATCCCGAACTCCAGTGGTGGGTCCCACTATGTCCAAAACTCACATTCAACTGAATAGGGTATATTATTGAATACGCTATTGTGTGTGACCCTCTAGGACCATATATCGATAGTAGTGAATATTATTCACAACCCAAGAGTGGGATTTAGAAACCCATCATGGCCCCTAAAGAGATAAGGATTGTCACACCAGTGACAACCAACCTATGAACACACACTGTGTAATACAATCTCTTTTTCATTAATTTCTCTAAAAGCAGGGTGCACTCCCATGTCATTGCCCTTTTCTTGCTTTATTGTTTATTGATCTAACTAAACAGATTTACCCTTGACTACAATGGCCACAGTCTTATGATGGTACGACCGTCCTTATTAGCATGGTATGAGATATATTACTTCCATAACTCTAAAGAGACATATCCTTTCTTGACCGTTCAACCAATTCCATGCCACCAATGACATACAAAACACAAACTACCTCCCCACGACTTCATTGCCACGGTTTTATTCTTTCATCATAGTATGAATTCAAATGAAATACATTGGTAATGATCTCATGTTAGGAGACCATTTCACATTATCATAGATAGAAACATCCAATGACTCCCAAAACATGTGGTGTTCCTATTGGTGGGCATGTACTCATGATCCCACTACTATAGATCACCATGTGAAAACTTCATGAGAAGAAGCCTCGATGCTTATGAGCCCCCCACACCTGATATTCAAACATCTACTATGTACGGTTAGTAAGATGTATCTAGACCATAGAACATATATTTAAGATTAATGTCATAGTATCTCGATATTCTCATTATAGCATGGGAACTGCTATAACCTCTTGATACATCAATTAACCTTTAGAGATTATTGATTAAATAGTGGATGCAGAATATTATACACTATAATGGTAAGATGACATCATGTATAGCTAATTGTATACATGATATGGTAATCAAAAGCATTGAATAGTTGGGTCTTGGGAACCAACTATTCCAACACTCCCACTTTCACTAGATCCAACTTGCTAACCAAACTTGTTAGCTACTCACACGATGAACATCATGTTTCTACAGAGTAAGGGCTTTAGCTACTCGGTCTGCCATGGTTCCTCCACATGACAATCTACTATTGTGACCTTCTCTTATTGAGTAAAACTTCTCAATAGATGGTCTCCTGAGTATATCCCTTTTTTCCATTGTCATAAATAGACATCATGTCTATTGATAATATCATAATATACATTATGATAATCATTTTCTCACCATTTGTGATTCGAAGAACTTGAACAAATCATTGCATTTAATGACTCCTTCTTAACTTCCTCAGAGACTGCACCATACTCAGACTTTGTAGGTATGCTACTGCTAGCTACATGAACTTCTCTTTCTCATCATCTTTAGCCTAATAGTGATTGTAGATCACTTTGATCTGTGGAAGACTATTTGGTATCCCCGACAACTAGGATCCATTCTTTTCCACTTACCAGGTACATATGTTTTGAACTTACTGAAGTAAAATTAGATAGTTATGACTGTATCCATTGCAGTTCTCCTTGATATGATTGACATTTTCCTATTATAAATAATATCATGTAAATATCAATTCTTGTACATATCTTGGAATACGTGATTGATCCATAGATTAAGCATATGGACTTCAAATCACCACATTTTTCTCTTCCCATGTCTGAGCTTGTCAACCTAGATATATTATGGAATGTTACATAAGCAACAATTCGTCTCTTGAGTTATTTCAACTTTTATTTTTCAATACAATGTCAGTGTATCTAATATTGACAAGAACCAAGAAATCTATAGACCTGCCTTAGAAGATCTTGTTCATTAGAACCTAGGATTCTTCAATAATTCAATCACTGATGAATAAAATTCATCTTGGTCTAACTGTAAGACCATCTATTTCCCATATATTAATGAAAATAATTTTCATGGAAAACCATAGCACGCCCACTAACCTCTGGTAGACACATGGAAAACATTTGGTGCAAATTTATATTTTATGATCATGTTTCTTACATTATTCTTAAATCGGATTGTAGTAACTTACAACCTTTATTATAATTTTGTGATTTGACCACCCCTTTATGGTTGCATCATATAGACATCATCCACGATTAGCAGTCATGACATCCAATTCAAAATAATATGATAATAAAAATCAGCTATGATAAGTAAAATTCTAACGGATTTAGGAATAATGATTTGGTGAAACCAATTGAACATTATCGGTACTATACTTGTACCACCCATGTATCAACTCACTTGAATACCCACCACAATATTCAAAATAATAACCCCCTTTGCACTTCTATACATGGAATCCATTAATTTAATTTTAGTTAGTCTTTTCAATTTTATCTAATTTCTATACACTGCTTACTTGTAGTAAATATTATTCACATTAAATAATTGGTCACAAACTGTGGTGAATATAATAGCCATCACCATGTCTTTATTATTATTACGTAGAATGTGTCTCTATAACATACTATGTTCCACATGTGCTTGTAGGACTAGTTCTTATGACAACTATTTGTGCATCTTGAGCATTGAATAAACACAAGTCAATATAGATCTCACTATCTATAATAGAGATGTGAACCATTCTATAGATATATAGTCTATCAATTTACTACAACATTTATATATTAGGGTTTTATGTAATATCTTATGTAATGGTTAGGATTATTACACTAAACGCACAATGTGATTGTCTTGATGCAAGTTTGTTTATGTTCTAACAAATTCTTTGCATCCAAACACATATCTTTATGACATAATGGATTTACATAATTCTATGACTTGTATTATATTAATTTTTCGTTTATAGTTGGTATATAGTTATGGGATATCACCATTGTTTTCAAAGAATTTCATGAAATATAATGGAATTTGTTGCAGGTTGTAACATTGATACTCCATACATCATGAATCTATTGTATAAACTGAACATTTAGGAATTACTCCATGCTAAATTTTTTTGATCAATGTTGAGATATAAGACTTGATAATCAATCCTCCTCATTAACATTAATGTCATGATTTCAATAAGGTAATTCATGTTTAGGAATTGCTCCACCCTACATTATCATGATTTATGAATGCGTGGTCAAGATATTCTTCGATATGATGACCCAAAGCAACTCATATCTTATGAACATTCATATACTTCACTTTATCATTCCTGAATTACAAAAATAAATCTTATGAAGTATATATATATACCTCTGGCTTATACTTGTAATATTTCACGCTTACTTGTTGAACTATTTCCAAAAGCATTGTGACATACCTTTATTTCTAAAGGAACTTTTTTGCAAACAAAATACATTGATAATACCAAAAGTATTTAGTTATGCTGATCCTAAATACCATACTTGGTATATTCATGACTTCTACTTTTAGTATTACAAGACAACGAATTATCTTTTCACAAGTAGGTATAAGTCTTACATTTATATTCATCACTAATTAGCAATGTTTCATGTTTTACTGATTGAGTTCTAAAGACCAAAAACAAAATTCATTCCTAAAACTGAAAGTATGTCTTCTTGTGTCCAAGGACACATTAGATTAATGTTTGTGTATAAACTCGATAATAGATCCACATGAATCTTTCAATAGGAAATTGAGATGTCATGTACTTATCACCATAGGCCGAGGTATCACCCATAGGATTCCACATGGATAATACACCTCACTTCCAGTAAGGTTTCTATACATACTTGGTTACCATATTAGAATAGATATGTCATCTTCATATTGTATTTAATACCCAAGTAGTAAAACTGAAACATTAAATTTGATGAATATTCTTGAAGAATAAATGGGTAACGTTCTTATTTAATTTAATTTATTTCTTTTAAACTTATGTTGTTTTATTTTATATAATTCAATGCAAATAACCTTTTTCAATACCTCATTAATTTAAGGACGCTGCGAAAGTTCCATTGGAATTACTGCATTTCGGACTTTTCGCATTGTCATTCAATTTATTCACCATAATAATTGAAGATAAAAATGTATTTGATATTATTATTCACTTGGAGAACCATAACTATATTGGAAATGAAGCATTACTCAATAATTGTTCATTTTTGAACATAAAACAAGACTTGAGTAATGCGGTGAAAATGATATGAGAAAGGGATCTATTTAAAGAGTATGATCAATCATTCAATTTACACATGCTCTTGTAACCATAACCTTATTCATATCATTTATTGACTTTCTCCTTGCAAATATCATGGAGATGAGACTTTATGTTTATATCATCCATGTCCTGGTGTAGTGACCAAAACTGAAACTGAATGTTAATTTAAAGAATAATGATATAACTATCATATGATTTATAAATTAGTCTCCTGTAAGAAAAGTCTCCCTCGCTTGTTGAGGATGTTAAACAGTGTTGGGGACACTGCCACCTTGAGTTTCCTATATCATAGTACGATGCACACTAGCCTGTAATATTCATGGATACTCATATCATTGACGACATTTACTTTTTCCATTATAATGGTGCAGCTTTTAAACTTGTGGTTTAACCTTCCATTTTAACTACAAAAATAAATTTTAGCAGATTATTTCCTTTTATCTGATTACTGGTTAATAAATTCTTGATTAATTACATAAATCATGTAACGTCTCCTTCTATTATATTGGATCCTAGGAACCCACTATGCTAGAATTGGAATACTCTGTCTCTGTAGTATTTTAGTGGCAAGGGTACCTAAACCACCGCTCATAGTCTACAAGTTATGGCTAAGACACTACTTGGAGGGCTCAAGGTGGGATTTTGGCTGGCTGAACACTTTAACATGCGGTTCCATGATCTATTGAGTGAAGTCCCAGCTTCTAAAATCAGAACATGATTTACTCAATGCTTGCCTCTAAAATTAAAACATTCTTTCTATGGGTATTTCTTTGCTAGGATTTTAGTTAGGTAAACCCATCATTATTATAAGGACTCCCCAGTAGTAAGAGGCACCCTCAGCTATGGCATGACCAGCACATCAAACAGTTGGTTTTTCCAAATTTTAATGATGGAAGGCTGTTATGACTTAATATATCTTTGAGGGTTTTATTATTTTTAATGTGAAGAAACAAATCATTTTTTATTTTTATAAGCACGTACTATGTGATCATACTCACATTAGATCAATCAAGAAATAAAAATCTCATCAAGTCACATGATCATTTTATCTTGCATTCTTGTTTATTATTATACCATGTGATTTCACAATAAACTAAACATGCCCAAAAATAATAAACCATGCAAAAAAAAAACAAGCACCTGATCATGAGATGGTTCTAATGGTTGATCCATTGAGTGAATAATGGACCAACTGAGACCCTAGGGATAGTACCTTTAGTAGTGTGGCTTGCAACTTGAATAGAAATTGTTTCTCATCCAATGCATCCAACTCCTGTATATTGTGTTGTGATCACTTGGTGCAAATTGTTTCATACCTCCTCTCGTCCATAAAAAACTATACTCACATTCAGGCGAGTGGGTCTTAGATTATAAAAATAAAACTCTAAGAATGGGAGTGCAAGCCCTTATACATATAATGACACTTGAGATGACACAAAAATCATCTATTATGTAATTAGAATAATTATTACAAACCAGCATGAAATAAATAAATAAATTAATTAAATAAGCAATTAAATAAAATGCACCAGGCAAACATTGGTCGGTCTCAACATCATGATCAATCATATACGCATTAAACTCAAGTATATAAACTACATGTAGAATTAATAATTAAACATTCATTAAAATAAATTACGAGGGATTTAATTACTGAATTAAAATTTCACTCTAATTTTAATTCGAAAAATGTCATCATTTGATCCTATATAATTAATTTAATTATAAATATAAAAATTAAATTAATTAATTAAGTTAATTAAACACCAATTAAATTAATCACAACAGATTAAATTTTAAAAACATAAAATTAATATAAAGTTAATTTAATTTTCAAAATGAAATTAATTAATTTAATTAACTTTTGATTTAAATAAAATTCCTTGAGCCCTGGAAACCCTGAGTAGGGAATGTGCGGGTCAGGGTGAACCCGCACAGGCCCAATCCGGGCTATTTGGATGCCATGCAAAGGCATTCTGGGTCAGGTGGGTCTGCTCAAGACCATCCCAGGCTAGGCAACCATGCCTAGACCTATTTTAGGGCATACCTATGCGGTGTAGAAGGCTACCTCACGATTGTGCCACGGGATAGGACTGCCCCATCCCTGGAATGCATGGGAGATACTGGTATAAGAGACAATGCAGGCCGCTTTGGGAGGTAGCAGCTCGGTTTGGGAAGTTGTCTGCTGGGAAGACAACTGGGCTGGAGGAGGTGAATCCTCGGATGAGACAAGAGGTTGTCGGAGGGTGTGTGTGTGGTAAAGATCCATAAAATTCAAGGGAAATTTTTTCTTAATTTTCATTTAGATTTTACAAGAACACGGTTTCTGACGGAACTTGATTCCGAGGCCCGGTGTGCCTGGAATTTCTAACTGAAGAATTTCTTGGGTACGTTCAGTGAACGAATGAGCTGGTTTTTCTCACTTTGGAACTGGTTCTCAGAATCGAATTCTGAGGGCACCGATAAATTCGCAGCGCCAGTATTTTCTTAGGAACACCTTTTCCGGAGTTGCATTTTCACGAGAGAAGTTGTTAAAATTTTTTGAAATTAAAATAAATATTGACCTTCAATTTTTATTTTTTACTTGGTAATTAAAACCTTTGGGTGGAAGTTGGGTAACCACCCAACTTCCCATGCGAGGTTATGAAGGCAGTGGGGCCCACACGAACCCCACCCCTTCATTTTCCCTAACTCCTTAAACTCACCATTAATGTTGATAACTTATGTTAATTAATTAGGTGAGTTTAATTTGAGAGGGTTAATTCAAATTTTGAATTTCAACTTTAAGTCATTTTAATAAAATAAAGGAAGTTCTTATTTTATTTTGGTTGGAACCTGTTGCGTTGGGAGGATTTGGGAGAAAAAGGAAAAGCTCTTGAAGTTCCTCCTCCTCGATGAAGAACGCGAAGAACGCGAAGAACGTCGAATCCTCGGAGATTGACGACGCGACGCCGACGAATCATTTCTCCGTGACACAACTCTCTCCTTCCGTAACTTCTTCTTCCGCGATGGTTATTTCCACGAAGAACCCTCTCTCAATGAATTCGATGAGGTAGGGGTTTATTTAAATTGTTGTTCCTGATTACTTCTATTTCCGTTCCTCGTGAAACTTTTTCGCTTGCTATCGATTAGCGGGAGGGGGCCGAACCACACAAACACGGCCGACCCTCCTCCATTATTCTTGTATTGTTGCAGTTCGAAGGACAATGATGCGGTGCTGACGCACCATGCGGGATCGTGCGGCAAGGATGTGCGGCGCCGTCGCGCCTCGCTGATGAAGTGGAATAAGGTCGCAGCGCCGTTCTACCGCGCCAGAGGATAAAGAAAACACCGCGGCCGGAGCGGGGCCACGGCGGAGGGGCGCGGTGCCGTCTCGCCACGCCGGGCGGCCTGAGGCGGCGGCGGAGCAGGGGAACCGGCGGTCAGGTCCGGGCCGCCGGTGTCGGAGTAGGGGACCGACCCTTGCCGGTCTCGTGGCGGCAACAACCGGCTGACCGGAGCGGGCTGGCCAGCCCGAGGAAGAGTCGGGGGTTCGTAGGCCCCAGCTGGCCGGACATGAGCTTGCCCCGACATGGGGGCCGCGGATTACAAATGGGCGGGGGGCAGCGCGCCCCCCTGCAACCCTATCCGCTCGGCCGAAATGACCGAGCCACCTGGCTGGCGCCAGCACGTCGAGCCGGCTACCCAGGCCGGTCCTCCAAGCCGGGCCGCGCCCAGGCCAGGAATGGGCCACGCTAGCCAGGCCGGACCCGGACCCGGGACGGGTCGACTCGGTTCGGGCCGACCTAGAGGGTATCGGGCTGGGTCAGACCGGGCCCGAACCCCCTAATACCGGACCTATCGCGGTCTTTTGCCCATAAATTGGGATGCAGACCTCCAATCGATGTACCATCAATATCTATGTGATCCTTGGAACGAGACGGTCGTTTTGATATATTACACTCAAGGTTTCAGAGTACTTTCGGTTCGACCGGGTTGGTTCGTACAGGAAACCAACAGGGCCCTCAGAGCAGAAATACTTATAACTTGAGCTCCGGACGTTCGATTGACGTGTCATTGACTTTGATGGATTCTTCTAAGTGAGTCAGACCTTTTGGCTTACTCCGCTCGAGGTTTGGACACAGTTGGAGTACGTTCGGGTTGGTTTTGACTTAAAAACCAACCGGGCCCCTAGGATGAAAAAGCCAACAACTCTCAGACCGGGCGTCCGAATGACACACCATCTATGACGTTGAGTTCCTGTTGACGATATGGAACTTTTGGATACATCAACTCCGGAATATGTGTCAGTTGATGTATCAGCCCTTCGGCACGTGGATCGGACCCTCCCGAACGAGCTTGCTATGTGCGGGAACCCTAGAGCTGGCTGCAACTGCGACGATGATGACGACTGTACAGAAATCCTCCATAGATTCAACGGTGACGACTATAACACTCAGTGATCCTATGTGGATCAGCGCTACCGATCCTGTGTGGGTCAGCGCTCAGTGGTCCTGTGTGGGCCAGCGCCTACAGATCCTGTGTGGGTCTGATCCTGTGTGTGTCATTGCGGGGGTTAGTTACCTATCAATCCTTTTTGGGTCATTGTGGGGGTTATTTACCTATCGATATTTTGTGCGTCATTGCGGGGGTTAGTACCTATCGATCCTGTGTGGGTCCGATGGATTAGATGAATCAGTGGGAATATCTGATCATCTCTATCGTCTTGTGAATAAGTATACCTGTGTGAGTTGAATCTTGACTTTCAATCCTTATCTTCGATAAGATTGACTTGATATCCTGTGTGGATTAAGTTTTGCTTTCCTTTGTGAAATGGGTTGTGTTTTCCTGTGTGTAATTGGTTGTACTTGGGTTTGGATGTTTGAGTCAAACGAGAATTGATGACTTAGGTATATGTATGGGCATATACCTAAGAAGTGTCGGATGTTACTTCGTGTTTGTATCTTTACTTTGTGGATTATCCATTGTAGATTCTGGGAGACCTTCGGGGGTATTGAGGTCCCTACTGAGTAGCTTATACTCACCCCTACACGGGCTATGCCCGTACTTCATTATGTTGGTTGCAGATGACGGACAACGCTGATCATGGTTGAGGATTTCGGAGCAGTCGGTGCCTGGAGGTGGACCACAGGGCGGGGTGTACTTGGAGCGGACGGCTGGACCCGAGGAGCTGTGGAGGCTATATGAACCCACCCTTTAGGTGGGACTTCCAGTGGATGGATCGAGGCTGCGGCTTTACTTTTCAGTTGATGTACTCCCTTTTTCAGTTGTACTTTACTTTCAGTTTGGGTTTGTATTCTGTCCCACTTACTTTTCTGCACTTACTGTTGTACCCAGTTTTTACATAGTGTTTACTTCTGCTTTCTTTCTCTGTGGTGTTTTTTTACTTTTCAAAGGCAATGCCTTCCCTTTTTATCGAGAATTACGCCTTGGTGCTAGTCGCCAGCCCTTGGCCTGTGGAAGGTGGGCTTGGGGTAGTCACGACACGGGCCCCGAGGACGGGTCGTGACAAATTGGTATCAAAGGTGTTCAGTTCTACCGCAAAACTCAAGACTCTAATCTTTCTCTATGTGAAGCAATAGTGTTAAGAGTATTGAGTGTGTTTATCAGTCTAGGGAGTCCAGTGTTGGTGCGGCAGATGACGTATCCGTACACGAGGACCCTGACTTATGATTTCCAACTTAATGCACGAAAATATAGATTGCATGTATGGTTCAAGTTTTCTTTGTGATTTCTTTGTGTCAGCTCACCAGGTATACTGTTTGACCATGGCGCAACTGTTTCTTTTCAGGGTGGCCCCACAACAGCAGCCGGCTAGGGTTCCGAGAGTTGTGCGTGACGACAGCCCACCGAGCGATGAGGCCTTGGTATAGGGCCCTTTGACAGCAGAGGCACCGGTGGTACCGCTACCCTCCGAATCACCGATGCTACCAGCCCCAGCCATTGATGATGCACGTCACCTTAGTGCACTGCACAAGTTTCAGTGTTAGCGACCGCCCAGGTTCTGTGGGGAGACGGACCCTCAGGCAGCCGAGGATTGGTTGGAGGCAGTTGTACGGGTTTTCAGGTTAGTGAGGACACCAGCAGACCTCATGGTGATCCTCACAGCGAGCCTCCTGCACGCAGCAGTAGGCAGATGGTGGAGCTTGATGCTCAAGGTGCACGATGAGGCATCTATCCTCTGGACGGACGTTGAGAGCCTCTTCCGCTCTGAGTTCTTCCCAGCCACCCTCCGTGCGGTGCGCATCCATGTGCTTCTACAGGTGTGGCAGGGCAGCTTGACGGTTGCCCAATACTCGACGAGATTTACAGATCTCTCGCGCTATTCGATGAACATGGTACGGGACCCATTCTTTAGTGCCAGGTCTTTCGAGTAGGGATTCAGGGAGGAGATCAGGGCATCGATGATCTCCCTCAGCATTCCGACATAGGCAGGGGTACTGGAACGAGCCCTTCTGATCAATAGCTTCCTTGCTGAGCCTACATCAGCAGTGAGACCTACCGTAGGGCGGCACGTAGCGGAGTCTTCTATAGCAGGCAGTCGACAGATGACTCATGGGTCCAGGAAGACCAGAACCTCAGGCAGACGACCTCAGGACACTGGCTCAGTGGTGCAGGGCACACAACGCGGAGCTAGTCTTTCGAGAGGCAGACAGTGCTACCCATGCGGCGGGTAGGGCCACATGGCTCGTGACTGCCCGACCCACCGTGCAGAGGAGCAGTAGACGGTTGAGGGACCACCCAGGCAGAGGTAGAGGGTCGACCGTGGTGGTCCGCATGGAGTAGGTGGACGAGGCAGAGGAGCTGGCCGAGCAGCAGGTGGTGGGTGACGCTTTGAGGCTCTACCACCACCACCACTAGGAGGTCCACCCCGACCATAGGGAGCTGGTGGGCAGAGACAGGCGTAGCTCCAGGCAGTGGAGGCCTACGACCATGGCGTGCCCGAGATGATTCGAGGTAATATATGTGTCTATTACACCCTTGTTGAAGTTCTTATAGACACAGGAGCGAGTCATTCTTTCATAGCCGCTGCCCTTGTTCGGAGCTCAGAGATTCCTACAGAGCCGTTGGCTCGATCCTTACGGCTAGAGAATCCTACGGGAGCAGACTCGACGATTACACATTGGTGCCGACTGTGTGAGCGTACTCTAGGAGGCGAGATCTTCAGCTAGGATCTTCTTGTAGCGGTGTCGAGGCCTTATGATGTCATTTTGTTCATGGATTGGTTATCTAAAGTCCATACTCAGATTGACTGCATTAGGCGCAAGGTGTGATGTGTACGCACCGATGGGAGCAGGTTCACCTTCACCGGTGAGAAGGGAGCCTTCGCAGCATAGGATGGACTCATGTAGAGGAGAGGATAACCCATCACTCATCAGTTGGGTAGCCTCATCCTTGGAGCATTTGACGTGCAGAGTCCTGGTTTTCCTGCAGTGGTGGATCAGTATGCAAACGTTTTTTCCGGACAACGTTCCGGGACTACCTCCTCGCAGAGAGGTAGACTTTTATATTGACCTGTACCTCGGGACAACCCCGATATGCACTCTAGCATATTGGATGGCCCCTGCTGAGTTTCGAGAGCTACGGATACAGTTGGAGGACTTGCAGGGCAAGGGATTCATCAAACCCAGTGTTTCACCCTGGGCTTCCCCAATATTATTCGCCAAGAAGGTGGACGGGAGCTTGCGACATTGTGTCGACTATCATCTCTTGAACCAGGTGACAGTGAGGAACAAGTATCCGCTACCGAGGATTGATGACCTCTTCGATCAGCTCAAGGGAGAATGGTGGTTCTCAAAGATAAACCATAGATCAGGCTATCATCAGCTCAGAGTTCGGGATGAGGACATACAGAAGATGACCTTCAGATGTCGGTATGGCCACTATGAGTTCTTGGATATTCCATTTGGCGTAACCAATGCTCCAGTAGTGTTCATGGCCCTCATGAACAGGATCTTTCAGCCATATCTCGATCGATTTTTCGTGGTCTTCATCAATGACATTTTGATTTACTCGACGACTGAGGAGGAGCACCCCTACCACTTACGGGTTGTACTAGACACACTCCGAGAGCACCGGCTTTATAGAATGCTCTCGAAGTGTCAGTTCTAGATATGTGAGGTCCACTTCTTGGGACATATAATCTATGAGGTAGGAGTTGCGGTGGATCTTATGAAGATCGAGGAAGTGCTAGCATTTGAGCCACCCAAGAGCGTGGCAGAGGTGCGTAGTTTCTTGGGACTAGCTGGGTACTACCGAAGATTTGTTCCAGACTTCTCTAGAGTTGCGACACCACTCTCAGCTTTGACGAAGAAGGGGAAACCCTTTGTGTGGTCAGATAGATGTCAGCAAGGCTTCCAGGAGCTATGCCAAGATGGAATAGTGAGCCTATCTTTAGGATTCCGGAGGATGGAGTAGGGTACGTAGTTTATTGCGATGCATCAGGGACCGGACTCGGATGTGTCCTGATGCAGGAGTGGGTCGTGATCACTTATAGATCATGTTAGTTGAGGCATTATGAGAAGAACTACGCTACCCATGAACTGGAGTTAGCAACAGAGGTCTTCGCTCTGAAGATGTGGCGACACTATCTGATAGGCGAGCGCTTTATAGACTATTCTGACCACCAGAGTCTCAGGTACATCTTCTCGCAGAAGGACCTGAACCTGAGATAGCGGCGATGGATCAAGGTCCTCCAGGACTATGACATTAAGATAGTCAATACTCCTGGAAAGGGGAACGTGGTAGACGATGCTCTCAACAGGAGGACGGGCATTCAGCTACATGGGGAGGTGAAAGAGCAGCTAGCCGCTTTGCAAATATCCTTCGTGGATAGAGATGGAGTAGCCTTCCTTCAGTCACTCACAGTCACTCCACTACTGCAGCGGGTTAGAGAGGCACATCGTGGGGACGCCGACTGTGAGACACGGCGTGCACAGATATCCCCAGGACAGGCACCTTATGGATTCTCCGTGGGAGGAGAGCACGATGCCCTTTTCAAAGGACGTACCTTGGTACCAGTTTCTTTATGAGAGGAGGTTCTGAGAGAGTTTCAGACTTCCCCTTTGGCGGTACATCCTAGAGTGGCGAAGATGTACCAGGATCTCAGATGATAGCACTGGTGGTTGGGCATGAAGAAGGCTATGAAAGAGTTCGTTTCTCGATGCCTCACCTTCCAGCAGGTGAAGGCAGAGCACCAGGTACTAGCAGGCTTGGTGCAGCCCTTGGAGGTTCCGGAGTTGAAGTGGGACGACATATCTATGGACTTCGTGACTGTACTTCCACGCACTTCCAGAGTTCACGACTACATTTGCGTGATTTTCGACCAACTCACCAAGTCGGCTCACTTCTTACCCATCAGAGAGCAGGGCTTAGTGGAGAGCATGGGACGTCTCTAAATTCAGGATATTGTATGGATTCATAGTGTTCCATCGTTTATCGTTCCCGATCGAGATGCTCGCTTTACATCACGACGTTGGAAAGGGTTGTAGGAGTCGTTCGGGACACAGCTACGTCTGAGCACCGCCTTTCACCCCCAGACAGACGGTCAGACGGAGAGGACCATTCAGACTCTTGAGGACATGCTCCGCCCATGTGTCTTTGACTTTAGTCGTAGCTGGGAGGATGACCTACCCTTAGTGGAGTTCACGTACAACATCAGCTACCACTCCACCATCGGGATGGCACCATACGAGGCGTTGTATGGCTGACTTTGCAGGTCACCTATGTGCTGGACAGACCCTGGGGAGTCAGCACTTTTTGGACCAGAGATGGTCTAGGCCACGATAGAGAAGGTCCAGGTCATCCAGGAGCGGATGAGGACAGCTCAGAGCCGGCAGAAGTCTTATGCTGGTAGGAGGCGGAGGCTACTGGAGTTCGAGGATGGTGACCATGTCTTCCTACAGGTCTCACCTCGACGTGGTATACATAGATTTGGCTGAGGCGGCAAGTTGTCTCCATGCTTTATCGGACCATTCCAGGTCCTCAGTAGGATTGGCATGGTGGCTTATCGCCTAGCTCTACCACCTCAGTTGCACCGAGTGCACGACGTCTTCCACGTATCTCAGCTGAGGAGATACGTGCACGACCCGACGCATATCATTGACCATGGGGAGCTGGACATTGATGATGGGGAGACTTTTGCAGAGGTCCCAGTGGAGATCGAGGATCGACAGGAGCGGGTCCTACGTGGACGGTCGATTCCTCTAGTGCGCATCAGATGGCAGCACGGGAACCTCCAGGAGAGAACTTGGGAGCGGGAGGCTCAGATGCATGTACAGTACCCACATTTTTCCCCCTAGTTTTTGATGTATCTTTATGGGGACGTAAAGAACTGAGGTGGGAGTAATGTAAAGATCCGTAAAATTCAAGGGAAATTTTTGCTTAATTTTCTTTGGGATTTTACAAGAACGCGGTTTCTGACAGCACTTGATTTCGAGGCCCGGTGTGCCCGGAATTTCTATCCGAAGATTAGATCGGGTAAATTTAGGGAACGAACATGCGAGTTTTTCTAACTTTTGAACCGGTGCTCAAAATCGAATTCTGAGGGCACCGATGAATTCGCAGCGCCGGTATTTTCTTAGGAACACATTTTCCGGAGATGCTTTTTCATGATAGAAGTTGTTAAAAATTTTGGATGTTAAAATAAAAATTGAGCTTCAATTTTTATTTTTACTTGGTAATTAAATCCTTTGGGTGTAAGTTGGGTAACCACCCAACTTCCCATGAATGGTTATGAGGGCGGTGGGGCCCACACGAACCCCACCCCTTCATTTTACCTAACTCCTTCAACTCACCATTAATGTTGATAACTTATGTTAATTAATTAGATGAGTTTAATTTGAGAGGGTTAATTCAACTTTTGAATTTCAACTTAAGTCATGTTAATAAAATAAGGGAAGTTCTTATTTTATTTTGGTTGGAACTTGTTGCGTTGGGAGGATTTGGGGGAAAGTGGAAAAGCTCTTGAAGTTCTTCCTCCTCGAAGAAGAACGCGAAGAACGCCGGATCCTTGGAGATCGAAGATGCGATGCCGACGAATCATTTCTCCGCGATGTGACTCTCTCCTTCTGCGGCGTCTTCTTCCGGGACAGTTATTTCCGCAATGAACCCTCGCTCAATGAATTCGACGAGGTAGGGGTTTATTTAAATTATTGTTCCTGATTACTTCTATTATCGTTCTTCGTGAAACTTTGCCGCTTGCTATCGATTAACGGGAAGGGTCCGGACATCACAAACACAGCTGACCCTCCTACATTATTCTTGTATTGTTGCAGTTTGAAAGAAAATGATGCGGTACCGACACACCGCACGGGATCGTGAGGCAAGGATGTGTGGCACCGTCGTGCCATGCCGATGAAGTTGAATAATGTCGCAGTGCTGTTCCGAACCGCACAAACACGGCTGACCCTCCTACATTATTCTTGTATTGTTGCAGTTTAAAGGAAAATGATGTGGTACCGACACACCGCGCGGGATCGTGAGGCAAGGATGTGTGGCACCGTCGTGTCGTGCCGATGAAGTTGAATAAGGTCGCAGTGTTGTTCCGCCGCGCCGAAGCATCATGAAAACACCGTGGCTGGAGCGGGGCCGCGGCTGGAGCGGGGCCGCGGAGGACGGGTGAGGTGCCGTCACACCATGCCGAATGGTCCAAGGCCATGATTTAGGCCGTGACAGAGCTGGGGAACTAGCGGCCGGCTCCGGGCCGCCGATGTCGGAGCTGGGGGACCGGCCCTTGCCGGTCCCGTGGCGGCAACACCTGGCCGACCAGAGCGGGCCGGCCAGCCAGAGGAAGAGCCGGGGGTTCATAACCCCCGGCTAGCCGGACATGAGCGTCCCCGCACATGGGGGCCACGGATTACAAACAGGAGAAGGCAGCGCCCCCCCCCCCCCCCCCCCGCACTCCTGTCCGCTCGGCCGAAACGGCCGAGCCACCTGGCTAGCGCCAGCGCGCCGGGCCAGCTGCCCAGGTCGGGCCGCCAGGCTGGGCCGCACCACACCCAAGTGGGCTAGCCCCAGATCCGGGACGGGTTGACCCGGTTCGGGCCGACCCAGATGGTATCGGGCCGGGTCGGACCGGGCCCGAACCCCCTAATACCGAACCTCTCACGGGGTTTTGCCCATAACTTAGACTGTGGAACTCCGATCAACGCACTGTCAGCGGTGATGTGATCCTTGGAACGAGATGTTCCTTTTGATATATTACACTCAAGGTTTCAGAGTACTTTCGGTTCGGCCAGGTTGGTTTGTACACGAAACCAACCGGGCCCTCGGAGCGGAAACACTTATAACTTGAGCTCCGGACGTCCGATTGATGTGCCGTCAACTTTGATGGATTCCTCTAAGTGATAAGGACCTCTTGGATTACTCTGCTTGAGGTTTGGATGTATTTGGAGTACGGTTGGGTTGGTTTTGACTTAAAAACCAACCGGGCCCCTACGACGAAAAATCCAATAACTTTCAGACCGGGCATCCGAATGACGCGCCGTATGTGACGTTGAGTTCCTGTTGACGATACAGAACATTTGGATACATCAAATCTGGACTATGTGTCGGTTGATGTATCAGCCCTTCGGCTCGTGGAGCGGACCCTCTCAAATGAGCTTTTTGTGTGTGGGTACCCTATAGCTGGCTACGACTGCGACGACGATGACGCCTGTACAGAAATCCTCCGTGGATTCGACGGCAACGACTATAGCACTCAACGATCCTATGTGGATCAGTGCTACTGATCCTGTGTGGGTCAAATCTTGTGTGGGTCAGCGCTCGGCGGTTCTCTGTGGGGCAGCGCCTACAGATCCTGTGTGGGTCTGATCCTGTGTGGGTAATTGTGGGGGTTAGTTACCTATCGATCCTTTGTGGGTCAATGCAGGGGTTAGTTACCTATCGATCCTTTTTGGGTCATTGCGGGGGTTAGTACCTATTGATCCTGTGTGGGTCCGACGACTTAGATGAATCAGTGGAAATATCTGTCCATCTCTATCGTCTTACGAAGAAGTATACCTACGTGAGATGAATCTTGACTTTCAATCCTTATCTTCGATAAGATTGACTTGATATCCTTTGTGGATTACGTTTTGCTTTCTTATTTTGAATGGGTTGTATTTTCTTGTGTGGACTGGGTTGTACTTGGGCATGGATGTTGGAGCCGAATGAGAATTGATGACTTAGGTATATGTATGGACATATACCTAAGAAGTTCTAGATGTTAATTCGTGTTTGTATCTTTCCTTTGTGGATTATCCTTTGTGGATTCTGGGAGACCTTCGGGGGTCTCGGGGTTCCCTACTGAGAAGCTTATACTCACCAATGCACGGGCTATGCCCGCACAAAGTTGTGTTGGTTACAGACGAAGGACAGCGCTGATCGTGGTTGAGGCATGTGAAGCAGTCGGTACCTAGAGGTGGACCCCAGTTTGGGGCATACTCGGAGCGGACGACTGGACCCGAGGAGCTGTGGAGGCTATATGTACCCACCCTTCAGGTGGGACTTCTAGTGGACGGATCGAGACTATGGATTTACTTTTCAGTTGTTGTACTCCCTTTTTCAGTTGTACTTTACTTTCAATTTGGGTTTGTGTTCTGGCCCACTAACTTTTCTGCACTTACTGTTGTACCCAGTTTTTACTTAGTGTTTAAGTCTACTTTCTTGCTCTGTGGTGTTTCTTTACTTTTCAAAGTGAATGCCTTACCTTTTTACCAAAAATTACGCCTTGGTGCTAGTGGCCATCCCCTGGCCTATGGAAGGCGGGCTTGGGGTAGTCACAGCACGGGCCCCGAGGATGGGTCGTGACATGTGCGGCATGGTTGGACGAAGGAGATGCCAGAGGACGTGTCTGGGTGGAGGGGAGACAACCTGGTGGGGCTATCCATGGCTGGTAGGGGGGAGGCGTCCCAGGGATGGGTGGTGTAGATGTCCACTGAGGGGGAGGAGTTCGGACCATGGTGGTCCAGTACAACTGCACATAGTGCGGCCGGAAGCCAGCAGAGTAGGGAGGAGTCAAGGGTGGAGGCCGGATAAGGGAGGCGTTGGCTGATCAGGCGGGAAGACAAGAGGCCATCTATGGCTAGTGTGGGGCAGGGACGATCGAGTAGCACATGGTGTAGAGTACTACTATGAAGAGAATCAAGAGGGTCGGCAGGTGCTACATAGTTCAGTTGCAAGAGGGAGGATGCAGCTGTCGGTGGGCTGGTGTGCCTAGTGCTATGTGAAGGTGTGCACCCAGTGCAGGATGCCAGTTTCAGCACATCTGGGAGGTTGCTACACTGAGGAAGGAGGGGTCTCACCTGGAGGTGGAGACATCATGCACCTAGTGCTGTAGAGCGCCACCACTATAGCGTGGCGGGGAGGAGGTGACACTACTGGGCTGCTGCGTGTCGCATGAGGGAGACGTGCTCGTTTCTCCAACCTACTATTTTTCTCAGTCACCTACAAAGAAGTTCAACACCCTGATGTTTTTTGTCTTGAATAGCAAAGTAGGTCATCTATTCCCCCACCCCTTTATTTTTTCAGCAACCTGCATAGTAGGTCACCACCCAAATTTTTTTTGTCATGACGTGCAAAGCAGGTCATCTATCCCCCCTTGTTTTTTTGTCAACAAAGACTTGAAAAGAAATTCTTTCTCCTATATATATATTTTTCCAAAACCTATATATATAATTATTTGGAAAAATAATAATAATAATATATTATTATTATTATAATAAAAAATATTATTATTATAATAAAAACATAATTTTTTTATTATTATAATGCAATGAATTTTAAGAAATTTATTTCCAATAAAAATTTATTTTTTCGGTGAGTATTCTGGCTACAAGATTTTCGGTCGAAATACAAAACGCCACCAGAATTCAATCACGAATCTGAATTCAAAAACATCGGATGGCTATAGATTGGCTATCTGATGTTTGATTCTGATTTTGTCTTTGAATTTGATACCATATCTATGACCTTTATTAAATTTAATACAAATTTAATTTATACTTGGATTAAAATCAACATTCTTCCCTCTGATAGCACTTATACGAACCAGCGTGCAGTGGAAGCCCCAAACAGGTGGGATTTTTAAACAATTTCAACCGACAATTAACATAAACTTGTCGACATCAGTGAATAGCATCCCAATATTAGACAACGACCACATTTGAAGATTTTTAGGCACAAAAAATAATCCTTAAAATACATGGTTAACATCTAAATAAGTTCATGACATCTAGTCATCATTTGCAATCACTGCTTGAAGAATATGACATCAAACTCCTCTAGATTGTCAACACACACTTCTAGAAAGTTTGGGAATGTTGTTTGTCCATTTCCAAGTACTAGCGCAAAATTATGATGAAACCTTTGATGCTCCAACAATCAGTGCATCACTCTTCTTGCAATGCCAGAAAGAGAGCCCGATTCGAGCTCCTTCGATCCAGAGCGTCTCTCTCTAGAAAATGAGAGAGTGGAGATGAGAAAGAAGTACCATGAATAGTAAATGGAAAAATTCCCTCCTCCCCTATTTATAGGGTTTAATTAAAATACCTGATATTCTCTCGATGGCCCAGAATACTTAATGCACTATCAATGAAATTTTATGACTACTAATCTGAGTCATAAATACTATTATCACTCACTTGAAATATATTAAAATATATTACATGAGAGTAATTGAGTCCAAAACCTAACTCATCATTCCCATAAATATTAATTGAACCTTAAATAATTTAATATTCATCAATTATTATTTTTTCATGTATTTAATAAAACTCATAAATACATTTAATAAATAAATTCAATGCTCATTATTCTAAACTCAAATAATATGAATTTATTTATTTCATTGGTGATCGTTTTTACTTGGAAAAATCCCAGACCCCATTAGTGGTTCCCACAATTTCCAAAACTCATATTCAACTCAATAGGGAAGATTTTTGAATACAATATTGTGTGCGACCCTCTATGCCCTTATATTGATAGTAGTGAATATTACTCACTAACCAATAGTAGGATCTAGAACCCATCATGGCCCCTAAAGAGATAATGATTGTCACTACATCAACATTCAATCTACAAACAAGCATCATGTAATATAATCTATTTGTCATTAATATCTCATAAAGTAGGATTCACTCACATGCCATCACCCTTTTCTTGATTTATTGTTTGTTAATCAAACTGGACGAATTTACCCTCGACTACCATGGACATGGTCTTATGAAGGTACTACCATTCTTATCAACATTGCTTGAGATATATTTCTTCCAAAAACAAGAAGCGGAAAATACTTTCTTGAACATTCAACCAATACCATTCCATTAATGACACACCCAACACAAACTACCTCACCATGACTTCATTTCCATGGTTTCATCTTGCATCAAAGTATGAAATCAAATGACATTCATTGGTAATGATATCATGTTAGGAGACCATTACACATTATCGTAGATAGGAACATACAATGACACCCGAAACATGTGGTGTTCCTGTTGGTAGTTTTTTCCTCATGGTCTCACTACTAGAGATCACTAAGTGCATACTTCATGAGAAGAAGTCGCAATGCTTATGAGCCCCTAACACCTGATAGTCAAACATCTATTATGTCTGATCATTAAGATGTATCTAGACCATAGAAAATATATTTAATATTGATTTCATAGTATCTCAAGGATCTCATTATATCCTGGGAACTCCTATAACCTCTTGATACAACAATTAACCTTTGGGAATTACCATTTCAATAGTGGATGTAAAACATTATACACTATAATAGTAATATGAAATCATGTATAGATAACTGTATACATGATATGGTAATCAAAATAACTGAATAGTTGGGTCTAGAGAACCCACAATTTCAACACCACCCACTAAGAACTAAAACACCTAGAAATTATCTCAATATTCCAAGTGGAAAGGACCATACCTACCAACACTATTTTAAGAAAATACATTCCACATAGATGTAGTCTTTTATCACATCAATCTAGATGACCGTAATAGATACACAAGTTTTTTGGTTGAAATCCCAAATCATTTCTTGGGCTAAATCAGTCACCCCCTATATGGATCTCCCCTTCATAAATCCATGTTGTTCCATAGAGACCCAATGTGGGAGATGAAAAGATACCTGAGAGTTGATGATGATGGAATGGATTTTATATGGTAAGATGCATATTCTCACTGGCTAGAAATGGTGGATTGAGGTAGGGTTCTTGGACTTGTGGATGAGAAATATAGTGGTGGAACATGCTACTTGATGAAAATTCCATCCCCAAAAGAATTCTTGAGTAGTGGCTACTAAATCATCCTTCACAACCTCCACAAAGCTTTGTAAAAGGAGAAAGGGAAGACATTTGGTCCCACTACAGTTTCAGGATTAAGATTCATAATGGCATCACATATCTATTTCTCAAGGGGAGGATCCCCTAAACATTTATTTCCCTAGACATAAATGTGATGCAGAATCAAATCAAATAAATCTATGTTAACCCCTATGTACCCTATAAACCACCAGTTATTTGTGTTAGCAAGAAGATCCATTAAGTATGATGGGGACATAGCCCCAAAAAATCCATATCATCAGTAGAATTATGATCTTCCAGCATAATGTTTGGTTGGATGAACCTTTTATTATCATTAATGCCTGCATGGAAGCATACTGTGTTTCCATCGTCCTCTTTCATCCACTTGATTCTTGCATTCTCCCTTGATATGTGATCCTATTTCAATATCATGTCCGCTAATTACTCCTTCTTAAAAACAAGTTCCTTGAAAACCCAACCATTCCACTCTTCGAAAATACTATGTTCGACGATTAGTGGGTACCTGATCATTCCAATCTTACAAATAAGGTCTTGTTGTGGATATCTTCATCTTTATTCTATATTCAATGAAGAACTAGAGAACTTTTTCGATTCTCTTCTTTGGATATCCTCACTAAGGATCAAACCCCATACTAATTTCAGAACCAAATTAGTATTCCTCAATGAACTACTCAAAACTATTACGGTCACTTCCAAATTTTCATGTAATAAAGACAGTAAAACTGATGCACAAACTTCATCACCAAGCACAATTTCTACCGATTTCATTAGACTTATAAAGGTGTTGAATACATTGATTTTATTTTTAAAAATTCTCCCTCTAACCATTATGAAATTGAATAATCATCTCATTATGTTCAGTTCTTCTTAAAAGATGGTTTATAAAATATTTTAGAGATCTTTCATCATCCCAATCATCATCTCCTCCTATATGATGTTGAACGCTATATTTTTTTACCAATTTAAGGTGCACAACTCTTAGAACCTGTCGATGCAGCAGGTCCTACTCTAATTTTCCCATGTCTGTTAGCTTTAATCATAGAAGTGGAAAACTAATTCTATTCTCATAAAGATAGTCTTTGATATGCATCATCCAATAGCTGAACATAGTTCCATTGAAGTGGTTTATCTTCACCTTAGATTCTTTTATAGACATTATACAATTTTAGAAATACAAACTGACCATATGATACCGGTTTTTATGCAAATGTGGGGAGTCACATCTGTAGAATGGGTTTGAAGATGAAGAAATGTCATAATAAAAAGATGAATAAGAAGAAGAAGAACACTGGAAAAATATATTTATGTGGTTTAGGAAATTATCCCGACATCCATGGAGAGGTAAATATTTTACAATAGTCAGGATAAAAAAAACTATAGGGAGTTTTAGTGTTCTCAATCACACACAAAACCCTTTCTGAAATTTGATAATATAGAGGATGAAGAACTATTCCACCAACCCCACATAAAGTATGATTTTCTATAATAAAATGTAGATAGATGTCTATAATGATATAGTTCCGCGACCACCCTAGTCCAAGGTACTATAGTAGCCAGCGACAAGAATTCCATAATGATGCATTAGTAGTGCCAGAGGTCTACCCTGCTATAGTTCCATGCTGTTGTTGGTCAGTTTTCTCTATTACAGTCATTTATAGTTTCTAAAGAGCCCCAAAATATTGGTTATCCTCCTTAAATCCTTGTACCCATAGAGCAGGGGCATGTTTTCCCCCCTACAACCTCTAATGATCTCATAGAAGAGCTCAACCTATGGAGTTGCGACCTTATGCATAGTACGGTCTGAAATAATATTGCCCAAACATCATCCAAAATAGATCAGGCTACACTAATCCAACACATGTGGGTTTATTCATCCCACTATCACCTCCCTAAACCCCGCGCTGCTAGTCGACAGCTTCTACCATACGGGGAGGAACCCTTGAGGCCATATTGTGACTAGTCCGGCTACCGATTTTGTGTTCTGTCAGGTCAAGATGCAAAATGTAATTTAGAGGTAATTATTAGAATATTTGGGTCCACTTTTTGCAGGCATTGCTAGTTTTTTATGGGAATAAGTGAATGATTAAGAGAAATTTTTTCCTTCTCTTTATTTTCCTATTTTTCCCAGCTTTAGTAGTTAGGGAGTTGTTTACTGGGTTGTTATCATTTGTTTCAGATATTAAATATGTGAGAGAATATTGGGAAGGGGGTTTGAATTAACTAGCTTCTTTTAACTAGTTTATTTTGGGAGGAAGGGGCCTTGGGAGGTTTCAACCTTGTCTCTCTGAGGAGTAATCCACTTCCATGAGTTTCTTCTTCATCAACTTTTTGTATCTCCATTTCTTCTCTTCCTAGAAATATCAAGAGCAACACTTCTATTTTTTCAATAACCTTCTACGTTTTATCAATATTTCACACTATTATTATGTGAGTTACCTAACACTAATGAGTGTATCCCAAAATGATAGATTACTTTCCTCTTTGATCTATCTTCTCCCATTCATCACATGGGATGTGAACAAACTATGTAAAACCAAATATTCTCAATTATTTTTATGAAAATATTAACCTATTCAAACCCTTTATGAGACATCATAGTTCTTTGGATATTATGGATAGTGGTTGGAAAGATCAGTTTCCTTCCTCATTGACTGATCTAAAAGTTGTTTGACATTATTCAATTTAAGAGCATACGTATGAATCTCATGCAAATTATTCTATCCATTCTCCCAAAAACACCATTATATTGAAGCATCTTCAGTTATTATTTTTATAGCCTGATTCTGAAACTCATGAATTACAAATTAAATAGACCACAATATTCTCCTTTTTTGTCTACTCATACACACTTTAATTTACTTCTAGTTTCTCATTCCACTATATCAAAATGGTTCAAAACATCCTGTATTTGATCTTATGTTTTCAAATAAACGGTCCATAATTTTCTAGAATGATTATCTAGGAAGTTATAAATTAAATAACACTTCTCATGGACTTAGTTCTCATTATGAAGACATGAGTGTGAGTCATACGTAGAACATTTTTTTCTGGATAGAAAATAATCAAAAAAAATTATACCCAGTATTGTTTTATAATTATGCAATAAATACAAGTATCCAAATGTGTACCATTGGCATATGCGGCTTGGTTAAATGAGAAAGAGAGGAATCAAAATGATATATGGGAAGGATATAACTCCTATTCTAAAATTCTATAAGAACAAATTTTATGAATTCATTTACTTTCCCTCCACATAGTTTGGCATCTGTGAGATAAAGAGAAATATTTTTTTTGTCTTCAGCAATTTCAATGTTACCTTTGGTAATCTTCCATTTCCCATCATTGAAGGAAATTACATATCCATCATCATCAAGCATTCTAGTGGATATCATATTGACAGTAATATCATCATTCCTCATATACTTTAATAGTAACCAAGATCGAATATTAGTTTCTAGAAATATATTACCAATACTAGTGATTTTGGATGCACGATCATTTCGCATCATCATGTGTCCGAAAATCCCTAAAGTGTAAGATGAGGAGAATTATATATTGGCAATGATGTAGTATGAGGAACATAAATAAATAACGAATTTCGAGACTTGGGTTCTAAGACTGACCTTATTGTTTTTTGAAAAATAAATATATATTCATTGACAATTGCAACATCAATATTTTGGGTATTACCTTCCTGATTCTTATGCCATCTTTTCAACCTCCTACACTTCTGAATAAAGTCTATAGGCTTTACATAGTGGTATATCATCATGTCATATCTCAATTGAGATTTAGACAGCCTCCTCCTGTCTAGAATTTAGTTAACTAATTTTTTTCCTCTTCTTATTCCCCTCCATTTATTCATCCCTTTCCCTTCAATGATAGGATCCTTTGATTCTAGTGTACATACCACATCCTTCTTTTATCATTTTTCATTTAGAATTCTATATTTCACCTTTTACATGGTGAGGGTTCTATCTAGGATTGAATTTTTGACTATCACAATTAGTGGGTATAACATCTTTAGTAAAGAACTCAACATCAACAATTTATGGAACTCACCATGAACCGTATTTTCCATGGAATTAAAGTGATAAAAAATATCTTCTAACTCTCTCATGTGCTTTGATATGTTGGTCCCATATTTGTACATTATGTTGTATAGTTGGAATATAAGGTTTTCTTTGTTCTTTTTTTTTGTATTTATGTATATATTTTTAAATTTTATCCATAGAAAGGAAGTGTCATTTTCATTGGGAAATTCCAGAAGATACTCTTATCGATCAACTATTGATTTGGGAATAACACTTCTTGTTGAGCATGACCCCCTCTAAACTAACATCTGGGGTACTAGTTGACGTCTTCTCATTGGATTGGATTTTTTTTGATTATTTCTCTGTTGGAACTAAAATGGGTTTAGTGGTTTCCACTATTGGTTTTCAAAAACCCTTAATATAAAAAAGATCATCCATTTTGGGTTTCTAGATGATATAATTAAAATCTGTGAGTTTAATCATATTATTTATATTTTTTGATTTAGATATAGTGATAATATAAAAAATATGACTGAAAATATGCATATGAAATGATCAAAATAGTAGGAAATGGATCTTGGATCCCTAAAAAGGAACTCTGATGAGCACTATATAATGAAAAATATTTTAACAGTCTAGATTAATCGATGATGTGGCAATGGCATGGATCACTGAAAGTGATTCCAAAAAAACCCATAGTAATGTTGGAACTGACATTAATAGTACCCTTTTCTTTAGAAAATGGATATTGTAGCACCACTAAGTTGACTAAAAAATTGACCGCCTCTATAATTTTTATTTCTGATATGTTTTTTGATATTGTTTTCACTGCTGGAACCTTCTTGACAATCTAATCATGGATCTATATTCATATTTTATTCAAAAAACCTTAATTTTTTTCATCAAAAGATCTATCTACATGTTGTTGTTTCGATCCCAGAGTCTCTAATACCAAATTCTTAGGGTAGAAAAATATTTAGATAATAAAATTGAAGTTAAATAGAGTGAAAAATGGAAGAGAACACAAATTTATGTGGCTTTATAGTGTTATTATTTCCATGAGATAAGGGGACTGTTAAAATATTCTCTCTGGATGAAACATTATAAGATGACACATATGGTAAAGAAAATATTATTTCTGATTATAATTTCATGGGATTTGATCCCATTGTATATATGAATGAAAAACATCGTTAATGGTTTTTGGGAAGATCATATGCCCTAGAAAAACTCCCCATCTTAGGCTTTATTCCACATTGGATACTTCAATGGTAGGTGATGCTTGGGTAGGTTTCTACCAGAGAAAACACAACCAGTTGATATAAGTCTTTTGATTATATCTTCCAAAATTGGCAGCGGCCCCCACATGTCTGAAGGCTATTTTTCTTTTGGTTATAAATAAATTCAACAAACAACTTCTTTCTTTTATAGAAGCCAATTAAGTGAACAAAATAAAGGTGGAGGTGAAAGAATTGATGTGTTGGAAAAACAACCATAGACATAATTGGATCTATTCTATAAAAAATGGGATCAAATCCTATAAAATTATAATCAGCCAAAAACTCTTTCTAACCCTCTATGTGATCCTCTAATGTTTCAGTTGAATAGAACAGTAGAACCGACCCCTTCTCCCATGGACTTAGTAACACTGATGAATCACGATAAATACTTAACATTATTTAATTTAATTTTTTGTTTTTTTTTCATCGCCAGGATGTTGCGTTACCCCAATAAAGTGTTATCAAAGGCATTAGGATTGAAAAAACAACGTGCAAGAAGATTTTTCAATGAACAAAAAATGGAAGGTGTTCATAATTTTTTTGAACCCATGTATATGAAGATCTCTTCCTGAAGATCTCAATGGTGCAAACGAAGTAAAAAATGGATATGAGATGAAGTCTGAAGAGGCATTCAATGTTTCAGTCAACAAAGTGGTGTTAAATTACCTATTTTCCAAAGAATATGTTATTATTCATGATGATGATGACTTACTAATGAGTTTTATGTCGACTATTCCAGTGATCCATGTTATTTCTACCTTGTCGGTCAATCTATAATATTGAAATAGTTCTTATTATATCTTAGCCAATCAGAGTCCATTTTCAGCGATCCAAGAATCATTTATAACTATATTGACCATTCCAAATGAATCATTAAGGTAATATTTTTGATATTCTCACAATATCAGTGGAATAAAATACTTGTAATATGGTTAAACATATCTTTTTTAATTGTATCATTTGGAAGCTCCAAATTAAAGATCTTTTGTATATGAAAGATTTTTGGAAATTAACAGTGAAGACCATAAAGCCCATTAAATTTAAGGAGGATGAGTATTTAACAAGTGGTAAATTTATTTAGAATAACCCAACCAATACCACTCTATTTGATTTACAGTGGGTTGTTCTTAACATGAAGTGCACTTCCCAAATCATGTAGTGCATTGATAAAAGTATCTTTCATAATTTTTCCAGCAAAAATGTTGTTTACATTCTATTTGAAAAGTGGAAAATTTGTATGCAAGGAAAACCACACAGAACAAATAAAAAAATATATGAAAACTTGATAACTTGAATTAAAAAGAAAATAAAAATTTATCAATACGCATGAGTGAGTTTCAATGTATTATTGAATATTTTAATTCCTAGAAAATAATGGTTGATGATGAGTTGCAGACGATATTGATGTTATGTTCCTTATTGAATATGTGAGATACACTATTTGGGTTGGTTAGTAAATAAACTCTTGATAGAACCCTCACCATGTAAATGATGAAAGATAGAATACAGAATGAGAGTCCCGAAGGAAGGATAGAGGTTGAATAACTAAATCAGAGGCTCTTTTACCTGATAGACATGGAAAGCAAAAGTGGTAGGGAAGAAGCATATCAAGAGAACACCATTACCAAGATCTACAAAGGCATAATTGATCAAAATTCTAATCAAGATATGTCATGAACTTTATAAATTGTTTTTATCCTAAACATTTCATTCAGGAGTATTGGAGGCTAAGGGATGAACATAAGAATTAAGAAGGTAAGACCCAAAAATAATGATGTCTCATTTATCAATGATGTGATTGTTATTGTTCTGGAAGAAAATCAAGTCAGTATTTCATGAAATTACTCGAAATGATTGATTGATTCGGGAACATCCTCTAATGTCAATACCAAAATAGATTTCTCCATATCTTACACTCAATAGATTTTTAGAAATTTGAATATGGGAAATAATGGTGCCTATTTTTCTAGAAACTAATATTGGATGTAGCTTACTGTTGAAGGATGTGAGACATGTTCCTAATATTTTCCTCCATTTGATATTCACTATAATTTTAGAAGAATATGGACATGTCAGTTACTTCAGTTATTGGAAATGGATGTTTTCCGAAGAAAATATGTTAATTGTAAAAGGAAAGAAAAATAATTCTCTTTATCTCACAGATACCACATCATGTGGAAAATTCAATGTATCCATAAAAGATATTCACTACTATAAAACATTCCTATAATAACCCTGGAATTGCTGAGTGCTATAGAAATTTACTAAGAAAGCTCAACTTTATCAGTGCTGATAAAAGGTAATAATTATCAACACTTTATTTTAGCACTAATAAAGGAGACTTTTATCAGTGATTTATTTTTAGCGCTAATAAAATGTTCCCTTTATTAGTGCATTTTTAGTGTGTAAAAAGGTCTAGAATAAAATAAAAAATTAAACCAATAAAATTAGTAAATTAATAAATATATGAAATAATTTATTAATTAAATAATTATTGATATAAATTGAACAAATTTAATATACATATATATAGATAATAAATATTAATAAATAGTATAATTTAAATATAGATGTATAAAATGAAATGTTATAATATATATAAAATGTTAATTGAAAATATATTAATGTCTTTTTCATTTTTGATGTTTTTTTATTTTTCAATTTAACCTATATCAAACGTCGGGTGTTTTATTTATTTTTGGTATATATATATATGTTCATGTATTTGTATATAGACACACACAAATATACTTACACAGTATATAGAAACACATACAACTCATATTTGTGCAATTCATTCAAATTTTATTTTATTTTAGAATTTCATTATAACAAGATACATTTAATATATATTGGGTTTTTAATCGGTCAACTTTTTTTAAACAATATAGTTAGGGTATTCAATTTAAATGTATTTTACTTTTTATTTTATTTATTTACTTTGTTTTAGTATTTTCAATATGTATTTATCCACTTCAATATAAATATATTAACTTATATTTAATTAATAAATCTTATAAATTTTTTCAATATTTTTAATGTGTTCAAATTTTGAATTATTTAATTTCAGTCATTTTTAAAAATCATGTATTTATGATTATATATCGATTAATAATGTTAAAAAATATATTTTTAAATAAATAAATATTAATAAATATTAATAAATAAATATATCTATAAATTAATTTTTATAATATTAATAATTATTAAAAATAAATAATAAATTTTTGAATAAGAATTTATATAATTATAAATAAATAATTATATACATTTATATTATTATAAAATTATAATTAATTTATTTAAATAATTATAAGATTTTAATAATGTTATTTACATCATTATAAAAATATAATGAATTTATTTAAATAATTATAAAATTATAATAATGTTATTTAAATAATTATAATTTTAAAAAAATTATTAATTCTTGTTTAGCACTAATAAAGATAAATCATTATCAGGAATAAAAAAGAGATATTAAAATGGATTTATTGACGCTAAAATGTTAGTGCTCATAAGTATGTCTTTTATCTATGCATTTTTATCCATGATAAAGCTTGTGATTTATTAGTTCTAAAAAATTGCTAATAAATATTCATTTTATTAGCGCCTATAAATTTTGTGCTTATAAAAGGGATCTTTTTGAGCACTTTTTTTAAATAACTATTAAAAGCGTCCCCATCCTATTTAAAAAACCCTTACCATAACTCGATCACTTGTGATTTTCAACCTCTCTTGGAACTTATTTTCTTTGGGCACAACTCCTTTGTGTTCCCTCACATTAATTAAGGAAATAATGAAATGTATGTTATTTTCTACTCTTCCTATATCTTTTATTGATGTTTTGGGTTACATGTTTTATGTTTTTGAGCTGTTATTAAACACAACGAACTCTACATCTCCTAACATCAATACTAAAATAAAACAAGTCTGATTCTATTTTATCATTTTTCGTCATTCATATGTATTTTAGAGTCCATCCCATTTGTCCCTAGAGACCCACATTGATGGTTTTCTCTCCAATAATCGTTAACAAGGAGACTTATCACCCCCCTCAGTTTTATCACCAATTGAATAATATATAGTTCTACAATCTATGTAGTTTCTCAAATTGAATTCATCTTATATACAAGAATATAGATTCTAAAGGCTTATTTATGAGGGTTTTTAAGGATTATGGGATACAAAGTTGTGGCCCCAATTTATTGGTGATAAACAT
The DNA here is from genome assembly GCA_963277665.1 of Viscum album. Taxonomy (NCBI): domain Eukaryota; kingdom Viridiplantae; phylum Streptophyta; class Magnoliopsida; order Santalales; family Viscaceae; genus Viscum; species Viscum album. Next base: position 1,083,355,594 of record OY728159.1, read on the forward strand.
TTGGGACTAAGGTATATGTAGAAACCATTAAAACATGATTTATAGATTTTGGTTATTCATGTAAATTGTTAAACCATGAAATGGGTTATCAGATTTATGATTTTGATGACTAATTTTTTATTGAATTCAAATGAAAAATGAATTAATTATTCACATTCGAAAAATTATTTTAGTGATACATGTTTTGAGAGTTTTTTAATTAATTTAAGAATATTACTAAACATTAACCATGGGTTACAAAGAGTGGGGTGAATTTATTTAGTGAGAAAATTATGCTCAATTTTTTTTAAAATATCATAGATTGGATACAGTTGAGAAGCCATTAGGTAAATGGAATTATAAATATAAAACAACATATAAAGATTATATTTCCCAAAAGTAAGTGAGTTATCCATAGTTGGATAGTTGATAAATGAAAATATGAAATGTGATTTATTAATATATTTACTAATCAAGAAAAGAGAGAAAATAAATTCATATGAAAAAATAATAATTTTGAAAGTCAATTAACATGGTGAATAGTAATATAGATAAAAAAATTGACTAAAATATACATTTGATGTTTGGATATTTATGTATTATAAATCATGTACTTTTTTATCCATTTCCAAAATGTCCAAAATATAGATATCATATTTACTGGTATCCTTGAATCATACATGGACATTTAAGCTTATATATACTTTTATTATAGGCTACGACATATGACCAACATATATTTTGGTGGGCAATTAAATATATGATATTGTATGAATGAAATTGGCTACATTACCAAATGATTTTTCATCAATTATAAATTATAAGGTGCATCATAGATGGATTCAAACATTTACTGAAACACTCAATGAAAGAATCACTCCGACGTGATGAAATTATCATTTTCCATGATATGGTGATCAATTATCAAGTAAATATTTATTAAATTAATATTCCCTATAAATTTATATGTTCAACCTATTGTAATTAACCATTTGTTACATTAAATAAAAAAACCCCCTTCTTATTTCATCATTGTTTCTCACTGGGTTGAAACGCTCGTACTCCTTCGGTGATCGAGGGTCCTCAAGAATATTCTTATGATTGAAGGCTCATGTAACCTCTTCAATGGCACGAATACATTATTGTGGGTATAACACTTTCAAATATTATATTTTACAACTAATATTGTCACTATCATTTGTATAGTACGACATTCCAAGAGGTAATTATAGATCTAATCCAAGCTATGCGGTATAATTTTCAATGATGTGAACTATCTATGGTTCCTCAAATATTTTATGGTAATATATCATAATAATAAATTTAGGATTGCATTTAATAGATTAATTTTATTTATAAGAGTAAAAAAATCTAGATCAATAATGATAATAAGTTGAAAAATTCACCCATTAAAAGCATATATGTTATTGGAGGGATCTTATGGTGGATTAAAAAAATATCCAAAATTTGAAGGTGAGGAATCCTTGAGTCAATATAATTGATGTCCAATGTAAGTGGGGTGAGAATAATTTCATCAAGACCATTATTTTGGAGGTATTCGAATTCCTCTTCAATTATATATAATTCTCAACCGATTCGATTAGTGTGGGTTCTTATGACACTTTAATCCTTTGACGCTTTATTCTATTCAAAATCATGATGATGGATTAGAGTTCTTCTTTCAAACTATGCTTCCTCCCTTCATTATGGTTTTGAAGTTCATTGATAACATACCACCTGATCAGTGATGGGAGGAAGGCTAGTTTAAAAGAGGGAATGAGAAGGATCAAATCCATCATAAAGATATGGAAGGTAATCAATCATTAGAGGAAGAATTAAATAAAGGCAGTGAAGGTTTGTTGTACCATAGTATTGATGTATTATATCTTTGTTTAAGATTGTAACAATTTTTATGGAGGATGTATTCAATTCTGGACTTTTATGCATGAAATGTATTGCATTTTTATTATTCAAAACACATTAAATGTGTAACTACTCATAAAGACAATGTCTTTAGAACATGATGATGTTTCCAATCCCAAGACAGAATAGAATATTGATGAAGAATGTCATGAATTATTTAGGGATCAATAACATATTGATGAAAAAAATGAAAAAATAAACAATAATTATTCGACATCACATTTTTGAATAAAATTATCAAGGAAAGAAGTCAAGGTATAAAATTTGAGGATTGTTAGAATCCACACGATAGAACTATTAACCCCAAATAGTCAACATTAATTAGTTATCTTGGGGCACAATGAGGATGAATATAAAACATGTTATTGACTCATGGTATTTCGTCCAACATGTAACCAATGAAATCATTTGGAATGATATAATAGTAGTGTTACAATATAGTTTCTATATTTTATTAACAACAATATACAATGAAACGATGATGTATTTTTCATTGTTCCTTGAATAATTCGTTTATTTTAGTATATTTACAAATGAAATTTGTCTTAATGGACACTAGAATGACCCTTTAAGGCTTTTAGACTCTTCTGATGAAGTTAAATATTAGGGATGTTGAGGGTAAAATTAATTCCCACCCACCACTTATTTATGAACACATTTTAAAACAAAAAAAGGACATATTTTATAAATCATTGCTATAAGAAATCATATCAGGTGCAATGAAGTCGATAATATATTATTTGACATTTTTTATTTTATCTAACTTGATTCAAAATCATTAATTTATGAAATAGAAAAGGAGTGATGATGATAGATAACATGAATCAAAACTAGCATACCCCTATCATAAAGGAAGTATGGGGAACACTTCATTAGAGAAGAAACTAGTTTGTATTTTAAATAAACAAGAAAATTTTAATTATGTTATATGAAACAACATATGTTTTTTTGTTTATATATAGTTTCATGAATCAAAATATAAAGGCACTTTCATCATAGTCATGTTCTATGAAAGGAGGCTCGTGTAAATAATGATGGTATGTTAGTTGATGAAAACAAAAATGAATTATGAAAAATATGTGTAAGTATGAAATAATTTTAATTCATTTTGATTTATAAAAATATAACATAAAAATATATTTTTGTATTTTTTTATATGTGTTAGACACAAGAATCATCAACAATCGTACTAGAAGAAATGAATCTTTCAATAGATTTGAAGTGGCTGGAACAATATGGTTGCGCTAGAGGATAAGGTTTTGGTGTCTCTCCTAAAACATATTTCTAGAATATAAAACAACATGAAGATATATATAATATAATGAGATGAATGAAAAAACAAATATATTCAGTGCAAGACATTATTTTGTAGTATGGTTTGGAAGACCAATGTATAAGAAAGGATCAAAGTGAACCGATGGTGGAGAAAAGATCCGCACATGAACCCAATAATTCCACTAGCATTGAGGAAATTCATTACCCATAATGCGTACCTTACCTAAGGTAATCAATATTTCCATTACTATTTATCCTAAATGTGAATCAAATAAATTCTGATAGCATTATATTAATAAAATTATGCAGGGTATTGTTGTATGTGATTTTTATCTGTCAACACCCATGAAATTCCATGTTTCAATGGGTAAAATGTATAGTATCTCAGAAGACCAGCTACACAATCAAACCCTCCCATAAAAATCACATGAGAGTGGGGATTGAGTTAGCTTATGAGGCGATTTCTGAGTTTCTTATTCCCCTTGATGGTCAAGTTATTACAACGTTCAGATATTTTGTTGGAGCCCTTATAGAATGTATGTATAACCTTATAATGATACATGAGGTACGTCTTTAACAAATTTTTTCATATGAAAAAATTTAACATTTGATGATATATGGTCGGAAGTGAGTTATGATATTACAGATGGATAAGTGGTGGAGAAATGAAAGATTAAATAATGAAAATCTACTGAATTAACCACAAAAAAAATCGATCTGAGATTAACTTATCCCCAAAAGTTCCAAATCAATATTTATTATCATTATATCTTCATGAAGAGACTACATTTAAAAATAAAACTCTGTCTTATATTGAATATGAGGAAGAAATATATGGATTTTCTTTGGCAGATAGAGTTGGTCTTGAGACTCTAAATGAGATTCTCATGAATGAATGGATGGGCATCTTAGTTATCAATACATACATAAAGTATATTTCTATAATATGTATATCTAAAATGTGAGATAAATATTTTTATTAGAGTTAATATCTATTCATGATTTATATTCTTATTTATTTTAAAACTATATAAAGGGAAGATCATAAGAATCATGTTTTGGATTCATTAATCCATGAATCATTTTTATGCCAAAAATTATATAGAATAAAGAAGAAATTAAGAAGAAAAATTATGATTTACACAAAGACTTTAATAAAAATATATCAAAAGACTGAATATTTCTTATCCCTGTAGTGAAATTATAAAACACTAAGTTTGAATCACATAAAATATTTTTTTAATTTTTCCATTACATAATAGTTATTTCAGGAAGCACTGGATGCTAATACCAGTCAACATAGACACCCTGAATAGTTATTTTGTGGATTCAATGCATGGATTTTCAACAAGCCCACCGCACATGATGTGTATTGTGATTATGTAATATACTTCAATAAAAATTTTATATATAAACTTAGAAATAAATTTTTGGTGAGTATTTTAATGAGAATTTTGTTATTACAGGACAATCACTAAATATAGTCTAGATCATGGAATGAAGTCATTTTCAAAGAACCTCATGCCGGTGGATTACTACAAATGGAAAAAAATAAAGAATATATAGAAATATTTAAATATAAATAAATTTCATATCAATTTAAATAATTTGATAGATGTTTCTCCAATGTCTGAAATAAGGTAATGCAATTGATTGTGGATATTATGTTTTCAAATTTATGAGAGAAATCATAAATCCTTAAAATATGACCATCCCCCAAAAGTTAAAATTTTAAGGTAATCAAAATTTCATTAAATATATTTCATAATCCTTTTTTGTTTAAATTTTCTCGGTTCTATCAAGATTTTCAACAAAATAATTACTCAATAGAAGAAATCAATTTCATTAGAGATGAGTGGGTGGCATAAATTTAGTTAAAATATATCCATAAAACAAATTTAGGTGATTTACTACTATGTTTGTGATATATTATGAGTTTTTTACTTTTAAAGTTATTTGTGGTGTGAATCATTAGTTTCAAAATGCTCTTATATTATTTTTGATATCTTTCTAGAGGATAAGAGTAATGGAGGAAATTAATTTTTTAAAGCACTAACCTACAAAAAATAATTTTTTTGTGTAATCGCGAAGTCAAATGTGGAGGAGGAGTCTATGGTAGAGGGGGAGGAGAAGGCATATGTGAAGTTAGAGTCAGATAGTGATGTGGAGGATGAGGTGGAGGCAAAGAATAACGTGGAGACCGAGGCATATGATGATAAGAAGTGCTATCTTGAAAAAAATAAAATTTTGGGGAATAAATTAGTATAAGGACCATACCATAATTTTTTTTGATAACAATTAGTTAAATGTTCACACAACACTGGTCACATACGATAAGAACTATTGTGTATCTTTTTAGTTTAAAATGATATTTTATTAAAAAGACAAACATGGAATAGTCAAAATTAATAAAACACATTATGGTTGTTTTTTACTTTAGTAAAAGGATATATACATCATTTGTGATGTGTAGGGATAAGCCTCAACTAAATCCAACACACTGTGTGACCGATATTACTCAATGTGTCTGTTATTAATTTAAAATTGACATTTTGATACAAAAAAGTATCACTCACTAGAAACTGAGAAAAAATATTTTATTGACTTGATAATTTGGGAAAGCAATTCATAATTCACTTTTATGTGTATCAATTAGTCTCATGTAAAACCAACACATGATTCTACCTTTATGGCTCAATGTATCTGTTTCTAGTTTAAAATTACATTTTCGTAAAAAACACACATGGAATTCTAAAAACTAGGTAAAATCATTATGGTTGTTTTAATACATTATGGAAAATATTAATGTGTCCTTTTGGATGTGTATCATTCAGCTGTACCTTAATATGACCTAGGGTGTGACCAGTTTGACTCCGAGTACGTCTTCTTTATTCAAAATTGAAATCTATTTCAGTGAAAAAAAACTGACATAATCAAACCAGAGAAAATTCATTCATATTGTTTTGATACTTTATGAAAATGATACAAACATCATTTATGATTTTTAGGGATCAGTCACACCACAATCTAATTCACTTTGTGACTGGTATGTCTCTAAATGTCCATTATCAGTTTAAAATTGACATTTTAATACAAAGAAGTGTCACTCACTAAAAAATGAAAAATGTGCATGAATATTTTGATAATTTGGGACAATGATTTATAATTCATTTGTGATGTTTATGAATAAGTCTCATGTCATACCCACACAATATTCCATGCGTACGGTTCAATGTGCATGCCTCTAGTTTAAAATGTCATTTTAGTAAAAAAACATGTGGTGTACTAAAAACTGAGGAATAATATTCCCATTCTTTTGATACATTAGTAAAATTATCCATGAATCAATTGGGATGTGTAGTAGTTATCCACACCACAATCTGATGCACGATGTGACTGGTATGACTCGAGGTACATCTTTTTTATTTAAAGATGACATTAATTTTAGTGGAAAATCTATTGACATACTCAAAACCAAGGAAACACATTCTAATTGATTTAGTAGTTTATGAAAATGATACATACATCATTTTGTCATTTAGGGATAATTATCACCTCAATCCTATGCACGGTGTGACCAGAAGGACTCCAAGTGTTTGTTATCTGTTTAATATTGAAATTTTAATAGAAAAAAGTGTTAATCACTAAAAACTAAGAAAAAGTGATCAGTTTGTATTCATAATTTTGGATAATAATTCATAATTCATTTTTGATATGTATGAATCAGTTTCATGACAAACGCACACATGATTCCACTAGTATGGCTCAAAGTGCGTGTTTCCTGTTTAATATGTCATTTTAGTAAAAAAACATAGAGTAATACAAACTAAGGAAACTCATAATGATTGTTTTTATAGTTTAGTGAAATGATCCATGAGTCATTTGTGATGTGTAGCATTTAACCATAACTCAATATAATGTGCGGTTTGATAGGTATGGATCGAATTTCATTTTTTATTCAATGTTGACATTAATTTTAGTGAAAAAAATAACTAACATACTCAAAATTGAGAAAATACATTCGGATTTCTTTAGTACTGTATGAAAATTTTGAATAAATTATATGTGATGTGTAGGGATCATCCGAACCTCAATATGATGCATGAGGTGTCCAGTGTGACTCTAAATGTTTGTTATCAGTTTAAAATTGAAATTTTAATACAAAAATGTGTCAGTCACTAAAAACCAAGAAAACACACTCAGATTGTATTGATAATTTTTCAAAAAAATCATAATTCATTTGTTATGTGTGTAAATTAGTATCATGTCAAACCCAACCACGATGCCACCTCAATGGATCAATGTGTGTGTTTCCATTTTAAAATGACATTTTAGTAAAACACACATGGGGTGTACTCAAAACCAAGTAAATTCATTCCTATTGTTTTTATACTTTATAAAAAAGAACTATTATTAATTTTAGACATGTAGAATTCAGCCACACCTCCATCCCACACACGGAGTGACCTGTATGACTCCATGTGCATCTTTTTCTTCTAAATTGACATTAATTTTAGTGAAAAACATTACTGACATAGTAAAATTCAAGAAAATGGATTTGGATGGTTGAAAAGCACGACCGATTGTCGCCTGTCGACTATTCAAGGTCTTGCTGCTCTGCTAATGTGTATTGCAGCACTCGGGTCGAATCCTTGGTGATGATAATTTTAATAGTCAGTTGTTTTTAGTTAATTGTATTCTAATTTGGGGGTCTGTTTGCATAGCTTATAAAATAATTTATGGATGGTGTTTGATTTAACAAATTTATAAAGACTGGGTTGAGTTCATCGTTAGGTAGTTAATCTTGTGATATCCATGAGCTTTTCTTTATATTGCTTTAAATTAACACCCATGTCACAAGTTGACGTTGATTAGAATTCATAAGTGTTAAAGCATTAATACAAGCCTTAACTTAACTAGGATTCTAATCACAATTAGTACTTTATTGTGGTAGTGTATTTATGGTTCCAATAATCCATGGAATCGATATGTTAAACAAAACAAGTCATTAATCCATGACATGCAAAGTTCAATATACACAATGTTAATTTGAAGAATATTCCTCGAGCAAAAGCTCTCAATCACTTAACATACCAAAATCATAAATCACCCCAATGAGATATTTACTCTTCCATTGAGATGATTATTAATATGGATATAATGATTATTAATATAAATTAAGAATATCAAAAAAACAAATGGATAAGAAAAGAGTTTTGCGTCGAACACACACACACAAACGATGATGAGAGTTAAAAATGAACTTTAGATTGAATGGGAAAGAAAAATAATTGAAGGGGATTCAACTGTATATAAACTATTTTAAGAAAATTAATATGAAAATACAGAAGGTGGATGAGAATAAGAGATATTGAAAAAGAAACATGCATTAAAACAGAATTACAGAGAGACTTACAAGATTACAAAAATGAAGAACAAAAATGTAAATGAAAACAAAGAGAGGAGGAAAGGTATATCAAGTAAAAAAATGAGTATGGAAAGTCCTCCCAAGCCCTTGTAAAGTATTTTGTCGTTCCAATATCTGTCCTCTCTTCTGAAATGCTATCTCTTTGCAAAGAGAGGTGGGGGATGTATTTATATCCCAAGAAAGTGGATTGTTGGCATTCCAAATCTGTCCCTCCAACTGGCTCGACAATTTGGACATCCATAAAGCCGAAACTCGAGATACATCCTTCTTCAAAGTTGTATATATTTCTTTTGTACGACCTATCTCAAAATTTGGAGTCCTATGGACTTATGGATCCAATGTTATGGAGGTTTCGTTAAACAGAGTTAAGCTATCTATTTCAATCCATGCTTTTTCGATGGCCAAAATGTGAATGGATTTTAGAATAGGAAGATGACTTCAAATCCAAATTCTTTATTCAACAAAGTCGGCCACCTATATATTCTATTTGACACTACATAATCTCATCTTGATTTGATCACTAGATCAGGAGCCATGTAATGAATACTGTACTGATTTTAATTCCAGGATATAATGGTGGGCTGAGTTTAAATGAATATGTTGGGCCCCTTGTATTTGGATTTGGGCCTTAGAAATTCTATCCAAGACCCCTTAAATTTTCCACCAATCCTTCTATCATAATGAATCATTTTTAACGTATTGATTGAGCCCATTAAATCAATCTTTATGGATGGTTCAGTTTCCTCCCAAATTCTATGGGCCTTCTTGTGTGGTCCATATGAGCCTTCAAATGGAGGAATTGGCCCATGATCCCTTATAATTAAATGTTATATATTTAAGAAGGAATCCTAAAAAATAAAAAACAGACAATTTGTATCATTATGGTGAGATTTATAAATAAAATATTAAACTGACTCAATTAGACTACATCAAAAAATGCTAAAAAATTATACTTAGTTTTAAAATATTAATACTGCGCACAAATTATGCACATTTCATATAAAATGTTTAAAGTGAGTATATAGTAAGTCATGAAAATTTTATAACATAAACTCCCCCACACTTAGTTATGTACATGTCCCCATGTGAAAAAAATATAAAAACATGACAAAATCACTCACCAACAAATATTAATATTTTGTTTTTCCCAATCAGGGGAGGTTTATACAATTTAACTCATCCATTTTGAATTCCACCAAAATTTGTTATAGAAACAATGTTCCAAAAACAATTCATTTTTAAGCTCAAATTTATAAATGGAAAATTGTGGCACACAAATCTTACTCCTCTCAAGATGATAATATTAATTTATGGAGCTTCCCTTATTCACCAACCAAAAGTGAAAATCTTAGAGTTTGAAAGAACTCTTAACATACAATCCCTATCCAAAGTGCTCAAGAATCAAGAGGTATTTTGAAAGGGTTTTTTTGTGGATATGGTACGGTAGGAATATAATGTCCAAGAGAGAGAAGAAGAGGGATAAAACACCAACATGGAAAAAACAATCCACATTTTTTTAAATGAGACATGAAAGGAAATGGAAACACATATTTACAAGGGAATGAAAATGTGAAATAATACACAAAAGTATAATGAAATGTGAAGGGAATGAGAATATGGAATATTTACCCAACAAAAAATTTCTCCCAATGACATAATAATATAATGAAAATGTTCTTTTTTCTTTTTTTTTCAGAAGTTGAACTTCAAACAGATCTCACACTCATATCCCAACACATGATTTATCTCCTAATGACACAAATTATAATAGTATAATAAGATCAATGTCTGAGAAATGATGATTTTTGACTTACCCAAGACACAACCCTTTTTTTTGACTTTTTTTATTTTTTTTATTTTTTTCTGAACACATTTCAATAAAATTTGAACAATATGTCATAAGAATATATACATTCCCAAACCCCGCGGAAGGATGACCTATCCCCCACACTAAAATGTATTCTTTCCCTCAAGAATATGATAACTCGTGGAATATCAATAAAAGGGCACCCAAACATTGAAATCCATTCCCCCTATGAGTAAATTTCAAAAAATTATGGAATGAAAATCCATGTTGATTTTGGGTTGGACAATGAATTGGGATTGTAATGTGGCTATCATTAAAAAAAATTTCTGAGGATCGAAGGGGATTTCAAAAGGAGGATTATTGTATGGTTAATGGGAGGCTATTTGTCTATTATAATTTTCATGTGGTTCGGAAAATTCCTCTATCATATTAATGCGCACTAAAGTAAGAAATTCAGCTCTAAGGTCCTAAAAATCAAGACTCACAAATGGGGGTGAAAAACACTCATTTTGAAAAGATGTCCATATGAATCCTTGTCATGAAAGATAATTTTTTTCCTCACGGTTTGGGAAAATAATTTTACAAATAAAAAATTGAGCATTCAAAATTGGTTGGTTTTGACACAATAATATTTATCCAAACTCATGATGAAAATACAAAATTTTTTAGATGAAAACATGTATGTTGACTCCCCAAAAAGGACGGACAAAACTTGAAAATTGGAAGGTGAGTAATCATGACTTTTGATTATTATTGTTTTTTTTAGTTTTTTAGGATTTTTTTAGTTTTTAATAAAGACACACCCACACAATAGAGGAAGAGTAAATAAAATAATGAGAGGAGGAAAGTGGTAAAAAAACAAAATGAGGAGGGAGGAAAGAGAGAGAGAGAGAGGAGTTAAAGGTAAAGAGGTTCCCCCTGGTTGGGATTTGGTGGGTTGCCATCTCCATCTAGTGGTGGGTCGACTGTAGAAGTTGGGGATCCAGTGGAAGTTAATGTGGTTCTAGGATTGTGGGATGTTACCTAAAAAAGAAAAATCATTATTGAACTAATGAAAAAATAAAAAGAAATTTAAATTTCATAAAATTAAAAGAAAACATGGGTTGACTCCCAAGAAGCGCTGAATTTATTTGTCTACAGCTAGATAGTTGCAGTGGACTACGCATAGTCTGATGGTGGCCACCGTATTTTCTCAACTCCAGAGCGCTTCCAGAAAAACTTCTCCTTTGGGATTCCATATTGTTCATTGGATAATTTATCCCCTTCCTTGATTGTGTTCTTGTAATTAAATTGATGTTGAAATAGAATATGACTATCCTCCCTTTGGTCTCCAATCTGAGGAACGATTTTATCCACAATGTGATGATTTTCTATGCTTGGAAATTTAGGAATATATCTCAATTCCGTTGGTTCATTTATGTATTGATTAGATAACATGAAACAAGAGTATGAGGTCCAAATTTTGTTGACTCATTTATTTCATCACTTGCCGATGTAGAGTAATGTGGATCAGTGGAATCATAAGACTGAATAAAAGTTTCAATATCATTTATTTCAATGTTCTTTTACAAATAATGGTCAATTTCAACCTCACCAGTGATCACTTTATTAATTGGGGAACAAATCACACAACCTTCACTCTCATTTGGACAAGATAAACACATTTTTTAGGGTTAACCTCAAATATAACATAATTTTCAGAATCACAGATAGGAAATGATGAATGTTGGATAAAGTGATCTAAATCAAAAAATGATAAATCTTGTTCATTTTCTTCATTATCATCCAAGCTTGAGAAGTGGAGGTCAGAGGCAATATGAGATTATAAATATTTTTCAATATAATTTAGATCAATGGAGTTTACATTTGTAATGTCAACATCAACTTCTCTATTTATGAGTTCGTTAATGAGGATGCAAAATTAAAAAACTCCTCTATTAGTAGAAGAAGAAAGACATGATGGATTGGGATTCAATAAACTCTTAGAGAGAGTTTTAGAATAATGGATAGGGAATTCAAATTCATTCTCTGATGGGTATCACATGGATTGAAAAATATTTAACTTGACTAGTTGGTCTCCAAATGCCATGGATACGATGCCACCATGGACATCAATTTATGTTTTAGATACCATAATGAAAGGTCTTCCTGGAATCAGAGGAGATTGGAAAGAATTTGTCTCAGCTTCTATGTCAAGGAAAAAGAAGCCAGCTGGGAAGAGAATATCATTGACTCAGACAAGGACATCCTCGATTATTCCCTTAGGACTGGTTGTGCTTCGATTGGCTAACTGAATGACAACACCCGTTGTATGTAACGGACATAGACCAAGGTTGGAGAAAATTTATTTGGGCATGACATTAATTGAGGCTCCTAGGTCTATGAATGCATCATCAAAGTTGGATCTTCTTATTTGGAATGAAACCATAAAGGTCCTAGGATATTTGCATTTAATGGGTATCTATTGTTGGGTGGAAACATTTTTGAACGTCCTAAGTTGCCTCTTGTGTGTGCAAAGTTCCTTAAGAAACTTGGCATACTTATGTATTTTTTAATGGAATCTAAGAGGGGAATGTTCACTTAAACCTGTATAAACATATCGAGCATTTCAAGATAGTGTTCAAAGGACTTCTTTGGCTTAGAAATTTCTTGAGGAAAAGGAATTTGGTTGCTAAGTGGAATAGAAGGAGGTGAGGGAATGGCTTCATGTTATTTTTCATATTTCTTTTTCATTTCATTTTATAGGTAAAAATTTAAAGGAAGGTTGGAGGAATCAACATGAGGCATAGAAATTTTCTTTCCTGATCTAAGTGCAACTGAACTTACATTACCCTTGGGGTTGGGTAATGGTTGAGCTAGGAGTTGGGAAGAATTTGATTATTGTTGCTGGCTCATGTGGGATGCAAGTTGACCAATCTGGGTTTCAATGTTCTTGAGACTAGAATGGGTGAAGTAAGAAGGATCTTAAACATTTATTTCCCATGGTTTCTTGGAAGAAGAGGCTTGTCCCCAAATGGGATTACCATGATTTTGGTTCTTAGAAAAGTGATTGTATTGGTTTGGGAATTGGGAAGGCTCACTAGGATAGTGGAATCTAGGAGGAGGATTGATCCTTTGAGGCTGAGGAACAAAAGGGTGCAGTTGTTGAAAGTTACCAACACCTTGACAATATTGAAACCAGTTTGGGTTTTGAGTAGGGAATTGAGGGTGGTTAGATACAGTATTACCATACCTCAAGCCTTGGTTATAGGAAGAAGATAAGGGCTCATAGTGGGGTTGGTTAAAGTTTCTAACAAATTGACATGATAGTTGAGGGTTGGTGTTCCACTAAGAATATTCTACATAGATCTCCATTAGTACAGATGAATAAGATTGATCCTCTTGAAGTTGTGGACATGTGTTAGTTGGATGAGCTAGTGAGTTGTCGATTCCATAGTTTTTGACAGGTCCAAGAAACATTGATTGTGGAGAAGATGAGGTTGGGGCATTAGATGCCAGAGTTAGTTCTTGAACAATACTTGTAATTCAGTCATCCACTCGGCCATCTTGTTTGGATCTATGGATTAATTACCTTGGAATTTTTTTACTTGAGGATGTGCTTGAGTATGGAATTTTTGTGTGTTTGTAGCCATATTTCTTATGAGATCTCTTGTAGTTGTAGGATCTTTATCAAAAAGAGCACCGCCACTCACGGAATCAATGAGAGTTCTCTCCATCTCCAATAACCCCTCATAGAAGTATTGGATGAATATTTGGTCAGGTATTTGGTGATGTGGACAGGTTGTAACAAGCTTTTTGAACCTCTCCTAGTACATATGGAGCGATTCACTTGGGAACTGATGGATACAACTAATTTCCTTTCAAAAAGAAGCAGTTTGAGAAGCAGGAATGAATTTATCTAAGAAGAGTTACATCATGTCATTCCATGTGGTTATTGAACTAGGAGGGAGGTAGTAAATCCATGACATGTCAGTGTCATCTAGGGAGAAAGGGAATTCTTGGAGTCTAATTTGTTCCTCAGAAAACCCTTGAGGCTTCATGGTAGAGAACACTACTAGGAACTCTTAAAGGTCGAGATGTGGATCCTCACCGGCTAACCCATTGAAATGAAAAAGAAGAAAAATAAAACCCTATTTGAGTTTGAAGTCAGCCTCTATGTTTGGATATTGAATACCAAGGGTTTGGTAATTCATATCAGGGGAAGCTAGTTCTTTAAGGGTATGTTAACTAGGATTGGCCATTTCTAATTCAACTGGTTGGACAAAGACTTGTTATTGAATTATTTGATTATCTCTTATGTTAATTTTAATTTGGTGAAGTTTTTTCTCAATTTCAGGGTAAAAAAAATTTGAGGTATTGTTTGGGATGCTACATGGAATTCAGAAAGATGTTTGAAAAAGTGTAAGATGGGTTTTTTTGTGTTTTCCGTTTATGATTTTTATGAAGAAGGCAGGGTTTTCTTTGTTCTTTTCTTCAATTTTGTTTTTTTTTGTTTTTTTACAATAACTAGAAACTAATGAATACATAATTGCACCATCCCCGACAACGACACAATTTTAGAAGTGCGGTCTATTGTCACTTATCAACTGGTCAAGGTTCCATTGCTCTTCTAATGTGTATAGCAGCACTCGAGTCGAATCCTCGGCGATGATACTTTTTATAGTCGGTTGTTTTTAGTTAATTGTATTCTGATTGGGGTGTTTGTTTGACAAGCATATGAAATAATTTAAGGATGATGATTGATTTTATCAAATTGATAAATATTGGGGGGATTTCATCATTAGGTAGTTAGGCTTGTGATATCCTTGATCTTTTCTTTATATTGCATTAAATTAACACCCATGTCACAAGTTGATGTTGATTAGAATTCCTAAGTGATAAAGATTTAATGCAAGACTTAACATAACTAGGATTATAATCTCTATCAACACTTGATTGTGGTAGTGTATTTATGGTTCCAATAATCCATGGAATTTATATGTTAAACAAAACACGTCATCAATTCCTGACATGGTAAGTTCAACATACACAATGTTAATTTGAAAAATATTCACTGAGAAAAAGCTCTCAATCACTTAACATACCTAAATTATAACTCAACCCAATGAGAGATTTAATCAGAAATTAAAAATATTAGTAATCTGTTTATAATTATTATGATGATAAATTAAGAAGATAAGAAAAATAAAGGGATAAGAAAAGAGTTTTCCGTCGAACACACACACATGAACGATGATGAGAATTAAAAACGAACATTAGATTGAATGAAAATGAAAAACAAGGGAAGGGTATTAAACTGTATTTAAACAATTTTAATAACCTTAATATGAAACTAAAGAATTTGGATGAGAATAAGAGATATTGAAGAAGAAACTTTCATTAAAACATAATTACAAAAAAGAGACTTACAAGATTAAGAATATGAAGAACAGAAAAGTAAATGAAAACAAAGAGAGGAGGAAAGGTCTCTAAAGTGAAAACTAGAGTATGGAAGGTCCTACCAAGCCCTTGGAAAGGCTTTGTTCATGCCAATATATTCTCCTCTCTTCTGAAATTACAACTCTTTGCAAGGAGAGAAGAGGGATGTATTTATAGCCCAAGGAAGTGGACTATTGGCATTCCCAATCTGTCCCTCCAATTGGATCGACGATTAGGACACCATACTGCCAAATCGAGAGATAACTCTTTCTTCAAAGTTGTATATAATATTTTTTGACAACCTCTCTAAATGTATGGAGTCATTTGGACCTATTGATCGAACGTTATGGTGGTTTTTTTAAACAGAGTTAAACTGTCTATTTAAATCCATGCTTTTTCGATGGCCAAAATGTGAATGGATTTTGGAATAGTAAGATGGCTTCATATCCAAATTCTTTCTTTAATAGAGTCAACTACCTATATCTCCTATTTCATACTGAAAAATCACATCTCGATTTGATGAATAGATCAGTAGACATGTCATGAATACTGTACTGATTTTAATTCCCGGCCAGAATGGTGGGCTATATTTAAAAGAATTTTTTGGGTCCCTTGTATTTGAATTTGGGCCTTGAAATTTTTATAAAAGACTCCATACATAGTCCCCCAATCCATTTATGGGAATTAATGAATTTGATCTTCTATATAGATCCCAATAATTCAATATTTATGGATAATTCAGTTTTCTCACAGATTTTGCAGGCCATCTTATATAGTCTATATGAGCCTTAAAATGGAAGATTTGGCCCATGATCCCTTCTAATGAAATGTTTTATATTGAATAAGGAATCCAAAAAAATAGGAACCACACAATTTGGATCATTAGGGTTAGAGTAATAAATAAAATATTAAACTGAATCAATTGGACTACTTTAAAAAATGCTCAAAAATTATACTTAGTATTAAATCATTAATATTTCACACAAATTTTTCACATTTCATATAAAATCAGTAAAGGGAGTATATAATAAGTCATGAAAATATTAATAACATAAACTCCACCACATTTATTATTGTTCATATCCTCATGTGAAACAAATATAAAAACATGACAAAATCACTCACCCACAAATATTAAAACATTGTTTTTCCCAATCAGTGGAAGTTTGGAAACTTTCACTCATAAATTTTGAATTCCACCACATGTTGTTACAGAAACAATGTTCCAAAAACAATTCATTTTTTCATGCTCAAATTTAGAAATGGAAAATGGTGGGACACATAACATACTCTTCTCAAGATGATAAAATTAATTTAGGGAGCTTCACTCATTCACCAACCAAAAGTGAAAATCTTAGACTTTGAAAGAGCCTCAGCTTACAATACCTATCCAAAGTGCACAAGAATCACGAGGTATTTTGAAAGGATTTTTTTGTGGCAATGGGATGGTAGCAATATAATGTCCAAGAGAGAGAAAAATAGGGGTAAAACACCAACATGGAAAAAGTAATGCACATTTTTTTGAAATGATACATGAAAGGAAATGGAAACACATATTTAAGAGGGAATGAAAATGTGAAAAAAGACACAAAAGTGGATGTAAATATGAAGGGAATGAGGATATGGAATATTTACAAAACCCAAACCTTCTCCAAATGACATAATAATATAATGCTAGTGTTCTATTTTTTTTTGAAATTCGAACTTGAAATAATTCTCACACTCATATCCCAACCCATGATTGATCTCCTCACAACACTAATTGTTATAGTTATAACATGATAAAAGGTTGATAAATTGTGATTTTTGACCTACCCAAGACATAACCAAAATTACCTTTTTTTTAATTTTTTCCTTTTTTTATTTTTTTTCTTGAACACTACTCAATAAAATTTGAACAATATGTCATAAGAATATATACATTCCCAAACCACACTGAAGGACAACGTCTCCCCCACAATAAAATGGATTCTTTCCCTCAAGCATATGATAACTTGTTGAAAATAAATAAATGGGCACCCAAACATTGAAATCCATTCCCCCCACATGAAAAGTTCAAAAAAATTTGCAATGAAAATCAATGTTTTTATTGTGTGGGATACGTAATTGGGCTTGTAATGTGTCTATCAAAGAAAATTTTTTCATAGGCTCCAAGGGGATTTCAAAAGGATGATTATTGTATGGTTAATGGGAGGCTATTTGGATATTTTATTTCTCATGTGGTTTGGTAAATTCCTCTATTATATTAATGCACACTAATGTAAGAAATTCAGCTCGAAGGTCCACAAACTCAAGATTCACAAATGGGGGTAAAAACACTCATTTTGAAAATATGTCCATAGCTAGCCTTCAAATGAAAGATAATTTTGTTCCTCACATTTTGGGAAAATCATTTAACAAATCAAAAAATTTGCATTCAAAATTGTTTGGTTTTGACACAATATTTTTTTATCCAAAGTCATGATGAAAATACAAAATTTTTGAGATGAAAACATGTCTGTTGACTCCCCGAAAATGTTGGACAAAATTTAAAAATTGGAAGGCGAGTAAGCATGACTCTTGATTATTATTATTATTATTATTTTGTTTTTTAGGTTAGTTTTGTTTTTTATAAAGACACACCCACACAAAAGAAGAAGTGTAAATAAAAAAATGTGAGGAGGAAAGTGGTAAAAAAATGAGAAGGAAGGAGGAAAGAGAGATAGAGAGGGATAGATAGAGAGGGAAGATGGGTTTGAGGGAAAGAGGTGCCCCCTGGTTTGGATTTGGTGGGTTGCCATCTCTATTTAGTGGTGGGTCGACTGCAGAAGTTGAGGATCCAATTGAAGTTGATGTGGTTCTAGGATTATGGGATGTTACCGGAAACAGAAAAATCATTATTAAACTAATGAAAAAATAAAAAGAAATTAAAATTTCATAAAAGTAAAAGAAAACATGGGTTGCCTCCCTAGAAGTGCTGAATTTATTATTATATTTCTAGATAGTTGCAGTGGACTACCCCTAGTCTGATGGTGGCCACCGTATTTTATCAACTTTATAGTGCTTCTAGAAAAACATCTCCTTTTGGATGCCTGATTGTTCATTGGATAATTTATCCCCTTACATGATTGTGTTCTTGCAATTAAATGGAGGTGGAAATAAAATATGACTATCCTCCCTTTGGTATCAAATGTGAGGAATGATTTTATCCAAAAAGTGATGCTTTTCTATGCTTGGAAATTCAGGAATATGTCTCAATTTATATGGTTCATTTATGTAAGGATTAGATAACATGAAACCAGAGTATGATATCCTAATTGTTTTTGACTCATTTATTAAATCCATTACTGATGTAGAGTAATGAGGATCAGTGGAGTCATAAGACAGAAAAAATTTTCAAAATCCTTTATTTCAATGTTCATTTCCAAATAATGGTCAATTTCAACCTCACTAGTGATCACTTTAATAATTAGGGAACATATCACACAACCTTCAGCCTCATTGGGAAAATATAAACACATTTTTTAGGGTTAAACTCACATATAACATAATTTTTAGAATCATGGATAGGAAATTATGAATGTTGGATAAACTGATCTAAATCAATAAATGAGCATTCTAGTTCATTTCCCTCATTATCATCCAAGATGGAGAAGTGTAGGTCAGATGCAATATGAGATTCTAAAGATTTTTCAAGATCCATTAGATCAATGGAGTTTGTATTTTTAATGTCAACATCAACTTCACCATTTATGATTTCGTTAATGAAGATGCAATATCCACAAACTCTTATTTCAGTAGAACAAGAAAGACATTATGGATTGGGATTCAACACACTCTCAGAGAGAGTTTCAAGAGAATGGATAGAGAATGCAGATTCATTTCCTGATGGGTATCGCATGGATTGAAAAATATTGAACTGGACTAATTTGTCTCCAAATTCTATGGATAAGATTCCGTCATGGACATGAATTTTTGTTTTAGATGTCACAAGTAAAGGTCTTCCTAGAATCAGACTGGTTTAGCTTCGATTGACTAACTGAATGAAAACACCCATTGGATGTAAGGGACCTAGACCAAGGTTGGAGAAGGTGGATTTGGGCATGAAATTAATTGAGGCTCCTAGTTCTATGAGTGCGTCATCAAAGTTGGAAATTTTTATTTGGAATGGAACCATAAAGGTCCTGGGATATTTTCACTTAATGGGTATGGACTATTGGGTGGAAACATTTTCAGAGGTCCTAAGTTTCCTCTTGTTTGTGCACAATTATTTATGAAACATGGAATAATTAAGGATTTTTTAATGGAATCTACTTTTGAAATGTTCAATTCAACACATCTAAACATGTCGAGCATTTCAGGATCAGTTTCAAAGGACCTCATTGTCTTAGAAACAGCTTGAGGAAAAGGAATTAGGTTCCTAAGTGGAATAGAATGAGGTAAAGAAATGGATTCAGGTTCCTTTTCATGTTTCTTTTTCTTTTCATTTTCCAGGTCAAAATTCAAAGGAGGGTTGGAGGACTCAATATGAGGCTTTGAAATTTGCTTTACCAATCTATGTGAAATTGCACTTACATAACCCTTGGGGTTGGGTAATGGTTGAGATGGGAGTTTGGAAGAATTTTATTGTTGTTGTTGGCTCAAGTGGGATCCAATTTGACCAATTTACGTTTCAATGTTCTTGGGACTAGAATGGGTGAAGAAGGTATGATCTTCAACAATGCTTTCCTATGGTTTCTTGGAAGAAGAGGCTTGTCCCGGATTGGGATTACCTTGATTTTGGTTCTTGGGAAAGCGATTATATTGGGTTGGGAAGTATGAAGGCTCCCCAGGATAGTGGAATCCAGGAGGAGGATTGATCTTTTGAGGTTGAGGAACAAAAGGGTAAGGTTGTTGGAAGTTACCAACACCTTGAACATATTGAAACTGGTTTGGTTTATGAGGAGGGAATTGAGGGGGATGAGATACAGGATTACCATACCTCAGGTCTTGGTTATAGGAAGAAGATAAGGGCATAAATTGAGGTTGGTTGAATTTTCTAAGAAACTGACCTGATAGTTGAGGGTTGGGGTTCTGCTGAGCATATGCTGCATTGAGCTCCATTAGCCCAGATGAATCGGATTGATCCTCTTGAAGTTGTGGACATGTGTCAGTTGGATGAGATAGTGAGTTGTAGATTCCATAGTTTTTGACAGGTCCAGAAAACATTGTTTGTGGAGAAGATGAGGTTGGGGTTTTGGATGCCACGATTAGTTGTCACACAAAACCTGTAAGTTCACTCATCCACTCGGTCATTTTGTTCGGCTCTATGGATTGATTATCTTGGGCTTGTTTTACTTGATCATGTGCTTGAGTATGGAATTGTCGTGTGTTTGCAGCCATATTGATTATGAGATCTCTTACAGATGTATAAGTTTTATCAACAAGAGCACTGCCACTTGCAGCATCAATGAGAGTTCTCTCCATCACCAATAACCCCTCATAGAAGTATTGGATCAAGAGTTGGTTAGAGATTTGGTGATGTGGATAGGTTAAAACCAACATTTTGAACCTCTATCGGTACTCATAGAGTGAATCACTTAGGAACAGATTGATACCACTTATTTCCTTTCAGATAGAAGCAGTACGAGAAGAAGGAAAGAATTTCTCTAAGAAGAGACGCTTCATGTCATTCAATGTGGTTATAGAACCGGGAGGGAGGTAGTGAATCCATGACTTGGAAGTGTTATCTAGGGATAAATGGAATTCTCGGAGTTCGATTTGTTCCTCAAAAACCCCTTGAGGAATCATGGTAGAGCACACTACTTGGAACTCTTTATGGAGGAGATATGGATCCTCACCGGCTGGCCCTCGGAAATGAGGAAGAAGATGAACCAAACCCGATTTGAGTTTGAAGTAAAAATCTATGTTTTTAACTTTAATACCAATGGGTTGGTAATTAATATCAGGTCCAGCTAGTTCATTAAGGGTTTGTTCCCAAGGATTAACCATTTCTAATTCTACTAGTTTGTCCAGGACTGGTTCTTGAATTATTTGATTATCTCTTATGTTCCTCCTAAGTTCGCGAAGTGTTCGCTCAATTTCAGGGTAAAAAAAAATCTGAGGGATTCTTTAAGAGGATACAGGGCATTCATAAATATGCTGGAAGAATGTAGAATAGGGTTTTTTCTATTTGTGTTTTCCATTTATGATATTTATGAGGAAGGTGACTTTTTATTTGTGTTTTTTTCAATTTTTTTTTCAATTTTTATAAATTTTGTTTCTTTTTTGTTTTTTTACAATAAATAGAAACTGAGGACTACATAATTACACCATCCCCAGCAAGAGCGCCATTTTAAAAGTGTTTCTGATTATCTCCTTTTGACCGGTCGAGGTTCTGGTTCTCTACTAATGTGTATTGCAGCACTCGGGTCAAATCCTCGGTGATGATACTTTTTATAGTCGGTTGTTTTTAGTTAATTGTATTCTGATTGGGGGGGGGGTTTGTTTGCATAGCTTATGAAATAATGTATGGATTATTTTTTATTTAACAAATTGATAAATATTGGGGTGATTTCATCATTAGATAGTTAAGTTTGTGATATCCTAGAGCTTTTATTTATATTGCATTTAATTAACACCAATGTCACAAGTTGACGTTGATTGGACTTCCTAAGTGTTAAAGCTTTAATCCAAGCCTTAACATAATGAGGATTCTAATATCAATCAGTACTTAATTGTGGTAGTGTATTTATAGTTCCAATAATCCATGTAATCTATATGTTAAACAAAACAAGTCATTAATCCATGACATGATATGTTCAACATACACAATGTTAATTTGAAGAATATTCATCGAGCAAGAGTTCTCAATCACTTAACATAACTAAATTATAACTCACCCCAATGAGATATTTACTCATTCATTAAAATTATTATTAATCTGGTCATAATTATTATGTTGATAAATTAATAAGATAAGAAAAATAAAGGGATAAGAAAATAGTTTTGCATCAAACACACACACACTAATGATGATGAGAATTAAAAATGAAGTTTAGATTGAATGAGAAAGAAAAATAAGGGAAGGGGGTTCAACTGTATTTATAATATTCTAAGAACATAAATATGAAACTATAGAAGGTGGATGATAATAAGAGATATTGAAGAAGAAACTTGCATTAAAACAGAATTACAAAGGAAGTGACCTACAAGATTACAAAAATGAGGAACACAAAAGTAAATGAAAACAAAGAGAGGATGAAAGATCTATCAAGTCAAAACATGAGTATAGAAGGTCGTCCAAATCCCTTGGAAAGGCTATGGTCATGCCAATATGTGCTCCTCTCTTCTGAAATGCCATCTCTTTTCAAGGAGAGGAGGAGGATGTATTTATAGCCCAAGGAAGTGGAATGTTGGCATTCCCAATATGTCCCTCCACTTGGATCGATGGTTCAGACATCTAGAGAGCCAAATATATATATACTTTCTTCTTAAAAGTTTTAGATAATAATGTTGGCTGACCTCTCTAAACATTTAGAGTCATTTGGACCTATAGTTCCAACATTAGGGTGGTTTGATTAAATATAATTAAACTATCTATTTCAATCCATGCTTTTTCAATGGCCAAAATGTGAATCGATTTCGAAATAGGAAGATGCCTTAAAATCCGAATTATTTCTTCAACAATGTTAGCCACATATATCTCCTCTTCGACATTGAAAAATCGTAGCTCTATTTGATGAAGATATCAGGATACATGTAATGAATAATGTAATGATTTTAATTCCCGTCCAGAATGGTGGGTTGAGTTTAAATGAATCAGTTGGGCCCTTAGTATTTGGATTTAGGCCTTTAAAGTTTAATCCAAGACTCCTTACATTTCCCCCAAAACACTTTGAGTTTAATGAATGAATTATAACTTCTATATTGAGCCCAGTAATTCAATCTTTATATATGGTTTAGTTTCCTCACAGATTCTGTGGACCTTTTTTGTGGTCCATATGAGCCTTCAAATGGAAGAATTGGCCCACGATCCCTTCTAATGAAATGTTTTATATTGAATAAGGAATCCTAAAAAATAATAACCACACAATCTAGATTATTAGGGTGAGAGTTATAAATAAAATAGTAAACTAACTCTATTGGACTACTTCTAAAAATGATCAAAAATTATACTTAGTATTAAAACATTAATATTTCACACAAATTATGCACATTTCATATAAAATCAGTAAAGGTAGTATATAATAAGTCATGAAAATATTAATAACATCAATTCCCCCACACATAGTCTTGTGCATGTTCCCATGTGCAAAAAATATAAAAACATGACAAAATCACGCGCCAATAAATATTAAAATTTTGTTTTCTGCAATAATGGGAGGTTTAGAAAATTTCACTCCTCCATTTTTAATTCCACCACAAGTTGTTAAAAAAACAATGTTCCAAAAACAATTCATTTTTTCATGCTCAAATTTAAAAATGGAAAATGGTGGCACACAAAACTTACTCCTCTCAAGATGATAAAATTAATTTATGGAGCTTCACTCATTCAACAAACAAAAGTGAAAATCTTAGAGTTTGAATGAGCTCTCAGCTTACAGTACCTATCCAAAATACACAAGAATCAAGAGGTATTTTGAAAGGGTTTTTTCTGTTGATATGGGAGAGTAGGAATACAATGTCCATGATAAAATAAAAGAGGAATACAACACCAACATGGAAAAAGCAATGCACATTTTTTTTGAAATGAGACATGAAAGGAAATGAAAACACATATTTGCGAGGGTATGAAAATGTAAAATATGACACAAAAGTGGAAGGAAATATGAAGGTAATGAAATGATTGAATATTTACAAAACACAAAACTTCTCCCAATGACATAATAATATAATGAAAGTGTTCTTCTGTTTTTATTTTTTTCTAAAGATGAACATGAAACAGATCTCAAACTCATATCCCAACACATGATTGATGTCCTCATGACACTAATTGTAATAGTTATAACAAGATCAAAGGCTGATAAATGGTGAGTTTTGACCTACCCAAGACACAACCCAATTTCTTTTTTTTTGACTTTTTTTCCTTTTTTCATTTTTTTCTTGAACACTTGCAAATGAAATTTGAAAATTTTGTCATAAGCATATATACATTCCCAAAGCCCACTAAAGGACGACCTCTCACCCACACTAAATTGGATGCTTTCCCTCAAGAATATGATAACTCACTGAAAATAAATAAAAGGCCACCCAAACATTGAAATCCATTCCCCCCAAAAGTAAATTTCAAAAAATTATGCAATGATAATCCATGTTGATATTGGGTGGGATAAGGAATTTGTCTTGTAATGTGGCTATCGTAGAAAAGGTTTTCATATGCTCGAAGGGGCTTTCAAAAAGATGATTATTGTATGGTTAATGGGAGGCTATTTGACTATTATAATTATCATGTGGTTCAGAAAATGCCTCTATCATATTAATGAACACTAAAGTAAGAGATTGAGCTCGAACGTCCACAAACTCAAGATTCAAAAATGGGGGTGAAAAAATAGTCATTTTGAAAAGATAGCCATAGGTAGTGTTGGTATGAATGATAATTTCTTTCCTCACGATTTGGGAAAATCGTTTTACAAAAAACAATTTGAGCATTCGAAATAGGTTAGTTTTGACAAAATATTCCTTATCCAAAGTCATGTTGAAAATAAAAATTTTTTAGATGAAAACATTTATGTTGACTCCCCAAAAATGTTGGAAAAAATTTGAAAATTGGAAGGTGATTAAGCATGACACCTGATTGTTATTATAATTTTTTTTGTTTTTTTTTGTTTTTCTAGTTTTTTATAAAGACAAACCCACACAAAAGAGGGAAAGTAAATAAAAAAATGTGATGAGGAAAGTGGTAAAAAAACAAAATGAGAATGAGGGAGGAAAAAGTTAGAGAGAGAGAGAGAGAATAGGAGTTAATGGGAAAGATGTTCCCCCTAGTCTGGATTTGGTGGGTTTCCATCTCCATCTAGTGGTGGGTCGACTGCAGAAGTTGGGGATCCAGTGGAAGTTGATGTGGTTCTAGGATTGTGGGATGATACCTGAAAAATAAAAATCATTATTCAACTAATTAAAAATTAAAAATAAATTAAAATTTAAAAGAAAACATGGGTTGCCTCCCAAGAAGCGGTGCATTTATTTGTCTATAGCTAGATAGTTGCAGTGGACAACCCATAGTCTGATGGTGGCCACAGTATTTTCTCAACTCCAGAGTGCTTCCAGAAAAACATCTCCTTTGGGATGCCATATTGTTCATTGGATAATTTATTCCCTTCGTTTATTGTTTTATTGCAATTAAATTGATGTGGAAAGAAAATATTACTATACTCCCTTTTTCTCCAATGTGTGGAATGATTTTATCCACAAAGTGATGGTTTTTTATGCTCGACAATTCAGTAATATGTATCAATTCTTATGGTTCATTTATGTAAGGATCAGATAACATGAAACCGTAGTATGAGATCCCAATTATTTTTTACTCATTTATTTCATCACTTACTGATGTAGAGTAATGAGGATCAGTGGAGTCATAAGACTTAATAAAATTTTCAATATCCTTTATTTCAATGTTCTTTGCCAATGAATGGTCAATTCCAACCTCACCAGTGATCACTTTATTAATTTGTGAACACATCACACTACCTTCACTCTAATTGGGACAACATAAACACATTTTTTTATGGTTAACCTAACATATAACAGAATTTTCAGAATCACAGATAACAGATTATGAATGTTGGATAAACTGATCTAAATCAATAAATGAGCATTCTAGTTCATTTTCGTCATTATCATATAAGATGGAGAAGTGTAGGTCTGAGGAAAGATGAGGATCTAAATATTTTTCAAGATCCTTTATATAAATGGAGTTTTTATTTGTAATGTCAACATCAACTTCTCCATTTATGACTTGGTTAATGAGGATGAAATATTCACAAACTCTTCTATCAGTAGTACAAGAAGGACATGATGGATTGGGATTCAAGACACTGAGAGATATTTTCAGAAGAATGGATAGAGAATGCATATTCATTATCTGATGGGTATCGCATGGATTGAAAAATATTGAACTTGACTAGTCGGTCACCAAATTCCATTGATAAGATGCCAGAATGGACATAATTTTTTGTTTTAGATGTCACAAGGAAAGGCCTTACTAGAATAAAAGGATATTTGAATGAATTTATCTCACCTTCCATGTCAAGGACCTAGAAGAGAGCTGGAAAGATAAGATCATTGACTCGGACAAGGACATCCTCGATTATTCCCTCAGGACTGGATATGCTTCGATTGGCTAACTGAATGACAACACCCATTGGATGTATGGGTCCTAGACCAAGGTTGGAGATGATGTATTTGGGAATGACATTAATTGAGGCTTCGAGGTCTATGAGTGCATGATCGAAGTTGGAACTTTCTATTTGGCATGGAACTATAAAGGTCCTACGATCTTTTCACTTAATGGGTATGGACTCTTGGGTGGAAACATTTTCAAAGGTCCTATGATGCCTCTTGTGGGTGAAAAATTCCTTAAGAAACTTGGCATACATATGGATTTGTTTAATGGCATCTAAGAGGGGAATGTTCACTTCAACACATCTAAACATGTCGAACATTTCATGACCAAGTTCGAAGGACTTATTTGGCATAGAAATGGCTTGTGGAAAAGTAATTGGGTACTTAATTGGAATAGAAGGAGGTGAGGGAATGGCTTCAGGTTCCTTTTCATATTTCCTTTTCTTTTCATTTTCTAGGTCAAAATTCAATGGAGGGTTGGAGGACTCAACATGAGGCATAACAATTTTCTTTCCCGATCTAAGTACAATCTCACTTACATTACCCTTGGGGTTGGGTAATGGTTGAGTTAGGAATTGGGAAGAATTTTATTGTTGTTGCTGGCTGAGGTGGGAAGAAAGTTGACCAATTTGGGTTTCAATGTTCTTGAGACTAGAATGGGTGAAGGGGGAATGATGTTTTACAGTGCCTTCCCAAGGTTTTTTTAGAAGAATAGGTTTGTCTTGGATTGGAATTACCTTGATTTTGGTTCTTGGGAAAGAGATTGTATTGGTTTGGGAATTGTAAGGCACACTAGGATAGTGGAATTTAGGAGGAGGACTGATCCTTTGAGGTTGATGAACAAAAGGGTATGGATGTTGGATGTTACCAACACCTTGACCATATTGAAACTAGTTTGGGTTTTGAAGAAGGAATTGAGGGGAATGAGATACAGGATTACCATACATCAGGAATTGGTTATAAGAAGAAGAGAAGGCCTTAGAGTGAGGTTGGTTGAAGTTTCTAACAAACTGACCTGATATTTGAGGGTTGGTGTTCCACTGAGCATATGATGCATTGAGCTCCATTGGTCTAGATGAATCAGATTGAACCTCTTAAAGTTGTGGACATGTGTCATTTGGATGAGATGGTGAGTTTCACATTCCAAAATTTTTAACAGGTCCAGGAAACATTGATTATGGAGAAGATGAGGTTGAGGTTTTGGATTCCACAATTAATTTTCACAAAAGACCTATAGGTTCACTCATCCACTCGGTCATGTTGTTCGGCTCTATGGATTGATTATCTTGGTATGTTTTGACTTGAGCATGTGCTTGAGTATGGAATTGTTGTGTGTTTGCAACCATATTTCTTATGAGATCTCTTGCGGCTGTAGGAGTTGTATCCACAAGATCACCGCCACTTTCCGCATCAATGAGAGTTCTCTTCATCGCCAATAACCCATCATAAAAGTATTGGATCAAGAGTTGGTCAGGGATTTGGTGAAGTGGACAGGTTGCAACTAGCATTTTTAACCTCTCCTGGTACTGATAGAGAGATTCAACTGGGAACTTATGGATACCACTTATTTCCTTTCAGATAGAAACAATATGAGAAGCAGGAAAGATGTTCTCTAAGAAGAGTCGCTTCATTTCATTCCATGTAGTTATAGAACCAGGAGGGAGGTAGTAAAGCCATGACTTGGTAGTGTCATCTAGGGAGAAAGGGAATTCTCATAGTTTCATTTATTCCTCAGAAACCCCTTGAGGCTTCATGGTAGAGCACACTACTTGGAACTCTTTAAGGTGGAGATGTGGATCCTCACCGACTTTCCCCTAGAAATGAGGAAGAATATGAATCAAACCTGATTTGAGTTTGAAGTCAGCCTCTATGTTTCTATATTGAATACCAAGGGGTTGGTAATTCATATCAGGGGAAGCTAGTTCTTTAATGGTTTGTTCCCTATGATTTTCCATTTCTAATTCAACTGGTTAGACAAGGACTGGTTCTTGAATTATTTGATTATCTCTTATGTTCCTCTTAAGTTGGCGATTTTTTTGCTCAATTTCAAGCTCAAAAAATCAATGGGATTGTTTATGAAGCTATGGGGAATTCAGAAAAATTTTGGAAGAAAGAGGAATATGGGTTTTTCTTTTTTTGTTTTTCGTTTATGATTTTTAGGAGGAAGGCAGGTTTTTCTTTGTTTTTTTTTCAATTTTTTTCAATTTTTTCAATTTTTTGTTTTTTATAATAACTAGAAACTAGGGAATACTTAATTGATTCCACCTCAGCAGTGTTTCCATCTGAAAAGCATGGCCGATTTTCGTATATCGACTAGTCAAGGTTCCGGTGCTTTGCTAATGTGTATAGAAACACTTGGTTTGAATCATCGGCGATGATACTTTTTATAGTCAGTTGTTTTTAGTTTATTATATTCTAACTGGGTGGTTTTTTTGCAGATCTAATGAAATAATTTATGGATGGTGTTTGATTTAAAGAATTGATAAATTTTGGGGTGAGTTCATCATTAGGTAGTTAAGATTGCGATATCCTTGAGATTTTTATTATATTGCATTATATTAATACTCATGTCACAAGTTGACGTTGATTGGAATTACTAAGTGATAAAGCTTTAATCCAAGCCTCAAATTAACTAGGATTATAATCTCAATCATTACTTGATTGTGGTAGTTTATTTATGGTTCCAATAATCCATGGAATCCATATGTTAAACAAAACAAGTCATTAATCCATGGCATGCTAAGTTCAACATACACAATGTTAATTTGAAGAATATTCATCGAGTAAAAGCTCTCAATCACTTAACATACCTAAATTATAACTCACCCCAATGAGAGATTCAATAAGTCATTGAAATTATTAGTAATATGGTAATAATTATTATGATGATAAATTAATAAGATATGAAAAAGAAAGGGATAAGAAAAGAGGTTTGCGTTGAACACACACACACAAATGATGATGAGAATTAAAAATGAACATTAGATTGAATTATAAAGAAAAATAAGGGAAAGAGATTTAAATGTATTTAAACTATTATAAGAACATTAATATGAAACTATATAATGTGGATGAGAATAAGATATATTGAAGAATAAACATGCATTAAAATAGAATTACAAAGAAAAAGACTTACAAGATTACAAAAATGAAGAACACAAAAGTAAATGAAAAAAAGAAATGAGGAATGACCTCTCAAGTAAAAAGCCTTAGTATGGAAAGTCCTCCCAAGACCTTGGAAAGGTTTTGGTCGTTCCAATATGTGATCCTCTCTTCTGAAATGCCAACTCTTTGCAAGGAGAGGAGGTGCATGTATTTATAGCCCAAGGAAGTGTACTGTTGGAATTCCCAATCTGTCCTTCAACTTGGCTTGATGATTTGGACATCCCGAAAGCTAAATCTAGAGATAACTCATTATTAAAAGTTGTAGATAATAATGATGGACGACCTCTCTCAACATTTGGAGTCATTTGGATCTATGGAGCCAATGTTATGGTGGTTTTATTAAACAAAGTTAAACTGTCTATTTGAATCCATGCTTTTTCGATGGCCAAAATGTGAAAGGATTTTGGAATAAGAAGATGTATTAAAATACAAATACTTTCTTCAAAAAAGTAGGCCATCCTTATTTCCTCTTTCACATTGAAAAATAGAAACATGATTTGATGAATAGACCAGGATACATGTAATTAATACTGTACTGATTTTAATTCCTGACCAGAATGGTTGGCTGTGTTTAAATGAATCAGTTGGGCCCTTTGTATTTGGATTTGGGCCATGAAATTTTTATCCAATACTCCTTAAACTATCCCACAAAATTCCGATGAGATTAAAGTAATTTTAACTTCTATATTGAGCCCAGTAATTCAATCTTTATGGATGGTTCAGTTTCCTCCCAGATTCTATGGTAATTTTTGTGTGGTATATATGAGCCTTAAAATGGAAGAATTGGACCATGTTCCCTTATAATGAAATGTTTTATATTGAATAAGGAATCCTAAAAAAAAGAAACAACACAATTTGGATCAGTAGGGTGAGAGTTGTTAATAAAATAGTAAACTGACTAAATTCGACAACTTCTAAAAATGATCAAAAGTTATACTTAGTATTAAAAAATTAATATTTCACAAAAATTATGCACATTTCATATAAAATCGGTAAAGGGGGTATATAATAAGTCGTGAAAATATTAATAACATAAACTACCCCACACATAGTATTGTTCATTTCCTCATGTGCAAAAAATAAAAAAACATGACAAAATCACTCACCAACAAATATTAATGTTTTGTTTTCCCCAATCCGGGGAGGTTTAGACAATTTCACTCATCCATTTTTAATTCCACCACAAGTTGTTACAGAAACAATGTTCCAAAACAATTCATTTTTTCATGCTCAAATTTAGAAATTGAAATTGGTGGCACATAAAACATACTCCTCTAAAGATGGTAAAATTAATTTATCGAGCTTCACTTATTAACCAACCAAAAGTGAAAATCATAGATTTTGAAAGAGCTCTCAGTTTACAATCCCTATCCAAAGTGCACAAGAATCAAGAGGTCTTTTGAAAGGGGTTTTCTGTGGCTATAGGATGGTAGAAATATAATGTCCAATATAGAGAATAAGATGGGTAAAACACCAACATGTTAAAAGAAATGCATATTTTTTTTGAAATGAGACATCAAAGGAAAAGGAAACACATATTAATGAGGGAATGAAAATTTAAAATAAGACACAAAAGTGGAAGGAAATATGAAGGTAATGAGAAGATGGAATATTTACAGAACACAAAACTTCTCCCAATGACATAATAATATAATGCATGTGTCTTTTGTTTTTATTTTTTTTCAAAATTCAACCTTGAAATAGATCTCACACTAATATCCCAACCCATGATTGATCTCCTCATGACACTAATTGTAATAGATATAACAGGATCAAAGGCTATGAAATGGTGATTTTTTACCTACCCGAGACATAGCCCAATTTCTTTTTTTTGATGCTTGTTCATTTTTCTTCATTTTTTTATGATCACTTTTCAATAAAATTTGAGCAATATCTTATAAGAATATATTCATCCCCAAAACCCACTGAAGGACAACCTATCTCCTATACTAAAATGGATTATTTCTCTCAAGCATATGATAACTCGTTGAAAATCAATAATATGGAACCGAAACATTGAAATCCATTCCCCCACATGTAAATTTCAAAAAAAAATGCAATGAAAATCCATGTAGATATTGTGTCAGATAAGGAATTGGGATTGTAATGTGGCTATCATAGAAAATGTTTTCACTAGATTGAAAGGGATTTCGAACGGAGGATTATTATATGGTTAATGGGAGGCTATTTGACTATTATAATTATCATGTGGTTCAGAAAATTCCTCTATCATATTAATGCATAATAAAGTAAGAAATTCAGCTCGAAGGTCCTAAATCTCTAGATTGACTAATGTAGGTGAAAATAACACTCATTTTGAAAAGATGGCCACAGGTAGCCTTGGCATGAAATCTAATTTTGTTCCTCACAGATTGGGAAAATCATTTTACAAATCAATAATTGAGCATTCAAAATTGGTTGGTTTTGACACAATATTCTTTATCCAAATTCATTATGAAAATACAAATTTTTTGATATGAAAACTTTTCTGTTGACTCCCCAAAAAGGATGGAAAAAATTTTAAAATTGGATGGTGAGTAAGCATGGATTTTTATTATTATTATTTTTTTGTTTTTAGTTATTTTTTAGTTTTATATAAAGACATACCCACACAAAAGAGGAAGAGTAAATAAAAAAATGTGAGGAGGAAAGTGGTAAAAAATGGGAATGAGGGAGGAAATAGGAGATAGAGTGAGATAGAGAGAGATAGAAGAGGAGTTAAAGGGAATGAGGTTCCCCTAGTTTGTATTTGGTGGGTTTCCATCCCCATCTAGTGGTGGGTCGACTGCAGAAGTTAGGGATCTAGTGGAAGTTGATGTGGTTCTAAGATTGTGGGATGTTACCTAAAAAAGAAAAATCATTATTCCACTAGTGAAAAAATAAAACGAAATTAAAATTTAATAAAAGTAAAAGAAATCATGGGTTTCCTCCCAAGAAGCGCTGCATTTATTTTTCTATAGCTAGATAGTTATAGTGGACTACCCATAGTCTGATGGTGGCCACAATATTTTCTAAACTCTAGAGTGCTTCTAGAAAACATCTCCTTTGGGATGCCTAATTTTTCATTGGATAATTTATCCCCTTCCTTGATTGCGTTCTTGCAATTAAATGGAGGTGGAAAGAGAATATGACTATCTTCCCTTTGGTCTCCAATGTGAGGAATGATTTTATCCATATAGTGATACTTTTCTATGCTTTGAAATTCAGGAATATGTCTCAATTAAGATTGTTCATTTATGCAATGATCAGATAAAATGAAACCAGAGTATGAGATCCCAATTGTTTCTGACTCATTTATTTCATCACATACCGATGTAGAGTAATGAGGATCACTGGAGTCATAAGATTGAATAAAATTTTCAATATCCTTTATTTCAATGTTCTTTTCCAAATAATATTCTATTTCAACCTCACCAGGGATCACTTTATTAATTAGGGAACAAATCACACAACCTTCACTCTCATTGGGACAAGATAAACACATTCTTTTAGGGTTAACCTCACATATAACTGAATTTTCAGAATCACAGATAGGAAATATTGAATGTTGGTTAAACTGATCTAAATTAACCAATGAGAAATCTAGTTCATTTTCCTCATTATCATCCAAGATGGAGAACTGGAGGTCAGAGGCAAGATGAGATTCTCAAGATTTTTCAAGATCCTTTAGATCAATGGAGTATGCATTTTTAATGTCAAAATCAACTTTTCCATTTATGACTTGGTTAATGAAGATGAAATATTCCAAAACTTCTATATCAGTAGAACAAGAAGGACACAAGTGGTTGGGATTCAACACACTCTCAGAGAGAGTTTCAAAAGAATGGATAGAGAATGCATATTCATTCTCTAATGGGTATCGCATGGATTGAAAAATATTGAACTTGACTAGTCAGTCACCAAATTCCAGGGATAAGATGCCAGCATGGAAATCAATTTTTGTTTTAGATGTCATAAGGAAAGGTCATCCTTGAATCAGAGGAGATTGGAAAGAATTTTTCTCAGCTTCCATGTCAAGGATGTAGAAGCCAGATGGGAACATAAGATTATTGACTCAGACAAGGAGATCCTCGATTATTCCCTCCGGACTGGTTGTGCTTCGATTGGATAACTGAATGAAAACAACTGTTGGATTTATGGGACCTAGACCAAGGTTGGAGAAGATGGATTTTGTCATGACATTAATTTAGGATCCTAGGTCTATGAGTGCATCATCGAAGTTGGAACTTTTTATTTGGCATGGAACCGTAAAGTTCCCAGGATCATTGCAATTAATGGGTATGGACTATTGGGTGGAAACATTTTCAAAGGTCATAAGTTGCCTCTTGTGGGTGCACAATTCTTTAAGAAAATTGGCATACCTAGGAATTTTTTTAATGGCATATATTAGGGGAATGTTCAGTTCAACACATCTAAACATGTTGAGCATTTTAGGATCGGGTTCAAAGGACTTCATTGGCTTAGAAATGGCTTGATGAAAAGTAATTGGGTTCCTAAGTGGAATAGAAGGAGGTAAGGTAATGGCTTCATGTTCCTTTTCATATTTCCTTTTCTTTTCATTTTCTAGGTCAAAATTTAAAGGAGGGTTGGAGGGCTCAACATGAGGCATAGAAATATTATTTCCTGATCTAAGTGCAACAGAACTTACATTACCCTTGGGGTTGGGTAATGGTTGAGCAGGGAGTTGGGAAGAATTTTATTGTTGTTGCTAGCTCAGGTGGGATGCAAGTTGACCAATTTGGGTTTCGATGTTCTTGAGACTAGAACAGGTGAAGGAGGAAAGATCTTCAATAGCGCTTTCCCATGGTTTCATGGAAGAAGTGGCCTGTCTCAGATTGGGATTACCATGATTTTAGTTCTTGGGAAAGCTATTGTATTGGTTTTGGAATTGGGAAGGCTCACTAGGATAGAAGAATCCAGGAGGATGATTGATTCTTTGAGGTTAAGAAACAAAAGGGTAAGGTTGTTGGATGTTACCAACACCTTGACCATATTTAAAATGGTTTAGGTTTTGAGGAGGGAATTTAGGCGTCTGAGATACAGGATTTCCAAACCTCAAGCCTTGGTTATAGGAAGAAAATAAGGGTTCAGAGTAAGGTTGGTTGAAGTTTCTAACAAACTAACCTGATATTTGAGGGTTAGTGTTCCGTTGAGCATATATTTAATTGAGCTCCATTGGTCGAGATGAATCAGATTGATCCTATTGAACTTGTGAAAATGTGTTAGTTGGATGAGATAGTGAGTTGCAGATTCCAACGTTTTTGATAGGTATAGAAAACATTGATTGTAGAGAATATGAGATTGGGGTTTTGGATTCCATAGCATGTTGTCGCACAAGACCTATATGTTCACTCATCCACTGAGTAATCTTATTCGGCTCTATGGATTGATAAACATGGGATTGTTTGACTTGAGAATGTGCTCGAGTATGGAATTGTTGTCTGTTTTCGGCCATATTTCTTATGAGATCTGTTGTAGCTGCCGGTGTTTTATCAACAGGAGCACCGCCACTTGCGGCATCAATGAGAGTTCTCTCCATTTCCAATAACCCTATATAGAAGTATTGGATCAATATTTGGTCAGGGATTTGGTGATGTGGAAAGGTTGTAACCATCCTTTTTAACTTCTCCTAGTACCCATGGAGCGATTCACTTGGGAACTGATAGATACCACTTGATTCCTTTTGTATAGAAGCAGTACGAGAAGTAGGAAAAAATTTCTCTAAGAAGAGTCACTTCATGACATTCCATGTGGTTATCGAACCAGGAGGGGGTTACTAAAGCCATAACATGGAAGTTTCATCAAGGGAGAAAGGGAATGATTGGAGTTTTATTTGTTCCTAAAACCCCCTTGAGGCATCACGGTAGAGAACACTACTTGGAACTCTTTAAGGTGGAGATGTGGATCCTCAAAGGCTAGCCTATGGAAATGAGGAAGAAGATGAATTAAACATGTTTTGAGTTCAAAGTCAGCCTCTATGTTTGGATATTAAATACCAAGGGGTTGGTAATTCATATCAGGGATAGTTAGTTCTTTAAGGGTTTGTTCCCCAGGACTGGCCATTTCTAATTCAACTGGTTGGAGAAGGACTGGTTCTTGAATTACTTGATTATCTGTTATGTTCCTCTTAAGTTGGGGAAGTGTTCACTCAATTTTAGGGTCGAAAAAATATGTGGGATTATTTAAGAGGCTACAGGTAATTTAGAATGATGTTGGCAGAAAAAGGAAGATGGGTTTTTCTTTTTGTGTTTTCCATTTATGATTTTTATGAGGAAGGCGGGTCTTTCTTTTTGTTTTTTTAATTTTATTTCAATTTTTTTAAAAAGTTGGATTTTTTTGTTTTTTATCAATAACTAGAAACTAACGACTACTTAATTGAACCATCCTTGGTAACCGCGCCATTTGACAACCGCAGACGATTGTCGTCTATTGACCAGTCAAGGTTCTGGTGCTCTGCTAATGTGTATAGCAGCACTTAGGTCAAATCCTCGGTGATGATACTTTTTATAGTCGGTTGTTTTTAGTTAATTGTATTCTAATTGGGGTTTGTTTACAGAGCTTATGAAATAATTTTTGGATGATGTTTGATTTAACAAATTGATAAATATTGGGGCGAGTTCATCATTTGGTAGTTAATATTGTCATATCCTTGAGATTTTCTTTATATTGCATTAAATTAACACCCATGTAACAAGTTGACGTTGATTGGAATTCCTAACTGTTAAAGCTTTAATCAAAGCCTTAAAAGAACTAGGATTCTAATATCAATCATTAATTTATTATGGTAGTTTATTTATGGTTCCAATAATCCATGTAATACATATTTTAAACAAAACAATTCATTAATCCATGACATGATAAGTTCAACATACACAATGTTAATTTGAAAAATATTCATCGAGTAAAAGCTCTAAATCACTTAACATACCCAATTTATAGCTCAACCTAATGAAATATTGACTCATCCATTAAAATGACTAGTAATATGGTTATAATTATTATGATGATAAATTAAGAAGATAAGAAAAAGAAATGTATAAGAAAAGGGTTTTGCGTCGAACACACACACACGAACGGTGATGATAATAAAAAACAAACTTTAAATTGAATTAGAAAGCAAAATAACAGAAGGGGATTAAAATGTTTTTAAACTATTTTAAGAAAATTAATATGAAACTATAGAATGTGGATGGGAATAAAAGATATTGAAGAAGAAACATTCATTAAAACAGAATTACAAAGAAAGACACTTACAAGATTATAAAAATGGAGAACACCAAAGTAAATGAAAACAAAGAGGGGAGGAAAGGTCTCTGAAGTGAAAAACTGAGTATTTAAGGTCCTCCCAAGCCGCTGGAAAGGCTTCAGTCATGCACATATGTTCTTCTATCTTATGAAATGCCAACTCTTTGTAAGGGGAGGATGGGGGATGTATTTATATCCCTAGGAAGTGGAATGTTGGCATTCCAAATATGTCCCTCCACTTTCCTTGACAATTTAGACATCTATCTACATGAATATAGAGATACCTCCTTCTTCAAAGTTGTAGATAATAATGTTGGACGGCCTATCCTAAAATTAGGAGTCATTTTGACCAATGGATCCAACGTTATGTTAATTTTATTAAACAGAGTTAAACTGTCTAGTTCAATCCATTATTTTTCGATGGCCAAAATGTGAATGGATTTTGGAATAGAAATATGCCTTCAAATCTGAATTCTTTCTTCAACAAAAGTATTCCACCTATATCTCCTCTTTCAGACTGAAAAATATCATCTTGACTGGAGGAATATATCAGGATACATGTCTTGAATACTGTAATGATTTTAATTCTCGGCCAGAATGGTGGGATGAGTTTAAATGATTCAGTTGGGCCTTTGTAGTTGGATTTGTGACTTAAAAGTTTTATCCAAGACTCCTTACATTTCCCCTTGAACCATTGAGAATAATGAAGAGATTTTAAATTCTAGATTGAGCCCAGTAATTCAATCTTCATCGATGGTTCAGTTTCCTCATAGATTCTGTGGGCCTTCTTTGTGGTCAATATGAGCCTTCAAATGGAAGAGATTGTCCCATGATCCCTTGTAATGAAATGTTGTATATTGAATAAGGAATCATAAAAAATAGGAACCACACAAGTTGGATCAGTATGGTGAATGGTTTAAATAAAATAGAAAACTGACTCAATTGGACTACTTCTAAAAATGCTCAAAAATTATACTTAGTATTAAAACATTAATATTTCACACAAATTATGAACATTTCATATAAAATCAGTAAAGCGAGTATATAATAAGTCATGAAAATATTAATAAAATCATGGTTTTTGGTACTTTAGTAAAATGATCCATATATAATTTTTTGACATATAGGGATCAATCGCACCTCAATATGATGCACGATGTGACCAGTATGAATCCAAGTGTCTGTTATCATAATAAAATTGATATTTTCATACAAAAAAGTGTCACTCATTGAAAACCAAGAAAACAAGCTTATATTGTATTCATAAGTATGTACAATTATTTATAATTCATTTGTGACATGTTTGAATTATTCACATGTTAAACACACTCACGATGCCACGTACTTTCCCCAAATTCTGTGTTTCCAGTTTGCAATGACATTTTAGTAAGAAAAATGTGGCATACTCAGAACTAATGAAACACATTAAATTTTTTTTAATCATTATGAAAAATATATATGAGTAATTTTGGACATGTAGAATTTAGAAGCACATTAATCTGACTCATAGTGTGACCAGTAGGTCCCAGAGTTTTTCTTTTTAATTCAAATTTGACGTTAATTTTTGTGAAAAAAACAACCATCATACTCAATACTAAGCAAAAGAATTTATATTTTTTTGATACTTTAGTTAAATGAAACATATGTAATTTTTTATGTGAAGGTATCATACACACCAAAATCCGATTAATATCAATACCAGTATGACTCCAAGTGGCCATTATCATATTAGAATTGACAATTTAGTACTAAAATGTGTCACTCAATGAAAACTGACACAATGAACTCAGACATTATTTATAATTTGGGAAAATAATTCATAATTAATTTTTGATGTGTATGAATCCCTCTAATGTCAAACCAACACATGATACCTCTTGTATGGCTCAAAGTGCTTGAATCCAGTTTAAAATGACATTTTAGTAAAAAAACACATGTGGCGTACGTGAAACTACAGAAACATATTCCAATTGTTCTGATACTTTAGGAAAAAAAATCCATGAGTCATTTGGAATGTTTATCATTCATTTTCAACTCAATTATTCACATGATGGGACCGATATGACTCTATGTGCGACATTTTTATTCCGAACTAAAATTAATTTTAGTTAAAAAATTTGGCATACTCAAAACCATGAAAACGTATTCATAATATTTTTTTAATTTAGGAAAATGATCCATACATCATTTTCAATGTTTAGGGATCTTCTATAACTCAATAAGATGCATGGTGTGACTAGTATGAATCCAAATGTCTTTTATCAGTTTAAAATTGACATTTTAATACAAAATGTGTCACTCACTACAAAAAGGCCAAACATGCTTGTATTATCTTGATAATTTGGGAAACTGATTAATAATTATTTTTTGAATTGTATGAATTAGTATCATTTCAAAACCACACACTAATCCACATGTATGTCACAAAGTGCATGTATCCAGTTTAGAATGATCTTTTAGTAAAAAACAGATGTCATGCTCTTAAAACTATGGAAATGCATTCCAATTGTTTTTATAATACAGTAAAATGATTCATGGGTCATTTTGTATGTGTATCACTTATCCGAAACTCAATATGATGCACGGTGTGATTGGTATGGCTCCAAGTGCATCTTTTTCAATCAAAATTGACATTAATTTTTATGAAAAAAACAACTGGAAAACTCAAAAACAAGAAAATGAATTCAGATTGCATTAGTACTTTAATAAAATGATCTATACGTCATTTTTAAAGCGTACAGATTAGCCACACCTCAATATGGTTCATGGGTTGATCGGTATGACCACTTATGTGTCTTTTTATTCAAAAAATGCATTAATTTTAATAAAAAAACAACTGAAATACTCAAAACTATGAAAACACATTCCAATTGTTTTTTACCATAGGAAAACAATTCATAATTCATTTTTGAAATGTATAAATTATTCACAACTCAATTAGACTCATAGTGTGACCAATATGACTCTAAGTGCTCCTTTTTATTCTAAATTTACATTAATTTTTGTTAAAAAACAACAAACATACTATATTATAGTGTTTTATTTTTCTTTTATTTTTTTTATAATTTTATTTCTTTTAAATTTAGTATTGGTATCTTATTTTTGTAATTTCTATTATTGTTTCTACTGACGCAATGTGTTGTTGCAGTGCACTGCACATGTGTCTGATGATGTAGTGTGCTGCATCATTACACTATAGTTTTCACCATTATTAGCACTATTAAATGTGATGATAAAGGTAAACATTATCAGCTCTCATGAATGACACATTTATCAGTGCATAAACATGTGATCATAAAGTTTATCTTTATCGGTATATTAAAAATCACATGTAAATCCTAATTTTATTAGTGTAAAGAAAAAGAAATGATAAATCAAACTTTTATTAGTGCAAATAAAAGCAATGATAAATCATACATTTATAAGCGCATTAAAATCACTGATAAAAGGTGTATTTTACCTGTACTTTTAAAAGCCTTGAAAAAATGTATGATTTAGTAGTGCTTTCATTTGCACTAATAAATATACAATTTATCAGCACTTTTTCAGCACTGATAAAGACTATTTAATTTTAACCATGCAATGGTATTCAACACTTTTATATTGCTAATAAAGGCCTATACTAGAGATGTTAAAGGTGAGTTTTGTAGTAGTGATTCTGGAAATTTTTTGGAACATGGTACTTGATCACATGAGTGAGATAGGAATCAAAATTTTATCTCGGATGAATATCATACCTCTAATAAAAGTTACACATTGGGATACATGTGTTGATTTCATCATGGGAAAACAACTCAAAGTTTCATTTTCATGGTTATTTACTATCCCAAAAAAAATATATTATACATGATTCACATTGTTGTCTTCATGATGAGAACTAAGTCGATGGGAGATTTTATTTATTTTTCTACATTCATAGATGATCATTTTATAAAAATCTGAGACTTTTCTTTGTAAACTAAAGATCAAATTCTGGATATTTTCAAGAAGTTTGATATGAAGGTGTAATGTGAGACAATAATATCATAAATTTTTGTGCAAGTAGAAAATATAGGAGAGTAAAATATTTATTTTGAGAATATTTGGAATCATGGGGTAAAAATCAATACCAAATACACCTCATCAAAATAGTCTTTCTGAGAGGATGAACGAAATTATTTGGGAGAGTTAGATGTATGCTATCAAATGAAAAGAATCCAAATACCTTCTATGGAGAGAAAATGAGGACCACATTTGATCTTATAAATAATTCTACATATTTTTCCCAAAAATAAGAATTTACCAAATTTTTTTGGATAGGTGTAGATGTTTCATACAAAAACATGAGTGTATTTGGATACATTGTATTTTATCACATCTCGAAAGATGAGAAGGTGAAGATGGATTAAAAAAATAGTGTATCTGTTTGGGATATTCTCATGATGAGTTTATATACTGGCTCGGGGATCCTATCATTAGAATGAATTATAGAACAAGTGATGTGTTGTTTCCTGAGGATTAGATGATTGGGGATTTTAAGAAGCCAGAAAATGTAGAGAAGTTGTAGTATGAGGAAATTCATATCAATATGAAACCAGTCTTGCCACCATTATCTCTATCTAGTGTGAGAGAAATATGTGACACTGATGATACCTCACTACCAGGTAATATTTCTTCCACTACTTAAATGTCTCCATCATATGATATTACATAATAGATTCCCCCTGAAGTGCTGTTGAGGAGATCCACCTGAGGAAAAAGAACTAAATCATAGATACCCACCACATGAGTATGTGA
Source organism: Viscum album (assembly GCA_963277665.1). NCBI lineage: Eukaryota > Viridiplantae > Streptophyta > Magnoliopsida > Santalales > Viscaceae > Viscum > Viscum album. The sequence goes on from OY728159.1 coordinate 1,083,397,911, forward strand.
TGATTATTGAGGGGAGAGAGCCATACATTTATGATTATGTGATCAATATTCATGAAAAATGGAATGGAATAAGTCAATGTGATATGGGAGATGAGATCCTTGCACAAGAACCACATACTTGATTTTACAAATTCACCACACGGAAATAAGGCACTCAAGAACAAGTGGGTGTATAGAATCAAAAGAGAATATGGATTCTCAGAACTGTTCTACAGTGATGGAATGGGTTTTAAGGGATTAATTTATAATAAATGTATTTAATGTGATGAAATTTTTTCCCATGTTGTTAATTTTTTTTTATCATATTTGTTCTTGGATTGGAAGCTAGTATAGACATCGATGTTTAATAACTGGATGTAAAGGAAACGTTCCTACATGGTGATCTTGATGAGGATATTTACATGGAGAAAGTAAAGGTATTTTATGTGAAAAGGTATATAAAACTCAATATGTAAACATATGAAAAGTTTATATGGTTTAAAATAGGCACTAAGGCAATGGTATAAGAAATTTGAATCATTCATAGAGACTAATGAGTGTAGGAGGACGCCTATTATTCACTGGAATTTCCTCAAATAGTTTTCTAATAGTGATTTTATTATTATTTAATTTATATTGATGAAATACTGATTATTTTAAGTTATATCACCATAATTTATAGGTTTAAGGAGTTGAACAAGTCTTTTGAAATGAAGGATTTTAGAGTCGCTACTCAGATTCTTAGAATGACGATTACCTATTATAAGAGGAATAAAAATATTTAGCAAATTTAGGAGTAATACATTGAAAATGATCTTGAAATATTCAACATGAATAAGTCAAAATCAATTACCACTCCACTTGTGAGTAATTTTGAACTCATGAAATTTAAGATTCAATCGAATTCATTTGAGAAAGTGGTGGTGGGAAAAGTTCATTATTAGTCGGAAATTGTTAGTCTTATGAATTCCATGATGTGCACAAGAACGAAAATTTCTAATGTTGTTCTCATTATGAGTATATTTTTACCAAATCCAGGAAAGGAGCTTTTAACAATGGTCAAATGTATATTGAGGTATTTTCAAGGTATGTCTATACATTTGTTATGTTTTGGAAATGGTAAACCTAATTTGTAAGGATACATGAATCATGTTATGTATAGAGATTTAGACAAAGATAAATCCATATCCATGTACCTGATATCATTTTTAGGTGGAGGAGTCTCATGGAATGAAATACTTTAGAAGTGTGTTGCCTTTTTTACACATGAAACATAGTATATTTATTTCACATAAGTCTACAAGGAGATGTTGTGGATGAAGAAGTTATTATAGGTGATGAGACACAGTTAAGAGAATTATACTCTCTATTCTGATAATAAAAATTCTATTCATCTCATCAAGAATGAAGTATTTCATTCCAGATTCAAACAAATCAAAAAAATTGTTGGAAGAAAGATTGTTCAATGTAGAGAAAATCCACACCAATGATAATGGGGAAGACATAATAAAAAATGTTCTACCAGAGGAGAAGCTGGAATCCTACAAACAGACTTCATGTCTTGATTCTACCACAAATTTTTTAGGAGGGGTATATTTTTAGGGGGCCCTCCCAATTAGGGGAGTCAATTATATAGGATGAGTTCAGTAGGAATCGTCTTTCTCCAGGCCAGTTTAATTTGGTCTTCAGTAACAATAATGGATAACTTCTTCCATGGTTGGCATCCAAAACTATGGACGTGCAACATTTTGAGGTGGAATAATTAAAAGGTTGGAAACCAACCCTAGACATCATTTAATCAATTCTCTATAAAATGAGATCAAATCACATGAAATTATAAAAAAATAGAAAACATGTTGTAACCCTTTGTGTGATCCTCTGACATTTCATCTAGAGAGATTAATAGAAATAGACCCCTTCTCCCACATACGTAGGAACACTACAAAACCACATTAATCCCTTCATGTTCTTCCTTTTTTGTTCTTTTTTTTATATTTCCTCTCTTAGATCTTCCTCTACCCTATATATAGTCCTTCTAAAAAGAATACACCTTATGGCATCTTACCACTACTATTTTCCCCTAGTCGTCCTCTTTTTCTGTCCATAAGGCCTCGATTGATTATGATTCCAAGGAATGAATTCCCCTACCCACCATCTTTACATCCATTTATTTCTTATAAACTATTTTTTATCATAAAAAATACCTTTAGGAGGAATATGATTCTCAAGACTCAAATTTTTCTTTACTAACTTCTATCAATAATATTTTTCATGACACTACAAGTACGAAAAGAAGTGGTGTTTCTAGGTTCTACTCTTAGCTGAATATGATTTCCTCTACAGCTGGTGAATACAAGAGAATCCTGGATCATCCTTGTCCTTCTCTACATACCGAAAAATTTTATAGAACTTGATCTTCATTTTATTTCTTCTGTAAATTAGGAACTATTGAAACTTACATAGGGACAGAAGTTTAGAGGTGGGTCTTGGTAGTGAGACCCCTCACAGTAGGAAGACAAAGAAGAATCAAGTGAAACAATATCTATTTAATATTTTATTTAACCCAGACTCCTCTATCAAAAAATAATTTTATGATGTGTACTGTGGAACTCATAGTCTTCACTAGAGTGTTAATAGGGATAATGATTATGATTTCCAATATAAGCCTAATGATTCTAAATTTGATCATTTCACAGACTACATAAATCCAATGATATATTCTTTTTTTGGATGTCACCACTATATGTGTGACTATACAGGTTATCCATCATCAATGTGTTTATTTATAAAAAAATTGATTTGGAAAAATAATTAATCTCAATAAAATCATTTAATAAAAAGAAATCATATCCAATTTCATTTATTTGTTTTTATAATTATTTTTGTCTCATAGTTTCTCACACGTATTCATTCAAAATAGTGAAAAAAATCAATCTATTCACTAATTCCTCCTCTAATTGTTTCCAAAATCTAAAGGTATCATATAAAAATAATGAAAACTGAATTTTTGAAAAACCGACTTTTTGAATCCATAATGCCATAACCAATGAAACCTCCTCACATTATTCCATTTTCATGATATTAATTTCAAAAAATACCATTATTTAATAGATATTCATTGTTTAACCTCAAATAAAATCCAATTATTATAATTTCGTGTCTCCTAATGTGCATTTTGGTAGGTTTTATTTTTTTCATTCCCCCTCCCCCAACCAATGTAATATAAAATCCAATAATTGTAATAAATAATTTGGATAGGTTGGATAGTTTCTTGTATTGGGGGTTACCTAACATGTTCTTTATATATTCAACGTTTTTAAAGGAAGTCAAATATAAGATGAATCCCTTGGTCAGGGATATATAAAATTAAATATTTTTCATTAACAATTTCTTTGTAGTCCTTAAATTTCATGTTTTCGAAATTATCAATGAGAAATCTCAATTAGTGATGCATTTCCAAATATTCTCTCATGGAGGGTAATAAAAATAATATATCATAGGGTTTAGGGTACCTCTTAGGAATGGTATTTTTGGTATCCATCAATCACTCCAAACAAGAATATTAAATAATTTGAAAAATAAATTTAATTTCCTTGTATCAAATTTTGATAAACAAATTATTTAATCATTTTTATGTTGAACCAAACAATGAATAAGTATTTTATTTAAATGAAATCTACCTATATCTCTTAATTCTATTTTCATGGTTAATCTAAAATCACAATATGTTAAGGTATTTTTTCAAATGAAAATATCTCCCCAATAAATTAATTCAAGATAATTGTTAAATATTTTTACATAAAAAATATAATAGGTTCAAGTTTCTTTCAAAAAACCACCCCATACACATAAAATCGAATTAGGCCTTAATTATTCAATTCAATATACGGGAGAATAAATTTTTCAATAAAACAATGAATTTTGAATTAATAAAATGTAATATTTCCTAAAATTATGACATCATATTCGATTATCCTTTTTAAAATTTGGATTTCACATATCTAAAAAATATTTCCTTTTCTCTAAAAATAAGAATTTTATTAGAATGGCTGTTATGTATTAAGTTAAACAATATTATTCATGTTCATGTTTAAAATATATTCCATTGTATTTTGAATAAAAAACAGATTGATTTATTTTATATGACAAGACAAAACATGATATAACTAAATCTATAATTGTGGGTTAGAGTAGAGTACTCAAGAGGGGGGTAGGAGGGCTGAATTGATTATCTATCAAAATTTTGGTTTGAAAAGTTTTCAAAAATGGTTACCTAATAAAAAAATACAGATCATTTAATCAATGTAGAATGCTTATAAAAGTTAATGTTTAAATTACTTCTTAGAAGACTGATTAATTCTCAATAATATTAATATCAGTTATTATTATTACTTTTGAAGATATTCTAATAAGTAAAAACAATTATAACTTCTTTCCAAGATTAACTATCAAAGTAAATTTAGGTATTTTTATATTATAGAGTAAAACATAGAAAACTAAGTCAAACAACACAGTAGATATAAAACAAGTGGTTTAGTCTTAAGATAAGCCCTAACCAACTCCAAATGGTGATCACCTAACACTAAGTAGTTTATATTAATAAACTTGATCCACACCCTGGATTAGGGTAAATAATAGTGCATAGGACAATCTAGGTCACACAAACTCTACTACAGTTCGTTGTGGGTATAAACTAACAGGTCACACAGGGAACTCTTCCACACTTATCCACGGGATTAAACAAGTGTAAAGAGATGTGAGATGAAGGATATACTGTATCCTTTAGAACAATGCTGAAGACAATGTGTTTTTATACAGACACACAGACAGTTCATGAAAGCTAAAAATAACACACAACAGAGAAAAATGATGAGATAAGGTTAGAAGTGCTCTGAGTGTTAGTCTATACATTTATGTACTTCTAGGATGACGAGGATGAAAGTATCGAGTCTTCTTGAAATAATAGAGTATCGCAAGTCTAGTCCTCTGGTTTCCAGTTAGATCTAGCTTGTGTTTTTCATGGAGTCTATATTGTGAATATGTTCTCAACTCTGATCAATGTTATCCCAACTTTTAGATTCATAATTCTTCTTGTGTTCTTCATATGTATCGTGTTTCATGTGTTGGTTCTTTTCTAACAAAATGCTCGTGATTCTTTCACTATGTCACCACCCAATGTTTTTAGGCCACACATTTCATTTTATACATGGAGTGCATGATTTGGAGAAGAAAAAATGCATGTATTGTGCACCAATTACCTCATACAGTTAGGTGACATGTATACAAGGAAATATTAATTATGTCAATGAATTTAAAATCCTCAAATATGAATATCAAATTTTAAATTGAAAACAAAAAAAATTAAGGAATGGTGCCACAGTCTGAATATGAACAGTTTCACTTGGAAATAGTGTCTCCTTCTTTGGCATTGAGTGGTGATATAGTTTTGATGGCATAGTTGTATAGAGATCAAGAACCAGTATCACAGATGTGATGTTAGGATCACGATGTGTGTTCCTAGTGTCTTGGTCATGGTGTCTCGGTCATAGTGTCTAGTCATGGTGTCTGGTCACGGTGTCTGGTCAAGGTGTCTGGGTTACAGTGTCTAGGTCACAGTGTATGGGTCCTTTTCCAGAAAACCAGAAGAAGTGGAAGATTCACTATTTCTCAGATTTAGCCAAATATCTGTATACAAGCATAAGAAGTGATATTTATAGAATTAATTAGACATAATAATTCATAAAAGAAATTCATTATAAAAAAATTAAATATATTTTACACAAATCAAAAATTATTTTAGAAATTAGGATCTTGGGTAGGTTTATTTAATGCATAAAGAAAGCAACCATCTGTACACATGATTTGAGATAGATTAAATAGGATTTGTAGGATATATAGGATTTGTGATCATTAAAACAAAATTAAGATAGGAGGATGCCAACAATGTCCCCATTTTTGATGATCACAAATCATGTGAGTAAGATATATTTTCTCAGTGGATGTGTCTCTCTCTTAGAATGCATTTGGAGTGCATGTCTCTCCCACTTTTGGGATTATCACAAATAGTATAGAAGTAAAGAGGAGTACAGATAATAATATTTTACAATTCATTAGATAAAAAATTTTCATTACAAATAGTTGGAAACAAAAATTCAACAATATCCCTATCAAAAGACAGTATTCACTTTTCTTCATCACTAGTTGTCTTCTCTTTACCCTTGGTTGTAGCATTGGGAGAATCAATAAGAGCATAGGTGGAAGTTGAACAAGGAATTTAACCAACTAACAGTGAAGGTAAAGGGAGTCCTTCAAAAATAGAAGCGGCCAATGAAGGTTTGGTGGAAGACTGAGGAAATTGTTGGTCATGGATAACAAGTCGGATTTGACTCAGAGCCTTAGAGAGAGACATAGAGGTAGAGGAAGGGCAGTGGATGAGAAGGTAGGCAGATCAGGTCGCAAGGGTGCATCTATATGAGCCACAATAGCAGTGCTCTACACATGAAAATAAGGCCTCAATAGCTTGATGAAGTCAGCAATAATCTCACCACCATACTTCATCACTTTCTCAATGTAATTTTTTTTCTCCACGAACTTTTCTACAAGTGGAGTGAATTATTTGATCTTTTAAAGTTGAGTTTTTAAAGGTTGAGTGACAAGTGGGATTTTCATATTCTCTACAAGGTACTTGAAATGGTTTTTCATACCATTCTTAGAGAAGATTCTATTGATGTAGAAATCCATCTTCTAAGTAATTTATTCTTGAGTACAATTATCAATCTTGAAATGAATTCTCACCAAATCAAGTACTCTATCAATGTTCATGAAAACTAAAAATAGAGACTCTGTTTCAAAGCCATTGCACACAGATTGAATTTCTTCCTTAATAACCATTCTGAGAAGATCACTATCCTAGGAGGGTTTAGATGACTATCCATTGTCACTAGAAGCTGTAATAACCGAAGTAAGGGACTTCAATAGATTCATAAATTTCTGGAGATATCCCATAGACTCATCAGTCAACTTGTTAATACCAATAACAAGTTTATGCATTTCTTGAACTATTTTCCCGTTTCTTTTAGCCACTGTGTCAGCTAATGAAGCTAGATTAGGTTGAATGAGAGAGAAAACTTCCAATGGAATCTGACCTCTAACATCCTCAACCAGATAAGAAAAATGATCTGGTATTGATTTCAACATTCCCTGGACATCTTTATCGATAGATTTGAGAGTGTTTACTTCATCACTTAGTTTTTTGTTCTCAATTATGACCTCTTGAATCTCATGAAGATTTTTTTACTGAATCAACCATATGATCTTTTATAAAAATAGGGAAGTATCTCTTTCACTCAACTTTTATATAGGAGAATGTTGGGTATTGATGATCTTTTTAACCCCAGCCAATAGGGTAGCTCCAAATGATTTCAAATCATCCTTACTCACTAAGTTTGAAGGTTCTTGGGAAGGTTCATGAACATGAGTTGAGATGAGCTTGGTTTCCATTACAGAGATACCTTCATGAGTAGATACCAATTTTAATTGAAACATAGTAGACAGATCTATACCTTTAACTGAAACTTCCTGGGAATCCTTCACATCAAAATATCGAGGAAATTTATACCATGTATCCACAATGAACGGATCAACCAGATTAGTAATATCAAGAGTTTCTAGATTTGGGAAGAGCTTCCCCTCAACATGTTCGTCTTTATCAGTACTAAGAGATTTTGTTCATTGATCTACTTCATAATTTAATCCCTATTAGCCCCACCCATTTATTTTATATCCATCTAAAAGTATTTCTTTATTCTCTCCTCAAAAGACGGGATAACCTCAGGAAAATCTTGTTCCTCCAAATGTTCCTCATAAGTATCTTCTTTCTCAAGAGAAATGTCTTCTTCTATATTCTCTCGTAGAACATCATTTATACTTATATTATCAATGGATTATTCTTTAGAAGTAGGTTTTTCTTCTAGATCAACCATTTTTTCCCAAATATGTATTTCTTTCTCAATTATATCGTAGAGAACAGGTTCACTGTCTTTATCATCAAGGACATTTTTCCCTATAGGTGCAACAACCTCTTCTTCTTCTTCCTCATCAGAATTTTCAACGATTTCATCTGGTTCCAAAATGGAATAAAAAATGTCCTTAAGTCTTGCAGAATTCTCAACTGGATTGAACTTTTAAAAAATGTTGTCATTATCCTCCACCCATGCTTTTATCCACAGATTCCAACTAATTTTCATTTTTCTGACTATCGCCTTTGAGATACAAAATTCATAGTCCTTTATGACTTTTTCATTAATTCTTACCAACCCTTTATCATGAATCATAACTGAAATTAACCTTGAGTAGAACAAGTCGGTTGACATGGAGGTTGTCTTTATCAACTCACACATGTGGAGTATAACATAATTACATAGGGTAATATTATTTCCATTCTCCATATAATGTATCAAAAATACATCCTGATACTTGAGTGTAGCTAAATCAACCTTTCTAGGGCTAATCAGATTCTAAAAAAACATAAACAATAGCCTGGTTTCACTATATAGCTTAGCAGCTATGGCTCTTCTCTTTGCTTCATTCCCAGTTAAGCTTCCCAGGGATTCATCCAAAACAAAGATCTAACTTAAAGGAGGAGAACCTCTCTGGTAGTCCTAAATAATACCCTCCTGAGGTATCCTTAGGCAACCAACCTATAAACTTGAGAAAAAGGTTCATCTATGGACATTGATCCAGCTCCTCATAATAAAACCATCTTCTGTATCAAATGAGAATTAAACGAACTGATAAAACTCTATAACTAGCTTTTCGTAAATCGGCCTATCCTCCATTGTGATCCAATCCAACCATCTTTTCTCTCAATGTACTTTCAATACTAAAGTCTTACTTGACAACAGCCACTCAGAGTAGATTACCTTCTCAGGTACCACTATTCTTTTCACTAGTTTCATATTCAAAGGACCTTTGAGCACTAACTTCAGTTCTATTTTCATCTTCTTATTTGATATTTTCTTCTCAGGAGTTGATGAGGATGAGAATTTCATCCCGGGCATTCAATGAAGGTTCTAGAGAGAGAGAGAGAAGGAGAGAGAAAGGTTGAAGGAGGGGTTACAGTTTGCAAGAAGAGAACTCGGGTGAAGAGGAGAGTGAAACTTATTTCGTTTTTTTATCATTTAGGGATATCATGGGTTGATAATTTTAAAATCAGGGGAAATTAAAAGAATAAAATAATTAATTATAGTGATACGAGTTATAATATGTAAATAAAATGATAAATATTCTTTATGGTGACACCGGGACATACTTTCACGGTGAGAACGTAACATGTTTTAAGGGTTAGACCATAACAGGTTTTCACGATGAGATGTTTACTGTGTGATTTTTAAACTGTGCGAATAAATTATTTGAGATGGTATGTTCCAAAAAATAATCAAGAGATAGTAAATGTGAGAATATAAACATGAAATAGAAACTTTTAAGACTATATAATTATAGAGCTATTAGAGTCAGACAGTAATGTTAAGACAGTGACTTGGGAAACTATAAACTGTGAAATAGTAAGCTGTGAAACATTATGCTATGAAAGAGTAAGCTGTGAAATAGTAATCTATGACAAGATAAACTTACTACTTAAGGTTCATCACTCCCAATTCATGTATGATGTAATATATTCATTCGTAATTTAATGGTTTGGTGAATATATCTACGAGCTGATATTTAGTTCCAATGAATTTCAAATAGATATCATATTTTAATAATGATATCTTAAAAAGTGATGTCTTACATCAATATGTTTTTTCCTAGTGTGTGAAATAGGATTTTTTGAGAAGTTAATAGAACTTGTATTTTTACAATTTATAGTTACATGCCTGAATTGTTATCTATAATCTAGTAATGTGTGTTTCATCTACAAAATTTGTTCATGACAACAACCAGCATCTATGTATTCAACTTCTATAGAAGATAATGAAACATAGTTTTTCTTCTAACTACACCATGATACTAGTGACTTTCCTAAAAAGTGACATGTTCTAGAGGTGATTTTCCTATCTAAATTACAACCACCAAAGTCAGCATCTAAATAGATAACTAACTCAAATGATTGTCCTTTAGGATATAACAGTCCTAGATTGGGTGTATGTTTGATGTATTTGAAAATTATCTAAACATCATTTAAATGATACTCCTTAGGGTTTTCTTGAAAAAGAGCACACATACATACACTAAACATAATGATTAGTCTTTTTGTAGTTAGGTTGAGTCGGCTTCCAGTCATTCCTCTATAAGTGGTTTGATCAACATATTTTCCATCTTCATCAAGATCCAACTTAAAATTAGTACTCATTGTATTGTCACTAATTTTAGTGATATCTAACCTATAAAATTTTAGAAGATATTTATTATATTTTCTTTGATTTAAAATAATTCCATCATTATTTTGAATGATTTTAAATCAGAGAAATAATTTTAGTTAACCCATTAAACTCATTTCAAATTCGTTTTGCATAATTTTAGAAAATTCAATACATAAAGAATTTTGTAAAGATACAAAGATAATGTCATCTACATAAATTTGGAATACTAAAACATCATTGGAAATTCATTTTATAAAATGTGTAGGATCAGCTAATCCTTTTGTAAAACCTTTGGAAATAATAAAGTTACTTAAACTATCCTACAAAGCTCTTGGAGTTTGTTTTAAACCATATAAAGATTTTGATAATTTAAAAACATGATCTGGAATGTATGGATTTGTAAAAACAGGGGGTTTCTCAACAAAGACAACCTCATATATATACCCATTTTTTAATATACTCTTAACAATCATTTGATGTAGTTTGAAATTCAGATGTGCAGCATAAGCTAGAAGAATTATGATGGCTTCAATTCTAGCTATAAATGAAAAGGTTTCCTCACAGTCAATTCCTTCTTCCTGACTGAAAATTTATTTTTTTATTTTTTAAAAAACCTTTTTGGTTATGTGAGAATCGAACAAGCGAAATAAACCAAGACAACATGTCCAAGGGGATCCACCATTGCAGACACAAGTCAGACCAACCCAAACAAAACCAAAAAATGCAGTGTTTCCAAGGAAATCCATCATTGAAGACATGATTGTTGTTAAGTGAGAACCAAACTCAAGATCCTCCAAGTTCTAAAGTGTCATCATCATATCTTTCAACACCATTCCAATTAGTCAAAGAAACCATCAAACCATCCCAAAATGGGGGCGTGTGCAAAGGGAAAAGCCAAAAGAGAAGAGGAGAATCATAAAATGACGTTAAAAGGCCATAGAAAACTAAACAAAAGCATCAATAACTGGAGAGAATAGGAGAGGAAAGTGTTCAATCACTGATAATTCCAAAGGTCCCCATTTGTAACCATGTAATGACATGAGAGAAGAAGTTGACCCTGCCTATTCAGATCCCAAGGAAAATAAAAAATGATCTGATGAGGAGAGGACATCTTCAGTTCGAAGAATTCAAACATATGACATCTACAAATGTGTACTAACTCTAAAAAAACAATATCACTGCCTCCAAGAAACCAAACCAGTGGAACTGCAACAAACTCAAAACAAAGGAATGAATGGCAGCAACACCCATTCTCAGGTCGCTCCAAAACGATTCAAGGCAGCGTCGGGTCTGAGCGGCCATCTGTGGTAGGTTCGGGGTAGGGGAAACCGATGTCGCTGGTCATGGAAAACCTTGGATCTGAAGCAGCAACCTCTCCATTTTCTCAGCGTGGTTTGACGAAGCTTTTTGACATCCAGAAGCCAGGGTGGGAGCATCACGGTCAAATTGAGGTGGGATGAAGGCTGATTTTGAGACCAGATCCCAAACACAGGACCACACCGATCCAAGCTCAATAAAAAAACACATGCAATCGAACATCAAAGGAACCATGCCAGAACCAAGGAAACATACACGCTATTGAAGGTATCACAAGGTTCGCTTCCTTCAGTCTAGAGGGCAGAGCTACATGGCAGTGGCCACGGGGATCCAGGAGGGACAGTGGCACTCACGGGGTTGGCAGATGGCACACCCTGAGGGGGAAGCTAGACTGCTACATTCCACGAGGGAATCCAAATTAAGGCAAGAATCTAGGGAGACCCTCATGGGAGTAGCTGGACGTGGAAGCAGATAGCGAGGCAAGATTCATGGGGGTCGGATCTGCGTCGTATATGGGGGGAGAGGAATGGAGGTGGGGTAGAAACGGAGGAGAAGTCTTTGAAGGGAGGCGACACTAGAGTTGGTGGATCCCTCGGCTGAGCGGGACCTTCCTGAGTGGCTACGTCTCTCCTTTTGGTCCAAGTTAATTCCGTTTTCTTGACTATATCCTTGTGCAAAAAATCTAGCCTTACTCTTAACTATATTACATGCTTCATCTACCTTATTTCAAAACACACACTTAGTGCCTATGGAAAATGTGTCTTTGATTCTATCAACAAGTTTCCAAACATTGTTCCTTTCAAACAGATTATGTTCTTCTTGTATAGACATCAAGAAAAATTCATCATTGATAGCATCATTAATGTTTTTAGGTTAAATTTGTGACAATAAGACTTGATGTTCAACATGATTTCTAAGAGAATCTCTAGTTTGAGTTACTTTATCTAAATATACTACAACAACATATAAAGGATGGTTCTTAAGAGTTCTAACAACTCTAGAAAAAGAAGGACTAGTACTTTTAGGTTCGTCAATAGGTTTGGGTTCGTTGTGTCTTGAATCTAAAGAATTTATTGAACTAGATATTTCATATAATCCCTTACAGTATGGTTAGAGGACTTTGAATTAATTTCTAGATTTCAAACATCGTCCTCTAGGTTCTCAAGTGTGGTATTAGGCTCATGTCAAACTGTTTCGTCAAATTTGACAAGGACATATTCTTTCACACATTTAGATCTTTTATAAAACACCATATAATCTTTACAAGATATTGAATATCCTAGACAAGTTCCTTCATCACTCTTGGATGAACATTTGTCTAGACTACCCTTAGTATTAAGTATATAGACTTTGCAACCAAAAACATTGAAGTAGTTTAATTTGTGGTTTCTACTATTCCTTAACTCATTTGGAGTTCTTTTAAGAATATGTCTAATCAAAACTCTATTAATAGCATGTTGTATTTACAACTTCTGCCCAAAAATAAATAGGTAGGTCATATTCACGTAGAATGGTTCTACAATTCTCTTACAAAGTTATATTTCTTCTTTCTATAACTCCATTATGTTGAGGTGTTCTAGGGGAAGATAAATTATTACTATAGCTATTTAGAGAACAAAAAGATTCAAACTCTTGATTTTCAAATTCACATCCATGATCACATCTTATGGATTTAATTGAAAGCCCACTATGATTTTCTACAATTTTAGAATATTTGGTTAAATGAGAGTAGGCTTCACTTTTGTGAGCCAAAAATAAAGTCCAGGTATATATAGAAAATTCATCTACAAGAAAATAAACACAATGCTTCTCATTTAAACTATAAAATCTATATGGTCCAAAAAAATCAATGTGAACGAATTCGAGAGGTTGTGAAGTTAACACTTATTTCTTTGGTTTGAAAGAAATTTTTTGTTTCTTTCCCTTTCGACAAGGATTACACACATTATCATTTGGAAACTCATGTTTGGGTTGATCATTGACTAATATTTTTCTGGTTATATTTCTAATGGAGTGAATATTACAGTGTCCTAGTCTCCTATGCCAATGCCAAGACTCTTTGTGAAATACAATTAAACATGAAACATTTTGAAAAACTAAAGAATATAAGTTACCCGAGTATACATTTTCATTTATTAATGCAGAAAACACTAATTCATTTTTAGAATTGAAAACATTGCAATCATCATTTTCAAATTTAACATGAAATCCATCATCACATTGTTGTTAAATACCTAGTAGATTATATTTCAATCTATTAACAAATAGTACATTTGAAATTAAAACCGAGCTAGAGTTATTGATTTGGACAATGCCAATGATCTTTCCTTTGGCATTGTCACCAAAGGTGACATTCCCACCATCATTTTTTAATAAATTCCTGAAGCATGAATAGTCCCCTGTCATGTGTCTTGAACACCCACTGTCCAAGTACCATAATCTTTTACAGGAGATCTTTAAGAAAATTTCCTATAAAATAGTCAAATAAAAATAGATTTTGGTACCCATATTTGTTTGGGTCTAGTTATATTAGTGACTAGTGCTTTAGGAACCCAAATCTACATCATATGTTTCCTATAAGCATTATGTAATGTTCTTGAAAAAAATTCTATTTGGTCTAGAAAATCTCAAAATAGTAGAGATTGTATCATAGTTTGAGCTAGCTGAATGTTTTCTAGAACTATAAGTAAAGTTGTATGTCTTAGTATTAGAAACAAAATGAGTTCTTCCAAAATTTGTTTTACCTAGATAATACCCAATACCCATAGTATATTTAGAAGTAATCTGTTTACCATGAATTTGTACCAGCGTATCTTTACCATTAGTAAACCTTTCAAGGTCCTTTTTCAATTGCTCATTAGATATCTTGAGTTCAATGTTTTATTTAAGTAATTGAACATTTTTCTCAATTTATACCATAAGTTCAAATTTAATGGTTGAGGTAAGAGCATGTTGTCTCTTTAAAGACTTGTACTTATATATTAGTTCATTACATGTATCTTTAATCATATTACAGTACTCAAACATTTATTCATTAGACATATTTTCAAAGTCACACTCATCTCTATAATAATAGGAATTTTTTACTGAAGATTCTAGTGTTACCTCAGATGTGTTATTCATAAAACACATATTGGATTTTTTGGCATGTTCATAATGTAATGATTCTAAGTCACTTGAACTATCCTCAGATGCACTCCAAGTTTCTTTCATTGCCTTTTTATACTTTATATCCTTGTCCTCATACTTCTTTTTGTACATGAGATTGGGAAAGTTATACTTTACATGTCCCTTTCACTTACATTTATACCATAATATCTCATCAGACTTGTCACATATTTTCCAATCTTTCTCCCAGCTTCCCTTTTGATCATATCTTCTGGGGAAGTTAGGATTTCTAAAAAATTTATTATTCTTGGAAAATCTCTTAAACCTTCAGGATAATTGAGCCATCTCCTCATCACTATCAGGTGATGATTGTTCACTAATGTAACTTTCTTCATAGACTTCCAATTTCCCTATCACTTTGTTTTTAGAGGCGGTGGTCTTGAATGCAACATATTTTTTTTGGGTTCATCCTCCCCTTCCTTGTTGAATTTAAGCTTCTCTTTATACACCATTAGTTTCCTAATGAGTTCTTTTATAGGTATCTTTATGATGTCACATGTTTCTCTAATAGAGATATAGGCTCCTCTCCATCTGTTAGGTAGGCATCTAAAAATCCTCATAATTTGTTCTTTGGTAGTAACTTCTCTTCCAAGAGAAATCATTGTGTTGAAAATTTCATTAAACCTGAGATACATAATAGAAATAGGCTCATTAGGTTTCATTTTAATGTTATCAAATTTTATATTATAAGGATTAAGTCTCATTTAAATAACACTAGAGGTTCCTTTATATGAAACCGAAAAAGTATCCCAAATTTCATGGGATGTTTTACAGACATAAATTATTTTAAATTCCATATCTCCTAAGGAGAAATATAAAGCATTCATGGATTTGAAATTGTTATTGTAGGAAGTCTTGGTTGGATCATCCCATGTGATTCTATCAGTAGTAGGAATCTTATACTCATCTATAATGGATGAAATTTTTTCAAAACGCATACTTTCTAAATGCATTTTCATTTTAATTTTCCATTGGGTATAATTGGTTCCATTAATGAATGGCGGCCTATTTTTTACAACACCTTCCAATATATTATCTATAATAAATAAATACATTGAAATAGATATAAATTTAGAATTAATATATATTTATAGATCTTTAAAGTACAACTAAAATCACAATAAAATATTGTCCAAAACAGAGTCTTAAAATAATTCTTTGATATAAAATGTTTTTCAGAGTAGAGTACTCAAGATGGGGTGAATTGAGTATCTATTAAATTTTTCTTTAAAGTTTTCTCAAAAGGTTCCCCAATATAAATAAATATATCCCAGTTAATCAAAGTAATAAGGTTATGAAAGTTAGACTGTTTAAATAACTTCTCAGATGATTGATTAATTCTTTGTAATTTTAATAGCAGTTTTTAATATTACTTTTGATGTTATTTTAATAATGAAAAACAATTATAACTTCTTTCAAAGATTAACTGTCAAAGTAAATTTAGTGATTTCTAAATTATACAGTAAAATAATGAAAACTAAATCAAAAAAACATAGAGGATATAAAACATGTGGCTCAGACTCAAGTTGAGACCGAATCCACTTCATTTGTCGATCACCCTCCACCAAGCAGTTTATATTAATAAACATGATCCACACCCTGGATCGGGGTAAGCAATAGTGCACAGGAATTTCTAGGTCAAACAAACTCTTCCACAATTCTTCATGGGTATATAATAATAGGTCCCCCATGGACCACTTCCACACTTATCTGTGGGAGTAAACAAGTGTAAAAATATGTGAGAGGAAGTATATCTTATATCCTTCATTTTAATACATGAGACAATGTGTGTTTTATTATAGACAGACACAAACTCCTAAAACTCTTAAAAAAATACAAAATAGAGAAAAATGATGAGATAAGGTTAGATGTTCTCTGAGTTTTAGTCTATACAGCTTTAGACTTCTGGTATGATGCAGATGCAAGAATTGAGTCATCTTGCAAAAATAGAGTATTGCAAGTCTGGAGCTCTAGTTTCTAGTTAAATCTATCTCGTGTTCATTTTGGAGTCTTTATTGCGAAGATTCTCTCGACTCTAATAAATGGTATCCTAGCTTTTGGATTCTTGATTGCTTTGTGTGTTCATCAGATTTATCGTGTTGCATATGTCAGTTCTTTTCTTCAAGAGTTCTCGTGCTTCTTTCGCTATGTCATCCCCCAATGTTTCTGGGCCACGATTTTCTTTTTATACATGAAGTGCATTAGTTAAGGCCAACATGATGCATGTATTCTGCAACTCATACCTTGTACTGTTAGGTGACATGTCTACAAAGAAATATTAATTATGTCAGTGCATTTAAAAGCCAAAAATATAACCATTAGAGATTAAATTGAAAATGACAAAATAGATTAAGGAATGGTGTCACTGTTTCTGTTAATGGTGTCACTTGTAAATAGTGTCTTCTTCTTTTCCTTTGAGTTGTGAGACAGTTATGATGGAATAGTTGTATAGAGATCAAAAATCAGTAGGATAGATCCAGTGTTAGGATCACAATGTCTGTTCACTGTGTTTGGGTCACGGTGTCTGGGTCACGGTGTTTGGTCACAGTGTCTGGTCATGATTTTTGGTCATGGTGTCTGGTCACTATGTCTGGGTTAAGGTGTCTGGGTCATGGTGTCTTGGTCACGAGGTTTGGGTCCTTGGCCAGAAAACCTGAACTGGTGGTAGATTCACTATTTTTCAGAATTACCCAAATATCCGTATATAGACTTAAGCAGTGATATTCATAGAATTAATTAGACTTAATAATTCATAAAATAAATTCATTATAAAACAAATTAAAAATATTTTACACAAATCAAACATAATTTTATTAATTAAGATCTTGTATAGGTTTACATAATGCATAAAAAAACCAACCATCTATACACTTGATTTGAGACAGTTTGAATAGGATTTGTAGGATATATAAAATTTTTGGTCATTAAAACAAGATTAAGATATGAGGAGTCCAACAATAATGAAATGAAAAAATATTGGTATAAAAAATATGAAATAAAAAAGATCTAATGAATCCTTAGGATCACCCTGAGAATCATCCATGTTCTCCTTAACAATATACACGTATACATGTGATAAAGGTTACTCACTCTTCATCATTTAATAAAACCCATTTAATTTTATATCCCTTTTATAATGTATATCAACATCAAGATAATAAAACTAAATTTGAAAATAGTCCTTCGCATGATGAAAATGGTGATGGAATGTGACGTGTGAGACTAAAAAAACTTTCGGTGGATGGGGGGTCATGAATTTCATATGAGTGGTAACCTAGTACTCACTTGTGGGAAGTCACTCATGGGCACAATGAAGAGGGTCTGGGGTATATAAGTAACTGTACACTTTTGTATGGGTTAAAGTAGGCATACTTAGCATCATATTACTAGAAAGTGCATTATGCTTAAATTATTTTAGTCAAATTGAAAAATAAGGAACCATTATAAAAAGAAACCCACATTCAAGAAGATTAAATATTGAAAAATGAGAGAAAACTATTACCTTATATGTCACTCTTATTATATTAGAAAAGAATAGATTAAACTCTTAAAAGATTTTATTAGAAAAAATAGGGAGTTGAAAAGTAGAGGGAAAATCTCAATAAAAATTTAAATAATATAAGGTGAGGTATGTGTTCATATTTATAGTGAAATATGGGACGTTTTTTTAACATTTTTTAGTTATGGACCATATAGTGTAGGTTTAAAATATTCAGAATAAAAAAAGATAAAATACATGTTTCTATACTATATATTTGACTATAAATAAATTATCATTACCTTTTCTATTTTTTAAAGTGTAAATACACCTTTTTAATTCTATAATTTACCATAAATATATAATTTAAATATAAAAAATTGTTTTTGAAAAATATTAAATTTGTTTTATGGTTTAAAAATTACATTATTTCTTTTTATTTGAATAAAATATTTTTAAATAATTTTCTATCTAATAAAATATATTTTAGGTTAGAAAAAACATAATATCAGTTATCATATCATTTAAATATTATAATAATTTATAAATTATACCATTTATATATACCATATATTAATATTACAGCTCACAGTTTATTGTTTACAAAAATTATCGAAACATACTATATTAAATTTATTTATTAATTACAAATAGTAAATATATTTTATAATAGTTTTTCTTGAAAGTGATACATTTAATATACTAGTTACATGTAACTATCAAATTACTTTTTCAATCACCTAAAACATTTTTAATGATTTCCATCTCAAAAACCACCATACCACCAACGGATAAATTTTTACTCTATAAATTCTATAATATATTTCTCTTAATAACTCTCCTCACTTTTATGATATTCTCTTTAGGTTAATTATTTTCTTCCAAAAAATTATTTTTTCAATAGTAATGGTGTATTTTATCATAAATGGGATTCTTATAGTGTACAACGTATCTAATAAAACCCAAAAGGTATTTTCAATCTTTTACTATGATTTTTTCTGTATTTTATTTCCTATATTATTTATTGTATAAAGGATTGATATATATCTTTTATTTTTCTACATTCATTAAATTTTAAAAAATTCATCTCTTATTTTAGGTTTTGACAATGGTGGTTGTAACACCAAACATTTTTATTGACTTGTTAAAAATTAATTTATTTTATTTTTAAATTGAAATGAAAATTTTTATCAAAACATTGTTATTGGTTTCCCCTGCATCCAAATATTATTACATTGTAAATTAAATTATTATTAATTTTAATCAATTAATAAAAATAATAATACATATAATTATTAATTTATTTTAGTTTAGTAATCATCTCCCTACTATATAGTGGGTTCTAGGTTCAAATTGGAAGAGAATGTAGAACTGTGTAACCTGATTCATGGGACTATATTTTTTTTATTGGTTCTATTTTTTTTTCTGGGTCGCAACCTCGGGTGGTGACAAGTAGACAAGGGTATTTTTCCACTATCCTTTGATGGTTCGGTTTGGGGTTCCATATATAGTAATCATGGACCCATTTCTAGTGTTTTTCATCAGCCTTGTAACTATATATTCATATGGAATAAAAATTCATTTTGTTTTAATTTTTTTTTATTTCATTAGTAATAAATATTAATATTAATATTGTTATTGATAATCTCTAGGAATGGGAGAACCACTAAAAATTGTGGAAGGGTTGAATTGGTAGTGGTAATGTTTTACAATTTTATTCTCTATTAAATAAATATCTTCTTCCAGTTAAGATATTATCCATTTAAGTAATTAACTCAGCTCCACCAAAATTTTGTATAAATTTAAATCAGAAAAGGAATAAATAATTTTAAAAGTGCTGGTATGAGTGGGGGTAGCTACTCCATATTGAATCCAGTTTCTATCTCGAGCAATGTATTGGTTTTCAAATAATGAATCCTATATTACAAATTGGTAGGCTATATATCATTAGGAGACTTTTGTTTCTCAACACGCACACAAAATCCCACTGGAGTTACATCATACAATTAGTTACAAATGATTTAGGAAGGATGAGTAAGATCACTTAAGAATATGTGTTTCTTTTGTGATTTTTTATTACCATCCCCTTTAAGCCTTCAGGAATATAAGAATAGCATGTTCTCGCCTCCATAATCTCATAATCCACTAACATCGAATGATGAAATAGTATCAGCCATGTTCTCTCACATTTTGAAGGGTTAGTTATTGATATTATTCTCAATACGCAATCATTGAATACTCAACATCAACATGTTTTTAGGTCTCATTAAGACTCCCAACATCAATATATATATATATATATATATCATTTTCTCAGTATTTTAAATAAATACCATCTCTCTCTCTCTCTTGAACTTCTCCCTTAGTTTATGTGACCCCAATATTCTTGAATTGATTTAATTCAGAGAATTAAATTCTTGAAAAATATCAAAGGAATTAACATAACCTAATAGAACAATGATATCCTCATTGAGTTTCCATAATTAAATTTTTAAGTGATCACATTCCCATAATGATAATAAACTATGTTCTTTATTTAACCACATTATCTAGTGTAATTATACAATTAATATTCTTAATTTCTTCACATTTTAGATAAATAATATAAACTCAAGTAAAAAATTTCATCATTAAAGACAATAAAAACAGTAAAAATATATTTATTTGGGAAATAGAAAAATAATTTATAGTAATGTCCACTTCGTTTCATTGGATCTACTTCAATTCTTGTCTTCATAAATTTGTTTGTAATGTGAAATATATATTTATGACACACACACAAATTGATTACTAAAAAAAATTAAAACTCATCTTGAATTACTATAGGAAATTTCTCATTATATTTAATAAATAAATAATATCATTGCATAGAACCATTTGATATTAAAAATCATATTATGAATTCTCTCATTTAATAAATCAGTTTTGGTTGATTCGACCTCATTCAATCATTATCAACATGTTATCATGTTATTAATCCAATGCATATAAAAATATATTTATACATCTTGAATAACAATTAATTTTTTATTTTTGGATGTTTGAAAATCATATCGAGGATAAATGGATTTTTTTCCATTCGAATTACACATTATGGAATCTGGTTTTAAAATTTAATATGTGATTCCTCTTTACATTGATGGATCTCACCTTATGTTTCTAAAGGATCATTTTACTGAGTCTGGTTTCCGCCTTATGAAATCACAATATCACTATATAAATATCTAAGTTAATATTATGTTCTCTAAATATAACATTACATTTATTATAACACACCATTTAGAGTTCAATATACATCTTATAGAACTCAAAATTCACTTTACAATGGTTAGAAACAACCTTATAAACGCTAGATATACCCATATGAAATTACAGGTACACATTTGGAATTCTATTAATTTTATATTTTCTCATAATTATGCTCATTTTTAGCCTAATAAAGTAGAAATATAAATCTTTTAATCTCACACAACATCATCTTTCCTCTATAAACAAATAATTATAGACCCCCTTTAAATAATCAATAAACCTATCCAATTCATCTAAGGGATTATATAATATTCTCAAAAAAATTAAATATCCTAAGAAAATTTAGTATCCTCCAATTTCTAATAAATATTAAAAAAACATATAATAATTCCATAAGGAACTTCAATCTCTCCCAATATATTTATTATCAATACCACTCACATTGCCAATATCATTCGAAATCATTCAACTCAACTCATATATTTTACAAAATTATTTAATTATCTCTAAAATCTTTAAATCATATCCTTTATCATGTGAGAAGGGTCTTAAAACCACACTAAAAGATAAGGTAAATATTTTGAGATTACTACATCTCTTAATGAAAAGTAATTTTGAAAAATTGACATAAATGATCTCCCCCTCAACTCACTATTTTGTTTCTCCACCATTTATAAATTACTATAGGTTCATATTAAAAATATAATGATAAATATTATCAAAACTAGGTATTTTTTAACGAGGAGTACATTATATCCCCCCACTTGACTTCTTAATAGAAATCCTTATAGGGGTTGTTTATCTATACATACTTAAGTGATATGGGAAGGATGAACATGATGTTTCACCCTTAATTCCTCAAACCACTCTCTTAGAATTTATTTTGTAAAAATATATACAATATGATATTTTTTGAAAATTTATTGAAGTTTTACATCACAATTTACTACTATGTCATTGATAAAATGGAATCTGATATCGATATTCATTGATCTTGTATGATGCCCTATATTTTTTATAAATAAATAAAACTCTAATTATCCAAATAATTTTTTTAGTGGCCTCTTAATTTATACTTTCAAAATTTCCAATGACACCTAAATCCATATCATTAATGTAGATGGATGTATATATATAATATAAACTATATTAGTTATGATCATTGAAATAGTGTTTAGAATATTTCTCTGCCAATAGACACTACTATAAAAAAAGAACACGTGTTGAACCAGATGTGGACTTATTTTGTTTTAAAGTATATTTACCAATAAATATATATTTGTTTCCCTAAATTTTTAATTCTAATTAGTATCGGTAAAATAGTCTACCATTAATAGTACCTTTGATATATCTCTGGATTATTTCAGCTTCCATCATATGTGACTCTTTAGGAAAAATTTGAAACCTTTTAAATATAATTACATCATAATTAATATTAAAGTTTGATGTTGTTAGATACATTATGTTTCCAATGATTATCCTAAAATAATTTTGATTCAAATTGGTTTCAACTTCATCTTTACTCAACTTCTTTAAAACTAATATTGGTGTTAAAACCCCTTTATATCATCCATGATTTTTGTTTCAACAATTCTCTTACATATTTACCTTGGGATAGAATGGTGATATCATATTTTTTAAGATTTCTTAATCCTATAAAGAAATTCATTCCTCCAAGCATAGATATCTCAATTTTTTTAATTTTCTCTAAAAAACACTACAAGTAGTCTATTTGTCACATGAAAATATGATATTTGATGAGCTGCGTGTAATAAAAAGTGATTTTATATCCTTAAAAAATGTTCAATGTTCTATAAATTAGGTTACACAATAAAAACAACATAATGAAACCAAAATATTTTAAAAAATAACATAAATATTAAATACATATTAAACTCTATGATGGTAGACAATTACAAACTATTTCCTTTGGAAGATAAATAATTAATATATTTTATTATCGAAAAAGGTTATATTGAAAACTGGTTTTCCTTATATTTTATATTTTTGTTTTTAAAATAGAAATTTAATTTTTGTAGAATTTTAGGTGTATTAAATACATTTAATTTTATAATTTTTCATATCAAAACTAACTTAGCATGATTTTATGATATTTATTTAAATTAATCAATTTTAGGTGAATTTTAGAACAATGCATATTTTGCTAAAAACTATGACTTTTATAAGAATGAAATGAATTAAAATTTTAAGAAACCATTTTGATAAAAAAATATTAATAAATTAAAATATTTATTTTAAAAATAATATATTCAATTTATAAAACTCGTGAATTTTTATTTTAGAAAATAAAATATTATTTTATGAAAGCTATTTTTTGTCAGTTTTTGTAATTAAATTTATGCATAGGGAAATTATTTATTAGATTTATTTTAATGTCAAATAAATCATATTTGAATAATAATAATATCTTAATATAATTATAATCTATAACATTAATAATTTTCCCTATAGGTAAACAATATTCTTAAAAATTAAACTTTTCTAAAACATAGGTATTTACACATTACATCTGCCAACATTATAATTTATTTTCCTAAATATAAAAATTTAATATGAAAAAATGTATATAATATTTTAGATAGTAATATTTATATTATTTAATAATGAAAATTTATGTTTTAATCGTAAATATGTTTTACCATTGTTAACGCCAAAACCACATTAATTGTTGAAATCTTAATTTGGAATTATTTTAATGACACCACGAATGTTTTATATAATAAATTATATTAATATATTGTAAATTTGAAATATAATAATATTTTAAAATTAATATATTAATATATTAACACCATTTTAATGTTTAATGAATACTAAATAATATAATGAACACTTAATGATGAGAACAACCTTTTTCTATCAAAATAATTTATATAAATATAATTTATTTTAATTTTAAAATTAAATTTATCTAATTTCGAAAATTATTTTTATTAAATAGAGACTAAATTTAGGTTTATAAAATAAAAATTATGTAATGGTGGTTACCTTTTATATTTAATAATATATAAAATTACATAATTAAAAACTCGTTACCATATTAAATGCTAATTTGGTTAAAATAATAAAAGTAAAAATAAATGCTTTAAATAACTCCTAACATGTCTAAAATTAATGTAAAAAAAGTATTTTAGAACTTATATTGACCCTTAAACCATATTTTTTCACCTTTTAAAATGTTACCTTGAATAATTTATTGAAATTAGTGAAAAATGATGAGTGTTTCTAAATGGACCACTCTCTTTTCTAATAAAAGGATACCACTTAAATCCTTTTCAAGTTACAATTTATCATAGAATTCCACCATTAAGAAATAAAATTTTTCACACTATATAATCCAATCCCACTTTCTAAATTCCTTGGACACACTAAGATAGCAAAAACTTATCAATTCCAAGGAGTATTCCAAAGAAAAATCAAGTCTCCAATGTATATATCATATCCTTCTTGAGATTTCCTTCTTAATATTACTCTTATTAATATGTTATCACCACAATATTATGATTCCTTATGTATCATTATTTTATAGATATATTTTTATATTAATGGTACAACCATTATTTATTCATTTCCATCTACTCACAAAAACAAAGGAACGTTAATCCTGTGCATGTCCAAACTACCGCATCCACATAGAGCCATTTTTTTCATGTTTATATTCATTATTTATAAAGCATATATGATTAAAAATCATAAAAAAAAT
Organism: Viscum album; assembly: GCA_963277665.1. Lineage (NCBI taxonomy): Eukaryota > Viridiplantae > Streptophyta > Magnoliopsida > Santalales > Viscaceae > Viscum > Viscum album. The sequence goes on from OY728159.1 coordinate 1,083,423,187, forward strand.
ATAATATCACTATTCATCTATTATAATGATATTATGTAAAAAGAAACATATCCTTAATAATACTCACCCATTGAGTTAACATGTGTTCAAATTTTTTCTATTTAACCACCTAAAAGTATGATGCTATAAAACATTATCAAAGATGAATATGGGGAATAAATATTAATAATATTAAAATATAATAATAAAATAATAATTTTTATATGGGTTTAAAAATATTATATTAATTATTTATCTTATTATTAAAGTATTATCTTTGTTCGCTGAAATCATCGAAATATGCCAACACTGATTCCATTTTCATTAATTATAATTTAAAATATTATGGTATGAAATAATATATTTATGAATAAATATAACTTATATATAAATTATATATCATTTATTAATTTGTAATCAATTAATGCGTAACGATTCCAACAATATAAAATGTGTCCAAGTGGTTAAATATTTTAACAACTAAGGGTTGAAATCATCTATAACTAACCAATATAACTATAATAAATAATTTAAAATTTGGTATATAAAAGGTAACATATATGAATAATTTTATTAAATTGATGCTTAAGGTATAGATACTTGTCTTATAGAAGGATAATGTGTCATCAACTAAACAAGGATAAAATGTAAGAGTTTTTCATCTCAATTTCTCTACATTAATACATGGTTTAATGTTTTACACCAATTTATTATTTATATGGTATATATAATTTCTGAAAAACATATCTTTGAATACTCATTGATTTAATTCATGGAATTTTTATATCCATATTAATTTGAAACTTTCACTGAATTTTTATTTAAAAATTTACTAAAGCTATAAGATATTTTTCTCACAAATTTTTTTCTTTGAGGAAAGATTTTCATTGTGAAAATAATTTATTTTAGGTGGTGTATATGATATATAATTGAATTTTATATAATGAAATACAATCTATTCATGATATTTGATGCTCAATTTAATTATCTTTCTCCTTTAAGGGTTTTTATTTTAACGTCACTCAATCCACAAGGTTTCTATTTTGAAACTAATTTTAAAAGTAGGACCTCTAAAACATGATAATCCATATAAAGGATTTATATATAATTTCATTATAAGATCAAAATAATTTTAACCTCCTATCTTAATCATTTGTGTGATTTTTCTTCTACTTCCCTTATTTAAAATCTGATGTTCTATAATCTTTTAATGTGATTTGGTTTTAAACAAAAGTGTGATAAAAAGGGAATCCCTTTTATAATAAACTCTATTTTTTAGCACATCCCTGTAACAATTAAATTTATTTTTTAAAATATAATCTTATATAAATTTATATTATATGAAAATTATTTAAAGTAAAAAATATAAATATTTCATATTGGCCATTTTAGAAAAAAATAATCTATTTTGTCATTTTTTGTGTGAACACATCTTTCTGCATTGTTTTTTAAAATGAAACATAATATATATGTGTCTATGTTCTCTGAATGAATTTATTTTTCTCATAGTTTGATAAAATATTTATTTTCAAATTATTTGAAAATATTAATGGTATTAATTATTTAAATTTTTAATTTATTTCTAAAACTCTTCAAAAATATTTTTCGTCTAAATAAAAATCATTTAGTGTACCTTATGCTTCATCAAGGATATTTATCAACTAATATCATCCACCTTCTACCATTAAATTTCTAATGTACAGATCTCATATATCAATGGAATGATCCATAAATACCTTTGAATGAACTAATTGACCATAGTGTATAACCATGGATTTTTATCTAATGCCTTTCCTACATGAATAAATTATATTGATTCATTTTATTAAAGGGTCTTCACCTATTGGCCACACATAGATTAAGTTTGGGATGATATTGAATAAAACATATAATCTTTATCCATATGGTGTAAATAACATATTCTTTATGGTCTTGATTGAATTGTATTTACCTATGAATTTACTTGATGTCGTTGGATACACATTAATTTTCCATGGGTTAATCATATTATTGTTACTGAGGGAATTACTAATGATTTACTTATGTGAATGAATATGAAATATAGTCTTTCCCTCAATTCATTATGATTTTCTAAATGAAGCACATTTTTTTCTATGGGATATGTGTTCTATAAAAGAGAATTATGGTCATATTGAATGTTTTATAAAACTCATTTTATTTCTATGTGTTATTTATGATGTGATAATTGATCAATGTTTAGTGGTACTCAAAAGTATTGATGATGATTAGTGGGGTCCTATATCCCTCTCCAATATATTATTTTAATGTGTATATCTCATGAGATAAGTGTTAACAAATATATTTTAGTTTCTTGTAAACATGAAAACTATCGGTATGGCTCCTGAAAGTAATGTTCCGTGTACTAATGATTGTACCAAAGTTGAAATATGTTTCATAATTATTTTTTTATTCTCATGATTATGCTATGATATCATGGAAAATATTTATTGGCTCACACTTTTGATTCATGTATATTTTTATATCAAGATTTATTAATTGATTTATAACTAATGACTTGTAAGGTACGCTCTTCTTAGGTATCTTGATTATACTCATCTTATGATCGATTATTTTAAAAATACACGAGTTTTGTTCATTAATGATTTTCCCTATTTAGCTAAAACTCTAAATATCATAGTTTTTGGGAATTTGATTTAATGAGATATTTTCTTTATGTCATGTAATTACTAGGAAATTAGGTCTATTGTTTCATATTTTGTATCATATCTGGTTTTAGATTGCTTTGGAGATCAGGATGATATTAGTTCAGGATAATTTGTGATTTATATATGAAATAAAAATTTAATATTAAATGTTTTATCCTAATTTGAAATGAATAGAAAAATATTTAGGTATGTTGAGGTAATATTAAATATTTCGGGGAATATGATACAAAACCTTAGTGAAAATCTTAGAAATAAGTATCCAAGAAAAGTTTTTGTATAGAATAATATCTTGATATTTTGGTAAAGTTGAGGTCTAAATACACACCATGATATAAAATATTGAGGGATATGATTTGGTCAATAAAATTACCTTTTCGAACCATTATGAATTATTTATTTCCTATTTACTTTAAGGGAATGGGTTATGAAATATGAGAGAAAATAACTAGAGTGATATTAGATTAACCAAGTACGACATAGTTTAAATGAATGTATCATGGGTTAAAATGAAGGTATCATTACAGAGGACATATTAGGATTGATCTTTTATATTAATAAGATATTATTATTTAGGATATTATCAATACTGTTTTAGTTTTATTACTTGGTCGAAATAGGATTATGAGGAAGAAGCGCAGAAATATAGGTATTCAAAAACCACTAGGTCTTATAACTTAATAAGTTACAATACTTAAATGGTTTAGAATCATAGTATATTATTGTTATGATGGAATAGGGAGTTTATTAGTCTTACCTAAGGTAATGAGTGTGATATCATAAAATAAATTATATAAATAATTTCTTATCTATTTTAATTTGTGATATGATATGCAGTGATGCCAAGTTAGTATATTATAAAAGTTGTTATGGAATATGTGAAACATATAACTATAATTCTTCGTTATTTTTCCACTAATGTTTTGAAATTATATATTAAATAGTATCAATAACCTTGAGAAAACATTTTATGGGAATGGTATATTTTTTGAGATAACTATTGAAGAACACATGTTTATAGAATAGATAAAGTTTTTGTTTATTATATGTTTGATGTCAAAATAATAACGGTTTGGTTGATTTTGAAAATTTATGTTATATATTATTTATGTCCTTGGAGTTGATGATAATTCATGATATTTTTTAGGGTGTTTTGCACTTTTTTTAATTATGGTATATATTGTCTATTGTATGATTCAATGAACTAGTGGGTAATCCCATTTGAGGATTAACGATATAATTATTTTTTTGATGAATATGTGATTTCAATATGGTCTTATGAATTTGAAAGTTATGTTGTATTGGTAAAGTATAACTCTTGAGAATATATGATTATGGTACAAACAATCAATGTTGTTTGACGAAATATACGTATGATAATATTTCTTAAGAGAGTAAGGGAGATTTAATATTTGAAGTTATATCTAGAATAATGTGTGACAACAATATTTTAGTTACACCCCTATTTTTGTTTTTTAACATGTATTTTAATCAAGTTTTCAATTTTTTATGGGTGGGATAGAGGAATTTAGGGAGAATAATTTAGATGATATAGGGTCAAGGGTATTGTTGTAGATTTTTGAGCTACAACAGTCCCACCGATAAGTCAGTGAGTCTCTTGGGAAGAAGTGATTCTTCCTTGAAGCCCTTATCCAAGTGGTGGTGCATTTGGGAATAAATAAATCATCCTAGTGGTCACCAAGTAACTGGTGGAATTTGATTGATCCCATCAAGGATGTTAAGTTTATAGGCATTTATCTGTAAAAACAAGACCCTCACTAACTTTTCTTTATCCCCTTAGGATTACTTAAAGTCCAAAAACTCTAAGGATCCTTTCTGATGATGTTTTGGTGCCCTCCATACCTTCTGACACCTTTCGTTGATGCATGAGAAGAATATAGATCATGTGTTATTCATCGGATGAGTTTTTATACACTCTATATCATTCCCCTTATCTTTTACATGATCAAAACCACTTTGATCATGGATTTCTAGATTATATCAAATGGTTTTGGGATTACTTAATTTGGTATTCATTGATAATTGATATAATTGGAAACCAGATTAAGGTAATTGGAATCTCTACATCCTTTGGACCAAGACCATTGTCTTAAATAAATATTATCTTGTATATTTCAGATTGACCTACCTATAGTGTGTGGTTTCGTCTGATAATTGATCATATAATTATATAATTAGTTGAATCTAGTTTTTCTCTAGGTTTTAGAGTTTCATTAAGATTCATGTAATGAATCTATCAATAAGGATCCATCCTTAAACATTACATAATCTTGAGTTAATTCATGACTAAACATTTAAGATATTTTTAGGTTAAGAGTTTTAAGGAAATAGGCCATAACTATTACATAAAAATTCAAATATTATAAAGTAGGCAATTTTAATCACTATCAATTTTTTCACAATATAAATCTCTTTAAAATAAATCATGATTTATTTTTCTTGTTAAAAATATTAATAACATTCATGTTGACTTCTTCATTTCTCTTACCCATCCTTATGCACTATGAAAAATATTTTAAAACTTTGTATTAGAATAAAAATCATAGTAGAAGAGACATGTATTCTTGGAGAGGTGACAAAACTAGGGATTCCCATGTTGGGATCTGGTATGGTGGCATCAAGTTATCTTGGCATAGGGATTGGTGTGAAAGATCCGGTCATCCGAGGCGGTGATGTAAGGTTTACGGGTTATCATTTTCTTTCTGTTTTGTGTGATGAGAGACATGGATTCAAGTGACATTTTTGTGCCAACAGAGGAGGGTGTTGGGGTGGCTGTATGTGGCGAGACGATGTTGGATCTCTACTCATCGGTCGAGCAGCACCATTTGAAAAATCTGATGTTTCTCAGCTAGATCGGAATGAATTATGGTAGTTTGAACTAGAATTGGTTATGGGCATTGAGTAATCTCAGATGTGTAATGCTTCTAGTATGGTTGTGGTTGTGCGGGATCCCCGATGCGGTGATCTATGGAGGGAAAAATGGTTGTGTGAGGTGTCAATGGCAGGATACAGTCTGTCCTAGTGGTCATGTCTTAGGGCGGATGAATCTTGGATGATTGATTCAACGATGATGGTGGCAACATCAAATGGAATTATTGGATCTTATAAGCAATAGTTGTGAATGGTTCAGGAGGGTCCAGCGAGGAGAAGTGGTTGCTTCTAGCTATGGTGAGTAGATTCAGGTTTCCAGGTGAGCTTATATGGGGTGGCAGTGGTGGAATCATTTTCCATTTAGTTTTTATTTTATTATGTAAATTGGGACTGTGCACTTCGGTTTTCTTATAATGGGGTATGGGTCAATGGGATTTAGAGCCACTCAAATTTAATGTTGTATGCCTCTTGGCCTTCGGGCTACTAATGGGTTATACCTTAGCCCAGTCTGAAAGGGATCTATATATATTTTTCATTCACTTTCTAATAAAGGGTCTAGTCCCCAACCTGTCTCGGTAAACTCATGAAAACATTTTCAAAAAATCATACATTTTACCCATAAAACGTAATATCTTTAAAATACCTCATTAAATCATAATATTCCTAAAAATAAACTTATTAGAAATCATAAATCATAAAGGTAATTTGTGGCATCCATATCGGAATTATATTGTAGGTTTCAAAGCTATAACATTCATTGTTACTTTTAGAATATCTATCAAATTATATCCCCTAAATCTCATAGGAGAAACCCTATCATTTAACTATGTATAATTATCCAATTCATTGGAGAGGTATCACGGGATCACCCACCATTGGATTATCAGGGAACAACTCGTATACATAAGAAATACTGAAAACCCATAACATAATCATAACATATAAGAATAGCATAAGTGAAAAATAACATTTCCCCTTTGCAATCAAAAAATATCATTTCAAGATATTGACATAATCTATCCATTATTATTACCATTTTCAATAATGAAATACCTAAAAATTAAAATGGGATTTATTTTCTTTTAAAAACATTATGGTTTGTAGAGGAATCCAAATATGAAATAATGGTCCTAGTAGCAGGCAAGTCATTGTCATCATATACGTTAAAAAGAATTCATTTTTTCATTTAGTAAAATTATTTATATAAAAAGATTCATTTTGAAAACCCTTGAATGAAATTAAAATTCAAAGGGGTTGATTATACACCTTAGAAAAGAAGGTGGTGGATAACATCAAAATATGCCTCAATGAAAGGGGATTGAGACAATGTTCTTTACCTAGAGTGAAAATTATATCGTATGTTCTTTATATTCCCAAATAATAAAATTAGGTTAATTTATTCTTTATTTCTAAACAATTTCTCATTTATTATTATCTTTATATCTCTTATTTATAATGTTATAAAAATTAATTAATTATTTATGTTCACCTCAATAGTTTTGTTAATATTTGGTACTAGAGTTAAAAAATGAACTTGGAATGATGTAAATTGTCCATGTGGTCATAAGTCCATAATATCCATAATACTTTAATGGCATAATTATCGAAATTATAAATTAATTATAATTTTAAATTATAACATTAATTGTGGTTATTAAAAGTGAATAATGTTAAAACATTGGAGACTGAGGGCCAAATATACGCATGGGTAACATTGTCATTCTTCATTGATCAGTATGAAAATAGGGTAATTATAATAACTATTTAATCTTCCAAGAATTATTATATCATCATTAGTATCATATTAATAATTTAATTATACTTTTTTATATCATACACGTGATGAAGTGAATAAAACGTATCACATCGCTTTGTGGAGGTAGTAGTTCACACGTACGCATGACGAGGTTATCATTTTTATGTTCATGGATAGTAAGAACATAATTTATATAGTATTATCTTATAATGATAAATATATCATTAATATCACTTATTAACAATAATTACATTGTTTTAACATGTCATGATAGATAGTTATGGAAAATGAATTATATCAGTCTGTGAAGTTGATAGTTGACACGTACGTACGAATGATCAATTCCTTTCCTATTTAAGGGAAGTGGAGATTAATTTAGGTGATGATATTACCATAATAATATGTAATTATATTTAATATATTGGATTTATTATCTTATCAATGTTGGAGAATATTTTAAGGAAGTGGAAGATGAAATAAAATAGAAACATTTAAATAAAACCAATAGATTTCCTTTAGATTATCACCTTTCTTAACACCTTAACACCTTTAAGAAGGGTGTTATTACTAAAATAAGGCCTAATGAAATGGGGAGGGAATCTAGGAAGGGGTATGGGAAGATAATGGCCGAAACAAAAGGCTTTAGAAGTGTAAGGAATAGAGAAGATGAGTTCCTTTTTATAGGATATTGGTGGGGCACTATTAGAATTATTAAAAGTATTAAATTAATATAAATTTATTTTTTATTCCAAATGATTAAATGTTGATTTAGTTAGAATATATGATGATTATGGGTTTAAATAAATTCATTTAATAAATATTATGGAGTATTTTTATATTCATTAATCCTTATCTTTATGTTTTAACCCTTTTAACTATTAACATTTAAATAATTAATTTACTATTTGATTGTTAAAATAATTACAAAAAAATTTAAAAGATCTATTAATGATTTATTAATGAAATTTCTATACTTACATAAACAATTTTTTGTTGAATATTATATATTTTGGAATTTTATAAAATTTAAATAAATATTTTTTTAAAATATGAATTCTGTCAATTTTAATACTATTCATTAATTGACTTTTACAAAATCATAGAAACTTGATTCCTTCAAAAATAATAATAATTAAAAATATAAATAAAAAGTAAAATTCATCCATAAAATTCGTTCATTCCATAAAATATTTCCATTTATATTTATTTTAATATTACTAATATCATTCATTTGATTCATGCTTTAATAAATCTATTACTACATCATCAATTTTTCATAATTAAAATTAATTATTAATGTCTAAAAATTATAAAAACAAATTCATGGTGTAAATAATTTTATAATATTTCTTTATAATATTTATATCTAAATACATCATTTATATAATCCCAAGTTAAAATCATCTTAGTAATAGGAGATTTATTTATGATATCATTATGTTAACTTTAAATAAAATGTTATAAATGTCCCAATCATATCCATGTGGCATCCAAAAGACACAATTTCGTCCCAAATATTGTATTGGTTAAAAATAACTCATAAAATAATATTAGTACAAGTGTTAGGGTGGGTTTATATTATTATAATATTACTTTTTTCCTTTCATTATTTGATTTACATTTAATCGAGCTAAATAAAATAAAAAAGTTAATCTTCATAATAAATTAATTTGATCAGATTAGATATATTTTATTATAATTATTTAAACCATGTATGTAAAATTTTCAAAATTAAATTCATAGAAGTTACTAATATTAATTTAAAACTAGTTCCCTAGACGGATCAAGGAAAATGCATTTAATGTAAAAATGTTCATAAGTTCAAAATGTTTTTATATACAATTTCAATTTGAAATTGATTCAAATGAACTAAATTGGATTAAATGATAAAAACATAATCTAAATATACTTTAAAAAAATTAAAATTAAAATCTTATAATATAAATATTGTAGTTGTAAAATATTTTTTGATTTAAAATGCGTTATTTTTCACTATTCTTGAAAATATGAATTTTATCAGAAAAATACAAAAACAATTAACTAAAGTAAATTTTGATTTCCAAATACAAAGAAGAATATAATTTTTTCAAATAGAATTTATTAATTTATAAAAAATATATTTAAAATAGATTCTCTATCAAAAGGATGTAAAACTGCATTTTTAGAAAAAATACTCCTTTTATCTGTAAAATTGAATTTTTTCTTATATAATATCTAGAAAACACATAAGATGAATTTTAAAAATTATATTGAATCAATATTTCATTAATTTAATAAAAAATTAGTGATTTTATTATTTTATAAACAAAATTTTCCATATTTAAATAGTTTTTCATAAAAATACTTCATTTATATTCATTTGGCTTTTAGTTTCATTTCAAATTGATTTGGTAACAAATGAATCATTATATAAGGATCTGTAAACCATATTTTCATAATTTAGTTAACTCTATTCATTCCCCCCATTATAACGGCTAGGCGATAACTATAATATAATAATATTTAGATGTTCATTTAAGTTCGATATGGCGTATCATGTATACTACCAAACAATGTATTTCTTTTTAAAAACTTAGGATGTTACATTCTCCTTGTCATTTCGATATTGTATCCTTGAAATTTTGAATTCAGTATTAGTAACTATGTTTTGACTTTTTGAAATAACTTTATTGAACTCCCACATTAGAAAAAGGTTAAATAAGCCATCTACTTTAAAGGAAATAAGGGGAAATATGATGGTCACATGAGATAACAAATATTAGGTTTCCATATAGGAAAACATAGACATAGGTGACAAAAATAAATCTCAAAGACTAATAGAGAGTGACAGATAACATAATCATTGGAAATTTATCCATCACAAAACAATAAATATATGATGGGTCAAAGACCATTGAGAAAAGTAAACTCATATCATTTTTGTTTTAAGATACTTTTAATATAGTTAGGAATTTATTTAGTTAATATACTAAGAACATAAGGAAACATACTTAATTGACAAGTATAGTTTCATCCATTAATCAATTTTCCCCAATAACTCATATTTTCCCAAATGATGATTATTAAATATGATTTTTTAATGATTGAAGCACTAGAATCAGCCTCTAGATAATTACATATTAAAAAATATTAAGTATCCATTTCTCAAATCTTGAAACATTAACCCAAACCAATATAGTTAGGATAAGATAATACAATTATCCAAAAATAGTAACCCATTTGGGTGATGAAAAACTACTTTTAATCTCTAAAATTAAACTTTAAACGTAAATGAAAAGCATATAAAATTCATTGAATAATTATCATTAAAATACCTCAAAATAATCTAGACAAATATTGAAACTGAAAAATTAAAAGAATTTTTTTACAATGTCTTCCACGACAAATTTGAACATTTTTCTCCAAATAACATCCATCACTCATAATATCTATTACCAAGAATGTAATATCCAAAATCACATATTATCCATGATAGGTAAACCATTTCCATAAACTAACCAAATCTCTATAATTACATAATAAATTCATATATTGAAACATTACTCCTCAAATAAAATACCATAGTTTTCTATTTACAGTATTCCTATAATTTTCCCAAAATAGTGAATGTCATCCAAAATAGCATTTACCACTTAATCACTAAATTATTTTCCAATCCCAATATTATCAATTTAATAAAACATAGGTTCCAAAAAATCAGATTATTCATAATACATCAAATCATTTAACTAAAAATAATGAAGTCATAATAACTGGGGACTTCACGTAGGCCAATGGTAGGTGATAAAGCCATGTCCCCTTTGGTTGTGGGTTCAATTACCATAGCCTTGTCCAAGATGTGGGTTTGTTACACTTCCTACGTGTTTTCCTTTTTCTAAAACTATATAATTTCTATAACATTCCCAAAATGAAGTAAAATACTCAAAAATACCCATTACATATTTTAACCTCAATGCTTATCCAATGCCTTTCATTTTTCATCTAAAAATTTAATATCCTATAATTACCTCAAAATAAAGGATATCATAAAACCTAAAGGTTATTTAAACCTATATAATTATGTCTACAAAATAAAGGATAATTTTTCATTAAATACAATTTTTCATAAAAAACATAATGGTTTCACATACTAAAAAAATGTCTTCCAATGTAATCCCACTATTCAAATATCATTAATACTTCTAAACATTTCATCATCTATAGATCTAATATAAATCTTGAATTCCAAAAATGTAGACATCTTAATCATTTATAATTATTAATGATCCTTTAAATATGATTTTCTATCTTATTCCTTAATACTGCATTCCCAAAAAGAAGCATGAATCATTTCCTATGATTCAACAATATCAAAACATGATTCAAGAAATAATCCATAGTTTTCATATATCAATTTTAGTTTCCTCATCTTCAATTGTAATGGCATTAGGTATTACTAAACATATATTTTTATGGTCTTGAATATCCCATTCCATATATTGTACATATGACATCAATTTTCATAGTGACCACACATCCCACATTTAAAACAACTAATTGATAACTCAGAAAGAACTTCTTTCCCTTTCTAGGAGTCAAATGAATTCTTCTTTTTCCCTAAGAATGTTATTGCTTTATAACCATAACTACCACATCTATAACATCTTCTCATCACATTAAAACACTTTCCTCGATGTTACATTCCATATCCATGACACATATGTCTTTGAATATACTTACCTTTATGGTAATTATTACATGAACTTCAACAGTGATTCATTTCTCTTATATACGATGCATCTAAAAAATCACCAATGTTTAAGTGGTTAATCATTAATTTGCATAGTTGGTTTAGAATATCCCTAAGATTTCTCATTACATATCCCATTTTACTTGGTCTATTATTCATAGAACCATCCCATTTTCCTTCATGTCCGTTATTACTTTGGTGCCTACTAAAACTAGCCATTTACTAAAACCAAAAAAGGATAGTGTGAGTATATCAGTAAAATTAGCATATACTATCATATGAGTAAGATAAACACTAAGATATACTTATTCAGGTTTTCTAAAACTCATTAAAATATTCTAAAATAAATACGACTCTTTCAAATACGCCTACCACTGTGTTTATGTACAACTTGTCACTTATGCTTAAATAACACCCTAACCTCAAAAGTTATCAAAACTGACATTTGATACCGACTATAAGGACTCAACATTATATATTACATTATCTTGAGTGAATTCAAGAATTAATGTTGAGGATATTTTCAGTTTTATAGTTTTAAATAAATAATCCATAATTATTACATAACAACTCAAATATTACAATATATGAACTTCTACTCAATATAATTTGTTTTCCAAAATAAAACACATTATAATAAACCATGATTTATTTTTCATGATAAAAATATTCATAACATTCATCATGAATTATTCCATTATATTAACCATCCTTATACCATATGAAAAATATTTTAATACTTTGGATGAGCACAAAATTCTCAATATGGGATATAAAATAAGGAATGAAACTGTTAGTCCATGAATATTTTAAACACATGGAATCATTTTAACCAAATCTTACTTCTCACCCAATAATAAAAATATTTTTAACATACCTCATTAAATATTAATATTTTGAAAAATAAACTTATTAGAAATCATGAATCAAAATGGTAACTCGTGGCACCTATATCATTCTTAAATTGTAGCTTTTACAGATACATAGGGAGTAACCTTCAAGTAAATGTTTGTAATACCAATCATAGTATATTCCCCATATCTATTAAGTGAAAACAAAATATTTATATCCCTATAATTAACCAATGAGTTGGAGAGATATCACGGTCTCACACACCCTTGGATTACTATGAAACCACCCGTATACATAAGCAATACCCAATAACCATAATATAATCATAACACATAAAAAAGTATAAAGGAAAATAACATTTCCAACTTCCAATCACAAAATATCATTTCAAGATACAAATATAATAAATCCATTCTCATGAACATTTTTAATTCCAAAATAAATAAAAATGTAAATGGTATTTATTTTTATATTAAAAACTTTACAGCTAGTAGAGGAAATCAAATACTAGATAATGGACACAGCGGCGGACAAGTCATTTTCACTATATATGTTAAAAACATTCATTTTTTCATTAAGTAAAAAGATTAGTATAAAAATATTCCTTTTGAAAACCATTGAATGAAATTATAATTAGTATGGGTTTATTATAGACCTTATAAAATAACGTTGTTTATAACATCAAAATATGTCTTAATGAAAAGAGATTGAGACGATGTCCCTTACCTCGAGTCTGACTTTTCTCATACATTATTTATATTATTGAATAATAAAATTAGGCTAATTTATAATTTCTTGAAAAACTTTTTGAAGTTTATTTTTCCCTTTATATAACTTATTTATAATGTTATAACAATTACTTTACTATTTAAGTTCATGTCGGATGTTTTGTCAATATTCAACACTTGAGTTAGAAAATGATCTTGGTACGATGTAAATTTTATATGGGGTTATTATTCCATCATATCAAGAAAAATATTCATAAAATAATTATAACATTTATACATTTATAATACTTCTAAAAGAAACCATCAATTGTGGTTATGAAAAATTAACAATGTTATAATCTTGGAGATAGTAGGTCATATGTACGCATGACTAACATTTTCATTTTTCTTTGATCATTATGGAAATAAAGTAATTATTATTTTATCTTCCCATAATGATATTATAATAATTAATTTTTTATTTATAATTTAAAAAATACTTATATAGAAACATATATATAATACAATTGATGTAGAGAATAAAAACAAATCATGTCTCTTCGTGGAGGTGATAGTTCACACGTAAGCTCGAATGATATTATAATTTTTATGTGCATGGAAAGTAAGAACATAATTGTTATATTGTTATATAATAATTATTAATATGTAATTAATATCCCATATGAACATTAATTCCATATTTATAACCAGTAATGAATGACAATTATGGAAAACAAATTATATCGGTTCGTAGAGGTGATTGTTCACACGTACACATAAACTATTAATTCCTTTCCCATTTTATGGAAGTGGAGAATTATTTAGGTGATGATATTAACATAATATAATCTCATTATATTAAGGATATTTTATTTATTATCTCATCATCTTTGGAAGATATTTTAAGGAAGTGTATGAAGAAATAAAATGTAAACACTTAAATAAAAACATTAACTTTTCTTCGGACGATCACATTTATTAAGATTGTGACACCTTTAATAAGGTTCTTATTCCCAAAATAAGGCCACAATAAAGTTTGGAGTGAATATATTAAGGGTTTTTATTAGATAATGGCTGAACCAAAATGTTTTTTAAGTGTATGGAATAGAGAAGAAGAGTTCCTTTATATATGAGAGGGGAGGGGTATTCGTGGAATTTGTAAAATTATTAAATTAATATATATATATTTTCTTTTATAAATGACTACAAGTTGTTTTAGTTTCAATATAGGATGAATATGGGTCAAAATATATACATCAAGTAAAAATTATACATGTTTTGGGTATTATTTAATTCTTATATTTATATTTTTAACGCTCTTAACTTTTACTATTTTATTAAGTAATTTACAATTTGAGAGTTAAAATAATTACCATAACATATTAACTGAAAAATTAATGAGTCATTAATTAAAATTTTATACTTATATAAATAAGTTTTCATAATATTATATTTTTATAATTTTTATACAATTTAATTAAATATATTATATTTTAAAATTGGAACTATGTCAATTTTGACCTAATCCATTACAAAAGTTTTTAAAAAATCATAGAAACTTTATTCCATTGAAAAAAACAAATTTAACTTATCAATAAAATGTAAACATCACCCATAAAATCCTTGGATGGTACAAAATATTTCAATTTATATTTTTTTAATATTATTAATATCATTTATTTGATTCTTCCTTTAATAAATCTATTACTATATCATGATTATGTCATAATTAAATTTAATAATTTAATGTCTAAAAAATATATAAATTATAATGATGTATATAATATTTTTATATTTCTAATTAATATTTATAGTCTAATATATTACTTATCTAACCCCATATTAAAATTGTCTTGTTAATAAGAGACATGTTTATGACATCTTTGTTTTCTTACATTAAATAAAATGTTATTATTGTCATAATCACATCCGAGTGGCATAAAAATGTCAACATTTTAGCCCAAATATTTTATTATCTGAACATAACTCTTCCAATAATATTATTGCAAGTGTTATTGTCATTTTATATTTTTATAATATTATTTTTACCAATAATTACAAGATTTACCTTTAACTGTGGTAAAAAAAATAAAAAACATACCATTCGCCAAAAAATAATTTATCCCATTAGATATTTTTTTTAAAATAGATAAAAACCATATATGGCCATTTTTAAAATTCAATTAACATAAGTGACAAAAATTAATATTAAATTAATCCTATTGACGGACGGTGGAAACATGTTTTTAAAGTAAAAAATGTTCAAAAGTTTACAAAGTTTTTATATAAAATTTAGATTAGAAATTGATTCAAATTTCCTAAATTAGATTAAATTATAAAAAATAATATAAATATATTTTAAAACGAATTAAACGTATAATATTAAAATTCATATAAATTAGCTGAAAAGATGTTTGGAATTAAAATAAATTATTTTATACTATTCATTTAAATATGAATTTTTTTAAAAAATACCACAAATTCGAAAAAAATGTTAATTTTCATGTTCCTATTATAAACAATAATTTTATTTTGTAAATTAGAACTCCTAAAAGTGTCAAAATGTACATTTAAAATGGGTTTTCTATCATATGGTGGTAAAACTGCATTTTTAGAAAAATACTCCTTCTATTTGTAAATTTGAATTTGTTATTATATAACTTATAGAAAAAACATAATATGAATTATAAACTTTATATTTAAATAATATTTCATTAATTTAATCCAATAAGAGATATTTTAGTATTTTATAAACACATTTATTCATATTTAAATTTTTTCCCTAAAAATAAATCCTTTATATTCAATTGGTTTTTGGTTTTATTTCATGTTAATTCGGTAACCAATGAATCATTATATAAACATGTGTGAACCATATTTTAATAAGTTCGTTAACACTGTTCATTCCATCCATTCTAATGGATAATAGATAACTACCCTATAATAATATTTAGTTGTTCATCTAATCTTGATATGGCGTATCATGTACCATATCAAACAATGTATTTATTTCTAAAAAACTCAGGATGTTACACTATCCCTTGATATTAATTATTTCTCTTAATGTGGGAAGACATTATTGTATATTTTCTATGGTTTCTTGGTATGTTTATTAGTGTGTGCGTGTGTGTCTATCCCAATGGTACCTATGTTTGATTCTTGACACATGAGGTGTGTGTTTGTATCCTTTTTATACCTATTCATGATGTTTCCTCACATGTGAGTTTTTTATAGATTATGATTATTTCTTTATATGATGTGTGTTTCATCTTTCACTGATATTTGGTATCATATATACTATTCTCCATCATTTGTAGTTGATCATATAGGCCCATACTATTTTAATAATCCCCCAAGATGGATGTGTCATACATTGGACGACATGTACTTAATGAATCTCAACAAGTGTAATATTTCAAATATTTTTATGGGATTTCTTCTCAAGGGTGACATGTCAACCAAGAAAAAAATGTTTCTTATGAAATCATGTGAAATCAATTAGATCCAATTTACAAGGGCCTATTATATGTTTTTTAATTGTGTGATATTCTACAAATTATATTTGTACACTATTTACTTCCATGGAATGCACATGTATATCTTATGAAATGGTGTTATAGGCCATTGGTGGTGTCTTAACAAGTCATATACTTAAAACCAACTTGGGTATTTCGATGTTCTTATAAATTTTTTGATTAGAGGTCTAGTGAAGGGAAAGATCCATATGGTGGATGATTGAATTAGTTAGAAGGAGGATGTAAATGACTATTGATTGGAACTCAGAATTGATGTTGCAACTTTTATTTATAGATTAAACATAAATTTGATCCTTTTATCATTAATGGTTTATGTATATGACATTCTATATTGATATTACATGGATAAATATCTTTTTCTATTATTACAACTCTGATGTTTATTATTTTCATTTATTATTATTGATTAATTTTTTATTGTTTCTTTTGTTGTATTATTATGTTCACTTGGTATTGAGGGAAATTCTTCCCCATGTCGTTTCATAGGAACCCGCATCTTGTCAAAAACCACTTATGCACAGGGAGGATCACATGTGGTCGTGTGGTACCCCCATCTCGGACTCGATTAATCAGTTCAAGGTGTTATGAAATGGTGTCAGAGTACTCGATTAAATAACTTTTTAATACTCTTTCCATAATTTTGGATAGAGAAGATAGAATATTAGATGGTTGTGACTCAGTTAGGAGATCTATTTCAGTGTCTATACGTCATTGTATAATGTACCTATGATTTTCCTTATAATGGGAATTCATTCTCTCACTATTCGATATTACCATTGATTAAATTCACCATGAGTGACGCACATGATGTTGATATACTAAATTATGCATTTCAATGTTTGTTCATGCATTTAGTTAGGAAAGTAGATTCAAATGATATATAATTTTGTTTTCATTATTTAGATCTGGAATAAATAAACATCTATTGAAAATATAATATTTTATTTTGTGAAATATTTTATCATTACTTTATTTGGTCCCATTTTATTCTTTTCATGATTGTATATGTGTGGCTTTGAAAAGTGTGTTGGTACCATACTATTGAATTGGGTTTTATGTATTGTGTATGGGTTTATTCTTTATTCTTATAGGTAACCTCTTCAGTTGAACCTTGTTGTATATGATATTGTGTGACTATGAACTGTTAATGGTATTCTTGTTCTATTAATTTTTTAAGTTGTATTTTTCTAAGGATGGGTTTCCATTTCCTGAGAATCCTCCCCATACACATTTTTAGAAATTATTTTTACAACCTCTTATGAAGGTAGATGAAACCAAGAACTCTCTCTCAATTTTTCTAGTGTGTAAAGATATAGAATTGGCCCATTTGAGACTCATTTTACTAGTGTTCATTTAGGGAAGAGGATCCCATATGGGTGGGATGATAATGTTAAATTAATATTGAGAAATACAGCTCCATAACTCCCATTCTTATATGTAAATGGAGGCCCTTAGGATTCATAGGAATCGATATGGTTTATAGAGAGTGTTTTAAACTTGGTAGAGACCCAAATGGATTGGAAGGCAAATCATGAAACCATTATGATTCAACGCATAGCTAGATGATGGTGGTATTTCATGCTGTAGGCTGGTGGATAGAAAGTGACAACTTGGATGACCTTCAAGAATATATTCATTAAAGAGTTATTTACTTATGCACTAAAGGGGCACATGATCCATATTTTATTGATCCCCAACAAGGGGTGATGAAAATGTCCTCCTATTCAAATAAGATTTACAGAGATGATCTTCTTTCCTCGAATTCTATCGATAAATGATGATCTAAAGGATATAATGTTTGAGATTTTCATTCATCTTGAGATGAAACATCAAGACAGACACTTTGATATTATGGATTATTTTATAGTTCTTCATAAGGAATTGATGACTTAGAAGAGAGTTGATGGAGAAAACTCTGTAGGTATTCTTCTAGATATAAATGGTTTTAAAGGTACTTTTTATATTTCATTCTTATTTTCCTATTCCATGAATAAAAATAGAAATTCAACAGATAAATTAGAAGGTAGCAGTTGAAAATCAGAGCATATTTCTTGTTCTTTAACTCCCTACAGGGAAAATAACTCTTCTATGTTATAAAACTGTGGGATGAATCGATAATTTCTATAGGATTGTACTTATTCTCTTAATTATTTTCACATTGTGGTATGATAGGGTATCCAAATCTATTATTTGATAAGGATTCAAGGATGCATACAATGAGGGAAGACAAATGACGTCAAAAGAAGGTGCATACCCCTATGGTTATGTGAATATGGTTACTCAAGAGCCTCTAGGGAGTCATGGAGCAGTGGTTTGTAGGGAATATATGGTTGATCAAGATTTATATGATGGTGGAGGGGGAACTACCTCAGTCCGAGTTATGTTCATGATCTCTTATACTCTATCTATTTCACAGATTGACACAAGAGCATCACATTGGTTCGTATTTTATCATGTGGTTTCTGGGAAATAATTATTGGTTAAATGATGTTATCAATTTCTATCTATCGATACACTGATTGGAATAAAATTAGATCATATTAATATTATTCCATAATTTCCAATAATGGTTTCTGGATTTGATAATATTTTCCGTTTTATAATTTTAGAGAAGTCGGTTATTGATGTGACCTTGGGAATGGACTCTTTGACCAACAACCATGCACACATTGATTATAACAACCTGAAATGTTATAAATAAAATTCCCTTGTGATTTTGTTTTTTTATTATATTATATAGTTATATAAATTGCATTCAATTCTTTTTTTATATCCAATTAGATTAAAAAAACCATAAGAATCTTTATCAGTTAAAATATATATGTTAAACCGTGATCACACGATTATTATTAATATAGGGCTTCAAAAATTATAATTGACTCATACAAAGGAAGTGATTTCCTCATATAGTAGGATTATACCCTATAAATCTCATTTATCAGATCTCTATAGTGAGATAACATTTATTATATTTTCAGTCAAACAATCCTAACCCGAGATCCAACAACTAAAGCATGCGTGAAACATTTTATGGGAGAAGTTCAACCTTATCGAGATCACAACCCAAACCATTTTTGTAGAATAACCCCACGAATATATCACCATTACATAACTTACTCTTGAAGAGTATGCTGGTGTATTAAATTTTTATGTATCAAGACCCTAGAAAATATATATTGTGCATAATTTTGTAAATACTAATGAAATTATTTTTATTTTGATACTTTAAAACATGAATAATATTTTTATGGAAATATTCAATTCAATTAAAGAATTTATTTTTGATGAATTAATGTATATTTTAAATAAATACTATTTTAGTTAAATATTATTTTAAAATTATTTTTATCAAATATTTATAATCTTATACATTTTATGAAGTCTATTGTAATGTTTTATTAGGGTTTATAAACTTTCATATCTAGAAACTAGTAATTTTGAAAAAATATTGGGTTTTTTAAAGTAAAAACGAACATATATAGAAAATTATTTAGATTAAATGAGTATTATTTTTGTAATAAAAACATTTAAATTATCCAATGGTGAATTTCTCATTATTTTCTAAGATAGTAGAATTTTTGGGTAAAAATTAAACACTATATAAATGTAGTGAGTTTCAGGACATCATAATGTCAAAAAATTCATGTAATAAATACTATAATGGGTATCATCATCCAAGAATATGTTTTGGCCTTAAAATAATGATATTTTATATTTATTTGATAAATTTTATAAATCCTTTTTAAATCCTCAAAAACATTTAATATATATTATGAATTTACATTCATTTATTTAAACGTGTGACTGTCCTCCATATAATAATGGGTGATATATTAATAATTTTGATCCTTTTGGTAATAAAATATTTAAAAACACTCCAATTTGGAAAAACCCATTGGAAAAAACAATGCTAAGGTTTGTGGTTTCAAATATTTTTTTATATAGAGACCAAAACCAATGGTTTTGAAATAATACAGATTTCCCCTCTCATTTCCCATATAAACATACCTAATATCTCATTTATCTTCAAACAAAATCATTTTAGCACATCCTAAATCTAGCATCATATCTCAATATTCCTCTTAGGTTCATCCAAACTATCAAGAACCCCCTTTCATGATTTTGGTGTTATACTCTTCAGGTACAAGATATTCTTTTCTCACTTTTATTCAAGAATTTCCTCTATTTTATGTCCATTAATTTTTAATTCCTATGGATGGGGTATGTTTTAGAGATTCCCCTATAAAAATCTTATGATGTATGAATGATGAGATACCCCTTTATATCTTATTAAGTCATCCAAAGTACACCTATTACCATGCCAAAATTTCATAACAGTACTTCCATACTCTTCTTTAATCAAGTTTCATTATTATCATATTCCCTCTATTTACATTTCCTAATGATGGTATATGTATTTCAGTGACCCTATTACTTCCCATTTGATGTCTAAATGATGGGAGACCCTTTTTTCTCATCAACCCATTTTATGAATTTTTATGTGACACCAGTAGGCTGCCAATATTTCACCACAATTTTTCATTCCAAATCAATTATGTAGTGAAAAACACACCTATTTCCTCTAAAGGTTATTAATATTAATACACCTATAAATATTTGACTTTGGACTTCCATGTATTTATTCCACACTCCATGACCATGGAATAAAACATGAGGATGAATGAATCTATGTTGTAGGATCTATCTGGCACACTTGAGCATGTGATTGAAATGAAAGTAATGGGTGTGCCTATAGTTATATATCAGTCCAATGAATTGGGTAATTTTTAGTATCATGATATATCATGTTGGGATAAAGAGTAAACTTGTTTCCTTTATGGGACATTGTCCATTATGATTTCTTCGCAGTTATCCTTGGACTATGATCTAGTGTTTTAAGTTATTTCCCAATTTCCCACGTTATTTTTATGTTATCATGGTTTATCATGTCTTATCGTTCATGTTTATGATTCATACACTTATTATACCCCCTAATATGCCTATTTTCTATCATTTTTTATCTCATTCCTTGTTTATTCCCTTATTGGGATTTATAGATCACCCCTTTATTATGTATTTCTTCATGTTATCAAAGGAAGTTTTAGTTATGGGAATGTTAAATAAGTTTTCAATGAAGATGTTGTATCCCATGTTTTATATTTTAATGTAATGTAACTAAATACCAAATTCACTAGAATTCTCTATCTTTTGGGTTTAATTAAGTGTAATTTTATGTAACAAATCATGTGTTAATGTTTAATAAAGTTATGTTTTGTTATAGTTGGTATCAGAGGAAATGTTTAGTTATTTTTGGAGTTAGGATTATAAAACTCTATTAAATTCCACAGTGATAAGAATAAGTATATGAAAATACCCCAATTTTATTTAAGTATATATTATGTGTTTTATCAAGAAAATACATCCCAATCTGGAAACTATATGTTGACGTAGTTCTGGAGAGGTTGTACCTATGTTTAACAACTCTGAAAATGTGTCCCGAGCCTTAATTGGGGTAACTTGATACCTGAAAATAGACCTTACTACACATCTGGTTTGATAGTCATGTGGGATATGCATTGGTAAATTCATAATCTCATTACGAACCATTATTGTGGGAGTAAAAAATATCCATAAGAGTATCTGTTATAAAATAGATCATGGATAACATAGACTGAATCCTAGAAATATATAAGTGCAGTAAATACATGTAAGTTCTGCATTATCCATTTAATGTCATTGAATTCCCATTTATGTTTTTAAAAGATTAAATATAATTATCCTTAATCATCCTTTTATTCTGTCCAATGTATTGAAATAGGAGGAATTAGGTAAATAATCAATGTGAAGAGCAATGTGATGACCTTCTCAACATGATGCCTAACTTAATGGGAGCATAAATCAAAAAATTCATGATGATAATCTTATAGTTGACTCTAGTTTTGAATAGAAACTATGATCAGGAGGAGCATCAAAAACCCAATAATATAGAATTTTACAATCGAATTATTTATGTGGGAAAGGCCTCTGAATTTTAATGGTTCATTTGATCCCTTAATTATAGAACATTGTATTAAATCCATTGAAAATATTATATCCATATATCAATGTTATGAGAAAGATATGGTTTTGATACCTGTTTATCTTATGGAAGGTGAAGCTAATTAGGGGTGTACATTGATCAAAAATAAAAATTTTGAGGAATAGATGAAAGCAATGTGGTGGAATAATTTATGGAAATTGTTTTTAGATAAATCGTCTCCTCACACTATCCATATTAAAATGTAAATGGATTTACTTGCCCTAAATAAAAAAGATGATGATTCTATCAGGGTGTACAAGGAAAAATACACAGGACATGCACGATACACCTATGGCTTTGTCTTTACCCATGAGTACAAGGTTCACCTCTTTGTTTGTGGATTAAAACCTAGTCTATAAAAATCCCTAGTGATCCAAGTCTTTGATTTCTATTAGGAAATATTATTGTGTGCCCTCAAAGTTGAAATTGAAGTTGATGAATCTCAAGGGTATAATGTCGATATGAAGTGAAAAGTGGAGTCTAATTTAGGGGTTTTGATAGAGAGATGTAATGGTTTCATGAAATTCCAACACCCCACTTATCAAAGGTGAAGAAAGAGGCAACCAATAAATTTCCTAAAGGGGATGAGGAAATGATTTAGCCATGGTAAGGAAGAGAACATAGCCAACAATAACTGAAACAAGAAATCCATTTCTGCAATGGAGAAATAGAATGATCCAGTCAACCCTCACTGTGGTGTTCATTGATACAAATGTAAGGAAATAGATAAATTTTCAAACAAATGCACTAATCCAAGGGTTTTAGAAGATAACAAACAACCTCCAAGGAAGTAAGTGAGAGATTTTCCCATCACAAACACCAAGGTATATCCTGAAAATAAAGTGGAGACAATTATATTAGTAATTGATTCATGAAAATGATAACCTACTTTTTTCTATTTATATGCATTCATTTATATCATGAATGTTTATTATAACTATCCAAACACAAACAAAAATCTTGGAAGTGTTGATGTCAGTAAAAATAATGAATGGGGAAATTATTTCATCCTAGGTATATAACTCCTCCCTTTTAAATTTTTGTGTGTTTTATTTCTTATAAAATATTGTTATACTCTCTTTGGTGGAATTTGATACAATTTTGGTCATGGTTTGGGTATCCCTATATAGATCCAACATAAATTTCCACAAGAAGTAAACCACTCTCTGTACTGTCAATTGACCTCGGATTCTATATAAATTCAAAGAGAATGATGTATCCTCTTTAACACCATCATATCAATCATGTATAATATTTCCCGATGAGAAATAATATCTAGATAAAATGATTTGGTCTAAGGAAATGATTATCCTTGAAGAAATTCCCATTGTGATAGAATACGTTGATGTGTTTCCTAAGGAATAGTCCGGTCTTCCTCCTACACAAGAGGTTGATTTTTAAATTGATATTATACCTAGAGAATTACCATTATCCAATACTACATATATAATTACTATTGTGGAACATGAGGAGTTTAATAATAAACTAAAGGAGAATATAGATAAAGGGTTCATATGCCCAAGTGCTTCACTATAGTGTGGACCAGTCCTCTTCATTAAGAAGAAGGATTAGTCAATGTGCCTTTTCATTGATTATCATGACCTTAATAAGATCATGATAATGATTAAGTATCATTTCCATCAAGTTGATGACTTGTTTGATCAACAACATTGAGAACAATAGTTCTCCAAGGTTGATCTTTAGTCGGGATATTATCTAGTAAAAGTGAAGAAGGAATATTTCCCCCAAAACCACTTTTCAAACATGGTATGGGCACTATAAGTTCAAAGTGATGCCTTTCAGACTCACTAATTCCCTATAAATCATTATGGACTTTATTAATAGATTCTTAATATATTACCTTGATTAATTTTTGTATGTCTTTATAGATGATATTCTAATATACTCTAAAATAAAGGAGGAGTATGGGGATGATTTGTGTACTATAATTAATACCTTCTGAAAGGAGAATATTTTTTCCAAGTATATCAAATGTGAGTTTTGGTTGAATGAAGAATCATTATTGAGAAATATCATTATAAGAAAATTTATATCTTTAGACCCATAAATGAAAGAAGAAATGGTAGGATGGTCATGGCCAACATCTGTGATAGATATCTATAGTTTCCTTTGGTTAGTTGGGTTTTATCACCAATTTCGGAGACATTTCTATTGATTTTCAAACCCTTTTACGAGGATAACTCGGTTGGGGATAAATTTTTCATTGAATGATGAATGTGAAGAGAGATTCACTGAGTAAAAAATAATTCTAATAACATCCCATGTGCTTATGCTACTCGGAGGACATTTAATGGTATTCATTGATGCTTCTAAAGGGGATTAGGTTGTGTGTTGATTTAAAATGACAATGTGATAGACTATGCTTCAAGGAAATTGATAATTCATGAATAGAACTACCCAAATCATGATCTGGAGTTGGCTATAGTGATTGTATCTATGAAAATTAAGTGGAATTATATATTTGGGGAGAATTATGAAATATATACAGATCAAAAAAAGCCCGAAGTATTTATTTAACAAAAATAGTTGAATATGCACCAAGGAAGATGGTTTGAGATGATCAAAGTCTATGATTGCTTAATCCATTACTATCCTATGAAAGAAAAAAAGTGTTAGACACTCAAAAGACAATGAATCCATAAATTATAGCATTGATGAAAATTTAGAGAGATTAAATCATATATGATTTGTAAAGGATTTAAATGGTAATCATAAAGAAAGAAATATCATCAATAATTTCACAAATGATTGCCCAACTGCCTCTTCTTGAGAGTTTAAAGGATGCTCAAATTATTTATGTGGGAATTCAGAGGAAAGTGTAAGCTATAAAGAAAGTTAAATCCTCATAGTTCAAGGTTAATAATGAAGGTTTTGTCAAATTTGAGACATGAATATGTGTACCATAAAATACTAAGTTAAACAATGAGTTTTTCAATGATACACATAGTTGAACCATTTTTATCCACCCAGGAAGAATAAATATGTATCAAGATATCCAAAACACTATTTGTGGGACAATATGAAGAAGGATTTAATGGAATATAAAACAATACATCTTATTTTTATGCAAGTGAAAGAAGAAAAGAAAATATCTAAGGGGATGATAAAACCATTACCCATACCAAAATAGAAATTGGAAAACATCACAGTGGGATTTTTCACTGATCTTCCAAAGACATCAAGAGGGAATAAATTTATATTGGTTTTGGTGGATCATCTTCCAAAAAAAATTACACTTCATTGTGATACGAGAGGAATTATCACTATATCTACTTGAATGGAAATATATTAGGGATGTTTTCATGATACATGGAGTACCACTATTGATTGTATCTGATCGAGATCCAATATTCACCTCCATGTTTTGGAAAATACATCATCATTATCTAAACACTGATTTTAACTTCATCATGAAGTATCACCTTCAAAATGATCTCCAATCAATGTGAGCTATCAAGACAATTTAGAACATATTTAGAGGATGGTAAACTAACTTCAATGGAGGATTAGATAAACATATTCCTCTGGTCAAAATCTCTTATAACTGTAGCTTCCACTCATTCATACAAACAGCTCCCTATGAAGCCCTTTATGGGAAGAGGTGCAACAAACCTACATTCAGGGATGAAGTTGGAGAACAAAAACTACTAGGTCCTAAAATGGTCAAGGAAATGGTGGGAAGGATAAGACTATTCGGTAACACATCAAAGTTTCTTAGAGTTGACATAGGAGCTATGCTAGAAGTTATTGACGAGACATAGATTTTGATGTTGGAGAGATGGTATTCTTTTGCATATCTCCATGGAAAATGTAATGATATTTTGGATGAAGGGAAATAATAGAACACTATACATTTACCTCTTTGAGATCCTTGATCACATCATTGATTTGACCTATCTATGTACACTCCCACATAACATTTCTCTAGATCATGATGTATTTCCTGTATCACCCTTGAGAATGTACATATCTAACCTCTCAAATGTACTCATTCTAGAGGTGGTACCATTGGAGAATGATCATTTCTATGAGGAGAAGTTGGTGAAAATCATAGATCTTAGAGAAAACATTCTATGAAAAAAGGCAACACGCCTTATCAAAGTGATGTGGAGAACCCATATGTTTGAAGAAGAAATATGGGAATCAGATGAAGTAATAAAACATAATTACCTTAACTAATTTTAAGTTGGGGAAATGAAAATTTCAAGGGTTAAATTTATCAATGGGGAAAGTTTTAATGTCCTAAACTGTTATAAATAAAATTACATTATGATTTAATTTTTTTAATATTTAATTTGTTTATAGAAAACACATGAACTTATTTTGATATATAAAATTTGATTCAAAAGTCTTTTAAGAATATTTACCATTGATCATATAACCAATAAACAATGATCAAATTATTAGCATAAATATGGGGCATTAACAAATCTAATTAACTCAAACAAAGTCAGTGATTGACTCATCTAGTAGGATTGTACCCTATGAATCTTAATTATCGGATCTTCCAAGGTAGATAAAATTTATAGTATTTCCCTCGATAAATCCCAAGTTTAGATCCAAAATCTAAAGCATGAGAGAAACCGTTTACGAGAGAAGTTCGACCCCATTGAGATAATGGACCAAACCATGTTTTCCAAATGAAACCATGAAAGTCTCAATGTTATACGCCATACTCTTAGTGCATATTCTGGTGAATTGAAGGGATATGTATCAAGACCCTATAAAATATATTATGTACATTATTTTGTAAAGAATAATGAATAAATTTTTATTTTGATACTATTAAACATGAATAGTATTTAGGGTAATATTCAATTCAATTAAGGAATCTATGTTGATGGATTAATGTATTTTTGAAATAAATAATATTTTAATTAAATATTATTATTTAATTATTTATATTAAATATAAATAATCATATAATTTTTGTGAAGTCATATGTAATGTTTTATTAGGGTTAAAAAACATTTATTTCCATAAACTTTTCGTTTTACATAACTGTCGGTTATTATTTTTATTAAAGTGAAAATGCACATATTAAAAAAATTATTTAGATAAAAAGATTATAATTTTGGGAATCATAACATCAAAATTATCTAATGGTGAAATTTTCATAATTTTCTGAGGTAATCGAATTTTCAGATAATAACTAAATACTATATAAATTGACAGTGTGTTTTATGACATCCTAATGACCTAGAAATGGTGTAATAAATACAATAATTAGTATAGTTGAAAAAATATATTTCTTCCTTTTAAATAATTACATTTTAAGTTCATTTGATTAATTTTATAAATACTTTATGACTCCTCCAAAACATATAATATATTTTATGATTTTAAATTCATTTCGTTAAATTTGTGACCCACCGCCACATAAGAAATGGTAATATTTTAATATGTATGGTCCTTTTCTTAATAATTTTTTTTAAAAAAACTACCATTTGGTAGAAACTATGGGAAAAACTTGTTTTGGTTTGTGGTTTTTTATATTTTATTACAAAAGAGTCCAATCCCTGTCTTTTTGAAATATTAAATAATTACCCTCTCATTTCGTATATAAACCCTTGAAATATCCAATTTATATTCCCTAAAAACATGTAGAGAACATTAATACTATACCCTAATATCTCTGATATTCTCCAAATGCACCTCCAATATCTCAAGAATCCCTTTTCAAGATTTCAGTGTCACACTCTTAATGTCAAGGATCTTCTCTTTCTCACTTTTATTCACAAAGATCCACTACTTTTTTGCCTATTATTTTTAATTCCTATGGATGAGGTGTGTTTTATAACCTCCACCATTATTACCTTATGATTTTTTAATGATTTGATACACCTTTATCTCTCATTAATCAATCCCAAGTACACCTGTCACCATGCTGAAATTTTGTAAGAGTACGTCCTTACACTTCTTTAATAAAGTTTTTTTTATCCTATGACTTTTATTTCCAGTTACTAATGATGAGATATGTCTTTCTGTGACCCTATTACATCCCATTTTATTTCCAAATGATTTGATTCTATTTTTTATCATCAACCCATTTTTATGAATTTTTAAGCAGTGTCATTAGGCTATTGAAATTTCACAGGGACATTCCATTCCAAAGAAATTGTGTGGTGAATTCCAAACCCATTTACTATCAAAGGTGTTAAAATTTATATAGTTATACCTATATAATTTGGGAATTAAATGTATGTATTTCAACTCCATTATCATGGAATAGAAAATTATGATGAATGAATCCATGTTGTATGATCTATGTGGGAAACATAAGCAAGAGATTGAAATGAATGTGATGGGTGTGGCAGAAATATTATAGTACATCAATGTATTTTTAAATGTTCAATATCACGATACATCGTTTTTGGATAGGGATTGAACAAGATTCATTTATGGTACTTTTTTATATTATGATGTCATGGAAGTTATCCATAAACTATGATGAAGTGTTTTATGTTATTGAACATTTTCCATTTTACCTCTATGTTATCATGCTATATCAGGTCTTATCATTTTTGTTTATGGTTACTACTCTTTTAATTCCCCTTGATAAACTTATTTTATAACATGTTTTACCTTATTACATTTTTATTCTCTTACTGGGTTTCATAACTCACCCCTTTCTTTTGTATTTCTTCAGGTCCTCTGTTGAATTTTCAAGAGCAACCATGTTAAATACATTTTCAATAAAGATGTGGTATCCAATGTTTTAAGTTGTAATGTAATGTACCTAATTCCAAAAATATAGTATACTTATTGATCTTCTGGGTTGAATTTAGTCTAATATTATGTAATAAATCATGTGTTAATGTGTAATAAAGAGAAGTGTTTTTATATTTATTGTTATTAGAGACGAGTAACCATTTTATTTTTAATGGGGATTTATTCATTCACTACTACAAAAAACGGGCAAGGGAAGTGATAGCCTATTATCAGCGCTAAAAAAATCGCTGATAAAGGGGGGACATTATTAGTGCTAAAAAAAGTGCTGATAATGAGGCACTTTTAATAGAGCTAAAAAAAGAGATGTTAAAAGTGACCCTTTATCAGTGCTTTTTTTAGCGCTGATAAAGGGGACCCCTTTATCAGTGCTTCTTTTAGTAGCGCTGATAATGGGGGGATTTATCAGCGCTTTTTTCCTACCACTAATTAATTTTATGCTTAAAAAATTCATGAAAAATAAAATACTGTTATATAAGTATATTTATATTGATATAAATATAATATATATTTTTTAAATATGTTTTAGATAAGTATAAATAACTATTGCATTTAATATATAAAAAATTTAGTGAATTTGGATTTAAAATATTTTTTAAAAAATTATTAATTAATAATTTTTTAATTATTATTGATTAAAAATCATTTAATATCAATTTAAAGACATAAAGAATCAAAAAAATTAATAAAAGAACTAAAATAAGTTGAAAATGTAACTCAAACTTCAAACGGACATAACTTTTGATCCGGGTGTCCGTTTGAGCTCTAAATCATATCAACTCAAAGCCTGTGACAATATCTATGCACTAGTGACCCAAGTGAAGATTTTCCCAAAATATTCTATGCCCAAAAAGGCCTAGAAGGCCTCCAAAACTGAGGTTTTAGTCGGGATACTCTGATTTGTCAACATTCAAACATGTATAACTTATGATCTAGATGTCTGTTAGTACTGTACCACATATCATATCGAATATTGTTTTATTTTCTTAGATTTGACTTGTTTTAGAGTTGAAATGTTCTTTTGGATTATAAGTTATGGTCATTTTAACATTCTATGTCTTTTCAAATACACACATATATGTATTTATTTGTAAATATATATGTGTATTTGTGTGTGCGTGTCTGCGTGTGTGTGTGTTGTATATATGTATGTATGTATGTATTTATTTATTTATAAATAGACTTAAAAAACATATTTCATAAATGTATTTAAAATTAATCTTATAAGTATATATTAATATACAAATAAATATACAGATATAAAATTATAACTAAATATATATATATAAATAAATATATATATATATTAATATACAAATGAATATATATTTATACTAATATATGAATAAATATATTTATATTAATATAAATATATATTAATATATGAATAAATATAACTATATATATATATATCATTAAATAGAGAAAAAAATGAAATGGCTTACTGGTAAATATGCAGCAGCGAAAGGGGGGAGGTCATGGGTTCGAGTTTAGGTGGAAGCAAAGGGGTGCACGCTTGTGGGGATGCGTGGGAAGGGCAACATGTGGGAGAGTGTAATGGGGGCCCACCTAGTGTTGTTAAAGGGGCGGTCAAGCACTGTTAAAAGATCCCCCCTGCATTATATAATTAATTTTATTATATATTTTTTTACTTTTATCAGCGTTGATAAAATGGGCCTTTATCAGCACTTTTCAGAGCACTGATAAAAGGGACCCCCATTTATCCTCGCCTCAATTAAGAATGTTTTTTTAGCATAGTTAATCAACTTTTCTAGCACTGATAAAGTATATATTTGTAGTAGTGATTCTATTAGGGGATTAAGATGTTGAGGCTAGTATAGTGGGACCAAAACCACATCAAAGAGAATTTTTTTCATCACAGGTGGGGAGTATGATCCTTGAATTGAATGAGGTGATGACTCCCTCCTCTTTCCCCTAGTGGTATACCTATACAGAGATGTCTTTCAAGAGGATTTATTAGGGTTACCTACACACATAAGAGTTGAGTTTTAGATTGATCTGGTATCCAGTGCATGATACATTCAATTACACCATACCATATATCACCATATGAGTTAAAATAACTCAAGTTGTAGCTATATGATCATGACTATAAAGGCTTTAACATACCAAATAGTGCCCCTTATGGTCTTTGATATTGTTTTCCAAGAATCAAAACATCAGTATTCAGGTTGTTTTAGACTATCAAAAGATGAATCACCCTACGATGAAGAGAATATACCAATTTCCAAGAATATACGACTTGTTTGACCAATTAAGAAGATACCAATGGTTTTATAAGAATAATCTAGGTTCTTTCTTACACCATTTTTTGGGAATATAGGAAGACATCTCAAAAATAATTTTTATAAGTAATTATGGGTTATACGAGTATATCATTATACATTTTAGGCTGAATAATTCTATGATTGTGTTCATAGTCCTCCTAAACAATATTTTCAACTCGCATCTGGAAACTACATCATCGTGTTCATTGATGTCTTAGTTATATTCATAGACATCATAATCACATGTCAGTCACCTAGATATCATATGGAGAATGGTTTTTGAACATCCACTTTACATAAAGTACTCAAAGTGAAAATTTTAGATATAGGAGGCTTTATTTCGTGGGCTTGTGGTTTCTCAAGTAGGAATATTAGTTGATAAAAATAATATTGGCGCGGTCATGTTTTTGTAAGGAATGATGAATGTAATCAAGATATAAAATTTTCTTGGGTTATTTGGGTACTAAAAGAGATTCATTTAGGACTTTTCTCCCCATTAAGTGCTCATGGACTTGATTATTAATAAGGGAGTAAAGTTTTAATGGATAATTAAGTGCGATGAATAATTATTAAGGATGAATAAAAGGTTGATGTGAGATCCAATATTGATTCTTCTTTAGCTATGAGTTATCTATACAATAAATATTCTGATATAGGGTGACAAGGAAGTCTGTTATGATTCAGGTTAGTTGTGACCCTATGATCTGAACTACACTACTCATGACTTGGAGTTAGAAGATATAGTTTATGTGATGATGTTTTTGTGGAACTATCTCTTGGGTGAGATGTTATATATGTATACAACACATAACATCCAATGGTATATATTATCCCAGCGTGCATTGAATATTCACCAGATGTGTTGAGTAGAGTACTTGCAGACATTCGACTTCAAGATGGAGTATACTTCTGGGAAAGGAAATGTAGTTTATGATGCATTGAAAAGGAAGATACAAGAAGTTGGAGAATGATTGTCAAAATATGTATGGAAGCTCATGGGAATGTTGGAATAATAGAAGATGGTCATAGATTAGAATTTATGGTAGTGGTTTATGAACCCATCATGATCACAATATAATTGGTATATTGACGGAAGGCCCATTATGAGTTGGATCTAGAGTTCGGGGTGATAGATTAGAGGTTTGATGCAAGTGTTTATATTTCAGGTTGGGCTTTAGGCAGACAAAGAGGGTGTCTGGTTCATGATAGGTTGATTGTTCCATATTCCATGAGAGAGTATCTGATGAGATAATCTCAAGATTCATAGTGGGAAGTGCACTTGGGGGCAACCAAGATGTATCATAATGTCATGTGGTAGTTTTGGTGGCCTTAAATAAAGAGATATATTGTATTCCTTTTCTTCCATTGTCTATCATTCCAGTGAATCGAGGCTAAGAAATAGAGACCTGAAGTGTTACTCTAACCACTTCCAATGAATCTATGAAAGTATGATGTGTTTCCACTAACTTCTTGAAGGGATTTACTAGGACCATGAGTGGTTAATACATCACATTGGTGGTATTAAATTTGTTTAATAAGGTGGATCACTTCATACCAATCAAAGATATGAATTCAATGGATGAGCTAGGTAGTCTCTATATTCGAAAGATCATGCAGCTTCAAAAAGTGCCTTCAAACATGGTATCTGATAGAGATTCATGGTTTAGCTCAAAGTTTTGGAAAGGGTTGAATAAGGTAATGGGAAAATAGTTGAATATGAGTATGAACTTTAATCCTCATACCAATGGAGAATGAGATAGAACAATCCAAACATTAGAGGATATGATTTGATCATGTATTCATGATTTTGGAGGAGCATGGGATGATCACTTGTCTCTGTAAGATTTCATCAATAATAACAGCTTAAATTCCTTGATTTTGATGTATACATTGGAGTATCAATATGGGTGGCCTTGTTACTTACCTATCTTATTTCATGAAGTGGGAGAGTCCTCAGTTTTTGGGATGGGTATGGTATAATAGATCACAGAATGGGTATACCTGATTCCAAAATGGATGGTTACATTATAAAAAAATTAATTGGTCATATGTTTTCAATAAGAGATAACCCTTGGAGTATGCTAAAGGCAATAAGGTCTTCCTGAGGGTTCCCCCATAATTAAGGCATATGCATTTGAGGGGGTAAGGAAAGTTGAAACCATGGTATGTTGGCCCATTTGAGATCAATTAATTCACTAGAAAAGTATAATATTTTATGAATAATACTCTATGGTATAAGAGTATGTACAATGTTCTCCACACGTCATAGCTTCGGATGTACGAGCCCAGTCCTATGCTTGTTCTTGACTGTAAGAATGTTGTGCTAGATCCATATGATTATATATGGGATTACCTATTCATATTGTTAACCAATGAAAAAAGTAATTGTGAGGGGAAAATGTTCCATTTTTCTGGTTTAGTACCATTATGTATTTATTCAGAAGAGTGCAAGGGAGTGATTGTCTTACATTCAAGAGAAATGGCCCAAACTATTTGGGTAGACCACTAAAGATACATCTCAAGGATGAGAAGTTATAAGAGTGGGAGAAAATTGACACCCACATTTCAGGTAGGGCTATATTTTTAATTTTTACATAGATTTTTGAGAATATTTTTAGGAGTTTATAACAGGGTTATAGGTGTTCTAATTGTAGAACTAGGATTTGGATGGGCTGGGGTACTTGTTGTAGCTTTTAGATCTATAGAAATCCAATCGACCCATAGAAGGGAACCCACCAACTCTTTGGTGGGAAGCTACCATATTTTTGGTAAGGATTATGTGTAGAAGTTATTTGGACTAAAATTCACTAGTCATTTGGTGGTAATTTTAGGCAGAATTAAATCTCCTAATCAACCATTGGGTAACCATTAGAGGAAACTGTCAAGACGAGGGAATTAGTTGAAGCCCATAAAGGATCCCAAATTTATAATATTTATTTAAAAACATGACCCATCATTATTTTATTTATCATTGTAGGCCCCATTTGATAATTAGAACCCCAGGGATCCTCTCCAACATTTTTTTGGGTGCTCTCCATCCATTTTAAAACCTCCATTCGACACCCGAGCAATGGAATGATCTCGTGTTCTTCATCTGATGAGTTATTTTTCTCTCTACACCATTTCCCTTCTCTTATCCTCAATCAAAACCGATTAGATACATAATTCCTTGATTATATATAATATGTATGGAATGTTTTAAAAAGGGATTCATTAATCTTTGATAGAGTCAACACCGGTATTGATGGAATATTCATTGGTACAACCTTTGAACCAAGATTATTGTTAGTATTGGATCTTCTTAGGTATGTTTGGCCCTGACCTACCTTTAGTGTTTTTTCTACAGATCCTTTATCCGATGAATCTAAATTTCTCGCAATCAATCTTTACTCTATTTTTAGAGGTTTTTTGGACTCAAATGGCAGACCCAACCCTTGATTTTTATTATTTCACTTAAGGTTGGTCGCCCTTGACATTAGAACATGTTATTGTTGGGTTTTTGGCATGTTTGTTGGAATATGTTTATAGCCTAGTAAGACTTATCTTTGATACTTTATCTCATAAGGTTTGTGTGTGTGTCGCCTTTTTAGACCTATTATTGATGTTTTCTCACAATTGGATTGTTATGGATTATGATTATTTCTTATTGCAATATCATTTTGATCCATCATTAGTTTCTTAAATTTTATTTAATGTTCTCTATCATCCATAGTTGAGAATTTAGGTCATCCAATTTAGAAAATCCACCAAGAGTTACGTGTTATATATTGGTCAACATTTACATGATCTATCCCAACTAGCGGGATGCATCACACCTTTTTCAAGAATATATTCTTGAGGGGTATGTATTAGGAGGATAATGAATGTTTCTTCTATCACAGTTCTGAAGCTGGATGAGCCAATAATCAAGGACTTAGTATATATTTTTTACTTGTGTGATATATTTATGATTATAACTATACACTATTTATGTTATTGGGATTAAATTTTATGTCTTATGTATCAGTGTTAAGGGTTGTTGTTGGTGTCCTGGTCATTCTTGTACTCACACCCTTCTCAATAATTTTAGAGAACTTGTATATTTCTTGAATAAGGATATGTTAAAGGTTAATTAAACAAAGGTGGATGGTTGAGCTAATTAGCAGGAGAAAATAGATGATATTGGATGAAACTCATATGGAGTATTTCTACTTTTATTTAAGGCTTTCTCGTAAATGGAATGTAACACCCCAATATTTTATGAGTTAGATTATTTTTTGTTTCTTTGATGTCATGAGTTTTACGCTACACCCATATTATCCTTCTCTATACACAACACCATATTATCTTGCAGTATACAGAACACTATACTTGGCTTCTTTTACACAAAATTTCAGGTTCTCTTGATAAAACTCATTTCACGCAGCACTAAGTATAGATTTTGTTCAATGTATAAAAGAACTATGTTCAGATTATGTTATACAGAACACCAAAATAAGTTTTCACTAAATTGAACACACTGACTTGTCTTTAATTACACGTAAGAGTGACCTTCCTCGATATCTTTCATTGTACGTAATATCGAGCTTCACTAAACAATGATCTATTATTAAAGTATTATTATTTAATGGGATATAAAATAGACGTTATGAATTTTATTAACCATATTTTCTATTTTATATAACATTAAAATTGATCTTATGTATTTTCTTTACATGATATAATAACAATTTCAATTCTGTGGAAAAAATATTTGTTTTTCAAAAAATGCAGTTTTACCACCTGACACTAGAAAATCCATTTTAAATCTAGTTTTTTGTAATTTCATAAGTCATAGTTGAAATAATAAAAATATTAATTAGAATAGGGACATCAAAATTTACTTTGGTTGAATTTTTTTGGATTTTTCTGATAAAATTGAAATTTTAATGAATAGTCAAAAATACTGTATTTTAATTCAAAACTGCATTTTCATGTAATATATTTATATAAATAGAGTGTAATTTTAATTTGTTTAAATGTATAATTGGATTAAGATTTTATAATTTAATCTAATTTTTGAAATTGGAAGTAATTTTATATTGAAATTGGACATAAACGCATGTCAATCTTTTGGTAGTTTTTACTTCGTAAAAATCATATTTTTTGTTTTGACAATGGGAAATAATTTAAAATTAATTTCTTCCAATTATGTGTTTTGAATTTTTAAAAATGGATTCCATATTTGGAATCATGAGGTCTAATTTTTTTAAACAGGTACCATTCATTTTTTAAAATTATTAATAGAAACTTTAGTAATTATTTTTATTTACCATGGTTAAAGGTTAAATTAGGTAAATAAGGGTAACATATAATAAAAAGATACACTAAAACGTGTCCAATTTCTATTTTTATGAGATATAGAAGACCATGAGAATCATTGAGTCTATTTGAAGTCCCCATGGAGCACCTTGGGTGTGATATTGACCTTTTATAATGTTTAATTTAAAGAAAAAGGAAATATAGCATAAAAATGTATCGTTTACTAAAACATTTTTAATATATGGTTATATAACTGATTAATTTGACTATATATATTAATTATAAAGATAAAAATATTTGCCACATCATGGTATTTTATTTATAATATTTATACATTAAATAAATAAATTTATTTATGAAAATATTAGGAAGCATTGATTGCCTTATTAATGAATGATTCAAATAAATGATATTATAAATAATAAAATAAATATAATTTGAAAATTTTTATTCCATAAACTAATTTTATGAATGAATATGACATTTTATATTTAAGTTAATTCTTTTGTTTCAGAGTAATCAAGTCGTTATGACTTTAAAAAAATCAATTACAAAATAGTGTGAAAATTGACATAAATGAGTTTTTTAAACAAATACAATTTTATTAAATGATATAATAGTCCTAAAAATAATACTCATCCAGATAACTTATATAATTTCAAAATTTCATTAATTATCCACTTTTGGTTCTCTTGTAATTTTATAGTAACTATAGTAACCATATATTAGGAAAATACAAGAAGGCTTGGTAAGAGTTAATGTTTTTAACTAAGGGTTAATGGTAAAATATAAGAATAAATTTGTAATATAACTTGTCTAAAACCTATTTTTTTGGAGTATTTAGACACATTATCATCTTATATTATAAATAAATGAGTTTTGGACCATTATAATGCGAAAATAAATTTATAATAAATTAATATTTCAAGACTTTCATAAAGTGCCCCTCCTCCAACTTATAAATGGACACCAGCTCTACCCAATTAATCACACCTTTCAAGAAAATTTGTGTAACACCCCGAGCTTTCACGATACGCCTCTCTTTCAATAATGCAATAGCTTGCATTTTACGCAAGTTCGAGTTCTAACACACCGTGACTAATCAAAGTAGCTGTTATGAATAGTAATACCCACTTTTTAAAATTATAGAAATTTTATATTTCAAAATGGAATTCATTTTTGTATTCCTAATATTTAAATTAGCCTATGTTGAATTTTTTGTAATTTTCTGAGAACTTCCAAATTTTTATGAATAGTGAAAAATACTTAAAAACAACTTTTTTTAATCAAAATAATTTATAGTGATAAATTATACTATTTATTGGTTTTAAAGTATAATTAGAATATATTTTTACTATTTTATACAATGGTGGTCATTAGAATTAATTTAACATTGAAATTGGACATAAACAATTGCCAATCTTTTGATATAAATTATTTCTTAAAAACACGCTATTTGTTGTGACAACGGGAATTAATTATAAAATTAAGGAATGCAACTTATATGTTTGGAATTTCATAAAATACACATCATTTTTGAATTCGGAATATCAATTATAGCTTAGGGTGAAATTTTGGCATTGTTCTGAAAAACTTCAATTTTTGATGAATAGTGAAACCACTAAGTGGTAGTTAAATAACTAATTTTTCGTTTAAATAAAATATTACCACTTCTTTGATTTTATTTTCAAAAATCCAACATACCTGGGTGTCAATAAGAAGTAAAATGTGGTTTAATGAGATTAAAATAATTTTTTGGTGAATAGTAACTTTTAAGTTCTTAATCGCGATTAGAGGTAATTAGTGTAGTTATGGTAAAAATAATGTTTTAATAATATAATATGAGCTTGACACATGTCCTACCCTCATTGGATAATCCATGGCCGACCATTACAATCCATGGGTCAACTTGGGGAGCCCATGGAGCCACTTTAGTTGGAAAATGACATAAATACCTTTTATTTAATGTTAAAGTAAAAAATGACACAAACATGAAATGTTTTACTAAAACAATTTTTACATGGGGTTATACAAGTCATATTTTTTACTATAAATAGTCATTGGAAAGCTAAAAAGATTTCCTACATCATAGTATTTTTTTAGAATTTTTAGACATTAAATAAATTAAATTATTTATGACATCATGATGATGCAGCGATGGCCTCATTATTTAACGATTTAAATAAAATGGAATGATAATGTAATATCTAAGACCTACACATGTCCAAAACCTATTGGATGTGTGTATTTCGAACCCTTATCACCTTATCCACGAATTATATAAGTGTGGGACCTTTAGAATCCGAAAAGCATTCTATAATAATGTAAAATTTCCTTACTTTCCAAGCGTGCCCCTCCTCTCCTCTTATAAAAGGCCCCCACCTCTACCACCTCATTCACACTTTCAAGCCATTTGGCTCGGCCAAACTCTGCCCAAATAATCTCCCAACATCCCCCTATTACTCATAGAGGCCTCACTTTGGGCAGAACTCTTCCCAAGGAAGCCTTTGGCTCAAATCAAAAAGAGTTACCTGATTTTGAGGTAATGTCTTCTCTAATGTTGTTTTGTTTTATTTTTCTTCTCCAAACCACTAAACTCTTTTTATACATTTATTTTGTAACAAAACCAGTATCATAAATATACTAGGATGTTTTTATAAGAAGGATTCGAGCTACACTTACACACACCTACATCTAATGGTTAAAGAACATACGGTTTCTGTGGATGGCGAATTTCTGCCTCACGAAACGATGATTGTTCAACACTCATATAACACCTTAAAAGGTGGCCATTAAGATGTCACTATATTTATATATGATATATAATATGTTTCTGTTTTACTTATGCTTTTTTATTTCTCATTTATGGCATACTTTATGATTTCCATTATGGGTAAACGCGATAATTTCATTTTAGGAAGTGCGGACTACCGCCCCCTCAAAGTGATTTGAATCATTAATTCCATATGTGGGATGTATAAAGGATGGATTAAATGGTATTATACACTATATTATACTGGAATTATATTGTACATTTATATAATTTTTATTTAATTCCATTAAATACGAAATAGAAATGAAAGTAGCGTTTATGCGTACGTACGGCTTACCGTCTCCATGAACGGTGCATTTCATTTCTTATCT
Organism: Viscum album; assembly: GCA_963277665.1. Taxonomy (NCBI): domain Eukaryota; kingdom Viridiplantae; phylum Streptophyta; class Magnoliopsida; order Santalales; family Viscaceae; genus Viscum; species Viscum album. The sequence continues at coordinate 1,083,463,863 of OY728159.1, forward strand.
CCAAATGTTACGTAATATTATGAATGAATGTATATACTGGATATATATGATATATATGACATCTAAATCATGAATATAATTCTGGAGATAATGGATATTCTACCACATAAAAAACTTGTAATTATAAGAATTTTATTGTTGACTCATGTACCAAAAATCGACAAAATGACCGTTATTAACTTAAATAATTACATAATGTTCATATCATTATAATAAGTGATATAAAAAGGATAATGAAATTGAAAATGTTTCTTAATAAGGTATATATTAACTCTAGTTTATTGTTCAGGAGGATATAGAATGGTTGAGTCAAGTCAGACACGAGGTAAGGGAATTTCATAACCCAACTTCCATTCTTTGGGTTAATCTCATACTTTCAAATTATGTCATGATATTGTATTTACTTACTATATGTGTACCTATAGGGAATACACATAATAGATCTCTTTTAAAAATGATATTTTTAAGGACTTCGTCTCAATCTCCTTTCATTGAGGCATATTTGGTTTTATACACAACTTTCTTTTATACGGTGTATAAACCCATTTGACTTTTACGTTTATTCAAAAGGTATATTTTTTTACACGAAGCGTTTTACTAAACGACAAAAAGAGAATGTTTTTCTTTCCATACATATGCAGCGACAACGACTTCTCCACCGCCGTGACCATTATTTGAGTTTCGGCTTCCTCTACAAGCCATCACTTTTTTTAATGAAAAATAAATACAAAGTTTTAACTTTTATTTATTTTGGTATTGAAAATGGTTTTGAAAGCGTTTTTATTATATCAATGTGTTGTATTGATATCTTGTGATTGAAATGTGGAAATGTTATGTTTCCTTTATGCATGTTTTATGTGATACGATTATGTTATGGTTTATGATATGTTTAAACTTATTCATATGAGGAATGTATTGGACTTAATAAGTGACGGGTGGAGCCCGCTATAGCTCCTCAATGCATCGGTAGGTCTCATGAGACAACTAGACGTGGAATTGTCCGAGGCCCTTTCCCAATTTGATTTATGGTTTTGGCCGAGGCCTTAATCATTTTAGACGTCTTGGCCGAGGCTTTGACAAAATTTTTCAGAATGTATGGCATTATACATTCCCTCATTATGAAAGTGGTTATTGATATTGCATGTGATTATTCGACCAGTAGAATATCCATGTGAAGAAGTGAATTGCATTATCTCATTTTACTTTTTCCATATTATGTTGATGTTCAAGTTTAAAAGGCTTTTTTTTTAGTTATAAATTGCCTTAAATTTTTATGTTTATTTATGAAAGCTTCCGAAATATTGTTATCCTTACTGAGCATCTAAGCTCACCCCTTTAAATGTTTTAATATTTTCCAGGATGTGAAGATGTATTTTATAAATGACTTGCAGGTATAGTCAGAAGAGGATATGAGTATGGACTATGAAGACTTTGTTATTAGTTTTTCACTTTATGATGTAATGTAAGATTTATGAATTTATCTAGTGTTTCCAAGGCTACTAAACTAATCGGTCTTTCGAGACTTGATCTTTTGTGATCATGCCAATGTTACGAAATAATGCACTGACTCTGGGTAGCTGGGGTCGGGGCGTTACAATTTGATCTACCAAAATCTGCTAAAAAACGCTCCCAACTTCCATCCCTTCTTTCTAGAGGATAAACATTTGGCATCAATCCATCCTAGGGAGACCTTTGGTGAAAATCAAAAGTAGATACTTCAAAAAGAGGTAATTGTTTTATCACATATTTCAAAATTATTTTCTTATTATACTTCCTATTATTATGTTTTTCTCATAAAAAAGTAATAATTAAATTATATTATACATTATAAGATGTAATTATAATTTTGGTTCAACCTTATATATCCTTTTATCCACCCTATGAATAACAATACCACCATGAGTGTGTATGTACGGCTTACCATCTCCACGTCGTGCTATATTTTGTTATTCAACAATACATGAATTGGATGGATATAGTGATGAATATAATAGATTAAAATAGTAAATATAAAATGATAATTATTCTTTATAATTAAAAAGATATCCAATTTCATACCATTTAACCATTAAGTGAATGTTATCATCACTCGTGCATACGTACGACCTACCGTCTCCGCAACGCGATGAGATTCATTCTCCTCGTTAACCATTCAAGAATGATTATAAAGTATATATATTAAATAATCATGAAATATATGAAATAGTAATTCTGGTGGTTTTATATATATATATATATATATATATTTAATTTACTTTCTTCCATTCAATTCAATAAGGTAACAAAAACAACGTTCATGCGTACGTCCAACTTACTGTCTCCATAAACGGTGTATTCCATTTCATTTATCTATCTATTATACATATTTATATACTAAATATATATGATATATGAAACATGTTTTACATTTTAGAAGTATTTAAATCAAGATATATCTAATAATATCAAGAATAACAAGTCAAAATGTGTACGATAAATAAACAAATTATTACCCAAAACATTGCTTTTACATATAATTGATAAATGAATGATTAACATAAATTAATAAGTGAATCATATATGATATAATAAATATTATTATGGTTATTTTAAAAGTTTATAATATTTTTATACCCACTATTCAAGAGTTTGGGACACATATGGAAGAAATCAGACCTAAGGTAAGGGATAATTTTCCAATCTCATTTTTTTAGATTGTTTATACGTAAATATTTATTGTGGGTATATTAATAATCCATGGCCATGTTTTCTAAAAATATTTTCAGAATTTTTTTCTATTATTATATATATGTTTAATTTTATTTTTAACCATTTTTTGACTTTTACAACATGGTTTTTAAAGAACATTTCTTTCGTTTACCATAAGAGTTACTTTTTGACTTCTTCGAAAAAGTATGATGAGTTTTTTTAAAACATATAGAGTATGAATGGATTTTTACACTATGAATTATTTATTTTGATGAATCTTCATCTACAATATTTTATGTTTATTTTTAACTAAACTGTTATCTTTTAAAATTTCACAACATCTTTAGAAAATAAAAAAAATCATAAGAAAGGATATTTTATTCAAGAATTATGTTCAAGTGTTTTATCAAAATTATTTTCCATCTAATATTATATAGGGTTATGTTTCTATCCATATTATTAAGTTGATTCTACTGTGTTTATTATGGAATTATTTTTATGAAATCTAATTATTTTATATGGATTATGATTGAAATATGTTTAAGAAAACCATTTTATTTCATGAATTATGCTATGATAAATGAATTACGTTTTGTGGAACATGTAAAAATGGTTTCATTGTGAGATGGGTGGGATATATGTCCCTCCAATGCATTGGGTAAATATTTATATCTCATGAGATATAAATTACAATAATGAAAAGTAAATATGGTTCAGTAATACATGGCATGAATGACAAGTAAATATGGTTTAGTAATACATGATTGGAATATCATGTAAACCCAGTTTAGTAGTGTACATTTTCCACTATGATGGTATTGGAAGAAATTATTTGGATACATTGGAAATGATATTATGTTCTTAATTTTTTTCTACAATTCCACATTTTATACCATTGCTATTTTAACAGGGATAATGTTCCTTTATGATCTATTCCTTACATACTACCATGATTTATTTCATGGCTCAATATTTTTATATTTAAACATTATGTTTATGTTTTTACAATATTATGTTTATTATTTGTTTTATGTTCTCCATATTTACACTTACAGAGCATTTCAGCTCATATTTTTTATGTTTTATTTTCTCCAAGATATAAAGAAATGTTTTTAGGTAGGAAAAGAAAAGGGCTAGGTCTTTATGGGAGATGTTGATGATCTTTCACCATGTTAGAAGATTATGTTCCAAGTTTCCAAATATACTAAACTAATACAGTATTTGGGCGTATATTTTTGTAATGTATTAAGTATTCTGAAAAAGAAATGTAATTTCCATATACGTGAAGCTTGGGACATTATAGTAGGTATGAGAGTGAAGGTTTAGGTAACCTTTGGAAACTAGGATGAACAATCTTTAGTGAGATACTTAGAGATATTTCTAAGGTATGTCTAGAGATGTTCGTAAAGGTATATCTAACTATAAGTTACAGTCCTAGAATTATGGTAACTATCATGAATAACCCAGGATTAAACCTGAGATTTTAGATATTGAAATTACTCCCCTTAAATATGTTGTTTTCCTGGTATGATTTTTTCCATTGAAATTATTCTTTTTGGGTTTAGAAAATAACTTTAAACAAGAGGATTTATATTAATGGAGAATATAATGGACAATGGAATGATATTCTACACGAGAAACCAATGAAAATGGGAGATGTAAGGAATTTTTATTACTATTCCTAATCATAAATTTCATAATATTAGCCATAATACCAACATTGGTGAGTTTCCTGACCTAGCTACTAAGATAAACATGGATTATCATGGTGATCATAGAAGAAAGAGAAGTTCAATTTTCCTCATGTAAATCATGTAGGAAGAGGCATCAAGGAGAATGTTTCAAAAGAACTAGAAGATGATTTTGTTGTGTAAAAGAAGGACACAAATCCAATAATGGAAAAGGAAAAGGATCAGTTAACATAATGGACAAGGATAATGGTATTTCTAAGACATAAATGGAGGTTAAATGTTTTAAATGTGTAAGGTATGGAAATTATACAAATCCATGTCTTAAGGGAAAATTTCATGAAGAGAATCAACTAGGTCGTGTGGGTGGTATTTATGTTAATGACTATAAAGAGACTCTAAATGATATATGAGATGAAAGAAGTGTTAAGGAATAAAATGATAAAGCTCGATCAATGTCTTAAGAAGATAGTGGAATGATTGCATGATTATCAAGAATAATATTGTATAAGTAATTTTATGGAATTATGGAATAAATAAACATCTAAGTATGTTTAAATTATTGATTATCATTAATTATTTGAAAGTATATGTTGCATAATACCATAAACCATGAAAAGTGATTGAAATATTTTTTAGAAAGCACATGATATGCACATAATGAAGGGATAAAGAGATAATGAGGTGTTTGATAGTATTAATGTCCTTATGACTAATATAAGGACAAAGTGATATCATGGATTAAGTATGTATAATTTTTGGTATTTTTTTAGTGTGGAAAGAGTTAATTTTGAAATAATTCATGTTTTCAGTACAGTTCAATAGAAATTCATGTTATTATCTTGTTTTAAGAGATTAAATTATTAAGGTATTCAAATGTCTGGAATGTGACAACCATGAACTTCCTTATAAGATATGAGGGATAAATGTTAAGTCAATTTAGTTCACCTCTTCCAAAAGTTTTATAATTTTATTTTTTGGAAGGATTTTAATGTTATCCATTTATGTATACTATAAGTTATTTTCCATTTTATGTCTGTTAGATTAATGTATTATCTCACTATATGTGGACTTATGCATAATTGACTACCGATGATAACATTTTTTTTAAAATAAATGGAATGACCTAGAACTATATTGCATGATCTTCTAACACTTCAAAAATAAAAAATTCAACTTCATTTATTTAAATAAGAGATGAAGTGGAAAATTTTCAAGGCACAAAAAATGGTGATATTGTACCAAAATCAAGTATGTATTTATTCCAATGAAAAATGATTCAACTTTAGAGAAATAATCTTGAAAACAAAAAAATTTATCATAGTAATTATTATCAGATTAATCAGATGGTCCCATAAATCATCGAATATTTTTGGCTTTCTAGTTTTTAACATTCTCCAAACATTGTTCACTATCACTATCCATTATAACTTTATGTTTAGATTTTTCTTCTATATCCATATTTTTACTTCCCACCTATTTTCTATTATGTGGAAAACCATTTATGAGTTAATGTGTGTATCCATTATGTTTCTAACCTTCATTTTTAAAATTACTTTTTAGTATTCCTTTTTGCGATGTGGGTTTCTATGAAATAAACTTTCAAGTAGTAAATCTTTTATACCTTTATATATTTCGAGGGAGAAATTCATTTTAAGGGGGGTATAATGTGACACCCAAAGATTTTATGAGATAGATTCTTTTTAGTTTCATTGATTTCTTGTGTTGTATGCTACAGAAATATTAGATTGCGCAATACACAACACCGTATTAGATTTTAGTATACACAACACTATACTTGGATTCTGTTATACACAATTTCATGTTATTTTGATAAAATTCGTTTCACCCAACACTGAGTATAGATTTTGTTAAATGTATAAAAGAACTATGTTTGGTTTGTTTTATACAGAACACCAAATTACGTTTTCACTAAACAGAAAATTGACTTGGATTGGATTATACATAATAATGACCTTTTTCGATAGCTATCATTGTACACAATACTGAGTCTCACAAAACAATTATATATTATTAAAATATCCTTATCTAATGGGATATAAACTAGATGATATTAATAATAATAACTAAATTTTTTATTTTATATAACATGAATATTTATCTTATGTATTTTCTACAACATGATATAATAAAAAATTCAATTTTGTGGAAAAAATGTGTTTTTCCATAAATGCAGTTTTACAACCTTTAAATGGTGACCCCATTTTAAATATAGTTTTTTATACTCATATATGTTCTATTTGAAATAATAAACTTATTAATTTTATGTGGGACATCATAATTTACTATGGTAGATTTGTTTTAATTTTTCGATAAAATTAATAATCTTAGGAATAGTGAAAAATAATGTATTTTAATTCTAAAATGTCCTTTCATGTAATTTATTTATATAGTAATATTATCCTTTTAATTGGTTTTAAAGTGTAATTGGTTTTTTTATCATTTAATCCAATTTTTGTAATTTCAATGAATTTGACATTGAAATTGGATATAAACATATGTCAATCTTTTGGTAGTTTTTATTTCTTAGAAACCCACTTTTTTGTTTTGACAGTGGCAATTAATTTTAAACTAATTTCTTCCAATTATGTGTTTTTAATTTGGAAAAAATTATTAGAAATTTGGAATCAATAGGTCCAAATTATGTAAATAGGTACCGTTCATTTTTTAAAATTATTAATAGTAACCTTAGTAATTATTTTAATTTACCCTGGTTAAAGGGTAAATTAAGAAAATAAGGGTAGAATATAATAAAATACTAGCCTAAAATGTATCTTAATCCCATTATACAAGATATGTACGACCTTGATAATCCTTGGTTTAATTTTATTACCCCATGGAGCCACTTGGGTGTGATAATGACCTTTTGTAATTTTTAATATAAAGAAAAGGGAAATATAACATAAGCAAGTATCTTTTACTAAAACATTTTTAATATAGGTTTATATAATTGATAAATTTGAATATAAATTGTAATTACGAATATCAAAATATTTCCTACATCATTGTATTTTATTTATAATGTGTAGACATTAATTAAATATGTTTATTTATCACAAAATGATGATGCAATGATTATCTTATTATAGAATGATTCAAATAGATGATATTATAATAATTAAAATAAATATAACATTATAATTTTTATGCCATAAAATAATTTTATAGATTATTATTACATCTTATATTTATGTTAATGCTTTTGGTTTGATGGAATCACATTTTTTTACTTTAAAATCATAATTACTAAATAGAGTCAAAATTGAGATAAATGAGTTTCAAAATCAAATACTATTTTATTAAACAATATAACAGTGATAAAGAAAATAATATTCAGAAATATGACATATATAATGTTGAAAATTTCATTAATGATCCAATTTTGGCTCTCTTATAATTTCATAGTAACTATAGTGACCATATATTATGAAAATACAAGAAGACATGGTATGACTTAATGTTTTTAACTAAGGGTTAATGCAAAAAGATAAGGTTAATTTTCTGACCTAAACTTATCTAAAACCTCTTAGTTTGGATTATTTAAACACATACTAATATTATATTTTAAATAATTTAGTTTGGGACTATTATAAACCGAATATAAATTTATAATAAATTAATATTTCATGACATTCCTAATGTGGCCCTCTTCTCTCTTATAAAAGGCCACCAACTCTACCAACTTACTCACACCTTTCAAGACATTTGGATCATCCAAACGCTGCTCAAATATTATCCAAATATCACTACATTACTCCTAGAATATATAAATTGGACAGAAAACCATTCTAGGGAGACCATTTGTTCAAATAAAAAAAAAGATACTCGAAAAAGAGGTAATTTTTTATCAGCACTTTCCAAATTCAATTCTTACTATACTTCCTATTCATATGTCTTCATCATAATAAATTAATAGATCCAGTATATTACACAATATTAGATTTTATTATAATTATGGGACAACTTTATATTTCCCTTTATCCATCCTATGAATAAAAATATAACCATTCATGCATATGTACGACTTACCGTCTCAACGTTGTGGTGTAATTTGTTATTCAACAGTACTTAAATTGGATTGGTATAGTGATGAGTATAATGGATAAAAATAATTAATATAACATGATAATTATTATTTCTAATTAATAAACTATCTAATTCCATACCATTTAACCATTAAGTGAATGATATCATCGCTCATGCACATGTACGGCCTACCGTCTCCACGACGCGATGAGATTCATTCTCCACGTTAACTATTAAAGAATGATTATATAGTATATATAAAAAATAATAATGTCATATATGACATAATAATTCTATTGGGTTTATGTATATATATATATATATCATTTACTTTCATCCATTCAATTCAATAAGGAAACGGAAACAACGTGCATGCGTTTGTAAGGCATACAGTGTCCATGAACAGTGTAATCCATTTCATTTATATATCTATTATACATATTTATAAAATTAATACATATTATATATAAATCACATATTACATTATGGAAGTAATTAAATCACTATATGTGTAATGATTTCAATATTAAAAAGTCAAAACTTGTATGATAAATAAAAGGATTATTACACAAAATATTGTTTTAGCATGGAATTGACAAATGAATTGGTAATATAAAGTCATAAGTGAATCATATATGTTATAATATATACTATTATGGTTCCATTAAAAGTTAATAATATGTTTAAACCCACTATACAGAAGTTTCGGACACATGCGGAAGAAATCAGAACTAAGGTAAGGGATAATTTTGCAATCTCATTTTTCTCCCAGATTGTTTATATGTAAATATTTACGGGGGTTATATTTATCATCGATGATCATGATGTATAAAAAGTTTTCATAAAACTTTTACTATTATTATATCTATGTTTAAATTCATTTTTACCAATTTATTAATTTTACTACATTGTTTGAAAGAAATCATTCTTTTGTTTACCATATGAGTTACTTTTTGGCTTCTCCAACTGAAGTATGAGAAGAATGTTGTTTTAAATTATACAACATGAATAGATTTTTACATTTTCAAAATTCATTATTTCCATGAATATTACTATGTACTATTTCATTTTTTTTCGACAAAATTATTTTCCTTCAAAATTTCAAGGAATTTTGAGAAAAGAAAATGTTTTTGAATAAGAAAGAATATTTTTCTCAAGAATTTAGTTTAAGTCTTTTATCAAAATGATTTTCCATATAAGATGACAAAGGTTTATTTTTATATCCCTTTTATTATGTTGATTTTCTTGTGTTATGATGGAATTATTTTTATGAAATCAAATTATTTTATATGGATTATAATGGAATGATGTTTAAGAATCACATTTTATTTTATGTGTTATGATATAATGAATGATTTATATTTTTGTGGAACAAGTAATAATGATTTAATTTTGAGATGTGTGTGGCCTATATCTCTCTCTAATGTATTATGTAAAGATTTATCTCTCATGAGTTAGACATGACTGGAAAGACATGTAAATCTAGTTAAGTAATACTGGGATAGAAAAATAAGTAAATCGGGTTCAGTAATACATTGATGGAATGACAATTAAACTTAGTTCAGTAATAGAATTTGTCCACTATGATGGTCTTGGAACAAATGATTTGGATAATATGGAAATCATATTTTATGTGTAATTGTTTTCTACAATTCCATGTTTTATTCCAAAGCTATTTTATCATGGTTAATATTTCTTATGGATCTATGCCTTACGTACTACCATGATTTATTTCATGACTCAATATTTTGATATTTAAACATTATGTTCATGTTTTTACATTCTTATATTTATTCTTTGTTTTTTCTCCATGTTTTCGCTTTATAGTAATTTTAGCTCACCCTTTTTATGTTTTTTGTTCCCCAGGACATAAAGAAATGTGTTTAGGTAGGAAAACAAAAGGGGAAGGTCATTATGGGAGATGTTGTATATCTTTCACCACGTTAGAATATTACGTTCCATGTTTCCAAATACATTAACTAATGTAGTCTTTGGGTTTATATTTGTGTAATGTGTTAAATATTTTGGAAAATAATTGTAATGTCATTGTAAAACAATCTTGGGTCATTAGATGGGATCCATTTATTTAGTTTTTATATGTATATGACATTCCCTATTAATAATGCATCAGTTTTTATTTATTATGTTATCATTACTCTAATGGTTCTTCAATTTAATTATTATTATTGATTTATTTTTTATCATTCCTTTTTGTTATACTATAATTCATAATTGATATTAAATGAATAGACTCCCCATGTCGTTCATTAGGCCCTCGCCGCTAGTTCAAAAAACTCTTGTGTACAAGGAGGTACACTAAATTAATGTGGAACCCCTGAATTAGATTTGGAGCTTTAGGTTAGGGTTTTACATAATGATTATGTTAAAAATACCCACACTCGCATTAATCTATGAGTAATAATGAATATTGTGAGGATAAAATTTATTTAAATAAGTGGAATTCCAGGACATATGATTATAGATACTTTAAATTTTATTTTATGTCCTATAACATAAGGTATACTATACAACTAATTTAAAAGAACTAAAAAATATTATAAAAAACATAATTATAATACTATAATAAACTCTAAGACAATAAACAATTAAAAACTATTACCTTAAGATGATAAATAATTAATATGTTTTATTATTGAAAGACTTTACCTTTAAATGTGGTCTTCCTTAGATTTTTTATTTTTATTTTAAAAGATAAATTCATGAAATTTAGAATTTTAATATTATAAAATAATTTTTTTTTGAATTTAGGATGTCAAATTTATCTTATAATTAATTTTTAGTATTTTTCTAAAAAAAATTTATATGAATAGTAAAAATAACAATTTTTCTATAAAATATCACTTTTAAAATATTAAAATCAAATAAAATTTTAAGAAATTTGTTTGATATAAATAATGTATTTTTATAAATTAAAATAAATCATTTTAAAATATTATGTTTAATTTATAAATACTATCAATATAATTTTATAAAATCAAGTAACATTTTATGAATTTTTTTTTGTCTGACTCTTTAATTAAATTTACACATGGGGAAATTATGTATTATATTTATTTTAATTTATAATAAGTATTATTTGAGAAATAATTATCTTATTACAATTATTTAAATAAATAACATTTATAATTTTTTGATGTACTTAAACATTATTCTTAAAAAAGGCTTTCTCTATAAACAATTTTTTATGCATTATATACACTAACATGAATTGTTTTTCCTATATATTGAAACTTAATTTGAAAAAATTGACCTAATATCTGAGATAATAATTTTGATAATATTATATAAGGATAATTTTATTTTTAGGAATAATAATTAGATTCTCAAGGCTAATTCTAGTTACCACATTATTGGTGAAAATGTTAATTTTGAATTGTTTAACTAATGACACATAATTTTTATCTTATAAATAATATTGGTATATTATAAATTATGACTTAAATATGATGTTTAATGATATATAAATATTATATTTACACCAATTAAATAGTAAATTAATACTAATTTAATTCTTAACAAACCCTAAATAATATTAATAACACTTAATATAAAATAAAAATTTTATACAAAAAGAAATTTTCTATATATAATCTATTTTATTTAATTATTTAATTATTCACTTATATATATTTTTTATTGGATTAAATGCAGATTAAATTTAGATTAAAATGGGTTACCTATTATATTTAATAAGGTATAAAATTACCTAGTTTAAAACTGGTTTCCACAGTAAATCGTAATTTGGGTTAAAGGTTAAATGTTAAAATAAAGGCCTTAAATCACTCATAATATTTTTAAAAACGAATGGATTTGATGTATCTAAAAAAATTGTTTCCCACACCCCATATTTTCTACTTTTTTTCCATTTAACTATGATTAGGTTCATTGAATTATTGAAAAATTGAGAGTGTTTCCAAAATACCCCTTTTATTCTCTTATAAAAAGATACTTGTATCACCCCTTAAAAGTAACACATAACCTTCGATTTAATCCTTGAAACATTACAGTTTTTCTTCCAATATAACCCACTACAACTTCCTAAATCATCTGTTCACACTAAGTTTTCTGAATCCAGTCAATTTTCAAGAGTATTGCAAGGAAAAATCATGTCTTCAATATAAGTATTATCTCCTTCATATTTTTTTCTTATTAATATTACATTTACAAATATATTATCACCATAATAATATTATGAGTTAAATTTATTTATTAAAATTATATTCTATTATATTAGGGAACATCCATAATTTATTCATTTATATACACTTAGAAAAATAGAGTAAGGTCAATAATGTTTGTATACAGACTACCGCCTCCATGAAGTACCATTTTCATTTTTCATATAACTTTTTATTGGTTATCCTAAAATCTTAAAATATGGTAATATGTAATAAAAAATAAAAAAATTCATTATTCTTTATTTTTAATGACATTTTGTGATTGTTAGAACCTCTTTAACCATACTCAACTATCGAGTTAAAGTGTGTTCATGTTCGAATCTGTTTAACCACCTAAATGAATAATGCTTTAAAAAATTATCAACGATGACTACGGATAACAATATCAATATTATAAAACATGTGAAAATAGTTAATGTTTTTAAAACCCAAGGGTTGAAATTAGCTATAACTAATAAATATACATATATTAAATAATTGTAAAAAAAGGATATAAAAGTAAAAATATGAGAATATGTTTGTGAAATATATTATTATGGTATCAATTTTTGTTTTATATGATTATATATTTTTATAATGTAAGAATGGAAATAATGTAAGGGAATTTCCTCTCAGTTTCTCTTAATTAGGACAAGTTTTAATCTTATGCAAAAATTTATTATCGTTATGGTGTATATACTACCCACGAATTTAGTTTTTTAAAATTACGAATTTTAATTCAAGTTATTTATAGATCCATTTTATTTTATATCTTTAAATGACTTTTAATTAAAAAAATCACAAAATTCAAAAGAGATTTTCACCTTAAATCCCCATTTTCAAGAAATTTTTGTATTATGAAACTTATTTCTTTTAATTAGTGTATATAATGACAAATTGATATTTCTTATCATTAAATATCCTTTATTCATGATATTTTATTTTTAATTTTAATTTTTCTCTCCTTTATGGATTTTTTATTTTAAATTCACCCAAGTCGTAAGGTTTCTATTTCAAAAATCATTTAAAAATAGAGACCTCCCCAAATATGATAACCCGTCAAGTGAATTTTTATATAATTTCATTATATGATAAAAATAATTTTCTAATTATATAGTAATCCTTGGTGATATTTTTATTCTATTTAACTTGTTATAAATAAGATTTTTTACAATCTATTAATCCAATTTGGTTTTCATTAAATGTATTTAAAAGGGAATTAATTTTATGATAAAATCTACTTTTTTTAAATGCCTACATCTATTTTAGAAATTGAGAATGGTCATTTTAAACTACCTAGAACTTATTTTATAATTATTTAAATGAAAATCACTTAGGTTTTTTATGGTCTGTTTTAAACAAAAATAATCTATTTTTTGTGTTTTCCTCTCAACATATTATCCCACCATCTTTTTCATTTTATTTAAAATTTCCTCTCTAAATTTGAACTCTTTATAAACTAAATTATATCTATCTTATTTTTATAAAATATTTATTATAATATTATTTTTATAGATAAAGGATAATTCTTATTTCCAAAGTGAGTTAATTTCTAAAACTCTTCAATAATGTTTTTCATCTTTGACAACACCGCTTTCAATATCATATACATTATTGCTGATATTCATCAAATTAAACCATACAATTTATATCTCAATATGAATTATGTATTTATATTCTCTATCTAAGTAATGCTACATCACTACCTTTATCTTGGATAATCCTATTTAGTGTATAACAAGGATTTTTTTCAATGCCTTTACTTTTTGAATTTCGTACATTGATTCATTTTCATGAACATTATTCACTATAATTCCATGAACAGATTGATTTGGAGAATATATTGAGTTAACCCTATACCATTTATCTATATATTGTAAATACAATATGCTTTATTATATTTATTGAATGATATTTACCTTGAAAGTTACTTGATGTCATTTGACACCCATTTATTTTCCATGGGATTATCATGTAATTGTTATTGATGGAATTACTACGGATTTCCTTATGTGAATCTATAATAATTCCATTTTCATTCCTTGGTTTATTTATGAGGTGTTTAATGAAACCAATTTTCTTTCCATGGTACATTTAATCTTTAAAAGTGAATGACATTAATTATATATGTTGTATGAAATCAATTTTATTTCCACGTGTTCTTTATAATGTGAAAATTGATTGATTTCATGTGGGACTCATCAATATAGATGACGATGAGTTGGGTCCCGTGTCACTGTCCAATACATTGGTTTAATGTTTTAATCTCATGAGATAATTATTAGTAAATAAATTTTAGTTTATCATAAGAATGGGTACTAATAGTGTACCTCATTATAGTTATGTTTCCTATGCTAATGTTTTCTCCAAATCTTAAAGATGTTTCATAGTTTTATGCTTATTATCATGACTATGTTATGATCTAATTGATCAAATTTATTAACTCACACTTTCTATTCATTTATTATTTTATGTCAAGAATTATTCCATGATTTATAACCTTAGATTTATTGGGTATGATTTTCTTATGTGTCTTTATTAAAAAACTTATACTCATCTTATGATCACTTATGATCACTTATTATCCTTGATTAATATAACTTATTTATTCCCTTATTGGGCATCAAAGTTCATCTTTTGTTTTGCTTCCATTTCCCCAAGTTATAAAGAATAGTAATATCTATGATATTTCTATATGGATATATTATGATAATAATTAGTGGGAGATGTTTAAGAATTGTTATAAATTTAGTACTTTCTCTAATAGTGGAAAGGAAAAAAGTATATTAGTTGAGAAATATGCGAGTTTTGTTTTTTAATATTTTGTAATACTCCTCAAAAACACTAAACATAAAAGATCTTGTTAATGTTTTTTGAATGATATATTTTTTTTAATGTAATGTAATTTCAAAATGATTAGGTCTAAGATATCATAGCCCATATTGCACTCTGAGCTTTTCTGCTAAAAGAACATAAATTTACCAATTCACATTAATAACAAGTGTGATATTGTATAAAAACATGAAAAAATCCCATTAGTGTCACATCTCACAATAATATAACACAACCTAGAGAAAAGTTTAGTGTATTTTCTATGGGGAATAGATAAATAAGGAATTTTCTTATTACACATGTGAACAATTCTCCATGATTTACCTCCTCTAAACTACCATATATACTTTCTACTAGTTAGACTTATCTTCATAACCTCGGGTAAGGATAACATAATAAATGGGTGAGATAAAATGTTTAGTAAGGGAAAACATATCAATATACCATCAAGGTTAGATCATAAGAAAATTATTCATCATAGTTAGGGGATAAAATTATTATTAAAAATAACATGGAATAATAATTTTTGTCTATAGGACATGATAAAATTATATTCAATCTCAAATGAATTAACATATAGCAAGGAAACAAGTTTGTGTAATCATGAGAAATTAAACATGATTTGAATAGAAAATTTATAGGCACAATAAAATGAAATTAGCTCAGGGAATAATAATTATATTGAAAATATTATGCCAAGGCTACCCACCAAGGAATTCATGATATACTAGGCCTGGGATAACAAAACATGTACCTTCTTGGGCTTGGGAAGGTACTCTTGGGTTCCTTTGGGATTATGATAAAACCTTTCATGTACCCCTTTATACTTTGATATTTCCAACCCTATACACTTTGGATTGGGTTAAATCATCTCTTGATCTCTTTAGATAGGGATAAATCCTCTTGTATACCCTTTTTCTGGGTACAAATCCCCTCATGTATCATTTTTATTGGGATAAATCCTTCCATGAACCCTTTTGAGCTAATGAGATATAAATATTACCAATGAATTGATGTGAGATATAGGACCCCGCCCAAAATTTATCCATACATATTCGGGGCACATGAATAAAATTATTCATCTCATTATTGAGAATGCGTTGAAGGAAAAATGGGATTTATAACATTTCAAGAAGGTATTCCCAAAATTGATCTCAATAATGTGAATAGTTTATAAAAAAATTCAACCACCCAATAAAGTGTTCCATAAAAAAATTTATAGGGTGATTCATCAAGAATAATAATGAAGGATATTAATACTTTAGTGATAAATTGTAAGATTATGATGAAATTAATAAAAAGGTTATAGAATTATATTTTATATTTTCTTTAAAATAGTTAGTTATAGTCACTATTAAATTTAATGTTTATATACGTGTAGTGAAAACGTTAGTGGAATATTTAATTTTAAAAGGAACATTCAATAGGGATCCTTGAAAAAAATATAATTGTTTTAATATATGATATTAAAACACATTAAAAACATTTATTTTTTATAAATAGTATTTAATTACACAGAATTTAAAATGACATAGAGGATTTCAAAAGGTGAAGTGAAAGAGAAAATTTTTATTTTGAAAATATTGAAGATATTTTTAATAGAGTTTTTTTAAAAAATCTTCATAAACATAGGAATTAACACTTCCCTTTGAAAATGGTAATGAAATATATTAATTTCAAATAATATAACACAAAAATAAGGTTTCCAAATATAATATAGAATATTTGAAAGAAATATGATTTGGGGAAATGAGGGGATACCCTGAAATAAATCAAGGAGGGATATGTGAATAAGAATTCAAATTTCCCAAACAGATAAAAAGTATTTACTAGGAAATAAAATCTCAGTGTTGAAGAAACCAATCATGGAAGAAATTATTTCAATAATATTAATTATAATTCAATAAAGGGTGTTGAGTTAATAAAAATTCATACACTATTGGAAAATTTTGAATTGAAGGATACTTGAAGAAATAAAATTATATTGTTATTCAAACCCCATCAATTTTTTTAATATGGAAAAAGATATTCATTTGGAAGAAATCAAACCATATAAAATGAATTAAAGTGTATAATAAAAATAATGTCTGATGGAATTAAAAATGTGATAAAGAAACCATTATGATATTGGAATCATTTTTATCACTACCCTAGAAGGATGTGTATTAAAATGAAAAACTAAATACAATTAATAATGTGAATATCATGATATAAAATTTTAGATGAGAAGTAGATACTCCATTACAAATGAATCATGGTGTGCAATAAAATAATGATAGGATAAAGATATTGATTTTATTATTCATTATTCACCTATGGTTAATCATTAAAATATAATTAAGGTTACTAGAATTTATGTTTCATGATATTTTGTATAATTATAATTTAATTATAGGAGAATCTTAGTCATGGTTCTTGTAGAGTAAATTAGTGACTTTCATGTTTTAGTGGTTTTTATCAAACAGGTTATGGTATCTTAATTTATGAGTTTTAATATGAATTTTACCATTATAGAAGAAATAAAATAATTTTTTACTTATTTATATCATATATAATCAATAAATATGTTCGTATTTTAAACAATGAAATAATTTTATAGCATTGTTCATGTAGTTTTTTAGACCCACTGAAGAATGAACATACAATAATTAATGTCTGATTATGATTTTGAAAGTGGATTCTTGTAGAATAATATCATTATTATAGAAGAATAATTTTATAATTTAAATAATTTTATATTGTTGAATAATATTTAAATATATATTGAAAAATAAAATAAAATTGATAAATGGAATGTGTTAGTTTGTACAGGTGGAATTTTGTACAACACACGATCAATGTTTTGATTCCTTATAAAACTATAGGGAAATAAGGTGGATTATAATATTAATATTGTTAATATTAAATATTCTACAAGGGTCAAATTTATTCATCAATTTTATACTAATAATTAGTTAATATATATGGGTGTTGAAAAATAAATGTCGTCAATTTATGGAGGCAGTAGTCCACACAACACACAAACTACTATTTTATTTTTATTAATAGAAAATAGAAAATATAGTAAGTAGTTATTAACATATCATGGTAAAAAAATTATGATTTAATTCTGTATTAATTTTAAATTTTTATTTGGAAAAGTAATAAATAAAGTGGAAGAATTTTAGAAAAAAATTCTCATATCGAGGTCTTGGGATTTCCCTTAGAAATCACCTTTGAATTTGAGTTTTTTGGATAATTTTTTATGAATATATTTTAAATAAATACTATACGATTATATAGTAAGAAAATTTTTATTGTTTTAATTAAATACCTCATTTTACGGTGGTCTTGAAGTCGTGGTGAGAGGCCCCTTTTATAAGTGGTGAGAATAGAGTTTTTATAGTTATAATGACTTAATATAAAAGAGGAACTTGTAAAAAATGTCAAGTGTATAAAAAAATAAACAATAATTGTTTGGGAGATTATATATGGTCAATAATATCCCAACCATTCTTTTTCCCAAATATTTGAAACACTTTTTATGAATTTTATTCATAGTTTTTTCACATTTACTTTTATTTGGTTTCACTATGGTAGCTAATTTTTCACTATTTAGTTTAATTTTAATTTCGAAAAGTAACATAGAGTTTATTACTTTATTTGGGACTAAATATTCCTGGTAAAATATCCATTTTATCGTATAAAATTTATGTGTGTAATAAAAATCAATTTTAACATTAGGGATTGTAACATGTAAAAATCCAATTTTAGAAAAACTGTATTCTTAAGATTAAAGTATATTTTTATGATAAAATTATAAATAAGTTTGATTTACATTATATAAATTAGTTTATTATAAAAAAATTCATTTTCTCATTAAAATAAATCCAAAACCTATTTATTCACAAGTAAACTTTAATTTAATGATTATACAAATATAGTTTGTTTAATTGGAAAAAATTACTTATGTTTTTAAAAATAGGTTTTCTATACTCATAATAGTATTTAGAAATATTTTTATCCATTAATACATATTTGATCAATAAAAGAAATTTATAAGATTTATGTTATCCTTTTTTGATATAATCATAAACTCTATAATTTTGGTAAAATATTATTTTCACTATTCACCTAAATATAATTTATTTCAGAAAATTCCATAAAAATCACCATAGGATAATATTTGCATTATAAGAAAAAAATTAATTCTATCAAATTCAGATTATATAATCCATGAGTTTAACTTTTAAGAATAATAATAATGTATGGTGAAAAGATATTTTCTTATCCAAAATCGTAATTTTGATATATTAATTATTCTTCTTAAATAATTTTTAAAAATATATAATTTTTAAAAAAAATCCATTTTACAAAATAAAATTTTCTGTATAAAATGATTTTATTAGCATCTTACCTTCACTAGTCAAAATAATATTAAAAAGGGTTTTTATTTAATAATTCATATATTCTTAATGAAAATCATCAGGACCTTAAGGGTTTATTTTGGGGGATTGAATGTTTCATAATCATCCATATCATGCTCACTAGTTTCAAATGGTTACTAAAAGGATTTGTATATGGATATAAAAACACCCAACGATCTCCTTATTTAAAATGTTTTATGAAACTTCTTAACAAAGTAAGATAAATATTGGGAAATGGTCCAATAATTCTTAGGGACTCACATTGGTTGAAAAGATGGGAGGTCGGGTTCCTCACACCCTTTGGGGGGGGGATTATTAACCACTTCAAGACTCTCTGAATGATTTAAGACATATTCATAAATCCTTCATTACTTCCTAACTATAACATGGGTCACCCTTGGGTTAAAAATTGATTATAAGAATGCATGAACTTTAGAATCATCTGTATGTACATGAATTTCTTCATTAATAGAGATATCTACATATATCTGGTTTTCTCCATCGATGGTACATTTTAGAATATATGTTAGATATCTATTGGTAATTTATTTTTACGTTGTTGGTTTTAGGCTATATAGTGGGGTGATCTTGAATTTATTATCATCGAGGGTGTTCAGGGTTGTTTTGGTGTCAGGATTGGGACCGTGAAATGAGCTTCATATGTATCATTGTGAAAGGAATCAGAACCCACGTAGTTTGGTGAAAAATAATGGGACACATCATACCTTTTAAGTTCATGCAACAAGGACCAAACTATGCATTTTAACATCATGTGGGAAGGAAGTCTCAAAAAACTATTCCCATCCAACGGATGGTGTCATACATATGCCAAAGAAACCCCAGAAAACTGGAAGGGATGTGGGCTCCTAGGTTGTATGTGTCCCTACACGGAATATGGACTAGAGGATATTATGGTGTTTGGGGGATGTTGTGTTTGAACCTCATGAAGTATTCTTACATATCCCATTTGGATGGGAATCAAAGAACACATAGTTTGGTTAAAGTTTGAGCTTATATCTAATTAATAGAACCTTTTAGTATTTGTATCATAGGGGATATGACCATTTGAGAATGTTCAATGTTTTTGAGGAACCATGCTTGTGGGGACCTCTTGATGTTTTTATGGTAGGGGATATGGCCATTTGAGATGTATACATAACTCCGAGGACCCATTCCTATGGATTACCTCTAAATAAACATTAGAGAAATATCTGAAGAAGGATTCTCTACCGAGAAATGCATTGGATATACCGATTTCATAATAGTAAGTATCCTCTAAGACCACATGGGTCATGCTCAGTGTGAGAAAAAATATGACGTTGAAGATATAAAAAACTATAAAATCTCTTTCATTCGCTAGTGGCTGAGTCCAAGGTAATGGAAGACATAGAAAGGGCTTTGAAATTCCCATAAACTCCCTTGCTTTCATAACCAGGACTATCACATATGACTACCCATCTAGCTATGACCCATCAAAAAGGGCTAGGTGATTACTCTAGGTTAGATGCCTTATTCTTGGTTCTATATAAAATTGTAGGATAATATAGTAACACTAAAAGGTAAAATAAAGCATGATCCCCTCCCTTTCAATATGAAACATTAGATTTTTAGTCTCAGAGATGATGATTTAAGGACATGACCCTTGCCCTTGTATATATGAGAAGATAAGGGGATAAAAAACCACTAACCCTTATGTTTGAGGATGGTATATCCATTTCACATCCCATAGGTTTATAATCCTTGTTAATAAATGGATGTGTAACTATATACAAACTTAGGACCCTACCTATCATGTATGGAAAGTACATGACACCTCTTACCGAAGGAATGAATAAGTGAATGGGAGACACACATGTGTATCTTTCACCTCGGTTGTGATGGTTTGTAGGCTTCAGTGAAGGATTTATTTTGGTCTCCATAAGACAGAATTACCATGTAAATAGGTTCCGAAATATTGGTTTAAGGAAAATTAGGCTCGAAAGGAGGCCCATGGAGGTGAAGGTTGGGTTAGCTAAAGTTACATCACACAGGTGCAGGCTAGGTGATGTGAACGTATATCACACATGGAAGTCCAGGGAGAGACGATGAGATATATTTGAGATGAAAAACATGTGTGAAAACACATGGGTGAGGCCTCACTCTAGGATCCAAGGGTATACTCAGGTTTTTTTCTATGACTAGTAGTTAAGTCCCATGATTACGAATGGGAATTCTCCCTGGTGTGCATAGATTATGGGAGGTGGTTCATTCCATTTCTCTTGTGTTTAGAACACTATGGGAAATTTAATCTTAAGAAACCTCTCAATTCCTTCTTCTTTTGAGTATTATAACTCAGCTTGAATGTTTTTGAAGTTTTTTGAGAATAACTATGGATAGAAGAGCTTTGAGGATTCTCTGTATTTTTTCGGTTGTTCAAATGATGATCCCTAGTGTCCTATTTATAAACAATTTTAGGACCCTAGGTAAAGGATATGGTTTCAATAAGTGCTTTTCACTGGTTGGAATACATTTATGGTTTTATAAATTCTCCTAGTAATGCTTTCTTAGACCTTAATGGTGTCACTGGAACATCGGATAGACCTGTATGGTGACTGTGATTTGGGCCTTGCATGACATGTCCTTAGATAAGTGCACTACCCTTGGAATTCCTTACTTATATTTTTTTTGAAGTATTTCCCTATAGAAATTACAGTTCTAAAAAAGTCTGTCACTAAAATCCCCCCTTAGGATTAGATATGACTAGAAAATGATGCTATGATCCTGAGGTAGATAACAAATAATGTTCTTAGAACCTTCTTTTGTTATCCTCTATGTGTTTTTGAACCTTTATGCTTAAGGATTGAAAAACATGGTGACCTGAATGTTATAGAAGGGAGAATTGAGTGGGACAGTCATGTAGGTAAGTCGCACTGGTGGATCCTATAGTTCAATCACATGGAGGTTTCATAACTGTACCCCACACAGGGTTCCCTATGTCTATAAGTATTTTTAAGGTACCTGATGGTTCTTCCTGCCGCAATTTCTTTATTGTTTTCTCCATACAAGTTATCCCTTCCTGTTATCATGCTTGATGGAGTTTCATCTATGCATACCATGTATTCAATTATTTGTGTGATGAATGCACCTAGTAAAGTTCCTTGCATGAGGTCACCTCAGTGAGTGACCTATGCAAGGTCACCTTAGCAGGAGACCTGCATGAGTACACCTGAGCAAGTGACCCACGTGAGGTCACCAGAGCAATTGACCTACAAAAGTTTATGACTTTTCCTATTTTTTGAATTTTGGAATTTTCATTCAAAACCAATGCTTATACCTAATGAAATCTTGGTACCTCATTACAAATTCCCAAAGGATAGTTAGGTGGCTAATTTTTTGGATGAACAAGATAGTCATCATATCAAGGAGGTAGTTAAGATCGTCAGTCCTCTTTATTATCACGTTTACAACACTACACTACTGAACATGGAGAATCACATGAAGAATAACCATCTCGTATATATAGAGAGTCACTATCTATCACTCTACATCCATTATCATTTTAAGGATGTCTTCATCCCAAATCTAAGGAACTATGTACCACTCTACTGGTTCCAAGACTACTAAAACTTCACCACTCCCAAAATGTTATCCACAAGCATGTACATCAATGTGGGATCCTCATACATAGCTTATTTCATAAAAAATTACATATGTACTCTGAATTTTAAACCTCATACCCATGAGTTAAATATTAATTTCTACACCATCATCTTTCATGATTCCATGATAGATCAATCGAAAGGCTACACAAAAGACTCGTACCTTCATTCGGGTGGGGGTATCATACCCAGGTGGATGTGGGTTTATTGGGTGTGTCATAAATGTGTTAATTTTGAGACTAAGCTAATGGAATTAAACATATATGAGGTTGAATAGGTTTCCGAGACATATGAATACAAGAATATTGATATTGTTCCAAAAATGATGAGCTGATGCGTCCCACAGTCCAATTCCTTTCACCAGATGCATGGATAATTAAATAGCAGTCTATGGGATGTCTACAAGATATTTAAAGCATAAAAACTCAATAAATATTTATGATGAGTTAATCACAACAATAGTGACTTG
Source organism: Viscum album (assembly GCA_963277665.1). Taxonomy (NCBI): domain Eukaryota; kingdom Viridiplantae; phylum Streptophyta; class Magnoliopsida; order Santalales; family Viscaceae; genus Viscum; species Viscum album. The sequence continues at coordinate 1,083,487,809 of OY728159.1, forward strand.
AGATGATGCCTAAAAACACCTATTCTGACCCATGAGCTGTTAGAGACAGGTTGGGATATCATGAATGAAGACCCCCTTCAAAGGGGACCAATCATTGTGAATCTTGGATGAAATATTTTCTATATAAAAGGGGGAGTTCCCCACATGAAAATGTCACATTGGATGTCCCAATATGGAGTAGCTGGGAAATTATAACAAATTATGGCCCATAATGGAGAAGGTTGAGTACAACCGGTGGGAGTACACAATCAATTCTAACATACCAGAAAAGATGTGTCTCCCAAAAATATTAGAAATGTGGCTAAGAACCTATAGGATTCCATTATGTGACTCAAATGGGGTCCATAGGCTGGGAACATTCATTATGGTAGCCAATCTAGAATCGGGAAATCATATAGGGTTAACCACCTCAATCCTCTTGATGATTGATTGATACATACTGCTTGTCCATAGATGGATGGTACTTTTAGAATATTAGGTTCATTCAAAATATTGTGTTGATTGATTTCTGAACATTTCACATATTATTCCATGTTGATCTCAATAAAATTTCATTGGGGGTGATTCCAACCATTAGTTATATACATTTATATCTTCCAAACTCTATCCCTAAACCATGGATATTTCTCAATAAGATTGAATCTATTTAAGGTGTTCAATTTCTATCTATATGTGGATCAATTCATTGGGAAGTTCACTAATGATGGTAAATCAAGTGATGAACTGTGGTCATATATTACCATCTTGAGGGATGGTTTTCTAGCGGAATGAATTTATGGAGAGATTATATATGATCCCTATGCTCTATATAGATTTTCATTCCAATTGGAGTGCCTATAAAAAGAAACTATATCCCATTCTATGCACATTTGAATATAGTGACACCTAATGGCGATTCAAAAAATCAAGAATCTCACAACGCTAGAGGTGGCCCATGTAGTTATTAATCTACATATAATGAGTGCATCTACTAGGTTGACCACTTGGTATGTTGATTATTTTATTTCATCATATCCCAAAGGGGTCTTGATGATTGAATTTCTCAAATCCAGAGTTGTAATGCATACTGGGCTAGAGAAGCATGGTGAAAAGACTCTGGTTGTTCCATAGAGTGATAGTGATAAGGCCTCAAGATCACCCAAATGACCGCACACATGTTTTAGTCCCCAGTTAGGGTCAAAAGCGACACTTTATTTGAGATTGAGACAAGATGGTCAAACCATCACTACTAAAGGTAAATACAGGCTCTAGTTTTCCACCATTCAACCAAAATAGAGACATCCAACAATACTGTGAAATGAATTAGTATTAGGTAGTCTTCAAAATAGTCTAGAAAAACGTGAACCTTATGTGGATGTGGTGGTTCAAACATAGCAAGTAATTCATTCTAAAGCCAAAGTAATATGGTTACTACTTTGTGCCGAGTTGAGGATTCCATATATTGGGGATATCTGTTCCCCACCTAACCACCAATTCGATGCTGACCCTCTCAAGGGGGAAATATATATCATATATATATAGATTCTCAATTATATCACCATTTATAAAACCCCATCCCCAAATTGGGTAATTGATATGTTGGAATGGGGGACCAATGCTGGGTTTGGTGAGATATCCCCTCATGAATGGAAAGAATTTTCCAATCCTTTGGATATAATTATACCCTCTCTTTTTTACTTGTTCATCCTATTATTATTTATTTTGAGAAAAACATTATTACTGAGGAAATGGTGACCTTGATTTGTGGAGTTTTGAGGGAGAATCTATTGAGATCACATCACCAACTTATGGCCTGAAAAGATCCCTCATGGGGGATGAGTAATCAAATCCTAAATTGGGGGAGCTATCCATATTCCAGGGGATGATGGAAGAGGATATTGTGTGAGGTTCCTCTCCACTCGAACCTCTAATACCTATATTTTGCGATGTAAGTTCCATTTATCCTCTATAGAATGTAAAGGATAAATAGATGGTGATGTTCTTGTCCTAATGCATGATTAGTTAGGGTGAGTTTTAACAATAATAGTTATTCTTGATTTAAACACAATAAATTCTTAATTTTTCCCATGTTTTATACGATACAATTATCTCTCATCTCTCAAGGGGCTTAGAGATGACCCCCCCCCCCCCCCCCCCGAGAACCGAGGAGGGAATCTTTAATGGAGTGTGATTTCCTGGAAGTGAGTATGTTCCCTCGACAATAAAATCATCATGGACAAAGGTCACATCTAATTCTATCATAATGTATGGGAGGAGAGTTGGTAACATAAAAAATACCTCATAAGGTTTCATGTTCCAATTATTGAATTTTATTCTTTATGGTATTTCAAATTCATCGTATATACTATAGAACTATACGATTACAAATTATGGTCATGTCATAGTTCGAGAAAGGGATGACATAGATCTCAGACCATCTGGTGAGGGTAGCGGTGTGGATATTGATCTAGAGGGGACTGAAAGGTTTGCACCCACCAAATGGACAATGGATGATATTGCTGATGGTTCCAATTTGGGTGCTAAACCTAGCATCTTAGACATCCTTACTAGTGATTATTCTATGAGACATGACGTAATATATAATAAAATTATGGACATGAATTATTGAGATATTAATAACCAAATATCCCTTGACAATTTTGGGGACTTCAATAGGGAACTGAACAGACATGATTTCTCCATTTCTTTACCTTCAAAACATAGTTGAACTCATTTAATTTTATGTCCTATTTTATAGATCTAATTGAAAATATTTTTCTATGGAAAAGAAAGCCAAAGAATTTCATAAATAAGGCATCCAATACAATATTAATCCCATTCATAAAGGAGTAACATATGAGGACCCTGAGGTGGGATATTCTCTAGGTCCCTTTATCCCAGTTACTGGGAAAACTCTAAATGATGTTCTTTTTCATGATCTCCCTACTCAACGAATTTATATTGGGGATGATATGGAGGTATCAACCTCATAAATTAATCTACCAATGGGTGAGCATCACTAACTATTCTTGTTATTTCATTTACATTACTATATGTTAATCTTATGTTGTTATAGATGGGTTATATCTACTATCTACTGCCATAAAAATTGGTGGTTGATCCAGATATGGGAGATTCCATGCCAATTCATATAACACTAGTAAGTGAAGCATTTACTATTTTGGAGATATCAGAGAAGGGTTCCTATTTGAGTGCACTAACCCAAAAATTCATCTCTCCCTTTGAAAGAGATTTTTTTCAGACAAGGAAACACATGATTCTATATGCACTATAAACCATATAATTATGATAGATATGTGAAATATAATCTCATTGACACCTTTTGACGACCTTCCATTACGACTTCATTGACTTCCAACCATGATTTCCTTCTTGTGGTGTGGGGGCATTGATTGCCGCAAGATACACCATGTTGTGAAGTCATTACTTTGAAAAAAGATGAAAAAATTCATAGAAGGTTGAGGAATAGTTGGTAGGCTAGTTTAAAGATCCTAGGACTGATGTATCCCAAGAGGAGCTCAGCTATGAAATGGAGGTATAGTAGCATTAGCACAATCTAGATGAGAAATATCACCAAATTTTATTCCTTCAAGAAGAAATAAATTCCATATAAGAAGTTATTTTTTAAATACAAAATTCCTTGAAGAGAGTCTTGGAAAAGGAAATGATTTTGTGGCTATAGAGAAGAAGAAACTTTTTCATGATAAAGAGGCCATCACCACCCTATTTGTTGGGTATTGTAAAGCTATAGAGAGTTCTCAATCCACATTTCAATAAATCAAGGAAATCTTTTGGAACATATACAGACTTTTATGAAGAGACCAAAACCTATGGAAGCTTCTCCTCATTAAGAACAATTATAAAAAATATTTTTTTTGTTCCATGATTACATGTTTCCTTGTTTATGCCTTCACCATATTCATAAAAAACACAAAGAATGACTCATTTGATTGAATGTAATTGTGTTAAAGTTCTAACATTACAATGAAAATGATGATAGAACTCTAATTTTTTTCCCAGTATTTTCATTGACTTAGAGAGTGTTGTTTGAATGTTTTTAGGGGAACATGAAAAACCTTATGAAGATTGTTTCTTTTGTGTCATCACCTTGATTTTTTTCCAAATTCAAAATGAAATAGAATTAGTGGGATATACTTGAATATTTATTAGTCCTATCTTTGTGGGTTTTTAGGCTAAGACGTTTTTTACTATTTATGTCATTGCTCATTTTTTCCCAAATCTATATAGAGTGTAGGACTAGTGAGTTGATACTCAACTTTTACACAGGGTTTCCTTTTGTGTTTTTTCAACATGATGGGTATTATTCCTCTTTTGGGGGTAGTTTAGAGTCTATAAAAACAAAATAATGTGATTGATGTTTTAGGCCAATTATATTTGAACATGATTTATGGAATGATGACCCATGAAAGACTTTATAGCCAAAAGTGTTTTGTAATTTCTCAGATACCCAATGAAAAATTCAAAGTCCTGATTTTTTGATTTAAAAATATGAAATATGATGTGATAAAAACAAAGAATTATTGCCTGCATAACATATTTGTAAATAGTTTTACTGCATGATGTTGGTGTTGGGTCTTATAAAGATATATGAGGTCTATTATGAAAACATGTTCTCCCATGGTTGATAGGCCCTTCTAGTGAGAGACTTATTCAAAACCAACTAGGTCACATTACTTCTTAGATAGAAAAATGTGTCTTCAAAAATATGACATTACATTTCTGATGGTTGTGTAGTTTGTTAATATATGTATTTCTCAAGACCATGAAGGGTGGTTTGTCAGTGGAATGTTATTGAGAATGAAGAGATCATATGTATTGGTACTGACCATGAATGTGAAACCGTCCCAAAAATATTGGCTTGGGTAAAGGAGGGGGATTCTTCAGGGTTTCCAACATAAGGAGTAAAGGCTCCTCCACTAAAAGTGTTAAATAATTATGAATCATAATGTCAAGAGACCCGGACACAGACCATGAAATGTAACATCATATGGAAAGTGTGTTGAGGGATATTGTTTAATGTCATGTAGCTTTTACTAAGTGATTAATTATTTTCCCTTTAATGATAATGTGATAAGGATGCACTATCATTTTCTGGAATGAAGGGGGATGGTTTGTAAGCATTAATCTGGTAGATTCCATATCCAAATAGTGATATGGGAGAAAATTATTGTTGGGGATTACTGAGATAGAAGAGGTTTCTCCCATGGATGACTGTATCACAAGTTGATAGTATCTTTTTGTGGGTGAATCATGAAAAACATGACGAGGGAGTACAACTATTTAGTCAAACAATGAAATCCAATTGATTAAATTCCCTTTTGGTATGTGAATTATGAAAATAGAACTATGGAATATTAGCACATAGTTAGAAAAAGGTTTCCTCATGAATCAGTAATCCTATCACCCATGGATAGGGAAAGATTAAAGAGAATAAAATCTCCCTAAAAACAGATTTTGGTTTGTGGAAGGAAATTTCCTGAATATGTATGGAGAATTATATGTCAAAATTGTCAGGAATGGGGAGAAGGGTTTCCTAGTACATGTCTTACCCATACACTTTAAAAGGGTGTTTTATATATACATAAATTATATTTGGTCCCCAAACATAGGATATGGGAGTCGTTTTGTATCTGGTCAAAGTCAAGAATCAAGACACACATAGTTCTTGGAGATATTTTCCACACCGATTGAATTATTGTGTGGATAGGGGGAATTTTTTTGAATATGGTCTCATGATCTGGGTGATAACCAATACCACACCCTCTTCTGTAAATATATATCTTACCTAATAGAGTGGTGGTATTTCCCATATTATGGCTGGAACAAGATGTAGAATCAAGGAATCACTATGTATCTATTATAAGTGAGAATCATGACAGACAAAGTTAATGGATTAACATAATGAAAGATATTTCAGTTGTGCAGTTTAATGTCATGCGTGAAGGACATATGTTCTGCCTTAATGTTTTTGTTACAAAGACCATTTTCACCTGGAAATGAACTGATAATCCTTGATCAGTTGGGGAATACTTTACTAAAACTCCTAATCCCACTTAGTATATTCTTGATGTGAGAAACAAGGAGTTGAAAAGTTTTATTCCACCACACCGAGGTGATAAAAAGGATGTATATGGGTATTTTGAAATTTTGGTTGATATAGTTGTATATAGGATATTAGTATCACTATATATCTAATTGAATTGAGAATCAATTCATACATATTTCTCAAAAACCATGCATTTTAGTGTCATGCGATGGGGACATCCGCCCTGAATTTTAACATATTGCACTAAGGACAAAGGTGACTCAACCTGAAAAAAGAAATATTGATTTTGGTCCAAATACTAGATATTTGGGAATCACTACTTATATTTTAATGATAATTATCAATCCACACATAGTTATTTAATTTTAATACAAAATAAGAGATACACTAACCATGTAGTTTAGTGTCATGTGGTAAGGATTAAGGTAACCCAATGTGGAAAAAAAAGTAAGCATGAATCCTTATGAATACAATTCAAGAACTCAAGAAATAATATCATGATATCTATCCCATATTTTTGATATGAGGATTACTAAAACAATTTCTTAAGTCATCCCTTTCTTGTTACACCAGGTAAGAATACTTTTTAACATCTTATACAAAAGACATTTTTTTATAGTTTAACATCATGTGACTAGGATGACATGGGGTCTTGTTTTTTTTGGTCATGAGACTAGAACCATATGTAATGTAAATGATGAAAGATATGAGTCTTACTAGAACAAGGATGTCCCAACCTACTCAGGTGTGATGAAGGAAATTGGTAACTATGGTCTTCAGTGTTATCAAATTAAGGGAAGTTGTTCAGGACAATAACATAAGGAATGACCAAAGGCCAATGTTCCAAAATCAGCTTCCTACCATAATGTGGAAGGAAATTATGGATATAGAAGATTTATCCCCCATTTATGATTTTTCCTCTTTTTGATAGGTTTTTTGGGGGGTGACTTATGCAATAGTTAATGTGGCCTATCAATGAATAGTCAAAAATGACATTTTGTAACTGACAATCCCTTTTGGCATGTGACTTATGTATAGATTAATGGTCATGTATTGGGAATATTCAGACAAATGTGTTCCAAATAATTTTTAATCATATCACTGATATCCAGGGAAGTCTTATGGATACCTGAAATTGTACAAAACAAGGAGTATGATATGTGGAAGAAATATTTCTAAGCATAAGAGAACCATTTTTACTAGAATTTTCAATGGAGCATGAATCCCACTACATAGATTTTTTTATATGTGGTAGAAGGATATTTATGTTTCCATGATAGGAACATGAATTAGTGAATGTGTGTTAGTGTCTCCAATATAGATCTTTATTTCTCTATAGAATAGGGGCATATGTTTTTTTATTTGTGGATATGACCGGGACATAGGGTCTAAGAATCTCTATATATCCCATTAGAGGAGAGAATCAAGTCACTCATATTTCTTCTAAGGATACATGTGAAGATCTACTCTATAAGCTTGGAGGGGGAAAATTTTATGGTGTAGCTGGACCCAAGATTGTACAATTGGGCATCACTGTGTATCCTGGGATGGCAGGAATGAATCCACATGTAGTTCATAGAACATAGGTGTGGTGGGAGATCATCACAAAAGATTATGATCATCTCAATAATAGACTGAAATGTTATGCAATTTTACATCATGCAACAAGGATATCAACTATGAAGTTTCATTTCATGCAGTAAGGAAATTGTCTTATAGTTTAACATCTTATGACTAGGATGTTAGTCCATGTGGTTTAAAATATTATATCTCATACTATGATGCCTTTTTGTTTTATTTCGTACAAGTAGGATTATATTGTGTACCTTTTAGGTTCATGCATATAGGACCATGATTCTAGGTATTTAAATTTCGTATGATGGGGTAGTTGGTGTTAGTTAGTTTATCATCTTGTGACATGGAAGAAATTGTTTCTTTAATTCATCAATTATTTATTGGGAAATATTTCATTTGTGGGGGATATAATGATGTCCCACCCATCAAGATCAGGGAATATTCTCCATTAGAGTGGTCCTTGTGTATAGAATATGGTCCCTCGTATTTTGGATTGATATTTGGAGGCTTCTTCCCTAGTATCATGGGAGTCCTAAGTACTAGTACGAGTTCTCCTTGTAAGAATGAGCAGAGGTGGAATTTAATGCTAAAAATCCAGGTTATCTAATTTTTATGGATCTATAATTTATGTGAGGCATGTTGTATTTACTCATAAAGTCAATCCAATTCAGTTATATATTTTTGGTATTGATCATCTATAGATAATTTATCATAGATGGAAACGAGGAGTGATGGAAATTGGACATTAATGGGTAGCACTTATTCTATCCCATATAAAATTTAATATGAGGTTGCTTATGTTGTAGTGTGGGTTTTATTTTTGTATTACCACAAGGCATGCAATATATTTTCATCCTATAAATTTTTATATTTATACACCATTTTATATAGTACTTTTTATAGGGTCTTATTGAAGGCTTCTACCTATCCATTATCTAATGTGTGATAGTGGTACAATTTTTTGGATTTGATATTATACTCATGATACAACTTATCCTGCTTAGAAGAACAAAAATTGTTGCGGTTGTAATTAATATTATACGAGGGACACCAAATCTAGTAATCATGTTAGACTTCATGAAGATTATGATGATTTTCGTCCTGACTTCTTTGAGGCTTATTTACTTAGCCCATTTGGAGAAGAAGTTGGTATTGGTTAATATGTATTTGAATTGCATGGATGTTGTTGGAGGATATGACCTAATATCATACATTCACCTTACATAAAATTTCTAATAGTATTTGGTTGTGTGTAGAAACTCTTAGGTTTAATGGATGAAGTTGGCCTGCATCGAGCAAGAATGACACTTCATGGTGAATTTCTTGAAATCATGGGTCATTAAAGGCCAAAAGAATCATAGACTTGGAATTTTCAAGGAAATCCTAAACAATGACAGGTGGGAACCACTGGATCCAAAATGTACTTCCTTCAAGAAAAAAATGGTCTCATATTCATCAATTCATTTGAAATGGACTCCCTCGGAACCTCATTTATAGTGTTCTTTTTGTTGATTTAGGCCCTCACAAAGGGTAAATTTATTCATTCTTCTTCAAATTTTATATTTTATGGATATTTCCAATGATAGTACATTATTTTTTAGGTAATCCACAATGGGTATCATCCAACTAGTGATAAGACCATCTAGTTTAGGGATGAGGCTAACCTAGTCAAACTCTTCCATATAGACACGAACAAAAGTTGAGACCATTTGGTGGTGCAAAAATATGATGACAGTTTCATCCTAGTTCAGATCTACCAGATCCATGGATTAATTTTTTAATGAATAATTTTGGGAATTATGGCATTTTGGGATGTGAGTCACTGTTGGAAATATGGGGAATTATTCAATTAATCCCAGTATATATTCAAGCCTTGGGATTAGATCCTACTTTCGGATAGAATAATCCTTCTTGATATTCTTGATTACCAACTCCGAATCACCTTTCACGTTCATGTGTTCAGTTGGAATTTGAAGTGCTAGTTGAAGCCATATGATGAAATCATGATATTCTACCTCATTTTTTGTACATATATGAATAGAAAAATGTAAGTAAGGACTTTAATTAGTAGATATATGAGTATGACTCCCATCCTAACTTTTTTGAGCTTGGGGTATTCCATTTTATTTCTTATTGGTCTTCTAGATGCATTATCAAAATATATATCCCATATATAGTGGTAATTTTGAATAGAGAAGATATATTCATTAGTAAATTTAGTGTTTAATGATGATATTTCTACATATGGATGTTCTGTAGAGATGTCTTATAGATCATTCCCTTTTACCACTTTCTAAGGCATGAACTGTATGTCAAAATGCTACAAGATAGTCACTTACCATGCCAAATGTCTAGTCAACATAGGATAATTGAAGATATATTTGAGCAGGTTGTTTTGAGTGAGAAAATAAAACTTATGGTGTTGTTGTTAGTGCCTCAGATTGTAAACCATGAATACTAATTCTAGGAAACACTTCTCAATATCAAAATAATGAGTCTCTATATTGAGTATGGTTTGACTAAGATAATATAGGTTGTTTTCATTCCCAAATTCATTCCTACATGCAAGGAAATCATCCAATGATAGTTCCAAGAATTCCATGTACAAGAGGAGTATTTTCTCCTCAAATAGAGTAATTAACACTCCTATACTCAAGAGACATTTCTTGAGGATATTGAATGACTCCTTTCAGTCATTGATCCTATGATATGTGACCCCTATATTCATCAACCTAGTGAAAGTAAAACACATTCTATTGAAGTTTTCTATAAGGCACTGAATATAGGAATAAATTCCTGGTAAACCCATAAACTATTATAAGTTTCAAGTGGTGAAATAATAAGGATTTATTTTTTCTTCTTAGGGTCATCTTTGATACCACGTTGGCATACAATGCTAATAAATTTTCCTTAGGTGACACCAAAATATCATTTTATGTTGTTCATCTTAAGGCTATGTTATCATAGTTTGTTGAAAATGGCCTCAAGATTAGCCATGTTTTTTTATCTCTATCTTGACATAACCACCATTTCATCAATGTAGTATTCAAAAAACCTCATAATAAGGGTTTGAATATATTATGCATGGCATGTTGATTAGGAGCACTAACACTCTTCAAGAAAAAGGGATTTACCTGAAACAAAAACTCCCTGAGGGGAATAGAAGGAACTAAATTATTAATCTTATTAAGCAATTGAGATTTGATTATACCATGAATATACATCCATTAAGGAAAGGGCCTGATATCGAGCCATAACATCAATCAACATCTTTTTGTTCGAGAATTGAAATTCATCTTTTAGGTAGTGACGACTAAGATCTATGAAGACACTAAAGACCCTTATTTACACATTATTATTCCCTAATAAGACTATATTGGATATCCATTTAGTATAATGGACTTCTTAAATATAATTTTCTATGATTATCGTATCAACATCAGTCTTAATTTTAGCATTGTGAGTTAGGTATATCCTTCTGTCTTCCAATTTGTCTCGCTAATGGGTTTTTAGCAAGCCCAGGTGGTGAGTGACCACCTTAAGATATATGCCTAGTATATTTATGTAATCCATGGTGAACAAGACATAATATTTCTTCATAAAGAAGTTATATTACTCTAATTATTCAAGATACAGGTTTGCACTGATTAGCAGGGGTTGTGGGTCATCTTTTTTACCTAGATTTATCTCTATGAGTTCATCAATAGTGGTAGAAACACCTTACTCAAATACATGATGGTACTATTTGAAGTCCTTCTACTCTTCCTATCCGTCCACTTCATCTTCTTTGATACCCTTCTGGGAACTAGGAAATGAAGTAATTTCTCTATAATTAAGAGATGAGTTGGTGTTTTTACATTCATAAGATGATGTGAATCCTCTGACCCAACTAACAATGTGGTGTCACTTTGAAGCTCTGAAGCGGATGGAGTGAGGGATAGAGAAGTAGTAGCTTCATTCTCTATTGGTGACATGATAACCTCTTCTGACTCAGCCGATAGAAAAATGATCTATTTAGGGCTAAGGGATGGAATGAGTACCTTTTCATCTAAGCCTTTACTATTGTCTATAGATTTCAGTGACTCTTTCAGTGTTGCTAGGATTAATCACGATGTTTTATATCATGATGTTTTGGGAATATTTCCATGAATTTAGGACCATTCCATCGATATGATGGATAATAAGAATATATTCTTCACTGATATGTTGTAATATATTGGATGGGGTGTATCACCCCAAGCTTTCACGATACACTTCTCTTTCAATAATGCAATAGCTTGCATTGTACGCAAGTTCGAGATTCTAACACACCGCGACCAATCAAAGTTGTAGTTATGAATAGTAATACCCACTTTTTGAAATTATATAAATTTTATATTTCAAAATGGACTTCATTCTTGTATTCCGAATATCTTAATTATCCTAAGTTCAGTTTTTTGTAATTTTCTGAGAACTTCCAATTTTCTATGAATAGTGAAAAATACGTAAAAACACATTTTTTTAATCAAAATAATTTATAGTGATAAATTATACTATTGAGTTGTTTTAAAGTATAATTAGAATATATTTTTACCATTTTATCCAATGGTGTTCATTAGAATTAATTTCACATTGAAATCAGACATAAAAATTTGTCAATCTTTTGATATATATTGTTTCTTAAAAACACACTATTTATTGTGACAGCGGGAATTAATTATAAAATTAATTAATGCAACTTATATGTTTGTAATTTCATAAAATATACATCATTTTTGAATTAGGAATATCAATTATAGATTAGGGTGAAATTTTGGCATTGTTATGAAAAACTTCAATTTTTGATGAATAGTGAAACCAATAAGTGGTAGTTAAAAAACTAATTTTTCATTTAAATGAAACATTACCACTTCTGTGATTTTATTTTAAAAAATCCAACATACATGGTTTTAATTAGGATGTAAAATGTGGTTCAATGGGATTGAAATAATTTTTTGGTGAATAGTAACTTTTAAGTTTAATTAATCACGATTAAAGGTAATTAGTGAAATTTAAGGTAAAAATGATATTATAAAAATATGAAAATACCTTTACACTTGTCCTACCCATATTGGATGAGTCATGGAAGACCAAGAAAATCCATGGGTCAAATTGGGGACCCCATGGAGCCACTTTTGTAGGAAAATGACATTAAAAACTTTTTATTTAATGTTAAAATAAAAATGTCACAAACATGAGTTCTTTTACTAAAACAATTTTTAAATGGGGATATAAAAGTCATATTTTTGACTATAAATATTAATTAGAAATATAAAAATATTTCCTACATAGTGATACTTTTTTTATAATTTTTAGACATTAAATAAATTAAAATTTTTAATGACACCATGATGATGCAGCGATTACCTCATTAATTAATGATTTTAATAAAATGGAAGGATAATGTAAAATCTAAGAATTACACTTGTCCAAAGCCTATTGGAAGAGTGGATTTCGAACCCTTATCACCTTATAATCGAAATATATAAGTTTGGGACCTTTAAAATCCGAAAATCATTATATAATAAAGTAACATTTCATTACTTTCCAAGAGTGCCCCTCCTCTCCTCTTATAAAAGGCCCCCACCTCTACCACCTTATTCACACTTTCAAGCCATTTGGCTCGGACAACCTCGGCCCAAATACTCTCCCAAAGTCCCTCCCTTGCTCCTAGAAGCCTCACTTTGGGCATAATTTTCCCAAGGAAGCCTTTGGCTTAAATCAAAAAGAGTTACCCAATTATAAAGGTAGTGTTCTCTTGTGTTCTTATGTTTTATTTTGCTTCTCCAACCCCCTAAACTCTTTTTATTAATTTATTTTGTAACAAAAAAAGTATCATAAATATACTAGGATGTTATTATAAGAAGGATTTGAGCTACACATACACACACCTACATCTAATGGTTAAAGGACATATTGTTTCTGTGGATGGAAAATTTCTTCCTCACGAAATGATGATTGTTCAACACTCATATAACACCTTCAAAGGTGGACATTAAGATGTAAATATATTTATATATGATATATTATATGTATATGTTTTCCTTAAGCTTATGTATTTTTTATTTATGTCATACCTTTATGGTTTCCATTATGGGTAAACGCGATATTTTCATTTTAGGAAGTGTGGACTACCGCCCCCTCAAAGTGATTTGAATCGTTAATGCCCTATGTGGGATGTATGAAGGATGGAGTAAATGGTATTATACATTATATTATACTGTAATTATATTATACCTTTATATAATTATAACTTCATTCCCTTAAATACAAAATAGAAATGACAATAGCGTTCATGCGTATGTACGGCTTACCGTCTCCATGAACGATGCATTTCATTTCTTACCTCTAAATGTTATCTAATATTATAAATGAATGTATATACTGGATATATATGATGTATATTATATCTAAATAATGAATATAATTATGGATATAATGGATATTTTACCACATGAACAAAGTGTAATTATAAGAAGTTTATTTTTGACTCAAGTACCTAAGATCGATAAAACAACCGTTATTAACTTAAATAATTACATAATGTTCATAACATGGTAATAAGTGATATAAAAGGAATAATGAACTTGAAAAAGGTTCTTAAGAAGGTAGAGATTAACTCTAGTTTATTATTAAGTAGGTTAAAGAGCGGTCGAGTCAAGTCGGACACGAGGTAAGGGAACTTCTTAACCCAATTTCCATTCTTTAGGTTAATATCCTACTTTCAAATTATGTCATGATATTATTATGTACTATATTGTATTTATAATTTCTTTATGTTTACAAATAGTGAATACCCAAAATAGATATATTTTATTTAAAAATGATCTTTGTAAGGACTTTGTCTCAATCTCCTTTCATTGAGGCATATTTGTTTTTATACACAACTTTCCTTTATATGGTGTATAAACCCCTTGGACTTTTACTTTTATTCAAAAGGAATCTTTTTATACGAAGTGTTTTTACTAAATGAAAAAAGGAATGTTTTTTTCTTACGTATGCGACGACAACGAATTCTCTTCCTCCGTGACTATTAATTGAGTTTCGGCTTCCTCTACGAGCCACAACTTTTTTTAAATGAAAAATAAATACAAATTTTTAATTTTATTTTATTCTTGTATTGAAAATGGTTTTGAAAATGTTTTTATTATATGAATGTGTTGTATTGATATCTTGTGATTGAAATATGGACATTTTATGTTTCCTTTATGCATGTTTTATGTGATACGATTATGTTATGGTTTATGATATGTTTAAACCTGTTCATATGAGGAATGCATTGGACTTAATAAGTGATGGGTGGATCCTGCTATACCTCCTCGATGCATCGGAAGGTCTCATGAGACAAACTAGTGTCTTGGAACGATGCCTTGACAAAATCTTATTTGTGGTCTTGGCACGAGGCCTTGGATACGTGGTTATGATAGTCTGGCATTATGCATTCCATCATTATGAAAGTGGTTATTGATATTTCATGTGATTATTCAACCAGCAGAATATCCATGTGAATAAGTAAATGGAATTATCTCATTTTACTTTTTCCATATTATGTTGAAGTTCAAGTTTAAAAGGCTTTTGTTTTAGTTATACATTGCCTTAAATGTTTATGTTTATTTATGAATGCTTATGCAATATTGTTATCCTTACTGAGCATCTGAGCTCAGCCCTTTTAATGTTTTAATATTTTCCAGGATGTGAAGAAGTATTTTATGAATGACCTGTAGGGATAGTCAGAAGAGGATATGAGTGTGGACTATGGATACTTTGTTATTGTAGTTTTTCACTTTATTATATAATGTAACATTTATGAATTTATCTAGTGTTTCCAAGGATACTAAACTAATCGGTCTTTCGAGACTTGATCTTTTGTGATCATGCCAATGTTACACAATAATGCACTGACTCTGGGTAACTGGGGTCGGGGAATTACAGTTGGTATCAGAGGTAGTTTAGTACTAACCTTGGAATCCAGATTTAGATAAACTCTGATTAGAGAACATACCCCAAATATAGACTTTGATGATTATTATAGAAGAACTTACTAGAATTTTGGTATTATAGAGATTTTGTGAGTTTTCCGAGAAATACATCCCTGTCTGGATACGAGTAGGTAGAGGTGGCTCTAGAACAGATGTACCTAGGGGTAAAACCCAAAAACACCGCTTTGAGCTATACTCGAATGGGAACTGGTGCACAACAATGGGCCTTGCTGCACTCTTGGTTACGACACTCTCGGGGAATATGCTTAGGATAATTCTCATTTTCATTACAAACCATTATGAAGGGTTTATGAGTATATACTTCCTCAAAGAAAACATTTCTTTTTACTATTATGGATTATATCCATAAATAGTTCAATTTATGTTAAGTGTTTTACAAGTATGGAATTATGTATTTCGATTCATAAACTAATCTAGTTTATTATATTGTTTAGAAATGGTGCCTAGTGGAAGGAATGGAAACTATATCAATGCACGCACTCCATGTAGGGATTTCCCTCCTACTCAAGATAATTATTGTGGAGCTGGAGATAAAACTGGTGCTGATCAACTTATTACCATACTAGGACAACTCAATCAGGTTATGAATAATAACCCTACTCGTATGGAGCACCCTGATCCGAAATGTGGAGGATCAATGTTAGACCGCTTCATGAGGCAACAACCACCATCATTTAATTGGGGTACAAATCCATTAGTAGCTGAGCAATGGATAAAATCCTTAGAGAAAATATTCCACGCCTTGGGGAGTAGCAAAAGGGAGAAGGTTATCATGGCAGTTTACCACCTCACTAGAGATGCCAATCAATGGTGGTCATTGATTCAAAATACAAAGGAAGATGAAGAAGTATCAAGTATGGAATGGAGAGAGTTCAAAGATCTTTTCTTAGAAAAATACTTTCCTCGTGACCATCGAGCAGATATGGAAAGGCAATTTCTGAGTCTGAGACAAAAGGAGGATGAGAATGTCGCAAAGTATGAGGCCAACTTTACAAGGTTATCGAGGTATGTTGCAGATTATATACGTAACCCAAGAAGTAAGATTGATCATTTATTTTATGGGTTAAAACCATTTATCCGTCGAGCTTTAGTATCACAATCCTTCTCATCGTACGAAGATATTGTCTCGTGTGCTATCAAGACAGAAAAGGAATTCTATAAGTCTTATGACAACAAAGTAAAGCAAGAGAAGAAAAGAATAGTGGAACAAGAGATGGATAAAGGGAAAATGGGAAAGAAGTATTTTCCATTATGTGATAATTGTGGGAAGAATCACCCCGGTGCTTGCCTAAAAGGAATGGGAGTTTGTTATAAATGTGGAGAAAAATGTCACCAGGCTTGTGATTGCAAGGGAAAGAAAGAGGCTATCAATGTTGAATGCTACAATTATAGGGAAATGGGGAATTATGCAAATGAATGTCCTAAGCATCATGGAAACTTACCTTAGAAAAGGCCAAGGGATTAAGGACAATCTTATGCTATTACTACAGTTGAAGTGGAAAAATTAATGTATTGGGGCTTTTGGACTCAAGAATTATATTCTGGTTATAATAATAATGTGATATATATAAGGATTGTACTTCACTACTTGTTTTTTTCATTAAGGTTTTAATATGATGATGGTAATCATATTTTTAGTATATGACAATAAGAGAAACTTTACTTTGTTTGGGGAATCTGATGTTACAATTGATTTTGGAATTTAGAGACCTTTTAGAGAAAGTCTGGACAGAGGTATTTTGGATAACTATATATGTTGGAATGGATTAAGTTAAACCTTGGATAGTATTGTTTAAGGTTAAAACATTTCTGAAGATTATTTTTGGAATATTATAATACTATAGCTTTAAGAAAAGGACAACTTGCAGGTTGGGGGATAACCCGTCGCGTCGGACAAAGCTATAGGAATCGAACCCACAACCATAGTGCGACAGGTTTTTATCACCTACCACTAGCCTTCAAGAAGTCCCTAGTTATTACAAAATAGTTTTCCTAATCTAAAGGGTATGTGGTAATATTTTGAACCTTATACAATTAGGATAAATAGAATACTTTTGAGTTTTGTTACCATTTGGAGTGAAAGATGGGTTCGTGGTAAAAATTTATTAAAGAATTAAAGCCTACATGACAAGTAAGTATATTTCCTTACGTTCTTCGAAAATCTCTTAAATTAATTCCTCAACATTATAAAAGGTAACTTAAAACAAAAACATTGTCAGTTAAATTTTCCAACTAGGGATTCAATGACTGTTTAACCAATCACAAGTTTGTGATTTTCTTGTGGTTAACTTTCTCCTAATCCTGTTTTCTACAACTCTCAATCAGACCTTGATGGTTTGATTCTCCTCCATATCTATAGTTTCATAGAATCCTATTATGGGATATCTCGGGTGACCTTTAAACTTATCTTTCTTTCTTTTAATGTTATATTCTTATTAACCCTATTTCCGATGTGGGTTTTCCACAAAGGTATTTTCTATTTTCCACCTTTTATTTTCAAAGAACATTTTCAAATTGCGAGGACGCAATTTATTGAATGAGGGTATAATGTAACACCCCATGCTTTCACGATACGCTTCTCTTTCAATAATGCAATAGCTTGCATTGTACGCAAGTTCGAGATTCCAACACAATGCGACCAATCAAAGTAGTAGTTATGAATAGTAATACCCACTTTTTGAAATTATATAAATTTTATATTTCAAAATGGAATTCATTTTTTTATTCGGAATATCGAATTTATCCTAAGTTGAATTTTTTGTAATTTTATAAGAACTTCCAATTTTCTATGAATAGTGAAAAATACTTAAAAACAACTTTTTTTAATCAAAATAATTTATAGTGATAAATTATACTATTGATTTGTTTTAAAGTATAATTGGAATATATTTTTACTATTTTATCCAATGGTGTTAATTAGAATTAATTTCACTTTGAAATTGGACATAAATAATTGTTAATCTTTTGATATATATTGTTTCTTAAAAACACGCTATTTATTGTGACAATGGGAATTAATTATAAAATTAATTAATGCAACTGATATGTTTGGAATTTCATAAAATAGACATCTTTTTTGAATTCTGAATATCAATTATATCTTGGGGTGAAATTTTGGCATTGTTCTGAAAAACATTATTTTTTGATGAATAGTGAAACCACTAAGTGGTAGTTAAAAAACTAATTTGTCATTTAAATGAATCATTACCACTTCTGTGATTTGATTTTCAAAACATCCGACATACATGGTTGTCATTAGGAAGTAAAATGTGGTTCAATGGGATTAAAATAATTTTTTGGTGATTAATAACTTTTATGTTTAATTAATCGTGATTAAAGGTAACTAGTGAAATTTAAGGTAAAAATGATATTATAAAAATATGAAAATACATGTACACTTTTACTACCCCTATTGGATGATTCATGTTCGACCAATACAATCCATGGGTCAACTTGGGGACCCCATGGAGCCACTTTGGTAGGAAAATGACATTAAAAACTTTTTATTTAATGTTAAAATAAAAATCTCACAAACATGAGTTCTTTTACTAAAACAATTTTTAAATGGGGTTATACAAGTCATATTTTTTACTATAAATATTAAATAGAAATATAAAAAGATTTCCTACATCATGATACTTTTTTTATAATTTTTAGACATTAAATAAATCAAAAAATTTAATGACACCATGATGATGCAGTGATTACCTCATTAATTAACGATTTTAATAAAATGGAAGGATAATGTAAAATATAGGAATTACACTTGTCTAAAGCCTATTGGATGAGTATATTTCGGACCCTTATCACCTTATCCTCGAAATATATAAGTTTTGGACCTTTAAAATCCGAAACTCATTATATAATAAAGTAACATTTCATTACATTCCAAGAGTGCCCCTCCTCTCCTCTTATAAAAGGCCCCCACCTCTACCATCTTATTCACACTTTCAAGACATTTGGCTCAGCCAAAATCTGATCAAATACTCTCACAACTTCCCTCCCTTACTCCTAGAATCCTCACTTTGGGCATAATTTTCCCAAGTAAGCCTTTGGCTCAAATCAAAAAGAGTTACCCGATTTTAAAGGTAGTGTTCTCTTGTGTTCTTATGTTTTATTTTGCTTCTCCAACCCCATAAACTATATTTATTAATTTCTTCTATAAAAAAATAAGTATCTTAAATATACTTGGATGTTTTTATAAGAAGGATTCGAGCTACACATACACACACCTACATCTAATTGTTAAATAACATAATGTTTCTGTGGATGGAAAATTTCTACCTCACGAAACGATGATTGTTCAACACTCATATAACACCTTAAAATGTGTCCGTTAAGATGTCACAATATTTTTATATGATATATAATATGTTTATGTTTTCCTTAAGCTTCTGTATTTTTTATTTATGGAATACCTTTATGGTTTCCATTATGGGTAAACGCGATATTTTCATTTTAGGAAGTGCGGACTACCGCCCCCTCAAAGTGATTTGAATCGTTAATGCCATATATGGGATGTATAAAAGATGGAGTAAATGGTATTATACATTATATTATACTGGAATTATATTACACCTTTATATAATTATAACTTCATTCCGTTAAATACGAAATATAAATGAAAGTAGCGTTCATCCGTATGTACAGCTTACCGTCACCATGAACGGTGCATTTCATTTCTTACCTCTAAATGTTATGTAATATTATAAATGAATGTATATACTGGATATATATGATGTATATGATATCTAAATCATGAATATAATTATTGATATAATGGATATTTTACCACATGAACAAAGTGTAATTATTATAAGTTTATTTTTGACTCAAGTACATAAGATCGACAAAACGACCGTTATTAACTTAAATAATTACATAATGTTAATAACTTGGTAAAAAGTGATATAAAAGCAATAATGAACTTGAAAAAGGTTCTTAAGCAGGTAGATATTAACTCTAGTGTATTATTCAGGAGGTTAAAGAGCAGTCGAGACAAGTCGGACACGAGGTAAGGGAACTTCTTAACCCAATTTCCATTCTTTGGGTTAATATCCTACTTTCAAATTATGTCATGATATTATTATGTTCTATATTGTATTTATACTGCTTTTATGTGTACATATAGTGAATACACATAATAGATATATTTTATTTAAAAATGATCTTTATAAGGACTTCGTCTCAATCTCCTTTCATTGAGGCATATTTGGTTTTATACACAAATGTCGTTTATACGGTGTATAAACCCCTTTGACTTTTACTTTTATTCAAAAGGAATCTTTTTATACGAAGCATTTTTACTAAACGACAAAAGGAATGTTTTTTTCATACGTATGCAGCGAAAACGACTTCTCTGCCGCCATGACCATTATTTGAGTTTCGGCTTCCTCTATAAGCCATAACTTTTTTTAAATGAAAAAAAATAAAAAGTTTTAATTTTATTTTATTCTGGTATTGAAAATGGTTTTGAAATTTTTTTTTATTATATCAATGTGTTGTATTGATATCTTGTGAATGAAATATGGAAATGTTATGTTTCTTTTATGCATGTTTTATGTGATATGATTATGTTATGGTTTATGATATGTTTAAACATGTTCATATGAGGAATGAATTGGACTTAATAAGTGACGGGTGGAGCCCACTATAGCTCCTTGATGCATCGGCAGGTCTCATGAGACAAACTAGTGTCTTGGCACAAGGCCTTGAAAAAATCTTATTTGTGGTCTTGGCACGAGTCCTTGGATATGTGGTTATGATAGTCTGGCATTATGCATTCCATCATTATGAAAGTGGTTATTGATATTGCATGTGATTATTCGACCAGTAGAATATCCATGTGAATAAGTAAATGGCATTATCTCATTTTACTTTTTCCATATTATGTTGAAGTTCAAGTTTAAAAGGCTTTTGTTTTAGTTATACATTGCCTTAAATTTTTATGTTTATTTATGAATGCTTCTGCAATATTGTTATCCTTACTGAGTATCTGAGCTCACCCCTTTCAATGTTTTAAAATTTTCCAGGATGTGAAGAAGTATTTTATGAATGACCTGCAGGGATAGTCAGAAGAGGATATGAGTGTGGACTATGGAGACTTTGTTATTGTAGTTTTTCACTTTATGTTGTAATGTAACATTTATGAATGTATCTAGTGTTTCCAAGGATACTAAACTAATCGGTCTTTCGAGACTTGATCTTTTGTGATCATGCCAATGTTACACAATAATGCACCGACTCTGGATAACTGGGGTCGGGGAGTTACATGGGGCCATTTCTATAATATTTGGGGCTATGACCTGAGAAGCATTGTCAGTAATGGGTCATTTCCCATCCCACTATTAGAATCCTTCATTAATTTACTATGTTTCACAAGATTATATTGGGTCTATATCACCATAAAATGTCCCAATTTGACCATTAATTTAATATTTGAGGCATTGGTGGTTTGGCGACGGGATTGTTACATGCTGATGCAACCAAGGCCTTCCCTGTAGTATGTTGAAAGTCGTGTCTTGTGAAAAAACCAGAAATTTAAAGTTAGATATGAGATACCCAAACTGGGCCATGGGTTTGATCCTCGAAGGAGGATTTAGTTCACTATGGTCTTAACAATACAACATTAGAGATGAAAGGGACAAGTGAAAATCACTGTATCTTATCCAACAGAGTGTTCAAAATAGAATAAGGTTAAACTATGAGAAATTTTCAATGAATTCACTTCGTACATAAACATATTTTATCATTCCAGACACATACAAGGGTATGATGTGTCTCTGAATATTGGAATCTTTGTTCTTCTCCATGAAAGCGATGATCATGCAGAATTCTATAGGGTTGATCTATTCCTGATATTTTTCAGTAGAGATAACTTTATATTCAAATTCTTGAGGGATTATAAAAACCATTAGGAGTACTTCTTAGAGGTTTCTAGATAGTCTTATATCATCCTAGAATAACAAATTGGCTGTAACTAAGAATTTTTTCTTCAAAAATTTCATAATTATGAGAAAATGGTCAACACATCCCAATGTGAGGAGGCCCCCTCACATGTACATTAGGAACTGAATTACTTAACATATAAATATCAAACTTTGTGACAAGAGTTGAAGGTGCTTCTATCCTTGGTGGGTTAGGTCGAACAAGACTTATTACACCTGGAGGTTGGCTTGATGATGGTTTAATATCTAATAGATATTCTAGGATGACCAGTCTAGGGAAACTCATAGAATAGGGGAGAGCTTTATTGACCATTTTGAACCTGATGGAGGGTTCTACCATGCGTTTTGATAGCACATAAGGTCAGAGTAGGGATGAGGCCAGAGTATTGATTTCTGCTATAACTGTATCTTCCCCTATATCCTCAACACATGTTTCAGCCCTTTCCTTAGATATACCATATGGGTTCAAAGAACCCAGGTTCATGGTCGTATTTATCGAAATATATGGGACCCATAAAATGATTGACACTAATAAACCTGAACATCAATTCTTCATTTGATGAGGATTCCACCTCACCTTTCAAATCTTTTATTACTTTTTCTTTGGGTGGTTCCCATGATTTTTGGATTGAATCCATGAAATCTATGGGATCCTGATCCAACATTAAAATTTTTATAGGTTTGTCTTCATGTATTTTCTTACCACCCTTCTAGCCATGTCATTTTTTGGAAGACTGGATTTTGGAGGTCTTTTGTGTGGATGGATTAAGTTGTGCTATTGAGGAAGTGGTTGTGGGTATATTTTGATGTATTAAATATGGTTAGAGGATATCATGAGTCTGGTTGATAATCCTTATAAACATATAGTAACTAAAATTTTATATACCTTTTTTCAGTAACTTTCTACAATTGACCATCATCCTATGGATTGGTGGTATAAACACACACTACCTGTCCGGGTGACCTGCCCAGCTTTACCTGCCTAGAGTCCACCATTTTTTGAAGGATTTATTTAAAAAAACATATTGGATATGTTCCCAAATGTTTAGTGGAAGAGTAAATAATTTGGGAGAACATCGAGACCAGTTTTATTAGGAATCTTTGGATTTGGAAACATGAGCATGTTATTTTAAAAATACATTATGAAACATCTTGGTACTTGGTCATCTCAGAACGAATAAATCATATTATTTCACTCCTAAAACTAGTTTTAACTTTTCTCCCTTCACTCATCCTATTGAGGTGGGAATTGTTACTGACACTCAGGAGGGGGTTCCATGTGATATGGCTTGGGTTTTGGAGTTGGAGTTGGGGAATGATTTGACATAAGCATAGCATTTTTTCACTATGCTTTTCTTATTCTCTTTCATTGAGCTAATAAAATTACATGGGTCTTGGTATTTGTCCAAAAGATGGAATCTTTCATTTTTTGAGAAAATACGATGGGATCCCAAAACCCCGTATTTATTTCATAGGGATTAGTGGTTTGTGTAAATCATCGTAGAGATTCTATATATAGATGGACAATAAGTCTTCTTGGGGAAGTCGTATGTTTAGGAAGTAATTCAACCCTATCCACTAAGAAATGAAATGTAAAACCCTCTTATTATCCTAAAATTTTCAATTAAATATGTCATGAAATACTTTATTTTATAGCATGGGGATGAATTTAAAGTGAAACTATCAATGAATATTTCCCTTCCTATAATAGATCGAGCCAAAAATATGTTTTATTGCATAAAGGGTGGAGCTTGTAGTGTTTTCACAAAGCACCTGAGTTTCAATACTTCATGTTGTTTAGGGCTTACCATAATTGGATCATATTCAGAAAAAAATTGTATCAAATGCTACTCGGAATCCCCTGATACATTAAAACATGGAAATGTATGGTTACCAAATTATGGTGGGGATGGGTCGGATTTACCAATTCTGGGTTAGGAATTTTTGCTGGCTACACTAGTGCATTCCATTATACAATATATTCTAATCAATCTATCAATGAATCAATAGTATTTATGATCCCTTGAGGGATGTCTAGATGAATATTTGCTTGAGCAGGTGTAGAAATAGGTAGATCCATCTTTAGAGGCACAATGTGTACCCATGGTGGGTAACCTGTATGGGTAAGTCTATGAGGATGTGTTAGACCTAGCCCGAGCTGTGTGCCTAAGAGAGGTAATTCTTAATACCTCACTAACATGGGTCCAAATATATTGGTCATCAATCCTGCATATTGATTGGATGTTTTGGTTCTACTTTATTTTCTTGAGTGAACCCTCTTTGTTGAGGTACACCAGTTGGGATTTCTAGTTAAGAATCTTCTGGTAGAAAATCTTGGGTAGGAATGTTTCCTTGGAGTAATTCTACATTGATTATCCTCAAATTGTTTATCTCTTCCTATTTATGAGATAATATTCCATCGAGTGTGAGGGGTCTAACCTCATCAGGTGGTGGGTGAGGAACATTCTTGCCTTTACCCTTTTCATTGGAATATTTTTACTGAGGAGGTAGTAATGGAGTGGTTGAGGGAATTAGATAATTTACATAATGCTTATGGTTTTGGGTTTTCAAACCTCATTTATTATTTTTCTATGAACTGTATTATGAACTGAAACATCATCCTCCTAATCCTATGTGTTAACATCATGTTCTATAGAATCTTAATGGGTGGTTTTAACAATGTTCAATGATGTGTAACACAATTATAGAATTTTTTCAATCTATTTGAGTGGCTTCCTTTATCTATTACCTCCAAGAGGCCTCATCATCTTCTTCACTAGACCTCTTGGAATCATTTGGAGAATTGTGATCCAAACAGAATCTCCAAAAATATATCATGAACGTTCCTAGTGAGGACATCAGGTCACAGGATCAGTTGAATTGGGAGGATCCATTTTTTTGGATTTTTTTCTAGTTATGATAATACTGAATTCCTTTAAGAAGGAGGTTATTGAGGAAAAAAATCCCACAATATTTTGGGATGCGGCAACTCCTACTCCCTATTGAAAACCTTTCACACCTATTTTGATGACCTTGAAGGATGTCTAACAAAAATCCCCCATCCCTACAGGTTGGGGTTGATCTTTGATTATTGTTTCTACTTCAATTATGAATTCTTTATTAACTTTATGGTACTATTTTCAAGGTCATGCTGGGTGAATTGTATAGTTTTCACCTAACCCTGCTTCTTTCAAAGAAATTGGAAACATTTTCACTATTTCATTATTGAATTCCTTTAAGTGAGAGGTATACTCGTTATTTTCATATTTATGATGAAATAGTCTTTTGATGTATTTCAATCTTCTATCTTGATGTGTGTGAGAGTCAGTTAGGGATGGTTTTTCTTTAGTGTACCATCTTTTGTGAACATTGTTTTTTAAGCAGACCTGATGCTATGAAATTGCACAATGTCACTTTTTCTAGGATTTGTTTCTTAGGAAGAGCATTGAAATGAAAATATCCATGTCTTCCCCATCCTATGATATGAAAACAAGATAGGGTGTCAATGATAAGATGGTGTATCTTCATTAACACATCATGATGTGTATGTTGAAGGGATCCTTGCAGATTTCCCTCTTTAGGGTGTTATGCATCTAGAAGAGCTACCAATTCAATTTGATGTTGAATCCCTTATATTATCATGATGTGGCTTGAATATTCATCAAAATTTAATTATATTTATTTTAAATGATTATGAGAATTCCATATATTTCGGTGAATCTCATGCACGCAATCTTTTAATAATTGATCTTGAATTTTGTATTGGGGAGGGGTTAAAGGAAAAAACATGACCCTTATGCCATCTTTGTCCAACTATTTCCTCATGTTCAATTTGAATTCAATTTGATTTTCTAGAGGCTCTTCAACCAAGTTTGACTATAGTGGATGCTTCTTTGGCACATTAATATAATCATCAAGATTAATGAGGACATTGTTTATTGTATTGGAAGACATATTATTCAAGGGTTGTTTTAAGAATGAACGTTTCCTTAGTTTGTCTTTCGGTTGAGAAAGGGTGTCACTTGTCAATGAAATGGAATAAAAAATAACTAGCATCATTTTTTCATGTTTTCATAGTAGGAAAAGTTTCTCATCCTTAAATCACCAATGGGTGGACCTCTTTGATGAAGTGAATTTTCCTTTTGGGGAGTACAACTGTCATGGAATGACATATAACTGTAAGAATAGTTTAGGTAGTATATACCCTAGGGAGGACCTTCAGGGTGGATGATAGTAATGGGAGAACCTTCATTTTCTTTGAACGCTTGGCCACATGGATTGTTTATGTGTTGTTAAAGAGGATATGGGATCTCAAGACCGATTAGATTCTAAACATTAAACATTTCTTCATGGTAAGATGTCTGGGGAGGGCCTATGGATCTACTATTATTATTTATATTATTTGGTAATAGAGGATTAGGATCTTGATATTACATAGATAAAAATAATAGGGATTTAATAAATCTATAATTTAGAAGATAAGGATCGTCGATCGTCCCTTAAATTTCCAATTTCCTTTAGTGAATAAATTTTTTGGATACCTTTTATGGAATACTATGGCTGATTGTTGGGGAAATAGGTTTTCATACATGGAATCTTTTCTGATTGGCTCCATTTCCATTTATGGGATTTTATAGTAGGTTTTTATAATTTTGGAAATGATTTATGCCTACACTTTTAATAGCCACTGGGGTATATCAATGGCCTCTAGTTTGAATAAGGGTATGGTCCTGATCTATTTCTACTTATATTGTGGGAAAATTTGTCTCGTGACCCTCTTGGATATGATTAGAGGTGTGTATATACTCTAGAATGACACTTATTTTTTTGTTGTTATGTCACCCTAATTTTGGGGAGGGAGTTGCATGTTTGTACCTCTTCTAATTCCATTATTGTTATTATGTCTTGGAAGTTCTGTTTGATGTGGTAAAGAATTTATGTATTCACTTGAATAATTTTCAAGAAGTTCTTGGTAACTTTAGTGGATAGAATGGGGATATATGACCATTCCATGGTTGGAGTAGGGTTGTGTTACCACTTTTATCCTCTATTTCCTATCAGTATGTACTGATAGTACTCAAGTATGAGGAAAGAGATATGGGTCTACCCCCCATTTATTATATGGACATTCCAGTTGATTTCTAAAAATGCTGTCAGGTTAGGATGATAGGATTGAAAGGTGTGTGTAGGTGTCTGTACCAGCTGATTAATTTTTGATTTAATTGGTGGGAAGACTTGGTTGATGTGGTAAGGGGTTTTTTCTTAGTCATGATTTGTCACCAAATTTGACCAACGAGCTTCTCCGGATTCTTCCAAACTATGCCATTAGTCTTGGATGGTGCAAGCATGTGTTTGTTCATACTCTTGATTCACCACTAAATTTGGTTATCGAACTTCTTGAATGGGAATAAAGGTGCAGTACTGCTCCATATTGATTGAATGCTACCCTCTATGGGCTATCTTTCATGCCCATGTCTAAGTGAACTAGGATAAAATACTGAGGAAAACACTCTTATAATGTCAAGGGCTTGTCACCATATGACATTGGCGGCATATGATATTTGCAGGAGCACTTTAGAGGGACCAGTATTCTCTCTATGTGAGGTAGTATGTGGCCTCTTGATCTGCCTCTATGATATAAGGGGCAGCTAATTTTTTAATTCTAGGTATTGACTCCCAAAATGGTTTGAGGCGATGATCAGTGTCATATGTTTTTTATCCACCATCTATCATTTAGCGGGAGGTTGGAGGGCCTATGGTTCCACCTCTAGGGTCGAGATAAAACCATTTTTTGGAACTGCAAAACCAATGTATTTGATACTCAATGTTAAATATAATGGGTGAGATATAGTGTCCTTTATTTAATAGAGGACCCAACTATTGAGGTATTTTATGTGTACGTATATTAGAACTAGTATGGATCCATTTGGATTGAAGGGAGTCCTGTTTGAATGTTTCTAAAATATATGTGATAAACACAAACAAGAAAACCCCATTGAATTAGCATCTCAATAAATTAACACCCACATAATCGACTTTTTATGTCTGTCCATACTCCATTCTGGGTGTGAAAGTGGCCAAATATTTGGGTGACATAGTCTTCTTGGTTAAGGATTCATGTTGGGTTCACCCTTTTTTTTCAAATGAAAATAATCAGTCCCTCAACGTTTGATTGTGGGGGGTTAAGAGTTGAAAAATAATCTGTGTCGGGATCACTATTTCGTAATGAATTTCAATAAGTTTTGTTCATGGATCCAGAAACACCCAATTGTTCAATTATTCAAAATGTTTTATGAACATAAATTCAAAATGTAGGAGGTTATTAGAAAATGGACAAAAATTCTTAGAGACTCACAATGGTTGTGATGATGGGAGGTCAGGCTCATCAAACAATTTTCAGGGAAATTATTACCTACTATGGTACTCCCATAATGATTTAATATATATCTGTGGTTACGTAATTAATTCTCATGTATAACATGGGTCGCCCTCAGGTTAGAAATAAATTATTATCATTCATGAACTACATAAAAATTTTAATGTATATGAGGTTCTTCATCGATGGAGACATCTGTATGTATATGAGTTTCTCCCTTGATGGAATCTATTAATGTATAGGTTATATATTATTTGTTCATTTATTATTATGATTTTTTATTTAATCCATGTAGTGGGGTGATCCATAATTTGTCATCATCTAGGGATATGGGAATTGTTTTGATATTGGGATCAGGCCCATGAAATGGGATTCCTATATATCCTTGTTAAAGGAATAAGAACCCACATAGTTTTCTTCCACTTAATGGCACACATCATGCCTTTTAAGGTCACATTATAAGGACCAAATTGTAGAGATTAACACCATGAAACTAGGATATCTAGGTTAAATATTCATATTCAATATCTTGTGTGGGAATTGCGCTAACATGGCCTCGGTATCTAGGAAGGGATGTGGTATCCTAGGTTGGAGGTTACTCTAATATTAATATGGACCATAGAAAAATACGGTGATTTTGGGGTGTTTCAATTGGACCATGAGAAGGATTACTATGTATCCCATTTGGATGAGAATCAAAGACCATCTAGTTTTGTTAAATTTAGGGCTTTCACCTAATGAGGATTCAATTTTTGGTTTTGTCTTAGTGGATATAGCCCTTTGATATGGATCATTTTTTTGAGAATCCATGCATATAGAGGCCCTTTGGAAGATTGTATTGTAAGGTATGTGTCAGTTTGAGATAGATAAATGGAATTTTTGATCCATGCCTATTGAATCCATTTTAATGAAGTTATGGGGAAGATCTAAAAAATGATTCTCAAATCAAGACATGAATCTAATTGTATGGATTTCATGATTTTCACTAACATATAAGCCATTCCAAGTCAATATTGGTGTTCAAAAAAAGGGAAATTAGATTATATAAAAAACCAAAACTCATTATTACATTGGTGGACTAGAAATAGGTGATGGGAGAAGAATAAAAGTCCTTCATATGCCCATCTCCTCGCATTTTTTCATTATTAGGATAGTCCCATCTAACTACCCATCTAACTACAACCCATAAGAAGATCTAGAGGATTACACTAGGATGGATTAAATATTACCACATCCAGAGAATAGAACTGGATGTGTTACTTACTGTTAAAGGGAAAAGAAAGTAGGATCTCCTTCGATACCGTCTGAAATAGGAGTTCCCTGGTCTCAAAGACAATGACTGAAATACATGGCCCTAGCCCTTCTGTCTGAGATATAAAAATAGTAAAAAATCCATATCCATCATTTTTGAGTATAGTAGGTCCCTAACTCTACCTTCAATGTTGGGTTTTTTATTACTAAAGTGATGTGTAACTGTAAACACCCTAAGGACCCTACCCTACGGGTAGAAAAAATGTGGGAAACCTATTTCAGAATGAATGGATAACCGAATAGAATGACACAATGATTGGTATTTAACCATGGTTTTAAAAGTATAGTGGATTTTAAGGAGTATTATATTTGGTCTCCTTCAGATATAATTCCCATTGAATGAGGTTCACAACAATTGGTGGCATTAAAATTAGGATCCAAAGGATACTCGCATAGGTGAAGGATGAGTGAGCTAAAGGTGACTTGCACGGGAGAAGGATGAGTGAGATAAAAGGGTCATGCACTTGTTAGACCTTGGTGAGATGATGAGATCTATGGGTGATAGAAAAACATAGAGATATTTCGTGGGGGAGGCCACATTCTAGGCTCTATGTGTCTCCTCAAGTGTTTTTTGATGACTTGCGCTTATGTTCTAGGCTTGAGATGGGGACTTCACCCTTGTGTTCTCGTATTAGGGGATTTCATTCAAGTAGGTGTTGTTGGGTTTTAAAAAAATGGTAGCATTAATAATACTAACAATATCAATACCATATACCTTAGAGTCTTATAAATCTACCTAAATATTTCTGACAGCCTCGGCGAATGACTAAGGTGAGAAGAACTTTGATGATTCTCGGAATTTTTTTATTTTTTCAAATAAGGATCCCAAGGCTCCTATTTACAGGAAATTTTGGGACCTTAGGAAAATATGGAAATTTTGTAGATTCTTTTCATTGGTCAATGCATAATTATGGAATATGTTATTATCCTGGGTACAACTATTTGGACCTACCTGGTGCCACTAGCATATAGGATGGACTTATGTGGTGATGGTGATTTGGACCTTGTGTAATGTAACTTTAGTGAAGCATGTGACCCTTGGACTTCTTCACTTTTTATTTCCATGAAGTATTTTTCATTATACCTTCCTGATTTCACATAAAAAATGGTTTCAATAATAGAAACGACTGTTTCCAATCTTATATTTTATGACTACATTATGATTATTAATAACTATTTTATGAAATTGTGTTATGGTCCAATAATAATTTTTTATATACATAATGCATTCCTTCGAACACAATATTATTTTTTAAAAGTTTTTAAATCTGATGTTATTAAATTCATACCTTCATTAATAAATTATGTCCTAAAATTTTTAATTTTTACTCACTAATTAAACTGTTTGAAATTATTATTAAAATATTTCATAGGCCTAATGTAACCACTAATATGAAATATATCTTACTCTCTTATGCTATATCATGTTACTTATCTTTTCTCAAAAAATAATAGTCATTCATACAATCATATACTCTGGTATGTATATACCCTAATCATATATTATCCAAAATATACTATTCCCAAAACCATAAAAATATAAAATAAATTAAACAATGATGAAACACAATATTATTTTAGAAATAAAAACTGCATTCAACACTAAAAATGTGTTATCTGCTAGTTCATAAGTTCACAAACTAGTAAATATATATCACAATCCCAAAAACAGGATAAATATCATTAAACATATTAGGGAAATATTTTTTTAAATAAAAAAACAATTCCAAGGTTATCAATACCATCTAACTCACTTTTCTCAAAATAAACAATCCTTTTAATCCTAATGTGTATCCATCCCTCAATCACATGTACTTAAATAGTTATACACAAAAAATTATCCTTGGCACAAAATCACATTTCAAGGTTTTTTTTACAATTTAATATATTTTTTCAAACTATTCATGAAAAACTAATGAATAAAAATCCATTGATGTTTCACATAATCCTCAAAATTTTTATACTATACTATAATATCATCAATAAATATCACTCATGAAGGAATAAATATAATATTACCAAGATTTATATACAATTATGATATTAACATCACCAACTTTGGTAAGACTAGGAAACTCACCTTTTCCATCATAATATAAACTTACAAATTTTTTTAATCACACCATTATTTAGTTATAAGACATAGTGGTTTCATGACACAAACCTTTTTCATGTTTATTTATACGTTCATGTTTCAACTGAATAAAAAATCTTTAATGGTTATGATCGTATCCAAAATATGAATATGAAAACTTCAAACAAATGATGAATTCCACTATGAAACATTCATTTTTACATATTTTACTTTTAGATCATCTTATGACACTATTTGTTCAATCCTTGGTTATCAATGTTCATTTTCTTAGTATCTTATCTAACCAAATTATTTGACAACGCAATCAATTACTTTATAATGGTTCATTTCTAAGAGAACCACTAAATCATTACATTACCAAAAAACATTAAGATATTATCCTATAATTATATTTGTCCTTTACATTTATCCAAAATGTTTTCAATAATTTACCATAATAATAATCCCTAAAAATAACTAAAATAATAACAAAAAATAACGGATAACTACTTTAAAACCAACTAAGGCACCCGGAACACACACTCATTGTTCCATTTCTAAGAAAATACTTTTTAAAAATTTACTCTGATACCAAGTGTGATGATCCACGCCAAACATTCAAAAAATTTACATTATTATTACTTCTCAAAATAATATCACATGACTCAGAGAACATTTTGATTTAATTCAGATGAGAACTATATATATTAGAAATTTATCTTACAACTCTTGAGAACATTTCTCAGTAATAAAACTCATATATATTTTATTTTAATTTTAACTCATGTTATACTTATCTTTATAACCTCAGGAAAGGAAAACATATGAAAGGTGTGGGCTCAAATGCTCAATAATGGAAAACTAAACAACATTTAATCAAGGTTTTTATCATAATAATATTAGAAAACATGGATAGGGGAATAATTTCTTATTAAAAAATATATAATAATAATTATTGTACATGGGTCATGATAAACAGATATTTAATCTCAATTGAACAAACATATACCATGAAAAAAGTGTGTGTAATCATGTAACTTTACATATGAGTTAAGTAGTGTAATCAAAAGAATAAGAAAATGGAATTATATTATGAAATAAAAATAATCATAGAAACCATATTTCAAGGCTACCCACCAAGAAATTCATCACATGGTAGGCTTTGGATAATCACCTGTGTACGTTATTTGGCTTGGGATAATCCTCGCATGTAACCATGGGCATGAGAAGAAACTATTGTGAACCACTTGGTATTTAGATGAATCATATCTTGTACCATTTTGGTTGGGAAAAATCCTCCTATGTACGCTCTAGATTTAGATAAATCCTCTCATGTACCATTTGGCTCAGGATAAATCCTCTCGTGTACCCTTTGGATCACTTGAGCATAAACATTACTAACTTATTAAGGGTTATATAGGACCCAAATCATCATTAATCTATACATTTTTGTTCCATGTGGGAAAAATTATTCAAAATAACATTAATAACCCATGGAATGAAAAAAAAATATCATTTAAATATGGTATCACAAAAAATTGACCTTATGAATATGAATGGTTGATTCATTATATTCTATTTCCAAAAATATTATCACTTAAAAACATTTTGATCTTTATTCACAAAAAAATAACTTCCAGGGAAATAAATTCAGTAGAGTTAAAGAGAGAAATTTTTTCCAAAATTATAACATTGTTTTTAGAAAACACTTTTATCATTGATTTAAAAGATAATGTTATGTTTACTTTGAAAAGTAATTTTTGAAAAGGTGCAGTGAAATATTTTGAAAACTATTTATATGTCAATGGAAAATTCAATAGTGGATAGTTGAAATATATATAAAAGATTAAAAAAGGTGAAGTGAAATAAATTTTAAGAATTTTAATTTTTATAAATAATAATCAATAAATGATATAACATTTGAAAAAAAAGTTTCAAAAATGAAAAAAAATAGTGAAAATTAAAAATGAAAAAAAAAAGAAAAAAAAAGTTTCAAAAAGTTGAAGTGAATGATATAACATTTGATTTTGAAAGGATGTAAAAAGTTTTTAATATTTCTTAATAACTTTATTTAATACCCAAATTAAAAATAGTGTTTTTAAAACACTCACGTTGAAAATTGGTAATGGAATATAGGAAGTTCACATGAGACAACACATAAATGGGTTTTTCAAATATAAAAGGTAACTTTGGAGGGAAAGGAAAAGTTGGATAAGGAGGGTGTACTTTTATTAAAGGGTGTGGGAATTATTCTTAACAAGGAAATACAATTTTATAGGGATGAAACTCATCAAAGGGTAAGATTCAAATTGAAAGTTTAATTTTATACAATTTGAGAGATCAATTAACATGAATTAAAATTTTAGTGTGTAAGAAACTAATATTAAATGAATAAATTTCAAGAAGATGAATTATAGCTCAACAAAGTTAGTTGAGTTACAAAAACACATTACAGCTTTGGTAAATTTTTAATCACCGGCCATTGAAATTAAAAAACATGAGATGGCACATAAAACCCAATTAGTTTCATTGGTATGAAAAACTATATTCCTTAGGATGTAACTATACAAAATAAAATAAATTATTGTGTGTAATATTAAACATGACTCCTAGATTTGAAAATGAGGCAATGAAACCCTTACCATGTTACACAATTTTTATTAAAAAAACATTGAATGGTTTCATTTGAAATGAAACATTAAAAACCCTCAATAATGATAGGATAATGAGAAAATATATTAAAGGTACATTATAAACACCATTCCATATAAATCATGGTTTATAATAAATAGCATCTCATAAAGGGTGAAAATTTGTGACAAGAATACCTAACCATGTATTGCTACTTACATGAATGATCTATAACCATATTTTTAATAAAAATAATTATATTGATAACTTGTTAAATATCATTATTCATATTTATAACCTTTCATAAAAATTTTAAATACATTCTCTACCTTTATATTAGTTATTTATTATAAATTTTTGATATTAAGTGTGATTAATCATGATTTTTTTAACTAGTTTCACCGTAGTTATTTTTCTCATATTTATTATCAGATATTTCAGCATTAAAATATAATAAAGGTTACTATAATTTAGGTTTCGTGAAATTTTATAAAGTTATAATTTAATTTTATTTAGTTTTAGTCATGGTACTTGTAGATAAAATTGATTAGAACCATGTTTTGGTGATTTCTATCAAATGAACAGAGGATTCATAATTAATGTGTATTGTTATTAGTGATACCATTCTAGAAACAAAAAATATTTATTATTTGCTTATTTATATCATCTATAATCATTTATTATTTTATCATATTCATCTATGATTTAATAATATATAATTGTTCAAGTAGGTGATTCGACTGACTTAAATAGAAACATACCACAATTAATGGATGATTATGATTATGAAAGTTGATTACTTTTGAATAACATACTTATTAAAAAATAATAATGAAATGTTTTAGAACTATTGAGGTGGTGAGTAATATATTAATATATTTAAATAAATTAAAATAAACTTGATGAAAGATGAGATATGTTACCTTATAGAGGTATTTTTCTGCAAAACATGCAGTTAGTGTTTTTATTTATTGAAAAAATAGAGGAAATTAGGTGGATTGTGATTTTTCTCTTCACAATCGAAATTATATTGTATACTTGACATTTATTACTCTACTTTTTTCCTTATAATCATAAAATATAAGTGATTGTTAAAATAACAGAAGTTGTTGCTTCATGGAGGTGATACTCCAAAAAACACAAGAAGGGTGGTTTAGTTTTTCATTATAGAATAGAGGAAATATGTTTAATATTTATTATATTACAATAACAAAATTATTTAAAAAATAATAATTATATAATTATATAGTTATTATAAAATTATATTTGGGAATATAAGAAAGAATTGAAAATGATTTAGGAAAAAGTACCCACCTTGATGACTTGGGAATTACTTTGGAATATTCCTTCAAAATGAAGGTCTAAGGAGAATTTAGTGTAACCTAAGGACCGTAAAAAAGAAATAAGATTATATGTGAATTTTTTCTTCATATTTTCAGGAGGAAAAATAATTTTATTGTGATATTTATTTGGTCATTAGTGGTCCCTTTTATACATAGTGGGAATGTTTTTTTTTGTAATTGTAATAACTTAATATTAATAGAGCACATGTTATACATCTCAAGTGATCAAAAAATAGAAAATAATTTATTATTGGATCACATAAGATCTATTATACCTCCTAAATGAATTTTAAAATATGTTCTAAATTTTTTTAAGCCCTTTTCTCTGAGAATTTTAAATTTTACCATTTATTGGCTTTACCATGGTAACTAATTTTTACCTAAGTAATTTAAATTTAAAGCATAAAATAAAAATAAACCTTAATAAATAATTTATACTTACTAAGTTCAAACCATAGATCCCGTTTTTAGATAATTTTTTTATGTGTATGAAAAATCAATTATAACATTAGCACATGTAATGGATGAGATCCAATATTTTTTAGAAAAATTGTATTTTTATGCCTAAAATTTATGTGTATGATAAAATTGTATATTCATTTCATTTATATGTTATAAATTTTGTTCAATATAAATAAAATAAAATATTTTTGTATTTAAAATCAATACAAAACCAAATTATACATAAATAATCATTAATTAAAAATATAAAAATAATTTCTTTTATTAGAAAATATTACTTAAGTTGATAAAAATAGTTTTTATAAATTTATAATAGTAATTAGAAATCTTTAATTTTACCCCTTAATAATAATATGGTCATGTAAAATGATTTATATGTTATTATTTTAGACTTAATTTTTGATATAGTCATAATGCTTTGATTATAGTAAAAAGAATAGTTTTTACTATTCACCCAAAACAGATTACATCCAAGATATATAAAAAATTCATCTCACACAAATATATTCATGATAAGTCTAAAAATGGATATAATTTTCTAAAATTATAAAAATAATATTAAAAAATGTAATGTTAAAACATCATAAATTATGGTAAAGAACTATTTTTTTAAGAAATCACTCCTTCGGTATATTAACTAATATTCTATAGTTAATTCCAAAAAATATATAACATACTTGAAAAATATTCATTTTAGAATATAAATATTAATTATAAATTTATTTTATTAGCTTATTTGTTGGACTAGTAGAGACATTATTAAAAGAAACTATTATTTCATAATGTGGTTGTCACTGTTTGTACTTGCATATTTAAAGACTAAATTATTGTGATCAATATCTATATTATTAAATTATATCATTGTTCATTAAGGATCAGGATAAATAAATTATTTATGAATATTATATATTTTTATGTTCTAAATATTTTGATGTTATTAACATATAGGTACGTTTCGTTTCTAAAAAATAGAATATATAAACAAAATTAGGGGGAGTTATTTATAATTCTTTCAAAATATTTAAGATGTTCCGATTTGAGATTTAAGTATGTTTTTAAATGCTTATAAAAAGTATTTTTAAATTTAAAACATGTTTATTAATTATAACATTATGTTTTAGGGAGATATGTTATTTATAAATTTAAAAATAAGAGAGAAATGATAGTTTCATATTTTAAGGTGAGTTTTTTATTTCTTTAATTAGATTAGAATTATTTATAGGTTTAGTAATTTAATGTTATATAATATAATTTTTATAATGTTGAGTCTTAATTTTTTTTTCTGAATTTATAATATGGTTTCAATATTATAATTATGTTTCTGTATTTGAGTTATAAATTTTTTTTAGTGGGATTTATTAAAATTTTCATTTTTTCTACTAAACATGCATTTCAATAAATATATAATGTGAATATTTAAAAATATTTTAATTTATCTCTCTTTCTTATTTTTTAATTTTATCATTTTGAAGAAGTCTAATAAATCATCCTTAATTTTTTTGTATATTCAATTATATATGTCTAAGGTATGAAAATTTAATTTTTATGTATTTAGTACAGGTTTTCTATTTTTATAAAAATTGGGAGAGTTTTTTAAACATTACACATATATTTAGTTCACTATATTTTCTATAGAAATATAGTTTTTGAATAAGTTTTCATTTCTGTTAAATTTTTAATAAAATTAAAAAGGGGGAGAATTGTTTTAAATAAATGTTAGATTTTTTAATTTTCAAAAAAGTATAGGTTCTTAGTTCTAAGATCGAGTTTGATTGATTTACGTTTTTTTTATTAATATTTTACACCTCACAATTTACATAATTATATAAATGTAATTTGGGTAATAAGAATTTATCATTTCAAAAGTTTCATTTGCATAAATCATATTAGTTATGATTTATTTTCAATGTTTACTATTTTATAAATGGTTCTACTATAATTCCGTTTATATATTTTCATAACTGTATGAGAACATATATGAAAATTATGTTTGAATTTATATACATTCTTATGAGTTTGGTTTAACCATACCAAGGTCTGTATAAACTATATGGTATTTTTTTATAAAATATACATGATTAATGTTAATCCTTTTTATGTTGTTTTACTAAGTATAATTTATTTTAATTGATAAAATAATATTTCGGAATACTAAAATCATTTTTTTAAAAAATAATTTTTATGCACTATTAAATCATGGTTATGATAAAAAGGAAAATCATCCTTATAAAGTTATAATTTACGTTTATACAGAATGTAAAAACTAATATTCCAAAAATTCATAAAATTATCATATGAAGATGTTACATTTGATACATGAAGTTCACTATGCTTGATAATATGATTAATTTCATAAGAATAAATCGACTATATTTAGGTTCCTGGAATTGATCTCACTATCACATCATGGTTAATTAAAATGATATAACCTTCATAATAAAGAACTGATAGCACACATGCATTACTCATCACAAGTTACAGTAACATGATTTCAAGTAGCACATGAATATTTCAAATTAATTTTAATGTTTAAAATTTTTTATTCACAATTATTTTATACATTTCAAAAGATATATTAGGCTTAGAAAGTGAAAATTCCATCCTTAATTTTACCATAAAGGTATGAAATTCACACTAATTCTGTTTATAATATAAA
The DNA here is from genome assembly GCA_963277665.1 of Viscum album. Taxonomy (NCBI): domain Eukaryota; kingdom Viridiplantae; phylum Streptophyta; class Magnoliopsida; order Santalales; family Viscaceae; genus Viscum; species Viscum album. The sequence goes on from OY728159.1 coordinate 1,083,527,269, forward strand.
ATGTTATATTATAATGATTTTTATATTTTTATTTTCATCATTTTATTTAGATTATTTTATATATTTTATTAATTTAAAAGAATAAATATTAATTATGATCAATCAAAGAAAAGATATTTCAAATTATTTGACGTTTTTATAAAATAAGTGAAATATTATAGGAATACACATGAAACATATATCAAAGGGAAAAGTAATATTTCCATATGATTATATTATAATTAATTGTTCAAGATATGTTGAATTTTTAGGAAACTCCCAAATGATAATGAATATTTTTTAGTTTATGGTGAGGGAAAGAATCATTTTTTTCATATATAAATAAAGACATAAGCATTTGAGTAGTTATGTAGGATTATTGTATAGGTTAATGATGAAAAGTAATGTTTGAGAGAACCAGAATAGTTCCACTATTGTAAAAGTGTTGAAATACTACTGTAAAGTGAAAAACTAAATATTTCCACATCAAAAGTGAAGGGTTAATGAGCAATTATCTACTCAAGCATTATTTTCCATCATTCACAAGTTAAATCATTTAATGCTTTTATGTTTTTGTATAATTTCGTTTTATAAGGATGTTATTGATTTGTAACACTGGTTATAAATTGTTATGAATCCCCTAAAAAGTCAATTTATTGGTTATGAAAACCTTATCATAAATAAGGATCACATTGGGTGTTCGTTGTCATTGGTAAAACAAGGTTTTGTTTCTGGTTGTGCCTGCAGGTGAATAAAAATAATGTTTTGGTTATTCATTGGTATGTAAAAAAGGAAGGTCTTGTATAAGGTTATAACATCCTTTCAAAATTGAATAATTTTTTAGTGTGTATTAATTCTCTCACCAAGATATAGTGTTTTTCAATAGTAGATATAGAATCCCTTGAACCAAATTACTATAAAATTATGGTGTTCTTCTTTTTTTATTCTACTATATCTACAATATAACTCTACACATTTAAATAAAAATCAATTATATTTTATATTTACTCTATGTTTTTAAATTTAATATAATGGATTATCGACCACCCTCTCAAAAAATAAATTCATTTTTTACCCTAGGATAAAACCATTCTATTGGTTAGTTCCATTCAAATTTTATTTTCAAAAAACCAAAATTATAAAAAATTTAAATAATAGAAAATAGTGGGTTTTATTCACCAACCTAATAATTTAGTGAGGATTCGACAAAAGTACCTACCAAAAATAATTATAAAACCAATAATTTCACCAAATCCTTTAATAAATTTTAAAAAACTCATTAATTAAACTTATTCTAAAGAAATATTTGATAAAATAAAAATATTCATTAGGCTTATCTTTCCATCAATAATACAATAACTACTATATATTGTATTATTATCAAATAAAAAATGGATGAAATCTTTATGATTTGGGGAGAGTAATGATTGGAGAGGATTAGGGAGTGATATGTAGTGAATCGTATGATGGGGAGAAAATACAAATAATATTTAATAAAACCTAGAATTGAAATTCAAAAATATTTAATTTTTATTTTTTCCATTGGGACTACCATGATGTTCATATTGGTAACGAGTAGTGTAAAATCCATAACTCGACTAACCAAACAATTGTAGGCTAGTTTTAAATTTCTTGTGTGAATCTATAATAAAATTTTAGCTCATATTCTTATAACATGTCTGTTATATGCCTTCAAACATCCATCATTTTCCATATATCAAAAATTTATTCACAATTTATTAATAACACATCAGAATAAAATTAATATTGAGATTAAAAACCATTAAAATGGTCGTCAATATAGTACACTTACCATTAGTTATTTTTACCTCAAATATATAAATGACTATTTTCATGTATACAATTTAGTTATCAAAATACCTTCATTCACTCATAATTAAAAAACCATTTATAAAATAACATACCAAATTATAGATTAGTTAGACTAAAATTACCTTAACTAGCTTCAAACATTTTTTATTTTTCTTAAAAATCATACTATATAACTTAACATCCCATATATTATCAAAAACTAATACTATATACATAAAACTACATAGAATGACCCAAATACACCCATCAGTTAGTGACCCATCTTCTATAATTAATTCTATCATAAAGACTCAACAATGTATCACATAAAAATTAGAAAAACAAAATATAACAATAAACACTGTACCATTATCATATAAAATTCATGTCAAAAATCCATCAAATACCATACTAGATTCAACATCCACAATATAAAGGAACCAATCATTAATTTTATAAATAAATGATCATTAAACCTGGAATATAACAAAATGGGGACCAATGTTATCTCTCAATTATATTTTCTTGCAATTAATTAATATAACCCCCAAATTTAATTAAAACATTATGATTAAAAAAATATGGATGTTTTTATTTGAATGTATCAATAATGAAATGAAAAATATGTACATATTTAATTAAAATATATATACTTGTCGATGAAAGTGAATGGTAGAATTAGTAAATAATCCCTGGATGATATCTTAGTTTACATATCATAATATTTAGATAATATTCTCTTACTATCAATCACCTTTCTAAAAGTGATTAATAAATATACACTCTAAAACTTTTGTTTTTTAATGGTTGAAAATTATGACCCCATGATTTGAGTGCTTTTATTATTCTTAAATTAGTGGAATGATTCACTAATAAATCAAAATGTGTTTTATTGATAACTCTGATCCTATTTTACTTTTTCAACTATTGACTATGATTGGACATCATAAAAATGAATTTAATGATTTTTTCCTCTAAAATTATAGTTATTACATGATATTTATCTTAGTAATAAATTCTTTTCATATCATATATGATATAAGTTTAAAAATTTATAAAGTGTTTAACAACAAAAAATGAAAATGATTTAATCAAGAAAAAAAAGAGTTTACCATAATAAATATTCATGAATGAAGAATATTTCACCAGTATAGAATAAATCTAATAAATAGTGAAGAACTTAAATAATCATGAGAATAAATTAGATTCATCATCTAGAATTAATTAATCATGAGTTTGGATTATATATACTTATTTACTTAAGTATATATTTTTCCTTCTCCAACATTTTCCACTAAAAAAAGAAAAGTTTCTTATCCCTTATCTTTCTCTCTCTATATATTGAATAAAATAATATTATAGAAACATTATCTATATTCATTTTATATTCCTCCTTGTAAAATTGGAACATTTTGGATTCATGGATATGAATTATCATTATTTTGTTTACACACTCCATGAATTTCACTCTAATAAACTTTGAGTCTATTCTACTTACTCATTAATTGTCCAAACGCTATACTTAATAATTATTATTAACATATTTGTTTTTTTAAATATGTTGAGGAGACTCATTACCCTATATGTCTGGTATATGTATCCTTTAAACGATTCATGACTTATAATGAAATGTATTTACCTCTTTATTTTATAATGATTATTCTAGGGCTTTGAGAGTGTTCATGGATCCTTAGGACTCCTGTTTCAGGATCTAAGGAAGCTAAAAATGATTTTTAAATTTAGTGTGAGTAATTAAAAAATATATATCATTTATGATGATATCCAATATTCCTAGACACAAACTATGAAATTTGGTTATCATAACCAGTGTTATTAGTATTTTTCATGTCATAAAAGAAGACATCACTCTTTTATAAGTACAAATAACAAATTTTGCCATGTTATTGGAGATAATTACATTATACTACATTAGTTATTTTTAATCTATCTTATAATATTAGTTATGATAGTGTATTGAAATACAAAGACCTAATTTGATATACTATAAATAAATTATATCTCTCTTGTAATATCATAATCTATAGTTGTGAATCCAATCAATGTATCCCCTCTATAGTTTCCACAGATATTTTTCAATCCTCAATCAATAGAACTAAAATATCTATATCATAACATATGGTTCATGAATTATTAATATTATTATAGAATATAATTCCATAGAAATTTTCTAATTTTAGATGTCATATTAAGATATATAATAATATTTTATAACATGTTCAATAAAAAAATTATTCATGATTCATCTATATTCCAATCAATATATATGAGGATATCCACATATCATATATTGTGATCTAATCATATATGGCGAAAACATCCAGATTGTATCATTGATTACCTTTATAGGACATTGAATGTAAAAGTAACACACATTGTTATGCATTATCATAAGTCTCATAACCATATTTCTTATGTGATATGACATTATATTTCTAATAGAATATCTTCACCAATAATCATAGCCAATAACATCCTCATATTTCTATTACTAACATAATACAATTAATAATTTCCCTCTATATCTAGAATCATTAGTAGGGATATTTTTGTCATTAAAGAATAATATCATACTTTTAGATAGATTTTAAATAATTCTAACAGCAATTTTACCCATTATGAATTTCAAAATAAATATTTTTAATATCAATATTTCACAATAGGTTAAATAATGGCTAAATTAATATATTAAACATGTTCAGTTCATTATATCATTTACAGTTTCTTAATAGAACTCTCACAATTAGTTCAACTAATTATGAATGTTCTTCATTGTTATATCACACTATCTTCACATTTATAACCTCAAATTATCATTATCAATTTCCAATAATATAATGATATAAAAATTCATATAATATTTTTTCAATGATAATATACTCAATAAATTTCATTTTCATGAAAATTTAAGCAACATTAGACAATTTATCATTACATTCAAATAAATTAAAAAACATAAGTAACTGTCATTAATTATCATATTCGAGGGAATAAAAGAAATTAAAATTCCAATGTATATATATATAATAATAATTATTTTTCAAATCATCCACAGTAATCATTTTCCACTAGGGAAAATTATATAACATTTTTATGTTTAGGATTTTTAGGTAAAAAGTGATTGAACATCATTGTTCTCATTATATATAAACTCTTTATTCCTTATATATGAATTACCTTTCCCAAATTCATGTTAGATACATAAAAATTTATTTAAATTCATATATATAACCATTTATTTTATGTACATATGATCCAACATATATATGTCACTTCCCTCAAGATTTTATATGAAAATACTCTTTCTTATTGGGTTCATTTATTATTTATATATGATTATCTTGTCTCCAATTTATCCAATCAATTAAGAAAGAGAAATGTTTATTCTAGATAACATTATAATGGTTTATTCATTTGTTAAGGGGAGTTTGATTATCATTAAAAACAAAAGATAAAATATGGAGTCAGGTTCATAATACATTATTCATTTTTTATAATTATGACCTATAAAAATTATATTTCCTCTATCTTCCTATAACTTTATCTCAAATCATGATTTTTTCTTTTTCATCACATTTTTATTTAAATATTAAAATCATTTGAGTAGGGTATTATATAATCTCTTAACTCAACCCTTCAAACTCTTTACCAACCACCCCCTCATTCGACACATTAATAAAAACAAGAAGTTGTTAACAAGAAAATTATTTTCTTAATGATTTTGAAAAAGAAAATTCTCTCCAAAATAAGGAATATAACCATAAAATTATTCCAAATAATGAGATATTACTTCAAATAAATACATAAAGAAATCGTCTTCCTCACAGTTGATATTCACTGCATTCCTAAAATTTACGAAAGCGTATAGTATAAATGGATTCAATGATTATAATATAGCTCCTAATATTTAATTAATGTAAATTACAAAAATAATAATTTATATTACATAAATTTAAATAATATTTAACAAAACATATAGTACCTTAGTGGATATTAAGATTGAAATTGGATAATACATGTTTTCATGTGATTAATATTGAATATGGATTCGAATAAATAATAAAATCAATACTTGGGATAAAATATTATAATTTATCATGTATTTTATATAAAATTGGGAAAATATTTCTAAATAAATAGAATGATGAATAAAATAAAAAATTATATTTATTATCACTGAAACACACACCAAATAAGAAAAACATTGAAATAAATTAGTAAAAATGGAAACAAAATATTTAACTCTATAAATATATACTAAAAGTAATATAAATTTAAATAGTTTAAGTATTAAACTCTAATATAAGATAATATAATATATAAATATAATAATTTAATGAAATATCTTATAGCGTAGTTTTATGTTTCATATTGATGATTAAACTCCACCATTGGAGACTCTTGGAAATAAGGTCTAATTTGATTCAATTCATCTTCATTCACTATGAACTTTTTCTTCTTATAATTATCTCAAACCTTTATATCACGAATACTCATTATTATCTCTAAATAGACTGTTTCAACATGTATCAAAATTACCAATATGATTCCAATACCTTAAATTAAACAAATCCCAAATCTCTAATCTTAAAATGTTTCTATAGAATAAAATGAATTTTAATAAAAAACATACTCTTTTTTATAATAAATAATTCTAGTATTCATTTTTCACGATATATTCATGTTCTTAATAGTTATATAATTTTTTATACCTGCATCCACCAAACAAAATATATTTCTTTAACATCTCAGTAACATATTTTTTATGTTAATCTATAAAATGGAAAAAAATTTCATATATGGTTTGATAATGATATATTCTTATAGGAGAAAAAAATTGTTCTATCATATAAAAATATACCATCTAATTTTTGACTCCAGACACCTTTATGTGGATTAACCATCTTTTTAAATATTTCATTAATCATCATGTTAATAAGTTCATAATAGCATTTATTCTATGAATAAGAACTTACTAAAATAATCTTCTTAACTAAATATAATTTAAATAAACGTTACATAGTTAAATTACATAAATATGTTCAATGATTAGTTTTTGAAAACCAAGAATCTCCAATCCTGTAGAATTTTTGGGATCTAAAAATCATAATAATTGAGAATTATTGATCCTGGTACGAATTACATTAACTTTCCATGAAATATAATTTACATTATAAAGAATAGAAAATAAATTAAAATAATTGGGGAACTATATATTAAATTCCATACAAATAAAATAAAATATTCAATAAATATTAAATGATATTATTGGATTTATATTCTCTAAGAAATATTTCCTATAAAATTTCATTGCGATTTTGCAATGAAAACTTATATGAATCTTCAAAAAATGTAGTTTATTAAATAATAAATCCAAATTATTTATGGATATTCAATGTTATTAAAATTATCCTCTACAAGAAAAGAGCATGAGAAAACATAACAACAAAGGGCACCTATATCTTTAGAACATAAGTTCTATTCACTTGGTGACTTCTAATCTGCTACATATATGGGTTATATAATGAAAAATTTCTTGAATAACTATTATAATTTGGATATTGAAGACTACTAAACTAGTGAGGGTGAATAAATGCAATAATATTTATTATAGTATTATCGTATTATGGAATGATAATTTCAAATTCATGTAATTTCTCTTCATAACATAGTTTTTTAAATAATATGATATTTTAATGGTTTAATTTTCTTTGAAATTAAGAATCTTAAAAAAATATTAAAATACCAAATTTTTTTATTATAACCTTTATTATATTCATCATCAAAATATTAAATATTAAAATCTATAAAATGATCTGTAGCTTGAATTAAAATTTATTCAAAATATATCTACTAGTAAAATGATCAAGGAATAAATAAACTATTAAACATAAAATATATAACTTGAACTATTCAAAAATAAATACTTTAAAAAATCGTTTTCTTAGTTTTAGTGAAATTATCCTTGTGGGATTATATTGGTTGAGAAACATAGTCTATAAAAATATACATCATAAGAAATATTTGGGATGATAAAAAACTAAAAAGAAAAATTAGATATATCTGTCATAATCTCAAATTGAATATCTATCCTTGGATTTTGAGGGATTACTTTATTAATGAGAATCATCATTACCCCATGAAATGAATTAATTCATTACATATAAAAATTATTTCAACTTTAAAAACAACCTTGATAAAGGTAAAAATAGAAATATAATTTTTTGTTTTGGATAAATATTTAGTCGAATCGAGCTTCTCTAAGAAATGATATAACCTCTATCACATTCATAGAAAAATGAATGAAAGAAATGATGTCACCCATATAAAGTTCTACCTGAATTCCCATTTTAGAAACAGCATGGATATGAAATAACCATATCATGGAAATAAAATGGAACTTCTCTATGATTGAAATAATATTCATTTCTATGAATTTTTCAAGGTTGAATCAAAGTTAAGAAAATCATCATTTTAATGGTGTTCTACTGAAAAGGATTTTATCATTACATACTTCTACAAACTCTTCAAATATATACTCATCATTTATATTTTATATATTATAGTAGAATTAAATAAAAAATGTACTCCCTTATATGAAATCATTCATAAAGGATAAGTGAATAAAGTTTTTTATTTATCCGCATGTAATAAGTGAATTTTATATTACTTTGAATACAATTACCTAAAAGAGTAATTGGAATTTCATTATAACCCCAGAATGATTTGGTATGTTCTAAATAATTCAACACTTATATCAAATATTATTATTTTTTATTTTCCTAGTCTAAAATAATAACCTAGATTATCTTTTTTGGATTCCAGATTTTTTCAATGAAGGATAGTTTAAATTATATTTATTGTCTTTGTGGGTATTTATCCTTTATTTTGTTTTGTGTATCATGTTAGACATTTCCATGTATTCTAGTTAAGTATTTAATGCCACATTTCATGATTTCATGTGTTTTTATAGATTATAGATAGTATTAATTATAGGTTTTTATTGATAGAAAAAAATAGTAAAAAATGTTTATTGTTTCATATTTTATATCATTTGACAGTTATTTTAATCTTTTATATTCTGTAATTGGGAAAACTTTTATTTTATGTTTATATTCTGTCACTATCCATGTCATATAATTATTGTTTACTACTATTTTCCAAGAATGATATTAAATTATTGGATAATGATATCTATTGATCATGCTACTCATTCTTTAATTACATTATTTTTTGGATTATAAATCAGTTCGTATCTGTTTAGTACATTTATAATGAATTTATTTTTAATATCCTTCTTATTCATGCACTATGTATTTTTTAAAATGAACCACTCAAGAATGATAGTTTGCTTTTTTTAGTCATTAATGAATATACTCTATTCTTCCTATTATGAGTAATCATGGAGAGTTATCTAGTTTTTAATGTTATTTTTTTTATAACATTATGTTTTAATGAAGATTAGGAAATGACTTAGTCAATGTGTAATCATTTATTTTCTTATTAAAGGGGGTTGTGAATATTTAAAACAAGTGTTTCCATATAATATTATATTTTGGAAAAATTAGTATTTTTAAATCGAATTTTTATTATGGATTTATAATTAATTCAATATTTTTTAGATATAAGAAATGAAAAACAGTGAAGAGATACAAATGAAAGGATAACAACCAATAATTTATAAATGAGAGAGATTAGTATCCCTCCTTTTGTTAATGCTTTGAGTATTTTATTTCAAATATATACATGTCAACAATATATAATGCAATGTTATTATTTTTTTTAAACTTTTAATCAAGATCCACTACCCATAAAATAGTAATTCTCGGATGAGCCTAGTAGTACCAGTGCTCCGCCAAACAATACGAGGGGAGTGGTACTAGGCTGCATGAACCACTTACTATACTCGATCACACACCATAAATTACTATGAAATACCATCTAGAACAACTTATTATCTCATATTTAAATTAGAGGCACCCAATATATTTAGGTTGCCTATTTTTTCACCAACATTTGCATTAGATCATACTCACTTATCGTTCAATTATATGATGATTGCTCATACTCCACATCCATATAATACATTTCCATATATGTATATGCCATATTATTTTCTGTTTACTTCACTCTCCCTAAGCTTATATGTTCATGTTCCATAAACATCTAATCAGAAACTTTCTAAGCCTCTAGGGAAGACTGTGGGTCCCACTCTATGAGAGTTTGGCATTCCTTCAAATCCTAGGGATCCAATGAAATCCACTTATCTGACGTCCTTAGGTATATTTATAGAGCCGTAAAATATTTTTTGACCATAATTTATTTTTATTATAAGAGGTGTTGATATACTATTTTCATCATTCATTCACATCTAGATCTACCATTTGGTGGCTTGGTCATACACACATGCATATAGCATGGAACTAGCACACACATCTGATGGTTGAGTATAATGAGAAAAATAAAATGATTCAAGAAACATGGAAATAATGTAGGAGTTTTATGGAGATGATTTCCAAATAAACTAACATCATTCACATAACGCCACTATCTTATAGACACCTTCCAAAAAAGTAAACAAATAATGCTTGGGCGTAAATAAGGGTAAGAAACTTCATTTGATTTAATGTAATATTATTATTATATTTATATGAATTAATATTTTTGTTCCAGGTTCGATATAACATTCCCAATGGTGGGGAATTGAGGATAGAAAAACTCATGGATTTTTATGAGATGCGGTGAACATATAATAATGAATTGTATAGTGGATTTCGTGCTAAAGTTGGTATGAATTTATAGGTCAACCTATCATAAATGAGTGTCCATCAGCACAGTAGTAGGAAATTATTTCTTATTGGAAGAGTGGTTAGTTCAAGGTATTGATAAAATATTTTGATTTTCAATGTATATTACCTAGGTTTTCATTAATAATAACATTCTTATTACTGAAAATTATTTTTATAAGAAGCATCATGATGAAATAAAAAAACAATGATTCCATAAAATAACTCAACACTTTGGGGTTGACTATGATTTTGTACTATGGGGGAAGCAGGTACAACCCTTTTTTATATTTTTTCTATCAAAATCAATTATGGAAGAAAAATTTCATCAATTATCATTTATATGGATTCAATATAATTTTTTAAAAACAACTATATCGAAAAATTTTATAGTTTGGGATATGATAAAGATATATTTATTGTTGTTAAGTGTAAAATGGTGTCTAACATGGAATATTTTATTTTGGGATTATATATAACCTCTTAAACATTTGTGAATGTTATATGCTTTAGTTATGATACTATATGAAAATAGAGTGGGGTGTCTCTTTTGATTTCAATTGTTTTTCATTTAGACTTTCACTTTCTTTTGTTTTTATTCATATTTAATTCAATTTATAATTGGTCAAGATAAAAGATCATTTATTATTTAGTTTATTATTGAAATTATATAGAGTGTAAATAAATTTCAATGTTAGTATTGTTAATTATGTGAGCATGTTAAGAAATTTATTATTTAGATGATTTTATTATATTGGTTATGGTTGATTTTATCTCAATTGATTCCACCAAAAAAACTAATTGAATGTGTAATACACTAAATCAATAACTATGAAATTGAACCCTACCCAAACATAATAAAAAAATATAAACTATTTTTAATTGAATGGATTATAATCAAATATGAATGATAGAAAATAACCCAAACACAACATAACAAACCAACCCATGTTTAACAAAAATGAAATGAACCATATTGAACCAAATGAAACTAATCTAAACTATATAAACAAAATAAATCATAAATATGTAAACATTATTGAAATAAGCCTGATTTAATGTAACCAATTATGATTATAATGAAATATACAAAAAAAATAAATAAAAAATAACCAATGTAAACTGAATTGAACATAAAATGATTATACATCCATGGTAAATAATGTCTAAATGGAAATATATTAGGTAAATAAAAATTTAAATTGTAAAAACCTTCAAAAATACTTTTACTTACATTTAAATATCCACTACTTTGGTTTAATATTCCCTTCATATTCCATTTTCTTCTCCAACTACAAAAAACACTAAATGTTTAATTTTTTGACATGTCATATGAAACTTTTCATATTTAATGAGTGTGGATAATTTAAATGTAATAAAAATCATAGACTAGGCATACATTATGGTTATTTTTATAATTCTATAATGGAATCACGATAAGTAAATTTTATCTCTTGGAATCCCATGTCAATATTTATTCATATCCTTTACCTTTTTCACACAACCACCTTATTCCTAATTATTTAAGAAAATTAATTTACGATCCCAAATTACAATTTTTCTTCATTTTAAATGACATATATGATTATCATTAATGTTTTATACATAATGTTTCATTTTCATAGATCCAATATTTCAACCAATTTAGTTTTCAAATTCTAGCATAAACATTCCTCAATACTATTTTGCCTAAATTATATCCACTTAAACTCAATATATCCTGTTTTTTCAATAATTTTCAATGTTTATATGGCGATTTTTTCTCAGATAGAAATTTATATAGATAATAGTGAATTGGTGTGACACACAAACATATAATAGGAAATTACTCCTCCCTCCATATTAGTTCATACCATGCCATTGTATTTTATGTTCAAATGGAGCTAGAAAATATAAGGACAATCATCATACCATTGATTAGGATTGATAAAACCTTTTTATTTTCCCAAAGACATCAGATTAAATAATATTTATCCTACCTTATTCAATCTAATAAATAAGAAACAATGTGATAAATTTATTAATAATATGATATATGAAAAAATGACAAAGGGAAGGGACTCATGGATTCAACCCCCTATGATGTGATACGTCTAAAATTTTCTATAGCTAGATAGGAGTTTCTAGTTATCCCTAATCTTTTGGTGGATGTGAAATTTTATATTTGGACCCCCTATATCCTAGTTTTCACTATTTATTCTATGTCGTACTATATTTCTGAGTGCCATTGATATGTGTAAAATTCCAACACTACCCTTTCAATGGAAAAAATTGTGTTATTGGGGTAATGGAAGGTACACGCCCCAAACTTATTATGTTTGATAAGCTATGAAATAAATTGTTAATTACCTATCAATGTTTGAGATTTTCTTCTCTTTTAATTTTTTATTATTATATTGATCTTGATATTGAATCTCTCTTCTTTCTCCCTCTTCTTTAGAACCAGGTTTCCAAATTAGTGTTTTAACCAAGAATAGTCTTTTATTGTAATAAGGTTTGGGTTTGTAGATCCACATTGGTTTGATCAAGGATTTTGTAAGATAAGTGATCTTATAGTTCCAGCTAGAAATAGTTTTGAAGGTGGTGTTGTATCCCAGTGTTTTCTTTGTCTCTGGTCCTCAAATTTGGGAGTTTATTTTCTAGGAAATGAAGGATTTCCACATAGGATTGAATAGTATGTGAACAAAGAAGTAAATTTCATGGATTCAAAATAGAATATGTAGAATGTTATTTTCACATAGTAGTGTTATGTAGACCTTGAGGCACGATATGTAGACCATGTAAGGTAAATAGTTCACGGGGAAATTCTTAGTTCATGGGAGGAAAGTGGTTCATGGGATGGCTCATCATTAATTGAAGTGAGGTGGTGATTTGTAAAGTCGTGATGGGATTTTTTTTATATAATATATCAGCCAAAAAAAGGAAAAAATATTATATGAGGACTATGAAGGTAATATGGTTCACAGGAGGAGTTCAGTACATGGTGAAGGTTATACTATATCAAATATTTGAGGAAATCAGATGAACGAGATTTTCATATCTATTTTCCTGTATAAGGATTACTAATCCCACCATTACTCTGATATTTTTTCATTAGAAAATATAATCACTATGATAATAAATTTAGATACGTTAGAAAGAGGTCTTGGGGAGTTAGTGAAGGAGAATAGGTTCACAAGGGAGGATTTCGCGAAGGGTAAAGTAGTCTATGAAAGAAGGAATTAGGAAAAAATAGAGGCAGTATAAGGACTTGAATTGTGAAATCAGTACATCGAGGTAGCACATGGATGCAGTATGTCGAGGCTATAAGTGGAAGTAGATGATCCATAGATGTAGAGGTAGTCCGCGAAGGAGAGGTGTTCCAAGAAGCACATGCGTTATGTAGTGTAGTGCAGTTTGCGGAAGAAGTAGGCCATTTCATTGAGGAACGACTCGCGAACTATCAGTGCACATAAAAATTTAATACATATATATATATATAAATTTAGAAAATCAATGGATCATCTATATATAGGTGAGTATGAATGATTTAATGAAGATGAATGGACCTATATTTCCATAAAAAATGTTTGGATTCCTCCTGTTATTATGGGATAGGGGTAGTTGACGATTGTGTTTTGAGGGATGCAAGGAGCTATCCCTAAAATATTTTAATGTTAGTGTGCCTAAAACATAGTGATTATGTATAAAAAAATTTTCTTCAAAACCAGTGATGATTGGTGGATTTATTTATCACCTACCCACTATTTTCATATTCTCCTTGGACTAGCCCTTAGTGGTAAACCAAGTAAAATTATTTTGATAACTCTTGGAATATGATTGATTTTTTACTCCTCATTCTCATCAGACTAGTTCAAAATGTTCATACCAACATGGGAACAATATAAATAAATTTTATAGAAAAATTTGACACCCTGATTTACCCCCACCTCTCAGGGTGTTCTGGGGTCCATTAATTTGATCATCAATCCCTTCTATAGTTTTACAACTTTCTTGATGGGTTATCTTTTAAAGGACACTAATGAAATCATCCAATATGTTGAATTTTAAATGTTCAAATTTATGATTTATATATATATTATCATTATCAAATCAAAAATTGAAATACTACATATAATTAATTACACACATTTATTTATTTTCATGATTCACATTCTCTGATTATATGGCCTCTCAGTATATCTCTTGGAATGAATTAAGAAGTGATAATTCATCCTTGATTTCTTCCTTGGTCTCATTAGATTAATACTCAAAGTATAAATGGATGAAATTATAGAATATATTTTCATAGAAAATCGGTGGTTTATCCATCTATTGGGTATATGTTTTGAGATTTTTATAGATCTCAATTTTGGATAGTTTTATCTCCTCATGATTTTTAAAGAACAAATCAGTTTCTTATAGGGATATGATGGAATTTATTCTTCATATATATCCTACCCAAATTCATCCCTATCACGGTCCCAAGGATAGTCTTCTTTGCATAGTTTCAAAATTAGGTTAATATAAAGTGAATAAAATAGAAACCAACCAAAATAAATAAATTTGAAACAATGTGACCAGAAAAAAACAAACCAAAATGAAAAAAACCAAAACAATTCCAATATAAATGAATTTATTTATATTTAATCAAAATTAATAGGCCAACTAAACCCAACCAATATTATACAAAAAAAATACAATCCATCAATAAATAATTAAAATGAATTAAATATAAAAAAATCATTAATGTTAGAAAAATAAAATCAAACATAATTATCATGAGTTTTATCAAGTAAAACAACATATACATGAATTAACCAAACAAAAATATACTAGAAATAAATTAATATGAAACTATAGAAACAAATAATAAAGGAAAAAGCTAAATAAATGTGTCATTAACTAACCAATCCAAAAGATAACTGAATCAACAAAGAAAAAAATTAATAATACCAAACTAAAATGACTGGAATCTGATCAAACTAAACCAACCTAACTACAATTGACACCAATATGATAAGAAAAAGAATAATGTTACTATTCTGAACATGATCCAAAAAAACAAATGAAAAATGAAAAAAACCACTACATCAACTAAACATAAATTGAAATAAATAAAAATAATGTTAACTAACATAAATTAATATAAAGTAATATATACCAAACCAAATCATGTTAGGAAATAAATAATAAAAAATTGAAATGAAAATTTATAGACAAATATAGGTTGATCAAAATAAATAAATCTCATCCATAATAATCCAAATTGAATTAATCTGAATAAATTAACTGACCATATTGTAATGGTACATCATTAATATAAATTTAATATAATTTAACCAAACTAAATTGAATTGAACAAATCATAACCAAATTTAATTTAAAGGAACTAAATAAAATTTTACCATATAAAACTATGTAGAAACAATAAGGATAAAAACTAATTTGGCCTTACATACTCTCATGCAATCTAAACATTAACATTATTTTACCAAATAAAAAATAAATCCTATTATTTAATGTGTTTTTTTTCTAAAAATAAAAACCATATTTCCTATATTATGTCATCAATATCCATCAACAAAAAATACACCTTAGTTTCTCCTATTTTAACCCCTTTCAAATTAAATCATAGAAACATAGAAAATCTAATAGAAAAAAATCTAGGTTACATTTCACTTTAACATTTTACCAAATTATACGTATACTTAATCATGATATGTTTTTTTTAAATAATGGAATTACATTTATATTATTCTATAATTACCTTGACCTTATATTCATGGAAATCATATATACAAACAAGTATCCTTAAATACCACTTTAAGATAGTTTATTAAATAATTATTTAATAATACTACCAATTATCCCAATTTATTATATATATATTTTTCTAACCAACTCATATCATACTAGAGAAATGAAATCAATCGTTATAGTAAATATTATTGCATCATCAGGTATATCCATTTTATTATAGTTATGAAATTCTATATTAATAACCTAAATTCAATTAATTTTTTTAAATTAAATGTCATTATAGAGGGAGGTTTTGTATATTGAACGATGTGTGCCTTGGGAAACATTATCTTACTCGAGCATAAAGAAGTAAATGGATGTTCGATAAATTAGTTGACTCAATATTAGATTGAACGTCTTATAATTTTGATTTCAATTTTTATTATCTATTTTGTAACTAAATGGTCCATTTATATTGGTAAAAGTATACTTCAAAGGCCCTTGATGAGAAGGAAGCTGACAAATTTGGGCCAAATGATCATTTAAATCATGTTTTGGGAGATTATCATCATGTAAGAGTAAAATATCTACTAAGTATGGTCTTTGTATTGACTAGATATTTTCCTACTTTTGGTGCTAATTTTGGTAGCACCAAATTGTGAAATGACAATGCAATAGATGTACGAGAACATAACGATCTAGAAGATGACAAAAAATAATCTCATACACAATTATGAACAAAATAAAAGGTCCAACAATGAATTTATGAAATTTAGGCTATATTGTTTTTGATCACTTTGACCAGATACGGCTGCAAATTTTGATTTATATATATCGATTATTAGTACATTATATAGGGCACTAAGAGGTTGTCCTAGTGGTGGTCAGGATGATGACGTTCCTAGTGATGGTGATGGTGATGTAAGAGATGATGGTGAGGTTGATGGTGAGGATTACAGTGGGGATGAGGTGAGGATAACAAAAATGATTATAGTGAGGATACCAATGATAATTAGGATGGTTATGGTGATAGTGATAATGATTAGTGATAGATTGATCCCTTAAATTTTTTTACTGATATTTATGATAATTGAATTTTTATGATTAGTTATACATTAATGAATTTGAGGTTTTTAATTTGTTTTATCACTTGTTGAATGCATTAATTGGTTTCTTGTGTAATCATTGTTTTTATATTAGTTGGTGATGTTTGTTTGTAGGTAATTGATAAAAGTAGGGTGATAATCTGATTTCTAGTGGCTTTCGGTGGCTATTTTTGTAGCGTGGGGTGCTTCTTCCTATGGAATTATGGGGGTTATATACCAATTATGTTGATAGAACTGTTAGTATAATCCTATACAAACAGTATCAAACCCTTGGTACTCTTCTGTACCAATGGTTTGAAATTTTGGTATAGACATGTGCCAACGGTTATCTCAAAACAATTGGTAAACTAAAATTTCATTAGTCCTATAACAACAACTCACTAAAAAAAATTGTTATTGGCCTATACGATTAGACAATTATCCAATGGTTTGATGAATCAATTGTATTGGCTATAACTATGGTTCTCCTGCCTAGAACAACATTTTAAAATAATTGGTATAACCAAGAATCCTATCAGTGCATTTTATTTATAATTTTCAAATAACCAATGAATTTATTTTTTAAATGTATAGACATATAATTTTCATAATTTAGTTATTACTCTTCATACACACATACATAATTTCTAGATTATAATTTTATTGTTTAAATAATGATATTTTAAAAGAGTATGTGTTTCATTTAAACCCGATGTTTTGGGTTATGAAAGATGTTGTAGAAATATAGTATTTAAACCAAATTTTATTTCAAATTCATGAGCTCATCTAATATAATTGTTTCATTTCATATACACTATCAAATATTATGTTCCTCTTTTAAAATCTCAAAGTGTTTCATTCTACACCCATGAATAAATTTCATCCTCACAATTTGATCTTGATATTTTTAATGAAGGGTTTAACAATTGAAAATACCCTTCTAGAAACACCACATCATGAAAAGGTATAATGAAACAGAATTATGATAAGAGTGGAATATAAGTATGAAGGTCATCTAGAATAACACAAACTAGGTTTCCAAATAGTATAATATTGGTGTAATGTGAAGATGTGGACATGGAAAAAGTATAAATAATTATAGAGAGTGGTAAAGATAATGGATCATAAGAAATTGGATGATCTTTAAAATTTAATGACCACAAATCCATATATCTATGATGGATTAAAAGTTTATTGGTTGAACAGAATTGAATGTAATAGGTTAAAATTTTTGTTTCAATATCATTTTCCTAGACTTCAGGATTTCTTTTACCATCCAAATTGAAAAAATTTGAGAAATATACTTAATTAAAATATTTATATTTCACAGTCACAATTTCATCCTACGGTTATTCTTTGATCAATTCTCACTTAATTTCTTACTCTAATAAATGAATTTCTAAACTGAATTTTTATGCCTGAAGTGGATTTAAAATATCATTAGAATGAAAATTTCTTCTTCATATCTCTAGATATTTTCCAAAAACAAAATGGTTATCATAATTTATCCAATAAAACCCCAAGTTAAACTTTATCCACTCCATATATAGTTAAACTCACCCCTCATACAAAATATGTTTTTCCAATTTCAAGGTCCAAATTTTTTTTAGGAAGGTCACAAAATTAGCATAATATTCCCCCACAAAATATAGAGTTGTTATTAATGTCACTTTCTAAATATTTTAATACCTCTATTGTTATAAAATCCTTAAAAAACATGGATTATTTTAAAAATAAAATCTCAAATTTTCAAATATATCCCACAGATTCGAACATGTAGTTAAATCCAACAGAGATAGCATAAACCATAAAATCACTAACCAAATTAAATTTCCCCAATACTATCCCATAAAAATATATTTATGATTGTTATCTCACCATCAAGAACATGTTGAGGGTTATCTTCCCTAAATAATTGGTTTTAAAAAATATCAACTTCCCACTAAGTAATTGTTCGTATTTATTGGTATTATTCATTATATACTTTTGGATTATTATAAGAAAGGTACTTTAATACAATACATATACATTTTATGATTATTATATTGATAATATCATTGATAAAATAATTTTATAACATATCTTTTGAATACAAATAAACAAACAATTTAATCTTTCCACTTTGTTTATAGTAATAGAATAAGCTTGACCCTGATCCCATCGATTCTTCTATGGTATATTCCCTATAATCTTGGAAAAATCAATTATATAGTGACCCATATCCTAATAGTTGAACCACTGAACATTAAATTTTATTTATTACCCTCACACTCAAAATAATTGTGTCCTTTATCTCCACGCTTATACAAAAATCACATTCCCTTCAAGTATGTACCAAACTCTTTATTTCCATAATTATAACATTGGAAAAATTCTTCTTTTCCTTATTCCATTTATCAATATTTTCCTATTTCGTCCTCTTATTCTTCTGCTTCCCTTCAAATCCATAATACAATTATAACTCTTTCTCTATCTTGATAGCATGTGATACTATTTTCTAATGTGATAATAATATTTTGGCGACTGATTCCCTTTGGAAGATTGACTTAATCCCATAAGAGAAATAACTATTTTTATTCTTCGGATTATTTAAATAGATATGGTTCTCATTCCATCACTATTACCTGTTTATAAATAATATAATACACTATATGATATCATAATATTATGAAACGTAATGTATAATCCCAATACTAGTGAAACACTTAGTATAAATTGAAAAATGTATACATGGATAATCTCATAATCATAAACCTAGTTTATCTGGGAAAATATTCAAATCATAAAAATATTTTCAAATCTTCCTTGATGGATTGAAAATTTAATTTAAATTAACCAAAGAATTTCCCCAAGATTTTAAAACTAGGTACATGGTGAGACTCATTATCATGTATAAGGTAATTCCTGAGACAATCCTGACATGCCTTTTCAGGGTTATTACCCCTAGGTACATCTATTCTAGAACCCTATCCAATTATAATATCCATATAGGTATTTATTTCTAGGAAAACCACATGATATATTCCTTACCAAAACTTTGGATGTTATCCTATACATATATTTATCCTTAAAATAATTCATATGGATATATTACCTAATCTTTGTAATCTGAATTCCAATTCCCAATGATTATACTAAACGTCATCTGATACCACCTATAAAGATAATAACCCAGTATCATAATGTCTATGTTTACTTTATTATATTTTAATAGTATACAATGATTCACATCTCAAAGGACTGAATAGTTCAGTAGTCTTGTTAAACAAGATACATACTTGAAATTAACATTTCATTTTAAAACATCAATTAAACAAAGTGTTTTCACTGAGAACACCATATATACCTTTAACATATACCTTTATTTCAATTACAAAATACATCTTAGTATCTTTGGGAGAATAAAAAATTAGAAAGGGTTCTTTTCAGATGCTCAATAAGGGTAAGCATACAGTAGAAGCTATATTGAATAAATATGAATAAGCCATATGGAAAGGTAATTAACTAAAACTTGTACTATTTAAATTATAACATTATCATAATATGGAAGAAATAAATGATGATAAAATAAATCCATATAAATGATCACATAATATTAAAAATTATCAATGGGTATACTATCAAATTGAATAATTACATGGACATCAATAACTAATATCATAATGTGGTAATGCATAATTTCAGACATCTGAAACATACTATCAAGACCACTCACAAGATAGTGTAAACCTATTGGTATAAACCCATCTAATTTGGCCAACTAGTTTGTCTTAGAGTCTTTTTGAAGCATCGAGGAACTATCTATAATCGCACCACAACATTCACTTATTATGTCTAATGAATTCCTCATATGAAAGTAGTGAAACACAATCAACAAAACATCTATGTTGAAAAACTATCATACTAACTTCTTATACATACCCTAATAAAATAAACAGAATCATAAACCATCTATAATAATACAGTGAATAGTAATAAATTTGTACATCCTCAGTCCAAATGATCATAAACCATCCAATAAAAGAATAATGGTGATATCAATACAACATATCCCCATTAAATCATATGTACAATAAGTGTATAATTTAATTAATGAATATAAATACCAAATTTTTTTTACTAAAAACATTCTTGATGAATGTATCCTTTGTATAGGGAAAATCATATTTAAAAACCAAAGTTTCACAAAAAATATTTAAAAAACATTTATGTAAAAATAATCATTTAAAACATGTAAAATAATTTTTAAAACATTGAGTGGTCATGAGGGAGGAAAATTACATTCATGTTGTAATAGATAAAACAAATATTACTTTCACATTTTTCGTGAAAGAAAGATGAGTATTTTTTTAAACAAGCTGAAGATTCCTTTAAAAAAATTAAAATTTAATAAATAGGTAAAAATTATAATGACCCATACTTTTCAAACATGGTTATTAATTCAGAATTGAAGCATACTTATTAAAACATATAACAAAACCATGATAGGGCCGTATAGGTATAGTGTCTTTAGAAACTGGGAAACATAAACAACTGGCTCATAAATCATCTACATTGTCTCCTATTTATTTCATCATATCTAGAGTCCCTTTTGGCATATCCTACTTAATACCCTTCTTCCTGACCTGGGGAAAAGAAAACATACAAAAGTGTGAGATCAAATTTTTAGTAAGGGTAAACAAAAGAAATATCAATCATACCATATTCATAAGAACATAAGATTTTGAAAATATAAACCTTCAAAAGATATCATAATATCATAACATGGGGTAAATCATAGTAGTGAAATATAATCACAATAATCATAACATGAAACATGAAACTTTGTGGAATGCACACATAATCATAGAAAATCATTTCATATTAGTCAAGGTTCATTTCCAAGACCATCATAGAGGACAAATTCCATTACTGAATCGAGTTCACTTCTCGTTTCAGTCTTGTATCACTAAACTGGATTAACTTTCCATTCCAGCCCTGTCTATCTAATGAGATATAAATCTTTACCTAATGAATTGGAGGGAGATATATGTCCCACCAATCTCATAATGAAACCATTCTTATGTGTTCCACAAAATCATAAATCATAGCATAACCCATGTAATAAAAATGGGATTCTTAAACATCATGCCATCATAACATAATCAATATAAGATAGAAATACATCATAAAATTAATTCCATCATAACATAATAAAATCAATCTAAAAAATAGGGATAGAAACAGAACCCTATATTATATTAGATGGAAAATAATTTTGATAAAACACTTGAACTCCATTCTTGAGGAAAATATCATTTCTACATCAAAATCATTTTTCCTTTATTAACGTGTCATACAATTTTAAACTAAAAAAGATGATTAAAAATAAACATTAAAACATGTAAATGAAGCTTCATGGAAATAACTTTCTATGAAATCTTAAAAATCCATTCTTTCTGTATAAGTTAAAAATAACATTCTTCACGTACTTTGGCCGGAAAAGTCAAAAAGTACCTCGTACTAAAAATGACAAAAGGTTCTTTCATATCTTTTACTAAAAATTCACCAATGGGTAAAATTGGATTTAAAAAATTTTAGAAGGATATAAATAATATTACGTACTGAGGAAACATGGATGCGGATGATAAATATTCCCCAATAAATTCTGAAGTATAAACAATCTCGGATAAAAATGAGATTGTGAGATTTTTTCTTACCTTTGGTCTGATTTTCTTCGTAGGTATCTGAACCTCCTATATAATGATTTAAATAATGTCATTGACTTATTACAGAATCATATTTATTGTTATAATATCATATATGTTCATAGTCTTATCTTCATTTTAGTAATATTTCATTGCTACTTGTTATTCGGGTGTTCATTGCTTAATGTTCTTATGCATGTTTTGGGGAATACAATATTATTATTCTTTTTTAGGTTATAGATAACTCATTTAAATAATGGTATTAGTGTAATATATATCATATTTATTCATTTAATTCATTTATATAATCATTATTCAATGAAGATCATGTAGAACGAGTCGCATCACAACGTGGAGACGGTAGGCCGTACGTATGCACAAGCGATGATATCATTCCCATGATCGTGGAATTTTATTGAAGTGTATGTATACTATTTCAGAATTAATATCACTTTAAAATAATCATATATAGTTATTCTTTACACCATTATACCCATCCAAGTAAGGTGGTGGTGGAAAACAGATTACACCACAGCGTGGAGACGGTATTTCGTACGTACGCACGCGCGGTGATTTAGTTTTTCATAGGATGGATAGAAGGTGAAATAGTGTTGTTTCCTATTTATAATAACAAATCATTATATGAGTGATACTGATTTTATTACTTCATAATGAAACAACTAAAGAATAGGAAGTAGAAGAAGAAATAAATTTGAAAGAATACGTAATAGATATTACCTTTTCTTCGATACGCCTCTTTGAAACCTCTTCTTAGGGCACTAAAATTGGTCTTTGAAGAATACCAGGACCTTTAGTATGTTTCAAGGGAAGTTGAGAAGGAAAATCGGCAGGTTTTGGCCAAGTATTAAGGCTCAAAGTTGTGTAGAGAGGAGAGGGATGAGGTGCCCTTTTATAAGGGAGGAGAGGGGCACCTTAGAAAAAAACATAAAATATTATTTTATAATAAAGTCATATTCGGTCTATAATATCTCCAAATTGATTTATTTTTAATCTTAAGTAGGGATGGGTCAGAATCCTCTCAACCAATAGGTTTTATAAAAGTTTAGCTTACTATTTTAATTTTATCATTTAGATTTAACTCTAAGTTAAATAATTTAACTTTTACCGTGTCTTCTTGTTTTCTTACACTATATGGTTAATAAACTTTCTATAACAAGACAAAAGAACCCTAAGTGGTTCATTATTATTATATATAACATTATCTAAGACATTTTACCGAACCATAGATTTTTAGGAATAGAATAACAATTAATAATATAATATTTGTTTTAAAAACTATTTTATGTCAATTTTGACACTATTTGGTAATTGATTTTTGTGAAAATCATAAAATCATGATTAGTTATAATAAAAGTTAATTAAATAAATAATAACATGTCATATTAACCTATAAAATTAGTTTAATTCATAAAAAGTCTAAAACTACATTTATTTGGGTATTTATAATGTCAATTATGTTAATATTTTATTAATAAGGTAATAATTATATCATCATTGCCTCACAAATAAAGTAACTTATTTAATGTCTAAAAATTATAAATAAAATACAATTATGTAGGAAATATTTTTATCTTTCTAATGAATATTTATAGTATAATTTATATTATTTATAACCCTATATTAAAGGTGTTTTAGTTATTAAACATTGATTTTAACTCTTTTAACTCTTCTTTAAATAAAATAATAATAAATATCCTAATCTAATCCAAGTGGACCTAAAGGGTAAAATTTTATCCCTAAGGTTGTTTTTGGTCGAATTACACTTAGAAAATAGAATTATGACATGTGTTAGGGTAATAATAATATCATTTTTACCCTTAATTACCCTATTTACTTTTAATCGTGGTAAATAAAAGTCAAAAGTTACTATTCACCAAAAAAATATTTTTATCTTATTGAACCAAATTTTATTCCTTAATATTAACCGTGTCTCTCAGATTTTCAAAATTCAACTCACAGAAGTGATAAAATTAAGTTTTATGTACAATTACAAATGCTCCTATGAGGTGGGTAAAAGACAGTCAAAAAGTTCGATAATTTTTTTTATATCTATATTATTATAAAATGACTCCAATAAATTACATTGAACTTATATAGGTATAATGTATCTATTTTGACCTAAAATAAACTTAAATAAAATAAATAATTATTTACATAAAAATTCAGTTATAAACTATAACTCAGGGTTTTTCACTATTCATTAAAAATTGAAAGTTTTCAGAAAAATACCAAAAATTCACCCAAGGTTAATTTCAAAATTTTGTATCTAAAAATGAAGTCCATTTTGAAAGATAAAATTTATAAAATTTCAAAAAGTGGGTATTACTATTCACAATGGCTAGTTTAAATAATATTTTAATAACATATCATTGTTTAGTGAAACTCGGTATTGCGTACAATGCAAGATATCGAGGAAGGTTGATCTTGTGTGCAATGCAAGACAAGACAGTGTTGTGTATAGTGAAATATTCTTTTGGTGTTGTGTATAACATAATACATAAAAAAATATTACTCATAAAATATCGGGTGTTACATTCTACCCCCCTTAAAATGAATTTCACCCTCGAAATTAGTCACTTTGTAACAAACAAATGAGGATACCTCTACCTCATCATATCCTCAAGTTACCATGTAGATTCTTCTAATTGGTGGTTCCTCCATAAAACATTCACCAAGAGAGTGGTCTTTTTCCATAGGACTTTTTCACTACGATTCAGAATCTCTATCGGTTGTTCTTCATAAGAAAGATCTTGCCCCAGCGGTACAAGTTCTGAGCTCAGTACATGTGATGGATCAGGTATGTACTTTCTCAAGAGAGATACATGGAACACATCAGGAACTTGAGAGAGATTCGGTGGAAGCACCAATCGGTAAACTACCTTCCTAACACGATCCAGTATTTCAAAAGGGCCAATATACCAAGGACTCAGCTTTCCCTTCTTTCCAAATCTCATTACTCTCTTCCAAGGAGATATTCGTAAGAACACTTTATCACCCACTTCAAAATCTAGTTCATTTCTTCGGTTGTCGGCATAGATTTTTTGTCGACTCTGAGATGCTCTTATGTGTTGTTGAATAGATAGACCTTTTCTGCCATCTCATCAACAAGATCAAGTCCTAATAGCTTCTTTTCCCTAACTTCCTCCTAGTAAGTTGGAGTCCTACATTTCTTTCCATAGAGAGCTTTATAAGGAGCCATCTGAATACTAGAGTGAAAGCTATTATTATATGAAAATTCGACCATAGGTAGGTGTTGATCCCAACCACCTTTAAAATCCATAGATCAAGCTCTCAACATGTCTTCTAAAGTTTGAATTGTCCTCTTAGACTGACCATCGGTCTGTGGACGATAAGCAGTGTTGAAACTCAACTCTGTATCTAGAGTATGCTGAAGGCTTCGCCAAAACTTCGAGGTAAACCTTTCATCCTGATCAGATATAATGGAAATTGGTACTCCATGAAATCTTACCACTTCCTTTATATATATCCTAGAAACCTTTTCAAGATAGAAATCCTCTCTAATAGAAATGATGTGTGCCAACTTCATAGAACGATCAACTATGACCCAGATAGCATTATTGCCTTTGGATGTTTTAGGAAGTCTGGTGACAAATTCCATAGTGATGTCTTCCCATTTCCATTCGGGTATGGGTAATGGTTGTACCATACCCTTAGACTCCTATATCTTAGCTTTAACTTACTGACAAACCAAGAATTGAGAGACATATTCAGCAACATCACATTTCATGTCATCCCACCAGAAGTACTCTTTCAGGTCCCTATACATCTTCCTGCTTCCAGGATGAATAGAGAATGAAGAACTATGTGCCTCATCCAGCAGCTCCTTCTTTAATTCTGGGATGGGAGGAACACAAACCCAATTCATGGACTTTATTATCCCATCACAATCGAGGTTGAATTTAGGAACATTTCTCACTTTCTTTTGTAACTCTACATCTTCTTTTTATGTCTCTTTAATCATCACATGTATAGATGGTTGAAAATTCATTTTATAAAGATAAGATTTTCCCCCTTCCATTATAATTCAAATATCCATCCTTTTTAATCCATAAATATTGGATCTTTTCTGATCCTCATCATGGATAATCTAGCATGGTCTTGTCGACCTAATGCATCTTTCACCTTGTTTTCTTTCCCAGGGTGATAATGAATTGAGCTTTCGTATTCCTTAATCAACTCCAACCATCTTCTTTGGTGCATATTCAGCTCCTTTTGTGTGAAAATATAATTTAAACTTTTATGATTAGTATAAATATCACACCATTCACCATAAAGATAATGCATCTAAATATTTAATGCAAAGATTACCACATCTAACTCCAAATCATGAGTTGGGTAATTTTGCTCGTGGATTTTCAATTGTCATGAGGCATAAGATATCACCATATCATTTTTCGTGAGAACACACCATAACCCCTTCTTGGATGTATCACTATAGATTAGAAACCTTTCTCCACTACAAGGCAGTGTGAGCATAGGTGCACTGGATAATCTTATTTTTAACTCCATGAAATTTTCTTCACATTCCTCTGTCCAAACAAACTTATCTCCTTTCCGTGTAAATTTGGTGAGTGGGTTATATAATCTTGAAAAATATTTCACAAAACGTTGATAGTACCCAGGTAAACAAATAAAACATCAGATCTTAGTTACTGTTGTTGGTCTTGACCATCTTTCAATAACCTCCATTTTTTGATGGATCCAATGATATCCCCTCTTTTGAGATTATGTGACCCAAAATATAACTTCTTTAATCCAAAAATCAAACTTGTTAAATTTGGCATAAAGCTTCTCCTTTCTCAGGGTATTCAATAAAATTCTCAAGTGATCTTCATGTTTTTCCTTTCTCCTTGAATAGACAAGAATATCGTCAATAAAGACTACCACAAACTGAACAAGATAGTCTATAAAGACTCTATTCGTTTGATCCAAGAATTTTACAGGGGCATTAGTAAGAACAAATGGAATCACTATAAATTCAAATTTTCCATACCTAGTACGGAAAGCCATCTTTGGTATATCCTCCCTTTTGACCCTTAATTGATGATACCATGAACGAAGATCAATCTCGGAAAAGTATTGACCTCCACGTAGTTAGTCAAATAAGTCATCAATGTGTGGGATATGATATTTTTTCTTGATAGTGATCTTGTTAAGTTCTCGATAATCAATGCAGAATCTCATTGATCCATCTTTCTTCTTAAAGAACAGGACATGTGCTCCCCAAGGTGATGCACTAGTGCGTATGAATCCCTTATCAAGATTCTCTTGGAGTTGCTTCTTCAGTTCCTGCAACTCAATTGGGGCCATTATATAAGGTGTATTTGAAATAGGTAAAGCACCCGGTACGAGTTCTATTGAAAACTCAACTTCACGATTTGGTGGAAGACCATGAAATTCCTCTAGAAAGACATCATTAATCTCCCGTACAGTGGAAATATTCTTAATCTTGGGTTTCTCTCCAACCATTTGAGATAAATAACTTTCATTTAGTGGAATCAAGACCCATAAGATGGAAGTAATTTCCACAAGAAGGTTATGTTCATCCTTGCATCAATAGACGATCATAGATTGATCTGGAATTTGAAATGTGACTTCCCTTATTTGCAAATTGAAATGAGCTCCATATAAGGAAATCCAATCCATGCCAAGAATCACATAAAATTCCACTATAGGAAGGATCACAAGATTTGTAGGAATCACTTTCCCACAAACTTCAATCGGAGAAGAATTGTAAACTTTTGATGCGACTGTTGTGCCATTAGGGTATGTCACAACCAACTCAATATCTAACTGGTGAAGTAATATGGCGATACCCTTAGAAAATTATTCATAAATAAGAGTGGGTGGATCCAGAATCAAATAAAACATTTTCTACTTTAGAGTGGATAGTAAGTGTACCTTTCACCACTTCGTTATCGTACTCCACATCGCCGATAGAAATTGCATGTGACTTTTCTTTGTCTTTGGACTTAAGAGTTTTCTGACATCGATGATCATCAACAACCCTTGGATTAGGGAATTGATTGGAATAATGCCCCATTTCCTTTCACTTGAAACATTGAAGTGTAGGAGGTGCATTCTGTGTATCCCTTTCTTTGTTCACATCATTAGACATATTATTCCCATTATTTCGACATTCAACTACCCGATGACATTATTTTCCACACTTAAAACATTTACTTGTCCCTTTAAGACAATTCCCTCCATGTTTCTATCCACACATTGATCAGAAGGGAAAATCATCTTCTTTTCAATGTGGTCTTTTATTTTACTTTGAATTCCATTTTCCTCTTCTTATCAAACCCATAAGATTGATGGGTTACTCCAATCTCCATCTCAGCCTTGAGAGCACATAGAAAAATTTCTTCTTATATATTGAAGTCCCTTATGGAAAACGCCCATCGAAGACTTGGTTTTAAGCCACTAAAGAATCGATTGATTTTACTCTGAGGTTGGATAATAATTCTAGAATTGTACCTTGAAAGTCTTGTAAAATTTGCTTCATAGGTACCAACAAGTTCATTATCCTTTTTCTTCAGTTCAAGAAACTCCTTCTCCATCTTTGTTTGAAGAATATGAGGGAAGTACTTATTGAAAAATAAGTTCTTGAACTCGTCCCATTCCATGGACTCAATTTCATCCCATTTCATTGTATTCTTAATAAGATTACACCATTGATTAGCTTCACCTTCCAAACGATATACTGATAAGATGAGTTTATCATGTTCAAAACATTGTAGAACTAAAAATATCTTTTCAGTGGTACTGATCCACTATTCAGCCACTAATGGATCAGTAGACCCACTGAATGAGGTTAGACGATGCCTTATGATTGATTTAACAGAATTTTTCTCCTTCCCTTACTCTTTTGAAAGTCCTTCATGATTCCTAGCTTGAGAAAGTTATGTGAGCATGGATACAATATTTTTCATTCCAGCTCCCAAAACATTTGGTTTCTTAGGGGGGAAATCATTGCATTGTCCATCACATCACACCTTATCACAATTCCTTCGGGTTCTAGCCATTGACTAAAACCAAGAATAATAGTGTGAGAAACACTAATTATAACAGGAAAACAACATAATCAGTAATAAAATTTCACACTTTAGGTCTTATCATAAGTTTTTCATGGCCATTTCTAAAACACTAAAATTATTTTTTATGTTTAGATATATGCTTAGAGCTCTTACTAAGGCTTTCACATCCTAGTTTACAAAGGTTGACCATACCTTTCCTCTGATACAAACTATAACAAACCATACTTTACATACATGGTTATTACTTCAGAATTGAATCATACTTATTAAAACATATAACAAAACCATGATATGAACCATATAGGTATAATTTCTTTAAAAACTGGGAAAAATAAACCACTGGTTCATAAATCATCTACATTATCTCCCACTTATTTCATCATATCTAGAGTATCTTTTGGAATATCCTACTTAATACCCTTCTTCCTGACCTGTGGAAAATAAAACATACAAAATTTTGATCTCAAATACTCAGTAAGGGTAAACAAATATCAATCATATCATATTCATAAGAACATAACATTTTGAAAATCTTAACCTGCAAAAGAGATCATAATATCATTACATGGGATAAATCATAGTAGTGAAATGTAATCCCAATAATCATAACATGCAACATGAAACTTTTTAGCATACACACATAATCATAGAAAATCATTTCATATTAGTCAAGGCTCATTTCTAAGACCATCATAGTAGACAAAGTCCATTACTGAACTGAGTTCACTCCTCGTTCCAGTCTTGTATCACTGAACCAGATTAACTTTTCATTCTATCCATGTCTATCTCATGAGATATAAAACTTTACCCAATGCATTGGAGGGAGATATAGGTCCCACCCATCTCATAATGAAACCATTATTATGTGTGCCATAAAATCATAAATCATAGTATTACCCATGTAATAAAAATGGGATTCTTAAACATCATGCCATCATAAAATAATCCATAGGAGATAAAAGAATATCATAAAATTAATTCCATCATAACATAATAAAATCAATGTAAAAATATGGATAGAAATAGAACCCTATATTATCTTAGAAGGAAAATAATTTTGATAAAACACTTGAACTCCATTCTTGAGAAAAATATCCTTTCTACTTCAAATTTTTTTCCTTTCTTAACATGTCATACAATTTAAAACGAAATAAGTTGATTAAAAATAAACATGAAAACATGTAAAGGAAGCATCATGAAAATAATGTTCTATGATATCATAAAAATCCATTCATGCTGTATAAGTTAAAAAAACATTTATCTCGTACTTTGGTTGGAAAAGTGAAAAAGTACCTCGTACTAAAAACCACAAAAGAATCCTTTCATATCTTTTACTAAAAACTCATCAATGGGTAAAATTGGATTTAAAAAATTTTATGAGGATAAAAATAATATTACATATTGAGGAAACATGGATGTGGATTATAAATATTCCCCAGTAAATTTTTAAGTATAAACAATCTCGGATAAAAATGAGATTGTGAGATTTTCCCTTACCTTAGGTCCGTTTTGCTTTATACGTATCCGAACCTCCTGTATAATGATTTAAATAATGTCATTGAATTATTACAGAATCACATAAATTGTAATTATATCATATATGGTCATAGTCTTATCTTCTTATTAGTAATATTTAATTGCTACTTGTTATTCGGGTGTTCATTGCTTTATGTTCTTATGCATGTTTGGTCGAATAAATTCTTATTATTATTTTTAGGTTATAGATAACTCATTTACAGAATTGTATTAGTGTAATATATATCATATTTATTCATTCAATTTATTTATATAATCATTATTCAAGGAAGATCATGTAGAACGAGTCGCATCACATCGTGGAGACGGTAGGCCGTACGTATGCACGAGCGATGATATCGTTCCCATGATCGTGAAATTGTATTTAAGTGTATGTATACTATTTCAGAATCAATATAACTTTACAATAATCTTATATAGTTATTCTTTACACCATTATACTCATCCATGTAATGTGGTGGTGGAAAAAAGATTATACCACGACGTGGAGACGGTATTCCGTATGTATGCACGCGCGGTGATTTCGTTTTCCGTAGGATTGATAGAAGGTGAAATAGGTTGTTTAATATTTATAATAACATATCATTATATGAGCGATACTGATTTTATTACTTCATAATGAAACAACTAATTAAGAGGAAGTAGAAGAAGAAATAAATTTGAAAGAATCGCTAACAGATATTACCTCTTCTTCGACACACCTCTTTGAAACCTCCTTTTAGGGAACTAAAAATGGTCTTTGAAGAATACCAGGACCTCTAGTATGTTTCTAGGGAAGTTTAGAAGGGAAATGGTCTGGTTTTGTCCGATCTTGAAGGCTCAAAGTTGTGTAAAGATGAGTGGTAGGAGGTGCCCTTTTATAAGGGGGAGAGGGGCACCTTATGAAAAACTTAAAATATTATTTTATAATGAAGTAATATTCAGTATATAATAGCTCAAAATTGATTTATTTCGAAGCTAAAGTATGGATGGGTCAGAATTATCTCAACCAATAGGTTTTAAACAAGTTTAGGTTACTATTTTATCCTTATCATTTAGATTTAACTCTAAGTTAAATAATTTAACTTTTACAATGTCCTCTTGTTTTCTTACACTATATGGTTAATAAACATACTATAACAAGCCAAATGAACCCCAAGTGGTTCATTATTAATATATATAACCTTATATATGTCATTTTTCCGAACCTTAGATTTTTTGGAATTGAATAACAATTAATAATATAATAATTTTTTAAAAAACTATTTTTTGTCATTTTTTACACTATTTGGTAATTGATTTTTGTGAAAGTCATAACAACATGATTATTTATAATAAATTTAATTAAATAAAAACTATCATTTCATATTAACCTATAAAATTAGTTTAATTCATAAAAAGTCTCAAATTACATTTATTTGTGTCTTTATAATATCAATTATGTTAATATTTTATTAATAAGGTAATTACTGTATCATCATTGCATCATAAATAAACTAACATATTTAATTTCTAAAAATTATAAATAAAATAAAATTATGTAGGAAATATTTTTATCTTTCTAATGAATATTTATAGTATAATTTATATTATTAATAACCCTGTATTAAATATGTTTTAGTTATTAAACATTGATTTTAACTCTTTTAACTCTTCTTTAAATAAAATAATAATAAATTTCCTAATCTAATCCAAGTGGACCTAAAGGGTAATATTTTATCCCTAAGGTTGTTTTTGGTCGAATTACACTTATAAAATAGAATTATGACATGTTTTAGGGTAATAATAATATAATATTTACCCTTAATTACCCTATTTACTTTTAATCGTGGTAAATAAAAGTCAAAAGTTACTATTCACCAAAAAAAATATTTTTATCTTATTGAACCAAATTTTACTCCTTAATATTAACTGTGTCTCTCGTATTTTCAAAATTCAACTCACAAAAGTGATAAAATTAAGTTTTATGTACAATTACAAATGCTCATATGAGGTGGGTAAAAGACAATCAAAAAGTTCAATAAATTTTTTTATATCTTCATTATTATAAAATGACTCCAATAAATTCCATTGAACTGATATAGGTATAATGTATCTATTTTGACCTAAAATAAATTTAAATAAAATAAATAATTATTTACATAAAAATTCAGTTATAAACTATAACTCAGAGTTTTTCACTATTCATCAAAAATTGAAAGTTTTCAGAAAAATACCAAAAATTCACCCAAGGTTAACTTCAAAATTTTGAATCCAAAAATGAAGTCCATTTTGAAAGATAAAATTTATAAAATTTCAAAAAGTGTGTATTACAATTCATAATGGCTAGTTTAAATAATATTTTAATAACATATCATTGTTTAGTGAAACACAGTATTGCGTACAATGCAAGCTATCGAGGAAGGTTGATCTTGCGTGCAATGTAAGCCAATACAGTGTTGTGTATAGTGAAAGATTCCTTTGGTGTTGCGTATAACATAATACATAAAAAAATTCTCATAAAATCTCGGGTGTTACATTCTACCCCCCTTTAAAATGAATTTCACCCTCGAAATTAGTCACTTTCTAACAAACAGATGAGGATACATCTCCCTCAACATATCCTCATGTTCTCATGTAGGTTCTTCTAATTGGTGGTTCCTCCATAAAATTAGGACATTTTTTTAGGTAATAATAATGTCATTTTTACCCTTAATTACCCTATTTACTTTTAACCGTGGTAAATAAAGGTAAAAATTTACTATTCACCAAAAATTATTTTTACCTTATAAAACCACATTTTACTCCTTCATATTAACCGTGTCTCTCGGATTTTTGAAATTCAACTCACCGATGTGGAAAAATTATGTTTTATGTACAATTACAAATGCTACTAGGAGGTGGGTAAAAGATGGTCAAAAAGTTCAATAAATTTTTTATATATCTATATTATTATAAAATAACTCCAATGAATTGCTTTGAACTTATAGATGTATTATCTATCTATTTTGACCTAAAATAAATTTAAATAAAATAAATAATTATTTAAATAAAAATTCGGTTTTAAACTATAACTCAGTGTTTTTCACTAGTCATAAAAAATGGAATGTTTTCAGAAAAATACCAAAAATTCACCCCAGGCTAATTTCGATATTCCGAATCCAAAAATGAAGTCTATTTTGAAAGATAAAATTTATAAATTTTCAAAAAGTGGGTATTACTATTCATAACGGCTAGTTTTAATAATATTTTAAAAGCATATCATTGTTTCATGAAACTCGGTATTGCGTACAACGCAAGCTATCGAGGATGGTTGATCTTGCGTGCAATTCAATCCAAGATAGTGTTGTGTGTAGTGAAAGATTCCTTTGGTGTTTTGTATAACATAATACATAAAAAATATATTTCTCATAAAATCTCAGGTGTTATAAAAATTTCTATAATAAATTATTTGTAAAGCATTAAAAATTTTGACATTATTTTTATAAAACATGTATTTTCATGGAAAGATATTTTTGACCGAAGAGAGAAATAATGTTGGGTTTTCTTAAAATAAATTCTGAATAATTTTTTGTACCAAAGTTTAGAAAATGGAAATAAAAAATTAAATAGTTCATTAATAAAAATAGTATAATAAGATTTATTTATTTTAAGATATAAATATCAAATAATTCCCCAAAGGGAGACTTATACAAAAACAATCCTTTATAAGTATGGGATTGTGAAATATACCCTTACCACTTTTGTAAGTTCTGAATCATATGAACCATAAAAATAGCATAAAATTAAACATTAAATACTACTAATATAATTAGATTTATTATATAACATATAAAATGTGTAGTATAAACACTACACAAAATAAATAAGTGGTTAATATGGAATATGTTTCAAGGAAGTAAAAGTGAGATGAGAAACCCTTATCTCAGGTTTGATTTCCATCATATGTTTCCAAACCTATTGTATAATAAATATATATATATATAATGTAAATAAATTAAATTATGGTAACCAAAAATATTATACCATATATTATTTACTTATATTATTATATCACAAATTTATTATAAATTCTTTATTAAACTCACTGTTTCAAATGTAAATTGTTTCTTTTTCTTGTATGTTTTAGTTTAATGATTTTTTCCTTTTGATTTTATCATGGTTACAAAATATATTTAAGTTTAACCATGATATAAATATCATATGAATTCATTATCTATTTATTTATAGTAATATATTTTAATTAGAGATAAAAAAATTTATTTCATTGTTCATGGAGAGGGTAGGGTGTACATACACATGAACGTTCTTTTATTTTTTCTCGATGGGTAGAAACAGAGGAAAATAAATATTAATTCATCCTTCAAGAATAGTAATTATATCTTATATATCATGTATATTAATCAAATACATATTTATTACTATCTATGTAATAATAAAATGAAAAATATTTCACATCGCTACATGTAGGCTGTAGTGCACATGTACGCACGAGCGACGTTATCGTTTTCTAATAGATTTGAAGGTAAAAAGTAAGATGTCATATTTATTTATATAATTATTTTTAGATCATAAATGTTAAATATATTCATTAAATTTAAAATTTCCACCTTTTTTTAAATCATGAGAAAAAAAATCACATAGCTTCGTGAGGTGGTAGTCCATCGTACACATGAGTGTCACTTTCATATCACCAGTGAAAGGGAAATTAATAAGGTATATGTGATATGATAGTAAAA
Organism: Viscum album; assembly: GCA_963277665.1. Lineage (NCBI taxonomy): Eukaryota > Viridiplantae > Streptophyta > Magnoliopsida > Santalales > Viscaceae > Viscum > Viscum album. Next base: position 1,083,563,672 of record OY728159.1, read on the forward strand.
TAAATTTATAAAAATCATAAATATCATATAAATATGTAAAATATATCATTTATATCCATCCATTAAAGGTGGTGTTGGAAAATGAATTACATCGGTTCACGTGGTGGTAGTACGTCGTACACACAATTGAAGATTTAGTTTCCAATTTGATTGAATTAGAAATTGACAGAGGATATTAAATTATCATAATAATATATCAGTATATATTAGATAATTGTTCTAATATAATATCATATTTTAATAAGGTTTAAAGGAGGTGTAAGAAGAAATAATACAAATATGGATGTTTAAGAATTTTACCTCTTCATCAGATAGACTATTTTGGATTATACTTAAGGCCTTCTTAGACGGGATCCTTAAAAAAATATGGACTCTATGAGGATTTCAAGAAATTAAATAATTTATTTGGTCAATTATTTTTATAAACAAGGGAGTTTTGTAGTATTAATAAGGGAGGAGAGTGGGAGACCTTTTATAAGGGGGGATAGGACCCATATAGTAACATTTAAAAGATAAAATAATACCTATATTTTTATTATTCAAAAATCCTCCAAAATGAATCATTCAAAAAGCATAGAGGTAATGAGATATAAATATGTCCATAAAATTGGTTTTGGATAAGTTTTAATCCATTTTAACCCTTATATTTATACTTTAACCCCCTAATAAATCCATTTTTACCTTAACCACTTTAACCAATTTGTACAATTCTCATTATTCATTTTGAAAAATGATTAAGTTGATCTTATTAGATAATATAAATTTTTATGATTCAAAATATGGAATAAATTTTTCCAAATTCAGTTCATTGAAGTGGAATAGTTCAATTTAAAATTAAACTGTAGACAAGATGAAAGATCGGTTTTCTAATTAGAAAATTATTATAATTATATAACGTTTCAATATCAAAATTCTACATAAAATTTATACCCATGACCTAAATTTTTAAAAGTTTAATATATTTTAACTAATTATACTTTTAACCCAATTTAAAATATAATTTATCTTTTAAATAATTTAAACTAAAATGTTGTTTTCAATAAAAATAAGTATCTTTCACTATTCATAACAGTAATTATAATTTAAACTAGACCACCTTTTTTAAATATCCACTTTTTAAAAAAAAACATTTATTTTTCTTTCAAATAGCTATTATTTCAGTTACAATCATTAAATAACCATTGAAAATATTTTATACATTTGAAAACAATATAATTTACATAATTTACTACCACTACTAAAACCTTCCAAATTAATGTCTAGGTTATAATTATAATGTTTAAAATATAATATTTTAATAGAGAATTGTGTTTCTTTTAAAATAACTGTAGCAAGTTATGCATGATGTTGAAGAAATTAAGATTATTTAAAAAGAATTATATTTTATAGTCTTTGAGTGTTACATTCTCATATAATATCAATTTTTTGTGTCATGTATATTATTAAATATGATATTCCCCTTTTAAAATATTGGGGTGTTACAATGATCCTTGAATTCCCCCTATTTGGGAAAGTAAAAACTAGGTTCAATTTTATCATACTGATAGTGTTTATTTATCATTGTTAGGTTATGTATGATGGTCAAATTGTATAAATAATTTAAACCGAAATCTATACATTCTTAAGCCAATTAACCTTTCATAATTGATCCTTCAAGGTGATTTCTATCCCAGTTGTAAGACATCATTGTGTACATCTTTTCTTCAATTGGATGGATACAATGAAAATAAAATTTTCTTCTAATAAATAATTTAGTTAGAATATGGAAATTTATATGTAGTATTCATGTGATGAATAATGGATAAATTTTTTCATCTAACTCACAAAAAAAATTAATGGTTCCTCTTCTGGTATATTTTTCATGTAACAGATTGAAAATTTTTTAGCGAAAAGATCTCTATTAAAATGGAAAATTCATATCACTATAATTCTTACATTATTTTCAAATAATTTAAATTTTTCTATTATGATGTAATTGTGGAGAAGTATTTGATTATCAAGTTAGTTTATAGAATTCATCTTTTACTCTCTTATATGGATCTATTTTGACATGTTTCATGAATGGCCATCATGAGCCATAATAATATCTAGTACATCGAGAAATTGATTTTTTTTCTTGAAATTTTAATAATATTAGAAACACATGGATCTTTTTATTTATTTTTAAAGATACACAGAAGATTCAATTATGGTATGATAACCCAATCCACCAAGTCACGTTGATATATAAAATCATACTTTGTCTTTTGTTTGACATTTAAAAGATTTGAAAGGAAAATTTCACATATATATTTTTAAATGCATATGACATGTAAACAATAATGTAACTAATTATTTGGATAATAAATAAACTCAAATTTAGAACTTTTCTTCTTCAAAATTTAATTTTATTTAGTGAAGATATTCTTCTCCTATTTAGATTTAATGTGACCTTTCCATAAGAACTATCGAGAAAATATAAATTAGGAATGATTTTATTTTCATTATAAATGTTTAAGAAAATTTCTAATGAATTTACAAATGTTTTTGAAAAATGTCAGGAAACATGGTTTCAATAAATAAAAACATTAACTAGATTCACTAATTCATCATTTACCAACATTTTTAGACACATTGGAAAACTGATTTTATTTATAAACATTTTTGAACAATTTTGGTAGACTTGGTGTTGCTAATTGGAGATGTTTATGAATTTCATTAATTTTTCATTTACAATTGTTTTTTGAAACATTGGTAAGTGAATTTTATTTAACTATGTTTTTATAAACATGGAGAAATATTATTTTTTTAGTTTTTTTATTTTTGGAATTCAGACCATGTTTTTTCCTTTTAGAAAAACAATTACTATTATTTCCTCCCTCGTATCCCCTCACCAATACTCTTATAGGATACCCATCCTCCACCAAACCACCCACCAATATAGCTTTTTAATTCTTCACCCTCTATAGAGTGCACCAATTATACCCCCTCACACTGACATCCTTCTGCCCTACTTGTTTTCCCATACATCAGTGACCCTCCTCCCACTTCCTATTGATAAACGATGTGTTTGGATCTAAAAAATATAGTTTATATGATTTTAATAGATCATTAAAACCTTAAATTGATCTTTTGTAGGTTATTATTTCTAAAAAATTTAGTGACAAAGAAAAATAGTTTTATATATTAGCGGAACATGTACAACATGAACAATGTGAATGGTGTACCCAGTATTCGCAATTGACTATTCTACATCTGTTGTATCATATAATGTTTCTCTGTGAAATTACTAAAAACATTGTTTCAATGATTTATCATTTTTTAATACTAAATTTAGTCATTATAAGATCCCAAAAGAACTCTATGATATGAATAAAATTATTAAAGTTAGACATGATTATACAAAGATACATGCAATCCCCAATGATTTCATTCTTTACTAAGGAGAAGATCCTAATAAAGAATAATTCATAAGATTTTATACAATAATATGGAATTCTATAAGGAGCAGACTTATTACATAGATAATCTTGAATTTAGTCAAGAAAAAACTTCCTATTACATTGAAGATCTTTTCAAGTTTATAGCTTTATATAATTAGGACAATACATTCATGACATTGCACATTATTATAGAGTGGATACCATAAAAATAGTTTCCATTTTTTTCAAAATATAAATGATTAATACATAAAACAAGACTCCTTGACAATTCTTGAACATTTAAAATGTCTTCATTCTTTTTATTACACATCAAATCACCTATGAAAAAGCATTTAAAAACTTGGGATGAGCATAAAAGATCAGTAAGGGATGGAAAATAACGAAATATCACATTGGTCTATGAATACTCATAACGTATGAAAGAATTTTCAAAAGACATTTTTGTCACCCATATATATACTTACTTTCTATAACTTGAGATTTATAAAATATCCACACAAAACACGAGAACATAAATATAATAGTAAAGGTATCTTGGGAATTACTTACATAATTTTGTAACCATTCTTGGCTACCTTATAATTTGTAACCCTCACGGCTACCTTACATTGTGTAACCATCGTAGTTACACTTGGTGTAACCATACGTCCGACCTCAAACTTACTCATAACTAATGAATTTTAGAGAGATATAGGTCCCACCCTTCATCATAAATAATTCCTAAGAACCAAAACATAATCATACAACATGAATAATTCCATAAAAACATTGCTTTGGAATTTTGTAAAACCGAATTTAAAAAGAGGATATTTTAAGAAAATCCCCGTATAAATATTATATAATTTAATAGTAACTTAATAGAGTGGATGGAGTATGTATATATACTGTAAATACACATAATAAATCATAATATAAACAGAACCCATCACAAAAACAATTTAAATAGCACATAAATAAAGAAGTAGAATGTTAACCCAAAGAATGGAAACCAGGTTTAGAATTCCCTTACCTTGGGTTTCTCTTAATTAAAACTTGTTTAAACCTCCTATAAAATGGTTAAAAGAGTGTTATTAATATTTTATAGAAACATGTTCATGTTTATAACATCTTATATGATCATTTAATAACATCTTTTTACCCTCAATTGTTAGTATTTTTCCGCTTGCACTGTTTTTGGTTGAATTCGTTACGTGATTTCTATGATTGGTTCATGGTGGGAATTCTTGTCGATTGGAAGTGACACTAAAGAATGGGAATGGAGTAGTATTTTCATATAACCAGTAAAATAAATTTTTCTATTAATCATTTTGAATTCTTAAATGATAATGATTCATAAGTTAGAACATTAATTATGTTCGTTTAGATCCTTTTAGTAGTTTTTTGATAATAACAACCTCGTTTTGTCTAATAAATTAGAACCATGAGTAAAAAATAATTCCAAAACCATGGGTGAGTCATAAAACATATATAATAACCTGGTTTGACCATATAAATGGTTTTATGACCATACTTGAAATAATTAATGGGAATTGAAATCACATCATCCATGATGTCGATAATTTGACACAAACGGACAATGTTTTTATTCTTTAAATAAGTGGGAGAGGATAAGAATAATGATGATTAATTTTCCATAAACGTGATAAAATATTTAATATAAATGATTTCTAGATATTTCATGCCTCTTAGGTAAAGAGATATGAAGAAATAATAAGGAAAGAACTCAAAATAAAAGAATAATTGTGAAATCCCTTAAAAAAATTCGGCACCCTAACGGCTACGCAACATGGTTTTAGAAAATATTAAAAAGAGAGGGGACAAGGATCACCCATCCAGAAATGGATCATAATATATAGTAGATCAATAATAAGAAGAACATGGAATGGAAACTTGAAATTTATACCACATACAAGAGAACTTGAAAGGAAAAAAGAAAGAAATTGAGAATTTTCTTTCCTAGTAGAGTAACCCTTAGAACATGATGTTTGGGACATTGGGGGCTTGAGGAAACCTTGTGAGGACTACTATGAAGGTAAGGAGGAAAGATATTCGTTGAGAAAGAATTGGGAATGAATTAAATGAAGGGAAGAGTTGGTATTTATAAGAAAAGTGAGGGATTATTTTCATAATTTTCAAGGGACACCTCATGAGTGGTATTTACAAAACCATGGGCTTACCCATGGTATTTTCTCATGGTATAAGCCACTTGGGAAACCTCACATATTATTTAACTATACAAAAGTCGACCAGATTTATGAAATCATTATTATATAATTAATTATGTCATAATTACACCGGTACTAAAAAGTGTATTTTTTAGTATTCACTGAAAAATAAACTATTTCAGAAAAATTCCCAAAATTGACCCTAACCATTTATCGACGTGCAGATTTCAAAAATGAAGTCCATTTTTGTAAATAATTTTCTAAATATTATTAATTTAGTTTTTAAATAAAAGCATACTTAATTCAAAATTAACAATTCTAATTCTGTAACTACTTATATATCACAATGAAAAATTAACCTAGATGCTATTATATTAAAGCCTTAATAAAATAAAATAATAATAAAATTTACTATTAGTTAGGGACATATCACTATTCATAAGGGTATGTTACTATTCACTAAAAAATGTTGGTTCTAATAAACTCCAAATAACATACTGAACACAATTGTAGATGACAGTTTCTTGAAATTCAGAACATAGAAGTAGAAAAGTTATGTTTTAAAGGATAATTAAAAATATCTACTTAAAACAAAGTTCCATGCATTTATAATTATTTTTAGAAAAAACATGGGGTGTCACATTATCCCCACCTTCTTGATATTGCATCCTCACAATTTTATTTACTTATTAAACAATTGAGGGTATTTTTCCCTCATAGAAGTTTCAGACTCCCATGTTGCTTCTTCAACCACATGGTTTCTCCACAAAACCTTTACCTGGTGGATTACTTTATTCCACAATACATGTTCTCTTTTATCAAGAATATGAACCTGTTTCTCTTCATAATAAAGGTTCTATCCCAGCTGAACTACTTCTGGGCTCAAGACATGTGATGAATCTGGCACATTCATTCTCAACATCGAAACATGAAAAACATTGTTTACCTGAATCAAACTCAGAGGCAAAGCTACGCGGTATGAAAATTTTCCAAATTTCACCAAGATTTCAAAAGGACCGATGAACCATGGACATAGCTTTCCTTTCATACCGAAACGCATCACACTTTTCCAAGGAGAGACTATAAGGAAAACATGGTTACCTACCTCGAAAAAGAAGTCTTTCCTTCTGTTATCTACATAACTTTTCTGCCTACTCTGAGCTGTCCTCATGTGCTACTAGATCAACCTCACTTTTTCATCCACTTCTTCAACTAATTCTGGCCCCATCAACTTTCTTTCACCGACTTCATCCCAAAATGCTGGAGTTCAACACCGCTTCCCATTCAAGGCCTCAAAAGGTGATGTCTGAATACTAGAATAAAAATTGTTATTATAAGAAAACTAAACTAAAGAAATATGTTGATCCCAAATTCCCTGATAGTTCATTGAACAGGCTCAAAGCATATCCTCCAATGTTTTCATCATTCGTTCTGACTGACCATCTGATTGAGGATGAAAAGATGTACTGAAATTTATCTCTGTGCCCAATGACTTCTGATGTCCCTTCCAAAATTTAGAAGTGAACCTTGGATCTCGGTCAGATACAATGAAAATAAGAACTCCAGGTAACCTAAAAATCTCCTTGAGGTACAATCGAGAAAGATGATCCAAAGTCATTGTATCTTTAATAGGAAGAAAATGTGCAGAAATTTTTAGTCGATCAACAGTAACCCAAATAGCATTGTTACCTTGAAAATTCTTTAGTAGTCCCGCCACAAATTCCATCGATACATTCTCTCATTTCCACTCTAGAACTGGAAAAGGTTGAAGCATCCCCTTCGGTAATTGTAGCTCTACTTTAACCTACTGACATGTCACACATCTAATGGTAAAATCAACAATATCTCTTTTCATTCCATCCGACCAATAATACTCTCGAAGGTCTCTATATATCTTAGTACTGCCATTATGAATAGAAAATTGAGAACTATGAGCTTCACACAACAAATCATTCTTCAACTGAGAATCACATAAAAACACAACCTTTTTTCAAATCATAAAACACAATCATTGTCAAGATTAAATTCTCGAAACTTACCCAATTTAACCAATTTTACCTTTTTCTGTGGCTCGCGGTCATCCTTCTGCGCTTTCTTAATTCTATCTAACAACAAAGATTACACTAAAACCTGAAAAAAAACAGATGTATTCCATGCACCAACAACTTCTAAGCCCAAATTCATCAAATCATTAATCAAGGGATCATGTTCCAAACGTAGCATGGTTAATGATGCATGATGTTTCCAACTTAAGGCATCTGATACCTTGTTTGCTTTTCCAATATGGTAATTGATCGTGCAGTCATAATACTTTATCAGTTCTAGTCATCTTCTCTGCCTCATGTTTAATTACTTCTAAGTGAATATATACATTAGACTTTTATGGTCAGTATATATTTGACATTTGGTTACGTATAAATGATGCCTCCATATTTTCAAATAAAGAACCACAACTGCCAATTCCAAATCATGTTTGGGATAATTTAGCTCATGAGGTTTATGTTGTCTCGAAGCATAGGCAATTACCTGATCATTCTGCATCAAAACACTACCAAGTCCCTACAAGGATGCATTACTTTAGATGAAAAACTCACCATTTCAGAAGTTAAGGCCAAAACTAGAGCATTCACCAATATCTTCTTCAGTTCCTGAAAAAAATCATCACCTTCCTCTTTCCAAACAAATTTAACCCCTTTTCGTGTTAACATAGTTATTTGGCTAGATAACCGTGCAAAGTTCTTAACAAACCGTCGATAATAACTTGCTAAACCCAGAAAACTATGAATCTCTGTAACATTTCTGGGTCTTGGACATTCATCAACTACTTTTGTTTTGGCAGTATATACTATTATTCTATCCTTATTTACAATGTTCTCAAGAAAAGAAATTTTTTGTAACCAAAAATCACACTGGATGAATTTTCTATACATTTTTATTTATTTTAATTTTTGTAAAAAACCCTTAGATGTTTTTCATGCTCCACTTTATTTTTACAAAATACTAGAATGTTATCAATAAATACAACCAAAAACTAATCTAAGAACTCATGAAATACTCTATTCATAAGTTTAATGAATATAATAGGTGCATTAGATAATTCAAATGGAATAACAACAAATTCATAAAGCCCATATCTAGAAGGTTGTTTTCGGTATTTCATCCTCCTTCACCTTGAGTTGATGGTTTCGGGATCTCAAGTCAATCTTGGAAAAGTACTGAGCTCCCTAGAGCTGATCAAACAAGTCATCAATATGAGGAAAATGATACTTGTTTTTAATAGGTATGTTATTCAAATCTCTATAATCAATGTAAAGTCTCGTGGAACCATCTTTCTTTTTTACAATAAAAACAGGGGCTCCCCATGGTGAAGTTCTAGGATGAATGAATCCTTTGTCAAGAAAATCCTGAAACTGATTTTTCAATTCAAGAAGTTCTATTGGAGCCATACGATATGGGGGTCTTGAAATTGGCTTAGCATCAGGAACTAAGTAAATTGTGAATTCAACTTCTCGATCAGGTATGAAACTAGATAACTCATCAAGAAAAACATCAAGCTATTCATTTACCACTCTCACATCATTAATTAGAATATTTCCCTTATTTTCAATAATATGAGCAAGATAACTTTCATTTCCATCTTTCAATAGTTTTTCATCTTACTTATATGTTCACAATTGTATGGGTTCATTCTTGTATAAAAACTAAAACTCTTTCTGAAAAACAACTTCTTTATCTCTACAATCAATCTTAGCATGATAATTAGAAAACCAGTCCATCCCCAGAATAACATCAAACTCAACTAAGGGTAAAACAACAAGGTTTGCAGGTAATGTATTTCCACATTCCACAATAGAAAGATTATTATAATTCCTCTTATCTATAATATTTCCCCTGGTGTTTTAACAACAAGTTTGGGTCTCATTTTTTGAGGTGATATTTCCAATTTACCAGAAAATTTCTCAAAGATGAATGAATGTGTAGTACCCGTATCAGACAAAACTTTAGAAAAATCTGAGTGAACATAGAAATTACCAGATACAACTTAATTGGATAGCCTAACTTCTACTGATGTAGTCTTAATGGATCTCACTACACATTTGTGCTTGTAGTCTGGCTTCTTTGCATCATTCAAATATCTCTTTGGGAAGACATTTTCATAATGACCCATTTCACCACATTTAAAACACTTTATATTTTGCTTATCAGGATTATTCTTAAGATCAATTTCAATGAAATATCGGGCCATATGTCCAAACATACGACATTTAAAATACTTCAAAAATTTTCTAAGACATTCCCAAGGTGTTTCTTTCCACACTTTTCACAAACTAAGAAAATGGTTTTTTTACCATCAAATTTCTTCGGTTCATTCTTACCCATTGCTGGAAAACTGGACCTCTTCATCTCTTTGTTTCCAAAATGTACATGATCATCAGCAAACTCCATCTCAACCCTGTCATCACATCGTACAAGTTTCTGATAACTTTTGAATTCACGGGAGGCCAACGCCCTTCGATACCTTGGCTTCAGTCTCAAGTAAAAGCGGTTGATTTTTCTATCAAGATCCAAAATATGATTTGGTGAATACCTTTCCAATCTAGTGAAGTTTTCTTCATACACATCCATTGAATATTTCTCCTTCTATTTCAATTCAAGGAATTTATTCTCCATTCTAAGTCGTACCACCTTAGGAAAATATTTTTCAAGGAAAAGACTTTCAAATTCATCCCACTCTAAGGCATAAAAATCTTCTCTACCCCTGATATTCCTTACCATTGACCACCACTTATCAGATTCCCCTTCAAAACGATAAATGGTAAGACTTACCTTTTGATTATCTAAACATCCTATAACATCGAATATATTTTCAAGGGCCTTGATCCATCCTTCAACTGCTAATGGGTAAGAAGATCTATTGAATGCAGGAGTATTTTGTCCCATAAAATGTTCCACCACTGTCATGATCTGTTGTGGTACCTCTATTGGTTCTCTTGCATGGATTCCACCACCATTTATTCCCTGCATTAGCTGATACATTACTGTCACAAACTGCTCTGTTCTAATCCCTATCATTCCGGGCTGTAGTTCCGGAAGGATGTCAATCTGTCAGTGGCTCTCCTCTTCAGCATCCATGTTCCTTCTACAGACAACCATTATGAACAAACAAGTCTCAAATAAAGCAACATGTTAATCTTTAAATGCTATAACATTTCAAATTAAACATAGAGTAAAAATCATTTATGGTATTTTATTTACATAACCCAAACCCCTAAATTTATCTAAACCATCCTCTGATACCAACTATAATGAGTATGAATTATTACATACATAATATTGAATTTAGTCAAGAAAACACTTCCTTTTACATTTAATATCTTTTCAAGTTTAGAGCTTTATATAATTAGGGCAATACATTCAAGACATTACACATTATTACAGAGTGGATACCATAAAAAGAGTATCCATTTTTTTCAAAATATAAAATATTAAAACATAAAACAAGAACCCTTGAAAATTCTTTAACATTTAACATGTCTTCCTTCATTTAATTACACATCCATTAACCTGTGAAAAATCATTTAAAAACTTGGGATGAGATGAAAAGCACAGTAAGGGATGGAAAAGAAGGAAATATTACATTAGTCCATGAATACTCATAACGAATGAAAGCATTTTCAAATGACATTCTTGGTACCCATATATATACTTACTTTGTGTAAAATTAGATTTACACAAGATCCAAACAAAACATGAGAACATAAAAATAATCATAAGGGTATCTTGGGGAATAACTTACATAATATTGTAACCATTCTTGACTACCTTATAATTTGTAACCCTCACGGCTACCTTACATTGTGTAACCATCGCAGTTACACTTGGAGTAACCATACAGCCGACCTCCAACTTACTCATACCCAATGAATTGGAGGGAGATATATGTCTCACACTTCATCATAAATAATTCCCAAGAACCAAAACATAATCATATAACATGAATAATTCCATAAAACATTGCTTTGGAATTTTGTAAAACCAAATTTAAAGAGGATTTTTAAAGAAAATACCCTTATAAATATTATACAATTGATGATAGACTTAATAGGGTATATGGAGTATGTTTATATACTATAAATACACATAATAAAGCATAATAAAAACATAACCTATCTGAAAAACAATTTAAATATCACATAAATAATGAAGTAGAATGGTAACGCAAAGAATGGAAACCGGGTTTAGAATTCCCTTACCTCGGGTTTCTCATACTTCCAATTTGTTTAAACCTCATGTATAATGGTTAAAAGAGTGTTATTAATATTTTACAGAAACATTTTCATGTTTATAACATCTTATATGATCATTTCATAACATATTTTTACCCTTAATTGTTAGTATTTTCCCCTTACACTATTTTTGGTTGAATTCTTTACATGTTTTCTATGATTGGTTCTTGGTGGACATTATTGTCGATTGGAAGTGAAACTCCAGAATTGGAATGGATTATTATTTTCATATAACCAGTAACATAAATTATTCCATTTATAATTTTTAATTCTTACATGAGGATGAATCATAAGTTAGAACATTAATGATGTTCGTTTAGATCCTTTTAGTGGTTCATTTATAATAACCACCTAGTTTTGTCTTATAAATTAGAACCATGAGTAAAAAAGAATTCCAAAACCATTGGTGAGTCATAAAACATATATTATAACCTGGTTCAACCATATAAATGGGTTAATGACAATATTTGAAAGAATTAATGGAAATTGAAATCACATCATCCACGATATCAATAATTCGACACAAACAGACAATGTTTTTATTCTTTAAATAAGTGGGAGAGGAGAAAAATAATGATGAGTAATTTTCCATAAACATGATAAAATATATAGTATACATGATTTTTGGATATTTCATGGCTCTTGGGTAAGGATATATGAATAAGGAATGAACTCAAAATAAAAGAATAATTGTGAAATCGCTTACAAAAATTCGGCAGCCTAAGGACTACACAACATTGTTTTAGAAAATTTTAAAAATAGAGGGGACAAGGGTCACACATCCAGAAATGGATCATAACATATAGTAGATCAATAATAAGAAGAACATGGTATAAAAACATGAATTTTATACCACATAAAAGAGAACTTGAAAGGAAAAAAGAAAGAAATTGAGAATTTTCTTACCTTGTAGAGTAACCCTTAGAACGTGAAGGTTGGGACCTTAGGGGCTTTAGGAAACCTTGTGAGAACTACTAAAAAGGTAAGGAGGCCAAATCTTCATTGAGGGAGAATTGGGAATGAATTCAATGAAGGGAAGAGTTGGTATTTATAGGAAAAGTGAGGGATTATTTTAATAATTTTCAAGGGACACCTCATGAGTGGTATTTACAAAACCATGGGCTTTCCCGTGGTATTTTCTCATGGTATAAGCCACTTGGTACACCTCACATATTATTTAACTATACACAAGTCGACCAGACTTATGACATCATGATTATATCATTAATGATGTCATAAATACACCAATACTAAAAACTGTATTTTTTACTATTCATTGAAAAATCAACTATTTTAGAAAAATTCCCAAAATTCACCCTAACCATTAATCAATGTGTAGATTTCAAAAATGAAATCCATTTTTTGAAAATAATTTTCTAAATAATATTAATTTAATTTTTAAATAAAATCATACTTAATTTAAAAATTAAAATTTATAATTCTTTAACTACTTCTATATCACAATGAAAAATTAACATAGATGCTATTATCTTAAAGCCTTAATAAAATAAAATAATAATAAAATTTACTATTCATTAGGGTCATATCACTATTCATATTACTATTCATAAGGGTATGTTACAATTTACCAAAAAAAAGTTGGTTCCAATAGACTTCAAATTATATACTGAACACAATTTTAGATGATAGTTTCTTGAAATTCAGAACATAGAAGTAGAAAAGTTGTGTTTTACAGTATAATTAAAAATATCTATTTAAAAAAAGTACCATGACACTAGTACAAAAACCTTTTTTTACGTCAGTTTGTTTTGCTTTTTAACATCGGTTTTTAGGCGACGTTATTGCGAGCGACGTTAAAAATATGATTTTTTACGTCGGTTATTAAATAACCGACGTAAAAAATGGGGTAATATAGTTTTTAAAGTCGGTTTTTAAAAAACTGACGTGAAATACATTCTGGAAAATGGCGATAAAAAGCCATTTTTTACGTCGGTTTTTGAAAAAACCGACCTTATAAGTCATTTTTAGGTCGGTTATTTAATAACCGACGTAAAAAATGTTCAGTATCATGTAGAAAATTTTCTAAGCTTTCATTTGATAGGTCATAGAGCTCAAACGGATTTACGAATCAAAAGTTATGACCATCAGAAGTTTGATATTTTTTTCGAGGAAAGATTGAATGAGCCAACCGTAGCTTCATATTAGAAGGAATTTTTGAATTTGTAGGGGGATTTGTAGTTTTATCATGATATAAAGAATCATCCATCATTATAATAAATTAACAATCGTTAAATTGTATATCAATTAAGAAAACTACTCATAGAAAATATAAATCATGGGAAAATAATTACAAATACCTTGACGAGGTCGTGGAAATAAGAAATCATTGATTCACGTTGAAGATAAAACAATTTGATTCGGTGGAACGATGATGGTTGAATGAAATGATCATAAAATGGTATATCAATTAAGAAAAAAAATCATAAAAATCCTAAACCATGGATGTATGATTAAATATACCTTGATGAGATTGCGGAAAGAAGAAATAATTGATTCACGTTCGAGAGAAAGAGTCCATTTGGGGGAACGATAATGGTTGAAATAAATTACCTTCAAATTAGGATGGGTGTATAATGGAAACATATAATTGATATTCTATGAGAAAACGTGGTATTAAAAATTTTAGGTGGCAATTCAAAATTTCGATGCCGTGATGTGAAAAAATTGAAATTTTATGTTAGCGGGATATTAAAAATATCATTCACGCCGGTTTTATGATAACCAACATGAAAAGATATTAAAATTTTAACTTATTTCTCACGTCGGTTATTATAAAACTGATGTGAAAAATCAATCTTCGTCACTCTTTCACGTCAGTTATTAAATAACCGACTTAAATAATATACTTTCATGACTTTTTCACGTCAGTTATTTAATAACCGACGTGAAAACAGTTTACGAAAATATAGTTCATTTTTTAAGCTTTAATTTGACAGGTCACAGAGCTCAAACGGAGTTACGGATTAAAAGTTATGGCCTTCAGAAGTTTGACATCCTTAAGACATCGTTTATAGGTGATCAACTTCTGAAGTCCATAACGTTTAATCCGTAACCTCGTTTGAGCTCCATGACCTATCAAATTAAATCTTGAGAAATCAACTACATTTTGGTAAACAGTTTTCACATCTTTTATTAAATAAACGACGTGAAAAATATGTTTTAACGTTGGTTATTAAATAACCAATGTGAAAAAGTCACGAAAATCGATTTTTCACATCGGTTATTTAATAACCGACGTGAAAAATAAGTGAAAATTTTAATATATTTTCCTGGAAAATGATTTTTGACATCAGTTATTTAATAACCGACATGGAAAAGTGATGTACATTTATTTTTCACGTCAGTTATATAATAACCGACGTGAAAAATCAGATAAAATGGATTTTTAACGGCGGGTCTTATATAACTGACGTGAAAAATCAGCGAAAATGTATTTTTACGTCAGTTATATAATAACCAATGTGAAAAATCAATTTTTAGATATTTTCACGCCAGTTCTAAAAAACTGACATGAAAAATGGTGATGTAAAAAAAGGTTTTTGTACTAGTGTGAATTTCTATTTATTTTTAGAAAAACATGGGGTGTTACAAATTCAATTAGAAATAATGAGATTGAAAATCAATGCAACACCAGGAATAAGAAACAAAAGAAAACTCCCACAATGGTATTGCATTAAATTCCTCTAAAACCAAAAATAAAAAAAATATTCATGTTTTATAAAAATTCATACCACATTTTGAGCCATGCTCGGGATAGTAACAATGATGGATTGATGAGACATACAAAATATTAATCATCAAGGAAGGTTTTTAATTCATTATATCTAGATTTTTTTGGTCCTAGGAAGGTATGTTTGGGATTGTCTTCTTATAGTTTTTACCCTTTGGTAATTTAAGTACTAATTATAGAATATAGATCATCTTTTATCCCATTTAATTTACCTTCATATATGTGAATGAAGAATTCTTCATTTATTATTTTAATGTTTAGTCCTAGAAAGAAAATCTCAAGAAATGGAATTGATGTATTCCTTCAACCACTAACCAGTGAATATATATAATTATTAGACAATGTCAAGGAACATATTATGATTCAATGATAAAAATATTCTTAATTAATATTTCTTTAATGTGGAAAATTATTGTATTTTATAAACTAGGAAAATTATCTAATTGGAACACTCATACTAGTTTTTATTTTCCAGTCTATAATTTTGATTTTGATCCTCAAAGATTACCTAATAGATGAAAATGGTTTTTTGGGTGTCATCATTGATTTATTGATTCTTCTATTAAATTTAGTTTTAAAAAGACAAAATTAAATAGTTATATTGAATTGGTAATGTCACAAAATGTGTTTTATGGTTTATAAATCTTTTGAAAATTAATGAATATAATTATAGATTTTGGAAAATATAATTAGTTTAATGAAGGGGAAAAGGGTATGAGATAAAATATCTAAAGCATCTGGAATAGAAAAGTGTAATAAATTTAGTATATTTTTCATAATTCATTATTGGGAGTTTAATTTGATATGTCTTAATCTTAACATAATTTATATTGGGAGGAACTTCTATGAAAATTTAACTTTTATGGTGCTTAATGAGAAGGGTAAATCGGAGGATCACTCTGTGAAACATTAAAGAATATAAATGTGCCATATGGAAATTAAAGTAAAAATTCAAGGTGTGTAGACTTAAAACATAAAAAGTTAGATATATTTAAAATTCCTAACTCACATATTCTGAGGGAGAAGTTATTTCCATTATCATTGTGTAATACACTACCTCAAAAGCTAACTGAAGTTATAGTTGACTTGTGTACCTTCTTCAGAGTGTTTTTTGGATGAAAACTAAGTCCAACTACTCTTGATAAACATCAATAAATAATTGTTTTCAAACTTTTTCATTTGGAGATGTTATCTCCCCCATCATTTTTCACATTCATCATTGATTTGAATTTTTAATTCATTGTAAAATCTAATCATGGTGGACAGGTACACTATTAATAGATATATCCAATAAAGAGGTATGATAATTATTTTTTTATTAATTTTAATTGATTATTTATATTTTATCAAATAATTATGTAAAAAACATATGAATCTTAGTTTTTTCATCATGTCCATATTTTATTTGAAATCATATGTTAGGAATAAATATCAACCAGATGGATCAATTGTTTAGTATTACATATATAATCAGTGATTGAACTTTCTTTCTAGGTATTTGGATGGGATTGAAACTATATTCAATCATATTGGACATGATGATAACAAATGCACTAATTACACCCTCGGAAAACCATTCATCGGTATTACCAATTGTTGGATGCCCCATTGGAAAGTTATAAAATATTACACTAGATGAATTAATGTTATTAAAAGAACATAGATATGTTCTACTCAATAGACTTATTGCAGATCCATTTATTAAATAAGTGAGATTGAAAAGAAAAGGATGTGTAATGGTTCAATCATGAAATGTGTTAGAATTAAAAAAAGTTGTTAATGATGAGATTTTTTAATGGTTCTATCATCATGTAAGTATATACTCATATTCATATTATTGACATGTTTTTATTTTGACTGTATTAGAATAAAATCATTATATATTCTTGTCATGATAATAAATTTTGAGAATCGAGCTTAAATATATAATGATTTTTCATTTTCATCTATATTAACTCTAAGGAAGGCTAAGGGATTTGATGCCTAAAATATTCATGGATTAATGTTTTGTACAATTTATCCAGAAGAATACTCTAAAACTCAAAATATTGGTGTATTTACACATTCAATGGTGGGATACTATGTAAATGTTATTGATATAATTGAATTCAACTATCATGGCCATTTATTAGTTGTCGTATTCATATGAATGTAGGTCAACACTGATATGGGTATAATGAAAGATTTGTTATAGTTTAATTATAATAAATGTTCTCTCTTGATCCATAATTGTGAGTGTGTAGATGATGATCCACTTATCTTGGTTTCACTAGATAGGATGGTTTATTATCTAGATGTTGAAATATATGAAGAAGGGAATGATGTTGTAAACTTAAAACCAAGAGACCTACATGATATGGATGGTGATGGTCAACTGGTAATTTGTGATAGTGATCCTCATCCACCACAAAACATTGAATAGTTTTTTCATGGGAATATTTAAACAATAAAACATTCAATAGAGGTTGAAAAAGATGTACTTGTCGTAATGGAAGTTGATAACAATGAAGACCATGAAAATGAAGATAATTTAATATGTATAATTTATAATGAATCTATATTACAACATATCATTTATAAGTGTCTCTTATATATTTAAATTGTTTTTTTGTTCCCTTTTTTTGTTAAAATATTTTACTTCTGCTTTTTTTAAATAGAATATATTCTAAACCATTTGAGTTTTAGGAATTTCAAGAGATAAACCAAAATTTGAGATCCTATAGGATCATAATCATAGTGGAAACCACCATGACTATTAGATTCAATGGATCTGAGTGATTTTATTATACAAGATACTTCATGTAAGTTAGAAGAATACCCAAATGTTTTTGGTGGACCACCATCTTATGCACCTATTGTGACAGAGTAGTTGGTCACCCCTCTATCTTAGGGATGATGAAGAGTTTCAATTATTAGTATGTATTTCATTATATAAAAAACTATATATTTTATTAATTTCTAATGAATTTTTAAAACAATAAAATATATAATAGTAGAGGAATTAAAAATATGAACATAGAGGATATATGGGACCTGAAAGACTTCAAAATTATCAATCCATTTAATGATTCTAGGGTGCCTAGTGGTGATGTTTTTTGGGATATATGATTTGATTATTGGGACTCTATCTTAAAATATATTGAGAATTCCTATTAATTATCAATATTAAAGGCATACTCTCATACCATAAAAAAATTGGTCTCTGATAACTTCGTAATGGTAATATTAATTTAATATTCATTGATAACTAGTTTAAAATGAATTAGGAAAATTATTAATATACTTATAAAGTGTTGTGTTTTTTATTTCTATATTTTATTCATATTGATGTCCTTTACATCATTTCATTCCCATGGACATTGAAAAAATTGGTCAAGAAATGGAGAGACATTAAATTAATATTATGGAACAAGTTTAACGACACATCTACTAGCTCTCAAAAAATGTCTAAGAAACTGTTTGAAGGCGTGTCACATGAGAAGTGGAATCTATTTTCAATATTAATGGAGAAAAATATCATGAGGTAATTTCATATTTAATAGTATATAAATAACATAAAAAATAAAATTATAATCTATTAATTTTTTAATTTTTTACTAGAAGTATCTTTAAAAAATATAATGGATTGTGAAAACAAGTCCAAACTCATATCACTGGGTTGTAGAATTTTTATAGAAAAGGAAAAACATTTGTTGTATTTTTTCCATTATTATTTATATTATTTTATTATAACTAAAGGTTTTTTATAATGTCTATATATATTTTTTATAAAGTCCAATGAATTAGGTCACCCAATTTGTCAGATAGAGATGTGGATTAATGTTCATAGAAAACATCACTGTATTTTTGTAAATGAACCTACTGGATATATTAGAGTAAGTACTCAAAATTACTATTTAATTTAATTTAATTACTATAAAAATATAATAATGAAAAATAAATTCCAAAAACAAACAATCCAAAAACCCAGTCAAATGGGGCTGACTATATGGATCAAACGGTGCTAATTAGCTCTACTAGTGTTGTTTGATACATGTAGGTAGCCCAAATTAATTAGGTTTAAGGCTCGTTTGATGTTACAATTAATTTTTCCTTATTATGTTTTTAAAATAATTAAATAACATTAAATTGTAATGAAAATTTTATTAACTAGACAATATTATGAAGTTAATATAATTTTAAAATCATTGTTAATATTGTTTTATTAACATGTTAAAATTCAAGAAACATATGATGTACATTTATCATAACTTTTCTATAAAAATATTTTTAAAATAATTTTAGATAATAAGTATCCTAGGCACTCCCGATGGGTGTGTTCTTGGTCAACTCCATCAATTATCTTTGATAGGGCATTGTCATCATTTACTACTAGACCTAGTGGGGGGTTCAAGAATTTTTGTTGATCAAGAATCACATAGATAAATTTCATGGTTGAAATAAAAAGATAAGGAAAACAAGTATTATATGAAACAAAGGATGAGTGTTAGTAAACAACAGAAATTTACATAGTTTCTATATTTTAGAGGATGATGGGAATGATCCCTGTAAAAATTAACATCCTTATAGCTCATCTTATCAAAGAAAAATCTAAAATAAATACAAGAATCAATAAATAGTTTTAGAAGATATCAAAATTTTTATAAACATTTCAGGGGGTCGAAACAAAAAAAATTATGTTAGATGTTCATAAGATCATATTACAATGACTATAGATTGTTTTTTGAAATATAGGAATCAAAATCATGTCAATCCAAGTTACAGCTTTCCTGGGATGCCCATAAAGGAGTTTTTAGTGTATTAAAACACAAAAATGTTCATGTAATCATAAAAACTATAGTAAAATATCTCGTATTGACATGAGAAAATGGTAAAACTTCCACTTAATTACTTCTGATCTGTAATATCATTCAAAAATTCCTTTTGTGGTTTGCTTATAATGACACAATAAGAAGTTTTAAAAGATATAAAAGTCTTTAAAAACATGTTTCATGGGGTAAAAAGAAATAAAAAACATTTTATGACTTGTAAATAATAAAAAATGGTTGTTAATTTGTTTTTGAAATATAGGAATTGGTGTGATGTCAATCTGAGTTACATTTTCTTTGGCATGCTCGTAAATGTTTTTTTACAGTTTTAAAACACTAAAATATTTGTGTAATAGTCAAAACCATAGAAAACATGTTCATTTTAACACGAAATCATGGGGAAAACACTATTGAATTATTTTTTATTTGTATTAAGATACTCCATGTCGATTCGATATGTGGTGTGCACCTAGTGACCCAATAAGTGGTTTTAAAAATATCATTGTCTTTAAAAACATGCGTTCAGGGGTAAAAACCAAGAAAATAGTATGGGATAGTTATGAAATCAAAAGATAATTAATTCTGATTTATTTTTGAATTATAGGAACAAAATCATGGTAAATAAAACCTACATTTTCCCCAGATGACCATAAATTCCTTTTAAAAATTTAAAAACACTAAGACATGTTTGTAACAGCCAAAACCATAGAAAATTACATCTGATTATTATGAAATCCTGGGAAAACCATCGTTGAATTATTTATGACATTTATGAGCCAAAAACATGTCAATTTGATGTTCAGTGTGCTCAGAATGACTCAATAATCATTTTTAAACGATATTAATGCCTTTAAAACATGTGTTGGTGGGTCAAAACCAAGAAAAAATTATCATATGGCTATGAAATCATAGGAAAATAACCATATATTGATTTTTGAAATATATTAATTAACACAATGTCAATACAAATTAGGGTTTTCCCATGATGACCAAAAACATATTTTAAGTGTTTTAAAATACTAAAACATTCATGTAATGGTCAAAACCATAAGAAAAAGTTCTCAATTTGACATGAAATCAAGATATAAATATGATTGATTTATTTATGACTAGTATGGGCGGGAAACACATCCATCCAATGTGTGTTGTGCCCGAAATGACTCAATAAGAGGTTTTTAATTTTACCAAATTCTTAAAAAATCTATGCTAGGGGTCAAAACCAATAAAATTACACAAGATGGACATGAAATCAAATGAAAAAAATTTAGATTGATATGTGAAAAGTAGGAAACAACTCTATTTAAATCTTTGTTATGGTTTTACCAGGATTCCCATAAACTTGTTTTCCGTGTTTCAAAAAACTAAAACATGTGTGTAATGGTCAAAACTATATGGCACTAAGTCATATTGATGTGATAGCAAGGGTAAAATACAATTTAATTGTTTTTTATGTGTAAAAATAGAAAACACATTTTTCTGAAATATGATGTGATGGGAACGTCTCAATAATTTTTTTTAAATATATCAAAGTCTATATAAATGTGCACCATATGGTCAAAACTAAGAACACATTGTTAGATGGCTATGAAATCACAATACAATGGTTTAATATTGATTTCTTCAATATAGGAATTGAAATTACATCAATCTAAGTTATGGTTTTCATGGGATGCCAGTAAATGTTTATTTAGTTTTTCAAAACACTAAAATGTGTGTATAATATAAAAACCATAAGAAAAAACCATTGATTAACATGAATTCATGATAAAACTACCATTTAATTATTTTTGATTTGTAATAGTATAAAATACATCTATCTAACTTTATTTTTTCTTATAATGACATGATAATATGTTTTTAAAGATTTTGAAGTCTTTAAATACATGCTTGATAGGGTCAAAACAAAGACAAAAATGTTGGATGGCCATGAAATCATAAGAAGCTAACTGTGGATTGATTTTTTTAATAAAAAATCTTATTACACATCAATATGAGTAATGGTTTTCTTAGGATGCACATGAATGAGATTTTATTGTTTTAAAACACTAAAACATGTGTGTAATAGTCAAAATCATAGTAAACAACCATAGATTGACATGGAATTATTGGAAAACCATGGTTGAATTATTTTTGACATGTATGAGTAGACAAAAAGTCCATTTTATTTGTAGTTTACTCAAATAACTCAATAAACAATTTTAAAAGATATCAATGTCTTTAAAACCACACACTAGAGTGTAAAAACCAAGAAAAAGACATTAGATGGTCATGAAATCATAGTAAAATGACCGTAGATTTATTTTTTACATATAAGAACTGAAGAAGAATCAATCTAACTTATGGTTTTCTAAGGATTCTCATAAACCCTTTTTAAGTGTTTTAAAACACTAAAACGTGCATGTAACCGTCAAACCCATAA
Source organism: Viscum album (assembly GCA_963277665.1). Taxonomy (NCBI): domain Eukaryota; kingdom Viridiplantae; phylum Streptophyta; class Magnoliopsida; order Santalales; family Viscaceae; genus Viscum; species Viscum album. The sequence continues at coordinate 1,083,586,524 of OY728159.1, forward strand.
TAAAAAGCCCCATATTTTTATTAAATCATGGTATAACAACTGTTGACTTATTTTTGACTTGTATTAGTAGAAAAAACATCCATCGAACATGATATCTTCTAGGAAGGACTATGTAAAAAGTATTAAAATATATCAAAGTCTTTAAAAACATGAACCATGGGGTCAAAATCCAGAAAACATCCTCAGATGGCTATGAAATCAATAGAAAATTACTATTTATTGGTTTTTAAAATTTAGGAAATAAAATCTTGTCAATCCGAGTTATGGTTTTATCAGTATTTATATAAAGGTGTTTTTATTATTTTAAAACACTAAAACATTATTTTATCAATCAAAACTAAAGGAATTGAGCTCATATAAACATGAAATAATAAAAACTACCATTGAGTTATTTATGACATTTACGAGTAAAAAACATGTCCATTAAACATGAAGTGTGATTGGATTCACCCATTAAGGAGTTTTAAAATATATTAAAGTCTTTAGGAATATCCATTATGGGGTCAAAACCAAGAAAAAATCATTGGATGGCCATGAAACCATAGGACATTGGTTGTTGATTGATTTTTTAAATGTTTAAAATAACATCAAATCAATTCAAGTTATGGTTTTCCCAGGATGCCTTTAAAAATGCTTGTAGTGTTTTAAAACACTGAAACATATGTGTAATAGTCCAAACCATAAGAGCCACATATTGATGTGAAATAAATGGAAACCCACTCTTATTTTTTATGTTTACGAGCATAGTAAATATTCAACTGATATGTAGTGTACCCAAAATGACTCAATAAGAAATTTTAATATATATCAATGTTTTTAAAAAATGTGCATTACGGGGTCAAAACTAGTCAAAAGACATCAGATTGTCGTAAAATCATAGGATAACTACCATGTATTGATTTTTGAAATATAATAACAGATACCATGTCAATTCTAGTTGTGGTTTTCACAAGATTTATGTAAATTCGTTTTTTGTGTTAAAAAATACTAAAACATGGTTGTATCAGTAAAAACCATAGGAACAAACCTCATATTGATATTAAATCATGGGAAACAACCACATAGAATTATTTTTTATGTGTACAATAAAGTAACACATTCATCTGATGTGAAGTGTGCTCAAAATGAATCAAGTAGTAGTTTTAAGAGATATCAAAATCTTCAAAAACATGCATCAGGGGGTCAAAACCAAGAAATCATTTTTTGATGGGAAAAAAATCTTAAGAAAACAATTGTAGATTTATTTTTAAAATATAGGAACTAAAACCACATCAATATGAGTTGTGGGTTACCTAGGATTCTTGTAGATGTGGAGTGTTTTAAAACACTAAAATGTTCATGTGATTGTCAAAATTATCGCAAAAACCTTTCATTTATAAGAAATCATTGGGAAACAACTATTAAATTATTTTTGACATGTACGGGTAGAAAGCATGTCCATCTAACATGCATTATTCTTTGAATGAATAAATAAGTAGTTTTAAAATATATAAAAGTGTTTTAAAACTTGCACCAGGGGGTCAAAACCAAGAGAATGACATAGGATGGCTGTGAAATAATATGAAAATGATAGCAGATTTATTTTTGAAATGTATGAATTGATTTAATTTCAATCCAAGTTTTGGTTTGTCTCAGATGCTCGTAAACATGTGTTTAGTGTCTTGAGACACTAAAACATGCGTGTAACAGTCAAAACCATAGAAAATGAACTCAAATACATGTGAAATCATGGGAAAATCATAATTGAGTTATTTGTGACATTTTTGAGTTGACAACACTTCTATCTGACATACAGTGTGCTCAGAATGACTCAATAAGTAATTTTAATATATATCATTGTCTTTAAAACGTTAACCAAAGGTCAAAACTAAGAAAACAGTGTAAAATGGCTATAAAAACATAATAAATATATTTTTGATTTATTTCTGAAATGTGGGAACTGAAATTATATCAATCTAAGTTATGGTTTGGCCTGGGATGTTCGTAAACATGTTTTTAGTGTTTTAAAAAGGATAAATGTGTGTGTAATGGTAAAAACCATAGTAAATTACACTGGATTGATGTGAAATCATGGTACAAATACAATAGAACTTTTTTTTCATGCATGACTAGACAACACATCCATCTGGTATGTTTTTTTTTCAAATTGACTCAATAAGCACTTTTAAAAGATATCGAAGTCTTAAAAGCATGCATCATAAGGTAAAAAAATAAAACAATGTAATGTGTCATCAAATCCATAAGAGACTGATTGTAGATTGATTTTTGAAATATAGGAACTGACTCAACATCAATCTCAGTTACGGTTTTCCTAGGATACCTTTAAACATGTTTTTAGAGTTTTAAAACACTGAAACATGCTTGTAATAGTCAAAACCATAAGAAACGACCTTGTATTGATGTGAAATCATGTGGAAAACATCAGTGAATTATTTTTTATGTGTATGAGAAGATAAAATGTGCATTCGATTGGTGGTGTTCCCCAGAATTTCCCAATAAGTTGTTTTAAAAGATATCAAATTATATAAAAACATTCATCAAGGGGTCAAAACTATGAAAAAATCATCTGATGAGCAATAAATCAATGGAAAATTATTGTATATTGATTTTTAAAATGTGGGAACTAACACCACATCTATCTAAGTTAATGTTTTCTCAAGATACCCATAATTGGTTTTTTTTAGTGTTTTAAAACACTAAACTGTGTGTGTAGTAGTAAGAACTATAGAAATGACCTTAGATTAATGTGAAATCTTGGGAAAATTTCCATTGAATTATTTTTTATGTGTATAAGAAGACAACACATTCATCTGACGTACAGTGTGATCGAGATGACTCAATAAGTAGTTTTAAAAGATATCAAAGTATTTAAAAACATGTGCCAAGGGGTCCAAACCAAGAAACCAATATTTTATGGTAGTGAAATCACAGGAAACCAATGATATATTGACTTTTGAAATATAGGAACTTATTTCACATTAATCAAAGTTGTTGTTTTATTGGAAAATATTAAGCACACCATATTTTGGTTTCAAAATTGATTATATTTTTATATACTTATCCCATTTGAGTTTTCAGTGTTGAATCATTTTTTAAATAAGTGTGTTTATGTTTTTTGAGTATTTTTCAGGATATAATATTTGTTTTATATTAAAATACTTATTTAAATTCAGAAAATAACAAATGGTATGTGAAAACACAACTAGAAATTTGACTTCCTACATTGGTTCCATTACTGATGGCTAAAAGAGGTTGCTAAAGGGGGTATTAGCGACCTCTTTTGGTGGAAACTAATACCTAAAATGAATCCAATGGGATATTTCCCACATCCATTTTTATTTTTCTTGTTTTCCCATTGCAACACACTATTGTAACACAATATCAACTTTTCTATCTCATTCGTCACCCCATGTGACCCCCAACAAGTTCCAACAACCTTTGACCTAGACTAAAACACTTCAAGGGACACTCCAGTGCAACCCAATGTTCCCCCACCAAGCTCCAAATTCCATCAACATACCCTACCTCTCCTCATCCACTACACATCTATCATGGATGATAAATAAAGATAATGTTATCTAACTACATCACCCCATGCATCGCTGCTTTCCTTCATTCAAATCTCACACTCAAAATTTCGTATTTTTGGAGGAGACCAATAGAGACCACCAAAAGTGATCATTGTTGTTCTCTAGTGATCGATCAACTACAACTGTAAAAATTTATCTTTTACTGGACACTAGATGCCTTTAGTGATTGGTTTTTGTAGTCGATAATGGTCTCAATTATAGTGGTGGGATATTTGAATATATTATGTGACTATTCTCTTTCATATTTATTTTTTATAATTATTCTAGTTTGTATTGTAGGTGACATATACCATCATTTGATATGATTTTGTCCATTCTGATTTACAAAATTATTCAAAAGACAATCATGAAAATTCTTAGTTTTTGTGGTATTCTTAAATATTTTCAAAATATTCTACTATAATTCTAAATCTTTGTTTTCATTTATGATTTATATTTTCTTTTTTCTTCAGTTTATGAAGTGATGTTGTTGGTTTTGAAGATGATGGTTGTTGGTATGGAAGAAGATGGATGCATGAAATGTCATGAGATTAATGTATTTTCCATGGGTTTATAGTTGTTCTTGAACATATTTAATATGTATTAACTAATTATTGAGGTTACGTGTTGACTGGGGGTTGTATATATATGAAATTGCATGTATTATTGTTCATGTGTGATGAGTTTATTATGAATTTATGGTTTATTTTATTATATGATTGAGTTTTTTGTATGCATATTTTTTTTTTAATATTTTTTTTAAACAATATTTTCTTTAATCTATATAGTTGTGTTTTCTGATAAATATTGGTACAGTACTTAGTGGCAGTTAAATTAATTTCCCCAATTTATTTTTTTTAGATTTATTTAATAAAATCATCACCAACTAAATAAAAAACTGCCCCTAAATACTCAATTAATACACATATAAAAATCACCACTAAAATATAAAAACCACTAATAAATGATCATCTTGAAATATGCAGTGGTTTAGGTAACATTTATTACACTACCTCTAGACGTGATAAAACCTGACGTTATGACCAAATTTTTATTCAGTAAAAGACACCTCTTAATTTTGTATCATATTGGTTGTCAAAAATTGTTGCAGAGAATTACTGATTCCTCTCATTCAATAAGTGTTTTAGGAAAATCTTCTGAAAGTATGTAGAAGGGAAGTTAATGATATATAAGAGACACTAATTATTGATTCCCCTAATAAATGAAGGGATTTAAAGAAGATTTTATGGACTGTGAGTGAAACATTTGAAAATAGTTTTCAAACCTAATCAGAGAGGGGCTCTCTCAGGAGCACCTAGCCTAGGGTTTTCTCATGTGACGAAGGTGATATTCGTTAGTCTATTTCCAGTACCGATGAAATATGTGTTGTCTCACTATTTTCTCTTAAACACACTAGTGTTTTCTATGCATTTTGTTTTTATTTGTGGAGTTTTATTTTGGCAATTTGCAGTGGTGGTTTCTAGATTTATCAATGCAGTATCACTACCAGAGATACAAACAGGGGATGTGTTGTCTTTTATAAGTGCTAAGCAAGAATCCCTGATAAAAGTGGGCTTCTAGTAGCATTTGCGAAAAGTGCTGATAAAGGGAAGATTTATCAGCACTATTTTTAGCACTCATAACCATTTTTAATAAAAAATATTATTAATTTATATAAAATTAAAAAAATTATATTAAAAAATAATTTTTATTTGTATACATTGAATAAACAACGCATGTTTATAATAAATATTTATTTTTTAATAATTCAAATATATATATAATAAATTTCTTAAAATAATAAATATCTTTCTTATATATATTATATTTATTATATTTATTTATTTATTTATTTATAATTATATATTCAGAATTATATATTCAGAATTATATATTTAATATTATATGTAAATAATTTTTAAAAATATATATTTATAATTATTTATAAATACCTTTTAAATATATATATTTATAATTATAATTATAAAAAAATAAATAAATAAATATATAATTCCAATGAATTAGGTCAATTGATGCATGAATATAATTGACATTCATATGTTATGTATTTTTCATGAAAGATCATTAAAATATTAAACACTCATTACTATTCATGTTGTCCATATATATGATGACCCGTTTTTTATGAGATCTATTCTTGACTCGGTGTATATGATTTATTTATGTTCTTATAAATCTATTTTGATCTCATAAATACTTAAACTCATGATAAATATATTTAAATAATAAATATGTTTATTATATCTATAAATATAAATAATTAGTTATATATAATTATATTTTAAAATATATTTATAATAACAATTATATATAACTATATATATATATTTAAATAATTATAAAATTATAATAGTTATCTTAAAATGGTAAATATATTTATTATATTTATAATCATATATAAATACCTTTTAGATGCATTTATTTATATTTATAATTATATTTATATTTATTTATTTATTTTAATTTCTTAAAATGATAAATATATTTATTATATTTATAATTATATATATAATTTTTATAATTATGAAATTATAAAAAATATATAATTAATATAATTATTTTAGATTCTTAAGTATTTAAATACATATATATATATATATATATGACTATAAATAGATATATATTTTTTATAATTATAACTATAAATATAATATATATATTAAGTATAAATATATTTATTATAATTTCATAATTATATAAATATAAATATTTATTTATTTAAATAATTAATAAATTATAATAAAAATATTTATAATTTATTTTTTTTAATTTCATAATTATTTAAATAAATATATATATAAATATATATGACTTTATATAATTAATATCTTTATTTTAATTTTATAAAAAAAATAAATATATATATTTTTTTATTTATATTTATGACTTTATTTATAATATATACGTAATTAAAATATATTTATAATAAATATGTAATAAATATATATTTATAATAAATATATATAAATTCATAGTTATTAAATAATAATAAAATTATAATAAAGATATTAATTATATAGAATTATAAATATAATAAATTTATTAATTATAAATTTGTAACTATAAATATAAATATATTTTTATTTTTTATATATCTAAATATAAATAAATATATTGTTTTATAAAATTATTATTATAAATAAATATATTTATTTATTATAGATATAATTTTATAAATATATATAAAAATAAAAATAATTTATTGTCATTATGGTTTTATAAATTGTTTTTAGCACTGATATAGATTGACCTTTATCAGTGCTAAAAGAATGCTGATAAAATATGTCTTTATCTAAACTAAAATTTTTGTGGTCATAAAAAAGTCATTAATCAGTGCTTTTTTAGAATAGATAAAGGTTTGTTTTATAAATGCTTTCTATTTTAGCGCTTATAAAACATGCCTTTATAAGCGATTTACTGCTAGAGTTGATAAAAGGTTTGCCCAATTTTATAAATAAACGCTAATAGTATCCTCCTCTTATCGCATGACTCATGCTCCCGCTGAAGCTGAGCCCTGCCACCGACTCCTCCTCCTCTTCCACCTCCTTTGTGGCCTCCTCATCCTCTTCTACTGACCTCACAAAGCACTCCTAAACCATTGTGAAGCCCTCCTCCACTTCCTCTGTCGCCGAATCCTACCATCAGGAATACCCCCTTCATCATTGTGATGCCCTCACCCTCATCCTTTATCACCAACTCCTAATGTCGCGAAGTTGTCCTCCACCACCACATTTCTCTCCTCCACCATGAATCTCTCCTCCACATACCCAATCTCTTCTAGAAAACCCCACCTCTACTGTAAATTCCTCTTCTCCAACCCATATTCTCCATGAACCTAGCCCCTCAAGTGCTACCACTGTGAGTATTCTTATAATGCTCTACATACAGCTTTTATTCAATATGTATATGGTTAGCTATTGGATGCTTTTGGGACCATTTATGTTTAGTGGAATAATAATTTGTTTGTTTTTATGAGATTTTTGAGAATGGAGGCCATGTTTGGCTAGAAATCATGTCATAGAATATAAACCATCCATTTTTAGTTATGTTTTTTCAGTGTAGTTTCACATTTTTTCATCATCTTTTTACATATGGATATGGGTTATTATTTCTGACAGCATTCATATTATGATATTGGTGATTTTTATATTTTTTTCAATTATAGAGGAACTAGTTATTTATTTTTCTTGAGAATATATTGAAAAGTAATGTTTCATGTCGGTTCATAGGATATTTCAATTATAGCATTTTACTCAAATTGGGAAAATTGTGCCCCAAAAATTAAACCAATACACTATGTGATATACACTATACATAGTGATTCAAAATATACTCTTAGGGTAGTAGTGAACTACTTCATATATTTTGAGATTGGTTCATTATACTTTCACCCACATCTCATTATACTATCACCCATAATCGTCAACTTTATTTGTCCATGATGGAGGAGTAGATTATTGATATCATTATATCCATGGATAATAAACAAGATTAGTTAGCATACAAAGAAATTACCCCATATAGTAATATTCTTTCATCCACTATTCCACCAACCCCAACCCACAAATAAGTTTCTCCATAATATATGTAGTAGTAGAATAATGAAAAATAAGACACAAAAAAATGTGAAAATGGAGGTATGTGGATAAAAATACTAAATATGAAGAGGAATAATTGATATAGGGTGAAAAATGGGGGAAATTAATGAATTAATGATGAATCAATTCTTGGAGTCTTATTCTGGAAACTTCATGCACCAGGTGGAAGATTTTCATGTACTCGGTCAACTTACTAATTAGTTCTGAGATGAATTTCAAATTGAAGAGAAATAAATACTATGATACCTAAAAGAATTCATATAACTCAATTACCCTTATCACCTATCATAATATGTATTTTTTTGTACACCTTGAAGTTTTAACCCCATTCCATGCCAGAAACACCTCCAAGGTGTAGATCCCAACACGAAGCCTAACGTAATCGTTGGTCAACAATGTAATTTTTAGTATCAAGACACAAATATGGGAACCAATCTTTGGAATAAGTCTTCCTTATTGTTGATTTATAAGGTCATAACTAGGGATATGGAAATATATATGGTATAACTCCCAAATGAAGCATCATATAACCAAGATATTTGATTAGGCTAGTTCATGGTTATGATTAATCCATCTCACTAGTTAATTCCCTAGTTATGGTCTGGATATTGACGCATCACCCAAAAACCCAAATCCTTATTTTGTTAGCCTTTATGATGCAAGGTAGTATTAAAAAACCACATTAACGAGATTTGAGAGTAGAAAGTGACTCATTTAGACACTCTGGAATTGGTTGAGAATTTATAGTTATTATCAGAGCATCAACAAAGATTCTTCCTGATTTGATTTCTATGAAGTCCGTATTAAAGAATGTAGTAAAGTTTGTTTTAATAGATTTTCATTAGAGATCCTTGTAATATCATAATGGGGGGTTGATGAAAACACCAATATGAAACATAAATGAGCTCTGTATTGAGTACGACTTATATTTTGATTTATCGGGGCTCAGAAATTGAACAGTTCCAGTCCATGATGGTCATGTGGTTTCTTGTGGTTATATACATTTAATAAGACATAAGAAAAACTTCCCAAATTATTTCATAGAGTTGGAAATAGTATTTCTTTATATGAGTTTTTATTGGTATTATCAATAGGGTTAGATATTTTTTGAATACCCTAAATATTGTTTGATATATATTAAATCATAAATTTAAATGAACTATTGATAGCAGAGAAGGTTTGAGTACATTTATTCCATTAACATTGACCTAATGTAAATCCTCAAGAAAGAGAAATTTTTTTATAATGTACTATATTGGAAGTATCAAGTTTTGGTAGTACATGATTCAAGAATCAAGTGCAATATGGTTTCCAAATTGAAGAGATGTGACTTATTGTTCAAAATTATCATGTCTAAGTGAAACTTATGCCTTTATCTATAACTTATTCACTCCTTAGTATTATTATGAGAGTAAAATATTGGATTAATTATATTTATTCAGGAGAGACATGATAATCCTTTTATAGCATTATATTTTATAGAATGTTGGTTATTTTTTATTCATGTATCCTTTATAAAGTGCATATATTGGGATTTATGTCTTTGTGAAAATGCCAAAGTGGCTATTTTAAAATGATTCAAGTGTTTTTAAATGTTTCATAAAAAAATATATGCATTCAACATACCCTTTTTGGTGTTAATTATAATTAAAATGATTTAAACACTTGGTATGAACGTAGGTTTCAGGCCAAGTGTTTTTCAACTCACTCGATTGACATTCATAAAGGGATGTGAATTTTTTAAAACATATTTAATGTTAGTTTCATTTTAAAAGGGGTTTGTTATTTTAAAGAATAATTTCTACAAATGGTTTGTTTTTTAATGGAATTTCAAGTGTGATTTTTTAAAAAAAATCAAAGTAAATAGTTGTTATATTTTATGGGGATGAGTACTAAGAAACGAAAATAAATAATAAATATAATTCAAATGTTGAGTTCCCCTTATTTGAAAATCCCCTTTTGTGTATTTATTTTGTTAAATATTAATATCATTGAATCTGATAAAATGGATATGATTAAAAGAATGGATGAACACCAATTGTTTGATAAAAAATTACGAAGATGGAGAGAAATACTTTATCAATTTTTCAAAAGATCATTCTTATAACCATTCTCAAATAATTTTTCTAGGTTTATGTTGTTTTTATTTAAGACGGGTTAGTCTAGAAGAGTTGGAAGAACAAGTGAAATTCTAAAAACCAAGAAAATTAATTTCGATTATTTTGATACTTTAAAAAAATAATCCAGGAGTCATTAATGATGTATAGGAATAATTCGTACATAAATACGATTCATAGTGTGTCCGATAAAACTCAAAGAGTCTATTTCTATTTAAAATTGACATACATTTATGTAAAAAAATAACTAACATACTAAAAACACAAAAAACATGGTCAGATTGTATTGATATTTTAGGAAAATTATATATTAGTAATTTTTTACATGTAGTAATTAACTACAGCTCAATATGATGCATGGTGTGGCCAATATCACTAAAAGTTCCTCATTTTATTTTAAATTGACATTAATTTAAGTAAAAATAACAAGTGACATACTGAAAAACAAGGAAACACATTCGAATTGTTTTGATATTTTTTGAAAAACAACTTATTTGTCATGTGTGATATATAGGGATAATCTACACTTCAATACGATGCATGATGTGGTCAGTATAACTCAAATTGTCTCTTTTTGTTTAAAATTGACATTAATTTATATAAAAAAAGTGACATATTGAAAATTGAGTAGACACATTCATATTGTTTTGATACTTTAGATTAATGATTTATTAGTCATTTCTGACATGTTGGAATATGTTTCTCCTCAATATGATGCACGATGAGGCCAGTATCACTCAAATTCTCTCTTTATATTTAAAATTGAAATTAATTTAAGTAAAAACAACAATTGAAAAACTTAAAACTGAGAAATCACATTCGTATTGTTTTGATATTTTAGTAAAATGATCAATTAGTCAATTTTGGCATTTTATAATAATCCTCACATCAATACAATGCATGATGTGACCGATATAGCTCCAAGGTTCTCTTCTTATTTTAAATTAACATTAATTTAATTAAAAATAACAAGTGATATACTAAAAATAGAGAAATTTCTTTCGAATTGATTTAATATTTTATGAAAATGATTTATTAGTAATTTTTTATGTTTATGAATTTTGAAAACCTCAATATGATGCAATTTGAGTTTGATATCACTCAAAGTGTCTCTTTTTATTTAAAAATGACATTAATTTAAGTAAAAACAACTAGTGATATATTAAAAACTAAAAAATGCATTTGGATTGTTTTTTGTTCTTGGAAAAAACCTATCAGTCATTTTTTATATTTAGGGATCATCCAAGCCTCAATAAAATGCATGGTGTGGCAGTTATAACTCAAGGTGTATTATTTTATTTAAAATTGACATTAATTTAAGTAAAAACAAAAATTTAAATACTAAAAACCAGGATAAGGCATTTGGATTGTTTTGATATTTTATTAAAATAGTCTATTAGTCATTTTTCAGGTGTTGGAATCAACTTCACCTTAATAAAAAACTTGGTGTGGCTGTTTTCATTCGATGTGTCTCTTTTTATTTAAAATTGACATGAATTTAAGTAAAAATAAGAAGTGACATACTGAAAACTAAGAAAGTGCATTCGGATTGATTTGATATTTTATGAAAAAGATATATTAGTCATTTTTATGTATAGGGATCAACTAAAACACAATAAAATGCATGGTGTGGATAGCATTACTCAAAGTGTCTCTTTTTATTTAAAATTGACATTAATTTAAGTAAAAACAAAAGGTGACATACTGAAAATAGAGAAAAAGAATTCATATTGTTCTGATGCTTTTGGAAAACTATCCATGAGTAATTTTTTCCATGTAGGATTCAACCATACCTAAATCTAACATACGGTGTGATTGGTATGACTAAAAGTTCCCATTATCAGTTTAATGTTTGACATTTTAGTTAAAAATTTTCCACTCATTGAAAACCAAGAAAATGTTCTTTGATTGTTTTGAAAATTTAGTTCAGAGATTCATAATTCATTTCTGATGCGTATGAAGTAGTATCACATCAAACTGATGTTTGATGAAACTAGTATGACATAAGATGCATGTTTCCAGTTTGAAATGACATTTTACTAAAAACCACAATAAATATACTAAACCTTGAGAAAACATATATATATAGTATTAAAAATTTATAAAAATGGTCCATTAGTAATTTTTTATAGGTATGAATCTTACGATCCACAATATGACACACAATGTGGCATATATAACTCCAAATATGTTATTATTTATAATTTACATTAGTTTTAGTAAAATAACGAGTGACATACTCAAAAAAAGACATTTTTATTTTTTTTGATATTTTAGTAAAATGATCTCTAACTCATTTGTAATGTCTAGAAATCAACCCCACCTCAATAGGTTGCACGGTGTGACATATATAACTCCAAATGTGTCATTTTATTTTTAATATTTATATTTTCTTAATGTGTTCTTTCATATTATTGTCTAATTTATTTTTTTATAGTATTAATAACAAAATATTTATTTTATTATATAGGTGGTATCTTTTTCTCGGGTTGAGATTTTTTTATGGAAACTCATACCATGGGTAGTCATTTTTTAGAGGGGATCACGTGTGTCCAAATATAAAATATTAATGTTATACATTTCTTGTTGCACAATTGTAAATGTAATAATATAAAACATTTTGTTTGAAATGTAAATAGAATTTTTTTTGTATAAAATGGGTGGAATTTTTTGTATTCATGATATCAACTAAATATATATATAATTGTCTAAAATTCATGCATTGATTAAAATTATTGTGAAATTTTCAGTTTTTTATGCTTCTAGGTGTGTTAATGCCAAAGGAAATGCCTTTATGAGCTCTATTTTTAGTGATAATAATGGAACACCATTATCAAACCTTTTTAGTGTAGATAAAGGACCCCCTTTATCATCCCTACAATTAATAGTTATTTTTAGTGATGTTAAATATCATTTTTTGTGTTGTGAAAGGTCATATATGTAGAAGTGTGTTATTAGATGGTTACCTTTCATCTTTGAAAAGTTAGTTCTGGTTGGTAGTGGTTGTACTGTTTCTCTGGTGATATATGATGAAAACATTGTTTTCTGGACGTTCATCATTCGAAGAGGTGTAGTCGGATGATTGTGTGGTTTTCAAGGTGGTTGCTCTCACTAGCTTTGTGGGTGAACAATGAACTTGTTTTATAAAAATCATGGATTGTAAAACGTATAATGATTTAAAGACTTATTCTAATACTAATTATTTCAACAAAAAATAGTCAAGAGACAAATCTTGGAAGACAAATTATAAAGGGGTCAAATGAAAAACTAAGACAAAAACGACATTTTAAAATATTCATGTTTAACTAAATAAACCAAAAATCAATAAATTATGAATTATAGAAAGGAAAGTGTGGTATGAAAAATAGATAACTATTATGTTATGGAATCCATAAAGTAAAAAAATTAAAATTGATTTTCTGAATAATTGAAATCAATGCCTTCTTATTCTACATGATTCATTAAAAAAATAATATCTACAATATAATAATGTAGTAAAGAATGAATATATCAATGAAATATCAAATTTATAGTGAGTGAGTACTGTATTATTTTTCATTCGACATGGTCATGCTCATGTAAATATATTAATATTAAAACAAATAGGGATGCATTACAAAATAATGATAATAAAATAAAGGACAATGTCCAGATAGATGGGTCTTATGAAATTTCAATGAGTATTAGGAAAATAAATCCCAACATTATTTATCTTATATTAATTACAAGTTCTTATCATTAGAATCATTTAATATTTTAACCCATAGTAGTAGTGGGATATTAAAACAAAATTCATGAAATACAAAGTACAAGAGGTTCTGACTTTTCAATGATATTAGAAATAATTTATCCCTATGACTTCTTCATTTTGGGATCAGCAGCAGTCAAGGTGTTATCCTTGGAACTTATTCGACCAGATATTGGTAGAATTCAAGCCACAATCACTAAGACTTATTCAATCAAGTCATTAGAGTATTTATGGAGTAAATACATTGAAAGATAATAAATACCAATATAAAAAAGGCTCAATCTTCTAAATGGATCATTAAGAAGACAACCAAAGGTAGGTTTTTTTATACATTGCCTATTTGAGATTCTTCTTGTTTCACCAAAAAAATTAGTTTATAATCTGTTTGGAAATATTTCATATCACTTTATCAAATGATATCTCATAATACCTTTATATAGATTGGAAATCTATATATTTAAAAATATATTTGTTGTATCTTGATGTGGCTTAATATCTAATCAGCTCTCATTTGAATGTTGTGGTGGTTGTCACTTCTTCAATAACCAATCATTCTTTTGACCATCTTAATCATCAAGTATTACTTCATAATTATTATCCATTAATTTAATTTATATTAATGTATGAATTCTTTTATTGACTTCATAAAATATTAAATATGACTATAGAAAGGAAAATATTATGCTCAAAAAAATATATGTGATAAACATCCAAGTCTAGTTATCATAGTCAAGTTTTCAAGATCTTGATTGTTATGTTCTTTATTTAATATTCTAATTATAAGGATTGAAATAAGGGTATTTTTAGATAGAAGTATCTATTGTAATATTATATTCATATATGCTTTGTTCATCTTCTATTCAACTTCATCTATAGTCTCCAATTATGATAGGGGAGATCAGATTACTAGAGTTGATTCAATAAAGATCTTCACCCAAATATGCTTCATTCATTTTAGGGATTCATCTATTTAACATTGGTGTTTAACCATTAAAAAAAGATTGAATGATTTGGGTGATTCTGTAGAAGTCTTTTCCCATCTACAATTCATCCATTCAACTTATCAACCAAATTAATTTACGTGTTACAAAATATTTTTAACTTGATACCACATAGAACAATTACATTTCTTATATTTCATCTATTTAGTGTTTCATATATTTCATCTATTATACTTAAATCGGTCAACTAGTTGAGATGTGTTTTTTTCTTCAACCTTTTACTTTTATAATTCCTCTAATTGTCTATGAACATCATTCTTCATCCGCAGCTATTATTATTCACTTTGTAATTTATATTTCTCATATATAAACACTTAAAATAAAACACTGAATGATTTTATTAGATAAGAAATTTAATTCCTTATAAATTTAAAATATTTCATTCAAGAGGATAATAATTTTCATATCTGGATGATGACTCAAGAATCACCCCCTTTTTAATGCTCATGAGGAATAATAAATTAAATCATAAAAATGTCTGGAATTTTTTTCTAATCATTAAAACCCATCAATTTGGAGGATAGATAAAGTTAGCATCTAGAGGATGACCCAATATAATCATCACGTGGAGATTAAGGAACACCTATCAATAATTTTTAGAAAACAATGAACATATTGTTCTCTAACTTACAATATCATTGGTGTCTTGTTATTCATTTCTTGAGTAGTGATAATAAAGAAATTAATGTTTTAGTGAACCTTGGAAGGTTGTATTCCATCTCTAAAATCATTGTAAACGGAGTAGCCCTTATTTTGTAGGGACCTTTCTTAAACCCACCACTAAAACTGATTTAGTGGATTTGGTATATTGGTACATCCTCATTGTAAACTCCTTGGATGTAACCCATTGTGGGTGAACCAAGTAAAGTACTTGTTTCTTATACACTTGTTCTATATATCATCAACAATAGATACAATTCAATGTCAGTTATCTAATAATTAATTAAATTCATTAAATTAATGAATATGGGGAATATTAATCTTATCACCATCATAAGATAATATTAAATATGACCCAAAAAATCATGAGGTAAAGATATATATGGGGTAGATATAGTTTAAATGTTTAAGAGGATTACATGTGATAAATTTAGCATACTATGATTCTCTCCCACCCCTATTAATGTTTCTCTCTATATACCATTTGGTAATATCACGTGGTATCAAAATAAATGATGGAAAGTGGTAGAAATAACCTTCCCAATGTATGATACATAAGAACTATCACATATTAATGTGAGGTAATGCATGGAATGTTATTATAGGCATCCCTTATTATCACTTGAATAGCATGTCATTTCATAGAATATAAATGTGATAAATTTATATTTTTATATACATTATAATGGTAGTTCAAGATAATTTATTCCCTAATACTTTATAATAATAAGCAATCTACAATTGTTTGGAATTTGGGTTCATATGATATTAATTCCCATATAATACTGAATATTAGTTTTTTATAATTTATTAATAATTTTGATCCTCAATTGTAAGATTTATATATTATTATTTATCATTTTGAGTGGATTTAAATTTTTATGGAAATAAAATATATGGTCACCATATAGTTCATTTTGAATATGCCATGGAAAATGGAAAATTTATGTTAAATGGTTTACTATAAAAAAATACAGGATTCTACCATATAGAATAATTATTTTTATTACGAAGATAACAGAGGTGACTGCAAGATAATATTTTGAACAATGGAGTCAACCATAAATAAAAATTAACGGCCCAATTTTATCTTGTAAAACAAAATCAATCCAAGCAATCGAGATATCATAAAAAGTAAATAATGTATATCGTAAAGTGGATAAAATAGTAACAAAAATGTAAAAGTGATTTTTATAAAGGTGATAATTGTTACACCAAAAATTCCATTTTCAATTATGATATATAGTGTTTATTGTTTTTTATTCTAACCTTCAATTTTTGAGACTCATTATTGAAAAAATATGAAAAATGGGAAACATGAACTGTCACATAGTTGGATAATGTTTTATACTAACCATACGACAAAAATTGATAAATCTATAAATTATAAAAACCAAATTACTTTAAAAAGAATAAAATTATAATTGATAGTTTGTGTCACACATAACACTGATTTCAAAAAACCATGATATACTCTGAAAAGATTATTATTTAATCATGACCATTAAAGTTAATGATATGAATAAAAATAATCATATTACCAAAAATATCACTTAAGGGTTTACATTATCAAATTATATTAATAAATTCTAAATAAATAAGTATTCAATTTTTAGTAAAGTCATTTTATGCTTCAAAAATACATTTTCTCCAACAACGATTTTTATTATATTTTGTGCATGTATAATATAATTAGTATTTATACTTTTGTAAGGAAGTTTTATAAAAATAAAATAATTTATGAAATAATTATATCAAAATTTTCTTAGGCTGATTTTTTTATTGTTTTTGAAAATATTTATTTTTCAATGAATAGAGAAAATATCAATTTCTGTAAATCTGTCATTTATTTTCACTAGATAAAGTTATTTGAAATAAAATATATTATTTATTTGATATTAAAGAGAAATTTTATCAATATTATGTTTTATAATTTTAATTAATTTCATTTTAATCATCACTTTTCAGGTTATTGGTATAAATATAATTTTATGCTTAAAATGCATTTTTTTCATAAAACTGTTTTTAAATGCATAATATCTTGTATTTAAATTAATTAAAATAACAAATAATAATAAATTATTTAAATAAAATTTATAAAATATATATTCTTCTAAATTCATATAATGAAGTTTAGAAGTCCTAAAATTAATTTTGAATCTTATTTTCCATGAAAATTGCATTTTCCCAAAAAATAATTTTTATTTCATGCTTTACACGATACTTTTAAAATAAATTTACACCACTTATAGGAATAGAATTTCGGAAAGTTGATTCCATATTTCAAATCAATATAATTAATTAAATTCAAAAAGTTCAACATAATATTTAGCCATAATGAATAATAAAAACAGTAAAAATTTGTCACCGTGGTAAAAGGGTAAATTTTGTTACCCTAGGTTAAAATTAAGAGATAAAGTCATCATTTTTCATCTTAATTTTTATTAGATGAAAATATTTATACAAATATCACCTTAGTCTCAAGATTTAATTTTTTATGGTACACATTACCCTGAAAATGATCTATATAATAATTTATGTATAGAAAAAGACAAAATGTCACTCTCTCGCTTTCAAATAACACATATTTGTTCATATGAGGAAAAAATAAAGTCGTGATCGAATATTTAGAGTAATTTTGATTATAATATAACTAAAAAAATACCTCCTTCTTAATATTGGATACAAGAAAACCTCAATAGATTGATCTTCCTCCGCGAATCAGACTGGATCAACTGGTCTATATTTTTATAGATCTTAAATATCTTTAATAATTGATAATATTTATTTAGAATATTATTATAAAATAACTCACTAGATATTGAGAAATATTTCCCCTAATCGGTCATTTAATACTGAAGCATAGATGATTTCATCATCTTTTAATATTTTGTAACTTTGAATTCATTCTCTCTCTTTGATATAGTAATGTATCAGTCTCTAAACACAGAAAAATTTCAACACAATTTATCATTATCTTACAAAAATATGTATTCACATTAGAGGTTGAATATTTACTCTATGATATGTTCACTTCAATCCTCTTTCATAATCAATTTTAAAAAAAAAATTAAACCAAATATTATATTTGCAATATGAAATATCTTTTAGACTTAGTTGATTATATCCACATGGTATTTTAATTGACAAGGATCATCTCCTACATAAATATAATGAAACTAATCATTATTTAAATACCCATTTATTTCATTATTTTAACTCTATGCAATATTCAAATATCATATATCATCTTAAACAACATTTTTTCACTATATTCATTTGAAATTACTTATAGATCTGAATGAATGCATGCTCTAAGATGTGTCTCTTTCCATCTAGGGAACCAAAGTCAAAAAAAAAATCACCCAAAATTAACCATATATTTTTGTAACTCATCATTTCTCATAGTTAAATTATAATATAGGCACAACAAAAAAATTCTTATTAGTAATACATTCTTTCATAGTGGTGTATTAATTCAAAAATACCTATTATATGGTAACCATTTCTTTAATAAGGATATTATCTCAGAAATACCAACTTCATCCTCATTGGGTCTACCTAAATATAAAATAATTACCTATAGTTTGTTTCTTTGATTCTTAGTATCTTGGATAATGATTAAGTTGATTGATCATGATATTCAACCCATGAATATCAATGAAATAAAATATAAATTTGTTCACTTATTCAGAATAAATGAATTATGGAAACTTAACATACCTCTACTCACCTTAAAATATCTTTTAGACAGCTCAACATACTTGTATGTACCTTAAAGTAACATTTTCATAGATTTAATATTACACTTACATAACATTCGGAACATTCCCAATATCCTTACACACATTTTGGTTTATCTGATTTATGTTGAATTGGTTTCTAAAGAACCTTTACAAAGATAATAAAACGTTCTTATGAAATTTAAAGATAATGAGTTATAATCTCCACAAAAACTGATATATATATATTTACATTTTTATAGATAGTGTAAATCCCAATTTTCCTTTAAATAACTAGTTCAATGGTTACCATTATGTAGTTAATGGTCTTACTCATTACCTTTTTGTAATGAGTTCAAGGGTTACCTTTACATAACTAATGGTCTTACTCGTTATCTTTATATAGAATATTGGAATACAAATCTCTATTTTCCCTTATATAGTATTCATAAACATAGATTTATCTTTACGCATGAAACATATTCAACTCAAAACCACAAAATGTATTTATTAATATATTTCGAGGCTTTTAACATTCATAAAATATTGTATAAAATGTTTCCTCACCCATAAACATATGTATTTTTCTTTAAAATAGGTGAAAAAATCATCATAATCCATAACCAAAAATATATTGATTCATTGAAAACAAATAAAGTTCTTAATTAGAAACTTAAATCTGCCCCTTTAATGTTTTTATAAATTCAAATAATCAATACCAATAATCATCAATATCCTTTACATAGATAGTGTAAATCCCAATTGAACATTAAATAACCAGTGCAGGGGTTACATTTATATTGTTAATGGTCTTCTTCATTACCTATATACAGTGTATGGGAATAAAAATCCATATTTTCCCTTATATAGTCTTCATTAACAATGATTTAACCTTAAAAAATAAAAATAAAAACTCAAAATCACTCGAAGTATTTCTTAATCTATATTTCTACCATTAAACTTCCATAAAATATACAATGTTTCTTTACCAAAAACGCTTCCCCTTTTCTTGAGAATATGTGAAAAAATAATCAAAATACATCACCAAACATATATTGATCAACTAAAAATAAATTCTATTATTACGTGAACACTTCAATCCCCCACTTAATTTTTTATGAATTAAAATAATAAATACCAATAATCGATAATTTAAATATTTTTATCTCCATGGATTTTTACTTCTCCCCTTAATTCAAAATAACTGAAAAAGGCAATACAAGGGTCTTCACATTTCGCTTACTTACTTCAAAACACTCAAAAATAACTTTCCATTTTTAATTTTTTAGGTATGGATAACAACATTAATCTACATGATAAAAATATTATACAATGTGATTCTATTTGGAAAAAAAACTTTTGTTAGTCCACTCCAATTCAACTTAGGATAGCCTAGTCTAGAAAACAAGAGGGATATGACTAATGTTTTCAATGTGTTACTTAAACAACCAGACATGTGATAATGTTATTATAACTCATTATAAGTTATGATTATACATATTAATTAAGGAATACATTCAATCATACAAACACTTCAATAAACACATCAAAACGTAAAAGTGAAAAGGACACAACTACCCCTTTTTCTGTCTTTTCATCAACCAACACCCCCTATAAAAATATGATTGATATAAAAAAATATAATTATTGAAAGTTTGATTGGAATACCATTTTCTATAGTTTTATATAGCTATAAATATGATCTATATTCACAAAGCCCATGAATTCTTAATAGTGCCACCACATTTTTGTTCCCCTTGAAGGGATATATTCTCTTATTCATTAACAAGGTAGCTAATAAAATCTATGAAGGGCCATCTATTTGTTTTACTATATGTAAAACCCTCATACTTCCCCTTGAATTCCATATATTTTATTGAAAATATATACAAAAAATAAGGGAATAAATAAGGACCTATTTTTCTTTTAATAGAAACACTTAGGTTGATAGTTCTATCTCAACCTAGATTTCTTAGTATTTCCATTCTAATTACTTTTCCTCTAATCAATAGACACAAGATGTTGTTTGATAAAATATTTTATTGAATGTTTTCTTCATGTTAGGTTGTATTCTCTACTTTAGTGATCAAGGTATCATCATTGACTTGTGATTTACATGATAATCACATCAACTCTTCTTGGGTTGGAATAATAGTCATGCATTTATTTAATTTTTTCATTGTTTTTTCACATCTCTAATAAAATATTTATCTAAAATTAAAATATTTATTTCTAGAAAAATTTCATCCCAACTATACTTATCATGTGAAATAACCTATTTTATAATGTATTCTACACTCATTTATGTTTTATGTGCTTCATTATCCTTATTTACTTGTTTAGGAAAAACTGTTAAACATTCTTTCTTGATTTTCTCATTTTTCATAGGATTATCATTTTCTATTGGTATTCTCCATAATATTATAAAAATTTTCTATGGTTATCTTATGAATATTCTTACCTTATAAAACGTATCCTTCTTGTCCCGTCATACATACCTAAAAATGGTTACCCTTTTATCCATATCTAAAACACTCCTCTTATAAAGACAAAAAATCTATTTTTAGTGGATAGATTTATAATATTTAGGATTAAAACAATCTCTTTCTATGTTTTTTTCCTCGGTTACTTAGAAAAAATCCATATTTTTTATTTCTTATTCCTTGGTAAATACATATTATTCATGAAAAGAAAAACATTATTTCCATACCTTTAAAAACACTCATATAACCCTTTAAAATTTGATCTTCTTGGTAGAATCCATATATATATATATTGATGTCATCCTACTAAAATATTATCCTTCTATTGATGTAGTAAAAATTAGTTTTTTGGTATATTTTTACCTATTTTATGTTGAATATTAACTCCTTAATTTTATTGGTCAAAACCTCCGAATATTTTCTCTAGACAACAATATGTATATAAATAAAATATATTTTTTGAAACTGATGAGGTGTGGATCTAACATTTTTCTTTAAACTGAACATCTCACAAATTCGATAAGAATCATATTTAACCTGAACTAAACTATTGAGTTCTTATCTAAAATTATTCAAACCATTTTTTATTAAAATACACATTGATTATGTCTTAAATAACTCATATTATTTATTACCCATCTTCTCCTCAATATATCTTATCATCTTCTCAGACTTAACTGCCCTAAATTTATTTTACATCATCTCCTTAATAAAATATTCTCCAATTATGACATAACCTTATTTATTATTATAATACTTCCTCTTTTCTTTTTCACGCTTCCCCTTATATTTCTCGAATTTTATTTTTCTTAAAAGAATATTTTAAATATTACTTAAGAAATCATTCAATTTATTTTATTTCCTCACTATCATCATCACTTCTTAATGAATCAAACATGTTATCATCTTTAGAAAGGAAATTATCCTCATATTCTAAAGATATAATTGATGTTGAAGTTTCTTTGGATTGGAATTTATCCACATCTTCTAAAGACATACGGTATGATTAATTTTCATTATCATTATTTCTCATAAAATTCCTTCTCTTACTACTGGAATGATTATTATTCTTCTTATCATTTTTTATATTTTTTGTGGTTTTATTATTCCTCTTAATATTCAGATTCATTTACATTCTTATTTAGGATAATAATGTGAAAATGTATAGTTATTTTACAATTATAGTACTTTGTTTATTTTTTGACTCTTCATTTCCACATTCCTTTTTTGAACAATTCAAAAATAAAAACATTAATCCCATTAATATTGTAACAACATGGGGTTATAGACTATATTCTCTTTAATAATTTTTATATCTTATTAATGTTTTTATTTAGACAATAATGATCCCAAATTAACCTCAATATACTCTAGAGAAATTATTATTTAAAAATTACTGTTATAACATTGTTGTTCAATTGTTCAATAAAAAGAGATGTAATCATATTATGAAATATATTTATAAAACTTTTATTAAAGAACTTTATTTATTTTTTCCAAGGAAATAAATACTCAATTTTTATTTGATAAGAATGAAATCTTATAAGGTTATGAATAATTAGATACTACAATAATCATTTATTAAGAAATTATATTTTTCAAAATATGATGTATTTTCATTTAAAAGATAAATTTATAAATTTTAGTAATTAAAATTTTTAAAAAATTATTTCATTTCTTATTTTATCATATCAAAATTATATTTGGGTTAATTTTTTAGGTTTTTTCTAATGATTTTTATTTTTGAGTGATTAACAAAAATTACAGATTTTTGCAAAACTATTATTTATTTTCATTAAATAAAGTAACTAAAAAGTACTATTCTATTTAGTATTTGTTTATAAGGATACATAAGTATAATTTTACTAAATATAATTCTGATAATTTTATAAGAATCATCATTATATTTTATTTTTTTATAAAATCATATTTATAGTTAAAATATACATTTTTCGAAAACATTTTTTCATTGTGTTTTGAAAACTTATATTAAAATTTCTTTCTAATACTTGAAGATTTAATCTTATAAAATAGATTCTATATTTGAGATATGATGATTCTAATTAGGTAATATGGACATTTCAAATTTTATTCATAATAAATAGTAACCATGATAAACGTTTTTCACCATGATAAAGGGTAAAATAGGTAAAATGAGATTAAAAACATTATGATAAGATCTCAAAATAAATTCAAAACTAGTATTTATTTAATTAATTGAGTTTATTTGTATCATAATCAAACTGTATTTGATAATATGGAAAACAATTCCTAATTTCCTTTGACTATGACCTTTATATTATTTTATGTTAAGAATAATTACAAATTCTCACTCTCTTTATATTAAAACCTCTAATATCATTACATGGTGGAAACAAAATTTATGTATAGTTCAAAATGTATATATTAAATATGGATAATTGTGTTTATTATTGTAATTTATTTAATTTTTTTAGTGATTGTATATTTACCTTGAATTCTTATACAACAAAGATGCAACGCTTTCCCAAGTAGTAGAAATTACTAATAAATTATTTTAAAAAAATAAAATAATATTTCTTTGATTAATTATGGTCTAACATGAATTTAGTGGATAAATATATGTTTTTTGTGTTGTTAAAATTATTTATATTCAAATTTAATTGTTTTTCTGATATTTTTAATGTCAAATTTTTGAATAGTTCTAAATATGACCAAAATGGTATTTAATTTTTAAAAATTTCATTTAAATAGCTATAAAATAATAAAATTCCTATATTTAATCAATTATACGGGAAATTTCTGATCCTATAATTCCTTTTTCATATACTTACCAATTTAAATTTTTAAAATTACATCCATGACCCTTAAATATTTTATAATTATGAAAATAAAATTTGTTTTTTCATATAAAATGGGACTTGATTTATGCTTTCCAAAGGCACATATGTGTTCAGTTTTATCTAAAAAAATATTCCTAAATTTCTGAACAAATTTACCTTACCATATCCCCAATCTACATTACTGAAAATAAACCTCTCTTTAAAATTCTTTAATACCAATCAAAAGGAGTACATCAAAAGTGGAGGTATAAGTCCAAACTAATTTCTTTTACATTTATTTCTTCTTCAATATCCTTCTAATTTTTTCTATACAATCTCAAATAATGACTTCAATATCATTAGAATACTAAAATGTTATTGTTTTGATGGAAGAAATAACATCTACGTAATTTCAATCCAATAAAAAATGAAAGCATCGCTTGTGTGTATGTGTGAAAAGTCATCTCTATAAAGCGATGCATTTAATTTTTCCTCAACAGCTTTCATAATTTTTTATTATGATAGATTTAATGTACATATATATATATAGTATTTATGACATAATTTTAAAATAATTATGTTTCTATAATGATAATATTTTATCTACCTTCTTATCCTCTCATCCATTGGAAAACGACAACGTCACTCGTACGTACGTGTAAATGACCACCTCCAGGAACTGAAGTGGTTTATTTTTCATTTCAAATTAAGATAGATATTAATAAGGATAAATTTAATTAATATATATGATATTTATTATTTTATTTTATTTCATAATGATATATTATTATATAATTTTCTTTCTTTCCATTCTTCATAAAATGACAATATCACTAATGTGTATGTATCGACTACCATCACCAAAAAGTGTTGGAATTCATTTTTGATCAACACCTTACATTTATTATTATATAAGGTTATGTAATGAATAAATATTTTATTTATACCGTGTATTATATTATATATATGATTAATATATGATCATGTTTTAAGGACCAGAAACGCAAAACCAAAACATGTATGAAAAACGGAACAATTAACACCAAGAATAAGGATTTTAATAAAGATATATTAATAAGAAAGTGACAAAATGTTATATTAGAATTATATTTGGTATGATAAGTATGAATATTAGTTTGGTATATATTTATAATAAATCTAAATTTATTATATAGAAGGTTAAGAGCACATCTTAATCTAGTCAGGACTTGAGGTTAGGGTTATTCGTATCACTTTTATTTCTATGAGATATATTACATATTCACCAATTGTATCTCTTTTATGGTGTATATAGTGCAGATGAATGTATTTTATTATTATTATTATGAAAGTTATTTGGGTTCCAGTTTATATATAAGGTTTTCTCTTTTATGATGTATTGATTAGAGATTACCAAATCTGTAAAGGGTTATGTTACAATCTCTTTTCATTTTAGGATTGTATATATTAAATTTACATTATGGGAAATTATATTATCATTATCATTTAATCCAAATATATTTTCATATCCTTTGGTTATTTAATGTTGATTCATGTTTTCCATACATTTTCCATTTATTGGTACTTATAATTTTTAAAAAATTAATTTTTTTTAAAAACTAGCCCTATTTTCCATTTTTAGTTGAGCATCTTTCTACCCAATAGCCATGATATTCAAAAAAAAATTATATAAATCTTTTAATAATTAAATATTTGAAAATAATTGTTTTCAATACCTTTTAGTTTATTAAAAAATGATTAAAATTAGTCTTTTAAAATGTTTTTCATATGACTCACTTTTTACTTTTTACAAAAGTGTGAAAGAAATGTTTTCTTTTAACTTAAATGTCATGAATTGATTTTCCTGTTATCATGTATTTTCTTTTATATTAACATTCCTTAGCAAATATCATTGTTTTTTAAATAAAAAACCACATACATATAAATTTCCATTTAGAAAAGTTACTAGAA
Organism: Viscum album; assembly: GCA_963277665.1. Taxonomy (NCBI): domain Eukaryota; kingdom Viridiplantae; phylum Streptophyta; class Magnoliopsida; order Santalales; family Viscaceae; genus Viscum; species Viscum album. The sequence goes on from OY728159.1 coordinate 1,083,613,194, forward strand.
TAAAAGGGATATTTTATTCTATATTTTATATCATATTTTAAGTTATTCTAAAAAAGTGAATTTCATCTATTTCGACATCATTTAAGGATTTTTATCATTTAATGGGAATATTATCCTATGATATCATCCAATTTATTTCTATAGATATCTTATTATTATGATTTTTATGTAAAATTATATGAAAAATTTTACTTTCCCATGAATTAATTATGTTATAAATAAATTATTATGAAACCTTTTTCTTTTCTATGGGTTATGTTGTGATGAGTATTTTTATGGTCTTATAGATCACTTATATAAAATTTTAATTATCTTATGGGTGTTATAAGAATTATATATCCCTCTAATTCATTGGAAAAAATGTATGTCTCATGAGATGATGTTAACTAGAATAGAGAGTGAACCCTGTCTACTAAGAGACTTTGTACACTATGATAAAATTCATAATGAACATTTACTGTGAAAATGATGGGAATGGTTAGTGAACCCAATATTATATGGGACTCTCTCTACTCTTATTTTATTAGTATTGAACCTTTACTAATGAAATTATGGTAATTGGGAGTGAACCCAATCTACTATGGGACCATGTTATGCATGAAAATCTTAGAAGTGATCATTGACCAAGGAAATGATTTTCTTTGTTTATTTATATGGTAAAAAATTATATATTATGATTATTATATTTAATCATTGATAATTATTTAATATTGATGATTTCAATCTATTATGACATATGTATTTTGTTGTGAAAATACTATATGTTATGACTCATCATTAATGACCTTTGACTGATTGGGTATGACTTTATTAAGTTATGATCATGTTCTCACATTATTATTATTATCTTGTACTCATTTATGAATTTTTCTTGATATCATATATGTTTACCCTTACCAATAATATGATCTCCCCCATTATTATATTCATTTTCCTAGGTTATGAAGAAAGATAATAAATAGGGTATATCTAAGAAGGGTACTATGTGCGATGAAAATTGTGGGTGATATTGAAGATCATTTATGAAATAATTTCATTATGGATCTAGTATCCAAACATACTAAAACATTATAGTTTTGATAAATTTATTATTATGAGATGTATTGAATATTATCTAAAATGGTGAGATATTTATGTATGAAATTCTTGAGTCACCTCAGTTGGTATCAAAGTAGGGTTTAGTTATTTTTGGACATTTGGATTGAAAAACATTGGTGATATTCCTAGTGATGAGTCTAATTATAGTATAATTTCCAAATGTTTTGTCAAGTTAGAGATTGTGTGGTATCCTTGTAATAAATTCCCTCTTCACATACAAAAAAGTGGTTGAAGGCTTTGAAATAGATTGACCAAAGGGAAATGATCCTGAAAAGGTTGGTTATTTATTAACTCGGTCTTTATCTAGGGTACGAAAAAATAGATGTAGATAAAAACCTATTTGGACACTATTAGGTGATATAAGTTATTTAATTCACATTCTCTTTATGAACCATTATGAGGGATATAAATTTATTATATATTGAACCCTAGAATTTCATGTGGTGATATAAAGGTTTCCTAACTTAGGCTATATAAGGAATGGCTTCAATTATCATATGATTTCTCAATTGGATATTTGATACTCACACTAAACGTTTTAGTTTTATTAAATGACTAAACTCAGGAGGAACCAAGTTTAAAATTGGTGTAAAGGGAAATGTGTTGGTTTTATGAATGAGAAACCATTCATGATCGAAGATGGCATGAAGAATATTATGGATATTCCAAAGAAAATATCTTTACTTATTATTACAAACCTGAACCTATGTTAGTTTACTCACAACATTTTAATATAAAAAGGGAGTATCATGTTATTTTAGGTGTTAAAGACAAAAAAAGAAGAAAGATTCAAATTTTTATGTCAAAAATATTGAAAGAAGAACCTAATGGAATGTCATATAGGAATAGAAAGATGTTTTATATATGAAAAATAAGGGAAATGAGTAATAAATTTACAAGGAAAAAATGAAATGTTAAGTCAGTTTAATAGAGAATAATAAAGTTTTTCCTCTTGGGAAATGTTCAAGAAGGAGGTCATAATGGTCGTACGAATAGTGGTATTTTGGAAAGAAGTGAAAAAACTGCAAGGGACAAATGAATGTAATGAATTATTTCTTATGTTAAAAGTTTAAATCATGAGTAAATAAATATTTATTAATTATAGGGTATGATTAATATTTCATATTATAAAAATGAATTATTAAGGAATGCGATGGAAAATTTTGGTTAATGTTTTATGATGAAACATGAATGATTGATGTGTGTACTTATAGGTTTTTAATAGTAATAGTGTAATTTATGACGTAATAAGTTTAAGGATGATCATATGTTTAATGGAATTTATAATATTTTAATGTTTTATGGGTTGGAATTTATTTCAAATGATTTTATTTAGTTTTAATAAATGATTAAAATATATGTGATCAAAAAATTTATAACGTGGTTGGACGATGAATGTTATTCGATTTTAGGAACATTATAGTTTTAAAGTGAATGGAATATCACTTTGTAATATGGGATTTTATGTCAATGTGTTTTATAATATTTATTAAATCATTAGAAGAATAATTTAAATGGTATCAATAACATTGCAATTTAATTTTGTGATAAGGGAATAATTTTTGGAAGAAACATTTAGGGTATATAATTTTTTAGTATATGACCTTATGAGTGACTAATGTTGTATGGAGATAAATGTAAATTAATATTTGGAAGAATATATGATCAAATATTTATGATTTTTGGATTTTTTTCTAACTTATTTTAGAATAGTGTTAATGTTAATTTATTTTGAAATTATTTAAGTTGAAAATTGGGTGTTATTATTGATCTTTTCATGACTAATATCTTTTCAAATTTTCTTAAAGTGGTCCATATTTTTTTTTGATAAATTTATCGCTATAAGATGAATAAATTATCATCATTTTATGTATCCTATGATCTAGTGGAATATTATTTTAGTGCTTGAGTCATGAAAAATTCAATATGTTAATTTATTAAATGACATGAAGCGGTGGTGGGAAACTACTCGAAACACAACTGAATGATGAAATATTGGGGAGAAATGAAGTATATTCTCTTTCGTTCTCTATCTGGGTGGTAAAATAATTCCTAAAAATTAATAAATCATAATATAAATCGATCAAGTCCTATGTATAAAATATCTCATATCTATAAAATTATGTTTTGGAAACCTATTTATAAGTATTAGTTATATAATACATACATGGTTATTGAAATATTAATGAAATGATAAATTTCCTAGTCCTGACATATACATTAAATTTATTTTTAATATGAGATATAATAAATGTGGATTAAAAGTTATTTCATTTCACTTATTCATATTAATCATCTTCTCTTTGTAATTGATTTTGAAAACGTTTTAAACCCCTTTCCATTAAAAACAAGATTAAAATTACAATGATATAATTTATTTAAGGGGTGTAGACTATAGCACCCTAAAATTTTAAAATATTTCCCCATTAATAATTTGGTGTGTTTGATATTGTATTATACATGAAATACAATGATTAAATAAACCATGATATACTATAGAGATTTATTTTTTTCAATATGACCCTTATAACCAATCCATTGGATAAAGAAGTGTATTTTCATTATGAAATTTATGTAGAAACGTTTTCCTAATAAATTTTTTTAATAATTTCTTAGGAAATAAGTATTTTAATTTTAATAAAAAGAATAAAATCATGCATGTTTAAGAATAGTTAAATATCTAAAGGTTTGTATTTCTGTAAATATTGTTTTTCTTTATATGATGTATTTTAATTTAAAATATAATTTTATAAATTTAAAAAATTAAATTTTATAAAAAATTATTTTATTATTTATTTCAAAATATTTAAGTTATATTTGGGGGATTTTTATTGATTTTTATGATAATATTTATTTTTGAGTTAATAGTGAATAATAGAGATTTTGCAAAACTATTATTTATTTTTCTTAAATAAATTAAGTTAAAAGTCTTATTTTATTATTATTTCAGTTTAAATATAATTAAGTATAATTTTATTAAATATAAATAAACTATTAATCTAGGAATCAATATTATATTTATTTTGTTATAGAGTCATTTTAATGTCGAACTGAGGTATTTTTCGGAAAATTGTTTTTTTTTATTTTGAAAACATATATTAAAAGTAGTTTCTCCTACTTATATAAATTGAATATTATAAAATTTATTCCATATCTAAGTTCACAATTTAAAAATTATGTAAAATAGTCCATTTTATTTTTAGTCATAATGCTTTGTAACCATAGTAAAAATTTATCACCATGATAAATGAAAAAATGGGTAAAATGGGATTAAAAACATTGATATAAGGTATAAAAATAAATAAAAGACTTTTATTTAGTTCATTTTATGATTATATTCTAGACATAATAATTATATATTAAAAAATATTGAATTTTTTCCATTTTCGTTTGATTATGAACTTTATATTATTTTAAGTAAAGAATAATTCCCAAATGTAACTCTCTTTCATTCTATACCTCTAATATGTTTCCATTTGAGAAAAAAATGCAATTAATGGATATAACAGGTTATTTTAAATATTTTAAAATTAGTTTTATAATATTAATTTATTTTTAATTTTTATTTATGGTATAATTATTTTGAACACTTATGCAGCGCTGACACGACATTTGTTCACGTAGTAGAAAAATGAAGTAAATTATTTTTAAAAATAAAAAATGTTATTTTTTTGGATTAATTATGGAAATAAATTATTTTCATTTATAATTTAATTTTATTATTTATTTTGAATGAATTTAATTTTTAATTCCATTTTTTCTTTATATGTTTTATGTAATATTTTTTGAATTATCCTGAAAATGGCATTAAATGATATTTAATGTTTAAAAACTATTTTTAGATAATTGGGAAGAAAATATTATCTTGAATCAAGTGGATGTGAAATTATTGAGAATATAATTAATAGTTAATGTATGTGAATCTTTTTCTTTTTAAAATTACATTCATGAACTCTAATGTTTGAAAATTTATGATAATTCCATTGGTTTTTCCATAAAAAGGGGACTCAATTTAGGCTTTCCAAATGAACATATGTGTTTGATTTCCTCTCAAACCACTAAAAAATTTCCTATCAATATTTTCGTTACCATGTTTCTAATCCCATTTAGTTTCCAAAACCCATCTTCCAATTAACTTCATCTCAATCAAAATGAAGACATCAAAATAGGATTTATAAATCTTAAATAATTTATTTTATGTTTATTTATTCTTCCACCTCTTTAAAATATGTTTTATCCATTTTAAAATAATTATTTTTGTATCATTAATATACATAAATTTTATTATGATGATTTAAAAAATATTATCTACCTCATTTCCATCAAATTGGAAATGAAATCATCGCTTATGTGTACGTATGGACTACCATCTCCATGAGGCATTGTATTTAATTTTCCATCACTACATTTCTTAATAAGTTATTTTTATGGATTTATAATATATGTATATGATATTTATAAAGTCATTATATTTATGGAAAGATTATATATTATCTACCTCCTTACCTAACAATCTATTGGAAAATGATAACATCACTCGTGCATATGTGTAGACTACCACCTCCCCAAAGCGATGTGATTTTTTTCATTTCCACTTCACATGGATGGTTGTAACGATGAAATTAGTGTATATATATGGTATTTTTAATATTATTATAATTTTTGAATGATATATTATTATTTACCTTTATTATTCTAAAATATTTTATAATTAATAAATATGATATTTATATCATGCATAGGATTCTGTATATGATAGAAATATGATCATTTTGTAAGGATTAGAACAACAAAACCATAACATGCATGAAAAATAAAATAGTTAAGAACCATAATAACGATTTTAATGATTAACTATTAATAAATGGGTGAAAATATGGTACAATTAAATCATATTTTTTATAATAAGTATGAATATGTTTTTTGGTATATGTTTATAATAAGTCTTAATTTATTATAGAGTAGGTTAAGATAATGTATGATGAAAATCAAGACTTAAGGTAAGGGCTACTCATCTCACTTTTATTTTCAGGAAACATATTCCATATTCACCACTAGTTTATTTTATATGGTGTATATACTATACATGAATATCTTTTATGACTAATTAAATTAAAATTATGGGTATTAAAAATCCATATAATGATCTCTCTTTAATGAGGTTTTTATTTAGAAATTACCAAATAGGTGAGGGTTTATGTTACAATCTCATTTGGTTTAGATATTGACTATTATAATTTCATTAAGGTAAATTATATTATTTCTATCTTTAAAATCCCATATATTTTATTCACATCTAGTTATTGGGGTTTTTTATGTTTTCTGTAAATTGTCATTTCTTTTGTTCTTAAAAGGATCTAATTTTTTTAAGAAAATATAAAATTATTTCTTCTTTCTAGGCCATAAATATTTATACTACATGTAAATGCTTTTCAAAACAATTTATAGAGGTTTTTACATATACTTAAATGTTTGATAAGGGTTATTTTTACATCCTTTGACATTATTTATAAATTATTAAAAGAAATATTTTCCAATTTTTCTATATGATACAATTTTGACTTTTTCAGGTTTAAAAATAATTTTTTCTTTTAACTAAAATAGCATGATCATATTTTCCCACCATCTTTCGTTTTACTCATTCTGAATATTCCATTATAATATTCCATGATTTTTTTCAAATCCATATTCCTAAAATTCTATAAATTTTTATTTTTAAAAGTTAAGAAACTAAAATGGATGTTTTATATTGATTTTTAAATTTTATTTCAACTAATTTTATAAAAGATATTATACATTTATATAAATATCCATAAAGATTAATTTGGATTCACTAGTTATATGATATTAACATACAATCCACTTTATTTTTATGGATGACTTATAATGATAGGTATTTAAGGATGATTCAATGAAACTCATTACTTTCCATTGGTTTAATTATGTAATTATTAAATAATTATGAAGAAAATTAATTTTTTTATGGGTTATGCTCTGATAAATTATTTTATGATCCTATGGAAGAAATTTATGTGTTTTTCATTATGTAATATGTGGTCCTAGACTAATATATCCCTCCAATTCATTGGGAAAATATATATGTCCTATGAGATAATATGAACCTGAATGTGGAGTGAACCAAATATTTTAAGGGACTTTTTCCACTATGATAGTATTTTAAGTGAGTCTTGACTATGGAAATGATGGGAATAGGGAGTGATCATAATCCACTATAGGATTTTATTCAACAATTATCGTCTTGAGAGTGAGCTTTCATTGAGGAAATTATTTTCTATTCTTATGTATATTCCATGAACTTATGTCTTATGCTTATGATATGTTCTCATGACTCATGATTGATTATTTATGATCCCACAATATTATTAATTATTTCATTTGTTATAACAAATATTTATTTTTTGGATCATGTTTGGTGATCTATGACTATTTAGGTATGAATTTAGTAAGTTATGATCATATTCTCATACCCTTATTTTTATGTTATTATCACTTTTGATCATTGATTGTTATCTCTTATGTTTTCCCTTACTGATCATATAACCTCACAATTTCTTTAGTTTCCATTTTGATATGTTATGATGAAATGTATTTAGTAGGGTTTATCTAATAAGTGTACTATATGATAAAAAAATTGTGGTTGATGTTAATGATCTTTCATGAAATAAGTTAATTGAATTTTTAGTGTCCATAGACTCTAAAACTTTACATTTCTGTGGATTTTATTATTTTTATTGTTATTGAATGTTTATCTAAAATGATGTAATATTTTTATAAAAAAATCTTTAGTCACCTCAAATTTCATCATCATTTATATCATCTAAATAAAGAGATTATATAGCCTCTTTTTTTGTTAAAAATTTCCATTTTATCAAGGATTCAAAGTCCATATTATCTTTTGTTTTCTTCTTGAATGTTTCTTCCTATCTCATTTCATATGATTTGAGAATATTTTAATGTTCAAATATGGTAAAATATACCCTATCTGTGAAATCTAAAACTAGGGGATCAAATATACGTAGGAAATCTCTCATAATCTTCATTACAATGATAGAGACCACCAACTTCTCAGAAAATACTTAATTTTGATAACTATCTCATTGACTCTAGTGTAATAGTCATCTATATTCTAATCATGATAAATTTTACTATCTTTGAATTTACTCTATAATTTCTGGTTGTCTTCCATGACTTTTTTGTCTTCTTCATAATTACTTCTCAATTTATCCAAAATATCCTTTTCAGTTTATAGTACCATAAATTTGGTATAAACTTTCTAGTTAGAATAAATCATGATATTTTTTACATTGACTATAATATTTTTACTTGATTACATGGTTCATAGGAGCAACTTCAGTAATAGGTGTAGAAACTAATTTATTAGCATCTATAACTTCTATGCCAAGTGAAAGAAGATTGGGCAACATCATATTCCTCCACCTATAGTAGTTTGTAAAATCAAAGGTATGTACTTATCAGAAGTTCATATAAATTTATATCAATATTATCTGTTACATATTAAGATATTTAGACTAGAAATTGTCATCTAATACCAATTGAAGCTCCTAGACTATTTGGACCACTAAATGGGAAGGTGAATTAGTGGTAATATTTTCGAACCCATGTTCCTAAAATCAACCTCTTGGAATTGTTAATGTAACTATGCACTCAATATGATATCAAAACATTAACTCGTGTCTATTAGTAATAAAATATATATCATCACAAAGTATTTACAAGTTTTTTCCTCACAGTCCAACATCTATTCCATGTTGATTAGACACCACAACATGGATTAATGAATATAGACACAAACATTTAAAAAAGAGTTGGTCAGACACCCAAAATAAATATTTTATCTCATCACTGGTTATACACCATTATTTCACTTCTCTATAGAAACAATAGGCTCTAAAAAATCACATAATTGTACTTGTGATTAGTTTACACCACAATCACAATATATCCCTCTGTTTTTATCAACAAGTAAAAAATTCTACCTTCATGATTCAAACTGCTTCATAACCCACATAGAATGGTCTTCATCCATGTATTAGACTGAATAAACTGATATGGACATGTAAAACTCTTCAATATTCAATAATTTATTATCTTGTTTCGGACTAATCATCTCATAACTCTCACCGGATCTTAAGAAATCTAACTCCTCCTTAGTCTTAAAATAATTGGGAACATAGGTTTCTTCCTCTATTAATATCTCTTAAAATTGAACTTCATATCTCTCATTTGATAATACAATATATATAGATCTCATAACATAAAAAAATTCAACAAAATCTCTCATTATCCTATGAAAATATATATTCACATTGCACCATTAATATTTTCTCCATGATATGCACACTTGAATTATACTTCATAACCAGTCATTTAAAAACATTGAAATAATATATTACATTTCTCATATAATATTGTCCATATACTTATTAGATTAACTCCATCCATTATTTGAATTACCATGAATCATCTCCTTCATAAATATAATGGAAATAATCTTCATTTGAATCCTTATTTATTTTTTGGTTTGTAACTCCATGAAATATTTAAATATCAAAACACCTCTTCCATAAAATATATTTCACTTAATTCATTTGAATTTCCATCTATGTCTTCATGAATTCATTCATTGTGACACTTCTATTTGCTTCTATGTTGTGGAACTCAAAACATTCAACCAAAAATTACCACATCATTTTGGAACTCAAACTTTCTCATATGTAAATTATAATCTCACCACAATCATTATAATTCCAATTAGTAATAAAGCTTTGAATAAATTATAGTGTGTTGGTTTATTCATTGATGAATTAATTCACTTATTCACCAAAAAAAATTAGTGATACTTAAAATACATTTATAAAACTATTAATTAACATTTCACAGTTCAACATACATTTACGAATCTTTGAGTAACCTTTATAATAATCAACATACCTTTATAAACATTTTATGTTACTTTACATATCCTTAAAAAATTTATCATTAACCTTAAATATATTCTTTTTTATCTGAGTTACCATGACATAGCTCCTAGGAAACCTTTACATAAATAATATTACCTCGAGAATACATTTACAAAACTTGATTTCACATTCAAACAATGCCTGATATATCTAGTTACCTTTATATTGAAATTGTAAATCTCATCATACATTTACATAGATAGTTCAAGGGTTACCTTTAGGTGTATAATTGTATTACTTACTACCTTTGCACAATATATTGGACTACCTTTATATAGGTAGTGTAAATCTAAATTTACCATTATGTAGCTTGTATAAACATAGAGTTACCTTTACATAGGTAACAAATTCAACTCAAACTCACCTCAAGACATTATTATTCGACCTTGATGCCTTCTTAATTCATTGAAATATTGTACACATTTTTTTTTTCAGGAAATTTTTTTTCTTGAAAATAAATGAAATAATAATCACAATCTTTAAACAAAAACATATTGATTCATTGAAAAAAAATTCATACTTCATAAATTCTACATGAATAACTCTCGAGATACATGGGAGTAAAAATCCTTGGTGATATAGTAATAGACTAATATATTTTCTATTCAACCGTATTTGAGATGACTTTATAAGGGAAAAAGGTTTTATAGTGTGGAGAATTATCACACCCATGATTCTATTTTTCGGTATAAGACATGTTTTTTTCGGTTTTTTTCTTAAATTTTATTTCTAATTCCTTACATTTGAAAACTTTGAAAAATGGGAAATATTCATTCTTAAATGGGTGTCCATGGTAATAAATAATCATGCAACAGACCATAAAAATCAAAAAAAAATTCTAAATAAAGGTAATTTTCTTAGTTATTCCATGGTTTGAAAAAACATGTGACTCCATGGTATGTCCAGTTATATGTTCATTTTTTCCACATGGTCTAGTTAACTATGTGGAAAAAATAGGGAGTTTTCCCTGTTTCAAAAAATAGTGAAATACCTAAACTATCCCTCACCCAATATGACCATTATTTTTTAATGTATATTGTTTTCTCTTTTATTATAGGGTTCTCCTTAAACCTTTCCTAGTTTTATATCTATTGGAATAATATTATAATGTGATAAGGTAGGTGGTATCATAAGTTGTATTTGTTTCATAAACCTTAATTACATCGTTTTTTTAGAATGTTTAAAAATTTCCCAAGGCATGTTTTATGATTTCTAAATTCTAATATATGATTTATAAATATTTATAAATGGATTTACCATGATTTTTTAAATTTAATTTCTCTAAAAAGTATGACTTTAAAGTCTTATTTTAATGTGTTTGATAAAACACCCCCATTAAAATGGTTAAATTATTGAATTAGACCTCTTGGAATGGGAAAATAGCCATGGCAGACAAAGTATTTAGGTGGTTGGACTAGAAAAATCATGGGTATGAACGAAACTCCCAACCTATCATTGTATTGATTTTATAACACTAATTAAATAGTTTTTTGATATATATTTTGAAGTCACTTTTTGGGGTGGCCTATAACGACCCATGCCATCCATACAAATACATTGAATCATTTTCGTAGAATATTCATTACATTACACAAACACATGACCAAATACCATATTAGTTTTCTTCCTTTTTAATATATGAGACATAAAAACGGTTATATATTTGATTTACATCATCAAATATTAAATTCTCCATTACTAGAACCCTTATTAGACACATCATACATAATACATATCTACATAACCTAGGGAAAGGGAACATAAGAAAGGGTGAGATTAGATTCTTAGTATTGGTAAACAAGGGATATATGTAATAATAACATAAACATATGGGTATTATAACATGAGAATAATATTTTAAAACCTTGAATTTTATATAAATGATCAAAACCATTAGTCATGTCATAAACATTAGCATATCATATGACATAAAAAATAAGGGAATCAGAGAACATGGACCATGAGAGAATAAGACATAGAATTTTTAGCATACACATAAGCATATAAAATCATTTTTTTATTAGTCAAGTCTCATTTCCAAGTCTATCATAGGATAAAAATTTATTTACTGAATTGGGCCCACACCCCATTCCATCCCTGTATTATTAAGCCAAGTTCACTTCCCATTCAAGTCCTGTATAACTAAACTGATTTCACTTCCTATTCTATCCCTATATTACTGAACTTATTTCACTTTCTATTCAAGTTATTTATATCTCATTATATATAAATAATTACCCAAATAACTGTTGGGAGATATAGGTCCCACCCATCACATAATAAACTCATACATATGTGGGCAACACGATCATAAAAATTCATCATATTATAATCTATAAAATTAAATAGTTATCATAAAAAATTCATTATATCACAACCATTAAAAAAGAGACATGTTTCATAATCATGTATTAACCCATTAAAAGGGAAATTTTCATAAGAATATAACTCATGGAATGGAAACAAGTTTATCCCACCATCAAAACATAAACCTATCAGAAAAAGTATATGAATGGTACCCTTAGAAAATATCCCTAGTAAGAAATGAGTAACACCAAAAAAATTCATCTTATATGGAGAATACTTTTGAAAGATCACTTGATAAATTTCTTAAGGAAAATATCCTTTCCACTTTCAATTAAAAATTTTTTTATAAAACCAACGTATTTAAAAACCACATGAAAATATTTTCCTAAATACTTTGAAAACAAATAATTAAAAATAAACTTATAAGATTTCAAAAAAAACATCAAATAAATGACATTTATTATGGATGGTAAATCCGTACATCATATTCATGCTAAACAAACATTCATTTTTACTGTAAAAATGATTAGAAAACTATGTTGATCATAAAATGATATGATGCTTCCTTTAAAAACTTTTTGTAAAAAAATAAAAATAAATAATTTTTTTATAAATAATTTTTAAATGTTTTAAAATACTTTTTAGAATATTTTTTGAATACATTGTTTTGAAAAAAAACATATTTATGACCGAAGAGAGAAATAAAAGTGGATTTTATTATTATTATTATTTAAATTTATTAAGTTAAAAAGGGCAGAAAATGTTACCGTTACATGATGATATAATTAATAACTACTGTAAAATAAATGTAACAATTATTATTGTGAGATTTATAAAAATATTTCATCAATGGAAGAGTAATCATAAACAATCTTGATAAATGATATGACTGTAGAAATAAATTCATACCACTTTGGTATCATTGAATCATAAAACCCATAAATAAATAACATAAAATGAAACATAAAATATCATTATGAATAAAAAAATAATTTTATTACATGATAATGGGGATTTATATACACCTCATTAATGAATATAGGATCAGAATATAACATATGTCTCAGAGAAGAAAAATGTAAACAAAAATCCCATGACCTCTTTAGTAACATTTTAACTATAAACCCCATAAAAGATAGATCATTAAATGGATATAAAATACCATTAATTATATTTATAATAATAATAAAATACATCCATGGGTATTTTACACACCAAACATAATAAATATGTGTCAATCATGGCTTATGTCTCATTGAAAATAAAAGTGACATAGAGATCCCTTATAATAAATCTTGAATTCTGGTGTACTCATTCAATAATCCTAAATAATAAATATAAGATTATTATACATATATTATATAACCATATTCATTTATATCATACCATATATTATTTTCTTATGACCTTTTATTATCCATCTAATAACAATTCTATGTTATAGTTATGTTCGGGTGATAACCACTTTGGTTTTCATATATGTTTTGATTTGTTATGTTTTTTGTCCGATTAAATTAATCATTATTTAATAATCTCCAAATTGATAACAATGATATAAATATCATATATATTTAGTATAAAAGTATTTATAATAATATATAAAATATATAAATATATAATGAGATACACTGATCGAGGATATTTTAGGCCGTACGTATGCATGAATGTTGTTTTAATTTTATTTTTGGATTAAAATGAAGAATATTATATGATATTTTATCATTTAAAAATATTTTTGTTCATATATATCTCATATTTTTATTAAAATCCATCTTTAATATATTCTATGTAAATCATGAATGAATCACATTACCTCACGAGGCGATAATTCGTTTTACACATGACCGACGTTATCGTATTCCCACATAATGGAAAGCATAATGGTATGTCTATGATAAAAATTCCAGAATCATAATAGAATTATTAAAATCATAAAAAATAAACAATAAATACATCATTATTCCCAACCATTAAAGGTAGTAATGGAAGAACCAACGATATATGTTCGCAAAGCGGTAGTCCTTCGTACACGCGACTGATAACTGTGTATCCCATTTGATTATATATGTAATGTTATAGGTATTAAAAATAACATAAAAAAGTATAATTATAGTTAAGATACTTATTTTATTATATAATAACGATATAAAAAATAATTTAAGGTGTTTTATGAATAAATAAAACCAAAAAGTTTATTGATGAACATTACCTCTTCTTTGAGTATCCCCTTTTAGTTTGCAACAAACGACACAATTGATTGGATTTATAACCAAATTAATTCTTCTTAGATTAATTTAGGGAAGTGTGTTTTTTTATTTTTGAATTATATACATGATAAAAATTTCTTTAGTGGTGTGAATAAGTGATGGGGGTGAGTTCCCTTATATAGTGGATAAAGAGTGGCATTCTTGTAAATACCAAAAATTAAACACTATTGGGAGGTATCCCTTACATAACGTGCCTCCAATAATGATAATTTTTAAAGGAAATATGGTGTAATGTACATATATTGTCATTAAATGGTCTTTTTACAAGTTCTAGGTCATTTTTCCCTTTAAGATTAAATTTTATTCCCTTAGTAAAATTGATTTTCTCTTAAACATTATTATTGATTTTAAATACCTTCACTAATAATTTTGGTAAAAATTTATGTTGGAATTATTAGTAATTATATATTATTCTTATCCAAAATATGGGATCAATTTTTTATAATTCAATTCATAGTAGGGGTAGGAATTAATTTAAAATTAATCTCATAGACAAGACAAAACAATGAGTTTTTAAAGTGAAAAAACATTCAAAAGTATAGAATGTTTTAATATCCAATTTAAATGTGAAATTTATTCAAATTTCCTAAATTGGATTAATATATTTATAACATATCTTAATATAATTTAAAAATAAATAAAAAATAATTTATCTATAAAAATAATGTAAATTAAAATGAAACGGTTAATTAAAATTTAATATTTTTCAATATTCATCCAAAAATAAAATATTTCAGAAAACTACCAAAAATTTACCCCAATATATTTTTAAAATTATGAGTTAAAAAATGATTTTTATTTTATACAATTCAATTTATAAATTTATCATATAATTATTTTATTATTCTTCAAAAAAAATTATAAAAAAAAATTGTTTTTTGAGAAATAGTATTTTCAATACATATAATTAATTTATCTAAAATTATTTAATTTATCATAAATATGATTCAATAATATAAAACTATTATATTAAAAAGTTTTTGTTACTATTTATATTAATATTTTTAATGTCTAGGTTAATAGATATGGTTTTAAATAATTATATTAATAATATATCATTATTTTTTTAAAACCCAGTGTTACGTGTAATGCAAGCTATGACAATGTTATGTTTAGCGCAATATTTACATAGTGTTGTGCATAATTAAATATTAACATGGTGTATCATGTAACATAATAATATCTTTGCATATCATTCAATAAATTCTATCAAATAGATTTAATTATTTAAAAAAAACTTCCTAAAAACATGAGGTGTTACATTATATCCCCTTACAATGAATTTCGCCCTCAAAATTCATCACCCTAATACTAAAAAATGAGGAGACTTTTGGATCATAATATCCTCAATTTTACAAGTATATTCCTCAAAATGGTTGGTTTTCCACTGAATTTTGATCAGCTGAGTTGTCCTGTTTTGTATAACATTCTTTGTACAGTCCATAACATCTACCAGTTTCACCTCATAAGAATGATATTGCTATAATAATATGATTTCTAAGTTAAGTACATGAGAATGGTAAGTCATTTAATTCTTTTTTAGAGATACATGGAACATATCAAGGGCTTTAGAGAGTCTTGGTTGAAGCTCCAATTGATATAATACCATCTTGATACGATGAAGAATTTCAAAGTGACTAATATAAAAAAGATTAGTTTCCATTTTATCTCGAATCTCATAAACTTACTCCATTGAAAAATTATTACAGACACCTTATCACTAAATTTAAATTCTAGATCACATATATTATTATCATCAATACTTTTCTTTCAACTATGAGCTAACCACATATATATATTTCTGAATTGATTTAACATTCTCTTACATTTCTTCAATAATCTGAGGTCCCAATAGATTTTTCATCTAACTTCATTCTAGAACATTGGAGCTCTAAATTTCATCCCAAAGAGGGATTTATAAGTATCCATATGAATTTTTGAGTGAAACATATTTTTATATGAAAAATTAACAAGATAAACATGTTCATCCCAACCACCTTTTAAATCTAGAGAACAAAATTTCAACATATCATCTTTGGTTTCAATTTTAATTTCAGACTTACCAACCGGCTGAGGATGATAATCAGTGGTGAAACTCAATTCTATATCAAGTTATTACTATGTAATTCACTATAACAGTCAGTTAAACCTCAGATCCTGATAAAATACAATGAAATTTGGTACTCCATCAAACCTTACCACTTCCTTAATGTCTATCCTGGAAAGATAATCCAGAGAGAAGTCTTCTTTGATATCGATGAAGTTTGATGATGTAGTAAGGCGATTGACTACCCCTATATAGAATTATTTCCTTTATAGGTATTGAGGAGTCCAATTATAAAATACATTGTGATGTTCTCCCTTTTCCATTATGGTAAGGGTAATTTATGTAACATCCCCTTATACGTTTATCTTTTATCCTTAACTTGATGACATTCCAAGCACCTAGATACAAACCTTGTGATATCTATATTCATTCCATCCCACCAGAAGTATTATTTCAAATACATATTTTTTACTTCCCTGATGAATAGATAATAAAGAAATATAATATTCCTCTAGAAAATACTACTTCAAATATATTATGGAAGGAACACATATATGATTACTAAACCTCATCATTCCATTATGATCAATGTTAAACTCAGGAAAATTATAACCTTCTTTTTCAGCTCTATGTCTTCCTTCCGCACCTCTTTAATATTCACTTCAATATATGGTTCAGCATTAAATTAATAAAGATATGATCTTTACCTTCCCTTTAGTATTTTCATAACTATCCTATGAAAATATTAAAATATTGGATCTTTTATGATCTTCATAATTGATAATCCTTCTTGATCTGTTTGACTCAAAGCATTTTCCAACTTTTTTTCTTTTGTAGGGTTTATGTATTAGATAGTCATAATTCTTTATCATATCTAACCAACTTATCTATAACATCTTCAAATACTTCTATGTGAGTATATACTTCAAACTTTTATGATCAGTATATATATCACACTTTTATCTATAAAGATAATCCCTCTATATCTTTAATGAAAAAATTACCATAACTTCCTTAAAATCACGAGTTGTGTTATATTTCTCATGAATCATAATTTTTCATGAGGCATAAGCTATAACCATGTTATACTTCATAATATGAAATCCCAATACCTTCTCGAGTGCATCAATATGTATTAAAATCCCTTCTCCAATAGAGGGTATTGTAAGCACCGGTGCACTAACTATCCTTATCTTCAGTTCCTTGAAATTTTCCTCACATTCATCTGTCTAGAGGAACTTCAATCCCTTTCAAGTAAAATTGGTCATTGGATTAGATAGATGTGGAAAATTCTCCACAAAATATCAATAATATCCATATAAAATAATAAAACTATAGTTCTTAGTCACCAGGGTTGGTTTGGGTCAACATTTAATATAATCCATATTTGATGGATCTTCTAATATACCATCTCTTGAAATTATTTGACCAAGAAATTAAACCTTTTGCATCCAAAATAAGCACTTTTTATTTTTTTCATATAGTTTCTCCTTCTTTCGGGTATTTAGTAGAATTATTAGTTGGTCTTCATGATCTTCTTTTCTCTTTGAATAGATAAAAATGTCATCTATAATTAATACCTCAAAATTATCATGGTAATATTTAAAGACTCTATTAATAAAATCCATGAATATGAAATGGGAAATAGTAATACCAAAAGGCATCATTAAATATTCATAGTGATCATACCTTGCACGAAAATCCATCTTGGGTATATCATCCTTCTTGACCCTCGATTTATGATATCCAGAATAAAGGTCTTTCGTGGATAAGTATCAAACTCTATTTAGTAGATAAGAAAATTCATCGATATAGGGAAGTCGATAGTAGTTCATAATTAGGATATTGTTTAGATCCAGATAATCAATAAACATTTGCATTGATCAATCATTATTTTTGACAAAAAGAACCAGTGTGCCCAAACGTGACACACTTGGCCAAATGAATCCCTTGGAATGGTTTTCTTGGAGATAATTATTTAATTTATGAAACTCCATTGGGGCCATTTTATTGACAGTCTTTGAAATTGTTTTAGTGCAAGTTATGAGTTCTATTGAGAACTCAAATTCCCATTTTTGTGAATGTTTTTGAAAACTCTACTTGAAAGAAAACAGAAAACTCATGAAAATAGGCATATAATTGATGTCGAGTTCTCCCAAACCATTTGAGATAAAAATGTATTCTAGATAGAAATAAATACCCATATAATAGATGTAATATCCATATGATGTTCATACTTATCGTCACATTGTTAGATTATCATTGGTTTGTTTGGAATATCAAATCTAACTTCCCTTCCTCAATAATTGATGTCAAGTTTATTTATAGAAATAAAATACATGCCTAATATGAAAACAAATTCAACCATCGGAATAATTATTATATTTAATGAAATCACATTTTCACCAATGTCAACCAGAGAAGATTCATATACTTGAGATGTTATCATTATACCATTGGGATTTTTTACTGCTTATTTCAAGTCTAATGACTTGGGTGGAAAAATGATACCCCAAAAAAATTATTTATATATGAATAAATGGATAGATATAGATTCATATAATACATTCGAAATTCTATAGTGTATGTTAAGTGTACTTTTCACCACATAATTATTGCACCATTCATCAGAAATAGTGATCTCATGGGATTTCCCTTTGTCCCTTCACAAGAGAGGATTTTAACCTTAATCATCATCATTAACCCTTGGGTTTAGGAACTGGTTGGCATATTTCCTATTCTCATTACACTTTATGCACCAAAGTGGGGGAGGATTATTCTTTGAATATTTCAATATATATTCACATTTTTAGATAACTTCTTTCCATCACATCGGTAATCATTTTCCATATTAACTTCCCTTTTAGACATAAAACATTTACTAGTCCCCCTAAGGAAAATTCCACCATGATTCTTCCCACAGTAATAGCACAAATGAAAACTCATCTTCTTCACTCAACGGTTCTTATATTTTCTTCTAAAATTCGTCATCCTCTTCTTATCAAAACCATGAGATTAATGCATAATTAAAACCTCAATTTTCTCCTTGATTGATCATTGCAAAATTTATCCATAGGTATTAAAGTGTCTTATGTATCCTTCAGATACTTGGTTTTGGGACACTAATGAATTGTTTAACCTTAATTTAAGGATGGATTATAATACCATAAGATTAACTTTCTTGTCCTGTATAATTACCCTCATAGATAGTAAAAAATTCATAATCCCTTTTCTTTAACTTAAGTAACTTTGTCTTCATATTTGTATGAAACATAGGAAGAAATTACTTATTGAAAAAAAAGTTCTTGAAATTTTTCCAATTCATGGATTAAATCTTTTTTTGTTACCTTATATACTTGATAAGACTCCACCACTGATCCTCTTTACCTTAAAATGATAGACAACTGAAATAAATTTTCTATGTTAAAAACATTGGATATAGAAAAATATAATTATAGTGGTACTGATCATTATTAAAAAACTAGTTGATAAAAATACCCTTTAAATAAATCTGGATGTTCCCTCATGATGGAATCCATAGAACGGTGTTCCCTATTTTTCTCTTTTGGAGTTCCTACTTGATTTATATCTTTTGAAATTTGTGTGAGCATAGCCAAAAGAATTTTCATTACAACTCCTATAACATTTGAATACTCAGGGGGACAATCATTTCATTTCCCATCACACTCAACATTAACACGGTTCCTTTGGATTCCGTCCACTGAATAAAACAAAAATCATTGAGTAAGAAATAATAATGAGAGTGGGAAACCACATAATTACAGAAACCACTAGTAGGATGTATAAATAATGAAACATTATTTTTTTTAATCTAATACACCTTAGGTTTATACTAGGTCATCCATAGTCATCATCTATTTAAATCCCTCGTGATTTTTTGCAATGATTTTTGGGTTTTCTAATCATATCCCTTAGGAGTGTCAAACCAGGCATGCAGCAGGACCCATTTTCATACACTAACTCCTGATTGAATCTATCTCAATATAGTGTTTTCAGGAGTGTTACACCTATTTACATCAGTTCCAAAAGAACATCCACTTGTAGTATCCATACAGGGATGTACTATAAATAAACCACTTGCTTTATCCTTTTCAAAAATTCTAGGATATTTTCCTATAATTTAAATCATATCCTTAGACTCAATCATAGAAATGTTTTTAGGGATATCACTAGGTTTTTATCATCATAGTTTCGAATGGTTAACTAAACCATATCTCTAACACCAAATATAGGGACACATGACTCTCATACAGATAAAGTACATCATTTTTTCATAATTTTCATTTCTATACATAAGCACACTACCAAATACTATATTATTTTACTTCATTTGGAAACTTTGAAACATAAAAAACGTATGTATGTGAGATACATCATCTCCAAATACATTATATATGACTATAATGCTTCTTAGAGACACCATAAATAATAAATATCTTCATAACATGGGAAAAAAAACATAATAAAGGGTGAGCTCAGATGCTCAGTAAGGGTAAACAATGGAGACATGTAAGAATAACATGAACATAAGTGTATGATAACATGAGTATAATATTAGAAAACTATACACTACATATCAATGATCATAATCATGATTCATGGAATAAATATTGTGAGTTAATAATATATGAATCATAATAGAATCATATAACTTTATCCGTGAGAGCATAAGACTTGGAATTTGTGGAATGTACATAACTGTAGAAAATCATTTATATATTAGTCAAGGCTCACTACCAAGACCATCATAGTGGAAAAAGTCGTTTTATGAACAAAGTTTACACATTTTTTCAAACCTATATTACCTAAACAAGTTCACTTCCAATTTGATTCAGGTCTAACTCATGAGCTATAAATCTATACCTACTGCATTAGAGGGAGATATTAGTCCCACCCATCACATAATGAAATCATACATATGTGCGACACATGATCATAAAAATTTATCTTATTTTAACCCAAGAAATTAAATGGTTATCATAAAATTTTAATCACATATTAACATGTATAAATGTATAGGTTTCGTAATCATATTATAACCCATGAAAAGGGGTGGGTTTCATAAGAATATAACTCATAAATGATAAATGAGTTTTATAAAAATCATTCTATTAAAACAAAAACCATTCAGAGAAATAATATGAATGTTAACATTGGATAATATCACCATAAAGGAATGAGTAACACCAATAGATTACATCTTAGACGTAAAATTATTTTGTAATAATACTTAAAACGTTTCTTGATGAAAATATCCTTTCAACTTTGAAATCATTTTATGAATACATAATATTTTTTGAAAACAACGTTAAAAAAATTATAAAGTATTAGGAATGAATTTTCTTAAAAAATAACCTTTTAATAATTCCATGTAAGCTTCAAAAAATTATGGTTATGATGGCATGTAAATATGTACATGTTGCACATGTTAAACATAAATTAATGATTCACTGTAATAATGTTTAAAAAAGTTCCTTGATCAGAAAATGAAAATAATAAATTTCAAAAAAACATCTAAAAATGAAACATGGGTAAAAATTATTTTAATAAATCATTTTGAAAATGTGAAAAATTCTTTTGAAAATAATTTTATAAAACATTGTTTTGAAATATAACTGATTTCCAATTAAAGAGGGAAATAAAATCATATTTTATTTAAAAAATTATTAATTGTAATAATCATCAAAGAGTAGAAAACCAGTTCCATTAAATGAATATATAATAAATAACATGAGGAGAATAAAATTTATGATCATTATTGAGATATGGATTATAATATTTCATCAATGAAAGAGTAATCATAAACAATCTTGATAAACAATGACATTGTAGCAGTAAACTCTTACCACTTTGGTAACTTTGAATCATACACCCTATGAAGGAATAACATTAAATGAAACCTAAAATATCGTGAGGATGATAAAATTCATGATATTACAAGTCAAAAAGGTTTCATAAACACATCATGAAAGAATATAGGTGCATAACATAACATACATCTCAAAGAATGCAAATTGAGATAAATATACCCTTATCACTTTTGTAATGTTTTAACCACAAACCCCTTGAAAGAGATATCCTCAAACGGATACACTACTGCAAAATAGTTCTTTAACAGTGTTGGACTTTATCAACACTATAAAAAAGCACTAATAGAGGTTCCATTTATATGTACAATAACAAACACTGATAAAGAGAAACTTTTATCAACACTTTTTTCTAGAACACATAAAAGGAACCCTTTATCAGCACATTTTTTAGCACTGATAAAGGGTTCCCTTTATCCGTGATTTATTTTTAGCACCCATAAAAGAATTCTTTATCATCACTTTTTAGCACTGATGAACGTCAGAATAAAATAAAATTAAAAAATGATTTTATTAAGAAAATAAAAAAATTATTAATTAAAAAATTATTTGATAAGAATGAATAAATTTATTATAATATATATAAAGTATAAATATAATTAAAAAATTAAATTAAATATATAGATATACCTATAATGAAATGTAAAAAAATAAAAAATAAAAATATGTAAACTGAGAATAATACTACACATTTTATTAATTAAATAATTATTATTAATTTTAATAATTAGTATATATTAAATATATAGATATATATGACAATATATAAATATAAATTATATATTACAAAATATTTATACATTACATTAAATATAAATATATTTAGTCAATAAGATTTTATAATTACAAATTAATTAGAATTAAAAATACTGACTAATTGCATCGATTAATATACATAATTGAATGTCATTTGATTTTTCAATTTAATACAGGCCAAACATGTGTTATATTGATTTCACATATACATAATTATAATTCAGTTTATATACAATTCACACACACAAATATTTTTCTAAGAATTTAATCAGTTCCTATTATTTTTTTTATATAGATTTATTTAATATGTTTTAATATTTTTAATATGTATTAATTTTAATTAAATATAAATATATTTTTTAATGATTAATATTTAATTAATCAAGCTTATCCAATTTTTCAATATTGTTAATTAATGTGTACTCATTTTAATTATTAAATTTTAATTATTTTTAGCACACATTCACTTAAGATTAAATATACATTAAAAATTTTAAAAAAATATTTTTTTTAAAATATTTACTAATAAATATATTTATAAATGTATATATACTATTTTTATAGATTTTTTATTATAATTAAATTAATAATATTAGTTTAAAAGGTATTTATATAATTACTAATTAATAAGTGTATTTATTTATTTAAATAATGAATATATTTACTATTTTTATATTTATATATTTATATGTTTATTGATTTTATATATATAATTATATAAATATACAATGATATAAATATTATTTTTTAAAGAATTATATATATTGTTATAAATAAATAATTATACATTCAAATATTTATGAAATTATTATTTTATAAAAAATTATTTTTATAAGTATTATAATTATAAATAATAATTATAATTTTTGAAGAATTATTTTTAAAAAATAAATATTATAAGTATTTATCAAATCTTACTAACTTTGTGCAGATAAAAGGTATCATTATCAGTGACTTTATGGAAGTGTTGATAAAAAGTTTCGTCGTCTATTTTAAGAACCCTAACCACCACATAACATATCACAATATTTGAAGAACTCCAAAGAAACCTCATGCTATTGGTGCTCCTTGTTGTTGAAACCAAGCTCGAATCTTGGATATAATCAAAGCTATAACTATTCCAAAGCTCAAATCTAAGGCTCCAGTGATTCAAGGGTAGAATGAAATCAAGTCTCAAACAACATCTAGTTTTTTTTATATCTCTACTTTCCCTTAGTTATCCACTGAACCTTCTCATCACACATTTTCCTATCCCAACAAATCATATTTCACTATCATATAATAAAACAACCAAAAATTCATTTTTTAGATATATTAAAGTATCTTCTTCCTTGATAGAATGTGGCTCTCCTTGGGATGACATTGGTACTGTGCGACTTCAAATATATCGAACCCATTGTTGGTTCATGTTGATGTGAAGTACAATAGGCTCCCAATACCTATATTCCATGACATCTACCTCTTTATAATCAACAAATTTTGAAAAATTCCATCCATATAGTAGTCAATGTTGTCATTGGTTTGGAATATTCCATTACAAATCACTTCGGAACCTATTTTGTATATTTTGATTAAGAAATTATTGTTATATGATTTTCGAGATTTGTCTATAAACAAAAGGAAATGTTACACCAATCATATACACCTAAATATCATACCTCATATAGTCCAAAAAAATAGATTTTTCTTTGTATCATCCTAAAATATTATTTCTTACTCCTTCGATTTTTCAGAAAAGTTATCTGATCACCAATAACATTTTTTTGGTTTATTTTATATTTTCTTGTATTCCTTGAAATTGATAATCCCTCTTCCTATCCCTAACTTTAAATGTCTTATTTTGAGTCTACCGCAACACTGTGTTCTCTCTCATATTCCACTAAATTCAACTTTAATTTCCTCCAATGTTCCATCATTATTGTAATTATTAACAATGTCCACAACCCAATTAAAAATGACTATATCTGAATTTTATTTTTCCGCAATAAAAACATCTCAAAACAACCTTTTTAATTTAGTATTTAATTGTCCCATTGTCTAATATGATCAATTTTTCACTACTACAAATCAATTTTCTCCTTCAAACATAATTATCCAAAAATTTTACTGACCCAAAAAAATGGTTCATTTAGTTTTCTATACCTTTGTTAAAATATATCCATCTATAAAATGAGAAGCCACTTATTAATTCTTCTTAAAAATCACTTCATTTATTTCATCATGCATATAATAAAAATAATGTATATTTTAATTTAGCCATTATAAAAATATATCAACCTTTAATATTAGATTTTGGTTCCACCCTTCTGAATGTATTGTTACCATCCATGTAATTTTAAAAAATGGGAGGAATTACCCCTTTTAGAGAAAGTAATGGAGTACAACTGTTATTCTCAACTGTTTTATCTCTCAAACAGTTATTATTCAAATTTATTGTTTGGGACTCATACCCCATATCTTTTATGTTTCATGTACTACTCTGATCTGTATTCATCATATGGATGAATACTTTTTTGACTATTTCAAGAAACATTTGTTCTTGTTCACAATAGATAAAGGATGAGTGCCTATTAAAAAAATGAAATGATAACTATTCAGAAGATGATCTGATTAAGATGTAAATTGTTTATAACTTTCACATTTGGATGATTTTAGAGGATAACACATACCATAGCGGAGTAATTATTTTCTTAAATTCAATTACTCTTTTTCTTCCTAGTATACTGAAATTATTTTTAACAGTAAAATATTGAGATTCCCTTATTAGAATTATCAATAACTTTCAGATTTAATAATGAGAATATTATGTGTATTTATTTATTTATTATACAAAATGAGTATTTAAAGAACCTAGTATGATATGTATACATTCTATTAGAGAACTAAAAGTTTAATTTAATGATATAATATTGTCCCTACATCCTCCGCACTCATTGTTTGATTGTTTTGCGAGAACTTTTTTATTTTTTTATCATAATTATTTCCTTACCATCAGTATATCAATATTGTCAACAATGTTTTCATAGTAAAATCAATATCCATATAATTAATTTATTGTTTCATATTTGATATTAATTTATTTATTTTTAGTATTACTCATATAATAATTCTTTTCTTATACAGGTGGATTATTTTGTTTGGCTTGGGGTGGTTTGTTTGGAGCATCCCATGATCATGAGGGATTGAACATTTATCTTGAAATTGAGATAATGAAAATAAGGAAATGCATCACGAATTAATACAACCTTCAGTAAAAGTTTAATTTCTACCACATATTTAGTTAATTTTATCATCATTTCATCTACAATTTGTAAGTTAATTTCCTTATAATTTTTACCTAATATATATTTAGTTTTTTCACATATATTTTGGGAAGTCATGTTTTTCTTTCAATTATTTGAAGAATTACACAAAAGAGATAAAATGATTTTTCTTCCAATGTAACCACATTTTCATTTTCATTACATGTCTTTGTCAAACTACCTATGTTTTATATTGATTCGTTATTGTTAGACAGAAAAATATTTTAATTGTTGAAATCTATAAGAGTATAGGAAACACATTTACCTATTTTGGTGACATAACATGATATAAATATAACATGTTCTTCCACTGCTCTTCTAGATTTCAACAAGGAGATAGGTTTTTAACTAAGATCATCGATTTGATACATATTAAATTTTTTAATTTTGACATAGATAATACAATGAAAACATGGTAACATTGGAAGTTAGGATTTGTTTTAGACTTTGGGATGTGTAAGAATCATTTTCACCTCAATCTGAAAAATGGTGTAATTAGTATAACTCTGACTATTTATTTTTATTTAAAATTGACATTAATTTTAGTAAAAAAATAGAAACTAACATACTCAAAACCTAGTAAAAATATTCTGATTATTTTTATACATTATAGAAATGATCCCTATGTAATTTGTCACATGTAGGAATTAGCTGCACTGCAATTTGATCCAGGTTGTGACCACTATGACTTAATGTGTCCGTTATTAGTTTAAAATTGATAATTTCATTCAAAAAAATGTCACTCACTAAAAATAGAGGAAACACACTCAGATTTTTTTGATAATTTAGTATGTTGATTCATGATTACTTTTTTACTTGTAGGAATCATTCTTACATCTAACTGATACACGATGTGATCGGTACGATTCGAAGTGTATGTTTCCAGTTTATAATGAAATTTTACTAAAAGAACAAGTGAGGTACTCAAAACTATGGAAATACATTCATATTTTTGTGATACTTTATTAAAATGATCCATAAGTAATTTGGGATGTGTATGAATAATTCACACCTCAATATGATTCATGGTGTAACTAGTATGACTTCAATTGCATCATTGTATTGAAAATTGACATCAATTTTAGTAAATAGGACAACTAACCTACTCAAAACTTGGAAAACACATTCTAATTTTTGTGATACTTTAGGAAAATGTTATATAAGTAATTTTAAAAAAGTATTAATAATATTCACCTCAATATGATGCATGATATGCCTAGTATGAATCAATGTGTATGTTATTAGTTTAAATTTGACTGTTTGGTTCAAAATATGTCACTCACTGAAAACTGAGAAAAAAATGATCAAATTTCCGTTATAATTTAGAAAATGAATTCATAAGTTATTTTTTATGTGTATTAATTAGACTCACATAAAATGAATACATTTTGTGATATGTTTGAGTCAAAGTGTGTGTTTCCAATTTAAAATGACATTTTAGTAAAAAACTAAAAGAAGTGAGAAAAATCAAGGAAACATTTGCATTATTTTGATACTTCAGAAAAATGATCAATAATTCATTTAATACATTTATGAATTATCCTCAACTCAATCTGACATACGTTGTGGTTGGTATGACTCCAAGTGAGTTTTCTTTAAAATTGATATTTTGTTTTGTAAAAAGTACCACTAACCTACTTAAAACTAAGAAAAATCATTCAGATTGTTTTTTATAATTTAGGGAAATGATCCAAAATTAAAATTTTTGTATAAGAATCATCCAAACCATAATTTGATGCACTATTTTCCTAGTATGATTCAATGTTCCCATTATTAGTTTAACATTTCTAGGTTGGTTTAGAAAAAATCACTCACTTAAACCAAGAAAACACAGTCATATTTTCTTGAATATTTTAGAAATCGATTCATATGTCATTTTTTATGTGTAGGAATCAGTATCACATCAAACTAATAAATTATGTTATCAGAATGAGTCAAGGAGCATGTTTCTAGTTTAAAATGTATTTTTTGTAAAACAAGACAACTTACATACTCAAAATTGAGAAAAATGCATTTATATTATTTTAAAACATTATGAAAATGATCTATAATAAATTTTTTACAATTATGAATCATCCTCACCTCAATCTGATGCATAGTGTGACTGGTATAACTCCAAGTGTGCCTTTTTATTTAAAATTAACACTAATTTTACTAAAAAGGACAATTGACCAACTCAAAACTAAGAAAACACATTCATATTGTTTTGATATATTTGGAAAACAATATATAAATCATTTTTGACATGTAAGAATCACCCTCACCTCAATATGATTTATATTGTTATCGTTATGACACTAAGCGCATCTTTGTAATTAAAATTGACATAAATTTTAGTAAAAATGACAACTAGCCAACTGAAAACTAAGAAAAAACATTCATATTTTTTTTATATTTTTTGGAAATAATACATATGTTATTTTTAATGTGTTGGAATTATGATCATATCAATCTGACACATGGTTTGTCCAAATTGACTCAATTTTCATATTTTTATTTAAAATTGAAATCAATTTTAGTAAAAAGGGAAACTGACCTACTCAAAACCAATAAAACACATTCATATTGTTTTGATATTTTATATAAATGGTACATAAGTAAATTTTGAGGTGTATGAAATATCAAAACCTCAATATGATACATAATGTACCCATTATGACTCAATGAACCCATTATCACTTAAAAATTGACATTTTATTTCAAAAACTGTTACGCATCAAAAATAGGGCAAACACACTCTTATATTCTTGATAGTATAGGAAATAGATTCATAATTATTTTTTGATATTTATTAATTAAACTTATGTTAAACTAAAACAATGTGTGTTTTGTATGAGTCAAAGTATGTGTTTCCAGTTTAAAATGACATTTTAGTAATAGAAAGTGACTTACTCAAAACTGAGGAAACACATTCAGAATATTTCGATACTTTATAAAATTTATCCATAAGTTATTTGAGACGTATAAGAATAAGTCGCACCTTAATCAAACATATGGAGTGACTAGTATGACTCCAAGTGTGTCTTTTTTATATATTAGTGTAAATTTAGTTTAAAATGTGAATCACAATGAAAAAAATGACAAAAAATCTTATATTGTTCTCATCATTCTATCTGTTATGAATTATTTAATTTCTTAATCATTTTTATCTTATACTTATTTAACTAATTATTATAAAGATAATTCCGAGAGATAAACAATAAAGGGTTTGATGTGAAAGAATTTACTACAACTCAATATGATACACAATGTTCCTAGTATGACTCAATGTTTAGTTTAAAATTAATACTTTTTGTTAATTTATTTCATTATATTATTAATAAAAAATATTTGTTTTAATATTAAGTTGCATTTTTTCTTGATCAGAGTTTAAGATCAAAATACAAATGAAGACCACTATATTTGAATATATTAATATTTTTTAATTATTTAATTATAAAAACCAATGTTTGAAATTCCTATAATGAATTTTTTTTATTGTATTTGAGTTTTAAATTTTATTTCACTTAAATTAAATATTTATTTTATATTATTTTATTTTGTGGTGTTTTTGGGGTTGTGGTGTGATATTATAGAACACTACATTGGTTCTATAGTGTGGTGTTGCAGCATACTGCGATATACCCCTTCATCAACAGGTTTATAAGAATTTAAAAATCTTTCATTTATCAACACGTCTATAATTTCTGATAAAGGAACTATTTTTTAGTTCTTTTTAGCATTTATAAAAGACTAGGGCTTTTAATCTTACTCCAGTAGTTAGTGATTTTATACTGCTCTTAAAGTCCATTTTTAGTGCTATTAAAGGCCTATTTTTATATTATTGATATGTAAATAAAAATATTTCTCATTATCAGAATCATTATAAACATACATGGGTATTATACACACCACATACAATTTATAAGTGGTGAACATGTATTGAGTCTCATGGAAAAGAAAGGTGAGACAAATATCCCTTACCTTAAGTCTTGACTTCTATTATACTCGTCCAATCATATTGTATAATAAATATAATATTATTATAAATATATTAAATAAACATATTAATTTATATAATACCATATATTATTTGATTATGACCTTTTATTACCCATTTATTAATAATCCCATGTTAAAGTTATGCATTAGGTAATAACTGCTTTGTTTTTCGTATATGTTTTGATTTGTTAATTTTTTGGTCCTCATAAATTAATAATGATTTCATAATCCCCATAATGATAAAAATGATATAAATATCATATATATTAAGTATATATATTTATAATAATCTATAATATACAACAATATATAATGAGATACACCGTTTATAAAGATGGTAGGTCGTACATACACAGGGACGTTGTTTTAATTTTCTTATAGGATTTAAAGAAATAAAATTATATGATATATTATCATTATATAATCATTATATGTCATAAATATCACATATTTTCATTAAAACCATCTTTAATACTCTCTATGTTAAACACGAATGAATCACGTAACTTCACATGGTGGTAGTCCGTTGTACACACGAATGACATTATCATATTCCCACAAAATGGAAATCATAAAGGCATGTGTGATATAAAAATTATAGTATCATAATAAATTCATAAAAATAATATATAAATTACAAATACCTCATTATTCCCAACCTTTAATGGTGGTAATAGAAATACGAATGACATCAATTCAGGAGGTAGTAGTCCATCGTACACATGAACGATGATTGTGTATCCCATTTGATGGAAGTGTGTGAATTTTTAGGTTTGAAACATAAAATAAGAACATATAATTATATTTAAGATACTAATGATTTTATATAACAATTATATAAAAAATTAAGGTCTTTTAAAAATAAATAGACTAATAACTTTTGTTGAAGAATCTAACTTCTTCTTTGAGTATCTCCTTTTGGTTTTCACCTAAGGAATTAATTGGTTGTCAGTATACCCAAAGTAAGAATTATAGTATTAAATTATGGATGTTTATTATCCATTTTTATTGGGTTTATATGACCCAGATTTCTTGATATGTGTGAATAAGTAAGGGGTGAGTTCCCTTTTATAGTGGAGGAGCAGTGACCTTCTTGTAAATACCAAAAAATAAACACCATAGGGAAGACCCCCATTTATCAAGTGCCTCTAATAATTAAAAATATTAGATAAAATAGTGTATATTGTCAATATATTTCTATAAAATTTGTTTTTAACAAGTTTATAAGTCATTTCCCCACTTATGTTTAATGTTTCTTGCACTAGTAAACTCGTTTTTCTCTTATTTACCATGATTAATTTTAACAACATTAACTAATACTTTTGGAAAAAATTAACATGGACTTATTAGTATTTATAAATTATTATGATTCAAAATATGGAATCCATTTTTTCAAATTCAATTCTCCCAAGTGACATAAATTAATTTTAAATTTATCACATAGATGGGGAGAAAGAATAGGTTTTTAATTTCAAAAAATGATCAAAAGGATGAAATGTATTTATATCCAATTTTTTTGTTAAATTTATTAAAATAACCTAAATTAAGACAATATATGTATAATTTATCTAAATATTCATTAAAATAAAATTACAAAAATCATTTATCTATATAAATATATTAAATAAAAAATGATTTTTCAATTAAAATTCAATATTTTCATTATTCAGGCACAAATTAAATATTTTAGAAAAATAAAAAAATCAACCTAAGACATTTTTGATATTATAAATTCAAAAATTAATTTTATTTTATCAAATTAAATTTATAAAAGTGTCAAAAATTAATTTTATTTTTGTTTTAAAAATACATTAAAGTAGTTTTTTATGAAAATAGTATTTTATAAACCTATAATAACATTATAAAAAATTATTTATTTTATAATAAATATTATTCCGTTATAGAAAACAATTATATTTAAAAATTATTTATTTATATTCATATAAATATGTATGACATCTTAGTTAAAATTTTCAAGTTTAAATGACTATATTAATAACATATCATTATTTTGTTAAAACTTAGTGTCATGTGTAATGCAAGCCAAACCAATATTTCATGTTGTGAAATAATAACAGGGAGTTTAATATAATGAATGAATAACTTGGTTTATCATGTAACACAAGATTATTTTTTTGTAGTGTACAATACAATCTATAAAATTAATTTAATTATTCAAAAATATTATAAATACATGGCGTGTTACGTGGCCCTTCCCACTTGACCTTGAGAGAACACATCCTAGTGAAAGCATGTAGTTGTTTTTATTGGTTTAATAACCTTGTTTTTTGTATATTATGTATTTCCTACACATTATATACCTTAGAGATTCCCTATAGTTCTTGTTTTCTAATGTGGTATCATATTGTTTCTGCTTTTTGTTTTTTAAATTATTATCTATTTCATACCTCTAAAATGTAAAAAGATTATTTTTATGTAATTTATTTAAAAACTAGAATTCTTATTTTTTTTAAAAATATTTCATATAAAACTTTTTAGGATCCAAATGGGTATATTTTTTTCAAACCCAACTTACACTCAATAGCTGTATGTAGGGTTTTTTAAATATACTAGTAGAGAAAAAGGTATACATGGTTGAAATGGTTTTTATTACTAGTGGAGTATGGAAAATGGTGGTGATAGGGTGAGTATTGATACCTCACATCAAAGATATGTGAGAAATGTATTTTTGTTTCATTTTGGTTTATGTTTTTTTGTCTTATTCATGTATCACCTAATTGAATCCCTATCCAAGACTTGTTATATATTTATGTGGATAACTCATAATTTTTTATTATGGTAAGATTATTATTCACTATTATTTATACTTTTTTTGTCTCCTTTAGATTTTATTAACCCTTCTATTGATTATTTATTTATTAACTTAGTTTCTTATATTTGAGAGCTTGAATTTCTAGGATGTGGCAAGGTAAATACGGATCCTTAGTTTGGATTTTTTTATTTGTTTTCATTGGTAAATATATTCTCATATTAAATTCTTAATGCCAAAGAACTGGTTTATATCCTTTTAGGATGGGGACCACCATTCAAGAATTACCATGGGCTGTTTGGGTGCTAAGTTGTGTAGTGAACCATGGTGGTTCACAATAATAATCAATTTTTCTAGATTTGATTAAATCTTTGATTACAATATCATTATATCATAAAATGACAATGGAAACCAATTTTTACGTGTTGGGAGATTCATACTTTTCACCGATAAAAATAGGTATGTCAATAATTCAACATAATGTTTTCTAAATAAAGAATTATGTGAATTGGTTTTTGACCCTTAAGAAAAAAATAAATTAAAAGATGAGAGTCTATCGATATTTATGAAAATCATAGATCACATTCTTCAAATATTAAAAACACTTAAAGAACTCTATATGACAGTTTATGACTGGTGCATGTTGTTAAGGGTGACTCAAGGGTTGAGATAACATGAACATGTCATCGATAATTATTTTCTATGTTAATAAACTCATTTTAGTAATCTAAATTCCAAAAAACTGAATGTCAATACCATTAGATCCTAATATGAAAATTTTAAATCATGGGATTACTTAAAAAGTTTTTAATACAGATTTTTATGGAGAAATTAATGTGATAATTACTAAAGACAAAAAATATATGTTCCAAAAAGTATATATTGAAGAAGTTATAAATTTAAGAATCATTCAAATAAAACATTGGATTTTAAGTTAAAAATAATATTTATTTTATATATTAGAAAATATTTAATCGAATTAAATACATCCGGATAATTAAAGGCGGGTAAATGTATTGAATGAGTTTGAGTTGGCCAATTCATTTTTTTTAAAACTCCATTTTCATGGACAGTTAAATAAACATTTTTGGTAAATATATATAGTGGTAAAACAAAAGTAGTATTGAGTCTTTTTTATTATAGATATTTTATATAAAACATATTTTTAGTTTTGTAGTTTGTTATTGAATCATGCTGTAATTTATTTTTATCTTCATTTTCATTAGTTATTCACTATAATGTAGAGTGTAATAGATAAATAGATGATGTGATTTATGATTAATTACTCAATATTTTTCCATTTGATCCATATTATTTTCATTTGTGAGGTGCTTCATAAGAATTAGTCTTAAGGGGTTGAAGATAAGTTTCTTTGTTGAGGAACAAATTTTGTTAGTTTAAACTGGAGAAAAGAGGACCATTGAACTGTGACTACTATTATTTGTTTTTTGATTAGTACAAGGTTAATTATTTATGTATTGCATTATATCATTTACATAGCAAGGATATAGTGAATAGTTATAATTAATACTGTTGTGAAAGAATTTTTTAGGTAAACATCTAATATATTAACCAATAAATTGTCTCATTTAAATTTTAAATTTTAAATTTTAAATTTATATTTTAATCCCTACAAAAATAATTAATTTTTTTCGTATAAAGACATAAAATTATAAAAATTGATATAATAGATATAATTTAGTTCTCTTTACACCATGAGAAAAAATCTAAGGTCTACTACTTTATTCAAAACTATTAGAATAAAAAAAATATTCATTATTTTCATTGATAGTATCATAAAAAATTTGGCATTATTTCTAGGGAGATTAATTAATGAATATTTTCATTATGTATTTATTTATATTCATTTTATTTCATTATTTTTGAAAAAAAAACTATACTGAATTTTATAAATGAGCTATAAAATAAATGAATATTTTTCATAAATTGAACCTCAAATTAAGAAAATATATTTTTCCAAAGCAAGACACTTGATAAACAATTAACAATTTAAAAAATATTTTTTGAATATTTATTTCTTTATTCTATTAAAACAAATTTTATTTCTCATTCTGTAAATAATTTATAACATATGGGAAAAAATCAAAACATTAATAAAAAAATAATAGAATTTTATTGATCAAATTTCACTTTCTTAAATAATCAAATTGATTATCGATATTTACATGTATATTTTTAATTTTATTTTGGTCTGATGTATATTTTTCTAAAGTTCCAATTCATTTAAGTTGGTTTCCCTAAAAAAATACAGGTCTTCACCAATGTTTGTGCTAAACTAAATTAAATGGGTATATATTAGTAAAATGTAATGTAGGGGGTCTTCCCATTATTGATGTAGGGTTATATTACCTAATACACACTAGTGCACTACCCTAGATTAAAGATAAGCAAGGTGTGCCACTATAACCTACCAATAATAATACATGGCCTATAAATAAGAACCAAGAATAAATATATAAATTGGATTTATTTTCCTATTGAATACTAAACATATAAAAATTCAAATAAAAATACCAAATTTCTAATATATCACAAGAATAAAAAACTACGAGTGATAGAATACACTCAAAAAAATAATTCCAACCATCCCTGACTAACACACACTCAAAATTTAAAAGTAAGGAAAATGGGATATAAATAAATCAATGCTATTATAACCTTAATTTAATTGGGAATACACTACTTAATCATTGACACTATTGATATTTTCCCATATCTGAATTCAATAACCTCTATGCCTCACCTCCCACAACTCTTTAATGTCCCAGATCACATACATACTTCAAGTCATTTATATATACACAGTCATTATAGGGAATTTTCTCCCATACATGGGTGAATATATAAAAAATTACACCATAGGATTCCTTAATTGAAAGGAAAAACTGAATAACCACTTAGCTGAAATTAGGTGTGAAAAAGGATAAGGTAGGGAAATATATGGTGATGTTATGATGTTACTCTCTAATATAACCATTAACAACTCTCACAATGGTAGAGTGATATACCCAATAACCTAGTCACCTAGTCATAATGAGAACTCCAAAACTAGACCCTATGGCTCAAGGGAATAACTACTCCTCCATACTCACGCCGATAATGTAGTGAAATAAAACAATTCAAATTAATGACAAATCCTTAACCCTGAATCTTAACATCATATTTCAAGTAACTAATAAAGTATAACTCATGCACATAAGATTTATAATATATGGTGTTACACTATCATCACATGGATTACCTCTCATCCAATAATAAGGCCAATTATATAAATCTTCCTTTATTTTTTATACCTAATATAACTTTTTATTGTAAGATAACCTATCAAAATACATCCCCCCAAGAATCTATCTTGAAATTTCTAATTTTAATGGAAGAAATTCACATCATCAAGGGGATTTATACCGATTGAGGGAGTTTTAATCCACATTAAGGGAGTCTCATGCCCCATCCCATGAAGGTGTTCCCTATCCCATTTTACTGAAAGTAAATATCATGCATTTTCAATTGGGTAACAATTTTGGGATTCTCTAAAACATATTTAAAATGTTGAAGAACTGTGCCCGGATCATTAAGGGAGTTCATCATATATTAATATATGGGTAAATTGATCCTCATTAACAATGACTTTACTATTGGAGTTTGTAAACCCAATCTCACAACACTCTCTACCTCATGGTCACAAAATTCTAGAAATTGGTAAAAATATAACCCTAAGAATACTCTTAGAGAGATGATTACTCTCATAATTCTTTATTATTTCCATGAGTATTAAATATGGAAAGTAAGACTTTTACTTTCACATCCCAAGTAGGTTACCAAGACTAGAGTGTACAGAAAGTCAATAATAAATCCCCTATTTTACATTACATGTTTACATGCATTAATCCCACCAAAGGGATGTATGGGGAATAAAATTCACATAAGCTCCAAGTCATTCTATAATTATTATATAACTTAATTTTCTATATGAGGACACCTCATGTGACTTTCTCACAAGATTCTTAACCATAGACTTATTCCTAAAAATTGATAAATCTACAGTAACCAAAGAACCTTCAATGGTTGTTTCCCACTTGACATGAATAATGGAAATATTTTATACCTCTAATGTCACATTAATGTGTTTCATTATCTATAACATTTTCAAAGTGATTAATATGGAATGAATTGATTATAAATTATATTTAATGGGAATGATGATCTCACTTAGTTGATCTATCTGGAAAAAAATTGAAATGGATTATTTATTTACCAAATTCATGTACTGGGAAAATTATGAAAAACAAATGGTGTAGCATGTTTTGTGCAATGTAATAGCCCTTGGTTCCAATATGTGGTATTACTAAAAGTGGGTTATCATGC
This sequence comes from Viscum album, assembly GCA_963277665.1. Taxonomy (NCBI): domain Eukaryota; kingdom Viridiplantae; phylum Streptophyta; class Magnoliopsida; order Santalales; family Viscaceae; genus Viscum; species Viscum album. Next base: position 1,083,650,998 of record OY728159.1, read on the forward strand.
CATGGATACATATGAAGACTATAAAAAAAATTTGGGTCTAGGAATATGGTACCCAAACATGTCCCACATGTCTAACCTATGACATTTGGACCATATCACCTTATATTTGATTAATTCTAAAAATTGGGTTTACTTGGGGGACTTCCACCATTTGGTAGAAACCACTCTCCCATTTGGAACAGTAACTTATCTCATCAGAACAATCTATCTAGATGGGGCCCTTAGACCATTAGTGGCCACAACATATCAGTTAACCTCAATCATCTCAACACATGGTGAGTAAATCTCAATCAATATATGGTTGGTCAAATATCTAGGAATAACTCTCCATAAAACATCCCCAAAAAACCCTCTTGAAAACCTCACAACCATGCTTCCTACCAAATTCGTTGCCTCCATCCCCCAAGTAATGTGTCTCCATCACCTAAGACACATACCACCACTATCATCACACACTCATCATCAATCACTACAAGTGTTTTAAATTATTTGGCTGGTCCAATTCTGTATTATATGAATTGGAAAGATTGGGGATACGACAAAGAGTGTATGGGATCTTTACAATGGTTGGAGTGGAACAAATACCTAAAAATGGAACAACATTTGACCGAGAGTTGACCCACCATATTTGGTCACCTTAAGGCATGAAATTGATGAGGGAGGTGGTGGCTAGTGATGGTTCGGATACCCCAATATCCTTTGATATTTTCACTTCCTCTAAGGAATAATATAATAAACATAAAAATTTAAAAAATATTACAAATGATTAAATATAATAAGTAGTAATAATCAAAATTATAAAATATAATTCACTACCAAACATAGTTATAAATATATGACATAAAAATCAGATATTTAAAGGGGTTCGTCTTCACTCCATGAATCCTCCAGTTTCTATTTATGAAGAATATACCAAAATGAATCCTTCAATAATTATAGGGACTATACAATTATTTAATGTCTATAAATATACTTGAACTATGGATAAAAACCCAATATCAAATTATATCACCCAACAGAAACATACATCACGAACATACCAGTTTAATTGAAATTATATTCACAATCTTACTTGAGATATATCAATGGAGTCCAAAACATTCAGACACATATAATTTAATTAATTTTATAAAAATTTAATTAATTATTATTCAAGAACTAGTGAATAGAAATAATATTCTTTCTTTGAAACCACTCAAATTAAAATCATATAAACTATTAAAATATTAAAAAAACTGAAAAATACTTATATGAGGTGAGAAAGAATCTCAGGTCACTACATTCCTCACACCATGAAAATTTTAATCCCTAAAAAGATAATAGATCCAACAAAATAAGGTCATATATCATCATAATGTAATAAAAAATTACCCTTTAATATACTCCTTTCACATCAAGTGATTCTAAATCTTCCAAACCTAGAAAATGGAATATAAATTAAGAAACATATATTCTTCCAACCCACTTTTGTTTTCATTTTTCTAATAATTCCATTTCTATATATGAATAATAAAATTAATTTTATTTTAATGAAATTCCTTAACATATGCATAAAATCGCATTTTATTAATCATGTTAAATGATTTTTCACACAGTATGTTTACCATCTACAAGTTGTGAATCCTTAAAATATGAATCAATTCAATGAACTATCTACATCTACATTGAAATGGTTTTCAAAAAAATATATCCTCTAATGAGTGTGTCATGATCCCCACTATTAATTACTAGCCCAAACGTATCTCACAAAAATTCAATCTAGTCATATTAAACCCTATCCTTGGTTGAATCAATGATAACACTATACTATCCTCAAGAAGTATTTAAGTTAATTTATCCCTTCATAATTTTCCATGTTCTTAAATTACTTCCTAAAAAACAAATATATCAATCAAACTCATAATATAAATATAATACAAATATTCGTATTTCACCTTTCTCTTAACCTTCAAAAGGAAAATAAATTTTTACCATTATCCTTGGTAATTTTATCATATACTAACATAGATGGTTTGGTCAGGTCATTGTCTATATTTCATGGAAACTATGAATGAATACATTAGATAATCATAGAAGCATCCTAAAACATCCCTACAACTATTAAAAATGCATCGAGGGCCCATGCCTCCCTAATTGAAGTAAGTTTTGTTAATATCATTTAGATGATGATAATATATCTTTTATAAATTCAAAGATAAAATTTTTCAAACTTGATCAATCAGAATAAAATGTATAGAATTTTGTACCATATTCATATTCTATATATCAATGATTGTATCCAAATTTTCCTAAATAAGAAATTAAAAATAATTATTATTTTCACCCCAACCTTTGGTCATATTTTTCTCACAAATCCTATGATATCACAGAGAATATCATCATCATATTTCACCACTATATAAATATACATACCATATAATGGATATGACTAAATTACCAATTATTCTTATACGAACCTCGAACCATTATGCACTAAAATGGCCTTAGTTGACATCAAATTTTGTTATGCCCCAATACAAATCACAAGGGAATATCCCAATTTTACCTCCTCATATAATTTTACAACTCCCATTAACAAACCCACAAATTTTCATCACTCCCCCTATCGTGGGAACTACACCATTCCCCTACATCAAAGATTTGGAATCCTAAAAAGTTCATGTAAACAATGTTAAAAAGAATAGAAAGTATAAAAACAATGTTATATTAATGATTCAAGATGTACTTTAAAAACCACAATGACTTCCATAAATCATAATAATCATCACCAAATACTCAATCATCAAAATAAATCCTCAAATATCTCAAGGGTATCATAACCATTCCAAAAATATCAAAATTTTAAACTAAATAAATCGTTATTGATAAAAAATAATTTCTAAAACAATCTCCATAATTATGGTACTTATCAATCATTGAACAAACTCATAACTAGATGAAAACATCTTAATAGTTAATCTAAAAAATAATTCATTGTATAGAATCAAGCTTAACATATTCACTACTCCCCAAATGATAGAAATTGATATGCCACACTTTTCTAAACAATGTAATTCCTTGGACCGCACCCTCAGTCATGAAGTAATAAATAGTAATTATATGTTTGTTAGGCTCTCACTAATCATTAAGCTATAGGGGAGGACCCATGCCTCACTAAGAGAATATGCATCGATCAATGGATTTCCTTAACCCACTATTGGAGGACCTACACCCCAGTCATAATGGGAGTACATTACTACATTAATGGACGAATCAAACTACATTCATTTGGAAGCACCTTACTACAATAATAAAGTACCCACACCCTGGTCTCTTGGGAAATACTTAACTATAGAAAACATAAATGGGATATCCACCTTATAAATGATATATTGACCAAGGTAGTTTTTAACCATACCAAATATATGAGGTGGCTCTACCTTAACAATGATAGATCAACACGGGATTACCAAACCCCGCTCCAAAATTGAAAATTCATGGACACCAAAATCTTCACCTTGTAATTTGGGCTATGTTGATAAATTTTTGTAGTTAATGGTCTACTATAATATGAATAAAACATAAACCTAGAAAAAATCACATTTCCATGATTATTTATAATACTCATGTTAACCCAAAATGGATTATACCTTAGCTATAGAGATTTTATTATCATAAAAAAGTATATATTCTCGTCATATATTGGAATCACTAATATTAGGATTCCATATCATCAAATGATAATTTCTTGACCACTATATGATGAATGAACCAAATTAGGTATACTATGTGAGCAATTATCTTAAAATTCAATTTTATTCCTATATTTTCATATTCACTGTACAGGAATGTGTAAGTATCCATATCTTGTATCTACTCTCTTTAGTCTAAAAACTAGAACCAAATACCAAAAAAAAATCCCCTAGATTTTTGAACCATGAAATCAAGAAAATCCTATCTTCATACTCCAAATATTGAATTAAACAAATAATATTTGATACCATTCAAACATAACCTGACCCATCGGTCCCCTAGTTGGGATAACAAAAAGTTTAGGTCTTCCACCTCAATCCATCCTCCTAAAATCTAGGAGATGGTGACTAGTACCAAGAATATATATTGAAATAGGAGGCATTTTGGAAATAAATACATGAAAGGACATATATATCTCTAAATGCTAATAAAATTCCTAAACCACCAACATTGAATAATATGTAAGAACTAAGAGAAAAGAAATTCAGGTATAAAAATAATACCAATCATCTATTACTAATTCATAATCAACATCCCAATGAAGAAAAAATTAACATAAAGAATATAAGGATATGAAAACCATCACTGAATCGGGAAAACATCGCCATAACATTTGGACTACTAACAGAGGCTGTAAAAGCTAGTGCTGGACATATCTACAGATTAACTCTTCTCACTCTTCAATATCCAAGAACACTTAAATACAATATATTTTCTAATAAAAATAATCCTTAGTGGTAACATGTTCCTATAAAATGGTTATTAAATACAAATATCTAGGATGGATCCCAAAATAAAAGAAAAAACTAAACCAAATATAAAACCATTTATTAGAAAGAAAAAGGTAGGAAAATATAAGGTCAATTTATGAATTAACTCCTCAATTTCATCATAACAAATATTAATCATGGAGAGAGACATAAAACCTATAATCAACTCACTTCATCATAATGATAACCCCAGAAATGGAACCCATACAACAAGGTAGTTACTAGACCTCCTTTGTCACCTTGATAATGTTAGGTAATAAAAAAATCAACTATAATATTATGATACAACCCCAAATTGCAACATCAATTATAAGTAAATTGATAAATTAAAACCCAAAATCATAAGTTCCTAAATTTATGATTCCACATAATCTTTACTTGGATAATTTCTTATCCAATAATAAGATAAAAAATTGGAAATTGAAGAGTGTCATTGTTCATGGAACAACTTCATATTCCATCAGAACCCCTTAGAAAACCTCACCTCAAGGTTCTCACATCAAATGTTTGACAATAGTAGAGTAATCACACCTCAATGACGGGATATATATCGATTGAGGGTGTAACAACTCTACAGTTAAGGTTCTCACACCCCATATCATGGTTTGTTATCTACCCCATCATACGTAATTAAAAAATCAATCATTTTTTATATTGAATTGATGAATTATGTCTTTTAAACATATTCCAGGAATTGAGGAATTATTACTTGATCATAAAGGGAGTTTCAAATCGCTAAATATATTAAGAACCCATGCCTCATCGATGATGACCAGACTAAACGTGAACCTAACCCCATGTTCACCACACTCTTCACTTTCTGGCCATTAAATTCTATGAAACAGTGAAAGGAAAACATTGATAATAATCCTACGTAATGGATTACTCTCTGCATTATTCAAAATATATATGGGAATAAAATATGATGGAAAATATTTCACGTTTCATGTATTTAGTAGTTCACCATGATTGGAGTATAAAAATATTCAATATTTTGTCGCTCATCAATCCACTCAAGGATACATGAAATAATATCACCCATGGGATGTATGGCGAGAAAAAATCACATAATGACTAGGTTAATCTAAAAGTCTCTTATAACTTCTCTCTCCCTATGAGTACACCTTGGGATACTTTCCCACTAGCATTCATATCAATGATCATATTCCCAAAAATTGATAATTTGTTTCTTTAAATGAACCCTAATGATTCATTACTAATCATTCATAAATATAGGAAATGGATTCATTTCCTTGAGGTTAACCTAGTACATTCCATTGTCACATATATAATCCAAAGGATTAATATTATAAAAAGCCTTATAAATAATCCTAAATGGGGATGAGGATCCATTTTTTCAATACATATTGAAAAATAAAAGAAATTAACTCTTGATTTTCCTAATTTTTACATGAATGAAAATAATTGTGAAAAATACATGGGAGAGAGTGTTCCAAGAGATGCGGTAGCCCCATTGTGCACCCTGTGGAATGGATTAATGGGGAAAACACACCCTAAACAAGAGTGCATCCTAATCATGGTAGATGGATGATGATGTGTAGCCCCAAACATATCACCACTACCCCAAGTTGGGTCAGGTAAAACTGAAACCACAACTACAATCCACTAATCCAGTCAGTTGAGCAATCTAGAGAGGTTGTTTATGGGGATGTATCACACTAACTAGCCCCAACATGATATGCTTTACCATACCTCATGATCAAGTAAAGTCATCGGGCCAACCAAATATGAAAACCCCACTCAAACCCCAAGGTTATCCTCTTCCCTCACATAAAAATCCTAGTTTTTTCTTCCAATCCTCAAATCCTAAAACATTGTGTCGGGATGGCCCACATGGGTTTTCTAGGGGAACAACTTTGACCATCCACCATCAGACCACCATGTGTTGGACGGATAACTATCTAACAATGGACGATCCAATAGCCATGGATCCCCCTCCCTTAAACTACATCCCAATAGCCTCCCAAAACATTAATCATTATGTCATTGGGCCAATTCCATAGTCATACCAGGAACAGACTACCATCATAGTTAGCCTCATCATTATTTAAATCTCAACTACTCATACCATGGTCCAGGCCAGATTGACATCAAGATCATCATTGTTAAAATTTTGGTTAGTGGTGTTGTATCTTCCCATATATTCTCTATGTGTGTTCTATTTTTAATTATTTTTCATTCAAAAATAGAACCTTAGAGTCAGGTTATACTACCCACAAAAAGTTATATCTTAGGTGATTCCATAATGCGAGAAGAAGGAAGGTATTGGTATATTCTGTTTGACTAGAAAAATAAAGAACTATTTTGCTCATGTCTCCAGGTTAGAATAGGAAGGATTTGTTGACTCGTGACTCTGGGTGTGAAAAAATTAGTTGTAATGGGTTATTGATCCCCTTTTAAAGTCAAGTCACTTATATAGTAAGTTCCATACTATCACATTTAGAGTGTTACTGTTAAATATAGGATCACTTTGATCAAAACTACTATTAATAATATTATGTTCATATTTTTATTTTTCACTAGATAATTATATTATATTTGATACATATTTCAAATTCTATACAAAATTCAAAACACTCGGCTGATTTAATATTTATTCATCCTCATATCTATGAAGAAAAAAAATTTATCAACGAAGTTCCTTAATAAGGAATTGTAAATCTATATTATATAATTATTTTTCTAACTATATCATATACATAATTTTATATATAAAATATCTATTTAAGATGGAAGGATTGAGTTCATATGTTCCATGGATTTTTAAATACTACCTTCCTTTTATGGTAATGATTATGGTTATTGGGATTCCTAAATGGAAGCTTATATAAAATAGTAAAGAATTTATCATTGGAAAACTATGGTAAAACCTTAAACAATTCTTGAGTCTGATCCTGATTCTCTCACTAGTGTTGAATTGATGAAATATTACCTCAACTATAAAATCATGAATATAATTTATTATTCTATAAACTAAAATGTTTTTAATAACTTATAGCATGTAATAATTGTCATAATATGTTGATAATTTTTAAAATCATTCATTACGGTTATGATAAATTGATTAAATTTAAAATTGGTAAGTTAATCATGAATGTTAATATTTGAAGAATAGTGTAAACCAAATATTTTATCATTGTACAGTATATTTTAAAGTAATGAATGATTTGGTTGAATATCTAGATAATACAATTATTTTTTAATGATTTCTTTGTTCTTTACATAATAACTAGCATAAAAATGGTGACTATTTATGAAAGTATGGACTCTAAATAATATGATCTTGATAATATTTTTCGATCATAATTACAATATAAATTATAACTTAATAATATTTATAATTAAGATAAAACTGAGAAAAAAATTAATTTCATTTAAATATGTGTATATTATTTATCGATTAATAGACTCTAAGTTATAGGGGATAATAGTGATAAAATGGCTCAATTTTCAATGAACTGAACAAAATAATAAAAATATATTCAACAAGTAATAGAATTTATTATTCAAGATATTATCATATAAAAAAAGGTAATTTTATTTTTAATAATTTTTTGGAGCAATCTATTATGAATGTTGGAGAAAATGTAAGATTATGATAGAATTATAAAAAATTAAGAAATACAAAAATGAAAAAAAAGGACAAGAGATCCCTTTCATGTGGTTGGAGGTATATCAAGGAATCATATTCATGTGAATAATGTGGTAATAAAAAGTAATTGTAAAATCTATGCTTACTAAAAATTTTCAAATTACGTTAGTGATTATAAAAAATAGTCTACTAAATTGGATTCTAAAAAGCCTTTGATTGATAAATTATATAATGAAATTTAATTCTTACAAAATTACGTTTTTCAAATATCATATCTAATTATATAACTCTAGAAAAAACATACAAAATTATTGAGGAAAAAATATTACATTTATAAAAATTAAATCTGATGAATATAGATTTTTTCACAAAAGTTAAATTGTATTAAAATTTGGAGATTATTTAAAATGGAAATATCCTATGTAAGAATTATATTACTAAAAACAATTAATTTAATTAAATAAAATTAATTTTTGTCTTAGATGAAGGTGAAAAACTCTAAAATGAAGTTGAAATTTTAAAAATGAATCTATCCCATTTTCGAGGTCATAGAAATATTTGATAAAATAATCTCCATGAACGAAATGCATAAAAAAAATTTGGACTTGGATTTGATAGTAAATTACCCAAGATATTTAATATTTTTTTTAATGTTAAAAATAATGTGTTTTGGATTTTAAAAGTTTTGGATGTTGAATAAAATCTTACTATAAAAGTGAGTGTTTATTATGACTACCATAATATCTCGTTCATACTAGTGTTTTTATTTCAAAATCCTTATCCTTAGTATTTCCCTAAAATAATTGTTTAAAATCCTATTGTGTTTGAAACAGATTTCATTGTAACCCAATTGGACATAAATTTTCATGGGTACCAAAAATGTATTAAATCTAACATTATATGAAATATTAGTTTAGAATATCTATAAGGAGACTTGTAATATGAATATTGGATGTTCCAAAAACATAATGGGAGATGCATTTAACATTTTATCATTCAATAATTGTGAAGAAGGTAATACGAATTTTTGTGACAAATCCCACGGAAAATTAAAAGGTTTTAGAGTGGTTGGTATTTTTTAATCTATTATAATTTCTAAAGTATTATATGCAGATGATTAAAAACAAAATTTGATTAATATTTCAAAATTATGTGAGGTTATAATTTTAAAAATATTTCAAAATGAAAATAATGTTTTCTTAAAAGATTAACTAATTTTATATTATTCTAATATAAAAATAAAATATATATTCTATAAATAATGTTGAATTATCCCACAAAAATTTTAGGTATTAAAATTTTATATGGTTAGAAAACATTCTCTATCATATAAGTCTTTTCCATGCCAATTTTAGATAGTAGAACAAGTTGTAGATGCATCAACATGTTCTATGGATACTTGAGTCAAATATAGAAGAAAACTATGTTTTAAATATTGAAAAAAATGTAAATAATATAGAAAGTCTTTTAGTTATATAAAGGAATTTCAAACTATAATAAATTTACAATTTCTTCATATAGAATTATTTAGACCTATACAAACTACTAGTATTGGTGGTAAAAGGTATGTTTTTATAAAAATGGATTACATTTATAGTTTTATATGGATTTATTTTATTTCTCACAAATATAAAACATTATATGAGTTTATTTATTCTAAGCTAGTTCAAAATGAAAATGTATATCTAATTTTATCAATTATTAATGACAGAGGTAGTGAGTTTTTTTCTCTATAATTATAAAATTTATGTGAATAAAATGGATTTTTTTCATATATTTTTAGATTAAGATACTATAAAAAATGCTACAATAGAATGGAAAAATAATATTTTATAAAACTGGTCAGAACCATGAAAAAATAATTTAAAATGCCTAAATTGTTTTAGATATAAATTATGAGTTCAACAAGTTACATTTCAAAAAAAATTCTGTTTTAATTATTTTAAAGAAAATACCTTATGAGCTTCAAAAATGAAGAAAAACTAATGTTGGATATTTTTGACGATTTAAATCTAAAATTTTCTTGATTAATAAAAAAGATTCATTAGATAAATTCCATGTTGAATATAATTAAGGGATATTTTTGTATTATTTAAATTATATTAATTATAATAGGGTTTTTGATAAATGATTTATGGTTGTAGGAGAGTCTATTAATGTTAAGTTTGAATAAAATACTAAAACAAAAAAATGATATTTTGGATCATATTTTAGAATATTTTAGGAACTTTACATGATTCGGGGAAGTATAAAAATCATGTAATATCATATAAAGAACATAGAGATCACCTCATAGATAGAATAATTAAAAATTTAAACATTTGAATATAAATAATAAATTTATCAAGAAATTTTTATGCTTGCATTTCTATTATTTATAATTTTCATCCAAAATATATTTAAGAATATTTCACTACTTAAAATTGGATATTATTTATTAAAGATAAAATAAACTAGTTTTCTAGAAATTAAATTTAAATTTAATTAAACCAACTAATGATTTAGAAGATATTAAAACTAAATGGATTTTCTGAAGAAGAAAAAACATAATGGATTTGGAAAAATTGTCATAAAAGAGGATAGATTAATAGGTCAAGGTTATTTTTAAAAAGTATGATTAAATTTTTCTGATTTTATTACAACAGTTTCTATATTATAATCTAGTTTTATCATGGAAATTATATCTCTTGTAATGGATTTAAATTTTTTGAAATGGATTTAGACAATTATTTTTGTAATGGTTTAATTACTATAGAAGTATATATCAAACATACCATAGTTATTAGAATTAAAATAAACCTAATAATGTCTTATAACTTAATTATTTTCTTTATAAATGTATATAATATCCTAAAACATGATATGTATTATTAAAACAATTTATTTTTAGAAATTTTTTTTTAAAAGGTAAATATGATCCTATTATATTTATTAATAAGAATTCAAAATATATTTATATTATGAAAATTTATATTTATGGTATTATTTTTGGATCATTTATTGAAATACTTGGTAACGAGTGTTCAAAATTAATGGCAAGTGAATTTTATATTTTGTTATGGGATAATTAAAATTATTTATTTCACTTCAATTTTTTCAAAGAGATGATAGAATTTATATAAATAAATATAAGTATTCTAAATAGTTATTCAAAATATTTTCTATTGACTAAAGAAAAATCACAAATAAACCTAAGAGTATTTCATGTAAATTAGAGGTTGATAAATCTAGATAATAAATTAATAATAATGTTTATATATGTATAAAAGAGTTTTAAAACAAATTCAAGGATTTCATAATGTTTTCTTATTGTACCTAGGAATATGTTTTTGAATTAAAAAGATATTCTAATTCTTATATTAGTGGATGTAAAATAGATAGAAAAATTACTAGTGGAATATGTCACTTTCTAGGTAAAATTTAGAGTTTAAAGAATTAAATTTCTATTCTTTTATATATTTTTAAAGATAATCATGACACAACCCCCTCCCCCCAAATATACCCCTTTTGGTTCAATAATGATAGATGGGAGATAATGACCCCTAAATCCTACCCCCAACAGTCTATTGGTTGGTGACAAGCACTAAGGTTTTATCATACATACAAATGGGAGACATTACCTTTAAGATCATGATGAAAGAGAGACAAGAAAAATCCACCAAACAAATACTACACATTTTAAAAGAAAAAATAACCCAATGAAAACATGTAATGTTTTCTAACCAAACAAATTTAAATGAAATACATGTACCAAAATAAACTTTTCATCAGTGGCCTCGATGGCCAAACTGCACCTAAACAACACCTTGAGCTAGTAATATCTAATATGATTACCAAAAAAACCCATGTAGTGCTGTAAATTGTTATATATATACTTAGGGAGAGAATAACATGTATAATCATTATGATCCTTTACAAAATCCTCTCATGAAAAAGAAAAATAAATCATGATAAATCCTAGTGAATAAACAAGTGATGTTAACTCATCACCTAATAAAGTATGCCATGTTCCTAGCTTCAGCATGTCTCTCTCACCAAACATAACATACTATAAAAATATAATATCAAACATATATAAAAATAATGTACCCATCTACCACTTACCCTTTGGTTTGATGCTCTACCACAACATTGCACATCCTGAGCCATATCACACCAAGCACGAAATCCTACCAAAAAAACATGGGTAATTGTACCATACCATACACCCAATGTTTGAAATTGTCTCATTATCAACCTCCACATCTCTAGATAGTAACTAAGTAGTTTCTTAGATCCACAGTATCCCATATTCCAAATATTATACCCCATTCCATCACATCCCACACACAATATACCTATAATAATCATTATGACAATATATCTTGAAAAAACTGTGTGTGAAATAAACATATCCATTACATCCCTCTATATAAATATTTTGGAAAGTAACCACTGTGAATACTATCACATAACACTTATCGAAAATAATAGTGGGTAAAGAGGAGGTATTCATCCATTTATTCCTTTGCAACCTAGATAACGGGGGAAACACCCTCCCAAATTTCATTGGGTGTCAGACGACCTACCTATGTGGGTGAGGTATCCTATGAAAACATATATCATAATAATATCTTGCTAAAACCCACATTATGGGAATCTACCTAATCTTAAACTCAACTACCGTCATTATATTTCAAACACCTAGATTCCACCACTTTGGATTACACATCCTATAAGCACATAAAATAAAGAATAATTTAATTAATTAATTATATATGTTAAAAATTAAACATTTCTTTTACATGATCATTAACTAATTACCATGACATTCAAGTGTAAACCAACCAATCCCCATGACTTCCATGGATAAACCAGCATCTTGTAGGTATTCTCAAGAATTATAATCATCCAACATTACATAAATCCACCAACCCCATGGTTATAACATTTATTAGTCCTTATTATTCCATAATTCCAAGTTCTATAGAGCTCATCCTAAACTACTATAAAAGAGATGCATAAACCAAGCATAAATTGCTGCATTAAGTTGTGGAGAATTGATTAAAGATCAGAAAATTATCCATATGGACATTAAATATGATTCATTATCATGTAAGTATTTTAAAATTTATGATATGAATAATAGGAAATCTCGGCATTAACCCACTCCACCAGTCTAGATTCCATCCCCGAGACCACCATACATATCACCATCCATCCCACCACCATAGGCACCAACGAGTTCCACAAACATGGGAATACTCACCCATTATCACCAAAACATTAACCATCCTATTCTCACATCACATTACATATAAAGGATCCTCATACGAATAAATCACATAATTAGTAAAGAAATATGAAATAGTCAGCAGGGCATCGAGGAACTAAAAATAAGGTAATAGTTCATTCACATGAAAATGGGATATCTAGGCCCCAATAAATTATCTTTATCAAAAAACAATTCATTTACCTCTTGAATTAACTTATTATTTTATAATATTTTATAACCACAAGTAACTTAAGGCATGTACTATCAACATATTTGAATTACTAAAACATGCTTTAACTATAAATTCCAATTTCATCAAACTATATGGAAGAATGAATTTTTTTAAACATGCCTCATTGATATTAGACAAAAAAAATTAAAATATTTACATTATTAAAACTAATTCCAATAACAAAAAACATTCTAACCCATGTCATAAATATATATTACACACTATATAGAAAATTAAGAAGAAAACTATTAAAATAGTTGAAACACCTATGATCACTACAAGAAAAACAAAATCTTTTATTTATTTATAGATTTATCTTCATTAATGATAACGACACCATTACTCAATGTGTTGAAGCATTATAACTCTATGATTTCAAAAAAAACATGGAGAAACAATGAATCCTCTACCACTATTTATAATTTCAACATTCTATGCATAAGAACAAATGACTAAAGATCAACTACCATCAGAATTTACACCACCAAGTATATGGAGGAACCTCTTGAACATAAAATATTCAAGCCATAAAAAAACCAATCTCATATATAATCTCCAAAATGGAGGGATTTGGACATGAAAAAAATACAAACAAAAGGATCAACAGAAAGGTGAAATAAGAGGTAATATTGAACATTGAACTAATGGTGCTTGATTCTCCATGATAAAAGTATTGAAAGCCACCAGGATTAAATAATAGGGCACAAAGAGGGTAGAACTAACACTTACCCAATGATAATTTCCATAAATGGATCCTCAATGTGGGAGATCATCCAACCACACCATAGGCTCTTCTGGTTCATTTTTAATTCCAAAGAACACTAAGGGTAGGGGAATAGATCTATTAATAAGGGGAAATAAATTATTAAAAAATGTTTTCCCCTCTAAATTGGTAAAGAAACATGAAGAAAAATGGTATCCTAGAACATTTAAAAACCAGCCTAGTTTCCAATACAACTTCTATTAGAACCAAGGCTTTTCATTTCTAGGAATAGAGTCTAGTTTTTTTATCAATCCACACTGTGATGATTGGGGATTTTGTATGACAAGTAATCTTAAGGTTCAACAGGACTATAGTGTTCAAGGTGGAGTTATTTCCCAATTTTTGATAAAATATTTGGTCAAAAAAATAGAGAATTGAGGATAGTTTTTTTTGGAAAATGAAGTTACCCACATGTTTTAAGGTGAATATGAATAATTCTTGAAAGTTATGTTTCTAGATTATCTAATTAAAATATGAAAAATGAATGAACCATTTGAAATATTTTTTTTAATGTGAAAAAAGGTTTTCATGATTGGATGTTTTCGTGCAAAGAATGAATGAAATAATATTACATGATAAATATGATATAAAAATGGAGTTACAAGCAAGTAGATTTTTGATATCAACTCATATAAATTTATAAAAGGCATAATATGAATGAGAATGATAAAATTGCACAAAAGTATCTTACGTGCAAAATATTATGTCAACATCTGGATTTTGTGCGTGGGGGAAGTCATGAAAGGTTCTTGGATGTAGGTTAATCCATGTCTATAAATATTCAGAAACCCCTTATATTCAAAATAGTTCTTTCCAATGAATATTTGGTATTATTTTTCTATGAAAGAGTTTCACATAGAAGAGTTATGCACTGAAAATCATGTGCACAAAGTGTTACTTGAGTCTATAAATAATAATTGAAATGCATGTTCTAGTTGTGAAAAATATCA
Source organism: Viscum album (assembly GCA_963277665.1). Classification (NCBI taxonomy): domain Eukaryota; kingdom Viridiplantae; phylum Streptophyta; class Magnoliopsida; order Santalales; family Viscaceae; genus Viscum; species Viscum album. The sequence continues at coordinate 1,083,666,312 of OY728159.1, forward strand.
TGGTTGTGATAAATACATTTTTTTGTTAAAATACCATAAGTTTTTTGATAAGAACATTAATATCACAAAAGACATATTGTAAGACAATCCCAAAATTTTCATTCAAGAATAGGGTTTGCATGCAAGTACATGAGTGTGATACTGGATAATTTTTATTTTTATTTTTGATTAGTGCTTCCATGTGAATCAATTAAAGACTATGGTATAAGAAGAGTTTCATTCAAGTTAGGTAAAAAGACATAAATTATAATCTATTGAAGAGAACTTCAAGTCATTAAAAGGGAGTAAAACTTCACCGAATGGAGTGAGATAGGGGGATTCAGTGGAAGTGTTCTGATCGAGGAAGTGTGATATTCCTAAAATATTGTAAAGGAAGTCGGTATAGAACATAGTTACTATGTCTGATATTTTTTTTCCTTAACTAGTTAATATTAATTGATCATATTATGAACAACATACTTTCAGAGTATGCTCCTTGGACTATCCCTTTGTGGTGAACCAAGTAACATTGTTGTATTTTCTATTTGATTATGATTGATTGTTTTTATAAACCTCTCCATAAAATTATTTTAACAAGATCCTAATACTGTGGTAACAATATCCATTTCTTTATAATAACAAGATGACACCTTTATTCATCCCTACCCTCTCAGGGTGTTCTGGGGTCCTACAAGTGGTGTTAGAGTCTATGGGTTGCTGGAGTTAAATTTGTCCTCTATTGTATTCATGGAATATTTAGTAAATTTCATAGAATTACACATATTTTGTGGAAAAAAAATATTTGTATGAACATGATCATATCTCACCTGAGATCCCTTAGAATGGAATTTATTTTTTCCACTACACATGTGATTCATGTGACGAATGGAACATGACTATTTATGACTAAAACATATAAGAAAATGATTTATGTAGATTCCAAAGCATATAATTCCCTTACTGCATCAATATTTGATCAAATATATCTAAAGGTGACGAATTTAACTTCATCCAAGTCTATTTTAGAAAAACTGTAGAATATATATGAAGGGGACTACAAAGTGAAGGAGGTGGAACTCCATGTTTTTCCCAATAGGATTGATGATATGAAAATACCTCCTAATTAAAATAAAGAAAACTTTTAATCAAATGAAATAATTTGTTGAATAAATTCATGTAATTGGTGTTGAAATAAGAAATATTGGAATTGTGAAGAAAATATTGATAAGGATTCCACCGTTGTATTGTAACATCTTTGTTTCGGGTTCCACCCAAAGGTGGCCCATACTTGGTCGGTCATATGACCTCAAGCGCATTTCACAAAACTCCATAAACTACAGACCAGAAACGAGGTCCAAGGTTTGATAATGAGGAAACTATTCCTTTAATGGAAGAGTATATGTGGCGGAATAACAAATAGTAAAATAGTACTAGAATAAGTAATACTATACAATAGAAGTAAACAATGGAAGGATAATAGAAAATAAGAAACTGGAGAATATATACAAATGACTCATGTCATGTGTGTCTATGAAATCATCCAAAAAAGTCACAATGCTAGAAATAAAATACTAAAACCAATGTATAGAAAAGTAGTAAACTCCAACAGTATCACATGCCTCATTTTGGTACCATGCTCTCTAACTCCAACGGCAATCAAGTACCTGATAAAGAAAGGAACTTTCCGTAATCTATAACTGCAACCATAAAATCTGTTTGGGCCCAAAATCATGACCCAAACAGGGTGTGATATGAATCCCAGTAGAAAACCACAAAAAGATCTGTGCCTAACTATCATGAATATATATATATATAAGGAAATATAAAAAATAAAGCAATAATCTAGGAATTACTCAAAAGTAAACAATCCTACAATTTCCAATTAAATTCATTTAAATTTATTAATTATTCAATTGATTTAATAATGAAACCTCAAGATCTAGCCTAATCATTGTATCCACTTGTATAACAAAAACAATCAAATGTCTCAAAAGACTATTTAAACAATCATGTAAGACTGATTCCAAGCTTGTGATTTCTCTTGGCAGACTCGTCAAAATCAATCAATCAGTTATAAGAAGCCCTTTAGGAATGTTCTTAGAGTCTAACCCCTCTGGTTTAACATATCATCAATTTAATAAATAATGACCCATCGAAAAATCTCACACAGTCTAACCCCTTTTGTCCCACATACCCCTAATCATTTACACATAACCACCTGGGTTTCTCTCATGGTCAATACCTCTTGGTATTCTTAGCAATAATAAATTATAATGACCACATGTAAGCTCTCACATTCAATTCCCTAATGTCCAACATTAATTTAATGACGACCCTATGGTTAGCTCTCACGGTCTAACCCATCTAGTCTATGACCACCTGGAAGCTCTCATAGTCAATACCTCTGGGTCAACATAACAAAAAATTATACATAAATGACCCCACATGTAACGTCCCATCCCAGCTCACCAATAAGATGGTGGTCTGACCATTTTCCACATGACCTCAAGTGCAACTCATCGTATTCTAGAGGCTTACAACTAGAAACAAGGGTGTAATGATAATCAATGTGGGCAGTATACCTTCTAATCAGAGTTGCACAGTGGTATAACAGAGTAAATAACAATCAATAGTGGATGTAGAAATACATAAATGACAATGAAGTAGAGGAAACATTTCATATGGCTGAACAAAAGTGGCCAACACCAGTTTATACAATAGATGAATGAATGACATGATATTAGTACATTATAAAACGAAATAAACAGTGTAACATTCTTTTCAATACAGTGCAACATAAGGAATAGACAGCAAAGATCCATGGGTAATCTTCTTGAGAATCCCGAGCTCCAACTCGGTCCTTTGCTCCAAATCCAGGTACAACAAATACAACAACAACAAGGTCCACAACCCTACAAACAAGAAAGGTCTAATCAGGTACCCAAGTGAAATGGCAGCCCGAGTAAGGTATGAGATATAAATATTAGTAGGTCAGCTCCACTGGTGTGTAACCCAAATCCAGACAGTATAAAATAAATTAAACAAGGTGAAAGCATACATAAATAAAGTAATCAATATAATATAATTAAACACCAAAGTACTGGATTAAGTCTTGGACTGTTGTTTGAACATGTAACTAGTTCACTAACTGAGTTTTAATATTTTATTTATAACTCACATGTGATTAAGTCGCCTACTGAGTCCAAGGAGTTTTCTCTAAGGTAGAATGGGGCTTAGCAATGACTGAGCCCGATGAGCTTTAACCATGGAACCTACTTGTCAATGACGTATTCAAGGAGTGTATCCATGGAATCCTGTAATAGTATAAGTAGTGAAGGTTCCAAGACGTAACAAGACATCCTAGAAAAGATATCCAGTGAGGGAGTTCTAGGGTAAAAACCAATGTAATGTAAACTCAAGGAAAGATAACTCAATAGTATCTGAGTCTAGCTAAGGGGTTAGAGTGTAATCCAAGGCATTCCACAATAAGTCACCTACCAAGTCCTATGTGATCGACCCAGGTAAAATGGGGCTAAGCAATGATTGGGCTCAATGGGATTTAACCATGGAACCTACAAGTCAATACTGGATCCAAGGATTGTATTTGAGGTACCCTATAAAAAGAATGGATCCAACGGTTTTATACCTAGCATCCAAGGAATAGACAAGAATCGAAGTCTAGGTGGGTATCAATGAGGTTCCCAAGACCCATTGTAGAGACCCAAATCTTGGCGTACATGAACATTACATTACTTTTGTGGAATACTTAATACATAACAAAAACAGACACACAAGGACCGTAATAGATTAGTGTCTTTGGAAACTCGGAAAAAATTATCTTCTAATCGTGGTGAATGATCTTCAACATCTCCCGTAAAGATCTTCCCCTTTTGTTTCCTTGCCTAAAACCATTCTTTAAATCCTGGGGAAAATAAAACATAAAAATGGGGAGCTCAAATTCTCAGTAAGGGTAAACTTAGAGAACATAACACAATCCATAAACATTTGAATGTAAAAGCTTGAACATAAAATCTAAACATCAAAATCTTGAGAAAAGACATAAATCATAGAATTACGTAAGGCATATATCATAATGGAACATCAATCATGATAAAATATAATGGGAATAAAACATGTGATTGTGGAAACCATTAAGCACATGATATGAATTCCATAATAGCCAAGGCATCGATGCCAAGACCATCTTAGTGGGAAAAGTCCCTTTCTGAATCGAGTTCACTCCTCGTTCCGGTCCTATATTACTGAATCAGATAAAATTATCGTTCCAGCCATGTCTATCTCATGAGATATAAATCTTTACCCAATGCATTGGAGGGAGATATAGGTCCAACCCATCTCATAATAGAACCATTCTTATGTGTGCCACAAAATCATAAATCATACATCATAGCATAACCCATGTAATAAAAATGGGATTCTTAATTATCATGCCATCATAACACTATCCATATAAGATAAAAGGACATCATAAAAATTATTCCATCATAACATAATCAAAACAATGTAAAAATAGGGATATAAACAGAACCCTATATTATCTTAGATGGAAAATAATTCTGATAAAACACTTGAACTCCATTCTTGAAGAAAATATCCATTCTACTTCAAAAACATTTATCCTTTATTAACATGTCATACAATTTTTAACTAAAATAAGTTGATTAAAAAGAAACTTGAAAATTTTGTAAAAGAAGATTCCTTGAAATAATGTTCTAAAAATCCATTCATGCCATATAAGTTAAAAATAAAATTCTTCTCATACTTTTGTCGGATAAGTCAAAAAGTACCTTGTACGAAAAACGACAAAAGATTCATTTCATATCTTTTACTAAAAACTCACCGAAGGGTAAAATTGGATTTAAAAAATTTTAGGAGGATATAAATAATATTACGTATTTAGGAAACATGGATTTGGATGATAAATATTCCCCAGTAAACTCTAAAGTATAAACAATCTCAGATAAAAATTGAAATTGCGAGATTTTTCGTTACCTTAGGTCTGATTTGCTTCGTAAGTGTCCGAACCTCCTGTATAATGATTTAAATAATGTAATTGACTTATTACATAATCATACTCATTTTTATGATATCATATATGGTCATATTCTTAGCTTCTTATTAGTATTATTTCATTTATACTTGTTATTCGGGTGTTTATTATTTTTTATTCTTATGTGTGTTTTGTCAAATAAATTCTTATTCTTATTTCTAGGTTATAGATACCTCATTTCCAGAATGGTATTAGTGTAATATATATCATATTTATTCACTCAATTCATTTATGTAATCATTATGTAATGAAAATCATGTAGAACGAGTCGCATCACATCGTGGAGATGGTATTCCGTACGTACGCATGAGTGATGATATCGTTCCCATGATCGTGGAATTGTATTGGAGTGTATGTATAATATTTCAGAATCAATTTCACTTTACAATAATCATATATAGTTATTATTTACACCATTATACCCATCCAAGTAAGGTGGTGGTGGAAAATAGATTACACCACGGCATGGAGACAGTATTCCGTACGTACTCACGCGCGGTGATTTCGTTTTCCGTAGGATGGATAGATGGTGAAATAGGGTTGTTTCATACTTATAATAACATATCCGTATATGAGTGATACTTATGTTATTACTTTATAATGAAACAACTAAAGAGGAAGAAGTGGAAGAAGAAATAAAGTTGAAATAATCGGTAACGGACATTACCTCTTCTTTGAAACGCCTCTTTGAGACCTCCTCTTAGGGCATTAAAATTTGTATTTTAAGAAGACTAGGACCTCTAGGATGTTTCTAGGGAAGTGTAGAATATAATTTGGCAAGTTTTGGACGAGATTTAAGGCTCAAAGTGGTGTGAGGAAGAGAGGGAGGAGGTTCCCTTTTATAAAGGAGGAGAGGGGAACCTTTGGAAAAACTAAAAATATTATTTTCTTATAAAGTCATATTCGGTTTTTAATAGGTCCAAATTGATTTATTTTTAAGCTAAGTTGGGTATGGGTCGAAAGCCTCTCATCCAATATAATTTAGAAAAGGTTAGGTTTCTATTTTAACCTTATCATTTAGATTTAACTTTAAGTTAAATAATTTTACTTTTACCGTGTCTTCTTCTTTTTTTACACTATAAGGTTAATAAACTTACTATAACAATTCAAAAGAACCCCAAGTTGTTTATTATTAATATATATAACTTTATATAAGTCATTTGGTTGAACCTTATATTTTTAAGAATAAAATTACAAATTAATAATATAATATATTTTTTAAAAACTATTTTATATCAATTTTGACAATATTTGGTAATTGATTTTTTTGAAAATCATAACAAAATGATTAGTTCTAAAAACGTTAATTAAATCAATACTAACATGTTATATTAACCTATAAAATTAGTGTAATTCAGAAAAAGTCTCAAATTACATTTATTTGGGTATTTATAACATCAAATATGTCAATATTTCATTAATAAGATAATTACTACATCATCATTGTGTCATAAATAAATTAAATTATTTAATGTCTAAAAATTATAAATAAAATTAAATTATGTAGGAAATATTTTTATATTTATAATTAATATTTATAGTCTAATTTATCTTATGTATATCCCTATATTTAAAATTATTTACTTATTAAACATTGATTTTAACTATTTTAACCCTTCTTTAAATAAATTAATATTAAATGTCCTAATCTAATCCAAGTGGGCCTAAATGGTCATATTTTATTCCTAAGGTTGTTTTTCGTCGAATTACACTTATCCAATAGAATTAGTACATGTGTTAGGATAATAATAATATCATTTCTACCCTAAATTACCCTATTTACTTTTAACCGTGGTAAAAAAAAGTAACAAGTAACTATTCACTAAAAATTATTTTCATCTCATTGAACCACATTTTACATACTGAAATAAACCGTGTTTCTCGAATTTTTGAAATTCCATTCACAAAAGCGGTAAAATTAAGTTTTATGTAAATTTGTAAATTCTCCTAGGAGGTGGGTAAAAGACGGTCAAAAGTTCAATAAAATTTTTATATATCTAGAATTATTATAAAATGACTCCAATGAATTACATTGAACTTATATAGGTATTATGTATTAATTTTGACCGAAAATAAATTTAAACAAAATAAATAATTATTTAAATAAAAAGTCTGTTTTAAATAGTAACCTAGTGTTTTCACTATTCATCAAAAATTGAAAATTTTCAGAAAAATACCAAAATTTCACCCCAGGATAATTTTGATATCCCAAATCCAAAAATGAAGTCCATTTTGAAAAATAAAATTTTTAAATTTTTAAAAAGTCGTTATTACTATTCATAACGGATATTTTTAATAATATTTTAATAGCATATCGTTGTTTAGTGAAACTCTGTATTGCGTACAACGCAAGCTATCGAGGAAGGCCACGATTACATGTAAAGCAAGCCAAGCTAGTGTTGGGTGTAGTGAAAGATTCTTTTGATGATGTATAAAAACAAAATATTTCTCATAAAAATCTTGGGTGTTATATCCATGGTATTCTCCTCTCAGAATCTAATGTGAGATCGAGTCAGCCGCTTCCTATTTGATAAAGGAGTCATGTAATGATTCATCTCATTCAAGTCTTTCATTCCATTAGTGTGGATTGGTCAAGTAGAGTTGAAACTATTATTTTTTGGTTCAATCCTTAACTTCCATTTGTGTGGAAAAGTCAAGTAGTGTTACAACCATTTATTGATTGGTTCAAGCCTTTCCTTCCAATATTTTGGAAAGTTAAATTAGCATTGAAACAATTTAGTAAAAACCATTAAGGACTTTTCAAAGGGCAAGATCCACACTGCTACCTTCTCTTAGCATGGTAAGGGTTTCCATGGACATGGAACCAATCCTTGTCTCATGATCCTGGGTCCATCCATGGAATTCATACATGGAAATCCTTGTATCACCCAAGGTATGAGCATGAAAACCCATTAAGTCCATCATGGCATTCCTACTTGGAAACCCACATGTCACCCAAGGATTTAATAGTATTCAAAACATTTGAAAACAATTTGGTCAGTTGTTTTGAGGGTTAATCATTAAGCATTGACCATTCAATTGACTCAACTCATTCCCTTTACCAAAACAAGTTAATTGAATTTAAAGGACTCCAAGTATCAATACAAAGGGTAATTACCTACATGATAAATTCCAATCCAAGACTGGACAAAACACTTAGACAGTTCTTCGACCCTTTATTCATTTTAAAAAGGGAAACTTAGTGTTTCTAATTTCATTAAGGCTATGTCCTATTCATTTCATATTTCAACATAACATCAAGGCATAAGAATTATAAATAAAAAAATTCAAGAAAGAAAGGTTTAACCACTAATTTTTAGCTTGAATGCAGTATACCTCTGTTTGGAAGGGTTTTCTTATAAAAACATGATATTGTTAATCAACAAATCATTTAATACATTGAGCATTGAATTCAGGAACATGATAAAATTTTCATTTCACAAGAATTGGACATAATACATCATTAAATTAATTTATTTATATAAAATGTGTAGTAAGAAACTCAATTAATGTATTTATATAGATTGAGGACTTGGAAAGGAACCATAACTCCAGGTGGAACCAAGCTGTCCACATGGCTCTTGGAGATTTATAACTAAAAGTAGATGCTCCTCTTCCACTAAGCATATATACATCCACATACATGGGTGGATACATAAATATCATAATTCAGATGGTAAAATAAAGGAGAAGGTATAAACCTTAACACGAAATGTTTTTGACAAACAAAAAACACCTGAACCGCCTCGCTTCCCGTGGTGGTTTCCGAAACTTGAACCCTAAGGCCATGTGAGACCATTTGCACCAACCCAGGACAAGAGAATTACGAAAATCAGATCACCACCAAAGCACTAGCTTTCATCTGAAACATTTTGGTTAAAGAAGAATCCAAAATCAGCCAATAAAAGTAAGGAAACAATGGAAAAAGATTGTATCTTGATGATTTGAGAAAGAATCATGATGAAATCGGATGGAAACTGCAGTTGAAGGATGAGCCGGGAGAGGGTCTAAGTGCGAGGTGAAGGGGATCACCCCCTTGTGCATCACGATTTGAGGGAGAGAGGGAAGTGTTTAGGTTTTATCTGTTTTAATTTAATTTAATTAAATTAAAATAACTCAAATTTTAAATACTAGCATCATGCATGGTAAAAGCCGCACGGTTTTCCAAACCATGCACAAACCATATGGAGTCTTTTTCCACTAATATGCACCTTACATAGGATAGACGTATAGTATAAGAAACCTTGAATAGGTTGTGGGCAAGCCACTATCCCATTTAATATAAGGCTGCATAGTTACCTATAGTGGTTCTCATGGTTTAGTAGGTCGTGCAAAAACCGTGCGCCCTTTGATGTCTTTAAAAACTTGAAGTTTCTCGAGTCCAGAACCCCAAAACTTCTTGAGCCACTTGTGAGGCTTCATGTTCCTTCTCCCATGCATAAAAAAATCACTTAAGAGTGATCCAACTCTCTAAATTAATTTCTGAAACTTGGTTTTAAATCTTACTCGACCAGCAAATGAAAAAGTTCAAAACCCTTCGTACTTTTGTTTGGTTAAAAAACACATGATTTTACATTCTAGACACCTTAAAAACTTCTCATACCCAAGAAGCCTTTGGGAACAACTTAAACACAACCCAACCTACAAGTTTCATGATGTTTCATTCAAACTGTTTCATTGCATTACCAACGCCCAATAAACCTTAGGAGTTTCCAACGCACTCTGCACTTCAGCCTTTACTACCCGAGCCAACTCTCAAAGTTCAACTTTAACACAGAAATGAAGCTTACATTGGAGCGTTTTGATAGATAAATGATCAGGTCAAAGGCTCAATAAACACTTTACTGATGGTACTTACCACCATAAGTCTTAACTTAAGAAGGGTGAAATTCCAAGCCTAGGTACCTCCACCATTGGAATTTTTGTACAAGTCAAAACTATAAGTGTTCTTACGACAGCCCTAGCATGATTTCGTTAGAAAGAAATGGTCAAATTCTGATTGACCTAACAGAATTGGCCGACCAGGATTTCTTAGAAGACTCTTCCAACCTTAAGACCACACATTCCTTCACCTAGCAACGTGCTTTAAAACAGTCCCTTACAACAGTAAACATTGAAAAAAAGTAAGATATGATGAGTTGATCCAGATGTCCGGTGTATCTCATAGAAGTCGGACTTAGGCATCCAGAGAAATTCAAAAGAAATGATTGTAGCCCAAGAGTCCAGACAAAGAATTCCTACAAGAGAACCCAAGAATATTGTAGGACTTACCAAGCCTTGTAGAGAACCACGCTTAGTATTCAACACAAAAAAGGAATATCCAACAAGCACAAGAGCTTTTAAGATTTAGCACTATGTAATACTGACTCTCTCTTAGTGCATCGAGGATGTTGTCAAGATAGGGAACATTATTTTCTCTTAATAAGAGTAGACTAAAAATATTTAAAATGGGTTTTCCAATAAAACACACCTAGAAACTGGAAGGTAAAATATTCTACCAAAACAATTTTGTGCTGCCGAGAATACACCGACATAAACAACACTAGAAGTCCATAAAGGGATTCAAGCAACCGGACTAATTCCCAATGGTCTATTTAGGTTATTTTACTTCTATATGGAAGTACCCATTTTTATGGTTTATCACAACACTACCCACCTCATTAGTGTCCAAGTCGAAAAGGAAGGAAAACTAACCACTCATACGCGCGATAGATTATAACAGCAAGACTGGAATGTCAAAACACACGAGTCTTTCAAAAACCTTCCCAATTATTAGAATGAAACTGGTTCATTAATGCTCAAGTCACTCTACTTGAAGATGACCTGAGACCATACTCAAAGGTATAAGAAGATTTATTATGGAGTCATATTGCCGCATACGACCATTTTCCTAGATGACGCCATAACTAGTCGTCCATTACTAAGAAGAATAAAGGGTCAAACAACCAACGAAGTAGCCAACCATGCCTGAGGCACATCTTACCAGTTGAAAAAGAGAATTACTCAATTCTCAATCTCGTAACAAGTTCATGAAAAACCTGACCAACCATCCGAACAAGGGTGTCATTGGAAACTGAAAGTCATACTTGGGATTACGGCACTCAACAGCACCAAAATAGTGAGGAGGGTCAAAGCACTAGAATGGAATTCAAGTTCTAAGAGAGCTACCTACCACGGTTATCCCCTTAAGAAGAATGAGTGTCTACCCTAAATCTGGGTCATGTCAAAAAAAAGTCACAAGGCTCAAAAGCCGATCATAAAGCCATTTTTTGGGAAAATAATGCCTAAGGAAATTACTCTCACTTCCATTCAAAGAAAACTCAAGAGAAGTCTTATCTACCCTTTACATGATGGTTTTTAACAATGGACACCACTTTAGGTTCCATTACCAAGCCTCTTACATTTAATCACCTTTAATATTTAATCATAAAACGGTTTAATAAAAACATCAATGTACCATTTTAGAAATAAATCACAAGGTACTTGATTTTAGCCAATCCCCCAAGGGAAAACAGGTTAGTTTTATAAAAATACTTTTTAAAAAAAATTACATTAGTTGACATTACGTCATTTATAGGAAACATATCAAAAAAATCCTTTTAAGCAAATAAGGAGACCTAAAAAGGTCCCATTTTAACCAACCTGGGTTCTCTAGAAAGAAACCCAATAGAAAAAGAATAATTATTAATATTTTAAACTCCCAAGTGGGGCATATCATAAAAAAATCATAAACTAACATGCTTGGATCCAGTTGAATTTTGAAAGCTAGCCATTTTATTTCAGATCAAAATTAAACATCTTTAACACTTATAGAATTTTACAAAGCATCTTTCCATTTCATTTAATATGGGTTTCCATTTCCCAATTCATAAATTGCCCATACACTTCATTGATTGAAATTTCGATCTTGTTAATCGACTCCAATGTCAATATAGAATTTAACATGGTCAAACAGAATTGTCCAAATTATAAGGGTGGCCATATAACTACCGTAAAATTTCCCATACACTTTACAGTTTGGCATTGGCTTCCTTTAGTCAAAACAATATTCACTTAACAATTTAATTTAGCAAAATTTTCATAGTGGTTCAATTACATGGGTTACCTTTTACAAGTTATAAGGAACCCATACACATTACAACTGAAAACTTACTCTCGTTATAAACATAACCAATAATTGGTCCCATGTAACTATTTACATATATAAATTTAGGCTAGCATGTCACTATAAGAAGCTAACACAGGGCGACAAGATGAAATCACATAAGCCTGGAAATTTTAATCACATGAGCATGCTATAACAAGAAGTAAGCACGAAAGGCTTGCTAGTGTATTTCCTAAACAGGTATAAATATAAGCATGGAATATCAATAAGGCATTGAATCATACTTAGCAGGAAACCTAAAAATGAAACTACAAGGAATGAAATATATGCATGTCATGTTAATCTCTAAGTGCCTAATATGATGCATGTTATGAAACTTCCTTGCCATATTAGGCCATTGAATTTTTCCCAAATTCAAAAATCCTAAGCAGTGGAATGAACACTAGTCACTCTAGGTGAAATAATATCTATTATAACAATGAACTGTATAAATAGAAATCCCAGCACTAGCCACTTAGTCATTCCCCATAAGAGGGTTGATTAGTCCCAAGAACAACTATTAACCAAGAGTCAACACTTTCTTAGTCCCTTGTCTACTAACCCAAAACAGTAAGACAAAACGAAAAACCAGCTCTGTTACAACTTTGTAACGTCCCAACCCAGCTCACCACTAAGATGGTGGGCGGACCAGTCACCACATGACCTCAAGCGTGCTTCCCCATATGCCAGAGGATTCTGACTAGCAGCGAGGGTGTAATGATAGTCAGTGGGGAGACTATACCCTCTTATCATAGTTTTCCAGCGGTATAATAGCGTAAATAAAAATCAGCAGTGGAAGCAGTGATACATAATTGACGAAGCAACGGAAGACATATTTCATATGACTGAACAAAAGTGGCAAATACTAGTTTATACAATTGATGACTACATGACATGATATTTATACATGACAGAACGTAGTAAACAGTTCAACATACTTTTCAATATAGAAAAAAATAAGGAAAAGACAAAAAAGCCCCATGGGGAATCCCCTTGAGCATCCTGGCCTTCAGAATGGTCCTTTTCTCCAAATCCATGTACAAGAAATATAGAAACAAAAAGGTCCAAGTCCCTATGAACAATAAAGTTCTACTTGGGTGCCCCAGTAGAATATTGGCCCGAGTAAGGTGTGAGATATAATGTTTAGTAGGCTGGCACCACTAGTGCCTAACCAAAATCCTGACAGTATAATATAAATTGAACGGGGTGCAAACATGCATAAATAATGTAACCAGTACAATGTAACTAAATACCATAGTACCTGCTTCATCCCTCTGCTAGTGTCTGAACATATAAACTATTAATTAATTGAGTTTTACCATTTCATTTATAAGTCACATGTGAGTAAGTTTCCTATTGAGTCTAAGGAGTTTCCTCCAAGGTAAAACATGGCTTAGCAATGACTGGGACCAATGGGATTAACCATGGTACCTACTTGTCAATGATGGACCCAAGGAGTGTATCCAAGGCATCTTGTGATAGTATAAGTCATGAAGTTTCCAAGATGTAACAAGGAAACATGGAAAAGATATTCAGTGAGGCAGTTCTAGGGTAAAAAAAAGGTAACATAAACTCACAGAAAGATAACTCAGTAGTATCCGAGTCTAGCTAAGGGGTATTATTGTAATCCAACGAGCGTAATCCAAGGAATTCTACAATAAGTCACCTATTGAGTCCAAGGTGATTGACCAAAGTAGAATAGGGCTAATCAAAGATAGGGCATGATGGGATATAACCATGGAACCTACTAGTCAATGCTAGATCCAAGGAGTGTATCTGAGGTATTTGTAAGAAGAATGGACCCAATGGTAGTATACTGGGCATCCAAGTAATAGAAATGATATGAACTCTAGGTGGGTATCAACCTAAGAAAACCATATCCTTGAATCCGAATGGGGTTCCCGAGACCCAAGGTATTCTTCTATTAGAATACAAAGTGGTCTCGAGTTAGCCCATTCCTATTTGATAAAAAAGTCGTGTAATGATTAAACTGGTTCTAGTCTTTTCTTCCATTACTATGGATATGTCAAGTAGATTTGAAACCATTATTTATTGGTTCAAGCCTTGACTTCCATTAGTGTGGAAAGGTCAAGTATCATTCCAACCATTTATTGATTAGTTTAAGCCTTGCATTCCATTATTTTGGAAAGGTCATGTAGCATTGCAACCATTTAGTAAAAACCATTGAGGCATTTTCAAAGGTAAAATTCCACACCGCTACCTTCCCTTAACATGGTAAGGGTTTCCACGGACATGGAACCAATACTTATCTCATGAACCCTGGTCCATCCATGGAATTCCTACATGGGAGTCCATGTATCACCCAAGCTATGAGAATGAAACCCCATTAATTTCATCATGTCATTCCTACTTGGGAACCCACATGTCACCCATGTTTTTATTAGTATTCAAAAAAATTGAAAAAAAATTGGTAACTTGTTTTGAGGGTCAATCATTAAGCGTTAACCATTCATTTGACTCAACTCATTCCATTTACTAAAATAGGTCAATTGAATTTAATGGTATCCAAGTATACATAAAAGGGAAACTTCCTACATGGGTAATTCGAATCCAAAACTGGACCAAACACTTAGACAGTGCTTAGGTCCTTTAATCATTTTAAAATGGGAAACTCAGTGTTTCTAATGTAATTAAGACCATGTCTTAAGCATTTTATATTTCAAAATAAAATCAAGGAACAATAATTATAAATACAACAAGCCAAGAAAGAAAGGTCTAACCACTATTCTTTAGCTTGAAGGCAGCGCACCTCCATTAGAGGGGTTTTATTGTAATAACATGATATTATTAATCAACAAATCACTTAATACATTTAGAATTCAAATCATGAACATGATATAATTCACATTTCACAAGAATTGGACAAAATACTTCATTGCATGACTTTATTTATAACAAAAGTTCAGTAAGAAAATAAATTAATTTATTTATAAAGATTGAGGACTTGGAAAGGGACCCTACCTCAAGGTGGAACCAAGCTGTCCACTCGGCTCTTGGAGATTTCTAACTAAAAGTAGGTACTCCTCTCCCACTGAGCATACACACATCCACATACATGTGGGGATACATAAATATCTTAATTTAGGAGGTGAAAAACAAAGGATAAGGTATAAACCTTACCCCGAAACATTTCCAACAAATTTAAAACACCTGAACCATCTCATCATTGGTAGTAGTTACCGGAAATCAAACCATATTTCCCCGTGAGACCATTTTCACCAACCTAGTACAAGATAAAATAGAAAATCAGATCACCCCCAAATACCTAGGGTTTAGCTGAAACTTGTTGGTCGATGAAGAGGCCAAAATAAGCCAATAAAATGTAGGAAAGTGGGGTCCAACACCACATTTTAATTATTTGAGGAAGAATCATGAAGAAATCGGATGGAAATGACGGTCGAAGGAGGAGCCGAGAAGGAGTCTGAATGCGAGGAGAAGGGGAGAACCCCATTAGTGTATCGCTATCTGAGGGATAGAGGGGATTTTTTATGTTTTATTTATTTTAATTTAATTTAATTTAATTTAATTAACTAAAATTTTAAAAACTGAGCATCGTTCACGGTTAAGCCCACACGATTTTCCAAACCGTGCACAAACCGTGCAGAGTCTTCTGCCACCAAGATGCACCACACATGGGATAGGTGCATGGTATAGGAAATTGAGTGCAGGCCATGCACAAGCTACTATCCCCTTTAAAATAGGGTCGGACGGTTACCTATAGTAGGTCACACAGTTTAATAGGCTATGTGAAAACTGTGCACCCTCTTCTGTCTTTAAAAACTAGTAGTTTCTCAGGTTCGGCACCCTAAAAAATTCTCAATCCACTTGATAGACTAACCAGGCCTTCTCCCATTCCTAAAAACATCACTTAAGTGTGATACAACTCTCGAAATTATGTTCGAAAACTCAGTTTTAAATTCGACCCAACCAGCAAATGAAAAAGATCAAAAACCTTCGTACTTTTGTCCAGTTCAAAAACATAGGATTATACACCACCTTGAAAATATCTCATAGTAATATTATCCTTGGTTATACTTCCACAATTCTAATCACATGCATCTCAAATAAACGATTACTCCATCCAAACAACACAAGGCATAAAGAACAAAGCATGACTAACATTCATTCAAGAAAAAATGGCCATAATAAACCAATCATGGGAAATGCACCCATAGTCAATGTATTTAACCTTACAACTAAGCAATAACCCATTCTCAATCAATAAAACCACAGCAGGTGTTAAACAATGTCATATTCCAAAACATGCATTACCCCAAACATGGGTATTCAGAACATTAAGAATATGTAATCCAAAGACAATCAAAGATAGGCACAATCCACCTACCTTGATGTTGTACAAAGAACACTCTTGATCGTCCGCCCTTGAATTGGACTAGATCAACGTAGATATACAAAAAGGTTAAAAAGGGTAAACCCTCAATAAATCAATAGAGAAGATAAATTAGGAAGAGAGGCTCTAGGATAATAGAGAAATCACCAGTGGCAATCCAATGCACCTAGCGGTGTCTCAATCAAAGCTTGGATAGAGGAATGGGAGGATCTCGATGTTATTCACCTGTATATCACTCTCATATATGAAACAAGTGGAGAATAAGTTTTTTCTAGAGATGAGACATGACCCCACTCTATCACATCAATTAAAAAGAAAAGTACAAGGTTTGTTCGTTTAATGTACACACTATGTACTAGCCTAAATCTGCCCCCGCTTTAGGCAGTCTTCCAGGTCACCCACATGGCCCTGTACTCGGCCATTACATAGCCTGTACATGGCTACATGGAAAAACTGGGTACACAGCGTGTACATAGAAAATTTCCCATTTATTCATTTTTCCTCAAAAACAACTTGAAATATAGATCCATAACAAAAATAATGATTTGGGTTCTTACAAACTCTCCCCCTTAAAGAAATTTGTCCCTAAATTTCCTTCCACGGTTGGTGAAGAAGAAACTCCAAACAACTCTGGCCACTGGGATCGTACATTGACCTCCCTCTCCCAAGTCTCATCCTATACTCACTCATGCTCCCATAGCACCTATACCAGAGGAGTAGGCCAGCCATAGAGAACCTTTTTTCTGCAATCCACAATCCATATAGGGTGCTCCTTGAAGGATGCATCCATCACTAACTCAACATCCTCAGGTTGAAAAATGTCAGATTGATCTGGAATGTAACGTCATATCTGAGAAACATGATAGACATCGTGCATTGGCCAATACCTCTGAGGTAACTAAAACTGATAGGCAACCATCCCAACTCTCTCCAAAACCTCAAACTACCCGACATATCTCAGTGACAGATTCCCATGTCTGCTAATCTTCTTGTGTCCCAACCTCGTTGGGACACGTAAGAAAACCTGATCTTTGATCTCAAACTCTTGAGGTCATCTTAATCGATCATCATAAGATTTTTGGTGAGATTTTTCAGTATCCATCCTATTCCAAATCAACTCCACCTACTCGGTGATCTTCGGGAAAAGACGAGGTCCCAGCATAGCTACCTCTCCAGCCTCTAGTCAACATAGGGATGATCGGTATGGCCTACCAAAAAAATCCATATAAGGTTCCATCTGAATCATATCTTAAAAAATGTTATTGTATGAAAATTCCACTATGGTTATGTTTCTCTCCTAAGAGAAACCAAAATCCAAGACGCATGCTCACAACATGTCCTCTAAAACATAAATCATACACTTGGACTAACCATCAGTCTAGGGATGGTAAGCTTTACTCTGAATTACTTGTGTACCCAAAGCCCTCTATAGTCCCTGCTAGACACAAGAAGTAAAACGGGAGTCCCTATCTTAAATGATAGAGTGCGGAACCCCATACAAATGTACACCCTCTCATATGTACAACCATCCAAGCTCATCAACAATAAAAGTTTCTTTAATATTCAATAAATTTGAAACCTTCATGAGTTGGTCAACAACAACCCAAACTACATCATTACTGTAACACCCCAAGCTTGCTCGGTACTCTTCTCTTTGAATAATACAATAGCGTGTGTTGTATGAAACTTCGAGTTCTAACACACACCACAACCAATCAAAGTAGCTGTTATGAATAGTAATACCCACTTTTTAAAATTATAGAAATGTTATATTTCAAAATGGAATTAATTTTTGTATTCGTAATATTGAAATTATCCTAAGTTAAATTTTTTGTAATTTTCTGAGAACTTCCATTTTTTTATGAATAGTGAAAAATACTTAAAAACAACTTTTTTAATCAAAATAATTTATAGTGATAAATTGTACTATTGAGAGGTTTTAAAGTATAATTAGAATATATTTTTACCATTATATCCAATGGTGGTCATTAGAATTAATTTCACTTTGAAATTGGACATAAACAATTGTCAATCTTTTGATATATATTGTTTCTAAAAAACACGCTATTTGTTGTGACAACGGGAATTAATTATAAAATTAATTAATGAAACATATATGTTTGGAATTTTGTAAAATAGACATCATTTTTGAATTCGGAATATCAATTATAGCTTAGGGTGAAATTTTGGCATTATTCTGAAAAACTTCAATTTTTGATGAATAGTGAAACCACTAAGTGGTTGTTAAAAAACTGATTTTTTCGTTTAAATGAAATATTACCACTTCTGTGATTTGATTTTCACTATTCCGACATACATGGTTGTCATTAAGAAGTAAAATGTGGTTCAATGAGATTAAAATAATTTTTGGTGAATAGTAACTTTTAAGTTCTTAATCGCGATTAGAGGTAATTAGTGTAGTTTAAGGTAAAAATAATGTTTTAATAATATGAGATGAGATTGACACTTGTCCTACTCCTATTGGATGAGTCATGGCCGACCAAGAAAACCCATGGGTCAACTTGGGGACCCCATGGAGCCACATTGGTTGGAAAATGACATTAATATATATTTATTTAATGTTAAAGTAAAAAATGACACAAACATGAAATGTTTTACTAAAACAATTTTTACATGGGGTTATACAAGTCATAGTTTTTACTATAAATATTTATTGGAATGCTAAAAAGATTTCCTACATCATAGTATTTTTTTATAATTTTTAGAAATTATATAAATTAAATTATTTATGACATCATGATGATGTAGTGATGACCTCATTATTTAACGATTTTAATAAAATGAAAAGATAATGTACAATACAAGGCTTACACTTGTCCAAAGACTATTGTATGAGTATATTTCTAACCCTTATCACCTTATACTCGAATTATATAAGTGTGGGACCTCTAAAATCCGAAACTCATTTTATAATAAAGTGACTTTTCTTTACTTTCCAAGAGTGCCCCTCCTCTCCTCTTATAAAAGGCCCCCACCTCTACCACCTCATTCACACTTTCAAGCCATTTGGCTCGGCCAACATCTGCCCCAATACTCTCCCAACTTACCCCTATTACTTCTAGAAGCCTCACTTTGGGCAGAATTCTTCCCAAGGAAGCCTTTGTCTCAAATCAAAAGAGTTACACGATTTTAAGGTAATGTCTTCTCTTATGTTATTTTGTTTTATTTTGTTTCTCCAACCCCATAAACTCTTTTATTCATTTCTTTTGTAACAACACCAGTATCCTTAATATAATAGAGTGTTTTTATAAGAAGGATTCGAGCTACACTTACACACACCTACATCTAATGGTTAAAGAACATACTGTTTCTGTGGATGGCAAATTTTTGCATCACGAAACGATGATTGTTCAACACTCATATAACACCTCTAATGGTGGCCATTATGATGACACTATTTTTATATATGATATATATTATGTTTTTTTTTCTTATGGTTTTGTATTTTTCATTTATGGCATACCTTTATGGTTTCCATTATGGGTAAACGCGATATTTTCATTTTAGGATGTGCGGACTACCGCCCCCTCAAAGTGATTTGAATCGTTAATACCATATGTGGGATGTATAAAGGATGGAGTAAATGGTATTATATGCTATACTGGAATTATATTATACATTTATATCATTATGATTTCATTCCATTAAATACGAAATAGAAATGAAAGTAGCGTTCATGCGTACGTACGACTTACCATCTCCATGAACGGTGCATTTCATTTCTTACCTCTAAATGTTACGTAATATTATGAATGAATGTATATACTGGATATATATGATATATATGATATCTACATAATGAATATAATTCTGGATATAATGGATATTTCACCACATGAACAACTTGTAATTATAATAAGTTTATTGTTGACTCATTTACCAAATATCGACAAAACCACCGTTATTAACTTAAATAATTACATAATGTTCATAACATTGTAATAAGTGATATAAAGAGCATAATGAAATTGAAAATGGTTCTTAATAAGGTAGATATTATCTCTATTTTATTATTCAGGAGGTTAAAGAATGGTTGAGTCAAGTCGGACACAAGGTAAGGGAACTTCTTAACCCAATTTCCATTCATTGGGTTAATCTCATACTTTCAAATTATGTCGTGATATTATTATGTCCTATCTTGTAATTGTACTGTATTTATGTGTACTTATAGTGAATACACATAATAGATCTATTTTATTTTAAAAATGATCTTTGTAAGGACTTCGTCTCAATTTCCTTTCATTGAGACATATTTCGTTTTATACACAGCTTTCTTTTATATGGTGTATAAACCCCTTTGACTTTTACATTTATTAAAAAGGTTTTCTTTTATAATTATGTGATTTTTAAATGATTTCAAAAAAGAGATATTTCTCTCCAATATATGAAAATCCAGTGCAAATGTTTACGTATTTAACGCAAGCTTAAAAATGTTTTCAGAAAACCTGACTCTCGAGTGTGGTAGACAGGAAGGGATTGGGTGTGGACCCATCATGGCCTGTAATTTGTCGAGTAGTCTCAGAATTAGTTATTTTGTTTTCATATGCTTTCATAATGTTTTCAGAAAAACACTGGAGTATATTTGAGCAATTTTAAACGTAAGTATCTTCTAAAAAAATTTCATCGGTAGGTCTCATGAGACAACTAGACGTGGAATTGGCTGAGGCCCTTTCCCAATTTGATTTATGGTTTTGGCCAAGGCCTTAATCATTATAGACATCTTGGCCGAGGCTTTGACAAAATGTTTCAGAATGTCTGGCATTATACATTGCCTCATTATGAAAGTGATTATTGATATTGCATGTGATTATTCGACCAGTATAATATCCATGTAAAGAAGTGAATGGCATTATCTCATTTTACTTTTGCCATATTATTTTGATGTTCAAGTTTAAAAGGCTTTTGTTTTAGTTATACATTGCCTTAAATTTTTATGTTTATTTATGAAAGCTTCCGCAATATTGTTATCCTTACTGAGCATCTGAGCTCACCCCTTTCAATGTTTTAATATTTTCCAGGATGTGGAGAAGTATTTTATGAATGACCTGCAGGGATAGTCAGAAGAGGATATGAGTGTGGACTATGAAGACTTTGTTATTAGTTTTTCACTTTATGATGTAATGTAAGATTTATGAATGTATCTAGTGTTTCCAAGGCTACTAAACTAATCAGTCTCTCAAGACTTGATCTTTTGTGATCATGCCAATGTTACGAAGTAATGCACCGACTCTAGGTAGCTAGGGTCGGGTCGTTACAGTTGGTATCAGAGACAGTTTAGTACTAACCTTGGAATCTAGATTTAGATAAACTCTGATTAGAGCACATAGCCCAAAGATAGACTTTGAGGATTAGTACAGAAGAACTTCCTAGAATTTTGGTATTATAGAGATTTTGTGAGTTTTCTGAGCAATACATCCCTGTCTGGATACGAGCAGGTAGAGGTGGCTCTGGCACAGATGTACCTAGGTGTAAAACCCGAAAACACCGCTTTGAGCTAGACTCGAACGGGAACTGGTGCACGACAATGGGCCTTGCTACACTCTTGGTTACGACACTCCCGGGGGATATGCTTAGGATAATTCTCATTTTCTTTACAAACCACTATGAACGGTTATGAGTATATACTTCCTCAAATAAAACCTTTTTATGATTATGGATTATATCCATAAATAGTTCAATTTATGTTAAGTATTTTACAAGTATGGAATTATGTATTTTGATTCATAAACTAATCTAGTTTATGCCATTGTTTAGAAATGGCGCCTAGTGGAAGGAATGGAAACCGTATCAATGCACGTACTCCGTGTAGGGATTTCCCTCCTGCTCAAGATAATTATTGTGGATCTGGAGATACAACTGGTGCTGATCAACTTATTACCAAACTGGGACAACTCACTCAAGTTATGAATAATAACCTTACTCGTATGGATCACCCTGATCCGCAACATGGAGGATCAATGTTAGACCGCTTCATGAGGCAACAACCGCCAACATTTAATGGGGGTAAAAATCCATTAGTAGCTGAGCAATGGATAAACTCCTTAGAGAAAATATTCCATGCCTTGGGGAGTAGCGAAAGGGAGAAGGTTGTCATGGCAGTTTACCGCCTCACTGGAGCTGCCGATCAGTGGTGGTCGTTGATTCAAAACACAAAGGAAGATGATGACATATCGAATATGGAATTGAGGGAGTTCAAAGATCTTTTCTTAGAAAAATACTTTCCTCGTGACCATCGAGCAGATATGGAAAGGCAATTTCTGAGTCTGAGGAAGAAGGAGGATGAGAATGTCGCAAAGTATGAGGATAACTTTACAAGGTTAGCGAGGCATGCTGCCGATTATATACGTAACCCAAGGAGTAAGATTGATCGTTTCTTTGATGGGTTAAAACCATTTCTCCGTCGAGCTTTAGTATCACAATCTTTCTCATCATACGAAGATATTGTCTCGTGTGATATCAAGACAGAAAAGGAATTCTCTAAGTCTTATGACAACAAAGTAAAGAAAGAGAAGAAGAGAACGGTGGAACAAGAGACATATAAAGGGAAAAAGGGAAAGAAGGATTTTCCATTATGTGATAATTGTGGGAAGAATCACCCTCGTACTTGCCTAAAAGGAATGGTTGTTTGTTATAAATGCGGAGAAAAGGGTCACCAGGCTCGTGATTGCAAGGGAAAGAAAGAGGCTATCAAAGTTGAATGCTACAATTGTAGAAAAATGGGTCATTATGAAAATGAATGTCCTAAGCGTCAGGGAAACTTACCTCAGAAAAGGCCAAGGGATCAAGGACAATCTTATGTTGTTACTACAGTTGAAGTGGAATAATTAATGTATTAGTGCTTTTGGACTCAAGGATTATATTCTGGTTATAAGGATAATGTGATTGTACTGCAGTACTTATTGTTTCAGTAAGGTTTTACTATGATGAAGGTAATCATATTTTTAGTATGTGACAATAAGAGAAACTTTACTTTGTTTGGGGAATCTGATAAATTGATTTTGGAATTAAGATACCTTTTAGAGAAAGTTTGGACAGAGGTATTTTGGATAACTATAAATGTTGGGATGGATTAAGTTGAACTTTGAATAGTATTGTTTAAGGTTAAAACATTTCTGATGATTATTTTTGGAATATTATAATACTATTGTTTTAGGAAAAGGACAACCTGCAGGGTGGGGCATAACCCGTCGCGTCGGACAAAGCTGTAGGAATCGAACCCACAACCATAGTGCGACATGCCTTTATTTCCTACCACTAGCCTACAAGAATTCCCTGGTTATTACAAAATAATTTTACTAATCTAAATGGTATGTGTTAACATTTGGAACCTTATACAATTAGGATAAATAAAATATTTTTGAGTTCTGTTACCTTTTGGAGTGAAAGATGGGTTTGTGGTAAAAATTTATTAAAGAATGAAAGTCTACATATCAAGTATGTATATTCCCTTAAATTCTTAGTAAATCTCCTAAATAAATTCCTCAACTTTATAAAAGGTAACTTAAAAAAAACGTTGCCGGTTAACTTTTCCAACTGGGGATTCAATGACTATTTAACCAATCACAAGTTTGTGATTTTCTTATTGTTAACTTTCTCCTAATCCAGTTTTCTACAACTCTCCATCAAACCTTGATGGTTTTTTTTCTTCCATATCCATATTTTCATAGAATCCTAGTATTGGCTATCTCGGGTGACCTTTGTACTTCTCTTTCTTTCTTTTCATGTTATATTTTTATTAACCTTATTTCTGATGTGGGTTTTCCACAAAGGTATTTTCTATTTTCAACCATTTATTTTCAACGAAAATTTTCAAATTGCGAGGACGCAATTTATTGAAGGAGGGGAGAATGTAACACCCCAAGCTTCCTCGGTACTCTTCTCTTTGAATAATACAATAGCGTGTGTTGTACGCAACTTCGAGTTCTAACACACACCACAACCAATCAAAGTAGATGTTATGAATAGTAATACCCACTTTTTAAAATTATAGAAATGTTATATTTTAAAATGGACTTCATTTTTGTATTCGTAATATCGAAATTATCCTAAGTTAAATTTTTTGTAATTTTCTGAGAACTTCCATTTTTTTATGAATAGTGAAAAATACTTAAAAATAACTTTTTTAATCAAAATAATTTATAGTGATAAATTGTACTATTGAGTGGTTTTAAAGTATAATTAGAATATATTTTTACCATTATATCCAATGTTGGTCATTATAATTAATTTCACTTTGAAATTGGACATAAACAATTGTCAATCTTTTGATATATATTGTTTCTAAAAAACACGCTATTTGTTGTGACAGCGGGAATTAATTATAAAATTAATTAATGCAACATATATGTTTGGAATTTTTTAAAATAGACATCATTTTTGAATTCGGAATATCAATTATAGCTTAGGGTGAAATTTTGGCATTATTCTGAAAAACTTCAATTTTTGATGAATAGTGAAACCACTAAGTGGTTGTTAAAAACTGATTTTTTCGTTTAAATAAAATATTACCAGTTCTGTGATTTGATTTTCAAAAATCTGACATACATGGTTGTCATTAATAAGTAAAATGTGGTTCAATGAGATTAAAATAATTTTTGGTGAATAGTAACTTTTAAGTTCTTAATCGTGATTAGAGGTAATTAGTGTAGTTTAAGGTAAAAAAAATGTTTTAATAATATGAGATGAGCTTGACAGTTGTCCTAATCCTATTGGATGAGTCATGTCCGACCAAGACAACCCATGGGTCAACTTGGGGACCCCATGGAGCCACTTTGGTTGGAAAATGACATTAATATATATTTATTTAATGTTAAAGTAAAAAATGACACAAACATGAAATGTTTTACTAAAAAAAATTTTACATGGGGTTATACAAGTCATATTTTTGACTATAAATAGTAATTGGAAATCTAAAAAGATTTCTTACATCATAGTATTTTTTTATAATTTTTAGACATTAAATAAATTAAATTATTTAAGACATCATGATGATGCAGCGATGACCTCATTATTTAACGATTTTAATAAAATGAAAAGATAATGTGCAATCCAAGGCTTACACTTATCCAAAGACTATTGGATGAGTCGATTTCTAACCCTTATCACCTTATAATCAAATTATATAAGTGTGGGACCTCTAAAATCCGAAACTCGTTTTATAATAAAGTGACTTTTCTTTAATTTCCAAGAGTGCCCCTCCTCTCCTCTTATAAAAGGCCCCCACCTCTACCACCTCATTCGCACTTTCAAGACATTTGGCTCGGCCAACCTCTGCCCAAATACTCTCCCAACTTCCCCCTCTTACTCCTAGAAGCCTCACTTTGGGCATAATTCTTCCCAAGGAAGCCTTTGTCTCAAATCAAAAGAGTTACCCGATTTTAAGGTAATGTCTTCTCTTATGTTATTTTGTTTTATTTTGTTTCTCCAACCCCATAAACTCTTTTATTCATTTCTTTTGTAACAACACCAGTATCCTAAATATACTAGGATGTTGTTATAAGAAGTATTCTAGCTACACTTACACACACCTACATCTAATGGTTAAAGAACATACTATTTCTGTGGATGGCGAATTTTTACCTCACGAAACGATGATTGTTCAACACTCATATAACACCTCTAATGGTGGCCAGTATGATGACACTATTTTTATATATGATATATATTATGTTTTTTTTTTCCTTATGATTTTGTATTTTTCATTTATCGCATACCTTTATGGTTTCCATTATGGGTAAACGTGATATTTTCATTTTAGGAAGTGCGGACTACCGCCCCCTCAAAGTGATTTGAATCGTTAATACCATATGTGAGATGTATAAAGGATTGAGTAAATGGTATTATATGCTATACTGGAATTATATTATACATTTATATCATTATGATTTCATTCCATTAAATACAAAATAGAAATGAAAGTAGCGTTCATGCGTACGTACGGCTTACCGTCTCCATGAACGGTGCATTTCATTTCTTACCTCTAAATGTTACGTAATATTATGAATGAATGTATATACTGGATATATATGATATATATGATATCTACATAATGAATATAATTCTGGATATAATGGATATTTCACCACATGAACAACTTGTAATTATAAGAAGTTTATTGTTGACTCAAGTACCAGATATCGACAAAACCACTGTTATTAACTTAAATAATTACATAATGTTAATAACATTGTAATAAGTGATATAAAGAGGATAATGAAATTGAAAATGGTTCTTAATAAGGTAGATATTAACTCTATTTTATTATTCAGGAGGTTAAAGAATGGTTGAGTCAAGTCGGACACAAGGTAAGGGAACTTCTTAACCGAATTTCCATTATTTGGGTTAATCTCATACTTTCAAATTATGTCGTGATATTATTATGTCAGATCTTGTAATTGTACTGTATTTATGTGTACTTATAGTGAATACACATAATAGATCTATTTTATTTTAAAAATTATCCTTGTAAGGACTTCGTCTCAATCTCCTTTCATTGAGGAATATTTCGTTTTATACACAACTTTCTTTTATATGGTGTATAAACCCCTTTGACTTTTATGTTTATTCAAAAGGTTTTCTTTTATAATTATGTGATTTTTAAATGATTTCAAAAAAGAGATATTTCTCTCCAATATATGAAAATCCAGTGCAAATGTATACGTATTTAACTCAAGCTTAAAAATGTTTTCAGAAAACCCGACTCTCGAGTGTGGTAGACAGGAAGGGATTGGGTGTGGACCCATCATAGCCTGTAATTAGTCGAGTAGTCTTAGAATTAGTTATTTTGTTTTTAGAAGCTTGTATAATGTTTTTGAGAAAAACACTGGAGTATATTTGAGCAATTTTAAACGTAATTATCTTCTAAAAAAAATTCATCGGTAGGTCTCATGAGACAACTAGACGTGGAATTGGCCGAGGCCCTTTCCCAATTTGATTTATGGTTTTGGCCGAGGCCTTAATAATTTTAGACGTATTGGCCAAGGCTTTGACAAAATGTTTCAGAATGTATGTCATTATACATTCCCTCATTATGAAAGTGGTTATTGATATTTCATGTGATTATTCTAACAGTAGAATATCCATGTGAAGAAGTGAATGACATTATCTCATTTTACTTTTTCCATATTATGTTGATGTTCAAGTTTAAAAGGATTTTGTTTTAGTTATACATTGCCTTAAATTTTTATGTTTATTTATGAAAGCTTCCGCAATATTGTTATCCTTACTAAGCATCTGAGCTCACCCCTTTCAATCTTTTAATATTTTCCAGGATGTGAAGAAGTATTTTATGAATGACCTGCAGGGATAGTCAGAAGAGGATATGAGTGTCGACTATGAAGACTTTGTTATTATTTTTTCACTTTATGATGTAATTTAAGATTTATGAATGTATCTAGTGTTTCCAAGGCTACTAAACTAATCGGTATTTTGAGACTTGATCTTTTGTGATCATGCCAATGTTACGAAGTAATGCACCGACTCTGGGTAGCTGGGGTCGGGGCTTTACAATTACCTTGATGTGACCTTGGTAAAACCAGCATAAAATCCATTACAACATCATTAAACTAACACTCGGGAATGGGTAACTGATGTTAAAGACCTGATGGTTTCTAATGCTCTGCCTTCAACTACTGACTGGTGGAACATCTCATAACAAAACCAACAACATCCCTCTTCATAACTTGCCAACAATTCTGATGGTGTAGTTCTTGATAAATCTTGGTGACAGTAAGATGATCCTTCCAAACTAATGAATAAAAATATCACATAAAATCCCCATGTATGTCTGTTGACACCCATATGTGTCCATGAAAATTCAAGACCTCATCATCCTCTATGGTCCACCTATGAGTAGGGTCCTCACCTGACACACTCTCCCATTGGACTAGGCCTTCGGAATATGATACCTTCCTAATTTTCACTCGATCTAGTAGAGTATATGTAAAATCTACAGAAGAAATAAATGTTTGTCCCTCTCTGTCGTGCACCTCCAAATATATCTCATAGAATAGATCCATAAGCTACCACTAACTATTGGCCTCCCGAACTGCCTGTATTTGAGCCCTCCTTCTCAATACCTCAACCACTTCATTGTCTTTCTTAGGCATGTAAGGAAGCTCAAATTGAAAATAATGAAGGTACTCAACCCACCTTCACTATCTCGAAATCATATTACACTGAGTAATGATATACTTGAGACTCTTGTGGTCAGTGAATATCACAAAATTATCTCCCAAATGATAATGTCTCTAACAATTTAAAGCATGAATAACTATAGCTAACTCAATATTGTGCATCTAGTAGTTCTTCTTATATGTCCTCCACTAATGAGACCCATACGTAATGACTCATTCCACCTATATAAGCACTTCTCCCAGCCTGATACCTGATGCATCATAGTAAACGGTGTAACTCTTGCCCAGATCCTGTAAAATCTGTATCGATGCTGAAGTCAATCTCTCTTTAAGCTCCTAAAAGTCTGAATCACAAGAATCTTACCAGAAGTACTTTGTACCCTTCTTAGTCAGGCCCTTAAGTGGCACTACAAAGCATGGAAATTCAGGTATGAAGCACATGTAGTAACCATATGCCCCAGAAAGCTCTGTACCTCAAAGAAGTTCTTTGGTTGCTCCCAGGAAACTTCAATTCTCACTTTCTATGGGTCTACTGATACTCTTGTCCCTGAGATTACATGACCCGAGAAGTTAATTTGGTCTATCCAAATGTGTAAGTTTGAGATATTAGTATATTATTGATGCTCTATCATTGTACTTAATAGTTATCAAGACAGATTGCATGGTTGTGTCGAGTGTGTGAGTACACCAAGATATATTCCACGTAGACTACCACAAAATAATCCAAGTAAGTATGGAACACTCAGTTCAGCAATGTTATGAAAAATGTCAGCATGTTCATGAGACTGAACGTCATAACCAAATACTCGTATAGACTATACCTGCTTCGAAAGACTATAAGAGGTATATCTGATGGTATAACTCACAAATAATGATAAACGGATCTCAAGTCAATATTTTAGAACACCCAAGATCCTTGAATATGATCAAGTAGATCATAAATACATATCAAATAATATCGGTTATTAACCATCAACTGGTTTCACTTTTGAAAATCCACACAAAGTCTGAGGGTATCATCTGCCTTCTTCATAAAAAGGATAGGTGAACCCCATGGAAAAGTACCAGTTTGGATGAATCCATTCACCTAAAAATCATCTAACTACATGTTGATCTACTCTAACTTAGTTGAATCAATCCTATAAGGAGTAATGAACACTGGTTCCACTCCTGGCACAAGCTTAATAGAGAAATCTACTTCTCACTTCGGAAGGAAACCAAAAAATTTATCTATAAAGACATCACTAAAATGATCCAACACTGGAGGAAGTTATATCTGTGAAGTCCCATGTAAATATAGATATGAACTAGAAATTTGGGAGGTAATTCCTCCCAACCCATGATTCTTGGGTCTAGCTCTACTCGCATGTACAACCTATTTTCCCTTATTTAGAAAAGACCCTCCCTCAGGTGTTGTGAAACTCACCCTGTGGCGATAGTAGTCAAAAAAGTCCTAAAAGGAGACTAATAAGTCCATTATGATAATAAAATCAAATCCTATAATCCCTAAGATATAGATAACTCATAATAATTGACACCCACCATCCCCAAGATGGCACTCCACACATTTACATACACTTGTCGTCCTAATCCCCAATGGAGTGTCTAGCATCTTAACATCATATGATGTAATTATATGGAGACCAAGTCTCTTCTCAATAGAAAAAATTATAAAACTATGGAAATCCAATGTAGAAAAAAGACAAGAAGCTAAAATTAAGGAAACTATAATTGTTCCTATATCCGTAGAGGGTTCGGGGTCCTTCTCTTGTTGGGTCTGCTCCACTACAAAAGTATGACCTGTACCATGGCCCGGTGGCCCTGCCTAACTACCCAGACCTAATCCACCCTAATGTCACTGAAAACCTACCCTCTACCTACCATTTCCATGACCACATCCTTAGTCTGAATAGCCTGATGAACTCTAGTTCCCTGATTGATGAGAAACTGGGGGTCCTACTCTTGAACATGGAGTCATAACATAACACTTATCACCTACTAATAGTTAAGACATCCAACAAAAGTGATGATGATGACCCATCTTACATCAAGATTGAAACTCGACCAAGTACTTCAGAAAATGTGGTCTTGTATTCCCACTCTTCCTGCACTGGTAGCATAGCACCTAGATAATTGAAGAAACATCATAGGAAAACTCCCTGCTGCACTTCCTAGTATCTGTCGAAGGAGTACCAGACCTGGATGTCGAACCATCTAGGCTCATAGCTCCTAACTATCCTAGATTACACTAAGTAATTAGCGCCTGGTTTACTATATTCATCACCAAAGTCAGCCTGAAAGCATTCACCATGAATCGGATGTCATACCTAAGACCATCCTCAAACCGCCTAGCCAATGATAACTCATCACCTCCCAGAAGAGGTGCGAAGCATTGAATCTCTGTAAAACATTAAGAGTAATCCATCACTAAAAGAGCGCACTCCTCCAAATGCAATAACACTTGAGCTCAGTCATATCACAGTGTCTACAGGTAGAAGTAATCATAGAATGTCCTATGAAACTCAACCCAAGCCATATCTCGATGACTTCCTACCTATGAGGCAACATCCCAACATCTCTTGGTGAAATCACATATCTTGTATGACATTAGCTTCTCCATCCTTTCCATAGGAATCTGCAGATTCTCAACGATATAAAGAATTGAATCCAACCATGACTTTGTAGCTTGTGGTCCTCCATCCCCTGAAAAAGTGGGAGGATTCTACTGCTGGAACACCCACGTCAACTCTTCCATAGAATTACAGGATGCAGTACTCCCTAAAAAGTTTGTTACATCATCATAAAGAATTAGAATAATTGTGCATTATCACTGGAATCTAGTATAACATCTACTGCCAAGACGGGCACGATGGGAAGATGTACTGGTAGTCCCTAATCTACCATTTCTGGTGTCTCGTCATTTCCCTATAGTTGGCATTCAACCAGAGGACGTCTTGGGGGCATGACTCTGTAAGGTCAAGCACACACCTCAGTTCATGATTATCAAAGACTATAGCTTAAAAAACTAGAAAGGAAAAAGTGACAAAAGTGTTCATGTTTCACTAAACAGGGTTACATAGCATGTATAACCTCCACACAGTATGTTCCCTTTAATCCATACATGTGTATCTACCTCTTCCAAACCTGGTTGAGTAACACCCCTTACACATGGTGTGTTCATCCTAAGACACAACATGTACTTGAATTTTCCATCCTACCCAGGTTATTCTACATAACTATAACTACAAAGTTCTCTCCTAGGTAATAATACAGGGTGTGTTCACCCTAGAAACGGTGTGTACTAGTTATGTTTCAACTACCTGTGTCATTAGTCACACGGTCAGATATATAGTTTCTAACTACACGGTGTGCATAAACGAGACACGACATGTACGACATAAGTTTCATCCACATGTTTCCTTCATCACATGGCCAGATACAAGGTTCTTTACAACATAATGTGTACAATATAGACACGGTGTTTTCTACCAATAGTTTCCCAACCCTATGTCTCTACTTGCATAGTTAGTCACAAGGTCAATGTAACACCCTAACCCCATTTACCCAGATTCGGTACATTATTACATAAAATTGGCATGATCCCAAAAGATCAAGTCTTTAAATACTGATTTGTTTAGTAGACTTGGAAGTACTATATACATTCATAAGGTTTACATTACATCCTAAAATAAAAAACTACAACAACGTTGTTTCCATATACCACACTCATATCCCCTCAGACTATCCCTATAGGTCAGTCCTAAAATACTTCTTCATATCCTGGAAAAAATAAAACATAGAAAGGGGTGAGCTCCAATACTCAGTAAGGATAACAATATAACAAAAAACTTTCATAAATAAGAAAAAACAATTAAGGCAATGTATAAGACTAAAACAAAAGCCTTTTAAACTTGAACTTCAGAATAATATGGAAAATATAAAATAAAATAATGTCATTTTCTTACTCACATGGATATTATACTAGTCTAATAATCACATGCAATATCAATAGCCACTTTCGTAATGACAGATTGCATAATGCCAGACTTTCATAACCACATAGTCAAAGCCTTGTTCCAATACTACAAATAAGATTTTGTCAAGGTGTTGTGCCAAGACACTAGTTTGTCTCATGATACCTACCGATGCATTGAGGAGCTATAGAGGGCTCTACGCATCACTTACTAAGTCCAATGCATTCCTCATATGAAAAGGTGTAAACATAACATAAACATTCATATTAAAACTGGCATACGAAATGTCAATAATTGATCCATAAACCATGAATGGTATGAAATAGCATATCCACAGTCAAACATATCACAAAACCTTCAACGCAATATGGATGTTTTTTATCATAATAAATCAACTTCAAACATTCTTAAGATCGGTCATAGGATATGGAGATAGATGAAATCAAAACTTTTTTTAGAGAAATATGTCTTTCTATTTTGAAATCATTTAAAATTCAAATAATTATAAAAGAAAACATTTATATTTGAAAATATTCTTATAAGCTTGTAAGGGAAGCTTTGATGATGTTATAACAGTGGAAAATAGCCACACTCTCCGTATAAGTAAAAAAAATATATTCTTACCTTAATTCTGTCGAAAAAGTTATAAAGGACATTGTTTGGAAAATGAAGGAAGGATTCCTTTATAAACATATTATATAAAGTCAAACAAGGGTATAAATGACTTTCACCCATTGTCTATAAAATAGTAAGAATGTTTTGAAATACAATTTTAAGAAACATGGATGTGCATGATAATGATGTCCCAGTAGATACTTACGTAAAAACAACCTCGGATAATAAAGAGATTGTGAAATTAACCCTTACCTTGTACTTTTCCTTGGTCGAGTGTTGGATAAACTCTTGTATAATGGTTAAATATTTTTTATTAAATTATAAAATAATCATATACATTAGTATGATATCATATATCATCTTTTAACATTACTTTGTTAATAATATCTTAGTATTATCGTCGTTTTGGGTGTTAACAGATTCATTTTCCTTTATATTATTTGTTATGTGAGTCATATTTTTTATGGATGGGATGTATCTTATTCATATCCAAAATTATAACAAGTCTTTAAATATTTTTTTAATCATAAAATGAAAATTAGTCTTGAATGGATACGATGGGGAATGAATCTCATCGCGTTCGGGGAGACGGTAATCCGTACGTACGCACTAGCGAAAATATCATTATTTTGATATTAAAATAATATATAATGGGATGGTATATCATATATACAGAATCATAATCATGTTATATTTATTATTTACATCAACTACACATCATTATTATACCCATCCAAATAATAATGTTTTGAATAACAATTACACCACGACGTGGTGATGGTAATCTGTATGTACGCACATATGGTGACATGTCATCAAAAGGATGGATAGAATAATGAATATGGTTATAAAATATTCGTAATAACATCATAGAATATAGAAGATACTGGATTTAATATTTTATAATGGAATCAAAAATGAAAGTGGAAGTGGAAGAAGAAAGGAACTTGAAAGAGGTGGTGAAATATTTACCTCTTCTTCGGGTTATTTTTTTTGATTTGATCAAAAGGGCTCCTTAGGTTGGATTTCTGACTAAAGGAAGGATTCTAGTATGAATAGAGGAAAGCTGAGAGTGTATTTAGGAAGTGTTTTTCTGAGAAAAATGTCTTTGAAGGTGTGAATTTGAGATAAGGGTGAGTGCACTCTTATAAGAGGGGTGAGGGGTACCATAGGAAAATCTAGAAATATTATTTTATAATAAAATCGTGTTTGGTTTATAATGACTCCAAAATGAATTATATAAAGGATAAGGTGTGTATGGGTCGAAAAACACTCAAAAAATAGTTTATAGATAGGTTTGGGTCACTATATTAACAATATCTTTTAGATTTAACTCATAGTTAAATAGTTTGAAATTTACCATGTCTTTTTGTATTTTTATATTATATGGTTAATAAACATACTACATACTTCCAATAGATCCCAAAGTGGTTAATTAATGATATAACTATCATTATATAAGTCCTTTGGCCAAACCTTAGATTTTTAGTAATAGAATATCAATTAATAATTTAATATTTGTTTTAAAAACTCTTTTATGTCAATTTTGTCACTATTTGGTATTTTGTTTTTTCTAAATTCAAAACAACATTATTAATTAGAAAAAAATTCATATAACTAACCCTAACATGTCATATTAACCAATAAAATATAGGTAATTTATAAAAAGACTCAAATAACATTTATTTGGATATTTGTAATATCAATTATTTTAATATTTCATTAATTATGTAAATACTACATCATCATTATGTCAAAAAAAATTAAATTATTAAATGTCTAGAAAATATAAATAAAATAAAATTATGTAGGAAATATTTTTATCTTTCTAATTAATATTTATAGTCTAATGTTTTCTTATGTTTAACCCTATATTAAAAATTGTATAGTTATGAAACTTTGATTTTAACTCTTTTAACTCTTCTTTAAATAAAATAATAATAAGTGTTATAATCTAATCCAGGTGGACCTAAGGATCATATTTTATTTATAAGGTCGTTTTTGGTAGAATTACACATATCAAATAGAATTAGGACATGTGTTGGGTTAATGAGAATATCATTTTTACCCTTAATTACCCTATTTACTTTTAACTATGGTAAATAAAAGTAAAAAAGTTTCTATTCAACAAAAAATATTTTCATCTTATTGAACCACATTTTACTTACTGATATCAACCATGTCTCTAGGATTTTTTAAATTCAACCCACAGAAGCGGTAAAATTATGTTTTATGTGAATTTGCAAATTGTCCTATGAGGTGGGTAAAAGACAGTGAAAAGTTCAATAAAATTTTTACATATCTAAAATTATTATAAACTGACTCCGATGAATTAAATTGAACATATATATGTATTATGTATATATTTTGACCTAAAATATATTTAAATAAAATAAAAAATTATTTAAATAAAAAATTCAGTTTTAAACTATAACTCAGTGTTTTTAACTATTCATTAAAAATTGAAAGTTTCCAGAAAAATACCAAAGACTCGCCCTAAGCTAATTTCGATATTCCGAATCCAAAAATGAACTCCATTTTGAAAGATAAAATTTATAAAATTTCAAAAAGTGGGTATTACTATTCCTAATGGGTAGTTTGATTGGTTATGGTGTGTTAGAACTCGAAGTTGTGTACAACACACGCTATTATATTATTCAAAGAGAATCATTCCGTGGATGTTTGGGGTGTTACATTCTCTCCTCCATCAATTAATTTTGTCGTAGAAATTTCTAGAGTATTACTGCATAAAAAGACTCGGGTGGTTCTTCATCATAAGTTCCTTGGTGTCTCATTTTGCCTCTTCCATCTTATGGTTTCACCATTGAACTTTTACCAGATGAGTTGTCTGGTTTCTCAGCACTTGTTCTCTTGTATCAAGAATCTTGACAGGCTCTTCATAATAATAAAAATTGGGTTCCAGTTCTAATTCCTCATATGTGAATACATGTGTTGCATCATGCATGTATTTTCTCAACAGTGATACGTGGAACACATCATGAACTTTGGAGAGACTTGGCGGCAGTGCCAAACGGTAAGCTGCATCCCCAATTCATTATAGAATTTCGAAAGGTCAGATGTACCTAGGACTCAATTTACCCTTATTACTGAAACAAATAACACCCTTCCATGGAGATACATTCAAGAAAACATGATCTCCTACCTGAAATTCCGAATCCTTCGTTCGGTTATTGGCATAGCTCTTCTGCCTACTTTGAGCTTCCTTGATGTGGTTTTGGATTACCTTCACGTTTTCCATTGTTTCTCCCACAAGTTCTGGGCCTACGAGTTTTCTTTCACCGACATCATCCCTACAGGTTAGTGTTCGACATCTCTTTTCATATAATGCTTCATATGGTGCCATCTGAATACATGAATGGAATCTATTGTTATAGGAAAATTCTACTAGAGGTAAATATTGATCTCACATACCTTGAAAGTCAAGTGAGTATGATATCAACATTTCTTCTAAGGTTTGAACATTCTGTTCTGATTGTCCATCAGTTTGGGGGTGGTAGGCAGTGCTCAAACGATGATCTGTATCTAGGTCTCTCTCAATTATTTTCCAGAATCTTGATGTAAAACGGGGATCACGATCAGAAAAAATCGATAGGGGTACTACATGAAATCTTACAACTTCATTAATATATAGTCTTTCTATATTTTCAAGTGGTAAATCTTCTCTTATAGCAAGAAAATTTTCTAACTTGGTAAGACAATCAACAATGACCCATATTTCATCGTTCCTTCTAGGATTCATTAGTAGTCCCATGACAAAGTCCATCGTAATATTATCCCATTTCCACTTTGATATGGGAAGATGTTGCATGACTCCTCCAGGCTATTTCCTTGCATCTTTCACTTGTTGACAAACCATGCATATTAACAAAAAATCTGTAACCTCCCTCTTAATGTTGTCCCACCAAAAACATTCCTTCAAATATCTATACATCTTAGTGCTACCAAGGTGTATAGAGAAATTGGAACTATGAGCATCATCTAACAATTCCCTTTTTAGATCAGGTATATCGGGAACACAAAGTCTCTTCCCAAATTTCAAAATTCCATCTTCATACACAAAGTCACTCAATCTCCCATCATTCACAGCTTTAATTTTATTTTGAAACTCTTCATCACTTTTCATAGAACTCTTTATCCTTTCTAATAAAGATGGTTTGGAATCCATTTGAAAAATCAATGATGTTTCACCTTCCATGGTTATTCCCATATCAATCTTTACTAGATCCATGTATATAGGATCCTTTTCAACAGTCATATTGTTAAAAAATCTATGATACTTTCTACTCAAATCATCTTCCACCTTATTTTCCTTCCTTAGGTGGTAGTTTATAGTGCAATCATAATACTTGATTAGTTCAAGCCATCACCTTTGCCACATGTAGAGTTCTTTTGTGATAAAATATACTTCAAACTCTTATGATCAGTATATATCTGACATTTTTCACCATAGAGATAGTGTCTCCAAATCATCAAAGCAAATATTATAGCTGCAAACTCAAGATCATGAGTAGGATAGTTTTGCTGATGAATTTTTATCTGTCATGATGCATAGTAAATAACCCTATCATTCTACATGAGGAAACAACCAAGTCCTTTCTTTGAAGCACCATTATAAATAACAAACCCATCATTCCCTGATGGTAGAGAAAATATAGGATCCTTGACTAATCTTTTCTTCAGTTATTCAAAACATTATTCACAATCTTTTTTCCCAAAAAATTTAACCCCTTTTCGTGTGAGCATTAATAATGGGTTAGGCTACCGGGAAATATTCTGGACGCAATGTCGATAATAACCTTTTAAACCAATAAAATTGCATACCTTGGTTATACTCATCGGTGCTGGCCATTCTGGGATTGCCTTTGTCTTTAAAGGATAAACAATTATTCCATCCTTAGAGACAATATAGCCAAGAAAAGAAATCTCCTGAATCTAGAATTCACACTTGCTAAACTTACCATATAATTCATGTCATCTAAGAGTCTTGAGGATAATGTGCAAGTGATTTTCATGATCCTCAGAGATTTTGGAGTATACCAATATATCAACAATAAATACCACAATAATGTCCTCAAGATATTCATTGAAAACTCTATTCATTAGATCCATGAATACAAAGGGTGCATTAGTCAATCCAAAAGGCTTTACTGTAATCACGTAATGCTCGTACCTGGTTCAAAATATTGTTTTTGGAATGTCTTCCTTCTTCACACACAACTGATGATATCCAGATCGAAGGTCAATCTTTGAAAAGTATTGAGATCCATTCATTTGGTCAAATAAATCATCAATGTGAGGTACGTGATACTTTTTATTTATTTGTATTGCATTGATATACCTATAGTTAATGCACAACCTCATAGAACCATCTTTCTTCTTAAAAAAAAGGATAGGGGATCCCCATGGAGAAACACTATGGCGAATAAATCACTTATTACTCAATTCCTCTAGTTTTTAATTTAGTTCCACTAATTCCATAGTGTCCATTCTATAAGGGGTCTTCGATATGGGCCTTGATCCAGGAGTTAAATCAATGGAAAACTCAATTTCTCATTCTGGAGGATGTACAGGTAAATCTTCTGGAAACACATCAACATATTCTTTCACAATAGTTACATCCTCTATTTGAAAATTCTTTTCCTCACCCACAGTTATTTCATTATCTTCCTACCCAATAATTGAGTTTAGTTGAGCTACTGGGGGTAGATCTAGATAAGAATTAGGTGGTGAAGATTCTTCTATAAAGATAAGGTATTATTTATCATCTTCATAAAAAATAGTAACCTCCTTCTTCTTATAATAAATTTTGGAATCATGGTCCGAAATCCAATCCATACCGAGGATTATATCAAATTCAATCATGGGTATGACGATGAGATCATTATATAAAAAACATTTATATGTCCTAATGGGGACTGATTCACAAAACTTAGTTGCAATGATACTTCCCTTAAGAGTTTTGACTGAAAAATCCCTTGTTAAATCAAATTGAAAATATCTAACTTTCATAGAAAATTGGAAAGATATGAAATAATGCGATGATCCAAAAAAATTAAGCATTTTCTAAACATGAGAAAACCATTAAATTACCTGACACCATGTCTTTCAGAGCTTCAACCTCAGCAGTAGTGATAGAATATGCTTGGCCTTGATCCCTTGTCCATTTCTGAGATAAGTTCCCCTGATGCTTAGGATATTCATTTGGATAATTCCCCCATCTCTCTACAATTTTAGCATTCAACATCAACATCCTCTTTCTTCCCCTTGCAATCATGAGATCGGTGGCCTTTTTTGAAACACTTGTAACAGACTTCCATTCCCTTCAGGAAAGTAACAGGGTGTTTCTTCCCAAATTTACTGAAGGATGGATATTCTACTTTTCCCTTCATCCCCTTATTTCCATTTCTAGAGTGTTCAGTAGATCTCTTATTCTGTTGCTTTGCTTTAAAGTCGTAAGACTTATAGAATTAATTTTCTTGTCTTGATAGCACATAAGAGAATATCTTCATACGATGAGAAGTATTGTGAGACTAGTGCTTGACAAATAAATGGTTTCAACCCATCAAATAAACGAACAATATTACTTCTTAGGTTACGTATATAATCTAGAGCATGCCTCTCTATCCTTGTAAATTTATCTTCATACTTTGCAACATTCTCATCCTTCTTTTTCCTCAGACTCAAGAATTGTCTTTCCATATTTGTTTGATGGTCATCAGGAAAGTATTTTTCTAAGAAAATGTCTTTAAACTCTCTTCATTCAATATTTGATACTTAATTGTCTTACTTTGTGTTTTGAATCAATGACCACCATTGATCAACATCTCCAGTGAGGTGGTAAACTACCATGAAAACTTTTTCCCTTTCGTTACTCCCCAAGGCATGGAATATTTTCTCTAAGGAATTTATCCATTGCTCAGATACTATTGGATTTGTACCCTCACTGAATGTTGGTGGTTTTTCCTCATGAAGCTATCTAACATTGATCCTCCACACTGCTGATCAGGGTTCTCCATACGGTTAAGGTTATTATTCATAACCTGAGTGAGTTGTCCCAGTATGGTAATTAGCTGATCAACACTAGTTGCATCACCAGATCCACTATAATTATATTTAGTATGAGGTAAATCCCAACATGGAGTGAATGCATTGATAGAGTATCCATTCCTTACACTAGGTTCCATTTCTAAACAATTTCATAAAATAGATTAGTTTATGAATCACAATACATAAATCCAAACTTGTAAAACACTTAACATAAATTGAACAGTTTATGGATATAATCCATAATCATAGAAATGTTTTATTTGATGTATTATATACTCATAAACCCTTTATAATGGTTTTTAAAGAAAATTATAATTATCCTAAGCATATCCCATGGGAGTGTCGTAACCAAGAGTGAAGCAAGGCCCGTTTTCGTGCACCAGTTCTCGTTTGAATCTATCTTAAAGTGGTGTTTTTGGGTTTTACCCCTTGGTACATCTGTTCTAGATCCACCTCTACCTGCTCGTATCCAGAAAGGGATGTATTTCTTAGAAAACTCAAAAAATTTCTACAATACCGAAATTCTAGGAAGTTCTTCTATACTAATCCTCATAGTTTATCTTAGGTCTATGTGCTCTAATCAGAGTTTATCTAAATCTAGATTCCAATGTTTGTACTAAGCTTCCTCTGATACCAACTGTAACACCCCAACCCCAGTTACCCAGAGTCGATGCATTACTATATAACATTTTCATGATCACAAAAGATCAAGTCTCGAAGGACCGATTACTTTAGTATCCTTAGAAGTACTAGATACATTCAAAATGTTTACATTACATTATAAAATGAAAAACTACCACAAAATTGTTTCTATAGACCACAATCATATCCCCCAATACTCTCCCTACAGGTCAGTCATAAAATACTTCTTCACATCCTGGAAAAAATAAAACATAGAAAGGGGTCAGCTCAGATGCTCAGTAAGGATAAAAATATAGCGAAAAACATTTATAAATAAGCATAAATATTTAAGGCAATGTATAAGACTAAAACAGAAGCCTTTTAAACATGAACTTCAGCATAATATGGAAATGATAAAATCAAATAATTCCATTTAGTTACTTACATTCATATTCTAATAGTTTAATAATCACATGAAATATCAATAACCACTTTCATAATGATGGAATTCATAATGCTAGACTTTCATAACCACATAGTCAAGGACTTATGCCAAGACTACAAATAAGATTTTTTCAAGGCCTTTTGAAAAGACACTAATTTGTCTCATGAGACCTACCTATGCATCGAGGAGCTATAGTGGGCTCCACATGTCACTTACTAAGTCCAATGCATTCTTTATATGAAAAGGTTTAAACATAACATAAAAATTCGTATTAAAATTGGCATACAAAATTTCAATAATTTATCCATAAACCATGAATGGGATGAAATAACACATCCATAGTCAAAAATATCACAAAAACATCAATACAATATGGTAGTTTTTTATCATAATAAATAATCTTCAAACAAACGTAAAATCCATCAAAGGATGTTGACATAGATGAAATCAAAACCTTTTTAGAAAAATATCTCTTTCTATTTTGAAATCAGTTAAAAGTCACATAATTATAATAGAAAACATTTATATTTGTAAATATTCTTATAATATTGTAAGGTATTATTTGATGATGTTATAACGGCTGAAAATAGAAGCACCCACCATATAAGTTAAAAAAGCCATTCAAACATTAATTCTGTTGAAAAGGTTATAAAGGACCTTGTTTGGAAAATGAAGGAATGATTACATTATAAAAATCTTATAAAAATTAAAACAAGGGTATAAATGAATTTCACCCATAGTCTATAAATTAGTAAGAATTTTTTGAAATACATTTTTATGAAACATGGATGTGGATGATAAAGAGGTCCCAGTAGATACGTATGTAAAAACAACCTCGGATAATAAAGAGATTGTGAAAGTAACCATTACCTTGTACTTTTTATTGGTCTAATGTAGGAAAATATCCTTTATAATGGTGAAATAATTGTTATTAAATTATATAAGAATCATATACATTAATATTATATCATATATGATCTTTTAACATTGCTTTGTTAATAATGTCTTAGTATTATCGTCGTTTCAGGTGTTAACAGATTCATTTTCCTTTATATTCTTTGTCATGTGAGTCATATTTGTTATGGATGTGATGTATCTTATTCATATTCAGAATTATATAAAGTCTTTAAATATAATTTTTTAATCATGAAATGAAAATTAGTCTTGAATGGATACGATGGGGAATGAATATCATCGTGTTCG
Source organism: Viscum album (assembly GCA_963277665.1). Taxonomy (NCBI): domain Eukaryota; kingdom Viridiplantae; phylum Streptophyta; class Magnoliopsida; order Santalales; family Viscaceae; genus Viscum; species Viscum album. The sequence continues at coordinate 1,083,708,959 of OY728159.1, forward strand.
TGGAGACCGTAATCCGTACGTACCCACGCGCGACAATATCATTCTTTTGATATTAAAATAATATACAATTAGATGATATATCATATATACATAATAATCATCATGTTATATTTATTATTTACATCATCTACACATCACTATTATACCCATCCAAGTACTAATGTATTGTATAACAATTACACCATGACGTGGAGACAGTAATTCGTACGTACGCATGTATGGTGAATTTTCATTCAAATGATGGATAGAATAATGAATATGGTTGTACCGTATTCATAATAACATTATAGTACATAGAAGATACTGGAGTTGTTATTTTTAAATGTAAACAATAAAGAAATAGGAAGTGGAAGAAGAAAGGAACTTGAAAGAGGTAATGAAATATTTACCTCTTCTTCGGGTTCTTCCTTTTGGTTTGATCAAAAGGGATCCTTATGATGGATTTATGACTAAAGGAGGGCCTCTATAATGAAGGGAGTACAGTTTATAAGGTATTTGGGTAGGGTTTGTCCGAGCCAAAAGGCTTTGATGGTGTGAATTAGAGACAAGGGGGAGTTCCCTTTTATAAGAGGGGTGAGGGGCACCTTAAGAAAAGCTAAAAATATTATTTTATAATAAAATAATTTTCGATTTATAATGTCTCCAAAATTGATTATTTAAAATATAAGGTGGGTATGGGTCAAAAAACACTCAACAAATAGTTTTTAGATTGGTTTGGGTCACTATATTAAATTTATCTTTTAGATTTATCTCTTAGTTAATTAGTTAAGCATTTACCATGTCTCTTTGTATTTTTATAATATATGGTTAATAAACATACTATATACTTACAATCGAACCCCAAGTTTTTCATTAATGATACATATATTATTATATAAGTCATTTTCCAAACCTTAGATTTTTAGGAATACAATATAAATTAATAATATAATATTTGTTTTAAAAACTCTTTTATGTCAATTTTGACACTATTTGGTATTTATTTTTTTCTAAATTCATAATTGCATTAATAATTCAAAAAAAATACATATAACTAACCCTAACATGTCATTTTAACCTATAAAATTAATTTAATTCATAAAAAGTCTCAAATGACATTTATTTGGATATTTATAATATCAATTATTTTAATATTTCATTAATTAGGTAATTACTGCACCATCAGTGTGTCATAAATAAATTAAATTATTAAATGTATAAAAAAATATAAATAAAATACCATTATGTAGGAAAACATTTTATCTTTCTAATTAATATTTATAGTCAATTTTTATCTTATGTGTAACCCTATGTTAAAAATGGTTTAGCTATTAAACATTGATTTTAACTCTTTTAACTCTTCTTTAAATAAAATAATAATAAGTGTCCTAATCTAATCCAAGTGAACCTAAAAGATTATATTTTATTCTTAATGTTTTTTTGGTCGAATTACACTTATCCAATAGAATTAGGACATGTCTTGGGGTAATAATAATATCATTCTTACCCTTAATTACCCTATTTACTTTTAACCGTGGTAAATAGAAGTAAAATGTTACCATTCACCAAAAATTATTTTCATCTTATTGAACCACATTTTACTTAATGATATCGACTGTTTATCTTAGAGTTTTGAAATTCAACTCACAGAAGCTGTAAAATTAGTTTTTATGTGAATTTGCAAATTCTCCTAGGAGGTGGGTAAAAGACGGTGAAAAGTTAAATTAAATTTTTATATATCTAAAATTATTATAAAATTACTCTAATTAATTAAATTTAACTTATATTTTTATTGTGTATATATTTTGACCTAAAATAAATTGAAATAAAATAAAAAATTATTTAAATAAAAAATTCAGTTTTAAACTATAACCCAGTGTTTTTCACTATTCATCAAAAATTGAATGTTTTCAAAAAAGTACCAAAAATTTACCCTAAGTTAATTTTGATATTTTGAATCCAAAAATGAATTCCATTTTGAAATATTAAATTTAAAAAATTTAAAAATTCCAGTATTACTATTCATAATGGCTAGTTTGATTTGTTGTGGTGTTATAACTTATAGTTGTGTATAAGACACGCTATTGTATTATTCAAAGAGAAGTGTACTGTGGAATATTAGGGTGTTACAGTAAAGAACTATACAGAATGTACTTAAAAAATTTGTTTCTTCCATAACATAATAACACATGGTGTGTGTCCATAACATCACATGTCGTGTTGTCTGGGTTACCGGACAGCAAGCCTCTGAAACTTCTTCAGAACCCATAAAAACATAAAATATTTTCCAAGGCATGACCAATTATGACCCGTGAGATCCCATAGTCCCACTAATAAAACTTTTTCATCCTTATTCATACCATAACATGACAAAATTCAATTAAGGTTCAAACATGATCCACCAAATTCCGATCCAAGAGGGCCCATAACACCTCAGGGACCAAATTTTGGAATCCATCTAATTGAAATTTTACATATCACATTACCCTATCAAGATAGTATGTATTTCTATCATGGAATCTATCACAAAAACATTCATATCTGGTGAATCATCTATCACAATAGCATGAAGTTAATAATACACCCTAAATAGCCTGAAAATAATGCATGGCATGTAATCTCTATCAAGTGCCTATATGATGCATGAGATGGAATACCCTCATCTCATAATGTTTCAACATAAATATAACCTCAATAATATCAATGATAACATCACAAAACAAGTGAATCACCCAATGGTGTAATCAAAACAACTATAAAAATTGCAAAACCATACAAACTCCAATATTTGAGGTAGCTTGGATTTTCATTGTACATGGGTTAGCTACTCCTGGGCACAGCTTCTTACCAACAACTCATTCCTTCCAATCCCAGTCAATAGGCTCCAAATAGTAAGACAAAACAAAAAATAAACTCCTTTGATACCACTTTGTAATGTCCTGGTTCCAGGTGGCGCCCAAAGGTGCCCCGTACCCGGTTGGTCACAAGACCTCAAACGCATTTCCCCAAACACGAGAGGATACCAAATAGTAGTGAGGGCCAAGGTCTGATAATAGAGAAACTATGCTCTCATTGGTAGATTATATATAGTGAAATAACCAATAGTAAAATGGTATTAAAACCAGTAATACAATACAACAGAAGTAAACAATAGAAGAATGATAACAAATAAGAAACGGGAGCATATATATAAATGATGCATGTCACATGTGTCTAGGAAAGAAGCCAAACAAGTCACATTTCTCAAAATACAACACTAAAAAAAGTACTGAAAAGAAGTAATATCCAATAGTATTACAAGCCTCAACTCAGTCCCATTCTTTCTAGATCCAACATCAATCAAGTACCTGATGAAGAAGGGTGATTGACCTTATCTATACATGAAACCATGTATTCTATTTGGCCCCAAAATCATGACCTAAACACGATGTAATACGAATCCTAGAAGGTAAAAACAAAAAGAGTTATGCCTAACTATCAGGGAATTTATATATATAGTAGGAAATATGAAAAATGAAGCAATAAACTAGGAAGTACCAATAGTGAATAATCCTATAGTTTCCAATTACATTCATTTACATTTATTAACTATTCAATCCATTGAATAATGAAACCTCGTGATCTAGCCTATGCTATATATCCCCTTGTATAATAACAACAAATAGATAACTCAAAATACCATCTAAACAACCAAGTAAGACTGAGTCCAAGATTGTTCTTTGGATTGGAAGACTCATCACAATCAATCAAACATTCATAAGAAATCTTTTGGGAATTTTCTCAAAGTATAACCCGTCTGGTTTAACATATCATCAATTCAATAAATAATGACCCTTTGGGAATGATCATGGAGTCTAACCCCTTTGGTCCCACATAGAACTAATCATTTACAAATGACCTTATGGGTAGATCTCATGGTCAATACCCCTTGATCTTCTTAGAAACAATAAATTATAATTACCACCTAGTTGCTCTCACAGTCAATTCCCTAAGGTCCAACATTAATTCAATAACTACCCTCTGGGTAGCTCTCACGGTCTAACCCCTCTCATCTATGACCACCTAACAGCTCTCACATTCAATAACTCTATGTCAATATAACAACAAATCATACATAAATGACCCTACCTTGAGAAGATCTCACAGTCAAATTCCCCTTGGTCATACTTTCACAATGTGAATCATTTTCATCTCAAATAAATGGAATTTTCATCCTAATAATACGAGGCATGGAGAACAAAGCAAGCCTAATAGGCATTCTAGATCAAATGGTCATAATTAATCAAACATGGGATAAATTCCCATAATCATGGTATTATACCTTACACCTAATCAATAACCATTTCCCAATCAAACAAACTATAGTAGGTATTAAACAGGGTCAAATTCCAAAACACCCAGTACCCCAAACATGTGTATTCCACACTTTAAGCTTATATAATCCAAATAAAGTCAAGGAAAGGCACAAAACATCTTCCATGATGTTATACTAAGAACACTATTGAACATCGGACCTTGAATCGGCCTAAATTTATTTATATCTAGGAAAAGAGTAAAAGCAATCAACCTTTGATAAACTCAAGAGAGAGGAGAAATCAGGAAGAGAGGCTCCAACGGAATAGATAACTCACCAGTCGGAATCCCGCACACCCAGCAGAGTTTGAATCAGAGCTCGGACATAGGAATGGGAGGAACATTAAGATATTCGGTCATACATCACTCTTCTATACGAAACACGAGGAGAAGAAATGTTTTCTTGAGATGAGACGTGACCCCACTCCGACTCATCATTTAAAAAGAAAAGTACACAGTGTGATCATTTAATGTACACACCGTGTACTGGCCTCAACTGTCCGCATTTAAGGTTGTCTTCTAGGTCACCCACACGACCATGTACTCGACTATTACATGCTAAGTATATGGCTGGAGTCGGCAACTAGGTACACGGCGTGTACTCAAAATTACATGGAATGTGCATAGAAAATTTTCCATTTCATCCTTTTTCCTCAAAAATACCCCAAAATAAAGATCCATACTTTCAATAAATATCTAGGTTCTTATATGTATAATCCAAAAGTTGTATCCCTATAGGAAAAGGATCTCTCTAAACATTCTCTTTATGATCTTCTAAGTAGTTTGGTGGATTCATAAATGAGAGTCAAACTAAAACATTTAATAATATGAGTATGCAAGGAAATGAAATTAAAATCCATAGAAAAACATGAGGTTTCCTAATATATTCTTGATGAAGATAATGTGGAAGTTTTACTCCTTTCACTTTTTCCATGAAATTCAATATAGAAAAAGAAATATTTGAGGAAATTTTCTTCAGGTCTATTTTCAATGTGGTAGATTTTTCATCATTTCCTCTTGGTTCTCAAAGAAGTTCATTGATGAAGAAACTGAAACTTGTAGTATTCATAAGCCTTAGAAATGATTTCCCCAATAGGTAGACATAAAATTTGGAAAAAAGATACAGAGAAATAGTTTCGTCTTTATAGAAGAAAAAAATTATAATGATTTTTTCAAGGATGGAGAATGAGAGTTTAAATCTAAAATCAATGTATCGATGATGGATATAATTGAAAATTTAGAACATTAAAAATATAAATATAATCATTTGATTATTGTTTTTGACCTCATAGTGGAACATAAGGGTGTGATTCATAATATTTATGATCAAATAAAATGGTTAATAATTTTGAGATCCATTTTGGAAGAGTCGTCAGAGTTTGTTGATTAGCTTGAAGTATAAATTTATCAACTAGAAGCATTGGAAGAAGAATTATTACCAACTCTTGGAATCATAGAATAATTTTTGGAATTTAAGCTCACAATTTATGAATATGAAAAATTCATTAATGACCTTACTTCCAGAGTTGAGGATAAGACTAAAATTGTTGTGGTACATGAAGAAGAAGTTGATACTCTAAGGACTAAACTATAAATTGAACCAAAATCAAGGTAAACAAATAAGAAGTTGTAGTTTGAAAGAATGTCATATTCATAGTTGTTATAAAAAGATAAATGTGGTTTTGAATGAGTAGATAATTCCTTGAATGATTGTAGATCAAAATTCTTGAGAAGAAGTGGAATTGTCCCTGATGATAAAACATCAAAGGTTAGAGATAGGATGAGCCAAAATAAAGGGAAGAAGAATGTTTGACACATCATAAATTCACTATATGTACTAACAATGAAATCATCAAATAAATTTAAAAAGATTTATGAAAATGATACTTGACTATCTTGAGAGGATATGAAAATATAAACTTTTACAAAATAATTTTACATTTAGGGAAATGGAAGTGAGAAGAAATTTCCATATATGAAATGTCAATTCAGTAGATTTCTGGGCCATTCCATGTCTTATTGGAAGAGGTAAAAAGATATATGAAAGGGGAATAACTTGGAATTCAACAAATAATAATGAGATCATATCTCTCATCACATATAAAATTAGTTTCTATAGATATTGTTTTCTCTATTCTATCCAAGGGAATAAATCTATTCATTGTAGGAAGAGAAAATCAAAAAACATTACCTATAGAACTCTGAGAAAAGTCAATACCCTCCAACCATACAGATTTTCTATTACAAATTGGTATTCTCTTCTAGAAGAAAAATATGAGTATGATGAACCCTTTAATATAGAAAAATTATTGGAAAGGCTACATTTATCTGTCACTCAATCAAATATATCATGGAAATAAAAGAAGAAAATTGGGAAATACAACCTTGTATAAATATCACTCAAATAAATAATGAAAAAAACCCCTAAATAAATTTAAATATAATCCCATATGATGGGAAATGTAGATTTATTTAAGAATGTTAACAATAGGGTTGATGGAAAAATGAGGTTTGACAATGATGGTGTGTTAAAGATCAAAGGTAGTGGAAGTACAGAACTAGAAAATTATGAGCTTCTAAGAATTAAAGTTCTCTGTGTGGATGGATTGCATCAAAATCTCTTGAGTGTGAGTCAAATTTGGGACTTATTAATGATAGTGAAATTTAATCAAAATTGTATCACTATTAAAGGAAATATAAACAGTTCTATCATGCATGGATTCATAACATATGAAAATTTATACTAGGTAGATAGCAAATATAATATCTGTTACTTGATAGTTAAATATGAAAAAACCTATGTCACTAAATTTTGTGTCACATTAACAAATAGAGCAAGGAAAAGTTTTCTAATATTAATACTTTCATCGATCATCCCAATCGTGAATGTGAATGAGAAAATTCTTATGATGTTTTCATACTAGGAAAGATGGTTGAGAGATCATATCGGTCAAAAAACAAAAGCACATCAAATATGCCTGATCACATCCACACAAACGTATGTGGTCCAATAAATGTTTCTAGAACATATGGACAGAGGTAAATAATTTTTTTATTGAAAATTATAGTATAATTCCTTGGGTAATTATGATACAACAGGAACAACAAATTCTTGACAGTATAAAAAGTTATTGTCAACTAATTGAGAATGATATCGGCCACACAATCAAAGTTCTATGATCTAACAATGGTGGATAATACTCATCCATTGAATTTTAAAATTACCCGGAAAACATGGAATAAATAATTACATGCCTACATTTAGAACCCCACACAAAAATGGAGTTGCTAAATATAGAAATCGATAGCTAAATAATTTGGCCAGAACGACGCTGATTGCGAGTCGTATCTCCAATCATTATTTGAAATAAGTTGTTCGAGAATCAGTGTACTCTAAAAATTGAATATGCCTTTTTATGGGAGAATCCAAGCTACCATATGAGTTATGGTATGGAAGGAATCCCTCTATAAAGTATTTTTTGGAATTAAATGTTTCATCTAAAACAATGAAGGAAATCAATAAAAGTATGGTGATATTTTAGATGAGGTAATATTCATTTGGAAATTCAGTAAAGAGTAAAACCTAAAAAAATTTCAATAATCATCTTGGAAAAATTATGGAAATTAGTGATGTCACGATCATTAAAGAAAAACCCATAAATTATTCTTGGAGATCATATGTTGATATGATTGAAGATAAAGAATAAAGTAGACATTAGACATATTCAAATGCATAAATAGTGAAAGGACTGAAAAAAAATTAGGGATCACAAATCAATTGTGATTCTAAATAATAATCATAATAGGAAACTATAGAAGAAGAAGAATATCATTTGAAACTCACATGAGAAATAGAATAGATAAAATTGATCAATCCAACAACATTTTGGATTTGAAAACATCCACAGAGACAAGTAGAATGAGTAATGAAGCACGTGATTCCTTCATATCTTTTGTGAAACCAACCTCATATGAAGAAGCAACAAAGAATGTATCATGAGTTAAATCCATGAAATAAGAAGAAGATCAAATTAACAAGAACCAGAAATGGGATCTTTTCAGGATATCTTAAAATAGTAATGTGGGTTGAACAATGTGGGTCATGAAAAAAAACGATGAGCATGGAAATATGATCATAAATAGGGCATGCTTAGTGAGTTAACTATATGCACTGATTGAAGGAATTGATGATGAAGAAAAATTTTCTCTAGTATAATGACTGGAGTTGATCAGGATTTTCCATACAATAAAAATCCAAATAGGATATAAATTTTATTAGAAGGATTTTAAAACAACGTTCTTAAATATATTTCATGAAGAAGAAGATGTATACATTGAAAAAACATATATATTCCAGATCGTAAATTATAAAGAAAAGGATTATAGATTGAATTAGGAACACTATGGTCTAAAATATGTACTGGGTACATGGTATTCTCGTCTAGATGCTTATCTGGAGAAGCTTTAATTCAAAAGAGGAGGTGTTGATCATAATTTCTTTGTGATGAATTTATTGGGAGATCAATATTTGGTGCCTAAGTATGTGGATGATAATATATTTGTTGAAAGTAGGAAGGGATCAGTGGAATAATATTCTAATCACATGAAATCAGAATGGTGAAATCACAAACTTATTAGGCATAAGGAGATTCAAAAGAAAGATTACACCTTCATTTATCATGAATAATATGGAAGAGATATTCTTAAAAAATTCAACATTCATGACTCCAAAATGATGTTGACTCTGATTGTGGTTGGTAGAAAACATGGAAAGTAATTGGATGTAAAATTTATAGATCCCATGATGTATAGGATAATAATTTGAATATTATTATAAATGAATTCAACATGACCAGATATTTGTTTTTCAACATAATTTTCACTCTACATTCAAAGTAATCTGAAGGAATAGAATTTGGAATCCGTTTGAAGACTCATGAGGTACATTCAAGGTACTCTATATTTTGGAATAAACTTTTTAGTAGGAAGAGATAATGAATTAGAAACATTTTTTTATTATTGGGAAACATATGTGGTGGATATAAATTCTACAAGTGGTGGAGTATTATTCATTGGAAATAAATGTGTGGTCTGGTTGAGCTAGAAATAGAAAATTACTACTCTTATTATGGCTGAAGTAGAGTATATATCTTCTCTAAAAGCTTACACATAGCTATTACGGATGATGAAAAAACATAATGGTGTTGGTGATAAGGTGAAATAGCCAATGGTGATCCACATTGACAACAAGAGTGTCATCGGTCTTATGAATAATTTTATTTGACACTCTAGTACAAAACATATTGAGATCTGATATCACATCATCAAGGAAAAATTTGAAAGATGTGTTATTTAAATATAGCATGTTGGAACTTATGAACATTTGGTTTACATTATGACTAACCCATTGGTATCACATGTGTTTGAGAAACATTGGTTGGACCTTGTTGTCCAGCCACCTCCTAGTGCATGATGAGGTTACAGATGGTTCATTCTCCCCATTTGAGTAAACTATTTTAATTTGTTTATAGAAGTTATGTAGGTTTATTGTGGAGATAAGATTAAGGGGGAGTCTATTTTGATCTCTACAAGTATAAATACAAGTTCTTTTGGTTTATTTACAAAGTGGGAGAATAAATAATTTCAATTGGTTGAGGGTTTTGGAAAAAACATGTAATGATTCTATGAAAGGATGAGAATTCGGTGTTATGAAGAAATGTTTAGAGATTATCTTGGATATATTTAAGCATTCCAAAACACAATAACCCAATTCATTCTTATCATGTTGTTTTCTGCACTAATCTTATCTCTTGTAGACTTAGAGTTTTGGATGACTTGCCTCCCATATTTTAGGTTTTTATAACTATTGGATATTTAATGAATGTTTCTGTAGATTTCTAAGAAAACCAAAGGGGGAGATTATTGGAACCAAGTATTTTAATCATTGGAAGTGGAGTCTTGTTTTTTGGTTATCAATCCACACTGGTTTGATTATAGAGTTTACAATGCATGTGATTTTATGATTCAAGCTAACTTTAATGTTAAATAAGGCATTGTTTCCTTTTTATTCCAAATTTTATGGTCCAAAAAAATAAAGAATAGAGAAAGGTGTTTTTTAAAAATAATGGTTCACACAAGTTTGATGTTGAGTCTTAATTTTTTTGTAGAAGCTAGGTTTTTGGATTGCCTCATCAAAATATGAAAAAGGAAATAACTGCATCAAAGATATTTTTACGAGAAATATGGTTTACATGATGGGATGTTTTGTGCATAAATATGTGATCCCAAAAGAGTGTCACACATCAAATATGACATGAAAATGGAGTTACACACTTTTGGATTTCCAAGATCAACACTCAAAAAAATGGCATGAACTACATGAAAAAGTTGAAATTGTGACAAAGGATATTACGCACCAAATACGATGTCAAAATTAGGATTACATGCACTGGGGAAGGAATTCAAGGATCGGTTGGGAAAGTTATTATAGCTTTATAAATATGGGGGTACCCCCTATATTCAAATTAACTTTTTCCAATGGATATTTGGTTTCTCTGTCATGTGAAAGAGTTTCACATAGAAGTGTTACACACATCAAATATTGGGTGTAGAGTGTTCCTTATATCAATAAATACCAAGTGAAACTCATGGTCTAGTTATAAAAAAGATAAGGGTATCGTGAAATACATCTTGTGTGATAATCCAAAAAGTTTCATGCATGAACGGGAGTCACAAAAAAGACATATTTTGAAACAATCCCCAAAGTTGTCTTCAAGAAAAAGGTTAAACCTATGTGTATCCGTGTACTACTAGAAGGTTTTGATTATTTGGATTTTTTTGGTAATTTCTATCAAATGAATCAATTCAAGACTATAGTGCATGAAGATTCTTGTTCATGTTAGTGAAAAATAAATAAATTCTAATCTACTAGGTTGACCGTCAAGTAATTAAAACTGAGTAATACTTCACCCAAAGTAATGATCCAGGGGGAGTCTAGGGAAGTGTTCTAAGGAAGGAAGTGTTCTATTCCTAAAATCATTTAAAGGAAGTGTTCTTGGAATATAGTGACCATGTTTGAACATTTTTAGTTCGAAACTAGTGAAGATTAGTGAATATTTGTATTACTAAGACATTTTTAGCGTATTATCTATGGACATGACCTTATTGGTGGAACCATATAAAATTGATATATTGTCTCTTTATATGTGATTGATTGTTTTTAGGAACATCTCAATTATACATGTTTAACTAGTTACTACCAATGTGGGAACAAGATTCATCTCTTTTAAATAAAATGTTGACACCTTGATTCACCCCTCCCCTGTCAGGGTGTCTAGGGGTCCTACAACTTCCACCATGGTCTATCCATGTTCGTGGTGTTATTGAGCACAATATCATAAAAATTATTCCACTAGTTCTTATTTTTATACCCTTGTGAGTTTTTTCCACAACACACCCAAGACCATGGGTGTGGTGTGATATTATTTCCCATTTTGGATAAGAAGTCCCCAATAGTCCCATGCCTAATTTCACCATCTTTGGGTGTTTGAATGATGGTTGTTTTAGCCAGAGTAATACACTAACCAACACAATCTCTAAAATAGATTAAACCCATGTTTCTGGAAAGGTTGCATCAAGAACCACATGACATTAAAAAAAACTTCTTATCCTCTCCCTTGGATCCAACATAGCCTCCATCGTGACCACCACCAGGGCATGGGAACCGAAAAAATGGTCAAGACCACTCCCAAATCCTTTGAAACCCCTTAGAACTCTCTCTAGACAACATAAAACACTAGGAAAAATTAATGGCTAATAAGGTACAAACCATTACATTATATACCTATCAAATAATTGTTTTCCTCGATAATTACAACTAGACTTGAAGAGAGGAAATTAGAAGGGGTCGTGTAAACATACATCCCATGAGATACCTCTCAAGAATATCATCATCAAATGATCACAATCACCTCATTTAGATGTAAAATGTGAATATATTTTCAACACCGACAATCATATCCCAAAAAATATAATGGGGGAGATACCTTTCAAATTAGATCATTGATTAAAGAATGGAATAAAAAGAGATAAAACCATCTAATAATACAACTAAAGGTCAACAACCACAAAACATTGACTCAAAAAGATGGATAAACTTTAGAAATACAAGAATACTAAGCACATATTTACTGCTCGCATTCCTATATGATTTCCTCCACACCATTATGTTACCAAAGGACATGAACTAAGGGAATAGTGAACCTATGAAACACCTTCTCCCAGTGGTCCAGGATCTTCACAACCCACTCCTTGAAGGAATAATCATCATCAACATTGATCATACCCAAAATGATGGTGTTATGTTCATCATTATGATTGCAGAAAAGAATAAACACATTAAATACATCATGAATTTGGATCGTCTGATGTGGAACTACTATCTATTACACAACAACATTGACATAATACAACACCTCAAAAGGCCTAAAATCATCACGAAAGCTAACTCCCATGACTAAAAAATTACTGCCCACAATGAAGACTAACCTTCATGAAAAAAATTATCTCAAACATTGAACATCTAATGTATCCTATTATGGTAGACATTGGACTTATAATGATCATAAACTTCGTTCATCCGCTCAGAAATAACATGGAACATCTATGTCATGATCCACACTAGTTTTGAAATGGGAATTGATGATTCCATTACCCCAATCCAGCATAGTAGAGAGAAAAAGACCATACATACAATGGTTCAAATGGATTCATGCATTCGGTGGAGTGAAAATTGTTTTTTAAGAAAACTAAATAAAATTTAGGTGTCTCACCCATGAACCTCTAAAATATATGATGCAAGGATGAACCGTTTCTTTATGAGTCTGGATGGTCTTCTTTGTCGGATCATGTATCTATAGATGAAATGTAGTTCTAAGGAACAACTGAGAGCCAATATCTTGTTGGAAAATTCTTGACACCCTAGAGGTGAAATATAGATCATGAATTGGATATTATCATTCTCATGACTCCATTAAGCCTCTCCGCATCATCCAAATATTTCTTCAATAAAACCTCCATTGAGACCAACTTCTTAATCTTTAGGAAGTGATAAGATTCTATCATATGGACCACTATCACACATATATAATCATATCCACCATGTAATCTAGGTAAAATAGTGATTGAGTAAATTTTAATGTTGTCCCACTTACATTGAGGAAGATCAAATGGTTAGAGAAAACCATTGGGAACATAGTGTTCAACCTTCAACTTTTGGAAGATTAAACATATATACTACTATACGTGATCTATTGAACACTCTAAGAACCACATCATGAATCACCAAATGAATTAAAATCCTTCCTTGAAGAAACAACTTGTGTTGATCATCCTTATACCAACTATCAAGGACATCACCACAAGCAACCCAATCCCACCTAAATTCCACATCGGAATCCCTTAGATGGGACTCCTCCAGTTGTTGCACCAAAGATGACCACAACATCATCTTTTAAAGGAATACTCATCCACCAAACTCTTCCATATCAACATACATAGCTGATATCACTTCCATCACTCTCCATGAATATCATGACTCACAAAATTCACTATTCAATGACTTATTTCTTAGGGAATTAGCTACAAAAATATGTTATCCTGGTGTATAAGAAATATCAAAGTCATGGTGTTTAAAAAATCCTATCCTCCATTACTATTTCATTCCATGATTGGATAATTCATTAATTAGTCTCTTGTAATAAGTGGAAACAACAAACCATTATCTACTAAGGTAATTCCACTACAACTTCAAGGAAAACAGAAATGTAGAAAACCTAAGATCAATGGTGGAATATTCATTTTAATAGGGTAGTAACATAAAATATTCATAAGAACCAATAAAGTTATGATTAATCAAGAGACTATTGTATCCATGATGTGAAACAACAGATAAAACCTCAAACTAAACTTCCACTTCTAATAAATAAAGAACTAATGGGATCTCAAACATTTCCTTCAAATACACTAACATATCATGAAACTAAACATTACAAAATAATAAATGATCATTTTAGTTCAAGGATGTTATAGGATTTTAAATCTGTAATAATTAATACATGATCCTCATGTAATATCCTATATGGCTATGGAATCTCTCCATATCTATAACATTCTTTGAGGCTACCCAAGAAATAACCACCTCTATCTTCAAAGGATCCACATCTACTCAAAGGTGATACATGAAATAAGAATTAAACAACATGATCTCATTACCCACACTTCAATAGAATCCTAAGTAGCTGATTATGAATAAGAACACCCAAAACTACCCAAATATTCTCTATATTCTCCTCTTAAGAAACAAAGTACACAAGGATGTTGTTGATGAAAACCACCATGAACTGATCCAAGAACTCACGAAACACTAATTCATCGTCCCCAAGAACACTGGGGGATAATTTATCAAAGCGAACAGAATAAAAATTAACTCATAATTCCTATAATGACTTCATAAAGTACTCATTGGAATATCTTCTACATCCAATGATATCTCAATCAAAAACCAATATTTGAAAACCATATTTATCTTTTTAGCTAATTGAATAAATCATAGATTCATAGAATATGGTATCAATTATTTACTACATCCTCATTAAAGTGAAGAAAACCAACACACATACACAGACTTCTATCAACCTTCTTTTCAAATAAATCTTTAGCACTGCAAAGAGATATGTTTGGCTGAAAAAATCCTCACTATAAAAGATTATCAATCTATATCCATAGATCCCATAAATTATAAGGTCTTATCCTATAATAATACATCGAGATTTAATATGTTCATTAATTTATCTCTATACAAAAATTAGTCTCCCATAAAGGGGAAAATTCCACAACCTACATAATAAAGACATCCAAGTACTCTTTCAGTAACCTAGGAAAAAAATGCTTTCTAGGACTCTAATGAACATAAAATTAACTAATCCATAAATGATGAAAATGACATAACATTATTAACACCCATAAATGGGTCTCGATATCCAATTTATAGGAAAAACACTTCATCAAAATCATAGAACAAAATATACCTCCTGAAATAATCCATTATAGCCTATACTAAATATTTCCTATCATTCCAATGATGATTTTGTATGGTAGTATCTAAAAACATAAGAAGTCTCACCAAGAGTGTTTCTTCCCAAAAACAATCTCAAAATCTTTACATATGTTATATATATACTGTCGAACTCAAATAGGTGTAGTAAACACCAAGGGTACTGGAAGTATCTCCACCTCAAGTCCTAAAGTACGGACTAGGCTCGGTGATATGAAGGAGTACATAGCTATTGTATCAAACAAAGAATGTACCCAAATAGAAAACATTTAAAGGGATCTTCAAACAATTTTTGGAACATCTAAAACTTGAAACTCCAAATCATGAAATTATCTATGAACTGATCCAATTCCTCTATGAATCTGATGGATACCACCTCCATAGTAGCAATCTGGTATCTAAGGATGAGAATCATCTTGGAAATGTTATCTAATTGAATCATCTCCACTCTTCTGGTCCAAATTTGGAGCACCCTACTACAGCTACCTCAACTAAAACTATTAGACTAAAGGATCTTAATGTATAACGCTTTCCATGCGTTGCCTATATAGAATGGTTAGGAACTCTCACCAATGATGACCCTAACATCTACAAAAAATAAGTGTTTGATCTATTGGAAAGGGTCCTATGATCCACCACCCTCATATAAATATGATGAATAGGGCTTATACATACCCATAGATCTCTAAAAACCATTTTTTCTAGGAAATTGGGAACCCTAGACCATAACTCTATTACACAATGAATCACAATGAATACCCTGTCATAAAAATTTAGACCTGGATAATATCCTCTTCACAACATATGCCCTCACTATTACCTAATGGTATGTTTTTAGTATAAATGGGGTTACCAGGTGTTGGATATCTAGATATAAATCCCCTTTAATGTGTGTCATCATAGACTCCTCATCTAGAAATTGGTCCAAATCATATTATAGAAGGTTCCTAAAATGGATCCCAAACACCCACATGTTGAATCTACCATGTTGAATGTTAAGAGGCTTCAGATGAAGGGAATCCTTCACATTCAAGGAAATAAAATAATATTATAACTAATCTAAAAACATGTCCCATGAAATAGTCGACTCTACATGATCCTTGAGGAATAAGAATGACCACAACCTTTCTTCCCCACAATATATATTCACTACCAATAAAAACTTATTTTCCTTCTGATCATGAATAAAAATAAAGGATATATCCACCTCCTCTAACCATTCCTCTATTACTGGATATAAAATAGATCCCTCATACTTTTATAGACATTGATTCTAAATCTCTCGGAGTGTATTTCTCTGTGTTCTAACTTTTTCAACCTCAACTCTGTGATGATATGCTGGCACATCCTACTAAAAATCCTTGAAATGAAATGTTTGAGGATATCGACCTTGAGACATGATTTGGAAATAAAAAATTATTAGGAACTCTTAAACAAGAAATAAATAATTTTAAAGATTAATTAATCAATTAAAATTCAACCCAATCTTATGGTCTACCTATTTCAAACATAGCCTCAAAGAAAAATGGTGCAAGTTCTTTTCATAGGTCTTAACCCCAAAACTTGCATCACCTCACTAAATAAGATTAATAATTTTTAAGGCCCTCTTTGAAAATCATAGGTGAACCTAAATAATTGTGCACCATTCAGTCTTCCTTGTTTTCATCACATACTAAACTCTATTGAAAATGTTGTCATAACAACCCATGCATTTCTCACCTATTCCTTTCCATAAGCCCTATATTTTCCATCAAACTAGCCTTTTATACTACTTTTTCACTTCCCCCTCCCCCTAATGGTACCCCTCATAGTATAAGAATAAAATATAGGGATAATGAAACACGAATACTACCTCTAATAGGCCATGGGTTGGTGAAAAGCTCCAAGGGTAAATCATACCCACAAATGGGAGGCATTACCCTATACAAACTTGAAGAAAGAGAGACATGAAAAACAACTAAACAACTTCTAACCATAATAAAAGATAAAAGTTATAAAATCATGCATGTACTGTCATACAACTGAACAAATATAAAATAAACTACATGTACCAAATGAAAATCCTCAATAGAGACCTCAAAGCCCAAATAGATCCTGTGCAACACCACAATAAAGTAATTTCCATATTGATCACGGTTGATGCTCATTTTTTGTCACATTATCTAAAGGAATGGAAAGGGAAATGACTTCACCCAAAGTGATTCATCCTTTGAAGAAAACATCAAAAACCGACAAAGGAATGAAAAAGGAGTCAAAGGACTTATGGTCGCACAAGTTCCCTTACTATCGCACAAGTATACTTGTGCGCCGCCTAGTTGTCGCGCAAGTGACTTGCACGCCCTAAGTGATAACCGCCCAAGGTCTTCAAAAGCCTATAAATAGACCCTGTGGGCCCCCCATTTTGGGAAGAATTTTTCCATAATTCCGATACAGAGCTCTGAATGCCCAAGTCTCTTCTTTACGTCTTCCGAACAATTATAAGGTAATTCTTTAACTAGAATGGAAGGTCTAAACAAGAGGAGTAATGTCTAAGTTTTACAATTCACTAACACTTGCACACCTAAGTGTTTTACCCTTAAGGGAAATGGACACACTTGCGCGCCGCCCTACATCTTCAACATAACTTGCACGCCATCTTCTGGAAAGCCTCTAGGGATAATTCTAAAGTCTTTGATCAAGGATCACCCAAATATTACACTAAGGGCTGAAAATCGCACAAGTACCCATGTGTCGCACAGGTATACCTGCACGACCAGGACTTGTGCGCCCACGCAGTACCTGCGCACCTGCCAGGACTAGCACGCCCCTATCTTTTTGGGTGCCTTTCCTACCCATTTCACCCCTCTTATGTCATTCCACCTCTCTTATTCAAGATTCAGTCTTCAAGACACTCTTCAAAGCCATTTATGGCATGATTTATTGATTTGGCTTCCTTATCTGAAAGGAACTCTCTAGAACATCTCTCAAAACCTAGTGATTTACACATATTTATGTCACTAAAGATTGAGATTTCATTCATTCAACCTCATCCTTTAAGATGTGAGAATCCTTAACCTGGGCCTCCTTTTCAGGAGTAAGCCCCCGGACAAATCTTCATTAATATGGGCATCTTCCTTAGGAGTAAGCCCCAAGTCCTCTAATCTAGGAATTCTCCTTAGGAGTAAGCCCCAGTTTCAAAATTCCCAAATATGGGCATCCTCCTAAGGAGTAAGACCCAACCATAATTCTCTTAACCAGGGCCTCCTTTTCAAAAGTAATCCCCAGTCTCAAATATGGGTCTCCTCTATAAGAGTAAGCCCCAAGTCCCTTTAATTTTCAAATCCCTTTAACCTGGGCATCCTTTTCAAGAGTAAGCCCCAGTCTTAATTTCATTTTGAATTGGGCTTCCTTCTCAGTAGTAAAACCCAATCATAAGTCCCCTCCTAACTTAGGCATCTTTCTAAGGAGTAAGCCCCAAGATTAGAGTATCCAAATCTCTATGAAGCACATATACCTTTATGGACCTTGTTCCTGGATTTCTTCCCTGAAGTAAATCTTAATCCTTATCTATTTGGGTAGTCATACACGCATAAGCCCCATATCATTGCATCATTCATGATACAATTGTCTGGTTTCACCAATACCTCTTGTTTCTCACACCGAGTATGACTCACGTGAGCTTAGAGTGTAAAAATAATCATGACATATTTCTTTGAGCCATCAATCAAGAATAAAAAGCATAGTCCCTTACTCGAACTATGTGGGTTCTGATTCCTTTTCCAAAACAAAGGATACATAGGTAGCCCATCAGTGGGTACGATCCCAACTCTGAAATAATCCATGTCCTACTGAATGATAATAAACTTCAAGTGCCCCAATAAGTGGCTTTAAAACCAGTATGGTCATCATAATGACCAAGAGACTTTTATGTATTTAAGGATACCATCAACTAAGATTCTCTAACAAATACAGATGATTCTTTATCAATGAAGAACCTCAAATACATATAAAAGATTCTCTAAATTTTCTACATATCAATCATTGATTTTCAGACTAAAGGAAAGTTCATTTTATACTATGTAATGTAATAAGGATTCACGAACATAACATAAATCTATAAAGAGAGTCCCAGAGTAGACAATAATTCCCCTAAAAAAGGTGTGACGAGTCCGACCTCCCATCCTCTCAACCAATGAAAATTCCTAAGCCTCATAAGTCCACAACTAATGAGTGCCTAAATTTGGAAAGTAGGTCCAAATGGATATGGAATCATTGGATGTTTTTGGTTCTACGAACAAACCCGTTAAAAACCGATTGGAATGTTTGAACCTTCAATCAATGAGGTCATCCCCAATTCCAGAGGAAACAAAAAATGGTGAACCCGACGTGAATCCCTAAAAAAGTTAAAATACAGTTTTACTTATTTGTTAGGCCCCTATTTTAAACTCAATGAGAGGGCCAACAAAAACAATAATTGACATTTGTGCTCATCCAAAAGATATAGTGGATGAATTTATCTTGATTACGTCTGTTATATCAAACAGACACTCTTTTCCAAGATCATCTAAATTTCCAAAATGGCTTCTCTTAAGTTCGCATTTGTGAATACCTCTGCTGTGAATACTGTTGCCGCGAATGCCACTACTGCTACTCCTGCTGGATCATCGTCCGCTCTGAGGACGACATCACCTACTCAGCATCTTCAACGCTGCGTATCAAATGCGCTGGTTAAGGAGTACCATCAAAATGGTAATATTCCAACTCTGGAGGCTGCTCAACAAGCCCTCCAAGTGAACAATTCACCCTGGTCGTCCGGACAGCGACATACAGCGATCAAGAAGCAGGCAACGCTAACTACTGTCTCCAACTGTTTCGAGTCGTTATCCCCGGAACGCAATCACCATTCACTCCCATATTCTGGGGAGGTGAATGAGCAGGTCCCTCAGGGCCTTAATTCAAAAAATAAAGAGTCCTTCCTGAGGGATCCCATCAACAATCGCTGCCAGACTCCTGCCGCAGTGCACCCTCAACATGATGGGGGTGTCCACTCCAGGCGTTCGGCTCAGGTTCCTCGAACCCGAGCAGGCAAGACGAATCGCCAGAGGAGAAATACGGTTAACAGTGAGCAGGTTCTCATCACTTCCATTTCTGGAAAAGTACACCAACTTAACATGGTGGAAAACTACGAGCCGACACACACACACCTACCCATTTTAATTTTGTTGTCCAACAGGCTCATCTGATAGTATCATGCCAATCCCTCCAGGAAATTCCGGCGGAGTACTATAGGTAGGAACATAAACCTGTTTATACATCATCGGGTAGTTAGAAGGCTCTTCTGACTACATATGATAGAGCTAGTAAACCATGTTAGGTGAATTGAAATCAGAAGGCACATACAACTACTAGTATTGATCAAGCCTACCAATAGTCTTTCTTGGTAGCAGACGGAGAAATCAGTCGAAAAGCTTCGACGACAAATAAGAGGCAAACTCAACTTTCTGCCCCCACACATGAGTACTGTCAGGATTCACTGATAGGAAAAGGAGGACAAAAGCAGGTACACGCATGTACTCAAAGCACAGAATGGACGTATATCCCCGTTCCGGCAGCTGAAGTCACCAAGAATATTCTATCAATGGTGAAAGAGAAGAAGAAAATCTCTGCTCATATTCTGGATGCTTTCCAGGATATTATAACAGCTTCAGCAACATCTCTGGGAAAGACACATAAATCTATCCCTACCAGTGGAGTGACACATCAACAGTTCACTCCGGAACAGACTCACACATTTGTTCCAGTCCAAAGAGAGTTTTGGGGCATACTCCCCCATATCATACGGACAACCAAGTCAGGCACATTCACCTGATTTGAGTAGAGATCGCCAGCCTAACCTGGCCATTTCTCCTGATCAGGCACATACACCTGCTCAGAGTATCCACATTAATTAACAACTAGTTTCCAAGGAGATTAAGACGACATCTTAGAAGAAGACCCGCCCAGCATAGTCAATATATCAAGAGCCAATCTGTAACAAGGCCTTGCTCGATGCTAGAGTTATTGAAGCCCTTAGACAGTTATCTGTTAGAATTCAAGATTCTACTCCCTCATTCCCCAATAGTGGGAACATTAATTCAGAAGGTCTTCAAAAGACACTTCCTCATGAAGGATTGCTTCATGATAGTTTGGTCGATCTTGAAGTTTCATCTTCAGATGAGAGCTACAATAACCCTATGTTCGGCCAGAAGACCAAGGAGAAAGAGATCTCATCTTTTTTCATAACCCACCTTGGTGGTCCTCCCCATGATGATGAATTTTTCTACGAAAGTCCTCTTCGCAGTAGTGATGCACATTTCCCGGAAAATGGTCTAGTGGACAACGTAGTGCCGAGAAAGACCTCTTATCTTGAGGAACTTGCAAATGCGAAACTACTCATGTCTGATGCTTCATTGCTATCAGGTGAAATACTTTCTCAATCGAAAGATAGCCCAGGGTGTAGGTTATTCTACGAACCAACCCTAATTCATGCATCTTCTAGTTTGATTGTGATTTCTCTACCATTCTTGTTGAATCTGGTGAAGCAACAAGGAAGCACCAGCTCTGGTCAAATCAGGTATAAGAATCTTCATTGAATGATAAAGAGGAAATGATGAACATGAGAAAAAAACTGGAGGAAGGTGAAGTGCCAATCATGTTTTGGCCTCTGTCTGACTCTCAGTATGACATTCCAGAGATGTTGACGAAAGATGGAATTCATGATATTAGTATCAACATATGGAAAACTCTTTGTCAGTTGAAAAAGAAATTTTTATCTTATGATGAATATGAAAATCATGTTAAGATAATAGAAGGGTTACAATGTCATATTGATTTGGAATCTCTCTCAGTCTCTCGATATCTGAAGGATGAAAAGCTACAAAGAGCCCTTCAGCGTTCATGCCTTGGCGCACTAAGAATATTTCTCCAGTTAATTTCCAATGCCCCATCTGGTATTCATGTCAGAGGATGTGGTGTTCATGGAGCACTACATTTCACTATGCTATCCAGTCAGCAAAGCCCGCCGAAAATGGTCTCATGCAATGTTATTGCCCATGGCCAGCCACAATCAACCTACTTTGTTTGTAATCATAGTCTTTCCCAAGAACAGGCTTCAACTAGTTCCTCTCAAAATCAAGAATACAGAGAAAACATTGTTGAATTACTCATGCATCATGCAAATGAGAATATTGAGCAGGCCTCTCGTATGGATCAAGCACATCATCAAGTGACAGAACTGTCAGAAATCATCCAACGGTCTTTTGAACCGAGTGATAAAAGTGGATATCGATTGATGCATCTAGCTAATTTCCGGACCAAGGTCCGCAAGATCATGAGAGCTTTTAAGAAAGTCACAGACATGTCATGTCAAGAGCCACCCCAACTTTCTAGACTGGGGACTCTTTTAAACCAACCCTCAGAATCAATAAATAGGATTCGAGGAGTTGAGCGGGAACAGCAGGAACAGCCCAGTCCACCGGACTCGGGACTTTTTCAAATCCTCAATCCCTCCCTCAATGAAATTTTGTCTTCTATCGGTTAGGGAATAAGCCTCAAGAGGAAAGAATAGCTAAATTATCAGGAGACTCTCTCCAAATTATGGTTCACTAAGAAGTTCCTAAGGGATCGAATCAACAAAAGGCAATGTCTCATCAGAGACACGGAAGAAGAAAATATCACAGAAATGCTGATAGAAGGTATGCAATGAATTATGCATCAATTAATGTCATCAATGTCGTTGTTTCTGATCCACCAGATGAGGCTCACTCAGGGGACTCAGATGAAGAGGTTCCTGCTCAGGAAGTTGTACGCATAGACACAAATGAAGAAGGTGTGCGTACACAAAATCAAAGATTTACCCAAAATCTGGGTTTTCCTTCAAATAACACACTTACCCATCTCCGAAAGGGATCAAAAAAGGGGAAGGGAAAGAATAAGGTTACATATCCTTCCTTTGGAGAATTCCAATCGCTCTCACTAGAGAAGAGATTTGCGCAACAAGAGGAAGAAATGAAGGAATTGAGGAGGATGAACGCAAAACTACTTCAAGGTAGTATTCCTCCTAAGCGTGATGGAGTCAGTCAGCCAAGGGAGTCTATTGCAGCTACTAAGATGGATCAAGAATATCCTCCTTTATCAGTACACCCTCACAGGTCTAATCCTACGGGTCAAGTGTAACAACAATTGGTAGTGCTTCCATCAGTTGCAGTACCAACTGCTATACCTGTCCAAACTCCAGTCATTGCACCTGCCCAAGTCCATGTACAACTAGATGTTTCTCAAAAGTTAATAACTACCATTGAGTCATTAACAGCTTGGTTAGAGACTATGGAAGGGAAGCGTTCTCAAGTTCAACCAGAAAAGAGAGCTTACCCTGAATGGGTAGATTCAATCCTTCCCCCATCATGTTTTGGGAACCCTATATTCCCTATTTTCAATGGATCAGGCGACCCTGAACAGCATTTAACGCATTACGTGTCTTGTTGTGATCCTATTATGGGAACTCTGGAGCAGAAAAAAGAATTGAAACTCAGATTCTTCATGTGAACCTTGTAAGGACCAGCTTTTTTTTGGTACACAATCTTGCAATCCCGGTCAATTACTGGATTGGAGGATCTTCTCCAAAGATTCCTTCTCCAATTCAGCTCAACGTTTCCAAAGAAAACAGTTTTTTATCTTACAAATTGTAAGAAAAGGGAGAAAGAAAGGGTCTCATATTTCATTGCTCGCTAGAAGGGATTAACATATTCCCTAATCTTAGCACTCCCTCAAGAATAATTGTTGCCAATCTGTGTGGAAAATATGTGTGACGAATTATGCACGCCGTTGATCCTTGTGAAATATACAGGAGGGTTTTGAAACCTTACATCAATTGCTCAACAAATTGAATATTCTCTTATACAGACTAAGGCTAAATCTCGTGTAATTCCATCAGCTCTAGGAAGAAGAATTGGTAAAGCAGAGACTACTACAGTTATGCTTAAGCAAGCACCTATACCTACTTCTACTTCAAAACCTTCATCCTCCCAAAGGTCTCCACCTCCTGAGCATCAACAATAGAGGCTGTATCGTCAAGATGATCAAAGAGATCAATGACGAAAACAATTTGAGGATCTGAGGAGAAAAACATACTCTTTCCGAAATGAACAAGTTCCTGGATACTTAATTTCAACTCTGGAAAATAATTTGGTTTAGTTGCCAAGGCCCAAATGGCCAAACAAGGAAGGAGATGAAGACCATCCCAATTATTTCCCCTTTAATCAAAAGTTGGGGCATCCCATCAAGGAGTGTTTTGTTTTCAAGGACCTCCTGCAAAAGATGGTCGACTTGGAACAAGTCAAACTAAAAGGATCTTCAGCCCAGGTAGCCAGTGTTACTGCTACAGTTCCAGAGGAGGAAGGCGAGTGGAAAGAAGTTAAGAACAAAAATGCACAAAAATATGATGATTGGATGGTCATAAAGACGATGAACCGAACTCATTCTATTTTGTGAACACAATTGAAGAAACCAATTGTGCCTTCTGCCATGAATGCTATAGCAAAACTCTCTTCATCAGAGGGAAAATACTCAAAGAAATGGAATAGTTCCAATAAAGAGGAAAAATCCGAAGAAGGTGAATATGTTTCAAAGCCTAAGTTGTCTTGGACTCTAGCATATTTCATGCCATCTACTTTGAAGCAATGGGAACCGCCCCACCAAACGGCACAACCTAAACAGGATAATCAGGCTGAGTCTTCATCGGATGAAGATTTGATTTTCAGTTCTGTTAATATGATTCAGTTAACAGATCTATATGACAGTCGCAGTTTCAATTTTGATGAGCCGAAATTACCTATATCAAATAGAGGAATCAGAGGAAGTTCCAGAGGCTCGGGATACAGGGGAAGACGTGGATCTTTCAAAGGCCACTATTCTAATTCTACCCCTGCTAGAATTGTGTGTGCGACAGAAACTCGTGGTAGATCCCTTCAACGAGATCAAGAAGAACAAGAAAGTTCTTCCACACAAGGCAGGCTCAGCCCTAACACAATTATTCTGGAAGATCGGTTGAAAGTTCCATCTTCTTCCTCTCAGCAAGTAAATAGATCTAATTAGTATAATCTTCCAAATCCAGGAGTATTACCCACTCCTCTCCTTGTACAAGATGCATCAAATTCTAAAGCATCAACTTCCAAGACACCTGCTAAACCACAGGTTCCTGTTAGGAAACACAGACCTTTGGATCAAAAGTATGATATATTGAAACACATGGCCAAATTACTATCTATGTTATCAATTCTGGATGCCTTGAATTTATCAAAGGATCTTCAGGAAGCACTCTTTGAGGCTTTGTCAAGTCCTCAGGAGTTTGAAACTGAAATTGCTGCAGCTAAAGTCTAACATGTAGAGAATAAACCTACAGAATTCCATACAGTAATATCTTTTACTGATGAAGATGAATATGATGTCGTTCATGGAATATTAGACCTTTGTACTTATCTAGAAAGGTCAATGGTATAGACATCTGAAGAGTTTTCATTGATAATGGTTCAGGAGTCAACCTCATACCCATTCGTACACTTCGTCGATTGGGCCTCATGGAATCTAATTTATCTCCTTCTACCTTGATGTTACAGGGATATAATAAGAATGAACAAGAACCACTGGGCGAGATTACACTCAGAACTTTGTTTGGAGATCTTATGTCCAATTCAGATTCCATGGTTGCTGATCAAGACTCAGCCTTCAACATCTTGCTTGGAAGACCTTGGCTACATCGGCATGTGGCTATCCCTTCGTCATACCATCAATGTCTCAAGTTTTGTTTCGATGGTCATGTTGGGACATTATATGGTGATAAGGCCCCGTTCAGGACATGTGAATCTCAATACATTGAGGGGAAATTCTACCACATGAAGGGAAAGGAGGAATCCATAACAAAGGAGATTACCAAAGTTAATGCTCCATATGGTTTGGAAAAGATTCCAGTAAATCCATTTACACATGGGAGTACAGATTATGTGTTGTCTATCATTCAAATTGACAAGATAGACCCAAATAATAATACTCTTATGGAAAGATCCATATTTTCAATTACGACAATCAAGCCAGAAAACATGGGAGAAATTGGTAACCCACAAAGAAGTGATGAAAGCACAAATGGTGACGTCTTAATTTCATCTACTGAAATCCAAAAAGTCTATACTTCACTAATCAGGTGAGAAGAAGTTATCGCAACATCAGAGATGAACAATGGTGTCAATTCTCAATCCATCATCTCGTCTTTATTACCCAAAGAAGGCCCTTCATCATTAATCGGGTCGGAAATGGATGCTACTTCTTCAAGATGTGCAAATTTTGACATCTCTTCTGATCATGAAAATTCTGCTTCATCATCTACTATGCAAGTAGAAATGGAATAAATAACACATGTTGAAGAAGAAGAGGAAGATCTCAGAGATGCTCCTCCAGCATTTGAAGAGGGTATCTCTACCACCGTGGATGAACTCAGAAAAATAAATCTAGGTACAAAAGAAGATCCACACCCCACTTTAATCAGTGCGGCCATGACTCTTCAAGAACAAGAGATGTATAATTCATTTTTAAAGAAAAATCCATTCATATTTGCATGGAACTATACAGAGATTCCTGGGCTTGATCCTGATATTGCTACTCATCATTTGGGTTTACCAGAAGAACATCAAGGATTTAAGCAAGTCGTAAGAAGAACACACCCAACTTATGCTTCCAAAATTGAAGCTGAAGTGGATAAGCTTATCAAAGATAACTTCATCAGAGAAGTTCAATATCCCAAGTGGTTGGATAATATTATCCCTTTAAAGAAGAAGAACATAAAAATTAGATTTTTTATCGATTTCAGAGATCTTAACCGGCATTGTCCTAAGGATGATTTCCCAATTCCGATTACAGAACATTTAATTGATCCAACAGCTGGATATGAAGTACTTTCCTTCATGGATGGATATTCCGGACATAATCAAATCCGAATGTCCCCAGAGGACGAGGAATCCACAGCCTTCAGAGCCCCTCAGGGTGTGTTTTGCTACGGGGTAACGCCATTTGGCTTAAAGAATGCAGGTGCAACATATCAGCATGTCATGCATCGTATCTTAAAACCCTTTTTAGGTATGTTGTTGAATGATATGTAGATGATTTGGTGGGGAAATTAAAACAGTGTTCTAATAACTTGTCTGATTTGGAAGTCATATCTCGCAAGTTTAGACAACATAATTTGAAGATGAACCCCTTAAAATGTGCTTTTGGGGTAACCTCAGGAATATTTCTTGGCTTTGTTGTATGCCATCGTGGTATTGAAGTCGATCCTGATAATAAAAAGTCAATCCTTGGTATGTCACCTCCTCAAAATTTGAAAGAATTAAGAGGACTTCAAGGACACGTAGCCTATATTCAGTGTTTCATCACCAATTTGGTAGGCAAAAGTTTACCCTTCACCAAATTGATGAAGAAGGGAGTCACATACCAGTGGACTGAAGAATGTCAAGAAGCATTAGATATTCTAAAGAAATACCTCTTGAGTCCACCAGTACTCATGCCACCTATTGAAGGAAGACCACTTATCCTCTACGTGACAGCTCTAGAGCGATCATTGGGTGCCTTTCTTGCTCAGAAGAATGATGCTGGGAATGAAAACAGCCTCTACTACCTCAGTCGGACTATGCTTGAAGCAGAAACCCAGTATTAAAGTATTGAGAAGTGCTGCCTGGAATTAATATTTGTTGTTCAGAAGTTAAGACACTACCTGCAACATCACGAGGTCTAATTGGTATCTCGAAATAATCCGCTCAAATTCATCCTTAGTCGTCCAATGCTTACAGGACGTCTTGCAAGGTGGGCAGTTATTTTGCAGTAATTTGACAGTCAGTATATGTCTCAAAAGGAAATAAAGGGCCATGCTCTAGCTGATTTCATGGTTGAACACCCTTTAGTGGAAGACACGTCTTCAGATATTGAACTCCCTGATGAGGAAGTCTTATCTATTCAAGAAAGTCCTTAGGCATGGGAAATGTATTTTGATGGTGCTTCCAGGAGTCCAACAGGGAGGAAAATGGAAAATCCTAAATTCAATAAATTTGGCTTAGGAATTGTGCTCATTTCTCCAGAAAAATCAGTGTTACCTTATTCCTTCTTATTGTGGTAAGGTGGTATAAATAATAAAGCGGAATACCAAGATCTCATTGTAGGATTGGAGTTAGAGCTTCAAGCCCAATTGAATCACTTAAAGGAGAAAGGTGATTCAGACCTGGTAATAAAACAAGTCAATGGGGATTATCCCATCATAAAAGAAGAAATAATACCTCTGTATGATTACGTCAGAGAGTTAATGGTGGAATTCCCTTTGGAACTGAAATTTTCTTATGTCCCGTGATCACAAAATGCTCAAGCTGATGCACTGGCTAATATAGCCACAGCTCTGGCAGATCCAAATCGGGACGAGACAACCATTAATATTTCCCACTGTCGTACAATTTCACCTTATGTTCAAGCCAGAACAGAGGAAATTAATGAAATTATTCCCATTCTTGAACTGTATGGTCATACTACAGGATGGATGTCACCTATCAGAGAATACCTTCAAAATTGAACACTTGTGCCTAATAGAGCCGGGAAAGAACAAATCTAACGACGTGTGGTCAACTTTAATCTTTATGATAGCTCAGATCACCTAGAAAATATTCTCTACAAATGTGGTTTTGATGGAGTTCTCTTCAGATGCATTGATGGTGAAGAGACAATGGTTGTCATGAAAGAAGTGCATGCAAGAGTCTGTGGTTCCCACCAGTCTGGACATAGACTGTCTGATAAGATTCGAAGACTTGGATACTTTTGGCCTTCAATGATACAAGATTATGTTGATTTCAAAAATAAGTGTCATTCATGCCAAGTACATGCCAACTTCATTCATCAACCTCTAAAGTTTATTCATACAGCTAAATACTCGTGGCCATTTTCCACGTGGGGAATGGATGTGGTGGGACCTTACCCTTCAGCTACGGCCAAGCAGTTTAAGTATATTCTTACTGCTACTGATTTCTTTTCCAAATGGTCAGAGGCAATACCTCTTAAGGAAGTCAGTTCTAAATGTATTTTTAGCTTCATCAATTCAAACATCATTAACAGCTTTGGTGTCCCTCATACCATATTGACGGACAATGGCACCAACTTCTGTTCATCCGAGGTGAAGAAGTTGTATCAAGAATACAACATCAAATCTAATCATTCATCTTGGTATCATGCAGCGGCCAATGGCCAGATAGAAGCCTTCAATAAGACTCTTTCAAATATACTTCCAAAGATGGTGGATAAAGATAAGAAGTCATGGCCTGATAAACTCTTTCATGATTTATGGGCTTATCGGACCACCACCCACACTGCAACTCAGTCAACTCCGTATTCCTTGGTATATGGAACGGAAGCAGTCTTTCCCATTGAATTTCAATTTCCTTCGCTCAGAGTAGACATTTGTGATCAGTCATATATAGATGAACAATCTCAAAATCGATTGAATGAAATGGAATGGTTAGATGAGAAAAGATTGTGCACTCTGCACCACTTGGAAGTCTATCAGAATCGAATATCATGAGCTTTCAACAAAAAAGTTTGTCTTCATTCATTCACTCAGGGAGAATTGGAATTAGTTCCCAGAACTCCAATGATACCAGGAAATAAACCTCCCAAGATTGATCCAAAATGGGAAGGACTTTACTCAATACATAAGGTCTACTCCAATGGAGCTTATTCTTTAATCTCAATGGATGGAGAACTTATCAATAATCCAACCAATGCTAGATTTCTAGAGAAATATTTTTTATGAACACAAAATACAGCAATGGTCCATACATATGACCTTAAACTATTTGTACTTTCATCCAACATGACTTTAAACTATGACGTCCTAACTACATGATGCTAAACTATATAAAAGCCCTTTACTACCAGAATGACGTTAAACTGCATCATCCATGGTCCATATATATGACCTTAAACTATTTTTACTTTCGTTCAAAATGACGTTAAACTGTGACGTCCTAACTACATGATGCTAAAATGTATAAAATTCCATTACATCCAAAAAGACGTTAAACTGCATCATCCATGGTCCATACATATGACCTTAAACTATTTTTACTTTCGTCCAACATGACGTTAAACTATGACGTCCTAACTACATGACGCTAAACTGTATAAAAATCCTTTACGTCCAAAAAGACGTTAAACTGCATCATCCACGGTCCATACATATGACCTTAAACTATTTGTATTACTTTCGTCCCACACGACATTAAACTGTGAAAAAGTTCCCTAATTCATCCAACATGATGTTAAACTGTGTCCCCCTTAATTGTCCTTGTTATATGATGTTAAACTATATAGAAGTCCCTTACGTCCAGCAAGATGTTAAACTGCATAACCAACGGTCCATGCATACGACCATAAACTATTGGCACTTACGTCCAACATGACGCTAAACTGTATCGTCCCTTTCTCACCCAACATGACGTTAAACTATGAAAAAGTCCCTAATGCATCCAACATGACATTAAATGGTGTACTCTTTTGTCCTTAATGCATGACATTAAACTGCACAGTCCTCTTTTTGTCCAACATGACATTAAATTGTATTGTCCCCATCGTCCTAACTACATGATGCTAAACTATACAGAATGTCCTTTAATACGTCCTACATGACATTAAATTATACATTGTCCTTGCTACATGACACTAAAATGTGCAGCACCAATAGTCTTAACTACATGAATTTAAACTGCATAGTCCCTTTATATGTCCTACATGACATTAAATCGTGTATCATTATGGTTGTTGTTACCTCTTGTTTCTCACACTGAGTATGACTCATGTGAGTTTAGAGAAAACATCAACCATAACACTCTATCTGGGCTACTAACCATCTGTATGTCCCAACACCATCATTTTTTAGGTCGTTGTCCCCAAGAACAACTTGATCATTAATTCATTCTTTAATTGAACTATGCGGACTTTGATCCTTGCCTTCCAGGCTGGGTACGTAGGCAATCTCCCAAGGTTCAAGCCCAAAACCAATCTCTTCACATCAGTTCACCGCCATCTCATACGATGTTGATTCGTGAAACCACCCCTAGAATCAATATCTTTACATTGGTTCACTTTCGTCCTTGCTATACGATGTTAAACTATACAACACTTTTTTCTAGTATGACAATAAACTATAACATTCTTTGATACCCTCACTTGAGAGGGAATCATTATTTAAATTTATTTTCAATCATGTTTCATTCCAAAGACTACATGCATACACGACAATATCTAAACATTTTATCTTGGGTTAAACCATCATTTCACTAATGTCCCCTTTCACCCTTCACATGTACGAACCAAATTTGTACAGAGGGTATTTATTGAACTACGTGGTCTTGATTCCCATCCTTATGGGATATGTAGGAATGTTCGAGTGTCCCTCAAATCCAGCCCCAAGTCTTTGGGGCCTAACCCCAAATTCCACTTTCAGTCCCTTGGCTGAAAAGTCCCCATGAAAACACACACTGTGTATTTATTATAATGCTCTAAGATCTATGACCCTAAACTAAGATCTCCAATCCTTTTGTACCTAACGACGTTAAACTATAGTTCAAGAACTACGTATGTATTGTTTCCCATCCTTATGGGATACATAGTGAAGTCCAACATTTCCATTAAGGACCCCAGCCACAACATCATTATGGTTAGCATTGATTTATCTCTCCATACATTGAACAATAACCATCTTTATGTGTCATAATACTAACCTTAAATATTTTTAGATCTTCATAACCCTTTTCTTAACTTCTGATCACAAAAGGCCTGAAATTATGAGAGTTCTTTTTCCTGACCATGCAGCACGTGCCCTTAGGCGGCCTTGCATAAACCGTCTACATAACGGACCTGTCATCCAAAAGATTCTATTATTCGACTATGCAGTCAATGCCCTTTGGTGGCCCTGAATAATTCAACACCCTAACGGGTTTGTTAAATACCGGTAACTTCATTCTTGGGAAGAAAGCTTCTTTTGTCCTTATTTGTCTTGATAACAATATGTAGGGATCCGAAAAAATAGCCATCCTTAACATACTTTTCCCATATCCTTTCTCATTGTTTTAAATTATTCAAGTCTATGGTTTATATTCTCTTTCCCTACGTTTGGGTCAGACCTTCGAAGGAGTGATATTCATCCAGTTCTTCGATAATCTTGTTTGGAAATATCTTCTCCATATTCAAGTACCTCTTTCCATACAACAAACTCTATACTTTGGAAAATTTGAATCTTCATAAACTTTCACTGGCTTTTTAGCACTAGGAATGTAAATTTCTGAGAGTTCTTTTAGCTGACTATGCAGCACAAGCCCTTAGCCGGCCTTGCATAAACAGTTTACATAACAAACTTGTTAGCCAAAAGATTCTATTTATTTGACTATGAAGCCAATGCCCTTAGGTGGCCCTGCATAATTCAACCCCCTAATAGGTTTGTTAGATAACGGTAACATCATTCATGGAAACTACTTCTTCTAAGGCCTTTTAGCTCTTTTTCATATCATTCCTCATATGCAAATATTCTTATGTTATAGTTTACATATTTTCCCTCATAATTGAGTATGTTAATGTGTTTTTAGATAAATTTTCAAGGAATTGAGTCAATTATAATCCATTTTGGTCAAAGCTATTTTGACCTTAAACATTAGCATCTTTATATCCGTCGTGCATGACTTTAAACTAACCACAAAAGACAAGGGAACTCTGAATAAAAGTCAATTTCCAGCTCACTAAACATGCATTTTGTATGATTCAGGTAATATTGAGAAATTAAAAGATTCAAAGTTTGTAGGGTTATTTACATTAGTCCTAGTAAAAATATTACTATGCTTACTAGGCACATTGGCTTAGGTAAAATTTAAAGCAGGTAGCAGGAAAATAGGTGCACAAATGATTAAAGGTGAAAAAGTTCTTCATTTGATGCACAAGAATTAGATGGATATCCACATATTGGAGTCTCTTCTCATTTTCAGGAAATTACAAAAGGTTGTCAATATAAGTCTTCAATTGATGAACCGCATCCCGAGCTTCATCAGCAGCTACTTGAAGCTCATGCAATCGACCAACTTCACTCTTTTTAGCCAGATGGAGTGCTTTCTTGGCATCTAAAATCGTCTTCATACCATTCGTTTGATCTCCCTCCAGTGAATTGTTGAGTTGGTCCAGTTCCCCTATAACAACATCTAACTGTTGCTGAAGGTGAATCTTCTGAACGACTTTATCTCTGATCTTATGTGTCATCTCCTTCATCTTGGCAGCATAGTTAGCTTAAGCTCGGGATACTACAGCCTCAAATTTGTTGATATTGATTGACAGCTTCACCCTGTTTAGATCTTCATGGAACTTTTGTTCCTGCTCCCTTCTTAAGATGACTTGTTTCATCACGGTATGTATCTCTTGGTATCCAAAACCACCAAGTCCTAGCATGACGAACTGGGACAACAATTTAGGGATCATTGATGATATCTCTTCTTAAGGAACTTTAGATATGATTTTCCATTTGTTGTTCCATGACTTGCATCGTGAAAAGATGAGTGCCTTAAGCACCTCTGGGTCTGATTCAACATCATCATCACATGGCGGGCATCTAATCTGTAATTAATGCACTTAGGGAAGTGCCATGTTCTGCTCCTTCCCCCCTGACCCTGGTACCTTCACCTTCTACTACTGTTTGGGCGGAGGTTGAGACTTCACCTCCAGTTCTATCCATTGAAGTTGATAGCCCTATTTGATCAATTAAAATTATGGTTAGTTTCATAGAATAATGTAATTTGGTTCTCTATCTTGAAAACTCAATAAAATCATTACCTAACAGTAGATCAGTAGCTTGAGAAGACTCCTCCCCATCTTTCCTAGTTTCAACAGGATCTTCAAGATGGGTCTGAGGTGGTTTTACTGGGTTTATCTCCACTTGAGCTAATGTTTCTGCAATGGTAGGGTTGACATCAATGTCCACACCCTCTTCAGGCATTGGCAGTTCAGTAGCTTCTATGGATAAAACTGCATATTATTTTCAGTCATGATTAGAAGTGTAAATTATAAGAAAATTTACTGGGCGAAGCATAACACTCACACCCAAGGTCTTCTAAATCACATGATAACTTAGCTTGATCATAAAATTCTTCGAAAGACATGCCACGATTCATCATTTCATCCACTCATATTTCAGAATCCTGGTTAGTCTCACCGGTGGGAGCATTTGATGTGTCCTCTTGGAGACCCTCATTCTGCGGCCCCTGACCCTGGACAGCTTCTTCAGGAAGGATGGAAGATTCAGTTGCTGCGGCCGCCAATGATTCGGGTGTAGGTTCTTCTCTACTTGTAACAGTATCAGGAGCAGTACTAGGAATAGATGTTGGCTCTTTTTCAAAAGCAGCCAAGTCAGCCTGAATTTGCGTTTGTTCCACAGTACCCTCTATGGTCCTTAAGGGAGGATCAGTCCTTTACCTCCGAGGGGAAATTGAAGAACCCCCTGAAATCCCAAGGAAAGTGAGCAATCTTTTTCATGGTTTAAAATTCATGATTATCCGAAGAACTTACCACTACTGATAAAGCGTTTAGCGGTAGACTTACTCCTTCGTCACCTTTGTCCTTTTGGCTTTTTAGGAGCATCCGCAGTCTCCCTTATTGGAACTTGAATTGCAGAATGGAAGGCTATGTCCAACTCCTCATCCATGGCCTGCTGGCCTGGAGATATCTCACTTGGTTCGCGAGGAGATTCATCAGCAGCCCCGATGGCAGTACCACCAGGGATATATTGTGGCGAAGGAACCTCAGTAGTTCCTTTCTTTTCAAGTTGCAAGATGAAGAAAATAACTCCATTAAGTAACAAATCTTCGACTGAAATTAGGTTGAAATGAAAATAAGGAAAGAAACATTACATCTTCGGGAGCCACGTAATCATGCCACTCCCCATCAGTCCCCTCAGCGGTGCCACGATCAATCAATTCCTTCACCTACTTGGTGACATGAATGGACTCATCAGTGGCATAAATGAGCATTTCAAGCTCTCTGATATAAATCCGCACTTCATTGGGGTTATTCTCAAAAATGATGTCCATAGAAGCCAGATGATTCCCTATTCCAGGGAGGTGTAACCCCTCTCATAAATCTAGCCAAGTAGTTTCAACACCACAGTATAAACTCTGCCATATTTTGACAGCCTCTGGTCTTAGATATGAAGGCGGCGAGGAAGGTCCTACAATCTTTGATTTCAATTTCTTCCCAACTCCTGTAACTATAGGTAGAGAATAAGAAAATAAGACTTATTTATTTATAAAGTAGTAGTGCTTAAAGTACCCCAATGAAGTAACTCACCAGGAGTTGATGGAGTGGGTATTTTGATTCTGACTGGAGGATTATATCGGGCCCGAGGCCTCTTTTCCACTTGTTGTGCCTCATCATCCCCATATTGGGAATCCAGTGAACCAGTCCTAGAAGAGGAATCTAGCGAATCAGCTTTAGGTGAGGAAGCATCACCTTCATGAGGAAGGCTTCCTTTCTCTACAGTCCTCTTCCTTTTCCCCACCTAATAAACTGGGTGATTCAGCACCCCTTTAGGGTATGATCCTATCCAGTTCTCGGCATACCATGTGGTCAAGTTATGTGCCACTTTTTCAACTGGTAGATCAAATACCGCCCAGTCTTCTCCCTTGACATCAGCAGCCACAGTTGCTGAGCAACCATCGGATGTTGCTCTAACCTGACATGTACTGGGGGAGATACAAAAATTTGTTGCATACACTTGAATTGAAATGAAAATCTATATGGATCCTTGGTCTGGCATATAATTTCTCCCTCAATCTTGGCAACTAGCACACCATCTTTACAAGCTATCATGTATGCCCTCAAATCCAAATGGTTTGTTCCATCATCAAAAAACCGCCTGGTTGGCGGATTTCCATAGGGAAAGAAGTTGAATTCCTTAAAATGCTCAGCCTCACTTTCATGTCATAGGAATTAATATCTAATGGAGATACTCTAGAGAATTCTTGCACTGACTTCCTGAAAGAACTTCCAAGAATTTTCAATCCATTCTGTACATTGTATGTCCTGAAGTGAGTGGTAATCCATCCCCATAAAACATGGAATGGTCCCACTATTCTTAAAGGATATTTAACCCTAAAGACATGAAGTAAAATCCTGTGAATATTTGCTAAAATCGGGGTAGCCAACCCAACCATTTTTCCCTCATCCAACTTTACTGCAATAACGAAGGTCCCTGGCCTGATTCCTCCCATCGAATCCCTGACTGGAAAGAGATAAATGTTGAGCCACAATGACAAGAAGCCTTCCAGACGAGTCTTCTTTGGGATCCTTCAATTCACCTCATATCCCCACTTCTCAAACTCTCCTGCTTCTAGAGTTGGCCAGAATATTCTAGGAGCACCCCTCTTCGTAGGTTTTGGGCAGGTAGTCGGACGGGTGGGCCTCTTATCCTTGGATTTCTTTTTCTTGGATCCTTTTTCCTTCGGCTCATTCTCCTTTGGATCCTTCTCGTTCTTCTCAATAGGAAATATATTCATCCACTCCTCTAGATGAATATCCTTTCTAGAATGAGTTAAAAAGTTCTCTAAACTCTTGAGCCTTTGAAATATTTTAAATAATTCCTGAGCCAAAGCAGGAGTTTTCTCTGAATCATTCCATGTCACCTTGGGAAGAATAAATTCATCATACATATCGCCCAAAATTGGAGCCACTGAGATCCTGTGGAAATCCCACAGACTGATGCCTACTTCTCCATGAGTCAAATGGAAAGAATTGGTTTCTGGGCTCCAGTGGCTGAGTATCTCTAGCACGAAGTTATCATGTCTATAAACATTTGTTTTCCCAACCCAGACAAATTCATATATCGCAACTCCTTTCAGATCTTCGACAAGCTCTGCATAGGTTTGTCATACCCAATATGCCCACATCCAAGATGGCTTCACACCTCCCCCAGGACAGAAGTCTCAACTTTTCTTCCAGCCTTTGTATTGATCCATATGAGCATTTTAGAAGATTGAAGGATGACAATGTGGTTGCAACTCAGGCTTATGAGGTTTTAGATCTGGAATACAAGGGATATGATGCATCATGTGGGCCTTATCCACTGTTCCGGCATTTATAAATCCTTCTCCACATGAGATATTTGATGAAGTAAAGTTGGTATAACTCTGAAACCACGAAAATGGGATATAGTTATTTGCTTTTGGAATAGTGACTTCTCGCAGATGACCATAACCGTACAAAGGCAGATAAGTGCTTTGTGGGAAATCAAAGTGATATTTCTTCAAATACGTAGCCAAATCTGGGAGAGTGCTACCACAGATGGTATAATAATCGTGGCCAACAATATCCATCATTTCATCAATTATTTTTCTTACCAGTTCATCAGCCGCTCTAATTCTTCTTGGAACCATTGAATCTGCACAAAAGTTGAATAAATTAACTCTTAAATGGTTTTTTTTCATCAAATTTGTGATGAAATTCATAAAAATGTCAAAGGAATTAAGGCGTGCAAGTCTAAACTTGGCGCGCATGTATGGATGTTTCGTGAAAGTGTTAATGTGCCATGCAAGTTTTTGGTGCGCTAGTATAATAGAGCAAGGACAAATACCTTGACAGCAGCGCGACAACGAAGAAACAGTGGAAAACGAGCAACTTGGGTGGCGAAGGTGACCTGCGTGGCGAGAGCTCGAAAATCCGGAAATCAGGTGCTATGTGCGGAAAATGATGGCACACATATAGGACAGGCTTCCCACCTACGCGCCTACAGCCAGCGCGCTCCATCCAGCGTGCTCTAGCTCTGCGCGACTCGCACCAGCGCGATGACAGTTGCGCAGTGATCACTTGCGCGGCCCTTTCCCTTTGGTTTTCTTCTTTTTTTCAGAGTCACATCCATATTCTTCCGGATCCAAGTCTGAGGGGGGACTTTTGTTGACGCTCCTTTTTTGTCACATTGTCTAAAGTAATTGAAAGGGAAATGACTTCGCCCAAAGTGATTCATCCTTTGAAGAAAAAATCAAAAATCGACAAAGGAATGAAAAAAGGAGTCCAAGGACTTATTGTCATGCAAGTTACCTTACTGTCGCGCAAGTATAATTGCACGCCGCCTAACTGTCGTGCAAGTGACTTGCGCTCCCTAAGTGATAACCGCCCAGGGTCTTCAGAAGTCTATAAATAGACCCTGTGGGTCCCCCATTTCAGGAGGAATTTTTCCAGAATTTAGATACAGAGCTCTGAATGCCCAAGTCTCTTCTTCAGGTCTTCCAAACACTTCTAAGGTAATTCTTTACCAAGAATGGAAGGTCTAAACAAGAGGAGTATGGTATAAGTGTTAGAATTCACTAACACTTGCGCGCCTATGTGTTTTACCCTTAAGGGAAATGGACACACTTGAGCGCCACCATACTTCTTCAACATAACTTGTGCACCATCTTCTGGAAAGCCTCTAGGGATAATTCTAAAGGCTTTGATCAAGTATCGCCCAAATTTTACTCTAAGGGTGGAAAATCGTGCAAGTACCCATGTGCCGCACAGGTATACCTATGCGACCAGGACATGCGCACCCACGCAGTACCTGCGCGCCTACCAGGACTTGCGCGCCCCTATCTTTTTGGGTGCCTTTCCTGTCCATTTCACCCCTCTTATGCCATTATACCTCTCCTATTCAAGATTCAGCCTTCAAGACACTCTTCAAATCCATTTATGGATTGATTTATTGATTTGTATTCCTTATCTAAAAGGAACTCTGTGGAACATCTCTTAAAACCTAGTGATTTACACATCTTTATGTCACTAAAGATTGATATTTCATTCATTAAACCTCATCCTTTAATATGGGAGAATCCATAACCTGGGCCTCCTTTTCAGGAGTAATCCCCATGAAAAATCCTCATTAATATGGGAATCTTCCTTAGAAGTAAGCCCCAAGTACTCTAATCTGGGCATCCTCCTTAGGAGTAAGCCCCAGTCTCAAAATTCCCAAATATAGGCATCCTCTTTAAGAGTAATCCCCAACCATAATTCTATTAACCTGGGCCTCCTTTTCAAAAGTAAGCCCCAATCTCAAATATGATCCTCCTTCTTTGGAGTAAGCCCCAAGTCCCTTTAATTTTCAAATCCCTTTAACCCAGGCCTCCTTTTCAGGAGTAAGCCCCTGTCTTAATTTCCTTTTGATCTGGGCTTCCTTCTCAGGAGTAAAACCCAATAATAAGTCCCCTCCTAACTTGGTCATCTTCCTTATGAGTAAGCCCCAATATTAGAGTATCCAAATCTTCATGAAGCACATATACCTTTATGGACTGTAGAGACCCAAAGCTTGACGCACATGGACATTACATTACTTCTTCGGAATACTTAGTACATAACAAAAACAGACACACAAGTACCATAATAGTTTAGTTTCTTTGGAAACTCAAAATAAAATCTTCTAATCATGGTGAAATATCTTCAACATCTCCCATATAGATCTTCCCTTTCTTTCTTACCTAAAACATTTCTTTATATCCTGGGGAAAAGAAAACATAAAAGCGGTGAGGTCAAATGCCCAGTAAGGGTAAACGTAGAGAACATAAAACAATCCATAAACATTTGAATGCAAAAACTGGAACATATAATCTAAACATCAAAATCTTGAGCAAAGACATGAATCTTGGAAGTACGTAAGGAATATATTATAAGCGTACATCAATCATGATAAAATAGCATGGGAATAAAACATGTAATTGTGGAAAAACATTAAGCACATGTTATTATTTCCATAGTAGCCATGGAATTGCTTCCAAGACCATCTTAGTGGACAAAGTCCCTTTCTGACTCGAGTTCACTCCTCGTTTCAGTCCTGTAACACTGAACCGGATTAACTTACCATTCAAGCCATGTCTATCTCATGAGATATAAATCTTTACCCAATTCATTGGAGGGAGATATAGGTCCCACCCATCTCATAATGATACCATTCATATGTGTCCCACAAAATCATAAATCATACATCATTGCATAACCCATGTAATAAAAATGGGGATCTTAAACATCATGCCATCATAAAATAATCCATATAAGATAATAAGACATCATAAAAATAATTCCATCATAACATAATCAAATAAATGTAATAAAAATTGGGATAGAAACATAACCCTATATTATCTTAGATGGAAAATAATTTTCATAAAACACTTTCACTCCATTCTTGAGGAAAATATCCTTTCTACATCAAAAACATTTTCCTTTCTTAACATGTCATATAATTTTAAACTAAAAGAAGTTGATTAAAAATAAACGTGAAAACTTGTAAAGGAATCTTCTTGGAAATAATGTTTTAAAAATCCATTCATGCCATATAAGTTAAAAAAACATTCTCCTCGTACTTTTGTTGGAAAAGTCAAAAAGTACCTCGTACGAAAAACGACAAAAGATTCCTTCCATATCTTTTACTAAAAACTCACCGAAGGGTAAAATTGGATTTAAACAATTGTAGGTGGATGGAAATAATATTACATATTTAGCAAACATGGATGTGGATGATAAAATACACCCCAATAAATTCCAAAGTATAAACAATCTCAGATAAAAATGAGATTGTGATATTTCCCTTACCTTATGTCTGATATGCTTAGTATGTATCCGAAACTCCTGTATAATGATTTAAATAATGTCATTGACTTATTAGAGAATCATATTCATTTTAATGATATCATATATGGTTCACTTATGACTTTATATTACCCATTCTTTTATAAATTCCATGTTAAAGAGTGTTTTGGGTAAAATCGTTTCATTTATCGTATGTGTTTCGACTTGTCGTTCTTGATATTATAACTTATATCCTAATTTACATAATTCCATAATGTAAAAAATTATTTATATATAATATATATTCATCATATACATATATATTATAGATAGATAAAAGGAATTAAATACACCGTTCATGGAGACGGTAGGTCGTACGTACGCATACACGCTGTTTTCGTTTCCTTATTGAATTGAATGAAATTAAGTAGATAACATAAATATATATACACATAAATCCAGTATCATTAATATGTCATATATTTCATGATTACTTATTGTATATACTTTATAATCATTCATGAATGGTTAACATGGAGAATGAATCTCATCGCGTTGTGGAGACGGTAGTCCGTACATACGTACGAGCGATGATATCATTCCCATGATCATGGAATTGCATTGAAGTGTATGTATAATATTTAATAATCAATATCACTTTGAAATAATCATATATATTCATTTATTTACACCATTATACCCATCCAAGTAAGGTGGTGGTCGAAAACAGATTACACCATGGTGTGGAGACGGTATTCTGTACGTACGCACTCGCGGTGATTTCATTTTTCATAGGATGGATAGATGGAGAAATAGGGTTGTTTAATAAATATAATAACATATAAGTATATTAGTGATACTGATGTTATTACTTCATAATTAAACAACTAAACAAGAAGAAGTATAAGAAGAAATAAAGTTGAAAGAATTGGTAATAGATATTAACTCTTTTTTCGACACACCTTTTGAAACCTCTTCTTAGGGCACTAAGATTGGTCTTTGAAGAAGACCAGAACCTCTAGGATGTTTCTAGGGAAGTGAAGAAGAGAAATTTTCAGGGTTTGGCTGAGCATGAAGGCTCAAAGTGGTGTGAGGAAGAGAGGGAGGAGGTGCCCTTTTGTAAGGGAGGAGAGGGGCACCATTGGAATAACTAAAAATATTATTTTATTATAAAGTCAAATTCGGTTTTTAATAGATTCAAATTGAGTTATTTAGAAGCTAAGGTGGGGAGGGGTCGAAATCCTCTCATCCAATATAATTTAGACAAGGTTAGGTTTCTATTTTAACCTTATCATTTATATTTAACTTTAAGTTAAATAATATTTCTTTTACCATGTCTTCTTGTTTTCTTACTCTATAAGGTTAATAAACTTACTATAACATACCAAACAAACCCCAATTTGTTTATTATTAAAATATATTACCATATCTAATTCATTTGGCCTTAAGTTATATTTTTAGGAATAAAATAACAATTAATAATATAATATTTGTTTTAAAAACTATTTTATGTCAATTTTGACACTATTTGGTAATTGATTTTTGTGAAAATCATAACAGAATTATTTTTTCAAAAAAGTTAATTAAATCAGTACTAACATGTAATATTAACATATAAAATTATTTTAATTCATAAAAAGTCTCAAATTTAATTTATTTGGGTATTTATAACATCAATTATGTCAATATTTCATTAATAAGATAATTACTG
This sequence comes from Viscum album, assembly GCA_963277665.1. Classification (NCBI taxonomy): domain Eukaryota; kingdom Viridiplantae; phylum Streptophyta; class Magnoliopsida; order Santalales; family Viscaceae; genus Viscum; species Viscum album. The sequence continues at coordinate 1,083,751,771 of OY728159.1, forward strand.
CATCATCATTGTGTCATAAATAAATTAAATTATTTAAGGTCTAAAAATTACAAATAAAATCCCATTATGTAGGAAATATTTTTATCTTTTAATTTATATTTATAGTCTAATTTATCTTATGTATAACTCTATATTAAAAATTATTTAGTTATTAAACTTTGATTTTAACTATTTTAACCCCTCTTTAAATAAATTAATAATAAATGTTATAATCTAATCCAAGTTGACTTAAATGGTCATATTTTATTCATAAGGTTGTTTTCGGTCTAAATACACTTATCTAATAGAATTAGGACATGTGTTAGGGTAATAATAATATCATTTTTACCCTTAATTACCCTATTTACTTATAACCGTGGTAAAAAAAAGTAAAAAGTTACTATTCACCAAAATTATTTTCATCTCATTGAACCAAATTTTACTTACTAACATCAACCGTGTCTCTCAGAGTTTTGAAATTCCATTCACAAAAGCGGTAAAATTAAGTTTTATGTAAATTTGCAAATTCTCCTAGGAGGTGGGTAAAAGACGGTCAAAAGTTCAATAAACTTTTTATATATCTAAAATTATTTTAAAATGACTACAATGTATTACATTGAACTTATATAGGTATTATGTATCAATTTTGACCTAAAATAAATTTAAATAAAATAAATAATTATTTAAATAAGAAGTCGGTTTTTAAATAGTAACCTAGTGTTTTCACTATTCATCAAAAATTGAAAGTTTTCAGAAAAATACCAAGATTTCACCTTAGGCTAATTTCGATATTCCAAATCCAAAAATGTAGTCCATTTTCAAAAATAAAATTTATAAAATTTCAAAAAGTGGGTATTACTATTCATAACGGCTAGTTTTAATAATATTTTAATAGCATATCGTTGTTTAGCGAAACTCGTTATTGCGTACAACACACGCTATCATGGAAGGTGACGCTTGCATGTAATGCAAGCCAAGTCAGGGATGCGTGTTGTGAAAACTCTTTTTGGTGTAGCGTACAACCCAAGACATTAATGAAATTAAAAAGAATATTTTTCATAAAATCTTGGGGTGTTACATTCTACCCCCCTTAAAATGAATTTTGCCCTCGAAATTTGTCGGGGTTATAAATGGTTTACTACTCGAAAGTTTCTTTAATAGAAACCAACATCATAAAAAGGAATACTAAAACTTAATTTTAAAAACTAAAGTATGAAACGTAAAGATTACCCAATTTAACTCATCACTGGATTTCTATATAGGAGAACATAGGTTAAAATATGGATATGGAAGAAAAATCATACCATCAAGTTTTGATGGAGAGTGGTAGAGAACATGGATATGAAAAATCCATCAATAACAAAGCCATAAATTTTTGATGATCTAAGGTACCATCTTATTCATCAGATATAAGAGCACTAGGACAACATTTTTGGTTTTCAATATCATTTCCCTAAAGTTGAAAATTATGAATTAGAAGAAATACTTACTTGATTTTGATACAATCTCACTATTGTTCGTGCTTTGAACAATTTCCACTTCATCTATTAAAGAAATAAAGTTGAATTTGTTATTCATAAAGTGTTAACAGATCATTTGATAGAATGATGGGTCATTCCATCTGTCTCAAACAAAAGGTTAGAAAAATTTAGCAAATATACATAAGTACATCTATGGTGTGGTTAATCGTATATGATTCCAAGAATGGACTTATACTTCATCTATCATACAGCTTAATAAAATAAATATAGTTTCTACTAACCAGGGACTTCTTGTAGGCCATTGGTATGCAATAAAGGCCAGACACACTTCAGTTGTGGGTTCGATTCCCACAGTCTTGTCTGATGCGATGGGTTGTCGCCCATCCTGCAGGTTTTCCTCTTTCTAAAACTACATTACCATAACATCTCATCAATAATATCGAAAAAAGTTCTATCCTTAAACAATAATAACATATGTACAACATAATCCATTCTAATCTTTAGGCTTATCTAAAATACTTCGGTCCAAGCTCATAGTATAAATAAAACAATTACTAGAGAGGTTATCTACCAAGAATGTGAATACAAGCATTTATCCCACATATATCATAAGATATATCTTGTTGGTTGTATTCCAAACACATGAATACCTTATTCATATATTCTCTTGAAACATAAATTACCGTAGAACCTTAGTGAAAACATGAATACTGTCAAAAGGTAACTCTTTCCACATACCGAAATCCCAAAAATCTATATAATCAAACCATAATATCACTTAGTCCTTATATCAGTCATGATCTCATGAATGCAATCAAACATCTCATTATCTTCTTATCCCTTCATTATGCGCATATCATCTACTTTCCAAAAATATCTAAATAACATTCCATGGTTACCGGAACCATTCAACATATACTTTCAAATACTTTAGGAAAAACAATAGTGTAACAATCCTTAGATGATTCTTTATTCCATAGTACCATACATTATTCTTTATAAACATACAATCATTCCAATAACTTCTTAAACCACTAACTGAGCGTCATCATTTCTTTTATCTCATATTTCATTTTTAGTCTCTTCATCATCATCCACATTAATACTACTCATATGACCATGCTGGTTCTCTTCATGATATTTTCCCTTAGGGCATTGGTTTTCATAATGCCCATACATTCCACATTTAAAATATATAATCATTGTTGATGTCGTAGCAATACTATTATCCTTGTCTATGGTGTTAACTGAACCTTTTCCTTTGCACTTACAGGCTTTGTGTCCTTCTTTTCCACACCCAAATTATTTTCTAGTTCCTTTGAAACAATCTCCCCGATTCCTCTTCCCACATGATTTACATGACGGCAATTGAACTTTCTTTCCTTTATGATCATTATGAAACTCCATCTATCTCTTATTATTTGAGTCGGGAAATATACCAAAGTTGAGATTGTTGATCATATTATGAGATTTTTGATTAGTCATAACAATGATATTTGGACTTCCAAATCCCGTTTCATTTGGTTTCTCATGAAGAATATCATTCCATTGTCCATCATATCCTCCATTATCGTGAATCTTCTTGTTTCTAGCCATTTTCTAAAACCCAAAAAGAATAGCATGAGAAGCAAAAATCATGCTAGGGAAAACAACATAGTAAAGGGGGAGAACCCTCAATATCTAACATCTTAGGTTAAATTCTAAGATCGTTACCATAGTTCTAGGACTATATCCTATATGTATTCTTATCCTTAGGGACATCCCTAGACATACCTTAGAAATATCTCTAGGGATATCACTAATGTATTCGCATCCTAGTTTCCAAAGGTTGACTAAAACTTTGCTCTGATACCAACTATAGAGACACAAAGCTTGACATACATGGACATTACATTACATTTGCGGAATACTTAGTACATAACAAAAAACAGACACACAAGGACAGTAATAGTTTAGTGTCTTTGGAAACTCGGAATATAATCTTCTAATCGTGGTGAAAGATCTTCAATATCTCCCATAAAGATCTTCCCTTTTTTTCTTACCTAAAACCCTTCTTTATATCCTGTGGAAAAGAAAACATAAAAGGGGTGAGCTCAAATTCCCAGTAAGGGTAAACAAAGAGAACATAAAACAATCCATAAACATTTGAATGCAAAAACCTGAACATAAAATCTAAACATCAATATCTTGAGCAAAGACATGAATCTTGGAAGTACGTCAGGCATATATCATAAGGGAACATAAATCATGATAAAATAGCAAGGGAATAAAACATGTAATTATGTAAAACCATTAAGCACATGTTATGATTTCCATAGTAGCCAAGGCATTGCTGCCAAGACCATCTTAGTGGAAAAAGTCCCTTTCGGAATCGAGTTCACTCCTCGTTTCAGTCCTGTAACACTGAACCGGATTAACATACCATTCGAGCCATGTATATCTCATGAGATATAAATCTTTACCCAATGCATTGTAGGGATATATAGGTCCCACCCATCTCATAATCATACCATTATTATGTGTGCCACAAAATCATAAATCATACATCCTTGCATAATGCATGTAATAAAAATGGTAATCTTAAACATCATGCCATCATAACATAATCCATATAAGATAATAGGAAATCATCAAAATAATTCCATCATAACATAATCAAATAAATGTAAAAAAATAGGGATATAAACATAAACCTATATTATCTTATATGGAAAATAATTTTGATAAAACACTTAAACACCATTCTTGAGGAAAATATCCTTTCTACTTCAAAAAAATTTGCCTTTCTTAACATGTCATATAATATTAAACTAAAAAAAGTTGATTAAGAATAAAATTGAAAACTTTTAAAGTAATCTTCTTGGAAATAATGTTTTAAAAATTCGTTCATGCCATATATGTGAAAAAAAACATTCTTCTCGTACTTTTGTCGGAAAAGTCAAAAAGTACCTCATACGAAAAACGACAAAAGATTCCTTTAAAATCTTTTAATAAAAACTCAATGAAGGGTAAAATTGGATTTAAAAAATTGTAGGTGGATGGAAATAATATTTCATATTGAGGAAACAAGGATGTGAATGATAAAATAAACCCCAGTAAATTCCAAAGTATAAACAATCTCGGATAAAAATGAGATTGTGATATTTCCCTTACCTAATGTCTGATATGCTTCGTATGTATCTGAATCTATAGTATAATGATTTAAATAATTTAATTGACTTATTAAAGAATCATATTCATTGTTATGATATCATATATGGTTCACTTATGACTTTATATTACACGTTCTTTTGTAAATTCCATGTTAAAGAGCGTTTTGGGTAAAATTGTTTCATTTATCGTATGTGTTTCGACTTTTCGTTCTAGATATTATTACTTATATCCAGATTTAAATAATTCTAGAATTTAAAAAATTATTTATATATAATATATATTCATCATATACATATATATTATAGATCGATAAAAGGAATGAAATACACCGTTCATGGAGAGGGTAGGCCATACGTATGCATGAACGCTATTTTCGTTTCCTTATTGAATTGAATGAAATTAAATAGATGACATAAATATATATACACATAAATACAGTATCATTAATATGTCATATATTTAATGATTACTTATTGTATATAATTTATAATAATTCATGAATGGTTAACATGAAGAATGAATTTCATCGCATTGTGGAGACGGTAGTCCGTACGTACGCACGAGCGATGATATCATTCCAATGATCGTGGAATTGCATTGAAGTGTATGTATAATATTTCAGAATCAATATCGATTTGAAATAATCATATATAGTTATTTATTTACACCATTATACCCATCCAATTAAGGTGGTGGTCGAAAAAATATTACCCTACGGCGTGGAGACAGTATTCCGTACGTACGCACCCGCGGTGATTTCGTTTTTCATAGGATGGATAGATAGTGAAATAGGGTTTTTTCAAACTTATAATAACCTATAATTATATGAGTGATACTGATGTTATTACTTCATAATGAAACAACTAAAGAAGAAGAAGTATAAGAAGAAATAAATTTGAAAGAATCGGTAACGGATATTACCTCTTCTTTCGACACGCCTTTTGAAACCTCCTCTTAGGGAACTAAGATTGGTCTTTGAATAATACTAGTACCTCTAGGATGTTTTTAGGGAAGTGGAGGAGAGAAATTTTCCGGGGTTGGCTGATCTTGAAGGCTCAAAGTGGTGTGAAGAAGAGAGGGTGGAGGTGCCCTTTTATAAGGGAGGAGAGGGGCACCTTTGGAATAAAAAAAAAATATTATTTTATTATAAGGTCATATCCAGTTTTTCATAGATCAAATTTGAGTTATTTCAAAGCTAAGGTGGGTATGGGTCGAAATTATATCATCCAATAGAATTTAGACATGTTTAGGTTTCTATTTTAACCTTATCATTTAGATTTAACTTTAAGTTAAATAATTTTTCTTTTACCGTGTCTTCTTGTTTTCTTATAATATAAGGTTAATAAACATACTATAACAAGCCAAACGAACCCCAAGTTGTTTATTATTAACATATATAACCTTACCTAAGTCATTTGGAGGAACATTATATTTTTAGGAATAAAATAACTGTTAATAATATAATAGTTGTTTTTAAAACTATTTTATGTCAAATTTTGACACTATTTGGTAATTGATTTTTGTGAAACTCATAACAGAATTAATAGTTCGAAAAAAGTTACTTAAATCAATACTAACATTTCATATTAACATATAAAATTATTTTATTTCATAAAAAGTCTCAAATTTTATTTATTTGGGTATTTATAACATCAATTATGTCAATATTTCATTAATAAGATAATTACTGCATCATCATTGTGTCATAAATAAATTAAATTATTTAATATCTAAAAATTACAAATAAAATACCATTATGTAGGAAATATTTTTATATTTCTAATGAATATTTATAGTTGAATTTATCTAATGTATAACTCTATATTAAAAATTATTTAGTTATTAATCTTTGATTTTAACTATTTTAACCCTTTTTTAAATAAATTAATAATAAATGTCATAATCTAATCCAAGTGGACCTAAATGGTCATATTTTATTCCTAATGTTGTTTTTGGTCGAATTAAACTTATCCAATAGAATTAGGACATGTGTTAGGGTAATAATAATATCATTTTTACCCTTAATTACCCTATTTACTTTTAACCGTGGAAAAAAAGTAAAAAGTTACTATTCACCAAAAATTATTTTCATCTCATTGAACCACATTTTACTTACTGACATCAATTGTGTCTCTCATATTTTTGAAATTCCATTCAGAAAAGTGGTAAAATTAAGTTTTATGTAAATTTGCAAATTCTCCTAGGAGGTGGGTAAAAGATGGTCAAAAGTTCAATAAAATTTTTATATATCTAAAATTATTATAAAATGACTCCAATGAATTACATTGAACTTATATAGGTATTATGTATCAATTTTTACCTAAAATAAATTTAAATAAAATAAATAATTATTTAAATAAAAAGTCGGTTTTTAAATAGTAACCCAGTGTTTTCACTATTCATCAAAAATTGAAAGTTTTTAGAAAAATACCAAAATTTCACCCTAGGCTAATTTTGATATTCTAAATCCAAAAATGAAGTCCATTTTCAAAAATAAAATTTATAAAATTTCAAAAAGTGGGTATTACTATTCCTAACAGCTAGTTTTAATAATATTTTAATAGCATATCATTGTTTAGCGAAACTCAGTATTGCGTACAACACCCGCTATCATGGAAGGTCGCGCTTACGTGTAATGCAAGCCATGTCAGGAATACGTGTTTTGCAAGATCCTTTTGGTGTAGCGTACAACACAAGACATTAATGAAATTAAAAAGAATATTTTGCATAAAATCTTGGGGTGTTACATGGACCCTGTTCCTGGATTTCTTCCCTAAAGTAAATCTTAATCCTTTTTTATTTGGGCATTCATACACGCATAAGCCCCATATCATTGCATCTTTAATGACACAATTGTATGGTTTCACCAATACCTCTTTTTTCTCACACCGAGCATGACTCACATGAGCTTAGAGTTTAAAAGTAATCATGACATCTTTCTTTGAGCCATCAATCATACATAAACATCATACTCCCTTACTCGAACTACGTGGGTTCTGATTCCTTTTCCAAAACAAAGGATGCATAGGTAGCCCATCAACGGGTACGATCCCAACTCTGAAATAATCAATGTCCTCCTGAATGACAATAAACATCAAGTGCCCCACTGAGTGGCTTTAAAACCAGTCTGGTCATCATAATGGCAAAGAGACTATTATGTATTTAAGGATACCATCAACTAATAATCTCTAACAAATACAGATGATTCTTCATCGATGAAGAACCTCAAATACATATAAAAAATTCTCTAAATTTCCTACATATCAATCATTGATTGTCAAAATAAATGAAAGATCATTTTATACTTGGTAATGTAATAAGGATTGACGAACATAACTTAAATCTATAAAGAGAGTCCCTGAGTAGACAATAATTCCCTTAAAAAGGTGTGATGAGTCCGACCTCCCATCCTCTCGACCAATGCAAATTCCTAAACCTCATCAGTCCAAAACTAATGAGTGCCTACCTTTGGAAAGTAGGTCCAAATGGATATAGAATCATTGGATGTTTCCGGTTCTACGAACAAACCCGTTAGAAACCGATTGGAATGTTTGAACCTTCAATCAATGCGGTCATCCCCAATTCCAGAGGAAACAATCACCCAAAACATTTTTGGTCTTGAAGAAAAGTTTATATACATGTAGTGGGATCATAACAAGAATACTTAATAAGATCCTCACTAGAACCTCTCATGTGAAAGATAAATAATGAATAATAAATCTTAGTGAATAAACAAGTGAAGCTAACTTGTCACCTAATTTGGTATACTAAGTTCCAAACCTCATGATGGATCTATCACCAATTATATCATACAAGAATAATATATTATCCAATAAATATTAAAATAAGGGGCCCCATTACCACTTTACCACTAGTTTTCTACTCTTCCTCATATTCCATACCCTGATCTATATCTCTCCAAATAAGAAACCCTTCTTAAAAACACATGGGAATATATAACATACCATAGACCCCATGAATCACATCATCTCATAATCAACTTACATATCTAAAAATAGTAACATAGTAGTTTATAGAATCTACCAAAATATGTATGTCATATATTATATGTCATGACCTGACCCATCAAGGCCTACTAATCTGGTAGAAGGATGAGCTTACACAACCAAAAAACCACCTCAAATTGGCCAAGGGATGGAGACAAGAGCTAACAAGAGATAATGTAAAATGGGAACCCATTTTCTAATGTCTATATAAGTATGCCCCCATCCACTTCCATGCAACAATATAGAGTAATAATAAGAGATAGTAACATCTATATGCATTCTATATCTTCTATGGAATACATCATAGTATGATAAAATAAAACCAAATTGAAAAGCGAAAAAAAACATGCCCAACCATAAATGAAGTCTTGGACTAAAAACAACTGGAAATGAAGAATTTTGAGAGAGATCGACTATTTATCTCGATGATTTACAATCGTACATAGTCAATGCACCCAAGTATCAATGTTCTTCACCAAAGTCACCACAGATATATCCATCATCTTCATAAGACATGACACATGTTTGAAATTACATTGTTGGAGTGAGTATATACATATCTAGTAGAATTCCAAAAGAACTGAAATCGGGAAATATAAATATACAAAAATATTAGAAATCTCAACTCAAAGAAATGGATATGTGAAACCAAATAGATACACATATATAAATGCTCATAAAGACTCCCAAATGAGAGAAAAATGTGATATCTATATCACTAACCATCCAAATTTGATGAGTAATCATATAACTCTAATATTATATCATTTATTCCAAACATCAAACACAACCTCACAAGAATATATGTGGAGGGGCCTAATCCTCAATACTTTAATCCAAATCTAATTGATCCACATCTCTTATGTAGAACCCACACCATGATATTACTCAAAGATGGCAGAGTATAGCTTAGTATATTGAGGAATAATTCTCGTGTAAGGGAGTACCATATCTATAATTATAAAGAGTATGGGGAAATAGTTCCATAGTGTGACAAGGGGGTACTAACTCTAGAATATTTCTGATCGTATGGGGAACCCACACCTTGGTGCGATAGTGGAGTACAGACCTTGATATATCTCCAATGATCCCACCTTGATCACTTCCATCATTGAGAATCTCCTTAATATGTGTCACACTCAGAACATATCATATCAAATCTCATTTTCCACAATGATAACAACTATTTAAATATACTTAGAAAACTACTTAGTATTGGAAAATCATAGGACAAAATCCATGTCCATACAAATAAGATATGAGAGGAAGAAGTTTTGGATGGAAGTCCATGACATGTAATGGGGTATACATGGAATGTGGACCGATCTCTTTATCTTACCATTTCCTCCCATGGACATATTTTTCAATCCATGTCATTGTACATGGAATTTATTGGTGGTATACATCATGTCTCGACCACTCAAGGCATGCCCATGTACCAGGATATGCACATGTTATAGCCCATGATCATTTAGTCCTATATTTCATAGCATGTCTGATCGCACGGGGTCTTAGGTGTGTGCTATCTAGAACACAAATTTGACACCTCGGGAATTTCACATGTAATATGGTTCTGGCCACATTCCATGTGATCCTTAGCTTTTCCTGAAACCCATGTTCCATAACCATAGGGCCACACCATGTGTTCTTTCAAGATACACAATGTGTAATCACACATTTCCCATAAATCATCGATTCCTCATATGGTTTCCATTTCCAGACTCACTATTGAAAATTATTGCCTTTTGACCACCGAAACTATAAATAAATACCCTCAAACCATCATTTCCTGGCCTCTGGTGGCTAGAAAATTAAATTTGATGTTCCACATGAATCCTGCAATGCAGAATGTCATGCCTCCAATCGCATGCCCCCTGATGTTGTTACTATATCAAATCCTAGATTGATGAATAATCACCTAAAACTCTTGATCCATCATGATCTGTTCAGAAAACATTGATACATTCATCATTCGTGAAACCACCATGAATTCAAGGGTTTAATCATGATTGAACATTCCACAACAAAGTTGAACTGTGACCCCATGTGCCTACAGAAAAGAATGTGATGAATGTGTTGGGGAAAGGAACCAAAAAAACGTGTAGACATTATTGAACAATTTTTATTGTAAAATTATCATGCATCACGTAAACTAGGGTGAGAACATGGCATAATCAAGAGTAAAAATATTAACTCATCTACAGGTCTCATGTGAAAAATATGTGATTTTAGAATACAAAGAATATAATAAATAAATTCTCAATATCATAATAAGAAAGGTTTAAATCCACAATTCCTGAGTCATCTCTCAGTTTTGGATTGATCATTTATGTTTTCTATTGAATGATAAGTCTCGCTGCATTTTTTTACATCTCAATACACATAAAGTCGATCAACCGTCATCCTCTGATCGCGATCCTCAAAAGAATAGAGCCAAATGTACCTCTCTAATATCCCAAGGTTATGTAGATAAACATATAGAATTTACATAATATTCTATTTAAATGTGGAATTAGTTCCTTGTCATTTAAATAAAATACATAAATTTAATTGTTTGTTTTAATTAAATGAACTACCAAAGACTGCCTCAACTAGACGTTCAGTGTCGACCAAAAATAGATCACACCTAGAGTATACACCACATTTTAGAATCAAACATGGTCTCATATTTCTAATATTAGACTTCTTTTTATGGTTGTAATAACTTTTTAGAAAAACTATATGTATGTCATATTTATTTTTTAAATTTTTTTGATAATATCAATTCCAAGATCAATGATCCTCAAAAGTGGTTGGATCTAAAAAAATTACTTAATATATTTTGAAGGATTAAAAAGAAAAAATAGGGTCACTACATTATTCACCTCATCCAATATTTTCATCCTTGAAAAAAACAACCTAAAAAGGTCTAGATACTAAACCCACGGCTAGTTCTTATTCTGCTAGGATCTCTCCAACACACTCTCATGATTCAAAATCACATAAACCAAGGGAATGGTCCATCCTCATGATATCCTCTCCTATTTATCCTCAACCTTAATTAGGTACTCCAAGTGGGTGGATCCATTCTTGATGTCCAGCTCTCCCCAGTCAATGGCATGCATCAGATCATGCATGTATCTCCTCAGACATGACACTTGGAAGACAACGTGGACCTAGACCAACTTCATGTGTAGGGATAGGTACTATGAAACCTTTATAAAAATCTATTTTATCAAAAATATCCTAAAATATCTATGATATATTTCCTCATAATCCAAACCTCTAAATTCCACATCTTGGGGAGACCCTCAGGAAAACAAGGTCTCTCTACTTGAACTCCAATTTCCTATGATTTTGTTATCTGTTGGATATTTATTATTTTTGGGTAGTCCTTATCTATTCATGGATCACATGGACCTTATTTGTCATCACATTAACCATCATGGTCCAAATAAGACATTCCTCACCAATCTTAGTCAAGCCTAATGGTTACCTGAATGATTTACCATATAGAGACTCAAAATGTACAATGTCAATTTTAGAGTGACAATTGTTATTATAATAAAAATCTAACAATGGAAAGTTATCCTCCCAACTCTAAATGGAGTCTAACCCACGATCCCTAAGCATATCCTATAACACAGGATGTTATATTCAGTCTTCCCATCCATTTGGGGGGTGAAATGTTGTACTCATCCTCAACTGGGTCCTGAATACCTTTTATAGGACTCTACAAAACCATGATGTAAATCATGTATCAAAATCAAATAATTCATAAAGAGTACCCCCATGGAGTCAGTTTCTCTCCCAAACATACAACTATGTTAGACTCTCTATTGTACTCAACTATCTAATGATGTGGAATTGGGCCGAATTTGTGAGTGAGTAAACTTTCACCCATAAGGAATTGTGGATCCAAGATGTCCACAAAAGCCCTATCAGAATGTAGATAGATATTTTATCCCATTTCCACTTTAGGAACTCAAGAATCTGGACCAAAAATGTTATAAATTTGTGATCATCCTTCACTTATTGACATGTGATACATTGAGATGTGAACTTTTCTATGCTCTACCCCATGCCATCCCACCAAAACTACCACCAAAATTTCTTATACATCTTTACCACTCTAAGATGAAAAGATAAAGGAGAAGTGTGAACTCCAAAATTACCTCCTGTCACATCAGGACTAGAACCACCATTCATTCATAAAAAAAGATGATGTACTCCCCACATTAAGAGAATAAAAATAACAAATCTCTTAAAGATATATTTCTATGAAGAACCTCATAGTATATATCTCCAAATTGAGCCTCCCTCACATTTTGGACAAGTATAAGAGTCAACAACATCGACTGAAGATAAATCACATCACTCTCCTCCATCATGATAATCTATAATGAATCAAAGTTCAAATATTCCTCCTCCACCAAGAGAAAATGAGACTTCCTGCTAAGGGAGATTTCTACCACATTTCCCTTCCCATGACTATATATTATCTCGAAGTCATAGTCTAATAGGAACTCCAAATAGTGTCTCTATCTCAGGTTTAGATCTATCTATATGAAGATATATTTGAGACTCTAGTGGTCTGATTAAACAAACAATAACTCTCCCAAAAAATAGTGCCTCCACATATTTAGAGTGAAGACTACCACTACTAACTCCAAGTCACGATTCATGTAATTCTTCTCACTAGGTATCAACTATGGACCCCTATGTGACTACTACATGCCTTTTTATTAACAAAATGTTGATCCCAAATCTAGAGACATCAAAATATACTATATAATTCATGCCCTCCTCTGGTATTTTAAACAAAAGAGCATTGGTAAACCTCATCCTCAACTTATCAAAGTCCCATTAACACTTCTCGGTCCTGTTAAATAGATTCCCATTATGCATTAAGAAAGTAAAAGGGGTTAAAATACTATATAATTATACCATAAAAATCATTCAGTACCCCTATATACCAAAGAAACTTTGTTCCTACAACATTCTCTTGGGTATCTCCCATGAAATCAACACATAAATATTTTTTGGGTCCATATCTAAACTATGGTTATAAATGACATTCCCTTGAAATTGAAACTTTCAGATCTAAAACTGATACTTTGATAGATTACCATAAATATTGTTCTCTCAAAGTAAGTATAGGAATATCCTCTGTTGCTCTATATTATCCTCCCCTGAAATAGATTAAATAAACATGTCATTAATTAAGACTACCAAATTCAATCATTGTATTGATAAAATATCTAGTTCCTAAAATCTATAAACATAGTAGAGGAAGTAATCCAATCATAAGGACATATAATATTTCTTGTTTCATGAAAAAAAAACAAAGCTTCCTAGGGATACATAATGTGTCTAATAAATCTCTTATATCAAAGTTCTTCCTACTGTATCCTCATCTTCTGAAGCTTGAAAGGGGCCATCCAATATGTCGAAGGAGATATCTCTGTTTTCCTAAGGTGCAAGTCAAAACAAAACCCCATCTATTTCCTCATAGGTGGTCATAAAATATTCCTAGGTAATATATACATAATTCTCTCAACTACGAAAGGAATTAATATGCCTAAATGTCTCATTATGGCAAGGTACAAAAATTCAAACTGATGGTTAATGGATTGTGACCACCTTATCACTAGTTCCACTTGCTCAGCCATAATATCACTCTCACCCACAAAAGATAATCTTGTCCAATACATACAATGACATATAATATGACTAATATAATATTAAATATGGGATTAAAACATTTAAAACCAATCCATACCCAATATGATGTCTTATGGTTTTATCTTGATGACCAAGAGGTACCACGAGAAACTCTCTCCCCTGAGATACATCTTGCACTATTTGCCAATAGTGATACTAAAGAATCACTCCTTGTAGGAATCACTAGCCATAGCTACTGGGATAATGTCTCAACAAGAATCTATGAATACTACACCAAGAATAATGATATGATGAAATGAATCACACATATATCTACTGCTAATGAGTCAATACTAGAATAAACAAAGATCATACCTCAGATCACCTACCATGTATCATGGTCATATCCCTCCATGGCATGCAACTTCCCATAACCCTGACCAACAACTCCATAATCCTAATCTGGTCTATTGAGAGGTGATGGTGGTAGGAAATATTAGGGTAATATTACACAAACATATCTTCCCTCTGAAGAGTATCTTGATCATCTTCCCACACCGCCTCCCTAAGTGCTTCCCTAGCCATCTCCGAGAGATCCATGATCATGGTGCTGCCTCTATATTGGGGGTACATCCTATGTCTATCTATCTGGATTAGAATGAAGGGTTAGTAAATCATTAGTAAGTGAAATATCCCATAAAAATAAAGACATCACCCCACTATGGAATGACTGGATCATTTTTTCAATCCATGGCCCTCAAATCCTCATGTTTGAGTCTGAGAATGAGAATGCCTCCTCTTTTAACTCATTTACATCTGACATCTAGTAGCTACTACAGATGAATTATCCACAGAATTCCCATTTTCATCTTCAAATGTGTGACATCCATTTTCTAGTAAGATCTCAATCACTATAACCCACTCTATAACTCTAGCATAGGTGTGTAGGTATAGGGAAACCACACTAGCTTGAATGTCACTGTGGTGACCATGCTCAAACTTCCTCACTCAAAAGAATTTGTGTCATACCATATCATGGGTGTACACTGTATGGTCGGTGAACCAAATGGTATACTCAAAACCTATCATACTACCCAAAGACACCACAATAATCACCTGGATATATACTAAGTATAAACACAATGGGTAATAATTTTCATGAAATAGTTGTAGGAATTCCGGCCATGAAAATGTCGTCTCATTATGGGTCTATGTAGGAAAACATCATTAGTTCCAAAATGATCCATGGAAAATACTATATTCCAAAGTAACATTATGATTTTTTAGGGTATAAACCATTCTAAAGAATTATACCACCAGATCAAGACAATTATCCACATCCTAGGGATCTCACTCACTTTATAACCACAACAATATCTGGCGTTGGAACTTGTGTTGCGTGACCAGAATGTGCTCATCCTCAGTATATCCTACTGGTACTATCTTCTACTCAATGGGTGGGGGTGAATCTACCTAAATGACTAGAGGAAACAACTCATGGGATTACCACTAATCTAGGGACTCATCACTCATCAGATCTTCATCATTATCTTGAGTTCGAAACCTGACTGGCTGTCTTCATGGATGCATCTTGGAAGTGATCAATACATTCCATAGTAAGATGAGAATATATATATATATATATATATATCTAAATTAATAAGTATCTTAAATGGACTCAATCCTACATGATGCACGTACCATTGTTCCCTAAAACTAATGCCTCAATATTCCAAGTTGACAAGAAGGTAGTCAGAATCCTTGTGTAAGGATAAGTCATCTGCCATACCAACATTGGGTTCCCTATATTGAAAGCCAAAATCAAGATACTTTGACATTATTTCCCTATGTAACAACCAATACTCATAAGGGGAATAGTCCAAACACCATCCCATGGAATGAATGTCTCTAATGACACTTTGTAATGACCCAACCCACCAGGGCTCGCCTGCATGACAGAAGGATAATACGCCACAAAACCAATCCTACCTTTAATAGGCCAGGGGCTGGAAATAAGCTTTGAGAAGGCATATAGTAATATGGTAGGACATTAAATAATGTACTTTTATTCCAGAACCAATCAATATACTTTTAGAAATGCATATAAATAAAAAAATATACTAACATATAGAGTAAACCATGCATGAAATACCTTCTAGGGAATACATCATAGTATGATAGAATAAAAACAAAGTGAAAATGAAAAAAATAAACACCCAAATAGAAATGAAGTACCAATATAAATATAATTGTAATTAAAGAAATCTAGGATATCCCAACTCATAGTCTCTATGCTCGAACACCGTACATGGTCAATGCAACCAGGTATCGCTATGCTCCACCAAAGTCACCACTGATTTATCCATCATCTACATAATACATGAAACATTTGGACAAATAACATGTTGGGGTGAGTATACACATACCCAATAAGAAACCCCGAGAACTAAAAGGGAGTGATATAATGATAAAAAATTGTATTAAGATCAAACCAATTAAAGAGGGAAAGGAAACCCAACACACACACACACAAATATATATATATATATATATATATATTCTCATAAAGAAACCCAGATGAGAGATAAAGGGGATCTATATCTCATAGGCTAGCTAAATCCAATGAGTGAGCCTAAAATCCAAAATTCATATCCTGATGCCAAACATCAAACAAAACATCACTAGAATATGTTTAATGGGGGTACTTCCTTCATTATATTATCCACTAAAAAGGGATCCACAACTCTCATTGAGGAGCTGCACCCCTTATGTTTATGAAGATGAGGGAGTAACACCCTGTAGATAGAGTAAATATGCGCATGTTGGGAAGTAACATCACTACTTGTATAAATATTATGGGGAACCCATGTAATAATGTGAAAAATTAGTATTTACCCCAATATCTATCTGATAGTGTGGGGAACCTTCACCCTATTGTAATAGGTGAGTACATACCCAAAATCTCTTAGATGATCCTACCCTAATCAATTCCATTGTTGAGAATTGTCTAAAGAGGCTTTACACTAAGAATATATCACATCATATCTTTTATTCCTTAATGAAGGCCACCATAAATTCTTATTTGGATAAAAACTCAAGATATGCTATTCATGGTCCACAATTCATGTCAAAATAAAGGATATATAAGAGGAAGAAGTTCTAGAGAGAAGTACACGATGTGTAAGGGGTCCACACAACATGTGTCCCCACCTCATTTCATGGTTGTGTTCTCCTTTGGACATTTTATCAAATCAATTTCATTGTACATGGTGTGTATTCATCACTCAGGGCCTTTCTGTGTACCTGGAAATGCATGGGTACCATCCTTTTCCCATGTAATCTCGTAGAACACAGTGTGTATAAATACACAAGGTCCAAGTTGTGTTTCAACTACAACATGTCTTGGAGACCCAAGGAGGATCAAACAGTGTGTAAGTGTATCCATAGTGCATGTGATCCTTAATTATTCCAAAAACCTTTGTGTTGCAGCCAATGGTCTACACACCATGTGTTTTTTGAGACACATGACTTATAATTGTGGTTTTCAAAGAATCTGTGGAATCCTCACATGATTTTCATATTTGGAACTAAAAAAATTGATCTACACTATTTAATTCACGAAATCAAGTTAGAGTCTATTTTGCCATCATTTGATAACCTCCAGTGGCCGAAAAACAGAGTCTGGAAATCTGTATGAAGCCCATAGTGCTTACCATTATGCATCGCATCTCCTTCTGGCCGATATCGTCATCACTTCATATTTTGAATCTAGAAACCATCACCCAAAACTGACAATCCATCCTGATATTTCTATAAAACATTGATCTATTCATTTTTATCTAATTTACCATGCATCCAGGGTTCAATCGTGCTTAAACCCTCCTCAGAAATGTTGAACTATGACCACATCAGACAACAAAAAAGAATGTGAGGAACATTTCATGGAAATGCATAATATCAAAGGTGAAAATTTCATTGGAAAATAATTATTTTTTGATGATCATATATTAGGGAAACCATATTGAGAACATTTCACAATCAATAATATGACAAATTATACAAATTTACTCATATATGGAGATTATGCAAAAAACATGTGATCACAGAATCAAATGTAGATAATAAATAAATTCTCAATATTTTAATAAAATAGAGAAAATATAAAAAATTTGAGTCCTACATTTATTTGGGATCAATAATTAGTGAATAACACATTCAATGGTGATGGGTAAGTCTCACTTCATTTTCTTCCATCTCGATCCACCTCGATCTGATCAACCATCTTCCTATGATCTCCATCCTCCAAGGAAGAACGTCACAGGATCCTCTCCATTATCTAAGGTTTATGAAGTTAATATTGGATTATTTCCTTCAAAATATATTTAAATAGGAAATTATTTCATTGTAATTTAACTAAAATAAATATATTTAATTATTTATTGTGATTAATTTCACATCCAATGACGCCCTCAACTGGACATCCATCACCAACCAACCATAGGTTGTGCCTAGGGTAAACCATACATTTTAGACTCAACAATGGTATTAGATTTATGATTTGAGACTAGGTTTGGGGATTATTCCAATTTTTTTGTAAAACTATGTGCATTTGATATTAATTAATTTATTTTTTTATAATATTGATTCTATGATTGTTAGGCCTCAAAATATCACATCTTCTCAGTGCTTGCATCTAAAAAAATTCGTTAATATAAGTCTTATAAAGAAAACAATAGGGTCACTACATTATATCTCAATCAATCATATCCTATACACAACATACCTTTAGTAATCCTTAGTATACTATATCCAGATATATATGTCTGTGAAATCACCATAAGCCATTATAATCCTCTATACACATATAAGGGAAACAAACCACCATGTATTCCAACCCATAATAATACCAGGAAAAGAGAGTGGGGAAATGGGGGTAGTCATTCATGAGTTCCTTTTCAACCTATATATTAGAGAAAACACCCTCCCTGATTCTACTATGTGTCACTCACCCTACCGACATGGTTGGGGTAGCATATGAAAACCTAAAACAAAAGAATATATTAATCACAGTCCACACTATGGGAATATACAAAGTCTTAATAACAAATGAAACTATCATCTCTTGGAAAACCAACTTCCATCACTAAGGACTATGAATCCTATAATAACAAAAAGCTTTCAAAATGACTTTAATTTAAGTAATTATTTTTTGTAACCATTGAACATTAATTTTAAGTGTTTATTAACTAATTACCATTCTATATAGGTGTAAAACAATTGAACTCCTTGACCTACAGATATAAACTGACCATTTATATGGTTTCTCAAGAATTAAAATCATCTAGAATTCTGTCAATCCCCCAACCCTATGGATCAAAACATTTCTTATTCATTATGATTCCATAATTCCAGGTACTCTATTACTCATCTGAAGCTACCAAAAAATATATGAATAAAAGAATCAAAACCAGTTGCATTAAATAGTAGGGAAAATAAAGTAGAAACATGAAAAATGGAAATATATAAATTAAATAAGATTCATTATCAAAAAATAATTACATATTTCTATACAATAACAATAAGAAATCCCATCTTAAAACTTCTCTATCAATCCTAGTTCCATCCTCAACATCACCATGCATATCATAGTCTATCCCTCCATCACAAGGATAAAATACATCCAAAAACTCATTCCTCCCTACTCATTTTTACTAAACTATAAAACATACAAGGCTCACATCACATCACATAGAAAGGATATTCCTCTAGATAAATCACACAATGATGTAAAAAAAATAAACAATCAATAGGGAATCTAGAGCCTAAAAAGAAAGTGATCATACCTTTATAAGAAAACAATATTGGTCAACCATAAAAAATTATTTAATCAAACAACTGATTCACTACTGTATTGAATTTTGTAATTAATTTATCATAGGTCACAACCATAAGAAACCTAATCCATTTTCAATATATAGCTATAAATTATTTTTTGTATACTTCAATCATAGCTTCTTGTTCTATCAAACTATATGGAGAAATGATTTTATTTAAAAATAACTCGTTATTATTATCCAATAATAATTACGAGTATTATTTTCATTAAACAAACTCCACGATCAACTGACATGTTAAACCATAACATAAAAATATATAACACTATATCTAGAAAATCAAGAGGAAATCATTAACATGGTTGTAACACATGTTTTCACTATAACCAAAATAAATCATTTTCATTATTTTTGGTTTCATCTTTATTAAGGTTAATTCCACTATTAAAAAATTATACAAATAATGATAAATTTATGGTTTCACATAAAAATAAAAAGAAACAATGAATCTCCTAAATAATATTATAATTTAAATGTTCTCCACAAAAATAATGGATGATCTAGGATCAACCACCAATGGAATAATAATCACTAAGCCAACGAAAGGCTGGCTAGAACCTAAAATATAAAAACCACCAACAAAGAAAACTAATATATAATCCCCAAAATGAATGTATTTGGCCACCATGAACATATAGAAAAAAGGATGAATGTAATGGAGAAAGAATAGGGAAGGCCATACCTATAACCCTAGGTTATCAACATTCCCTGATCCAAGGGCTCAAACCCATAAGGAATCAATCATAGGGCTATAAAAAGGTAAAACTAACACTTACCCGGTTAAAATTTTCATCAATGGATCCTTAATGTGAGATAGCATCTAACCGTGCCCTTGGTTAATGTGGTAGATATATAATTCAAAGGTGCACTATTGGAAGGGGAAAAGATTGATTAATTAGGGTAAATAATGGATTAAAAAGGAATTTAAAACCCCCATAATATTGAATGTATTTCCTCACTTCAAATCGGTAAAGATACATGAAGAAAAATAGAGTTTTATGTTATTTCAAAACCATCCCAAAATCCACTATTACTTCCCCTGTGACTTGGAAATGACCATGGTGTTCTTGAGCACTACAATCTAAAATGGAATCTTATAGGTTGTATTGCCACACCCTGGTCCATTTTCCCTCACTATGACCAAGACCACGGGCATAATGTGTCCATATTCCACATTGTGTACAATAGGTTCCCCAAGGAAATAATCCTTAAACCATACCTCCCTGGTAATTTCAATGTTGTCCATTTCTAGTAGAGAAACAGATCATCCAACACATAATTTAAAATAGGTTAATAAATTATATCACTATTATTGGTGCACTAAACACCACACAACCATCCCAAAATGGATTTTCCAGACTATTGGAACCAAGAAAACCTCTATTGTTCCCACCACTAGGGCATAGTGACCCCCAAAATGTCCAAGACCACTCTTCAAGCCATTGTAGCACCTATAAACTCCCTATCATCTCAACTGATCCTCAGGAAAAACTATAATAGACATTTTTGGAAGGCCTAAACCATTACATATTATTCAAATACTACATGTTATTGTGCTTAATAATTATTCATTAAATGAACAATACCAAATTTTTATGTTTATTTTAATAAGTTACTTATTCAATGTGATAATTCATCTACATTTTCATTTCAAAGAATCCTTTATAGCATTCACCAATTTATTAGAGAGAATGTTTAAAATAGTGAATTATTTTTGGAATATATTCCTAATGATGTTAAATTAGATAATATATTTACAAAAAAATGGACTCAGTTAATTTTGAAAATCATAAGTTTGAACTTGATATATTGGAAGTCTGTTTTTTTTAAATTTTGTGAGAGTGGATTTTTTTATCATTGTTCCTAATTATTTCATGGCTTCTTTAAACAGTAGATTTTATATTTCATGTTTCCATAGAAATTTTAAGGAACTTATTTAAGGATAAAATCATTTTCCCTTTTGAATCACACTTCTCAATAACTCTATTAGTTTTTAATTCATTATTTTTGTGACATGTTTTTAATTCCATCTAGTATGCATAAAAAACATGTTTTATCATTTGATTTATTATCATATTATTTGATAGGTAGTCATTGTTTAATTTATTTCAAATAATTTTATGATTCCTTTAATATTTTAACTTTTGTTTTCTGGCTCCTTGATGCTTTTAAGGTTTAACAAAGGATGTATTTTTTAAGTTGGAATTCGAAATATGCTTCCACTATTATATTTATAAAAGTGTAAGAATGTAAAATTAAGAGATAGATTACTATAATCTAGTTACTTTCATTTCATTTAGTGTTTATCTTTATTCATTGTGTTTTTATGGGGAGTAATCTCATTTATATTTACTTAAAGAATGTTGAAATATGCTGAATATTTCAATTTCTGCTTGAGAATACTAAAACTAAAACAATTTTTCTTCTTTTTCAAAATAGTTTAATAAAAAGGGGGAATGATATTATTTTATAATATTTATTATTAATTAAAAAATGATAGTTTTTTAATTGAGGTCAATTTTTTAATTATTAAAAGGGAGAGATTGTTGAAGTATCTCCTTGCCACTTTATTTTTTTTGTTTTTAATAATTGAAGAATATTTATTTTATTCCCTATAAAATCATTAAAAAATTGTTTTAAGATTTCACTACTTGTGAAAGAAAAGAATAATGATAAATTTTATAATTTTATTTATTTATTTATTTATTTTTCAATTTCACTTCAGTTTCTTATATTTCTTATGAAATGATTTAGGAGAAAAATATGCATAAGTAAGAGTTAGTTTATGAATCATACATTGATGTTTTTAATAATTATATAATTATAATTTCTCATATCATCATTTACTTATCCATATTTGTTTTTGGTTATTATTTCTTAATTTATTATTTGTTTATTCTTTTTTTTAATTTAGGACACCATGTTCTTTTCTTCACAGGTTTTTAGTTTCTGATTTTAGGCAATTATAATGTCTTACTATTGTACATATGAAGCTTTTGGTTATTTTTATAAACCTTGAGACTATATGTCTAAACCATACAACGATATTTCTAACCTTATGCACTATATGTCTTAACCTTATGTGCTATATGTGAAAAACTTATGTGATGTATATTCAATAATTATGTGCTATCTATCTAAACCTTTTGAATCTTCCATAACATTATAATATGTTTCTCTCTACCTTATGAGATTTTTGGAAACATATCAAACCTTATAAATTTATTGAACATTATGAAAATAATAAATCTTTTATGAATATAACTTATATGAGTTTTAACCTCATAAATTTTTTAAAATTTAAAAATATTATTATACTTTAACTTATTACTTTTTTTAAAAAAATTGACTATGTATATTCTATAAAATTGAATTTAAATTAGATATGATCTTCAAAAGTTTTAATTATAAAATGATTATAGAAAATAATAACATTATTAAATCACTATTAGTGATTGTAAGTATTAATCTAATTTATTTTTTAATAACATATCAATAAACATTCTATATGAGATGTTTTGAATTTTTAGATTGTACAAGTCAATTAAATAGAATTTTTAATAAAAATTGCTACTCATCTATGGAATAATAACACATGAAACACCATTATTGTCAAGTTTGAGAAATATAGATGTAGTTTTTTTCAAAATCGTGGTTTTTTCTTCAAAAAATGAAACTGAATGTGTAATATTTTTTAATTTTTACATATGGAAAATGTTTTATGAAGATGGAATTTATGAAGAAACTCTTTAAATAATGTTTTAGAGAACCTATTATATATTTTTGGGTGTCAAATTATTAAGTAATACATGAGTTGTATAATTTTAAAATAGAGGAGTGCAGTTACATGATGATCCAACCAATATAATTTTTTATCATTGCATATGAATCCTTTCTGGTTGGACTTCATTATCTAAAAATATATTGTTCATATCATGACCTGATATATCTTCACATTTAGATTTTCTTTGTTGAAATTATTGTTCTATGGTGTTGATTCTTCATATATATTTTCCATTTGTCTTTTTATTGGTTTATGGTTTTTTATTCAAAATCATAACCTTCATGATGGGTTATATTACCCACCAAAAGGTGTATATTGGGCTGTGACTCTAGATATAAAAAGGAATAGATTTTTGGGTTGTTCTACTAGGATGAAAACTGTATGTTTAGTTGGGTTTTGACATTGGGTGTGACAAAATTCATCTGTAACGAGTTAAGAATCCCCTTCAAAAGTCTGGTCACATATTAAGTGGGTGTCATACTCTCATGTTGAGAGATTGAAGACTAAACTTACAATCACTTTGATCTAAAAAATATAAAAATATTATGTTCATATTTTTAGTTTCTACTGAATATTTATGTTAACTCTTATTAATGTTTAAGATTCAACATAAAGTAAAATTCACCCATCCTTTACCATTTTACCATCCTCATATATGAAACAAACAATATGTTATGACTCAGTGGACTTGTTCCCATTGTATTCGATTATTTTTTTAAACAAACATTGAAATTTCAGATTAAATTTTTTTCCCTTAAATTATTTTACTCTATTTGTCTTAAAATGATTTTGAAAATTTAATTTTGATTAATTTGGGTAGTTATTTTATTTTATACTGAATGATTTAATAAGTAAAGAAGTAACACTATGTTAATTTTACATAAATTTGTGACAATTTTTTAAAAATAATAAACATGTTTAAAAGGATGAATTTATTTATAAACTTAATTTCATAAAATTGTTTCACCACTATGAAATTTATTAGCATTTATTAAAAGTAATGTTGAGTTTTTTTATGGAATTATTAGTGTTTTCCTTCCTCCTAAATATTTGGTTGAGCACCTTTGGTGGTAGGATTCATATTTTAGTGGTATCTCATGTGGTTAATGGTACATAGGGATTTATCTTGTTAATGTAGGATTGGTGTTTTCATAGGATTCTTGAGTTGATAGTGGTTAGTGTGTGGTAGGTTTTTCCCTTGAGTATGATAACCCATCAGTAATAGAATATGTATCCCCTAAGAGAGTAAGTTCTCTTTTGGTTTCTGGGGTAGTTTCATTAGGTAACATTAGACTTGAGGGGAGGTATCTCTTTTAGAAGTTATGTATTAGTAGTTACTCTCCCTAGGAAGAATTAATATTTAATGGATTGATTTTGGGTTCTTATATATATTTTAACTTCATTGGATCATGATCATGTTTTGGAAGTAGCATTGTTCTTCTTGAGAGGTAACATCCCTTCTTTTTATTACACACTTAAACCTGATTTATTACATTAAATCTTCACTTGATAAAATATATAAAATTTAGAGTTCTAGTGTATTTGGGGCTTAGGAACATTAAATAATAGCTTAAAACATAAAACAGACAACATCTTTATTGAAAACATCCTTTACATGACCACTACATTCCCTCGTACTTAGCATTGCATGGGATAACCTGAGGACATGCATAAAAAAGGGTGAAATTTAAATCCTAGTAATGTAATAAACATATAATAACTTGAGTAATACAATACATGTTAGAAAATAGGTATATAAATGGGTCACAAGAGAAACATGAACATAAAGGCATGATAAATCCTGATAATCATAACATGGAAATGTGGCAACAACACTTAACATTGAATTAGCATGAGCGAAGGCTCATTGCACATGGAGAAAGAGTAAACCCTAACTTCCAATGAATCATTAGTAAAACCTCATTGAACTTGAATTATCATGATTCAACACCCATTTCACATGATGTTTCATGATACTATACTTTACCCAATTCATTGGAGCGCTATTAGGGCACACTCTTTTTAAACATTTCATTCCATGCATAAGTGTGAAACATAGATCGTACAACATAGAATAAATAATCATAATTTATTCCATGATAAAGTTATATGGAATACATAAATGGATATTTATAATCAATATGTAAATTTTCATAAAGGTGAGTACCCTTGATAGAGAAATGGGCATGGTATTAACTACAAAATGGTGTTGGCTTGGAAAATCACAGTGCAATTTTTGCAGCATAACAGTGTGACATAAGGATTCATGAAAATGGTTAATGAGAGAGAAAAGCGTGTCTCATAATATATACATGCAATTTACAGTAAGGGGGTCATATATATACATGTCCCAACAAATGTAATGTAATTTAGATAAATAATTCAAAATAATTACTTGGATATAAAAGAGAAGAGAGAGAAATCCCTCATGGAATTTTGGCATGGTAACAGGTGTACATGGGGGGAATTAATAAGAGATAAAAGGGAATACCATCATACAAACATAAATAGGGAAGTATGGGAGAGGTTTGAAATTATACACCATCATTTTTAATTTAAAACAAAAGTGCATAACAACTTAAAGAAAATTGGACAAAAATGTGAAAGGAAGAAATCCCTTACTTGGAAGTGTGATCCCAAAGGCTTGGGAGAGGCTTGAGAGAGGCCACTTGGGAGCTTGGGGAACATTGGGAGGATTATAGAGAGAGGATTTAAGGGGTTGGTTGAACACCAAAGGCTTTGAGTGAAGAGGAAGTGGGAGCTTGGTTGGGTTTATATAGGAATGGAGAGGGAATTCTTTATTATATTGGTTTGGGAAACCTCACATTAAACTAATCAATACCACAAACCAGCCCGTGGTTTTTTCCCATGGTTTTTTCCAAAGGGGGTTGTAAAAAAATATTTTATAATTACAATGGCCTAAATTATTAAAATAATAGGTTTTCTTATGTAGAGGTGAGTCACACTCTCAAGGAAAACAATTTAAAAAGGCAAAATGTTTTATAAGTCTTGGAGGGTCCACTAAATCTTTTTAAAATAAATAAAAATAAATAAAAAATCACATTATTTTAATTCAAAAACATATAATTGCTGAAAAAAATTTTATGGTATTTTATTAATCTTTATTGGGTCATTATGATGTTATAAAACACATTATATATTTAAACGGTATTTAATTTTAACCCAAAAATTCGACTGTCTCAGAAAATTAGGAAAAATTCACCATTGGATAATTTCGATGTCCTGATTATAGAAATAATATTCATTTTATCTAAATAATTTTATAAATATGTGAATTTTTACTTTTAAAATAAAACCTTACATTTATCGAAAATTCATGGGTTTTGACAAAAATAGATTTCAAACCTTAATAAAAATTACAACTGCATTCATAAAATTTAATGATCATTTATACTTAATAAAAAGTAATTTAATAAGAATATTTTATTAAAATATTATTTAATTCAAAAATCCATTAATTCATCAAAATAGATTTCTTAGTTGAATATTAACTAAAAAATATTATTTGTTCTTTAAAAACAATTTACAATGTATCAATAATAAAATGAATGCACATTATTTATAAAAAAATAATGTACATAGTCATAGTGATAGGTTTTTGTAACATAACCCCTTCTAACACCCGCATAAGACCAAAGGGTAAGGTGTGTGATAGTGACTGACTCTTGGTGTGTCTCGGATAACATCGCTCAGGGTGGTAATCTCTATTAACTTCCACTTCTCTCGTAGTCGGTTCCGCTCAAGCTTAACATGTTCAAGCTCGGCTTGGGATTGGTCAAGATGGAAGCCCAAAGATTCCACCTCCATTCTGAGCTCTGACAAATGGGCTTTGCATGGGGCAAGTGTAATGGATGAGGCCATCTCTTTCTTTGTCTGCGTAAACTAGATTTGTTAAAGCCATATATTTATACTAATCACATGATCACTGTTCAATAACTACATTAGGAACGGTCACAATTCATAAAGGTATTTTAAAATCCAGAAATATAAAACCAATGAATTTCACATTTTATATAACCATAATAAACATTTAATTATATCAAGAGGAATTTCCATTAATGAAATTTTGGGTCGTTACAATATTCCCCCCTTAAGAAATTTCTCCCTCGAAATATTCTTTTCCCACACTAAAACAGATACGGGTAACTCTGCTTCATCACTTCCTCTGATTTCCATGCCGCTTCTTCAAACTTGTGGTTTCACCACAACACCTTGACGAGGGGCATTGTCTTATTTCATAGAACTTTTTCTCTATGATCTAAGATCATCACTGGTTTCTTCTCCTAAGAAAGATCATCCTCTAGTTGTACTACCTCTGAAGATAGTACATGTGAAGGGTCTGGTATGTACTTACTTAAGAGTGATAAATGAAAGACATCATGTACTTTGTCCATGGTAGGTGGAAGTGCTGTTAGATAGGCCACAACATCAACAAAATCAAGAATCTCAAAGGGGATAATGTACATAGGAATTAACTTCCCTTTTTTCCAAATCTCATGACCTTATTCCGTTGAGATATGTGTAGAAATTCCATGTCTCCAACATTAAACTCAATGTCTCATTGGTGGTTATCTACATAACTCTTCTATCGACTCTGGGCTACCTTGATATGCTACTGAATGGTTTTCACCTTATCCACCATTTCTTCATCCATTTCTGGTCCTAGTAGCTTATGCTCACTGACTTCATCCCAACATGATGGTGTTCTGCACCTCTTCCCGTACAAGGCTTCATAAGGTTCCATTCGGATGCTCGTGTGGAAACTATTATTGTAAGAGAATTCTAACAGTGGAAGATGTTATTCCCACCCTCCTTTGAAGTCCATAGACCACACTCTCAACAAGTCCTCAAGTGTTTGGATAGTCCACTTGGATTGGCCATCAGTTTGAGGATGATAAGTTGTACTTTAGTTCAGCTCAGTATCTAGATCATGCTGAAGACTCTTCCAAAACATTGAGGTGAATCATGGATCTCAATCTGATACAATTGATAGTGGTACTCCATGCACCCTTACCACTTCCCTGATATATATCTGTGCCAGATGATCCATGGGGAAATCCTCCGGAATTGCAATGAACTGTGCAGACTTTGTAAGACGATGCACAACAACCCAGATTGTATTTTTTCCATTTGGATGTCTTTGGAAGTCTAGTGACAAAGTCCATGGTGATATTCTCCCATTTCCATGATGGTATGGCCAATGGTTGCATCATCCCATTATACTTCTGCATCTCTTCCTTCACTTGTTGACACACTAGGCACTTTGATATATACTCAACGATTTCATTCGTATTATCCCACCAAAATTTCTCTTGAAGATCTGAATACATCTTTGTGTTTCTTGGGTGAATAGAGAAATTTGAACTTTTTGCATCATCAAAAAGTTCCTTCTTTAGCTCCGGACATGATGAAACACATAGTCTTCTACAAAATCTCACAATTCTTTCTTCATTAATGTTGAACTCTGAGGATTTCCCTTTTCTGATAGCTTCAACTCTCTTATGAATTCCCACATTATCCATTTGAAAATCCTTTAACCTTTCCAAAAGAGATAGTTGAGAAATCATTTGTTAAATGATTAATGATGTTCCCTTCTTTATTATTCCCATGCCCATATTCATCAAATCTAAGAATATTGGATCCTTCTCAATTTTCATCAATGATAGAATTGATGGGTCATTTATACTTAGAGCATCTACCACCTTGTTCGCTTTTCTGGGGTGGTAATGGATTGAGAAAGTCATAATCTTTGATCAGCTCTAACCATATTTGTTGGCGCATGTTCAACACTTTCTGTGTGAATATATACTTGATGCTATTGTGGGCCGTATATAATTCACACTTCACCCCAAAGAGATAATGCTGCCTAATTTTTAAAGTGAAGATCACCCCAACCAACTCAAAATCTTGTGTTGGAAAATTCTGCTCATGAACATTCAATTTCGTTGAAGCATAGGCAATGACATTGTCATTTTACATCAACACACAACCCATTCACTTATTTGAAGCATCACGAAATACCACAAAAAGTTCTCCACTTGTGGTTAATGTGAGCATGGGCGCTGTGATGAGCCTCCTTCTAAACACCTTTAATCTTTCTTCTCATTCATCACTACAATCCAACTTTACACCCTTTTGAGTTAGCTTGGTAAGAGGGTTGGACAATCGTGAGAAATTTCTCACAGATTTTCGGTGATATCCACTTAACCCCAAGAAGCTATGGATATCCATTTCTAATGTTTGCATCATCCATCCCTCAATTGAATATATTTTGGAGGGATCCACAGATATCCCATTGCTTTTGATGACATGACCCAAGAATGAGACCTCCTTCAACCATAACTCACACTTGTTGTACTTTGCACATAGATTCTTCTTCTGCAAGGTCTCTAGTACAGTTCTTTGATGCTCTTCCTGATCCTCCTTGGTTTTGGAGTATATAAAAATATCATCTATAAATACTACCAAAAATTTGTTGAGGTAATCCCTAAAGACTATATTCATCATGTCCATGAAAATTGCTGGAGCATTAGTGAGTCCAAAAGTCATTAATATGAATTCATAGTGCATATATATTGTATGAAAAGCATTCTTGGGGATATCATCCTTCTTCACCCTTGATAATATCCCCACTGCAAATCCCCCTTGGAGAATTATTGTGCTCCCTGTAGCTAATCAAACAAGTCATAGATTTGTTGAAAAGGATACTTGTTCCTTATCATGATTTTTTTAAGTTCACGATAATCGATGTAAAGGTGCATTGACCCATCTTTCTTCTTGAGGAAGAGGACTAGTGCACCCCATAGTGAAGCACTTGGGCACATGAACCATTTATCCAGATTCTCCAATAGTGGTTTCTTTAGCTCCTCAAGCTCTACTATTGTAATTCTTTACAGAGTCATGGATATTGGAAACACCCCAGGTATAAGGTCAATTGTGAATTAAACATCTCTTTTAGGAGAAAGACCAGACAATTCCTTGGGAAACACTTTATTGAATCCCCTCATAATAGGCATGTCTTCAAGGATGGTTACCTCCTTAGACTCAATCATCTAAGCCAGATACACATTCTCATAGGGATGTAATATCCACACTTGAGATGATGGAGTGAAAGAAGATTCATCTTCCTCCTTGCACTTGTATAGAATCGAGGGTTGATTCTCCACATGGAGAGTGATTTCCCTTTCATGGAAATTTATGTTGTCTCTATATAATAAAATCCAATCCATGGAAAGAATTTCATCAAATTACACTAGAGGGAGTATGACAAGGATTTCTGGGAAACTCAATCCACATATTATGAAAGGGGAGGAGTTATATTCATGGGATGGAATGATTTACCCATTTTCCATACTCACTGAAATCTTTACTTCCATGATTTTTGGTGTTGTTGGGATTGTTCTACTAAACTTTTTGGATATAATAGAACAAGTAGAACCTGAATAAAAAAGTATGTTCTGTATTATTTAATGAATAACTGGTGTACCTATCACCACTTCGTTTCTAGGGTTCACTTCAGTAGTAGTGATGGAAAAATATCTCCCTTGCTGCCTTAGAGGTTGTTGGTTGCCTCTGAAAACCCTTGGCTTAGGGCACTGATTTGCAAGATGCCCTGGTTATTTGTAGTTGTATCAATGAAAAATGCGTTGAGGTTCGAACGGAGTGTTCCTATCCTCTATTTTAGCTGTAGGTTTTTTTTTCGACAGTTAATAGCTTGGTTTCCTTCTATTCCAATCTTAAATCATTTCCTCATCCCCTTCGGGCAATTTCAGAGGGGCTTCTTTCCAAACCTCTAGAAAGTGGGGTGTTAAATCTTCTTAGAACTATTGTATTTATCCATTGGACCACCGACATTGAATTCCACCATATACTTCTTATCCCGATGATACCCTTGAGATTATCCAATCTTCATTTTGACCTTAAAGGGCACATCAGACAATTTCCTTATAGTTGTCAAAGTCACGGATCACCAGCACTTTTCGTATGCTAGGTTTCAGCCCACCAATGAAGAATTCAACCTTACATTCGAGGGTAATGACAAATCCAGAGTCGTATCTTGAATTCCTTGTGAAGTTTTCTTCATATTCTCCAACATATTCATCAAATTTTTGCTTGAGGGAAAGGAATTCCGTTTCCTTCTTAAGCCGGGGGGTGCGTGGAAAATATTTATTGAAAAACATCTTCCGGAAATCCTTCCATTCCAATGCCTCTATCTTCTCATCAGACATTATATTTTTTATCAACGTCTACTCTTGATTAGCTTCACCCTATATACGATAAGAAACCAAGAGAACCTTCTCTTGTTCAGAACATTGAAGGATGGAGAAGATCTTTTCAATGGAGTTGATCAATTTTTCGGTGATTGATGGATCAGATGATCCATTAAAAAGAAGGAGGCCTTTGTCTCATGAAGCTCTCGATATCAACTTTTTATTTCTTAGGGGGGGGGGTTTAACGTTCCTCTTGACCCATGTTTCTATTTAATGATTTAGTTAACTGAGAGAGTATCGTGACTAAGTTTGTGATTCCCGCACCCATCGGATTGGGCATCTAATTAGCATAATCATCACATTGATCTTCACATCGGTTGTTAGAATGAGTCCTCATATTACTAGCCATTGGCTAGAATGAAAGGAAAGTTAGGGGTAACACATAAAGGGTAATCCAAGGAAAAAACTAATGACTTATAAATAAATTTTATTTCCTTAACTTATGAATCCATAGGCTTCAATCTATGCTATTCATGATATAAATTCTATCATATATTCTTAGGGGAATTTTTTTATTCCATTAATATGGGTTTATACTAAGATAGATAATTTACCAAAGAATATCCCCTAGGAGTGTTGTAACCAAGAGTACTTCAAGTCCCGTTTTCATGCACCAATTCCATTTGAGTCTAGCTCAAAGCGGTGGTTTTGGGTTTTACCCCTAGAATAAATTTGTGCCAAATCTGCCTCTACCTGCTCGTATCCAGACAGGGATGTATTTTCTTGATAAACCACTTACTCAATACTCACCAATACATAGGTATGTTTTTACTATACTTATTCTTGTCTCTAAGTATTCACTAGGGGTTTCTAATCCTAATCCCAAAAATAACTAAACCAATCCTCTAATACTAACTATAACAACCCTACTTTTTTATTACACACTTAAACCTGATTTATTACATAAAATATTCACTTGATAAAATATAGAAGATAAATATGTCTAGTGTATTTCGGGCTTAAGAACATTAAATAGTAGATTAGAACATAAAACACACAGCATATTTATTTAAAACTCCATTTACATGACCACTACATTCCCTCGTACTTAGAATTGCATGGGATAACATGAGGACATTCATAAGAAAATGGTGAGCTTTAGAGCCCAGTAAGAGAATAAACATAGAATAACATGAGAAATAAAATACATGTTAGACAATAGGAATATCAATGGATCACAAGAGAAACATGAACATAAAGTCAAGATAAAGAATGATAATCATAACATGGAAATGTGGCAACAACATTTAACATGGAATTAGCATGAGCCAAGGCTCATTGCACATGGAGCACTTGTAAACCCTTATTGCACATGAATAATGAGTAAAAACTCATTTCACATGAATTATCATGAGTCAAAACACATTTCATATGACATATCATGATACTACACTTTACCCAATGCATTGGAGCGCTATCAGGGTGCACCCTCCTTAAACATTTCATATCATTATTAAGTGTGTCACATGGATCATACAACATGGAATCAATCATAATAATTTATTTCATGATAAAGGGATGTGGAATAAATACATTATGATTTATAATCAATAATTAAATTTTCATAAAGTTGAATACCCTTGATAGAGAAATGGGCATGGTATTCACTACACAATGACATTGGCTTGGAAAATCGCGGTGCAATTTTTGCAGCATAACAGCATGACATAAGGATTCATGAAAATGGATAATGAGAGAGAAATGGGTGTATCATCATATATAAATTAAATTTATGGTAAGGGGGTCATTTAGATACATACCCCAACAAACTTAATGGAATTTAGATGCATAATTCAAAATAATTACTTGGATGTAAAAGAGGAGAGAGAGAAATCTCTCATGGTAGTTCGGCATGGTAATGGGTGAACATGAGAGGAATTAATGAGAGATAAACGGGTCTCCCATCATCCAAACATAAATTGGGAAGTATGATAGAGGTGAAAAATCATACCCCAGCATTTGAAATTAAAAACAAAAGGGCATAACAACTTAAAGAAAATTGGAAAAAAATGAGAAAGGAAGAAATCCCTTACATGGAAGTATGATCCCAAAGGCTTGGGAGAGGATTGATAGAGGCTACTTGGGAGCATGGGGCGCCTTGGAAAGATTATAGAGAGATGAGGTCAGGGTTTGGTCGAACTAAAAAGGCTTTTAGTAGAGAGGAAGTGGGAGCTTGGGTAGGTTTATATAGAAAAGGATAGGAAATTCTTTATTATTTATGTTTGGGACACCTCGCATTAAACTAATCAATAACACAAACAATACCATGGTTTTTGAAAATGGTTTTTGACAAAAGATAGTGTAAAACAATATTTTATAAGTCAAATGGCCAAACCTTTTAAAATAATATGGTTTCTTATCTAGAGGTGAGTCACACTCTCAAGGAAAACAATTTAAAAAGACAAAATGTTTTATAAGTCTAGGTGGTTCCACTAAAGCTTTGTAAAATAAATCAAAAAAATATAAAATCACATTTTTTTAATGATAAAACATATATTGGCTGAGCTTTATTTTTATAGTATTTTATTACATCACTATTGGGTCATTATGATGTCATAAAACACATTATATATTTAAACAGTGTTTAATTTTTACCCAAAAAATCGACTTTTTCAGAAAATTATGAAAAAATTAACCATTGGATAATTTCAATGTTGTGATTCCAAAAATAATATTCATTTTATCTATAAAAATGTATAAATATGTTAATTTTTACTTTTAAAATAGAAAACTACAATTATCGAAAATTCATGGGTTTTGACAAAAACAGCTTTCAAACCTTAATAAAAATTACAATTGCAATCATAAAATTATATGATCATTTATAAATAATAAAAATTAATTTAATTATAATATTTTATTAAAATATTATTTAATTAAAAATCCATTAATTCATCAGAATATATTTCCTAGATCAACATTAACTAAAAAATACTATTTGTCCATTAAAACCTATTTACAAAGTAACAGTAATAGAATGAATGCACATTCTTTATACAAAAATATTGTACATAGTAATAGTGCTAGGGTAATGTTACATAACCCCTTATAACAAAATAATAATACTGAAGGGTAAGGTGTGCATTGTTGACAGAATCTTGGTGTGGCTCGGATAACGTCGCTCGGGTGGTAATCTCTATTAACTTACACTTCTCCCGTAGTCGGTTCCGCTCAAGCTTAACTTGTTCAAGCTCGGATTGGTATTGGTTGAGAGTGAATCCCAAAGACTCCACACCCTTTTTGAGCTCTGAAAAAATGGGCTTTGTATGGGGAATGTCTATTGGATGAGGCCATCGCTTCCTTTGTGTGAGTAAATTGGATTT
This sequence comes from Viscum album, assembly GCA_963277665.1. NCBI lineage: Eukaryota > Viridiplantae > Streptophyta > Magnoliopsida > Santalales > Viscaceae > Viscum > Viscum album. The sequence goes on from OY728159.1 coordinate 1,083,787,326, forward strand.
GTTAAAGCCATATTTATGTACTAATCACGTGGTCACTATTCAACAGCTATATTAGCAATGGTCACAATTCATAATTGTATTTTAAAATACAAAAATATAAAACCAATTATGTTCAAATTTTATATAACCATAATAAACATTTAATTAGATCAAGATGAATTTTCATTAATGAAATTTTGGTACGTTACAGGTATTTCTTATGGGGCTAGTTTGAGTTTGTTGGTTTTCAATTTCTTCTCTAGGTTGGTTTTGATTCTCATGAACAATAATTATTTGAGATATATTTAATTTATTATCCTTGGTTCCACTAAACTTTAATTAGTGTTTTCCATATATTTTTAGAGTGTTCAGAGAGATCATGAATGTGTTCTAGAGGAAGAGGGATGAGTTTTGGATCTCTAGGGATCTAAAATTCATGATTTTCAGTGTAAGGTGGAGAACCAGGTGGTGGTAGAATCATGGTGAGTAGGTCCTTTTAGGGAGTTGTTGATTCTTTTGTAGAAATTAATATTTAAGGTGATTGTTCCTTCTGTGGTGTTTCTACACACCATGGAAAAAGGTGTTTTAGTAAAAGTGGTTCCTCAGATGGACTTGATAGAATACCTACATAAAATGAGGAGCTCAACTTTTCCTATGGAGGCTTACTTTTTTCATGGTATCTTGAGTATTTCTATGTGGGAAATGAAAAAAGCTGAAAGGTCTAATTTTTGTGTTTTAGTGGAGCTATGTTGAGTATAGGTAGGGTTTGATGGTTTTTTGGAAATGGCCATGATAATTTCCCCATGTCTTCATGTTCTATAATTGGTGATCAATATTACTCCATGTCATGGTGGATGTTCGAACGGAGTTATGGTTATGAGACACAATGAATGTGTTGGGTACCAACAAGTCACTATTCTAACCATCTAGTTTTAAAAGGGTGAAATAGACACCAAGATAGAGGGAGATATTATATTTTAATGACTTGGGGATTCAGATATTCTTTTGTTATATAATAAGAGTTTATGATTGCTATATGAGGATGGGGGTGAATTATAGTTTAAAATCAGAGAAAAAAGTAATCCGATTATATCAGAGTTATTATCAGTATCAAGGGTAGTCTGATAAAAATAAAAGTAGAAAGATAAGTGTAAACTTAATTTCTAATGTATATTCATAGAGGAAATCAAAACCTGTAAAAACTAAAAATATGAATGTTTATAATAGTAATAATGACATTCAAGATTTATAATATAATTTAATGTTTAACTTTAATATTTAAGGAAGTCATGAATCCTTACACAAGATATTCATAGTTTCAATACCTACTATAAAGGTATGTGTTTCCTTACCAAAAAATCCATCAATACAAAGAGGTGTTTAACTCTGTCTTCCAATCCCATGGAAGCCCTCAATCCGATAGATCAATATCATCTTTGTCTTTCCTACAAAATAAATCCCTTGATAAAATGATGGATGTAAGATCTTTATTCAAGGAGTAAGAATCCCTCAAAATGATGGATCAGATTCAACCGCATTCCTATCCCCATAATCCCTTGATCAATACCACGATCGGGCATAGAGAATACAAAATCAAAAGTGTTTTTAGGAATTTACCATCCTCAAATGGATTCCTTATAACATCAACTATGTAAGTGATTAAAAACATAAGAATGATATTTTTAAGAAGAGTAACTTTAGGAATGTTGAATTTAAAATATATCAGCTCCCAACTATTAAAATTACCTTCTATTTATAAGAAAACTACCAATGGTTATATTTTTGAGTTGGTTGCAACAACCTCATACAAATTTAACATTGACATCTTAGAATTGTCTGGTTCTTGATCATGAGTGCTAAGAATGAGTTGAACATCATTTTCTGATCTCATTTAGTTTAGAACCATTTTAATTTTATTTTTTATTTTTTTAATAGATATAAACTTAATCACTTTGATTATAAACATTGGATGGTCTGATGGGCTTCACTATTGTTTTTCAATCTGATAAAATAAACAAAGTTTAATCTGATATATTAGTTCCAATGTCATTTCGATGTTAATGAATTTTTCCAATCAGATATACAATACATAAGGCTAACCATTGACTAGAACTGTTGTTGGTCTGATCTATCAGATTCACCTTTAGTCTGAAGAATAATATTGAATAAAAAAAAATTATATTCATTTTATAATAGAACTATTTCTATGTTTAGTATTGAATAATATTTTATGAAAAAACATACTAAAACACTTTGGATAAGTAAATTTAGTAAAATAGTTTTTAAGAAAGTGTTTTTTATTTACATTACTAAGTAATGAAAAATTATAAATTAATACTTTTGACCCAACAATATCATAATTTTTGTAAATCATACAACACACCACATAAAAATTAAAAATTAATAACTCTGAATGATTTACATCCCTTTGTACATTTGAAATCATCAACAATATGTTTCAAATGTAATTTGTTCATTTATCATTATTAAAATCCCCCAAAGTGAATATATTCTATTTTTTTTATAAAAGGTGATCTCATATAATTAATAGATACTTTAGATACTCCCCATAAAAAAAGTCTTTCTAAAAAAAATTACCTTCCCCATGGGACTTATTCCTTTTTTATAAACTCTCCCCATCAAAAAATTCTCCCCAAAAAAATTCTCAAAAAATATCCCATTAAAAAGTTCAGAACATATCCCCTCATGATTCTGAAAAATTATCCCCATGGACATAACAAATTCTCCCCCATTGTGATTTTAAAAAGGAGTAGGGAAATAATTATAATATTCATAAAAGTTATAAAATTAATACAAAAAATTGGGTTTGAATTAACTATTCATCCAAGACATAAATGAAATAACATTCATACAAAAGAATTAGAAAAGATTCTTAAATAAAACACGGATAAAAATTTAATAAAACTATGTTTCATTCAAAAATATTCAATATTACAAGATTATTTCTCTAAAAAATAAATCATTCATTATTATAAAGATTCTCGAAGATTCCCACCTTATTTATTACATTTTCATGGTATTTTTCATCATTAGAAACTAATGATTCAGGATTCACCATCCATTCCTCTTTGTCTATTTTCTTCAAAACCTCTTCCTTTAACCTTTAGACTTCCTCATTAATCTTCTTATTCACATTCATTACACTAAAGTACTAATATTTATAAGACCATAATATTATTTTTTCTAATTCCAACTTGTGAAATTTTTATTTTATAATTTTTTCATTATAATCCTAGTTGTCAGTCATGTAATTGAATTATTCTAAAAACTTTTCTATATTTGAAATATCAATAAAATTTTTTTCAAAAGAATCAGCAATATCAAGTGAATCATTGATAATTTCCATTCTCTAGTCATCATGGTCATTAAAATCCTTGGAAACTTGTCTTGATCATTTAACAATCAGATTGAAATGTATCTTATGATTAATTGTTTTTCTTCTTACTTTTTTGACTTATTATTTATTATGACTGACCAATATATCAACAAATTCAATGATTAGGATTTTTCATTCATTTAATTCTTATTTTTTTCAACTAGATTCACTTTTCGGAAGGTACTATATCGAGTCACTTAATCTTTTCCGATTATGGAAAATACAATCAATGTTCTTATATTCCTATGTAGGTGAAGATTTTGATTACTCTTATTGAACCTATGAAACATATGGTCTAGATGGTCCAACATCTAAATTCTTCTCTTTTTATTCATCTCTTTAATCTTCTGAAAATTTCATAATATCTACTTCTTTATCATACTTATCATTTTCAGATACATTCATTCAATAATGATGATATTCTTATTCTTATTCTTCTTTTGGTGAATATTTAGCATCCCCGGAAACTTATATCCTTTAATTCTTATCAGACTAGGAAGATAATGAAGTAGTTTTTAAAGATGAATCTATTTTACATTTTGGATCATTTTTATCTTCTTTGGTTTCCTTTTCTTATTTTATTCTTCTTCTTCTAATTGTTCTTCTTCCTCCCCTTTGAGTTCATTCTCTTATCTAAGAACAATCTTAATAACTTTCTTATCTGATTTAGGTTTTAATTCTAATATTTCTTCTGAAATTTTACTAGGACTGATACTTGAGGTTTTCTACCATCTCATTACCTTACCTTTATCACAAAACTATAGAACTATTGGTGGAATGGTAGATATTTCAACAAATTCTAGACCGACGTCTGCAATTTTTTGATTGACGTGAGGAACTATTCTAAAATTTGTGAGATGGTTTTACAACTTATAAGGGTGAAAAGGGTAATGGTGGAACTTCTACAACACTTTCTACTCTATTCAATAAACAATCAACCATTCTAGCATTGGTCAACATTTTCTTTTGTTTTTTTCTTTTCTCTATATATTTTGCCTTATTTACCATCAAAATCTCCAATGCTAAGGTATTATCCTTTTCAAGACCAAATTTAAGATCACCTATTTTGTTTTAAGCCTTATCATCCGTCAACTTTTTGAATTCATCAACTGACATAGTTTTAAATTTATTTTTTATCTTTCAGGAGTGATGATTCATCTTTCTATTTCTATTTAATAACTTATTTATATTTAAATGGATAATAATTTAACATGGTTCTATATTTTCTATCCAAATATTTCTTTAACTTTTTATCAAAAACAAACATAATCTTTAATAGAGTCTCTTCACTTATTAGTGAAATATTTTCCCTCAGAGGACATGCCTAATTAGTAATCTAAAAAACATCCATAAAATTTACTAATGGTTTGTTATTGAAACAAGGAAATAGTAATATCCATTATTTCATAAATTCCTTCTTGATCGATTCAACTGATAGAAAAAAACATAACTAGGTTTATATGTTTCATATTTATCATAAAATCTTTGATAAGAATATCTATAACATTTAGGGTATCCCAGGAACCCTTTCGATGAATCAAATTAACCAACATCCACAACGTCACTACACTTTCATCTAGAGTAAGGTGAGAAACAATTATTACATTCTCAAATGAAGTGAAAAAAGATGACTTGGATATTAAATTTATGTTACTTCTATTTTTTTTGAAATTTTATGAGATGGAATATAAGATTCACCCTCCAATGGTATTTCAATAATTCAATTACTTATTGATAAAAAAAATCATACTTTTGATCCAAAAAAATAAAATAAGCATCTCCTTTATATTCTCCATAATGAAACACATTTGAATCATTAAACTATTTCCAAATTTCATGGTCAAAAATTAAAAATCATATTTATAAAAACAAATTCTTTCCCAAAATTGAAACTTTATAAATCGTCTCAATAATGAGTCATATTTCTCATAGAATTATTTCTCAATAAGTATTTCTCTAAAAAAAATAATCTTATAAAAATATTCAACCTTGGCCATCATATTGAGATGGTGCTGGAGATTAGGAGGATGAAAATGATTTGGTCTAAGCACTAAATAGGTGGTGAGATTAATGGTTGAAATATCGGAAAATCGATGTGGAAAAATGGGTGACGAACACTTATATAGTCACTAGTGGAAACAATTTGAATTCTATATTAAAAAAATAACTCAAATTAGAAATATGTTTTTTATTTGTTGATTGAGACTTAATCACATAGTGATTTTAACAATAATTTTGAATGCATTTAGTTTATTAAGAAATCATTTCAACAAAGTGAGAAAAAATTCATTTAGGAAAAAATTAAAAAAATTTAATAATGATTAAAATTTTCAATACTGGAAAAATATGTATAACAATTTTTATATACTAATTTAATGAATGAGTGAAAATACTAAAATAAGATTTCGTTTCAGCGTAGAAATGTTTCATCAGTATGAGGAACTTTTTATTCATAGTTTTTGTAATAAAAAGGGATTATGATAAATTTTATAAAAATCTATTATTTATAAAGTTTTATAAAAAAATTATTCTTGAAAAAAAAATTTAAATAAATTTAGTGTGAAAAGATTTATAAATTATGGTTTTGAAAAAGTATTTTAACTTTATGACTCTAAAAAAAGTTAAATATTTGAATTAATTTTTAGAAAACTAAAATTTTTATGAAATGTTTTTTTATGGAAATGTATTTTTTTAGAATACTAATTGATTTTATAATACAAAAAGGTTTTACAAAAAAAATGTTTTTAGAAAACATAATGTTTTTTAAAACATAACATAATTACAACCCCTCCCCTTTTGAAAAAAAGTTAATAAATGTAAGGATTTTGTTTAAGCAATAAGTATTTATGAATAATAATTTGATATTCATTATTCTTATATTATTTTATATATATTCAAATATTTCAGAACAAAGGGGTTTAGTAAAAATATCAATAAGTTGTTATTGAGTTCTACTGATTTGTAAAATAATATCTCTTTTAAGTGTGTGATCCCAAAGTAAATGTTGAATTATGCCTATGTGATTAGCATGAAAGTGATGTGATGGTATTTTACTTAAGTTAATGTAACATGGGTTATCACACAATATTTTGGTTTTTACTAAAACTCATTCCATAGCCAGTGATTGTGTGTTTCATCCACAACACTTGATCACGTCAACTCCCAACTGCCACATTTCTAGCTTTAGTAGTGGAAAGTGATACCGAGTGTTATTTCTTAAAATACCAAGAAACTAATACTTCCCTGAAGAAATAAAATATTATATATGCAATTTTTTTATACATTTTACATCAACCAAATTCAGAATCCAAAAAAAAATTTAACTCAAAATAATTCCTCTAAGAATAAAACAAATATAAATTCATAGTTCTCTTAAGTTGTGAAAAAATTGTTTTAAAACATTAAGATGGGATTATTTTTGATTCGCTTAATATCTATCACAAAGGAATACTAAAAAAATTAAATAAGAATGACTATATATTAAGTAAATTTAAATTCCAATCATTCTTATAAATATATTATGATCAATTGGTTTCCATGTATCAACAATATTTAATGTATTTGAGGTTCTGATAGGAGTAATAGTACTTTTAGTGTTATCTTACTTGATTTTTTTAAGAAGATATTTTATATACTCATGTTGATATATAAAGGTTCCTTCTATTTGTTTTAAATATCAAAACCTAGAATGTATGTTAACTCACCCATCATAATCATTTCAAACTCAGATTTCATAAGATACTCAATGGAATATGTTAATTTATTTTGATTTAAACCGAATATAATTTCACAAACATAGATTTATATAACCATTATATTTTTATTAACTTCTTTTAAAAAAAATATGGAGCCGTAGCTCCCTTAAAAATTAGTTTTTAACAAAAATCCAATTAACCTATCATATCAAGCTCTATGGGATAGTTGATGCCCATAAAGTACCTTGGTATGTTTATAAACATGTTATTGATGTTTTTTATATACAACACTAGGTGGTTATTCTATATAAACGTCCTATTGAACATTATCATTAGTTAAATCACATTTCACATCCATTTTAAATTGCTTTAAATTTATGAACGTTGCATAAGATAGAAGTACACGAATAACATCAAGTATAGATATTGAAACCTAAGTTTCATTATAGTTTATTCCCCCTTGTTTATTATAACCCTTGTAAAAAATTCTAGCTTTATCTCTAACAATTATTCCATTTTTATCAAATTTTTTATGAAAGACCCATTTTACTCTAATTATATAATTATCTTTAGGTCATTTTATCCAAAGTCCAAAATTTTCATTTTTTAAACTCATTGATTTTATAATTTGTATATTTTATCCCATTTTCATCACCTAAAGACTCATCATGTTTTTATATTAAAATTGTAATAAGATATTTAGATGTTCAACTTCATTTCTAAAATTTTTTTGTTCTAAATAGTTTATCTACATCACCAATGATATTATCACTATGATTATTCCTAACAAAAAAATACTTTATTTAATTTCTAAAACATTAATCTTAAAGAATACGATGAAAATATTATTGAGATATACCTTCACAAAAATATTATTTAGTAACTCTCTCATGATAAAAACATTCTAACACATTTTGAAAATAATTTTTTTAAATAACATCTCAAGATGTATGTTGGGGTTGTTTGAAAACAAAAGGATTAGTTTTATCGTACATAACATGTACTGTTTCCCCAAAAGTACATGTTTTTTGACTAAAATCTCAATTATCCTTACTAGTTGTTGAATAACCTAAAAATATTCCCTCGTCATATTTTGGAGAAAATATGTATAATTTATCTTTAGTATTATAGAGAAATACTTTTCATCCAAACACATTGAATTGTAAATGTTCTTTTTTTCTTCCTGTCTATAACTCTTAATGAGTTTTATGAATAAAAGGTATTACTAAAACTCAATTTATAGTATAGAAAGAATATTATAATTACTTCAGCCTAAAAATATTAGCCACTAATTATTCACTCAACATGGTTCAAGAAATCTCTTAACAAAATCTATTTCTTATTACAACTAAACCATTTTTCTATGGATTTCCTGGTATCTAAAAGTTATGTATAATACTGTTTTTACTAAACAAAAGTATCAAAATAATAATTTACAAATTCTCTGACATGATCACTATAAATAGTTATCAAGTAGATGTTTTTCTCAATTTTAAATCTAGCTACAAAAGTTTAAAAACAACGAAAAGCTTCATATTTTCTTTCTTGAATATATACCCAAGTATATTTAGTGTAATAATCAACTAAAACATATAAAAAGTATTCTCCACTATTATAGATATTTTTTAGGGCCAAATAAGTATATGTGAACAAACTATAAAGCATCAGATGTTGATATTTTACTAATAGATTTAAAAATTGACTTATGTGTTTACCAAATTTATATGAATTATAAACATTTTAAGTGTCAAACTGAATTTTTTGTAGATCCTTAATAAGTCATTTCTTAGACAACATAGATAAAGTTCTAAGATTACAGTGTCTTAAACTTCAATACCATAACCAATATTTATCTTCCCTTTCACTAAGACATGGTAGATATTGACTCATAAGGTCTTTTGTATTTAAATTGTAATAATTATCATGTCAATTGAAATAATAAATGAACTCATGTTTAGAATTAATAAAATACATTTTTCCTTTTAGAAGTTCACAAGATAACCTTTATAAAATAAGGGGATTATTCTTATATAGTTATTCATAATTTCTATAACAATTAAAATATTCGAAATTAAAGCATTACTAGTAAGAACAATGTTACCTATGAAAATGATTTATCATTGATAATTAGAACTAAAATTTACTTTTCCACCTTTCTACATTATGATCCTAAAAAATAAATATTTATTTCTAGTTATATGAATATAAAAAACACTATCTGTGTACCAAATATTCTTTTTTTGTTACATTATTTGTTTTTAAAAAGATAAATACATTTTTTATGACTTAAACTTTATTTGGTCTGATATTATCAGAAAGTAAAATTTTAGGTTATCACCTTTATCCAGCATTACTACATTGAGAAAATGTCATTTATTTTGAAAAGTAATTTTTTTTGAAAACTTAAATATTGAACTATATTTAGAGTAAATTTTTTCTTCTTGTATCCAACACTTTGAAATTTTGTGAAAAATGGATCACTATTTATAGAAAAGTAATTATTATTAAAAATAAGGTTTTTATTAGTAAAGATCATTTTATAAATGTATCTATGAGGTGTAATTTGTTTATAAATTTTATGAAAATTTTAATTCCCAAAATTAAACAAAGATAAAAGTTTCTCAAAAATTGAAATTTTATATTTTAGTTTGTGAACTAAGTTCTTATCCTTGATAGAAATGATTTTCGAACTAAGATGTTAAAAAATAGTTTATAATATATTTTTATTAAAATAAATTTATCAAGATCTTTAGAAATATTATCATTTTCAAAATTAAATTTATCATGATATTTAGAAAGATTAGATATCTCTTTAGTTAAAGTAGTAATTCATGATTTTTATTTTTCATGTTTTTCTTTTTCATTATCATGTTTTTTTAGAAACTTTAAAACTTTTATTTTCAATAGTTTCTAAAATTCGAGATACCATTTCAAAAATAGGTATTTTATTATCATCTTTAACTAATTAATATTCTTCATTAAAAGATGTAGAATTATTTTCATTTTTAATGTTGGGGTAATTATCATTTAATGTAAGGTTTGTAAGGGATTCAATAGATTGTACCATATCCATGAAATATTTATACACCTATTTTTGTGTATAAAAAAATATTCCTTATTATAAAACTCTCATTTTCCAAATAATTCACAGAATAACTATCTCCTCCACTATCTCTCCAAGAGTTATAATCTTTTAAACAATTATTTCTTTTATGCTTATATACCTCATAGAATTTATGTCTGAAAACTTTTCTTTCTTATCATTTCAATTTAACTTAGGAAAATTCAATCTGATGTTCCTTACTATTTTTCATTAACAAAAATTTACTTTTTTTAGAGTCTTTATTATCACTCTTATCCTTATATTACCACCCAAATCATTTTTTTATTTTCAGAAAATCCATATTGAGGGCAAAGTGAGAACAACACAGATCAAATTACACAACTGTGAGACACCATTAAAAATTCAAACCACAAGAACAAATATCAAATTCAAAACGTGGTTGTGATAATGGGTGAATCAATGCAAACTGTAAATCACACAACCACTTGGAAATCCTACAACGAGTATTACATCATCAATGTCACCACCAAGTTATTGCATCATCCACCATGATGTCACCACCATCATAATAACACCATCATCATTATCATGTCACATTTATCCACTATCGATGTCTCCCATGAAACCCAAACCCACTACAGCTATATAGGTAGCTACGAACCACCGTAAAAAAATATTCAATGTCTCTAACATCATCAAATCATCGTCACCTTCATCACATCATCTCCATCCAATATAAACATTTTCTCTAAATCCATTACATAACAATAAGTTAAAACATACTCACCAGAGTTCAACATCACCATCAACAAAACAAACCACCACTCCAGATGGAGAAGATTCAAAACAAAATGTGGATCATCCTGATGATATGGGAAAACAAAAAACCAGAAACATAATAAACCTTAATCAAGTACACAACAAAACGAGAGAAATACACCTCAGTCCACACTAGGATATCATCGACCACTGAATCTCCAAACCCAAAACCTCTATGTAACCTCCACACCAAATATGCCCTGGATAGATGTAGAGGAATAATGGATCAGAGTAGTGGTTTGAGTGGCCTAGGGATTTTATGAAATAGCCATCATCGAGACCACCCATATTTATTTAAAGAAGTCATCAATGAACTATGAAAAACAATGCACCGACAAGAAATTGGTGAGGGATAAGTGGGGAGGAGGGTTGGAGTTGAGATGAAAAATTAGAAGGGGCAGGGGGCACCAGAGACGAAATCCCCACTCTCGAATGTCACCGACCCTATCCTTATGAATTCTTTTATCTATACTAAATATATTTCTTAAAAATAATTTTATGCATCCTTCTAGAAAGATTTCCCAATTCATTACATGTCTATTATAAAGAACTAGAATCTAATTCAATAATGACATTCTTTTTCTTTGATGACTTCACAACTATTTCATCTAATTGATCTTCAGTATGAACATTAGAAGTAATTTCAAAATCAACTCCTCTATTTTTTAATCTTTTCAGCATCCATTTTCAATCTTCCTTCATACTGCATAAGGGTACCAATAACACCTTTTAATGTAATATTTTCAATCTTCTTTTTTTCATCTAAGGAAATACTTTTGGATTCACACACATTAGGATTAATATATTATACCTTATCAACCAAGATTCCATATGTTAAATCATTCTCTACAAGAGAATGTAAACTATTAACAATAGTCATGAATTTTTTATGCATTTTATTTGTTGATTATCCAAGTAAGAAAAAAATATATTTTCATTATTCCCTCATCAAATTTCTAATATTTACAATAACTTTAGAAGTTGAAAACTGAGTTACATCTATATTTTTCCATATACTATTAGCTTCTTCACAAGAATAAATTTTACTATATATATTTCTTATCATAGAAAAAAGTAGAGTATTCCTTACTCTATAATTAAATTGGTTTTTTTTCTTTTCATGATGTGTAAAGGTAGTAATTTGTTCAAGTAATATTACAACCTCTATTAAGAATCAAAAATTTATCCACACCGGTGTTGTTAACAAACTTCTTAATTATATATCTCTAGTATTTATATTCATTTCCATCAATGATTAGTGGTTGATTGGGATTCATATTTCTTAAGAGCCAACATTCAAACCAATCATCATAACAAATATAGAAACTCTTTTTTATAAATCACGTTACTGTAATGAAATTTGTAAACATATATTTTATAAAAAACATAAGAAAACAAACAATTGATAATAAAATTAAAAATACATCAAGTAAAGGAATAGAACATCTTATGATTCCAATTGTTTGATCATAAGAGTTTACAAGGGATACAAGAAAAGGTGATTTGTTGTAAAAAAATTTAAATTATGACAAACCCAAAATAATCTTATGTAAAAAATAGTGGGATTAGATATTGGTCAATTATCATAGTTTTAAAATCACAACCTGAAAATGTCCTATTATATCAGATTTATTATCGGTCTCAAGATCATTCTAATAAAACTAATATTATAAAGGTAATTGTAAACATACTTTCTAAAGTATATGCATAGGGTAAATTTAAACTTTTATAAACAGTAAATAAAAAATATTATAATATTAGTAATGACTTACTAGATTTATAAATGAATTTACTCGGTAACCTTAAGAGTTGAGGAAGTCAAAAATCCTTAATTAAGATATCCACAATATTAATAACTATGATAATCCTATGTCTTAACATACCAATAATTCCCTCAATATTAATATCTACACAAATCTATCTTTCAATCCATTATAATCATTTGATCTGATATATAAGTATCATAGCTGTCTTTATTAAATAAGAAATATCTCGATATGATGATCAGTGCAAGCTATGTTTTTATAGAATTGAAATACCTCAATCCAACGGATCATATTCATTAATATCCCTATCCCTATAATCCCTTGATCAATACCATGATCAGACATAGTGAATAAAAAAGAAAAATTGTTCAATGGAATTTGAAATCCTCACATAGATTCCTTGGAACTTAAAATCCTTAAAAGATTACAAATCTTAAGAATGATATGTTCATGAAGAGTGATCATTAGATGTTTTGAGTCAAAAATGAATCATATCCTAGCTCTTCAAATGGATTCCTATTTATAGGAAAAATTCCAACAGTCACATTTCTATGTTAGTTGCAAGAGCCTCTGGCAACATTCACTTTGATAGCTCAGAATGATCTACTCCTTGATATCAATAACTAAGAATTAGTAATACTTCATTTATCCAATGTGGTTTATTTCCAAAACATTGAAATTATGTTTTGGATTCCATCCAATATATATAATTCTAATCACTATGATTATTAAAATTGGATAGTTATATTGACTTCACTATTGTTTTTCAATCCAATAAGCTGAATAAAGGTTAATCTGATGCATTGGTACCAATGTTAGTCTAATGGTAATGAATTTTTTTCAAATAGATAGGACATAATTCTAACCACTGGTAGAACTATTTTCATTCATATTTACCAAATGATCCTTCAGTACAATTAATTGGATTGAATAATAAAAGTTTTTATTTTTTTCAAATTATAACTATTTCAATGTTCTGTATAAAATAATTTCTTCTAAAAAACATACTGAAACACTAAGGATAAATAAAATAAGTAAAATAGTGTTTTAAGAAAGTGTTTGTGATTTCCAAAAATAAGGAATGGAAAAGTAGAAAGTAACAATTTCAACTTAATAACTTTGACTAGAGACACCATGACCTTGGCTGGAGTTTCCACAATATAGTGAAGTACCATCATATGTTCTCTAAAAAGGATGTTTGAAACCCTTGGTTTCATTTTATATTCCATTAATAAAAACCCTATCCAACTGCAGGGTTCCCTTGGTTCTCTTTTTCGGCCCTTTTTGGATATTAGGTACCTAAATCTTGTAGATAACTCTTCCTTAATCTAATACACTCCTGTTATTTTCATTATCTATTTAATCTTGACCTCTTTCTTACCCAAGTCCATCATATCATGGTTTCTTTATTTATGAGTCTATATTTGAGTATGATCTTCTTTTGGTTCATCATGGTTATGTTCAAAGGTGTTTCTTTTATAGTTTGGTAGTGGTTGAACCTTTTCTCTCCAATTTTTGTGTGGTGTTTCCTTGAAGATTTGTATCAATATTAGGGATTAAAGGATTCCCTCTTTTATTTATATAAAACCAAAGAATTGACTTTATTTTAATTTTATTTAGTGGATAGTATAAATTTTTGTAATGAATATAAAGGATTTTACTAAATGAAATTGGTGGGAGGAGTGGTTGGTATTTCTTATGATTTGTGGATATTTAACATTTCTATAATGAATCTTGTTTCTGTTGTGATATATGTGCTAGTGTTGTATTTGAATTATAATAAATTCATTCTATCGATGTTCAATCATGTAAATATGGTACTGAAATGATTTATTTAGAATCTATAATAATGGTGGTTATATTTATACTGATCATAATTAATTTTAAGGAAAATAATATTTAACCAATAGTTTACTAATGCGAGTCACTATTAGTCATGTTTTGTTTTTTTTATTTTTTGTTATAAATATGGCCGGTTGATGTCTGTTGGTATGATAATAATTGTAGTTATCAATGATAGTATTTATTCCACTATAATTGGATGAGTCATGTAAGAATGGTAATAAATTGGATTTTTGGTAACATGGAACTTTTGTTAATGGATGTTGAGGTTGAAGTGATGGTATGGATGGTTATGTGGATAAAGGAAGTGTTAAGGTGGTTTTTGGAATCTTAATTGATGCAGGTTATACAGTGGATGGTTATACATTATGGCGATCTATTATGAATTTTGAGTGGTATGGGATATTATTTTTAATGATTAATATTGTAATTGGTATGGGATTGAAATTAATAAACTTAGTTGTTAATAAATTTTGAAATATTGGAATGAAAAATAATAAGGAATGGAATTAAATGTGACTAATGGAAAATGGAGAGTCTCATATTGAATATGGGATTTAATGGATTAACAAATGTAATGGAGCTAGTAAACTGTATAATTAGAAAAGGTAAATAACATGATTAAATGGGAAACTATGAATTTTGTGGTTGTTTTGTGTGAGAAGTAGGCTAATTCTTGTGGTTTAGTTTGAAACGATTGTAGGAAAATAGTGGTGACTATATGTTGATTGTTATGGAATGGTATCACTATTTATAGAATAAAATACATTGTTTGAGATTATTTGTGCATCTATACATACTCATTTTTGGTCCTTGTGCTTTGTCTTCTTAATAAAAATTTACTCTTTGATGATGATGATATTATATTTTCCTTATGATTTATTATGCACCCCACCCTTGTTGGGTTCTTCTAACACTATAAAGTTTACATTATAAGGTATTTCCCCACCATTTAGGTTGGTTATGGAATGGATAATCAACTTCTACCTCTTCCCTGCAATCCGTTCTGATGTATTTTCATCAATGATATCCAGAAGTTCTAATAGGTGGGTTCTATTAGATACCTATTAAAGTTAAAATGAAATTATATGATGTTCTATTAATGCTAGAGATGTGATGTATAGTTGGTGAATACATGGTAATAATAGTCCATGAGAATAATTTATTCATGATCATGATTCCCAACTATAAATAATCAGTGATATGTGGTTGGGATATGGATATGAGGTATATGGTTGTGATATGTGATGATAATTATGATTTGGTTATTATTGTGATTAGATATATGGATATATGGTCATATTTAAGGGAAGAAAGCACTTAATATTTGTCATTGGGGTGTCAGAGTGACAAACCAGATGATATGTGGTGATGGGTTCCTTATAGATATGTTTTTGATAATATGTTCTTGTACTCAGATGTGATGTTAGGTGAGTGGGTCTTGGGGAGGTTAAGTAATATAAGGACTAATATGTTCTTGTTGGTTTTGTTTTTTATTCACTAAATAATTAGTATGCTTTTTCCACATTTTAACAACATGACATGAGGAGGAACCTACTATGTATACATGTATCCTTACACATATATATATATATATATACAAATATATTTTTCAAGTTTCATGGGTGAGTATGGTGATCAGGACGGATGTCACTAGCTCCGTTCATAGAGATGTTGAGTAGTAATTTTCATAGGAGTTCTTTTATGATATTTAATTTTGGAGACTAGTATTTTTTTATAATGTTCATGTATTTTAGGGTCAGTTTTGTTTTATTTTCTATGGAATTTATCAATGATTTATTTTTTATAAATTTTATGGTGATTTATGGATAATGCCTCTGGTTTTTATGTTTTATACACTATGTTCTATTCACTAATTCAGTGCCTTTTAGAGTAAGACCCTAAGGGGTCACTCTCATTCACACAATAAGCCTATAATGGGTTCCTAGTCAAGGTGGTTCATGATAGCTAAAATATGAGAAACCTAAGGATGTGGATAAAACATTAGGGTTCCAGAAGATATGTTTCCACTAATTTGGGTCATTTGAAGTGTACATGAAACCAAATACTAATTATTCAGGATGAACTATATATTTCAGTTACTATTTACCCAAAAGACATAAAATATAGAGTTTTATACTCACATTATTGATAGATAATACCATATGTGGTGAGATAAAACTATATAAATGAATATATATAGGGATATGAAATGGGTGGATTTTATAAAATATTTAGTATATTGTTATATCTAAACATACTAAAGATGAAGAAAATTTTAGAGTTCTTAAATTTTGAATAAGGGGACATGATAATTCTAGAATATGTTTCTCACTTTATAAATATCATGAGATTAGTTCTAGTGTTGATTTCAAAAGATAATCTACATGAATTAAGTCTTGAGATAAATATTTTTTCCCCTAATATAGTTAGGTGATCTAGTTTTATTCATCTACCTATGAAATATTGGTAAGTAAAGAAACAATGGATAAGGCAAACATAATAGGTTCAAAAGGTCTGAATGGTTTTATTCCTTGGATTGAGGGAGGTTCTAATTTTTCATGATGGTATTAGATATGTGATAAGATTCTCAATAGAGAGGTAGATAAAATAAATCATTGGTATTAGGTTATTCTCAATGGATAAGGTAGGTTTAGTGCTACTAGTGTGACAAAATTAAACACCAAAAGAATAACTATCCTAATTATCTAAGGACATGTAATCAGTGTGGGAAGTTTGAAAATATAAAGGATTTGTTTTGTTCTATCTCGAGGTAATAGTGTTGAATATTCCTTCTTTAAACATATATCAAGGATTTATAAAGGAAATATAAAGAAATATATAGCTAAATTATAGATAATGAGAGGTTGTAATCCTTATTTGGATCAGGCCTAGAAGGGTCATTTATAATTGTTTTTTCTAAAATTATGTGTTAGAGTTATTTAATGAAAAATATTTAATACTAATTGGTACATTGATTTCTTATTCTATTATGGTGTCTACTATAATGTATAAAGCTTTACCTCATCAATTAAAATAAACTTGATTGGTAGATTAGGTAAAATTTTATATAGAGTTGATGTCTTATTGTGGAAGATTTATAAACCTCTTTGTGAAAGGATAAATTGAGGGATTAGGTTTCCATATTTCTCCATTGTTTTAAATGAAGTGGAAATCTTATAAGTCTTCTTTTTTATAGAGATAGAAATATTTTTTGACATAATTGGGATAGATTTAATGGTGATGTTAAAGGCCCATGTTGAATTCCATGAGAAGAAAGATTCATTTACATAATCTCATGAGAGTATTACAATATTCAAAGGGGATTGAGACATTTATGCTCACTAATATGGACCAATCATAAATGACCCTAGGGATTTGATAAAGAATCTATCTGGGTTTTTCATGGATTAGTAAAATCTAAGGATTCATTTCAATTTTCAATTGTGGTGAAGGAATTATTCAAAGTATTTATAAAATACTTCTTTGTGCATCCCTCAAAGAGATATATGTTGTTTTTCATCGATTTGTTGACTAGGATGAATCTGATCTCAATTACTTTGTATTCCATGGTATCTATAGAGGTATGAGTGATAAATATTATACTGAAGTATTTAGAGGGAAAGGGATTTATTTAACCATGAATTTCACCTTTAGTAGTGTCAGTTTTGTTTTCTAATAAGGTTGAAGGTAGAATGAAATGTACCTTTAATTAAAAAAGTTTAAACAAGAAAGGGTGAAGAATAAAAACCATCTACCCTAAATTTATGATTTTTTGATCATCTAAATAGAGAAAATTGGTTTTTTAAGATCAATTTGGAATTATGATATCAGCAGATGAGGGTGAAAGAGGAGGAAATTCCCAATATAGCATTTAGGAGAAGGTGAAAACATTATTGATTCCATAAAATCCCATTTTTGATGCTAATTATTATATATGTTTTATAACCTTGATGAATAATGTTTTATATAAATACCATGACATGTTAAAAATGATTTTTGTGGAAGAGATTCTAAATTATTCCTGGTTGGAGGAGGATCTTGAGAAGATTTTGTTTATTTTCCTAGAAATATTATAATTAAACATGGTGTATGTGAATATATCAAGATATTAGATGTTTATGTGAGAAGTGAATTTTTTATTGTATTTTATTTTTGAGATGTTTTTCCAAGTAAATATAGATAAAGGAGGGGAAAATTCTTATTATATATTTAGGAAGAATAGTGATTCCTTATATGGTGGGGACTCTGTGAAAGGGTGGTAACTAGTGATAGACTCAATACTCTATTTTCTAGATATGGTGGGGGGTCCTTTGATTTTGAGGAAGGATATTGTGTGTGTTTTCTATAAATCTATTTGGGAAGTTTATCCTTGAGTGGAAAATATTTATCAAAACAACATATAGTAGTTTTAGTTTGAATGGGTGGATATTTATTTGGGAGATTGTGTCTTTAAATTCATGACATGTTAGTAGATAATGGTGGAGCATCAATGGCCTGTAGGGATTTTATAGCCTTTTACTCTACTAATATGGATGTCAAAAGATATCATAATGATATCCATATTTCATATATAAATTTTAATTTTTAATTAATGGATTTTATAAATTAATTAATTAATTTACACTATTTTTGTGTGGTTTTATTGATAGAAAATATTTATGTTCAACCTTTGGGGAAAAAAGAAAATAATATAAATTTTAGAACATGGGAAAACTATTTCACAATATTAAGGGAAAAATATATTTAGAGTTAAAAAATAGGTTAGTTGGACTACTTAAACACCCCAAGGTTTTGAAAATAAATATATAATGCAATTTTATAAACACAACTTTGCCTCTTCTATGTTTTTGAATTTTGAAAAATGGTCATCTAGAGTTGTGTTCAGTAAGTCATTTGGAGTCTGATAGAACAAACTCGATTTATGGTGAATAGTAACATACCCTTATTGTAAAGACCCGTAAAAATTCAAGGAAAATTTTTTTCTTAATTTTCTTTAGAATTTTACAAGAGCGCGGTTTCAGACGGCATCTGATTCCGAGGCCCGGAGTGCCCGGAATTAATTTCCGAAGTTTGGCTCGGGTACGTTCAGTGAACGAACGAGCGGGAATTCCTAACTTTTGATCCGGTGCTCGGAATTGAAATCCGAGGGCACCGATGAACTCGCAGCGCCGGTATTCGCTTAATGAGACCTTTTCGGGAGTTGCGTTTGTTGCGGGTTGAGAGTTACGTTTTGGGGTTTTTCAGTTAAGTTAAATAAAATTTGTGTAATACAAATTTTGTTTTAACTTATTTAAAAACCTATCAAAGGTGGTTGGAAGTGGGACCCACACCCACTTAACCTCCCTTGGGAGGATTAAGTGTGGTGGGGCCCACACGAACCCCCTTTTCTTTTCAAATTCTCTCAACATACTTAACCCCCCCTCTTTAATGGCTTAAGTTACTTAATTTAATTTTTTGGGAGTTAACTCTTTTGAATTTCAAACATTTGAAATCCTTTTGAGTTGTGTGTTAATAAAATAAGTGGTATTCTTATTTTATTGAGGGTTCTTTGTTTGTCTTGGGAGAGCTTTCCCTTCATCTCCAAGCTCTGACGAAGAACGAAGAACGTCTTCATCCTCAACGAAGAACGACAACTCTTCGTCAAGGATCATCGACTCGGAGACCTAGTATCTTCGGACCTCTGCTTCCTCTTCGGACCTTCTTCGTCGGCAAACGAAGATCCGCCAACAACGTGTCGCATCGGACGTAAATCTTCGTCAACGGATTTGACGAACGACGACCGCGACGCCTGAATTCCGCGACGCCGTCTTCCGCGGAACGTAGAGGATTTCTTTGAATCTCAAACCCGAGGTAGGGGATGTTTTTATTAATTTTTTTATTCCATTCCTGAATCGTGGATTTTAGCATGACTAAACGTGAGACTTTTTAGTTATGTTATTTGTTAACGCGAGGGGAGTCGGACCGCACGAACACGGCCGAAACCCCCTCCTTCGTTCATGTTGATTCATGCGGGTGGAAGCAAGAGGCGTGGTGCCGTCGCACCACGCGGATGAACATGCTTATGATTTCCGCAATACCGTCGCGCTTCGCCGAGGAGAGATTTCAAGAACGCGACGCCGTCGCGCCGCGTTGGGAGGATTCATGGCACGACGAAAGGGGCGCGGTGCCGTCGCACCGCGCCGGACGACGAACACCGCGGCCGGTTCCGGGCCGCGGTGAGACGAGGAGACCGCGGCCGGTTCCGGGCCGCGGCGGATGGAAAGACCGGCGGCCGGGCCGCCGGCGTCGGAAGACTAGGACGGGACCGGAATTTCCGGTCCCGTTGGTAAAAACCGGCCGGCCAGCGGGCCGGCCGGATGTCATAAAACCGGGGGAATAAATCCCCCGGCTGGATCATCAAACCCCCCTCTTAATGAGGGGGGCGGTTCATTTAAGGAGGGGGGGCAACAGCCCCCCGGATTGTCCAGCCGGCCCCCATTTGCGGGGGCCGTTTTTTGGCAAAGGCACGGCTTAAAGCCGTGCCGCCCTCTCAAAGCAGGGGGGGCTTGATTGCCCCCCGCGTGACCACCCCGTGCGCCAGCCGCCGCCGCCACGCGGCCCGCCAGCCGCCGCCGCCACGCGGCCCGCCAGCCGCCGCCGCCACGCGGCCCGCCAGCCGCCGCCGCCACGCGGCCCGCCAGCCGCCGCCGCCACGCGGCCCGCCAGCCGCCGCCGCCACGCGGCCCGCCGCCGCCACGCGGCCCGCCGCCGCCACGCGGCCCGCCGCCGCCACGCGGCCCGCCGCCGCCACGTGGCCCGCCGCCGCCGTCCGCCGCCGCCGGCCGCCGCCGCCGGCCGCCGCGCCACCCAAGGGGGGGGGGGGGTCGGGCCGGGACGTTCCGGACCCGGACCCCCCGTTTCGGACCAGTTTCGGTTTTTGGCTCATAACTTGAGCCTCGGACCTCCGAATGACGAACCGTCTGCGGCAACGCGATCCTTGGATCGAGACGGTCGTTTCGGTATATCGCACTCAAGGTTTCGGTTTACTTTGAGTTCGGCCGGGTTGGTTCGTTCACGAAACCAACCGGGCCTTCGGAGCGGAAACACTCATATCTTGAGCTACGGACGTCCGATTGACGTGCCGTCAGACGCGTAGTGTTCCTCTTAGTGAGACGGATCTTTTGGCATACTCCGCCCGAGGTTTGGACGCAGGTGGAGTACGGTCGGGTTGGTTTTGCCTTAAAAACCAACCGGGCCCCGGAGACGAAAATGCCAATAACTCTCAGACCGGGCGTCCGATCGACGCGCCGTCTGTTGCGTTGAGTTCCTGTTGACGATACGGAACTTTTGGATACATCAACTTCGGTCTTCGTGACAGTTGATGTATCAGCCTCTCGGCTCGTGGAGCGGACCCTCCGTACGAGCTTGCTGTGTGCGGGAACCCTAGTGCTGGCTGCGACTGTTTTACTGCTACGACTGCTACTGTGACAGCGACGACGACAGTACAGAGATCCTGTGTGGATTAGACGACGACAGTACAGAGATCCTGTGTGGATTTGACGACGACAGTACAGAGATCCTGTGTGGATTAGACGACGACAGTACAGAGATCCTGTGTGGATTTGGCGACGACAGTACAGAGATCCTGTGTGGATTCGACGACGACGACTACAGCACTCAGCGATCCTACGTGGATCAGTGCTACAGGTTCTGTGTGAGCCCGATCCTGTGTGGGTCCTTGCGCTCAGCGGTTCTGTGTGAGCCAGCGCCTACAGGTTCTGTGTGAGCCCGATCCTGTGTGGGTCTTCTGCGGGGGTTAGTTACCTATCGATCCTTCGTGGGTCCGACGACTTAGATGGATCAGTGATCATCTTTATCGTCCTTGAAAAAGTATACCTGTGTGAGCTGAATCCTGTTGTTTTCCTGTGTGGATTGTGTTGTGCAATCCTGTGTGGATTATATTTTGCTTTCCTATGTGGAATACGTATACTTTCCTGCGTGGACTGAGTTGTACTTGGGCTCGGAGGTTGGAGTGTATTTGAATTGATGACTTAGGTATATGTATGGGCATATACCTAAGCAGTGTCGGTTGTTACTTCGTGATTGTACTTTTCTTCGTGGTTTATCCTTTGTGGATTTGAGAGACCTTCAGGGGTCTCGGGGTCCCTACTGAGTAGCTTATACTCACCCCTGCACGGGCTTTGCCCGCACTTCGTTGTGTTGGTTGCAGACGACGGACAGCGTTGACCTTAGCTGAGGCTTGCAGAGCGGGACGGTACCCGGAGGTGGACCACTGGGCGGGACGTGCTCGGAGCGGACGGCGGGACCCGTGGAGCAGAGGAGCTATCTGTACCCACCCTTCAGGTGGGATTTCCAGTGGACAGCTCGGGGTAGCGGCTTTACTTTTCAGTTGCTGTTTTTTTTCCTTTTCGAGTTGTACTTTACTTTCAGTTTGGGTTTGTATTCTGGCCCATTTACTTTTCCGCACTTTCAGTTGTTCTCTGCTTTCTTAGTGATTACCTTCCGCTTGTTTACTCTGTGGTGTGTGTTTTCTTTTCAAAGGCAATGCCTTCCCTTTTTACCGGGATTTACGCCTTGGTGCTAGTCGCCAGCCCCTGGCCTATGGAAGGCGGGCTTGGGGTAGTCACGGCTCGGACCCCGAGGGCGGGTCGTGACAAATTGGTATCAGAGGAGTTCGGTTCTACCGCGAACTCTGATCTTTTCTATGTGAAGCAATAATGTTTAGCGTATTGAGTGTGGTTATCAGTCCAGGGAGTCCAGTGTTGGTGCGGCGGCCGACGTATCCGTACACCAGGACCCTGACTTCTGATTTCCGACTTAATGCACGAAAACATTGATTGCGTGTGTGTTTCAAAGTTTTCTTT
This sequence comes from Viscum album, assembly GCA_963277665.1. Taxonomy (NCBI): domain Eukaryota; kingdom Viridiplantae; phylum Streptophyta; class Magnoliopsida; order Santalales; family Viscaceae; genus Viscum; species Viscum album. The sequence goes on from OY728159.1 coordinate 1,083,810,755, forward strand.
GTGATTACTTGTGTCAGCTCACCGGGTATACTGATCTGCTTTATGAAAGTCTCAAGTTTTCCTTGTGATTACTTGTGCCAGCTCACCAGGTATTCTGTTCTAACCGTGGCGCACCTGTTTCCTTTTCAGGATGGCCCCACGACGGCAGCCAGCTAGGGTTCCGAGAGTCGAGCGAGACGACAGCCCACCGAGCGACGAGGCTTCGGTGCAGGGCCCTTTTCCAGTAGTGGCACCGGCGGTAGCTTTACCCGCCGATTTCCCGATGCTTCCAGCAGCAGCCGCTGACGATGCACGTCGCCTCAGCGCACTGCATGAGTTTCAGCGCCAGCGACCGCCCAGGTTTCGCGGGGAGACGGATCCCCAGGCAGCAGAGGACTGGCTGGAGGCAGTAGTTCGAGTGTTTAGGCTAGTGAGGACACCAGCAGACCTCATGGTGATCCTCGCTGCGAGCCTACTACACGCAGCAGCAGGACGATGGTGGAGCTTGATGCTCCAGGTGCACGATGAGGCATCTCTTCTTTGGACGGACTTTGAGAGCATCTTCCGCTCGGAGTTCGTCCCAGCCACCCTTCGTGCGGTGCGTATCCAGGAGCTTCTACAGCTGCGGCAGGGCAGCATGACGGTCGCTCAGTACTCGGCGAGATTTACCGATCTCTCGCGCTACTCGACTGACATGGTACGGGACCCATTCTTCCGGGCCCGAACCTTCGAGCAGGGTTTGAGACACGAGATCAGGGCATCGCTGATCTCCCTCAGCATACCGACTCAGACAGGAGTACTGGAGCGGGCCCTTCTGATCGAGAGCTTCCTTGCTGAGTCTACACCAGCACAGAGACCCACCGCAGGACGGCACGTGGCAGAGTCATCTGTAGCTGGCAGTCGGCGAATGACTCAGGGGTCCAGACAGACCAGACCTCAGGGCACTGGCTCAGCAGTGCAGGGCACACAACGCGGAGCCAGTCTTTCGAGTGGAAGACAGTGCTATGCATGCAGCGGGCGAGGCCACATGGCTCGTGACTGCCCGACCCGCCATGCGGAGGAGCAGCAGACGGTTGAGGAACCACCTAGGCAGAGGCAGAGGTTCGACCGTGGCGGTCTGCAGGAAGGAGGCGGACGAGGCAGAGGAGCAGGCCGAGCAGCAGGTGGTGGACGACGCTTTGAGGCTCTACCACCACCACCACCAGGAGGTCCACCCCGACCGCAGGGAAGAGCTCAGCTTCAGGCAGCCGAGGCCTTCGATCATGGAGCTCTGGGAGCCGATGGACAGGAGCAGAACTAGTGGTTACATCCTTTGTACTTCTGGTTCCTTGTTGCTTTTGTGTAGCGTCTTGTATTACGAGCTGCAATAATAAAAGACGCATACCTTGTGATGTTTTCGTTCCTGTCCTCTATCGTAATGTTACTAAGAGGTTCCAGTTTTGGCTGTTGACTTGACCCTCACTTGTGAGACATCTACTGGAGGAGGCCCAGTTACCACACACTGATGCCGACAGTGTGACACAACCCTTGGAGGCGAGAGTAACGGTTGAATCTCTTAGTAGTAGCGTCGAGGCCTTACGACGTCATCCTTAGTATGGATTAGTATCATCCATGTTAGGATTGACTGTTTTAGGCAAAGAATGTGGTTCATCCAGGGGATGAGACCAGGTTTCTCTTTTCGGCAAAGTAGAAATCTCGCAGCTCTTGTGGGACCAGAGATGGTCCGGGCCACGTCAGAAGAGGTCCATGTCATCCAGGAGCGGGTCCTACATGGACGATCGATTCCTCTTGTGCGCAACAGATGGCGGCACGAGAATCTCCAGGAGAGCACATGGGAGCGGGAGGCTCAGATGCGTGCTCAGTACCCTCTTTTGTTTCCCTAGTTTTTGATGTAGCTTTACGGGGACGTAAAGCCCTGAGGTGGGAGTAATGTAAAGACCCGTAAAAATTCAAGGAAAATTTTTTTCTTAATTTTCTTTAGAATTTTACAAGAGCGCGGTTTCAGACGGCATCTGATTCCGAGGCCCGGAGTGCCCGGAATTAATTTCCGAAGTTTGGCTCGGGTACGTTCAGTGAACGAACGAGCGGGAATTCCTAACTTTTGATCCGGTGCTCGGAATTGAAATCCGAGGGCACCGATGAACTCGCAGCGCCGGTATTCGCTTAATGAGACCTTTTCGGGAGTTGCGTTTGTTGCGGGTTGAGAGTTACGTTTTGGGGTTTTTCAGTTAAGTTAAATAAAATTTGTGTAATACAAATTTTGTTTTAACTTATTTAAAAACCTATCAAAGGTGGTTGGAAGTGGGACCCACACCCACTTAACCTCCCTTGGGAGGATTAAGTGTGGTGGGGCCCACACGAACCCCCTTTTCTTTTCAAATTCTCTCAACATACTTAACCCCCCCTCTTTAATGGCTTAAGTTACTTAATTTAATTTTTTGGGAGTTAACTCTTTTGAATTTCAAACATTTGAAATCCTTTTGAGTTGTGTGTTAATAAAATAAGTGGTATTCTTATTTTATTGAGGGTTCTTTGTTTGTCTTGGGAGAGCTTTCCCTTCATCTCCAAGCTCTGACGAAGAACGAAGAACGTCTTCATCCTCAACGAAGAACGACAACTCTTCGTCAAGGATCATCGACTCGGAGACCTAGTATCTTCGGACCTCTGCTTCCTCTTCGGACCTTCTTCGTCGGCAAACGAAGATCCGCCAACAACGTGTCGCATCGGACGTAAATCTTCGTCAACGGATTTGACGAACGACGACCGCGACGCCTGAATTCCGCGACGCCGTCTTCCGCGGAACGTAGAGGATTTCTTTGAATCTCAAACCCGAGGTAGGGGATGTTTTTATTAATTTTTTTATTCCATTCCTGAATCGTGGATTTTAGCATGACTAAACGTGAGACTTTTTAGTTATGTTATTTGTTAACGCGAGGGGAGTCGGACCGCACGAACACGGCCGAAACCCCCTCCTTCGTTCATGTTGATTCATGCGGGTGGAAGCAAGAGGCGTGGTGCCGTCGCACCACGCGGATGAACATGCTTATGATTTCCGCAATACCGTCGCGCTTCGCCGAGGAGAGATTTCAAGAACGCGACGCCGTCGCGCCGCGTTGGGAGGATTCATGGCACGACGAAAGGGGCGCGGTGCCGTCGCACCGCGCCGGACGACGAACACCGCGGCCGGTTCCGGGCCGCGGTGAGACGAGGAGACCGCGGCCGGTTCCGGGCCGCGGCGGATGGAAAGACCGGCGGCCGGGCCGCCGGCGTCGGAAGACTAGGACGGGACCGGAATTTCCGGTCCCGTTGGTAAAAACCGGCCGGCCAGCGGGCCGGCCGGATGTCATAAAACCGGGGGAATAAATCCCCCGGCTGGATCATCAAACCCCCCTCTTAATGAGGGGGGCGGTTCATTTAAGGAGGGGGGGCAACAGCCCCCCGGATTGTCCAGCCGGCCCCCATTTGCGGGGGCCGTTTTTTGGCAAAGGCACGGCTTAAAGCCGTGCCGCCCTCTCAAAGCAGGGGGGGCTTGATTGCCCCCCGCGTGACCACCCCGTGCGCCAGCCGCCGCCGCCACGCGGCCCGCCAGCCGCCGCCGCCACGCGGCCCGCCAGCCGCCGCCGCCACGCGGCCCGCCAGCCGCCGCCGCCACGCGGCCCGCCAGCCGCCGCCGCCACGCGGCCCGCCGCCGCCACGCGGCCCGCCGCCGCCACGCGGCCCGCCGCCGCCACGTGGCCCGCCGCCGCCGTCCGCCGCCGCCGGCCGCCGCCGCCGGCCGCCGCGCCACCCAAGGGGGGGGGGTCGGGCCGGGACGTTCCGGACCCGGACCCCCCGTTTCGGACCAGTTTCGGTTTTTGGCTCATAACTTGAGCCTCGGACCTCCGAATGACGAACCGTCTGCGGCAACGCGATCCTTGGATCGAGACGGTCGTTTCGGTATATCGCACTCAAGGTTTCGGTTTACTTTGAGTTCGGCCGGGTTGGTTCGTTCACGAAACCAACCGGGCCTTCGGAGCGGAAACACTCATATCTTGAGCTACGGACGTCCGATTGACGTGCCGTCAGACGCGTAGTGTTCCTCTTAGTGAGACGGATCTTTTGGCATACTCCGCCCGAGGTTTGGACGCAGGTGGAGTACGGTCGGGTTGGTTTTGCCTTAAAAACCAACCGGGCCCCGGAGACGAAAATGCCAATAACTCTCAGACCGGGCGTCCGATCGACGCGCCGTCTGTTGCGTTGAGTTCCTGTTGACGATACGGAACTTTTGGATACATCAACTTCGGTCTTCGTGACAGTTGATGTATCAGCCTCTCGGCTCGTGGAGCGGACCCTCCGTACGAGCTTGCTGTGTGCGGGAACCCTAGTGCTGGCTGCGACTGTTTTACTGCTACGACTGCTACTGTGACAGCGACGACGACAGTACAGAGATCCTGTGTGGATTAGACGACGACAGTACAGAGATCCTGTGTGGATTTGACGACGACAGTACAGAGATCCTGTGTGGATTAGACGACGACAGTACAGAGATCCTGTGTGGATTTGGCGACGACAGTACAGAGATCCTGTGTGGATTCGACGACGACGACTACAGCACTCAGCGATCCTACGTGGATCAGTGCTACAGGTTCTGTGTGAGCCCGATCCTGTGTGGGTCCTTGCGCTCAGCGGTTCTGTGTGAGCCAGCGCCTACAGGTTCTGTGTGAGCCCGATCCTGTGTGGGTCTTCTGCGGGGGTTAGTTACCTATCGATCCTTCGTGGGTCCGACGACTTAGATGGATCAGTGATCATCTTTATCGTCCTTGAAAAAGTATACCTGTGTGAGCTGAATCCTGTTGTTTTCCTGTGTGGATTGTGTTGTGCAATCCTGTGTGGATTATATTTTGCTTTCCTATGTGGAATACGTATACTTTCCTGCGTGGACTGAGTTGTACTTGGGCTCGGAGGTTGGAGTGTATTTGAATTGATGACTTAGGTATATGTATGGGCATATACCTAAGCAGTGTCGGTTGTTACTTCGTGATTGTACTTTTCTTCGTGGTTTATCCTTTGTGGATTTGAGAGACCTTCAGGGGTCTCGGGGTCCCTACTGAGTAGCTTATACTCACCCCTGCACGGGCTTTGCCCGCACTTCGTTGTGTTGGTTGCAGACGACGGACAGCGTTGACCTTAGCTGAGGCTTGCAGAGCGGGACGGTACCCGGAGGTGGACCACTGGGCGGGACGTGCTCGGAGCGGACGGCGGGACCCGTGGAGCAGAGGAGCTATCTGTACCCACCCTTCAGGTGGGATTTCCAGTGGACAGCTCGGGGTAGCGGCTTTACTTTTCAGTTGCTGTTTTTTTTCCTTTTCGAGTTGTACTTTACTTTCAGTTTGGGTTTGTATTCTGGCCCATTTACTTTTCCGCACTTTCAGTTGTTCTCTGCTTTCTTAGTGATTACCTTCCGCTTGTTTACTCTGTGGTGTGTGTTTTCTTTTCAAAGGCAATGCCTTCCCTTTTTACCGGGATTTACGCCTTGGTGCTAGTCGCCAGCCCCTGGCCTATGGAAGGCGGGCTTGGGGTAGTCACGGCTCGGACCCCGAGGGCGGGTCGTGACACTTATGAATAGTAATATGAATATTAATATGCCCCTTTAATAGTAAATATTATTATTATTTTATTTTCTTAAGGCAATATGATAATGGGAACTTAATTAATTTTTCAATGTCACATAAAACTAATTGCACTTCAAGATTGTTATTTTTCGAATTAACAATGACCTTATTTAAAAATTAAATTAATAATATTTAGAAAATTATTTTTGAAAAATGTATTTCACTTTTGAATTCTACACATCGAAGAATGTTAGGGGTGAATTTTTGGGATTTTTCTTAAATTCTAGAATTTTTTATGAATAGTGAAATAGGATAAAATACCGCATATACAAATTATCATTTAAATACACTAATTATGACATCATATGTGATGTAAGGCCACTTGGTTCGAACTAACATGCCATTATTACTATTATGGGTCACATGAAACAATACTATTGTTTTTCCTGAGGGAAATAATAAAATAATTAATTAAATATTCAAAATTTACTCTTCTGTTCCACTATAAAAACCCACCACCACTACCTCGTGTTTCACTTCTCTAAGCCTTGAAGCTCCAAAACTTTCTTCCCAATTACCCTTCCCTAGTCTTTCCCTGCATCCAAGAAGCTTCTGGTCTTACTAAAAGACCAAAACCCCTTCCCTTAATGAGTTTCTCAAGGTGGTTATTTCAAGAGGTAAAGTACCCTTCATTTTCATTTGGTTTCATTTGAATTTATCTTCTTTTGTTATCCTATCCTCACCTCCTCTGTCCAAATGATCATGATAACTCCAGTAAAATCTATATACTGGATTTATATCATGTGAATGTAAGAACCATCATAAATATACTTACTCCCTCCCTTTTATTTTATAAAGGAGATCGACATCCATGAGGTTTTGATTTATAACCTTTGTGGACAATGAAGTTTCGTTCTTCAATTTCATCTTCATTACTGATCATGAGACCATATTAATGGTTGCACCAGCCTAAAATATATGGTTTATAACCTAATTAATATTCATGAACTAGAATATGTACGTATAATTAAGTTATATGACTAAACTAGTTCATAATGTTCCAAATACCGCCGAATAATCGAAGTGGTGGTCATCTAATGATTCATCCTCATTCCATATAACCAAATAATATAAATGGAAATTAACAATTCTGTATGTTCATAAATAATATTTAATTTCAATTCCAGAGATTTACATCCATTCCACATCATTACTTAAAAGCAAGTGAACCGAATATGAAAATAAAGGAAACAGACACTCTAGAACGACGAAATTCAGTACAATAACTTGTCAATAAAGACATAAATGAACTAACAAAAATTATGGTAAACTATATAAATGTATAATACGTTCTACAATAAGTTATTAACAAGTATAATTTCATATTCCATGAGCTTAAGTACAAGAGCGAAACATGTTTGGAGTTAATGTAAGGGTTTTCCACCCGAACTTCCACTTTCATTTGGGATAATTTCATTGTCCAATTACCTTGATGTAATTCCTATGTATTGTTATGTAATAATAATATGTTCTATGTGAGTATCATAAATATGTTTAAAAACCATAATCCTTCCTTATTTTATGGATAGTTACACGTTTTAAAAGGAACTTTCAAAATTGATTCAAAAATACAAGCCCGATTCAAGCTAATTTCTCAAATTCTTACCTACTTTCAAGGGAACAATATAATCTGTTTTTTGAAACCATTATCTTTATAAAATCAATAATTTTATTATGAAAATACTATATTACTTCACTTTTGGTTTTATACAAATATGTTTCACAAATAACTCTTCTTTTCAAAATAAAAGAGTATCTATCTCTAGAATTGCATAATGATTTTATAAGAGTGTTTTCATATAATTCAACACTCTTGTTGATTCCATTGTAATATTGGGTTTAATCATTTATGAAGTCATATACCATATTTGATTTAATGGTTTATTACTAACTCTATTTTGGATGATCTTTCCTAAAATCATTCACCATATTATTCTGAATGGTTAGTGTTTATGTTCAATAATTGGGGAAAGTTTGTTACATCTCATATGATAGTTTCAATGTGAATGTATATGTTGTTTATGTTTATCCTCGCTCATATTAGGAATTCATTGGAATTATTATGTGATTGTTGGGGACCGCTATATCCCTTCTATGCATCGGTATGTCTCATGAGACAACTAGACAAGTAATTGGTCGAGGCCTTTCCCAAAGTGATATGGATTTTGGCCGAGGCCTTAATCATTACACGTCTTGGCCGAGGCCTTGAAAAAATGTTTCATAATGTCCGGAATTATGAATTACTTCATTATGAGTTCATCTGTTGATATTTCATGTGGTTATTCGACTAGTAGAATACCCATGATTATGTTTTATTATGGCATTATTTACTCAGCTCATATTATTGCCATAATGTGTTCAAGTTTATTATTAAAGGCATGTGTTTTCAATTAATCAACATGTCTAATGTTTATATTATCTTCCATTGTATTTCTTACTCTTACTGAGCATTTTATCTCACCCCTTTCTTATGTTTCATTTTCTTAGGACATGAAGAAATATTTTATGAATGACTTGCAAGCATAATCTAGGAGATGTGATGACACTAGTAGAATAAATTAGTGTTGTTTTTTCCTTTACTTATGTAAAGTTGAACTTATGTAAGTATCTTGTTTCCAATAATACTAAGCTACTTGGTCCTTCAGGATTCGTATCCCTTGTATGTATGCCAACTTAATCAAATAAGTCAACAACTTCGGGCAATTGGGGTCAGGTCCTTACAGTTGGTATCAGAGGAAGTTTAGTATAATACTTGGAAACTGGATTTAGAAAACGTGGAATTAGGGAAGAGTCCCTAAGTTAGTCTTTGAGGATATACATACAATAACTCCCTGGTATTTTTTTAAGGAATATATTATGTGGATATTTCAATCAATACATCCCTCTCTAGATACGAGCAGGTAGAGGCGGCTCTGGAACAGATGTATCTATGAGTAAAAACCGAAAACACCACTTTGAGCTTGACTCGAACGGGAACTGGTGTACGATAATGGGTCTTGCTGCACTCTTGGTTATGAAAATCCAGAGAAATATTCTTAGAATAATTCACATTTTATTTACAAGCCATTATGAAGGATTGAAATGTAAAATATTCCTCAAAGAAACTATATTTGTGAATATGGGATTAAACATGCATAGGATCTCAATTTTCTGAGTATTTTTTAGTTAAGATTATACATTATGATTCACAACCTAATCTAGTGTATTCCATTATCTAGATATGGTGCCTAGTGGAAGGAATGGAAATCACATGAATGCACGTGTCCCCTGTAGGGATTTTCTTCCGACACAATATAATGATGTTGGCTCTGGTGTTGTGACTAGTGCTGAGAAACTCATAAATATACCGGGACAACATACTCAGGTTATGAATTATAACCTTACATGAATGGAGCATCTGGATCCACCACATGGAGGAGCCATGCTAGATAGCTTTATTTGACAACAACCTTCATCATTCAATGAGACTACAAACCCGTTTGTAGCAGAACAGTGGATATGATCCATTGAGAAGATATTTCTCGCTTTGGGATGTAATGAAAGAGAGAAGGTTTTCATGGAAGTATATCATCTATTGGGAGATGCAGATCAGTGGTGGTCATTAATCCAAAACACAAAGGAGGAGGAAGAAATAGAAGAGATGGAATGGAGGGATTTCAAAGAAATCTTCTTAGAAAAATATTTCCCTTGTGAACAAAGAGAAGATATAGAGAGGCAATTCTTGATTCTCAGGAAAAAGGAGGATGCAAATGTTTCCAAGTACGAAGCCAACTTTACAAGGCTAGAAAGACATGTTGTGGACTACATACGAAATCCAAGGAGCAAAATCGATCTATTCTTTGATGGCTGAAATCCATTCTTCTGGTGGGCACTGATCTCCCCAAATATTTCATCATATGAGGACATAGTTTCATGTGCTATAAAGACCGAAAAAAATCTCTAAGTATTATGAATTTAAGGGAAAGCAAGAAAAGAAGATGGCTGCTGAAAATCCTAGTAAAGGAAATAAGGAAACAAAGAAGAAGGGAAGAGTTGAATTTCTACCATGTGACAATTGTGGAAGGAAACACCCTGGTGCGTTCTTAAAAGGAAAAGGAGTATGCTACAAATGTGGTCAGAAAGGCCATATTGATGGTGATTTCAATGGAAAGAAGGAAGAAAATGATATTTGATGCTTTAATTGTCAGTAGATGGGACACTATGCTAATGATTGTCCAAAACGTCAATGAAATATGCAACCGAGAAGGACAAGGGATCAGCGACAATCTTATGCAATCACAACTGCAGAGGTTGAAGTTCCTATTGATGTGGTGGCAGGTACTTTAATTGTTTCTTCAAGTTTAGCCAATGCTTTATTTGATTCTGGATTATCACATTGTTTCATATCTTCCCAGTTTTCTAAGAGAATTAGATATTTCCAATTTGATTTAACAAGGGAGTTGTCAGTCAAAACTCTTAAGGGAGGTATCATTGATACAAAGTTCTATGAATCAGTTCCCATTAAGGAATATAAATGTTCTTTATCTGGTGATATTTTCGTCATACCCATGATTGAATTTGATATAATCCTCAGTATGGATTGACTTTCAGACCATGATGAAAAAATTTATTGTATGAAGAAGGAGGTTATGATTTTTGATGATGATGATAAATAAGACCTTATCTTTAGAGCAGAATCTTCACCACATGATTCTTATCTAGATCCACCCCCAGTAGCTCAACTAAATTCAATTATTGGGGAGGAGGAGAATGTAATAATTGTGGGTGAGGAAAGGAATGTTCAAATATAGGATGTACCTATTGTGATAGAACATGTTGATGTGTTTCCCAAATCTTTACCTGGACATCCTCCAGAATGAAAAATTGAGTTTTCCATTGATTTAATGCTTGGTTCAAAGCCCATATCGAAGACCCCTTATAGAATGGACACTATGGAATTAGTGTAACTAAAGAAACAACTAAAGGAATTGAGTAATAAGGGATTTATTCTCCCTAGTGTTTCTCCATGGGGAGCCCTAGTCCTTTTTGTCAAGAAGAAAGATGGATCTATGAGGTTATGTATCAACTACTGGGAGATCAATGCTATAACAATAAATAAAAACTATCATATGCATCTCATTGATGATTTATTTGACCATATGCATGGAGCTCAAAACTTTTCGAAGATTGATCTTCGATTTGGATATCATCAGTTGTGTGTGAGGAAGGAAGATCATCCAATGACATCATTTTGGACCAGGTATGGGAATTACGAGTTTACAGTAATACCTTTTGGATTGACTAATTCACCCTCTTTCTTCATGGATCTAATGAAGATATTTTCAAGGAATATCTCGATGATTTTTAGTGGTATTTATTGATGATATCTTGGTATACTCAAAAAGAAACAAAGATCATGAAAATCACTTGCGCATTATCCCGAAGACTCTTAGAAGACATGAATTATATGGGAATTTTAGAAAGTGTGAATTATGGGTTTAGGAGATTTATTTTCTTGGCCATATTGTCTCTAAGGATGGAATCCTAGTTGATCCTATGAAGACAATGGAAATAGAAGATTTTCCCACACCAACAAACATAACTAAGGTATGCATTTCTATTGGCTTAGTAGGTTATTATCTGCGCTTCAATCATAATTTTTCTCGACTGGATAACCTGCTAACGAAGCTCACAGGTAAAGGGGTTAAATTTGTTTGGACAAAAGATTGTGAATAATGTTTCGAAGAACTGAAGAGAATACTAGTTAATGCTCATATATTTACTCTACCATTGTGGAATGACGGGTTTGTTAATTATAGTGATGCATCGAAGAAAGGACTTGGTTGTGTCCTTATGCAAAGTGATAGGGTTATTGCTTATGCATCAGGACAACTAAAAATTCATGAGAAAAATTATCCTACTCATGATCTTGAGTTAGCTGCTGTAATCTTTACATTGAAGATATGGAGACATTATCTCTATGGTGAAAATGTGAGAAATATACTGATCACAAGAGTTTAAAGTGTATTTTCTCACAGAAAGAACTCAACATGAGGCAAAGGAGATGGCTTTAACTACACAAGGATTATGATTGCACGATACAATACCACCTGGGGAAGACAAATAAGGTGGAAGATGCCTTAAGAAGAAAGGATCATGGAGTTTTGAGCAAGATGATAGTTGAAAGGGATACTATTTTCATGGATCTAGTAAAGATGGATATGGGAATAACCGTGGAAGGTGAAACATCAATTATTTTACAAATGGTTGCCAAACCATCTTTACTAGAAAGGATAAAAAATTCTCAGAATGATGATGGGGAGTTTCAAAAGAAGATTAAAGTTGTGAATGATGATAGATTGAGTGACTTTGTATATGAAGTTAGAATTTTGAAATTTGGGAAGAGACTTTGTGTTCCCGATATACCTGATCTTAAAAGGGAATTGTTGGATGATGCTTAGTGTTCCAATTTCTCTATACACCCTAGAAGCACATAGATGTATAGAGATTTGAAGGAACATTTTTGGTGGGACAACCTGAAGAGGGAGATTGGTGATTTTGTATCAAGATGTATGGTTTGTCAACAAGTGAAAGTTGTAAGTAAAAAGCCTGGAGGAGTATTACAACCTCTTCCCATACCTGAGTGTAATTGGGATAATATCACGATGGACTTTTTCATGGGACTACCAAAGGCTCCTAGAAGGAACGATGCAATATGGGTCATTGTTGATCGTCTTACCAAGTCATCACATTTTCTTACTATAAGTGAAGATCTACCACTTGAACGTCTAGCAATACTATATGTTAATGAAGTTGTGAGACTTCATGAAGTACCCCTATCAATTGTTTCTGATCGTGATCCATGTTTTACATCCGGATTCTGGAAAAGTATTCAGAATTCCCTAGATACTTATCTTCATTTGAGCACTGCCTACCACCCACAAACTGATGGAAAATCAGAATGGACAATTAAAACATTGGAAGACATGTTGAGGTCTTGTTAACATGATTTTCAAGGCATGTGGTATCAGTATTTACCTCTCGTAGAATTTTCCTACAACAATAGCTTCTATTCAAGTATACAGATGGCACCCAATGAAGCATTATATGGGAGGTGATGTCATACACCAACTTGTTGGGATGATGTTGGTGAAAGAAAGCTCGTGGTCCCAAAACTTGTTGAAGAAACAATTGAAAAGGTAAAGATTATCCAGAACCATATCATAATAGCTCAATATAGGAAAAATATCTATATAGATAACTGAAGGAAGGATTTAGAGTTTCAAGAAGGTGATCACGTTTTCTAAAAGGTATCTCCATGGAAGGGTATTGTACGATTCGTTACCAAGGTAAAATTAAGTCCCAGGTACATCGGACCTTTTGAAATTCTGGACCGAATTGGAGCTGTAGCTTACCATTTGGCAATGCAGGAAAGTCTCTCTAAGGTTCACAATGTCTTCCACGTGTTAATGTTAAGAAGGTGCATGCTAGACCCAACACATGTACTCACTTATGAAGAAGTGGAACTTGAGCCCGATCTATCTTACTGTGAAGAGCCTATCAAGATTCTTGATACTAGAGAACAAATATTGAGAAATCGGACGACTCGACTTGTAAAATGTTCTATAGATGAACCATAAGATGAAGGAAGCAACATGGGAGCTTGAGGAGCTTATGTTAAAGACATACCGAATCTTTTTCAATAATATTCTATGAATTTCGAGGATGAAATTTTTGTAAGGAGGGGAGAATGTAACACCCCAAGGTTTTTAAAATAAATATAGAATGCAATTTTATAAAAACAACATTGCCTCTTCTATGTTTTGAATTTTGAAAAATGGTAATCTATAGTTGTGTTCATTAAGTCATTTGGAGTCTGATAGAACAAACTTGATTTTTGGTGAATAGTAACAAACCCTTATGAATAGTAATGTGAATAGTAATATTCCCATTGAATAGTAAATAATATTATTATTTTATTTTCATAAGGCAATATGATAATGGGATCTTAATTTATTTTTCAATGTCACATAAAACTAATTGCACTTCATGATTGTTATTTTTCGAATTAACTATGACATTATTTAAAAATTAAATTAATAATATTTAGAAAATTATTTTTGAAAAATGGATTTCACTTTTGAATTCTACACATCGAAAAATGGTAGGGGTGATTTTTTTGGATTTTTCTGAAATTCTAGAATTTTTGATGAATAGTGAAATACGATAAAATACCATATATACAAATTATCAGTTAAATACACTAATTATGAAATCATATTTGATGTAAGGCCACTTGGTTCGAACTCACATGCCATTATTACTATTAGGGGTCACATGAAACAATTCTATTGGTTGTCTTGAGGGAAATAATAAAATAATGAATTAAATATTCAAAATTTACTCCTCTCCTCCACTATAAAACCCCCCCACCACTACCTCTTCTCTTCACTCCTCTAATCCTTGAAGCTCCTAAAATTTCTACCCAATTACCTTTACCTAGTCTCTCCCCACGTCCAAGAAGCTTCTCGTCTTACCAAAAGACCAAAACTCCTTCCCTTAAGAAGTTTCTCAAGGAGGTTATTTCAAGAGGTAAAGTACCCTTCTTTTTCATTTGGTTTCATTTCAATTTATCTTCATTTGTTATCCTGTCCTCACCTCCTCTGTCCAAATGATCATGATAACTCCAGTAACATCTATATACTGGATTTATATCTTGTGAATGGATCAACCATCATAAATATTCTTACTCCCTCCCTTTTATTTTATAAACGAAATCGACATCCATGAGGTTCTGATTTATAACCTTCGTGGACGATGATGTTTCATTCTTCAATTTATTCTTCATTACTGGTCATGAAGCCATATTAATGGTTGAACCAAACTATAATATATGTGTTAGAATCTAATTAATATTCAGGAACCAGAATATGTACATATAATTATGTTATATGACAAAACTAGTTCATAATATTCCAAATACCGCCGAATAATCGAAGTGGTGGTCATCTAATGATTCATCCTCATTCCATGTAACAAAATGATAGAAATGGAAATTAACAATTCTGGATGTTCATAAATAATATTTAATTTCAATTCTGAATATTTACATCCATTCAACTTCATTACTTAAAATCAAGTGAACTGAATATGAAAATAAAGGAAACGAACACTTCCGAATGACGAAATTCAATACAATAACTTGTCAATAAAGACATAAATGAACTAACCAGAATTATGGTAAAATAAATATATGTATAATAGGTTCTGAAATAAGTTATTAACAAGTATAATTTCATATTACATGAGCTTATGTACAAGATCAGAACACGTTTGGTGTTAAGGTAAGGGTTTTTCCACCCGAACTACCACTTTCAATCGGGATACTTTCATTGTCCAATTACCTCAATGTATTTCTTATTTATTGTTATGTACTCATCATATTCTCTGTTTGAGTATCATATATATGTTTACAAACGATAATCCTTCCTTATTTTATGGATAGTTATACGTTTTAAAAGGAACTTTTATAATTTTTTAAAGAATACAAGCCTGATTCAAGGGAATTTCTCAAATTCTTACCTACAATAAAGGGCACTCTATAATATGTTTTTGGAAACCATTATATTTATAAAATCACTCATTTTATTATGAAAATACTATCTTACATCACTTCTGGTTTTATACAAAGATTTTTCCAAAAGAACTCTTCTTTTCAAAATAAAAGAGTATTTATCTACATAATTGCTTAATGGTTTTATAAGAGTGTTTTCATGTAATTCAACACTCTTGTTGATTCCATGGTAATATTGGGTTTAATCTTTTATGAAGTCATCTACCATATTTTATTTAATGGTTTATGACTAAATCTATTGTGGATGATATGTTCTAAAACCATTCAACATATTATTCTGAACGGTTAGTGTTTATGTTCAATAATTGGGGAAAGTTTGTTACATTTCTATGATAATTTCAATATGAATGTATATGTTGTTTATGTTTATCCCCACTCATATAAGGAATGAATTGGACTTATTATGTGATGGGTGGGGCCCGCTATATCCCCTCAATGCATCGGTAGGTCTCATGAGACAACTAGATTAGGAATTGGTTGAGGCCTTAATCGTTAGACGTCTTGGCCGAGGCCTTGAAAAAATGTTTCAGAATATCTAGCATTATGCATTCCTTCATTATGAGTTCAGTTATTGATATTTCATGTGGTTATTCTACTATTAGAATACCCATGATTATTTTTTATTATGTCATTATTCACTCAGCTCATATTTATGCCATAATGTGTTCAATTTTATTATTAAAGGCATGTGTTTTCAATTATTCACCATGTCTAATGTTTATATTATCTTCCACTATATTTATTACTATTAATGAGTGTTTCATCTCTCCCCTTTCTTATGTTTCATTTTTTAGGACCTGATGAAGTATTTTATGAATGGCTTCCAAGCATAATCTTGGAGATGTGATGACTCTAGTGGAATAAATTAGTGTTGTTTTTCCTTTCATTATGTAAAGCTGAACTTATTTAAGTATCTTGTGTCCAATAATACTAAACTAATTGGTCCTTTGGGATTGTTATTCATTGTATGTATTCCAATGTAATCAAATAAGGAACCAACTCTGGGCAACTGGGGTCGGGTCCTTATAACTATCACCATCAGTGCATCCAACCATATAACATCTCAATTATTTCTTTTTGGTATGATATTTGGTTTATTTTTATCCTCATGGTTTTCAAGTAAATTATTGGTTGTTACCATTTGATTATAAAATTTTTTGGTTTGGGAGTGTAGTTTTGATTCTTTCTTGAGAGGTTTAGTGTTTGAAATTTTGAGTGGGAATAGGCACATAATTAAGGGAACTACAAGAAGTCCACTTGCTAGAATGTGAGATGCACCGACCAAAAAGTGGCATGCCAGTAGTAGATGATTTATATAGGAATACCACTAGCCATTCGGTTGTGTTTCAGAGGCATAGACATTCAATCTAGTTCTACTATAAATCCCATGGAATCTTGTGACTAGAAAATGGTACAAATATAGGCAACAAATATATGATTTGTATCATAATATTATTTTTTTCAATGACCATTTTAATTCTAAACACTTCACCCTCAAACTCTATTTAAATCCTATATACATAGAGGTTTTATTGAGTTTATATTTGCCCTTAGAACCTGGAATCTTCATGAATATAAGTTCCAATTAAAGCATTTAATTTATTTCAGTATGTTTAACCTTGATCATATTGTTAATTCTCATTTCCTCATATCTCCCCTTCATATAATACTATATATACTTGAGTCATTTATGGATCCATATATTAATTTATGATTCATGTTTCTAGGAATCCCTCTTGATTGATTATATCCCATCATCTCATTAGTTTTGGATCCCTTGTTGTGTGGTTTATGATACTGTAAATTAAGGTAGGTGGTTTTGTAATAAAATTCCTATAAATTTAAACCACTATTTCTTGATTAATTCAAATGGATATCTGATTTATTCATAAAGCATGAATTTAGATTCTCAATAAATTTCTTTTAAGGCATAGTGTTTGATGAATTTTCATTGGTTATGAATTTTAAAGTAAAGTATTGATTTATTAAAAAGGATTCTGAAATGAAATGAATGATTTGTAGAATGAATTTGATGAAGATTCCTGGTAAATGAAGGAATGAATTTTTTTTATACATTTTGAATGAAATTTATTGTTTTAAATGTCATGAATTTTCATACAAATTATTTGATGTTTTTTAAAATGAAATGGAATGTGTAAAATTTGATTTGGTTTTTTTTAATGATGATTAATGAATATTATTTGACATGAAAGATTATCCACATGATTGATTTCATTAAAGAATAGGAGAGATTGGGTAGTTAGGTGGGTAGACTTTAAAAATCATGCAAGGCATGTTTTAGATCAACCTAGCAACAAATCGAAGATGAAAATGCTAACTATACGTTGATAATGGGTTGGAGTTAATTTATTTGGGTAGATTAATATTTCCCTAAGTCATGATATCTAGGGTATTATGTACACATGGAGTCTTATTTCAATAAGAGTTTTAGGATCCTTGAGCCTTGATTTAAATAGCCTCGGGGTTTTTACCCATTATTCTATGATTGATAATGATTTATACATGTCGGTTTTTATAAAATATTTATTCATTCCTATTTGATGAAAATTTCTATTCAATCACGTTTTCAAATTTCTAATGAAATTATTTGAAAATAATTTTTTATTATAAATTTTGAAATAGAGTATCATTCCATGTTTTATTTAAAATTGAGAATATTTGGTTTATATGATATAGATAACTTTACAAGTCTCTAGGTGGGATTTTATTGGTCTAGTGTTGATCACACCCTATATATGCCTTTGGGAATATGTATATATTCTTTTTCCAGGTCTAGGAAAAGGGAAAACACTACATGGTTATTGTGGGAGTTCTTAATATTGGGGCTCTATGTGTTTTCAATGACAGGTGGAATATGTGATCCAACAATTAGGAGGAGAACTTCGTGATAATGTCTTCATTTGTTATGTGATGTATTGGATTTATATTTTTCTTTTGGGATTTCTACATCCTTACTTTTTGGTAATTTTATTTTGATATTTTATTTGTAATGATGACTATTTATAGATTCGTATCCACTACATCATTTTTCTTGGTTATTTTGGTCACAAAATCATTCTCCTAGATTTTTCTTAATGCCTAGGTTCTAGTTGCCAGCCAATATAGTTTGAGAACACACATTGGGCTATATTATGGCTAATTTAGGCTCCACTTTGGAGGGTTATCCATGTCAGTTCATGAAAAATTGGTTTCAAAGAAGGTTATACACTACTACAACTTGGCCCTTTATCAGCGCTAAAAACCAGCATTAACAGGGCTAGAAAAGCACTATTAATGCCGGTGTAGATAAAGGGGTGGGGGGGTTTCCCCTTTATCGGCGCTTTTGGGAGCGCTGATAAAGGGGGTCCTTTATCAACACTCTTCTAGCGCTGTAAAAGGTGTCCTTTATCAGCGCTCAAAAAAGCACCGATAAAGGCACCATCGCCAGCACCTGCAAAACAGAACCTGCACACCTGCACACCAAAATACCTGCACAAATTAGCACATTGGCACCCGCACAAAATAGCACCAGCACACAATATTTAGATAGACAACGGTATATACATTTACTTAAAATCATGAATACAAAAAAACACACTCCAATATACATTCCAAACATTGTTTTACATGGTTACAATTACAATTATTCTACAATAGTTATAAAAATTCATTTTTCATCCTTTGATATCCGTGATCCTCTCTCAAAAATTTTTGTTCATTGTATTTGTTTCCGAACAAAGCATCCAAATTCAAGGAAAAAAATTCACCTATATAAGAAAACAAATATTATGTTAGTAATGAAATAATGAAATAAATTAAAACAGTAATATGAAAGAATACATTAATATAGAAATTTGAAACTAAAATATGAAATTTTAAACTCAAATGTTTTCATTCTGATAACAATGAAAGGGAATAATGTAAAATCAATATGTTTTTGGATGATTTATCTCATTTAATAAATACTGGTTCTTTATCTAATGAAAAGATTTACCGGTCACATCGTGTGTCTGATTAAGGTGCGGTTTATTCGTATACGTTAAAAATGACTCATGGATCGTTGTCCAAAAGTATCAAAACAATCTGAACGCGTTTGCTCAGTATTCCGTATGGTAGTAGTATTGTTTTCTAATGTTTATGTCATTTTGAAACTGATATCAGAAACTTTTAGACATACCAGTCACACCGTGTGTCGGATTGAGGTGCGGTGGATTTGTACACGTCACAAATGACTCATGGATCATTGTACTAAAGTATCAAAACAATCCGAATGCGTTTGCTCAGTATTCTGTATGTCAGTAGTGTTGTTTTCTAAATTTTATCTCAATTTGAAACTGATATCAGACACTTTTATCCATACCGGTCACACTGTGCGTCGGATTAATGCGCGGTCAATTCGTACACGTCACAAATGACTCATGGATCGTTTTCCTAAAGTATCAAAAACAATCCGAACACGTTTTCTCGGTATTCCATATGTCAGTAGTGTTGTTTTCTAAAGTTTACCTCAATTTGAAACTGATATCAGACACTTTTAGCCATACCAGTCACACGATGCATCGGATTGAGGTGTGGTCGATTTGTACACGTCAAAAATTACTCAGGGATAGTTTTCCTAAAGTATCAAAACAATATGAATGCGTTTTCTCGGTTTTCCGTATGTCACTTGTGTTATTTTCTAAAGTTATGTCAATTTCAAACTGATATCGGACACTATTAGCAATACCGGTCACACCGTGCGTCAGATTGAGGTACCGTCAATTTTTACACGTCAAAACTGACTAATGGATTATTATCATAAAGTATCAAAACAATCTGAATGTGTTTGCTCGGTATTCCGTATGTCACTTGTGTTGTTTTCTAAAGTTATGTCAATTTCAAACTGATAACAGACACTATTAGCCATTCCAGTCACATTATGCATTGGATTGAGGTGCGGTAAATTCATACACGTTAAAAATGACTCGTGGATCATTTTCCTAAAGTTTCAAAACAATCCGAATGCGTTTTCTCGGTATTCCATATGTCAGTAGTGTTTTTTTCTAAAGTTTATGTCATTTTGAAACTGATATCAGACACTTTTATCCATACCGGTCACTCCGTGCGTCGGATTGAGGTGAGGTCAATTCGTACAAGTCACAAATGACTCATGGATCATTATCCTAAAGTATCAAAACAATCCGAATGAATTTTCATAGTATTCCGTACGTCATTAGTGTTCTTTTCTAAATTTTATCTCAATTTGGAACTGATATCAGACACTTTTATCCATACCGGTCACATTGTGCGTCGGATTGAGGTTCTGTCAATTTTTTTATGTCAAAAATGACTCATGGATCGTTTTTCTAATGTATCAAAACAATCCAAACACATTTTCCCAGTATTTCGTATGTCAGTAGTGTTGTTTTCTAAAGTTTTTCTCAGTTGGAAACTGATATCAAGAACTTTTAGACATACCGGTCACACCGTGTGTCGGATTGAGGTCTGGTCAATTTGTGCACATCACAAATGACTCAGGGATCGTTTTCCTAAAGTATCAAAACAATCCAAACGCTTTTTCTCAGTTTTCCGTCTGTCAGTTGTGTTGTTTTCTAAAGTTATGTCTATTTCGAACAAATATCGGACACTATTATCCATGATGGTCACACCGT
This sequence comes from Viscum album, assembly GCA_963277665.1. Lineage (NCBI taxonomy): Eukaryota > Viridiplantae > Streptophyta > Magnoliopsida > Santalales > Viscaceae > Viscum > Viscum album. The sequence goes on from OY728159.1 coordinate 1,083,831,649, forward strand.
GTGTTGGATTGAAGTTCGGTCACTTCGTACACGTCTAAAATGACTAATGGATCGTTTTCCTAAAGTATCAAAACAATCTGAATGCATTTTCTCGGTATTCCGTATGTCACTCGTGTTGTTTTCTAACGTTATGCCAATTTCAAACTGATATCAGACACTATTATCCATGATGGTCACACCGTGCATCGGATTGAGGTGTCGTTGATTCTTACACGTCACAAATGACTAATGGATCATTGTCCTAAAGTATCAGAACAATCTGAATTCATTTTCTCAGTATTCCGTATGTCAGTAGAGTTGTTTTCTAAAGTTTATATCAATTTATAATTGATATCAGACACTTTTAGCCATACCGGTCACACCATTCATCGGATTGAGGTGTGGTCGATTCGTACACCTCAAAAATGACTCATAGATCCTTTTCTTAATGTATCAAAACAATCCGAACACATTTTCTCGGTATTTCGTATGTCACTTGTGTTGTTTTCTAAAGTTATGTCAATTTCAAACTGATATCAGACACTATTAGCCATGTCGGTCACACAATGCTTCAGATTGAGGAGAGGTCAATTTTTACAAGTCAAAAATGACTCATGGATCATTTTACTAAAGTATCAAAACAATCCGAATGTGTTTGCTCGGTATTCCGTATGTCAATAGTGTTGTTTACTAAAGTTTATCTCAGTTGGAAACTCATATCAGACATGTTTAGCCATACTGGTCACACCGTGCATCGGATTGAGGTGAGGTTGATTCTTACATGTCACAAATGACTCATGGATCGTTTAACTAAAGTATAAAAACTATCCGAACGCATTTTCTCAGTTTGTCGTATGTCACTTGTGTTGTTTTCTAAAGTTTATGTCAATTTGAAACTGATATCAGACACTTTTAGCAATACCGGTCACACCGTGCGTCAGATTGAGGTTCGATTGATTCATTCACGTCACAAATGACTCAGGGATCTTTTTCATAAAGTATCAAAACAATCCAAACGTGTTTTCTCAGTTTGTCGTATGTCACTTGTGTTTTTTTCTAAAGTTATGTCAATTTCAAAGTGATATCAGACACTATTAGTCATGCCGGTCACATCGTGGGTCAGATTGAGGTTCGGTCGATTCGTACACATCACAAATGACTAATGGATCATTATCCTAAAGTATCAAAACAATCCGAAGGCATTTTCTTGGTATTCCATATGTCAGTAGTGTTGTTTTCAAAAGTTTATCTCAATTTGAAACTGATATCAGACACTTTTAGCCATACTGGCCACACCATGCGTTGGATTGAGGTGAGGTCGATTCATACACGTCACAAATGACTCATGGATCCTTTTCCTAAAGTATCAAAACAATACGAAGGCGTTTCCTTGGTATTTCGTATGTCACTTGTGTTGTTTTCTAAAAATATGTCAATTTTAAACTAACATCAGACACTATTAGCCATGCCGGTCACACCGTGTTTCGGATTGAGGTGCGGTCGATTCGTACACGTCAAAAATGACTCATGGATCGTTTTCCTAAAGTATCAAAATAATCCGAACACGTTTTTTCAGTATTCCGTATGTCAGTAGTGTTGTTTCTTAAAGTTTATCTCAATTGTAAACTAATATCATACACGTTTAGCCATACCGGTCACACCATGCGTCAGATTGAGGTGCGGTCAATTCGTACACGTCAAAAATGACTCATGGATTTTTTTCCTAATGTATCAAAACAATCTGAATGCATTTGCTCAATTTTCCATATGTCACTTGTGTTGTTTTCTAATGTTTATGTCAATTTGAAACTGATATCAGACACTTCTAGCCATACTGGTCACACCGTGCGTCGGATTGAGGTGAGTTTGATTCGTACACATCACAAATGACTTAGGGATTGTTGTACTAAAGTATCAAAACAATCTGAAAGTGTTTGCTCAGTTTTCTGGATGTCACTTTTTTTGTTTTATAAAGTTATGTAAATTTCAAACTGAGTTGTAGGAATTCTCTAATCTAATGATATGAAACATAAGAAAGGGAGATCATAGATGATCAATAATTTTAAAGGGAGATATCAATGACCATATAAATATAACATAAGTATTAGGAATTCACCTTCATTGTCCTATCTGTTTACATTCTTCCATCACGTACGCTGCCCATTCGTTTCTAAACACATTTATATCATCTTCTAAATATGAGTTTTTGCGACAGTCATAGTAGTACAGAAAAAATATAAATACACAAATGATTAATAATTATTTTAAATTAAGTAGTAATTATTTTTAAAAATACCTCTTCCAGGATGTTAGTTTGTTCATGAAATATGATCTCTTTCATAAATTTACAAATATAATAACTGCAGTCCTTGTCGTTTGTTTGTTTCGGACACTGCAGAAACATCGAGAAAAATAATTAATTTGTTTTGATATATATTTGGATAGTGAAATATAATTATATATACCCATATACTTCTCCATTTTTAGATATTTTGGGCATTGTTTTCCTTATGCCTTGGATTTATTCCAACCGTTAGACGATATTCATACACCGCCCTATCATAACAAAATCCTCATTAAAAGATAATAAAAATTATACAACTAGATATATAGTTCTAATATTTTGGATCTAGTGTATTAAAAATTGACAATCACCATCATTTGTGGTCGGTTTGTTGGATATCCATGCAGTGAATCCAGAAAATAAATCTTTGGAGTATCCAAATTGACTGCAATGGGCATCCAATGATCCCTAAAAACACAAAAAAGAATAAGTGCTGATAGAAATGAAAATATAATTGATATGATTAAAATGTAGAGTTTTACCCCTGAAACGTTGGTATTAAAAAGAGTCTGCCGGTCTTAATTATTCTTTGAAACGTTCTGAGTAGATTTGCCATTAATTCATCCTGAAAATCAGAATCTATTTCTTCTTGTTGTGTAGAAATAATGTGGGGACTAATGAGTCCAATTTTGTATTCATGGGAAAAACCCTTCAATTGTTTTTCATATATACTCCTATGAAAAATATGAGATGTATTTATCCATAATTATCAATATATCAGCTTCTGTAAAATTGAATCATGAAAACATACATCATGTATACATTTATAACTAAGGCACCTAGCCAGTCGTATGTAATGATCTCAGCAACAACGTCTGCACTAATGAAATCTAATGTTTCCTCTCCATAGATATATTTTTCACAAAAATTTGTGTGACTCTTACTGCCTATCATTTTTTTTCCACATGATCTTGCAATGATATTAAATGTGGATATAGAACTGGTGGGGTGAATGCACTCTCAGTAGATCATTTTGATCGGTTGGTTGATCATTTGGAGCCGCTCTTTCGTTTTAGCACCTCCATTTTTTCCTTCTATAATAACATTCATCGGTTCAACCATTTTCTAATTTAATGTTAGAGGTTCTTATGGAAAAATGTATTGGAAATGAATACCTCTTGGTCGATATGTTTTTTTACAAGATTTGACGGCCATGCAAAAAATGTTCTAACATCTTTTTCCACCGTATGAATTTCGTCATCGTCATTTGGCAAGGGTAGCTTGGTGCTTGGATCATGAACTACGTTAATCGACACTTTGACATGACCGGTCGGAAGTGGTCTGGAGTGTATCATGTCATTCTGCATATTGAACACCATAGCCCTCGCTACAAGGCGATGGGTGGGAGTTGACAGATATAAATCACAGTCATTTTCACCCTGTAGAATATCATTACATGAAAGGTATCCGTGTCTATGTGACTCACATTTCATAGAAACGAATTTTAGAACATTGATTACCTCATTTAAGTCAGGTATTTGAGGGAAATGGCTCACCTCAAAGCTGGTGGGGGTGGGGCGGGATCTTCTCACGCGGGTTGTTCTTGAGTTACTTGTTATCTTCGCCTCTCCTCTATCAAACTTGCTAACATCTCTCCCTGAATTTGGAAATTTTTTTCAAGGGTAGATACACTATCCTCATTACTTGTAATTCTTTAGTTTGTTCATCCTCTTATTTTTTTGGAAAATATACTCGGGGTGACACCCCAAAACCCACACCTCTGGCGCGGCCATATTGTTCTGTCTATTTCAAGGACACTGAAAGTATGTCTGCATCCGGTGCTGGTGTTTTTGATTCCTATGACTATGTAAAATAGAAAATATGGAAAAATAAGTAATCATCATTATGTAATAGTGATTTAAAGCAAAACAAGTTTATATTATGTCATACTTACACATTTTTCCCACAATTTTTTTGTGTTTTGATCTACCAGTTTCCCCTCTTTATTAACACGAGCCTCCTTCCATAGCACATGTCATGGAATGGAAGTGGCTTGGGATTTTGCTTCATCAATCTTCATATAAACAGAAAAAACATGGTTATAGTGTTGTTTTATGTCACATAAAATTATTACAGTACTTTTAAAATATGTACCAATTGTTTTTCAATTGAAGTGTACCCCAGCCTTGCTTTACGGTAGGGGTACATTGGTTTTGCTGCCCATTCTTTATTTTCAGCACTTATTTGCTATTTCATAAATAAAAACCTGTCAATCAATGTGATGAATACAAGAAACGTTACACAATGTGTAACCAAACATAATGTACCTGAAAAGTCTATTCCGCATGACGGTTGCAAAATGCATCCCACTTTCCTTGGGATATCAAGTGTGCATAAAGAGGAGGCGGGTGCGGCTTGATTTTCCCTTCAGCATCTTTCATATGATGTTTCGTTAAAATGGTGCGAAAGCCTCTATGAATCCTTCCTGCCAGTCTTAATACATATTCTTTGTGAGAAACATCTACTATAAATGCACTCTACAAGAGATGATGAAGAGTTAGTCAATGTTTTAGTATTTTATTTTATTTTATTTTAATAATTTAAATAGATGATATCGTAATGTTACCATAATCTCTTCCCACATTAATTTTTTCAACCCGCTGACAACATGGTGCCACAACTCTACATCAATCAGCACGCATTGTCGAGTGATGATTCCAATGTAGCTACTAAACATGGCTTTGTTGGGGTTTACATGCTGGCCTCGTTTATTCCATCCCACCACATATTTGAAGCCTTTTTCTTTTTCCTTAAAGATTTTGGCTAAAACTATCAAACTACGATGCACCTGTTTTTTTGTGTCATCAGGGTTTCATCACATACCATTTCCTCAGTTTATGCATCATCATTATGTTTCTCCGAAGTTCTAGCATCATCACTGGGAACAGCTGCAATAGGTTGAGAGACATGTTGTACCTCAGCAGTGGAACTAGCTGCAAAATGTTGAGAGACCTATTGTCTCTTAGCAGTGGGACCAGCTGCAACAGGTTGAGAGGCCTGTTGTATCTCGGGATTGGGTGCATTAGCAGGTGAAAAAGTCATTATCTGTAGAACCGGTTTAGCATTTAATTTAGATCACATAAAATTAGTTGCAAACAGATAATAACATAATGTAACACAATCTATATTACAATAAAAAATAACCTGATTATTGAACTCTCTTTTTTTAAGGCTGAAGGGTTTTGACACCTCTATCAACAATCCATATCCCTTCATTGTGGTCTTCTATGACATTCAAAACATCATCTACATTGGTACCACTGTGAAATTATTATGAAGTCCCAATGAAAGGGTCATTTTCGTTGAATTTTCATCTGACCCTTCAGCTGTTTTGGTCGATAACAGAACGATTGACCAGTTTCGGTTTGCGGGATCTGAAACATAAAATACTTGCACTGCCTGTGATGCTATTATAAACGGTTCATATTTCTCCTCTTCCTTACTGAAATCAACTTTCACGAATCCCAAAATCATCTATTTTAACAGCACTCCTGTTATCAACCCACTTGCATAGAAATATCGGAACTTGAAATTATGTATAATCCAACTCCCATATTTGTTTGATGATGAAAAGGTATGACATATTCGCATAAATTGGATTTCTGTCCTTAGCACTAGAAACATGCATCGCTTCATCCACAAGTGTAACCCCACTATTCTGCATGGTACTATCTTCATCATGTTCATTAGTATAAAATGTATAACCATTAACTACATAATCATTGTAAGATAATGCATACACAACATTGCCCTCCGGCTATCCATCGAAGTTGTTCCGAAATTGACTCTGGATTTTCATCTGACTTCATAAAAACATGATCTCGAAACCATCCTATAAACTATCAATTATGTGTATCTGATGTATATTTTTCAGCCCTAGATGGATTGAAATGCCTAACAATTTATTTGTGGATTTCAACATATGGGTCAACGTCAAAACTGTTATGAAAAACATAAAGGTGGGCCTACTCCCGATCTGTAATATTGATTGTGATAACCCTTCTTCCAAAAATTCCTTCACCCTCAAGCTGCCCGGTGTGACGAGATTTCGTTAGGCCAATGCTTTCCACACCAGACAAGTATTCGGTGCAGAATTCAACATCTTCCTCAACAATATATCGCTCTGCAATACAACCCTCTAGCCGACTTTGATTTTTGACATACCCTTTAAAAATCTTCATATACTGTTCCATGGGGTACATCCATCTGTAATGTACAAGACCACATATTCAAATATCTCTCACCAAGTGACCACCAAATGAACCATCATATCAAAAAATGAAGGCAGGAAGAACATTTCTAATTCACATAATATAACGGAAATTTCTTCTTTCCATAGCTGGAAATTTCGCCGGGTATATAACTTTGTTGCATATAGCTTTTAAGAAGAAACACAGTTTCGTTAATGTATGGTAGACATTCTTGGGAAAAATTCAATGTAATGAAATTGTAATGATATCCTGTATCAAAACATGACAGTCATGTGATTTCAGAACATTTAACTCCAAGTCTCTCATTGACACGAGGTTACTGATATTTGACGAATACCCCTCTGGAACCTTTATGTCATTCAAGAAGTTGCAAAACTGATATCTCTCCTGCCTGGAAAGAGTGTAAGCAGCAGGAGGAAGAAATGTTCATTTTTCACCCTTCACAGGGGTCAACTTTTCTCATATTCCCATCTCAACCATGTCCAACCTAGCCTTAATTCCATATTTTGTTTTGCCAGATGTATTTAGCAACGTGCCGATGACACTATCAAATACATTTTTTTTCTACATGTATAACATCAATAAAATGTCTTACATACAGACAATTCCAGTATTGTAATTCAAAAAAAACTGATCTCTTTTTCCAACCAGTTTTCTTAAGTCTTTTTGAAGCCGGTTTACCATAAGTAGTGTCCACAATTTTTAACTTTCTCAAAAAATTGATCACCTGTTAGTGGAGATGGTGGTGTACATTCTTCTGAACATCCATCGAATGATGTCATCCAAGAACGATACTTATGTCATCATGATAGAAATCTATGATGTCCTAGAAACACGGTTTTCGATTAATGTTTCAACCTAATTGATTTTGTACCCTCTTCGAAAACGAGACAACCTTGAGTTCCTTTAATGCTATATCCTGACAAATTTCCATAAGCAGGGAAGTCATTTATTGTCCCGTACAACATGACTCTCAAAGTGAAATCTTCATTTCTGTAAGTATCATACAATGTAACACCTTAATCCCACAATAATTTCAAATCTTCGATCAATGGATCTAAATAAAAATCAATATCATTACCCGGTTGTTTTGGTCCTGATATAAGCATAGATAACATGATGTATTTTTGTTTCATGTATAACCAAGGTGGTAAGTTATAATTTATCAACATAACCGGCCATGTACTGAGATTGTTTCTTTGAAAACAAAAGGGATTCACTCCATCTGTATATAACGCGAGATGAAGGTTTCTCAACTCGTTTACAAATTTAGGATACTCATGATGAATTCTCTTCCACTGAGGAGAGTCTGTCGGGTGATGTAGTCTCCCATCTTTAATTTTTGTATCTGCATGCCATGTTAATTGTTCTGCAGTATCCTCACTTCCATATAGGCGTCTAATCCTTGGAATGATTGGAAAGTACCATACAACTTTAGTAGGACTAGATTCATCATTCTTGTATTGAGAATCACCACACTTTGGGCAGTCTTTAAGTGATTTGTGGTCCTTGTGAAACAGTATACATTCATTCGGGCAGGCGTGTATTCTTTCAGAGATCATACCCATCGAGCGTAGTATTCATTTGGCATCGTATGTTCGGCTCAAGAATTCATTGTATTCTGGGAGCATGTAATTCATGAGAGCAAGTAGTTTCGTAAAACTGGAGTCACTCCACCCGTTGTCTTCTTTCAAATTATACAGCTTCAGTACGGTTGACAATACTGTATAGTTAGTGCAACTAGCATACAATGACGTCTTTCCACAACTTTTTAACTTCTAAAACAATTTTGGGAAATCATGAAGTTCATCTTCGACGGTCTTTGTCATTTCCTCAATACAATCTTCATCATCATTCACATCTGTAATCAGATCCTCCATACGGTCATCTTCATTGTTCATGTTTGTAATCATATCAGATGATCCATAAAACGCAGTGTCATCCCAGTCACTACCTACATTCTTTGTTTCCCCTTGTTTATTCCAACATGTATAAATCTAATCTATTTCGTGGCAGATCAAGTGTTCTTCCAACTCCTCTAGACTAATTTGTTTTGAATAACAACAGTGAAAACATAGACAAAGGATTTGAGAAGAGTCACATCCATGATCTTTTTCAAACATGATAAACTCTTTCACGCCTTCTCCGTACTCTTTTGTCAACTGATTGGCATTCATCCATTCTTTATTTATATTCATCCTATTTTAAATCCATAGGATGAGTATATAGGTTAGGGGAGAAGGAATATGTGTATAATTTAGATAAAAAACTAGATACTTCAAAAATGGAAGGGGGCGTTCTCATTAATAGAAAATATTGGGTGGTTCTTGGGATTCATCCAATCTATTCCTCTCTTTGATCCCCTTGATGAGGGGTGGTTCTTGGGAGTTTTTTATAGTGTGTTAGTGAGTTTTCCCATCATACTTCCTCTATTACTATTTTCCTTTATTTTCCTATGATTTGGGATGATTTTAACTAGGATTTGTGTAATGATTTCACTATATCATCTTCAAATCAAATCAGATGATGTAGATTTTGATTGTATTGTCTAGAGGTTATCCCTATATGACAAACACACCATGTTTTTTGTGGTTTATGTGGTTTTGTTCTTCCTAGTGAGTTTTTAAAAGATTATTACTAATGAAATTAAGGTGAATAATTAATTATAAGTTTCTATTATTAATTATTTGGGAATTGTGTCTTGAGATTGGGTCTCAATCATTGATACAAGATTAGATAAGGCATGTATAGTCTTGGTTGAGGGTGAGTTGATCTTGGTGAGGGGATTACTCCATTTTTTGAGGTATGTGGACCATATAATACAAAACCATGTTCCAATTTATGCATGATTGTGCATTCATGCATGAGTATATGTGTTCCAGTGAAAGGGATAGAAATCCAGAGCAACCAAGGTAAATAAATAGGGTGTTTTTGATCCACCAAGAGATAGAGTGAGGGTTCTATTGAATGTTTGTGATTTTTTGATCATCCATAGATTATGTCTCCATGGATTAGTTGTGTTTATGAAAGGATCGGGTTTGGTATGAGTTTTGTATTACCTAGTTAGGTTTTCTAAGGCTATTTGATTAGAGTCTTAGGCCTAAAGAAGATGGATCATATGGTTTTATATATCACATATGATGAGGAACACCCTCTTAAGGATATATAAGAGTCATGGTGTGATAATATGTTGTGAGATATAGAAATGGGGATATATATAAACCAAATAGAGCACACAACAGAACCATGAGGATCCATAAGCATAGAACATAAAGAATACATAAACATGATCCATATACAGCGTCAAATGAATAAAAAAGAAACTAAAAATAGAGATAGAATAAATCATAACCCGACCAGATATCCTCGTAACCTTTGGGTTACCACTAACTATAAGACCAACCTGCTTTAAAGTAAACCTAAACAAGAAACCCAAACCTAAAAATAACTTGGGTCTACTGATGCTGAGTGTCACAAGTAGGGTGTGAGCATAAAACAACTTAGTAGGTAAGCACCACAGAATCCATACATTACCTTTCCTGAAATAATACAAAAACACTAGTTTGAAATACATTTATAAAATAGGTTTTTATCATTTTAAGAACCAACACATGTTTTTTAGAAAATCCTTTTTCAAAACAAATCACAACAACCCTTTTTAAAATAGATATCTTGTTTAAAAAATGAATTCAAAATTCAATATAATAATCCAAACAAGGTGATCATAGAGCCATGATGAAAATAATTGTAACAATAAAAGTAGAAAAATACTGGAAAACTATATAACCAATGTGCGGAAAAATAAATAAGAATATATAGATAGGTAATCATTAGAATTACGTAAACATACCTAGAAGAAATCCCTAGACTTACTAGGTTCAGACTCACCTGCCGACATATGGTGTACCTCTATAGTAAACAACCAATATTGATGCTTCATTATAGTAGTATATCAGAGAATGAAGAGGCCATCACATGCACGGTATAAACCAATAACACATAAGTGCCAATCGGGCCTATACATCACATGAGTTTCAAAACCAATTTCCAAAACACCACAAAATACCAATAGATCTTTAAAATTTACAAATCAAATTCCATTTTCATAACCAAGGGGAACACACCATGTAAGCTCTAAAGATTCCAAATGGGCCTTTATGCCATTTAGAAACCAAACCACACCTCATGAAGCCAAACATACCAAGATTTAGGGAACACATTGGAAACTAAATTGGAAATTTGGGAACTGAGGATCCATTTTTGAAACATTCGGGTTTTATAAGAACCATTTTAAAGGAGTAGGGATAAGGAAAATAAGGAGGAAATGAGGGAAATTGTTTCAAAATCCAGGGTTTAAAGTTAGAATCATTTTATAAAGCCATTATAATTTGTGTATCAATCCATATTTTCACCCTGTGCACATATGAATATGAATATCCAATAGTTCACTTATGGAGGCCAAAATAATACAAAAAATTATAATTAAATAAACACAAGGGGAATTATAATTAACCACAAGGGTTCACACAATGAACCAAAACATAAAAGGCACCAAAACCCACTCAAAAAGATCAATTCACAAGTAAACCAACTATAAGTGGGGAGAGCTAATCAAGATCAAACAAGTAACCAACCAAATATACATGTTTCACACACACTAGAATCACACACAAGAATCACACCAAATCATAATTAATATCAATATTGACAATAAATAAAAACATAATTAATTCATAAAAATTCAATTTTACTCACCTTAAGGAGGAGGACCTGGTGGCGGAGGAGAAGAAGGCGTCGACAGTAGAGGCACTGGAGGCAGTAAAGGCAGCGCGGAGGCAGGGCGAAGGCAGCAGAGGCAGCGGAAGTAGCTCAGAGGCAGCGGAAGTAGCTCGAAGGCAGTGGAGGAGGAGGAGGCCGTAGTGGACGACCCGCAGTAGAGAGGAGGTAGCGGAGGAGGAGGAGGAGGAGGCGCTGGTGGAGGAGGATGAGGATGAGGCCATAGTGGAGGAGGAGGAGGAGGATCAGGCGCAGAGGAGGAGGAGGACGTGGCGGCTGGAGGAGGAGGAGGAGGTGGCGACCGGTGGAGGAGGAGAAGGAGAAGGAGGTGGCAGCCACGGCGGAGGAGGAGGAGAAGGAGGCGGCGGCAGTGGCGGCAGTGGCAGAGAGGAGGCAGCGGCGTAGAGGAGGGCTTTTGCGAAAGCTTTATAGGGTGCGGGGAGGAGGAAGAGGACCTGGTGGATTATATCAATTTCGCGTAGACCTTTATCAGCGTTATTAAAAAGCGCTGATAGAGGGCGTATTTATCATCACTAAAATGAAAAGCGCTGATAAAGGCCGGACTTTATCCGCACTTTTGTAGTACTGATAAAGAGTGACTTTATCAGTGCTTTTCATTTAAGCACTGATAAAGACACTCTTTATCAGCGCTTTTCTAGCGCTAATAAATATGTAGTTTATCAGCGATAATAAAAGCGCTGATAAATGTATCAATTTAAGAGTTTCTTTATATTATTACATATTTATTTAACTCTAAATATATATATCTCTATTTTTTCTTATAACATTATTTGAAAGGTATATTTATATATATATCATTGAAAATATAATAAAATATATATTTATTTTTAAAATATAATTTAATTTTAATTATAACTGTACATTTTTTATAACATATATATTATATGGGTAACATAATGAATTATAATCTATAAATGAACATTATTCAATATGCACATATGTATACGCATGTATGATATATTCATTGGAAAACACATATATATACACACATGTATGATATTCATTGACCCCAATTCATTGGAAAACGCATATATCTATTCAATAATTTCAATTATAGTACATATATATTAGAACACATTATATATTTATAAATAAAACAAATAAATAAAATATAAATAAATATAATAAATATATATTAAATATAATGAATTGATAAATCTAATAAATACAATGAATTAATAAATCTAATAAATTAATATATAATGAATTAATAAATCTAATAAACATTTACTGAATTAATAAATATAATAAATATATTTATTTTTAATCTTATAATTATTTAATTATATATATATATATATAATTATTTAATTATATATATAAATACGTAGTTTATCAGCGCTAATAAAAGCTCTGAAAATGTATAAATTTAAGAATTTATTTATCTAATTATATGTTTATTTAACTCTAAATATTTATATCTCTATTTATAATTATAAAATTATTTGAAAGGTATATTTATATATATATCATTGAAAATATAATATAATATATATTTATTTTTTAGATATAATTTAATTTTAAGTGTACATTTAATATATATATATATATATATATATTATGGGTAACATAATGAATTATACTCTATAAATGAATATTATTCAATATGAACATATATATACACATGTGTGATATATTCATTGACCCCAATTCATTCGAAAACACATATATATAGACGTACAAATGTATGATATCGATCAATCCCAATTCATTGGAAAACACATATATATTCAATAATTTCAATTATACATATATATTAGAATGCATTATATATTTATAAATAAAACAAATACATTAAATATAAAGAAATATAATAAATATATATATTAAATATAATGAATTAATAAATCTAATAAATATATTTAGTATTAATCTTATATTTATTTAATATATATATATATATATATATATATTTAGTTATAACATATGTTTTTTATTTAATGTATACAATAAATATTATCAGCACTAAGAAAAGAACTGATAAAGGGATATTTAAAGCACTGATAAATGTGCCCTTTATCAGCCCTAAAAAAGTGCTGATAAAGGGTACACCTTTATCAGCGCTTGTTTTAGCGCTGATAAAGGGGACCTTTATCTGCGATTTTTTTAGCACTGATAAAGGCCCACCCCTTTATCAGCGCTTTTCTGTTAGCGCTGATAATGGCAGGGGCATGCCTTGCCCAGTTTTGTGGTAGTGATATCTCTTCTTGGATTTCAATCTGATGTTTGTGATGACTTATGAGATAAGATATAAAATTTTAAATATTTAGAGGTAGGTTATGAGTGAGTTCCTAACCAAATCCCATTATAGAAAGACTTATGTTACCATAGGTGATTGGGAAAAATCATCCTTTAAGAATTAATTGATCTCATTATAGTCTTTTACCACACATTGATATGAGTTTTTTGTTTCAAATTTGATTTTTTACTGGTAGAGTTAATGTTTCTGTGACTCTAGACTAATGCTTCCTTATTGACTATTGATGTTGTGTAGTACCATACCCCAAAGATGATATCTGATCAGGAATTAAGAGGGAGCTACTAATTAACAATATCAAGTGAACCCACTAGTTGACTAGATCCTCAAAGAAATAGTATTGTAAGTTGCACGTCCTCAGGGCCAAGGGGATACACATGACTCCGTTCATACTTTGGAGGTGGAACATCAAAGGGGAGATAGAAAATATCAAGTATAGGAGCTTATTCATTATAATCGAACATTCTAATATGAAAACAACAATACTTATGAGCTAAAAGATTTGACATGAAATATTTAATAACCATTTGAGTTCTTAATGACACCATATTCCTTTAAGGTGAAGTTTGTTATCTTCAAACATCAGGGGCCTAGAAGGAGTTGGTGGGTTTCTATAGTTTTGGTGATTAATAATGATGGAATCAAGTGGAAGGTCATCAAGACCATTTTTATGGATTAGTTCTATCCATAGTTAATTGTATTGGAAAATTATATGGTGTTTGTCAATCTTCACCATATTAATTAGATATTATCTCAGTATGCCAACCATTTTTCTGAATGTACTTAGTTTTCCCCGTAGGTGGTATCAAATTATAAGATAAAGTATAAGAGGTTTAAGATAGGTATTTAATTAGATATCCAGTCTTAGTACTTTTTTCTTAAGAACACCTCTTATACTGATGTTCTAAATAGGGATCTAATGGAAGAGATTAACTTGGATGGTATGTCAAGGTTGACTGGAGTTCCTTATTCTCATAGTAAAAAATTAAGTAGTCCCTTTAAATGAAATATAATAATAAATGACCTTCATAGTTGAATAAGTGATAGTGGTACTTGAAAATAACCTTCTTTAAATTATCTTAACTGTCTAGTAAAGGTCCACTAAATTGTTTCCAGTATTGAAATATTGTGAAATTGAAGAGTTCTTGTATAGGGATTCCAAATAATTTCTTTTTATATGAATTTTCATGCCACTTAAAAAGGTTTATCCATGTTTTTACTACCCCAAGTAGTGGTATGGACTCCTTGGTACTGAGAGGATCTATATTATAGTCTGGTGCTTCTAAAAAAATGGGTTTCTAGCCGTATATATCATGAATAATGATACTTCACATAGTGGATGAGTCTCTAGTAGGAACTTATGTGGGTCTTGTGATAGTTATTAGAACCATTTCCATTACTTTGAATTTAGTGGATGTTTTATTTGACATTATTTCATCTTATTCTTTCTTATGAAACTGTATTATGGATATTTTTAATCTTCCAATATATATCATTCCTTATGTGACAGAATTTGTGGCACATCTCGGGATAAATAAAGAGTAGGGTCTCTACTACACCTCCTATTCATTCTCTTTACCAAAGATCGAGAACATTTTAGACTATTTGGTTTTTGGGATGAATTTCATAAATTGTATTCTCTGAATGAACTAATTATCTTATCATAAATATCATGTTTCTTGTCATACATGATTATTTTTTCCCATAATGGGGAGTTATAGGTTTTACAGGGGGAATGTAATCCAAGATCAAGCTAAGATAGACCTCCCCTTTTGGGTAGGTTGATAACCATGTGTGATATTGTACTAAGGAAATAATATTCTTGTATTGAACTTCCTCAAGAAGATTTTGTATTTTTATACATTTTTTCATACTTTTATAGTCTACCCCCCAAAGAGGAAGGTGAAGTTCTCTATTGACTTGGTGTTAGGTACTCATCCAATATCTACTCCTTCATATCTAATAGAGCCATATTAACTAAAATAATTTAATGATCAGGTGGATGAATTGATTTATAAAGGCTTCATTCGACTCAATGTGTCACCCTGGGAAGCACCTGTTCTTTACGCTAAAAAGGTTAATGGAACCATTTTTTGTTTTTTGATTATCAGAGTCTTATTCAGGTTATGATCAATAACAACTACCCATTCCCTCATATTAAAAATGTATTTGATGAGTTGAAAGGGGTTAATTGGTTATATAAGATTGATCGTTGATTTTGTTGCCACCTTCTTAGGATCAAGGAATATGATATTCCAAATACAACATTTAGGATAAGGTATGGATACTTTGAGTATATTATTATATCATTTATCCTAAAAAAACTCATGTTGAGTTAATGGCATTGATAAATAGTATTTTCCATTAGTATCTATACACTTTCATTGCATTATTCATGGATAAAATCTTGGTTTATTCAAAAATCAAATAGGATAATGTACTTCCTTTGAGAGATGCCTTAGATATCTTGAGTAATCACCAATTTTATGCAATGATATCAATGTTACAAATTTTTATTCAATATGTGATGTTATTAGGGATTGTGGTCTCATTAAATGGAAACTCAGTTGATCCTAAAAAGGTGAAATTTTTCATTTCATTGGAGTAACCATGAAATATCATTGTGATTTAATGCTTCTTAGGATTGGAAGGGTATGACGACTAATTCATGAATTTTTTCTTCAAAATGTATTCTTTTTTTACTTTTTTAACTTAGAAGAGAGTTATGTTCACTTAGGATTGAATATTTCATACTTCCTTTAATGAGTTGAGGTTTTTTTGGCTTAATATCAAGTTCTTAATATTATAGAATATGAGAATGGATACATG
Source organism: Viscum album (assembly GCA_963277665.1). NCBI lineage: Eukaryota > Viridiplantae > Streptophyta > Magnoliopsida > Santalales > Viscaceae > Viscum > Viscum album. The sequence goes on from OY728159.1 coordinate 1,083,848,066, forward strand.
GTATTTTGAGATACTTCTAGATTAGGTTTAGTTTTAGGTTGTATTATCATGTAGGGTGGTCACATGGTGGATTGTGGTTCTTTTCAGCTTCATACAAATAATAATAACTAACCCACAAATGATTTAGAACTCATATCTATAATGTACGCTGTTAATATGTGATGGAAATTTCCTTCTTGAGAATGTTTTAATGATTAAATTGATGAAAAAAGTTGATTTTTATCTATTTATAGATATATTTTAATCTACATTAGTAGTGATGGATGGAGTACCTATTAGATTTTGAAACTGAAATTTCGTAAAACCCTGGGAAAAGGTAACATTGTTTCTAATTATATTTAAACGAATCTAAAATCCTAGGATATGAGGGATTCATTAGAGGAGTGGAATCTCATGGATTTTTTTAATCACATACTTTCAGGAGTCTGAGAGGATGAGACTAGATTTGTTCTCTAATTTTTTATTTGGCATCTATAATGTCCCAGAATTTCCATATAATTTTTTTATATAGAATTTTTTCGAGACCACGAAATCTGACGGCGCATGATTTTGAGGCCTGGAGTGCCCGCAATTATTCGTCTAAAATGCTAAGTTTAAAATAGTGCGCCTATGTGATTTTCTTGAAAAGGTGGAATAACACTTAAATAGGTCTCCAAATCAGAAATCTGAGGGCACTGTTGCATTCAGGATAGTGGGTTTATCCCATTCGCGACTTAAGTTTAGTCAGCGCAGGCCTCCAGTGAGAAAACCTGAAAATGGAATAACCGTAAATAAAATAATTAAATAAAGTAATTTTATTTTTCAAATGCTTATAAAGATTAAAAATATGATACCACTGCTGAGCTCATAAGGGTATTCTTTCCTTAGGCAGATGCAAACATTGGCTGGCACGGGTTAACTATGGAAGTTAGTTATTGGTTGTAAATAAAAAAATTAAGTTAAAATTATGTTATTGTTAAAATCCATAAATTCTAAATGGTAACTCGGATTGAGAATATGAGAGTACCGTTGAGTTTAATGGGACTTGTTTTCCTTAAGCAGAGCCTAAACTCGACCGGCGTAGGTCGAGGGTGACTCTTAATATTTTTTGGAACTTTTTTTAGGTATGTTTTGTAAATGCACGGGCGACATTCCCTATATTTTGACTCATTTCTCAGATCAAAGATCCGAGAGCACCATTGAATCCATAGTGCTGACATTCACTTAGGGGAGGCTTCACTTATAAATCAGTTTGTTGGGAGAATAAGTTAGTTTTTGGACCTTTTTAAAGAATAATAAAATAACAATTTTATTGTTATTTTATCTTTCTTTTCTCTAATGGATGAGCGGCATTGGTGGGACCAATGACACATCAAGTCATTAAATGGATTGACTCCCATTTATTCTTATAAGTTCACCATTGTAATTTGGAAAGTTTTTTAATTAAATGAACCCCATTAATTTCATGTTTGTTACTCACCCTTCCCCTCTCATATTTATATAGAGATTGGGGTAAAGTATTGGCACAACTTCACTAAGCGACAAAGCTCTAGAAAAGTACCACGATGCCAACCACTTGGAGGATGGGATCAGTTCCAGCGAGCAGTGAAGAATGCCACCGAATCACAAACCAACAAAAACGATGAAGAAGTTCCATTGATCATTTCCAAAAAACGTCTCTTCCAGGTAGGGGGTTTATTTTGAAGTTTTATTTGATAAATTTAATCCTCTCTCTCTTGCTTTCACCTTAACACGGAGGGTGCAGGCCAAAAAAACAAGGCCGAAACCCTTTATTAATTCATTCATAAAGTGAACTCCGGGGAAGAATTTCCAACTTGATGGTAATGTGAGATAGCGGGTCACACTATTATGGTGGCAGTGCAAGAGATCTATAGACGCAGACCACACCAAGAATGGACACTGGACCAAATCTGGTGACCTGCAGATGAAATTGTCGTTACGCCATGTTGGCGGTGATCGGCGGTGGCAGGAGGAGACCCAAGGAAAATGGCCATCATCAATGGGAGGTGGAGTGCAATAGTGCACCGTGGTGGCCAAGGGTAGCCCGCCCGAGCCAGCCGCACGGGACAAGGGCGACTCCCATTGGAACCGCCGATAGAAGTGGCCATGACAGGAGGGGGCGGCATGGCCCGCGCCACACCATGTTGGCAACACCCTGTTGGCCAAATGATCGACCAGTAATTACGAAGGGGTAGTGCCCTACCGGTAGGCGAATGACCCCACAATCGTGGGGCCAGTGGGATGCAACGGTCTGCCTTCAGGTGGACCAAGCCAGTGCGAGTCGGGTTGGGCCAGACTCGCGGCCTGACGGGCGAGCGTGGGTTGGTTGAGCCCTACCCTACTGCACGGGCAACCGCGGCCCAGGCCATCGAACGGAACCGGGCCGACCCCGAAGTGTCGGACCCATTGAGTCGGGCCAGACCTTAGTGGGGTCAGCTGGACATCAGGACCCATTGCGTTGGGCCAGTCTGACAAAGTCGGACCGGTCCCCGACCCAACCGGTCCTCGAATAAAGAAACACCTGTAACTGACAAACTAGGTTTCTGATCAACATGTCATCAGTGGTGTTGGGAACCCTTTGGGAAAGCATTCCCTTTGGCATATTCTAGTGGGCCTGACCGAGCCGTGCTGAACCGAGGTGTGAACACCCTCATTTGAACAGAAAGGGATGTAACTAATAGATCGTGAATCTGATTGGCACGTTGTCTATGGCATAAGGACCCTTGTGACAAGGATGTCCTTTTGAGATACTCTATGTGAGTTTTTTCAGAGCTTGAAGTGAAACCTAGGTTGGATCATACATGAATCCAACTGGAAAGTTTTTACAAAAGTGTCCATATCTTACAGATCAGGCGTCTGGTCGATGCATCATCTGTCACATTGGGACTCCTAAGACGGGGTGTTCCCTTTGATATGATTTTTTTGGGACTTCGTACCTATTGAAATACAACTGATGGCTTGAGGATCAGTTCTCCCAGAATCAAGCATGTTGAGAGGGAATCCAGTGGCTGGCAGTGAGGCGGACGTTGGAGACTGATCAGATCATTTGTGGGTCAGCACTCAGTGATCCTGTATGGGTCAACACATACTAATCCTATGTGTGTCAGATCATGTGTGGGTCATTGTAGGGGTTAGTACCTATCGACTTAGGGCAGGTCGGATCATCTGTGGGTCATTACAGGGGTTAGTACCTTTCGATCCTATGTGGGTTACGCTCTGTATGGTCAGCAACAGTGCCTCTTGAAAGAATAATATGATCTAGCTTCGTGACTAATCATGTGTACTTATATACTTCACCTAAACCTGTTTTGAGCTATTTCTATTTCGTTGTGCTTCAGGATTGAAATCATGATTTTTGGATTTCATTGTGGAATTATGTGAGACCTTCGATGGTCTTGGGGTCCCTACTAAGAATTATTATACTCACCCCTACACGGGCTTCGCCTGCACCATGTTGTGTCTTTTGCAGACGATGAGCTGTTGGGCTAAGGTTAAGGGAGCTAGGACTAGGTGGTATGCGGAGGAGACGGGCTGATGTGGAGTGATGTGGAGATGATCTATACCTAACCTTTAGGTATGATCATCGGTGGATGATCCAAGAGTTGTTTTCTCTTTTCAGTTGTACTTGTACTTTTCAGTTGGGATTTTATTCCAACCCCTTTACTTTCAGTATAGTTTTTACTACAGCTATTTATTTCATAGTTTCTTCTTGTTGTCTTATTGGATTGTGTGTTTGTGTAGGTTTAAAAGAAATATCTTCCCATTAAAGGGGTATGCCTTTTCGGTGCTAGTCGACAACCCCTGGCCTATGGAAGGAGGGCTTGGGATAGTTAGTGCATGGGTCTTGGGGGACGGGTCGTGACAAAGTGTTATCAGTGGACTATATTCTATTGAAGAACTAGGACTCTTATGTTTTAAATGGATAAATATTTTTAAGTGTTTTGAGTGTGGTTTTCCATTTGGGGAGTCCATTATTGGTGCGGCGGGCAATGTATCCATACACCAAGACCCTGAATTCTGATTTCTGACATGGTGCACAAAAACACTGATTGTGTGTGTTTTGGAAATATTTTTCCTTTGTTTCTTTGGATTCATCTCACCGAGTATAACTTAATGAACATGGCACAGCTGTTTCTTGTTTGGGTGTCGCCGCATTGTTATCCAACTGGAATTCTCAATAGAGTACATGATGACGGCCCACCAAGCGACAAGGCTCTGGTGCGGGGCCCTCTTATTGTGTTGGCACCTTCAGGTGGTGTAAAAGTAGCACCACCACCCATTGGGTAGCAGTTACCAATATTTTCTACAAGTGTACCGTGCACGCCAACTAAGTGTGTTTCACGAGTTCTAGCGGCAGAGGCCTCTGAGGTTTCGAGGGGAGGTAGATTCCCATGCATCTGAGGACTGGCTGGAGGCTATGGCTAGAGTTTTACACATAGTTGGGACACCAATAGATCTGATGGTGATCCTAGATGCTAGTTTTTTTAGTGTGTGACCATGAGGATGGTCCTCATGGTGATGAGGCTTTAGTACTTGGACTGTTGCCTGAGATGGTAACATCGGGTAGTGTGCCAGCTATAACACTATCTTTTGGTCATCAGTTACAACTGGAGGTACCAGTAGAGATCAAATATAGGCTTAGTGCCTTACACGTGTTTCAACATTAGACAACCCTCAGGATCTGAGGTTAGCCCGACTCATAGGCGGCTAAGCACTAGCTTGAGGAGGTGGACAAGTTTCCATCTAGCCTGGGCACTATTCGATCAGATGGCGGTCCGGGTATAGATCCTTCTACATGGCTCAGCAGGATGATGATAGTGTTTAGATTACCCTGATCATGTGAAGAGATGAATTTTCTGTAGACAAGCTTTATAACCTTCCTCGGAGAAGGGGGTATCCTTCCATAAAAAGCTAAAGGGTGAGTGTTCCCTAGATCTTCTACATCTTCGATAGGATGAAATGTCGGTAGCTGAGGATTCAACGAGGCATACCGACCATCCTATGTACTCAATGAATACTGTATGGTCAGTTCTTTAGGGCTCAAACCTTTGATTGAGGGGTTTTTAGGGATATCAAAGCTTGCACTATTCCTCTATGCATTCCTACTTATGTTAGGGTGATAGAGAGAACCTTTGTGGTTGAATGTTCTTTGGTTGAGTGGATACATCCAATGAATGTGAGCTATAGGAATGAACAAAATTGATGCCAGTCTCAAGGACTTGAGTGTGTAAAATGTTTCGGGAAGAGGAAGTGATAGGTATAAATGAATCTGCAGGGCAACAGATGTGGAATTCGAGTTAGGAGAGAAGCATGAGGTTGTATACATTTCAACATGTTACAACCACCTCCCCAATATGGTCCCCACCAGGATCAGGGAGCTGGAGGAAAAGGGAATGGAGTAGCTGCATGCAGTCAAGGAGTGTAACCCACGGGCTCCAGGAATGATTTGAGGTATGGTCTCTGTCTAATACTAGCTATTGAATTACCAATCATTCCATCCAGCCACGAATCTTGTTCAAGACTTAGAGTTTCTAGTTAAACCGATGACTTGACCCTTACGTATAGAGACACCTTTGGGAGTAGACTCAATAATCACACTTATTCAAATGGTGTGATATGATTCTTGAGGTGATAGTTATGGTTGGAACCCCATGGTTGAAGGGTCAAGGTCTTACGATGTTAGATGGTGGATAGACTGGACATCCACATTTCATACTCAGATTGACTATTTTAGGAAAAAAGGATGAAGTATATCTACAGCGTTGGAATGGGGTCTTCCTTAGTCAGCAAAAAAGGAAACTCAGGAAGCACATGGTAAATTCTTACATAGGAGGGTTCAACCGATCACTCTTGATTCATCCATCCTTACCCTCATGGAAGCAGGAGTTTCGAGTATTCAGTTCCCAACAATAGTGGAAGAGTGTGGTGAAACCTTTTCAAAAGATGTTTGCATCATTACATCTACGAAGGGAGAGAGACTTCTACTTTGGCTGGGTACTACCAGAGATTTTTACCTGACTTCTCCAGGGTAGCCTCACCCTTATTAGTTTTGACGAAGAAATGGGAACCTTTCCTGCGGATGGAGAAGTGTCAGCAGATCTTTTAAGAGCTCAGATATAGATTGACGAGTGCCCCCATATTGAGGCTACCAGGAAAGGGTGTTGGGTATGTAGTCTACTAAGATGCATCAGGGACCATACTAGGTTGTTTCCTAATACAGGAGTGGGCAGTGATCACCTATGGCTCATGGTAGTTGAGACAACACAAGCAGAACTATGCTACCCATGACTTGAAGTTAGCTGCAGTGGTCTTTGCACTGAAGATGTAGTGGCACTACTTGATGGGTGAACAGTTTACTGTTTACTCTGATCACAAGAGACTCAGGTATATCTTATCACAAAATGACCTGAACCTAAGATAGTGACGATGAATATAGTTCTTCCAGGTCTATGACTTTGAGAAAGTCTATACTCCTAGCAAGGGGAACGTGATAGTAGATGCACTTAGCTGGAGGTCTGGTCTACCTCTATTGAGTGAGGTGTCTTAGTATCTAGTCGTGCTGTTGATATCCTTCATAGTATAAAACAACAATAATAATAAATGGGGTCTTCCAGAGTCAATAATAAAAAGACAGTAGAAAAATAATAATAAAACATCCATATCAATAAATAGGCGGAAGCTGAATCATAAATAGGTACCAAGAAATATGATGATGATAATTTCATGTATCTATACAAAAAATGGGTGCACACAATAGGGGAACATACATATACCACATTATGATAAAAATTACAAAAGTACCAAAATATTCTTCTTCTAGCATCACAGGCATAGGCTTAGTCCTCTACTCTCTTACTTCATTCTATTATTGGAAATCCAGCATTAGAAGCTAGTTTCCTCCCCATATCTATTCATGTAGTCATGAAGTATGATGGGGTACCAAAGGCAGCCCAATTATGGATTAATATATACTCATAAATTTACTACAAATGGTGCATAGAACAATCCATTATGGTCATAAAAATGTGCAACGTGTATATACACAATAAAGTTAAAGCTATAAATAAATGAAATTTGTTTGTACAAGTTCCTCATAGATTTATAAATGACACTACCTACTTCATCCTAATCTGAATATATTTGAACCAGGTTTAATGTGTATATATGTATGTGATTTGGGTTTAATGATAATAATTCATCAGAAAACAGGTATCAAAATATGGACTGAACCCAATCTTGTGATTTGGCATGGATGACAAAAACATGGTTAACAAATTTTCATTCTGTGTATTTAAAATAATATTCATTATTGGAAATTAATCATAGTCACCCTAAAACCATCCAATGTGATCCAAAATGGAATTACAAGTAACTCTTCAGGGGAAATTTAAATACCTAATACCATAAGATTCCTTCCAGGGTGATCCATGAATAGAATCCCAATTATCACTCTCATCATGATGTGAAAAAAAAACCTATGATCCCATACCTAGTATCTCAGAGAGGAGATTGAGTATCACTCAAGGACTTTAATAACCATCTATCCACTGAGCCCATACAATGTCTCTCCCCTAGGAAACTAGTATTTCTCATATAGAGGTACAAAAAACACTGGGTGAGATGGTCAAAGGAATTCCAAGTATCTCTCCCAGTCTATTTACAATTCATTTTCAAATTATAATTATAAATCATGATGATCCTATCTAAGGAAACCTCAATTCAAGAACATTGTATTTCCCTTAGCATAAAAGAAGGTATGGTTTAGCAATAAATATATCACACCATTCATAAAATAATTATAATCAGGCTACTTTATTTGATTTGACAATGAATTTAACTAAATTATTCAATATATGAAATAAATCATAGGGGATTAACACTTGGTCAATCATTTATCACTTCCATTTCATTTATTATATGGAAAAAACACCTCAAAGGAGGTTCAAAAATTTAAAAAAATGGGTCATATGGGGATTTAAGGAAATGGTACACCAATAGTATGTCTCAAGTCATGTAGATCAACAAATGGTGTTGATTATATATTATCTATGACAAAATTGAGTTTAGGAATAATGTTTAATTTAATTTAATATTTTTTGTGGAGGTAACACAAGAGAGTTTCAGCACATGGAATAATGAAACATGATATAATTTCATTGAGACTTAGTGAAAATATATATACCACTTACCTTAGTCTCGTAGAACTCTCTACATCAAGTGCCAGCCCTTGATTCAAGCTAGGACGGGAGAAATCAGAAGAGTGGAGCAATGCCAAGAAAATATGGAATATAATATCTACCCAAAATATCATAAGATATGTGAAGATAAACTATGATAGGAGTTAATTGGATTAGATATCCTACCTTTGAGGATTTAACTCACCTTATTGTGATCCGATCAGAGTCTAGATGGAAGAGAAATCAATTATCCCTTCATAGTCTTGGGTGACCTCTCATGGAAGAGATAAATAATGCACATCTATTGGAGGAGAAGGAAAATAATGGAGAGTTAAAATTATTTCAGGGGAAAATTGTTTTTCCCCTTAAAAAAGGGGTCTCATGGTTTGGTTGCATTTTTGGCCAAACCATTCATCAACCATGTAGCTAACTGTGTGAAAGAACCCCTCTGATGTGGGATAAGCACACAATTTTTCTAAAAATGTATAATACATTCAAAATTACTCCATTAAAAAGTATGAAACATTTTCAGGGGAATTTGGCCCAGCTCAAATGGTTAGAGAAAACCACGTATCCTCTTACTGTGCACTGATTTCCCCACATATATTAGTCGCATGGTTATCACTAACTATGTTCTGACCATGTGAATTAGTTTTCCTCTCCAATTTTTGAGAGTTCTGGGCTCCAAACAAGCCCTGGACATTCTTGAGTCCCTATTTAGGCAATAGGGAACCCTCACTAGGATGAAAAATAATAAATTTAAATTTAAATAAATGATGTGTACCTTTACGAAAATACAATCATTATAACCTGCACTCCATTAAGAAACTCATCCATAAGTTGTCATGTTAAGGGTAATAAGGGATAATCTACGAAAATATACACCTACTGAGAATGTATGTCAGCCTCCAACTCACAAGACTCATCCTATACTCAGTTGTGCTTCCATAGCACCTGTAATAAAGGAAATGAACTTCCTCAGAGTGTCTTCACACTCCGATCCACAATGCACATTGGGTTCTCTATAGAGGGAACATACAATTATAACTCAACCTCATCTGGTTGGAAAACATGTGATGGTTTTGGATAATACCTATAAAGATTATACGTATGAAAAATGAAATGCATAGACTAGTATCCCCATGTATGTTCTATACAGTAATCCACTGGTATGATTTCCTCCAAAACATCAAAGGGTCCAACAAATAGAGGTGAAAGCTTACACTACCCCTGAATCGATTGATTCCAATATTGTGAAAAACATGCAAGAAAACATGATCCCCAACCACTAAATCTAGAGGTCATCGATGTATATTATCATAAGACTACTACCCGGACTGATCTGTTAACATGAACTTCCTGATTAACTAGACTTTCTTAGAAGTATTCTAAATAGGACATGGCCCAAAAAAGGATACCCCCTTCCTCTATCCTATATAAAGGTGAATAATATTAACTACCATATAAGGACTCATAAGGACACATATTGATGGTATCTTGAAATCTATTATTATAAGAAAATTGAACTATGGGTATGTGTTTCTATGAAGAACCCTTAAATTCTAGAAAATATGCACGAATCATTTCCTCCAACACCTGAATCATGTATTCTATATGTTTTTCAATTTGAGGGTGATATGCCAATATCAAAATCACAAGTATACCCATGTCATTATGGAAGCCCAACTATAAACAAGAAGTAAAGAGAAAATCCCTATCAAATATGATAGGTCATGTAGCTCTATTAAGTTATAAGACCTCCCTAACATGTGGCCTCCCTATATTCTCTACCAAGATGGTGTCATGAATAGTTAAGAAGTGGGAAAAATTCATTAAATAGTCATCAACTACCCAAACTATATCATTTACTTGAGGTGATCTAAGAAAAACTATCATGATTTCATTGAAGACATCATCCGTTTTTCCACTGAGTAATGTATATCATCTATAAAATCTATGTCATTCATTGATGTTCTACTTTCATCTCCTAAAAGGTAGAACCCTGAGTAATAAATTCATCTATATCCCATTTCAAACAAGGCCACCAATACTAAAAATATAATTCTAGATACATCTTGGTGACCCCATGATGTAGTTCCCAAATTAAGCCCTGATATTCCCGCATTTTCTCCTCTTAAATTTTTATTGGAACCCATAAATTACCATGTATATGTAAGATCTTATCCTCATCCATGGTTCAGCAATAATATGAATCATATTCTGAAGCACTTCCCCTTGGGAATAATTCCTTGGGATCAGAAAGATACATCATGCTTACCCATTATAGAGAGGTAGAGATCACTATTAAAGATGAGTGGACTATCATACCATGATTCTTCTAAACATCAACATGAATATCTGAGAACAAGGCCATAAACCGCCACTCATCACTAGCTTCCTGAACCACCTATGTCTGATTCTTCCATCTCAGAGCACAAACTATAAAATTTCCCTTTTCATGCATATAGGAAAGCTCAAAATTGAAGGATTGCAGGTATTCAACCCATCTATGCTGCCTAATATTCAGATCACATTGTGTGAAGTTTTACTTGAGGCTTTTGTGATCAGTAAATACCAGAAAATGATCCCCAAGTAAAAAAAATCCTTTAATAGCATAAATCATGATTTATATTTTCTATCTCGAGGTCATTCATCAAGTAATTCCACTCGTGAGGCTGAAATTGAAGAGACCCATATGCTATGACTAAATTTTTCTATATGAAATTTTATCCCATCTCGATGCTTGATGCATCACAATAAAATGTATAACTCATGCCTAGGTCTGGTAGAATTAGTATATGTGCTAATGTCAACCAACCTTTAAACTCCTTAAATTATGTCTCATAATCTTATAACCATTATAATTCCCACCATTCTTATTCAATACCATAAGAGGAAATTCTTGGTGTGAGAACCCTTGTATGAAGTGTCTGTAATACTAAGATAGCCCCAAGAAAATATGTATATCAAATACGATCTTGAGTTTCTCCTAGGATACTATTAATATCACTTTCTCTCTAACTACTAATACTCATATCTCTAAGATGATGTGACCAAGGAAGTGTAATTGTCGAATCCATGAGTGGAATTTAGTAATATTTTTGTAAAGTAGTTGATATCTTAGTTTATTCAATATGATATAATGATATTGGGAATGGTCATGTAGAGTGAGATAATACACTAATATTTCATCCATAGAGACTATCATGAATGAATCTAGATATGCATGGAAACCCCAATTCACTAGATCCATGAAAATATCTAGCACATTCATGAGACCGAAAGACATTAAAAGCTACTCATAATAAACATACCTTTTCTAGAAAGATGTATATGGTATTTGTGAAGGCTTTATATGAACCTGATGTTATCCCGACCTCACATTGATCTTTGAAAACACCCTCACTCCTCGGAGCTGATGAAATAGGCCATCTGTTCATGGAATTGGATACATATTCTTTACCATGAGATGGTTCAACCATCATTAATCCACCCAAATACTGAGGGTACTATCCACCTTCTTGGAAAAGAGGATAGGTGGACACCATGGAGAGGTGATGGGCATAGAAGACCATTAGCTTCCAACTCTTACAACTACTTCCTGAGCTACATAGGAATTGTTAGTTCTATCCTATACGGGGTAATGGACACCGGTGCCACTCCCAGTAGTATCTCACAAGGGAATTATAAAAAAAATCAGTCCGGGAAGACTTCCCTAAAATGATCTTCTATATGAGGGAGATTAATAGGTCACATTCCCTCACATCTAAGAAAAGACTAGAAATATGAGTTGTGAATCTGACCAACCCCTAATGCACAAGTCCAGCTCGACATGCATGTAAATACCATTCTTCTTTTTTAATATAATCACTACCCTCTATTGATGTAAAAGATACCCTCCATCAATATAAATCAACATGGGAATGATAAGGCACTAGCTGGTCCTTACCGAGAATAATTTCAGAGCCATTCATCTTAAGGATAAATAAATTCCCTATGAAAATGTACCCAAATATCTCAAGGTGTCCTCATTAAACTGGAGTATACTCTTGGATCAGATCCCTAGAAATGTGTCAAGAGTCATCACACCATATAAGTACATCATCTCAAGGACTGGACTCTCCAGGGTTTTCATGGATATAAAATATTTTGATACACTTGTGTAAAATAAAGTAGACACAATAGTAGATACTACTAGAACAATTCCATGAATAGTAGAAGGTTAGATATTTATTGTCCTCTGCTATAGGTTTCACTACAAGTAATTGTCTCATGTTGGGACCCAGAGTTACAACCTGACTTCTTTAAGTAGGCCAACTCGGTTGGCACAATAAGTCATGAGACTGATTACCACTACCTCAGCAACCACCTCGGCCTGAGGAGCCATTAGTATTCCATCTTCCTACCTTGAGAGATACTATCAGTCCCACTATAAAGGTTGGAGTTATTTTAGACCCTCTCATGCTAGTTATTGGTAGAAAATACTCACATAAGCACTAGATATGCCACATCCTATCACAACCTCTACACTCCACTGCATATCACATACATTGTGGTTTCTTATGTCCCAACTTCATACACTAGTGAAATATAAGGAAGATTTAAGAATATTTTTCATGACTACTAATACCCCATTGATAAACATCAAAATGACACTTCCTTATGTTAGAATAACCACTTTTGGGTATGGGTGCTGAAAAACCCTGGGTCACACCATCAACTTCCCTCAATTTCTACTCTCTAATGAGGTCCTGGTCGACTATCTCAGAAATAATGGTCAACTAGGAAATAATGACTCGCAATCAAATTATTTATACCATTCAATTCTCAAATCACCTCGTAGTCATGAACTCTTCACCCACTAGAGTAGGTTTGAATCACTTCTTCTCAATAAAATGGGATAAATAATCCATGAAAAATATGGCTTCATACTGCATTTTTATGAAAGTTATAGCCCAATTATACCTCAATGTATATGGAAAGAAGTAATCATATAAGGTCATATGGAAATAACTCCAGATTATATCTTAATGTTGGACTTATTGGGTAATTACATCTCACCATTTCTTGGTAGAATCGTGTAACATATAGGTAGAAATCTTGATAGTGCTCTCCAGAGGAATCTATCAAACCTAAAATATAGAAATCATGGATTCTATCCACGACTTAGTATCCTAGTGTCCTATATCCCTAAAGGTGGGAGAATTCTTCTTCTGAAAATTCCATGTCTACTCTTCCTTGTTCGGGGCTGGTCAATTAACATCTTTCCATTTTTGGTGTCGATCATACAAAATAAACCATCTCCAAACTCAGAATTTGTTCCCATATCAAGTATAGAAGGTGGTTCCTTTAGTGTACCTTCAAGAGGTAATAATGGTGGATCTGAACTAATCACCTATAGGGTATGGTTGTCACTGCCCTCTTTGAAAATGATTCGAGGTTATCATGGATTCATGATTATAAAATTCCAAACACATACCTCAAAAAACGACATAACATTTGAAAATAATATAGTTGAACAATTAAGAAAGGTATATAGCCTTCCAATGGAAAAGGATACACCTCTCTGACTACTCCAAAAGCTATCTATTTGTGGTAAGGGAGACCACAACAAGCCATAATGAAAGTAAGATACACTCCCTACTACCAAATACAAAGGAAATGTTTGGTTTTAGGTCTCATATCAGATGAATGAGGTTCTTGTATATGGTGTGTAAATTGAAAGGTATAGAGGAAAACACCCTTTTATATTAAATTTAGACCCCATTTACTAATAACCATATAATTTAGAAGTTTAATTTCAGTAAATTTCAAACTATTATATATATATATATAAAGCATGGTCTAGTTAAAGTCACCCCCATTCCCAATTTATAAAAGTCATATTACTGATAAATTTCAATTGTGAAGTCATTTAAATGTAATATGGAATTTATATCCAGTATCAAGATATAATAGGTCATAAGAAATTATTTTATTACATAAATCACCATTCCAGATTTATATGAGTACTTGCTTCACAAATCACCATTATAATTCATGTAATCCAATCAATTAGCATTGTTTCATAAAATATAACCAGTATGTCCAAAACTCACAACATGGAATATTTGGAAAAATAAGGTTTCATCATCAATTCAAGTGAGAAAACACCATTTGGTTTGATGTTGGGACTTTAATTGGTCAGATTATGTTATCCCTTCAAGAAGAATTAACACATTTCTCATATATAATAATCTAGGATCTAACTATAAGTAGTTGCAATTTCACCTTAAAAGTGTACGTGTTATGTTAAATTCATGGAATATAAGTCCTAAGGTGCATGTGATGATTCATGATAAACTACCCCCTCACAACACCGAGCAAGGGTTAATGATTTCTATATCTATAACATCAACAATATTCATATCAAAATGCATGTGCATCACCCAATGGTGAAATTGTATCAACTATAACAAGCATAATTCAATAATAGAAACATCTATACCTGGTAATCTCGGTTTCCCCTATACGTGGTTTACCTACCCCTAGGAAAAATCTCATTACCAAATTCTATTACCTTTATAGAATCTTAGTTAATACACTAAATATAATACAAAAGTTAAAACATCCCTCTAATACCACATTATAACATCCCAACTTGGGAGACACTAAAAATGGGGCCCCGAACTGGTGGGTCACATGGACTTAAGCACGTCTCCAGATACACCAGAGGCTTCCAAATAGAAATGAGAATCTAAATTTGTACATTAGGGATACTATACCCTCATAACATAGTGTATCATAGCATTAATAATAAATGGGAACCAATAGAAACATTAATAAATATAAATCAATGTAATATTAATAAAACATACAGATCAATAAACAAGTTGAAGGTTAATCATAAATATATAGAAAAATGATAAAGATGATCATGTCATGTAGCATAAAAAATGTGCACATGTGGTATAGGGGAAATAATAATATAACACATGATAAAAAAATAAAAAATAACCAAAATATTCCCCTATTATCATCATGAGAATAGGATTGACCCTCTTTTCTCATACACCATCCCAGTATTAGAAATAAAGCATCGAAATCTGGTCACATCCCCTTATTTATACCTGAATTCCTTAAACCTTCATGGGTTCTAAAGGATGCTTGATCAAGGTGTGATATATAGTCAATATTCCACTACAAAAAGTGCCTAGAAAAATCAAGTATATTCATATAAATTTAGTAGTATGCTGATACATAATATATTTAAAGAATTAAATAAAAGAAACATGTTAGTTCAAGTTCCTCATGGATATTTGACTGACACTACCTACTTCATCCTAAACCAGATACATCTGAATCAGGGTCAACATATATATATATATATAGGATATGGTTTTAAAGATAATATGTCTTCATAAAAAAAGTCTCAAAAGATGGACCAAACCCAAGCATGTGATTTGGCTTGGTGGATGCATCCATAGTTAAAAAAATTCATTATTTGTATTTAATATAAAATCCATTATTGGAATTTAATCATAGGAACCCTCATCCCATCCAAGGTGATATGAAAAGGAATCCCAAGTATCACTATAGGGGTACTATAAATACCAAATATTGGAAAAGTCCATCCAAGGTGATATATAAATGGAATAACAATTATCAATCTCCGCATGGCATGAAAAAAACCATAAAGTCCCATGTATTATATCTCACATAGGGGACCGAATATCAATCATGGCTTGGTATAACCATCTATCCAGAAATCCCATCCAAAGTTTCTCCCTAAGGGAACTGATATCACTCATACAGAGATATGTAAAATTCATGATGAGCCCTTCCATGGAATTCTACGTATCACTCCTTGCATATTTATAATTTATTTACAATTTATAATTATAAAGCACTATGATCCCATCTATGGAATTCTCAATTCAAAACCTTGGTATCTCCCTCATCATAATAAGAATTTATGGCTTAGCTATCATGATCTCATACCATTCATGAAGACATTATAACCAGGATATTTCATTTGAGTTGCCCATCCATTTTACTAAATAATTCAATATTCTGCATAAATCATGGGGTCTTAACACTCACCTGATAAATTCTCAATTCTATTTCATTTATTAAAAGGAATACATACCTCAAAGTTGGTCTAACAATTTAAGGTAAAGGGGTATATATGACTTTAAGGATATTTAACATCCATGGGGTAACTCTTACCAAGGTGATCAACCAGTGGTGTTGATTCATCATTATATAGAACCATATTTATTTTATGAATAACATTAAATTTAATTTAGGATTTATTATAAAGGTAATTCTAGTGGATCCATCATTCAACACAATAATTCATGATATAATTGCAACAATTCTTAGGGAAAATGTCTTAAACACCTACCTTAGTACCATGGAACTGTCTTCATCTAGTGTAGGCCCTTGATTTGAGATTTAATTGAATAACTCATAATAATGGGCCAATTCAATGAAAATTGGCAATAAGATCTCACACTAAAATAGTGAAGGATATGAGAAGATAAACTATTATAGGATGAAAAGGGATTAAAGGGCTTAATATTGCGGATTTAGCATACCCTTTGATGATTCGATCAGAGTCTAGATGGAGGATAAATCATAAATCATATCTTAGGTTTGGTTGATATCTGATGGGAGAGATAAAGGCTTCACGTCCACTTTAGTAGAATAAAACGTGATGAGATTTAAAAAAATATGGGGAAAAATGGTCATATCCCCTTTAAGTAAGGGGCCACACATTTTTTCTACATAGTTGTCCAAACTGTACACCAACCATACACACAACACTATCTAGGAACCCCTCTCACACAGGCTAGGTGCTTGATTTTTCAAACCCTGAGAAAGCCATGCAAAAAAAATTTGTTAAAAAGTCTGAAGCATTTCACGGGTGTGCAGACCAACTCACATGGATAGGGAAAATCATGTGACCTCATTGTATTTACTAAGTTCCCCTACACAGTTGAGTCACACGGTTAGCACTAACTATGAACTAACCAAGCTGGTTGGTCTCTCAATTTAGTTTTATTAACTTCTAGGCTCTAAATAATCCCAAGATGCTCCTAATACCTACTTGAGTCTATAAGGAACCCTCACTTGGATGAAACAAATAATTTAATTCAAAAAAATTATCTATACCTTTTCAAAAATTTGATTCATTACAATGTACTAGAGAACATAAATACTAGAAGGTTTTATCTTAAATCGGTTTACATAATTGTGGGATATACATGAGGATTGGTTAAATACATTTCAGTTATAGTGGGTAAGTTTTATTTTCTAGTGAACTTTTTTAAACTCAACATGGATGAATATATTGAAATTATTATTCTTGAGAGGGTATTTTTATCAATGAAGAGGGACATTATTGATGTTGAAATTACAGATTTGTCTTTAATGGTTGGTGATGATTATGTTAAATTAAACATCCATAAAGAAATGAATAATTCTGATTAGGAGGATAAATATTTAAGGGAAGGAAGAAATATGGAATTAGAAGATGTTTCTACCATTGAAAAAATGGAAGAAGTTGTTGTTGTAATGAATAAAGGGAAAGTTAAAATTAAATAGAAAACACGGATTCTTGAGTGATAGCATCACAAGGTTAAATACCATGAGGGGTGGGTGAATCATTTTTTTATTAATTAAAACAATTCTAATTTTGATCATTTTTAATTTTTAAACAAAGCTATTTTCCCTCGCTTCCTATCAAAGAAAAATATAAATATAAAGTAATTTAACGATAAGGAATGACAATTTTTCGTGATTCTCCCTAACCAAGATGATCCAAGGAGCATACAAATGCAATGTGTTCGTGTAAAAAAATTAATATAGTTCACTTCTTTTATAATGTTTGGAGTAGACTAAATCTCCCTTCTAGTTTACAACCAATCACAATATGAGAACACACCATCCTCTCAAATGAAGTGAATGCATTTCCCATCCAAAATATTAATAAGATAATTTTTGTCATCTGTAAATGGGTTCTCAATAAAATTTTTGTGACATGAATATTCGCTTTAATACGATTGATGAAAATTACTTTAAAAATTACCATATTAATTACCAAAAATATCTTCATGAATTGTTCCTTGTGCTTTATAGCATACTCCCCTTATTAAATTGTCTGTGATATATAGACAGCAAGTGATTATTGAAAAAAAAACACTTTAGGGAATATTATTCCATGGAAGGACTCTATATTACATGATAAAGTACTCCATTAAATACTTCGCCATCACAAAATTAGCTTGCTTTGAGAAACCCTCCTTTAAAAACTCATTTGAACTTCATGGTCGATTTTCATACTTATCCAAACTCCTCTAGTGATAATTTTATCTAAGGAAATATACTCTACCTAAAGAATTGATTATAAGAACATATATAGGCAAATAAATCAATAAAAATCATAAATCTGAAAATTACTATTATTTCCTTTAATTAATCTCATTATTTTCGCTAGGTACTAATCATGCTAATTGGTCTACATACTGATCCTCATTAGTTATCTACATACTAAATTTTTTTGTTTAAAAATCTTTATAAAATATAATTCATACTATTTAGTCTTTATAGTGAAAAAATAATTTATATTGGCCTCTAGAACACAATATTTTTCCTAAAAATAACAATAATAATTTGTGAACTTCCCCTTATGGTCACTTAGAAAACACTACCTTTCAATCAAAATGAAATCACTTTCTTCATGAACATGATTTTCAATCTCTCATATTTTCAATAAAAACTAATTTCCATGGCTTAATTTTCTCCACTATAAACTCTCAATGAAATTCATGAACCTCTTTCATAGTCTCCATGTACTTTTTCTATGGTATGAAAGCAACTGCAAACCTCCTTCACAAATTCACATACATTCTACATGAGAATCAATACTTTACCAAATTTTCTTCTATGTGAACATTTAGAATAACTATGATTCCTTTCATATTTCACACCCAAAAAATTATTAAATACAAGAAAAATGTGACACCTTCCAAACCATTACATTGGAAACAAACCAACTAGAACTTTGTTAACCTTCATTTAAAAAAAATCAACCCAACAATCTCAAACCATGAAATTATATTGAAAGCTATATTTTCCCAAAAATATCCTCTTTGGGTTTGTGTACAACACTTCAAAACTACTTAGAATATTTTCTCATAAAAAACATTCACACTTACTTCTTCATACAACACATGACTTTCTGTAATTCTGTATAGTTATCAATATATTACTCAATGCATACTCTAATCGAACATGTTTTAAATTCTACATGATAAAAAAAGAAGAAAATTTCATAAACGAATCACTCTATTCTTGACACCTATTGATGAATCTTTCTCAATACCAATTTTTTTCATATAGTTTAACTATAGATAAGAACACTTTCCCAATCATACTTGGTAAAATGATTTTATCATGAATCCAGTGTCATCTTTTTTTTCATCATTGGGATAATAGCTTCTCTACCATCATAATTCACCAAACTTCATCTATTCCTCCTCTGCCCCTCATTTTTCAAGGAATAGTTCTCATCCTATCAATAAATTTTCCAACATTGTGAACAATACTTCTCACTATTTTTAACCAAACCAAAACATCACTCATTTACAGTCAATTATATAGAAAATAACATTGATTGGTTTTTAGAGAAATCACACCATAACTTAGTGAGTGGGGGTTCCATATCCACACTATTCAAGTGTGGAAAGTCTATTGGACTCCAAGAACCATCCAATTACTTTCAAAAAATTGCTTAGGTAATTCCATTGTCAAAATATCTATAAACTAAAGTTCAATAGGAATATACTCCCACTTCACCAACCCATGGTTGAATTTAAGCTTTATAAGGTGATATTTAATTTCAATTTTCTTTTTCCTTAAGTGATGGACATGATATTTTCTTAGTTTAAGAAAACTTTAATAATCACAATTTATTTTGATTAGAGACTTCACTTAAACTATATTGTCTTCAAGTAATTTCTTCATCCACAATAGTTGCATGCAGTCTTAACTAGCCACAATATATCCATATTTTTTTCTTAGTGAAATGATTTTACATTTCTTTATAATATAAGAAAAGAACAATACACCATGATAGGATACCCTTATTAAAATTTACTTTCTATTATCTGATGATCCAACCCAATCTACTTATTTATATCCTAATAATTCCTATTCAAATGTTTTTTTTATAGAAATCCAAAATATATAATTCATTTGCTACATGATAATATTATTTTTTAATTCATTAATGTGACATTATATGGGATTAATTAGATATTTCTTCACCTAGAATTAGATAAATTCAAATTTTGTTTATTTTACTATTAACTATAATAATCTCCAAATAATCTGGATGTATTATATAAAATTGACCACCTTTCTATCATTATCCCTTGAAAAATTTATTTGGGTGGAAAATGGTGTTTTTATAACCTTGTAATATTTTATTCTAAGCCTTATTAGAACCTATTTAGTGTATTTTTATTATGAAATAAATTTTTTATATGTTCCATATATCACATCAGACTAAGCGAAAATATCAACTCACCAATCATTGACATTTCAAACGCACACTTCAAGAATTATAAAAATTCATTATATTGTGCCTTGTTTTATCCACCAAAATATTTTTTATCCAAATAAAATAGAACCATCATCCCTTGATTACTCTAATTGTTAACATATTGGGTGCAATTAACTATACCCCATTAGAAACTAATCTTCTTAAATTACTGATCAAGTCACAAACACCATGTTATTGGGGCCTGATTTAACTTATTCCATTCTTTATTTATCTAAAAACTATATTCCAATCATTATTATTTATAAATCCATCAGGTTATTTAATATAAATCTCCTCTTAATGAATAACATTAAAAATGATTGATTTCTATAAATTAAGAAAACACTTAATTTCCTTTACACTGATATAGATATGAATAGATGAATTGTTTATCACCACAGCATAGGTTGGAATGTTTCATCTACCTTTATGGAAATAATCTGGGAGTGTCCCTTTTACACTAGTAATTATAATTTTAGAATAACTATGTCATCTTTTTTTATATTATTATAAGATATCCAATTGGTCATAATGAAATTATTTTCTTTAAACTTTGAAACAATCTCCCACATATGAATCATTTCAGTTTTTTCAACATATTCATTCATATCCTCACCAAACTATCATCCCTACCAGCTTATTTAATTTTTTTTGTCTCAAACTATGATAAGAAATGTTTTTTTATATATAATTCCTTCTCTTTATCTCGATTAGTGTTGTTTGATCACGTATAATATTCTTCACATCAATTTTAACTCTCTATTTTGAATTTTTTTCTAATGGAGATATAAATTATTTATACCCATCATTAGTTTCTTTATCACAATTAGTATTTACAACTTTTTCTCTCATTGATTTTCATAAATCCTCATAACTTCCATCAAGAATATGTGAACTATATTATTGAATATTATTCCCATTACCCACCATATTGGTATCATTGCTTTCATAAACATTTCTTATCCACTTATTATGGAATTTATATGCTTTTATTTTGCCCGAGTATCTAAGAAATATCCCTCCATATACACAGAATTCAAAATTCCTATAGTTCTTATTATTGTGAATGAAACTTTTATAAATATTTGAAAGTACATATAAGATGAATTTTTTCTATATCACATATCATATGGAGTGTTTTCTTATCATAGACATAGAAAACTTCTGTTTTTATTAGAGACTGATGTCATAAATTCATCCTTCCAAAATATCCATAATAAGTCTTTATCAATAAGAATTATTCTACCCATATTGTTTAAAAAGTATATTATCCTCTCAATCAAAACATTTTTTGAGTATTAATAACTGTTGAGACTTGGTTCCTTATTTAATTCTTTTTTAGATAATCCTCCAATTGGATGTTATTAAACGTTGTGATATTATCAGTTTGGAATTTCTGAATTTTATGCTGAAGAATCCTTTCAATCTCCCTTTGATAATGAGTAATTCAATAAAACATGAAAAACATGGGAGTGATGTCCATTATCTATTAATTACTAATATAATCATCAATGAATAGAATTTAATATATCATCCTATTAATAAATCGTGGTGAGATAGGTCGGTACACATCAACATGTAACATTTTAAGAACTCTTGTTGGATTTGGGCCTTTTCCCTCATATATTTTTCAAGTAATCATATGTTTTTTATAAGAATTACAGATGTCTTTATGATGGCATGATAGTTTAAGGAGATCTCTATATACATCACTTTATCTCTAGATCTTCCAAGTACGGTTGGATCAAATTTACAAGATATTTATATAAAAACATTTATTCATCGTCCGTCGATATAAAGAAAATATCTCTTTCTCCCGTAACTATGTATATATTCCCCTTCCTATGCTACCCCAGTATGACCACTACACCATATTTTCCCTTGTTGATATATCACTTCTTGTAGAATAGTATGGAATTTAATTAGTGACATAGTTGACTAAGAATTAGAAAATTACATCTAAGACCTTCCATAACCAATACATCCACATGTCTCATATCTTTTCCTCTAAACTTGAATTTTCTTGATATAGTTGTATTTAAGACTTTATTATTTCCAAATATAATAAAATCTTCCTTGTTATAATCAATACATGTTACTAGATCCATATTTCTATTAATAATGGCAGTGAATTCACTATCATGGATCTATACACCAATATGATTTGATGATTTTAGAGAAATATTATTGACAAATACCTTCTCAGATATATTTTATTTTTGTCCATGTATTAAAATTCTCACCTAGTGTTAATTTACATACTTGATCTTATTCAAAGTATAATAGACCAACTTCATCTTATAAGGATGAAAATAAATTTTATGTGTTCAATTCACTTGATAATTTATTATTTTATATGCACACCCACTTTAAGTCTTCATCATCACATTCCTCCACATTTTTTATAATAAATATCTCTCCATATGACTAAATCCTCCACACCTAAGACAATTACCATAATTATAATTCATGGAACTTTGAACCTTGTTTAATAGTATCTTTTTTATTATTCCCTTTGATACCGTTTAGCTATGTAAAAAACATTCTAAGAGGATCCCATATTTCATTAATAATAAAACACAAAATATGAGATATTGTAATGTTTCTTTGTTAGATGACCAGTTGACTATTGGGTTCACTGAGAATCTATATTATATGTTATACCCAAATCAACATTCAACTTTAGAGTGGGTGATTGTGACCTAAAATCAACCATTATAGTTTTCTATTTTCAATCATGACACATATCATCTTTTTAATTTATATGTGTCTCATTATTATTATTATAATCTATTTCATATTTTACATGACCCCTATGATACACTTTCTTTTTCAATATCTTGTTTGATTTTATATTGAGCATTAAGAGTTTATCATAATATTTTATATTTCAAAATAGAAACAACTACTCTTTAACCCCTTCAATTTTTTAACATAATATTTCACTGTGTTAGTTAAACAATTGATAACCCTAGACCATTCTTCATTATTGATCTTGTATACAATGAAATTCTTCAAGTTTTACAATTTTTACCTTTTCGATTACTTTCATCAGCTCAGATTTCTCTTTATCTTGTTACTTCCTATAGATTTTTTCATCATGGACCACTTCATTGGATTTATTCATTTTTCATCTCCAATCATAAATCAATTTAATGTAAGCATCCAATTTTTTCTTATAGATAAAATCAAACATTTTTATCCCCTTATTCACCATCACTTTCTACCTTTTTATAAGAACATCCCACAAAAACTACCATAGCATCTCATCTCTTTTCTTTATAGTCCTAAACTTCTTCTACAATAGTTTCCTTAGAGATTTAATCTTCCTGTAAAATATAGAACTTATATTGAAAGAATTTTTCTTAATTATTCTCCTACATTTAACATTCCCTAAATACTTCTCTATTAGAATAACCTCATTATACTCACCATTTTTCTATTTCTTGGGACATTTTAAACAAGGTACATATCCTTTCCACATTTAAAACATGTAAGAGGAAGTTTCCCTTCAAAATATCTTTTACCCCTTTAGATATTTGAGGAAATAAAAAAATGGCTTCATCCTCTCCATCTTCTTCAGAATCAATCATGATATTAAGCATATTCAAATTCATTAATGGAACTTATTTATATTTACACTTATAAAGAGCTACATTATCACCATTCCACATCTTATATTCAACAAGACTACTATGAACACTATCCAATTTAAGATCATTTGGAAGTTCTTCCTTGAGTTCAAAGAATTTTAGATTAAATAGGGAAATAGTCTCCCCTATATACACTTAATGATCTTCACATTATCTTGGGTTTCTTCTTGACCACAAGTGCCCTCCAAATTATCATTCACCCAATCAAATAATGCATAAAATGACTCATTTGGGTGCATCATACATTTCTCATGCATGTTCCATATAACTTTTAGATTAGATTCTAATACTTTTGAATTACCTTTATAGATATTGATTAGATTTTATAAATTATTATATAAGTATTTACATGAAAACACATTCATGTATATTTTGTTGGATAAGGCCCCCCTAGAGCATTGATTCCTTTATAATCGGTATCCAATTCCATTTATTATACTTATGATAAAAATAAAATATCCTTACTGATTGAAATAACATGTATCGTAGTTGTAAAAAAATATATACCTAAATATCAAAAGAACTATTTCACCAAATTTATCTATAGAATAAAGTTGTTTCTATCAAAGATCAAAATTCATTTGTGATTAGATTTTTTCACTGCTTCCACTGAGATAGAATAACAATAACATGAACTTTTATATATAATAATAGTTTTTACCAACTGGGTTAAATACATTGAGAGGGGGAATTAGGGTATTATGAATTAAAAAAAAATATATTTTTATATTTATTATTCATTAAATAAAAATATTTTCATTATTTTCCTATCACTGAAAAATATAAATTGAAGTAACATTATGCATTTGAAAAATCAATTTTACATGGTTCACCCTAATAAGTATAGTATGAGCAGGGAAATTTAATTTTCTAGTGTATCATAATTTCTATAGTGAACTATTGTTGTGATTTTTATAGCAGACTCACCATCCCGTGTAGTTTACAACCAATAATAATATGAGAACTCACTATCCTCTCAACTACAGGGAATAGAATTGTCCTTTGGATGATTATTCAGATAATTTGTATCAACTTGAAATGGGTTCACACTAAAATGGATATAAAATTAAGATCTTATTTCATCCAAGAGATGAAATATAACTTCCCGCATAGAGTTTTCTGCATGGAAAAACACTTTTTAAACTATTATTTATAGTTTTCAAACCCTTACACTTCATGAACTATTTATACTATGTATAAAAAATGTTCATCACAAAAAATCGACACTTCATCGACAGATTCATATTTGGAACACCACACCTTTATAAGATACAATGCCCTTTGAACCACTTCTCCATTATAATGTAAACCCACTCAAAACTAATGTTTCCTTTAAGGAATCAACCATATTTGTAAACCCCTACACTATGAACTATGTTATACTTTGCAATTGACCTTTCAGACTTAGATTAATTTCTATAAATATTATCTTCTCTATTTAACTTCTCTATGCTTGAGGAAGTGGCACGAGGACCCTATATAGTCAAAATAAACCCAAAAATCCTCATAATTATGAAAATAATATTTAGACATTCACCTAATATCCTTAGTTACAACGTGTACTACTCATGTTTCATTGTATGTATACTAAACCTCCTTCATAGTATGCATATTATCCTTGATAGTCCCTAAAATCTTCACAATGTACTGATCCAACTAAGTTGTTCACATAACAAAAAACTCTTTCCTAGTGGCCACTGAAATGCCACCTCTTTCCCACAAATGATAATTGTACCTGGAAAACCACCCTTAATAGTCCCCTATAAAACACTTCCTATAAAAAAAATGGAATCACTCAATTCATGGAATTTATTTATGGTCTCATATAGTTTCTATGTGAACTCATTTACTTTTCTAAATTTCATCCACTACAAAATCCTTATGTGGTTCATGAATATCCTTCACGGTCGTCATTTATGTACTACATAGTTTGTGAATGACTACAAATCCAGTTCAAAACTTAATAAATGCTATGTAGGAATCCTAATCATGTTTGTTAAATGAACATTTTTTAACTTTCCTGACTAAATTAATCAACAAAAATCCACCTAAAAACATCAACCATCAAAACAAAATTGATATATTTTTTTACTAACATTGAGAATAATGAATATTTTATTGATGTAGTTTTACTAAAGAATTTCAATGAAATATAGTATGTTTGGTTTGTCTATGATCAAACATTTAATTTAAAAATACTAACCAAACACTAGAACATTTTTCTTCTAGAAATGAAAAATTTGTTACATCAAGGATGAGTGTAATTTATTTCAAAGAAAGGAAGAAAATAGATATATATGTTGGAATCCAAATTTTGAACAATCATTGATCTAGTTCAAGTCAATTCTTTCTAATCTTCAATTAAATAATGAAAATAGGTTGTATCAAGATCAAAGACAATAATTAAATCACATTCTAGGAGTAAACTCAAGTTTATTAATGCTTTTTAGAGTATTTAAGAATTGACTTTTTAATAATTTAGAATTTATTTCAGAATCTGTTTTAGGATGTATTTTTAGTTATATTTATAACTTTTTGAGATAAAATGGAAGAAGTTGTGTTCTTTCACTTGGTTGTTTTTTATTTTTCAAGCCCCTGATAAAGATGTAAGCAATAAGAGAAAGTAAAAACAGAAAAGGTAAACTTTTAAAAAAATATAAAAGTATTTATTAGCACTTTTGATATATTTTAATTATCTATATTTTTTCCCACATTATTTTTGAATCTAATACAATTTTTCCACCATAAATAAACTCATTGATATTTATTTTTTATCTAAGAAAAAAATCTCTTAAGAATTATACCATACCATGATTTAGATATAATTTTTAGTAATATTTAATGATTAAAAGGGGGGATGGATGAGTGAATGTAAGGATGTGAGTATTAATTTTATGAGTCATTATTTGTGAAAAATAGATGATTTATGTTGATTAAATTCATCTAATATTTTCTTTTTTTGATTTTTTTGAAAATTAGATTGGATAATGTTTTTATTATAATTCATTCAATGAGTGATTTCCTAATATATTTTGTTTCCTATTATTGAGAAGGTTCTGAAACTTTTTTATATTCTTTATTATACCATAATTGTTTTGATATTCTTGGTTCATGTAGAATACTATATTTTTTTAATTGATACATTGTTAAATATATGAAATAACAAAGTCACATTAAGATGATTGAGGAATTTTTTTTGACCCTTTATTCCCTTGAGGCTGAAATTTTAATTTTATATTACTTTAAATCCTATATAAATTGTGGATGACCTTAAAAGGGATTCCAAATTACAATATTATTTTGTCCTTCCTACCCTACTCATGGTATTTTTAAATGATTTGTAGTAGAAAAAGTATGGGGAAGATACTGTTCATGGTTTGAAGTGTATGTTTTGAATTGAAAAATAGGGGATGTTAGGTATTATCATTGACTATGGGGAAAAGATTTATCAATTTTCTTTCCTTATTATTTATTGGCTTCGGTCTAAAAAATTAAGAAGGATATTATAGGAAATACCAAAATCATTTTTAAAAAAACATGAAAAAGGGATAAATGATTTAAAAAATAATAATTATTGAAAGAGGGTGTATATTTCATTGTACTTATTATCATAGTTTTTGAACCCATTTAATGAGTTGAGGAGTGTTGGTTACCATTATTTTTAGAAGATGATTTTTTATATTTCTGTTATTTATCTGGCATTATACTTTATATGTTAACATTATTTGAGAATTATAACTTCTCACATCAATTACTTACCATCCCTTAACCATATAATAATTTATCCTTATATTTATTTTTTCTTTATTATTGTTAATATTTTTATTTATGAGGTGGATATTCAAAATTCAGTTTGATCTTATAGTTAGGATGTATTTAAATGAGCTAAGAGTATAACTCTAGTAAAAAATTGTACCTTGAATGGTGGGGGGAAATATTGTAGTGAGGTAGATCAAAAAGTGGAATGAATAATAATAATAAGTTGAAAATGTGAATATAAGTTGAGAATATTATTTTCATTCCAAGAGGAATAGTAAAATTCAAGGTTTTTTGGTTTTAATGGAAAATTTAGGATTTAGAGAAATATTTCTTGTGTGATTCTTGAAATTTTTTTATTGATATTTTTTTGGGTTTTTCATAGTGTTTAAAACATGGTAGCATGGTATTTTTTATGGTTATGTGGATATTATATAATTGCGAACAAAAAAGTGTTTATTTGTGGGGTGATTTTATAGTCATATTTCATGTATAATTTTTATTTTTAAATTCAAGGATTTTATTAAGTAATTAATTATTTAAACATTATTTATATAGATTTTGAGTTTTTATTAGTAGAAAATATTTAAATTCAAATGTGGGAGGAAAATAAAAATATGAATTTTTGAATATGAATTTTTTTCCAATTTAATGAAAATATATTTTTACAATTAAAAAATAGGTTAACCAATCAAGCACCATTAGAACAATCAACCATGAAAGGTAGTGGATAATCTCATCATTAGGTGTGGCTAGGGTGACATGGAGGTGCAAGGATCATATCGGATATGGGTTGGCACTGAGTGAGAGTGGCATAGCCTGTCATGGGGAAATATTAGCCTGTAATGGGAATTACTGGTCGTAGTGTGAGACAACACCACATGAAGGAAATGGTATTCCTTAGAGAACTTTGTATTAACATGGATTTACCCTATTATTGAAATTTTGATGTGGTAAAAATGAAACAAAGGGAATTGTTTAACTTAAATGAATCTGACACAATATAGTGCTACCACTTTATTCCTAGAAACCTACTTTTCATGCATTTGGGTTTTCATGTGTCACACCGTGGATGTTCCATTTTCACCATAAACATCCATGAGCATCGAGGCAGGATCCCAATACTTACCCTATTGGATGATTATCCATGTCATTTTTTATGCTTAAAGTTATAGGAAATATAAGGAATCTATTGAATCTAAAACATATGATACATAGCATAAGGATAATATATAAGATAATGTCACACCATGTTTGAGGGTTACACATTATGACTTAATAGGCTCCTTAGCAGAAGATGAAATATAATGGTGATTATCACTACACTATAAAAAATTCAAATAATAAGAAAAACATATGGGTTGAGATCCTTTTATGTTTTGGAAGAGTAACTCTATACTATGTGGAATGTGTTCTTCCACGAGGAATAAAATTAAGTGAGACAATTTCATTCTTAAATTCGTAGGGTTCATGTGTCACAAAGACTGAATTTTGGTTGTAGTGGAAATTAAGATTCATGTTTCAAGTTTATTCTTACTATGTAGGATATAAGATGTCATATTTTACAATATATATGGGTATTTATGATTGTAATATGAACATAGAGGCATATCATACATGTATGAAGATGTTTTATGACCATGTAGATGCATACAATGAAGATATGAGTGATGGAGTTTATCATGATGTGCTTCATGTATTTTTTTCCATAATGATTATATCCAGAATATAACGGTTCTGAGTGATTAGTTAGTTTGTGCCATTTAATTAAATTTCTTCCTCAATTTACATATCTACAAGAATATAGTAGTTTGAGTATCTCTCTCCTATTTTTTAGAAGATATAATTCCATAGAGGTATGAGGGATGTTCCATGTATATTTCAGTGAATATCCAAATGGAGTTCATATTAGAGATCAAATATGATAGATAAATAAGAAAATTTGATTAGATATAAAGAGGGAGTTTTTGTCTATAAACAAATTTTGGTGCTACTCCATTGACATTAAACTTTTTATGGAAGATAAAATCATATATTTTGTATCTTTGTCTAGAGGAATTTATACTAGGGTTTATTTTTATTTTGTTTATATTATTTTAACCCTCTCATGGATATCATAATAGGGTAATTTTTTTTATGGATTTGTAATTAAAGGAGATTGATTTTACAAATTATTTTTATTTTCAATCACACTTCATGATGTTTTTTTCATTTTGTCAAATTTTCAAAATCTATTCCTCATTAATTAATTATGAATATTATATTAAAATTGAGGGAACGCATTAACTATTATTTAGTTTTTTTCATTGCTATTGTGTGAGTCTCATACTATGTTTAATTACGGTTTTGGGTTACCCACTTTATAAGTGATCAAAAGTACATAACCATGATAAAAGGGGGATTAGTGATCACACAATGGTCACATGGACCAATGGGGTTGATTATACATAATTCCAATAACCTTGTTATTATGAATTATTTCTTTTTTGTACGTCATTTCTTTATGAACCTAAATTTTCTATTCTTGATGCCTTTATATTCCCTAGTTCCTCTAATTATAGATTTATATTTTCTTGTATTTTAGTATCATTGTCTTCAATATTGAGTTAAAGTGTCATATTTCGTGTCTATGTGGATTTTTTCATGGAAATTTCATTTCTTATAGTATACTTTAGTAGTTTTAGTATTTTCTATGTCGTGTTTATAAATTTCAAACAATATCAATCCTTAGGAATTAATTAGACTTTTTTAGACATCACATGGTGTATTTTGTAATATAGTTCCCTAGATCCTCATGGAATAATGATATGATATAGAATATATTAGATCAATACATTATTTAGGATCACTTATCTCTAATTAGAGAGGCATTATTAGGTAAGTATCACTGTAAGTAAAGTTCCCAGGATGGATGGACTATTAGGTGGGATTAGTTATATTCATTTATGAATTATTACCCTTTTTAAATTCAGAATCTTGAACTATTTAAGGTTCATGATGTAAT
The DNA here is from genome assembly GCA_963277665.1 of Viscum album. Taxonomy (NCBI): domain Eukaryota; kingdom Viridiplantae; phylum Streptophyta; class Magnoliopsida; order Santalales; family Viscaceae; genus Viscum; species Viscum album. The sequence continues at coordinate 1,083,879,245 of OY728159.1, forward strand.
CATTAATAACTCACACCCTCACTTATTATGATGTAGTGAAAGAAATATTTCAACAAAATTTATTTACAAGATTTGGATAGAATAACCCAGTTATTAATGTATTTCACAAACCCCCAACACATATTTTATACTATAAAATCGGTTAGTACATTCATAAATAAACCCAGTCTAATTAAAATAGATATCCACTATGTTCCACCACTTTGAGAGACTACTGGAAAATATAATTGTCTTTCTAAATTGATCATTAGACACAAAAAAAATATCTTATTATTTTCCATGGTTTTTTTCACCCCTCAGAAGTATGATATTCCTCAATGAGTTTATGGATTAAAAGTTATATAAGTGTACTTCACCAATATCTTTAATATTAATAATCTTGATAATCTTAAAAAAATCATGAGTGATCTAGGTTATACACTTTATTCTCTCTTGTTCATATAGATGTTGTATTAGAACTCTAAATTCCTTCAAAATATTCTCAAGTTAAAATCTATCTTATTGTTCACCCATATGAGTATATTAATATCCACTATATGTGGCAATTTTAATATTTGAAAACCATGTAAAAAATAGTTTTAAATGTTTTAATAAAATCTCTTAATCTTCAAATAAAGTCTCCAATGTTTTCTTCATCCAAACTACATATAACGACAAGAAGTTATTTCACATTTAATTCAAGACAATGAATCATGAATTATTTATTCAATAATAAAATATATTAATTTATGTGTAATATCTTATAATTTCTCCTCATCAAATTCTAGAAGAATAAAAGTACATTTATCATGATATCATTCCCTTGAAATATTATCTTAATTACATTGATACACTATAATTCCTTAGAGTCTCTGGTTTCCTTATTTATCACAAATTCTTTATAAATAACCGAAATCTCACTTAACATCCTCATAATTATCATGTAGTATACTATAAATTTAATACATATTTCTATATATAACTGAAAATACTCAAGTTGTCTCTTTATTATTCCACATCAGTAGTATGTATAATTCCTTAAATCGTGTATGATTTTAAATTTTCTAAGCACTAAAGCTCTCATAATTTTTTATTTGTGTAGTATTTGATTTACCTCAAATTTTTCCCCTTAAATACTTATTTGAAAAAAATCATCTGAGATCTCTAGGTGTATGGCCTCTGCATATTTTCCCTATAGACCTTCATGTTTCTATAATTTATAATTATAAATAACATTCCTAGTATGTGAGGATATAATATCATATTCCATTCTCAAACACCTACATGAATTATATATGTGTACAGAATTTCCTACATGTTTTAATTTATTTATATAGAGAAATTCATGTATATATATTTTCCTATGTCGCTAGATTTTCTTAAGTCACTGGATTTAATATTATGGAAATACAACAACATTATAGAATTGGATACATTTATAATTTACCAACATTATCTAATTAGTATCCCTTGAAATGTAACTTTTTTGTATAATCAATTACATGAATCTACATACATGCTAAAAGTCACTTAAAAGAATCCATATAATTCCTAACCTAACTCAAATAGAGTCAAAATTATGTCAGTATACTTACAGTCCTTATCAATCACATAAAATATTCTAAAAAATGTTGTATACATTTATCCTTATTCCATAAACACTTTCCTTTTTCATATTTTAAATATAACCCCAATAATTGTCATAATTAATTAATGTCATTATGTCTTGAACTTCACCAATTTATTTATCATGTTATAGACTCATGATTCCATTACCATAGATTATTGAATTATTGAAATCATATTATTAATAACAAATACAATTTATTTCAAAAGAAAATATTTAGGTATAAGTAGAAACTATCACATGATTTAATACAAAGGTATATCAAACTAAATATTAAATCCCAAGAACATTCCAAAAAAAATTAAAATGAATTGAATAATTCACCCTATATTAGATCTAACATAAAGTGGTTACCTTTGTGTCTAGGTCTTCCTTAATAAGATCTTAGAAGTGATAGGACATCTTATCACAATTCTGTGAGAACTCCTCTAGATTTATGTTCTTGTCATTGAATCCTCATATCAATATTCAATCTTGTTTGTTGATATAAGATAATTTCTCCTCACTGGTACCAAATTTGATATATATATATATATATATCATACATTCTGTTAAAAATCTATTATAAATAATTTATCAATTAAACCACATCCAGCATTTTTTCCTTTGAGTGTAGGATGAGACTTAAGGAATTATCTTTGTTTGCTTTCTCGTTCCCTACTACCTTCTAAAAATCCACAGAAGGATATGAATCCTATATCACTAATACCTTAATGACCCCATTAATTTTAGGTTTGTTAATGGTTTCTCACACACCAACCAACACCACGTCTTCTAACAAATGATATGTAAATATAAAATTTTCACATATCAAACGTTGTTCTCTAGGATCATAATATTCCAACATTTGGATTTTATTATGAGTAGTGGTAAACTTATTATCACCATAGTCTTACAAATTGAATTTTTAGTCCGTCACCTGGTTATCTCTAGTCTTTTTAGTATACCTTGTCACCATCAACTTTGGTAAATGAGAATAATCTTTAAAACCATATGGTTTATTCTCTTTTTTCACAATGCACCTCCCTGAGTCCCAAATTCCCTTCATCCTCTTATTTCTCATTGGGTTGTGGAGTCCATTTGTTTTCAAGACACCACTATGTTACATTGAGGATCAACTGCATATATCATCTCCAAACTCTACCTTAGTGAAACCTTTCGATTCATACCTATTCTTCTCTGGTATGTCTGCGCTAGAGTTAAACAATATGAATTATAAACCTTTCCCTTTGGATATTATAAACCTCTCTCCACGTTCTTGAACTGATCCATCATGTTTCATTCTTAAATAAGTTACTTATATATATGTGGTGTGATTCTCTTGGGTGTCATCCTACTAATCACCTTCACCCAATCCCCCTTGGTTGGGTGACACCCAGTATCTTTTTTATGTGTCCATAGAATTCCTCCACAAATTATCACCTTGTCTCTATATAACAAACACTCTAAGAGTCATTACATCATCTCTACTTACCAAACACATATTTACTCATTAATAACAAATTCAACACTTACCTAGGCTGAAAAATATACCCCTTTACATTTTTTTATCAATATGAATCCACAAATTTTATAATTAATATGTGTGATCATTTCTTTATCCCCCTTATTTACGAGAAAATTCAAAGGGTCTTGTTAGGGATCCTTTCATTTTATATTTTTCCTCTTAAGAAACTCATGGTACTCTTACCTATTATTATGATATTAGAATGATACCACATGGTTCCCTTAATAAATGGACTTTAGTTGGTCTACTCTAATTTTACATGGGATAATACAGTCTATAAAATAAGAGATATAAAACTAAGGTCATCAATAATGTCCATAAATTACCATAAATGTGATATCCAACTCATAAATTTCAAATTTCTCAAATAGGTGATGTATAATATAGAGCTAATCATGTGAAACCTATAACCTGCACACATCTTAATGAACCCATAAAACCATTATATTACAACATAAGAAGCTCTTGCATTTTTAACACTGTCATAAATCAACACTCTACCTTAATAGTAATGATTCAAACATTAAAAACAGGGGGGATAGGTTAGAATGAGAACCTAAATCATCCATTTTTGAAACCTATCCACAGTTTCTAGAATCTGTAAAATTTAGTACAATGGTAGATTCTCTTCAATAATTCCCCCCATCATGGGATTCAATCCTAATTTACATTTCATGGATGTTTGTAGAATATATATGGAAATATATTTAGCTTTTCATGAAATGGAATCCCAAAATATCTCTTTTAATTCCTTAAAAGTTATCATAAAACAAATAAAAATATGGAATAAAGAGGGAACTTTTTTTCATAGAAGCCACAGTTAGGTTAAGAGATTCCTCTCAACCTTGCACATTCTTTTCTTCTAATATTATCTTTTGAATATTTTTTTAGATTTTTATTTTTTTTATCATATTTTTTATTATCGTCTTTCTTCCCTTGAAATTATTCTTTTTGTGGAATTTATTTTCCAACCACATACTTATAAATCTTTAAGTTTCCAGTTTTAATCAACTTCATAGCAATTTTCACCTCATATTTTAATTCCACTTTATTTCCTTTAGCCTCATTTTGTTTTTTATATTCCTCTAATTTTTAACCAATTTCAATAGATTGAGGAAAATAGACAATTAATCTTCTTTGAAATGTTCAACTTTAGAATATTTTTAACATGAAATACCATTGTTTTTTATTTGAAATTTATTACTTTTTATTTTATAGTGAACTTCTCCTTCCATATACATTATGTATACCTCAATATTGTGTCCTTCCAAACCAAATCTTTGAAAAAAAATATTTAAGAATATTAAATCTATTAGGCGGAGTATGCTTTGGTGAAGATTGTTTATTGGTTATGGTCATGAACCCCCCTTGTTTTTTGCCTCATTCTTAAAAGAGGCATATTAAACCAAGAATAATATGCTTTGTGTTTATACCTTCTACATGACCAAAAATATCCCTTTAATATTGATCTCCCACCATGATTGTACATCTATCTAGAATGTTGTTGGGGATGTATTTATTTATTGTATCCTTATTATGTATTAGGAACTATGATTTTATTGACATATATTCTTCCATTGATGATAAATTATGTCTTGATACACCATTAAAATGACATCCTTTTATAGATTTATTTTTGAGACCTACATTTTTTGTTATTCTAATTTTGTTTTAAGATTTATGATAATCAAGCATTACTATATTTTTGAGATATCTCATTCCACTAGCTTGAGAATATTCAATATTGAACTCTACTAATTTTTTGAAGTCTTATCTAGCCTTATTCAACTCATGTTGAACTGCTACACATATGGATTTTGTTTCAAACAACACTTCTTCATTTGTAGCTAGTTCCTCCTTAAGGTATATGATAATATTTCCACATCCATCTTATCTATGATTGTGATTTATGATCCCATCAATGTATTTTAATTTATTATCGACATACTGTCCCTTCTTAGTCACCACCTTTTAATTTTATTTCTCATTATTATTCTTTAATTTCATGAGGTATTGTATCTTTCCAATACATAATTCTAATATTAATTTCAACTCCCACTCATGTTTTTTCCTTACTTATCAATCATCATCACTATTTAATGAATTATATCATTTCTAAAATTTATAAAATAAATTAAAATCATTATATTAAGAGAATATATATGATGAATATTTATTTTTCTTTCTCATAAAATTACACTTATTACAACTGATTTTCTCAACCTTCTTCATATCCTTACCCCATCTATGTTTTTGACATATCTCATCCTCACCTAGTTCTGATTTTTTCCATGTAGATTTTCTAGTTAAATTACCTTGGTCACCAAAGTTGTATAATTTTAGTTATTTATTAATCTTTACCATACAATTTCCCTTTTTTAATCCTTTTGATAAAATAACAACCATTTTATTAAATTATATATCATCTTCATCACTATATGGATCGCCTAATTTTGTAATATCTCCCTATTTACCTTTTCCTTTTTTAATTACGTCAAATTCCATCTCAAAATTTTCGTTGTTCTTAAAATTTGGATTTATAATAATCTCCATTAGTATGAATATGTTTTTTATTTCATCAAGAGACAAATCCTTTAATTGTTCTAGGTTTAATTTTTTTAATTAAAATGATCTAGAAAATATCTCATCAACTTTTTAACAATTAATGGAATCTTCAAACATCTCACCAAATTTGCATATGTTTCTTAAAATATCATTGAGTCATGTAAATTATCCATAAAGGGTCTCAACATCACCTATATTTATAAATTTAAATTGTATCATCTAAACTTAGAGCTCAACTTCCTTGATTTTGACAATTCCTTCATATATTTTTATCTATTTCATAGATCATCTTAATTTTTTTGGAGAACCATGAACTTTTTGTAGACCTTATATGTGTAGAGACCCAAATCTTGATGTACATAGACATTACATTACTTTTTCAGAATACTTAATACATAACAAAAACAGACACACAAGGACCATAATAGTTTAGTGTCTTTGGAAACGTGGAATATAATATTCTAATCTTGGTGAAAGATCTTCAACATCTCCCATAAAGATATTCCTATTTTTTTCATACCTAAAACCTTTCTTTATATCCTGGGGAAAAGAAAGAATATAAAGGGTGAGCTCAAATGCTCAGTAAGGGTAAGCATGGAGAAAATAAAACAAACCATATACATTTGAACTTCAAAACATGAACATAATATTTAAACATAAAAATCATGAGAAATGACATAAAACATGGCAGTACGTAAGGCATAGATCATAATAGATCATTAATCATGATAAAATAGCATGTAAATAAAACTTTTAATTGTAGAAAAACATTAATAACATGATATTATTTCCCTAGTAGCCAAGGAATTGCTGCCAAGACCATCTTAGTGGACAAAGTCCCTTTCTGAATCGAGTTCAATCCTCATTCCAGTCCTGTAACACTGAACCAGAATAAATTACCATTCTAGCCATGTCTATTTCATGAGATATAAATCATTACCTAATACATTTGAGGGAGATATAGGTCCCACCCATCTCATAATGAATTCATTCTTACTTGTGCCATAAAATAAACTTAAAACATTCATCATAACCCAAAGAATAAAATGGGTTTCATAAACATCATCCTATCATCACATAATCCATAGAGAACAAATGGATATTTCATCATTAGAAAATTGAAACCATGTAAATCATAGATACATTATACTTGAAACATACACATATGAAATAATGTCATCATAGATGGAAAATAGTTTTTCTAAAACACTTGAAATGAATTCTTGAGGAAAATATCCTTTCCTCTTCAAAACCATTTTCTTTTCACAAAATTCCGAGAAATTTTAAAAGAAAAGATTTTTTTTGAAAATAGTCATAAAATCTTGTAGAGGAAACTTCACTGAAATAAGTATTTATAAAACCATAAAAATCCATTCACGCCGTATAGGTTAAAAATAACATTCTTTTCGTACTTTTGCCGGAAAAGTCAAAAAGTACCCTGTATGGTAATCAAAAGAATGATTCCTTACATAACATGTAGTAAAAGTAAAAAATGGATAAAAAAGACTCTAAATATATATGAAACCATTTTTAGAAAATAGTTACATTCATAATAAATATAACCCTAGTAAATACTTATGAATAAACAATCTCGGATAAAAACGAGATTGGAAAAGTTATCCCTTACCTTATGTCTGATATACTTCATATGTATCTGAACCTCCTGTATAATGATTTAAATAATTTAACTGACTTATTAAAGAATCATATTCATTGTTATGATATCATATATTTTTCAATTATTACTTTATATTACCTGTTCTTTTGTAAATATCATGTTAAAGCAGCGTTTTGGGTAAAATCGTTTCATTTATTTTACGTGTTTCGACTTGTTATTCTTGATATTATTACCTATATCATGATTTAATTATTTCCAGAATGTAAAACATGATTTATATATAATATATATTCAGAATATACATATATATATTATAGATCGATAAATGGAATGAAATACACCGTTCATGGAGACGGTAGGCCGTACGTACGCATGAACGTTGTTTTTGTTTCCTTATTGAATTGAATGGAATTAAGTAGATGACATACATATCTATATATATAAATAAATACAGTATCATTATTATGTCATATATTTAATTATTATTCATTATATATACTTTATAATCATTCATGAATGGTTAACATGGAGAATGAATCTCATCGCGTCGTGGAGACGGTAGTCCGTACATACGCACGAGCGATGATATCATTCCCATGATCGTGGAATTATATTGAAGTGTATGTATAATATTTCAGAATAAATATCACTTTAAAATAATAATATATAGTTATATATTTTCACCATTATACCCATCCAAGTAAGGTGGTGGTCGAAAACAGATTACACCACGGCGTGGAGACGGTATTCCGTACGTACGGACACGTGGTGATTTCATTTTCCGTAGGAAGGATAGAAGGTGAAATAGGGTTGTTTAATATTTATAATAATATATAAGTATATTAGTGATACTTATGTTATTAATTTATAGTGAAACAACTAAATAATAATAAGTAGAAGAATAAAGAAACTTGAGAGAATCAGAAGAAAAGATTACCTCTTCTTCGACGCACCTCCTTCAAGCTTCCTCTTAAGGAAGTGGAGTCGGTATTTTGAGAAGACAAGAACCTCCCGAATGTTTCTAGGTAAGTGGAGAAGATAAATGGTCAGGGTTTGGCCGAGATTCAAGGCACAAACAGGTGTGAAGAGAAGAGGGAAGGGGTGCCCTTTTTATAAGGGAGGGGAGAGGCACCTTTGGAAAAACATAAAATATTATTTTATAATAAAGTCATATTCTGTTTATAATAGCTCCAATTTGATTTATTTAGAAGATAAAGTGTGGGTGGGTCTAAATACTCTCATCAAATAGTTTTTAGATAAGTTTAGGTTACTATTTTAACCTTATCATTTAGATTCAACTCTAAGTTAAATAATTTAACTTTTATCGTGTCCTCTTATTTTCTTACACGATATGGTTAATAAACATACTATAACAATACAAAAGAACCCCATGTGGTTCATTATTAATATATATAACCTTATCTAAGTCATTTTTCCGAACTTTATATTTTTAGGAATATTATAACAATTAATAATATAATATTTGTTTTAAAAACTATTTTATGTCAATTTTGACACTATTTGGTAATTGATTTTTGTGAAAATAATAACATGATTAGTTCAAAAAAAGTTAATTAAATCAATACTAACATGTCATATTAACCTATAAAATTAGTGGAATTCATAAAAAGTCTCAAATTACATTTATTTGTGTATTTATAATATCAATTATTTTAATATTTCATTATTTAGGTAATTACTGCATCACCATTGTGTTATAAATAAATTAAATTATTTAATGTCTAAAAATTATAAATAAACTACCATTAGGTATTAAATCCTTTTATCTTTATAATTAATATTTATAGTCGAATTTATCATAGGTATAACCCTATATTAAAAATGTTTTAGTTATTAAACATTGATTTTAACTATTTTAACTCTTTTTAAATAAAATAATAATAAATGTCCCAATCTAATCCATGTGGACCTAAAGGATTATATTATATTCCTAAGGTTGTTTTTGGTCGAATTATACTTATACAATAGAATTAGAACATGTGTTAGGGTAATAATAATATCATTTTTACCCTTAATTACCCTATTTACTTTTAACTACGGTAAATAAAAGTAAAAAGTTACTATTCACCAAAAATTATTTTTATCTTATTGAACCACATTTTACTACTTGATATTAACCGTGTCTCTAGGATTTTTGAAATTCCACTCACAGAAGTGGTAAAATTAAGTTTTATGTAAATTTTTAAATTCTCCTAGGATGTGGGTAAAAGAAGAAGAAAAGTTCAATAAAAGTTTCATATATCTAAAATTTTTATTAAATGATTCCAATGAATTACATTGAAATTATATAGGTATTATGTATCAATTTTTACCTAAAATAAATTTAAATAAAATAAATAATTATTTAAATAAAAAGTCTGTTTTTAAATTGTAACCCAGTGTTTTCACTATTAATCAAAAAATGAAATTTTTTCGGAAAAATACCAAAAATTCACCCTTGGCTAATTTCGATATTCCGAATCTAAAAATGAAGTCCATTTTGAAAGATAAAATTTATAAAATTTCCAAATGTGGGTATTACTATTCATAACGGCTAGTTCATAATAATATTATAATAATATCTCATTTAGTGAAACTCGGTATTGTGTACTACACATGCTATCGAAGAAGGTCTTGATTGCGTGTAATGCAAGCCAAGTCAAGGTTGTGTCTAGTGAAAGCTCTGTTTGGTGCTGCATATAACATAATCAAAACTTATTTCATTTAAAACTTAAACAAAATCTATACTTAATGTTGCGTAGAATAATTTCTACAAAACGAATCTGAAATTGTGTGTAACACAAGCCAAGAATAGTGTTGCATATAAGGTGTTGCGTATAGAACAAGAAAATTTTAGCGTCGCGTACAACACACGACATAAATGAAATTAAAAAGAATAATTCTCGTAAAATCTCCGGTGTTTACACTATGATATAAAATTCATGGCGGAATATTGATCTATAAAATCAAACTCCATATATCACTTATCATCTAGATTCATAGAAACCCCTTTTGAAATAGGTAGAAAACCCAATGTTTTAGCATATCTCACATTGAGGCAGAGTGTTAGGATATAGGGTAGCATCATATTCTTCCATCTATAATAATTATTCCCATTGAATATGGGAACCCATTAGTGAGTGATATATTTAATACTCTCCAAGTTTGAGAATTCTTCTTGGATCTTTAAAGAGAACCCAGATGTGATAACATTGAAGTTCCCAGGCCAGATGGACCACTGGGAGGGGGTGGGGTGAATCAATAGAATTCTTCCAAAAATTATTCCCCTTTTTAAATAAAACTTTTTCATCCAATTAAGGTTCATGATCTAGTCGATAATAACTCACAACCTCACTTTCTGTGTAGTTGTAAAAGAGAGAACATAGAAGACTGTATTTACAAGGTTTGGGTAGAATAGACTACTCTTTTATACATTGGTTAGACCACCCAACCTGAATTATAAACTAGTAAAGAAGTTCTTACTATAATGTAAAATCATTTTTTAAATAAAATTGAATTTCACAATGTTTCTACACTTTAATATTATACTAGAAAATGCAATACTATTTATATATTAAGGATCCAACACATGAAGATATTCTTATCCTCATTGGTTTCTTCTGCACCACTCTGAAGTATAATCCTCGTCCATGAGAAGAGGTATTAGATTTTTTTCAAGTGTACTTATTCAAAATATTTAACGCTTCTGGACTTTATACTCTTCACTATATCTTGAATAATATGGGTTCTTCACTTTATTCTCTCTTCTTGATATAGATGTTGTGTCAACTCTATGAGTCCTCTCAAAACATTATCATGTTTTAAACATCTATCTGTTTATTCACTATAGAAAATATATAAATCTTATATATAAATTTTTTTTCAAATACTCAAAACCATAATAAAATTGTTATACTGGTTTGAATTAAATCCTATAATATTTGGATCATGTCTCTCATGATTTATTAAACATAAATTCAGATTACTACAAGCAGTTGTTTAACCTTTAATTCAATCCATGGATCTAAAACTATTTCCTCATAAATAATGGGTATTAAATTTGAGTAATATCCCATAATTTCATGTCATAAAATAATACATTAATCACAATACATGTACCATGATATAATGTACTTGAAATATAATCTTAATTGTATCTGTACCCTATAATATCTAAAAATATCAAGTCTTCTTCTTTTTATCACACAGTTTACAAATAACTACAATCTCATTTACCCTATGTATAATTATCATGTGATATTCATGAGGTTTCATGCATATGTTTGGACCCGACTAAAATTCCTCAAGGTGTCTCTTTATTATTTCACATCATTAGTATGTGGAATTTCTAAAATCATTCATGATTTTCAATATTTAATGGTCAGAGACTCTCATAATTATTTCTTTACATGGTATTTTATTTATTATGGATTCTTCAACATAAATATCTTTTTTAAAGAATCATCTAAGATCTCCACATGCATGGCCTCCTGCATCTTTTTTGTATGGACATTTTAATTTCTAGAAATTTAGATTCTAAAAAAAATTCTAAATACATGAGTTTAAAATGACTTATGTCATTCTTATATGCATATGTGAATTCCATACATGGGATTAATTCTTCTACGTTATTCACTTTTACTACATAAATGAATTTAGATATGAAGATTTTCCTACATAACTAGATTTTCCAATGTAGCTTTATTTTCCTACATCATTGGATAGAATATGCTATAAAATTAGCTACATTGAAGAATATGATATGCATAAAACACATTAATGTTTCAAAATTATCTATGATATAAATTTTGTTGTGTTTTTGAATCAGCTATATGAATACACACATATACAAGAATCCCCTTACACGAATCTATAGAATTAATAACTACACTGAAACAGACTCAACTCTTTGTCATCAGATTGTTGGGCCTTATAAATCTATTCAACACTCTTCAAAAAATATTTAGACATTTCTCTTTCATCTATTATAAATTTTGTTTGAATATTTTAAAGATCAACACAAAAATAGTTATAATTAATGAATATTATTGTGTCTTGAAATTCTCTAATTGATTTCTTCAAGTTGTTTCCCCATGATTCCTTTACTATAAATCATGGAAATACCTAAATCATTCTACGAAATTACATATATTCTATATCAATAATGACACCCAACATATTTTTATTAATCCATAATAATCCTTCAAGAATCATCAGCCTATCTCCACTTACCAAACAGTCCGAGCATCATCACCTCATCTCCTCTTACCAAAAACATATTAACTCATTGATAAAATAAAAATATTTACTTCGTCTCAACAGTAATTTTTATGTGGATGATATAATTATGATTTATTTTTTCTCATTTTCTATTATGTTTATTGTAACAACCCAACAATTTAAAAATTGATTTATTATTGAATGCATGGAACAATGAGTCTCTACAAACATCACTTTTTTATAACCTATCCAAGTAAACAATATTTTTACACCTCTGTGATATGAATTTAAAAAAACTGACTTACACCTTTGCGTTCAAAAAGATATTTTGAGTCTGATAAGACAAACTTAATTTTTTGTGAATAGTAATATACCTTTATGAATTGTAACATACACTAATGAATAGTAATAAATATTAATGAATAGTAAATTGGCCAAAAACATAGAAAACTCACTCATGAATGTAAAACTACAATTTTAACGTCTTAAAAGTGAAAAAAATGATCATAGTATAATATTGGTATTTTTGGATTTCATAAATATTTTAATTACAGTTTTATGATTAATTTAATAATTTAAAATGGAAAGGTATTTTCATAAAATTTAATCATAATATTTTTTTATTTTATTATGGTTATAAGATAATTTTATGGGACCTTGATTAACTTTTCAAGCTGTTATAAAATGAGTTATGGTTTTAATGTTGTTTTTTCAAATAAAATATGATTTTATTTAAAAATTAAATTAAAAATAATAATAAAATTATTTTCGAAAAATCGAGTTCATTTTTGAATTCCTCACATCAAATAATGGTTCGGGTGAATTTTTTGGATTTTTTTAAAAAAATTTAATTCTTTATGAATAGCGAAATACGGTAAAATACCATATACACAAATTATCAATTAAGTAAACTATTTATGACATCATGAGTGATGAAAGGCCACTTGGTTCTAACTCAAATGAAATTATTTCTATTAGGGGTCACATGAAACAACACTATTGGTTTTCTTGAGGGAATTAATAAAATAATGAATAAAATATTCAAAATTTACTTGTCTCCTCCACTATAAAAACTCCCCCTCACTCCCTCTTCTCCTCGCTCCTATAAGCTTTGAATTTCCTCAATGTTCTGACCAGATACCCTCCTCTAGTCACTCCCCACTTCCAAGAATCTCTTGGGTTTTCCAAAAGACTAAAACCCCTTCCCTTAAAGAGATTCTCAAGGAGGTGGATTCAAGAGGTGAATTCCTCTTTTTATTTCTTTTATTTCAAGTTCTATTTTATGTGGTATGTATTTAATGTTTTCAAAAAATGTTATTATTTTAATATTACATTTCCCCTATACTATTTTATGAGTCTTTTATGAATGCGTGACCCTTTCCCCTCTCTTTTTAATGTTTTTTAAATCCATGTTGCAGAGTCGTTATACTGTAAAGTTTTCGGGTCAAAATCTCTCTCTTTTTCAAGAACTCTTATTATGTTATTGTATTTTAATTTAAGTCAGTTTATGATAAGGTATGTCATTATATATCAAAATTACTTCCCATATTATTTATGAATGATGAGATACTCTTTTTCTCTCAGCAAAATATTTTATGAAATTTTAAGCGACGTTGTTAGGCTGTCTAATTTTCGTGAGAGTTTTCTCAACATTTCTTTTATTTCGAGTTCCTTTATTTTATTTTTTATTCCTAGTCACCCCTCATAAAAATTCTATGATAATTAAATTAACTTACATGAAATTTAATTTTATTATGCAAATTGAATATTTCATCATCATCTCTCATTTCAAATTTTTTTATACAAAAAATGAAAACACCATCCGAGATGTGCTAATTTACCACATTCAAGGACGATGGGTTTTCAATTTATACTATTGTCTTAAATTCAGGTCACCAAATCATTATAATGGTTTAACCAGACTATAATATATGTATTATGTCTCATATATGGTTCAGGAATCTTTTTAACTTTTGGTTTTTATTTATAAAGCGAATGAGTTCGTGGTGTCTGACAGCTGCCAATTAACACAAACATTTATCATTAAATAATTTATATAATGATTCATATTAAATATAATTAAACAAATAAAATTTACAAACATTTAAACTTTATTATTTTCACTAACAAATTATAACATCAATTCTGGACAAAAATTCTAATTTTACACGATTCTATGTTCATGTATATTAGTATATCGATCATGAAACAAACGGACCCTGATAATGAATTGATCCTCTTAACCCATCAAATAAACCATGAATGAACTTAATATGGTTATAATAAATCAATTCCATGTATAACAGGTTCTGGAAATATTAAATAATGAATTTAATTTGGTTATTTTGGACACTAAAAAAAAGTGAAGAACACCATCAGGCTTAAGGTAAGGGTTTCTTCATCCCACTTCCAACTTTGTGAGATATTTCTCATTAACTACTATTACTTGTGTCTGGTGTATTTATATTTACCATTTATGTTTCATATCATGAATATATTTATTATAATTTTATTCGATATATAATTTGAATATTATTAATTTTGGGGCATTCGAATTGATTTATTACAAAGTGATGAGGGTTTTCCACCTGAAACTCCATTTTCATTCGGCTTACTTTTATTGTCTAATTAAATCAATAAAATTATTATGTATTATTATTAACCCCTCCTAATTTTTTTTTGAGTTTTATATATATAATTAACAACCATAATCCTTCCTTATTTTATTGGGAGTTACACATTTTAAAAGGAACATTCGAAAATATTTCTGAAATACAAATCCGATTGAAGGGATATTTTCAAATTCTTACCCATTATCAAGTGTAAACCAGAATATATTTTAATCCACAATTATTTTTATAAAAAAAAACTCCTTTATTCATGAAAATTGATCTTGGATCATTTCTGGATTAAATAGAACAGACGTGTCTTTCCACTTTTAAAATTTCTTTAATACATTCCTCAAAATTCTCTAAAATGATTATTTCTAATGAATATTAAGAACTCTTTTTACAATATTTCACTTATGTGGGACATCATTTATGCTTAAAATATAATTAAAATTTCATAGTATTTTATTTTATGGGATATTAATGTTTACAAAATGATTTCATGGAAAATATATATGATTTTCCAAAAGAACTCTTCTTTCAAAAGTAAAAAATAATTTCTATCATCTCGCATTAACTTTTATAATATTGTTCTTTGTTCATAACTTATTTCTTCATTATGGGGTTTTTACTATGCATTTTTATATCATATAAAGAGTCTTATTATTCTCATTATATTATAATGGATTATGATTTTAATGTTTCAAGGTGTTATGGGACACTTTGGAATGTTTAAGGATTATTTCCTCGGGGATTTTCTAGTGGTCTCATTTAAACATATATTCATCTATGTCAACGTCCTTTGTTGAATATTGTAATTCATGGAGATTTATATATTATGATATCATATAACATATTTATTTTAATAGTTGACAATTATTTTGATGGTGGATGTGTTATCTTAAAACCATTTCACCAATTTAGCTGGAATGGTTTGTGTTTATGCTTAATGTTGGGGGAAAGTTATTTACATTTCTTTTGTTAGTTTCAATATTAATGTGTATATTGTTAATGTTTATTCAAATTCATATGAGGAAAGAATTCGACATATTAAGTGTCAGGTGGGGCCTGCTATAGCCCCTCAGTGCATCGGTAGGTCTCATGAGACAAACTTGGGTCTTAGCACAGGCTTGAACAAAAAGAATATTTATGGTCTTGGCACGATGCCTTAACAGTATGGTTATTATGTCCCGCATTTTTAATTACCTCTTTTTGAAAATAGTATTGATGTTTCATGTGTTTATTGTTTTAGTTTAATACCCATGATTATGTTTTATTATGGATTTTTTTCGGCTCGTATTCTTGCCATAATGTGTTCATGTTTATTTTTTAAAGGCATGTGTTTTTAGTTATTCACCATGCCAAATGTTTATGTTTATGATATCTTACACTATTTTTCTTACCATTAATGAGCATTTGAGATCACCCCTTTTTTTATGTTTCATTTTCCTAGGACACGAAGAGGTATATTATGAATAAAGAGAAAAAATAACCTAGGAGTTATGGATATTTTCAAAGGAGTTTCTATGTTGTATTTCATTACAAGTTGTAATGTTGAACCTATGTATGTATATGGTTTTCCAAAATAGCTAAACTACTAGGTCCTTTGGGATTTTATTCCTTTTAATCATGCTAATTTATTAAAATAATGCACTGACTCCGGGTTTCTGGGGTTGGGGAGTTAAAGTTGGAATCAAAAGAAGTTTAGTAGAAAACATGGAAACTAGATATAGAAAAGGTATATTAATGAGAAAACCCCTAAGATAGACTTTGGGGATAAGAATAAAAGGATATCCTAGAATTTTGGTAAGGAATAGATTATGTGTTTTATTAATAAAATACATCCCTATCTTGACACGAACAAGTAGAGGTGGCTCTGGAATAGATGTATCTATAGGTAAAACTCGAAAACACCACATTAAGCTAGACTCGAACGGGAACTAGTGCATGATAATCTACCTTGCTTCACGCTTGGTTTGACAATACTGGGGGATATTCATTGGTAAATTCATAATAATATTTCAAACAATTATGAAGTATTTATGCTCACAAAGTAACCAAAGTATATAGTTCTATGATTTATGATGCATAAATTTATGTTTTTTGTTATACCATGTTTAGAGATAATGAGAGTTCATAATTTTATGAGAAAATATATGATATGGAATTGATTAGAAATCAGAAATAGAATAAGGAATGAAAACTTCCACAATGAACATGATGCGAAGAGTAAGAAAAATCATATCTCTAATGGTCATAAGACATCTTTTCAAAGGAAGATGGTCTCTCAAGTATTCTCATCATATTAGGAAATAATTTCATGTGTTAACAAGGCATGTAAAGTCTTATTTGAGTCTTATGGATTTGAAGGGAAGAAAAAGAATAAGAGGATGGAAGAGAAATATAGGGATAAAGGGAAGAAGGGAATGAAGGGTTTTCCGACATGTGATAACTGTGTAAGGAAGCAACTTGGTATATTCTTGAGAGGAAAATGAGTTTGCTTCAAGTGTGGAGAAAAATGCCTCCGTGCTCATAATTTCCAGACAGGGAAAGAATTTTCCTATATTCAATGCTTCAACTAATAGGAGATGGAACACTCTATGAATTAATGTCCCAAGATTCAATGGAATATACCCCAAATGATGATTTCAGATAATTATCATGTTATGATGCTACTGTAGATGAAGTAAAATGATTAATATTCCTAGTCAAGAATCATGTCATTTGAATATTTTTTCAGTAAGGCACTGGTTGTAAGAATTGTGAGATATATAAAAATTGTTTTGTAGAACTATTTTATTAAGGATTTGAGGTCGTATGATGAATGGTGCAAAGGAAAAGTGATTCAGTATAAGGAAAATATTTTTAGAAAAAAACCAGATTGAGGGAAAGGCAAACCTTATTATATATCTGATGTTGAGATAATGATAGAGAACTGATTGATTCAGATAAGTACTGACTACCTTGGAACTGATTATGGACATGTGGAGAAGTTGTCTATGCTATCATCTATAGAGTTTACAACACTTTTAGATTTATGGAATACATCCAATAACATGTATCTTGCTTAAAGAATACAGAAGAATACATGTTTCCAATATGGTTTTTATATTAATTCACGTTATTACCGTATTTCAATAGGATGCATGATGATGTTATTCACATATTTGGAATGTGAATTTTAGTGCTAATTCTTATTGATTAAGGTTTAATGATATGTTCATCATGGAAATTTGGAGACCTTCATTATAACATGTTGAATCATTATATTTTGGAATTTTTAACCATTTACGAAATGGTTTAAGTTAATCATTGTATGGGTTTTACAATTTAATGTCCCTACATGATGGTTTGATTATTTTTCCATGACCATGTTGTCTAATTAGGATGTGTTGTTTTGTATTAACCGACTCATTTCCCTTTCCTCTTATTAATAGGATATTTTAACTATAATCTTTATATGGATTTCCCATAAGGGAATTTTCAGGTATCAACCATTAACTTTCGATTTTTAATTTCAAATTTCGAGGACAAATTTTTTGTTAGGAAGGGATAATGTAACACCCCAAAAATTTAAAAATAGATTTATTATTGAATTCCTGGAGCATTGAGTCTCTACAGACACCACATTGTTATAAAATATCTAATTAAACATTATTTTTCCACCTCTGTGATTTGAATTTGAAAAAATAAACATACATCATTGCATTCAGTAAGATATTTAAAGTCTGATAAGAGAAACATAATTTTTTGTGAATAGTAACATACACTTATGAATAGTACCATACCCTAATGAATAGTAATGAATAGTAAATTTCCAAAAAAATAGAAACATCACCCATGAATGTAAAAGTCAATTCAAACATCGTAAAATTGAAAAAACGATCATAGTATAAGTATTGGTATTTTTGTATGTCATAAATATTTTAATTAAAATGTTATGATTAATAAAATATTTTAAAATAGAAATTTCTTTTCATAAAATGTAATAATAATTTTTTTTTTAATTTTATTATAGTTATAAAATAATTTTATGGTACCTTGATTGATTTTTGAAGGTGTTATAAAATGAGTTATAGTTTTAATGTTGTTTTTTTCGAATTAATTATGATTTTTGTAAAAAATTAAATTAAAATTATTCTGAAAATTATCTTCCAAAAATGGAGTTAATTTTTGAATTCTACACATTGAATAATGGTTAGGGTGAATATTTGGTATTTTTCTAAAATTCTGGAATTTTTTATGTATAGTGAAATACGGTAAAATACCATATATACAAATTATCAGTTAATTACACTATTTATGACATCATGAGTGATTTAAGGCCACTTGGTTAGAACTCATATGCACTTATTACTATTAGGGGTCAAATTAAACAATGCTATTGGTTTTCTCTGGGGAATTAATAAAATAATGCATAAAATATTCAAAATTTACACCTCTCCTCCACGACAACCCCCCCCCCCCCCTCACTCCCTCTTCTCATCACTAATATAATCCTTAAATATCTTCAAAGTAATTTCCAAATAACATCCCCTAGTTAATCCCCACTTCCAGAAATCTATTGGTTTTCTAAAAGACTAAAACCCCTTCCCTAAAAGCGATTCTCAAGGAGGTGGATTAAAGAGGTAAATTCATATTTTCATTTCATTTATTTCAAGTTCTCTTTTCTGTGGTATGTATTTAATGTTTTAATACCATATTATTATTTAGATATTATCCTATAACTATACTATTTTATTATTCTTTTATGAATGGGTGACTCATGTCCCCTCTATTTTTAATGTTTTCTAAAATGTGGCATAGCTTTTATGCTGCAGAATTTTCATCTCAAAATCTCTCTCTTTCTCAAGTACTCTTATTATGTTATTATATTTTAATTTAAAATGTTTGTGTTGGTATATGTCATTATATATCCTCTATACCTATCATATTATGTATTAATGATGATATTTTCTTTTTATCTCATCAAAATATTTTATGACATTTTAAGCGACAACGTTAGATTGCCAAATTTTCATTAAGAATATCTCATCTTTTATTTTATTTCAAGTTCTGTTATTTTCTTTTAATTTCCTCATCTCCCCTCATAAAAATAATATGGTAATTATAATACCTTAAATTAATTGTAATTTTATTATGATATTGTAATATTTCATCATCATCTCTCATTTCACATTCTTTTATACTAAAAATGAAAACATCATCCGAGATGTGCTAATTTACCACATTCAAGGACAATGGGTTTTCAATTTCTACTATAGTCTTCAATTATGGTCATGAAACCAATATTATTGTTGAACTATACTTTAATATATATATTATCTCTCATCTATGGTTCTGGAATATTTTTTTATATATGGTTTTGATTTATAAAGTAAATGAGTTCTTGGTGTCCAAAAACCGCCAATTAACACAAACAGTTATCAATAAATAATTTATATAATGATTCATCTTCACTCTAAGTAACCAAATGAAATTTACAACCATTTACCCTTAAATATGTTTAATAATAAAATATAACTTCAATTCTGGACAAAAATCCCCATTTCACATGATTCTCTATTCATGTATATATGTATATCGATCATGTAACAAATAGAACGAAAAATTGAATTGAACCTCCTAACACATAAAAAAGGCCATGAGTAAACTTAATAAGGTTATAATAAATCAATTAAATGTATAATAGGTTCATAAAATATTAATTAATTAATTTAATATGGTTATCCAGGACACTAAGATCAATTTAAGAACACCATCGGACTTATGGTAAGGGTTTCTTCATCCCACTTCAATCTTTGTGAGATATTCCTCATTAACTACTATTACTTATGTATGGTTTATGTATACTGATCATTGATGTATAATAACATTAATATCTTTATTATAATGTTATTAAATTTTTCATTTTAATATTATCAATTTTGGGGCATTTGAATCGATTGATTACAAAGTGATGAGGGTTTTCCACCTGAACCTCCATTTCCATTCGGGTTACTTTTGTTGTCTTATTACCTCAATAAAATAATTAAGCATTGTCATTAATTCCTCAAAAATTATTTGTGATTGTTCTATAGATAATTACCAACCCGAATAATTCCCTATTTTATGCATAGTTACACATTTTAAACGGAACATTCAAAATTATTTCTAAAATAAAAATCCTATTCAAGAGATATTTTCGAATTCTTACCTGTTTTCAAGTATACAACAAAATATATTTTAATCAACCATTATTTCTATCAAAACACTCATTTTCTCATGTATAATTATCTTGGACCATTTTTGTATTTAATATAATAAATGTGTCCTTCAACTTTAAAATTCTCTTTAATACATTCCTTAAATGCCCTAAAATGATTTATTTCTAAAGAATATTAAGAACTATTTCTACAGGATTTCACTTCAGTGGGAAATAATTTATTCCTAAAATACAATTTCAATGTCCTAGTCCTTTATTTTCTAGGATATTCATGTTTACAAACTGATTTCATGGAAAATATAAATTATTTTCCAAAAGAACTCTTCTTTCAAAAGTAAAAAGTATTTTTCTCATCTCACATTTACTTTTATGAGATTATGACATGTTCACCACTTAATTATTTCTTGTGGTGTATATACATCACTTTTTTATATCATATAAAGAGTCTCCATATACTCATGATATTCTAAGGGATTATTATTTTAATGTTTCAAGGTGGTATGGGACACTTTGGAATGTTTAAGGATTATTTCCTCAAGGATTTTTCAACGGTCTAATTTAAAATATCTTCATCTAGGTCAGCATCCTTTGTTGAATATTGTACTTCATTGAGGTTTATCTCTTATGATATCGTCTACCATATTTATTTTAATTTTTTATAATTTGTATAACTTTGTATGTGCTATCTTAAAACCATTCACCAATTTACCCTGAATGGTTAGTGTTTATGCTTAATGTTTTTGGAATGTTGTTTACATTTCATCTATTAGTTTCAATATAAATGTGTATGTTTTTTATGTTTATCACCATTCATATCTGGAATGAATTTGACTTAATAAGTGTTGAGTGGGGCCCGCTATAGCCCCTTGGTGTATCGGTAGGTCTCATGAGACAAACTACGGTCGTGGTACAAGGCCTTGACAAAATGATTATTTATGGTCTTCACACGAGGCCTTGACAGTATGGTTATGATGTCCTGCATTATGAATTCCATCTTTATAAAAATAGTATTGATGGTTCAGGTGGTTATTCATCTAGTAGAATACCCATGATTATGTTTTATTATAGCATTACTTATTGATCTTTTATTCTTACCATAATGTGTTCAAGTTTATTTTTTAAAGGTATGTGTATTTTGTTATTCACTATGCCTAATGTTTATGTTTATGATATCTTCCACTGTTTTGATTACCCTTACTGAGCCTTTTAGATTACCCCTTTTTTTAAGTTTCATTTTCACAGGACCCAAAGAGGTATATTATGAAAGACAAGTAGAAATAACCTACGAGTTATGGATATTGTTAAATGAGTTTCTATATTGTATTTCTTTACTAATTATAATGTTGAACCTATATATGTATCTAGATTTACAAAACTACTAAACTAATTGGTCCTTTAGGATTTTTTTCCTTGTAATCATTCCAATTTATAAGAATAATGCACCGGTTTGGGATTCTTGGGTTGGTCTGTTACATTTATGAATCCTCTGACCTGCACACCCAGATCTAGTTCCATAAATAAATAATGTACATATGATATTTTATTCCAACTATTGGTTCTTGAGCATAACTATACCATAATTTCATGACATAAAGACAGTATTTCATTATATATATTCTTGTTAACTATTTAGTTTGTATAATTATTGAATTAGGAAAAATCATAAACAAATAAAGCACATGTCTTTCACTACTAATGAGAATTTTTTCGACTACCGAAGAAACTACTTAATCAATAACAAGTCTTCATCATATTCCATAAATCAACCCACACATTCTATTATTTTATTCATATCATGTGTAATACTTTTATTCATAACCTGGGTAAATAGATACATAACAAGGGGTGATCTCAAACACTCAGCAAGGCAATATATAAAACTAATGTAATAATGTTATAAACATTGCATAAATATTTTTGAAGGAATACATAATCCTTATAATTCCATAATCAACTAAAAGAGAATGAATAATAAATCCATGCATAATAATGAAAATAAATAGATCAAATGGATAAAAATAATTTAATTCAAGATAATTGAGTTCTTGATGGCAGGAATCTTGATATTACTATAAGGGCCTCAACTAAGACATCATTCTTATAGTTAAGTTTGCAGTGGATACATCTTTCTGAATTGGATGAGCATAAACCAATTACCCAAATATGTTTGTCTCATAAAAACTACAGATACATTGAGGGGCTATATAATTCAAGGCCCCATTGACACTTTATTATGTCTAACACATTTATTGTGTGAAATAATTAGTAAACAATACATAATTAAATTTATTAATAATAATACATTCTGGAATAAAAAAATACAAAACCCCAATACTTTTCCATATATCAATAAGTGCGATAACATGATAATAACCCATCCATATAAAGAAGTAGGATGGTTACAAAATATATAGTAAAAATTTCTGAGTAATTAATAAGCATTTGTAACAAAATAAAAAATATACATATTTTTAATAGTTACTCAATGAATATATGGCATATATTTATATGTAAACATTCCTCAAGAACAACCATATTGATAAATGGTATACAATTAAGTCAATATTTTTTGCAATCAATCAACATATAGAATCTAGGTGAACATCGTTCAATCAAAATATTGTATAATAGGGTATTTATAATGAAAACGAATTGGAGGAAATGTTATTCAAATTCACATAGGATGGATAATCAATGAAAATTCAATGATAGATCAAATATTTTATATAAAATAATATTATATAATTCATTCAAAGAAATATGTTGGATGGGTTTAGAAGAACATATCCCTAGTGTAACAGAGGAAACATGGAAGGATGTTGACATAGATCCAAAACATATTTGAAAAGGAACACTTTGAATGGAATCACACAATATGAGATCAAGAATAGAATTTATTAATATTTTTATTTCAATCTACCAAATTGTAAATATATATATATTTATTATATAATGAATCATGTTACAAAAATACCATGAGAGTGAATAATTTACAATATGAAATGTAAAATGGAGTTGAAAAATTAAAATAGATTTTAGAAGACATTTTTAACATTGAAGTAAAATAAAAACATACATTCCCCATTAAAAGGTGATATTTGAGAAGGAAATGTAATGATTTTTTAAAACATATAATTTTAAAAATAAACTCCAATAATGGAGCCTTTAAAATGACATAATTTTTTATGTAAAAAATTTGATTCCAATGAAAAAACATTTGATTATGAAATTAAACTTTTTAATACATTGATTTTACCTTTATTGAGAACCTAAATTGTAAAAAGAATAATAAAACCATCGTTTTATTAAAAAATTATTTTACCAAAGTGGATTGTCAAATATCATATAATAAAATATTTTGGTGGTATAACCCAATCATGGTAGAATAAATTTCAAGATAGACCATTATAACTCAACGAAATGTGATTTGATATATCAATATCCCTTATAAGAAACATACAAAAAAGTGATATTTAACAAGGATTTATGTGGTAGGAATGTAAATACATAAAAATAAATGATAGAATACCAAATAATACTTTCAAGTTGATAATTTACCCATATTATATGAAATAAGTTTTATGGATGATCATAACTCAATGAATGAAAGTTGTGTTACAAAAAATCCATAATACTAGGGTAACAATTGAATTAATATCAATTTTAAGGGAGAAATATGTTTTGGATTAGTATATCCCAAGTAATAAAATAAAATTATGATCAAAATGCATCCATGTTTTGTAAATACATTATAAAAGGAAAACGTAGTGCACAAAATGTATTACGTCTCAATGAATCATAATTGTGACCAAGAAAACACTTACCTCTTATCCTAACTTCAATAAATGTAATTTAACCCCCCATATCACCAAAGTAACTATCATAATAACTAAATTTATAACCTTAATAATATATATTTTTATTTATACTCTTCATATATATTCATTATCTATATAAATTCTAGTAATTTATTTTACTTATTTTACCACGTTGGGTGTTTATAGTGTGATCGTTTGTACTATTCTTATAAAAATAGAATTTTTATTCCTTATTGTAAAAAATTTTAATCATATAGATATCATTAAAGGTACTATAATAGATATTACATAATATTTATAATTTTATAATTTTATTACATGGTAGTTCTGGTTATAATCCATGGAGATGAAGTCAATGATGATAATGTTTTGGTTATTCTTGACGAATGAATGGTGTTTTTTTAATTAATGGTTTTAGTAATAATTTTAAAATTCATGAACTAAAAATAAATAATTATTTATATATTTATATCATATTATACTATTAATTATTTTCTCATAGACTCTCATGATATAAATTCATATCATTATTCAAGTCAGTGGCTGAACCGACCAAAATATGAACATAACTTGATCAATGAGTGATTATGTGGTGGTTTAGTTTTAATATCATTAAATAGAATTATCATGATCTTATTTAGTGTTTATTAGTGTGATATATCATAATTTTATGTAATTAAAATATTATATAATGGATATGTAAATATTATATAATACGAATAAGAATATTTTTCTTTTAGTATGCTTTTTAAAATGATTGAATTAACGTTGATCATGTTTTGGGTTATATCATTAATAGGTTTCTCAATTATAAATAATATAAAAGTAATAATATTATAAAAATATTATTTATCCATTTAAAACATTCATAATACCATCCATGAAAGGTGGTAATGAAAAGTGGAATGCATTATTCCATGGAGATTGTATTCCATACATACACATGCATTCTGATTTCATTTCCATGGAATATGAGAAAGAAATAATATGGTTTATCATTTGAGAATCTTAATTAAGTTATAAATAAAATAATTATATATTAAGTTATCCTTATATACTATACATTATCGAAGGAGAATGGAAATGAACATGTTGCTTCATTGTAGAGACCCTAGCTTGACGTGCATGGACATTACATTTATTTTGTGGAATACTTAATACATTACACAAAAAGACACCCTAAGAGTGTATTAGTTTAGTGTCTTTGGAAACTCAGAACATCATCTCCTAACATGGTAAAAGATCTTCAACATATTCCATAATGATCTTCCACTTTTTTCCAACATATAACCTTTATTTATATCCTGAGGAAAATAAAACATAAAAATGGTGAGCTCAAATTTTCAATAAAGGCAAACATTGAGAGCATAAACTGTAAACATTTGAACGTAAAGACATCAAAATCTTGAGACATGAAATAATTCTTGGTAGTATGTAAGGAATGGATTATAAAGGAAAATTAACTATGATATAATGAAATTTTCATAAACATGTAATTGTGGTAGACTAATAAGATCAAAATATGATTTCTATAGTATCAAAGGCATTGCTACCAAGACCCTCATAATGGAAAAAGTCCATTACTGAACTGGTTTTACTTTTCATTCTAGCCATGTATCAGGGAATTGGATTTTACTTGTCATTTGAGTAATGTATAACTCATGAGATATAAATATTTACCCACTGAATTAGAGGGAGATATAGGTCCCACCCATCTCATAATGAAATAATTATAATATGTTCCACAAAACATAAATCATTTATCATAGCATAATACAATAAATAAAATGGGTTTCTTAAATATCATTTCACCAAAACATAATCCATATAAAAGATCATTCTGTTATTAATGAAATCATATCCTTTTAATAATAGGTATAGAAGCATAACCCTATTTAAGAGTGTCATCTTAGATGGAAAGTAATTTTGATAGAATACATGAACTTAGTTGTTGAAGAAAATATCCTTTCTAATTCAAAAACATTTTCTATTCTCAGAATGTCATGAAATTTTAAAGGAAAATAATTTAGTTAAAAATAAACATGAAATATTGTAGAGTAACCTTCATGAAAATAAGGCTTCGTGAAACTGTATAAATCCATTCAAACCATATAAGTTAAACAAAAACATTCTCATAATACTTTTGCTGGAAAAGTAGAAAAAGTACCTCGTATGGTAAACAAAATAAATATTCTTTTAATACCATGTAGTAAAAGTAAAAAATGGGTAAAAATGACTTTAAACATACATTGAATAATATTGAACATTTTATGAAAACATTTTTAGAAAACATGTTAAATTATGACAAATATAACCCATGTAAATACTTGTG
The DNA here is from genome assembly GCA_963277665.1 of Viscum album. NCBI lineage: Eukaryota > Viridiplantae > Streptophyta > Magnoliopsida > Santalales > Viscaceae > Viscum > Viscum album. The sequence goes on from OY728159.1 coordinate 1,083,906,725, forward strand.
CATAAGCAATCTCAGATAAAAATGAGATTGCAAAATAATCCCCTAACTTAGGTATGATTTCTTATATATGTGTCCAAAAATCATTTATAGTGGGTTTAAACATATTATGAACTTGTAACATAACCATAATAAAATTTATGATATCATATATGATTCACTTAGGACTTTATATTACCCGTTCATTTTTCAATACTATGTTAAAGGAACTTTTGGGTAATATTCATTTTATTTATCATACGTGTTTTCAATTGTAATTATTGATATTATTTCTTACTTATATCATGATTTAATTAATTACATAATGTAAAACAAGATTTATATATCATATATGGTCATTATATAAATATATATATAATATATAGATAGATGAAATGGAATAACCGTTCATGGAGATGGTAGGTCGTATGTACGCATGAACGCTGTTTTCTTTTTCTTATTGAAGTGAATAGAAGTAAGTAAATGAAATATAAATATATACATAAATATAGTAGAATTATTATGTGCTATATTTCATTATTATTTATTATATATACTTTAAAATCATTCTTGAATGGTTAACGTGGAGAATGAATTTCATTGAATCATGGAGACAGTAAGTTGTACGTATGCACGAACGATGATATCATTCACATAATTAATGAATGATATTGGTGTGTATAGTGTATAATATCTCAGAATTAGTATGATGTTATAATAATCATATATAGTTATTACTTACACCATTATACCCATCCAAGTAAGCTGGTGGCGAAAAACATATTACACCACGACGTGGAGACGATAACCTGTAAGTACGCACGCGCAGTGATTTTGATTTTCATAGGATGGATAGAACATGAAATAGTTTTGTTTTTTATATATAATAAAATAAAATCATATGAGTGATACTTATGTTATTAAATTATAATGTAACATCTAATTAAGAGAAAGTATAAGAATAACGAAATTTGAATGAATCGGTAGAAGAGATCACATCTTCCTCAACGTGCCTCTTTCAAATTTCCTCTTAGGAAACTATAGTTGGTCTTTTAAAAAGACTGGAACCTATATAATTTTACTAGGTAATTTTATAAGAACAATTTAAAGGTTTTTCCCGAGCATGAGGTCTCAAAATGAAGTGAAGAGGAGGGGGAGGACATGCCCTTTTATAAGAGAGGAGAGGGGCACTTTAGGAAACTCTCAAAATATTAATTTATTAAAAAATAATTTTTGATTTTAAAAGATAAAAAACTAATTTAATTATAATTTAAGATTATTATTTTTATAAATACTCCCAACCAATAGGTTTTAGACAATTTTAGGTGTCAAATTTAATCTTATCTTTTAGCTTTAACCTTTAGTTATCTAATTTAACTATTACCACGTCTTCTTGTATATTCATACTATATGGTTAATATAGTTACTATATAATGTCAATAGAACCTTAAGTGGTTCATTAATAAAATATTTAACATTATATAGTTCATTTTGATGAATCTTATATTTTTAATACTATTATATCATTTAATAAAATAGTATTTGTTTTAAAAATTCATTTATGTTAATTTTTATACTATTCATATCATGACTTTTTAAAAATCCCTAACCACTTGATTATTTAGAAAAAAGATCATTAATTCAAAGATAACAAGTCATAATAGTCCATAAAATTCATGTATGGCATAAAAATATTAAAAATAAATTTATTTTAATATTTATAATCTCATTTATTTAAATCATTTATTAATATGGTAATCACTACATCATCATTGTTTCATAAATAAATTTATTTATTTGGTGTCTAAAAATTATAAATAAAATACCATGATATATGAAATATTTTTATACTTCTAATTAATATGTATATACATAGATATCAGTTATATAACCCTATATTAAAATTTATTTAGTAAGACACATATGTTTAGGTTATAATTATATTTACTTTAAATAAATTCTTATAAAATGTATTTTTCACATCCAAGTGAATCCATGGGGTCCCCAAATTCACCAAAGTATTCCCATGGTCATAAATATCTCATAAAATAGTATTTCGACATGTTTTAGGGTATTTTAATATTATTATAATATATTTTCCCGTTATTTACCAAATTTACCTTTTAACCCTAGCAAATAAAATAATTACTGAACTTATTATTCATAATGTATAGAAATGAAAGGAACCTATTTACACAATTTAAACCTTATGATTATAAATATGGAATCCGTTTTTCTAAATTCAAAACACATTATTTATAGTAGTTAATTTAAAATTAATTCATGTTGTCAAAACCAAAAAGTGGGTTTTTAAGAAATAATAACTATCAAAATATTGAAAAGTGTTTATGTCCAATTTAAAAGTGAAATTTATTATAACAAAAAAATAGATTACATAATAAAATTATAATCCAATTACACTTTAAAACAAATTAAAAATATAATCTAACTATATAAATAAGTTCAATAAAAAGGCAGTTTCGAATTAAAATGCAGTATTTTTTCACTATTCATTAAAATGTTAATTTTATTTTAAAAATAGAAAAAATTCAAAAAAAAGTGAATTTTTATGTACATATTAAAAATAAGTAGTTTATTTTTCCAAATTTAACTTAAAATAGTTTCATTACTAGATTTAAAATTGGTGTGCCATCAAAAAGTGGTAAAACTTCATTTTTTAAAAATAATTCTTTCATCCAAAAAAATGATTTTGTTCTCATTTCAGGTTTAATAAAATGTGTAAGATAAATTATAATGTTATATAAAATTAAAAATTTTGTTAATACTATATATAACGACTAGTTTATATCTCATTAAATAATAATATTTTAATAATATATCGTTGTTTAGTGAAACTCAGTATCACGTACAACATAAACTATTGAGGAAGGTCTATCTTGATTGTAAAGAAAGCCACGTAAGTGTTATGTATAGTGAGATATTCCTTTTATGTTTATTATAACATAATCCAAACTTATTTCATTTATACATTGAACAAACTCTATACTCATTGTTGTGTGAAATGAATCCTATCAAAATAACTTGAAATTGTGTGCAATACCAGCCAAGAATAGTGTTATGTATACTACAAGCTAATATGGTGTATAATATAGTGCAATATAGTCTTGATGTTGAGTAAAACACAAGAAATAAAATAAATTAAACATAATCTATCTCAAAAAATCTATGGGTGTTACATTCGTGGAGGTCGTAGTCCGCACATACGCATGAATCACGTTTTTATTTTTATTAAGGGAAGAGGGAAAAGGTATTTAATGGTTATTAAATCAATATAATAATGTTAAATATATCAGTTATAATAATTTTATTAGATATTTATTTTTAAATTATAATTGTAAACATAATATAAGAGGAAAAAAAGTTCAGTATAAATGGATTACTCAAGTTTAGCACATTTAGACTTCATATGAAGATCCCTTGGAATTAGAGGGATTATGATAAAAAATTGTGATAAGAATATAATGGAGTAAATATAGGATTTAAGTGGAATAATAAATCTATTTTTTTATAAATATACCTTATTTTAGTAGTGTTATTGAAGAGGTGGTGTGAGGCCCCTTTTATAAGTGAAAAAGATGGCATTTTTTTAAATACCCATTTTTTAATAATGTGAGGTCACTATCTAGGAAATTAGATCCAAAATGGAGAAATAATAGATTCAATAATACATAAAATAAATAAATTTCTCAAACACACATTATATCATATGTTTTAAGACATGTTTTATCCTTTTTCTCTAGGTTAAAACTTGTTAACTCTAATTTAATCTTACCATAGTAATTAGTTTTTACCTTAGTAATTTATCTTTTATGTATAAAAAATAGTAATTATAAAATAATTTTTACAGAATAAGTTTAACTTTTGAATCCATTTTATTTGAATCATTTTCTAATTTTGGTATAAATAATAATTTTAAAATATAAATTGTATAAATAATTAAAACAGGTTTAGAGAAAAATGTAAATTATATTCTAAAATACCAAATATAGGTTTATAAATTAAAATTAATAATTAAAATGTGTGATTTTATATATAAAACATATATAGGTTCATTAATAAGGTTACAAAAATTAACTACGCTAGTAATTTCATAAAATTATGTAATTCGTAAAAAATGTTAATTACACTATTCACCTTAAAATCAATATTTCCCAGAAAATCTCTAAAATTAATATTAATAAATTATTAACATGATAAGAAAAAATATGAACTTAAATTTATCGTATTAAAATATTAAAAATTAGGAATTTAAATTTAGAATAAAAATATGAGATATAATAGAATCTTTTTTTTGTAGGAAAATTTATGTTTTAGAATACTAACAATTCTCATTCATATTTCTTATTGTCTAAAAATTAATTCAGTGTTAAATAATTATTTATACTAAATATAATTTATCATAATTAGTCAAAATAATATTAAAATATAAATACATATCACATAAAAAGTTAATTTTAAGAAAAGTATATTTCTTAGCATAAAATGATTGTACTTTTTGTTTTAGCTATACCAGTTGAATTTCATAGGTATTAAAATAACCATTATATTCATTTCAATAAATATTTTATAACATTGATACTCTTATTTATTCAGGATAATTTAACTACTATGTTTTACGTCCCATACTAGATATTTATATCTTCATATAAATATATGGTGGTTTCCTTTAAGTATGGTGTTTCGTGTGGCAAAAACAACCGAATAAATTAAAAAAAAATTAAACATAATCATATATAAAAAAATTTGGGTTTTAAATTTCACAAATTAAATAAACTCCATCCTCATAATTTTTATTATCCCATAATAATAAAAATTATCAAATGAATCTAAAAGATACATATAATTGAAGATATACTTTTTTAATGAGGTTTCTACCTTAATGTCTTCAGTATGAATAAGAGAAATATTCTTTATCATACATTGAGTTAACCAAAATTTTCATTTTTCATCCAAGATTTATTTCACTACTTACTCATTTTACACACATAAACATCTTCTAGTTCATTTAATACATTTCTCTTGATTCATCTTCCTAATTTTTTGACATGAAAAAGATTGAATCTTTTTTTCTTCACCATATTTATCACTTGATCATACATGAGACTTCGTCCTTCTATTATTTAGTTTTTTGGGATTTCAACTTGGTTTATATTTTTAACCATATTTCATGATGGTCATTTTTCATAATCAAAAGGTTTCTAAATCCGACTCTTTCCCTATAAGGTTTTATGTTGGGATAATATAGGCATTTTCCATTGTATCCATTATTAAAATTAATTTATTCTGATTAAACCATTAATAAAACCAAAAGTAGTTAATTTTTTAGAATAACCATAAGGTAATTATGGTAATATAATATATTCAACATCAAAATATCTAACTCTATGAAATTATATAGCAGTTTGACCTAAATCACTCATGATTCAATAGTGGTTTCTTTATGTTGAGTTCAATAATACTCCATAATAAAATTCATTAATATAGTAAATTATTCATAATATAATATAAATATAATTTTATTAACTAAATCATATCTACGATGTCTCAAACTAGGTATGTAGTTAGGCCTTTTTTATTGAATGGTAATGATTGAGTTAATACGCAATACACCCTTTTTTGGGTTATTACCCCTATGTATATCTATGGGAGATCCTGTATCAACTTCTATTATACACATAGGTAGTTAATTTCAAGGATAACCACAAAAACTCTACTTTACCAAACCTTTGTGATGCTATCCTATACTTTGAATTATCACTTAGACTTATCCCATGGGTTTTCAATAATGTGATCTTATCTCAATCCCATAAATATTCAATATCACTTCAACTAACCTAAATGGTTATTTATGCCAGTGAAATTACGATCAAACATAACTTATAAACCATTAAATTATCCTAAACCAATATCCTAACCAATGAAATTATATAAATCCTACTCTAAGACCAACTGTGACACCCCTGACTCACACTCCCAGATCTATTTCCAAAAACACAAACTTTACATACTGGATTTGAAAATAATTATAGGTTCCCAAAAATAACTATCTCATATATATATGAATTTAAAATTAATTATATATATTCCCAATAACTTTGGAATTTAGATCTATAGATAGTCAAGAAAAATCATGAACTTATAAACTCCTTGTATTTCTCAACTAATGGACATTTTTTCAGTATATAAGAAACTACATATTCCATAATAAGTCCTAAAAATATCCCAAAAATCAGCCATAAATTCCATTATATTATTCATGTCATGTGTGATACATTTCTTCATAACCTATAAATGGAAGCATAATATTGGTTGATATCAAATGATTAGTAAGAGAAAATATAAAACTAAGGCAATCATAGAATAAACAAGCATAAATATTATGATAGGAATAAGTAATCATCATAATATCATATATAACTAAAACTTATATAATAATATATCAATGAATATAAATGAAAATAAATTGATCATATGGATAACAAAAAATTAATTTGTGGTGATGGAATGTACAATGTTTTACATCTTGATGTTATAATCAAAACCTCAACCAAAACATCCCTCTAACCATCAAGACCAGAAATTAAGCCATCTTAATGATTTGGGTAGGAATAAACCAAATACCCAAACTTTTTTTTCTCATGCGACCTATCAATGCATCAGGAGCTAAATAATTTTGAGTCCCAATCATTACTTTTAAGTCCAATTAATTCATCATATGAGATAATGAGTAAAAAATATATAATCGAAATTCCCAATAATAATTTTTATAATAATAACAATATAAAAAATCCAATACTTTTCCCCATGTTAATAAAAGGAGTAATATGACTATAACATATCCAAATAAATATGTTTTATTTTAAAATTAAACATATTCAACCTTCCTATGTAATTAGTAAACAACCATTTCAGAATAAAAAATATATGACGGATGGCCTCGTTCTCTCCCGACGTGCTCTCCCGAGCGCACCTCTCTTCTCCTTCTGCGGCTTCCCTTACCCTGCGTTGGAGAGTCCATACCTCTGTTCTCTTCTCTCGAGCTCCCTGGAGCTATCTTCTTTATTCTTTCTAGGGTTCCATCCCCCGGTTCTCTTTCTGGAGTGCCTTTCCAGCGTCTGTCTTCTTCCTATTCTTCTTAGGGTTTCATTCCCCCGTTGTTCGTATTAGGGTTTCAATCCCGTGTATGTTTTAGGGCTTCAATCCCATTTTTTCTTTTTTCCCTTCCTTGATCCATGATGGTTTTGGGTTGCAATCCGGTTTTTTTTGGAGTTTCAATGGGGTTGTAGTCTCTGTTTTGCTGCTGAAGGTTCGTCACTGATGTTTTATGGTGAATTTGATGGTGCTTGCCAGGCCGCGGATGGCTATGGATGTCTTGCCCGCTCGTACTCGTCTCAGGCCTCCAGATCTACTGGTCCTTCTAGGTTGGTCGGGTGATTTGGTTTCTAAGATGTTTTGGGTTGTGTTGTGCGTTGCGGTGGGGGGATCCAGGTGGCCCAACTAGTGTTCAGGTGTCGGAAAGGTTTCAATTTTGTTGGGCGGTGTCAATTAAGAACATGACTCCCTGTGAAGGCTCCATGCTTCTCCTACTATACTCTGGCTTCAGGTACAACCTTTACTCCTCAGGTTGGTCTAGTGAGTTAGCTATCACGCAAGCTCTGGGAAGTGTTGTTCGAGTGGTCATCAGCGTTCTAGGAGGCTTGATCTTCATTTGGTTGATGATGTGTCTTTTTGGGCAGGTTTGTGGTATGGTGATAATGGACGAGGAATTCACGATGTTGACGGGTTTTGATGTTATGTTGTGGTGTTTGATCAGTGATGCCGATGGAGGTGGTGGATTGGAGTTTGGTGTAGGCGGTGGACTTCGGATGAGGTCAGCGGTGAAGACAAAGAATTCGATGACTATGGTGCTGTGATGACGTGACAGAGATGATGGTACTGTGATGCTAGGTCGGTGAGTAATGATGCGGTTATGTCTTCCTTGATGCTGGGTTTCTCGGGCGGCACGCTTTGCCCGTGATTCAAATTTTTGAATTGGAACTTTAAATTTTGAATGTGGGTTTTTGGGATCAGGTTTGTGAAGAATGTTGTTTTATGTGTGTGATGTTTGAAATTGTTATTCAGTTTCTTGTAAGGTTATCACTTAGCCAAAAAGTGGCCTTTTTTAGAAAATGAAAAAAAATGATTTGAAGAATAACAAATATATGGATTTTCAATAATTTCCTAATCAAAAAATAAAATAGATTTATATGAATTAATCCCCCAAGATAAAATTTTATGGATTTATGGTATATAGTTAAGTCAAAAATTTCCCTAATGAATTGATTTATAACATCTTGGAGACCACCCTTTAATCAAAGTAATTGAAAATAGGGTATTCCCAAAGCAATGGAATTTGAATAAAATTTATGTTTGTGGTTAGGAAAGAAAAGAGAGGTGATATATTTGATAGAAAAGATAATTACATAATCTATTAATAAAAAGAAGGTGTATGGTTGAAAAAGACCACATCCCCATTTTATTGAAGGATGATTATAAGGATATTGACATAGATGAAAAACATCCTTGCCAAAGAATGCTTCAAATGGTATCACACAATAAGGAATTATTAATCGAGTTTTTTGAAACCAAAAGTTCAAAACCCTAAATTATAAAAATATATATTTATTAGAGAATAAATAATGTTATATAAATTATTTGAGGTTAAATAATAATGAATATGAAAATTAAAATTTGGGTGAAATATTAAATGACCATTTAGAAAACACGTTTAACATTGACATAACATAGAAACTTACATGTATTATTCAAAATTAAATTTTTAAAAGTTTAATTTAAATATTTTGAAATTTTTTTCTTTTAAAAATAATATCCAATAATGGATCCTTTAAAATGACATAAAATATTCTATATGAAGTGTGGAGACAAAGATAATACTTTTTAATACATAAAGAAACTTATTAATACTTTGAAATTACCTTTGTTGAAAATCCAAATTGTAAAAAGAGTAATAAAACCTTCGTTTAATTATATCATAGTTTTACCAAATTTTAATATAAAACACCTTAAAATAAAATATAGTGTGGGATAACACATGTATGAAAGAAAAAATTTCAAGATAAAACATCATAACTCAACTAAAGGAGAATTGAGTAATAAATATCCTTATAGGAAACATAATATATAAGTTCAGAGATATTCAATAATGATTAATGTGGTAGGAATGTAAATCCATAAAAATAAGTGAGAGAATATCACATCATTAAATCAAAGGAATGATGTACCCAATTTATATGAAATAATTTCACGATAAAATAATAACTTAATGAAGGAAAATTATGTTACCAAAATCCCTACTAATTGGGAAACAATTGAATCAGTAGACACTTGAAGGTAGTAATATTATTTTGATTAGTGTATCCCCAGAAATAAAAAAAAATTATGAAAATAATACATATATAATCTATTAAAACACTTTAAAAGGAGAACAGGGTGCATAAAATGTATTATGTATTAAAGAATCAAAATTGAGACCAAAAAAACCCTTACCACTTGTCCTAACATCCAAGAATTTTCTTTATCATCCTATATCAAAAATATATATATCTTAATAACTTGATTTATAAGCATAATAATATTTATTTTTTTTACAATCATTATATATTTTCATTCTCTATATGAATTTTAGTTTGTTTTTTACCTATTTTTAGGATTGGGTTCTTATTGTTTGATTGTTTGTACTTGTTAAATACAAATAGTGTTAGTATTCATTATTTTTATGAATTTCATAAAAAAATATAATTAACGGTACTATAATAGATATTCCATGATAGTTATAATGGTTTAATTTTGTTGCATGGTAGTTTTAGTTACAATCCATGATGATGAAATTGATTATGATCATGTTTTTGTGATTCTTAATGAATGAAAGGTGTTTTATTAATTATTGATTATAATAATAATTTTACCATTGAAGAACACAAAAAATAATTATATAAATTTTTATATCATATTATACTAGAAATTATGTTCCATTATTAATTTATGATATAAATTCATAGAATTGTTTAAGTGGGGGGTTAAATCCATCAAAACATTAATATATCATGATTAATTGATAATTTTTTTGTGGTTTAGTTGTGAAATTATTATAATAGATGCACAATGACCATATTTAATTTTTATTACTATGATATATTATAATTATAAGGATCTATAATAATAAGTAATATATGTGAAAAAATTGCATTGTATGAATAATAAGATTCTCTTCTCAGTATACTGATTTTAAAAAATTGAATTAACAGTTACCATGTAGAGACTGGGTTTTTGCCTTGTAATACTTTGAAATATTTCCAAATATATTTCCATAGATAGGCGCTGAGATGGCATGTGATTCTTAGGCTCAGTGTTCTTTAAAATAATTTTATCAAAATATTAAGTTTATTTTATACTATACAAATGAAGGAAAGATAATAACTCTCAAAAGGTATCTCGAATCGGAAATCTTAGGCCACGACTGAGTCTGGAGCATGGCGTTTACCCTAGGCGGCATATAAATTTTGTCAGTGCGGGACTTCTGTGGAAAAATACACCTTGGGGAAAATCATCAATAAATTATTTAAACTAAATTATTTTACCCCTGATTTCATTTCAAATAAATACTAAAAAGATACTTGAATTTGAAATCTGAGACTTCCATTTAGTTTATAATGGGGTGTTTTACCTAACCACGATATAAAATAAGAGGGAAAAGATGTTTCGGACCCCGCAATTAAAGCGGGGGTCACAATTTTTTCTATAAATATGAACCTAAGTTGTTAGAATTAGGGTTATACCATAATATTACTCTTATGTTGGAAATATTTCTCACCCCATTCCTCCTTGGTGAATCGAGAACAAACTTCAATGGGACTTCGACGGATCAAATTCGGAGCATGATGAACACACTGAAAACGAAAAATAGATCAATCGAGGTAGGATTCTTATTTAATTTTATCACCCCTATTTCATTTCATGATTATTTGTTGAATTTTTCATCAAAATATTCATTTTTTATGTCAAGTAAATTTCCAAACGATCACGACCATCACCAAACCCCCAATTTGAATCCACATTTTTCATGTTCTTCTCTGTTCCTTTGTTTTGAATTTATTTAATGTAGAAACACTGAATAATCACCAAGAGAAAGATGGTTCTATGAATTCCTTCACCCAAGGAACCTAAAACACCTTTTGTTTCAATTTTATGACCAGAAGAGTTCTTATGATGGTCTGCGGATGGTGGTGTCATCGCGGCTCCAGCAAGGGCGGCGGTGCGGCTATAGTGAGGGCGGGGCATACGACGGTCGGAGCAGGGGGCCAGCGAGATTATGGGGTCAAAGAGCATGGGGATCTAGGTATGGATAGAGGAGAAAGTTTGGTAGGGAACTAAAGCCAAATTGGGGATAAGTCAGTTGGATGGAAAGCAGAGAAGAAGGCGGAGGCCAGCGGAGGAGCAGATGTGGTCGACGGAGGCGCAGAGGCAGACGGTTGGACCAAGGATGGGACAGGAGACCAGGGGTCATTGGGAGTACCACATTGATGATCCAGGGTTCACGAGGCCAGTTCATAGGGACTAGTAGAATGTTATAGTGAGTGGGCCACTGGGCCGAGGTTGTGGGTTAGCCCAGGCGGAGTGCTCCAGTAAGAATGGGCCAGACCAGTTCAGTTGAGCCGAGACACCTTCAAATGCCCTTTTCCCCTAAACTGGGTGTCCAATTAACAGGAAGTATATGGCCATGAATTATTATCATTGTGATGAATATTTTAATTCCATTTAGTGAGATTTATTATAGGTTTTTATGTATTGGTTTCACAAAATTCATAAGATTTATAATAATAATATAATTTTTATTATTAAAAATTCTTATATCAGGCATATCTTCTAAACAGAATGTCTGATTGATGTACCATCAGTGGAATAATGACCCTATAGTTGAGGAGTATGTTTTGACACTAATTATGGTCATTTAAAACCAAAATTGAGTTGTGTGATCCATGAGCCCTAGTTTGGGCATTAGGGGTGAAATGTATCTTTTTCACTGGGTGTCCGTTTTGGAAAAATGAATAGCCAATTCTCATGTGTTTTTCTGTTAGGATCACAATAGAATTATCTTTTTTATTATTCTAGGATGGGGTCTTTAGATCCATAAGATTTTTTTTCAATCATAATGTATTGACATACAACATTCTCATAGGATGTCTGATCGGGGCGAATTAATAGTAGATCTTGTGTGTTTTATACAAGAACAATAGATGTGTGATCCATTTGGATGTGTGGAGCCTTATTTTGAATATTATTAAATGTGGAATCATTAAAGGAATATCAGTGGGAGATTATTTTATGTTTTTTGAGCCCGATGCTCTGACTAGATGTGTTCGATGAATACAACGATGAGACGATCTTTTAGCTACTTCTAAGTAGAATCCCCCTAACACTCTAGCGTCAGGGTCCTAGTAGAACAATAGTGGAATCCCCCTAACTCATTAGGGTGTAGTTCCTCTAGGATGAAAATAAGAGTGGAGTCCCCCATTGGCATGGTAGTGGGTCCTCTATCATCTACTATTGAGTGGAATCCCCCGATGCACTACGGTAAGGGTCCACAATGAATGAGAGTGGAATCCCCCCAAATCATCATGGTTTGGGTCCTATGCAATGACTTTTAGAGTGGAATACCCATGATGTAATAGGTAATGGGTCCTCTACTTTGGTTCTACACCTTTCACCTATGGATCAGTGATGGGATGTACTCTGATGCTACTTTGGACTCACAAGTTAGAGGGGAGATTTACCCACCAAGACTCATCCGTGGGACACGACCTAAAACCATGTGATAGAGTCAGTGCCACCCAAAGTGGATAGTATAATTGTGTGGTGAATAGATCCCCATTGACTCATAATTTAGGGAAGACATGAGGGATGCTAGGCATCGATGGTGGTTTCTTCTGGAACTGTTGGTGACCTTTCTTTCTAGGATGAGGTATGAGATGAAGATCCCCTTACTTCCTTATAAGGGTTTCTTTTACAAGCATATATATATATATATATATACAAACATCGATTTTTTGTACCCACTCCTTTTGTTTCGTTACTCTCCTTCCAAGAGAGGTGACATCACGTGGGGTATGCCACATTATTTTCATGTCTAGATTCTCATGGTTGGATGATCCTACTATCCTACTATAGGTAGAAAAGACTCAAAGAGAAGTTAATATTCTCACCAATCTCTTTATGTTTGGATGAGCTTAGATTCACTTCCCTATCAGGTAGAGCTTAACTCCCTTTATTGTACTTCTTTCCCCTTACTTTATTCCCTTTTTAGTGTACCTGTTACTACTCCCTTGAGCCATCGAGGAATCCAACTTGGTAATTTTATACTCACCCCTGATTGGGATTTTATTTCACGTGGTGTTCCTATGAAGATGATAGACATGTTTCATTGTGAATTTTTGGAGCTTAGGGATACATAGAGCTTGGACCACATAAAATGGTCACTTTAGATCCAAGACAAAGTCTCTCTCATTGTTGTACCTTTTTTTAACTTTTTCTATCAGTTTGGGACACTTATCTGGTTAGGCATGTATTTTTTCCCTTTACTTTCTAGTTTACTTTACCATACTTGTACTCTTTAATTGTACATGCATGCTTTGTTTATTTATATCACTATGGTAACATTATTTTTCTTTTCTCTCTTATATTTTTTATTGAGTGGTTGTGTGTCTGTATAGGTTCCTAGGAAAAGGCCTTCTCGAGCTTTTGTGACATTGGTGCATGTCGTGACCCTCTGTCCTATGCAGTCTGACTTGTAGTAGTTACATCTTGAGCCCCAGCATGGGTCGGGTTGAGACAAAGTGGTATGAGAGGTGGTTCGACTCTTGGGACATTGTTCTGATGTTTCCTTAAAAATGTGTTTATTTGGTTTAGGAAAATAATGTGAATGTGTCATGAGAGAGGCTCTTAGGATAGGGAGTCTAGTGATATTGTGGCAGCTGACGTAGCCATTCACCAGGACCCTAATTACCCATTTTTCAACATGGAATGCTAAGACATTTGTTGCAGGGAACATTGGTACATCCATCATATAGGATTGAGTCTTTTACTGTCCTTGTTGTGTCATCTCCCCTTCGTTGTTGCTCTTGTTATATATATATGTGCTCGTCCAGTCACTGTCATCCTTGATAACATCCAGGATGCATCCAAGATTGAAGTCATCCAGAATACCCACTTTGGATTGTGATGATGACCTCAAAAGAAATGAGGCCTCAGTTCAGGGGCCATCATGTGATCCCCTTCCTCCAGGTGGGCTAGTAACGAAACCTTCACCATTGGAATAGCAGTTAGTATCAATAGCACAAGATGAGGACGAGCACAATATGAGCGCTCTTTGTGATTTCTAGCACCAGAGGCTATTGAAGTATCACGGTGAGGCATACCCTCATATAGTAGAGGACTGGTTGGAGTTATTAGTCTGCCTCTTCAGGCTTGTGCATACACTATAAGATCATATGGAGACTTTTCCATCCATTATTTTCCCTGGGATAGTTGGCAATTGGTGGATCCTGGTTACCTAGATGCGTGATGAGTCAGTGCTCTCGTGGGATGAGTTTGAACTATTGTTTCAGTAGAATTAATTCCCCTTGGTCTTACACTTTATCAGAATTTAGGAGCTTCTAGAGCACTGACAGGGAGGGATAATGGTGTAAAAGTACTCATCTAGGTTCACAAGCCTTACTCTATACTCCTTGGATGTGGTACTTTTACCCAAATGGCCCGAAGACCTTCATTTTTATTATTTTTAGATAACCCCCCTTTCAAGGGAAGAGGGGGAACCCTTACAAGGCCTGTAGCCTTAGAGATTACATGGCTCGTAGGATTATGAGATTACATGACCCAAAGGTCTTTGGGAATTCAACCAGACTATAACTACATGGAACTGCCCCTCCCCAGCATCTGCATCATGATGGTAGCTCTCTACCATTGCATGGTCGTCGAGCTAGGCATCATGTGCCAGCACAGTCTAGCCCTGATTGCATATCCATACCTTCTCATTCTTCCAAATCCATTTGGCTCTGCTCTAGTGAGTGCACTTACTATGAATCCTCCTCCAGGAATGCTCTTCTCTTGTAGAGTCTGTCTGGGGAAACTACATTGATCATGTGTCATGAAGGCTTGAGGTGTCCCAAAGGCATTAAAGGTGGCCCAAAATCCTTACTAACCTGAAGGCTTGGGTGGCCCAAAGTCTATAAGGACTCCAAGCCCAATCTAGTGGCCCAAGATGAATAGTTCTGGCTACTACATTATGGAATAGTACCTACTACTGTAACTGCTACAGTACCAGCTATAGTGCCCACAGATCACTACTACAGTACCCATAGTAACCCATAGTAACACATAATTATGCCTTCCGAGCATGAAAGTTCGACCATGGTTTTTTCCGAGAGATTTGTTTCAGTGTAGTTCCCCTATGCATCCCTAACTTTTTCGGGGTGATGGAACAAACACTTGGAATTTAGAGTTTCCTATCATAGGGGTGCCAGTTGCCAGGTCCTATAAGTGGTTGATTCAGAGTAGAGACATCCACAACAGTTGGTAGATTCTAGGTAGTAAGTTTGTGACACAGGATGCTACCCCATGACCAGGCTCGAGCACTTTGATTCATTCCGGTCGCGAGGCATGGAAAAAGAAAATTTCTATGTTTTCTTAATGCAGCACAGTGGTTGTCCAGGGTCGTCTCACATAAGGAGAGTTGTAGTCAGTTTAATCACTAATTCTAATTCACCTAATAAAAGTCTGTTTTGTTTTTATAATATTTATTGAAAACAATGTTTTTTAGGGTTTTGTAAAACATGC
This sequence comes from Viscum album, assembly GCA_963277665.1. Taxonomy (NCBI): domain Eukaryota; kingdom Viridiplantae; phylum Streptophyta; class Magnoliopsida; order Santalales; family Viscaceae; genus Viscum; species Viscum album. The sequence goes on from OY728159.1 coordinate 1,083,922,610, forward strand.
AACTAAAATAACGCCATATATAATTGAAATCTAAATATTAATGCCGATAAAACGCAAATTAGAAAGAAAGGTCTTTGTCCAGGGTTTGATAACATGGGTTCATTCATTATTTATTTGTTAAATAAATTCAATTTGATAATTAATTTAGTGAGTCCTCATTAACTAATTAATCTCCAATGGTTTATTGAGTGTGTAATTTTAGCATGCGTCTGGCACTCCAAACCACATCTCCTCTAGAAGTCAAGTTGGGTAACACCTCAACTATGAATGTTATTTCTACAAGTCTTAGCACCACCATATGTTGTTTCATCCCTTATAGCATCCCCAAGTCCACCGTATAAAGGTTTTTACTATGATAAGAGAGGGAAAAATTTTAATCAAGGAAAATAAATGGATTTTTAAATAGTTTTGTGGTGGAAGACCGTCGTACTCGTGCAATATTCCCGCCTCCACCACAAATAGATTTAAAACATTTTCAATTTGAAGTGAAATAATGAAGAACGCTATGAAACCTCCCCTTGATCCAAGCCTCAAGTTAGTCACATGTTATGGAGAATTTTATAGTGATCATGATGGAAGGATGGAAGAGAGAGAATGAGAATTAGAGTTGGAAGAGAAAGAAGGATGGAAGAAGAAATGGGAAACACTTTAATAAAAAAGAAGAAATTGTTACATGTAAAAGAAAACTAAGATAAAAAAGAAAATAAAGAAATATAAATCCTAAAAGGCCGTTGAACTCCTCTCTTTGGTGTCCCATATGGGATGGGATGGATTGGAATGATGTGAGAGGTAAGAGCGCCTCTCCTTTTATAGGCAGATTTTTATCCTCTGAATTTTGACACATTTTTTACTCATTAATTGGATGATTGACGCATGAAAATCTTCATTAATTTTTTTCGTAAATTTACTGGACATTTACCCTTCCCATTTCAGCTCATTTGGACACTGTATATATGAGTTATGATTTATTAATTAGTGGTTTTTTTCTAGATGAAGGTTCCATGTGACTTCCTACAAAAATATGTTGTTCAATGGCCACCTTAGTAGATTCAAAACACCATTTAATTTAATGCAGAAATGAACCTATGTATCCTTGTTCCATTCTAGGTTTAATCACATCAATATAAGGTGTTTAGGCTGATATGGACTTCCGTTACGGTGGTGGGGTCTATGTGTCTACCTAGAAAAGTCTTCAACTTCATTGATTTTGTAAGGCCACTAGATGATAGATTCATCCTTTTTTCCAAAATAAAAAGATGAAGATAAGAAAATAAGGATTCTAAAAAATAGAATCACTCAGTTTGTAATTATATATTTTCACAAAATGAACAAAATACCCTTGACATAAAAAAAATTCAAAGTCCAGAATTAATCACTTTTCACAATTTAGCTCATTTTCATTCTGTAATCAAAACTGCCCATTATTTTAATAAAACATTTAAATTCATGGGTTTTAACATTTAAAAACTATCAAAAATTATTTATTATTGGTTAAAAAACATTCATATAAATTTTCTCTATCAAATACCCCCACAATTAAACCATGATTTTCCTCAAGCATAAAATCTCAATATGGAATTCAGAGGACACGAATGTTACCAATATTCAAATTTGAAAGTAATAAAATCAAAAAAAATCAAAGTCAAATAAAAATTTAAAAAATCCACATAAAATATAAATTTAATTTCCCAATTTTTAATGAAACAATTAATTCATATATATCTCTTTTCCCCTTTGAAAAAATTATGAAACTTATTCATTCATTCATTATAGCTTCTCAATTAATTATTATTAAACATTCCACATCATGATTTACCTCACCTTTGAATTTTTACTATCATATCTCATGATACAATAAATTTAGAGTTATGATCATATCATAAGAACATGCACCTTATTCATAATCTTGTAAAAGAGATACTTTTTATACCTTGTAAGGACAAAAGGAACATAAAATCATGAGGACTTTTCAATAACGGTTTAGATAACTTTTAGGATTATGTTTGGATGTATTTTATGTTTTAAAAATTAAGGGTCATAGAGGAGGATATCTATTAAGTACAATGCATGATATCAAAAGGTCTAAATAAATTCTCCCATTCAAAGTAGAAATACTCGCTTCCCCCAAAAACTCAAAGTAAGTTCATGATCAAAGTAAAAAATAATGAATGATTAATGAACCATCCAGATTTTTTTTGTATTTTTTTATTTTTTTGATAGTTATGATTAGATAAAACCTCCCATCCATCACTTTACCACATAGGATCCAAATATCGTCGGTCTCAAAAATATTGATTTTTGGTTCTGCCAAATCACAACCCATTTTATCTTTTTTTAGGTTCTTTTTGTCATTTTGTCATTTTTTATTTCAAGAGGGGAAAATAATGAAGTACAATTAATGATTCCACAACCTTTTAAAATTCCCACAATAAATCCTCCACACTTTTTCCTTACAATGTTTAACATCCCTTCAACTGTGATTCCCTTCACCCCCACACTTCATCATTAAAATATCATGCAAATACTAAGAGTAGGGTAGGAATGGATAAAAATGGATTGAAACATGGATCATCCCTATAAATCCCATTCATGGTCTCTATGGTATAAAAGAAGGATTGATTTAAATGTTGTATTTAAGGATAAAGGATTTTAAAAATATAACTCAATCATTTTAAATGTTTTTATGTACAGTCATAGCTTTTACAAGTTGCAATGAAAATTCTGGTAGGTGATAGGTCCCAAGATCACTCAAGAAATATTCTCAATAATAAGAAGTACTTGGTCTTGAAATAATCTTGGGAATGAGACATTTGATAATGGACAATCACTCAAGTTATGATTAATAATAAAAAAATTAATTCATGGCTTTTATAAATTCATTGAATGAAAATGGTAGGGAAATTTCATTTGCATAAATCAAATAATTCCCTTAAATCATGTGTCATCGTTTCAATATCAATTACTCACTTTAAATATTCAATATTCCATTTTACTCATCCAATTTCAATAACATTGAAATATAAAACATAGCATCACAAGATTTCTAAGAAATTCATGTATCCTTGATATGTCAAGTAGATCATAATTGAAGTGTGGGCATGAAATTTTATCTTTTAAAGATCAAATCATGATTTGGATAAAAATTTAAGGAGTTTAAAAGTTAAAAATTAATATTGAACTCCCTTTTTAAATAAATCTTTGGTTTTCATCCTCCAATTTTTGGGGCTTCCTTCTACAATCATGATGCTATAAAATAAAATTACTCACTTAAGAACAAGGATTGTATCATTAAAACACAAAAATATATGGAGGAATGGGCTACATGTGGCTTTTCCCAAATTCCAATTTTTTGTTCTTATTGAGGAGGACTCCATGGATAGAGTGCAGTAGATCCACCCCATCACAATATGGTACATATTGCATGGTGAGGGTACGATGAAGTATGGAGCCTCCTCCTCCTCTGTTTTTACTTGTGAAACATTCTATTTCTCTTAGTGTACTCCCTTTAATGAATGTTCATTGTATTTACGGAGATTCAAGTATTCCTCAATAGGGGCGTCTTCTTTTTACTCATCATACTCTATGGATTAATAAGAGTCATTTGACTAAAAAAATTCAAAGAAGTTGCGAGTTACACTCATATTATACTCAATAAAATAAAATTAGTTTGAGTTGAATATTGTATCATCTATATAATTAGGTTTGGCTTGAATAATTTTCTTGGTGTAAAGTTCCTCTTGGAGTTGATTATCATTGGATAGAGGTAGTTATTCAGGATCCTCCATCTCGATTTTGGCCTCTACTTCTTAGATGTCTTTAGTGAAAACTGGGGGCACTTCTTTCTTTGTATTGAAATGTTGCAAGTCAATTTGGATTTCTTCAATCATGCTCATCAAAACTTGTGGTGAGATCCATGTCTCTTAGCCTTTTTGAAACTGTTTGCACATTATCATAAGAGAGTCCACCCTTCGTTGGAGTTCCTCCTACATATAATTTATTTCATGTTCTTGAACCCTTGAGTAATCGTTCTCTGAATTGAAAACATGATCATTTGAAAACATCTTGGAGAATATATATATATATATATATATATATATATTTAATGAAAAAAGTAGAAAAATGTGAATTTTGAAGAAAGTGATCGAAATAACTACTTAACTCCCCAAAAACAACACCAATTTGATGAAGTGTTGTCATGTGTGCTCTTAAAAATATTTATAACTAAATGTAGCGAATGGGCTAACCTAGTTCATTCTCTTATAGAGATTTTGTGGTCAATAAATCACTACTTATAATTCACTTTTGTATATATTTTTTATTTATGAAATAAAACTAAAATAAATTGATGTTTTAGAAATAAGGATACAGGATAATGATAAGTAACTATGGCATGAATAATGCAAATAGAATGAATGTAAACAAAATGATGTTAGATGGAAAGGAGATCCTATTAAGATATTATCCAGAATGAACCTTAATCACCTCTTTGTTAGCTTCAAATATACATAATGATCATGCTCAATCGTATGCATGAACATCCTTTTTACCTATGGGTGTGGACATACGATGCACTCAATGATTTTTGAGAGACTGCACACCCACCTCTTCAATCGAGGGAGGATATTGTAGAAGAGAAATCTAAGCCTCGGGCAGAAAGTGGAGACACAAAGGTTCCTTACCCACTAAGATCCCCCTAGGAATAACTATAATAAAATAAGAAACAAAAAAATGAATGTATAATGACTTGGGTTCAACACCGGATTGATCCCATAGGAACATCCTTGGGTTAGTTACTCATGATCACGAGTAAAAGAGATTGCAATGGAGATGAATGGGGTAGAAAACAAAAGATTAAAAAAATGGGAATGATATTAATAAGAATACAAAAAAAATATATTAAAAATGAATAATACTATTAAAATGGAATAAAACTACAAAAAATAGAAAATTTATACATAGAAGTTCTAATTCTTTGAGAAGGGGTGATGAGACATATTTATAGGGAGAGGGGTGAAATAATTCTCTCTAAAAATCTACTCCAAATGTTTCCACATGTATTACCCATTAATTGGATGGATTGTTAGTAGTCGTATTCATTAATTTTTTTCCATAATATTGTGTCAATTAACCCTCAAAATTTCATCATTGTTGAGTACCATGTGATGATATTATGACCATTTTATTATGATACATTTAACATGACCATGTGCCACATCAGATTCCACATCTTCACATTCCCATACCATTATGACCACACAAATGGTCGATACACGCATTTGAGCCTTAATAAAAGTTGTTCCAAACTTGATTTTTCATCTCTCCAAATACTATGAGACATTTTGGACGTGTTATTCATATGTTATGAATTAATTTCTCCATGGAACCGTTTCTTCTTGATGAGTTGTTTCATCTTTAATATGTTTCAACAGTTCAAATAATGCATTAAAGAGATTATTTTTGACTTAAAAAACATCAAGGACACTCCTATTTGAATCTTATTTCATATAAAACTATAAGAACCACAATTTTAAGTGTATATATTGATTTATGATTCTGTTACAAAATTATGGTCCACATTGTCTGCCCATCAAATTTCTTAAATTAAATTATTTTTTCGGGGCTCTAGATGCTCGAATTAGAATTTACTCATAAAGAAAAAGTTGTAGGAAATAAATACGGGATTTAAAAAAATAACACAATTTGGAATAAAAATGTAAATATTATGACCAAAATACCCCTATCTTATAAGTCTATCAAATTTCCAGATTTATTCATTTTTTTCATTTGAGCTCAAAATACCACTAAAACATAAAAACAAGAAAATTACCCATAAGATAACAATATGATGAGATTATAAAAATTTAATAACATATTAAAATGTATGAAAATGTGAGCTTCTTTACTCCCCCACACTTAACTATTGCACTCCCAAGTAATCGTCATACATCCAAATCAAAATTCACCCAACAATCAAAAATGAGAAAGCATCAATGATCTGATCCAAAAAAGAATTTTATCTTGTATCTTCTATAAAAAAAATTCCCTATCATTTTCATTAAACACATTAAAATCCATTCAAACTCAAAAATAAATCCATTTCCCAATAACAACCTACCTCACATTGAATTTTATGTCACTCTTCACTGAAGAGTAATTGAATCTGGAGTTATGCTCATACATATAAATTGCATGTATCACCATATTCATGTGACAATTATACATTCTCTACAGCATGAAACATGAAAATTAATTAAATCATGAGGTATTTAATTAAAGATTAAAATAATTTTGTGTCTTATAGTTTTTTGGAAAATTATTAAAAAAGTTTCAGGTTAGAATGAGGAGGCTAGACTCTTAAGTACAATGCATGATTAATTCAAGTGAAAACACAAGAAATTCATCTCCCAATCCCACTTGAAAATGTGGAAAAAAACACCACCCCCTTTTATGACATGGTACATGATCCAAATAATGATTATAATGAATGATATCATCCTTGTTCTCCCCTTTTTTCAAAGCTCTAGAAAAACACAACTTTATTTTTATTTTACTTTTTATTTTTTCATAGAGGATGAGCTGAAAATTGAATACAATGAATGAATAAAAATTCACGCCTCTTATTTTTGAGAGGTAAATGATTCATCAAAGAATTTAAAATGAAAAATTCAATATCAACTCTATTTTTTCATTTTTTATGGAAAAATTAATGAAATAAATAAATCATAATGAAATGATGACACCTACACAATTCTCTTATTATACACTACCCAAAATGTTTTCACACACCTCGCACCACCCACAAACTATAAACATCCCAATGAACACACATGAATGGCCCTTCCCCCACACTCAAACTTGGAATATCCATGCAAAAATATTAAAAGTGCAGGTACGTATATAAAAATCACCTTGTAATTTGGCTTAAAATGTAACATCCCATGTAAGTAATGAATAATAGATATTTTTATCTATGTCTATTAGTGAATTAGATAGTGTTTTAGAGGCTTAAAATGATAATAAATCCAATCTTAAGCATGGAATACACTAATATTTTTAAAAGATTGTTTTATTGGCTTTTGATGGAAACCATTTTTTTAAATCTATCTTTTGAAAATTTTATAAGCTATGTTTGTCAAAATAAACTTATTATTTATTATTGGGACATTAAAGTTTACTTTGTGTGAATTTTTGGTATTTTTCCGATAAAATTCATTTTTTAATGAATAGTGAAAAATGTTGTATTTTAATTCAAAACCTCTTTTTAATCTAATTTATTTATATGATTAGATTATCTTTTTAATTGTTTTTAAAGTTAAATTAGAATATATTTTTACCATTTAATCCAATGGTGGTCATTGGAATCAATTTCACTTTGAAATTGGACTTAAACTAGTGTCAATCTTTTGATACTTATTGTTTCATAAAAACACGCTATTTGTCATGACAGCGTGAATTAATTATTAAATTAATTAATGTAACTTATATGATTTGAATTTTTTAAAATAGACATCATTTTTTAATTTAGAATATCAAATATAGCTTAGGGTGAAGTTTTGGTATTTTTCTGAAAAGCATCAATTTTGATGAATAGTGAAACCACTAAGTGGTAGTTAAAGAAACTGATTTTTTCGTTTAAATGAAACTTTACCACCTCTGTGTTTTGAATTTCAAAAATCAGACATACATGGTTGTCATTAAGAAGTAAAATGTGGTTCAATGGGATTAAAATAATTTTTTGGTGAATAGAAACGTTTAAGTTTTTAATCGTGATTAGAGGTAATTAGTGTAATTTAAGGTAAAAATAATGTTGTAATAATATGAAATGACCTATACACATTTCCTACCCTTATTGGATGTGTCATGGCCGACCACGACAACCCATTGGTCTATTTTTGGGACCCCATGGATCCACTTGGGTAAGATAATGACATTAATGCTTTTTATTTAATGTAAAATAAAAATGTCACAAACATGAGTTGTTTTACTAAAAAAAAATTAAATGGGGTTATACAAGTCATATGTTTTACTATAAATATTCATTAGAAAGATAAAAATATTTCCTAAAATTTTTATAATTTTTAGACATTAAATAAATTAAATTATTTATGACATCTTGATGATGCAGTGATTACCTCATTAATGAACGATTTAAATAAAATGAAAAGATAATGTAAAATATAAGACTTAAACTTGTCAAAGACGTATTGGATGATATATTTAGAACCTTTATCACCTTATACTCGAATTATATTAATTTGGGACCTTTAAAATCTGAAAATCATTTTATAATAAAGTAAACTTTTATAACTTTCCAAGAGTGCCCCTCCTCTCCTCTTATAAAAGGCCCCCACCTCTACCTCCTTATCCACACTTCCAAAGCCTTTGTCTCGGCCAACACCTGCCCATTTTGTCTCTCCACATCCCTCTATAACTCTTAAAAGCCTCACTTTGGGCAGAAGTCTTCTCAAGGAAGCCTTTGACCTCAAACCAAAGGGAGTTACCCGATTTTAAGGTAATGTCTTCACTTGAGTCCTTTTGTTTTATTTTGCTTCTCCAACCCCCTAAACTCTTTTTATTCATTTATTTTGTAACAACTCCAGTAAATTAAATATACTATGATGTTGTTATAAGATGTATTTGAGCTAAAATTACACACACCTACATCTAATGGTTAAATAACATACTATTTCCGTGGATAGCGAATTTCTGCCTCACGAAACGATGATTGTTCAACACTCATATAACACCTTCAAAGGTGGACATTAAGATGTCACTATATTTATATATGATATATAATATGTTTATGTTTTCCTTAATCTTCTGTATTTTTCATTTATGTCATACCTTTATGGTTTCCATTATGGGTAAACGCGGTATCTTCATTTAAGGAAGTGTGGACTACTGCCCCCTAAAAGTGATTTGATTGGTTAATACCATATGTGGTACGTATAAAGGATAGATTTAATGATATTATATATGATGAAATACTGGAATTATTATACTATTATGTATCATTATGTTTTAATTCCATTAAATATGAAATAGAAATGAAAGTAGCGTTCATGCGTACGTACGGCTTACCGTCTCCATGAACGGTGCATTTCATTTCTTACCTCTAAACATTATGTAATATTATAAATGCATGTATATACTGGATATATATAATATATATGATATCTACATAATTATTATAACTTTGGATATAATGGATATTTTACCACATGAACAACTTGTAATTATAAAGAGTTTATTTTGGACTCAAGTACCAATTATCGACAAAACGACCATTATTAACATAAATAATTACATAGTGTTCATAACATGGTAATAAGTGACATAAAAGGAATAATGAATTTGAAAAATGTTATTAAGAAATTATAAATTAACTCAAGTTTAATATTCAGGACGTTAAAGAACGATCGAGTCAAGTCGGACCCGAGGTATGGGACTTCGTCTCAATCTCCTTTCATTGAGGCATATTTGGTTTTATACACAACCTTCTTTTATACGGTGTATAAACCCCTTTGACTTTTAAGTTTATTCAAAAGGAATTTTTTTTTTACAAATCGTTTACTAAACTACAAAAGGGAATGTTTTTGTCATACGTATTCGGTGACAACGACTTCTCTGCCGCCGTGACCATTATTTGAGTTTCGGCTTCCTCTACAAGCCATACTGTTTTTTTAAGGAAAAAATAAATATCGTGTTTTTACTTTTCTTTTTTTGGGTATTGAAAATGGTTTTCATAATGTTTTTATATCAATGTGTTGTATTGATATCTTGTGATTGAAAGGTGGAAATGTTATGTTTCCTTTATTCATGTTTTATGTGATACGATTATGTTGTGGTTCTTGGGCATTGTTATGAAGACGGGTGGTTCCGTGATAAACTAATGGCGGGTGATCCTGTTATAGCTCTCCAATGCATTGGGTAACGTGAAGGAGTTAAACGTTAGGGTTTCTTCAAAGAGATTTAGGGAATATACTGTGATGGGTATTCCAAACGTAACCAAGAGGGTTACTCCCTACGTAAGAATGTTATGAATGCCTCAAGTTACCTTTATGTCTTATGATTTCTATGATTTATTCATGATTTGATGAGGTATGCTTAAGTGCTTATGTTTTATGGGTAAAGTATGATTTCATTCTTATGTATATATGTACCCATGTTTCCTTTCCATATTTTTATATCCCTTACTGAGCTTTTTATGCTCATCCCAAGTTTTTGAAATGTTTTTCACAGGTCAAGGGAAAGGTACATGATATGATGATAGTGTCAAGGAAGTGTCAAGAAAGAATCCATGTTTTATTTTAAATATGTTTTTGTTGATGGGAAAAATGAATACTATATTTTATATTACCACTTTGTTTAAATGTGCAATGTAATGCATGTTTTATGATCAAATTCTCTAAAACTCTGAACCTGAAAAGATCCTCAAGGTGTAATCTTGTAATAACTCAAGATTAAGTAATGTTTATGGATGGGGCCTTATTTAAACCTATAAAGAAATTCATGGATTCTAAGGTCTTACAAAATATAAATCTAATGGTAGGTATTAAGTAAATATGTGGCTAGAAAAATTAGTTCTGAAATCATATTAAACACATTTCATGATATCCAAATCTTTAAAAGAGAAAAAACGTAAATTTTGGTTCTCACACAAAATTCAAGTTTCCCTCAAGAAAGTGTGGGTATTAGGAAGAATATGTCAAAGTAGTTTATAATACCTCATAGGATGAGAAAAATATTTTGAGTTAGTGCTTAATGGTAATGGATTTTAAAAATCATCCAAACTCATAAAAATTCATGACAATCGAATTCAATGATACAAATTTCACATCAAAAATCATTTAAAAACCATTTCTTCAAAAATCATTTCAACTGTATAAAAATAAATTGATGTGTGAAAAGTGATATGAATATTCATTGAAACTCAAGAATCTAGAAAAACTAAATAATATACATTACAAGAAAAACTAATAGGTTGACACTCCCCCCATGCTTAAATTTTACAACCCCTCATTTCAGCTCAATAAGAAAATAAATATAAGGTGTAAAAGAAATGGGAAGGAAAGATACAAACTGACATTACATTTAAAGTTGATTCTATGAGTTAATATCCTAGTTACTTCCACTTCAAAACTACAATAATCAAATGAAAATATATAATAAAAATAAATAAATAAAAATAGAAATGGAATAAAAGAGGGATAATACATGGTTTAGACCCCCCAAGCGGGTGCTAGGTTTTTACTGCCCCTAGTCAGGCAGTTTCAATGGATTATCCCCAATCAGATAGTGGATGTGTCTTCTTTGAGATTACCCACCACAAGTGACTTTTCTCTATGTCCATGAGTAAACACTGAAAGTATAGAACCACAATGAAGATAAGAAATTTACCAATCCTCAAGAAAGAATAAAGAGATAAATTAAGGTCCAGAGTGGGAGGGAAAAGAAGATAGGGGTACTCCCTGTTGAAATCCATGGTGTCCTCCTCCATATGGTAGGAAAGTTGATGTTGAGGAGGTAGTCACACCACTTTCTTCTCTATATATTCTTATTTATTAACCACCACTTGGAATGTATCTTCATTAACTTACAAGGTATGCATCCTTTGTGTTATTTCCAAAATTTTAAAAAAAGGAAGTCAGAAAACAATTAATCTTGAATAAGATTAAAACTTGAAGAGTCAATAAATAAATCATCCCTTTCAAGTAATTCAAATTGGAAATTGATCCCTTTTGGAGGAAAATTAGAAACTCTATCTCATCAGATGAATCTTCTTTACAATATTCCAAATCAATAGAGAGGTATAAGGTTTATGATGTTTTATTATCAATGATGGGAAGATTGTATTTCATGTTATATTCAACAAATCTATTCTATGATTCTTAGAAAAAATATTGATCTCCCATGAGTGAATCAGCTAGAATGTGTACTGTAGAGACCTCCTCAAACAATGGATGAGTTCAGGATTATGTGAATATTTCCTTTAAATGTTCTTTCTCACCCGCCTTAGGTTCTTTAACATAAAAAATGATTAGTGAAATCTCTTACACTAATCGTTCTGGTTCAAGTTCTAGATCAGGTTTGGGATTCTCTTGGGATGTGCATATATATTCAGCAATCAATTCTATTTGGCTCTCTAGGTTTTTCACTTTATCAATAATCCTTTAAAACTGATCCTTAAGATCATTACAAACATTTTTTGGCACGTCATATTATTCAGTCTAAGAATAATAATTTTAATTAAAATACATCATGAGAAAAGATATTTTTTTAGTTTTTTTTTTAATTTATAATTTCTTTTGTGTTTCTTAAATAAAAGATAAATTATTTACAAAATTTAAATAAAAACAGTGAATGGAAACGACTAGGCTCCCCAAAAACAGTGCCAGCTTTAACGCACGCCTATCGTAGGGCATATCAAAAAAATTATACGTTTTCTTAATGCAACACAATGGCTTACCAGGGTCATCTCACTTGAAGAGAATTGCAGCTGGTTAAATGAATAATTCTAATTTACCTAATAAAATTATTTTTGGGTTTTTTTAATATTTATTGAAAACAATATTTTTAAGGTTTGGTAAAACATGAAATTAAAACAATGCAATGTATAATTGAAATCTAAATGTTGATGAAAAATATATATATATTAGAAAGAAAGGTCTTGGTCTAGGGTTCCATAACATGGGTTCATTAATTAATTATTTGTTATTTAAATTCAATTTGATAATTACTTTAGTGAAATCTCATTAATGAATTACACTCCATTGATTTATTGAGTGTGTGATTTTGGCATGCATCTGTCACACCAAACCACACCACCTTCAGTAGTCAAGTGGGGTAACACATCTACTAAGAATGTTATTCCTACAATACACAGCTCCATAATATTCCATTTCATCCCTTATATCACCCCCAAATCCACATTATTAAGGGTTTTCCAAAAATAAGAGAGGAAAACTGATTAATCATGGAAAAGAAATGGATTTCGAAATAGTGTCGTGGTGGAAAACCATTGTACCTATGCAATATTCCTGCCTTTACCATATAGATTTAAAAAAAATTCAATTTGAAGTGAAAAAATGAAGAAAACTATGAAACCTCCCTCAGTTCTAAGCCTCGAGTTAGTCACATTCCATGGCGAAGTGTATAGAGATCACAATGGAAATATGGTAGAGAGAGAATGAGAATTAGATTTGGAAGAGAAAGAAGGATGGAAGAAGAAATGGGAAAGATGTTAATAAAAAAGATGAATTTGTTACATATAAAAGAAAACTAAAATAAATATAAAATAAATAAATATAAATCCTAAATGTCCCTTGGCCTCTTCTCCTTGGTGTACCGGATGGAATGGGATGTATTGGAAGGATTTGAGAGGTTGGAGATCCTCTCTTTTTATACGTAGATTTCAGTCTTCTGAATGATGACACATTTTGGAAGCATTAATTGGCCAATTTATGTGTGTACCCCTTCCTAAATGTTGCTCAAAAATATAATTTCCATTCATCCTCAAATGTTTAGCTCATTTGGACACCAGATGTATGAGTTATAATATTTTAGTTAATGATTTATTTTTCTGGATGAAGGTTCTAAGAAGCTTCCTTCAAAAATATGTCATTCAATGGCCACCTTAATGGTTTCACAACTCCATGTAATTTAATGGAGAAATTAACCTAGCATCCTTCTTCCACTACATGTGATATTACCTCAATTGAAGGTGTGTGGACCGAGATTGACTTCTGTTATGGTGGTGGGGTTCACACTGTCTACCCGGAAAAGTCTTCAACTTCATTGATTTTGTATGGGATCTATATGATCAATTCGTCCCCTACTTCATAAGACTAAGATGAAGGAAATAAAATTAGTATTCTAGAAAAAAATAATCAATCAATTTGGAATTATATTTTTCATTAAATGACCAAAATACTCTTGACGTAAAAATCTATCAAAAATCCAGAATTAACCACTTTTCACAATTTAGCTCATTTTTATTCTATAATCCAAATTGCTCATTATTTTAATAAAACATTTAAATATATGGGTTTTATAATTTAAAAACATCTACTATTCATTATTATTGGGTTAAAAATATTCACATAAATTTACTCTATCACACATGACCAGGCGTCACTGAGGCCGCGCAAGAATCTGGGTCATCCTATAGAGGGACGGTGTTACACTTGTGGTGGGAAATGTCACATGGAACGAGAATGACTGACCAGATGAGTTGATCAACTTGGTAATGTAGTAGGTGGACCACTATGTCAGAGGCAGCACTGTGATCAACGTGTTCCTGAGGTAGGCGGTGTTGGTAGAGGAGTGGGAGGAGCAGGAAGACTGTGTGGTGGGGGATGACACAATGATATCCTCCCACCACCACCACCACCGGGAAGTCCACATCAGGCTTAGGGAGATGGCGATCAGGGTCACAGATAGGGGAAGGGTATGGATGTATATGATCCTCCAGTACATGATATGATCTAAGTTATTCTCTATTTTTATTCTACTCTTGATTCAGTATTAGTAGATGTAGGATCCAGTCACACCTTCACATCATTACTCCTGGTACAAGAGTTGGATCGCCCAATAGAGGTTCTAGTGTGGAGTCTTTTCCTCTAGGTTCCTAAGGGAAGTGATTCTTCTGTGACTTTTATCTACCAATAATGCTAGTTTTTGTTTGGAGGAGATGGGTTCGTGTGGGACCTAATCATTATCAAGATAGAACCTTAGGTTGTAATATTGTCCATGGATTGGATTTCCATGGTTCGAGCCTAGATTGACTATTGCCACAGGCTAGTTAGATGCATGCATGATAATGGGATGTAGTTCTCCTTTCTAGGAGAATGAGACCTCATAGTAAGGAATATGGGTGCTATGAGCAGGTGGATACAAATATTTGTCATTATTTCATGAGCATCACCCTTGTTACTATAGAATCTTTAGGAATCTTGATTCCATTAGTTGTGGATAACTATAGAGATGCCTTTTCCAAAGACGTTCTGGGACTACCTCCGAGTTAAGAGTTGGATTTTTTTCATCGACTTGCAACCAGGACTGCTATGATATATTTTTTAGAATATTGGATGCCCCCACCATGCTTCGGGACCTACAGTTATAGTTTTATGACCTTCATGAGAAAGCATTCCTTCAACCCTGTGTGTCCCCCCCCCCCGGCAGCTCCAATTATGTTTGTGAAGAAGGAAGATTGGAGCCTATGACTTTACGTAGATTATCATCACCTGAACCAGGCCACGATAAAGAACAAGTACCATTTACCGAGGATTGATGACCTCTTTGATCAGTTGTGAGGTGAGAAGTGGTTCACTAAGATCGATCTTAGGTTTGGATACCTCCTATTATGGGGTTGTGAGGCTGATAATCCGAAATTGGATTTCCAATGTTGCTAGGAGCACTATGAGTTTCTAGTGATTCCCTTTGGTGTAAAGAAGTCCTCAACCATTTTCATAGATTCGGTGAAATAGATATTTCACCCTTACCTAGACTGGTTTTTTGTTGTCTTCATATTAGAAATACTTGTTTATTCTTCATCAAAGTAGGATCATGCAGAGCACTTGAGTAAGGTTCTTGATTTACTTTAAGAGCACCAGCTTAATAGAAATATCTTGAAGTGTCAGCTCTAGATACATGAGGATCACTTCATGGGTAATGTCAATTAGGGATGTGGTTTATCCATATATCCAGTGAAGATAGAGGCAATTATTTCTTGGTAACTACCCAAGAGTGTGACAGAGGTGCGGAGAATCCTTGGTTTGGCAGTGTACTACAAGTGATTTTTGGCAGAATTCCCCAGGATCATAGCCCCTTTGACTAATCTAACTTAGAAGAGGTAGTCTTTTACATGGTTTGAGTAATTCCATAGGAGCTTTGAGGATTTTAAGCATAGAATAATGAGAAATCAAGAATTGAGGCCTCTAGAAGAGGGTGTTGAGTTTGTGGTGTATTGTCATGCCTCATGAGCTGGTCTCAGTTGCAACTTGATGAACAAAGGCATTTATCTCATACGAGCTGAGGAAGATGTGAACCCATGAGAAATACTATGTGATACATGACACAGATCTAGAAGTAGTGGTCTTTTCTATGAGGATGTGGAGACACTACCTTCTTGGTGATCGGTTTTTGGTTTAGTCAGACCACCAGAGTGTTAGGTACATCTTCACTCAAAGATATCTGAATTTCAGATTGAGACACTTGTTGGAGTTCCTACAAGACTAAACCTTATAGATAGTATATACTCTAGCGAAGAGATGTTCTGTAGCATATTCACTTAGAAATAAGTCCCAAGCTCACCTAGTGAGGGAAGCTTTAAAGAGGTTTTCTTCCTGGTAGCTGACCCTGGTGGATTAAAAGGGTACATATTTCCTATAGTTAATGGTATTTACTCCTCCAGTCCTTGAGTGTGTGAGGGAGCCCTAGTAGGGAGAAATCAACTATGAGGTTCTTCATGACCATATATTCATGGGTAATGCACCTGATGTGTATTCTGAAGGAGGGATTCATGAGATCTTATTCAAGGGGCATGTAGTGGTACAAGTCGAGATACTGGAGGAGGTGATGTGGGATTTCCACACCTCTCTCTTGGTTGTGCATTACAGTGAGGGGAAGATGTAAAGGGATATTAAATGGAAGTTTTTGTGTTCCAGAATAAGATGAAGTGTAATTGAGTTTGTTTCAAGATGTCTTACCTATCATGAGGGGAAGGCTAAGCATCAGGTTCTGGTAGGTGTGTTGCAGCCCCTTAAGATCCAGGAGTGGATGTGGGATGGAATTTCCATGGATTTTTCATAGGGATTCCATGTGTAAAGAAGTTCCCTGAGTCTATCTAGGTTATAGTTCACTGACTCATGAAGTCGATGCACTTCCTTACTATCAAGGAGTAGAGTTTAATAGAGCATTTGGGGGTAGTTGTATATGTGGTAGATCATCCACCTTCATGGGTTACTCTCAACTATTGTCTCTGATCATGACTCACAGTTTATGTCATGGTTATGGAGAATCCAATAGGAGGCATTCAAGACCTAGTTTCATATGAGTATTGCTTACCCCCCCCCCCCAAACCAATGGTATGATTGGGCACACTATCCAGGTGTTAGATTGTATGTTGAGGTCTTGCATGCCAGATTTTGTCTAGAGTTGGGAGGATTACCTGCCTTCGATATAGTTTTCATACATAAACAACTACAACTCTACCATTAGCATGTCACCTTTCGAGGCCCTATATGGGAGACCCTGTAGGTACCCTCTATGCTGCATGTAGGTTGGGGAGTCATCCCTCATTGGCCGAGATTTTGTGCAAGCGATGACAGATAAAGTACAATTCATCTATGAATATATGAAGATGGCCCAGAGCTGACAGAAATCATACATAGAATTCCATCATAGGCCCTTTTAGTTTGATCAGGGAGACCACATCTTCTTGAGAGTCTCCCCATGACATAGAATATGGAGGTTTTAATAGGTAGGAAAGTAATCCCTGAGGTTTATTGGGCTATTTGAGAACATGAATAGGGTTGGTGAATTTTCCTACTACCTTTCCCTATGCCCACATCTAGAATGGGTGAACGGTGCCTTCCATGTGTCGCAGCTGAGGAGATATGTGCATGATCTTACTCATGTAATCAACTGGGGGATATTTGGACCTCAAGGATGGATCAACCTTTTTAGATCACCTGGTGGAGATCAAGGATTGACAAGAGAGAACCTTACATGGATGGTTCATCCCCTTGGTTCGTGTGTTGTGTCATCATAGAAATGTGCAAGAGAGTTCTTAAGAATGGGAGAGGAAGATACTATGCCAGTATCCTAAGTTGTTTTCCTAGATTTTATTTTTGGGGATGAAAATATTGATGGAGGGAAGGATGTAGAGACCCAGTTTTCACCTCTTAAAACTTTAAAATATTTCCATATATATTTCCAGAGATATGCGTTGATACAGGGTGCATTTATGAGGCCCGGTGTGTCTGGAATTAATTTTATAAAACTATTAAGTATTTTTTGTACTATACATGTTTAGTAAATGGAATAAATCTTTACTGGTAGCTCAGATTATAAATCTAAGCCCACAGTTGAGTCCAGAATGTGGCGTTTACCCTAGGCAATACATAAGTTTGGTCAGTGTGGGACTTCTGTGGAAAAATCCACCCAGGGGAAAAATCATAAATAACAAAATTAAACTTAATTATTTTAACCATCAATTCATTTAAAATATATTTTTAATGGAGACTTTTATTGGAAATCCAAGACTACAATTGAGTTTGTAATTGGGTTTTTTACCTAATCATTGCATAAAATGAGAGGGTGCCAATGTTTCAAAACTCACAACATAGGCGGGGGTCATGGTATTTTTCTAAATATTTGAACATAAGAGATTATAATTTTGGTTATCCCAAATCCTCCTCCTCCAATGGAAAGATCCCTCTCTTCTTTCCTCCTTGGTGAATCGAGAACAAACATTGACGGATTGAAGAGGGAGCGTGATGAACGTGTCGACAACGATAAACGGATCAATCGAGGTTGGATTGTTATTATATTTTTGAAATCCAATTTCAATTCTGGATTTTTTCATGAACTTTCCATCAAATCCATCATTTTCAATGTTAAGGAGATGTTCAAACGATCATGACCATCACCCGACCCTAGTTTTGAATCCCATTTTTTTGTGTTCTTCACCATTCTTCACTTTTGATTTTTTTTCTTAAATCGAAAAACCAATGAATCACTGAGAGAAGACTGTTTCTATGAATACCTCAACCAAAGTATCATGAAACACATTTATTTTCAATTTTCCAACCACCGGATTTGTTTTGGTGATTTATAGAAGGTGGAAACAGTTCGGCTCTAGGGAGTGTGGTGGTCGACGGTGGCGCGCGGTGGCAGAAGCATGAGACCGGTGAGCGGAGGCAGTCAGCAAGAATAGGGTGCTGGGGTTGGATAGAGGATTGATTTTGGTAGGGAGAAGATTTCCTGGTTTGGATGAGGTGATCAGAAAGTGATCAGAGCATAAGGCAGAGGCTGGCGAAGGTGTTGATGTGGTCATTGGAGGTGCCGAGGCGGACGGCTGGACCAAGGAAGGGAGAGGAGATCGGGGTCACGGGGGGGTAGCGTTGAAGAGGTGGGGTGAAATATACCCACATGTTGGGTCCAATAGGGAGTGACTGGGAGTAGGTTTCTGGGCTAAGGTACTGGAACGGCCCAGGAGGAGTGGTTCGACCATAATGGGTCGGACTAGTTCGGTAGAGGCAAGACACCTTCAAATGCCCTTTTCTCCTAAATCGGGCACCCGATTAACCCATCATGTACTGAAATTTTCTCCTCTCATTGACAAGAACCTTTTAAGGCCATTTATTAAATTTTATGATTTGGTTTCATGCCTCGGTTGCATTAAATTCCTATGATTAATAAAAAAATATAATTATTATTATTAAAAATTCTTATATCAGACTTATCTTCTAAATGAAACATCTGATTGACGTACCGTTAGTGGCCTCATAACCCTAGAGTTGAGGCATGAATTTCAAAATATATTCTTGGTGTTCAAAACTGAAATCGATCTATGTGTTTCAGGAGCCTCAATTTGGGAATTTGAAGTGAAATGTGACTTTTTCACAAAGTGTCCATTTTGGATGAATAAATGGCCAGTATCATATGGTTTTCCATTAGGATCACAATAGAGTGACCTGTTTGATTATTCTAGGATCGAGGAATGGGCCCTGCAAGATTCCATTTGAGAATAATGTAGTGACATACAACTTTCCAACTAGATATCCAAATGGGGAAAATTAATAGTCGATCTAACATGTTTTTCCACAAGAATCGAGGAGGTGTGATATGTTTGTATGTGAGGAGCCTTATTTTTAATATCATTAAATTAATAAGCATTAAAGTAAAATCATTATAAGATTAGTTAATGTGTTTTGAGCCCAATGCTCTCCCTAAATGTGTTTGACAACTATAGCGATGAGACGATCTATCAGCTACTTCTAAGTGGAACCCCCCTGATGCCCAAAGGTGATGTTCCTCGATGAATGAGAGTGGAATCACCCTGATTCCTTAGGGTTTGGGTCCTCTACAATGACAATAATAGTGAAATACCCCCATTATAATGGATGTGGGTCCTATATTAGTTACTTTTGAGTGGAATCCCCTGACACACTAGGGATAGGGTCCCCAATGAATGAGAGTGGACTCCCCCTGAAACATTGGGTGTGGGTTCTATAAGATGATTTTTAGAGTGGAATCCCCCTGACCAACTAGGTTATGGGTCCTCTACTTTGGGTCCACACTATTCCCCTTTGGATCAGCGATGAGATGTGTTTTGACGCTACTTTGGACTCACAAGTAAGAGGGGTGATTTCTCTACTGGGACACATCCTTAGGATGTGACCTAAAACCATGCGGGGCCACCTAGTTCCACCCAAAGCAGATATTATCAAGGGGTTGTGAATTGAGACCCTTTGACTCATTGTTTAGGGTAGACGTGAAGGATTTTGGGGATCGATGGTGGTTACTTGTAGATATGTTGGTGAATTTTATTCTTAGGTTGAGATGTGGGATGAAGATCCCCTTACTCCCTTGTATGGGATTCTTTGACTGGGCATATATATATATACACACATCAAATTTCAGTACCCACTCCTTGGGTTTGTTTAATCTACTTTATGAAGAGATGAAGATGTGTGAGGCATGCTAGTGCTTTTTTTTCTACCATCTCATGGTTAGATGAGCCTAATCTCATACAATATCTTGAGAATACTCAACGAGAAGTTCACCTTCTCACCATTTCTAGCTCCTTGTATTTGGATGAGCTTACCTTCACTTTCTTATTGGGTTGAGTAGAACTCTATTTATAGTACTGCATTCTCCTTACTATTTTCCCTTCTTAGTGTACCTCCTACTACTCTCATGACCCTTTAGGGCATCCTATTGGGTATTTTTATACTCACCCCTACTTGAGATTTTCCCGTACGTGGTGTGCCAATGCAGACAATGGACTGGTTTTTTCATTGCTTTTGATATCGTAGGGATACATAGAGCTTGGAGCACATACGGTAGTCACTTGAGATCCAGGTGCAAGGAGCTATTGGTGTCATAACGTTTTTCCACTTTTTCTATTAGGTTGGGACACTTCTCTAGTTGGGCATGTATTTTTCCCATTTACATTCTAGTTTAGTTTATTGTACTTATACTCTCTAGTGGTCCATGCATGCTTAGTTTATTTATAGCACTATGGTATCTTTCATTTTCTTTTCCCTCTGCACTTTTTCAATGAGTTGTTGTGTGTGTGTGTAAAGGTACCTAGGAAAAGGCCTCCCTGAGTTGTTGTGCCTTCGATGCTTTTTTCCACCCCTATCATATGGAGGTAGGCTTGGGGTAGTTTTAGCATGACCACCAGCATGGTTCGGGTCATGAGAGATTTTTTTTGGTAATATCATTAATTGGTTATACAATGTTTCCTAAAATAATATTAATTATATCTTAAATATCATAATTATTAATTAAATCCATTCATAGGACCATCTGTCAATTGTGTTAATGAAAAGTGGAATGCATAATTAAATACAGGCGGGAGTTCAAACGTATGCATAGATAATGATTTCATATTTATAGAACGAGAGAAGTGATAATATGTTTTATCATTTTATAGTCTAAAATAAGTTATAAATATCATAATTTTATATAAAATTACACTTTTATATTATCCATGATAGGAGGTGAAGGAAAATGAACATGTTGCTTCATGGAGATGGTAGTCCACACATACACACAAATCACATTTTCATTTTTCTTAAAGGAAGAGGGAAAAGGTAGTTAATTTTTATTCCCTTATAATAATAACATTCAATATATAACCAATATTCATTTTATTACATATGGATTTAAAAATTATAATTTTAAAGGTAAGATACAAAGAAAATAAGTTAACTGAAAGGATTACTCACATTGAGAACTTTGATAATTATTTGGTGGATCCCATGGAAATGGATGGATTAAGATACTATATTTTGAATAGAATGAAATGAAAAAGGTTTTTCCTCCTTAAATAAAAAAACTATGTTTGATAGATTTATCCACTCACAACACCGAATAAAAATGAAAACAGTGAAATATTTAGGTATAATATAATATTAAATATTACCATTAAAACATAAAAATTGAATTACAATGTGTAAATAAGAGTAAAAAAAATTATATTTTTCTATAATAAAAATTGATGCTACTTTTAATAATAATTATATTCAATTAGTATAGCTAAAACAAATAAGAAAATAAATTTATTCTTAAATTTCTTTTTTATAAAAGTGGTGTTTTATTTCAAGAAACTGTTTTTATTATGAATAAATAATAATAACCTATATCGATAATTTTAATAATATATTACTAATAATTTAATTATTAAATGATAGGAAATAACACTAAACAATATTTATGATTTTAAAAATATGTTTTCCAACGTGAATAGTCTTCCTCTATATATTTGGATTTAATTTAAATACTGAATTATCAAATTTTATAAATTTATTTTTTAAAAATGAATATTATTTTTTCTATTAATCATATTAATTTAATGTTAAAATTAATTTTTGTTATTTTTTTGAAACATTGGAATTTTAGTTGAATAGTGAAATATAATGTTTTTACTAATACTCCATCTTTTAAGACATTATTATAATATAAGTATTAATTTATAGAAACATATTTTACATTTTAAAAATTAAGTTATATTTTTAAAAAAAAAAATTTAATACATTATACATTTTGTATTTTAAAATTAATTATTTATCAATTTTAAAAATTAAATCCAAAAAATAATTCTTAAAATTAGAATCACTAGGTGAAAATTATATGATTCTTACCATTATATGTTTTGGAATAATTTATAAATTACCTTGGTAAATACTAGTTTTAGTGAGAACCAAAAATGCTTAAAATTAATTAACTTTAGATATAAAGGGATAAACATGTTAAAACATATTTTAATTGAGTTTTTTAGGTGTTGATAAATATTTTATATGATTATATATATTATTTACTTGTTTTGGAGCCACTTTTATTTAGATTCACTTCTCATTATTGAAAATTTCAAGGGTATTTACTAAAATATCACTTTTTTCACTTAAAAAAGGGACACTCCTCTCTTAACTTCCATTCACACAAAAACCCATTAATTTGATTCAAAAATATACCAAATGATATCCTAAAAAATAAAATACACCATAAGGAGGTTATTTTCTTTTTAAAATACCATCCCTCAAAGGATTAATCATGTACATAAAGAAGATAATCCCAGAAGTGAGGTATAAGTTCCTAACTTATCTTTCCCTTTTCTAGTTTTTGATTTGATTTTATTATTACTAAAATTTAATTTCAACATATTAAAATGATAAAAATAGTATCATTATTAAAAAACTAAGTTATTATAACAATGGTATAAGATATAACCTCCCTCCCATTTTCCACTAACAAAAATGAAAATGTGATTTGTGTGTTTTGGGGAGAACCGCCTCCAGGAATAAACATGTTTTTTCCTTCACTTTCAAACATGGATATTTTTGTTTATATTTGATGATCATATATGATATTTTAAGTTAATATATATTATTAACATGGATATTTTTGGGTAACATAAAAATTAACGATCGATATACGGTAATTCATCAATATCAATAAATACCCCCAATTTAGTTCATCTTCATTTTCATCTTTATGAAACATGACAAAAAATAACATGTAATAGAATTATAAAATCATAATTATAATAAAAAAAATTACACAACCTTTAATAGTTTTTAAAATATTATCCTTGGTATAAAAGTAAGAGGTTCAATAGTTTTATGAACCTAGTTTAAAATGGTAAAGATTATTAACAACAAATGTCGAAAAGAGATTACAATAATCTAATACATGAAGATAATTGTTATTATTAAAGACGGTAATTGGAAATTTATATGAATATGGTTATAAAATAGGTTATTGGTATGTTTATCTTTATATATAGAATGTTAAATCATTCTTGTATAAATAAAGGTTAATGTTAAAGGACTTGGTAACTCTAACTACTTTCTTTGAGTTATAAAGTTTATTATTAAACTTCGTTCCTCCAAGAAAATTCATTTTCAATGATTTTATATCTATTTTTTATGGGTAAAATATTATTTTAAACTAAAAAATTTTCATGAATAGTTTTATTTTTATTTTTCTTAAAAATAAAGGATACTTTGAAAAGAGGATTGAAACTATGAATTTTACAATAATGAATAAAACATGTTTTCAAAAAACAAATTTTAATTATTTTCTTTTAATTATATTCAAATGATATGTCTAAAATATAGTTATGTTTCATGTTTCAACCCATATATTTTTTAATTTTTTTAATATTTTTGGTGATCAATTTTTCAATGTCAAATAATTTAATTCACAGTGACATTTCATACCATTATGGAATCCATTTTATTTACATGGGTTATTTATAGAAATTGAATGAAATCTATTTAGATTTTTTATAGAACCCATGTTATCTCCCAGAGTTATTTATGAAAATTTAATTATTTCCATTTTTATGTTATATGAAACCCATTTTATTTCCATGGGTTTTTATAATGTGAAAAGTGAATTATTTTTAAGTGTCACACGTGGGTATGGATGAATAATGGGTGGGTAACTATATCACCCTAAAATGAAATGGTTAAAATATTATATTTCATGAGATATGTATTCATGAGTAAATTTTAGTTTCTCATAAGCACAATCAATGATTGTGTGGCTCGTGAAATTAATCTTTACCTATGAAAATGTTGGTCACATTGTTAAAGGATGTTATTTATTATGATCTTATGCTCTAATGATTTAGGGTTTATGTTAAATAGTTTTATGCCATGTTATACCTATTATGTTTCCATAAATATATTTTATTGATTTAATTTATTATGTTATGGAATTTAAAAATCGATTATGTTTTATTTTTATCACTTATGATGTTATGATATATCTCATATGCTCTTGTTTTTACTTATTCTTATGAACTCATCCTTAGTTAAATGTTTATTCACCCCTTACTGAGCATTTGAGCTCACCCCTTTGTTATGTTTTCATTCCCCAAGATATAAGGATGGGTATTAATAATTATATATCTATAAAATTATATAGTATGATTCTATTAAGTATTAATTATCTGAATTATTTTAAAGTAAGTTGATTATATATCTAGTCTCTAATGAAACTGAACCTATTGGTCCTTGGGATATTAATATTTTTAACATATATTGTTTATATCATATAAGAATATAAAATAAAGGAATGTTTACCTAGGGTCACAATACAAAAGTTAATCGAAGCAAGATACGATTCAAGGTAAGTAAAAAAAGTTAGTGTTTCAGGAGGAGCAGAATTTTTGGAGTGGTGTTGAAGGGGTGTGAGAGGACCCTTTGTCGGAAAAAAAAAGATGAATTTTTTTATAAATATCCTCAAATGTTTAATAATGGGAAGCATCTCTCAAGGAATGTGGCTCAAAAATTGATAAATAATGGATTTAAAAATATAAAAGGTCAATAAAGGCCTCAAAAAAACATTAAAACACATGCTTTTAACATGTTTTAGCCTTTTTCACTAGTTTAAACCTTTTTAATCCAAATTTACTCTTATCTCTGTAATGAGTTTTACCTATGTAATTTTTCCTTTATGAATAAAAATAAAATTGCCCTTATTAAATAATATGAACCTACTTATCTCAAATTTTAAATTTATTTTATTTCACTTAATTAATAAAAGTGATAAAAATAATTTTAAATTACTAATTATATAATGTATTAAAAAAGTTTTACAGAAAAAAGTAACATAGGTTCTAAAATATCATATATTGGTTTTATAATTAAAATTATTTTTTATAAATTCATAATTCTACTTAAAAAATAAACTATTTTTTCATGTAAATGATTTCCCAAATTCATATATACCAATAATTTCATAAAATCATGGTATTTGTAAATCTGGTATATTATATTATTCACCTTAAAATAATTCTTTCTAGAAAAATCTATAAAATTCATATTATGATATTATTGACATGATAAGACCAATAATGAAATTAATTTTATCAAATTAAAACTCTAAAAATTGGATTATAACATTTAAATAAAAATTTGATATAGAATGAAAACTATTTTTAGGGAAAATAGATATTTTAAAATATTAATCATTCTCATTCAAATTTCATATCCATTAATAATTAAATTAGTATTAAAAAAATTTCTATATAAAATATATTTTTATCATCAGTAATAAAATTTTCATGAAATATAAATTCACATTTCATAAAAAGTAAATATTTAGGGAAAAAATATTTTTTTTCTTATAGTGAGTGTTTTAGTTTTTTATCAATATAAATTTAATTTAATAGGAAAATTAAACATTATCATCCTTTAAATAAATATTTTATAAATTTTATAATCCTATTTATTCCTGCTAATTTAATAGTAATGTTTTAATGACTATAATTAAATTTTATATTTTTATCTAAATATATTAAGGTTTCATTTAAGTTAGATGTTGCGTGTGGATAAAGATATCAAACACATTGAATTATTTAAAATTAATCATTTATTATAATATCTTGGTGTTACAATATCATATATAGATCTTTAATTTACATTGATGTTTTAGAGAGCATTCTGTAATTTTTTAGGAAATGAGCTGAAGATATGTACTTTGTATAATCCTTAAATTAATATCAAGATGGAGCATGCCTTATAGACTTTGGAGGATATGATTTGAGATTATGTGATGTATTTTTTGGCGATTTTTGGAGGATCATGTGACTTTGTTATAGTTCTTGGACAATTATGGTCATTAAGTGTTGATTTAGATGGTTTTATTAAAATCATGTTATTAAAATTAATAACAATCACTATTGACTTTGGTATAATTAGGTGGGATATTACTTTTTGGGACTAGTTGCTAAAGAAGATAATGGATCAGGTTTACTTAGTCATCAATCTATTAATGATAACTCAAAAATGGTAGAAGTCTTATGATAATTTTATAATGTTCAATAGAATTTTTTTTGTTGAATATTTATTATTCTTCTAATTGTCATATTAGTAGGTACACAAAGTGAATAATAAGTAAGGTAATTTTCCACCTTAGTATGTGGGTCTATTTGAGGATGTTTAATGAATCATATGTGTGGATTATCACATTTAGTTTCCATTAAATTATACTATTGTGAACAATTTTTTCCTTGTATCTCATCAGAGAAAGTACAAACCAAACTCATCACATGTTTCTTTATATAATGAGATGGATTTGGAATTGAATATGAAATTTATATAAATATTGGTGATGTTTTTTTACTGGAATTTGTTTTGAGAGGATATAGAATTACACTTGTGATGTTGTGGAAACATGAATCAATTCAGGAGAATATATTGAAAAGAGTGGTTCAAATTTTGCATCAATAACCTATATTATCTGAGGATATTTAATCTAAATGAATTTTTAGTGATGAAAACCTCTATTTTTGGGAGAATTTTTATTTATTGAGTTTTCTAGGTAAGTACCCCTTTGATTTACTATGTTTTTTGGCCTTTTTAGGGGTATTGAGAAATGTATGATTAGTTCATGGTCACATGCGACCAAGCAAGGTGACTATACAATGTTGGGTTTACATAAAGAGTCACCCACATGTTCATTGAATGGTCCCAACCAACTATTAAACTTGACTATATATTAATGTTAACATTAAATGATTCCTATATTATAACCCTTATTAACCGCTTCTAAGACAAACTATGTACATTAATTTGATTTGGTTGGATCTAGGGTTTTTTTTAGTGAAATTAGGGATTATCCATCATCAAGAAGCACCTTATACTCTATTAATGATTAAATAAACACTGAATTTTATTTTTTAACTTGATGATATCCTATTTTATTTCATCTATAAATATATCATTTTACATATTTCTTGTTATTTGGGTTGATATGCCTCTTTAGAATTGATATTGTTCTTTGGATTTTTAGTTTTAATAATGAATAGAAGAATCATAATCCAATATTTCTTTTCTAGAGTTTTAAGTATTAGGTTCCAATTAATAACATCATTGATAGGTTTATAATACCATGTAATGATCATCATTTAAGATGGGTGGATCTTATTCACTTCTTTTGTGATTTTGATTCCACATTATGTGGATTGTGATATTTTATAACATTATCTAACATGTGTAATTATTATGTAATTGTTTTAATTGATTTGATAACAATTATTTTCTTTTGGATTGAAAAATTTTAGGTATGGGGTTTATTGGATTAAACTAGAGGAGTTGTTTTATAAAGGTATGAAAATTATAAATATAGGAGTAAGATTTAAAGAATTTTTTTAAAATATCTTTTTTATATCACACATTGGATATATTTTATACATTATTTTAATAGGATATTGGGTAAAATATTTTTGTAAAGTATATCTTTTTAAGTTAATTGAACGTTTTCTATATGATAAATGACTATGGAGTGTTTAGTTGGGAATATGGGGATAGGTATTTGAAATATATTTGAATTTCGATATTTTTTTGTGATATGGATGAGATGAGACGTGAAATTTGAGTACCACTCATGTGGGTTAATATGAAAAAAATAGTGTATGTTATGATCATAGGCATGAATTTTTATTATATGATTCTTATTTTCTCATGTCTCTATTGGAATATATTTGTTATTTATTAGATATATATTGTGGTGTAATCATGAAGGTTTACATTACTCGGGAAAATAACTGGATATATTAATTTCAAATATATCTTTTATTATTTAGAATTGTGATAGACTATTTTTTTAAAGTGTTTACCTATTTTCAATGAAATTAGTTTCATGGTCATGAATTGGTCTTCCATGAGATTACATGAGAGTGAATTGGGGAAATCCTATTATGTATTCATACTCACACTTACCCACATATCATGGTGTACATGTTTATGACTTATGTTATGATATAGCTAAAGGAAAGGATCCAATATTATTGGTAAATGGGTCTTAAGAAATTATTTTATAGTGGATGTAGTGTGGATAATTTGTTCATTGGAGGAGGAGTTGGACCATTGGAATTTAATGGGATTTGACTACTAGGATATTGTATCTTTACATGGTTGTGCCTATTTTATTTTTCTTCTACCGTATTTTTTGGTTTTGGGTTTACATTAAATGGTATTTGGAAGTTGGTTTTAGTTTTCTAATAAAATATTAACTTTTTTATAATATATTTGGTTGTTTACTATGAGTAAAAACTGTTTATAAATGATTTTTTTCACTCTACACTATTTTCTAGCCTATGGTGATTAAGGAACTTGCCTAAGACTATGTGGTTGTCCCGACTTGGTCTTGAGCCTCGGGATAGTTTCTAGCATATGGTGATTACGGAACTTGCCTAAGACTATGTGGTAGTTCCGACTTGGTCTTGAGTATCGGGATCCAAAGAAAGGAATTTCAAATTGATTTTATAAATCCAAAGAAAATTATGTTGGTTTTCTCCCTTGAGTACATGAAACAAAAAGTTTCATTGGATGATTCTTAAATAAAAAATTGTAGTCGTACATATATAATCAAGGATAGAGGGAGTGTTCTAATGTCAAATATAGATTTGGTAATTATGAGAAACAATCAATATGACATTACTATAAGTTTTCCGATAAAACTATCATCCACCGCACTTCTAAAAAATAAGATTTAATGGTCATCCCTTGATAATTTATTTACCTCAAGTACAAAAACTTTTAAAATAAATTCAAAGGTTAATGAATTAACCAATATGATGAATAAAATAGAAATTAAAATAGGAAAATTTATGAGTATTATAACATTAAATAACGGGAAAGAAATTCAATAACCCTAATAATCATAAGCTAGCATTAAAACCACACAACATAATAAAAATTAAAATTCTAATGAAATTTTGAGAAAACTAGGGGACCAAATAGAAAAGGAAAAAAATTTAAAGAAGGATAAGGTAAGAAGAAAATAGTGTAAATGTCACACATTACATCACAATTACCTTCAATAATGATACAGCAAATGAAGATAAATCAAGAATAACTTCAAAAAGAGAATTGGACACATTTAAAATGGTTGAAATTACCTCAAATTTCATTTTTATAGATTTTCAACATGCTATGTAGGGTTAAGTGGTAACTAATTACAACCAGTTGAAGGATAAAAATACACAACCAAAAGAGAGTAAAAAATTAATGATTCATAAAATCTATAACCCGATGGGGTTCACCAATAAATCCATACGTCATCACCAATGTTAAGGATGGGATAGGCTTGAATATTATCATCATGTTTGTAGGTAATAATGTCCAGGACCATTAGATAAACATCATACTATAATTGCTTGGATTCTAGTTCTTAAAAAGTGAAATCAAGATGGAAAAAATCATATCATAGTGAGTACCTAAACACCCTAGATTAATCACTCTAGATATAATTTAGTTTAATCCTTGGGAAATAAGATAATATAATAACTATTCAAATTTTACATTTGTTCCAAAATAATATTTAACAAATTTATCATAGGTAATGTTTATCATTTTAATAAAATGTGAAGGGAATGGTAAGTGCCTTTAATTCAGACCTCTTTGGGTATTTAGGTCATATTTATGGGAGTTATAGTCCTAGTTTTTACCTTCCATGAATTCTAATACAATATAATGTTGAACATATTTAATATTGGGTACTTTCTCATGAATTTTAGGATCTTCAAGCTCTAGTACTACTCCTAAGATGAGTTTCATAGAAGATGGTTGTCAGACTACCCATTCTTCAAGCTACTTAGGGGTATGTCTAATGGATTTACTAGTTGATATTATAATAATTGGGTTTGATTGTTAAGAATAATACTTAGGATACATAGGATTTATCCCTTTACTGACCAAATACATCTCTAAAATAAAACCAACTTTCTTCCTAACATTTGTACTGGAGCAAAATAACACAAACACTAATTGATCCGACTAAAATTTAGTAAAATCATTGGAATAATATTCTATATGAATCGTATATAGCCCCTCATATAGATCCATAGACTACATGATAATATTCATCTTTATTTTTCACCTTGAAATAATATCTTTACAATCATTATAATTAGTTTTATCCATAGCATGAATATCAAAAATCATGAAGTCATTCAATAGTAAGAGTTTAGTATAGGGAATCTACAACTTCGATCCTAGGGAAAAAATGTTCCTAGACTATTATTTCTTCTGAGGCACAACTATTTAAGTCACAACTTGTCGATATGTTTACTAGACACATCCCTAGTAACCTAAACCCTTGTATCCTTAGATGGACCCTATATGGATAATACATATCATATATTCTATTCTAAATATCAAGACTTGGATAAACCACATATCCTAGGATAGGTGAATCAGAATTGGGGAAGGATAAATATAAGGACCCGACCTAAAAAATAACTTATTCCATTGACTTTTTACTATAATTTATGATCATTCATTGCAAAAGATCTTTTAGGTTAAAAGTTTTATATAATTCAGATAAAATATTACAAAAAATTTCAATATTACAGAGTAGATAAGTCTACACACCATCCTTTTTTTTATAAAAAATATCGTTAAAATGAAAAATTGTTTCTTTCCAAGATAAATCATCAAATACTTTAAACAAAGCATCTTTTGTGTCCTTACCAATCATAAGACCTATGAAAAACAATTAAAAACATGGGATGAGAACAAAATACTCAATAAGGGAAATCAAGGGAAATAGTTTACATGTGATCTTGAAATATATAAATAAGAACCTGAGAACTTTCATAAAGGAATGGGGAATAAGAATATCATAAAAATAAGAACTTGTATCATAACATGAAAATGTAGCTAAAAATTTTAATTTAGATATTCCAAATTATATCACCATGGTCCATCCCTAGGGTGTCATATGACCAAGTTATATCACCAAGGTCTTGTAAAATTTACCAAGGTTATTCACCAATGTATCGTAAAAATTTTAAAGGTTATTCACCAATGTATCATAAAAATTACCAAGGTTATTCACCAAGGTATCATAAAAATTTCCAAGGTTATTCACCATGGTATGATAATAATTAATAAGTTTATTCAACAGGGTATCATAAAAATTATCAAGGTTATTCACAGAGGTATCATAAAAATTACCAAGGTTATTCACCAAGGTATCGTAAAAATTACCAAGGTTATTCACCAAGGTATCATAAAACATGTCATCTCAAGAGATTAATTTCTTTACCCAATAAATTAGAGTTATATTAATTCAAACCCTTAATATTTATTTATTTTCATGTGAGACACATAGATCATAATCAAACATTTCATAAATAAACCAAATAGAATAAAATAAATGGGTTTCATATCAAAATCAAGGTGTTTTTAAAAAAATTCTTATGATCATTATGTCAATTATAACCCATGAAAAAGTAATGAGGGTTAAATGTATGTGAAATGAAGAGTAAAATAAATCATTTTTTCTGTGACATGATGATTACCCCTAGAAATGAAATATTTTTGGGTATTCATATAAATAAAACTAAATAATTTTTTGATAAAAAGAGAGAGATTTCGAGATGAAAATTCTGTAGTATAACGCCTATACAACATGGTTTTAGAAAACATTAAAAAGAGGGGACAAGGGTCACCATTTCATAAAAGACTCATAAAAATGTAGATTAAAAGAATAAAATTTAAATAAGAACATGGTATAGAAATTTTAAATACATACCACATAAATAAATTAACTTGATAGGAAAAGAGAAGTGGAGAATTCCCTTACCACATAAGAAACACTTGAAAAGATATCATTAAGAAATTAAATTAAACCAAAAATTAAATATCATGAGAATATACTAATTCAGGATATAATAATTCAACGGATTTTATATACACATTATAAGAAAATAAAGGTTCATAACATCAAGATATTCCCCAAAAAAAGAGATTGATACGTTGTCCCTTACCTTGAGTCTGACTTTTCTCATTCGTTCTTTATCTTCCTCTTAATCGGGTAACTCATTTTGATTTGAGACAAAGGGATTTATTGAGGTTTCTTATGCCCAAATTAATGGTTCTATAAAGAAGTTGGGGATGTTGGGAGCTTATGTGAGTAGATTTTGGAATATATAAAAGGGAAGATAGGTGTGTGTAAGTGGGTAGAAGTGGTGGCATTTTATAAGAGGGAGGGGGAACTTTAGGAAAGTCTCGAAATATTATTTTTTTATAAATTGATTTTAAAATTATAATTGTTTTAAAGTGATGTTTTTCAATTATAAGATTACTATGGTTCTAAATACTCTCAACCAATAGGTTTTAGACATGTTTTGGTCACAAAAATAACATTATCTTTTAGCTTTAACCCCTAGTTAAAAACATTAACTCTTACCATGTCTTCTTGTATTTTCATAATATTTGGTTAATTTAATTACTATAAAATTCCAAAAGACCCACAAGTGGATAATTAATGAAATTTTATACATTATATAAGTAATTTGTCCAAATATTATAATTTTAGAACTATTTTATCATTTAATAAAATATTATTTGTTTTAAAAACTCATTTATGAAAATTTTGATACTATTTAGTCATTGACTTTTGTTAAAGTCATCACAAATTTATTCCTTAGAAATAAATGAATTAACTCATCCCTAACATGTCACTTTAATCTAATGAAATTTTATTGCATCAAAATGTTCATATTACATTTATTTTAATATTTATAATATCATTTATTTGGATCATTCATTAATATTATAACCACTACGTCAACATTGTGTCATAAATAAATTTCTTTATTTAATGTCTAAAACATATAAATAAAATACAATGATGTTGGAAATTTTTTTATCATTCTAATTAATATTTATAGTCGAAGATATCATTTATATAAACCAAATTAAAATTTTTTAGTTAGTAGATATATGTTTGGGCTATATTTTCGTTTTCTTTAATATAAATATTATAAAAGGTCATTATCACATCAATGTGTCTCCATGGGGTCCTAAAATCGACACAAGGATGATTATGGTTGTCCATATCTCATAAAATAGTATTATTACATAATTTAGGGTAGTTTAATTTTATTATAATATTATTTTTTACCCTTGTATACCTGATTTACCCTTTAACTATGGTAAATAACAATAATTACTGAAGTTTCTATTCATAATGTACAAAAATAAAAGATACCTATTTAAAAAAATTAGACTTTATTACTCAAAATAAGAAATCCATTTTTAAAAATTAAAAACATAGAAGTTTCATTAATTAATTTAATATTATTTCCCATTTCCAAAATTAGAAAACTTGTTTTTAAGAAGTAAAAGCTATCAAAAGATTGACATGTGTTAATGTCCAATTTAGATGGGAAATTACTTCTAATGACCATAATTGGATTAAATGATAAAATATTATTCCAATTACACTTTAAAAACATTTAAAATAGAAATCTATGTATGCAAATAAATTAGTTGAAAAGGTGGTTTTGAATTAAAATGTACTATTTTTTACTATTCATTAAAATATAAATTTTATCAGAGAAATACCAATATTTCAAACAAAGTAAATTTTGATGTCCCTATTCTAAATAAAATGTTTATTTTTTCAAATATAACATATAAAAGTGAGAAAAAATATTTTTAAAAAGGTTTCTCCATCAAAAGGAAGTAAAACGATCTTTTCAATATATTAGAGTATTATATGCTCAAAATTGGATTAATTCTCATTTTAAGCCTCTAAAATTCATTTGATAAATGATAAAACATTTAACAAACATGTGTAATTGTATTGTAGTTATTTATGTTAATTCCCTCCAATATAATGGCAAGGAATTAACTACCATTTAAGATATTATTATTATTATTCGGTATAACTCAACATTGTGTGAAATGTTAGATTTCAAAGAAACTCATTGTTGTGTATCGAGTATGCTATCAGAAAAAGTCTCCCCTTAAACATAAAATTAATATCTTTTTCTTAAATATTATTAGATATGAAAAAGTATTATTTTATATATACCAAGAATGTTACAATAAATCCTAGACATAGTGAATCGATATAAGACCCCTCGTTAGCATCCAGAATCAGGGGTATAATCCACTTTTCCTTTATCTCCCCTTCCCTTAAAAGATAGGCATCCTCATTTACATGGTGTACATTATCATCACAATATTAAGGGAAGTAAAATTGAGTTCAATAAATAGAAAATTCCCAGTTTCAGAAAGACCAAATCTAGAATATTAGAGTGATCTATCTTCCATCAAATTCAACTACCTTTTAGGACAATGGTATCACCTCTGATAAGAGTGGCCCAACCATTGGTAAGAGAGTGATAAATTTCAACATGACTCAAAATTAATCAATTGGTTATATCTAAATTAATATTCAACCTATATATAGATATTTTATACATGTGGATTGGAAAAATCAACTTCAATTTAAATTCGATTTGTGATGGGGTGGCACAAAGTCTCGGACCAACTATCAAAGATCGAGAAACATCCTATAATATTTCTAAGAAAATTTCTGATTAATGTGTTTTGGAAGGGGAGTGGATGACCGGGAAAACATACCCAAATAACTACCGTTTTGGGGCCTTGATTCATGGAGAATTTATAAAACCATATGAATATGGAGAAGAGCATGCCATTGGTAGGATGCTTGGATTTGGACTAAGCGTAAGATAAATCTTCTTCATAGTGAAGTGAATAATGATTTGTCAATAATATATTTACCCCACTTTTTTGTGTTCCTTTCAACCCTATAAAGTATTGATGAATCCATTAAAAAATGTACTTAAGGTCACCACTAGCCAAAGCGATCACCTAATGTTAAGTGTTGGGTAGATGAGGCTTTAGTAAACATAAATAGGGATCTCCAAAGCATTAGTATCCCATTGATAGAACATGTAGGATCAATGCAATGAAATTAATATATGTAATGAAAACATAAACATTGAATGGATTTAACACTTTCATGTGATTTGAGTTCATACCAAAGGAGGGACTCTCCTCTCAGAGGAGGTCTCGGAGGGGCACCCATCACATCTATAGGGGTGAAATAGGGATTCAATACAGGAATGTATCTTCATTAATCACTCCAAAACTTGAAACAAATTGTAAATATATTTGAGAAGTTGTATTTCCATGACCTATAAATATTTTTAAAGGTAATTATTAATTTCTTATTTAGTTTGATTCATTATTAGCTTTACACACTCTATATTTTTATCTTTATAGATTCTAGGGGTTAATAAAATAATTAGAAAATTCCATGATGAAATTCCAAACAGGTCTGTTAGAGGATCTTGTGGTAAGAGTTAAGAACTTGATTCATCTTATAAATTTATATTTTTTGAATATAGAGGAAGAAATACCCAAATTACATACCCCCATAATTATAACGATATTTGTACATGAAATACAAAGAACCATTATATATGTGTATAAAGAAATGTTTTCAACAGTTATTGAGGAGGATATAGTTCATTTAATCAATCTTGAATTAAATAAGTACCCTCTTGAACACCACTAAACTTTTCTCATTAACGTTATAAAATACACTCATAGGGGTAGTAATTTGATCAATGAAATAATTAATTTGGAAAAAAAACAGGACAACAGTTAAAAAATAAATCATAAAGTGAATATGTGGTGATTTTGGTAATGACGAATAAATTAAGGATGACATGGAAAATTTTCTTGATGGTCTTAACTTTTTTCTTTTGGATGATAATAAAATGCACATTCTATCGTATATAAACTAAATAAAGTTTTCTATTGATAGTGACCAAATCTTATCTTTATATCTCAATAACCACCCAAGTCTTAAACTAAAAATATTTCCACTGAATCATATTTATTATTATTTGATATGTGATTGGATATTATCAGTCAAAATTTCAAAAATCATTTACCTTGACAGTTAATGAAAATGATAAAAAAAAATTAAATAAAAATGTAAATAAAATAAGGTGAGCACTAGGTGATATCCTGAGATATAGTACCACTATCTACATACACTAAATTTTAAAAGAAAGTGAGGACCAACCTGTGAAATTTCTCTATGGTATATTCAATCCAATCATGTTAGATGTGATTAAGAAAGATATAAAATAATTTCTATTGGAATGGATTATTTGTCACATTTATAGAAAAATATTGGTCACTATGATTCATATTATGCCTAATAATTCTAATTTCACTATTATTGAGAATAAAAAATTAATTTTTATTTGTCTGGGTAAAAAAAATGAATGGTTTGTATTGAACATAATAAATTTATTCTTTTCACAAGAATATATCATTCCAACATCACTTTTTTTTATTAGATGATTTCAAGAGTGGATGGTAAAACACACTACTATTATATGGATATATTTTTAATATTTATATGTTTTCATTTCATATAAACAATAATAGAAAAAAAACTTCACTGGATATTATAATACCTTTTACAATAAAAATGATGTCACATGTACTTTTTAATGAACTATAAACTTTTTAAATAGACATAATGATAATTTTATTTTCTTTAACTAAACATTGTCATGAAGTATTTACTATTATATTTATAATGTATGGTACCTCATTTGATCAATGTCACTCCAACTTAAATATAGTTTAGTAAATTTATATTGAGAGAAATTTTTTTTAAAATTTTGAAAATTATTATTAAATGGTTGAATAAGGGGTTTCATTGGGACATGTTATTTAAAATAATAATAATTAGGCTGATAAATACGAATTTGAAATTATATTTTCTTTCCCTTATTTTACTTGTGTTAAACATTTTTTATCCTCATTTTAATGAACTGGTTTTTTGAATTCATGTTTTTTTAAAAAAAAATTAGTTAAAATGACTCTTTAAAGAATAGTTTTTTAGTCTGAACTATGATTTTTAACCCTAACATATTATCATAATGGTGTGGCAAGAGGAGTGGAATTATCTCAAGTTAATATTATATATGAGTCACAAAATCTGTGGTACCCTTGGTTTTCTATTATGTAGGAGGAGTTTTTATATAATGGTATGGATGTTTCTGAAGAATTTTCCAATTTTTATCATGGATGAGGTTTGTTCCATGTTTTCTAGAGTGAAGAAAGTCCATTTATTGTGCACTAGTTCTCGTTACAGTCTGTCTCAAAGTGGTGTTTTCAGGTTTTTCCCCTACATACATCTATGCCAGAGCCCCCTCTACTTGTTCGTATCCAGATAGGGATTTATTTTTTTGATAAACCACTTAATATATACTCAAAAACATTTAGGGATTCTTTTCTTATACTCAGTCTTATCCCTAATGCTTTTACTAGAGTTTTATAATCCTAATCCCAAAAATAACTAAACCTATCCACTGATACCAACTATAATGACCCTGCTCTTTATTTCTAATTTAAACATGGTTTATTACATAAATATATACTTAATACAACTTAAAACATTGATAGGTCTAGTGTCTTTGGGATTAAGAACATTACATAACAACTTAAGACATGAAATTCACTTCTTCAAAGAAATCATCTTTTACATGACCCCAACATTCCTTCGTACTTAGCATTGCATGGGATAACCTGAGGACATAAATAAAAAGAGATGATCTATAAATACTAGTAAGGGATTAAACAAGGATTAACATGCAGAATACAATTCATATTAGGTAATATACATATCAATGGAGCATAAGATAAACATGAACATGATATTCCATCATTATCATAACATGGAAATATGAAAACAACTTAAAACACTACATCATTAATATAAAGGAATCAAGAAAACCCATGTCCGAAAATTTTAGAAAAAATAATATAAAGGAATCAGGTAAACCCCTATCCCAGCACGATGTATCATGATACTTAAAATTACCCAATGCATTGGAAAGCTATTAGGGCATACCTGTCATAATAATTTTAATCTCATGCTTAAGTGTGCCACGTAGATCATATAAAATGGATTCATTCAACATCATAATTTATTCCACAATCAAGGAATGTGTAATTCATAGATGTATGCCACCATTCGATATGTATTTGTGCATAAAGTTGAATACCCTTGATAGAGGAATCGGTATGGTATTCACTACATGATGATTTTTCCATGGAAAATCACGATGCAATTTTGGTAGCCAAACAGCATCATTTGGAAATTAATAAATTATGTTTATGAGAGAGAAAAGGGTATCTCATAATGTATACATGGGATGGGAAGTAAGGGTATCATAGATCATAATATCCCAACATGTGAAATGGAATTTAGATGCACAATAAAAAATCAATGCTTGAATAGAAATGGGTAGAGAGAAATAACGTACAGAATTTCGGCATAGTAATGGGTTGGTATAAAGGATCATAGGGGGTATTAATGGGAGTTAAAGGAATACATCAACATGTATACACAAAATGAACAGTAATTATGTATGGAAGAACATATCCCAAATCAAGCAAATTTAAATTAAAAGGCATGACATAAAAGAGGTGCTTGAAGAAAAAGAAAAGAGGGAGATCCCTTACTTGGATATGTGATCACAAAGGCTTGGGAGAGGCTTATTGGGAGATTAAGGGTTCTTGGGATGACTATAGGGAGTGGGGGAGAGGGTGGTAGATCTTTAAAATATCTTGAGTGAAGCGGAATGGGTGCTTGGGTGGGTTTATATAGGAAAGGTGGGGGAATTATTTATTATTTTGGTTTTGGACCCTACACACTAAAATATTCAAAACCACAAACCATCCCATGGTTTTCTCCCATATTTTCTGGAAATGGCTATTGGAATAAACTATTTTAAAATAATAAGGCCTGAAGATATTAAAATATTTCCCTTGCTTATGTAGAGGTGAGTCACACTTCCAAATAAATGATTTTAAAATCATAAAATATTTTATATGTTTTGGAAAATTCGCTAAGGCTTTGTAAAATAAATGAAATAAACATAAAATTATATTATCTTAAAGGAATAATATATTTGGATAAATATAACCTTTATTTTATTTTATTACATCATTATTGGGTCATTATGATGTCATAATACAAATTATATATTTATATGGTATTTAATATTTATCCAAAAATTAGACTCTCTCAGAAATTATGAAAAATTCACTATTGGATACTTTTGACATCCTAATTCCAAAAATAATATTAATTTTATCTAAATATTTTTTTAAATATTTTAATTTTCTATTTTAAAATAAAAACTGACATTTATTTAAAATTAACTGGTTTTGATAAAACAGTTTTCAAACCTTATTGAAAATTATAATTGACTTCATAAAAATTATACGATCATTTATATTTTAAAAAATTAATTTAATAATAATATTTTATTAAAACATTATTTAATTAAAAAATTCATTAATTCATCAAAATAGATTTCTTAAATAAATTTGAATATTGACCTAAAAAAATTATTTATGCGTTAAAAATAATTTACAAAATAACAATATTAGAATGAAAGTATATTAATTATTCTATAAAAAATGCACTATATCATAATGTTGTGGTCTTTTTACATATCCCTTTATTACACCTGGATAAGCCCTAAGATTAAGGTGTGTGATGGTGGGGATTCAATGGGGCCTTTCGGTGAACATGGTTTGGTCATGGTCTCGATGAGCTTGAACTTCTCTCGTAACCAATTTCTCTTATACTTAAGTTGTAACACCACATAATGATAAAGGGTTAAATGACTAAATGATATGACTCATGTCAACAAGGTCCACCTTCGTTTTTGGGAGCCTACCTGATTAGAACTCTATAGTTATGTGTGCTTATCCTAGAGTAGTGATCAAGATGTGAAACCTTCTGGGAAATTTCTCAGGGTGTGTGTGAGTGAGAAAAAACACACTGTAGAGGACATGTGTTGTCCTGTGGAGAAATTCATTAGTCATATGAACTGTTCGGGGACATGGGTGGGCCCTAGGGTGGAGACCACATTTTTGCAGGGCAACTGGTGGTACATAGTGGGCCAGGATCTGACAGCCATGGTAAGGCGTGGTGTTTGTGCTATCACTGAGGCCGAATTGTAACATTTAGTATTAGAGGTGGTACCCAGCCTTAAGTGTGGTGCACTACCTAGGTTGATATGTAGGGTCCATGAAGAGGAAATTGTGCTCTAAATGGGGTGGATGTAATAACATAGAATGATAAAGGGTTAAATGACTAAAAGATATGACTCATGTCAATTAGGTGCACCATCCTTTCCCGGATCCTACCTGGTTAGAACTCCATAGTTAAGCATGAATGACTTAGAGTAGCGATCATGATGGATGTCCTAAAGAGAAGTTTCTCAAGGTTCATGTGAGTGATGACAAAGAACACTAGAGAGGACATGTGTTGGTCGGTGGGGAAACTCATTAGTCAGATGACCTGTTCGAGCATGTGGGTGGGGACCACGTGTCTACAAAGCAACTGGTTGTACCTAGAAGGCCAAGACATGATGACCATGTTAAGGTGGGGTGCATGTGCTGCCACTAAGTCCCAGTTGTTACATTTGGTATTAGAGGTGGTACCAAGCATTTAGTGTGATGCACTTCTTGGGTTGAGATGTAGGGCCCACAATGAGGATGGTGTGCTCTAAATGGGGTGAATGTAATACCCCATAATGATAAAGGGTTAAATGACTAAAATATATGAATCATGTCAACATGGTACTCCTTCCTTTTCGAG
The DNA here is from genome assembly GCA_963277665.1 of Viscum album. Classification (NCBI taxonomy): domain Eukaryota; kingdom Viridiplantae; phylum Streptophyta; class Magnoliopsida; order Santalales; family Viscaceae; genus Viscum; species Viscum album. Next base: position 1,083,964,328 of record OY728159.1, read on the forward strand.
AGCCTACCGAATTAGAACTTCACAGTTAAGAATGCTTGGACTGGATTTGTGATCAAGATGGGTGACCTTTTGAGACCATGTGTTGGCCTGTGGGAAAATTCATTAGTCAGATGACTTGTTCGGGCATGTGGGTGGGCCCCAGGGTGGAGACCACATGTCTGTGGGGAAACTAGTGGTACATAGTGGGCCAGGATCCAACATCCATGGTAAGGTGGGGTGTTTGTGCATTCACCAGGGCCTAGTTGTTACATTCAGTATTAGAGGTGGTACCCATCCTTTAGTGCGGTGCACTACCTGGGTTGAGATGTAGGGCCCATGAAGAGGGGGTTGTGATCTAAAATGGGTTGGGGGATGTAATACCCCAGAATGATAAAGGGTTAAATGAATAAAAGATATGACTCATGTCAATTTGGTGCACCTTCCTTTCTGAGATCCTACCTTATTAGAACTCAATAGTTTAGCGTGCTTGGCCTGGAATAGTGATTAGGATGGATGACCATATGGGATGTTTCTAAGGGTGAATGTGAGTGATGACAAAGCACACTAGAGAGGACATGTATTGGCTGGTGGGAACATTCATTAGTCAGATGGCCCGTTCGGGCATGTGGGTGGGCCCTATGGTGGGGACCACGTGTCTGCGAGGCAACTGGTTGTACCTAGCTTGCCAAGACATGACGACCATGTTATGTCGGGTGTATGTGTTTTCACTAGGGTCCAGTTATTAAATTTGGTATTAGAGGTGGTAATAAGAATTAAGTGTGGTGCACTTCCTCGGTTGAGATATATGTCCCACAACGAGGATGTTATGCTCTAAAGGGGGTGAATATTATACCCCATAATGATAATGGGTTAAATGAATTAAATATATGACTCATATTAACAAGGTTTTCCTTCTTTTTCTAGAGCCTACATGATTAGAACTTCATAGTTAAGTGTTCTTGGACTGGATTAGTGATCAAGATGTGTGACCTTATGAGAAGTTTATTAGCGTGTGTGAGAGTGAGAAAAAAGCACAAAACAGAGTGCATGTGTTGTCTTGGGGGTATAATCTTTAGTCAGATGACCCATTCAGGCACATGGGTGGGTCCTAGGGTGGGGACCACATGTCTTTGGGGCAACGGGTGGTACCTGGAAGGTCAGGACCCGATGACCATGTTAACAACTGGGCTTGGACCCGACGTCCATGTTAAGGAGAGGTTTATGTGCTATCACTGGGGCCCAATTGTTACATTTGGTATCAGAGGTGGTACCAATCCGTAATTGTGGTGCAGTGCCTAGGTAGAGATGTAGGGCCCATAATGAGGATGTTGTGCTATAAAGGGTGGGTGAATGTAATTCTCCATAATGATATAGGGTTAAATGAATAAAAGATATGACTCATGGCAAGAAGGTGAACCTTCCTTTTTTGGAGCCTACCTGATTAGAACTACACAGTTAAACGTTCTTATCCTGGAGTAGTGATTAGGATGGGTGACCTTATAAGAAGTTTCTCAGGGTGTGTGAGACTAGGAAAATGCACACTAGAGATGAAATTTGATGGCCTGTGGGGATATTCATTAGTCAGATGACCAATTTTGTCATGTGGGTAAGCCCTAGGGTGGGAACCACATGTCTACGGGGAAAGTGGTGGTACCTGGAGGGCCAAGACCTGAGGACTATGTTAAGGAGGGGTGTTTGTGCTGTCACTAGGGCCTAATTGTTATATAAGTTGTCGGATTTCAACTTGGTAGTTGTCTTTGGAAAATCTCAAAAATGATATCTCACTTATAATCTCTAATAAATGGGCTTCATAGGGTACGATACTACTGGTTGAGGCCATCACCTCAATTATATGTGTCAAAATTATTTGTTCAAACCTTATATTTATACTAGTAATGTGATCACTTTTCAATGTCTATATGATCAAAAGTGAGGATACTTAACTGTCATTTAAATCCAATTGTATATAATAATAAAAATGAGTATATGAGTTTTATATATCCATAATTCATCAAAAGAAATGGAGTTTAATTCCTAACAGTTTGGTTTGTTACATCATCTTGGATTACCTCTTAGAAATAGAGGATTTAGGGAATTTCATTGGAAAATGGGGACAGTAAAATTAGGATAGTGATCTAGGGGAAATTAAAATGTTATAGTTTCAATGGTAAATCAAATTTTATAGTTCTTTGATACTGTGGTGGAAGGCCTCCTTTATAAGTTTAGGGAATGGCGTTTTTGTAAACCTAAGTCCCTAATATAAATAGAAAACAAGTTTTACATGGAAAGGGGATTACAAAGTGGAAAATAATATTGAGGAAATATTTTTTGGTTGATCCACAGCTAAACCATTCATTTGGAAACTTGTTTTTAACTTGTTTTATCTCTTTTACACTTGGTTAATCACTTTTTTCCTTAATTTAAATTTATAATGGTAACTACATTTTTAACCTTCGTAACTAATTTTTATGACCAAAATAAAAATTACATCATTATATAATTTATAAATTATCATTTCGAATAGGGAAAAAACTTTCAATTTTTTTACTGTAGATAAAAATTATTTTTTATATTAGTGCACTCAATGTGTAAAAACCCATTTTGTCTACAAAAAGTGTATTTTATGCATAAAAATTGTGTTTATTGTAAAATTAGTAAAAACTTTTATTTGAAATACGTTATATAGTTTATTAATAAAAGAATAACAGTTATATGTTTTATAAAGTAATCCATTACAAAATTATACCTTAAGATATAATAATTAAAAAAAGAGGACGAAAACCCTCTTTTATAAGAAAAAAATTACTCTTACATTTCAAAATGTAAAACATTTGTTTTCCAAATTTAACATAGGATTTTAAAATGAAAAATTTTAATCCTTAAAAAAATTAATGGCAGTGTAATATGTTTTATAAAAAATTTAAGTAATTTTTAGATTATGGTAAATACAAAGATTCTATGATATTAATAAAAATTATATTTTTCACTATTTAGAAAAAAATCATATAGTTCAAAAAAATTAAAAAAATTATCAAAAAACTATATTATTATTATAAATAAAAAAATGAAGTTTATTTTTTAAAATTAAAATTCAATTTTATTGAATTTTAATTTTAAATTAAAATATAATGAAAATTGTTTTCATTGAAAAATAAAATTTTAAAATATTTATTGTTCTTAATATTATTTCATATAAATTACTAATTGAATCAAATATAGTATTTTATTCCTATAAAAAATATATTTTTCATCATTAAACAATAATCTTTATAGTTTCGTAAAATAATAAAACATAACGCCTAAAATGGCCTTTTTTAGAAAAAAAAAGTTTAAGAATAAAATGATCTTATTAGTATTTACCTAAATTAATTGAATATTATCAATGAATTTATATTAAAAATTACACATTATTTTTATTTATAAATTTATTGCATAATGTTGTTACATCTATTTATAACCTCTAACTTAAAAACTATGTTATAACAGACATATTCTAATACTTATAAATTTATCTTAATAAATAATATCATTGTTCATTTTAGTTTGGTGTTACATATGAAGAAATTTATTAAACATAATAATTTATTAATGTAAAATATATAATAAAAATTGGGGATTTATATTATCATTCCTTAAATATATTTCTTCCCCATACTTTTAATTATCGTTCACTAGTGAAAGAAGCTAAGGAACCATAAGAAACTCAAGATATAATTTATACTAAGATATCAACCTAAAAATATTAGATACTATGAGAATAATAATTTATCATAAAATAGGAAATAATTTATAATTTGTTTTAAAATTTTTTAATAAATATTCATCCCTAGTTATTTATATGATTTTCTAAGGACAAACCTTCCACAGCTTAATTTTCATGATCCTATTTCAAACCAAATAATCAAACAAAATGGTTATTATAATATCCAATAAAATTATATTAGATGATCATGTGAATATGGAAACATAATCTTAATAACTCCTCTCCAAATTCTCTTCAATTTTAACCAATGATACTTTTAGTTCAAGTATGATATAATTTTATTAACCTATCACCCCTTCAGTTTAACATTGGCTGACCAAAGTCATATTCCTATTTGGTTCTAAAACCTAAAAATATTGAAATCACATGGAATAGTTAATTATGAGTGTATGAATCCTCAAATAATATTACTAGGGAGTGTCAAACTAGATGTACAGTTAGACATCTTTATCATGAATCGGGTGAAGATCAAGTTAATACCCAACCATCGTTTTTGGGGTTATTACCTCTAGGTGAATATGTGCTATAGATTATATCTATTTGTTTGTTTTCAAGTGGGGATTTCAATACTTAGAACCAACAGAATTAATAATTTCCCAAAACATTAGGATACCATCCTATACATAGATTCATTCCTTTGATTTTCACTATATTTATCTCATCCTAATCCCCAAAAATAACTAATCTAATCCGAAAAAATAACTATACCTTTCTTTGATACCAACATAGGTGAACTAAGATAAACATATATTTATTTTACCTCATTTATATAAGTTAAACATTACATGCCATAAATAATATCAAAATCCCACGACCTAAAAGTTTATTGTCTTTGAGGTCTAGCTGTATAATAAAATTATTTTACTACACTTTTGAATAATTTTTTATAATTGATCCACACTATACCTCTTTATCTACTTATTATAAGTTTTATTAATCTCCATAACAGAGGAAATGGAAACATGAGAAAGTGGTTATCTCAAACACTATTTAATGTAAAAAATACATCAACATGTCTTCAAGGTTTGGACCATAAGCATATTATAAAACATGAGAATTGGAAAAATTACTTATTAAAAAGAACATCAATCAATAAGGGTTGTCCATAAGTCATTATAGAAGGATATTCAATATTAAATGAAAAAATATGTACCATGTAATAGGAGTGTCATATAATATACATGATCCATGGATCATAATCATAAGTACATGAAATTAAAATGTTTCATTTCATGTAAACATATTATAGCAGGGAACTATGTAATAAGAAAATCATTTGGAAACACTATATTGTGAAAAAATACAAATATGTAGACCTTTTATATTGTAAAAAATAAAATTTTGTACACCTTTTATATTGAAAAAAAATCAATGTTTGTACACCTTTTATGTTGTGAAATAATCCAAGCACGCTTGTGCTTAATTTTCTCATGAGATATAAAACCATAACCAATACATTATAAGGTGATATAACAACCCACATATAAACATACATACATATGTTTTAAACATGAAATTAATAATTCAAAATATTTTTGAGAACCCATGGAAATAAAATGGATCTTCTATCATTTCTGAATCGTATCACATAAAATGACTTCAATAATTATATTGATTCATTAAAAAATATAATAATACAAAAGGACTATTTCATAAAATAATTTATCAGGTGATTCATAAAATATAACTCTATAAGAGTTAGATATTTTGGAGTTAAAAGTTAAAATTGAATATCAAATTTAAAAAAATCTTGAAAAATATTTCATACATTTTTGCAAAAAGAAGAATTTATGATTCACTCTTTGAAAATATATTTTAAAAAAAATTAAAATTGATAATTTTAATATATTATTTAACATAAGATATCCATAAATCATCCCTAGAAAAATATATAATTTTTTTCCAAAGTAAATATATAGAGGAATATAAAATGTATGACTAGTAATAGGGAAACCTTTCCAAAAATTATAAAAACACCATTATTGAAAACCATATCATAAAAAAGGTGAAAAATATTCAAATTTAAAATAGGTAGTGAGAGTTTTTAATATCACTATAAATAAAATATATTTGTAAGATCCCAAATTTTTCTTATGATATTTTTTTATTTATGTTTTAGTTTAAGTCCTTTATTATGGTTAGATAAGTGTTTCCAAAATATCATGAGAAGACTTAGGGTGTTTTAGGGTTTTGGGGCATGAAAAAGGAGGAAAAAAATACATTTTTGGGAATGTTGTGCGGTTTTTTGCACGGTTAGTGCAAACAATGTAGATCATCCCAGGTAACCATGAAGACTTGGATAGAGGATTGTGCTTGGTTATCACACAGTTAATATAAACATGTGAAATTACTAGAAAACTATTTTAAGGGGTGATTTTTGAACAGTGGATCATGAACAATTTTCGCACGGTTTGGAAAACCGTCTGGCTAAACTGTGGAGCCCAATAAAGTTGATAAATTTAAAAAATTACCACTTTGGGATTTTAAATCCTCACTCAGGATTTTCCAACATTCTCCTCCCCAAATCCTAGTGACGAAAAAGATCTTCCAAGGATGAATATCATTCGATCCTATGAATTTTAGAGTGTCTTTGGTTGTAGATCGAAGCCTCGGGTGAGTCTAATCCACTGCTTGATTACTTTTCTAGATTAGGGTTTGTATCTATCTCTCCTCTCCATATGAATCTATAAACCCCTTATTTTTCTAGGAAATCAAGGTTTAAGCTTTAATATGTGGTTGAATCATGATCTAAGGCCACGTTTGGGATTGTGTTCACCAACGGATTTTTAGTTCGTGTTCTATAAGTTATATCCCATAGTTTCATTGTAGATTTGTGCATGTTCAACCTTTTTCTATTACACCACACATGTGTTTTTTTGAATCCTTTGGTGAGGTTTGGAAATTTTGGTGTCTAAATGATAATTAGGAACCCTCATGGTCCCTGAGGGACACATTAAGGATTTTTTGACCCATTTAAGGCCATCCATGGGATGTACCGATACTTTCCAGACCTAGAATTAGCTAATTATGTTTGAGGTTGTTGTGTGATTATGTAGAGCCCTTATAGAGTATATGATATTCTTCATGGAATTAAAAATGAGGTATTTGTTAATTATGGTTGGGTATGAGGCATATGAATTTTGTTTGATATGCCTAATCGAGTTAGTGCATGTGAAACGGTGAATATGCTAAATTTGATAATGGTCTGTGAAACAAGAAAATATGTAGATGGGAAATTCATAAAAGGAATTATGAATATGTGTCATGGGTTGATATGATGGAATTATTAAATATTCTTAGTGATCTAGGCATGATAATGGGAATTGTGATAAATGGACTAAGTGATGTAAATGGAAAATGGGTTAATGGAATATGGAACAATATGATTTACCAAGGTGATTATTATAGATTATGATTATTGTATGTTTTGGTTTTTTTTGTGATAAGGTTTTGTGTGAAGAATGGATGGATAAGTGTGTGCACATGGCATGAAGTGTGGGATAAAGTAATGAGTCTCCTCTCATGGGTCGAGTTGGACTGATTTTCTAACTCCACCACAATGTACAAGTTAGGGAAGGGGATAGAGCTCTCCCCTGACGGTTTCATTCCACCCGTACTAATGCTTTGATGTGAGGATATTGTGATGTTGTGATATTCTATCCCTAATGAGTTGGGACTTATTTATTTCATTATTCAAATGGTCATTTGCATGAAAATTTGTGAATGATGATGAAATAGTAATAAAATAAATATAATGAATTGGCACCTTGCTTAGTATAGCTATATAGATATTGTTAACTAGTGTCCCCCCAAATTATCTTTCCTTTGCTTAATATTTATTTATACATTCATGCACTATCTATTAGAATAGATATTTATAGACAATTCTGGTGGTGGCCTACTAAGTTGTACTCATACCCTACTCAGGCCATCGTTGGGTACCCTAGCAGATTTCATGCTTGCAGGTAAAGACAAGGGTAAGGTACCTATGCTAGGGAGTTGAGTTGGAAATGGGATATGCATGCATGAGCTTCTAGGATTAGAGTCAAAATAGTTTTTGGGATTCCATTGTTTTTCTTTATTTTTTTTCTTCACATAGAATTGTAACATGACATGACATATTTACTATTACTTGTAGATTGTACCCAATTTGGGATATGTTTGGATATGCATGTTATTGGTTGTTTACTATTGTTTTTTCTATTTATATTGTGATCTGTTGTGCCTTAATCTAGTAAAGAGGGTATAGTTTCTTCATGTGACTTATTATACCCTCACTGGTAGTCGTCAACCTCTGGCGTATGGGGAAGTGCAATTAATGTCATGTGATGACCCGGCTTAGGGCATTAATTTAGTTTCCCTCAGGTTGGGAATTTTACAAAGCTATACCAGAGAAAGGTTTTTTATGAATTACCATTTGGGAATAGTAGATAGGAGGTTAGTATGGCTTGGGGCCTTGGTAATGAGCTCGTTCTTAGGAGTATCTAACCCAATTACGGGGAAAACCCTAAGTCACCCTGGGTGAGAATTTTTTTTCTTGTTTTCAGTTGTTACATTTGATGTTATTTCACCATTAGGTGGTGAAAAAGTGGTATGATGTGACTATTTTATTATATTTTTCTTGTGGCTAGAATGGAATGAGGATTTTCACTCATGTATCACTCTAAGAACCTATGTATATAAGTTACATTCATCATAGTAGGTACACACACATGGGATGGGTGTGTGGGACATATAGGATTGAATGCATTTGAAATTCCTAAAAGTGGTGAAAATTATGTTTAATGAAACAATAAAAAGGGGTAAAAAGGGGTTGAAAATGTTAGATAATAATTAAATAATTATTATTGATAAATGGTGGTATGTGAAATTAAATGTTATTGTAGTAAGTTGTGATGTGAGAATATTTTTGAAATATTGTAAAAGGTAAGGCTTGTAGTTGTGTGAGTTAGTTACCTCATCTTAGCCGTGAACATGGTAGGGATGGTTGAGGGTAGTGTGCCAGTTGTATGACAGGAGGATGTTACTTGGAACCCCCCCCCCCCATTAGTGGAGTAAGAGGATATGATGGTTCATGATAATATAGAAGAGTATTTCTATGATAATCTTTCTCATTTTATGTAGATGATGGAACGAAACCCAGGGTAGATTTTACGAAGTATGTTCAAGGTAGCCATGGATTTTATACTGGAGAACCCTTTGACCTTTACCAGAGAGGGTGGGAAATAGGTAGTAGAGTTTTGGATAGAGTCTATACAGACTATTCTTGACCATCTGGACACTCCTCTTGAGAAGTGAATCAAGTTAGAAACCTACATCTTAAGAGGGCAGGCCAAGAGTTGGTGGGATATTATGGTTTAGATGCAGCATGCTGAAGGAAAGGCATGGAATGATTTCTAGAAAATGTTTTTGGAACATTATTACCCAGAAACATTAAGGTAGGAGTATTCTTTAGAGTTTATGAGTTTGAATCAGGGGGTTGTGTCAGTAATGAATTATGCTAGTCGTTTTACTGACTTGTTCTGATTTGTCCCAATGATGGATAGAGATGAAGAGACTATGGAAAAATTCTTCCAGTATGGGATTAGGTATGATATTAGGTCCCAAGTGAAAATATTCTATATGAAGAGGTTTAAAGATGTATTGGACCAATCCCTTATCTCAGAAGGGAATATTAAGAGATATTCAGGAAGTGGACTTGTGGTGCCTACTGGTCGGATAGGTGGTACAGCCTCAGAGGGGTGGAAGTCTCAATTTGGAAGCCTCCAATAGGGTAAAAGTGTGTAGAATAGTTATAAGATAGGGTTACCTTCTCAGGGTGGGTATAAGGTGTTCTTCTACCAGTATGGAAGGTCGGTGAACATGAGGGGCCATTGTCCCTAACCACCAGTTCATTGCTGGTCTTGTGGTAGGTTGGGACATATATAGAGGCTTTACAAGAACCATCGATAGCTGGGTATGGATGGCAGTCAGAGGTAGATTTTGAGTGTGGGTAGGTGATCAATCACCCCATACCAGGAAGGTATTTGGAGCTCCTCGGACCATACCAGTAGGGGTGGTGGACAAGGAACTCTAGGATGAGACCATCTGCACCAGCAAGGTAGTGCGGTGCATGGTACTCTGGATGGATCCCATGGTAGTGGGATAGTCCATCTTCACATAGTTTAGTATACACCTGAAGGTTCCAAGGATAGACTATCTACCAATCAAGGTATGATTCTTGTAGCTTCCACACTTGTAGATTCTCTATTTGACACAGGTGCCACACACTCTTTTATCTTTGTACAGTTCATTACTGTGTTGGGCCTAGCTGTAGAGCTAGTCTGTGGGGTTCTATTAATTGATACTTTTTTGTGTGTGTGAGTTGAGGATATTATACAGTGTAAAGGTTTTTCCTTAAAGGTTGTTGGTTATCATTTTCTGTGGAACCTGTTGGTCCTTGAGATGTCAGGTTTTGACCTGATCTTGGGTATGGACTAGATAGTACTTTATCATGTCCATATCTATTTTTACTATCATAGGGTAACATTCACATCTCCCAATGGAGACACAATAGTCCTTCATGGTGAGTGGGATGTTCGAGCAGGCCATGTAGGGCCAATTTTTCAGTAGTTGAGGAAACTCACATCCCAAGTGGAATGCTTTATTCTTGGTGATAGAGAGGTTGTGGAACATGTCTTTTATCTTATGTTGGATCGGTTTTAATATGTGTTTCCTGGGAATTTCTTAAGACTACCACCCAAAAGGGATGTGGAGTTCAAAATCGTGTTACTTCCAGGTGCAGAACCAGTTCCTATTCCACCATATTGAATTGTTCTAGATGAAGTCCAGGAACTGAAGGTTTAGCTGGAAAAATTGGAATGAAAGGGATTTATTCAACCTAGTATGTCTCCATGGGAATCACCCATGATATTTTCGTGAAGGCTGATAGGTCATTGAGGTTATGTTTCAATTATGGGAAGTTGAATCAAATGACTGTTAAGAACTAATACCTTCTTCCTAGAATCTATGACCTATTTGAACAACCGAGGGGTGCCTTAGTGTTCCCTAAGATCAATTTGAGATTGTGATACCATCAATTTAGGGTGAGATCTTTGACTTACAATGGACAGCTTTTCGGATCAGGTACGAGTCATATGAATTTTTGGTAATGTCGTTTGTGTTGACCAATGCACTGGTTGTGTTCATAGTGATAATGAACTGGACATTTCACCCCTATCTGGATCATTTCATGGTTGTATATGTTTATGAAATCTTGGTGTAGTCATGCTCTCTTGATGATCATGCCAAACATCTAGACATCATCTTGAGTACACTAAGAGAGAAAAATCTTTATCCCAAGTTAAAAAAATTTCATTTTTGGATTGATAAATTGCATTTTTTGGGACATATCATTTATGAGATAGGTGTGTTGGTAGATCCAAAAACGTTTATGATTTGGTTTCTTGGGAGCAACCCAAGAATGCTTCTGATATTCAGAGTTTTCTAGGTTTGGCTATTTATTACTGAAGGTTTATTATGGTTTTTTCTTGGTTAGCAGCACCACTCTCAAGCTTAACCAAGAAGGGTGTTATGTTTGCATGGTCGAAGTCGTGAAAAACTGATTTTGAAGAATTAAAGTGGTGGTTTACTACCACACTAATTCTTATCTTACCTAAAACTACTAATAAGTACACTTTATTTTGTGATGTGTTTGGTGTTGGGATCAGGGACGTGTTGATGCAAGATGGTCGGGTTGTAGCTTATTGGTCAAGACATTTGAGGCCTGATGAATGAAATTACCATACCCATGATCTTAATCTAGCTACTATGGTTTATGACTTAATGTGTTGGAGGAATTACTTATTGGGAGAGTATTTCAAAGTGTTTATAGATCATAAAAGTCGAAATTATATCTTCTCTCAGTGGGATTTGAATCCTCGACAGTAAAGGTGGGTCGAGTATCTACAATAATTTTATTTTGAGATGGTTTACACACTGGGGAAAGGGAATAGTGTTGCGGATGATCTAAGATAAAAGACTTAGAATCATGTGGTTCAGAAATCCAAATTTGAATAGAAAATGATGTCTTTGTTTGTTGAGATACACCATGAGGTGAAGGATGGGCATGGAAAAATTAACCTTTCTTCTATAGTGATCGAGTCTACTCTTTTGATCTGTGTCAAGGAATGTTAGCTGGAAGATTGAGAGTGTTTGGACATGAAGGAAAGTCTTAAAGGTGTGGAGTCACATTCAAGTTGGGTTGTTGGTACTGATGGAGTTATCTATATTCGGGGTCATGTTGTGGTACCAGTGGGTGCTTGCGAAGAGTTGATGTGCGAGTTCTATGCATCTAAGAGGGTAGTACATCTAGGATCGACTAAAATGTATCATGATCTTATTCATTAGTATTTGTGTCTAGTAATGAAGAAAAGGGTTATGGGTTTTGTAGCGTGATGCCTCACTGTTCAACAGGTAAAGGCTGAGCATCAGCATCTAGGTGGGTTGTTATAGTCTTTTCCCATTCTAGAGTGTAAGTGGAATGATGTAACAATGGACTTCATAGTGTGTATTCCATGTATTCCTCAAAATAATGATGCAATTTAGGTTGTTGTGGATCATTTGACAAAATTTTCTCTTTTTTTACCACTCCATAAAACTAATACAATCGATCTGTTTGGTGAGTTATATGTTTGAGATATAGTGTGACTTCATGGTGTGCCGAGAACCATAGTTTCATATCCTAATAAGTTTTTCACATTGCGCTTTTGGTAGGGGATGCAGAAAGAACTTGGTACCCAAGTTTTTTTTATTATGGATTATCACACATAGACTCATGGGCTGTCAAAGTACACAATTCAGGTATTGGATGACATGTTGAGATCTTGTGTTCTAGATTTCGGTGGTTCATGGGAAAAACATTTATTTCTTGTTGAGTTTTCTTTCAACAATAGTTTCCAAGCTATAGTTCAGATGTAACCTTTTGAGTAACTCTATGAGAGGTCGTGTAGATATTCATTATGTTGGTTTGAAGCTGGGGATTCTGAATAGTTAGGACTGACTCTTGTGTAGGAGACATCAGATAAGGTTCAACTGATTCTAATTCATATGGAAATGGATAAAATTGGGTATAATTTGTATGAAGATCGGAATCATAGATCTCTCAATCTCATGGTGGGTGATAGTGTGTTTCTTCTGGTGTCTCCAAGGTTGGGTCACCATCAAATTCAGAAGAAGGACAAGTTAGGACCTAGGTATATGGGGCCATTTGAAATTATGCAAAGGATTGGACTGGTGGCTTATCGATTGGATCTTCCACAATAGTATAGTGGGATACATAATGTTTTTCATATTTCAAAACTTTGGAAGTATCAACCTGATCCATATCATGTGATAAAAATTGAACATATTGAGCTTGAGGTTGATGCATCTTTTGATGAGCATCCAGTGAGTATTGTGGAAAATAGTGAAAAAGTTTTGCGAGGTAAGACTATACCTTTGGTTTGAGTTTTATGGAATCATGTAAAATTTCAGGAAGAAAATTGGTATCAAGAATCATATATATGGGTCCAGTGGCCAGATCTCATTGCTTCGGAAACCCAATGATGCTCAGTAAGAGCGGCTCATGGATGTGACGTCCTTAGGTGGGGAGGTTGTAAGATCCAGTATTTTTATTAAGCTATGTTTTGTTTTAATTTATGTACTTTATTTTTGTTAGATAAGTGTCTCCCAGAGTTCATGAGAAGGATGGGGGTGTTTCAGGGGTCTGGGTAATGAAAAAGGAGTTTTCTGGGCATTTTTCCCTATTTTCACACGATTAGTACAAACCGTAAAGAGAATCCCAAGTAACCATGTAGCTTTGGACAGAGGTTTGCACATAGTTATCACAAGATTAAGATAAACATGAATAATTCCCATGAAACCATCAAAAGGGGTGATTTTTGGAGAATGGACCATGCATAGTTCGCACACATTTTGAAAAACTGTGCGGTTAAAACGCATGGCCTTGTAAAGTTGATAAATTTACAAAGATTCTACTCCATTATTTTAAATCGTCACTTGATATTTTCCATATTTCTCCCCCACTAAACCCTAGTGATGATAAAGATCTCCCAAGAGCTTCCATGGATGAATTTCATTTGATCCAAGGATTTATGGAGCACTGTTGGTTACAGATCAAAGCCCTGGGTGAGTCTAATCCACTCCATGATTCTTTTTCTCGATTAGGTTTTATATCTTTCTCTCATCTCCATATGAACCTCTAAAAACCTTATTTTTTGGGGAAATATAGGTTGAGTAATTAATATTTGTTTTAATCTAAATCTAAATCCTTGTTTGGGAGTCTCCTCGCCAACAGATTTGAGGTAGGTGGTCTAAAAGTTATATCTTGTTGTTTCGTTGTAGATTTTTGAAAGTCTGGCCTTGTCCTTTGTTACCTCATGTAGTGCTTTTGAATCCTTTGGTGAGGTTTGGAAATTTGGGTGTCTAAATGACAATTATAAACCATCATGGTCTCCAAGGGACACATAGATAATGATTTAAACCATTTAAGTCCATCCATGGGGCACACCGATAGTTTTCGTTCCTAGAATTAGCTAAGTTAGTTTTAGGCTGTTGTGTGACCATATAGAGACCTTGTGGAATTTTTTATATTATTAATGGAATTAAAAATTAGGTATTAGTTAATTGTGTTTGGGTTATGACGATTATGAATTATTTTCAATATTCCTATGTGAGTTAGTTCATGTGAAATGGTGAATGTACTAAATTGATAATGGTATGTGAAATGGGAAAATATGTTGAAGGAAATTTCATAAGTGGATTTATGAATATGTGAAATGGGTTTATATCAGGGAATTATAGAATATTCTTAGTTATCTAGGCTTCAAAACGGGAATTGGACTAAATGCAGTAAGTGATGTAAATGGAAAATGGGTTAATGGGATATGGTACAATATGATTTACCATGTTGATTATTATGGATTATTATTTCTGTATGTATTGGTTGTGTTTGGTTGTGATATGGTTGTGTGTTCTGAATAGATGGATAAGTGTTTTCACATGGATTGATATGTGAGATGAAGGATTTAGGCTCCTCCCATGGGTCTAGTTGGACTGATGCTCTAACTCCACCCACAATGAACAGGTTAGGGAAGGGGACAGAGCTCCATTCCCCTTATGGTTGCATTCCACCCGGACTGAGGCATCGAGGTGAGAATATTGTGATTTTGTGATATATTATACCTAGTGAGTTAGGGAATTATTTATTTCCTTAAGAAAATGTTGAATTAAAAAAATCATCGTGATTGATGAAGAACTAGTAATAAAAGAGACTTAACGAATTGAAACATTGGTTAGTATAGCTATGTAGAGATTGTTAACTAGTGGCCCCAAAAATTTTCTTTCCCATGATTTTTATTTATTAATACTTTCATAAACTATCTGGTAGACTGGATATTTGTAGACACCATTGGTGGTGTCCTATTAAGAAGTATTCACACCCTACTCAGGTTGTTGTTGGGTAATCGGGTAGATATCATACTTGCTGGTTAGGACAAGAGAAAGGGACATATGCTAGGGAGTTGAGTTGGAAATGGGACATGCATGGATTAGGATCTAGATTTGTAGTCAGTACTATTTAGAGGATTTTTTTGTTAGTATTTATTTTGGGTTTTTTCACTTGGTATTGTAGCATGACATTACATATATACTGTTTCTTGTGAATTATACCCAGTTTTGGAGATGTTTAGTTGTTCATTTTATTGGTTGTTTTCTATTATTTCTAATATTTATATAGCTATCTATTGTGTATTACTCTATTAAATAGGGTATAGTCTCTCCATGTGACTTATTAGACCCTCGTTGCTAGTTGGAAACCTCTGGGGTACGGGGAGGCGTGCTTGAGGTTATGTGATGACCCAACATGGGGCACCGGTTTAGTGGAACCCAGGTCAGGGAAGTTACAATATTTTTATTTAAAAATAATAAAGGATAGTATAAACTACAATAGACGATATGGATATGGAAGAAAAATAGATCATTTGGGTAAGATGATAATTATTATTAACATCATAAAATTTTGTGAATAAAAAAATACATCAATTTAACTACCTAGAAAATAAGAAGTAGATAAATTAAAATATAATTATTGAAAATAATAAAACCATATTGTAAAATCATGGTAAAATAAAAATAATTATGACTCAAGAAAATTATTTTAGTTTCTAAAACCCCCTTTCCTTTCACTCTTGACTTCAATGAAAGATATTTAGTCTCCTAAAAATTAATATAACCATGTTAATAACCTATTTAATAAAATCATTCATATAAATTACCCTATATACTTTTCATTTAGAAAAAATTATTATACATTTATTAGTTATATTTAGTTTATTTTCATCATCATATGTTAGCGATTTTTATTGTTTTATGCATTCTTTAATGTATCGATGTCAATCCCTAATATTTTATACCAAGGATATAATTCCTATATTATTTAAGATACTATAATATATCTTAAATAATTATTTATAAATCCCTATATTCACCCAATTAGAGTTTTATATATGATTTATGAGGATGAAATCAGTGGCGACCTAGTTCTGGTAATTTTTTTAATAAATGAATGGTGGTATATTAATTAATGTATTGAATATTAAACCAATATTTACAGAAAGAAAAATAAAAAATTATTTAAAGACTTATATCATATTTATTAATTAATTATAATCTTATTACCATCAATGTATGGTGGTGAGGAAAAACTAAATGTGCTACTCCATGGAGGTAGTAGGTCACACGTACATGTGAATGACGTTTTTTTATAGGACAAGAGAAATATTGGAAATTGTTTTTTTAGAACCTTTATCAAGTTATAAATAAAATATTTAAACATTAAATGTCTATTTATAACCTCGAATGTAATGTGGTTATGAAAAATGAAATGTGTCACTTCGTGGAGGAGGTATTACATAATTATGAATGATTGATGTTCTATTTTTCTATGGAAGGGGAAATGGTAGATAGTGTTTATATAATTAACATAATTAAAATAAATATATTACTATTGTCAATTTAATTATATTCTTGTGGAAAAAATATAGTACAGGAAAAATATTTAGACCAAAAGGGGTAATAAGTTATTAACACTCATGTTGATAGTTTTTACACCCTCTTGGTGTACCTCTTAGAAATAGAGTATTAAGGGATTTTCCTTGGATAAAGGGAATTCAAAAATTGGGAGAGGGATATAGGGGAAATAAATATTGTAGTTCTTCAATAGAAAATTTAATTTTATAGTTTCCTTGAAGGGATAGTGGAAGACCCCAATTATAATTGAATGGAATGCCATTTTTATAAATATGAACTCTTAATATGTAGAGAGAACATGATTCAAATATAAATTTTATTAAAAAGTAGAAAATAATGGATATGAGGAAATGTTTGATCAATAAACACCTTAACCACACATTTGGATATATGTATTTAACATGTTTTAGCTCTTTTACACTTAGTTAAACTCTTTTTACCTTAATTTACCTTCACTGTGGTAGCTAAATGTTTAACAAGGTCAACTTGTTTATATTAATAAAAAATTAATTACCTAATTTAAAAACACTGATCTAAAATATGGAAACTGTTTTTTAAAATAAAATTTCTATGATTTTGGAAAAAAAATTAATAATAGCGCACTAAATGCATAAAAACCCATTTTTAGAAAATGTGTATCTCTAATAATAAAAAATATATTTATGATAAAATTATCAATTTTATTGATTTCAATGACATTAATAATTATATTATTAATATGATAATATTTATATGTCTTATAAAGAAATAAAGAATAAAATTTTATCTTATTAATGCATAATTAAATTTAAAGGATGGAAAACTGTTTGTATTACAATAAAAGATTACTTGAGTTCCAAAATGATAAACATTGGGTTCCAAAATTCACCATAGTATTTTCAAGGGAATCGTTTAAATAATTAAAAACATACAATTTTGTGGAAATTTTTTTATAATAAAATTTTAATTTATGATTAGATCATGATAATGTCAAAAATGTTATGGTATCAAAAAACTATATTTTTCACCATTCACCAAAAAAATCAACTATTTCAAAAAATTATCAACAAAATTCAAATATATTATAACATTATTTTCAATTCAAAAATAATTTTTATTTTTAAAAATTTCAAATTCTAAAATTTTTGAATTTATATTTTAAATAAAAAAATAATGAAAATTATTTTCATAGAAAAATAACATTTTAAAATATTTATTGTTCTTATTGTTATTTTAAATGATTTAAGAATTTAATTAGTGATCACATTTTATTCATATCACTAATATATTTTATAATAGTTATACCATAATGTTTTTAGTTTCTTAAAATAAAAATACATAACTCCTAAAAATGTAATTTAAAAAAATATATTTTTAATCATAAAATGAATTTATTAGTTATTTAGTTAAACTAGTTGAATTTTATCAATAAATTGATACAAAAAATTACTATATATATATATCATAATTTGGTTATATCTTTTTATACCCACCATCTTAACAAATACATTAAAATGGTTATATTGTACAACTTATAATTTTATTTTAATAAACTATATCATGCTTTGTTTTTTATCGATGTTAGATGTGGAGAAATTTATAAAACATGAAATATTATTAATAGAAACTATATTATAAATATCTGGGTTCTATGTTACCATAATGTGGTTTGTGGATATTTGGATAAAGAAGTAAGTTATCCCTTTGGTTCGTAATAAAATCCCAAATTCTGAACAGTGTGGGGTTTCTTTCTTCCTGGATCTACCCTTATTGTTAAACAAGATGTATAATGTATTCCACATGTCATAGATAATGATATATGTTCATGATATTTCATAAATCAACAATTGGAAAAATATAAGTGTCGAATATTATGTAACCTTATCGGAGTACCAGGTAGTAATCAAGGATCGACATGAGAGGACCCTTTCAGGTAAAGTGATAAATTTTATATGTGTGTAATGGTAGTATAGAGACCTTCGTAAGAGATTTTTGGAATGTTAGGTTTAAATTTTGTTTCAATACCCTAAAATATTTTAGTCGATTATGATTTTTGAGATGAAAATACTTAAAGGTGGGGAGGATATCATGAACTGTATTTTTCATTTGAATACATTAAAACTTTCAAGTTAAAAATTTACTTTATGGCATGGGGTTTTAATTTTCATCATGTTTTTAAACAATGTGTCATGGGGATGAAGGTTGTGGAATTAGAAGTGTTGTTCCCTTGATTTAATCTTATACATGAGGTGTGAGATGTCTAGTTCCATGGGTTTTATCTTATGAAGGAGGTGTTATGCCATGATGGTATACACTACACCCACTACAAGAAAATGACCATTTCATGATAGTTATTTTTAGATATGGCGCCATTTTAATCCGCCGCCATATGCTTCTACGGAAGTTTATAAAAACTACCAATAAATTGTGTGTCAGCATACAATATGAGGCAGTTTTCTCAATTTAGAGGTGGTTTATGGTAATCATCATCATTGACGCATTTAGTAGCGGTTATCTCTGAAAAATCACTTTTTTTAGCAGCGGTACAAACCGTCGCTAAAAATCATTTTTGTGTGGAAAATTGTCGCTAAAACCAAGGTAACGGCTGCGAAATAATAAATTAATATGAAAAGTGTGTAGTAGCGGTTAAAACCACCTCTAAATTATTTTTTGTAGCGGAATTTTTAACTGTCAATGATAGAAAAATACAGAAACTATAGCGGAGGTTAAAACTGCTACTAAATATAATACATTTATTTCACGGTAATTAAAACCACCACTAAAGCCCAATTTACAAATAAAAAAGCCGCTAATTCTGCAGCCCCAGAACTAGTGCCCTGAAAAATACCCATTACAATTTCACATGTACAAACATCCCACATCAAAAAGAATACCTCGAGTCCAACTTTTTCAAAAAAAAATTACATGATAGATACTTGAATAATATGTTTAGTATGATTTGGGTACATGAAAGTTATTCTATGTACATGAAGTGTCACTTTCAGATATAGTGGTTTCATAATTAGAGATATCAATTGATCTTGAGTATGTTGATGTATTTGTGTATCTGTCAAAATCGAGGAATATAATCCATAGTTGATGTTCTATTGGATTGTACGGGAATTAAAGGAGAATCACTTTGGATATCTCTTACTTAGAATTTTCAATGACCATAGTTACCAAGAATGGATTCACGTTTTACTGTACATACTAGTGTGAGGAAGTTTCCATAGTGTTGAAAAAGTGGTTGTTATGAGCTCTGGTCCTAAGCATTCCTAAGCCTAACATTGGACATGTAGTGAAATGGGATGAATCTAGATCTATCTTAGGATATGTTATGATGTAGAGTGATAAATTAGTCACTTTAGGTTTAATCATCTTTTAATCCACAAGTTGAAGTACATTAATCTTTTATTTCAGTTTGTAGTTGAGGTCCATGCATTGAAATGATCGTGACAGAACCTCTTAGGAGAGAGATTTGTTGGGTACTATGGCACCTAGAGTGCATATAATATTTTATCACTGCATGGACATAATCTTTATCAGATGAATTTTATATATTACTTGTATATGTTTAACATCGATAAATAGTATTAAACTAGAAATGGAAATGTAGAGGTAAATGCATTGGGTGAGAAAATGTAGGAGACTGGATAACAGATTTCATTAGCTGAATAAAAGATCATATCTTCCCTATAAGACTATTTGGTGGGTGTATTTGAGTGTTTAGGCAAAGCAATATGGGTATCCTAAGATATAATGACTTCATTGGTTAAACAAGTATAGACAAGTTAGAATGTTGTTCTGAAATGTATCGTGATGTGTGATAGGTTGGAAGAATGTGAAACTATTTTAGGATTGAATTTTTGATATAAATGGAGTGTTTATGGTTAGTATCATGGTAATGGTCACATATTCCATGAGAGATGAGTTTATGAGATCCTATAATGCTTTGAAGTGGGATGTTCACCCAGGGTCGACCATGATTTATAATAATGAAAAGTGGGTGTTCTGGTGGCCCTTCATAGTAAGAGACATTGAAGGATTTGTTTCCCATTTATTGACTTGTCCAAAAATTATCATCGAGTGTCAGATTTGATAGTTGAAGTGGTATGTTCACCTAGGGATGACCTGTTTTACCTCGTAGTTGTGGTAATTATAATATAAGTCTATGAGTTGATAGTTGAAGTTGTGTATAACCTTTTATCCTCTGATCAATGAGAAGTCAGGAAGGATGATCCAAACCATATTGGACATGCTTAAGGATTTTATTATAGATTTTATCCACTAGATTCATGTTTTTGGGAGATACAAATTCTGGTAGATAAATACACTCAAGTGTTCAACAGATATTTGTAAATTCTACTATTAATGAAGTGGACAATCTCTTTAATATGATCAAGACGATCAAGTGTTCAACAGATATTTTTAAATTCTTATCAAAACTATTTTGAATAAGGCGAAATCATAAGTGGGAGTGATCACATGCCAACTATATAACATGATAAGATAATACTATAAAATTTGAAGAAAGAAGGGCTATCCACTAAAAACAAGTTCAAGGGAGGTACAAAACTGGATATTCACAAGAAAATAAATAAGAAGGTTGATCTTTCATCCTTGGGTAACAAACCTAATAAATTTAGGGAAAATGAATCATAAAAAATGATTCATGACAATAAGGAATCGTCATATATGGTGCATACCACACTCGAGAAATCAATACATAAAAGGAAACATCAAAAATCAATAAAATACATAAAAGGAAACATGAGAAATCAAGAAAATTTTAGGTTATGAAAATGTTTGTTGGAAACTTTGTGCCATGCATGATACATATTCAGACTAACTATTACCATATTTGTCCAACAATACAAATAATCATGATCCGATGATGAACACAACTTTTCACCCTCTCCACCTCCATCTCTACTTCCTACTACCACTTGTAAGAACATTATATTGAAAATCAAATATTGTTGTATATTTATATTTAAACATAAAACAAATAAAAGTTTGAACCTAAATTATTTTTAATTTTTTGGATTTAACTACTCACCACCAGTCAATGAAATACCACTGAGGGAAGATCCAGCCATATTCTAAAATAAATCAATCAACAGTTTTTGGAAAAGTGGATATATGAGCCCCCAAGTCTTGAAATGTGTTTCATAGAGAAAAAATATCTCTCTTAGTATCTCGGGGTATGGACTGAATACAACTAGAAGTAGATGAAACTGCAATCCTCAGTGGCCAATGAAGGACCTTAGATGGTGTGGGTCTCAAACCCATCCAGTGCACTCTACCAGGATGCTCCTTCCCAAGGACATTAGCAACCGGGTCATCCTGGGAGACAAAGTAGGACTGCGTAGGATTGGCATCCCACAGTTCATTAATTTTTACCTATAAAGCAAATAGAATTCATATTAGAAGTAAAATATATTAACATAGTAACAACTTATAATAAGCTATTATAATAAAAAATGAGTTCATAGCCTAACTTCTTTGGTAGGCCCATTAACAAAACTTCCATCAGATTTTTGGTTAACATTCAACCACACTTCTGTTTGGGATGATTTCTGCCCTAAACACTATGAATTCATTTAACAAACATAAATCAAAAATTTAATATATTAAACAAATAATATTGTCTTATAAATATTTAAACTAATGAAAAGATTACCAGAGCAGATCAGATTCTAGAAAAACTCTTTGACCCCACAGTGAGAGGGGTGACTTTCTTAGCCCAGCTTGATGCATTCTTTCTTAAAATATCCTGATATAAATAAAATTAAATTTAATAGTATTTTTCTTAATTTAATCTCCTCTTCATATATGTCTATAAATGTAAAAAGAGATTAATATAGTAATATATATTTAAATACCATCTTCTTCTCATCACGATGTCTCTCAAAAAAAATTACATTACTCTTTGGGTACCCCATTGGGTAGCTTTTCATACATCTATTGGTTGCTCAACAAATTATTCTTGACATTTCCCCACAATCTCCATCTAAATTATTTCCATTTTTTTCCATGATTTTTTAATGTCCACTTTCGTGTTATCACATTAGCAACCGTAAAGTTGAAAAACATTTGTACACAGAAATTAATTTTGAAAATATTAATAACATGACATTTAATTACACCATAATGTATTAAAATTACCTTTATTTGGGAATCATAAAATTTATTTTTCCAACTTGGAGGCATAATCCTCCAATCATCATATGAAATAGGAAGGGAAACGCACTCCGCGACTAGCTGGCCTAAAATCTGTCCTAGTAATCATATGACATCTTTTGTAGGGACCCCATATGAATCAAATGGCACAACTATCTTCTCTTCGGTCAGATTCCATACAATTGAACTTGTTATATTTTTCTCCACATTTTCATTTTTTCTATATTTAATGAGAAAACAGTTAGTATAAAAAATGAAATAAATTTATTCATATTAAAATTTGTACCCCTAACAGTCACCCTCTAGTATCCCCAAGAAGTACTAGAAGTGGCTCATCGTTCCCGCACTGCTGAGTCTCATGAAAGGGGAGTCAATGACTGAGATGTTGAAGGAACACTCACAGAGGGTGTGAGAGATGGTGTATGGGGAGATGGTTCAGGGGGAAAGCGGATGGTGGCTCAAATGTAGTAGAGAGGGAGATAGATGGATCGTCATTTGTCGTAGTGGTAGATGAAACAGTCTATCTCTTCCTCCTTGGCATTCATATTATTTAATCAAATAAAATTAAGTTCATAACATATATTTCAAATAAATTATGCAAAAAAAATCAAAATGATAATATATGCATAGTGCTAACAAAACAATATACATAATAATGATAATGAATGACTGCAAAAAATAAATAAGTGGTTGAAATATTAATGAATAACTTTACATACAATCATTTTCTCCATCAATCATTTCATTTTCTTGATCCATTACTTTATCCAATTCATTCAACCTTTCTAGAATAAAATTTTCAATATCATAATGGGAAAATAATTCTACTTCTAGTTGTTGATGAGATTCAATGTCAGTGGTAAAATCTTCCACTTCATCACCCATATCATACAAATGTATTTATTTTACTTGAGAAACTACACTACACCCTTCATCCACAAAATCATTAATATAATATACCATTTTTTCATGTGATGATAAGATATATGGATAATGCAGTTCACATAATTAAATTGCAAGGAATATCTTTTAACACCTCTAATAATATAAACCCAATTGAATTTGAATAAAACAACTAAAACATTCCCATGGTAGTTTAATTAAATAATATCAGTCAGATTTCTATAGTTTCCCACTTCATCAAATGTAAATATACCATTATTCTGTGTTTTCAAACCCTCTTCTTGATGGACTGTATGAAATCTAAATGCATTCACATTGTAAGTGTTGAACTTTCTAACTTATTTTAGAGGACCTCGATCAAGAAACATAAAATCTTTTGACAACTCTGCTCGAGTATCAGTATGAATTATCTAAAAAAAGAAATTTACTTTATTAGATTTACAAAATACATGTGTTAACCTAATAGTCGTATTTATTGAAATATTTATGAACTTACATGTCATGAAAACCACTCTACAGGATATTTATTAATATATTTCGATATGTCCTTTTCATTTTGTTTTCAACCTTTCATTCATCTCTTCATTTGAATCCTAAACGCTTCAATAAGTGGATCTGCAATATCTCTATTCAGTAGCACATGTTTTTGAGCCTGTAATAATTCCATTTTAGTCATTGTAAAATTTGAGGTCCTCCCAACTGATCAACCAATAACAGGAAATATTTTTGATTTCCCATGTATTTGAGATTGATTAGATGTGTCATCAAAATGTCCAACTCGATTAAATATTATCTCAATATCATCCAAGTATCTAGATCAAAAGGTAAGACACTCCTCTACCAAATATCCTTCAGTAATAGAGCCTTCTCTTTGAGATTTTTTTCTCACGTATGATTTCAAATTCCCAAGATATCTTTGAAATAAAATAAAAAAACATAATTTTTCATTTAATTAAGTTCCAAAATTTGTTTAATTAATTGAAAAACTTATAAATAAAGTAACTCTCAATTGGATACATCCATCGATAATGAATGGGGCCTCCTAATTTAGCTTCCTCAATCAAATGCACAGTTAAATGCATCGTGACAGTAAAAAAAGGTGAAGGAAATATCATATGCATTGCACAAAGTGTCAATAAAAACCTCTCTTTAAGGTTGTCAAGCTCAAATGGATTTAGATATTTCTCACATAGTTTTCTGAATTATGTACAGAATTGGAGTACAACAGCAGTAAATTTTTCTGGTAATAATTTATGTAATCCAATGGTAGTAATTTTTGTAACAAAATATGTGAATCGTGAATTTTCATTCCATGTAACATACAATTCTTTAAGTCAACACAGCTCGAGATGTAACTTGAATACCCATCATATACTTTCACATGCTTTAAAATTCGAAGGAATGTATCTTAATCCCAATTTTTCATTGAAAAAATTTCTGGAGCATTCTTTTCATTCTCATCTTGCTAGATATCACATTTTATGTTCATTACTTATAAGCCTTTCTAAGCATTGAGATGATTGTTCTACTTACATGCTCATTAAGAAACTTGAAGATCATATTTTCATAGGCATTCTTCTCAATATGCATGAAATCAATATTATGCTGCAAAAAAATAAATTCCAAATACAGAAGTTTGAATAATATTCTTTCTTCTTCTATTATTACATTCTGGTTTCACTTGATGATGCACTTCGAACATGTTTCCTACTATCATTAAAATGATAAAACTTCCCAAATTCTATTTCAACATTTCCAAGTTGTGTCAATATTTCAGAACCAGTTAAAAACTTTGAAGGTGGTCTAAAATCAATGGAACTATTAAATTTTGATATGTTCAACTGAAATATATGAGATGTATCAATAAATCTTTCATTTCACAAGAAGCACCATTTTCTACTATGAGGTACTCGTATGGGCTCAAAATCAAAGTCACAAATAAGACAATCCAGACCCGTGAAAGTGTTACAACCTGATAAATTCCCAAGCCTAGGGAAGTCACTAATGGTCTACATTAAAGCAGTATTCATTTTGAACATTGTTTTAGAAGATGCGGAAAATGTCTCTACACTGTTTCTCCATAACTCTTATAATTCTTTAATTAAAGTCTGAAAGTATACTTCAATATCATTTCCAAGCATTTTTTTCTAGAAATAATTATCTAAATGATAAATGAAAATTTTTTTATACACATCCACAGAGGTAATTTGAAATAGACCAAAACAACTGGCCAAATGCTATAACTGGTACTCAAAGTCCTAAATGGGTTGAATCCATCAGGAGCCAATCCCAATCAATCATTCCTAGGATCAACTGAAAAATCTAGATGTAATGAATCAAATGTCTTCCATGATTTTGAATCTCATTGATGTCACATTAACCCATCATTGTTATTATTTAAATAATTCCACTTCATGTGTTCGGCGGTTTTCGATGACATGAATAATCTTTACAATCGAGGCTCTAAAGGAAAGTAATGCAAAACCTTTGTATGTGTTTTACTTTTCATCTTCTTCATAGTAGTATTTTGATTCAAACTTCAAACATCACCTATTGACTTCCATCTAGAAGAAGAAGAAAAAATTCAATCTGGTCTACTTGAATCATCTCGCTAATAAATCATACAATCATTAGGACATGCATGTATTTTTGTATAATTCAAACCAAGCCTATTAACAACTTTTTTAATATCATAAAAATACTCGGGGATGTTTTCTTCTGGAAATTCATCACACATATATTCCAATATCATGGACATTTCCTTATTTGTAATCCCACATAGATATTTGATATGGTACAACTTTAGTAGAAAAGAATGTTTTGAATATTTCAAACATCCACTATACAACTCTTGATTTCCATCATCAACTAAATCATGAAACGTATTTTCCTCAGTGAAGTTTTCTCTTACATTAGCCTGCACATAACCAAGAGGAGTATCCATGGATATGTTATAAACTTGATCTGGTTTCCTATAGTCTCAAAAACATCACATGTCATGTCTCTATTTATAGCACTCTCATCTGGTTGTTCTGATATGTTTTATTGTTAAGGGTGGTGTCTTGTAGTGACGAATGCATCATTTATAAGGTTTTTAATTTCATTTTTCATTGTCGATGAAGTTGTGCGATCATTCTATGGATTGAATTCAGTTCTCAACCTTTCTTTAATGTTCGATTCTTTATTCCAAATCCAACACAAATATTAACCCGAGAATTACTTCAATATTAAATGTTCATAAACTTCATCTCTCTTCCACCATCTTCTAAATTTAAATTTAGGACATGGAATTCTTATTCTCCCTTCAATGGATCGATTGGAAATTGAAAAATCTAAAAAATCCTCTAAAACCTTAACATACTGAAGTGTGTTCCTCAGTAATGCGATCCAGCTTTTATCCATGTATCTCACAATGTGCTGACATAATATTAAAAAAAATTAAAACACCTAACTATTACTAAATAGTGAAATAGATTCATATATACTAGTTGAAAAAATATATAAATATGTTATATAAGTTTTTACTATATAAATATATTTTGTAAATAATGAACCCACCCACTAGAAAACCAAAGCATGAAAATTAAAAATATCCATAAAAGAAGAGGAGAACAAGGATCTCATCCCAGTAGTTTTATTGTATGTCATGCTACACCAAAACAGATAGAAAAAATGATGATTTCATAACTATTATATCACTAAGTTAAGGGCCTAATAAATCTTATAATAATTGAATAGAAGTTTGGAATATGAAATGGAAAAAAACTCTTACCTTAAACACAACTCTCTACTTTAGAAAATACATGGGGAACCAAGATGTATAACATGCCAAGAATCATCAGGTGAAAAGATTCATGGTTAGGGTAGATGAATCCAAGTCTTATAGAAAGTGGGAGAACCTATTAAATCCATAGTCTTATTGAATTCATATAAAACATTCAATCCCCAAAAATATAAAACAGGTGTAGTATTAAATATTGTGTATATTAATAATTTTTGGCTACTTTGAATGTTATTGGTGGCCTCGAATTAGGATTCAAAGAGTTGGGTGTGGTCTGGGGCTGAGAATTTTAGAACATGTGAGGTATAATGGTGAATTACTATGGGTAGCAACATGTTGTTACCTTGTGTGTGATTAAAATATTGAGATATGGTGTGGATCATGGAACATCCATGGGGGTTGAAGCATAATTTGGACCTTTGTTAGAAAGAAATTATTGTTGGCCCGGTGATGTTTCCTTTTAGTATCTAAGTAGATATGTAAGTATAACCTAAAACCGGGAAAATTACATGTTTGGGTTGATCTTCATAGATTATTCATGTAAATATTTTTTTCCCATCACCATGATTAAAAAAATTAAAAATTTCAAATATCATATCTAATAGGAACTGGGAGAGACTCTCTTTAAGTATTAAAGGATGTTCAAAAATTATGTGTACCAGTTATCCTCATCAAATTGTTGAAGAGAACCATTTAACTGTGTTCTAATAAAAATTCCAACTATAAAATGATAGAAAACATCTAGATTCTTCATATGTAGGATCTTTCATAAGAAAATCACACATAGATTCCATAGGGTTTATTGAAAATATTAATCAAAACTAATAACAATTTGGCACCATAGGTACTCTCATAAGATGAATTCATGAGGTAATAACTTTTGATTAATTATATTTACTTGAAATTAAACTTGAGGAGTTAAGCATTTTGCTGATATAGATAGATCAGAATCATTTACTTGAACAAAAAACACATGAGGTATACATTTTATGATCATATTCTGTCCATTTCACTACCTACTATCTTGATTTTTAGGGCATGGAAAGTTGTACAGTAACGTTTTATCGATGGAAATTCTAAAAAAAACTTGGAATAGAGATAACCTAGTCATATATATTATGGATTTTGAAATCATCATATCTAGGATAGACCCACCCTATCAAAATCATTACTCAAAACAAACCCCATTCCAATAACAAAACCAATAGTTCCAACACTCACCACCCTTCTAAAGACATCATAAATATCCTTACAACCAATCCTACAAACAACCCTCTCTCCTACAAAATAAAAAATATGACCATTCGTCCACAAGTGTAAAAACATATGATTCATCCACACAAGAAAAATATGGAAGATCATAAGATTAAATTGAAATAGATAATAAATATGTATAAATCAATGTACAAAACCCCATGAAAACTTCTAATAAAAATAGTGCCTATACCCTGTGAGGTAAGATGAGGGTCAACAGGAAGCATTGAGCGGTGGCACGGGTTAGGACCTGCAGCGGGGAGGCGAGCTAGGGATTTGGGGGGACAGTGGTGATGGGCGGTGAGCCATGCTGAGGAGCGGCGTGGTGTGTTGAGGGGTGGAGAGGCACGCTGAGGGGTGGCAAGGCAGCAAGGCATGTAGAGGGGAGATGATATAGGGCTTCAATGGTTGTAGGGGGGGCTCTCGTGAGGGTCATAGGGAGAAGGGGGTCTCGTGGGAGTCGGGGGGAGAAGTTTTGGTACTGTAAAAAGCACTGTTTAGTGGCAGTTTTTAATAAAATGCCTATAAATCATTTATAAAAAATTAGCGGTGGTTTTCTAAACCACTTCTAAAAACCAACCGCAAAGGGCTATTTATATTGTAGTTACTGAGGCCATTTTATAAGTTTAATCAATTATTTGTGTGGTTTGTTCCATGTTTTATAGATGTTTAGGATTTTACCTTTATTACTTGTGTTGTTCCACAATGTGGGTCGATTTTTATAAGGTTTTGGGAGTTGAAGAAGTTTTCAAAGGAGTTATAAAAGGATTTGATCTCACTGTAGTTTTAAAATCATAGACTGACCAAGAGTAATTGCGACATGATTATAAATAATATTCCATGGGATTGGTATATCTTTACATAATTACACAATAACCATTTGTGTTTCACCATGATAAGTTTGAAATATATTTTCACTATAAATATCATAATAACTACTTATCTCATAGATATTTGTTTCCTCCCCCAATGTCTTTGCTTCTCATGGTGTGTATCTAGATTCCTAGTCTTCTTGGATGATCCTTCAAAAGGTGATAATCATGTGATGACCTCTTGGATATTTTGGAATATATATTCATGTAGCATCGATTGATGAGATCTAAGATAGGACTCTTTTCTCGTCTCATTATCTATTATTTCATGGTATAATTGTGAATCTATATTTTTTTACTTCATAATTTATTTTTGATATCACTATTAAGAATAACTATTGATCCCTATGATAATTTGGCTTTTATAATCAACCCTTATTTATTTTAATCATGTAATAAATATCATGTCTCCATATATTTCTCTATAATCCCATATTTTTCTTCACAATTAAATTGAAAAGAATCCACCATCCCTTACATTATAAAATTTTGGTGTTGGTACTTGGTAGTAGATATGGGTCAGGGATATGATAACACTATATAAAATGATGAGATAAATTAAATTATATTTTGTAGTTTCATTTTATGGTATTAAAATACTTTCACGTGCAACGCAGGGTGTTGGGAATTTCTATTAGCCTTCATAAAAGGATTACACAACAAAACTAAATTTTAGGGAATAACTACACATTCCCAAAGTTATATAAGAGAAAAATTATAAACATTAAGGGGTTTAATTAGATATTTCATAGATTTGATGAGCTTTTAATTAATCCTAAAAAAAGGTTGTAGTGGTTTGGTGGTTCTGAATGCAATGAAAATGCAATAGTTTTAGTGGGGCCATGTATTTGTAGAATAATTAATGCACCTATAGAAATAAATTAAATTTTAAGGACATTCATCAAGACATAAAATAATTGGTATAATCATTATGATAAGTTAGTGTATCTCACATTGTAACTGGGTTAATCCATGGATAGAAATTACACAAAATAATCACTTTATGAGCATATCTGTATCTCTTTTCATGTATTTTAAACTTTCAAAAGGTGATAGTCTATAACAATCATTTTTTCATATAGAGTGTAATGGAGTGATCCTTTTGATATTATAGGAACATTTATATTATATGTTATGTTTTTTATGATTTATATATGTAAGGCCAATGATGGGGTTTATGTTTTATGAGTGAAGCATACCCCAAGATTTCATACCGCATGGGTGCATGTCAACAATAGGGAATGGGCCCGAAAATGATTTTATAATTTAGTAATACTCTATATTCATGAGGTGTGGATACCTTATAGTTCAGTTGTTGAACTGGTACCCCATGACACTCAACATGGTGTGTCTCCTCCAAAGGTTCAATAGAGTTTGGTACTCCATCAATAAATTTTCCAAAAATCATCAGGGCATGACTCCTATATTTCTAGAGCTAGATAATCCTCTATTTCATGACCATGTTTGATGTGGAGTGGGTCCTCCATAAATGGTTGGTACTCACTCGACTTATACTTATCTTGGTGAGGTGTGGGTCCCCCAATACTGTCAGTGAGATGACACTAGTTTATTTCATCTAGGTAGCTTGGATTATTTTATTTCCCAAAATGATGGATTTCTTTGAGAAGATAGATTATTGATGAGAGATACTCAGTGATTTGGGTCCTGTAACAAGAAAATTTGGGCTTCTGTGTTATTTTTTCCGGTGTGGGTTATCATTTACCTTTATGGATCTAATATGACTAGAATTTTATTTATCCCTTTTTGGTTTTTTGGAGTTTCATACTTAATATATATATATATATAATCACCCCTACATAGGAATTTTTTACATGTTTCATGTCTTATGTAGATGATGGATTGTTCTATGGTAACATTAGTGGTTATATTATTAGTGGAGGGAGAGATTAGTGGTACCTAGAGATAAATGGAGTAGGAATTGTATTTGATAGGATCTATGTATCATGTTGTCACAATCCCCCCCCCCCAATTTTGTTTGGTCAGTTTACATTCTGTATGTTGGGACATTATTTGGTCCTATATTCTATATTATACCATAATTATTACACTCTTTTTAGATCATTGGTTTTTGTTACTTTCATTTACTTATATCTTAGTTGGTTTGTTGTAAATTTTCATTATTGTTATATCCTATATAGAGATTTTTTATTTCTAAATGTAAATTGGTATATGGCATCCCCTCATATATGATATTCCTACTCAGAGATACTCACTATCCCCTAACATATTAGATGAGGGCATAGCGTAGAACAATCAGCTCATTATTGGCTCAGGTAGGTTCCCAATGGGTTGAATCTTGTCAATTATTTATCAATACAAGGTTTTATAAGATATTAATTGAATATTTCCATATGATTTATTTTCCCCTATCTAAATTACTCAAAAAGTACATTTAATTTATAATAATTCTTATACTAAATATTTTTACGAGATAGAAATAAGTATAACAACCTTTCTAGTAATAAAATCACTATGTTTGTACATTCCTCTCAAGTAAATGTATGATGTATCAAATAGTTTTATAAGAGTTGAACTATCTAAAAAGGAAGATGGAAAAAACTCATGTGATAACATATTTATCTTAGAACATGGATTGCCTTAAATTAATCTGCACTATAATAGAAAATGATTTTTTAGCTAGTGTTTTTTTCTAAAAAAATTAATATTATTTACAAAAGACTGAAGTAACTATATATTCTGATAATGAAATAAAAAAACACTTATTGGAGAAGGAAAGATTTAATATAATATTGGTGATACCAATGTCATTACAATATTAATTTTATGTAAATATTAAATATAGGAAGTGAACTAATGAATTAGTTATTGATCACAGGATTTGGTTACCACATACAACTGAGGCTGAAATTCCCAAAGAGGAACCCTTAAATTACTCTTTATAAGAAGAAAAAAAATTTACAATTTCTATAAATCCTCCATGATATGTTTTCATAGTGAATTATCTTATGAAATTACAGGTTCCCTATCATTTTAATAATTATTAAACATTGGAAATCAATTCTAACTCACAATATTTTTTGTATGATGATCTATATATATAATATATTTAATTATTAATTAATTATGTGGTCTATTATAAAAATTCAAATTTAGATGGTTTTAAAATTTTACTAAACTTTGGCATGTGAAGCACAATTTTGGATTTAAGATATAGTAATAAATGATTTCAATTTTGTATTATATAATTCTATTATATTTAAATATTTTATGAATTTCATAAAAATAACTAAACACATTAATTTACTTATAACATTTATATGGTATAGAAGATAACATGATAACCACTAAATTATAATAAAATATTTTATGTTTGATTAATATACTTTATTAGTACATTTATATATTCTTTTTAATTTTATTATATACAATTGGTGGAATATCAATTCTTTAAGTTGGTGGAGGAAAATGACGGGTTTTATTGGAACATCCCATGATCATAACATTGAAAAAAACCAAAAAAATGATTGATCTGTTTTCATTAAATCAGTATGAAAATTATGAAAAAAATAAACATGTGGGCCTCACTTTCAAAATTCTCTATCTTGATGTTTTTTTTTTGATGAAAATATCTTAGTGATATATAATATAATCTTGAAACTATAGGATGTATATTGGACACTAGAATCCCCGTATTCTTTGAGAGGATCCCTTAAAACTACAAAAGTGTACTAGAACCTTCTCTTCAAAAAAAATTGAGAAAATATAAGGAAGATATATATTTTAATTTTTCTTGTTAGATTATACCAACTACACTCTAAATGGGATGGGTCAAACCCTTTTACAGTTCTCTCTCAGTCAATTAAATAGGTTGAGAGTTGGATATCATTGTTTTGTAGCTATCAAATGTTACATAACATATTCCCTTCATTTATATATTATAATTTAAACACTTAAATGATCATATATAATTTTATAAGACATTAATAATCTCAATAGATGAATAATAACTAAATTAAAACCATTTGGAATACATGGAAATGTACGTGGACCTAATATATCATATCGTAAGTTGAATCATATAATATGATATAGGCATCATATGCATTTATATACCTTTAATGATGTGACTAGATCATATCATATGATAGTAATCATATTTATATAATTGTTTTTTTGTATGGATTAATCATACACTATGATTCAACCCATTTAGTCCATATCCATCAATCTCCCACTTTCACTAAAATTCCATGAGGAATTTATGTAAAAACTTCACCATTATTTTTCAATCAATCCATACATATTAGGATATAGTTTATTAAACTCTCTTTATTTTAGAGTAAATAGTTTTTCTAAAATTTAATCCTTATCCTAAGGCCTAACTATGTGACTCTATGAGGTTTTATATCATTAAAAAGAATACAAATTCCCTAATTCATAAATGTAAGAAAAAACCAAACTCTAGAAAAACATTAATGTTACTCATGCCATAAAAGGTTACAATATGATTTGTATCAAACACATTCATATTTCTATATGCACATGTACACCATAACATATATCATATACATCATATTTATACTTTTACAATCTTTGTTATCAATACATCAAGTGACTAATAGACATGGATCACGTCAATCTAGTATTGTCCAACTCATACATTCATGATCCTATAAGATAGACTCATCAATATAAATGAATGAATTTTCATATTAAGCACATTATATTCCATTGAAATAAGCATGGCCATGAATTTCCTCATTTTGATTCAATCATGGTATGTGATTTCATATTTTTTTTAATAGGATTAATCAAATCTTAGTTAACCTCAACTGATGACTTTATCAACAACATACACAACCACCCCCCAAATCAGCTCAAACTCAAGGATAGATTATGAAAAGTATCAAATTATGACGATTTAGATGAGAAGTATATTTCTAATATCATGTAATAGGGATTCATAATAAAAATACACCCCTAATAATATAAATGGTTATATGTAAGTTCATATCATCACAACCCGTAATACTCTATGTTGATCATCAATTAAGGACAACTCGATGACATTTTTTGAGAGAATATTATCATTTCACTATTTATATACTTTATACAAAATACATGAATGAATTATAAATGGTGATTTAATTTATTATATAACCGTGATACTTTTAAAACTATTAAAACCAATCTCTCGTGTGCCTAATACTAAGAGATTCTCAGAAAAATCATGGTTTTTATAAATTTATGGTTTTATCAAAGGATATTCTACATTATAATATATATATATATCCACAAAAAAGATATTTACATCACACCTTTCAATGATCTCTTGAGAAAAATGGTTTTTTAGGATGTGTTTGGTCCTTTGGTGATGTTGGGGTTCCTTGGCCTAAGAAATAGCTCTATTGTGGTCATAATAATTCTCAATTTCTCCTTTAATGAAAAGAATCAACCTATGTTCAGTAATGAAATTTTTTATACAAAAATATTCCTCCATAACATCTAATTTAATAATGTACTATGCCTCTATATCCATGTCCACCAAGGTGGATTGTTTGTAACTTTTCCAAATTATAGCTCTACTATTTAAATAAAAAATGAAACCATATTAATATATCATGTAAATTTTGTTAGACCAGAAACTATAATTAGTGTAACCCATTATAATGACCTCATCCACTCCTCCAAAGAACAAGAATATATCATTACATATTTATAAGTACATGAGGATATTATTGAAAATAGTCCAATGACTCTCACATATATTGGATTAGTTTCTACCTATTATTATCAAAGAATATACAAGATTTATTAAATTACATAACATATAATATATTATATATTGTATGGAAAATGTATAAGGAATCATATACATATACTCTAACACTGTTGAATGATTTTGAATCTTCTATGATTTGTGCCATACAGCACTGTTAAAAAACCTTTCCTAGAGTTATCTTCCCTAAAACTCTTTATCACATTACTAACAAATTAGTTTTGATATAGTTTCCAAAACCACTACAAACAATATATATTAATCTTCATACATAGTATGAAAACTACTTCACCCATGTATTTCATTATGAATTCATTTCCCAACAATAATTCTATAAAATGTAAAGTTGGAATAGCATTTCTGATAAATATGTTTTCATTGACATACAACATTTAAAATACTACATCACTCAAACTTACCTGATTATATAAAAATAAACCATTTGAGTTCCTAATGAAATTAAAATAATTGATTTCATCATCAAATTTAATGTTCCAACCCCTATAATATTGATTTAATCCATAAATGGGTCATTCCAACATTCAAAACTGATCATGATCATTCCACTTTTAGAAACCTTTGGGTTCTTTCATAAACACATCATATAAAAAATCCCAATCAGTAAATCAGTTTTGAGATATATTTAATATATCTCCCAATCTTAATTGTAATTTGTGTCTAATAATGTTCAAAAAATTATAATCACAATTGGAAAAAAGGTTTCTTAATAGTCAATACCATAAATTTTTTATTTCCCTTTTCCACTAGAAATTTTTTATTGGTGTACATTCTAGAATTCAAGAGAATGTTTTCATGGAAACCCCAATTTAACCCTGAAAAAAATACACTTCATGTTCATATACTAAGTTTCAAAATTGGTTAGTGTACATGGAGACCATCTTAGATTCTATATCTCTTAACTATTTATCAAAAGAAAAACTCCCAATGGTATCTTAGTATATATAAGGTTCATCATATATGAATTTTATTTCATCATCATTATTAACAAGAAATTCAAATATCTCAATATCTTGATGAATTCTACTAGACCTTCGAGCATCTTGGGTTACCAAAGTTGTTTCTTTTTCAACTTCTTTATGGAACTGGATCAACTTACATCATGGAAACCCATTATATTTTTTGGTCTTGAAATTATCAAAGTTAAATTTTCCTTCCACTGGAACTCCAATTTATATATTTCTTTTAAATAAATATGACACTTAAACCAAAAATACATTGTTATTAATAGTAATGTAGAAATAATATCTCATATTCTTCTCAGGATAGAATTATATATTCATTTTCTAATTTAGAGTTCAATTAATTAGAATCCAAACATCATACTTATTATTTGTAATAAAAAATCCTAATACAATTCCAATTAGTATTTCTCCTAGTCCATATCTTTTATAGTATTATTATGAATTTTTTATGGAATGTCATGAAGAAGAAATAAAATAGTTTCTATAGAATATCCGAAGAATTTTATAGAAATGTCATGTTGAATCATAATTAATCAAACTATGTCAAATAATATATAATTCCTCCCCTCAAACACACCATTCCACCATGGTGTTCCTAAAGTTTCAATCTATGTTTCACTTGCATAATCTCTTATATGATCAATTAATTCCTCTATTGGGTATTCACAATATTTATCTAATTGTAGAATCTTAATATTTCTACCTATTTTATTTTTTTACATAAATTATGAAAATATTTATAATTTTAAAATTATTCAAACATCTGTCTCCTAATAAATAAATAACAATACTGACTTAAGACCTAAGTAACTTTTATAAAGTACTTATAAACACCATTATCATTAATACTCATAAGACCACATACATCATTATGTATAAGACATAATGGTCCATATGCCCTTTGTCTTTTTATACCTAAGTTTATTTGGTCATTTTTATTAATAAATAATACTCATAAGTATAAAATGATTCACACTATAATGAATCCAATAATCTTTCCATATAGATTCATTGGATGAATTTTTTAATTTATATGTCCATGGTGACAATTACAAAGACAAGTAGTGTTAGAATCAACCATGACCTTCTTATTTTTAATTTTATAGTTTGGATTATTCATATCTAGAATGTGTAAACCATTCACCATATTCCTTATAATATGTATTATTTAATTCATATATTTGTAAAAAAATATTCTTAATAATGAATCAAAAGTTTATATTCTCCAAAAAAGATATATAAATAAAATTTATATTTATAGTTGTAATATAGTAATGATTTTACAATTCCATTTATAATACAGTAAATAAAATTGGATCACAAGTGTCACCCTATAATTTAGAAACTCATAAACTATTAACAATGAATTGATATACTTCATCTTTCATCATTTTTATCTTATTTCTGAGTCTGTGTTTATCAAATAAAATTTGGATGCACACCTAGAATCCAATGACCATGAGTTGAAATTAGAAGGATTTATTTCTATATAAATGACATTAAAATTCCCAAAATGATTCTCTTTGAGGACACATATAGACCATAAATACCAATCAAATATTATATTACAGATCGTATCTATAAGATATATCCTAATGACTACCACAATGTTTGGGTTTTTAGGATCAATTAAACTTAATTAATTTAGTAAAATAAATTAAAATACACAATCTTAATATACACCATGCGTGAAACTAAAACCATGTATAAACTAAAACGAAGAATAATGTGATCCTTTCATAAGTTTATGCCTTTGTTACTTCCTTAGATAAATGTTTGATAAATATCACTTAAAAAAGATAAAGGACTCCCTCTTATGGGGTGTATCTATGGGATGATGTAAATAACCTATCATATTGGTGGGATTCTCCTAAAGATTGAAAACATGTTAGTGATACTCAAAGTAAAGGGGGAAGGAGATAGAGATTACAAGAAGGTAGGTAATTGGATAGATATTTATTAAGAAACTCAAAACCATCCCAATAAACATTTCTTCCTTTTATATCCCCTTGAGAAACTCCCATGTAATTCATGAATTAAATCTCGCATTAAAAGTGAATTCATTGTGCATCATAAATATTTTATAATTTTCTAAAATACACTTTAATTTTAGTGGCAACCTTACATTCGAGCAGGAAAAAACCCAGAATTGAAAGATATAGAACATTGATATTTATAAAATTAAATTCATAGTTCAAAATTATAATCAACAAAAAGCATGGATTCAAAATTCTAATTCCACTCAAGTACACACATCAATCTCAGTACAAACCAATCACCTCGGGTCATGTTATCCTGAACCATGAGCCACCTTCAGTTTCAACTGCTGAATATCAAGCTCAATCAACATTTCCACATTGTTATAAATACGCACTAGACACCATATCACATAAATAAAACCAAAAAAACATTCACCAATGGATTTTAGGAAGAAAAAATTAACAAATATGTTAAAACAGTAACTTAGACATTGAATTTTTCATTTCCAAATCTAAAAATCACCATCGTTGAATAAGAATAATACTAGTATATGTATTCACAAGAAAAAACCAGCTCAGTTTATGCTTGGAACACCGATTACCACCAATCCAAACATCCCAAAAAAAATTTTTTACTGCTCAAGATCTGACTATGGGAGGTATAGAAGTACGTGAGGTTAGATATGGGATTAGAGTGACCAAGGGCTCCTAAAGTTAATATCAGTGATGAGGAAGAAATAAAATATTCATAATAATGAGGGAAATACAACTCAGTTCCTGCCTAGAATACCATCGACATCCAAACCCCATCTCAAAAAACCCCTTTCTACCACCGCTCTATATCATACTTTAAGAGGTGCAGAGGAAAGTGTGGTCAGAGTGGGGGGGTTGAGTGGCCAAGGACTTAAACAACAAAAAACCATCATTGGGACTAACAAAACCTCCATGTGAAACTTTCACCATGAAAAAAGACACCACCTTTAATGGTTTTCATTGTTTTCAAGGATGAAAACTAGTAGCGCATTCACCTGAGTAGTCCATGACCGCTTACAATCCATCATCCCACCACAATATTCTAATGTTCATAGTTGAGTCTGAAAACCCATATCCATATGAACCAAAGTGATCTAATACCTTTTCTAAACCATTGAACCCTTCTTATAGAGCACTATCATAAAATAAAAACTCAAGTGAGAGAGCACAGGAGTTAGGGAGAGTCAAGTGAAAGGGTAAAATAGGGAAAGAGGCAGAAGGAAAAGAGAGAGGGTGGAGTGGGGAGGAACCGTGGAGGATGAATGTATTCCTAAACCCTCCAAATAGCCACCACGGAGAACATTAGGATGAGAGGGAGAGAGAAAATATGCCACTTAGTGGCCTCTCTAGTCCCCCCACCTGCTCATGTGAATTCATTAAGTTACAACTCTTTTTAACCTACGGTTGATCCAACATCTAGATGATCCATCTTATGAAACTTTACAATTAATTTTAACAAGTGTGTTTGAAATTATGGGTGTTTAAATTTTAATTATTAACTTTCATATCTCAATAATAAGTGTTATAGGAATTATATAATATGATTCTACAAAGCACTGCCTTATGAGATAGCTAAATTGTACTCTATGATTTTTATAGGGAGAGGTTATATGAAATCCACATATCATAGTAAACAATATACCCAAAATATATTCAATAATTTATTTCATTCCTTTCATAACATATGACATGAATATATCATATACTATGATATCAGCCAAAACATGTCATATATATATAGGATTTAGGGAATATCTCTTCCAATCTTGTACATTCACTAAAGTCTCACAAACTTTGTTTCATTTCATCATATATTGTATCATATACAATAACATGTGGAACTAGACACAAAAATACATTATAATAACTTCCAAAATACTTTTATAAAGTAATAATCAAATTAGTTATGTATCAAATCATATGTAATACATAGTAAATACACAACCAAAAATCATTTTGGATAAACTCTAAAACGCTTTTAGAGAATCTCTCTAAGTAAAACTCAATCCATATTTAGTTAGCTACAAATTATGAGACCATGGGATTTTTTATTATTGGTTAAAATATAAATTCATGAATTCTTAAATGTAATAAAATAGTATCCTCTAGCAAAGAATTAGTTCTACTCACACTACAAAGGGATCTGGTGTGATCTCTATCAAACACATGTATCTCTATACTTTTTCCCACTAACTATATTGTATATAAACATGCATTATGATCCCTTTTTTAAAAACCAAGTGACCATGGGACATGGAGTATATCAATCTCATATAAAATCCTCATACATTATATATTCTCTAAGTATAGACTCACTAGGTTGATTAATACAATCAGTTTCATTCGCCTTTATTTATAAGAACGTTATATTACCCCCTCCCAATAGATAAGATGATTCTTTGTATTATCTATTATGGTTGTACACTTCCTCGGTCTATCTTAATTTAGGTATCAGATGTCTTACTCTTCATATGAGAGGATAAAATCTATCTTGGTTAATATCAAATAGAAGATATTATTTGAAACATAACCAACCACCCCTAATTATCAAATCTTCAAGGCTTATATATAGATATTATAAAAGTATAAAGGCTATAATGATAGGTATCTCTCCAACCTCAGGTTTTGGGAAAATTCAAATATAATCCTTGCATCCATGTTATAACTACGACACAATGTATGGAAATATATATGGCATACTTCATCGGTCGTCTAGTGTAAAAAATCATTTTGTGCATCATAATCATAATATTTATCATGGTACAATAATGTTACTCATGTTAAACTTAAACTTTCATCATAACCTATAATACATCATGAAAAACATTATTCATGGATAACTTGAAGTCATACATTGAGTTATAAATTATCATTTCACATAATTTTATATATAGAGAACATGAAAGAATATTAAATTGTATATTTCCTACTATATAATAATATGCTATATTTTTATTCTTAAACACTACTAATAAAACCATTTATGTGATTCTATCTCATTATATCACATGTGATAAACTTCAATAGCATCCATATATTTACTAAAATTCTAGTGTTTTGTTAAAATCATTACATGTCTATAAAATTTTTCCACATATCTATGTGACTATATGATAAATTCCTCCCACTAAATATTTTACCTAGTAACATCTATTAAGAAATATAGTTTTAATAATGGTGATATAGAGGAATCCTATTCCAAATGTTAAACTATTTGAACAAGTATTAAAACTTATTAACTTTACAATATTAAATGTTATGTTGTTAATAAATTATGTTTTCTACTTATATCTTTTTCCAAGTTCATCATCATCATCGGTATCCATGAAAACCTTTCTATCAAATGTTTTCCTTGAGATTATTTCATCAACTAATGTAACTATTTACATTAATCTTTTATAGATTTACCATAAATGTTTTAGGATATTATGTGACATTCAATTTATATTTTGACTAATATAATTTTTTATTTGTTAACTTTGAAATTCTCAAAGTCCAAAATACTCCCACTAGACTCTTAGACACTATTATTTTTCATAATTTCATTTTTTGATAGAAAAAAATCCTTTTTGTTATGAATTATAAATTAGATCATTTAGTGGTAATATTAAAAAAAAAATTATATCAATATCTTTTATGGTACTATTAACACCCCAACCCCGATCATTAGGTTTGGGTTAATGTTCGACATAACCCCATGCATGTCTCCCGATACACAAGATATTGTCAACTAGAGATGTTGTTCTAATGTAACATGGGGAGATTATAACCTTAGTAATCACTACCATCACAGTACAACATGACAGAAATATAAGATTAAAAACATGAAATAGAAGATGATATGGATAAGTGATATAATTGATGTCAAGATAATTCCCAAAGTATTGTCAAATGGACCACCAATGTGGTAGGTCAACAAATACAAATGGAATAAAGAAACAAAAAATTAAAGTGTTGTGATAGCCATCCAAATCTACCCTGATACCTCTCCCCTCTCCTAGCTCTAATATTCCTAG
Organism: Viscum album; assembly: GCA_963277665.1. Lineage (NCBI taxonomy): Eukaryota > Viridiplantae > Streptophyta > Magnoliopsida > Santalales > Viscaceae > Viscum > Viscum album. The sequence goes on from OY728159.1 coordinate 1,084,006,882, forward strand.
CAACCAGTCACAGTTACCTTTACCTTCACCAAATCCCTAGTCATGATGTCTGTATATACACCATGATAATCATGTAATGTGTGAGTATAACCTATTATAACACCAATGGTGCATTCTTATCATAGATGCACATTTTTATGGAAGTGTATTTCATGAAGAAAAAATAATTTATCACTCAATAATACAAATTATAATGTATTGAGTGATTGTGTGCTAACCATGATTCCATGAACCCTAGTCATACCTGCTTCAGTTCCAAGCTGAAATAATATCGAACTTAGTCATGTAAATTACTTAAATCATGCATGAAACTCCATCTAACTTTGAGTAAAATTTTCATCCCACCTTTTTGGAATAAATACATGCCAACATTTATGTGAAATTATTACCCATGTCACGTGACTACCTTCTTGCCTTTGGTGGTATGCACACATGGCCTACTCAAACAATATACTATTTAAAAACAAAAGGATGTTACCCATTGGTAGATTATATCAGAATATATAGAAACTCTTATAGTGGTCTATGTTGATCCTTTGGGATAAACATGCCAATATAAAATGGTGACCATCCTATGTAGATCCACATTCAATGATTTATGCCACCTGAACTCCCCCTCTAAGGAGTCAGGTAAATCTGTTTGGGCCCCCTTTCAACCTGAACACCGAAATAGAGATTCCATTAGATATGTGAAAATACAAAAATAATGATTAAAATAGTAAGGAAAATATATATTACAAGGATTAATTTCATAGGATATTTAAGGTACAAAGGTGATTTATAGCATAGAAATGGTATATCAAACATTCCACAATTCTGGAATATTACAAAACCATACATGACATACAAGGGGACACAAAATCCATCAAAATAATTTCCTCATATACCTCCCCATGTATATTAAGAATAATTATAAATAAAGGGTCTCTACCCTAGGGATATAAACAAACCATTCATGGGAAATGCTGGCCTAACTAGGTTAAATACCTTGATGGGGGGTGAATCTATGTATGATAGATTAAAAAATAGCCCCTTCAGATCATGATTCAATGTTAAATAAAATAATCTTATCTCCCTTTTAGTATCAATTTATAAACATAATTGAAATCATACATGATACACTTTTATTTTTACTTGATTCACCATCACTAGTCTACGTCCAAGGATCATACAAAAAAAATGTGTTGATGTTCAAAATTTACTAATGCTCACTTCCAATTCAATGTTCGATCTCGATAAATTATATGTCTAGGATCACTTCCCTAATAATTTTTGGAGTAGACTCACTATCCCTCATAGTTTACAACCAATTACAATTTTTAAGCTCAATTCTCTCTCCACTAAACTGTGTTCATTTCTCCTCTAGAAGAAATTCATGTTGTTTAAATCACCTCGGATTTTTTTCACAGATTATATGAGTGTACCATTAATTATTTTTTTCACCTGTTAGATGATATTCAATTTTATCAATACTATTAGTTTGCAAAAAAAAATTGAAAACTTTTTGAGTACCTTCATGAACTTCGTAACACCCTCTGTTAGCTATCGTGCATCCTCTTCAAATTACCTTGCACTATATGGCATGACTAATTCATAGACAACCATTTATTCCTGGAGGAATGGTGCCCCATGAACCATGGATTATTCGTTTACTACCTTTGATTCATGATCCCTTTTCCATTATTAGATACCGATTTTTTCAAACCCCATCTGCAAACTACCATTAAAAACTGCCACCTTCACAAAAATGCTTCCTCGTGAAACTATTCTTATTCGTGAAAGCCTCCCTTATGAAACTATTCTAAATTGTGGAATCTTCCCTCACATACTACTTCAAACATTCCTAAATTCTTCCAAAAGTGATAATATTCTATAATGAAATTATCTCTTCCTAATGATGTGATTAGGGTCCTTTATATTTGGAAATAAATCCCTAAAAAACCGCTAATCTCAAATACAAAAAACTTTATTATGGTATAGACTTAATCGTGGCCCCTATATGTGGTTTTAATAACATATTTAATCCTTTTTAGAACCCCAAAATCACCGTCTTTCTACCAAAAATTATGATCGCTTTATGGTAGAATAAGTTCACTACCTTTACTCCACAAATAACAAGCCTCTCATGAACTAATTTTTATTTGCGGTTTGTGTAGAATCCTTCATGGTTCAATTATCCTAGAACCCATTGAGGCAATATTAATTCACATCCCTCATCCATAAAACCTCAATGTCAATCACAGTTCTACATACCTCCTTTTGGCACGAATAGCACAATATTGCTACTATGTTGTCCACAAACTCCACACTTTGTGGTCCATGAACTCCATGCTTTTCAATAAACCATAAATGAATCTACTCTGGAAACTCCATCTATACTGATTCATGTTCATATAGATTTGTTTAACGAAAATAATCACCAAAAAAACACTGATATGGAACCCTAATGGATTTTTTCTCAATTGAAAATAACTCCATACAAAGTCCCAATATGTTAAGGAATTTCTACCTTTGGCTTTATAAATTCAATTCCAAGGATTCATCAAGAAATAACACCCAAATCACACCCACACACCAATGATCACAAAAACAAGGATTAATCCAGCCTCATAAAACCTCTAGGTTTGGATTTATAGAAATAAATCATTCTAAGATATTGAATACATAACAACTAACCCAAATGGATTTAATGTAAATGGTTGATATTAGATATATCAAAGAGAAGCCACCAAATCTATTTATCCAATACTAATCAATCAATCAAACATGGATTCCTCATTAGATATAGGTGTAGATCCATATATCTAGATAATATGTCCTATATATATAATATATTCCAATTAAAGAGGCATAATTTTTCTTGTAAAGGATTGATATAACCATAATCGGTGCCCCATATTGATCTGGAATTCAGGATTCCAAGATGAGAGGAAGGGGATACCTAAAGAACCATGGGATAGCCCTCTAAGAGGTTCTAACTAAATTAGGATTATATTTTTTAGAGTATTAGTTAGATAAATGAAATGGTGTGAAATTAATAAAACTCAATTAATGAAAACTAAATATGGGTGCCACCAACCAACTGGTGAGTCTCATGGGTTAGTCGATGGGATCTGCTTAAATATAGTCCCATTTCCACCACCACTAGCTAGCTGGTTCACACCCACCAACTAGTCAGTAGCCATTTTTTATCCATGATTCAACCCACTAAACCTCTAATATCTATAGTACTAATTTTGAAACCCTTTACCCAAAAAGACACCTATAAGGGGAAAATGACATGATATGACATACTATATTGGAAAAAAAGCCTTAAAAGTTAGGTACATTAAAATTCTTACCAGATAAATAATGTGCATCCTATATAAATGCCTCTATCAATATTGATAAAAGAAATCAGGAAAATACCCATGATCACCAGAGTCACACCCTCAGGTTTCCTCTTGAATCCATCCATGCTGTCAAAGGACTCTAGAAAGTGGAACTATCTTACCTCAAAAAACATTCTCACTCAAATATATGATATACACTAATATCTCAACAAATAATTCATAAGGCTCCATCTCAACATCCTCATATTCAATAAAATGTGTAAGATTGGGTATATACCATGAAAGTTGAGAGATATAGAACACATCATGCATTCCATGATACCATGAAGAAAGATCCAGATGTTTGGACACTTTCTGGAAACACGTGGTAAACTCGAATGGACTAATGAATACTTGAACTATATTCCCTTTATGATAAAAAATTTTATGGCCTAGTTGAGTATTCAACCACAAGAAAACTTGATTTCCCATAAAAATTCATGGGGTTTCCACCTCTTTTTGGAATATGATAACTACTTTCTTTGAGTGGTGACTAACCACTTATAGATCAAATTCACTCCCTTGGAGGTCTATCATTCCATACTCTACACCACAACCATTATCCTAGTAACCTCATGTTAATTTTATTATGTTCGACACAAATGACCATAAAGAGCCTCAAAAAATGTCATTTGAAATGATACTTAGAAGCTGTTATTATATGAAAACTCAACCAAGTCTTGTTGATCATCCCATGATCCAATAAAGTCTATAAATCATGTGTTGGTAGGATTAATATTAAAATAATGGGTGAACATCACTTTAAAAATTAAATAAAATTATTGAAAAGAAAAATTCAAATTAAAATAACAATAAGATGATAAAGTAATTAAACTGATGAAATTGATAGAGAGATAAATGATAATTTTGATGAGTATTAAAATATTAATATCAAAGTCATTTAAGAAAGTAATTATAGTTTATAATTAATTAATTGGAATTATGAAATTATGTGTATTGAGATCAAAATATGTAATTCTTAAAAGTAAATAGACGACAAAAACTATTTGATAAGGATTTTGGTAATATTTTTTTTTGATACCCTATATCGCTTCCCCTTGGGTTTAGAGGTTAGTCTTATTCAATTTATTTTAATGGAGATCAAGTAACAAATTTCCCCATTAATTTTTGTTAATGGTAAAGGAAACCAACCCTCCCTTTCCTTTTTATAGTTGTGAAAAGAAACTCATTGATAAAGATCTCTAACTTTTCCAGTTGTGAGCGCCCATACCTCGCTTTTTGGTTGTGATAAATCTTTAGAAGATGGGTTGAGAAAATAGATATTTTATTAGTGAAAATAATTTATAAATTTATTCTTATATCTTCTTTAGAATATTTATGTAATTGAGAGATATATAGAGAAAAGTTTAAGAGCCTTTGATAAATAGAAAAGAAATTATCTCTTTAGAGGACTTGGTGGTTGTTGGAGATTTAGTTCTGATTTGATCAACTAGCTGATACACTTGGGTTCTCTTAGATCCAAGATACCAGGGGTATATATTCATATCCCCCAAAATTCTGAAAAAACTCTTGAAATTCATTAGGGGTAATGAAGTATAAGAAGTCCATAATTATGAAGATTTTGACCATATTAAATTTTATCCCAAAACTACTATCTTGATGCCAATGGATACCTAATATCCCATACTAGGATTTTGGTAGACCAATTGAAAGAAAATGGATACTTTAATTCCCCAAATGTCTAGCCAGAACACCTACACAATCTAGAAGGTAGACTTGTGGAGGTTGTTTAGCTATTGTCCTCACCATCAGTTGGCCAGCAGCTCAGCACTGGTTAGACGATTCTTCCTACCATTTCCCTCTTCAAAAAAATGAAATTATAACTTTCTTCCATGGCCTTATATAGATATTAAAATATCATTTAAGGACTTTAAAACATGGATTTGTACTTAAATAATATATTCAATAAACCTTAAATTATTCAATAAGTTCAATCAACTTTAACAAGCTTCCACCACTTTGTCCATTAAAACATGACTATATATTAAAAAATATAACTAAAATAAACTTCAAATGAAATAATTATATTCATAAATGTGTATTTTTATCATTAAAACTCCAATAGATAGAGGTAGAGGTACAAAAATATCCCCCTTTTGATGATCAAAAACACTTAACATAAAAATATAAATTAAGTGCAAATAAATTGAAAATCGGGATGTTAAAATTTAGTCAGGATATAAACAATATATCAAAGAATATGAAGAGGTAAGTTATTCAAAATCATTTTCCCTTTGAAAAAAAATTATACCAATAATTAAAAACTTATCATCCTAGAAATAAAAAACTAAAACTCGCTCCCCTATTTTGATTATAAAAAAGGAAAATAATGAGGGGAAATAAGATTTTAAAATGAATAATTTAATTGAACATGATATTAGAGACATGAAATACTAACTCCACCTTAATTTTTGTCAGGGATATTCAAAGACAATTTTCAAATAGAAATTCAAAAAATTATAAATAGATAAGATTTAGTCTCATGATTTTAAAAATATTTAAAATAATTTTGAAAAATAAAATTGAACACAAGATAGAAAAGTTTTGAAAAAAAATTAAGAAAAATAAATAAGAGAGAAAATTTTAATTAAAAATATTTAAATTGATAACTTATCCTCTTATAAGAAAGTATAGGTGGGAGGGGGAGAGATGATATATCATGAAATGAATTTCAACCGGGAATTTTAAAAATTATCAAGATCAAATACTTATTCCTATATATATTGTATCTTAACTATAATTAATAAGGAAAAATATAAGTTCCCCCTAAATTTAAGAATTTAAAAAAATATCTTAAGAGATAATAATTGATAAATCATTTCAAGAGTAACTTTTAATTGAGAATCTACCTTATGATATGTTAATGAAGCTCATTGTTCAATCCTTGAATCATTTTGTACACGGGTTCCTTTTTGTACCCAAATTTTGGTTTTGACAATGTTAAATAATAAAAATTGAGATGGTAAAACAATCTTAGGTCCACTTTGATCATATGATAAGGATTTAGGAACCCAAAGTATTTTATTATGATAAACATTATTAGAAATTTAAGAATACAAATTAATGGATTTTTGTCTTCCATATCTAGAATTTTTTCAATTATATTCAAAAATTTATTTAATAGTTTTATCAAAATAATATAAAAACATATTTTTAGAAATACCTTTTAAGAAAGTATTATTTTGACAATATCTCACATTAATCAAAAAAACAGAAACCATGATGATTTTCGATGGGTTTTTGAGAACCCAAAAAATTATTCAACGTTTAATAACCTTTGGTAAATTGAGAACATATAATTTTTATATCCTTAATTTGATATTATAAATTCTCAACATTAGGTTGATCTTTTAATTTCAAAACTAAAATTTATTTTTCTTTAGAAAGAAGGTTATTTTCATTAAAAGTTGATATTTTATTTAATAACCCATTTATAATTATTTAAAATAACATTATATTTTGAAATGATTTATTTATAGAAAAATCAATTTCATATTGATGATAAGAATATAAATAAGAAGATGATGAATGGGAGGAAAAATAGGAATGATATGGATAATGACTAAATGGATAAGTTAACTTATTACCTACCTTGAGATGTGTTATAAGGAATTTTTGAAAAGTGTATCTTAAGTAGTATGAGTCTATGGAGTCTTACCTTGTTCTCCATATCAATAATTTAATATATTTTTACCTTTTTCTATTATTTCAACTTATTCTTGTAGATTGGGCATTCGAGTCTTATATTCCTATTTTTGTTTTATTGATAACATGTCACCATTGTAACTTCAATTTGATCTTTATTTTTGGAATATTGAGATGATTTATTATTCATTAAAATATTATTAAACTTTTTAACAAGTTTTTTAGATTCACCTTCATCATCATTTTCACTTTCAGAAGAAACATCAACTTTAATTGCTTTAAATTATAAGTTCTTCTTGGTTACCTTGGATTCCATTTATTCTTTTATCTCTTTGTGTCACATGGTAATTTTTTACATAATTATATATATGATGATCTCTTCAACCACCATTTTCTTTATTTCCATGGATTCTAGTATAGTATTGACTTTGGGTGCCCAATTTTTTGGAAAGACCCAAATAATTTTTTTCTCTACAGTTTACTTGGAAAAAACATAACCAAGACACATTTGATGATTTAAAATGTTAGTAAACAGAGTTATAATACTATTAATGGTATCATTTGGATGCATAGAAAGTATTTTTAAATCTTGATAATACATTTATAGTCTAGTATATTTAGTTTTATATATCTCTTCATGTGTGAATTCTAGAAATTTCCATATTTTATTATTGGTTTTGAAAGAAGATATTAAATTAAATTAACTTTTATCAAGAAAAAAATGTATAGAATTAATTAATTTTTAATTAAATCCCATGTTTTTAATATCTTATAGGTTAAACTTATCTTCAAATTATTTTGATGGAATATATTAAATAATAACCATTTTTCCAACATTATAACTAATGCTACTAAGAAAAGATTACATGTGAATTTTAAAATAAGAGTAATTTGTACCATAAAATAAAGGATTATAAATATAAGAATTGTATGTCATTATAAAATCATAATTTGAAATTGATTAAGTTCAAAAAAATTAAAACTTGATTTAAAGACAATTTTGAAAACACAAAGATCTCCTTTTATTCCAATTAGGGGTTAGAGTATTATTGAAATAGGGTGGCTAAATTTACACTTAAAAATTAAACAAATAAAATAAAAGGAAAATTTAAAACAAATAAATATTACTATGGTGAAGTGATTAAAGTGTTGAAATCAATAAATCCGAAATTGATAATGTTTATCCATATTAAAGGATTAATATCAAAGTTAATTATGTGAGTAATCACCAAAAAATCATAATGAATCAAAATTATGCAAGTATGTATATTGAAATCATATGATGCATACTTAAATGGAAATATATTAAAAATAGAGATTGATAAATAATTTAGGCAATGGATTTATGTGATCCACTATGCCTCATACCCTCTGTTTGAGAGGTTCGTTTTATTCCTTTGATTTTAAAAAAATACAAATTAATCAGTGTACTCCCTTTTTAATGGAAGTAGCAAGAAACCAATCCCCCTTTCCTTTTCATGGTTATTGAAAGAAAAACATTGATGAATACCCCTCAAATTTTTGTTTTTGAGAAATAATCCCCCACTTTATGGTTGTGACCACCCTTTGGAATTTTGGTTGAAATAGAGATTTACTTATAAAAAATAATTTGCAAATAAAGTCTTTTATCCCTATTGGTAGAATGGTATAGTTGATCGAAAAATATGGATAAATATGTTTTATAACCTTTAATAAATAGAATATAAATTGGATCTTGAGAATACTTATAGATTTCTTGTCATTTGGTTTTTATTTGATCAAATCATTTTTTTCAATTGATCATTCTTAGATCCAAGCCCCCAAAAGTTTCTACTTATAGCCAACAAAAAGGATTGTGAACCTTATAGAATTATATAGGGGTATTAAATCCAAATAAGATCATAATTATGGAAATTTTGACCATATTAAATGCTATCATGTAGTTTTTTCCTTGATTCCACTGGATAGTCGGTAGCCTCTACCAGGTACATGATGGACCACATGTAACACAATTCTACTATAATTCCAACACCGGCTAGTTGGTGCACCTCCAGAGGTTGGCTGGTGGATTGAAGATTTTAGAGCTATTGTCTTCACCATCAACTAGCTAGTGGCTCTACACAATCTAGTTGGTGTCTCTGGGTTCCATCATCAAAAATAGTCACTACCACTTCGTTCCATGGCCTTTTTTGGATCTTCCGACTTTGTTCAATTACATTAACACACTCATTATCAAATCAATAATATCTCAAACGAACATCAAAGTCCTCAACATATTCAATAAAATTTCACAAAATTCCGAAACTATGTCTATTAAATGGATAACATGATATTAGAAATATATAACTAAAATCCACTTCTAATGAAATTATTCAATATATAATTGTTTTTTTGTGATCATTAAGACCACAAGAGTGAGAGAGAGGTACAACATATAACAACCCGAGTTTTTGGGAATTTTTTTTAAATAATTAAATTTATTTTATAGATTTTATTTTAGTGTACATGAATTTATTCAATCATTATATGAAAACCCAAAGTTAAAATTTCACTACACACAACAATGACTTAGATTTCATTACACATGACACTATGTTTTAAAAAACAATGATATATTATTAATATATTAATCTAAACCTCGTCGTCTTTCCCTATCCATTAAAAAATAAAATACAAATAGTAGTAGATAATTTTTAAATATAATGTTTTTATATAATGGGGTCATATTTTTTATAAAATAAATAATTTTTGATAAAGTCTTTATGTGGTTTAAAATACGATTTTCTTAAAAACTTATTTTTATCTCTTTTTTTGAACAAAAAAAATTATTTTTTGACACTACTATAAATTTAATTTAATAAAATAAACTAAATTTTTTAATCTATAGTGTAGAAAAATTAAGTTGAATTTTTTGAATTTTTTTGAAATATTTCATTTTTGGAGGATTAATGAAAATTATTGAATTTTAACTAAAAACTACTTTTTAATTTAATCTATTCATAAATATAAATTATATTTTTATTTTGTTTGAAATTATATTTATATAAAATATACATATATTAATCCCATTAAGTCCATTATAATCAATTTCACATTGAAATTGGATATAAAAACATTTCAAAAACCTTTGGACCTTTTTTCACTTTAAAAACGCATTGTTTCATCCACTCTACGGGCCTAATTTTAAATTATTTTCTTCCAATACTATGAATTTAATTTAGAAAAATAGATTCCTTATTTTTATTAATAATAAATTATAATTACTAATAATTATAAATTAATTTTTTACCAAAAGGATTTATGAAGGAAATTAAAATTAATCATGGAGATTAAGTGAAAAACGAGTTTACTAAGGGAATAAACATTAAAATTAATGTTAAATGACTTTGAAAAATGTCCAAACCCATTTTATGAACATATTTTGACCATATAACCTTATTTATCTAAAAGGGTTCATTATTTGAGATGAATTATGTAAGGGAGACCTCTCAATAGTGTTTACTTTTTGGTATTTACAAGAATGTCACTCCTCCTCCACTATAAAGTGCACTCAACCCCCTCACTTTTTAACACCTCGCAATACATTTATCTCATATAATACATGAATAAATCACTAATAAACTTTTATAACATAATCCTAGAAGACTTAATTTGGGCATAAATCTAACCAGGGAAGTCCTTTGATGCAAACCAGACGAAGATACAAGAAGAAGAGGTAACATTCATCAACGAGCACTTTTGTTTTATTTTCCTAAATCCCATTAAATTATTTTTATATAATGATTATATAATAACATAAGAATATTAAATATAAATATATTTTGTTATGTTAAGGGTATGACATAAAACATCATACACTTCCATCCAACAGGACACACAATCATCATTTGTGTGTATGGAGGACTACCACCTCAAGAACAGATGTCATTGTTCTTCCATTACAACCTTTCAAGGTTGGGAATAAGGTTAAATTTATATTTTATATATAATTTTTTATGATTTTAAATATTTTATTATGATTTTAGGATTTATATATTACACATACCTTTATACTTTCCATTTTTTGGAATATGATAATGTCATTCGTGTGTACGGAGGACTACCACCTCACAAAGCAATGTGATTCATTCATGATTTACAAGGAATTTATTAAGGAGGGTTTTTAATAAAAATATGTTACATATATAACCTAAAAATTATTCTATAATTATAATATATTATATAATTTTCTTTATTTTAATTTGACATGAAAATGAAAACAACATTCATGTGTGCGTACGACCAACTGTCTCCATGAATGGTGCATCTCATTTCTTAGTTCTGTATTTTATAGATTATTATTATTATTATATATTTATACTAAATATATATGATATTAATATCATTTTTATCATTATTGATATTATTAAATTTTTATTAAAGTATGAGGACCAAAAATAAAACAAATCAGTACATATAAGAAATGCAAAGCAGTTATTACCAAAATCATAACATTAACATAAAATTTTTATTAAATTTGTAATAAAATGGCATAAGAAAGTAATATATGGTATGATATAAATTAATATGTTTAAATAATGGATTTTAATATACTTATATTAATTATTCATGATTATTTAATGTGTACAATGGAAGTCAATACATATGGTAAGGGATCACCATCTCACTTTTATTTTCTACGAGACACAAGCCATGTTCAACACATATTTATTATATGTGTTGTGTATAATTACCATGGATTTATTTGTGAATATTAAACATAGAATTATTTTTATTTACATTTTCATTTTTTGATCTCTCTTCCATGGGGTTTATGGTTAAAATGTTATTAAATTTGTAAGGGGGTTTTTTCTCAATTTGACTTCTTTAAGAAGTACGGTATGTTATGCACTTGTATTATTTCAAGATGTGTATATAAAAACAGTTTACATATAATATCAGGATTTCATTGATCTTAAATATATTTTAAGCTTCATTTTATTTTATTCCATCATTAGGATTCTGATTCAAAATTATCAAATTGGTTATCGTTTATTTCTACAATCTCATCGTTTATCAAGACTGTTTATGATTATACTTCCATAAATGAAATATTAAGATCTATATCATAAAAATTATCATTTTATTTTATTCCAAAATGGTAATTCATGGAATATTAATGTAGTGGTATAAATTTTCTACTCTTTTGTACTTAATATTATTAAGAAATTTGTTTATGAAAACTCGACTTTATTTCTATCTTCAGACAGAAATCTATTTTCTTTCAAACCCATTTTTTCTAAAAATATTTTCAAAAGTTTTTTTATCATTTAAAAATTGATTTATTAAATAAATTTTTACCCACTTTTCCTTTTATTTTCTTTCATAGTAATATTCATATCATTTTTCGATCAAGGCACTTTTTTAAACTCTTTTACAGTGAAAAGGGAATTTCTGTTTAACATGCACAACATGTATAGATTTGCCCACCTAAATAGTCTTAATTTATTTGAATGTTACTTTTAAATAATAAATTGTTTTTTTAAAGAAATTTTTTTATTAATATTTTATAAATTCATATTTTAAAAAAAAATCAAAGAAAAATGTTTTAAAAAAAATTCTATTTAAAAATTTGTTGTCAAAGAAGAAAATATATTTTCATCAAGAAATATTTTAATTGATCTCTAAAAATTATTTCCCATTTAAGATGAAATCCATTGGTGTTACTCATACCTTATTGGGGATGTGATCCAAGGGTACTATTCATATTCTTTCTCTGAATGGTTTCTATTTTTATGGCATGATGTTTATGAGACATGTTTCTCTTCCAAAGGTTATATGCTAAGGATTTTTTTCCTTTTTCATGGGTTATGCTATAGTTATAAAACCTATCTCTTTTTCACAGGTTAAGATATAATGAAATGTTTATGACACCCATTTGATTTCACGGCTTATAATATGGTGAATTTCTATGATCCCATGGAACACATATGTATGTTTTTATTATGTGGAGGGTGGGACCTATATCTCCCTCCAATGCATTGGGTAAATATTTATATATCATGAGATTGAAATGACTAGAACAAGAAGTGAAAATGATTCAGTAATACAAAGATGTAATGGTGTGTGAACCCTATTCAGTATAGAAACGTTTCTGCTATTTTGGTATTTGTAGTGATCCTTGGATAATATGGAAATTATTTTATATACTTATGTGTATGTAAAAATTCCATGTATTATGCTCTCATAACAAATGATTTTTTATTCCATTATGATTCATGTATTATGAACTCTCAATATTTACTACATGAATCATGATTATGATCTTTGATATACATCGTATGATTTTCAAATATTATGTTCATGTTCTCAAAGCATTATGTTCATGTTATGCTTATATATCTCTTTTGTTTATCCTTTCTGAGAAATTGAGCTCACCCTTTCCTTTTTTTACATTCCCTATGTTTTGAAGATTTGAATTACTTATGATGAGTCTAATAAATATTCTATTCATGGAGAACACACTGGACGATGATGTAGCTCCCTTATATACAAGTTTTTATGTTTCCATGTTTCCAAAGACACTAAACTAACATGATCTTTGGGTGTGTGTTTGTGTAATGTAATGAATATTTAGGAAAAAATATTTAATGTCAATATATGAGAGTCCTGGATCACAATAGATGGTATTAGAGTAAAGGTTTAATTAAAAATTAGAAACTAAGATGAGAAAAAACATTTGTGATATCCCTAAAGAAATTTTTAAGAGTAAGCCTAAGGATAAGTCTCAAAGTATCAGAAATGTCCTAGAATTTTTTAAAGGATAGAATGAGTGGTTTCATAGAAATAATTATCTTCTTGAATACTATTAGTTTATGAGGTTATAGAATAGATTTTAAAATGGGTAACAACCCCAAAAACACCATATTAAGCTAGATTCGATCAGAAACTGGTGGTCGACAATGGATCTTGCTGCACACCTAAGTTGACACTCCAGGGGGATATGATTTTGAAATTCACAAAATCTTTAAAAAACATCACGGATTATTTAAATAGATTATGAATATGAATTTACTTGGATAAACCTAATTATTCATAGATTAAAAAATAAAGTGTCCTAATTCAGACATCCTATATGTGATTTACATGATTATGTGGTTTCCCCTATGATTATTTTTTCCAATTCTATGCTTTTTTATTTTACTCAATGGGTAGAACTAGAAGGAACTGCATTATTACTGAGTGTGATAGGAAATAAAATAATTTTTAACCAGATAATCCAAATGTTTTGGGATCTGTAATAAAAAATCTTATAGTTATCATCACAAAACATTCTTAGGCTATAAATAATGATAGACTTACAAACGAACAAAAGAGGGAACAAATTTATATTTATTTCATCAAGATTCAACATCCACCATATTTTATAGGCTCTTCTAATCCACTAGTTTCTGAAAAATGTATATGTACCATCGAAAATATATTTTTCATTCTCTAATGTTTAGAATATAAAAAATTCATTCTTGGTTGTCTTCCATTTGTATGGCCAAGAGTGTCAATGATGGAATCTTATTAAGAATACGAGGAAAAAAGAATATTGGATCAATGGATTGGGATGAGTTCAAGAACTTATTTTTCAATAATTAATTTCCTCATATTTTTTATGATGATGAAGAAGGTGTTCCTTGAGTTAATGAAAAAATATGATGAATCCATTGGTACCTATGAGGAAAATTTTAAAAATTGTAAATGTATGCTTCTGATATTACCATCCAACCTGAAAGTGAGGTTGACTAATTCTTTAGTGTCATAAAACAAAGTCTCTAAAAGGTGTTAGCCATAAGATACTTTTGTAGGTATGAAGAAATTTTTTGATTTTCAATCAGGGTGGAAATGGAAGATGGAATTATGCCCCAATATCAAAAAATTTACAAGAAATTAAGATGAAGTTCAAAGGAAAATAGATAGACCATGGATAGAAGAATATGATTTATCCTTTAACCTCTAAGTGTGGGAAGAAGCATTGGGGAAATTTCATTAGGGGGACTACTAAGTGTTTAATGTTTAAAATGGAAGTTCATTGGGTAATTTATTTATAAAGTAATTTAAATAAGTTATATAAAGATGTGAATAGATAAAAATTTACATAGGATACACCTAACCCACTTCAGTGATTCAAGTGTAAGGATAATGGGCATTATTCCAAATAGTTCCCAACCCTAGGTTTAATAATGAGGATTGACATCAGCAACCTATCATGCTGAGGGATGAAGGTAAATCTCAGAAGATCATTATTTATGATGAAGGGTATTATAATTATGTAGTTAAAGGTACACTTAATATCTACTCTATAATGGGTAACATATTATTTAAATATGTATCCACCCATTATTTAATATGTAAATAAATTTCTAAGGGTATAAAGATTCTACCCAAACAATTAGATTTATAATTATAAGTAAAACCCTTAATGGTGTAATGATAAAAACTAAGAACAAGTATCCTCCTCCCTTTATTTTTGACTTTTTTGAACAACTATTGGGACCTCAATACCTTTTTTAGATTGGACTTCATTTTAAGTATCATCAATTTGGGGTCAAGAAGGAGGATGTACCCATGAAAACATTCCATACAAGTTATGGGTACTATGAATATATAGTGATGCCTTTAATTTTTATTAATTCCCATAATATCTTCATGGATTTTATGTATAGAATATTTAAATATGTCCTTGATTAGTTTTTGGTAGTGTTTATAAATAATATTTTTATTTACTCAAAGATCAAGGAAAACCATGAGGACCACTTTATAATTTTACTGAAGACCCTAAAGAAGAATAAATTATATGGAAAATTTACAAAGTGTGAATTTTGGATTTAAAAGGATTAATTTTGTTGGTTATATAATCTCAAGATAGGGTATATTAGTGGATCCATCAAACATGAAGGCTATTGAATGTTGGCCCAAACTAACCATGGTGATAGAGATCCATAGTTTTCTTAATTTAGCTGGATATTATTAATGGTTTGTAGAGAATTTCTCATAAATATATAATCCTATGAACAAGTTGACTTGTAAGGGATTTGAGTTCTTTTGGACAAATGAATGGGAGGAAAATTTCGAGGAACTGAAGATAAAGTTAGTCAGTTCACCTGGGCTTACATTACCCTATAGTGGAGGAGGGTTTGTAATCTATAGTTATGAAAACAATAATATATTGGGATGTTTTATTATAAAAAATAACATGGCTATAACTTATGCCTCATGAAAACTTAATATTATTGAGAAAAATTTCCCAACCGATGATTTGGAGCTAGCTGTAGTAATTTTTTCATTAAAGATGTGGAGGAATTATCATTATAGAGAAATTTGTGATATATATATATATATATATTGATCATAAAATTTTGGAATATATATTCACATAGAAGGAGTTTAACATGCTCTTGAGAAGATGGTTAGATCTGATAAAGGATTATAACATCTCAATACATTACCACCCTAGAAAAAAATAGGGTGTCCAATACTTCGAGTCGAAAGGGCCATTCTACCTTATCCTTGATGAGGATAAAAAAAGATAAAATATTTCTAGATTTGAAAAGGATGGATCTGGGAATCCTAAAGGAAGGGTAAAAATATTATCTTTCCAGTTTAATGTTAAAAAATATATCAAGTTGAATACTAAATAGACATTGAAGTAATATATAGAGCTTTAAAATAAGGTTATAAATGTTCATGAGTTTATCTTTTTTTATAATGGAATGATAAGGTTTAGGAATCATATATGTGTTGTTTCCATACCAGATTTGAAGAAGGATTTTATAGAGGAATTGTATAGTTCTTAATTCTCTATTCATCCTGAAAATATGAATATTTATAGATATTTAAGAGTATACTTAAGGTGGGATGGAATTAAGAGGGATATCATAGAGATTGTATATCTGTGCTGGGTATGTCAGTATATTAAGTCTAAAAGAAAAAATTTCTAAAGGGATGTTACATCCATTACCCATACTAGAATGTAAATGGAAGAAAATCACTATGGATTTTTTCATTGGACTCCCGAAAACCTCTAAAGGGAATAATTCTATATGGGTGGTAGTGGATCACCTTACTGTGTCAGAACACTTCATCACTATTACAGAATACTTCTCTCTTGATTATATTTCCAGGATATGCATTAAGAAAGTTGTATGGTTGCATGGAGTACCACATTACATTGTATCTAATCAGGATCCAAGGATTATCTCAACATTCTGGTGAATTATTTAGAAATCCCTGGATACCAAATAGAGTTTTAGAACTATTTATCCTCCTCAAACGGATGGTTAGTCTAAAAGAAAAATTCAAAACCTTGATGATATGTTGAGATCTTGTTCTCTATATTTAAAAGGTTTTTGGATCAACACCTTCCTCTTGTTGAGTTTTTTTATGAAAATATCTTTCACTAAATCATTCATATGGATCCTTATAAAGACCTATATGATAAGAAATTTATATCTCTAACATGATAGAATGAATTTGGAGAAAGAATGATATTGGGACCTGATATCATTAATGAAATGACAGTGAATGTTAGATCCATTCAACATATTACCATGGTATCTCAGAGTCAGAAGAAAAGTTATTCTTATAATCATCGATGTGATCTAGAGTTTGATATTGGTGATAAGGTTTTTATAATAATTTCTCCTCAGAATAAGGTTATGAGATTCTGGAAGAAAGTGAAACTAAGCCCCCAAGGTATATCGATCCATTTGAAATTATTGATTGTATTAGGAAGATAGCCTATCACTTTGTGCTTCCAAACAAAAAAAATCTCAAGTACATTATGTGGTCAATGTATCTCTCTAGAGGAAGTATATATCTGACCTTTCATATATACTAAACTCAAAGGTCATACCGCCAGAGTGAGATGTTCTTTGTGAGGAACAACTAGTAGAAATTATGGATCATATAGAGAAAGTTATATAAAATAATAACACTCACATTATCATATTATTATGGATAAATAAAAAGTTTAAGGAAGCTATATGGGAACTTAACGATATGATGACGTATAAGTATCTTCATTTTTTGTCAGAGAGTGAAAATTTTCAAGGGATAAATTCATTTTCAGGGGGTAAAATGTAACAATCTGAGTTTTTATGAATTTTTTTTGAATAATTAAATTTATTTTATAGATTTTACTTCATGATAAACTATTTCAATCTTGATTTATATTCAATATTAATTAAATCTTTCAAAACACACAACCCCGACTTAGCTTGAGTTACACGCAGCACTAAGTTTTAACAAAACAATGATATATTATTAATACAGTTATTTATACCCAATTTTTTTAACCTATCCATTAAAAATATTAATATGAATAGTAATAAAAAAATTTATAATATAATGGTTTTATATAATTTAATCATATTAATGATAAAATACATAATTTTTTAAAAATTCTTTATATGTTTTGAAAATATAATTTTATTTAAAACAAAACCATTTTTAATGTCTTTATTAACAATAATAAAAATAATTTTTGACACATTTACAAATTTAGTTATATAAAATAAATTTAATTTTTTTAATTTAGAATTTAAAAAATATATTAGGGTGATTTTTTTTTACTTTTCTGAAATATTTCATTTTTGGATGAATAGTTAAAAATACTGAATTTTAATTGAAAACTACTTTTTTGATTAGTTTAATTATATAGATAAATTATATTTTTATTAGTTTTTTAAGTTTATTAAAATAAATAATACATATATTGATAAAATTTATTTCATATTAATCAATTTCACATTGAAATTGGATATGAAAACATTTTAATCTTTTGAACATTTTTTTGTATAAAAAACTCGTTGTTTTGTCCTGTCTGTGGGATTAATTATAAATTATTTTTCTTGCGATACTATGAATATAATTTGAGAAAATTTATTATATATTTTGAATCAACATAATTTATAATTAATAATAGGGTGAAATTAATTAATTACCAAAAGTATTAGTGAAGGTAGTTATAATTAATCAGGGTGATTAAGAGAAAAACGAGTTTACTTTGGGATTAAACTTCAAACCAAAGGAGGTAAATGACCTAGAAACTTTTCCAAAACCCATTGGATGTATATATTTTGAACATATCCCATATTTCATTGAACATTTTCCATTATTGTAGGCACATTATGTATTGTATACCTCCAAAAAGTTTTTACTTTTTGGTATTTACAAGAATAGCACTCCTCATCCACTATAAAAGAACCCCCCCCCCCCGATCACTTATTCACGCCTATAAAGAAATTTGGATAAAAAAACCTACCAAATAACTAATAAACTTACATAAATTCATCCTATTATCCTTCCTTTTGGAAGTAATATAACCAAGGAAATCCTTCGGTGAAAACCAAATGGAGATACCTGAAGAATATGTAACATTCGTCAATGAAATTTTTTTATTTCTTCCTCAAACCCATAAAATTGTTTGTATATCATAATTATACAATAACCATAGTATATAAAATTTAATTATATGGTTTTATGTTAAGGTTAAATCCTATAACTTCACGCATTTACATCAAACGGGATACGTAATCATCATTCGTGTGTATGGTGGACTACCACCACATGAACTAATGTTGTTTGTTCTTTTGTTACCACCTTTAAAGGTTAAAAATAATGATGGATTTATAGTTTATATATGATATTAATTTTTTTATTAATTTTTTATTATTAATTATATTTTATATCATATATACCTTTAGGATTTCCATTTTGTGGGAATATGATAATGTCGTTCTTCTGTACAGCGGACTACCACCTCGTGAAGCATAGTGATTCATTCATGTTTTACAAGGAATGTATTAAAGAAGGTTTTTAATAAAAATATGTGATATATATGATGTAATATTTATAAATTAATGATAATATATAATATTATATTATTTATTTTAATCTGACAAGAAAATGAAAATAGCTTTCATGTATACGTATGACCTATAGTCTCTATGAATTTTGTATCTCATTTCCTATTGCTAAATTTTACAGATTTTATAAATAAATATAAACTAAATATATATTATATTTATATCATGTTAATAACTCTGGATATTATGAAATCATTACTAATTTAATAGGTCTATAAATATTACAAATCAAAACATATACGAAAAATGAAGTGGTTATTACAAGAAGCATAACTTTAACATGGAATTGTTAATAAAAAGGTAATAAAATGTCATAACAATATCTTATATGGTATAATATAAATTAATATTTTTAATTAATATATGTATAATAAAGTTATATTTATTATATAGAAGTATTGAATGAGTATTTCGGATGTCAAGACTTATGGTAAGGGATCTCCGTCTCACTTTTATTTTCCATGAGACTCAAGTTGTGTTCGCCACTTATTTGTTGTATGGGGTGTTTATACTACCTAATTATATATTTTATGATTCTTAAAATAATAATTATTGGGATTTACATATCTATTTTATGATCTATACTTCGTGGGGTTTACAATTAAAACATTACAAAAGTGGATGGAGTTTTTTTGTCTCAATTTTCCTTCTTTGAGAAGTACATTATGTTATGAACCTATATTCTTTAATGAGGTGTATATACAGACCCTTTAACACGAAATCTCATGAATTTTTTATCCTCATTATATTTTTAGTTTCATTTTATTCTATTCCTTTATGGAATTTATGATCCAATTTTTCTAAAGTGGTAATATTTTATTGTTACGATCTCATCATTTATCATGATTGTTTATGATTAAGCTTCCACTAAAGAAATATTATGTTCCATATATCAAGAATAAAAATAAATTTAATTCTAATCTAGTTATTTGTGATATATTAAAGTAATGGTATCATTTTCTCACTCATGGGTACTTAATAAAATTAATAAAATGTTTTAATGAAAATCAGACATTATTTCTCTCTTTGGTGGGAAATATGTTTTCGTTTAAAATCATGTTTTTTAAAAGTATTTTCAAAAGTATTTTTAACCTTTTAAAAATCATTTATTAGATAATTTTTTCCCACTTTTTATTTTTTATAATGTTTTCAAAGGAATATTCTTTTCATTTTCTGATCAAGGCACTTTTCTAAACTTTTTACAATGAAAAGGGAAATTTGATAAACATGATCAGCATGTATGGATTTACACGCCATTATAACCATCATTTCTTTTGATATTAATTTTTAATTTTAAAATTTAATATTAAAAATAAAATCTTAATATTATATAAATTTATTTTTTTTATAGTTTTTTTCAAATAAAAAATTTTCAAAAATGATTTATGTTTTAAAAAAATGTTTCCAAAGTAGAAAGGATTTTTTTCTTCAAGAAATGTCATATATAATCTTTCAAAATTATTTTCCATATAAGAATAAATTTATTGGGGTTACTCATGCCTTATAGGGGATATGATCCAAGAGTACTATTTGTATTATTTCTATAAATGGTTTATGTTCTAATGGAATGATGTTTATAAAACATGTTTTTCTTCCATGGGTTATATTATTATGAAAACTGCCACTTTTCATGGGTTGTACTATGATTATAAAACTTTTCCCTTTTTTATAGGTTATGATATGATGAAATTTTTATGATATCCATTTCATTTAATGGGTTATAATATAATTAATTTTTATGATCTTATAGGACACATATGTATGATTTCATTATGTGATAGGTGGGACCTATATCTGCCTTCAAAGCATTAGGTAAACATTTATATCTCATGAAGTTGGAAAAACTAGAATTGGAAGTGAACTCAGATTAGTAATATAAATATGGAACCAGGAGTGAACTTGGTTTAGTAATACAAATCTAGAACAGGAAGTGAACTTGGTTCAATAATATAGGGATGGAATGGGGTGTGAACCTAGTTTAGTAAAGGACTTTGTTCACTACGATCATCTTGGATGTGATCTTTGTATAATATGGAAAATATTTTCTATGATTATGTGTATGACAAAAATTCCACATCTTAAGCTCTCATGGATCATTTTATTTGATTCCTCTATTATTTATGTCTTAGGAACTATTAATATTTATTCCTTGACTCATGATTAGGATCTTTCATTTGTAGGGTATTGTTTTCAAATATTATTCTCATGTTCT
The DNA here is from genome assembly GCA_963277665.1 of Viscum album. Classification (NCBI taxonomy): domain Eukaryota; kingdom Viridiplantae; phylum Streptophyta; class Magnoliopsida; order Santalales; family Viscaceae; genus Viscum; species Viscum album. Next base: position 1,084,029,006 of record OY728159.1, read on the forward strand.
CATACCCTTATGTTCATATTATGCTTACATATCTCCCTTATTTACCCTTACTAAGCATCTGAGCTCACCATTTCTTATTTTCTCTTTCCCTAAGTTATGAAGATATGTATTATGTATGATGTGTCTAAAAAGGGTTCTAGTTATGAATGATGTAGTAGGAGATTATATAACTCACTTACGAAACATTATTTATATTTCCATGTTTTCAAAGGCACTAAAATAATACAGTATTTATGCGTGTATTTTTAAAATGTATTAAATATTTTGAAAAAAAATGAAATATCGATATATTTTCTTCTTGGGTCTCTATACAACAGCATGACAAAAACATATCCTCTATGGTCTGTATTTCCCTCTTTGGCTATTTATCGACCTATAGATGACACATTGTCCTCAATTTCACCTGGGCACCCAAATCAATTAGTAATAACTACCAACACTATGATTTAAAATGTACATCTATATAAAATATTATTCTTAAAGGATATCCATAAAATCATAAAATGTCATATATTTACATCTCCCCCAACTCATCCAAAAAATTGGTTTCTCAAATTGGCATGACATGAGCCACCTTCATTAGTCGGCCGACTATAAACCAAATGGTATCACGGCTCCTTAATCTTCATGGTAAGCCCATAAAAAATCTATTTTCATGTCATCCTACTTCAAAATAGGTACTGGAAGTCACTAAATAAAACCAATAAGAATTTTATTCTTGTGTTTTACCCATTGGAAGGTAATCCATCATGAAACAAAATAGGCGATATTAATCTTCACACTTATCTCCAAAAACTGAAATTAGATATCATGGTACATCATTGTTGAAAATGGTGAAATACCCATTTTGAATCATGGTAGTCTATCATCTACTCATCTATCATGGAAACTAGTACTAATAACCTCCCATGAATGTAGATCTTGTAATCATCACCTAAGGACCACCCTAGAACTGAATCGTCTCTGGCCAAGCATTCCCACATCACTACACTCTCATGATCTAACTCTTGGATTGATTTCATGCGGTCCAACAAAGAATAAATAATAAAAAACCACAAATGTCATCACACCATGATCCTATCATGCATCCACCATCCACTAAACCATTAAACAAATCCGTTATCATTCATCCTTTTAAAGTATCTCACTAAGTTCTTGCATCTCTAATGTTTTCATATATGAAAATCTATAACAACATTACCTTTATCTGAGGCATAGGTCATCTAAAAGTTAAAATTCTATAGATACTCTACCCAAAACCCCTACCTCAAATTCATATCTTGATTAGAGATGATGTATCACCTACCCTTGTGGTCTGTGTAAACAACATACCTCTCACTGAAGAGATAATATTGTTAAAAATTCAAAGCATGGACTATATATTCCAATTATACTTCAGGTTTTATATTGTTATTCTCATGGGGTTATAAATGATGTGACCCTTATGTGACTACAAAATCTCCCTCCATCAGCATAGCTCCAAACCCAACACCTAAGGTATCACAATTTAGTGTGTATCCCATCCCAATCTATAAATGGATCAAATCTTGGGTACTCATCAATCTCCTCTTTAACTTTATCAAATCCTTTTTAAACTCATCAAACCACTAAAAATTCACCCCAATTTTGGATATCTCTTTCATCGATGCTCCCAAATAGGATATTTCCAAGATAATGCATCGATAATACCTAAAAATACCAAGTAATTTTCTGATCTAAAATGCATTTCTGGGATGTTCCCATGGAATCATGAAATCTACCTTCTTCTGGTTCAATTAAATCCCCATCAAAGAAATAAAATTCCTAAGGAACTACATTTGTTGAACCTATAAGTGGAACTTCAACATTTTGATATAAATATATTATGCTCAAAGTGTAGGGAATATAATCTCAAAGTTCCTAAAATGTATATTTTATATCTTGGGATATATCAGGATATCATCCACAAACACAATGATGAATGAGTCACGATATTGATGGAAATTTATATTCATGAGAGACATGAAAAATACTGAATCATTTTTTAAACCAAAATTCGTGACAAGATACTTATAAACTCTTTATATAATCTTAAATGGTTTCTTGTTAATATCCTCTTCTCTAAGCCATAGTTGGTGGAAACATGAATGAATGTCGATCTTAGAAGAAATCTAGGATCCCTTTAACTAATATAATATAACATAAATCCTAGATAAATGGTACCTATTATTCATTTTTACATGATTTAACTCTCTCAACTTGGTAGGTTCCATATGATAATGAGGAGTGGATATTATTTGTTCCCCATGAAAAAATCAATATAAAACTAAATTACTCTATCAAGAGGATGTCTGGATAAATCATCTAGTAATACATTCTGATAATGATCCACCATTGGAAAAATGATATAGAGGCTACATTTGATTCTGCTACAATAGCTAAGCCTACTACTTCCACCATGATAGATCTAATTTGACTCAGGTCTAGTAATATCCTTCTTTATATGATATCATATTAACCATTAAACATAAACCTCTCTCTTTTAGGTGTAGTAAAAGACATGCAATGTTGATAGAAGTTGTTATAATCTTGATAACTGCTCAATCAGTCCATTTAAAATATCAAATCGAAACTAGTCATCGATAATTTCATGAAGTTCCATGTATTTCCATTTCCATCAATAACTATAATACATTTAGGAAACTATCAGATACAATATAATATCTTTCCTAAGGGTGTGTCAATTGGGAGCATGTAAGAAGAAAACATAACCAGTAAATCTTGTCCAACAATGACTTGATCATATACAAATGAACGGTAAGGTCATGTATTAAATAAATTAGTTGATATAATAGGGGAAATCAATATCATTACTCTTACTATTTAAGGTCCCTCTCAAAGAGATTATATAAATTTATAAATTTCATGAATCATATCTATCATTATAGAATGACTCGACTGAGTCACTGAATTCTGTAGTTCTTGGTTCTACTACTAAGGAACTTTTCTCACACCCTGACTTTTGCTCCTCATAATTTGAAGGAATGTATTTGAAAAAAATCACCGAAGATGAAAAATATTAACAGATAAGTGAAATTTCTTAAGTTTCTTCATTCATAATGTGTTAAAATATCCCTTCCATTAACAATTGTAGCACCTGGTCAAACCTCCTCTCACTAAGGGAGTAGAAGAATACCTACTCAGATTTGCCTATCTTCCATCCCATTACACCTCCTCATCCTTCCTCTTCCCACTTATATAAGATCCACTTACTGCAACATAAGTTAGTTCATCCACTACCACACTATAAGCTAGATAAAAACCAGAAATCATTTCATCTACTATCCCCGAATAAAAATTCAGGGACTTATAAAGCACCTTAGAATACATCATCAAGTCAAATCATTGAACCTAATATTTTATCTCTGTATGAAGGTAAATCACAAACTTCTTATACTTCTATGCCACATTTCTATCCAAAAGAGGAACAATGAATAGTAACTCCATAAAGTGATCCAACTAAGAATAAGTTGAAATCTTCCCCTACTAAAGCCCTATAAAATAGAGAGCTCAGTACAATTTTAACATGTTGGGGAAGAACTCCTCAAATAAATGTTCCTTGAAGGACTCCCAAGTAAGCCCCTCATGGCTTCCTACCTAACCCATGATGCCCCACCACCTCATGGAAGGTCTATAAAGAATAAATGCTACAATCTTCACTTTCCTTTCACTAGGAATCTCCACCAGGTCAAAGATCTAGTCAATAAAGTTGATAGAGTCCTCATAATCCTAAGGGCCATTAGTGACCTCGAATATTGGAAGATGTTGTAATTTAAAATCATGTTCATTGTTGACCATCATCTTTGTAGAGACACAAATCTTGACATACATGTACATTACATTACTTTTGCGGAATACTTAGTATATAAAAAAACAGACACCAAAGGACAGTAATAATTTAGTGCCTTTGGAAACTTGGAACATAATCTTCTAATCTTGATGAAAGATCCTCAGCATCTCCCATAAAGATATTCCTTTTTTTCTTACCTAAAACTTTTCTTTATATCATGGGGAAAAGAAAAAATATAAAAGGGTGAGGTCAAATTCTTAGTAAGGGTATTCATGGAGAAAATAAAACAAACCATATACATTTGAACATAAAAACATGAACATAATGTTTAAACATCAAAATCTTGAGCAATTACATAAAACATGGCAGTACGTAAGGCATAGATCATATTGGAACATCAATCATGATAAAATGGCATGGGAATAAAACATGTAATTGTGGAAACCATTAAGAACGTGTTATGATTTCCATAGTAGCCAAGGAATTGCTGCCAAGACCATCTTAGTGGACAAAGTCCCTTACTGAACTGGGTTTACTTTCCATTCCAGCCCTGTATTATAGAACCATATTTACTTGCTATTTCAGCCATGTCTATATCATGAGATATAAATCTTTACCCAATGCATTGGAGGGAGATATAGGTCCCACACATCTCATAATTAAATCATTCTTACTTGTGCCACAAATTAAAGATAAATCATTCATCATAACCCAAAGAATAAAATGGGTTTCATAAACGTCATTCCATCATAACATAATCCAAATAAAACAAATTGATATCATTTCATCATAAGAAAAGTGAAACCATGTAAATAATAGGGACATTATACTTGAAATGTACACATATGAAATAATTTCATCTTTTATGTAAGATAATTTTGACAAAACACGTGAAATGAATTCTTGAGGAAAATATCCTTTCTTCTTCAAAATCATTTTCTTTTCACAAAATGACATGCAATTTTAAAAGAAATGATTTTTTAAAAAATAATCATTAAATATTTTAAATTAGTCTTCATGGAAATAAGGCGTTATGAAACCGTAATAATATGTTCAATCCATATAAGTTAAAAAAACATTCTCCTCATACTTTTTTCGAAAAAGTCAAAAAGTACCTCGTATGGTAAACAAAATAAAGATTCCTTTCATAACATGAGGTAAAAGTCAAAAATGGGTAAAAATGACTTTAAACATACATGAAAAAACATTTATAAAACATGTACATGGATTGTAACAATAACCCCAGTAAATACTTATGAATAAACAATCTCAGATAAGAACGAGATTGGAATAATTTTCCCTTACCTTAGGTCTGATATGCTTCGTACGTATCCAAAACTCCTATATAATAATTTAAATAATATCATTGACTTATTACAGAATTATATTCATTGTTATGATATCAAATATTGTTCACTTATGACTTTATATTACCCGTTCTTTTGTAAATTCCATGTTAAAGCAGCGTTTTGGGTAAAATCGTTTCATTTATCATCCGTGTTTTGACTTGTAATTATTAATATGATTACTTAGATCATGATTACTTAATTCCAGAATATAATACATTATTTATATATAATATATATTCCGAATATACATATATATAATAGATCGATAACTAGAAATAAATACATCGTTCATAGAGACGGTAGGTCGTACGTACGCATGAACGCTGTTTTCGTTTCCTTATTGAATTGAATGGAATTAAGTAGATGAAATACATATATATATATATAAATAAATATAGTATAATTATTATGTCATATATTTAATTATTACTTATTATATATACTTTATAATCATTCTTGAATTGTTAACATGGAAAATGAATCTCATCGCGTCGTGGAGACGGTAATCCGTACGTACGCACGAGCAATGATATCGTTCCCATATTTATTGAATGGAATTTTAGTGGATGATATAATATCTTATAATCAGTATAATGTTATAATAATCATATATAGTTATTCTTTACACCATTATACCCATCCATGTAAGGTGGTGGTGGAAAAATAGATTACACCACGGTGTGGAGACGGTATTCCGTACGTACGCACGCGTGGTGATTTCTTTTTCCATAGGATGGATAGAAGGTAAAATGGGTTTATTTCATATTTATAATAACATATAAGTATTTTAGTGATACTTATGTTATTAATTCATAATGAAACAACTAATTAATAAGAAGTAGAAGAATAAATAAATTTGAAAGAATCGGTAACAGATATTACCTCTTCTTCGACAAGCCTCTTTGAAACCTCCTCTTAGGGCACTAAGATTGGTCTTTTAAGAAAACCAGGACCTCTAGGATGTTTCTAGGGAATTGGAGAAGAGAAATGGTAAGGGTTTGGCCGAGCTTTAAGGCTCTAAATTGTGTTAAGAGGAGAGGGAGGAGGTGCCCTTTTATAAGGGAGGAGAGGGGCACCTTTGGAATTATAAGAAATATTAATTTATAATAAATTCCAAACCCACTTAAAAACCTCAAAAATTACTCAAATCCAAATATTATATGAGATAGGGTTGAAATATCCTCAACCAATAAAATTTATACAAGTTGGGAATTTATTTTAAACATTATCAACTTGATTTATCCTTATATAATCTATTTAATTTTATTTGTGGTAATAAAATTCTAAATTTTAAATCATTATAAATAATTACTTATATGTTGGGAATTTTCCATAATTTTTTGATTAATTACATTTTAGACCAAAGAAATTTCAATTTATAATTTTTAAATATTTTTGTGAATTTTAAACAATTTTATATTATGTAATTTTTATAAAATAACAATAGTGTCAATTTTAACACTATTTATTTATTTTAATTTAAATAAAATATATACAGAAGATATGTTAGAACTAAAAGCTTTAATACATTCATAACATTTAATTTTTATCTATAAAATTAGTGGATCACATTAAATAGTTCATATAATATTTATTTTAATATTTTTAAACCTTTTATTTGGTATATCTCTTCATAAAATAATTACTACAAAATTTTTGTATAATTATTTAATATACATATTTTTTGCAAAAAAATTATAACTAAAATCTTATTATGAATATAAAATAATAACTTTCATAATAATATTCTTAAATGAATTTATCATCGTAAAATCACAACATTTAAATTGTTATATTTATTAAATTATGAAGGTGACATCTTTGACATCATTTAAAATAAAATAATATAAATGTCATAATCGGTTTTATAAGACTTAAAATGGTCCAAAAATATACATTTGTATGCTTAGGATATATATATACTCGACAAATAATGTTTGGTCAAGTTTTTGGTCCTTTTGATAGGTATTGTTATTTTAATAAAAACTATATTATTGATTTTTCACTAAATAAACAATTTCTGCATCACTATTGTGTCACCATTAATGTCAATTATTTAATCCTTAAAAATTCTGAATAAATTCTCATGATTTATATAATGTTGTTATATTTCTGGATACTATTCATGTTCGATGTTTTATGAAGTTTATAACTAAATTAAAATTATTATACTTATAAGATTTAAGAGAGTGACATGTTGTCACTTTCTTTGGTTTTAATAATAATTAAATTATTTTCATGGTCAAAAGTCCATAAAATGAATATAATATGACTCTAAGGTGATATGAGTCGACCTTTAGTCATCCAATATAATTTTGGCATGTGTTAGGGTAATTTTATAATCTTAGGTTTACCCTTAATTACCTGATTTATCTTTAACTGAAGTAAATAAAAATTACCGTAGTTACTATTCATAGAGCTCAAAAATAAAAAGTAGCCTATTAACATAATTTGGACCTACGGATTCCAAATATTGAATCCATTTTTCAAAATTCAAAACACATAATTTTCAGTAATTAATTTAAAATTAATCCTGCTATTAAGAAAAGGAGTTTTAAAAGTTAAAACATTTCAAAAGATTGAAATGATTTTACCTAAAATTCAATGTAAAATAAATTCTAATGACATACATTATATTAAATGGTAAAAATATATTCTATTTATACTTCAAAACCATTCAATAGTATAATTTAACCGTATAAAGTATTACGATGAAAAAAATTGTTTTTAATTAAAATATATCGTGTTTTTACTATTCATTAAAATATGAAAGTTATCAAAATAATATGAAAAATTTATCCAAAAGTAAATTTTAATATCCTGATTTCAGAGAATAATTTTATTTTGTCAAATTTAACTTATAAACATGTCAAAAACAAGATTTAATGTGGGTGCGCCATCAAAAGGCGGCAAAACTGCATTTTTTGAAAAATACTTATTTTACCGGAAATATTTATTTTGTTCTTATACCATGTTCTAGAAAATGTGTAAGATGAATAATAATGTTATAAAATTCAAAATTTAGTTAATACTATTCATAACAGCCAGTTCATAATAATATCATAATAATATATCGTTGTTTAGTGAAACCCTGTATTACGTACAACACATGCTATCGAGGAAGGTCATGATTGCGTGTAATGCAAGCCAATTCAGAGTTTCATGTAGTGCAAGACTCATTTTGTTATTACGTATAAAAAAATCCAACCATATTTCATTTATACATTGAATATATATGTATATATACATTCAATGTTGCGTTGAATAATTACTATCAAACAAACTTGAAATTATGTTTAACACGATCCAAGATTATTGTTGCGTATACTGCAAGCTAATACGGTGTTGTGTATAGTGAAAGTTAATCTTGGTGTAGTGTACAATAGAAGATATGAAAGAAATTAAAAATAATATATCTTATAAAATCTCGGGGTGTTACATTCTACCCCCCTTAAAATGAATTTCGTCCTCGAAATTCATTGGAGTTATAAATGGTTTACTACTCGATTGTTTTAATGGAAACCCACATCATAAAAAGGAATAATAGAACTTCATTTTAAAAAGGGAAGTTAGAATCATAACAGTCGCCCAAAGTAACTCAACACTGGGTTTCCACATAGGACAACATAGGTGAAAATATGGATATGGAAGAGAAATCTAACCATCATGTTCTGATGGAGAGTGGTAGAGAACATGGATATGAAAAAACCAACAATCACAAAGACATAAATTTGTGATGATCTAAGGTAGCATCTGATTTATAAGATATAAGGGCACTAGGACAACATTTTTGGTTTTCAAGATCATTTCCCTAAAGTTGAAGAATTTAAATTAGAAGAAATACTTACTTTATTTCGATATAATCTCGCTGTTGTTCATGCCTTGAAAAATTTCCACTTCATATCTTAAAGAAATAAAGTTGAATTTGTCATTCGTGAAATGTTAGTAGATCATGTGATAGAATGATGGGTCATTCCATATATCTCAAACAAAAGGTTAGCAATAGTTATTTACATAAGTCCATCTATTGTGAGATTAATCGTATATAATTCCAAAAATGGACTTATACTTCATCTATCATACCTCTTAATAAAATAAATCTAGTTTCTACTAACCAGGGACATCCTGTAGGCTAGTGGTAGGTAATAAAGGCCTGTCGCACTTCGGTTGTGGGTTCAGTTCTCGCAACCTTGTCTGACGCGATGGGTTGTTGTCTGTCCTGCAGGTTGTCCCTTTTTCTAAAACTACATTATAATAACATTTCTACAATAAAATAGAAAAAAGTTCTAGCCTTAAACAATACTATCTTATGTCCAACATAATCCAATCCAATATTTAGGCTTATCCAAAATACTTATGTCCAAGCTCATAGTATAAAGAAAACAATTATTAGAAATTTCATCTACCGAGCATGTGAATACCATCATTTATCCCCCATATACCATACGATATATCTTGTTGGTCACATTCCAAACATGTGAATACCTTAATCATGTATTCTATTGAAAAATTAATACCCATTGAACCTTAGTGAAAACATGAATGCTGTCAAAAGTTAACTCTTTCCACATACCAAAATCCCAAAATTTCGATATACTCAAACCATGATATCACTTTATCCTTATATCAGTCATGAACTCATGGATACTATCATACATATTATTTTCTTCTTATCCCTTCATTATGCGTGAATCATCTACTTTCCAAAAATATTTGAATAACCTTTCATTGTTACTGGTACCATTTAACATATACTATCAAATACTTTGGAAAAACAATAGTGTAACAATCCTTAGATGTGTCTTTATTCCATAATACCATTACCTATACAACACAACTCTTGATAAACATAAATCATTCCACTACCTTCTTAAACCATTGACCGAGCTTCATCATTGTATTCCTCAACACTTCTTTCATCTCATATACCATAAACATAAATACTACCCATACGAACATGCTGGTTCTCTTCATGATATTTTCCCATAGGGCATTGGTTTTCATAATGCCCATACATTCCACATTTAAAACACTTAACCGTTCTTGATGTCTTAGCAATACCATTATCTTTGTCCATGGTGTTAACTGAACCTTTTCCTTTATAATTACTAGCTTTGTGTCCTTTTCCACACCCAAAGCATCTTCCAGTTCCTTTGAAACATTCTCCCTGATGCCTCTTCCAACATGATTTACATGAGGGAAATTGAACTTTCTTTTTTCTATGTTCATCATGAAACTCCATCTTTCTCTTATTAGCTGAGTCAGGAAACTTACCAAAGTTGAGATTATTGATCATATTATGAGATTTATGATTAGGCATAATAACGATATGTGGACTTCCAGATCCAATTTCATTTGGTTTCTCATGAATAATATCATTCCATTGTCCATCATATACTCCATTATCGTGAATCTTCCTGTTTCCAGCCATTTTCTTAAACCCAAAAAGAATAGTGTGAGAGGCCAAAATCATAATCAAGGGGGAGTAACTTCAATATCGAACATCTTAGGTTTAATTCTAATATTTTTACCGTAATTCTAGGATTATAACATATACTTATACTTAACCTTAGTGACATCCCTAGACATACGTTAGAAATATCTCTAGGTATCTCACTAAAGTTTTCGCATCTTAGTTTCCAAAGGTTAACTAAACCTTTCCTATGATACCAACTGTAAAGACCCAAAGCTTGACGTACATGAACATTACATTACTTTTGCGTAATACTTAATATATAAAAAAAAGACACCAAAGGACTGTAATAGTTTAGTGCCTTTGGAAACTTGGAACATAATCTTCTATTCTTGGTGAAAGATCTTCAACATCTCCCATAAAGATCTTCCTTTTTTCTTACCTAAAACATTTCATTATATCCTGGTGAAAAGAAAACATATAAAATGGTGACCTCAAATGCTCAGTAAGGGTATTCATGGAGAAAATAAAACAAACCATATAAATTTGAACATAAAAACATGAACATAATGTTTATACATCAAAATCTTGAGCAATGACATAAAACATGGAAGTACGTAAGGAATAGATCATAATGGAACATAAATCATGATAAAATGGAATGGGAATAAAACATGTAATTGTGGAAACCATTAAGCACATGTTATGATTTCCATAGTAGCCAAGGAATTGCTTCCAAGACCATCTTAGTGGACAAAGTTCCTTACTGAACCGGGTTTACTTGTCGTTCCAGCCCTGTATTACTGAACCGGATTTACTTGTCGTTTCATCCATGTCTATCTCATGAGATATAAATCTTTACCCAATTAATTGGAGGGAGATATAGGTCCCACTCATCTCATAATTAAATCATTCTTACTTGTTCCACAAATTAAACATAAATCATTCATCATAACCCAAAGAATAAAATGGGTTTCATAAACGTCATCCCATCATAACATAATCCATATAAAACAAATTGATATCATTTCAACATAAGAAAATTGAAACCATGTAAATCATATAGACATTATACTTGAAATGTACACATATGAAATAATTTCATCTTTTATGTAAGATAGTTTTGACAAAACACTTGAAATTAATTCATGAGGAAAATATCCTTTCTTCTTCAAAATCATTTTCTTTTCACAAAATGACATGCAATTTTAAGAGAAAGGATTTTGTTGAAAATAATCATGAAATATTTTACAGGAAGCTTCATGGAAATAAGGTGTTATAAAACCGTAAGAATCTATTCATGCCGTATATGTTAAAAAAACATTCTCCTCGTACTTTTGTCAGAAAAGTCAAAAAGTACCTTGTATGGTAAACAAAAGAAATATTCCTTTCATAACATGAGATAACAGTAAGAATGGGTAAAAAGGACTTTAAACATACATGAAAACACTTTTATAAAACATGTACATGGATGATAACAATAACCCCAGTAAATACATACGAATAAACAATCTCGGATAAGAACGAGTTTGGAATAATTTTCCCTTACCTTAGGTCCGATATGCTTCGTACGTATCCGAAACTCCTGTATAATGATTTAAATAATGTAATTGAATTATTATAGAATCATATTCATTGTTATGATATCATATATGGTTCACTTATGACTTTATATTACCCGTTCTTTTGTAAATTCCATGTTAAAGCAGTGTTTTGGGTAAAATCGTTTCATTTATTGTCCGTGTTTTTACTTGTAATTATTAATATGATTACTTAGATCATGATTACTTAATTCTAGAATATTAAACATTATTTATATATAATATATATTCAGAATATAAATATATATATATAATAGATCGATAAATGTAAAGAAATACACCATTCATGGAGACGGTAGTCCGTATGTACGCATAAACGTTGTTTTCATTTCCTTATTGAATTGAATGGAATTAAGTAGATGACATACATATATATATATATATATATATATATACATAACTCCAGTAGAATTATTATTTCATATATATCATTATTACTTATTATATATACTTTATAATCATTCTTGAATTGTTAACATGGAAAATGAATCTCATCGTGTCGTGGAGACGGTGATCCGTACGTACGCACGAGCGATGATATCATTCCCATATTTATTGAATGGAATTATAGTGGATGATATAATATCTTAGAATCATTATGATGTTATAATAATAATATATAGTTATTCTTTACACCATTATACCCATCCAAGTAAGGTGGTGGTGGAAAAACAGATTACACCACGGCGTGGAGACGGTATTTCGTACGTACGCACGCGTGGTGATTTCGTTTTCTATAGGATGGATAGAAGGTGAAATGGGGTTGTTTCATATTTATAATAACATATAAGTATATTAGTGATACTGATGTTATTAATTCATAATAAAACAACTAAATAAGAATAAGTAGAAGAAGAAATAAATTTGAAAGAATCGATAAAGGATATTACCTCTTCTTCAACATGCCTATTTGAAACCTCCTCATAGGGAACTAGGATTGGTCTTTGAAGAAGACCAGGACCTCTAGGATGTTTCTAGGTAAGTGGAGAAGAGAAATGGGTAGGTGTTGGACGATCTTGAAGGCTCTAAATTGTGTAAAGGGGCGAGGGAGGAGGTTCCCTTTTATAAGGGAGGAGAGGGGAACCTTTGGAATTATAAGAAATATTAATTTATATTAAATTCCAACCCCACATAAAAACTTCCGAAATTACTCAAATACAAAGATTAGATGATATATGGTTGAAATATCATACACCCATAAAATTTAGACAAGTTGGGAATTTATTTTAAACATTATCAACTTGATTTATCCTTATATAATCTATTTAATTTTATTTATGTTAATAAAATTATAAATTTTAAATCATTATAAATAATTACTTATATGTTGTGAATTTTCCATAATTGTATGATTTATTAAATTTTAGACCATATAAATTTTAATTTATAATTGTTAAATATTTTTGTGAATTTTAAACAATTTTATAATATGAAAAAGTTTATAAAATAACAATAGTGTCAATTTTGACATTATTCATTTATTTTAATTGAAATAAAATATATACAGAAGATATGTTCGAACTGAATGATTTAATAGATTAATAAAATCTCATTTTATCTAGAAAATTAGTGGAGCACATTAAATATTTCATATAATATTTATTTTAATATTTTTAAAACCTTTTATTTGGTATATCTATTAATAAAATAATTACTACAATATTTTTGTATAATTATTTAATATACTTATTTGTTGCATAAAAATTTAAACTAAAATCCTATGATGAATATAAATATAATAAACTTCATAATAATATTCTTACTTGAATTTATCATCCTAAAATCACAACATTTAAATCGTTATATTTATTAAATTATGAAGGTGACATATTTGACATCATTTAAAATAAAATAATATAAATGTCATAATCGGTTTTATAAATATCCAAATAGTCCAAAAATATACCCTTGGATGCTTAGGTTATATATATACTCGACTAATAATGTTTGGTCAAGTTTATGGTCCTTTTGATAGGTATTGTTATTTTAATAAAAACTATATTATTGATTTTTCACTAAATAAACAATTTCTGCATCACAATTGTGTCACCATTAATGACAATTATATCATCCTTAAAAATTATAAATAAATTCTCATGATATATATAATGTTGTTATATTTCTGGAGAATATTAATTTTCTAAGTTTTATGAAGTTTATCACTAAATTAAAATTATTATACTTATAAGATTTAAGAGTGACATGTTGTCACTTTCTTTGGTTTTAATAATAATTAAATTATTTTCATAGTCAAAAGTCCATAAAATGAATCTAATACGACCCTTAGGTGATATGGGTTTACTTTTAGTCATCCAATATAATATTGTCATGTGTTTGGGTAATTTTATAATCTTAGGTTTACCCTTAATTACCCAATTTATCTTTAACTGAAGTAAATAAAAATTATCGTAGTTACTATTCACGGTGCCCAAAAATAAAAAGTAGCATACTAACATAATTTGGACCTACTGATTCCAAATATGGAATCCATTTTTCAAAATTCAAAACACAAAAGTTGCAGTAATTAATTTAAAATTAATCCAGCTATTAAAAAAATGAGTTTTAAAAGTTAAAACATTGCAAAAGATTGAAATGATTTTACCTATGAATTCAATGTAAAAGAAATGATAATGAAATACAATATATTAAATGGTAAAAATATATTCTATTTATACATTAAAACCATTAAATATTATAATTTAACCATATAAATTATTACAATGAAAAAAGTTGTTTTTAATTAAAATATAGCGTGTTTTTACTATTCATTAAAATATGAAAGTTATCATAATAATGTGAAAATTTTATCCAAAGTAAGTTTTAATATCCTGATTCCATATAAGAATTTTATTTTGTCAAATTGAACTTATAAACATGTCAAAAACTAGATTTAAAGTGGGTGTTCCATCAAAAGGCGGCAAAACTACATTTTTTGAAAAATACTTATTTTACCCGAAACATTTATATTGTTCTTATACCATGTTATAGAAAATGTGAAAGATGAATAATAGTGTTATAAAATTCAAAATTTAGTTAATATTATTCATAATGTCTAGTTCATAATAATACCATAATAATATATCGTTGTTTAGTGAAACCCGGTATTGCGTACAACACACGCTATCGAGGAAGGTCGTGATTGCATGTAACGTAAGCCAAGTCAGGGTTGTGTGTAGTGCAAGACTCCTTTGTTGTTGCGTATAACAAAATCCAACCATATTTCATTTATACATTGAATATATATGTATATATACATTCAATGTTTCTTTGAATAATTACTATCAAACAAACTTGAAATTGTGTTTAACACAATCCAAGATTAGTGTTGTGTATACTGCAAGCTAATGCGGTGTTGTGTATAGTTCAAGATAATCTTGGTGTAGTGTACAACAGAAGATATGAAAGAAATTAAAAGGAATATATCTTATAAAATCTCATGGTGTTACAATCTTCTTCACCCCTCTACCCTATGTTGGTGCAATTTGTAAGGCTCTAAATATGGACAAGTTTACTGCCTGAACCACCATAGAACGCACAAGATCATTCATAGGTGCATCCCCCTATATAGAATGTAGTATAATGGGAACATAATCCTTGGAAGTAGGATTATATCATCTCTAAGGTGGAATTTTTCTAACATTACAAACAAACATTTAGAACACTGATAAAATCTTGCTTTCTAGAATTTCCTAAGTAATTTTATTACACATAAACGGAACTCTTATCGAAATCCTTATCCTAGTATCTACCCACACATAAGGTATAATCCTCATAGTTCTAACTAATTCTCAAGCCTTGTCCTTTATACCTTCATGTTAGTTAAAATCATATATAATATAAAACATCATGATCATGTTCAACTAAATAATTCCCAACAAATATATCAAAACAACAAAAAAATATAGATATATCACTCAATAGTTTCCAAAAATCAAGGAATTTAATTAAAGAGTTACTATAGAACTCACAATAAGAATATATATATATATATATATATATATGACATCTGATCCTGAATTCCTACTCATGATGCATGAATGCACCCAAATCCCATAAAACTATTTCAACAATCCCATTTTCATTAACTCGGAGAATAATTACACATTATTTATCCTAGAACATGGAAACTCCCCTACTCAAGTTCCACAAAGCCTATATCTTTTCTACCATAAGCCTAAAATAAAATAAATATAGGAACCTCAATACATTAATACTATTTTATAACACCCTAACACAAATCACCAGGTTTGTACTGAAGTAAAACATAACCTCTTGTGAATATCCCTATATACAGTAGGTTATCATCTAGTAGTGAGGGTCTAAAGTAACATAGGTAGACTATACCCTTAGTAATCACATCCATAAAAGTAATATATCATATAAATATAATCTAAAAAACTGAAAAAACAAAATATAATACAAATAAGCTTTATAAAATATGTCATGAAAATTTAGAGTAGTATACTCAAGTAAACCCCCAATGTGGCACATCAATTAGTACAACTAAAATAAATTAATAAATAAATTTAAGTGTTCTGGTGTACATCCATAGTCTACACTAGTATTTTATTCCTTTCCCACCTCTGATATCTTTAGTAACCTATCATAGATCCCCTTCCCTTTACAAGATACCTAGTCAGGAAGCCTGAACATTCACCAAGATTCCCTTACAGGGTGTATGTATAACCCAGTTGGACACCACTAATGCACCATTATCATAAGTGCATATTTTTATAAAAGTGTATTTTATGATGGAGATAGGAAGTGTGTACTTAAGAATATAACCAATCATATACGAAGAAATATTATGATAACCAAGCTTCCACAAACCAGAATTGCACCTACTTTGGTGGTATTCTGGAATAATATCAAATATAGTTGATCACATAACATCAATCATGCATGTAACTCTTTTTTCCTTTAAGATAAATTCTCATCCCACCATTAAGGAAAAAATTCATTCCTACCTTTAAGGGAAAGTTTCACTAATATCACATGATTACATGCTCACCTTCAGTGGTACATATGCATGGCCTGCCCGAACAAAGGACTCTCTCATATACAAGGATGTCCCCTACTGATATATCATACTTGTATATATATAAACTCTTATAGTGTAATATAGAGTTACCATTGAATAATCATGGTAATATAAGGCTCTAAATATACTATAAAAATCCACATCGAATGAGTTACATCCCCTAAACTCCCCCTCTAAGGAGACAGTTAAATCCGTTAGGGCCACCTATCAACCTAAATAGTGAAACAGATATTCCTTTGGTTATACCCAAATCCACATATAAGTCTTAAAATTACAAGGAATAATATATTAAAATAACTAATCCCATATTCAATGAAAACTATATAGGTGATATAAAATATATTAAAGAATAATCATTAAATATCAAACATTCTTTGGCTATAAAATATTATACAAATAATACACAACATAGAATGGAACACACAATCCTTCCAATCCATGGTATCATGGGAATCATCATCTAAGTTAAGCATACCTATCGAGAAATGGTATCTACCATATTAATATACACAAACCAAACATGGGTATAAATTCAAATAAAATCCCAAGATGGTAAATACTTCCTACATTTAGTGAAATAAATCCAATTCCATGTACATATCAAGAAATGACACTTAGACCACTCCCACACACTAATGTTCACTATAAAAAGGTCTAATCCATAAACATAAAACCTATAAGATTGGAATTTTATTAATAGATCATTTAAAGAGATGAAATCCACATCATCATAAAAAATGTGTCATTTTCAATAGTAGATCAAGGAATGATCAAAGGGAGGCCACCAAATCCCATGATCCAACATTGATCGATAAAAAAATAATGAATTGTCCATTAGATCTAGTTTTAGATCCAATTATCTAGATAATATGGTTTTGATATATGATAAATTCAAAAAAAATAGATAACTTAGCTTAGAATAGATGGATCCAACCTCAATTGATTCCTCAGATTAATCAAGACATCAAGATTCCAATAGGAGGGGAAGGGGATTCTTATAGCACCATGGGATAGATCTATAAAAGGTTCTGGAAGAATTAGGGTCATATTTGGGATGGGATTAGTTAAGTAAATGAAATGGAGTAAATTAAGAAAATTCGATTAATGAAACTCAAATTTGGTCATCGTTGACTAGCTAATGGGATCTATAGACATGTAGTCCCACTGCCAGCAACATCGGCTTAGTAGTGCACCCCCATTAGTTAACTGGTAGCCTTATTTAGTCATTATGAATCCCACTAATACTCCAACTACTAAATTACTAAATCTGAAAAATATTTTATAATGAAAAAACATCTCTAAGGAGAAAAAATACAATATACATTGTAATTAAAAAATACCTTGAAATTTGGGGAGTTAGTATGTTTAGATAAGTATACTGTAAATAAGATTTTATTATTTAAAAAATCACACAAATTGTGGGATAAAATATATTATATTTTAAAAATATATGTATAAATACTTTTATCAAAGTTAAATTTTTTTATACTTCTCTTATGTTCATGTGTGTTATATAATCTAATTAATAATAAACCATGTGTATTGAAGTCATCATGCGATATTGTTCTAGAACAACATTTTATGAATCAATAACTTGTCTTATTTAGATAAGATAAATGTTACATAGATACACATCATTTTTTATATCCAACTGAGTTTGATATATTCCTTTGTATCCATTCTATGATTTTCTGACATTTTGATTCACTATATGAATGAAAACTATATGTTCATTCAATTATTTCATTAGCCTTGAACTTTTGTGTATTTAAAACATTTATAAATTATTAATTTAGTATCATTAACCTTTTAAAATAGAATATTTTATTTATGTAATTCTAGTACTTCACATGGATTTTACATGGTTCTTCCATACCCATCCAGTTATCCCAAACAATTACATCATATGGAAACATTTTCCTCACTTCCTGAAATTTCCATTAGGATTAAATGTCCATAATTGGATATTTGAAATAAATATTATTAGATTCTCTAACTAAATTTCTTATTCTGGTTTTACCTTTTAACCACTTTTATTTTGGATATAACATGAAATCCTAAACATCCCATGATCAGTTCATTTATACTAAACATTATGGGAAAATATAGTAAACATTTCTTAAACTCATTCACATTATCAAAAAATTTCCAATAATGATTCTATAATGAATTCAATATCCATAATAATCCTTAATAAAACCAACAATCTCTGCAAGTCATTATCATACTCAATTATATTGATTATATTAGGGGAGATTAAAGTTACTTAGGTTATTATTACATATAATGTCTATAAAAACTTGAGAAAATCATTATATTCTTCTCATAATCATCTAGATCCAATTTTTAAATCACATAATTAGTTTGTTTCTTGGGAATGGTTTATCCTAACACAAATAATTTTCCTAATACTGAAGAAAAATTCTTATTTTTTATACTAGTATAAAAAGTTTTTCCCATTATGTTTCTTCTTTCCTAAAGACGGATCTAAAAGATATATCAGGTGATAATAATGATATTTATCTACAAAAAAGATTTTATTATATGAGTGTCATGCCATACAGTCATTTAATAAGGACATTTACTAAATGTTCTCATCCCAAACTGTTGATACATTTTAAGATTCATTATATCAATTAGTGAACCAATATCTATATTTCACTAATACAAAACTCTATATTGGCATGAGTCTAATAACATTAGCTATTTAGGTAGGAAATCATTTCAATCATATCATATATGACACTTGGATAGTTGAGCACACAAATATTTCTTCAAGACATCATATGGATATAACTCAACACCACAAATTTGGTATTCTAACTCAAAAGGTTTCCCAACTAAGTGAAAACCAAATAAAATTCTAAAAATGAGGCACCTGACTCTGAGTTCTACATCATTACTTGATTTCCTTACATAAGATAATCTAGGGGAGCCCTTATATGTCATTGTCATTCCATATTTGATGATTGGGGTCTTGAAAAGTCTTTACTTTAGATAAATTTGGACATATAGTATTTTAAAATGGATTTAATCTCACCCTTTATATTTTTTCATTATTTTAATGATTTAGTTTTAATATTATTCTTTCCACCAACTAAAAATATCAAAATCATATTGATATGTAAATATTTAAAGAACACATTATTTTGTTACTAACTCAAATTAAAATTAATCTATATTTATACACATCAAAATGTATCTTATGAATAAGTTACATAAAACTATTTCATGTAATGGATTAGAATTATATGAAATCAATAATCCTTAAAAGGTTGACCTTAGAGTGGTAGATATCCATCTCTTACTTTTCTAGAAAAGGCATAATCCTTCAGGCTGGTGAGTGGTTTGACACAAATTCCCTCAATCCAAGGATACTTTACATAATATGGATCTCAATTCCATCATTATTCTAACACATAATATTAATAAATCATAATAAACTTCTTGATTCAAGATAAAAACTCAGTAAAATCCAAAGTCAAGGTTGAAGAAAGATAAATTAGTTAGTATACATATGGATTACCCCTTATATTCATCTAGGAATATTTATAGAAGCAATTTATCTCATTAAAATAAATCATATATTCTTTCATAATATAGTAATTATTTTCAATAATAAATAAGTATATAAATTAAATAAATTAAAATTTTATATCATAAATGTGAGATAAAAATTTATAAACAATTCATAAACATGGAAATGATATCCACTTTATAATTTAGTCATTTATTTTGGACAATATATAATTCAATAAATATAAACACTTTATATTTAGATTTAATATGAACTCATTCATAGTAACCATTATATGATATTTATAATATTAACATTATATATATGAATTATTCATAGACTTTATGTAAACATCCAAAATATCACATATTTTTATTTACACCTTAATCAAATAAATTATCAAAACTTCTTTTGATGTGGTATAAATAATTTCTCAAATAAGTGATTTTAATTTGAACATTACAAATTAAATATTATTAACTATTAATAAATTAAATATAAACTAATTTATATTTATATCTTTTTTTAAAATTTATAAACACTTTATTAAATAACATTATTATTATTATATAAACATTTTATATCCAAATCACATGTCATTCCAAATAATTCTAAAAAGTATTTTAACATAAACTATTAATATTATGGAATATATATATTTAATAAATATTTCATCAACATTTGTTAATTAATTATAAAAATTTTATAATTTATTTATTTATTTATTAACATTTTGAAAATTAAATAAATATACTAAAATAAAATTTTATATGATTTATAAACATTTTAAAAAATTTTATTTCGATTCTAAATTAAAAGCTAGAAAAAATAAAATTCACATCGATATCAAATTCTATGATATCTCTTAAATTGCTAGATATGATTCTGCCTTCTCGTATATCATTTTTTATGATTTGAGGATTATAGTGTGTAATAGATAATGTGGATGTGTTATCTATCATATTTAATGATAGTACATTCTATCATAAGTCACAGTACTACCTCTTATGGTTACTAGTCATATTTGACAACACATGTCATATACTATAAGGATACAATACTCTATTTTATTGGTAGGTCATGAAAAAAATGTACCATATGATAAACTATAACATATTCAATGATATAATGAAAAACTAAAGGATTGAATTGTTTCACCACCCATAATATCCAATATCATATGGAATGACCCAATCATATAATATTATATCATATATTGTATATCCAATCATAATGAATTTTCTATATGTTTTTTTAATGATATCAAATACCAAAAAATAATGATATATGATTTATTCATTTTAAACCATGGTTTCAATAATAAGATCAGATGTTGAATCTATTATCACACTATTGGGTATATAAGGATCAATTAACACTTAATCAGCATGGTGGAAAAATTAGACACCTCATTCCCGTGATTCACCATGCATGTGACTGAAACAATATTTGTATAAAATAAATTGAGAAATAGTGTGTACCCTACACCTGTCGATGCCTTTATTACAACCTTTGTTAAATTATTTATGAAGATCACTTAGGGTTGGATGATGGACTACTTTCTTCATATTTTATATATATTCTGATGTGAACCACCCAATGTATTGGTTGGATTCTCCTAAACACCCATAGTATGCTAGTGTTACTTGAAGAAAGAGTGATTATAAGAAGGTAAATAATCATTCATAAGTTTCTCAATTATCATATGCACATATCAATAGAAATTTACTCATTTTATAGCCACTAATAATACTCTTGAGTTACTCAAGATTTCACTCATATGTTATGACTGAATGAATTCAATTATAATTCTTTTTAACCTACATCTGATCAAACTTCCAAACATTTTATCTTATGAAATGTTACTGTTAATTATTTTTAGTGAGTAAGATATTGTTAACATTAATATTATAACAATTGACTTTAATATCTCAATCATAGGGTGTTATAAGAATTAAACAATAATATTATACGCAACACTGCCTTACAAGATTTCCAAATATTACTCTTGGATTTTCATAGGTAGAGGCTATATGAGATAAACTTTTTGTATTGACCCATATACCCAAAATAATTCAAAATAAATTTTATGCATGTAATAATATATGATATATAAATATCGTAAAATTTGATATTAACCCAAGAATATTATATATATATATAGGCTTTAGTGAATATCTTATTCACAAGATGCATTCCATAATCTATAAAAAATAAATATATGTGGATGAGTATGATGCTTTATATATTTTCATGAGATACTTTTAATAAAATTAATCCCACATAAAATGATGACCCCAAACACCATATCCATTAAATTATCCATGATTTTTATTTCACTATTTTTTGGGATACTTTTTCATTTCTATCATCACTTAGCTATTGAGGTAGGTCATCATGCTAATCACCTCACATATGAATCTTAGATTGTTGAGTTGACAACACTTTTCCTAAATTCATCATATGAAAAACTCAACTATATTCCTTGAGTATTCTAATACATTTATGAATTCCCAGCTAAGTGTTACCCAAAGCTTGTAGTTGAATATGGGAACCTGATCCTATTAAGATTATCCATGCCCTGCATCCTTTATATATCATAAAACATGGGAACTAATCCTTATAATGGCCTATATAGTTGGATAATAAAATTCTTAACAAGTTCTTTCTTTAGAAGAAATATCACATTTAATATTTGATAGTTCTTTCTTACTCTCATTATTTATGTATGCATCCTATGGATATTAACTCCATTGTTATTACATCTCATACAATTTTTATAATCTCATGTTTTCTTCCTATAGGTATGCATAAAAAGAAAATTCATAATAATAAATTATCATATATATTAAATCATATGTAATATTTTTATCACATAAACAAGTTATATGCATGAATATTTAAATAAGAAAAAATAAATAAATAAATAAATAAATTATTTTTCAAATCATGAGACTTCTATTTAAAATTTTTAAATTTTCTTTAGAAATAAAGATCTTTCATTTATAATTCTTAGTACTTTTATTTTTATTAAAAATTTATAAACTATAATCATTTTACCCAAAAAAAATTGAATTTTGGATTTTATCATATTTTATAATAGATAATGTAATTTTCCATTGTATGTTGTTATTTAATTAATTATTATAGTAAGACCTATCATAGGTTATCATTTTAATTTTATGACACGTTTTATCACATAAAAAAAGTGAACTGAATCATATTTGGAGATGGCATCCATATATTTGTTATGATTTGACACTCGGTTTTGGGAAACCTAGAACAATAGTTATAGACTATGATAACCATATTATAAATTAAATCACATATTAAAATTACTAGATTTGATGAATCATATGTTATGATGTCATATCTTATGATATCATCATGGGTATCTTATGATATACATGTTATTAAAAATATAAATATAAAAACACATTGATCCACTGATATATGTGTCTTTAATATCACTGATGGGTTTTATAGGAACATATCATGCTCATAAAAGTGGAAAAAACTAAATAAAATGATTGATATATTATCATCAAATCATCATGTAAATGATGAAAATAAAATAAAAATGTGTACCAATTATCATGAAAGATCCATCTAGATAGTTTCTATTTGATGAATATCTCTCAGTGATATCCAATAAAATCTCTCCTACACTAGTAGTTCAATATCTACTAAATTCCTCGAATGATATGAGAGGGACCCTAAAAACTCTAAATGTGTGTTAAAACCTTATCTTCAATGAGAAATATATAATTGGGATTTAAGAGACATATTTGGATTCTATTTACTAGATCATACCAACCATTCTATAAATGGTATTCGTGATGATATTTTATAGTTCTCTATTAATCAATGAATGTTGTTGAGCATCATCTACCAACATTTAGAAACCACCATACATTGTATAACATATTCCATTTTGTTTATATATATTCAGTTGAACCCTACAATGATTATATATTATTTTATAATCCATTAAAAATTCAACTCAATGAATATTCACCAAATTCAAACTACTTAGGATACATAGAACCATTCATTCACATGATATCTCATATTATAAGACAAATCATACAATGTGATACATGTAACATATTCCTTCATATGCCATTAATGATATGGATAGATCATATCCTATTATATATAACATATATATACCATGGTTTTTTATATGAATGGATCATATAATTTGATTCATAAATTTTAATGTATATTCATCAACAAACTATGCTAAAATTGATTATTCGTATAAATTTTTAGAGTTTTTCAAGTCCAAAATTTAATACAATCTTGTAATTCCAAATGCATTGATACGTTATCAGGGGACACACTTCTATAATAGGGGCATGTAATAACTTATGATAAAGTGTAGGGTTCTATATAAATCATTAAAAACATATCACCATCAAACTAATGTTTAGGTAGAAGTCAGAAATAGATAAGTAGATATAATTTTAGAGAAGATTTTCCATCCTAATATGAAGGACTACAGAAAAAAAAGAGTAAACATTTTCATAAAGTGACCTTTCAAACTAGATACATAAAGTTCTTTAGTGGATTTGGTACATCATAATATCATCATTGTATACACTATAGATGTTTCCCAATATGAATGAAACAAGTGAAAATTATTTATCTTATATTAAGGTTTTACCTATATTTAACAACGCATATAATCATGTGTGGGTTAAGTAATTATGAACTAAATTGATTAAATGAAAAAAGGAAAGTTCATATTAATTCAGTTATCATTATAAGAAGATATTAAAAAATATTATGTTATTCATGAGGTATATAACTATATAAGATCATAAAAGTTTAAAGGAGAAACATATTTGAATTATAAAATATTGGTATAACCTGATTCACCCCTCCCCCAATGTATCTCTAACTAAACCATTTTGGTATTATCACTCGCCGATATTAAAGAAATATAATTTCAAAACTATTATGACAATGGTAACTCAATATATTTTTTCCCACATGCGTTCACACTCACAGTTTCATTTTGTTACATATCTACTTTCCAAAGGAAGGTGGTCCTTAGGATATACTAACAACACTTCAAATTATATGTTTAGCTCAAGATAATGAGGGGTTGAATCATCCCATAAAGGGTTTAATTTCTTAGTATGTGACTCTCTTATAGATTTAAT
The DNA here is from genome assembly GCA_963277665.1 of Viscum album. Taxonomy (NCBI): domain Eukaryota; kingdom Viridiplantae; phylum Streptophyta; class Magnoliopsida; order Santalales; family Viscaceae; genus Viscum; species Viscum album. Next base: position 1,084,054,927 of record OY728159.1, read on the forward strand.
ATATGTGCATGAAATCTTTCTTGGTTACAATACATATTTACCTTTTTTTGAAATAAATCTATAACTACCATAAATTGACATGAACATTTGTATGTTTCAGATGTCCTCCATCTATATATACAATAGGTTCTTCATCTTCCTCCCTCACAAGAAGATTAAATTATGTTCTAAAAACACTTGGTTGAGAAATCTAGAATTTATCACCAACCAGGGAGGTGTTATGTTTTATGGATTTGGTATTATAAATATGATAAATTATTCCAAAGTATCCTTATGAATGGATTCAAAACCAATTCAATTAAATTTAATTTAGAAATACACATCATACCATTCACGGTCACATGATACAGACCAGTGTGGTGCCATTTCATGGCTTAAATCCATGACTAAATAAAGTTTCTATTATGGTCATATGTTAAGGACCAAATGAAGTTCCTTTTAGAGATATGCGTTTAGGAAATAAGGATGTTTCATATAGGTTGTTGATTTTAGGAATAAATGAAGTTCCTTTTTGGGTATTGTATCCATAACAAAATGAAGTTCCTTTTTTCATCATGTTCCCAGTATGAAATAAAGTGCCTTTAGGGTAATTCATTTATTACCATTGTTTATTTTATTTTAGGTTATTGTGATGAGGACCTATTTAGAGTAGTTTAAATTCGTGTAGAATTGATAAAAATATAAAAGTGTTAGAACAATGGACTATGTGGGACTTATTCATGATAACAATTTTCTATCATGATATATATTGTTAGTTGGATAGAAGAGGGTGTGGTATGGGATTATATACAGTTTTAAAACCAATGGTATTTATAGATCATTGATTTGGAACATGAAAAAGATTATTTTTGAGAAAATGGTTGATTCTTACACCTAAAAAGATTGTTAGAAGGAACAAAGATATGTATGGTCTTTACACAATGTTAGAGGTTAACAAATTATTTACATTCATGGATTATTACCTAGATTGCGAATGATAATTGAAATACTGATAAAGAACATGGTGGACATAGTTCTGGTTTAGGATAGCTAAGATGAGAGAGCGATGAGGGTTTTTATTAAGAGAACCCCATTTATTCCCCTAAAGGGTGAATCATCTTTATCAACAGAATAAATTATTGTTCATACCTTCGGGATCCTAATGGTTGGGGAGAGGAGAGAGATAGAGATCACTTATAGTATTTATAATTCTCATTATTAGGGTAATAATATATCAAAGGATATCATGTTGGTGTGTGTAACCTCTTCATGTAATCTAGTAGGTCGTGGATGAGGCCTGAGTGGATAGAATTCAGTAGAAAATTGGTTCAGGATAAAGAGTTTCGACAAGGTGTTCTAAAAAACTACTTTTCCTCAAGTTAAATACCTTGGATAATGGGGTATCAAGGTGTACTTCTTGATGAGTATTAGTTACATATCATGAATTATGGAGGAGGGTTTCAATAAATATGTTCCCTAGTATGGTGTCCATGGTGAATTGGATCCCTAATATGTTCCTCAGGATGTATTAGGTGAACTGGAACCATAGTATGATCTCATAGATGTCCTGGGTGAATTAGAATCCTAGTGGGAATATTATAAGTGGAATGGGGGAAGTTTCACCCCAGTGTTATTATCATATGTCTACTAGGTGAATTGGAACCATAATGGGCTTCTCCTGGGTGCCTTGGGTTATGTGTCACCCTAGTGGGATTCTTCAGGGTGGGTCCTCCACTCTTTCTTTTGAGTAAAATAAGGGGAGTGGCATTTCCTAATGGTTTTAGTATCAAGACCATAAAATAACCCAAGTACGTATAATTACCATTAATTTCCATATTTTTTACTTCTAGAGTCATATAAAGGAGAAATGGGGGGACTTGGTGCAGATGGAGGTGAATTAAAGCATCACCTTTTAAAAGATCGGGTATAGATTCCTTAATTGGGAGTAATGGGGTCATTTCATAGTTAAAAGGAGGTAAAGTGCCGGGGTGAATAGACTAACCATTCACAACCAATATGAACCCCACTACTATGGTGATTGAGAGTTATCAAATAATGGCATGAGGTGAGGTTAGTTAAAGTCATGCATGAGGCTCAACATGTGAATAAGAAGAAACATTGGTTCCATATATGTTTGTGAGGAGGCCTAGTCATGGACATGAGTAGGATTGGGTTTTGAGGTATATGATCAAGGAAGCATCAGCACCAAGAAATCCTTCCACTAAAAATCATCTTCATTAAACCAAATCCTCCAACCTTAGAAAATTTAGGTGCCAAAAAATCCTCCCCCCATCCTCAGAATTAGATCTGATCAAAGTTGAGAGGATATAATTATGAGGAAAATGAGACTTTATAGTGAAGGTGGTATTTTAGAAGGATAAATGTGTGGCTAGGTTAGGGATGTGGTTGTGCATGTAACTAGGGACAAGGGAATGTCTTATAGTTATGACTCTAGGTGTAGGATGCGTCTTCACTTCTAGAAATATAAGGGGAAAACTTATTTCAAATCACACTTCTCAACCTAGTTGAATCCTACAAATTTTCCTCTAACTTTTCACCCATATCATCTACTCTACTTTAGGTGAGTATGGAAACCACTTGATTTCATTTCAGCCTTATAGTACTAAATAGGTTTTACTAAATATGGCATCCTAGTCTGGGAACACCAGGCTAGCTCAAAAAATATTTTCATGACATAATGGTTCCATGACCTTGGAAAATCCTCTTGGGTTAAGAGATTTTTGTGAAGAAACCATAGAGAAATTTGGTACTTTATCATATTTTTCACATGTTTTCTTCATGATAAACTCATATTTATTTTTAAATGGATTAAACATTTATTTTATGATGATGTAACTAAAATTATTTTAAATTTATATTTTTTTAGGCAATAATGGAATATTATTCAAGCCTCATGTCATACAATAAATCAACCAAATGTATTAACTAGTTAATTGAAAAATTGAATTGAGATATGCTCGGTAATGTAAACCATATCTCTCAACACTTCTGGAGATTATGTGGATGTATCATCAGAGTTTATTAGTGTAAGGAATTATTATACTATATAGTTTTGGGATCCTAATAGACATCTATATCTTGAAGCTAGATATTAATATACTGAACTCCTAGTATGTTTTTCTAGATAAATAGATAGCATAGAGTAATAGGGGTTGGATTAATAAAAATTGAAACTTAAAAAAATATGGAAAGGTAAATAAGAACCAAAGAAATTTTGATAGTAGTTTTTATCACAAATATCATACATATACTTTTACACATATATAATCCTCAAGAGGTATATTACACACTAACTTACCCTAACTTTTTAAGGGAAATCCCAACCCAATTATATCATGCCTTTTCTAGTGGAGGCCAAACCAACACATAACCAATATTTTACCATAGATTCATAACCAATTATAGAAAAGGATCATTTATGGAGGCATAACCAAATAGACCAATATTTTTTGATGTAAAAAATAAAATAATTACAATTACAACATAGTTAAATATTTAAATAAAATACAATCCAAAACATATTTAAAACCAATGAAGCTTGAACAGGTGTAACAACTTGATCACTCTTGACAATGAATCCCAGCCTGATGAAGATTTCATATGAATTGTAACAGTGTTGATCATGATGAAAATATTTCAAAATATATATCTATTTTCTCTCTATTTATTGTCTCTAGTTTTTGGCTCGATATATATATATATATATATATATATATATATATATATATATATCTCTCTTCTATAAGTATTCATCTTTAAATATTCATGATCCTTGAAGAATTGGTTTCCTGAAATATCAGTCATGATTCCCCAATCAAAATCATAATTTTTATATATTTAAAATAATATTAATTAAAAAACTTTGATTTCCTATACAATGGATTCAAAAAATATCTTCAATTAATGGTAATAGAAATCTTCATTTGAATCTTCTAGGAAATTACTCCAAATTCACTGTGAAAAAGAATACCCAATATATGTAGAATATTATTCTCTTAATATCCTCAAGATTATTAATCATTAATAGTGATAGATAATATATCATATAAATTGGTTTATCATCCACCAATAAACAATCAATATTTGAATTTTTGGAACTTAAATTCTAGTGGACTTATTCTTCTGAAAGTTGATATTTTTACATATCTTTCGAATTCTTGTAATATTAAATTATAAATTATTTAATATTATTAACATTTGATACCTTCATTGATATTTATCTTCAAAATCATTAAGTTCTAAATATTATTCTTCTCAAACCATCACTAAATACGTAAGATTAGTTTATGAATAGAGCTCCATACATAAAAGTAACTTCTTTTTCAAAATATCAAATAGGGATTCCAATCTAAAAGTAAGTTAAAATGGGAGAGTATTTACTTTAAGATAAATCCATATATAAGAGTAAATATTAACTTCATATAATATATGCAATATGAACTTTTTTAAATGTTTAAATATAATATTAGACAATTGATACATAAGAGTAAATGTTAATATATAATGGTCAAACACTTTTCCAAAATAAAAAAAAACTCAATAATTAAGAGTCCATATTAAATATGTAAGATTCAATATTCAATATGTAAAGGTCTTATAATTAACAAAAAAAACACAATATGTATTAGTACAATTACAAATACTCAATGAATACATAAAGGTTTGAAACTTATTCAAATTTTAAAATAGATATCATATGTGAGGGTCATAACTTCATGTTCAAGGGTCATTGACTTGGAATTGTTTTCCAAATAAATAATATATAAAGGTAAATACAATAATACAAAAGGGTTATAAAATTAACCAAATTTTACAAACTTCTAATACATAAAGGTTAAACATGTAATACATAAAGGTTAGTACATAAGAAAAAAATTTAGCATAGAATTTCGTAAAATAATAATGAATAATAATAATGAATAAAATAAATAGATAAGAACAAGTAAAAAGATAATAACAATACAAGATAAAAATTGAAAAAATAACAAAATATGATAGGAGAATATATATAATAAATATATAATAATGAAAAAGGACGTTATGTAATTATAAAAATATATATATAAAAGAGGAAAGAATCCAGTCAAATTGGTACACAAAGTATATGAATCAGGGAAGAGAAAACATCTCATAAAATGGATCATATATTAATGAAGTTGAGACTATAATTTATTATATGCTATACAATTTAAAGTCCACCCAAAACAACACTACATATAAATCAAATCCCCATGAAATTTATTATTCCTCTATCGTCTATGGATCGGTCACAAACCAAATCCAATACTGGAATAAAGATTTTAATTTAATACCAATAGGTGAATTCAAACCTAAATAGATGTGAGAGTATTGGGTTTTATTAACATGTTCCATGTTTAAAAATCACCTAAAAATGGTATAAATATATGAGGGTGTTTATATTTCGCAAAAATATTTATACAAGAAAAAATATTTTATTCCTGAACTCATAAGTCACAAGTGTCTATAGATGAATAAATGTGACTTAATAAATTGATAAGTTGGGGTTACCCTTTGGGGTTTCTATAATATCTATGGAACAAAAATCCTCATAATAATTTTTGATGAATTTTTATCCCTCAAATCATCTTGGAGGAATACTATGTAAATGCAATAGTTATCTTATAAACTGATGGAAGAAACCAAAAAATCCATGAGGAAAGAACCTTGTCCATGGATGGATATCAATTTTGATACATGGACGAATATTTTTTTGGTCTTTCAAGGGGATGTTTCAACCACAAAATATTGAAAGGGGTGTCCCTCTATATTGAATAGCGAATTTTGAGACTCTTATTCCCCAAAACTAGATAAAATACAATATAGTAGTTGGGGATATGATGTCATTAAATATATACACCCAGAAATTTTCATTTTTGGTTTTATAAACATGTGTATTGATTGATATATGTTCATGGTATGTGATTCACAAATAGGCATGAGACCGAGAACCATTTTTATGGAAGTTAGACCGGTCAAAGGATATCTCCTGAGCTTATTTATACTCATAATGTAAAAGACCCACAAGTTCCTACTACATATATAAAATGAAAAATCTTTATTCAAAAAAAATAATATCCTTTGATGTTTTGTGGGGATTTATAAAATCACATTTCAATATGTATGAGAATCACATTATTGTTCAAAATATGATATATATAGATTCTATTTTTTCATAAAAGTTGTCTCTAATGTCAATATATTTTCACTAAAGGGTGAAAATGAACTTGATCTCTTGATGGGGTAGTCATATTTTAATTTATTTTAATATAGTCACATTATCATAAGGAAAATAATAGAAAATTATCAAAACATATATGAGGAATGGGCATATAAGATTATTATAAGAGACTGTATTCTATAACCCTAAATAGAATGTGATAATATTAGAAGATATTACATTCCATTTAAGTTTTTAGGTAAATTCTATTTCATACAATAATAGGTAGTAGTCAGACTCATGGATGCAAGGATGAAGGATCATCCAATGGTAGTGCGGTAATTGTGGGTCATGATGGACTAATAAACCACTCAAGTTAAAATAAACATACCTGTTCTAAATTCATTTATCAGTATGAAAACTAGGTATAATCATGTATATATGTCCTAATACCAATGAATTATGATTTAAAACATCATCCCTGAGGTCATGACACACTCTATCTTTGAGAGAGGGAAGTGGGATACTTGGAATTCTTTAAATATGGTCATGACTACTAAAGAATATAATCATCCAGATCATTCTCACTCATAGTAACCTCAATAGATTACAATAAAATAGTAATATAAATTGGATATGAGATCATAACTTTAGTGAAAATGGAGTAATGAACCAACTAATGATGAAGGGTTAGAAAAATTGCTAAATATAATGGACTCATAAACCTCATCAAGGCTTGAAGTAAAACTTATTTATGGCTCCTTAGACTATCTATTTGTTGATTCATACCACTTTTTGTGTGGGTTTCCATTATCTAAACATGTATCATGTCTATGGACTGCACTTCAAGGTGTAATCTTCAACCCCCAAAAAATAATTTTAATATGACTATGATTTTTTTTGTTTAAAAAGACCGATATGAATATGGAAAATATATTTAGGATTAATACATTTTAGTACACAGAACAGGTGATTGAGATCCCATTATGAGATGTGTATGACAAATGATGGATCAAGGAACCAAATTATTACATTATTATCCACCTATTAATGTCACATCCTTTAAATTAAAATTTCTCCCTTTTTGAATATGGAGCATTATGAGTTAGGATTAAAAAATAAAGGTGTTATTCAAGATACACTATTTCCCAATGTTAAAGTGAGGATTTTTTCAATAATGGTGTGGAAAAGATAATTGGTTAACTCATGTATGACTTATAAATTCAATTACCTTATTTTATGATCATTTTAATCATTTTAATCCTGGTAATAGGTCTCCTAACACTTTATAAAGTTTCAAACATTATAGAGGATAATATTCAAATGATATAAATTCCTTAATATTCAAAAAAATAAATGATTTCAGTAAATAATTAGATGAATGTACGTATTATTTTCTTGTGTATTACCGGTCATATTTCTACACTACATAATGACATAGACTTCAATATTATGGAGTATTTTCTATAGAAAACACCTCTAGGATAGTTCATTGGTGGGAGGTTAGAACCATTGTGCCTCTTTAGTTAGACTGTTAAATGACCCAACAACTAATGAGAGTAGATGTTATAGATATTCCTGAAACAAACCATGGAGGTACCTAAGAGAGTTCACTTCAGGAGGAAATACCCACCCCATAGAACATTGAGGGTCCAATGATGAGAGAGGGTCAGGATCCATCGATCAAATAGGATATAACAACATATGATGGAACACATGTTTTTTCAGGTTTTGTGGAAATAATGATGAATAAAGAAGTTCATTCCATGATGAATTAATAAGAAATAACCAGAGAGGTTTTCTATGTTTCAAAAATTGAGGATGTGGAAAAGTTTTAAGAAGTAAATTCTCCAACATGTGTAAATTTTAATTTATATTTCCTTTTATTAACTATGAAACATGTTGGTTCATGCATATACCTTTTATATTACCTATAGTGATGTGATAAAAAATAATATCAGGATGAGTTGAGGGAACTATTGTCATAAAAATGTAACTAAAAAATAACATTGAGTTTAAAATTATTCAAGTTTTAGTAATCTTAGATAGAATTGATCCCATGGTTCCTTTGAGTGAGCTGGTACCATAAAATGTTTCATTCTCTTGTAGTAATTTTTAATCAAACCCTATTTCACATTTTTTTCAACAAACGTTATGGTATTACATATAGAATAACATTTGGATACTAATTGAAAAAACTCAAATGGTGGTTCTATGAAAAAATTACACAATTTACTCTATATATTGATATCACTATAATATAATGGGTTTCACTACTAGACTACCCATGGTGCTGAAAAAAGGTCATAAAAACTAATAGCATGAGAAAGCATCACAATTGAGTATTTATATAGAAAAATGCATGTCTCATTTTTTGAGATTCAGAGCTGTTGTTCATTAAAAATAATCTTAACATTTTATAGTTGAATAATATTATAAACATTGATTCATATAGAGAATTTAAATAATCTAATTACTTCATCAAGATATTTTCAACACTAAGAAATTTGTAGAGGAATAGAATATTCTAGTTGTAGAAGTTGAGAAACATTGGATGGATATTATTGCAAGTATTGAGACACTATAGCTTGATGAAAAAATGGAAGATACAAGGTGGGATCAAATATTTAACTTAGTTAGTGACTGAGAACAACCAATTATCTAACACATAGAATCCATTAAGTGTGTCATATAATTGTATTCTAATTCATTCATTATTTTGTGCATGGGTAGAGAGAGACTAAAATTATGGATTCTCCTCAAATTTTTACTCATTGTATAAAAAAATTTATATATAAAATATTTTAAATTTTCTAATTTTTTTGGTATTGACTAACAATACATAATAATATATGAAATATAGAAATGATTAATTTCAGGATAATTGATTTCACTTATACATTAATGGGATATATGTTTGGTAAATCATAAACTCAAAATACATTATCCAAATGATGAATATGGGGTCATAAATAATCTATAAGGAATATGTTCCCAGATAGATATAAGAAATATAGATACATATCAACTTTATACCATTACTTTACCTTAAGTAATACTTTTTTGATAAAATATTATACCATTGGGTTTCCTCTTGATCTTTTACTCTTCGAAAAATATTGGTAGGCCATATACAGGGTGCGTTTATTATCACCATAATCCATGGTTTGTCTAGTTAGATTCAATGGAGTGTATGATTCAGCATAATTGAAATTTTGAAAGAGTTTTATATGGTAAATGTGGTGTTCAATAGAGTTCATGTACCTTAAAAATAACATCTTTTCACGTCTTTCATAAAACATCAGAACTATAATCCAGGTGAATAACATAAGGGTTATCTATATTTTTTCAATATCCTAGTACCTAGTGAAAATAGACTAATTTTTTCTAGCACCAAATTATAGTCTTAAAAAGATTAATGTAATTTCTTTTTAGCCACAAATTTTTTATAATCTATGACAGGGAAAGTCTTAACTGGGAGAAGCATGTGTTTTTTCTAGGATACCCTTTTAAATTTTTCACCTTGATAAGATTTTTACTTTTTTTTCCTCTTTGAAATGATTAAAATTTCTCATAGGATATTCAAGGCATAGGTCTAGTGGGTGTAGATTGAAATTTTCCCAGGATTCCCCTTATATGTTTTAACCTAAGAGGGTACCATGTCTCTTTCCTTTGATAGTTTGTAGTCATGAAATTCAGAATAATGAGGGATTAAATTTAAGATTTTATATCTTTACAAAAAAGTTACAAGGGATTAGGGTCATACAACATTTACCAAAAGTGAGGGATGAGGTTGCATGTATATCATAGAGGTGAAATTAACCCAACATTAATTGATGTACCATATTTTAGTACCAACGAACTATAAAAGTATATATGCATTGGTTTAATGTTGTGAGTCTTAAACAAATTCAAGGATTGTTTTAGCTTTCACATGTCTGATCAGAAAAGGTGATGCAGTTAATATAGCATTAAGGATGAGGTGAAAACCTTACTTGAATGAGTGATGGATCTTATTAGTATAGATGACCTCATATAAAAGGTGCATGTAGTTTAATGTCATAGTTATTAGACCAATGTAAGGGAGGTGACAACCCAAATGACAATTTCATATCTAAGAGTGCTACAACATATTTGAAAAAGGAATAAAAAATATGTAGATTATAACTTTAATTATTTAAATTAGGAACTAATGAATTTCAATAAGAATTTTGGGGAAGAACATTGACCAAATTTGAATAATTGGCTTCACGGAAATGTTTTTAAGGGAATATGGAATTAGTGATTCTACTCCTTCAGGGTGAAAATATTCTTTTGGATGGTTATAGATGATTCAAATACATTATATATTCACCGACACTAAACATAGGGGTCTTTCAATATTTTATGAATGTAAAAAATGGTACAAAGTATCGAGTATTTTTTATTCAAATACCCATGGTAAAAATATGTAATATGGAATGGTAGTATTCAAAATTTAATTCAGATAATCTAATTCAAGACTAACAGGAAGTGGGTTGTTATGGAATGTAAAGAAAATTTATGAGGATTTGTGACTGGTTTTGAGATAGATATTATGGACATCACTATGTATCATATGATAAAAAGAATCAGTCCATAGGTAGTTATTAGAAGAAAATATAAAATTTACCACTATATCAAAGACAATTTCTCTGAATTTCACTATGTATATTGAAATAGTAGGAATCAAACCACACCTAGTTCTAATAAATGATATAGAAAATTATCATCATAGAACATGATTATTAAATAAAACCCAACATAAATTAATAACCTTCAGTGCTAGGATGGTGGGTAGGAATTAAATAGAAATTAATTTCATGGTTGTGTCCAAGATAAGAGATCTAAATGTCACTATATATCCTGAAATAATTGGAATTGAGAAAAACTAATTTTTTTTGAGGTATCTATATAGATCTGACTTATACATAAGGGAAAAGAACTTAAATGGGTATCTTAGTGAGAGAATAAATAAATGATAGACTAATTTTATGTTGATGATTATTAATACAAAGATATAATGGTAACTATTATGATGGTATTAAATGTCGTCAAAACTAGAAGGATAAGTCCAGGTGTAACTACATATCCTATGAGGATGGGAATCAAGCCACACATGGTTTTGTAAGAGATCTCTATAAAGATTTGGTTTATGTATAGGGGGAAATGGATCCCTCTAATTACAAGGAAGGTAGAGAAAACCCAGTGTGAATGAGTAATGACCCATCCACTAGAATACAGAAGATAACTATAGTTGATAGAATTTTCTGTTGGACCTATGTTAAGGCCTTCCGAGATCACTACTTATGTTATAATATTAGGAATTAAGCCACACATAATTATAATAAATATCTCCTCATACATAGTAAAAAATAATTATAAAATGGATGAGGGTCTCGGTGAGTGAAGGGAGTAAACCCCATGTGAATGAAATCTAAGAACCAGAACGAATTAAAATGGTTTCATATTAATGTAGGTCCATTGGAAGACTTAACATTAACGAGTTAGGTCATAAGGACTAGAATTATGTTTGATGGTATCTATGGATTAACCCCCAAAAAATAAATCCAGGCATCACTACATAACCTATGATTATAGGAATCATGACACACATAGTTATAGAAATGTGGAAAAATTTATCCATGAATTTGATTTTAGAAATATAGAACTACATGGTGGGTTTAGGTAGATCATCAAATGATGATTTATAGTGTAAATAAACCTATATAAACCTAAATTATATTCAATAAATCAAATATGTGGTAAAAAAGAATATTATGGGCATGGGCATAATTGAAATGTGATTATTAGTGGATCTACATTGATGAATCAAAAATGATGATGATCATTTAAGTTTCAAAAAAATTATTCCTATCAATATAGTTGGTATAAATGACTTGAATCTTAATTCACAATTATATGATCGAGAGCCCGCTAAGGGGTGATATAACCTTCTATGAATATGAATATATGTTTGGGATGATGAGAGATTTAGCTGTCTTAGATGAAATGAGAAGTCTTAATCAGTGTGGGATCGATTATTTTTATAGTAACTCTTAATTAAAGGATGATTTCTTGATCATGTACTACCATCTCATGGAATCCAAGAATATCATTTTGTTGGAGTGGTTCATTCATCAAACATTTCAATGTATGTGTTCACTATGAAAATCCATAAATGAATCATCTCATACTCCATGAATGTTATAAACTATATGGGTGTTCATGGTAAAATTATTGAATTCACATCTCATGTGGTAAATATATATATATCATAATTCAATTGTATCATAAGATATAGTCTAAATGAAACATCCTATACCACTTAGTTATATTAAAAAATCATGGGATACAATATCCATATTATGGATATCATTTCCTACAATCTTGGTATATTATAAAAAATATATACCCCATTTTTAGTGTATATTAAACATCCTCCCACTTATACTAAAATCTCAAAATTAATTTATGTGAAACGTCACAAATCGTCATGAATCCATCCAAAATAGTTTTGGATATAGTTTTAAAAACTCTCATAATTTTGGAAAATATATTATACAAAATAAATCCTTATCCTGAGGCCTACCTATGTAGCACTGATATTCTTTTTAGTAATGAAAACAATTATAAAATCCATATTTTATTGATTAAAGAAAATAGTGTCTTTAGTCAAAGTAATAATGCTACTTAAGCAACTAAGGGGTCTGGTGTGCTATACATCAAACATACACATACTTAATTTAAACATTACCACCACAATATATATCTTATACATCATATATATACCAATATAATCCCTTTTTATGACATATAATGAATGATATACATGGAAACTTGTCTATATAGTATAGGCAATATCATACATTCTTGATTCTCCAAAAAATCGACATGGTTTTTGAATACATCATATTTAATTCATTTTGAAAATGAACACATCGCATAACCCTCATCTAAGTATTTGAACACATCATATGTAACTCAAATAATAATTTAAATGGATTTTATTAGACTAATTCATTCAAACAATAGATATATTTTCTCATTATATGAGTATAAAATCTAATCTTTGTTGAGCTCCAACTAATGACATGATTATCCACATACCCAACCAACCCCTTATTAGCTACGCCTGAATGGTTTTTTTAACAATGGTATCAAAGAATGATGTTTATTATTATAGGAATTTTTATAACCTAATATAAATATGATTTATAGTAAATATACACCCTTATGTATAACAATGATTATATGAAATTCCATGTGATATATTTGGTTAATCGGTCAAAATACTAAGTCTCCACTTATTATCTATCACATGAGTCCACTACTTATTCCAATATTAACATGTCATCACAATCCATAATACACTATGATAATATTTTATTAAGGATAACTCAAATTCATACCTTGAGTGGTTATTACCATTCCAATATTCATATAAAGTAAATTTATCACACTTTAATTAATATAAATATAGATTGACTTTTATTATAAAATTGTGATACATTATAAAATTATTGCATCAATATATTTTGTTTTGTATTATAATATACTCTACATGATCCTAATTATTCTTCTATGCTAATGATTTCATCATTGGATCCACTATATATTAATCTATATCCACCCAACATATCCTAACATCTCCCATCTTAATGATATATAAATTGAGGTGGTATTTTCAAAGGATGTGTTTGGTCTATTGGTGAGATTGGGTTTCCATGGATAGATAAATTCCTCCATTATTGTCACACTAAATCTAAATTTCACACTTGTTTATAGAAAACACCACTTGTTTATGAATGAATTTCTGGAACCAAAAAGTTTATTTCACATCATCTAATGTAGTGATTTACTCCACCTATGTTGTTATTTTCGTCATGATGGACTGTTTAAAACTATTCCAATTGTAAATTACACTATTCTGGAAAAACAAAAAACCAAATTGAGTTCTCATATCATATTTATACGATTGGTAACTTGATTATATGTAACTCTTTACATAGATTTCATCATCTTCTCCAAATACCAAGAATATATCCTTAATATTCTTAAGGACTTAAGGATGTTATTAATAGTAATATAGTGACTCTGGCTAGGATTATGTCGGTATCTGATTGTAATGATAAGAGCATAGGTGAAATCATGTCATGTAAATAACATGGAATACATGATATAACTTATGGTGGATGTAATGGGAATCCTATCCATCCTTTATAACTCCTGAAAAGGATCCTAGATATTCCTAAGATTCAAGTCATGAAACTATAATAAATACCCCTTTTATAGTTCTTTTTCCTAATCCTATTTATAAAATTAACAATTTATGTGACATGAAAGAGTCTATGAAACCTTATAGATTTATCTCTAAATATCTCCATACCCAATATTTTGGCTACTTTACCCATGTATTTAATTGAGAAACATTTTCCCATCCATATCTTTACCGAATGTAATGTCATGTTTCCATTTTTGAAAAGTATAATGATAACCATATATAATATTAGAGAAACTAAAAAAATCCCACCAATCCACTTATACATATAAGAAAAATCCACACTTTTTATGAAACTAACCCCTTTAATTACATCATCAAACTAGATATTCTAATTCTGAGAATATTTCTTTAATCTATAAAAGTATTATTGCAACTTTTTAATCTTAGAAGACTCATTTAACACTTAAAAAACATCTGACTCAATAATATACACATCCTAAACTAAATTACTTTTAAGGAAATATATTTTTTGACATCCATTTGACATGTCTCTTAAACAAATTGAACTACTATGTATATCAACATCCGAATTGAATTTATCATGGCTAATGGTGAAAATGTTTCTTTATCGTCAATACAATGAATTTTCTTGTAAATTTTTTTTCATCAAAAATAATTTAAAGGTAAAAATAATACCATACATGTTTGTTTTCATATGTAAATCCAACTTTTACTCTATGGTTAAAATCCCTTTATAATAATCCACCATAATCCAAACTTGGATAGTGTACATGGAGTCTATTTCAGATTCCATGATTTTCAACCATTTAATCGAATCAGAACTCTCAATGGCCTTGCAGTAAGTGATATATTTATCTCATATGATCATAAATTAAATATAATTATATATTATAAGTCCATATCTCATAAGATATTGATAAATAATACCAAAACATTGAGATTATTATGAAACTTGAGTCAGTTTATATTCCACAACTCTTTATAGAACTGACTCAGTGTTTACCACAGTAACACTTCCTATTCATTGGTCTTAAAATTCTATAAGTTCAAATATACTCCCACTAACTTTGTGATAGATATATTTCATCTCATGAAATGTGGAAAATGAGGCCTAAAATACCTTTGGATTAGTATTTTTATACAAAAAAAATGTATCTTTTTTTCCATGGAATAACCAACAAATAAGAATTTTTTAGACTTAGAATAAATTTTATAAGAAGTAAAATGATAAATACATGCTTCAAAACTCCAAATTATTGCATAATATAGACTAGGAAATTTCTCATATCGTATATCATATGGTTCCTTTATAATTAATTTATATAGGACACAATATAGTAAAAATGAGGGAGTCTCTATAGTATAACCTTAGAATGAAATAGGAATGTCACATTGACTCATCATTAATCAAACCAGGTCTTAAAAGGTATGATTCCCCCTCCTAGAGACATAATTCCAATGTGGATTTATGGGAATAATTTGTTATAATATAATTCAACAATCCCTCATATGATCAATGAATTCTATCCTTAATTATTAACCACCATGATCCAATTATAGAATCTTAACACTTTCTCTTAGTTGATTTATTTTACTGCAAGATGAAACTATTTAAACTTTTCCAAAGTTACATTCTTTTTTATCATCCAAAATACATAACCATATAGACTAAAGACATCAACAAAAATAATGAATCACTTAAAACCACTTCTTTAATGAGAAATCATTGTTCTAAATGCATCATTATGTTTGAGATTCAATAGTTCACTATCCCTTTAACATTTTCTACTAAAAGGTGATTTGGTTAATTTATCTAATAAACAAGATTATAAATTTTCAAATAATACACAATCAAATGGTTTAGACAATATATCTCTATGGAGTCTTTGGATGTGTTTTTTATTTATATATCCAATGTAAAAATTCCATAGTACAGTGGGATTAAAATCAACAATATCCTTCTTAATATTAATTTTATAGACAATATTATCCATATTTAGAATATACAAACCATTTATAATATTATTAATTCCATAAAACATTTTGTTCATATATATAGAAAAATTATCACTCATAATAGTGAATGAAAATAATACAATGTATAAACAAGATATATAAATAAAATTTATATTCATTGAAGAATCATAATAAGAGTTTTCAAATTCCTGAACTAATCCACTTCATGAATTCATGTCATAAGTGATGACTTCTAAGGAAGAAAATATTTTTTTCATTGAAATGAATATCTACTTCACCATTTTTTAATTCCCTCCTACCTTTATGATTATGCATATCATCAAAAAAATTTGATACACATCCAATATCTCATAACCATGAGTCATAGTTGGTGAAATAAACCTTTATAACATTCAAATTTAGATTATGAATATTTTCATCATTGAAGGAAACTCTCATCCTTACATAAAAATTTTGATCTGTTTTATAGGACATACATATAGGATGTCTCAAAATGACTAACATGAAATATTTCTTAATCTACAACAAAGACATTTATATGGGTGACTATCATGTTGTTTGCTTTCTTATAGAGTAATTTTGATGAAATTACGCCAAATAAAAGTTATTACCCCATGAATCATACATATTTAGTGATCCAATATCCATATTTCACTATTTAATGAGTCTAATAAATATTTCCACAAAAAACTTAGTTATTTAGGTAGGGAATCATACCAATCACGTCATTTATTATTCTTGGATTCTTGAGTGGGAAAACCATTGAATAAATCTACCATATGGACAAACTCAACTCAATTCCAATGGTATACTAACTCTTAGGGTTTCCTAGATAATTGTAACCCAAATTTCAAAGAGGGATTTTGTTACCTAAATTTTATGTTTATCCATTTACACCATGAATTACACAAGATAGTCCATGGGAACCCTATTATGGATAAACCTACCTTTTTAGGTGTTCAAGACATTGATATATTCTACTTTGGAAGGATCCTCACACTTAGTATTTATATGAGTATTATTATAAAATTATCACTAGTTTAATATAAATCACATGTTTATTAAAATCATTGCATATCAGGAAATATTTATTATCTCATGTTTTGTTCCATTTTGAATGCATTCTTCTAAAGAATTAGTTTTTTAATACCTATCCCATTGACCAAATTAATTTGTTCACACCACATTAATATGTAACTCTTTACGCATCCCATATGTTTTGGTTACTCACCCAAAATAAAATCCAAACATATTCTTACATATTCAAATGAATCTCATGAATAATTTCTACAAACTATTCTTGTAAAGAATTAGTATTTTAGGAGATTCTAATACTTTATATGAGAAATCCTGGTGCAATATATATACAAACTATACCTTTCATGAATAAGGCATAAACTCCAGGCTTGTTTGAATTACAACCCTAGGTATATCTAATTAGTAATACTTTACTCAAGAGAGAATATAATTCATAATAAATCTAAAACCTAATATGCACAAACTATATTTAAGAACAATTTTCAATATAATATCTCTCATAACAAACTCGGGTCATGGTAGATGAAAATAAAACCTTATGTTATCTTACCTAGAATTTAATTCATGACACTATATCCTAGAATCAATTTTTCATTTAAATTAATCATAAAAAACATTCATAATTTATAAAAAAATTTATAAATAAGAATATTCTAAAGGAATAAAGAAATAATTGAACACTTTATTTGTTTTAAAAAACAAGTGAAACAAATATTAAATTTTCATATTTTATTTAGGCTTAAGAAATAAAATTTTACATTAAATAACAATTATAATTTATAAACATTTTATAAACTATATGTAAATTTATCAAAAAATAAAATTTTTAACTTTTTTTAGGCATGCCATATTCTATGACTAATAATAATATTTTCATTCATACAATATGATTTATATATAATTTTATTGTATATATCAATCATATTTAATTATATACATTCCAATATTACATTACAATTCATATCTCTACTTATGTTAGGTTGTATCATATTTCACCAATCATATTTTATGGTTGATATGATATTGTATTTACACTACAATTCCCTATTTTCAAGAAATATTATATTGTGTCACATTTTAGGATATCAAATATGGTATAATATAACATAGTTCATGTACTTAGGTTCCATACATATCATACGTTATGGTATAAATTATTTATACATTATTTAATCAAAGAAAATGATTTTATGAATATCATACATTACAATAATTTTATAATTTCATTAGGATATAAAATTACTCAAAAACATATTAGATTAACACATTAAATAATTGAATAACATGGATCCCTTACCACTGATGGGTTTAGGGAGATCATCATTTGATCATTGGTAGTGTAAATAAACCCATATAAACCTTTTATATCATCAACAGATCAAACTTGCTGTAAAATGAAGAACAATATGGGAATGGATTCACCAGAAGTGAATTATCCATAGACTCTATCTCGATGAACAAATATTGATGATGATCACTAAATAATTAAAATAAATTATTATCACCTCTATAGGTGGTACACCATCCTTTGATCCTCACTCACATTAAGATGATCTCGATCCTACTTTAAGGGGTGTTAGAATCTTAAAAAAAATTAATGGAAGTTTGGGATGAATATAGATTTGATTGGCTCACATGAAATGAGTAGTCTCAATAAAAGAGGATAACATCTGTTTATACTCACTCTTTATTAAATAAAGTGTGATTTGGTATCATCTAACATCACATGGTTGTTGATCGTTTCATCATATTAGAGTGTTTAATTCATTTAACATTTCAATGAATGATTTTAGAGTTAAAATAAATAATTGAATCATATCATGATTCATAAATGTTATAAATCATGTAGTATATCATGGAAAAATTCATGCATTCTCATACATTGTAGTACATATATATGATGAGCCATCCATATAATACAATATAGGCTAAAAGTGTCATCATATAATTCGCTATGATATTTTCTAATTAACCACTAAAATAGGATAATATTAAATTTTATTATTTAAAATTCATGTGATTAATTTTTTAAAAACATTGGTATTAGTTCATTTTATAATTTAAACATCATTTCTCATCTTTTTTTAAAAATCATCTTAAAATCTTCTAATATTGGGAACATTTTTCATCACCATGTAAAACAACCATAGTTCTAATTTGGATTTGATATTATGGAATTATTTTACCTATGTTATAAGTAATATTTTGTATTTATAGAGAAAAATAGTATTCATTGGAGAATACCATCAATATGGTCCTTGAATATATAATATTTTGGGTAAAGTAAACTAGATACTAAGAAACTAAAATTTCTTCATCAGCCATAATAATAGTCTAATAAATATTAAATTTAAACTATAACTAGAGAAATTTGTGAAAAAAATTCATTTAATAATGTCCAATGATAATTCAATAATTTTACAGGTTATCGATATGGTCTAATATGAAAATTAAATTCTGGGCTAGATTTTGTAGCAGAATGATAATCCACCATTTTAATGATAGAATCTGGATGACATATCCAATTTAGTTGAAACTATTTTGGAATACAAAAGAAATTATAGGACACATTTTAATATTCTATGACCCGTCTAAATTTTTCCATAATTAATCCTTTCTTGCACGTCAAGTGGAGGGATGTAAGGTGACTTTATTTTATCAAAGGCTGAAAATTACACATTCCATTTAATTTCCACCCACCTATTCCTTCCCTAATTAATTTTTTCAACTTGGATATATGGGGGGATGAAACAATTCTCTACCAATTCTCATTTAATGTAGTTTTAGTGAAGGAATTGAGGAGGTGATTTTTTTGTTTCAATTGTAATCTTATATTACTACTTTTTCTATGAAAATTCTTTCCCTCTTGTAAGTTGAATTGATTCACTATACATGCTTAATAAAAGTTATTATTATTATATTATATTATTATTTAACAATTTTATACCCTTTAAACATTGTTTTTATATATTCACACTAAAATGTGTGAAATTCTTTACATAAAGGTTGATTGTTTGTTGTTTACTTATTTCCCCTCTTAAATTATGCCCACATGAGTAAATGTATGACTTCCATTGAGAGATTTTCATTAATGGAGGATTACCCATCTTATGTGTCAAACCAAGGAAGTCTCAAGGAGATGGATTGGATGTTATTTCTCACTCTATAAATGTTTAATCATTTATTTTAATTGATATTTTTATTCAATGACTTCTTCTATCTTCATCCTTATTAAATTTTAAGGTAATATATTTCAAGTTATAATTTTATCCTTTTCCTTAGAGTCCTCATAAAGATTATTCTCCTAGTGTATTAGTAATTATCATTAGGTTGTGTAGGTATTAAACCAAAATTTTATTTTGGTGGTTTAATGTATTTTAATGAATCGTTCTCAAATTTAAAAAACCATTTAAAAATAAATTCATCCATTTAACCCCAAGAAATAACCTATGATCAATCCATTTTCATAAATAATGTTCACTTAAATATTATAGTGTTTTATTAATCTAATTAAAATAAACCACATGGTTATTCACTTTATATCCAAATATCTATACATGATGTTAAAGTGTCTTTACGTTACTTCTTAAGCCTATGTGGATTTCAAAAACCTAGTTTTACTACTAGAAAGATCTTTAACTAATTGGATAAATTGGGCTATGAAATTGTTTTGGAACCATTAATGAGGACCCAAGTAATTAATCTAATACAGAAATTCTATCTTCACCCATTATCACTATTATCTCCCAAATTTATCTTATCTTTCCCCTTGATATCCTTTTATCATTTTTAATTCATATATTTTTAACCAATCATATCAGTTAGTTAAGGTGTAAAATAATAGGTTTAGAGAGTCAAGTGTAGTTAGGGGCCTTATTCTCCTAGTTATTAAAATTTATAAAACATTGTATTCAAAAATTGAGTTAAGTCTAATGATTTAAATTGAATTTTTGTGGACATGTTCCCCCCACATCAACTTAAGTCATATTATTGATACCAAGATGGATGGAGAAGGTTTTTGGAAGTAAGAATAAGTTTTTTTTTAATTTTATTTTCTTTTATTATCAAAAAACATAAATAAATTCACTTTTGAAAATTTGAAAATTAGACTGAACAGCATATTAAATAAATTGGACTCAAAAGGATTAATAAATCCCTTCCTATTGTGAATATGTTTTCTTGGATTAAAGTTTTCTTAGATACACCTTGGGTCTAGAAAAAAAAAGAAACATAGTATTGAGGTGCTGCTATGGAGTCTTCCTAGATCTGATAAAAAATTGATGATGTTTTTTTCTTTTATAATTCACAAAAATCATAAGTATTATATAAAACTTATGATACAAGATTGATGAAAGAAAGGGTGAATGTGTTTTCATTCATATTCATTCCAATTGTATTAAAGATTGTTTGGAAATAAAGGAAGTTTCTAGTAAGGATGGGAAGTTAAAATAATTTCCATCAGTAAGTTAAATGATTCTAAATCTTATATTAAATGTTTTTAAAGTCATGAAGAAGTCATTATTATATGAAATAAACTGAAGAAGATGAAATTTTGTGTAAAAAACCTTTCTAATCTCAGTCCATCGATATGATAATATCAGATGCGGATTTGTTAAAGTCTAAGATGGTTGATCATAATGAGAGAAACTGGAGGTATTAGTTTTCAATTAGATGAAAAATGAAAATATTTAAATCCTCTAAGAAATAATTTTATGATCATTATATTTAGAAAAGAAAAAATTTGATATCGAAGCTACTAATATCGGTCCACCAAACTCAGTATGCCATCGTAAACATCATAGGAATAATTGTCTTGGGAGATTTTGGAAAATTGAACAAGAAATTTTTTCTGATTGATTCAATTTATAATTACTGTTTTGAATATCTCTAACAAGTGATTAAATAGAAAAGAATAATAATACTTTTTCATGACACTTTTTGAAAGTAACGTGAAAGGGGGATGAGAAGCCTTATGAGTTTGATGAAGAATATGTTTGTTTTTATCAATTGATATAGAGAAACATATTGAAGAATCTAATGTATTCATTTTATTAAGGAAATCATAATGGGGATATTAGTTTTTCAATTGGTACAATTAAACTCTATGAGTAGTCTTCAGTTCTAATGTATTCTCATGTGGGTCAAGAAAATCCGGGTGACCGAATGACTTTATCATAATGAAGAAATTTTATTGGGAAATTAGAGTCAAGAATCGGGTTCAAATTAAATAATTTTTAGTAATTATTAAGCATTGAATAATTCAAATATAGATCTGAAATTAAAGGTAAATTAAAGTCATTGAAAAATTCAATGAAATATTTGAGATTTAAATAAGAGTGGAGATTCAAAAAAATTGGTAAAGTGGGAAAACCTTTTCCGAATCCTCCTTAACCCATTTTGGAATGTCTAAAAATGGACCAGAATATTTTTTGTATCTTATTAATTGAATAAATCTCAAAATAGAATATAGAAGCTATATAATTATAGAAATAATAAGTTTTATGATTTGGTTTTCTTGAAGAAGCTTTCTAAATAGAATAATAAAAGAGAAGAGACAAGATTTTATTTAGTTTGTTCTAATATTGGGTTAGATAATTAGACTAGAAAAATCATATTGATATTTCCAAACTAAGAAATATGAAGTTTATAACTGTTTCCTTATTATTTTAACAGAGTTATATTTTTTTTATTGAGCAATCAGACTTGGTAATCAGACTGGAGAATCGAACTGAGTATCATTATGAAGTCCAGGAAATATCCTACTCATTGTATTCCACCCAAAAGGAATATTTTCCAGTGTATTGTGTGGTATTTTATTGTTTCCAAACCATAACAAGTATGTATCTACTCTTATTGAGTAGTGAGACTTGTAGATTCTTATATTCCTCTCGATTTGTGTTTTTTTAGTAGACAAAGAAATCATTAATAAGAGGTGAAGGTTGTTTTAGAAAGAAAGAAACATAAAAGAAAAATATATCTCTAATTCTCCCCATCCCCTTCTTAGTGATACAACTATGTTCACTAGAAAATTACAAGTGTTGTCATAGAAAAGGTTCCCTTCATTTACTCTTTGTTGATTTTTTGAAGAAAATTTGTAATGGTGAATCTGAATTGTGTGAATAGTATGGGGATTATGATCTTTGATTAAAATAACTATCATATCTAGAAGGATATAATGATGCCTTAACTTATGTCTCTTGGTTATGATGTTCTTGAAGCTATAACAGATGGATTTCCTTCAATTGATGATAAGGCCCCTCTTACACCTGTTGATAATAAGAGTCTTGAAACTGATGGAAGAGCTAAAAATTCTTTAATCTCATCACTTTTTTGAAGGTCATTTTTTAATATTGAAAGGTGATGCCACTCCCAAGAGAATCTGGGATAATTTGAAAAATATTTATAAAGGAAATAAAAAAAGAAGAAGGTAAAACTAAAAATATGGAGACTAAAGTACGAATATTTGAAAATGGGTGAGTATGAATCTATCGGGGACTTCTTTACCTGGGGGAATGACCTTATTAGTACTATTATATGTCTTGGTGAAAAGTTGGAGGGATCTACAGTTGTTTAATAGATATTTTTTAATTCTTCCCAAAAAGTGTTATGTCGAATACTCTTCATTAGAAGATAGAGATCCAGAAACATTAACTCTAGATGATTTTCATATTACTAACATTACATATGAAATGAGAAAGGGAGGAATTTATGAAGGGAAAATAAAAAGTTGATAGAGAAATTTCTTTCAAAGATTCCAAGAAATAAAAGTCTAAGATGGTTTTTGAGGAAGATGATGTTGTTGAATCGGACTTCTAAAATGTGTTATGTAAAAATATTAATGAAATTTTGTCCTTATTTTCTAAAAAAAGTAAGAAGAGGTATAGGTAAATAAAAAGAAAACTTTCCCTTGAAATGTTTTGAATGTGTATTCATTGGAAACTTTATGGCTAATTAAACCAAAATAAATAAATAATAGGATAGTGATGAAGAAGAAACAACTCCAAAGAGGTCATAGAAGAAATTGGGTGATAAGGATAGATCATTTCTCATAGGGAAAGATAAAAATTTCTCCAAATATAAAAGGAGAAGTTTCTTATCTAAATATAATTAAGAATAAGATTGTTAATATGAATCTGAAAAATATATTGAGCATGATTGAGATAATAATTTTATTGAAATAGTGAATAATGAAGAATTTTTAAATAGATTTTTTGAAGAAGAAGAAGAAGAAACCCAATTATAATTTCATCTTAAAGAAGAATTAAAATAATTACTAAGAAATATTGAGAGTCTTGAGAAACAACTCAGAAAGGTAAAAAGTGAAAACTCTTCAAAAAAACCAAGAAGGTTTTCCTAATAAAAAATTAATACTGATGAAGGATATTAATTATTTGAATAAACATCTTCATAAATAAAGGAATTGTAAATTAAATTTTGAAGTGAAGAAGAAGGGAAAATAAGAAGTTTTGTAACTTGTTCAAAAAAACATTCTAAAGATAATATGAGCGATACTGGTTCCAAAAACTCTATATTAAAAATTGATGAAAGTTATGGAATGGATGAACCTAATAAGGATAAAAAACTGTTACCTTCAAAGGTTAAAAAGAAATTTGAAGTTGTTTCTATGAAGAAGAAATATGGAAATTTTTTTAAAGATAAGAAATCTGGTAAGGTTATGTATAGGGACAAGAAGAAAAAAGTTCTGAAGTCAAAAATTTCAAAAAACAAATTAGTCTGAAAAAGTTTCTATTACTTCTGGTTCTGATAAGGAAGAAAAATAAAACTGATCTTAAAAATAAGAATCTTATTAGTGATAGAAAGGTTTGTGGTCAATACAGTTCTGATAAAAAACATAAGAAGGTTATTGAGAAACATATTTAAAAATCTGGTGAGTAAGGAAGTTTCAGAGGAAAATATTCCTTCTATGGATACTACTAGCATTGTGGTGGATTTAGACATATATAACATCTATGTTGGTTCAACCAACAACATTATCATTATTCCAAAAATTATAGAAGGAAAATTTTGAGGGAGAGTCAATACCCTCAAAGAAAGAAATCATAGAATGATGTTCTAAAGAAACCTGATAAGGTTTGTTTAAAAATTGAAAATAGGTTCCAACCCCTAGAAACTATTCTTAAAAGGTCTGAGAAAATTGGAAATCTTGAAAAATGATTTCTTATTTTTCTTATCAGAACAACAAAAGTTTTTTAAAAATTCTCAAAAGTTGGAAGTTAATAAATATAAACGGAAGGAAAAAGATCTTATTTTTCAAACTAATCTAAAAAATGAGAACAACATTGGATTTTGGATAGTGGGTTTTTATATAATATGATATGATATTTATTGTTATTAAATAATGATAAATATTTTAAATAAAAAATAGTGACATTTGGAAATGATGAATATCTAATAATCAATGGTTTTGGATCATCCATCATTAGGAAAGAAAAGTTAAAGTCCAAATAATATATGTATGTTTATTGGCTGAAACATGACTTACTAAGCATTTCACAACTCTGTGATAAAGGAAAAAAATTATTTTCAAGAAATATGGGTTTTGTTTTAAAGAGTGTGGAATATGGAAATATAGTTACAATAGGTCAATGCACAAAAGGAAACTTACTTCTAGTTGGTGAAATACAAAACTCTTATAACTTGGGTACACAGGAAGAGAATCAATTGTGGCATAAAATGCTAGGGTACATGTTTCAATGAAACATGAGAATGATATCAAATATATATGGTGTATTTGGTATTCTTCATATGTCAATAAGAAGATTTTTTTTTTACACTATTTATCATAATGGAAATGTTAAAAATTTTGTGCATAAGAAAGTTGACATTTTTTCAAAACAACCTTTGGAACTTATCCATTATGATATTTATGGGTCAATTAGGAAATAATAAACTAATGGAGATAAGTATTTCATCACTTTAATTTATAATTTTACCCACATTACTTGTTTTATGTATATGAAACATAAGTCATATTCTATGAAAATGTCTAAAATTTTCATAATTAAAGCTGATAAGAAATGTGAGTATTCTATAAAATAGTTGATAACTGTTAATGGTGGTGTGTATAGAAATAAATAATTTGAAATATAATTTGAGAATAATGGAATTAGGCAAGAGTTCAGATCACCATACACTCCACAACAAAATGAGTTATCTAAAACGGAGAATAGAAGTGTTTTATAAATGGGTATAACTATGTTACATGAACATGGTCTTTCTCTTTACTATTAGAGGAAATCCATGAGTAATGTTGTGTTTATCCAAAAATTATGTTTCTATATTCCAAGTTTAGGTATTACTCTATATTAAATGTTTTATGATAAAACTATAGGTTTGAAACCCTTAAGAGTTTTTTGGGACTCCATGCATCATAAATAATAAAGGTATAAACCCTAAAAAGTTTGAGCAGAGAGGTAATGATGGAATTTATCTTATTTATGCTTTATAAGGAAGATAATATAGGTGTTTCAATAAGGAAACATGGAGAATAGTGTATTATTTTGATTTTAAGGTTATTAAAAAGGTTGGGGAATATAAACAGACTCAAGATGATAAGAAAGATGACCAAGATAAAAAAATTATTAACAATCATAATAAGAATTCTAACAATAGTAATCCTACTAATGAAGAAGAATCGGACTCAGCTATTTCAAGTGATGAGGATGAAATTCAAAAATATCATCCTAGGATGATTAAGAAATTGGAGGCTCATAACATTACAGGTGATCAATATAAAAAGTTTCAAATAATAATAAGATCAAAAATTGTTCCACATACTTATTTTATTTAAAAGTCAAGCTGAAAGATGTGAATGAATCTTTTGAGCATCTAGAATGAGTTTAGTCTATGAATGGGGATCTGGATTAGATAGAAAATAATTATACTTGGGAACATATACCAAATATGGATAACAAAAATGTTTTCATAATAAAATGGGTTTTTCGGAACAAGCTAAATAAATAAGGTGAAGTTATAAAGAACAAGGTAAGAATAGTGTGAAAAGGTTACTCACAAATTGAAGGTGTTGATTTTCATGAAACTTTAACTCTATTTCCAAGGTTAGAAAAAAATCATAATATTCATTTATATTATTGCACAATAAAGTTACAAAATATTTTAAATGGATGTGAAATATAAATTTCTAAATAGGGATATTGATAAGGATGTTTACATTGAAAAACCTTATGGTTTTGTTTTGGGGAAAGAAGAAATTTATGTTTGTAAGCTAAAGAAAGAACTGTATGGGATAAAACAATATCTGAGAGCATGGTATTCCAAATTAGATACTTGGTTTAGGAAGATAAATTTTAAGAATGTAAGAGTTGATAGAAATGTTTACATCATATAAAGTATTCTGTTTTCTCTCATCGTAATTGTTTATATTGATGACATCATCTTTTCTAGGAATAATGAAATATTTTCCAAAATATTTTCAATAGAGATGAAAAGTTTTTTTAGGTTAAAAATCTTAAAAAATAAGAAACACATTTTTTTCTTAGGAAATGTATGCTAAGGAACTTCTTAAGAAGTTCAACATGGAAAATTAGAAACTAATTTCCACGCTAATTTTAGTGGGAACCATGTTTTATAAATATGTATAAGGAAAGAAAGTTGATTATAATGATTTTCAAAAACTGACAGGAAGTTTACTATATTTGACTACCTCAAAACCTGACATTGTTTATGTTTTTACCTTATGTGAATTATTTTAGAGTTCTCCAAAAAGAATCACATTTTTTGGCTGGAAAAAAATTCTTATATATACTAAAGGCATATAAAATGTTGGAATCATGTATGATAGATCAGATATTATTGATGCATTTGTGTATTCAGATATGGATTGGGCAGACAATATCGATGATCAAATATCCACATATAGTGTAGTTTTATTTCTAGGAAATATTTGTGTTAGTTGGAACACAAAGAAAAAATCATTAACTATTAGCATTTCTCAAGAGGAGTATGTTGCTTCAACATAAGCCACTACTAAACTTATGTGGATGAATACTCAGTTAAAAGACTAACTTGTTGAATTCAATTTACCCTTGAACTTGTTTTTTGATAATCAAAGTGAAGTATAACTTACCAGGAATCCAATACAACATTCTTGTTAAAAATATATTGATATCAAATATCATTTCATCAAAGGGCATGTAGAGAGGAATGTGTTGATTATGGATTATGTTTATATATCGTAACAAGTTACTAACATTTTCACAAAATCTTTACCAAAGAAAAATTTTCTAAACTGAGGTTAAATATGGGAATCCATCCTCTCTCTCTCTCTTCATGGTTGAGGTATGTGTTCTTTATCCTCTCTCATGTTATCTTTGGATAGTGTTGTCAAGGGGGAGAATTGTTTCATAAATATATCCTTAAATAAAGTATGTATAAAGGGGGTGTTGTGGGTAAGATATATATCTAGCATGTAAGTGTGTGAACTATTCTAACTATTTTTTGTGTAGTTGTAGGAAAACAAAATTTTGTTAATAGTGATGTTAAAGAGGATGAAAATAAAATTTTTATTACCAGAAAAGTTAAGGATGAGAAAAATGATGTGATGAAAGGCTGAAGATGTTGATATTCTTTCATGAGTTACTTCTTTTTGGACAATATGTCTCTGTTGTCAATAATTACTTTTTTCTAGAATGATTTATTTTGTGTAGGATTATAATTTTATATAAGTAATATATAGTTTGAGCTAACAAAGTTCAGTGATTTTTGAATCTTATTTGTCAACAAAATCCAAAGGGGTGGATTCTTGGGACCATGTTGGTTGGAGAATCTTTTTGGAAGTAAGAATTTTTTTATAAGTGTGTTGACTTTTGTTATCAAAAAAGATAAATCAATTCACTTTGTAAAAGTTGAAAATTGGACTGACCATTATATTCAAGAAATGAAACTCATAAAGATTAAGAAAGTTCATCATATTAAAAATATTTTTTCTAGAAGAAAATGTTCATCGGACTCACATTGGGTCCTAAATGAAAGGAATATCATATGAAATGCTACTCTAGAGTCCTATTGGATCAAATAAAAAGCTTACGATTCTTTTCTAGTTTTTTATTCATGAAAATTAAAAGTATTCTATAAAACTTGTGATTTGATCTTCTTAAAAGAAAGGGGAGAAAAGGTTCTTCCAATTATATTCTGGTAAATCAAATTGAGTATTGATTAGAATGAATGAAATTTGCTAGTAAGTATGGGAAGTTACCTTAAATTCCATCAATAAATCATACAATGAAAAAGATAATCTTAAATTTTTTCGAATTCATAAATAGGTCATTCTTATAGGAAAGAAGTTGAATAAGTGGATTTTTTTTATAAAAAAGATTTCATGTCTTAGTCTATTAGTATGAGATTACCAAACATATATTTGTCAAAGGATAATAAGGTTGATTATATTGAGAAAAAACCGAGGTTCTAGTTTTTATTAAAACCAAAATCAAAAAGATTTAAATCCTCAAAGATCGATATTAATGAGTATCCTATTCAGAAAATAAATAATTTTCCGAAGTCAAAGTTTTGGATACTAGTCCATCATAATCCTTAGAGTATGAATTGTCTTGGGATTTATTGGGACAATTGAAAAAGAAATATTTTTTGTTTAATTCAAGTGATAAAGAAAGTTTGTAATATCTATAACAAGTGGGTCGAGATAAAATAAGAAGAGGAAGAATCGTGTTTGGAGATTTTTGAAAGTGTTTCCAAAGGGGGATATGAAGCTTGAGTAATTTGAAGAAGAATATGTTTGTTTTTATTATTTTATATAATGAAATGTATTAAATAATATTATTTGTTCATCATACTGATGAAATCAGAATGGGAATATTAGTTTTTCAATTGGTCCAATGTAAAATTATGAGATGTATTCAGTTATGATTTATTTTCAAGTGGGTTATGAAAAATAGGGTGACCAAATGCCTTTACCATATTGAAGAAATATTATTAGGAAATAGGAATCAGGATTTCGGTTCAGACTGAAGATTTGTTAAGAAGTTTGAATCATTGAATAAGTCAAATAGATATCCAAAATTGATGGTAAATTAAAGGCAATAAAAAATTCAATGAAATATACAAAATTTAAGTAAGATTAAATATTCAGGAAATTTGGTAATGCAGAAAAAAATTTCAGAATTCCACTTAAACCATTTTTTCATGTCTATAAAAGAATGGATAACACTTTGTGTATTTGATGACTTGCATTGATCGTGAAAGAGGAGAGAGAATCTTTTCAATTATAGAAACAATAATTTTCTGGATTTTGTTTTCATGAAAAGTCTTTCTGGACAAAATAATAAAGAAGAAGAGATAAGATTGTATTCTGATGGTTATTGTATTGGGCTGGATAATTTTACCAGGATAATCATATTAATATTTTTAGACTGAGGAAGAAGAATTTCATAATTTTTTCAATGGTATTCTAATAGACTTATATTTCTGTATTGAGAAATTGGACATGGGATTCATATTGGAAAATCAAACTAAGTATCATTGTGAAGTCCAAGAAGTTATTTCTTGGTGTTGGGTAAGAAAGTGAAGAATTGTTTTTTAAGAACATATATGTGAAATTTGATCAAGTAGAACCGAAACATAGTCATTACACGAAATTTTATTACATTTTTTCATGCTATTGGAATCACATGTATAGTTATATTGATCATAGTGCTACACAAATGCAAGCTCGTATCTTACTCATTGTATTCCATGCAACATGATTTTTTTCTAGTATATTTTGTGGTATTTCATTATTTCCAAACAATACAAAGGTCATAACTACTCTTTTTTGAGTAGTGAAACTTGTAAATTCTTATGTTCATGTGGATGCATGTTTATTTTTTTCTCAGTAGAGAATGAAATATTTAACATGAGGATAAATTCATTTCATTAATAAAGAGACTTAAAATAAAAATGTATCACTGATTCAACCCCTCCCCCTCTCAGTGATACAACTATCATGATTAAGAAATTACACATATAATATGAAGATATCTCCTTTTCACCTAAAGGATAAAGCCAATAATTTTTTGAAATATTTGATACCATCATCCATACACTCTTGGGGCCAATTTAAAATAGATTTTTATAATAAATTCTTTCCCCACCTTAAAATAATTGCAAATAAAAATAGAATCAATTTTTTTAAAATAGGTACATCCATTTAATGATACATGGGAAAGGATTAAAGACACACTAAAAATGGTTACATGCCATTATTTTTCAATACCATAAGAAGTTTAAATATTTTATGAAGGTTTAGGTCTAAAAAAACAAAAGTTCATTGAAATGATGTGTAATAGAACCTTTAAAAAAATCTTCAAATGATGTTTACGGGTATGTGGAAGGTCTTGTGGGATAAAACCAAAAAAGTGGAAACTCACCCTAATATGATAAGACTCCCATGTCAAGCCACATGCACACTCTTATGTAAGAATAAATCCTTAGGAATATACTTAAATATTTCAAAAGTTTTTTCGAGGAGATCGATATTTATAAATTCCCAGAAACTCAAAATTTCAACCTTATTTGTACAATTTTTTACAAACATGGTCATAGGAAAGAAACTTTTCCAACCATTCCTTATATAAAGGATGTTATTCTAGTAGTCCTATAAGTAATGGTAATTGCTCTAAATGTTCAAAACCAATAATAACAAAACACTTTTAATCCATGGTACAATGACCATCTAGGATTTTGTTGGAATGATAATCTATAACGCAATCAACAAAAAGGTCTAAACCCCAACCCTACCCATAATTTTATAAAACATAACTAATTCCAGTCCTAATTAGTGAAATTCCAACATCCACCAGTACAACTCAAACAACCCATCAAACAACCTTAATATCCTCCCAATATAAACTAACCTACTCAAACCCCTACCCAATATATTTCTCACTCATTAATTGAAAAGCTATGAAAGAAAATGAAAAAAATAAATTTTTAATTTTCATTCCTAAAATATGAATTTTATACCATTAAAACTATAAAGGCACCAATTCGCAATCCAGTTCTCCCACCCCCAACCTTAAAGGAAGAATCGAGTTGCACATAATCTACTCTCGAACAGATCAATGTTGTGACTGTCTTGAGAAATGAGAATTTTATTGAGAAACATAAAACCAATATTAAAAAAACCATATAAATATTTAATCACTAATTAAAATTATAAAGAAACACATTTAGAATATTAAAAATATGATGATAATGTGTAGTAACCACCACCTCCCCAAACAATATAGAAACTTTCTCCTCTTCCTCAAATAATTATTGGAAAATCCAAACCTGAGTTGAATGAAACATTAAGGGAAATATTATATAAATTAAATATTAGTATATTATTTATCAATTCAATCAAAACAATACATTCATACTCAAATTACCTTAATTATATGTATATATCGAAAAATATATTATCACAAAAAAACCAAGTGTTTTTTTATACTAATATCAGGACCAAAATCTAGGCAACCATTCCACCTAAGTTAAAAGAAACTGGTTGTCCATACATCAATGTGGAACTATGAGATAAGATTGTTTTAAATGCCTTATGTGATCTTGAATACTATTTTAATCTCATTACATATGCCACAAATTGTTACTTGAGGTTTTAGGAGCTCTGACCTACATTTATCACTATTCAAATTTTAGATTATAGTCTTTAGGTTCCTAAGTATATCTTAAGGGATTTTATGGTAAATATTAAAAACATCATATACCCAATCAACTTCATTATTTTTTATAATCATCTAAACTTAGGAACTATATAATAAAATCCAATAATCCTTAGTCATACCTTCCTAGAAAAAATCAACTCAGTCACTTTTGTATGGAATGGGAATATAACCATAACCTTTGGGAACATAAACCTTGATCTAAACATTTATAATACAAGATCTCAAATCAGATATGATGAACAGTTTAATGAGTTTAATTGGATAGGTAGTGTTTAATGTGAACTCAAGAAGCATTAAGGTACTATTGAAGCATATTGACGTCAATAAGAGATCAATTTTATTTTTTCACATGACAGAAATGTGTCTCTTTTTTTAATATCTTTCATATATCCATTATGATGATTTTTCAGAGTCACCAATTAAGAAAACCATTGAATAAATCATAAAATTCAAGTCTTCTCAAATTCTAAAATATAAAATAACTAATTTGGTTTTTGAAATATCTATTCTAAAGGAACCCACTATATCTAGAATTCATAATAATAAAATTTAGTTCAATTCAACTGCCTTATCTACTTCCAATACTTTTAACCACCCTAGGATCAAATTCAAGGTACTAAATAGATTAATCAAGTATGAATTCATAGGGGAAAACCTGACACTTATTGTTTTCATTTTTTTCTTTTCTAGATTCCATTCAAGAGATAATTATTTTGTAATTATTTGTCATGCATTAGAAACCAGTTATATAGACCTTTTCTTATATTTTTAGGATTATCCCAGTCATCAGGAACCATAGGATTATTCTTAAAACCAATTCAAAAACATGTTGATAACCCCAATGAAGACTCAATCCCAATCTCATGGATTTATGGTGTGATGGAGTACTTAATTATTTTAAATTTGGTATTATCATCCCCATTACTGAGAGTGAGTGGGTAAGACTAATCCAAGTGGTTTCGAAAAAGGATGAAATTATTTTGGTTATGAATGAGTATGGTGATATTATTCCTATAAGGAAAAGTAGTGGATGGATATTGTGCATCAAATATATGAATTTGAACTCATATACCATGAAAGATCATTTCCATTTTCAATTTATTGATCTAGTGCTAGAGTGAGCAAAGATTCATGAGTTATACTACTTCTTATATGGGTATTCAGGGTATAATCCAATTGAGATCTCCTTGTAGGATCAAATAAAAGCATACTTCACCTGTCTTTGTGGAACCTTTTCTATAAATTTCATGCCCCTCAGGTTATTTAATGGCCTTGGTACCTTCCATTGGTACATATTATAAATATTATCCAACATATTGGGATATTTTTTATAAGTATTTATGAATAAATTATACAACTTTGAGGATATATTTTTTGGATACCAAAGAAATGTTGACAAGGTTTTTCTAATATTTAAGGATAAAAATTTTGTACTAAATCGGGAAATTTTTCCTTTAATGGTAAAAGAAGAATGAATCCTAATGAATATTGTATTAAGTGTAGGTATTATGGTTGATAATTCCTAGGTTGATATTATTCATCACTTTTCCACTATAAAAACTATCAAATAAGATATTTCCTTCTAGAATATATATGTTTCCATAGAAGTTCCATTAATAAAATTAACTCTTTTGCATTACCCCATTGTTTTTTTCTTAATAAATATGCTCTATTCATATGGAAAAAATATATGATTAATCATTCTCAACATTAAAGTCATTTCTTATCTCTCCACCGACCATGAAATATATCAATTAGAACATTCCTTCAAACTCATGGGTGATGAAAATTACTTTTATATAGGAGTTTTATTAGGAAAATGATGTGATAAAACTCTATTTTTCATTGATTATATAAGTAAATCATTGAGTGATGCAAAAATAAAATTACACCACCCCTTGGGAAATAATTTCTTGTTGTTGTATCTTTTATAGAGAAGCTTATATTTTACCACTTATGAACAATCATCACTATATTCACTAATCATTTGAAATTAAAATTCTATCTCAAAGAAAAGGTTGTTAAGGCCATATTGATTAGGTTATTCCTCCCCTTGAGATACTTTTTCATATCAATCAAGGATTAAAATAGTATTGAAAATGTAGTAGATAATCATCTTTATAGGTTAGAATTAAAGGGTTATTTATCCCATATCTTAGAATTTTATTCATTCCCTTGTGATTATCACTATTATGTGATTAGTTTCCCATGGTATGAATGTATATCAAAAAATATGGTTATAATGTTTATTCTAAAATTATTAAAGCTAAGTATTGGAGGAAATTAATTTTCAATGTCAAAGACTATGAATTCGATTATCTATACCTCAAAAAGGTTTTTCCTAATCAGGTTATTAGAAGATGTATTCTAGAGGCTGAGAAAGAGGAAAATATCATATTATATTTTGGAAATTCGTGTAGAGGCCACTTTTTTCACAAATAAAACCACTTCAAAGGTTCGGTAATGTGGTTTATTCTAGACTACCATTTTTTAAAATTCCTATAGATACTAATAATGATTTTCTTGGTGTTAACAACTAAGATCCATCACTAAAAGGAATCAAAATCCTTATACTCTCATTTGGATTGTAGAAATCTTTTTTATTGGGTAAATAATTTTATTCAACCATTCCAAAACTATAAGGGATATATCTACATCCTCTTAGTTATTTATTACATCTCTTTATAGGCTAAGTTCATTCCCACTAGGTAAAATTTTCATCAAGATATTATTAATTCTCTTAATGAAAATATATTTTCTGGATTTTGAATTACTAGGGATATTATTAGTGATAGTGGAATAAATTTGTGAAATCATACTTTCTTAGCACTCCTTTCATTTTATGGGATCTTACACAAATGTACACTTCTTACCACCCTCATTACAATGGTCAAATAAAATTCATTAATAGGTAAATGAAGCAATTTCTTGAAAAACATTCAACCCATCTAGGAAATATTTTTCCCTAAAACTCTTGGATACCCTTTAGGCATATTGGACAGCATTCAAAACCATATTATGTTTTTCATCATATAAGTTGTTTTATGGAAAATCTTTTTGTTTACCAAATGAAATTGAACACAAGTCTTTTTAGTCTAAAAATGTGAATTTTGATATTTCCTTATCCATAACAAAGAGGAAACTATATCTTAATGAACTTTTGGAACTTAGGATCAAGAATTATAAAAATTCAAGGATAAAAAAAGATATATATCATGCTTACCAACCTAGTTATGTTATAGTTAAACACTTTAAATTTGGAAATTTTGTTTGTATTATATAGTACCAAGATCCATTTACCCCTAGGGAAGATATGTTTGAGATGGTTATAACCCTATACTGTACATCATGTGTACCCTTATGGAGCAGTTGAGATTTAGGATCACAACAGTGGTCATATATTCAAAGTCAATGGTCATAGGATAAAAAATTTCATAGAATAATTTAATAAACATTAAAATGAGGAGAAGATAAATGATATATCATGTTAACCAGAGATCACATAATAATTTAGGGTTCTATGTAAAGCTAATGACATTAAAAAATCTATTTTTTGGAGGTAACCTAACTTGTTC
This sequence comes from Viscum album, assembly GCA_963277665.1. Classification (NCBI taxonomy): domain Eukaryota; kingdom Viridiplantae; phylum Streptophyta; class Magnoliopsida; order Santalales; family Viscaceae; genus Viscum; species Viscum album. The sequence goes on from OY728159.1 coordinate 1,084,091,656, forward strand.
ACAGATTTTATTTTTTATATTATTTTTTATTATTTTTTATTTAAGGGTGTCAGTTTTGGTTTTCAAGGTGTTCTAACTAATTTGTGTGTATTATTCATGGGATTCGTATCATAAAGTTTTTATCAACTACATTCAAGATTCATATCCATTATTTTATTTTTTCTTAAGAGTCTATGAGCAACATAGAGATGAAATGATTAATTGGTTGTGGAATAACCTTCATCGGAAAACCACTGAGATAATTTGTTCTGTAGTTTTTATTTCAAATTTTATTTTTGGAACTATTATCCTTTAATTCTTCTCCCTTATGATTTTAAACAAAAAAAATTAAAGTTTCATTCTATTATGTTGGTAAAAATAAGAAAATAGAATTTATGTGAATTAATGAAAAAAAAAATATATTATACATCAATGGAAAATAAAATTTATTTTTACCATGTATGTGATAATATAATTTCGGATATTTAAAGCATAATATCAAATAATTTTTTATTCCTTAATTCTAATTTTAATTCAATTTTATGTTCATGATTTTGTATTTTGGAATGTATGGTTGTTCGATTTAACTTTTCATTGAATATATTTTCATCAATTTAATAAAAATATCACTTCTTACATACTTTTGATTATGGGGTATTAGTTTGAGTTCTCCAAGCCCCTAATAAATTTCATAGGTGTTCTGATCATTGTAATTTTAACATGATTATTCAAAAAACAAAAAAAAAATAATAATAAAAGTTACATGTAGAGAAACAGATTGACATAATTCATGTCTTTTGTAACATAGGGAAAGTGAATCAATAGATTTATACCCTAGATTTGAGAATTATATCTCTATTTTTGGAAGTCAAAAAAATTATTAATTGGGTTAACCCCAGAGGATTCTTGAGTATGTGATATTTACTTGTTTCCACAACTTCTTTATATACGGGAGTCATTAGAAAATATTTTCTAAAGGGGTTTACTTGTTTGAGCACAATTTCAATTATCATGAAAATTTTAAAACTAAAAAATTAAAAATTAAAAACCAATAATTAAAATTTTAATACTCATCTTAGGATTAAAACACAATTATCAATGAGTTATTCCTTATTTATCCCATTAAATTAAATTTAAATCTCTTGTATTTTGTGATAAACAAAAAACACTTTGATTATTTGAAATTGGATGAAATGTGGTGATAAATTTGAAAAAAGTAATGAGATTCAGACCAGGATATGCTTATTTATCTTGCTTGTGTTAAATTATTTTGATTGTTTTAATGATTTTTGAGTGTGAGGTATTAATAGATATTATTATATGTTAAAATATTTTTGGAAAATAGAATTCAATTTTTATATTTTTGAGATATTTTTTTGATCAAGACTATAAAAAAACAAGTTGGTGGTGTGATTAACCATTAAAAGAGACTAATAATCATTATTTAGTGTTGAATATTCATGTTTTCCCATATTCATAAACATTAATATTAGTGGATTTTAAAATTTAAACATCATTTATCATATTGTTTTTAAAATAAAATTATGTGTTAATACTCAGTAAATTTGTCAACAACATGTAAAACAACCCATTGTAATAATTTATATTTGAAATTATAAGATCATGATACCCATGTTATAATGAATCTTTTATAATTATGGAGTAATAGAATATTAATAAAATAATTACATCAGAATATGCCTTAGATCAAAAATAATTTGCACAAAGAGAACTGTAAAATAGCCCACTAAATTTTCTATAGTGATAATGATACAAGACCATTGATAATGAAATTTAACATTTTTAAAGAGGAAATAAAGGATAAAATTTCATTAAATTGTGTCAAGATCTAATTGGGATGTTTTAGAGGTGATCTAGATTGCTTAATTTGAAGATAAAATTTTGGGCCAGATTTTGTGGCCCAGAATGACAGCCCGCCATTTTAATAATAACTTCAAAATTATAGATCTAATTATGTTGATATATTTATAAAATTTAGAATAAATATTAGGATATAATTTTCTATTCTAAAACCCATATAAATTTTTCAATCTGGAATCTCATTTTGTGCATCTATTATAAGGATTGAAGTTAATATAGAATTTTTTGTAAAAGGTTTAAAAGTGAACTCTCTATTTAATTTACACCCACCTATACCTACCCTAACTATTATGGATGTCTTTACAATTTGGTTTTACCTAATGATACATTAATTTCTATTTAAGGTAGTTATGGTAAATTAATTGATGGGAGTATATGTTTTGTTTCAATTATAATGTTATTTTGATGCTTTGTGTCTGTGAATTTATTTTATTCTTTTATGTTGAATAAAATCACTATAATTAATTAATAAAATATTTTATTCATTTTATATTCAATTTTTTTTACACTTTGATACCATTTAATCATGTTGTGAAATTATTTACACTAAAAAATTTGAAATTCTTCTCACAATAGTGGACTATTCATTATTTACTTGTTTTCCCCTCTTAATTCCACCCTCATGAGTAAAATATGTCTTTCATTGAGATATTTTAATAAATATATGTATAAACATATTATGGTTTGATCTAAGGATGTTTCAATGGGATATATTTTATGTTATTTATCACTCCATCAATATTTAATAATTTCATTTAATTTATATTTCCATTCAATGCTTTCTTCCTTCCTCAACCTTATTGAATTTTGAGGCCATATATTTTGAGTTCTGATATGATCCTTCACCTTGGAATGATCATGAAAATTATCCTCCTTGTGTATGGGATATTATAATATTAAATTAGTAAGTTATTTTTTTAGTTTTATTTTATTAAATTAATCACTCTCAAATATAAGAAATTGAAATCATTTGAAAATAAATTCATCTAATCTACCCCTAGAAATAACCTATGATCAATTCATTATCATAAATCAAGTTCACTTAATTATTTTAGTGTTCTAGTAATCTAATTCAAGTCAAACCTAAGGTTGTCCAATTTACATCCAAATATCCCCATAGGTTGTTAAAGTGTCTTTATGTAACTTCTTAGGTTTGTGTGGATTTGACAACACCATCTATGCTGCAAGAAACTACTTCAAACCCCTGGGAAAATTTTGGGGAGACTATAATTATATCATAGGATTTGGTATGCATATCATGAATATCGTTTCCTATGATCTAGGTATAACATAAAATATGATATATCTTAATTTAAGTGCATATTCATCAATTCACGCTAAGACTCTTACATCGGTTAGACTCTCATGTAAGAAGATTAATCCATATATAATAGACCACTCTAAGTAGTTTAATGGTCATGAATAATGGAATATATGTCATTAAATTTAACATCATATAATAAGGAATTAATTCCCATTCAGTTTATGGTTTTATGATGAAGACCTTAGAGGAAAGGATTTCACAAATATGGATTACGCATAGGGGAAAATGAGAGAAAATGAAATAATTTTGTCCTATTGTTGGTTCATTGAAGGAAACCCAACAAAAATTGATGAATACTTAGAAACCTATAAGAAGTTGTACTATGATTTAAATTAAATGTATAATTGGGTTTGGGATAGGTGATTTTGACATCACAACGTGTCCTAAAATAACAAGAATTAATCCACACATAGTTCATAAATATGGTGATTTTAACCCTAGTGTGGGATTATAGATGGGGGACCATACACTAAGAAATATTATATGAATAAAGATCGCATGTAAGGAGATTATTTCATATCAGAAGCCCAATCCAAGAATTTTATCAACCATGTGGAGTAGACCATGTATTGTTCAGTTAAATGTCATGTGATAAAGACTCAAGTTTCATGTAGTTTATGATCATGTGATGAGGGAAAACCTCAAGAAGATTAAAATTCATGAATAATTGGCCATGAATTGTGCTATTTAATTTCATTCAATGTGTAATTGGGTTCCATATTTTTTAGGTTCATATAATAAGGACCTATTTTGAGTATTTCAAAACACATAAAAATTGATTTTTATGTAAAACTATGAGAAAGACTTCTTGAGAAACCTTGTTTGTATGCCTAACATACTATTTATCCATGGTGACCATAGAGTAAGATCTATTAGTGTAGACCTTGTGTATAATGTATGGTCCTTCCCTATTCTACTAAATATTCAAGATCTTCTTCCTATATATCATAAGTATTCTCAAGGACAATAAAAATTCACCTCAGAAGAATGACAAGAGGCATACCTTCTTATTGAATTCTCATGTGACACAATTTAGATAGATATCAAGGCTATACAATATAGATAACATTTTCTCTTCAACAAATTCATGAATCTGGATCTCGAACTTCTCATCCTTGTGCAATTGACCCCAAATGGATATGTAAAGTGGGAGAAATTGAAATTAAAAGGGAAATAGTTTTTTCACCATATACCAATGAGTATAGAGTTGTTTGAATTTTACTACAAGTCATGGTGTGATGAGATAAAAAAAGTATATGGTAGTTTATCTAGACAATATTTCTTGAAATTATCCACTATATTTTTAAGTATATTAGATAATAATTTAATGAAGACCTCTCTATATCAATTTATCATTTCATGGTAGAGAGATGAGTATTTGGACTAAAAATTGTACTCCTAATATAGATTCTTAAATTTGGAAGCACATAAATTGTAATCTTCATCCATAAATATTATATGAGATGCATGGTTTTGACCAATTTTAGGAAAAAAAATTGACCAATGAGAATGAACCTGAACTATCCAACATTGGATAAAAGGTATAACCCATTAAATTTATCCCCTATATAAAAAATGGTCGAGAATACATAGAATTATGTAGAAAATAGAGGGGTTGATGAATTAAATTTTCATGAATCTAACAATCATGGAACTTATTTGTGAATTCCATGTTGTATTACATCATTGATGGCCAAAACTATCCAAGACTTCTAATCTAATGGAACCGATTTGTTCCCAATTAAAGTGTTTTTCAAGCACTGACAAGGAATTACTATATAAAAGTGATATTTTATCGCCTTTAAATGTACTTGAAAAGGAACCCATAAAATCTTAGTTTTTATAAGGCCTTAAAAGTATTCGGGTCTTCATAAAGAATGAAATTTTCTACCCACCAACAGAATTATTTCTTCTTAGATCAAACCTGTAGGAGAATTCCATTTTGAAGGTAGTTTATTATGTAGATATTTATCTAACTGTGGTATCAAATGGTGAGGTTAAAGACTCACCTTGATCTGAGGTGGCATTAAATTCGTTGAATTCATCCAATAATTGTTGATAAAATGAGATAACACTCTCTGATATATGATATAAATGTCTATTTATTATTTATTTCGATCTAATAAGAATGTAGCTGCATTATACGGTGTATCTTTTTGGGAATGATACCAACATAGAATGTGGGATAGTGTCCAATCTGAGGTAAATTCAATAATTAATTACAATATATAATCAATCAGGGGAATCAAATATCCCTTCATGATAACATAATCTCAATTTATTTACTTTATTTCCAACTCTGATTCACCCTTGATGTTTAATCAGACAACCAATATTTTCAAATCCAAGACTAATTTTGCAATAAGGTCCTTGTATATTAATCATTATTAGAACATCCTTATAAAAATAAGAAGGAATAAGGGATAATTTCCATTATTGGGGAGATAAAACGATCCCCATACCAACCCTTTAGAGATTTAGATTTTATATTCTTATTATTGGACTGTAAGAAGAAACATTAATATAAATTTCCCATGCTTGAAAATTTTTATGGATGTAGAAAATGCATTTTTAATGTAGATTTGTGTCTAACAATGATTCTTATGGGTTAGAGTGTGCCACACAAAAATAAATTTTGGATTTCCCTTTTATTTACATCTACAATACAAACTATATGTCGAAATACTATAGAATGACTACCGATCATGTTAGGTTCCAAGTTAGCATTGGATGACTGAGGATATATTTGAGAAGATTTATGTGGAATACTAAGTAGAAACATGACTTTATAGATAATTTTTATGCTTTTACACTATATTTACCAACACATGACATGGATTGAGAAGAGAAAGCAGAAATTGGACATTGAAGATTGCACCAAAGATCTTAATCTTGGAGCTCCGGCTAGCTCTTCTAAAATCAAGTCTTTTGAATGTTTCAAAGATGTTGCTGATATTCCTATGCAAGATCAAAATAGGTTCTCTACGAATGTTGAAAAAAAAAATTAGACTGAGAATGAAAAAGTTTCATTAGGACATGATGATGCTGCTAAAATTGTTCAGAATTCCTTTACTTTTGCTTCCCCATCTTTGGAAAACAATAGAATGTACTTTGATGATAGGGAATCATTTCCTGACACTCAGGATCAAGATTTCCAGTTTTAGAATGCTTATTTGAAGTTGAGATCCAAGAATGGTAAAAAACCATTAATCTATTCAGATGGATACATCGCTCTTAACCCCAAAAAGACTTAGAAGTGTAGAGAATATTCTAATATTGAATGAATAATCATAAATATATCCTTGAATATTTATAGGACACAAAAAGATGATATTCCTCTATATCCCATTACAATTGATCTTCCTTGTTTGTCCTTTTACGATGATGCTCCAACATCCAACATTCTTGAAGATGATATTACTTTGATATATTCTTACATAATTGAGGAAGAATTGTTGGACCCTTTGATAACCTGGATTTAAGAGGATGATAAAATTGTTCTGCAAAAATATAAAAATGGTAAAATTCCAATGGATTCTTATCTCCAAATTAGAAAGAGAACTCTTACCAAAATGGTGGATGAATATAAGAAGAACCATAACTTTACCTTCAAGAAGATACAATGGTAATGAATTCACATTAGGATTTTTTATTAAATCTATCCACATTGGATTTTATTTGATAATTTAATGGGTTTTCAAGTTCGTTGGAGATTTATGTTTCTAATGACACACCTCTCCAACCACTTTAAGGATGCATAGTTCAATCTTTTTTTCCTTCGGAGAAAGAACGACCATTTCTTTATGGATGTTGAATCTCTATATGTTGATGAACATTATGATGATGTTTGTTTCCCATAGGTTGAAGCTACTATTGAAATTATCCATTTATAGTTTAGTAAGTCACCTTCAATGCATTGATTATCAGATGTTGACAATTCTCTTACAAGTTGATGTTCCAGTGGAGTTCTCTGAAAGACATGTTCTGTAACACCCGAGATTTTTATGAGAAATATTTTGTTTTTATACATCATGAAAGGAATACTTCACCACACACAACACTATCTTGTCTAGCTTTACATGCAATCGCAGCCTTCCTCGATAGCTTTCATTGTACGCAATAACGAGTTTCACTAAACAACGATATGTTATTAAAATATTATTAAAACTAGCCGTTATGAATAGTAATACCCACTTTTTGAAATTTTATAAATTTTATTTTTCAAAATGGATTTCATTTTTGGATTCGGAATATCAAAATTAGCCTAGGGTGAAATTTTGGTATTTTTCTGAAAACTTTCAATTTTTGATGAATAGTGAAAACACTGGGTTACTATTTAAAAACCGACTTCTTATTGAAATAATTATTTATTTTGTTTAATTTTATTTTAGGTAAAAATTTATAAATAATACCTATATAAGTTCAATGTAATTAATTAGAGTCATTTTATAAAAAAAATTAGATATATAAAAATTTTATTGAACTTTTGACCGTCTTTTACCCACCTCCTAAGAGAATTTTCAAATTTACATAAAACTTAATTTTACCTCTTTTGTGAAGGGAATTTAAAAAATATGAGAGACACGGTTGATTTCATTATGTAAAATGTGGTTCAATGAGATGAAAATAATTTTGGGTGAATAGTAACTTTTTACTTTGTTTTACAACGGTTAAAAGTAAATAGGGTAATTAATGGTAAAAATGATATTATAATTACCCTAACACATGTCATAATTCTATTGGATAAGTTTAATTCGACCAAAAACAACCTTAGAAATAAAATATGACCATTTAGGCCCACTTGGATTATATTAGGACATTTAATATTAATTTATTTAAAGAAGGGTTAAAATAGTTAAAATTAATGTTTAATAAGTAAATCATTTTTAATATAGGGTTATACATAAGATAAATTCGACTATAAATATTAATTATAAATATAAAAAGATTTCATACATAATGGTATTTTATTTATAATCTTTTGACATTAAATAATTTAATTTATGTATGATACAAAGATGATGTCGTAATTATCTTATTAATGAAATATTGACATAATTGATGTTATAAATACACAAATAAATGTAATTTGAGACTTTTTATGAATTAAAATAATTTTATAGGTTAATATGACATGTTAGTATTGATTTAATTAACTTTTTTCGAACTAATCATTCTGTTATGATTTTCACAAAAATCAATTACCAAATAGTGTCAAAATTGACATAAAATAGTTTTTAAAACAAATATTATATTATTAATTGTTATTTTATTCCTAAAAATCTAAGGTTCGGCCAAATGACTTATATAAGGTTATATATATTAATAATAAACAACTTGGGGTTATTGTGGCTTGTTATAGTAAGCTTATTAACCTTATAGTGTAAGAAAACAAGAAGACACGGTAAAAGTAAAATTATTTAACTTAAAGTTAAATGTAAATTATAAGGTTAAAATAGAAACCTAAACTTCTCTAAATTCTATTGGATGAGATTATTTAGACCCATACCCACCTTATCTTAGAAATAAATCAATTTTGAGCTATTAAAAACCGAATACGACTTTATAATAAAATAATATTTTTAGTTTTTCCAAAGGTGCCCCTCTCCTCCTTTATAAAAGGGAACCTCCTCCCTCTCTTACTCACACCACTTTGAGCCTTCAAGATAGGCCAAACCCAGTAAAATTATCATCTCCACTTCCCTAGAAACATCTTAGTGGTCCTGGTATTCTTCAAAGACCAATTTTAGTTCCCTAAGAGGAGGTCTCAAAGAGGCGCTTCAAAGAAGAGGTAATGTCCGTTACCGATTCTTTCAACTTTATTTCTTCTTCCACTTCTTATTATTTAGTTGTTTCATTATGAAGTAATAACATCAGTATCACTCATATACTGATATTTTATTATAAGTATGAAACAACCCTATTTCACCATCTATCCATCCTATAGGAAACGAAATCATTGTGCATGCGTACGTACAGAATACCGTCTCCACTCCGTGGTGTAATCTATTTTCCACCACCACCTTACTTGGATGGGTATAATGGTGTAAATAAGAACTATATATGATTATTGTAAAGTTATATTGATTCTGAAATAGTATACATACACTCCAATACAATTCCATGATCATGGGAACGATATCATCGCTCGTGCGTACGTACGGAATACCGTCTCCACGATGTGATGCGACTCGTTCTACATGATTTTCATTGAATAATGATTACATAAATTAATTGAGAGAATAAATATGATATATATTACACTAATACCATTCTGGAAATTAGGTATCTATAACCTAAAATGAAGAATAAGAATTTATTCAACAAAACGCGCATAAGAACAAAAAGTAATAAACACCCGAATAACAAGTAGAAATGAAATATTACTAATAAGAAGCTAAGAATATGACCATATATGATATCATAAAAATTCAAATGATTCTGGAATAAGTCAATGACATTATTTAAATCATTATACCTGATGTTCGGACACTTACGAAGAAAATCGGACCTAAGGTAAGGGAAAATATCACAATCTCAATTTTTATCTGAGAGTGTTTATACTTCAGAGTTTACTGGGGAATATTTATCATCCACATCCATGTTTCCTCAATATTTAATATTATTTATATCCTCCTACAATTTTTTAAATCCAATTTTACCCTTCGATGAGTTTTTAGTAAATAATATGAAAGGAATCTTTTGTCGTTTTTCGTACGAGGTACTTTTTGACTTATCCGACAAAAGTACGAGAAGAATGTTATTTTTAACTTATACGGCATGAATGGACTTTTAGAACATTATTTACATGAAGCTTAATTTACAAGTTTTCAAGTTTATTTTTAATCAACTTCTTTTAGTTTAAAATTTTATGACATGTTAAGAAAAGAAAAATGTTTTTGAAGTAGAAAGGATATTTTCCTCAAGAATGGAGTTCAAGTGTATTATCAAAATTATTTTCCATCTAAGATAATATAGGGTTCTGTTTCTATCCCTATTTTTACATTGTTTTTATTATGTTATGATGGAATTATTTTTATGATGTCCTTTTATCTTATATGGATAGTTTTATGATGGCATGATAATTAAGAATCCCATTTTTATTACATGGGTTATGCTATGATGTATGATTTATGATTTTGTGGCACACATAAGAATGGTTTCATTATGAGATGGGTGGGACCTATATATCCCTCCAATGCATTGGGTAAATATTTATACCTCATGAGATAGACATGGCTAGAACGGTAATTTTATCTGGTTCAGTAATACAGGACTGGAACGAGGAGTGAACTCGATTCAGAAAGGGACTTTGTCCACTAAGATGGGTTTGGCAGCAATGCCTTGGCTACTATGGAAATCATATCATGTGATTAATGGTTTCCACAATCACATGTTTTATTCCCATTCTATTTTATCATGATTGATGTTCCTTTATGATATATGCCTTACGTACTTCCAAGATTTATGTCTTTTCTCAAGATTTGGATGTTTAGATTTTATGTTCAATATTTTGCATTCAAATGTTTATGGATTGTTTTATGTTATCTATGTTTACCATTACTGAGCTTTTGAGATCACCCTTTTTATGTTTTCTTTTCCCCAGGATTTAAAGAATGGTTTTAGGTAAGAAAACAAAAGGAGAATATCTTTACAGGAGATTTTGAATATCGTTCACCACGATTAGAGGATTATTTTTTCCAAGTTTCCAAAGACACTAACCTATTACGGTCCTTGTGTGTCTGTTTTTTTTATGTATTAAGTATTCCGAAAAAGTAATGTACGGTCCATGTACGTCAATCTTTGGGTCTCTACAGTTGGTATTAGAGGAAAGGTTTAGTCAATCTTTGGAAACTAGGATGCGAGAACTTTAGTGAGATCCCTAGAGATATTTCTAAGGTATGTCTATGGATGTCCTTAAGGTTAAGTATAAGTATAAGTTATAGTCCTAGAATTATGATAATGATATTAGAATTAAACCTAAGATGTTGGATATCAAAGGTACTCCCCCTTTATTATGTTGTTTTCCCTAGCATGATTTTTGCCTCTCATGCTATTCTTTTTGGGTTTTAGATGATGGCTGGAACCCGAAGGAACCATGTTGATCAATTTAATGGACAATGCAATGATTGTACTCCTGAACAAACCAATGTTATGGGAGATGGAGTACAAAATCTTATTGCTATACTTACGCAAGCTATAAATCATTCTGGACTTCTGACTGAGCAGACAAGGGAACAATATTCTATTGAGTCCTTCATGAGGTAGCGTCCACATTCATTTAGCGGGTCTTCTGATCCCTTAGTGGCTGAACAATGGATCAGTAACACTGAAAAGATATTTTCAGTTCTACAATGTTCTGAGCATGATAAAGTCATCTTAGCAGTATATCGTTTGGAAGGTGATGCTGATCAATGGTGGAATCTTATCAAGAATAGAAGGAAAAGAGATGAAATTGAGTCCATGGAATGGGACGAGTTCAAGAACTTATTTTTCAATAAGTACTTCCCTCGTATTATCCGAACAAAGATGGAGAAGGATTTTCTTTAACTGAAGCAAAAGGATGATGAATCTGTTGGTATATACGAAGTGAATTTTACAAGACTTGCAAGGTATTCATCTGGCTTTATCATCCAACCTGAAACTAAAGTTGATCGATTTTTCAGTGGCTTAAAACCAATTCTTCAAAGGGAATTATCTATAAGAGACTTCAGTTATAGCATCCCGCCTTTATATTAGATAAACTTTCATTACATTTTACAAAACTGAGGATCTTTAAGGTTTAGTGTCTTGGAAACCAGGAACTTAAAACAAGAAAACTTATAGAATTCTTATTAATCACTTGAAAGGATTATCCTCATGTTCATCCTAGGTTCATTACTGCATCACATAACCTGAGGACATACATCAAAAGAAAGGGTGAGCAGAAGGCCCAGTAAGGGAAACAAGAGAAACATTTTACATGTGAACTTGAGATACTTCAATAAGGTCATGAAAAGAACTTTAAGGCATGAGAATGAAATCATGAGGCATATCATAATAAAAATAACATTTTTCATAACTTGAAGATGTGGCTGCAACATTTAATATTAACAATCATTTAGTTTCACCAAGGTCCATCCCCAAGGTGTCATTAAAAATTACCAAAGTTATTCACCAAGGTATCAATCTAAAAAGTCATCTCTAGAGATTAAGTCTTTACCCAATGCATAGGAGCGCTATCTGGGCGCACCCTTGACATGTATTTATTATCATGTGAGCCACATATATCATCATCAATCATTTCATAAACAACCCATATAGCATAAAACATATGGGTTTCATTTCATAATCATAACGTTTTAAAAACTTCTTAATGACATGATCTTTATGTCACTTTAAACCCACAGAAAAGGGAAAGCGGGTTTCATGTATGTAAATCCCAGAATTTAAAATAGAACATTTTGATATATATGTGAATACCCCTATATAAATAAGAGCTTTTATTATTCACTTAATAACATAAAATAATTTTGAGATAAAGAGGGAGGTATTTTGAGATGAAAACTATGCAGCATAACGTCTATGATACATGGTTTTAGAAAAAGTTGGAAAGAGAGGGGACATGGGTCACCCACTCAAAAATGATACATAAAATAGTAGGGGAACAAAATATAAATTATTTAAGAACATGGTAATGAAATTTGAATGATATACCATTTGAAACGAAGAACTTGAAAGGAAGACAAAAAATAAGATTTCTCTTATGAGAATTCGGCAGCCTAACGGCGCCACTTAAAACTTCCAAAAATGGATTGACGAGATCAAATAGCGTCTTTAATCATATGAAAATAAATGATCAGTATGATAGATATACAGATCATACACCAACATAATAAAAAGGAACTTGAAAGACTTGACATGAAAATAGATCTTGAAAATGAGAAGGGTGAAAGAACCCCTTAGAAATTCGACATCCTAACGGCATCACTTAAACTTCAACAAAAATGAATTGATGAGATCAAATAGGGTCTCTCATCATATGAACATAAATGATCAGTATGATAGATTTATAGATCATACCCCAATATAATAAAAAGTAACTTGCAAGACTTGACATGGAATTAGAACTTTGAACAAGGAGAAAGGTGAACGAACCACTTAAAAATTCGGCAGCCTAACGGCGCCACTTAAACTTCAAAATACTGAATTGAAGAGATCAAATGGGGTATCTCATCATATGGTCATAAAAGATCAGTATGATAGATATAAATATCATACCCCAAAATAAAAAAAAGTAACTTGAAAGAATTTACATGAAAGTAGAACTTCAAAACGAGAAGGGTGAAGAACCACTTAAAAATTCGGCAGCTTAACGGCGCCACTTACAACTTCAAAATACTGAATTGAAGAGATCAAATGGGGTATCTAATCATATGGTCATAAAAGATCAGTATGATAGATATAGAGATCATACCCCAACATAACAAAAAGGAATTTGAAAGAATTGACATGAAAGTAGAACTTCAAAACGAGAAGGGTGAAGAACCACTTAAAAATTCGGCAGCCTAACGATGCCACTTAAAGCTTCAAAATACTGAATTGAAGAGATAAAATGGGGTCTCTCATCATATGATAATAAAAGATCATTATCATAAATTTATAAATCATTCCCCAACATAATAAAAAGGAACTTTAAATACTTTACATGAAAATAGATCTTGAAAAATGAGAAGGGAGAAAGAATCCGTTACAAAAACTTTCGGCAGCCTAACGACGCCACATAAAACTTTATAAAACGAAATAATGAGAGTAAGAGGGGATCTATCATTATGTGAACATGAAAAGGGAAATAAGAAGAGTATAAAAGAACACCCTTTAACATAAGAACATGGATCATAAAGAAATTACATAAAAGAGATTTCTTGAAAAGAAAGAGAGAGATCGGATCCCTTACCTTAAAACGTAACTCTTAAAACTCAAAGGTTGGGACCTTGAGGGCTTGAGGGCACCTTGGGAGGAATACTTGGGAGGTAATGAGACCATAACTTCGTTGGGGGAGAGTGGGGAGTCGAAATGGATGAGAGGATGTCTGGGTATTTATAGGGAAAGTGAGGGGACAAGGCATTAATGGCCAAGGGACACCTCAAAAGTGGTTTTCTCAAAACCATGTGCTCTCCCAAGATATTTCCCATAAAGTTAGGCCACATGGGGCCCCCCATACAATTATTCATCACCTTTGGTCTACCATACCTTAAAATATCTCATGATATCATCATGACACAGTTATGATGTCATTAAACATACCGAAACCCTAAAACTGTATTTTTACTATTCACTGAAAATTCAACTTTCTCAGAAAGATCCCAAAATTTCACCTTAATCAAATATCAATGCTCTGATTTCAAAAATGAACTCCATTTTATAAAAATAATTCTCTAAATATTTTTAATTTATTTTTTAAATAAATACACTATTCACCGAAAAATCATTTTTTCAGAAAAACCACCAAAAATTACCATAACATAATATCGATGCTCTGAGTTCAAAAATGAAATCCATTTTATAAAAATAATTTTTTAAATATCTTTAATTTAATTTTTAATTAAAAAACTATTCACTCGAAAAAACTAATACTTGAATAATAATTTATGAAACCGTTATTTTACCATTTTATTGAATCACATTACTTAATCAAGGTGCCTAGATTATATTAATACTTTATTTAAGTGAGATTACTAATCCATTTGGACAAATTACTAATCCTAATCATAAAATCACTATTCATAATTTACTATTCATCAAAAATCAAGTTGACCTTATTAGACTCTAAATTTCGTACTGAACATAATTATAGAAGACCATTTTTTGAAAATCATTACACATTTTTAATTATTTAAGGTTTACATAAACATTTTTAAAATATCCTTTTTCTAAAATTCATCAAAAATATGCATACTATATTTATTTGGTCATTTGAAAATTAATAAACATCATCATAAGACAAAATCCCAATTTTTATTTAAAATAAAGGATTCCACAAGGCAGTTACGGTCTCCTTACATAGCCCCTTATCACACCAGCATAGGACCTAAGTGTAAGGTGTGCTAAGGTGAGAGAATTTGAGGGAGGCTCGACCAACATCACACGAGTAGTAATTTCTATTAGTTTGAACTTCTCGTAAAGGCGATTCCATTCTAGCTTCACACGATGAAATTCGGCTTGGGTTTGGTCCAGAGCAAAGCCCAATGGTGCTACCTCCTTCCCAAGTTCTGTTAGATGGGCTTCGATCGGTCCAAAACTACTGGGTGAGGCCATCGAGTCTTCTTTCTATAATCATTAACCAGGATTACTTGTATTTAGAGACAATAATAAAAATGTTTAGTTTCCAGTGGTCATATTGACCAATGTTCATATAACCATCTAAACCAAACAGTCTCATTTTAATTATACTCATGTTATCAAATGAAACATTTTTTTAGTATAAAAATAAAATAAAATAACACATAAAATTTAAAAAACAAGATTTATTCAAAATTTTGGTTCATTACAATCTTCCCCCCTTAAGAAATTGCGTCCTCGCAATTTTTTTTAAATTGGGTTTTGAAATTTCATTGAATGTCCCACATCAGAAAAGGAGTCAGTAAAACTATTACTTTAAAAGAAAGAAAGTGAAGTAAAAAGGTCACCCGAGTTAACCCACACTAGGATTCCATGTAGGAAAACATGGACATGGAGGAGAAAACGAAGGGTCAAGTTCTGAGGGAGAGTGATAGAAAACATGATTATGAGAAAGTTAACAATAAGAAAATCCCAAACTTAGGATGTGTGTAAACGGTCTTTGATTACCTAGTAGGAAACGTAAACCAACAACGTTTTTGTTTTACGTTCCTTTTCATAATTTTGAGGAATTCATTTAGCACATAGAATAAAAACATAAGAAAATATACCTGTCTTCATATAGATTTTCATCCTTTAATAAGTTTCTACCAAAACTACTCTTTTCTCTAAACAATGAGCATTCAAAACTACTTGGTCTCATCAAAACACAAGAATCATCTTCTTGAGAATCACATAATCCACAAAAGATTAACTATCTATTTCTTCTATCTTTAAACATTATCCCAAAAATAGAAAGGGTAAGGTTAAACAACTCTTCAAAAAGGAATAATCCCATAGGAATGGAAAATACTTTTAAATCTTCAAAGTTCCATGGTAGTACCCAAAGTTCATTATAGGCAATTCCATAAATAAAGGTCCTTAAAATTCCTCAAAATAAACCAAACTAAGATTGAAAACCAAATACATGAAGGATTTGATAACATAGTCTTCCAAAATAAACTTCATTGTTCATCTCCAAACAACATCAACCACTCCTAACATCTTATAACAAAAGTATCTAACCTAAACATATTTTACCCACAATAGTTTAATAATTCCCATAAGTAACCTAAATTACTATAAGTCCACCATAAATTCATCGATTCTTCAAAATATAAGTCAACCTTACTCCTCAATGAAAATATCGTAGTAATATATTTACCTCGATCATATAGGGTCCCCAAAATAGTGAACGTCTTCCAAAATAATAAGCATCTTTTAATCCCCTAATCATCTCTGTCGTATTAATAAGGCAATCGTAGCATTTCCTATCACATTGGTTGTTGGGACATTTTATTCCATTTCCCGCCATTAACTAAGAAAAGAAACTATAATTAGGGGCTTAAATACTTAGCTAATAATCATGAAAAGGAACTTAAATCATATAAGGATAACTTGTAAAAGAAAATTATACCCTAACTTGTGATCCCCTATATTCCCATCTAGGTTATCCAGGATTATATATTCTTATGTGAATCTTTATTTTATTTTATCTATGTTCCTTTAACAATGGTTCATACTAAGCTTATGAATTTACCAGAGCATATCCCCCGGGAGTGTCATAACAAAGAGTGCAGCAAGGCCCGTTGTCGTGTACCAGTTCCCGTTTGAGTCTAGCTCAAAGCAGTGTTTTCGGGTTTTACCCCTATGTACATCTGTGCTAGAGCCACCTCTACCTGCTCATATCCAGACAGAGATGTATTTTCTTGGAAACCCATTACTCAATACTCACCAAAATACCAGGAATATTTACTATATATAAACTTTTCTATAGGCTTATTCATAAAGTTTTCATATCCTAATTTCCAAAAATAACTAAACCATCCTTTGATACCAACTATAGCATCCCGCCTTTTTATCATATAAACTTTCATTACATTTTAAAAAACCGAGGATCTTTAAGGTTTAGTGTCTTGGAAACGAGGAACTTAAAACATGAACACATATAGAATTCTTCTTAAACACTTGAAAGGATTCTCCTCATGTTCATCCTAGGTTTATTACTACATCACATAACCTGGGGACATACATCAAAAGAAAGGGTGAGCAGAAGGCCCAGTAAGGGAAACAAGAGAAACATTTTACATTTGAACTTGAGATACTTCAATAAGGTCATGAAAAGGACTTTAAGGCATGAGAATGAAATCATGAGGCATACCATAATAAAAATAAATTTTTTCATAACTTTAAGATGTGGCTGCAACATTTAATATTGAAAATCATTTAGTTTCACCAAGGTCCATCCCCAAGGTGTCATTAAACATTACCAAGGTTATTCACCAATGTATCAGTCTAAAAAGTCATCTCTAGAGATTAAGTCTTTACCCAATGCATTGGAGCGCTATCTAGGCGCACCCTTGACATGTCTTTATTATCATGTGAGCCACATATATCACCATAAATCATTTCATAAACAACCCATATAGCATAAAACAAATGGGTTTCATTTCATAATCATAACATTTTAAAAACTGCTTTAAAGACATGATCTTTATGTCACTTTAAACCCACAGAAAAGGGAAAGCGGGTTTCATGTATGTAAATCCCAGAATATAAAATAGAAAATTTTGATATATATGTGAATACCCATGTAGAAATAAGAGCTTTTATTATCCACTTAATAACATAAAATAATTTTGAGATAAAGAGGGAGACATTTTGAGACGAAAACTATGCAGCATAATGTCTACGATACATGGTTTTAGAAAAAGTTGGAAAGAGAGGGGACATGGGTCACCCACTCAAAAATGATACATAAAACAGTAGGGGAACAAAATATAAAGTATTTAAGAACATGGTAATGAAATTTGAATGATATACCATTTGAAACGAATAACTTGAAAGGAAGACAAAAAATAATATTTCTCTTATGAGAATTTGGCAGCTAACGGCGTCACTTAAAACTTCCAAAAATGGATTGATGAGATCAAATAGGGTCTCTCATCATATGAAAACAAATGATCAGTATGATAGATATAGATATCATACCCCAACATAATAAAAAAAAACTTGAAAGACTTGACATGAAAATTGATCTTGAAAATGAGAAGGGTGAAAGAACCCCTTAGAAATTCGACAGCCTAACGGCGTCACTTAAACTTCAACAAAAATGAATTGATGAGATAAAATAGGGTCTCTCATCATATGAACATAAATGATCAGTATTATAGATTTAGATATCATGCCCCAACATAATAAAAAGGAACTTGCAAGACTTGACATGGAATTAGAACTTTGAACAAGGAGAAAGGTGAAAGAACCACTTAAAAATTCGGCAGCCTAACGGCGCCACTTAAACTTCAAAATACTGAATTGAACAGATCAAATTGGGTCTCTCATCATATGGCAATAAAAGATAAGTATGATAGATATAAAGATCATACCCCAACATAACAAAAAGTAACTTGAAAGAATTGACATGAAAGCAGAACTTCAAAACAAGAAGGGTGAAAAACCACTTAAAAATTCAGCAGCCTAACGGCGCCACTTAAAACTTCAAAATACTGAATTGAAGAGATCAAATGGGATCTCTCATCATATGGTTATAAAATATCAGTATGATAGATATAGATATCATACCCCAACATAACAAAAAGGAACTTGAAAGAATTGACATGAAAGTAGAACTTCAAAACGAGAAGGATGAAGAACCACTTAAAAATTCGGCAACCTAACGGCGCCACTTAAAACTTCAAAATACTGAATTGAAGAGATCAAATGGGGTCTCTAATAATATAATCATAAAAGATCAGTATGATAAATTTAGAGATCATACACCAACATAATAAAAAGGAACTTGAAATACTTTACATGAAAATTGATCTTGAAAAATGAGAAGGGAGAAAGAATCTGTTACAAAAATTTCGACATCCTAACGGCGCCAATTAAAACATCATAAAACGAAATAATGAGAGTAAGAGGGGATCTCTCATTATGTTAACATGAAAAGTCCAGTTAGAGGAGTATAAAATAACACCCTTTAACATAAGAACATAGAGCATAAATAAATTACATAAAAGATATTTCTTGAAAAGAAAGAGAGAGATCGGATCCCTTACCTTAAAACGTAACTCTTAAAACTCAAAGGTTGGGACCTTGAGGGATTTAGGGAACCTTGGGATGACTCCTTCGGAGGTAATGAGACCATAACTTCGTTGGGGGAGAGTGGGGAGTCGAAATGGATGAGAGGATGTCTTGCTATTTATAGGGAAAGTGAGGGGACAGGGCATTAATGGCCAAGGGACACCTCAAAAGTGGTTTTCTCAAAACCATGTGCTCTCCCAAGATATTTCCCATGAAGATAGGCCACATGGGGCCCCCATACAATAATTCATCACCTTTGGTCTACCATACCTTAAAATATCTCATGATATCATCATGACACAGTTATGATGTCATTAAACATACCGAAACCCTAAAACTGTATTTTTACTTTTTACTGAAAATTCAACTTTCTCATAAAGATCCCAAAATTTCACCTTAATCAAATATCAATGCTCTGATTTCAAAAATGAACTCCATTTTATAAAAATAATTTTCTAAATATTTTTAATTTACTTTTTAAATAAATACACTATTCACCGAAAATTCATTTTTTCAGAAAAAACCCCAAAAATTACCATAACATAATATCGATGCTCTGAGTTCAAAAATGAAATCCATTTTATAAATATAATTTTTTAAATATTTTTAATTTAATTTTTAATTATTAAAAACTATTCACTCGAAAAAACTAATACTTGAATAATAATTTATGAAACCGTTATTTAACCATTTTATTGTATCACATTACTTAATCAAGGTGCCTAGATTATATTAATACTTTCTTTAAGTGAGATTACTAATCCATTTGGACAAATTACTAATCCTAATCATAAAATCACTATTCATAATTTACTATTCATCAAAAATCAAGTTGACCTTATTAGACTCTAAATTTCATACTGAACATAATTATAGAAGACCATTTTTTGAAAATCATTACACATTTTTAATTATTTAAGGTTTACATAAACATTTTTAAAATATCCTTTTTCTAAAATTCATCAAAAATATGCATACTATATTTATCTGGTCATTTGAAAATTTATAAACATCATCATAAGAAGAAATCCCAATTTTTATTTAAAACAAAGGATTACAAAAGGTAGTTACAGTCTCCTTACATAGCCCCTTATCACACCAGCATAGGACCTAAGTGTAAGGTGTGCTAAGGTGAGAGAATCTGAGGGAGGCTCGACCAACATCGCATGAGTAGTAATTTCTATTAGTTTGAACTTCTCATAAAGGCGATTCCATTCTAGATTCACACGATGAAATTCGGCTTGGGTTTGGTCCAGAGCAAAGCCCAATGGTGCTACCTCCTTCCCAAGTTATGTTAGATGGGCTTCGATTGGTCCAAGACTACTGGGTGAGGCCATCGAGTCTTCTTTCTATAATAATTAACCAAGATTACTTGTATTTAGAGACAATAATAAAAATGTTTAGTTTCTAGTGGTCATATTGACCAATGGTCATATAACCGTCTAAACCCAATGGTCTCATTTTAATTATACTCATGTTATCAAATGAAACATTTTTTAGTATAAAAATAAAATAAAATAACACATAAAATTTAAAAAACAAGATTTATTCAAAATTTTGGGTCGTTACAATCTTCCACCCTTAAGAAATTGCGTCCTCGCAATTTTTTTTAAATTGGGTTTTGAAATTTCATTGAAAGTCCCACATCGGAAAAGGAGTCAGTAAAACTATTACTTTAAAAGAAAGAAAGGGAAGTAAAAAAGGTCACCTGAGTTAACCCACACAAGGATTCCATGTAGGAAAACATGGACATGGAGGAGAAAACAAAGGGTCAAGTTCTGAGGGAGAGTGATAGAAAACATTATTAGGAGAAAGTTAACAATAAGAAAATCCCAAACTTAGGATGTGTGTAAACGGTCTTTGATTACCTTGTAGGAAACATAAACCAACAATGTTTTTGTTTTACGTTCCTTTTCATAATTTTGAGGAATTCATTTACCACATAGAATAAAAACATAAGAAAAAATACCTATCTTCATATAGAGTTTCATTCTTTAATAAGTTTCTACCAAAACTAATCTTTTCTCTAAACAATGAGCATTCAAAACTACTTGGTCTCATCAAAACACAAGAATCATCTTCTAGAGAATCACATAATCCACAAAAGATTAACTATCTATTTCTTCTATCTTTAAACATTATCCCAAAAATAGAAAGGGTAAGGTTAAACAACTCTTCAAAAAGGAGTAATCCCATAGGAATGGAAAATACTTTTAAATCTTCAAAGTTCCATGGTAGTACCCAAAGTTCATCATAGACCATTCCATAAATAAAAGTCCTTAAAATTACTCAAAATAAACCAAACTAAGACTGAAACCCAAATACAAGAAGGATTTTATAACATAGTCTTCCAAAATAAACTTCATTGTTCATCTCCAAACAACATCAACCACTCCTAACATCTTATAACAAAAGTATCTAACCTAAAAATATTTTACCCACGACAGTTTAATCATTCCCATAAGTAACCTAAATTACTATAAGTCCACCATAAATTCATCGATTATTCAAAATATAAGTCAAACTTACTCCTTAATGAAAATACCGTAGTAATCTATTTACCTCGATCATATAGGGTCCCCAAAATAGTGAACGTCTTCCAAAATAATAAGCATCTTTTAATCCCCTAATCATCTCTGTCGTATTAATACGGAAATCATAGCATTTCCTATTACATTGGTTGTTGGGACATGTTCTTCCATTTCCCGCCATTAACTAAGAAAAGAAACTATAATGAGGGGCTTAAATACTTAGCTAATAATCATGAAAAGGAACTTAAATCATATAAGGATAACTTTTAAAAGAAAATTATACCCTAACTTGTGATCCCCTAGGTTCCCATCTAGGTTATCCATGATTATATATTCTTATGTGAATATTTATTTTATTTTATCTGTGTTCCTTTAATAATGGTTCATACTTAGCTTATGAATTTACCAGAGCATATCCCCTGGGAGTGTCATAACCAAGAGTGCAGCAAGGCCCGTTGTCGTGTACTAGTTCCCGTTTGAGTCTAGCTCAAAGTAGTGTTTTCAGGTTTTAGCCCTACGTACGTCTGTGCGAGAGCCACCTCTACCTGCTCGTATCCAGACAGAGATGTATTTTCTTGGAAACCCAATACTCAATACTCACCAAAATACCAGGAAGATTTACTATATATAAACTTTTCTATAGGCTTATTCCTAAAGTTTTCATATCCTAATTTCCACAAATAACTAAACCATCCGTTGATACCAACTATAGCATCCCGCCTTTTTATCACATAAACTTTCATTACATTTTACAAAATCGAGGATCTTTAAGGTTTAGTGTCTTGAAAACGAGGAACTTAAAACATGAACACATATAGAATTATTCAAACACTTGAAAGGATTATCCTCATGTTCATCCTAGGTTCATTACTGCATCACATAACCTGGGGACATACATCAAAAGAAAGGGTGAGCAGAAGGCCCAGTAAGGGAAACAAGAGAAACATTTTACATTTGAACTTGAGATACTTCAATAAGGTCATGAAAAGGACTTTAAGGCATGAGAATGAAATCATGAGGCATATCATAATAAAAATAACATTTTTCAAAACTTTAAGATGTGGCTGCAACATTTAATATTGAAAATCATTTCGTTTCACCAAGGTCCATCCCCAAGGTGTTATTAAAAATTACCAAGGTTATTCACCAAGGTATCAGTCTAAAAAGTCATCTCTGGAGATTAAGTCTTTACCCAATGCATTGGAGCGCTATCTGGGCGCACCCTTGACATGTCTTTATTATCATGTGATCCACATATATCACCATCAATCATTTCATAAACAACCCATATAGCATAAAACAAATGGGTTTCATTTCATAATCATAATGTTTTAAAAACTGCTTTAAAGACATGATCTTTATGTCACTTTAAACACACAGAAAAGGGAAAGCGGGTTTCATGTATGTAAATCCCAGAATTTAAAATAGAAACTTTTGATATATATGTGAATACCCCTGTAGAAATAAGAGCTTTGATTATTCACTTAATAACATAAAATAATTTTGAGATAAAGAGGGAGGCATTTTGAGACGAAAACTATGAAGCATAACGTCTATGATACATGGTTTTAGAAAAAGTTGGAAAGAGAGAGTACATGGGTCCCCCACTCAAAAATGATACATAAAACATTATGGGAACAAAATATAAAGTATTTAAGAACATGGTAATGAAATTTGAATGATATACCATTTGAAACGAAGAACTTGAAAGGAAGACAATAAAATAAGATTTCTATTATGAGAATTCGGCAGCCTAACGGCGTCACTTAAAACTTCCAAAAATGGATTGACGAGATCAAATAGGGTCTCTCATCATATGAACATAAATGATCAGTATGATAGATATACAGATCATACCCCAACATAATAAAAAGGAACTTTAAAGACTTGAAATGAAAATAGATCTTGAAAATAAGAAGGGTGAAAGAACCCCTTAGAAATTCGACAGCCTAATGGCGTCACTTAAACTTCAAAAAAAATTAATTGATGAGATAAAACAGGGTCTCTCATCATATGAACATAAATGATCAGTATGATAGATTTAGAGATCATACGCCAACATAATAAAAAGTAACTTTCAAGACTTGACATGGAATAAGAACTTTGAACAAGGAGAAAGGTGAAAGAACCACTTAAAAATTCGGCAGCCTAATGGAGCCACTTAAACTTCAAAATACTGAATTAAACAGATCAAATGGGGTCTCTCATAATATGGTAATAAAAGATAAGTATGATAGATATAAATATAATACCCCAACATAAAAAAAAGGAACTTGAAAGAATTGACATGAAAGTAGAACTTCAAAACAAGAAGGGTGAAGAACCACTTAAAAATTCGGCAGCCTAACGGCGCCACTTAAAACTTCAAAATACTGAGTTGAATAGATCAAATGGGGTCTCTCATAATATGGTTATAAAATATCAGTATGATAGATATAGATATCATACCCCAACATAACAAAAAGGAACTTGAAATAATTGACATGAAAGTAGAACTTCAAAACGAGAAGGGTGAAGAACCACTTAAAAATTCGGCAGCCTAACGGCGCCACTTAAAACTTCAAAATACTGAATTGAAGAGATCAAATGGGGTCTCTAATCATATAATAATAAAATATCAGTATGATAAATTTAGAGATCATACCCCAACATAATAAATAGAAACTTGAAATACTTTACATGAAAATAGATCTTGAAAAATGAGAAGGGAGAAAGAATCCGTTACAAAAATTTCGGCATCCTAATGGCGCCAATTAAAACTTCATAAAACGAAATAATGAGAGTAAGAGGGGATATCTCATTATGTGAACATGAAAAGGCCAGTAAGAGGAGTATAAAATAACACCCTTTAACATAAGAACATGGAGCATAAAGAAATTACATAAAAGATATTTCTTGAAAAGAAAGAGAGAGATCGGATCCCTTACCTTAAAACGTAACTCTTAAAACTCAAAGGTTGGGACCTTGAGGGCTTGAGGGAACCTTGGGAGGACTCCTTGGGAGGTAATGAGACCAGAACTTCGTTGGGGGAGAGTGGGGAGTCGAAATGGATGAGAGGATGTCTTGCTATTTATAGGGAAAGTGAGGGGACAAGGCATTAATGGCCAAGGGACACCTCAAAAGTGGTTTTCTCAAAACCATGTGCTCTCCCAAGATATTTCCCATGAAGATAGGCCACATGGCGACCCCATACGATAATTCATCACCTTTTGTCGACCATACCCTAAAATATCTCATGATATCATCATGACACAGTTATGATGTCATTAAACATACCGAAACCCTAAAACTGTATTTTTACAATTCACTGAAAATTCTACTTTCTCATAAAGATCCCAAAATTTCACCTTAATCAAATATAAATGCTCTGATTTCAAAAATGAACTCCACTTTATAAAAATAATTTTCTAAATATTTTTAATTTATTTTTTAAATAAATACACCATTCACTGAAAATTCATTTTTTCAGAAAAAACCCCAAAAATTACCATAACATAATATCGATGCTCTGAGTTCAAAAATGAAATCCATTTTATAAAAATATTTTTTCAATATATTTTTAATTTAATTTTTAATTAAAAAAACTATTCACTCGAAAAAACTAATACTTGAATAATAATTTATGAAACCGTTATTTAACAATTTTATTGAATCACATTACTTAATCAAGATGCCTAGATTATATTAATACTTTCTTTAAGTGTGATTACTAATCCATTTGGACAAATTACTAATCCTAATCATAAAATCACAATTCATAATTTACTATTCATCAAAAATCAAGTTGACCTTATTAGACTCAAATTTCGTACTGAACATAATTATAGAAGTCCATTTTTTGAAAATCATTACACATTTTTAATTATTTAAGGTTTAAATAAACATTTTTAAAATATCCTTTTTCTAAAATTCATCAAAAATATGCATACTATATTTATCTGGTCATTTGAAAATTCATAAACATCATCATAAGAAGAAATCCCAATTTTTATTTAAAACAAAGGATTACACAAGGCAGTTACGGTCTCCTTACATAGCCCCTTATCGCACCAGCATAGGACCTAAGTGTAAGGTGTGCTAAGGTGATAGAATCTGAGGGAGGCTCGACCAACATCGCACGAGTAGTAATTTCTATTAGTTTGAACTTCTCGTAAAAGCGATTCCATTCTAGCTTCACACGGTGAAATTCGGCTTGGGGTTGGTCCAGAGCAAAGCCCAATGGTGCTACCTCTTTCCCAAGTTCTGTTAGATGGGCTTTGATTGGTCCAAGACTACTGGGTGAGGCCATCGAGTCTTCTTTCTATAATGATTAACCAAGATTACTTGTATTTAGAGACAATAATAAAAACGTTTAGTTTCCAGTGGTCATATTGACCAATGGTCATATAACCGTCTAAACCCAACGGTCTCATTTTAATTATACTCATGTTATCAAATGAAATATTTTTTTTAGTATAAAAATAAAATAAAATAACACATAAAATTTAAAAAATAAGATTTATTCAAAATTTTGGGTCGTTACAATCTTCTCCCCTTAAGAAATTGCGTCCTTGCAATTTTTTTAAAATTGGGTTTTGAAATTTCATTGAAATTCCCACATCGGAAAGGAGTCAGTAACACTATTACTTTAAAAGAAAGAAAGGGAAGTAAAAAGGTCACCCGAGTTAACCCACACTAGGATTCCATGTAGGAAAACATGGACATGGAGGAGAAAACAAAGTGTCAAGTTCTGAGGGAGAGTGATAGAAAACATGATTAGGAGAAAGTTAACAATAAGAAAATCCCAAACTTAGGATGTGTGTAAACGGTCTTTGATTACCTAGTAGGAAACGTAAACCAACAACATTTTTGTTTTACGTTCCTTTTCATAATTTTGATGAATTCATTTACCACATAGAATAAAAACATAAGAAAATATACCTGTCTTCATATAGAGTTTCATCCTTTAATAAGTTTCTACCAAAACTAATCGTTTCTCTAAACAATGAGCATTCAAAACTACTTGGTCTCATCAAAACACAAGAATCATCTTCTAGAGAATCACATAATCCACAAAATATTAACTATATATTTCTTCTATCTTTAAACATTATCCCAAAAATAGAAAGGGTAAGGTTAAACAACTCTTCAAAAAGGAATAATCCCATAGGAATGGAAAATAATTTTAAATCTTCAAAGTTCCATGGTAGTACCCAAAGTTCATCATAGACCATTCCATAAATAAAGGTCCTTAAAATTCCTCAAAATAAACCAAACTAAGATTGAAACCCAAATACAAGAAGGATTTGATAACATAGTCTTCCAAAATAAACTTCATTGTTCATCTCCAAACAACATCCACCACTCCTAACATCTTATAACAAAAGTATCTAACCTAAACATATTTTACCCACGATAGTTTAATCATTCCCATAAGTAACCTAAATTACTATAAGTCCACCATAAATTCATTGATTCTTCAAAATATAAGTCAACCTTACTCCTCAATGAAAATACCATAGTAATCTATTTACCTCGATCATATAGGGTCCCCAAAATAGTGAACATCTTCCAAAATAATAAGCATCTTTTAATCCCCTAATCATCTATGTCGTATTAATACGGAAATCGTAGCATTTCCGATCACATTGGTTGTTGGGACATGTTCTTCCATTTCCCGCCATTAACTAAGAAAAGAAACTATAATTAGGGGCTTAAATACTTAGCTAATAATCATGAAAAGGAACTTAAATCATATAAGGATAACTTGTAAAAGAAAATTATACCCTAACTTGTGATCCCCTAGGTTCCCATCTAGGTTATCCATGATTATATATTCTTATGTGAATCTTTATTTTATTTTATCTGTGTTCCTTTAACAATGGTTCATACTAAGCTTATGAATTTACCAGAGCATATCCCCCAGGAGTGTCATAACCAAGAGTGCAGCAAGGCCCGTTGTCGTGTACCAGTTCCCGTTTGAGTCTAGCTCAAAGCAGTGTTTTCGGGTTTTACCCCTATGTACATCTGTGCCAGAGCCACCTCTACCTGCTCGTATCCAGATAGAGATGTATTTTCTTGGAAACCCATTACTCAATACTCACCAAAATACCAGAAAGATTTACTATATATAAACTTTTCTATAGGATTATTCCTAAAGTTTTCATATCCTAATTTCCACAAATAACTAAACCATCCTTTGATACCAACTATAGCATCC
Source organism: Viscum album (assembly GCA_963277665.1). Classification (NCBI taxonomy): domain Eukaryota; kingdom Viridiplantae; phylum Streptophyta; class Magnoliopsida; order Santalales; family Viscaceae; genus Viscum; species Viscum album. The sequence goes on from OY728159.1 coordinate 1,084,120,013, forward strand.
CGCCATTTTATCACATAAACTTTTATTACATTTTACAAAACCGAGGATCTTTAAGGTTTAGTGTCTTGGAAACGAGGAACTTAAAACATGAACACATATATAATTCTTCTTAAACACTTAAAAGGATTCTCCTCATGTTCATCCTAGGTTCATTACTGAATCACATAACTTGGGGACATACGTCAAAATAAAGGGTGAGCAGAAGGCCCAGTAAGGGAAACAAGAGAAACATTTCACATTTGAACTTGAGATACTTCAATAAGGTCATGAAAAGAACTTTAAGGCATGAGAATGAAATCATGAGGCATATCATAATAAAAATAACATTTTTCATAACTTTAAGATGTGTCTCCAACATTTAGTATTGACAATCATTTCGTTTCACCAAGGTTCATCCCCAAGGTGTCATTAAAAATTACCAAGGTTATTCACCAAGGTATCAGTCTAAAAAGTCATCTCTAGAGATTAAGTCTTTACCCAATGCATTGGAGCGCTATCTGGGCGCACCCTTGACATGTCTTTATTATCATGTGAGTCAGATATATCACCATCAATAATTTCATAAACAACCCATATAGAATAAAACAAATGGGTTTCATTTCATAATCATAACGTTTTAAAAACTGCTTTAAAGACATGATCTTTATGTCACTTTAAACCCACAGAAAAGGGAAAGCGGGTTTCATGTATGTAAATCCCAAAATTTAAAATAGAAAATTTTGATATATATGTGAACACCACTGTATAAATTAGAGCTTTTATTATTCACTTAATAACATAAAATAATTTTGAGATAAAGAGGGAGGCATTTTGAGACGAAAACTATGCAGCATAACGTCTATGATACATGGTTTTAGAAAAAGTTGGAAAGAGAGGGGACATGGGTCACCCACTCCAAAAATGATACATAAAACAGTAGGGGAAAAAATATAAAGTATTTAAGAACATGGTAATGAAATTTGAATGATATACCATTTGAAACAAAAAACTTGAAAGGAAGACAAAAAATAAGATTTCTCTTATGAGAATTCGGCAGCCTAACGACGTCACTTAAAACTTCCAAAAATGGATTGACGAGATCAAATAGGGTCTCTCATCATATGAACATAAATGATCAGTGTGATAGATATAGAGATCATACCCCAACATAATAAAAAGGAACTTGAAAGACTTGACATGAAAAAAGATCTTGAATATGAGAAGGGTGAAAGAACCCCTTAGAAATTCGACAGCCTAACGGCGTCACTTAAACTTCAACAAAAATGAATTGACGAGATAAAATAGGGTATCTCATCATATGAACATAAATTATCAGTATGATAGATTTAGAGATCATGCCCCAACATAATAAAAAGGAACTTGCAAGACTTGGCATGGAATTAGAACTTTGAACAAGGAGAAATGTGAAGGAACCACTTCAAAATTCGGCAGCCTAACGGCGCCACTTAAACTTCAAAATACTGAATTGAACAGATCAAATTAGGTCTCTCATCATATGGTCATAAAATATAAGTATGATAGATATAAAGATCATACCCCAACATAACAAAAAGGAACTTGAAAGAATTGACATGAAAGTAGAACTTCAAAACAAGAAGGGTGAAGAACCACTTAAAAAATCGGCAGCCTAACGGCGCCACTTAAAACTTCAAAATACTAAATTGAAGAGATCAAATGGGGTCTCTCATCATATGGTTATAAAATATCAGTATGATAGATATAGATATCATACCCCAACATAACAAAAAGGAACTTGAAATAATTGACATGAAAGTAGAACTTCAAAACGACAAGGGTGAAGAACCACTTAAAAATTCGGCAGCCTAACGGCGCCACTTAAAACTTCAAAATACTGAATTGAAGAGATCAGATTTGGTCTCTTATCATATAATCATAAAAGATCAGTATGATAAATTTAGAGATCATACCCCAACATAATAAAAAGGAACTTTAAATACTTTACATGAAAATAGATCTTGAAAAATGAGAATGGAGAAAGAATCCGTTACAAAAATTTCGGCATCCTAACGGCGCCAATTAAAACTTCATAAAACGAAATAATGAGAGTAAGAGGGGATCTATCATTATGTGAACATGAAAAGGCCATTAAGATGAGTATAAAATAACACCCTTTAACATAAGAACATGGAGCATAAATAAATTACATAAAAGATATTTCTTGAAAAGAAAGAGAGAGATCCGATCCCTTACCTTAAAACGTAACTCTTAAAACTCAAAGGTTGGGACCTTGAGGGCTTGAGAGAACCTTGGGAGGACTCCTTGGGAGTTAATGACACCAAAACATCGTTGGGGGAGAGTGGGGAGTCGAAATGGATGAAAAGATGTCTTTCTATTTATAGGGAAAGTGACGGGACAAGGCATTAATGGCCAAGGGACACCTCAAAAGTGGTTTTCTCAAAACCATGTGCTCTCCCAAGATATTTCCCATGAAGATATGCCACATGGGGCCCCCCATACAATAATTCATCACCTTTGGTTGACCATCCCTTAAAATATCTCATGATATCATCATGAAATAGTTATGATGTCATTAAACATACCGAAACCCTAAAACTGTATTTTTACTATTCACAGAAAATTCAACTTTCTCATAAAGATCCCAAAATTTCACCTTAATCAAATATCAATGCTCTGATTTCAAAAATGAACTCCATTTTATAAAAATAATTTTCTAAATATTTTTAATTTATTTTTTAAATAAATACACTATTCACCGAAAATTCATTTTTTCAGAAAAAACCCCAAAAATTACCATAACATAATATCGATGCTCTGAGTTCAAAAATGAAATCCATTTTATAAAAATAATTTTTTAAATATTTTTAATTTAATTTTTAATTAAAAAAACACTATTCACTCGAAAAAACTAATACTTGAATAATAATTTATGAAACCGTTATTTAACCATTTTATTGAATCAGATTACTTAGTCAAGGTGCCTAGCTTATATTAATACTTTCCTTAAGTTAGATTACTAATCCATTTGGACACATTATAATCCTAATCATAAAATCACTATTCATAATTTACTATTCATAAAAAATCAAGTTGACCTTATTAGACTCTAAATTTCGTACTGAACATAATTGTAGAAGACCATTTTTTGAAAATCATTACACATTTTTAATTATTTAAGGTTTACATAAACATTTTTAAAATATCCTTGTTCTAAAATTCATCAAAAATATGCATACTATATTTATCTGGTCATTTGAAAATTCATAAACATCATCATAAGAAGAAATCCCAATTTTTATTTAAAACAAAGGATTGCACAAGGCAGTTACGGTATCCTTACATAGCACCTTATCACACCAGCATAGGACCTAAGTGTAAGGTGTGATAAGGTGATAGAATCTGAGGGAGGCTCGGCCAACATCGCACGAGTAGTAATTTCTATTAGTTTGAACTTCTCGCAAAGGAGATTCCGTTCTAGATTGACACGATGAAGTTCGGCTTGGTTTTGGTCTAGATCAAAGCCCAGTGGTGCTACCTCTTTCCCAAGTTCTGTTAGATGGGCTTCGATTGGTCCAAGATTACTGGGTGAGGCCATTGAATCTTATTTCTATAATAATTAACCAAGATTACTTGTATTTAGAAACAATAATCAAAACGTTTAGTTTCCAGCGGTATATTGACCAATGGTCATATAACTGTCTAAACCCAACGGTCTCATTTTAACTATACTCATGTTATCAAATGAAACATTTTTATTGAGTATAAAAATAAAATAAAATAACAAATAAAATTTAGGAAACAAGATTTATTCAAAATTTTGGTTCATTACAATCTTCCCCCCTTAAGAAATTGCGTCCTCGCAATTTTTTTAAAATTGGGTTTTGAAATTTCATTGAAAGTCCCACATCGGAAAAGGAGTCAGTAAAACTATTACTTTAAAAGAAAGAAAGGGAATTACAAAGGTCACCCGAGTTAACCCACACTAGGATTCCATGTAGGAAAACATGGACATGGAGGAGAAAACAAAGGGTCAAGTTTTGAGGGAGAGTGATAGAAAACATGATTACGAGAAAGTTAAAAATAAGAAAATCCCAAACATAGGATGTGTGTAAACGGTCTTTGATTACCTAGTAGGAAATGTAAACCAATAACATTTTTGTTTTACGTTCCTTTTCATAATTTTGAGGAATTCATTTACCACATAGAATAAAAACATAAGAAAATATACCTGTCTTCATATAGAGTTTCATCCTTTAATAAGTTTCTACCAAAACTAATATTTTCTCCAAACGATGAGCATTCAAAACTACTTGGTCTCATTAAAACTCAAGAATCATCTTCTAGACAATCACATAATCCACAAAATATTAACTATCTATTTCTTCTATCTTTAAACATTATCCCAAAAATAGAAAGGGTAAGGTTAAACAACTCTTCAAAAAGCAAGAATCCCATATGAATGGAAACTACTTTTAAATCTTCAAAGTTCCATGGTAATACCCAAAGTTCATCATAGACCATTCCATAAATAACGATCCTTAAAATTTCTCAAAATAAACCAAACTAAGATTGAAACCCAAATACAAGAAGGATTTGATAACATAGTCTTCCAAAATAAACTTCATTGTTCATCTCCAAACAACATCAACCACTCCTAACATCTTATAACAAAAGTATCTAACCTAAACATATTTTACCCACGATAGGTTAATCATTACCATAAGTAACCTAAATTACTATAATTCCACCATAAATTTATCGATTCTTCAAAATATAAGTCAACCTTACTCCTCAATGAAAATACTGTACTAATCTATTTACCTCGATCATATAGGGTCCCCAAAATAGTGAACGTATTCCAAAATAATAATCATCTTTTAATCCCCTAATCATCTCTGTCATATTAATATGGCAATCGTAGCATTTCCTATCACATTGGTTGTTGGGACATGTTCTTCCATTTCCCGCCATTAACTAAGAAAAGAAACTATAATTAGGGGATTAAATACTGAGCTAATAATCATGAAAAGAAACTTAAATCATATAAGGATAACTTGTAGAAGAAAAGTATACCCTAACTTGTGATCCCCTAGGTTCCCATCTAGGTTATCCATGATCATATATTCTTATGTGAATATTTATTTTATTTTATCTGTGTTCCTTTAACAATGGTTCATACTAAGCTTATGAATTTACCAGAGCATATCCCCTGGGAGTGTCATAACCAAGAGTGCAGCAAGGCCCGTTGTCGTGTACCAGTTCCCGTTTGAGTCTAGCTCAAAGCGGTGTTTTCGGGTTTTACCCCTATGTACATCTGTTCCAGAGCCACCTCTACCTTCTCGTATCCAGACAGAGATGTATTTGCTTGGAAACCCATTACTCAATACTCACCAAAATACTAGGAAGATTTCCTATATATAAACTTTCCTATAGGCTTATTCCTAAAGTTTTCATATCTTAATTTCCACAAATAACTAAACCATCCTTTGATACCAACTATAGAATCCTGCCTTTTATCACATAAACTTTCATTACATTTTACAAAACCGAGGATCTTTAAGGTTTAGTGTCTTGGAAACCAGGAACTTAAAACATGAAAACATATAGCATTATTCTTAAACACTTGAAAGGCTTCTCCTCATGTTCATCCTAGGTTCATTACTGCATCACATAACCTGGGGACATACATCAAAATAAAGGGTGAGAAGAAGGCCCAGTAAGGAAAACAAGAGAAACATTTTACATGTGATCTTGAGATACTTCAATAAGGTCATGAAAAGAACTTTAAGTCATGAGAATGAAATCATGAGGCATATCATAATAAAAATAAAATTTTTCATAACTTGAAGATGTGGCTGCAACATTTAATATTGACAATCATTTCGTTTCACCAAGTTCCATCCCCAAGGTGTCATTAAAAATTACCAAGGTTATTCACCAAGGTATCAGTCTAAAAAGTCATCTCTAGAGATTAAGTCTTTACCCAATGCATTGAAGCGCTATCTGGGCGCACCCTTGACATGTCTTTATTATCATGTGAGCCACATATATCATCATCAATCATTTCATAAACAACCCATATAGCATAAAACAAATGGGTTTCATTTCATAATCATAACATTTTAAAAGCGGCTTTAAATACATGATCTTTATGTCACTTTAAACCCACAGAAAAGGGAAAGCGGGTTTCATGTATGTAAATCCCAGAATTTAAAATAGAACATTTTGATATATATGTGAATACCCCTGTATAAATAAGAACTTTTATTATTCACTTAATAACATAAAATAATTTTGAGATAAAGAGGGAGGCATTTTGAGACGAAAACTATGTAGCATAACGTCTATGATACATGGTTTTAAAAAAAGTTGGAAAGAGAGGGTACATGGGTCCCCCACTCAAAAATGATACATAAAACATTAGGGGAACAAAATATAAAGTATTTAAGAACATGGTAATTAAATTTGAATGATATACCATTTGAAACGAAGAACTTGAAAGGAAGACAAAAAAAAAGATTTCTCTTATGAGAATTCGGCAGCCTAACGGCGTCACTTAAAACTTCCAAAAATGGATTGACGAGATCAAATAGGGTCTCTCATCATATGAACATAAATGATCAGTATGATATATATACAGATCATACCCCAACATAATAAAAAGGAACTTGAAAGACTTGAAATGAAAATAGATCTTGAAAATGAGAAGGGTGAAAGAACCCCTTAGAAATTCGACAGCCTAATGGCGTCACTTAAACTTCAACAAAAATGAATTGATGAGATAAAATAGGGTCTCTCATCATATGAACATAAATGATCAGTATGATAGATTTAGAGATCATACCCCAACATAATAAAAAGGAACTTTAAAGACTTGACATGGAATAATAACTTTGAACAAGGAGAAAGGTGAAAGAACCACTTAAAAATTCGGCAGCCTAACGGCGCCACTTAAACTTCAAAATACTAAATTGAACAGATCAAATGGGGTCTCTAATAATATGGTCATAAAAGATAATTATGATTTATATAAAGATCATACCCCAACATAACAAAAATGAACTTGAAAGAATTGACATGAAAGTAGAACTTCAAAACAAGAAGGGTGAAGAACCACTTAAAAATTCGGCAGCCTAACGGTGCCACTTAAAACTTCAAAATACTGAATTGAAGAGATCAAATGGGGTCTCTCATAATATGGTTATAAAATATCAGTATGATAGATATAGATATCATACCCCAACATAACAAAAAGGAACTTGAAAGAATTGACATGAAAGTAGAACTTCAAAACGAGAAGGGTGAAGAACCACTTTAAAATTCGGCAGCCTAACGGCGCCACTTAAAACTTCAAAAGACTGAATTGAAGAGATAAAATGGGGTATCTAATCATATAATCATAAAATATTAGTATGATAGATTTAGATATCATACCCCAACATAATAAAAAGGAACTTGAAATACTTTACATGAAAGTAGATCTTGAAAAATGAGAAGGGAGAAAGAATCCGTTACAAAAATTTCGGTATCCTAACGGCGCCAATTAAAACTTCATGAAACGAAATAATGAGAGTAAGAGGGGATATCTCATTATGTGAACATGAAAAGTCCAGTAATAGGAGTATAAAATAACACCCTTTAACATAATAACATGGAGCATAAAGAAATTACATAAAAGATATTTCATGAAAAGAAAGAGAGAGATCGGATCCCTTACCTTAAAACGTAACTCTTAAAACTCAAAGGTTGGGACCTTGAGGGCTTGAGGGAACCTTGGGAGGACTCCTTGGGAGGTATTGAGACCATAACTTCGTTGGGGGAGAGTGGGGAGTCGAAATGGATGAGAGGATGTCTTGCTATTTATAGGGAAAGTGAGGGGACAAGGCATTAATGGCCAAGGGACACCTCAAAAGTGGTTTTCTCAAAACCATGTGCTCTCCCAAGATATTTCCCATGAAGATAGGCCACATGGGGCCCCCCATACAATAATTCATCACCTTTTGTCGACCATCCCTTAAAATATCTCATGATATCATCATGACACAGTTATGATGTCATTAAACATACCGAAACCCTAAAACTGTATTTTTACTATTCACTGAAAATTCAACTTTCTCATAAAGATCCAAAAATTTCACCTTAATAAAATATCAATGCTCTGATTTCAAAAATGAACTCCATTTTATAAAAATACTTTTCTAAATATTTTTAATTTATTTTTTAAATAAATACACTATTCACTGAAAATTCATTTTTTCAGAAAAAACCCCAAAAATTACCATAACATAATATCGATGCTCTGAGTTCAAAAATGAAATCCATTTTATAAAAATAATTTTTTAAATATTTTTAATTTAATTTTTAATTAAAAAAACTATTCACTCGAAAAAACTAATACTTGAATAATAATTTATGAAACCGTTATTTAACCATTTTATTGAATCACATTACTTAATCAAAGTGCCTAGATTATATTAATACTTTCTTTTAAGTGAGATTACTAATCCATTTGGACAAATTACTAATCCTAATCATAAAATCACTATTCATAATTTACTATTCATCAAAAATCAAGTTGACCTTATTAGACTCTAAATTTCATACTGAACATAATTATAGAAGACTATTTTTTGAAAATCATTACACATTTTTAATTATTTAAGGTTTACATAAACATTTTTAAAATATCATTTTTCTAAAATTCATCAAAAATATGCATACTATCTTTATCTGGTCATTTGAAAATTCATAAACATCATCATAAGAAGAAATCCCAATTTTTATTTAAAACAAAGGATTACACAAGGCAGTTACGGTCTCCTTACATAGCCCCTTATCACACCAGCATAGGACCTAAGTGTAAGGTGTGCTAAGGTGAGAGAATCTGAGGGAGGCTCGACCTACATCGCACGAGTAGTAATTTCTATTAGTTTGAACTTCTCGTAAAGGAGATTCCATTCTAGCTTCACACGATGAAATTCGGCTTCGGTTTGGTCCAGAGCAAAGCCCAATGGTGCTACCTCCTTCCCAAGTTCTGTTAGATGGGCTTCGATCGGTCCAAGACTACTAGGTGAGGCCATCGAGTCTTCTTTCTATAATAATTAACCAAGATTACTTGTATTTAGAGACAATAATAAAAACATTTAGTTTCCAGTGGTCATATTGACCAATGGTCATATAACCGTCTAAACCCAACGGTCTCATTTTAATTATACTCATGTTATCAAATGAAATATTTTTTTTAGTATAAAAATAAAATAAAATAACACATAAAATTTAAAAAACAAGATTTATTCAAAATTTTGGGTCGTTACAATCTTCTACCCTAAAGAAATTGCGTCCTCGCAATTTTTTTAAAATTGTGTTTTGAAATTTCATTGAAAGTCCCACATCGGAAAAGGAGTCGGTAACACTATTACTTTAAAAGAAAGAAAGGGAAGTAAAAAGGTCACCCGAGTTAACCCACACTAGGATTCCATGTAGGAAAACATGGACATGGAGGAGAAAACAAAGGGTCAAGTTCTGAGGGAGAGTGATAGAAAACATTATTAGGAGAAAGTTAACAATAAGAAAATCCCAAACTTAGGATGTGTGTAAACGGTCTTTGATTACCTAGTAGGAAACGTAAACCAACAACGTTTTTGTTTTACGTTCCTTTTCATAATTTTGAGGAATTCATTTACCACATAGAATAAAAACATAAGAAAATATACCTGTCTTCATATAGAGTTTCATCCTTTAATAAGTTTCTACTCAAACTAATCGTTTCTCTAAACAATGAGCATTCAAAACTACTTGGTCTCATCAAAACACAAGAATCATCTTCTAGAGAATCACATAATCCACAAAAGATTAACTATCTATTTCTTCTATCTTTAAACATTATCCCAAAAATAGAAAGGGTAAGGTTAAACAACTCTTCAAAAAGGAATAATCCCATAGGAAGGGAAAATACTTTTAAATCTTTAAAGTTCCATGGTAGTACCCAAAGTTCATCATAGACCATTCCATAAATAAAGGTCCTTAAATTTCTCAAAATAAACCAAACTATGATTGAAACCCAAATACAAGAAGGATTTGATAACATAGTCTTCCAAAATAAACTTCATTGTTCATCTCCAAACAACATCAACCACTCCTAACATCTTATAATAAAAGTATCTAACCTAAACATATTTTACCCACGATAGTTTAATCATTCCCATAAGTAACCTAAATTACTATAAGTCCACCATAAATTCATCGATTCTTCAAAATATAAGTCAATCTTACTACTCAATTAAAATACCGTAGTAATCTATTTACCTCGATCATATAGGGTCCCCAAAATAGTGAACGTCTTCCAAAATAATAAGCATCTTTTAATCCCCTAATCATCTCTGTCGTATTAATACGACAATCGTAGCATTTCCTATCACATTGGTTGTTGGGACATGTTCTTCCATTTCCCACCATTAACTAAGAAAAGAAACTATAATTAGGTGCTTAAATACTTAGCTAATAATCATGAAAAGGAACTTAAATCATATAAGGATAACTTGTAAAAGAAAATTATACCCTAACTTGTGATCCCCTAGGTTCCCATCTAGGTTATCCATGATTATATATTCTTATGTGAATCTTTATTTTATTTTATCTGTCTTCCTTTAACAATGGTTCATACTAAGCTTATGAATTTACAAGATCATATCCCCCAGGAGTGTCATAACCAAGAGTGCAGCAAGGCCCGTTGTCGTGTACCAGTTCCCGTTTGAGTCTAGCTCAAAGTAGTGTTTTCGGGTTTTACCCCTATGTACATCTGTGCCAGAGCCACCTCTACCTGCTCGTATCCAGACAGAGATGTATTTTCTTGGAAACCCATTACTCAATACTCACCAAAATACCAGGAAGATTTACTATATATAAAATTTTCTATAGGCTTATTCCTAAAGTTTTCATATCCTAATTTCCAAAAATAACTAAACCATCCTTTGATACCGACTATAGAATCCCGCCTTTTTATCACATAAACTTTCATTACATTTTACAAAACTGAGGATCTTTAAGGTTTAGTGTCTTGGAAACGAGGAACTTAAAACATGAACACATATATAATTCTTCTTAAACACTTGAAAGGATTATCCTCATGTTAATCCTAGGTTCATTACTACATCATATAACCTGGGGACATACATCAAAAGAAAGGGTGAGCAGAAGGCCCAATGAGGGAAACAAGAGAAACATTTTACATTTGAACTTGAGATACTTCAATAAGGTCATGAAAATGACTTTATGGCATGAGAATGAAATCATGAGGCATATCATAATAAAAATAACATTTTTCATAACTTTAATATGTGGCTACAACATTTAATATTGACAATCATTTCGTTTCACCAAGGTCCATCCCCAAGGTGTCATTAAAAATTACCAAGGTTATTCACCAAGGTATCAGTCTAAAAAGTCATCTCAAGAGATTAAGTCTTTACCCAATGCATTGGAGCGCTATCTGGGTGCACCCTTGACATGTATTTATTATCATGTGATCCAAATATATCACCATCAATCATTTCATAAACAACCCATATAGCATAAAACAAATGGGTTTCATTTCATAATCATAACATTTTAAAAACTGCTTTAAAGACATGATCTTTATGTCACTTTAAACCCACAGAAAAGGGAAAGCGGGTTTCATGTATGTAAATCACAAAATTTAAAAAAGAAAATTTTGATATATACGTGAATACCCCTATAGAAATAAGAGCTTTGATTATTCACTTAATAACATAAAATATTTTTGAGATAAAGAGGGAGGCATTTTGAGACGAAAACTATGCAGCATAACGTCTATGATACATGGTTTTAGAAAAAGTTGGAAAGAGAGGGGACATTGGTCACCCACTCAAAAATGATACATAAAACAGTAGGGGAACAAAATATAAAGTATTTAAGAACATGGTAATGAAATTTGAATGATATACCATTTGAAATGAAGAACTTGAAAGGAAGACAAAAAATAAGATTTCTCTTATGAGAATTCGGCAGCCTAACGGCGTCACTTAAAACTTCCAAAAATGGATTGACGAGATCAAAGAGGGTCTATAATCATATGAACATAAATGATCAGTATGATAGATATAGATATCATACCCCAACATAATAAAAATGAACTTGAAAGACTTGACATGAAAATAGATCTTGAAAATGAGAAGGGTGAAAGAAACCCTTAGAAATTCGACAGCCTAACGGCATCACTTAAACTTCAACAAAAATGAATTGATGAGATAAAATAGGGTATCTCATCATATGAACATAAATGATCAGTATGATAGATTTAAATATCATACCCCAACATAATAAAAATGAACTTGCAAGACTTGACATGGAATTAGAACTTTGAACAAGGAGAAAGGTGAAAGAACCACCTAAATATTCGGCAGCCTAACGGCGCCACTTAAACTTCAAAATACTGAATTGAACAGATCAAATGGGGTCTCTCATCATATGTTCATAAAAGATAAGTATGATAGATATAAAGATCATACCCCAACATAACAAAAAGTAACTTGAAAGAATTGACATGAAAGTAGAACTTCAAAACAAGAAGGGTGAAGAGCCACTTAAAAATTCGACAGCCTAACGGCGCCACTTAAAACATCAAAATACTGAATTGAAGAGATCAAATGGGGTCTCTCATCATATGGTTATAAAATATCAGTATGATAGATATAGATATCATACCCCAACATAACAAAAAATAACTTGAAAGAAATTACATGAAAGTAGAACTTCAAAACGAGAAGGGTGAAGAACCACTTAAAAATTCGGCAGCCTAACGGCGCCACTTAAAACTTCAAAATACTGAATTAAAGTGATAAAATGGGGTCTCTAATAATATAATCATAAAAGATCAGTATGATAAATTTAGAGATCATACCCCAACATTAAAAAAAAGTAACTTTAAATACTTTACATGAAAATAGATCTTGAAAAATGAGAAGGGAGAAAGAATCCGTTACAAAAATTTCGGCATCCTAACGACGCCAATTAAAACTTCATAAAATGAAATAATTAGAGTAAGATGGGATCTCTCATTATGTGAAAATGAAAAGGCCAGTAAGAGGAGTATAAAATAACACCCTTTAACATAAGAACATGGAGCATAAAGAAATTACAGAAAAGATATTTCTTGAAAAGAAAGAGAGAGATCGGATCCCTTACCTTAAAACGTAACTCTTAAAACTCAAAGGTTGGGACCTTGAGGGCTTGAGGGAACCTTGGGAGGACTCCTTGGGAGGTAATGAGACCCGAACTTTGTTGGGGGAGAGTGGGGAGTCGAAATGGATGAGGCGATGTCGTGCTATTTATAGGTAAAGTGACGGGACAAGGCATTAATGGCCAAGGGACACCTCAAAAGTGGTTTTCTCAAAACCATGTGCTCTCCCAAGATATTTCCCTTGAATATAGGCCACATGGGACCCCCCTCCATACAATAATTCATCACCTTTGGTCGACCATCCCTTAAAATATCTCATGATATCATCATGACACAGTTATGATGTCATTAAACATACCGAAACCCTAAAACTGTATTTTTACTATTCATTGAAAATTCAACTTTCTCATAAAGATCCCAAAATTTCACCTTAATAAAATATCAATGATCTGATTTCAAAAATGAACTCCATTTTATAAAAATAATTTTCTAAATATTTTTAATTTATTTTTTAAATAAATACACTATTCACCGAAAATTCATTTTTTCAGAAAAAACCCCAAAAATTACCATAACATAATATCGATGCTCTGAGTTCAAAAATGAAATCCATTTTATAAAAATAATTTTTTAAATATTTTTAATTTAATTTTTAATTAAAAAAACACTATTCACCCGAAAAAACTAATACTTGAATAATAATTTATGAAACCGTTATTTAACCATTTTATTGAATCGCATTACTTAATCAAGGTTCCTAGATTATATTAATACTTTCTTTAATCGAGATTACTAATCCATTTGGACACATTACTAATCCTAATCATAAAATCACTATTCATAATTTACTGTTCATAAAAAATCAATTTGACCTTATTAGACTCTAAATTTCGTACTGAACATAATTGTAGAAGACCATTTTTTGAAAATCATTACAAATTTTTAATTATTTAAGGTTTACATAAACATTTTTTAAATTTCCTTTTTCTAAAAATCATCAAAAATATGCATACTATATTTATCTAGTCATTTGAAAATTCATAAACATCATCATAAGAAGAAATCCCAATTTTTATTTAAAACAAAGGATTGCACAAGGCAGTTACGGTCTCCTTACATAGCACCTTATCACACCAGCATAGGACCTAAGTGTAAGGTGTGATAAGGTGATAGAATCTGAGGGAGGCTCAGCCAACATCGCACGAGTAGTAATTTCTATTAGTTTGAACTTCTCGCAAAGGTGATTCCGTTCTAGCTTGACATGATGAAGTTCGGTTTGGTTTTGGTCCAGATCAAAGCCCAGTGGTGCTACCTCTTTCCCAAGTTCTGTTAGATGGGCTTCGATTGGTCCAAGATTACTGGGTGAGGCCATTGATTCTTATTTCTATAATAATTAACCAAGATTACTTGTATTTAGATACAATAATCAAAACGTTTAGTTTCCAGCGGTCATATTGACCAATGGTCATATAACTGTCTAAACCCAACGGTCTCATTTTAATTATACTCATGTTATCAAATGAAACATTTTTGTTGAGTATAAAAATAAAATAAAATTACACATAAAATTTAGGAAACAAGATTTATTCAAAATTTTGGTTCATTACAATCTTCCCCCCTTAAGAAATTGCATCCTCGCAATTTTTTTAAAATTGGGTTTTGAAATTTCATTGAAAGTCCCACATCGGAAAAGGAGTCAGTAAAACTATTACTTTAAAAGAAAGAAACGGAATTACAAAGGTCACTCGAGTTAACCCACACTAGGATTCCATGTAGGAAAACATGGACATGGAGGAGAAAACAAAGGGTCAAGTTCTGAGGGAGAGTGATAGAAAACATGATTAGGAGAAAGTTAACAATAACAAAATCCCAAACATAGGATGTGTGTAAACGGTATTTTATTACCTAGTAGGAAATGTAAACCAACAACGTTTTTGTTTTACGTTCCTTTTCATAATTTTGAGGAATTAATTTACCACATAGAATAAAAACATAAGAAAATATACCTGTCTTCATATAGAGTTTCATCCTTTAATAAGTTTCTACCAAAACTAATATTTTCTCCAAACGATGAGCATTCAAAACTACTTGGTCTCATTAAAACACAAGAATCATCTTCTAGAGAATCACATAATCCACAAAATATTAACTATCTATTTCTTCTATCTTTAAACATTATCCCAAAAATAGAAAGTGTAAGGTTAAACAACTCTTCAAAAAGGAAGAATCCCATAAGAATGGAAACTTATTTTAAATCTTCAAAGTTCCATGGTAATACCCAAAGTTCATCATAGACCATTCCATAAATAACGGTCCTTAAAATTCCTCAAAATAAACCAAACTAAGATTGAAACCCAAATACAAGAAGGATTTGATAACATAGTCTTCCAAAATAAACTTCATTGTTCATCTCCAAACAACATCAACCACTCCTAACATCTTATAACAAAAGTATCTAACCTAAACATATTTTACCCACGATAGGTTAATCATTCCCATAAGTAACCTAAATTACTATAAGTACACCATAAATTCATCGATTCTTCAAAATATAAGTCAACCTTACTCCTCAATGAAAATACTATACTAATCTATTTACCTCGATCATATAGGGTCCCCAAAATAGTGAACGTCTTCCAAAATAATAATCATCTTTTAATCCCCTAATCATCTCTGTCATATTAATACGGCAATCGTAGCATTTCATATCACATTGGTTGTTGGGACATGTTCTTCCATTTCTCGCCATTAACTAAGAAAAGAAACTATAATTAGGGGATTAAATACTTAGCTAATAATCATGAAAAGGAACTTAAATCATATAAGGATAACTTGTAAAAGAAAAGTATTCCCTAACTTGTGATCCCCTAGGTTCCCATCTAGGTTATCCATGATTATATATTCTTATGTGAATCTTTATTTTATTTTATCTGTGTTCCTTTAACAATGGTTCATACTAAGCTTATGAATTTACCAGAGCATATCCCCCGGGAGTGTCGTAACCAAGAGTGCATCAAGGCCCGTTGTCGTGTACCAGTTCCCGTTTGAGTCTAGCTCAAAGCGGTGATTTAGGGTTTTACCCCTATGTACATCTGTTCTAGATCCACCTCTACCTTCTCGTATCCAGACAGAGATGTATTTGCTTGGAAACCCATTACTCAATACTCACCAAAATACCAGGAAGATTTCCTATATATAAACTTTTCTATAGGCTTATTCCTAAAGTTTTCATATCCTAATTTCCACAAATAACTAAACCATCCTTTGATACCAACTATAGAATCCCTCCTTTTATCACATAAACTTTCATTACATTTTACAAAACCGAGGATCTTTAAGGTTTAGTGTCTTGGAAACTAGGAACTTAAAACATGAAAACATATAGCATTATTCTTAAACACTTGAAAGGCTTCTCCTCATGTTCATCCTAGGTTCATTAATGCATCACATAACCTGGGGACATACATCAAAAGAAAGGGTGAGAAGAAGGCCCAGTAAGGGAAACAAGAGAAACATTTTACATGTGATCTTGAGATACTTCAATAAGGTCATGAAAAGAACTTTAAGGCATGAGAATGAAATCATGAGGCATATCATAATAAAAATAAAATTTTTCATAACTTGAATATGTGGCTGCAACATTTAATATTGACAATCATTTCGTTTCACCAAGTTCCATCCCCAAGGTGTCATTAAAAATTACCAAGGTTATTCACCAAGGTATCAGTCTAAAAAGTCATCTCTAGAGATTAAGTCTTTACCCAATGCATTGGAGCACTATCTGGGAGCACCCTTGACATGTCTTTATTATCATGTGAGCCACATATATCATCATCAATCATTTCATAAACAACCCATATAGCATAAAACAAATGGGTTTCATTTCATAATCATAACATTTTAAAAACGGCTTTAAAGACATGATCTTTATGTCACTTTAAACCCACAAAAAAGGGAAAGCGAGTTTCATGTATGTAAATCCCAGAATTTAAAATAGAACATTTTGATATATATTTTAATACCCCTGTATAAATAAGAACTTTTATTATTCACTTAATAACATAAAATAATTTTGAGATAAAGAGGGAGGCATTTTGAGACGAAAACTATGCAGCATAACGTCTATGATACATGGTTTTAGAAAAAGTTGGAAAGAGAGGGGACATGGGTCCCCCACTCAAAAATTATACATAAAACATTAGGGGAACAAAATATAAAGTATTTAAGAACATGGTAATGAAATTTGAATGATATACCATTTGAAACGAAGAACTTGAAAGGAAGACAAAAAATAAGATTTCTCTTATGAGAATTCGGCAGCCTAACGGCGTCACTTAAAACTTCCAAAAATGGATTGACGAGATCAAATAGGGTCTCTCATCATATGAACATAAATGATCAGTATGATAGATATACATATCATACCCCCACATAATAAAAAGGAACTTGAAAGACTTGAAATGAAAATAGATCTTGAAAATGAGAAGGGTGAAAGAACCCCTTAGAAATTCGACAGCCTAATGGCGTCACTTAAACTTCAACAAAAATGAATTGATGAGATAAAATAGGGTCTCTAATCATATGAACATAAATGATAAGTATGATATATTTAGAGATCATACCCCAACATAATAAAAAGGAACTTTAAAGACTTGACATGGAATAATAACTTTGAACAAGGAGAAAGGTGAAAGAACCACTTAAAAATTCGGCAGCCTAACGGCGCCACTTAAACTTCAAAATACTAAATTGAACAGATCAAATGGGGTCTCTCATAATATGGTCATAAAAGATAAGTATGATAGATATAAAGATCATACCCCAACATAACAAAAATGAACTTGAAAGAATTGACATGAAAGTAGAACTTCAAAACAAGAAGGGTGAAGAACCACTTAAAAATTCGGCAGCCTAACGGTGCCACTTAAAACTTCAAAATACTGAATTGAAGAGATCAAATGGGGTCTCTCATCATATGGTTATAAAATATCAGTATGATAGATATAGATATCATACCCCAACATAACAAAAAGGAACTTGAAAGAATTGACATGAAAGTAGAACTTCAAAATGAGAAGGGTGAAGAACCACTTTAAAATTCGGCAGCCTAACGGCGCCACTTAAAACTTCAAAAGACTGAATTGAAGAGATCAAATGGGGTCTCTAATCATATAATCATAAAATATTAGTATGATAAATTTAGATATCATACCCCAACATAATAAAAAGGAACTTGAAATACTTTACATGAAAGTAGATCTTGAAAAATGAGAAGGGAGAAAGAATCCGTTACAAAAATTTCGGCAGCCTAACGGCGCCACTTAAAACTTCATAAAACGAAATAATGAGAGTAATAGGGGATATCTCATTATGTTAACATGAAAAGGGATGTAAGAGGATTATAAAATAACACCCTTTAACATAAGAACATGGAGCATAAAGAAATTACATAAAAGAGATTTCTTGAAAAGAAAGAGAGAGATCGGATCCCTTACCTTAAAACGTAACTCTTAAAACTCAATGGTTGGGACCTTGAGGGCTTGAGGGCACCTTGGGAGGACTCATTGGGAGGTAATGAGACCATAACTTCTTTGGGGGAGAGTGGGGAGTCGAAATGGATGAGAGGATGTCTTGGTATATATAGGGAAAGTGACGGGACAAGGCATTAATGGCCAAGGGACACCTCAAAAGTGGTTTTCTCAAAACCATGTGCTCTCCCAAGATATTTCCCATGAAGTTAGGCCACATGGATCCCCCCATACAATAATTCATCACCTTTGGTCGACCATCCCTTAAAATATCTCATGATATCATCATGACACAGTTATGATGTCATTAAACATACCGAAACCCTAAAACTGTATTTTTACTATTCACTAAAAATTCAACTTTCTCAGAAAGATCCCAAAATTTCACATTAATCAAATATCAATGCTCTGATTTCAAAAATGAACTCCATTTTATAAAAATAATTTTCTAAATATTTTTAATTTATTTTTTAATTAAATACACTATTCACTGAAAATTCATTTTTTCAGAAAAAACCCCAAAAATTACCATAACATAATATCGATGCTCTGAGTTCAAAAATGAAATCCATTTTATAAAAAAAAAATTTTAAATATTTTTAATTAAAAAAACACTATTCACTCGAAAAAACTAATACTTGAATAATAATTTATGAAACCGTTATTTAACCATTTTATTGAATCACGTTACTTAATCAAGGTGCCTAGATTATATTAATACTTTCTTTAAGTGATATTACTAATCCATTTCGACACATTACTAATCCTAATCATAAAATCACTATTCATAATTTACTATTCATCAATAATCAAGTTGACCTTATTAGACTCTAAATTTCGTGCTGAACATAATTGTAGAAGACCATTTTTTGAAAATCATTACACATTTTTAATTATTTAAGGTTTACATAAGCATTTTTAAAATATCCTTTTTCTAAAATTCATCAAAAATATGCATACTATATTTATCTGGTAATTTGAAAATTCATAAACATCATCATAAGAAGAAATCCCAATTTTTATTTAAAACAAAGAATTACACAAGGCAGTTACGGTCTCCTTACATAACCCTTATCACACCAGTATAGGACCTAAGTGTAAGGTGTGTTAAGGTGAGAGAATCTGAGGGAGGCTCGGCCAACATCGCACGAGTAGTAATTTCTATTATTTTGAACTTCTCGCAAAGGCGATTCCATTCTAGCTTCACACGATGAAGTTCGGCTTGGGTTTGGTCCAGAGCAAAGCCCAGTGGTGCTACCTCCTTCCCAAGTTCTGTTAGATGGGCTTCGATCGGTCCAAGACTACTGGGTGAGGCCATCAAATCTTCTTTCTAAAATAATTAACCAAGATTACTTGTATTTAGAGATAATAATCAAAACGTTTAGTTTCCAGTGGTCATATTGACCAATGGTCATATAACCGTCTAAACCCAACGGTCTCATTTTAATTATACTCATGTTATCAAATTAAACATTTTTTTGAGTATAAAAATAAAATAAAATAACCCATAAAATTTACGAAACAATATTTATTCAAAATTTTGGGTTGTTACATCAGTAGCTATGAAGAAATTGTGTGTTGTGCTATCATGGTAGAACTGGAAGTTGGTGTAACATATCCATCTCATGGTTTTGACAAGAAATGAAAGATGGGGTTCAAGGAGAAATCTCAGAACAATGGTGAAAAGTATATGAATGATTCTTTATGCTCAAAGTGTGGAAAGAAGCATGGTAGAGATTGCCTAAAAGGTACTAGAAAATGCTTTAAGTGTGGAAAAGAAGGTCATCGATCAGTTAATTGTCGAAGTAATGGGAAAAAGGTTGTTAATGATGTGAATAGAGAAAAGACTACAGAGAAATCTCCACCAACACTTCAATGATTCAAGTGCAAGGAAATGGGGCATAATGCTAAAAAATTCCCTAATCCACGAGTTAATGATAATCAACGTGAGAAACCTCTTAAAGAAAAGGATAAAGGGAAGTCTCATGCGATCACTATTTGTGATGTTGAGTTTGAAAATGATGTTGTGTAATGATTAAGTGTTTGTGTAATGAGATTTCAAAATAGTATCATGGAATCTCATTTATGGTATTGTAGAATTTTGGAATATCTATGTGTTGGTTTTCAATTATTATATGGTACTGGTAACCATGAAAAAGTGATTGAAATATTTTTGGAAAGAAGATGAAATGCGCATATTGAAGGGATAAGGAGAAAATAATATCATAGTAATCATGAGCTCATGACTAAAATAAGGACAAAGTGGTATCATGGTTTGAGTATATAGAAATTTTGGGATTTTGGTATGTGGAAAGAGTTAACTTTTGACAGAATTCATGTTTTCACTAAGGTTAAATGGGTATTCATTTTTAAGAGAATACATGATTAAGGTATTCACATGATTGAAATGTGATCAACAAGATATATCGGGGATAAATGATGGTATTTACATGCTCAGTAGATGACATTTCTAGTAATTGTTTTCTTTATACTATAAGCTTGGATAGAAGTATTTTGGATAAGCCTAAAGATTTGAAATGGATTATGTTGAACATAAGTTAGTTTAAGGCTAGAACTGTTTTCGATATTATCAATGGAATGTCATAATGATGTAATTTTAGAAAAAAGACAACCTGCAGGATGGGCGACAACCCATTGCGTCGGACAAGGCTGTGGGAATCAAACCCACAACCGATGTGTGACAGGCCTTTATCGCCTAACATTGGCCTACAGGAAGTCCCTGGTTAGTATAAACTAGTTTTATTTTATTAAGCGGTATGATAGATGAAGTATAAGTCCATTTTTGGAATCATATACAATTAACCACACCGTAGATGGACTTATATATATTTGATAACTTTTTCTAACCTTTTATTTGAAATAGATGGAATGACTCATCATTCTATCACATGATCAGCTAACACTTCATGAATGAAAAATTCAACTTCATTTCTTTAAGAGATGAAGTGGAAATTGTTCAAGGCATGAACAATGGTTAGATTGAACCAAAATCAAGTAAGTATTTCTTTTGATTCGAAAATTATTTAACATTAGGGAAACGATCCTGAAAACCAAAAATGTTGTCCTAGTGCCCTTATATCCAATGAATCAGATGGTACCTTAGATCATCACAAAATTATGGCTTTGTGATTGGTGGCTTTTTCATACCCATGTCCTCTACCACTCTCCATCAGAACATGATGGTTATATTTCTCTTCCATATCCATATTTTCACCTATGTTGTCCTATGTGGAAACCCAATGCTGAGATACTTTGGGTGACCGTTATGATTCTAACTTCCCTTTTTAAAATGAATTTTTAGTATTCCTTCTTACGATGTGGGTTTCTATGAAAGAAACTTTCAAGTAGTAAACCATTTATAACCCCGATGAATTTCGAGAGTGAAATTCATTATAAGGGGGGTTGAATGTAACACCCAAGATTTTTATGAGAAATATTTTGTTTTTATACATCATCAAAGGAATATTTCACTACACACAACACTATCTTGGCTTTATTTACACGCAATCGTGGCCTTCCTTCATAGCTTGCGTTGTACGCAATACTGAGTTTCACTAAACAACGATATGCTATTAAAATATTATTAAAACTAGCCGTTATGAATAGTAATAACCACTTTTTGAAATTTTATAAATTTTATTTTTCAAAATCGACTTCATTTTTGGATTTGGAATATCGAAATTAGCCTAGGGTAAAATTTTGGTATTTTTTTGAAAACTTTCAATTTTTGATGAATAGTGAAAACACTGGTTTACTATTTAAAAACAGACTTTTTATTTAAATAATTATTTATTTTGTTTAAATTTATTTTAGATCAAAATTGATACATAATACCTATATAACTTCAATGTAATTCATTGGAGTCATTTTATAATAATTTTAGATATATAAAAATTTTATTGAACTTTTGACTGTCTTTTACCCACCTCCTAGGAGAATTTGCAAATTTACATACAACTTAATTTTACCACTTTTGTGAATGGAATTTCAAAAATCTGAGAGACACGGTTGATGTCAGTATGTAAAATTTGGTTCAATGAGATGAAAATAATTTTTGTTGAATAGTAACTTTTTACTTTTTTACCACGGTTAAAAGTAAATAGGGTAATTAAGGGTAAAAATGATATTATTATTACCCTAACACATGTCTTAATACTATTGAATAAGTGTAATTCGACCAAAAACAACCTTAAGAATAAAATATGACCATTTATTCCCACTTGGATTAGATTAAGACTTTTAATATTAATTTATTTAAAGAAGGGTTAAAATAGTTAAAATCAAAGTTTAATAAGTAAATAATTTTTAATATAGGGTTTTACATAAGATAAATTCGACTATAAATATTAATTATAAAGATAAAAATATTTCCTAAATAATGGTGTTTTATTTATAATTTCTATACATTAAATAATTTAATTTATTTATGACACAAAGATGATGCAGTAATTATCTTATTAATGAAATATTGACATAATTGATGTTATAAATACCTAAATAAATGTAATTTGAGACTTTTTATAAATTCCAATAATTTTATAGTTTAATATGACATGTTATTATTGATTTAATTAACGTTTTTATAACTTATCATTATGTTATGATTTTCACAAAAATCAATTACCAAATAGTATCAAAATTGACATAAAATTGTTTTTAAAAAAAATATTATATTATTAATTGTTATTTTATTCCTAAAAATCTAAGTGTTGGAAAATGACTTGGATAAGGTTTTATATATTAATAATAAACAACTTGGGGTTCTTTTGGCTTGTTATAGTAAGTTTATTAACCTTATAGTGTAAGAAAACAAGAAGACACGGTAAAAGTAAAATTATTTAACTTAAAGTTAAATCTAAATGATATGGTTAAAATAGAAACCTAAACTTGTCTAAATTATATTATATTAGATGATTTCGACCCATCCCCACCTTAGCTTCTAAATAAATAAATTTGGAGCTATTGAAAACCGAATATGACTTTATAATAAAATAATATTTTTTATTTTTCCAAAGGTGCCCCTCTCCTCCTTTATAAAAGGGCACCTCCTCCCTCTCTTCCTCACACCACTTTGAGCCTTCATGCTCGGCCAAACCCTGCCAAATTATCTTCTCCGCTTCCCTAGAAACATAATAGAGGTCTTGGGCTTCTTCAAAGACCAATTTTAGTGCCCTAAGAGGAGGTCTCAAAGAGGCGCTTCAAAGAAGAGGTAATGTCCGTTACCGATTCTTTCAACTTTATTTATTCTTCCACTTCTTATTATTTAGTTGTTTCATTATGAAGTAATAACATCAGTATAACTCATATAATGATATGTTATTATAAGTATGAAACAAACCTATTTCACCATCTATCCATCCTATGGAAAATGAAATCACCGCGCGTGCGTACGTACGGAATACCGTCTCCACGCCGTGGTGTAATCTATTTTCCACCACCAACTTACTTGGATGGGTATAATGGTGTAAATAATAACTATATATTATTATTGTAAAGTGATTTTTATTCTGAAATAGTATACATACACTCCAATACAATTCCACGATCAGGGGAACGATATCATCGCTTGTGCGTACGTACGGAATACCGTCTCCACGATGTGATGCGACTCGTTCTACATGATTTTCATTGCATAATGATTACATAAATGAATGGAGTGAATAAATATGATATATATTACACTAATACCATTCTGTAAATGATTTATCTATAACCTAAAAAGAAGAATAATAATTTATTCGACAAAACACGCATAAGAACAAAAAGTAATAAACACCCGAATAACAAGTAGCAATGAAATATTACTAATAAGAAGCTAAGAATATGACCATATATGATATCATAAAAATGAGTATGATTCTGGAATAAGTCAATGACATTATTTAAATCATTATACAGGAGGTTCGGACACTTACGAAGCAAATCAGAACTAAGGTAATGGAAAATCTCGCAATCTCAATTTTTATCCGAGATTGTTTATACTTCAGAGTTTACTGGGGAATATTTATCATCCACATCCATGTTTCATCAATATTTAATATTATTTATATCCTCCTACAATTTTTTAAATCCAATTTTACCCTTCGGTGAGTTTTTAGTAAAAGATATGAAATGAATCTTTTGTCATTTTTCGTACGAGGTACTTTTTGACTTATTCAACAAAAGTACGAGAAGAATGTTATTTTTAACTTATACGGCATGAATGGATTTTTAGAACATTATTTCCATGAAGCATCCTTTACAAGTTTTCGAGTTTATTTTTAATCAACTTATTTTAGATTAAAATTGTATGACATGTTAAGAAAGGAAAAAAATTGAAGTAGAAAGGATATTTTCCTCAAGAATGGAGTTCAAGTGTTTTATCAAAATTATTTTCCGTCTAAGATAATATAGGGTTCTGTTTATATCCCTATTTTTACATTGTTTTGATTATGTTATGATGGAATTATTTTTATGTTTTCATTTTATCTTATATGGATAGTGTTATGATGGCATGATAATTAAGAATCCCATTTTTATTACATGGGTTATGCTATGATGTATGATTTATGATTTTGTGGAACACATAAGAATGGTTTCATTATGAGATGGGTGGGACCTATATCTCCTTCCAATGCATTGGGTAAAGATTTATATCTCATGATATAGACATGACTGGAATGGTAATTTTATCCGGTTCAGTAATACAGGACTGGAACGAGAAGTGAACTCGATTCAGAAAGGGACTTTGTCCACTAAGATGGTCTTGGCAGCAATGCCTTGGCTACTATGGAAATCATATCATGTGCTTAATGGTTTCCACAATCACATATTTTATTACCATGCTATTTTATCATGATTGATGTTCCTTTATGATATATGCCTTACGTACTTCCAAGATTTATGTCTTTTCTCAAGATTTTGATGTTTAGATTTTATGTTCAAGCTTTTGCATTCAAATGTTTATGGATTGTTTTATGTTCTTTATGTTTACCCTTACTGAGCATTTGATCTCACCATTTTTATGTTTTCTTTTCCCTAGGATTTAAAGAAAGGTTTTAGGTAAAAAAACTAAAGGGGAAGATATTTACGGGAGATGTTGAAGATCTTTCACCACGATTAGAAGATTATTTTTTCTGAGTTTCCAAAGACACTAAATTATTACGGTCCTTGTGTGTATATTTTTTTTATGTATTAAGTATTCCGAAAAAGTAATTCAATGTCCATGTACATCAAGCTTTGGGTCTCTACATGTTCAGTCCATCATCACTGAAGTGACTTGTCCAATAAAGAATATTGATGATTTTGAGCACACCATTAATTCTTATAGACTCCTGGAATATTCACTAATGCTGATAGTATAATGAGTGAATCGATTTCTTGTTAGGATTTTCACCATACCATTTGTGACATGTTTGCTGATGTTTATGGATTCTTGTTTTCTCCTTGTATGACATGATTAATTTCTATAGGTTTGAGGATGTGTGTGCTGACATGTCGGTTTTTATGCCATATTTTACAATTTATTCCATACTTCATTGTTGGTGTAATATAGTTACACCTCGTGCATGTATTGTAACTTGTTACACTTTTTAATAAATTTGTATGGAATGAGAATTGGGTAACCAATTTATTGCTCAATTTTTTAAAAAAAAATAAAATAACCAACACAATGAAGCTCTTTTGATATCAAAATATCATGTCTCAACTTTTAACATCATTCTACTAAGTTAAAAGAGACTATTATCCTTAATAGGGTCATTGTTCTATGTAAGGAGCAAACCAAGTGATCATTCCAAGGTTTCCACATAGAGTATGGGAGGCTTTATTTCCATAGGAAGCTTCAAGACAATTGGGTTCAGTTGGTATTTCTTGAGTTCATCAAAGGATTCTGGAAAATGTTCATCTCCTTGGTAGTAACCAATTTCTATATCAGCTTTTTAAAGAGAATATACTTAGCAGTGGGGTTATTTATGAAATTATATGTGTGTGTGTGTGTAACGTTAATCTAAAATATTCTCAATTCCTTGAGGTTTCAAGGCAGAGGAATATCATGTATTTCCTTGTCCTTCTCAAGTCCAACCAAGATACTATTTTTTTAGACTATTAAACTATGTAATTATTCTAATGAAACATTGAAAACGCAATTAAATGAGTTAATTTTCAAGTTGTCTTATTGTAAATTTTTTAGGAATACCAAAAGATCAATCAAGTGATCAAAGAATTGGTGGAATTTAACCACCAAATCATCCATGTAGAATTCTATGGTTTCTCCTAGAAAGAACATCAAAAATTTAGTGCATGGAATATTATTTAATATTAAAAACATTATTCAATACAAATAGAATAAATTGGTAATAATATACCCTTTGATCTTATTATAAACATAAAACTTATCCATGAGTGGGAGATCCTGAAATTTTTTGTTGCATAAATCAGTAAATTTGTGATTGGAACTGGGAAGTCCCCTCAAGACAATGATGGTTCAAATCTCTGAAGTTAATGCATATCCTGACTTTATTATTCCTATTATTTATAGGTAAAATATTGGACAACCACTTTTCATACTGGATCACTTGGATGAAATTGGATTTGATCTTTTTATCAGCTTCAACCTATACCTTGGTAGTGTGGATCAGATGAAATCTTTTTCCCACATATTTTAAACCACAGTGGTCTTTTGGTCAAACAGACTAATGAGTATCTACAAGGTGGTTTAAGCTAGTAATTTTCATGTAATTCCGAAAAAAATGCATCAAGATGTTTCTTAAAGAAACAAATATATTTATATTGTTACCATGAACAAACTCAGTCTACCCCTGAACCAGAAGCCTAAGATAGCTGAAGCAGATCCCTAAACAAATTACCCTTTCTTAATCCATTTTGTGGTGTTTTTTATTTGATTATAAGTGGTTTCCTCAATGTAATGCACTTTATTTCTATATTTTTCTTTCTTATATTGTTATCATTTCCTCTATTTTATTTGTCTCTTCATGGAAAACCCTATGGGGGTTTTTTGAAATAGATTCTTGTGTATTATGATGCAAGGTTCTTCAATTAGTTCCTTATGAACTCTTCCTTTCATATTCTAGGTATTTTTATCATCCTTGTAGAGACCCAAAGCTTGAAGTACATGGACATTACATTACTTTTGCGGAATAATTAGTACATAACAAAAATAGACACACAAGGACCGTAATAGTTTAGTGTCTTTGGAAACTCGGAATATGATCTTCTAATCGTGGTGAAAGATCTTCAACATCTCTGATAAAGATCTTCCATTTTTTTCTTACCTAAAACCATTCTTTATATCCTGGGGAAAATAAAACATAAAAGGAGTGAGATCAAATGCCCAGTAAGGGTAAAAATATAGAATATAAAACAATCCATAAACATTTGAATGAAAAAACTTGAACATAACATCTAAACATCAAAATCTTGAGCAAAGACATGAATCTTGGAAGTACATAAGGCATATATCATAAGGGAACAACAATCATGATAAAATAGCATGGGAATAAAACATGTAATTGTGGAAACCATTAAGCACACGATATGATTTCTATAGTAGCCAAGGCATTGCTTCCAAGACCATATTAGTGGACAAAGTCTCTTTCGGAATTGAGTTAACTCCTCGTTCCAGTCCTGTATTACTGAACTGGAATAACTTACCGTTCCAGACATGTCTATCTCATGAGATATAAATCATTACCCAATGCATTGGAGGGAGATATAGGTCCCACCCATCTCATAATTAAATCATTCTTTTGTGTGCCACAAAATCATAAATCATACAACATAGCATAACCCATGTAATAGAATGGGATTCTTAAACATCATGCCATCATAACATAATCCATATATAAAAAAATGGATATCATTTCATCACAAGAAGAATAAAACCATGTAAATAATGGAGACATTACACTTGAAACATAAACATATTAAATAATGTCATTTTAGATGGAAAATATTTTTGATAAAACACTTGAAATGAAATGTTGAGGAAAATATCCTTTCATCTTCAAAATCATTTTCTTTTCACAAAATGACATGCAATTTTAAAAGAATAGAGTTTTGTGGAAAATAATCATGCAATATTGTAGAGGAAGCTTCATGAAAATGAGGCATTATGAAACCGTAAAAATCCATTCATGTCGTATAAGTTAAAAATAATATTCTCCTCGTACTTTTGCTAGAAAAGTCAAGAAGTACCTCGTATGGTAAAAAAAGGATTCCTTACATACCATTTAGTAAAAGTCAAAAATGGTTAAAAATGACTTTAAAAATACATGAAACCATTTTTAGGAAACATGTACATGGATGATAACAATAACTCCAGTAAATACTTACGAATAAACAATCTCGGATAAGAATGAGATTGGAATAGTTATCCATTACCTTATGTCCGATATGCTTTGTATGTATCCGAACCTCCTGTATAATGATTTAAATAATGTAATTGACTTATTAAAAAAATCATATTCATTGTTATGATATCATATATGGTTCACTTATGACTTTATATTACCCGTTCTTTTGTAAATTCCATGTTAAAGAGTGTTTTGGGTAAAATCGTTTCATTTATCGTATGTGTTTCGACTTTTCGTTCTTGATATTATTACTTATATCCTGATTTAAATAATTCCATAATTTAAAACATGATTTATATATAATATATATTCATCATATACATATATATTATAGATCTATAAAAGGAATTAAATACACCGTTCATGGAGACGGTAGGCCGTACGTACGCATGAATGCTGTTTTTGTTTCCTTATTGAATTGAATGAAATTAAGTAGATGACATAAATATATATAAACATAAATCCAGTATCATTAATATGTAATATATTTAATGATTACTTATTGTATATACTTTATAATCATTCATGAATGGTTAACATGGAGAATTAATCTCATCGTGTCGTGGAGACAGTAGTCCGTACGTACGCACGAGCGATGATATCATTCCCATGATCGTGGAATTTCATTGAAGTGTATGTATAATATTTATTAATCAATATCACTTTGAAAATATCATATATAGTTATTTATTTACACCATTATACCCATCCAAGTAAGGTGGTGGTCAAAAACAGATTACATCACGGCGTGGAGACGGTATTCCATACGTACGCACGCGTAGTGATTTCGTTTTTCGTAGGATGGATAGATGGTGAAATAGGTTTGTTTCATACTTTTAATAACATATCAGTATATGAGTGATACTGATGTTATTACTTCATAATGAAACAACTAAAGAAGAAGAAGTATAAGAATAAATAAAGTTGAAAGAATTGGTAACGGATATTACCTCTTCTTTCGACACGCCTTTTGAAACCTCCTCTTAGGGCACTAAGATTGGACTTTGAAGAAGACCAGAACCTATAGGATGTTTCTAGAGAAGTGTAGAAGAAAAATTTTCAGGGTTTTGCCAAGATTTAAGGCTCAAAGTTGTGTGAGGAAGAGAGGGAGGAGGTGCCCTTTTATAAGGGACGAGAGGGGCACCTTTGGAATAACAAAAAATATTATTTTATTATAAAGTCATATTCGGTTTTTAATAGCTCCAAATTGAGTTATTTTGAAGATAAGGTGGGTATGGGTCTAAATACTATCATAAAATATAATTTATACAAGTTTAGGTTTCTATTTTAACCTTATCATTTAGATTTAACTTTAAGTTAAATAATTTTTCTTTTACTGTGTCTTCTTGTTTTATTACACTATAAGGTTAATAAACATACTATAACAAGACAAAAGAACCCCAAGTTGTTTATTATAAACATATATAACCTTATCTAAGTCATTTGGCAGAACCTTATATTTTTAGGAATAAAATAACAATTAATAATATAATATTTGTTTTAAAAACTATTTTATGTCAATTTTGACACTATTTGGTAATTGATTTTTTTGAAACTCATAACAGAATGAGTAGTTCGAAACAAGTTAATAAAATTAATAATAACATGTCATATTAACATGGAAAATTATTTTAATTCATAAAAAGTTTCAAATTACATTTATTTGGGTATTTATAACATCAATTGTGTCAATATTTCATTAATAAGATAATTACTGCATCATCATTGTGTCATAAATAAATTATAATATTTAATGTCTAAAAATTACAAATAAAATACCATTATGTATTAAATCTTTTTATCATTCTAATTAATATTTATAGTCGAATTTATCTTATGTATAACTCTATATTAAAAATGTTTACTTATTAAACTTTGTTTTTAACTATTTTAACCCCTCTTTAAATAAATTAATACTAAATGTCCTAATCTAATACAAGTGGTCCTAAATGGTAATATGTTATCCATAATTTTGTTTTTGGTCTAATTAAACTTATCCAATAGAATTAGGACATGTGTTAGGGTAATAATAATATCATTTTTACCCTTAATTACCCTATTTACTTTTAACCGTGGTAAAAAAATGTAAAATGTTACTATTCACCAAAAATTATTTTCATCTCATTGAACCACATTTTACTTAATGACATCAACCTTGTCTCTCGGATTTTTGAAATTCCATTCATAAAAGCGGTAAATTTAAGTTTTATGTAAATTTGCAAATTCTCCTAGGAGGTGGGTAAAAGACGGTCAAAAGTTCAATAAAATTTTTATATATCTAAAATTATTATAAAATGACTCCAATGAATTAAATTGAACTTATATAGGTATTATGTATCAATTTTTACATAAAATAAATTTAAATAAAATAAATAATTACTTAAATAAAAAGTCGGTTTTTAAATAGTAACCTAGTGTTTTCACTATTCATCAAGAATTGAAAGTTTTCAGAAAAATACCAAAATTTTACCTTAGGATAATTTCGATATTCCAAATCCAAAAATGAAGTCCATTTTCAAAAATAAAATATATAAAATTTCAAAAAGTGGGTATTACTATTCATAACGGCTAGTTTTAATAATATTTGAATAGCATATCGTTGTTTAGCGAAACTCGGTATTGCATACAACACATGCTATCATGGAAGGTTGCGCTTGCGTGTAATACAGGCCAAGTCAGGGATGCGTGTTGTGAAACCTCTTTTTGGTGTAGCGTAAAGCACAAGACATTAATGAAATTAAAAAGAATATTTTTCATAAAATCTTAGGGTGTTACATTCTACCCCCCTTAAAATGAATTTCACCCTCGAAATTCGTCGGGGTTATAAATGGTTTAGTACTCGAAAGTTTCTTTAATAGAAACCCACATCGTAAAAAGGAATACTAAAACTTAATTTTAAAAACTAAAGTATGAAATGTAACGATTACCCAAAGTAACTCATCACTGGGTTTCTATATAGGAGAACATAGGTTAAAATATGGATATGAAAGAAAAATCTAATCATCATGTTCTGATGGAGAGTGGTAGAGAACATGGCTATGAAAAATCCATCAATCACAAAGCCATAAATTTTTTATGATCTAAGGTACCATCTGATTCATCAGATATAAGAGCACTAGGACAACATTTTTGGTTTTCAATATCATTTCCCTAAAGTTGAAAATTTTGAATTAGAAGAAATACTTACTTGATTTTGGTACAATCTCACTGTTGTTCATGCTTTGAACAATTTCCACTTCATCTCTTAAAGAAATGAAGTTGAATTTTTTATTCGTGAAGTGTTAACAGATCATTTGATAGAATGATGGGTCATTCCATTTGTTTCAAACAAAAGGTTAGAAAAAATTATAAAATATACATAAGTCCATCTCTGGTGAGGTTAATCGTATACGATTCCAAAAATGAACTTATACTTCATCTATCATGCCGATTAAAAAAATAAAAATAGTTTCTACTAACTAGGGACTTCCTGTAGGCCATTGGTATGCGATAAAGGTCAGTCGCCCTTCAGTTGTGGGTTCGATTCCAACAGTCTTGTCCGACGCGATGGGTTGTCGCTCGTCCTGCAGGTTGTCCTTTTTCTAAAACTACATTACTATAACATCTCATCAATAATATCAAAAAAAGTTCTGTCCTTAAACAATAATAACTTATGTCCAAAATAATCCATTCCAATATTTAGGTTTATCTAAAATACTTCGGTCCAAGATCATAGTATAAAGAAAACAATTACTAGAAAGGTTATCTACCAAGAATGTGAATACAAGCATTTATCCCACATATATCATAAGATATTTCTTGTTGGTTGTATTCTAAACACATGAATACCTTAGTCATATATTCTCTTGAAATATAAATTACCATAGAACCTTAGTGAAAACATGAATACTGTCAAAAGGTAACTCTTTCCACATACCAAAATCCCAAAAATCTATATAATCAAACCATAATATCACATAGTCCTTATATCAGTCATGATCTCATGAATACAATCAAACATCTCATTATCTTCATATACTTTCAAATAATTTAGGAAAAACAATAGTGTAAAAATCCTTAGATGATTCTTTATTCCATAGTACCATACATTATTCTTTATAAACATACAATCATTCCACTAACTTCTTAAACCACTGACTGAGCTTCATCATTTCTTTCATCTCATATTTCATTTTAGTCTCTTCATCATCATCCACATAAATACTACTCATATGACCATGTTAATTCTATTCATGAGATTTTCCCTTAGGGAATTGGTTTGCATAATGCCCATACATTCCACATTTAAAACATCTAATCATTGTTGATGTCATCGCAATACTATTATCCTTGTCCATGGTGTTAACTAAACCTTTTCCTTTGCACTTACTGGCTTTGTGTCCTTCTTTTCCACACCCAAATCATCTTCTAGTTCCTTTGAAATAATCTCCTCGATGCCTCTTCCCACATGATTTACATGAGGGAAATTGAACTTTCTTTCCTCTATGATCATCATGAAACTCCATCTTTCTCTTATTATCTGAGTCGTGAAACTTACCAAAGTTGAGATTATTGATCATATTATGAGATTTCTGATTAGGAATAATAAATATGTTTGGACTTCCAAATCCTCTTTCATTTGGTTTCTCATGAAGAATATCATTCCATTGTCTGTCATATCCTCCATTATCGTGAATCTTCCTGTTTCCAACCATTTTCTAAAACACAAAAAGAATAGTGTGAGAGGAAAAAATCATGCTAGGGAAAACAATAGTAAAGGGGGAGTACCCTCAATATCTAACATCTTAGGTTAAATTCTAAGATCGTTACCATAGTTCTAGGACTATATCCTATACGTATACTTATCCTTACGGACATCCCTAGACATACCTTAGAAATATCTCTAGGGATCTCACTAATGTTTTCGCATCCTAGTTTCCAAAGGTTGACTAAACCTTTCCTCTGATACCAACTGTAGAGACCCAAAGCTTGACGTACATGGATATTACATTACTTTTGCGGAATACTTAGTACATAACAAAAACAGACACACAAGAACCGTAATAGTTTAGTGTCTTTGGAAACTCGGAATATAATATTCTAATAGTGGTGAAAGATCTTCAACATCTCCCATAAAGATCTTCCCTTTTTTTCTTACCTAAAACCATTCTTTATATCCTGGGGAAAAGAAAACAAAAACGGGGTGAGCTCAAATGCCCAGTAAGGGTAAACATAGAGAACATAAAACAATTCATAAACATTTGAATGCAAAAACTTGAACATAACATCTAAACATAAAAATCTTGAGCAAAGACATGAATCTTGGAAGTACGTAAGGCATATATCATAAGGGAACATCAATCATGATAAAATAGCATGGTAAATAAAACATGTAAATGTGGAAACCATTAAGCACGTGATATGATTTCCATAGTATCCAAGGCATTGCCACCAAGACCATCTTAGTGGACAAAGTCCCTTTCTGAATCGAGTTCACTCCTTGTTTCAGTCCTGTATTACTGAACCGGATTAACTTACCGTTCTATCCATGTCTATCTCATGAGATATAAATCATTACCCAATGCATTGGAGGGAGATATAGGTCCCACCCATCTCATAATGAAATCATTCTTTCGTGTGCCACAAAATCATAAATCAGACAACATAGCATAACCCATGTAATAGAATGGGATTATTAAACATCATGCCATCATAACATAATCCATATATAAAAAATGGATATCATTTCATCACAAGAAGAATCAAACCATGTAAATAATGGATACATTATACTTGAAACATAAACATATTAAATAATGTCATTTTAGATGGAAAATATTTTTGATAAAACACTTGAAATGAAATCTTGAGGAAAATATCCTTTCATCTTCAAAATCATTTTATTTTCACAAAATGCCATGAAATTTTAAAAGAAAAGGGTTTTATTGAAAATAATAATTCAATCTTGTAGAGGAATTTTCATGAAAATGAGGTGTTATGAAACTGTAAAAATCCATTCAAGCCGTATAAGTTAAAAATAATATTCTCCTCATACTTTTGTCGGAAAAGTCAAAAAGTACATCGTATGGTAAAAAAAATATTCCTTACATACCATGTAGTAAAAGTAAAAAATGGTTAAAAGGTACTTTAAACATACATGAAACCATTTTTAGGAAACATGGACATGGATGATAACAATAACTCTAGTAAATACTTACAAATAAACAATCTCGGATAAGAATGAGATTGGAATAGTTATCCCTTACCTTATGTCTGATATGCTTCGTATGTATCCAAACATCCTGTATAATGATTTAAATAATGTCATTGACTTATTACAGAATCATATTAATTGTTATGATATCATATATGGTTCACTTATGACTTTATATTACCTGTTCTTTTGTAAATTCCACGCTAAAGAGTGTTTTGGGTAAAATGGTTTCATTTATCGTATGTGTTTCGACTTATCATTCTTGATATTATTAATTATATCTTGATTTACATAATTCCAGAATGTAAAACAATATTTATATATAATATATATTCATCATATACATATATATTATAGATCGATAAAAGGAATGAAATACACCATTCCTGGAGACGGTAGGTCGTACGTACGCATGAACGCTGTTTTTGTTTCCTTATTGAATTGAATGAAATTAAGTAGATGACATAAATATATATACACATAAATCCAGTATCATTAATATTTCATATATTTCATGATTACTTATTTTATATACTTTATAATCATTCATGAATGGTTAACATGGAGAATGAATCTCATCGTGTCGTGGAGACGGTAGTCCGTACATACGCACGAGCGATGATATCATTCCCATGATCGTGGAATTGCATTAAAGTGTATGTATAATATTTCAGAATCAATATCACTTTGAAATAATCATATATAGTTATTTATTTACACCATTATACCCATCCAAGTAAGGTGGTGGTCGAAAACAGATTACACCACGGAGTGGAGACGGTATTTCGTATGTACGCACGCGCAGTGATTTCATTTTTCGTAGGATGGATAGATGGTGAAATTGGGTTGTTTCATACTTATAATAACATATCATTATATGAGTGATACTTATGTTATTACTTTGTAATGAAACAACTAAATAAGAATAAGTAGAAGAAGAAATAAAGTTGAAAGAATCAGTAACAGATATTACCTCTTCTTTCGACACGCCTTTTGAAACCTCCTCTTAGGGAACTAAGATTGGACTTTGAAGAAGACCAGAACCTCTAGGATGTTTTTAGGGAATTGGAGAAGAGAAATTGGCAGGGGTTTTCTGAGCATGAAGGCTCAAAGTTGTGTGAGGAAGAGAGGGAGGAGGTGCCCTTTTAAAAGAGAGGAGAGGGACACCTTTGGAATAACCAAAAATATTATTATATTATAAAGTCATATTCGGTTTTTAATAGCTACAAATTGAGTTATTTAGAATCTAAGGTGGGTATGGGTCGAAATCCTCTAATCCAATAGAATTTATACATGTTTAGGTTTCTATTTTAACCTTATCATTTAGATTTAACTTTAAGTTAAATAATTTTTCTTTTACCGCGTCTTCTTGTTTTCTTACACTATAAGGTTAATAAACTTACTATAACAAGCCAAACTAACCCCAGGTTGTTTATTATTAACATATATAAACTTATCTAAGTCATTTGGCCGAACATTAGATTTTTAGGAATAAAATAACAATTAATAATATAATATTTGTTTTAAAAACTATTTTATGTCAATTTTGACACTATTTGGTAATTGATTTTTTTGAAAATCATAAAAGAATTATTAGTTCTATAAAATTTAATTAAATCAATAATTACATGTCCTATTAACATATAAAATTATTTTAATTCATAAAAAGTCTCAAATTGCATTTATTTGGGTATTTATAACATCAATTATGTCAATATTTCATTAATAAGATAATTACTGTATCATCATTGTGTCATAAATAAATTAAATTATTTAATGTATAAAAATTACAAATAAAATACCATTATGTAGGAAATCGTTTTATCTTTATAATTAATATTTATAGTCGAATTTATCTTT
Organism: Viscum album; assembly: GCA_963277665.1. Lineage (NCBI taxonomy): Eukaryota > Viridiplantae > Streptophyta > Magnoliopsida > Santalales > Viscaceae > Viscum > Viscum album. Next base: position 1,084,157,144 of record OY728159.1, read on the forward strand.
TGTATAACTCTATATTAAAAATGATTTAGTTATTAAACTTTGATTTTAACTATTTTAATCCTTCTTTAAATAAATTAATAATAAATGTCCTAATCTAATCCAAGTGGGACTAAAGGGTAATCTTTTATCCCTAATGTTGTTTTTGGTCGAATTAAACTTATCCAATAGAATTAGGATATGTGTTAGGGTAATAATAATATCATTTTTACCCTTAATTACCCTATTTACTTTTTACCGTGGTAAAAAAAAGTAAAAAGTTACTATTCACCAAAAATTATTTTCATCTCATTGAACCACATTTTACATACTGAAATCAATCGTGTCTCTCGTATTTTTGAAATTCCATTCATAAAAGCGGTAAAATTAAGTTTTATGTAAATTTGCAAATTCTCCTAGGAGGTGGGTAAAAGACGGTCAAAATTTCAATAAAATTTTTATATATCTAAAATTATTATAAAATGACTCCAATGAATTACATTGAACTTATATAGGTATTATGTATCAATTTTGACATAAAATAAATTTAAATAAAATAAATAATTATTTAAATAAAAAGTTGGTTTTTAAATAGTAACCAAGTGTTTTCACTATTCATCAAGAATTGAAAGTTTTCCGAAAAATACCAAAATTTCACCCTAGGATAATTTCGATATTCTGAATCCAAAAATGAAGTCCATTTTCAAAAATAAAATTTATAAAATTTCAAAAAGTGGGTATTACTATTCATAGCGGCTAGTTTTAATAATATTTTAATAGCATATCGTTGTTTAGCGAAACTCGGTATTGCGTACAACACACGCTATCGTGGAAGGTCACGCTTGCGTGTAATGCAAGCCAAGTCAGGGATGCGTGTTGTGCAAGATCCTTTTGGTGTAGCGTACAACACAAGACATTAATGAAATTAAAAAGAATATTTTTCATAAAATCTTGGGGTGTTACAATCCTCACCTGATTTCATGTAGGTGTTTTCATGTTATTACTTTTTCTTTGAAATATATGTTACCATTGAGTTTAATAAACTCATTTTTCATAAAATTTATGTATGATTTGTATGGATTTAGGTGCCAAAGAGGAATTATTTGAAGGATTTGTAAATTCAAAGAAGGTTTTCAATTATAATAATTTTATGTATTAGAGGATTTATGGGTTTTAAGGAGTTATGGTTTGAAGTTATACTATTCATAAACTTTTTTGCCTATTTTAAAATTTCCCTTATTTTGTTGAGTGATATTTTGTGTTTATAATGACATTGTGTTTTTTCTTAATGTTTATCATTTTTAGTGATTTCAAAGTAATGCTTCATCCTTGGTTTTAAAGGATTCCAAAATAATATTATATTATATTTTTTTTTGTATGGAATTAAAAGGTGAAACTTTTAAAGTATGTTATGAATTCTCATTTTGTACCTTGAAAGTATATTTCAATAAAAATGTTAGTGATAATGTGTTTTTCTAAGGGTGTTTTGGAAATATTATTTTTAAATATGAAATGTACGGTCTAATTGGTACATTCCCTCACAAAATTTATATAAACACATTACACTTTTATGACATGACCATGTGTTTAGATAATTAGTGAATTGTTTATTGATAAAGTACATGTATTTTATGTATGTATGTTATGTGGGTATTGTATAAGGGGGTGTTTATAGGTGGGATGAGGGTCACATCATTATGAATGTTACCTCACCTATTGGTGCTTAATTCTTAGGGATAATAAGAATCTTAGTGAGTGGCTGAAAGTATATTTTTATCTAGTCCTAATGAGATGTACTAGATCAACCTAGTATATATTACCTAGGTCTTGAGGGAGTACCACTAGTGGAGATAGGTTAGGTCATATAGGAGGTTATAGAATAGGATTGCATCAGTAGGCTGGAAAATAGTTCCACCTAATTACATCTAGGATCATCTAACAGGGTGTCTAATAATTATCCTTGATCACTAACATTTTCTACTACTTTATAACTTGTTAATTTTAATTATTTTTAGTTTATTACCTAATTTATTTCATTATTCACCTATACTAATCTTCATATTTTCTCTACCATGTTTTGTTCCATTATAATTCATGACTTATTCAATTATTTTATTTTTGTTGTGTTTAATGTTTTAGTCCATATAGTTATTATTTTATTAGTCTCTATATTTATTAGTCATATTATAATACTCATTATATTTGATTGGAGGTTTTGTTTATTATAAAACATTCTTGTAAATTGGTTTTAAAAATTATTTTTGGAAAATTATGTTTTCTTAAAAAATATCTTTTTTTAAAATGAAGGTTAACTATTTTTATTAAAGTCCCTTTATATTTCATTAAAAAGGTTTTTATGGTATGTATATATTATTTTACTCAAATATATGGTAACATTATTTTCAAATAATGCATTTCAAATTATAATCTCTATAATGTTTTGAAAAGGGAATCACATGGGCTCTGTGGTTTTTGGCATACTTACTGGGCACAAGTACTCATGCCTATTATTTATTTCAAGTACAAGTTCGATTTAGGACACTCATAGAGTGTAGTGGCCTTAAGTGTAAAGGGTTATCTCTATAGTCATATGGATACCTAGCTAGCCATTAAGTTTTTTTTGTTTCTAGTTTTAGTTTTATCGGCTATGTTAATCATGTTATCCCAAGAGGACTGCACTAAGACTCAAGAGGGGTGAATTGAGACCTTTAAAATTTTCTTCACTAATAAAACCACACTCTTTTAGAAGTTAAAAACTTATGATATTTTCTTTAACATGAGAAGTAGTGGAAATTAAATTAAAAAATTAAAAAGTTGGGAAAAATATTTATACTGGTTTAGGGAATATAAATCCTCTAGTTTACTCCACCAACACTCTTCTCCATTAGTTCAGTGATTTTACTAGACAATTAATTTTTCCATGGACTATTGGTCCTTTTTATTGTAATTTAATGTTTCATTATAGGAATAAAATAATTTTTAAAAAACACAAGATCATTATACCAGGATTCGGTAAGGCCTTACAAACAATAGCCTTCAATTTTCTTTGAATAGGATCCTTTAAAACAAAATATCAAATAAATAAAGTGTTTACAAATTAAACACGAAGTTGTTAAATAAAACTAAAAGAATGAAGAAATCACTAAGATAGATCATAAAAAATAATAATTTCTCAAGGAGAGTCATATAAAATGATAGCAATTATGAATGATACAACATAGTTGTATATCGAGAGGATTCTTATTCTTTTTGTGTAAAAAGAGAATCACAACAGATCTTGGAGGGTGAGTTCATGGATGATATCTTTAGTGCTTCTATTATTATCATACTGTGTTTATTATTTACTCAAAGGATAATTTTAAAATTTAAGAAAATACTATTCTTTCAAATACACAACACAGATCGATAAAATATGGGGTTACCTATTTAAAATACATGTACTTTTCTTGGAAAATACCATGAATTAATAAAGTCCAATAATTTATCCTTGTACTTGATCCATTTCTTAGTAGATATATCTTGTTATAATCAATTTTACCATAAAAAGGTAATCCATTATTTAAATATTGCATAGTGTCATTAAAATCTCACTCAAGTGATTCAATGATAATAAATACTTGTTTCATTATGACATAGCCAATTTCAGATCACAACAAAGCTGGATTTTTCAAATTTGAATCCAAGTAGCCGAAATGATCCGCAAATCCAATTATCTACGTAGCCAAATTTACGTTGAAATTCTTCACACATCAAATTTACTTCACATAGCCAATTTTATTTGTGTATCCTAATTTATTCACATAGATTTTTATTCACATATCTAAACATGATGGAGGTTAATTGAATTATGTATCCATTTGGAACCACATAACCGATTTTACCATGTATCCAAATTGTGTAGTTTATTACTCCATATAACTAATTAATGTAGCTGTTTGATCTATGTATCTAATTTCTCATGTAGTATACTTATCAATGGAGGTGATTTTCACGTAGGTGTTCTTTCAATGTAGCTAATTTACACAGGATAATATTTCACATAGGTTATGTGGGTAGATGAAAGCTCTACGTATCCATTTCTACAAGTATCTAAATAACTCATGTAGCTAATTTGTTCAGACTTAGATAAATTTCAGCTAAAGTGCCTAGAACTATTGAATCAATGAATTTATTAGCAGAAACAATTTAAACAAGATAATATTGATGAACATACTTAAAAAATAAACAATAACATTTTAAAGGGTATTAAAGATCATAAATACCTAAAGTTCAGGGGATATATTAATACAAAATTAGTATTATAACAAATAATTCTTGTAATATATCTTATTTTTAAAATTGTTTATCTTTTCTTTCCTAGTTGATTATTTTTTTCAAGTCCCCTTAGATATATTTTTTTATCTATTTATATTGATGTGTATGTAAATCATATGTATGTTAAACTTTATAGGGTAATTTATTTTTTTTATTTTAAATTGTTAGACTAAATCATTCCCACCAAGCATACTTTGATTCTATGGAACTAGTTTCCAGACCATGGATATTGGTAATGTCCCTAGGGGCATGTCACATACCCGATCGGGTGATCGGTTCAAGGGTGTCATATGTTGTTTTAGGCAGTTGTTCTTAAAAATTCATGGTTTCATTAATTAATATGGGCCATAGATCTTATTTTATACCCAAATTCACTTTCCTTTGAACATCAACACCGGTTGAAACACCTTCCTCAAATATTTTTGGAGCATCCTTTATATCTTCATTTTATTTTCCATTATTAAATGTGGACCATTGAATTTCATCTTGAGATTAGGGAGATAATTGTGGAGTGTTATCATGTCCATCAAGACCAAACCCATATGAATAATGGAAGGATTAATTGGGTGAAACTGACACCATGTGGCTCTAATCAAATGTTCCAAAACCTCGTGTTCTTCTTTTAGTGTTCTTGTCTATCCAATCAAAGACTCTTGGTTGTGCCAACTGAGTATCAATCAAACCCATATTTAAGTATTGTCACCTATAATAAATATTGATCTTATAATACTACATTAGAATCCCTACCTCAATTAGTGATGGTTTCTCAATAGAATTATCCACTTGACTATCATATGAGAGTGAATGTAATATGCTGAGATTTTTTATATATTTTTCATTAAATAAATTTAGTTTCTATAATAGATTACTATATAAGAAAAAAAATGTTAAGAAAAACATAAAAACTATTGAAATATTATTATAAGATTTTTTAATCATATAAATATTATCTTAGGTTTAATTCATGGGATTTTTTTAAAAAAATATTTTTTAGTTAATAGTGAGAAATATCGATTTTTGTAAAACTGTCATTCACTTTCCACAGATCAAGTAATTTCAAAAGTACCATTCTATTTTTTTATTAGGTATTATATTTAAATAAGATAATTTTTTTATAATAATCTAATTAATTATACTTGTATCACCATTTTACATGATTTTGATATAGGTTAATTTTTAGTCTTAAAAATGAATTTTTCTTGAAACCCATTTTTCATCGCAATTTGTATGTTTATTTTTAAGTTAATTTCTAGACATTATTGGAATTTAATTTGATAAAATGTAATATTTTTTTAATTATAATGTTCAAATTTTGTAAATATGGCCCTTTTATTTTTAATCATTATGAACTATAATTATGGTAAGATTGATCACCTCGGTAAAGGTTAAATCAGATAATTAATGTTTAAAATAATGTGATAAGACATTAAAAATATATAACAGACTTAAATTTATTCCATTTGATGAGATTAATTCATCCATATAGATTTTAACTCTGAATATATATCATTTTGGTGCCATTTTACTATAATAATGACATTTATATTATTTTAAGTGAAGAAAAATACAAAATGTCACTATTTTTCATTTAAAATTATATTATAATTTCACATAGGGATAAAAATAATTTCTAAATGAATATTAAAGTTAATATTTTAATAATGAAACTATTTTTATTATGATAATTTATCTATAAATTTTAGTGATTATATAATTTACTTAAATGCGTATACAAAGTTGACACAGTGCTTGTACAAGTAGAGGGAAAATCAAAGTAAATAATATTAAAAAATAAAAAATAATTTTATTGGGAATAATTATGGTTCAAAAATAATTTTATAGTTAATTTTAATATATAATTTTTTGTTAAAGGTATTATATTATAATTTCGGACTTTTATTTATGCCTTTAAAGGAAAATTTAATGAATAGTGTAAAAAATTAAATTAATGGTCTTTTATGAAAAATAATGATTTATTAAATTATTTTAAAAATTATAAAAATATTACAATAGGGGAAAAGGGATCATAAATAGTCAAAAATGTCACCTTTTTTTCATTTACAATCAAATTTTTACCTTATAGGTAAAATTTTAACACTTTAAGATTGAAAAAGGTGTTAATGTGGTTAAGGTTAAAACAAGTTTGTGGGGGTCAAACTAGGTGATAAGGGTGTGTTTATCAACAAAAAATGTCTAAATCCTATTGTATGGATATATTTAGACCTCATCCTATCCAAAATTCTAATATCTATCAATTTTGAATCTTTTTTCAGGGGTATGAAATTATTATATTTTAATCTTTAAAAAACTCCACGTGTGTCCTTTATTTACCTTATAAAAGGGAACCCATTGTCCCATTTATTTACCCCACATTGATCCATACATCTCATCCAATCCCTAAAAAATTATCTTCTAAACTACCCTATCCATTAATTAGTTCTTTTTTTCTTTTTATAAGGTTGTTAAAAGGGTTCTTAAGAAATGATCTAAAGGAGGCCAATCGAAAGAGAGATAATCATTCCACCTGACCTCTTCCAAATCTTTTCTTATTTTAACACTTATATATTGGTGGTATTAATCATGAAATAATAACTTTAGTATCCTATATATACTGAAATATTATTATTATTATGGAATCATCATTATTTACCCTCTTTTCCAACAAATGAGATGTGAAATTATCACTCATGTATACACGTGGACTACCACCTATACGTAGTGATGCAATTAATTTTCCATAACCATATTTTATGGATTTTTATTATGATTATTTTAATGTTTATGTAATGGCCCGGACCTCTCTGGTCCATTACTCTGTGAAATGTTGGTGTTGGAGGTGTTCCGGGAGGTCTAGGGGACTTATCCCCAACACTTTGCCAATTTTCCGGTTCTGTGAACAGTGTTTCCAGTTTTAGGAACAGTAACGGATCGGTAGCACAGATCGGTGAGACAGATCAGTCTCACAGATCGGTGAGACAGATCAGTGTCACAGATCGGTGAGACAGATCAGTCTCACAGATCGGTGAGACAGATCAGTCTCACAGATCGGTGAGACAGATCAGTCTCAGAGATCGGTGAGACAGATCAGTTTCACAGATCGGTAGCATGGATCGGTAGCACAGATCGGTGAGACAGATCAGTCTCACAGATCAGTGAGACAGATCAGTTTCAGAGATCGGTGAGACAGATCAGTTTCACAGATCGGTAGCACGGATCGGTAGCACAGATCGGTGAGACAGATCAGTCTCACAGATCAGTGAGACAGATCAGTTTCAGAGATCGGTGAGACAGATCAGTTTCACAGATCGGTGAGACTGATCAGTTTCACAGATCGGTGAGACAGATCAGTTTCACAAGATCGGTGAGACAGATCGGTTTCACAGATCGGTGAGACAGATCGGTTTCACAGATCAGTTTCACAGATCGGTGGGACAGATCAGTCTCACAGATCGGTGAGACAGATCAGTCTCACAGATCGGTGAGACAGATCAGTTTCACAGATCGGTAGGTGTACAGTAACGGTAGGTGAACAGTGTTTCCAGACTCCAACAGTTTTGCCCCTTTTGACGTTTCCTTTGACGTAAAATACATTTAAAGCCTTATTTTAAGGGCTCTTAAGGCCGATTCAAATTCCATAAATCCTATATTAATTATTCCTAAGTCTTGGAATGTTTTACGTGGTCAAACCGCGTGGGTTAATGCGATCCGTTTTTAATGGAGAATTAACCGGATCTTAAACCGTCACCTCGTTAAATCTTAAAAAGGGACGAGATATCATTCTTCCTGGTTCTTTCCCTTTGTTCTCGATTAAGAGGCACTAGAACCTTTCAATACTTCCCGTAGGAGTTTCACAATCAACCTTTACTCCTAGGATCAGTTCCGCTCTGTTGGATGCAACCAAGCTGTGTCGATCATTCTTCCACATAAGTTGTCGCGAGGGGAGGATCGTGACCTGCTGTGTGGATAAAGGACGTCAAGAACTCTTCGAGGTAGGGGATTCATGGCTTCTCTAATTATATATGTGCAATCGTAGAATTAGCATGATTTATCTCTTTGGATCACAATGAAATTGACCTAATTAAATACTTGAACCGGATTAAAAGAATTGGTTGATCGCATGTTGTTGCTTTATACCGTAATGACGGTTTGCCTCATGTTTTCCTAGATATAGTGATATCTATGTTTCTTTGTTTTGTTGTTCCTTCATGATAGAAATTGATAATGAACGTAAAGCCGGAATTAATTGTTGATTAATTGGCTAAAGATAAAGAGGCATGTAAATTAATCTGGTTATTGGCGTTGTTGTGGTTGTTCTAATTTGAGGATAATCAAATTAGGGAAGTAAGCATGGTTATTTAATTGTGATAGCTTACTGATTAGGTATCCATGTTTGGAACCTACGAATAACAAATCTGTTAATTCAATATGGTTTAGAGAACAGATTATGTGGTAATTTCAAAAAGGGTTCTGAGTTACCCTCTTGTTTGTTAAAGGGCCGAGAGCCCATTTTGTGATGTTTGTTTTCCTGCTGCTTGTGCTGTGATGTGATCCTGGATGGTTGTTGTGATATGTGGAGGCATGGAGGCCTTATAGTTGTGGCAGAGGATGACGCCTAGTGTGGCGAGATGCATCGGTTTATGCATATGGGTGTCAGGGAGGACACCAGGGGTGTTGGAATGGGATGGATGTGGTTGCTGGTTGCTTGTGGTGTTCTTGAATGTTAATCTGCCTTGCTTTTCCCCACTGCTCAAGGCAGCTGGTCTTGCTACCATTCTTCCAAAGGAGGCGAAGACGCGCGGGGTATGCCACATGCTTTCCGTGTTTAGCCTCTCGAGGGAGAATGGGTATATGCTCTTTCTATAGGCGGCAAAGACCCGACGGGTAGTATATCTACTCACCGTGTTGAGCCTCCTTTGTGTTTAGAAGCATAGGATGTTTTTCTAGAATGCCTGGGAATGTGGAAAAGTATTTCTGTAATGAATGTTTGATTAAATGGTGAAAATCCACGGGGATGGAGAGGCTAGAATTTAAAGGTGATGTGAATCTTAAAAAGGAGCAGTTGTATTGAAAGTGACGCCATTTCAGTTAAATGGGGAATTGTTAAATCTTAATTAATGCTTAAAGAATTAACTAATGTACAGTGGAACTGATAAATTAGAATGGGGTAATCTAATAAAGCTCTTCAATTGGTTGTGTGCTTATAGGATACCTAGTCTTAGAAGTAGCAGCCTGGAGTCTGAGAGACGTTAGCTGCAGTTGTATCTAAGACTAGGTAATGCCCATAGTGTGGATGTGAGTTACTTATATATTCTGTACTTTTTGTGTTTCTATACGCTACTCCACCCTGTCGGTAAGGGCAACTGACACCCCGGGGATTCTGAGCCCTGGGGGGGTGTTTTCCCCAACATTCTGATGGGAGGTTGAATGGCTGACTACCCCCTTTGGCCCCGCTCTCTTCTCTTGGTAGATCTTAGTGCTGGTAGGCACAGTGGTTAGTTTTACCCATATATGTGTGTAGAGGGCTGTAATGGCTTGTGGTTATTTCACACACATATATTCTGGATATAGTATCCTATGGACTACTATAGGTGTAACGTGTATAGGCTGTGATGGCTTGAGGATCCTTACTCGGTGTATGGGCTGTAATGGCTTGAGGTATAATACCCGACGTATGATAGACGTTATGCGAGCTGTGGTGGCTCCCGGAAACTACCTGGTTACTTTTGGTTGTGAGGATTGTGTGGAGCTTAGCCCAGGTGTCTGCGGGCAAGCCTATGTGGTGCACGTGGTGAAGATTGTGGAGCTTGACCCATGTTGATACGGGCAAGCCTTTGGAGAGAGATGCACAGGACGTATGTCGTTGGGGAAAAGCGGCAAACCAGTGGGGAAGTAGTAGAGGGGTACCCTTGACATTCTTTACTATATGCTATATTCTTGTATGTGTTACTTGGTGAGAGTAGCCATGGTGAGGTTGGGAACATAGTATACCTGTTTAGGTGACGAGTTAGTTTCACTTGTTGTTCACTGGGCTTTAGCATGCTTTCTTTACTTTTGCACGAGAGTCTTGGGGAGGATCCTACTGAGTATACTGTTATACTCACCCTATGTACATATAAACTGTTTTTCAGGTCACTTGGAGCAGGTTGGAGATCAAGCTGGTTACTACTAGCTTGCGGTTGGAGGAGGAGCTGTTCGGGCTTGTGGTCGCTGTCGTTTTACTTTCTTTTGGGTACTTTTAGTTTCCCCTTTCAGTTGTAGTACTTTTGCATGACATTTCATATATGTACTTGGGTTTCTTTTACATTTCAGTTATGAGTTGGAGTTGGTTGGATTCTATTCTATCTCTCTCTTCTGCATGTGTTCTCTTAGAGGGTAATGCCTCCCATTTGTGTGTGTATTATACCCTCGGTGCTAGTCGCCAACCCGGGGCCTACTGGAGGCGGGACTAGGGGGTCATTATCTCCCTTTTCACATTGCCGGCCTAGGAGGGGTACACTTTGTGGGGAGGGGGTCGTGACAGAGTGGTATCAAAGGTCTGGTCGAGGGATAGGATGGAGTTTGGAGTTATGCACAGGTGAGGATGCATGGGATGGTAGGGCAACGGTGTCATTCATGTTTAGCAAGTGGGGTAAAAACTGGAGACCGGCAGAGACATAGGCGTTCAGGGCCCCCTATGATCTGTTGCACGGACCTTTAAGATTACGATGGCTACTAAACAAAGTGATACTGGTTGCAGGGTAGAGACCTAGGAAAGGATCATGCATCATTATTCCTTGCGCCTGTGTTTGAATGGGTAGACCTTGGGATAGGTAACCTAAAATTAATAAAACGAAATAATTAATTAATTAATGTTGAGTCTTCCATATTCCAGGCTTAGGAGCTCTAACGATTGTTATTTTACAGGTATGGCTCCAGGTCGGCGTCCCCATCAGGTTTGCGCAGAAGGTGCCCAGCAGGCTGTTCCAGCAGATCGCCGCCGGGTAGAGGTTGAAGACGATGACACTTGGAGGAAGACACTCCGAGAGTTTCAGCGCCAGAGTCTACAGAAGTACGAGGGCTCCGTTTCAGATGCAGTCACAGAAGTCTGGTTGGAGGAGGTCGAGATAGGCTTCAGTTCGATTCGTGCTCGGAAGGAACACTGGGTGTCCTTGGTTGTGACGATGTTGCGTGGAGCAGCGAGACAGTGGTGGTTCTTGTTCCTCGGGGATCGTGAGGAGTCAGCGATCTCATGGGAGGAGTTTCGAGACAGGTTTAGAGTCGAGTTTCTTTCTTCGACTGCGAAGGCATCCAGTCGCCAGGAGCTTCTTACCCTTCGACAGGGGAGCTCCAGTGTTCGGGAGTTTGGAATCCGTTTCAGGAACCTTCTACGATATGCTTCAGACCTGTTACCAGATGATGAGGCCAGGGCGAGGCATTTCGAGGAGGCTTTGCGTCCAGAGATCCAGCGCCAGGTCACCCCATTTATGCTGAAGACATATCTTGAGGTGCTGGCGAGGGCAGAGGTTGTTGAGAGGACTTTGGCTAGGACCGGATCGTCACGAGAGGGGAATCGTCATGATTCCTCAAGAAGCAGAGCTGTGGTCCGGGGTTCTCGGTTTTCAGGACAGAAGAGTTTCCGTTCACCTGGGGGTAGGTCCCAGCCCTTCCCATCTCATTTCTCCGGAGGTAGCAACTCTCAGACCTATGCCAAGGGATCAGGCGCTTGTTTTTCTTGTGGTGGACGTGGTCATCAGCAGTGGGAGTGCCCAACTTTTCAGAGCAGTCATCGTGCACCAGGCGCTCCACTCCAGGTTCCTCCGTTGAGGCAGTTCCAGCCGAGGCAGCAGCAACAGGTTGCACCAGCTTTAGATCACCAGAGGGTAGATGGAGTAGGCAGAGGACAGCCCCATGACGCTCCCCGTCCTCAGAGAGCAGAGCGCGGCCGTGGTGGTGGTCGTCATCAGGGTCAGAGAGGCCGTGGAGGTGGTCGTGGTCAGCTTCATGCTCTAGCGTTGCCAGCTCCAGGCGAGCCAGACGTCGTCCAAGGTACCCTTTGCTTGTTTTCTACCTTGGTGTATGCCTTGTTTGATTCAGGAGCGACACACTCCTTTATATCCCCTACCCTTGTCCACGCTTTGGGACTTGAGGTAGAGAGGCTTCCAGTGCCCTTGAAGTTGACTACGCCAGTTGGAGGTCGAGCTAGCTTGTTTGAAGTATGTAGAGACTGTGAGCTAGTGTTGGGGCAGCACCGCTCTTGGGGAGATTTCCTATGTTTACGAATACAACCATATGATGTCATCCTCGGCATGGATTGGTTGTATTCGGTGCAGGCTATTGTGGATTGCTACAGGAAGAAGGTCGTTTTCTTTGATGAAGATGGAGAGGAAGTAGTGTTTGTTGGTGAGAGAGATCCTCGGATGAGTCATAGACGAGTTTCATCCTTATCATCCATGATGGCTGGGATGATGCTGAGTTCTTCAGAGGTTCAACAGCTGGCGTTTCCTAGGGTCGTAGAAGAGTACCCTGATGTCTTTCCAGAAGAGGTTGTATCCTTACCCCCTCGACGGAAGATCGAGTTTGGGATCGAGCTACAGCCAGGAGCGTCTCCCATCTCTATGTCTCCATATAGGATGGCCCCTTCTGAGTTACAGGAGCTACGTATTCAGCTCGATGGTCTATTGCAGTGTGGTTTTGTTCGGCCAAGTGTGTCACCGTGGGGTGCACCAGTCTTGTTCGTGAAAAAGGCTGATGGCAGTTTGCGGTTGTGCGTCGATTATCGTCGCTTAAACAAAGTGACAATAAAGAACCGTTATCCTCTCCCGCTGATTGATGACCTATTCGATCAACTGAAGGGTGCAAGTTGGTTTTCAAAGATCGACTTGCGGTCAGGATATCATCAGATGCGTGTAAAGGATGAGGATATCCCGAAGACTGCTTTCCGCTGTCGTCATGGGCATTATGAGTTTGTCGTAATGCCATTCGGCGTGACAAATGCTCCAGCTGTTTTCATGGGGTTGATGAATGCTGTGTTCCGTGAATTCTTGGACAAGTTTGTTGTGGTTTTCATTGACGACATCCTTGTTAACTCCACATATGAAGAAGAGCATGCAGAACATCTACGAGCTGTTTTGGGAGTTCTTCGCCAACATCGGTTGTTTGGGAAGTTGTCCAAGTGTGAGTTCTGGGCTCGAGAAGTTCGTTTCTTGGGACATGTTGTGTCCCAACAGGGAGTAGCTGTGGATCCTTCGAAGATAGAAGCAGTGGTGTCTTGGCCAGCCCCCAAGACCGTGTCAGAGGGGCGAAGTTTCCTTGGTCTCGCAGGCTATTATAGGAGTTTTGTGGCTAATTTCTCCCGAGTTGCGACTCCTCTGACGGCTTTGACCAGGAAGGATCAAGCGTTCATATGGACTGATCAGTGTCAGACAGCTTTCGAGTATCTAAAGGAGAATTTGGTAAGTGCTCCAGTCCTTTGTCTTCCAACGGAGGGAGTCTAGTTTGATGTTTTCTGTGATGCTTCACATCTGGGGCTAGGCTGTGTTCTCATGCAGCAGAGGTCAGTTGTTTCTTATGGGTCTCGGTAGTTGCGTCCCCATGAACGCAACTATGCCACCCATGATCTTGAGTTGGCAGCCGTGGTGTTTGCGCTGAAGTTGTGGAGACATTACCTCATTGGAGAGCGCTTTGTGGTTTTCACCGATCATAAGAGTTTGAGGTATGTTTTCTCTCAGCGGGATTTGAACTTGCGGCAGCGTCGGTGGATGGAGTTCTTGCAGGAATACGACTTCGAAATATCGTATACACCTGGGAAGGGAAATGTTGTTGCTTATGCACTGAGCCGAAAGTCACGTAATGATGTTGTGCGTGAATCTGGTGATTCCTGGAGAGGGATGGAAGAGCTAGCAGCTTTGCATCTTGATATGGGAGAAGTTGGAGGAAGAGGTTGTCTTTTCCCGATGACGGTGCAGTCATCCCTGATGAAAAAGGTGGAAGAGTCTCAGTTGGGTGATCTAGAGGTGGAAGTTTTGAGAGACAGAGTTGTTTGTGGGGATGCCCCTGATGGTTGGTCAGAGGATGAACAACACCGAGTGTTGTATCATGACAGGCTTTTTGTTCCCTTGGCGATGCGCGAGACGGTTCTCCGAGAGTTCCATAGCTCGCCCTTAGCTATACATCCTGGTGTGACGAAGATGTATCGATCCTTGAGGAGTCAGTTTTGGTGGCCTGGGCTGAAGCGTTCAGTTGCAGAATGTGTGTCTCGATGTTTAGTCTGCCAGAAGGTGAAGGCCGAACACCGTGTTCCTAGTGGTCTTCTCCAGCACTTAGAGATTCCTCAGTGGAAGTGGGAGGACATCTCAATGGACTTTGTTACAGGTTTACCTTGAGCTCCGGGAGGACATGATGCCATATGGGTGGTAGTGGATCGTTTAACTAAATCGGCCCACTTCATAGCAATCAAGGAGTCGAGCTCAGTGGAGGTTTTGTCGAGGCAGTATCTGGAGGAGGTGGTGAGGCTTCACGGAGTTCCTAAGACGATCATTTCTGATCGAGACCCTCGTTTTACCTCGAGGGTGTGGAGAGGTCTCCAGCATGCTTTTGGCTCTCAACTATGCCTTAGCACTGCTTTTCATCCTCAAACGGATGGTCAGACAGAGCGAACCATCCAAACTCTTGAAGACATGTTGCGCTCTTGTGTTCTTGATTTTGGAGGTTCATGGGTGAAACACTTACCTTTGGTAGAGTTCGCTTACAATAATAGTTTTCACTCTACCATCAGCATGGCGCCGTTTGAAGCCTTGTATGGTCGGCCATGCCGTTCTCCGTTGTGCTGGACTGGGGTCGGAGAGTCAGCAATTCTCGGACCAGAACTAGTGCAGAATACGACGGAGATGGTTCAAGTGATTTGTGAGAGGATGAAGACAGCACAAGATCGTCAGAAATCTTATGCGGATCAAAGAAGGAGACCCTTAGAGTTTAATGTTGGGGATCATGTGTTTCTGAAGGTGACTCCCCGTCGTGGGCAGC
The DNA here is from genome assembly GCA_963277665.1 of Viscum album. Taxonomy (NCBI): domain Eukaryota; kingdom Viridiplantae; phylum Streptophyta; class Magnoliopsida; order Santalales; family Viscaceae; genus Viscum; species Viscum album. The sequence goes on from OY728159.1 coordinate 1,084,172,435, forward strand.
GAAGGTTTGGTCGCGGAAGTAAGCTTTCTCCCCGTTTTGTTGGGCCTTTCGAGGTGTTAGCTCGTGTTGGAGCTGTGGCATATCGAGTAGCACTTCCCCCTCGGATGAGTCGGATACATGATGTTTTTCATGTATCGTAGCTCTGTCATTATCTTCATGATGAATCTCATGTTATCGATTGGGGAGAGATCGATATTGATGATGATGCAACCTTCGAGGAGCGACCTGTGGAGATCCAAGACCACAAGGAGAAGGTGTTGCGTGGGCGTTCTATTCCTTTAGTTCGTGTCTTGTGGCGACACGGTGGCATGGAGGAGAGTACCTGGGAGCGTGAGTCACAGATACGTGCTCAGTACCCAGAGTTGTTTAATGTTTAACTCCTTTCATGTAATGATGTTTTCTCTGTGGTTGCACCTTTCATGTTTTATTTATGTACCTTTGATGTGATGTTGTGAATGAATTGTTTGGGTATGGATTGTTTGTTCCCGGATGTCATAGTTTTGTTCCATCTTTCGAACAACTCATGGTGGTTTTCCCCTGAGAGGTATCTTATGGGGTGGTTGTTCGGACCCCTCTTTTCTTCTGGGTTGGTTTTTAATTCTCGAGGACGAGAATGTTTTGAGAGGTATCTAATGTAATGGCCCGGACCTCTCTGGTCCATTACTCTGTGAAATGTTGGTGTTGGAGGTGTTCCGGGAGGTCTAGGGGACTTATCCCCAACACTTTTCCAATTTTCCGGTTCTGTGAACAGTGTTTCCAGTTTTAGGAACAGTAACGGATCGGTAGCACAGATCGGTGAGACAGATCAGTCTCACAGATCAGTGAGACAGATCAGTGTCACAGATCGGTGAGACAGATCAGTCTCACAGATCGGTGAGACAGATCAGTCTCACAGATTGGTGAGACAGATCAGTCTCACAGATCGGTGAGACAGATCAGTCTCATAGATCGGTGAGACAGATCAGTTTCACAGATCGGTAGCACGGATCGGTAGCACAGATCGGTGAGACAGATCAGTCTCACAGATCAGTGAGACAGATCAGTTTTAGAGATCGGTGAGACAGATCAGTTTCACAGATTGGTAGCACGGATCGGTAGCACAGATCGGTGAGACAGATCAGTCTCATAGATCAGTGAGACAGATCAGTTTCAGAGATCGGTGAGACAGATCAGTTTCACAGATCGGTGAGACTGATCAGTTTCACAGATCGGTGAGACAGATCAGTTTCACAAGATCGGTGAGACAGATCGGTTTCACAGATCGGTGAGACAGATCGGTTTCACAGATCAGTTTCACAGATCGGTGAGACAGATCAGTCTCACAGATCGGTGAGACAGATCAGTCTCACAGATCGGTGAGACAGATCAGTTTCACAGATCGGTAGGTGTACAGTAACGGTAGGTGAACAGTGTTTCCAGACTCCAACAGTTTTGCCCCTTTTGACGTTTCCTTTGACGTAAAATACATTTAAAGCCTTATTTTAAGGGCTCTTAAGGCCGATTCAAATTCCATAAATCCTATATTAATTATTCCTAAGTCTTGGAATGTTTTACGTGGTCAAACCGCGTGGGTTAATGCGATCCGTTTTTAATGGAGAATTAACCGGATCTTAAACCGTCACCTCGTTAAATCTTAAAAAGGGACGAGATATCATTCTTCCTGGTTCTTTCCCTTTGTTCTCGATTAAGAGGCACTAGAACCTTTCAATACTTCCCGTAGGAGTTTCACAATCAACCTTTACTCCTAGGATCAGTTCCGCTCTGTTGGATGCAACCAAGCTGTGTCGATCATTCTTCCACATAAGTTGTCGCGAGGGGAGGATCGTGACCTGCTGTGTGGATAAAGGACGTCAAGAACTCTTCGAGGTAGGGGATTCATGGCTTCTCTAATTATATATGTGCAATCGTAGAATTAGCATGATTTATCTCTTTGGATCACAATGAAATTGACCTAATTAAATACTTGAACCGGATTAAAAGAATTGGTTGATCGCATGCTGTTGCTTTATACCGTAATGACGGTTTGCCTCATGTTTTCCTAGATATAGTGATATCTATGTTTCTTTGTTTTGTTGTTCCTTCATGATAGAAATTGATAATGAACGTAAAGCCGGAATTAATTGTTGATTAATTGGCTAAAGATAAAGAGGCATGTAAATTAATCTGGTTATTGGCGTTGTTGTGGTTGTTCTAATTTGAGGATAATCAAATTAGGGAAGTAAGCATGGTTATTTAATTGTGATAGCTTACTGATTAGGTATCCATGTTTGGAACCTACGAATAACAAATCTGTTAATTCAATATGGTTTAGAGAACAGATTATGTGGTAATTTCAAAAAGGGTTCTGAGTTACCCTCTTGTTTGTTAAAGGGCCGAGAGCCCATTTTGTGATGTTTGTTTTCCTGCTGCTTGTGCTGTGATGTGAGCCTGGATGGTTGTTGTGATATGTGGAGGCATGGAGGCCTTATAGTTGTGGCAGCGGATGACGCCTAGTGTGGCGAGATGCATCGGTTTATGCATATGGGTGTCAGGGAGGACACCAGGGGTGTTGGAATGGGATGGATGTGGTTGCTGGTTGCTTGTGGTGTTCTTGAATGTTAATCTGCCTTGCTTTTCCCCACTGCTCAAGGCAGCTGGTCTTGCTACCATTCTTCCAAAGGAGGCGAAGACGCGCGGGGTATGCCACGTGCTTTCCGTGTTTAGCCTCTCGAGGGAGAATGGGTATATGCTCTTTCTATAGGCGGCAAAGACCCGACGGGTAGTATATCTACTCACCGTGTTGAGCCTCCTTTGTGTTTAGAAGCATAGGATGTTTTTCTAGAATGCCTGGGAATGTGGAAAAGTATTTCTGTAATGAATGTTTGATTAAATGGTGAAAATCCACGGGGATGGAGATGCTAGAATTTAAAGGTGATGTGAATCTTAAAAAGGAGCAGTTGTATTGAAAGTGACGCCATTTCAGTTAAATGGGGAATTGTTCAATCTTAATTAATGCTTAAAGAATTAACTAATGTACAGTGGAACTGATAAATTAGAATGGGGTAATCTAATAAATCTCTTCAATTGGTTGTGTGCTTATAGGATACCTAGTCTTAGAAGTAGCAGCCTGGAGTCTGAGAGACGTTAGCTGCAGTTGTATCTAAGACTAGGTAATGCCCATAGTGTGGATGTGAGTTACTTATATATTCTGTACTTTTTGTGTTTCTATACGCTACTCCACCCTGTCGGTAAGGGCAACTGACACCCCCGGGGATTCTGAGCCCTGGGGGGGTGTTTTCCCCAACATTCTGATGGGAGGTTGAATGGCTGACTACCCCCTTTGGCCCCGCTCTCTTCTCTTGGTAGATCTTAGTGCTGGTAGGCACAGTGGTTAGTTTTACCCATATATGTGTGTAGAGGGCTGTAATGGCTTGTGGTTATTTCACACACATATATTCTGGATATAGTATCCTATGGACTACTATAGGTGTAACGTGTATAGGCTGTGATGGCTTGAGGATCCTTACTCGGTGTATGGGCTGTAATGGCTTGAGGTATAATACCCGACGTATGATAGACGTTATGCGAGCTGTGGTGGCTCCCGGAAACTACCTGGTTACTTTTGGTTGTGAGGATTGTGTGGAGCTTAGCCCAGGTGTCTGCGGGAAAGCCTATGTGGTGCACGTGGTGCAGATTGTGGAGCTTGACCCATGTTGATACGGGCAAGCCTTTGGAGAGAGATGCACAGGACGTATGTCGTTGGGGAAAAGCGGCAAACCAGTGGGGAAGTAGTAGCGGGGTACCCTTGACATTCTTTACTATATGCTATATTCTTGTATGTGTTACTTGGTGAGAGTAGCCATGGTGAGGTTGGGAACATAGTATACCTGTTTAGGTGACGAGTTAGTTTCACTTGTTGTTCACTGGGCTTTAGCATGCTTTCTTTACTTTTGCACGAGAGTCTTGGGGAGGATCCTACTGAGTATACTGTTATACTCACCCTATGTACATATAAACTGTTTTTCAGGTCACTTGGAGCAGGTTGGAGATCAAGCTGGTTACTACTAGCTTGCGGTTGGAGGAGGAGCTGTTCGGGCTTGTGGTCGCTGTCGTTTTACTTTCTTTTGGGTACTTTTAGTTTCCCCTTTCAGTTGTAGTACTTTTGCATGACATTTCATATATGTACTTGGGTTTCTTTTACATTTCAGTTATGATTTGGAGTTGGTTGGATTCTATTCTATCTCTCTCTTCTGCATGTGTTCTCTTAGAGGGTAATGCCTCCCATTTGTGTGTGTATTATACCCTCGGTGCTAGTCGCCAACCCGGGGCCTACTGGAGGCGGGACTCGGGGGTCATTATCTCCCTTTTCACATTGTCGGCCCAGGAGGGGTACACTTTGTGGGGAGGGGGTCATGACAGAGTGGTATCAAAGGTCTGGTCGAGGGATAGGATGGAGTTTGGAGTTATGCACAGGTGAGGATGCATGGGATGGTAGGGCAACGGTGTCATTCATGTTTAGCAAGTGGGGTAAACACTGGAGACCGGCAGAGACATAGGCGTTCAGGGCCCCCTATGATCTGTTGCACGGACCTTTAAGTTTACGATGGCTACTAAACAAAGTGATACTGGTTGCAGGGTAGAGACCTAGGAAAGGATCATGCATCATTATTCCTTGCGCCTGTGTTTGAATGGGTAGACCTTGGGATAGGTAACCTAAAATTAATAAAATTAAATAATTAATTAATTAATGTTGAGTCTTCCATATTCCAGGCTTAGGAGCTCTAACGATTGTTATTTTACAGGTATGGCTCCAGGTCGGCGTCCCCGTCAGGTTTGCGCAGAAGGTGCCCAGCAGGTTGTTCCAGCAGATCGCCGCCGGGTAGAGGTTGACGACGATGACACTTGGAGGAAGACACTCCGAGAGTTTCAGCGCCAGAGTCTACAGAAGTACGAGGGCTCCGTTTCAGATGCAGTCACAGAAGACTGGTTGGAGGAGGTCGAGATAGGCTTCAGTTCGATTCGTGCTCGGAAGGAACACTGGGTGTCCTTGGTTGTGACGATGTTGCGTGGAGCAGCGAGACAGTGGTGGTTCTTGTTCCTCGGGGATCGTGAGGAGTCAGCGATCTCATGGGAGGAGTTTCGAGATAGGTTTAGAGTCGAGTTTCTTTCTTCGACTGCGAAGGCATCCAGTCGCCAGGAGCTTCTTACCCTTCGACAGGGGAGCTCCAGTGTTCGGGAGTTTGGAATCCGTTTCAGGAACCTTCTACGATATGCTTCAGACCTGTTACCAGATGATGAGGCCAGGGCGAGGCATTTCGAGGAGGCTTTGCGTCCAGAGATCCAGCGCCAGGTCACCCCATTTATGCTGAAGACATATCTTGAGGTGCTGGCGAGGGCAGAGGTTGTTGAGAGGACTTTGGCTAGGACCGGATCGTCACGAGAGGGGAATCGTCATGATTCCTCAAGAAGCAGAGCTGTGGTCCGGGGTTCCCGGTTTTCAGGACAGAAGAGTTTCCGTTCACCTGGGGGTAGGTCCCAGCCCTTCCCATCTCATTTCTCCGGAGGTAGCAACTCTCAGACCTATGCCAAGGGATCAGGCGCTTGTTTTTCTTGTGGTGGACGTGGTCATCAGCAGCGGGAGTGCCCAACTTTTCAGAGTAGTCATCGTGCACCAGGCGCTCCACTCCAGGTTCCTCCGTTGAGGCAGTTCCAGCCGAGGCAGCAGCAACAGGTTGCACCAGCTTTAGATCACCAGAGGGTAGATGGAGCAGGCAGAGGACAGCCCCATGACGCTCCCCGTCCTCAGAGAGCAGAGCGCGGCCGTGTTGGTGGTCGTCATCAGGGTCAGAGAGGCCGTGGAGGTGGTCGTGGTCAGCTTCATGCTCTAGCTTTGCCAGCTCCAGGCGAGCCAGACGTCGTCCGAGGTACCCTTTGCTTGTTTTCTACCTTGGTGTATGCCTTGTTTGATTCAGGAGCGACACACTCCTTTATATCCCCTACCCTTGTCCACGCTTTGGGACTTGAGGTAGAGAGGCTTCCAGTGCCCTTGAAGTTGACTACGCCAGTTGGAGGTCGAGCTAGCTTGTTTGAAGTATGTAGAGACTGTGAGCTAGTGTTGGGGCAGCACCGCTCTTGGGGAGATTTCCTATGTTTACGAATACAACCATATGATGTCATCCTCGGCATGGATTGGTTGTATTCGGTGCAGGCTATTGTGGATTGCTACAGGAAGAAGGTCGTTTTCTTTGATGAAGATGGAGAGGAAGTAGTGTTTGTTGGTGAGAGAGATCCTCGGATGAGTCATAAACGAGTTTCATCCTTATCATCCATGATGGCTGGGATGATGCTGAGTTCTTCAGAGGTTCAACAGCTGGCGTTTCCTAGGGTCGTAGAAGAGTACCCTGATGTCTTTCCAGAAGAGGTTGTATCCTTACCCCCTCGACGGAAGATCGAGTTTGGGATCGAGCTACAGCCAGGAGCGTCTCCCATCTCTATGTCTCCATATAGGATGGCCCCTTCTGAGTTACGGGAGCTACGTATTCAGCTCGATGGTCTATTGCAGTGTGGTTTTGTTCGGCCAAGTGTGTCACCGTGGGGTGCACCAGTCTTGTTCGTGAAAAAGGCTGATGGCAGTTTGCGGTTGTGCGTCGATTATCGTCACTTAAACAAAGTGACAATAAAGAACCGTTATCCTCTCCCGCGGATTGATGACCTATTCGATCAACTGAAGGGTGCAAGTTGGTTTTCAAAGATCGACTTGCGGTCAGGATATCATCAGATGCGTGTAAAGGATGAGGATATCCCGAAGACTGCTTTCCGCTGTCGTCATGGGCATTATGAGTTTGTCGTAATGCCATTCGGCGTGACAAATGCTCCAGCTGTTTTCATGGGGTTGATGAATGCTGTGTTCCGTGAATTCTTGGACAAGTTTGTTGTGGTTTTCATTGACGACATCCTTGTTAACTCCACATCTGAAGAAGAGCATGCAGAACATCTATGAGCTGTTTTGGGAGTTCTTCGCCAACATCGGTTGTTTGGGAAGTTGTCCAAGTGTGAGTTCTGGGCTCGAGAAGTTCGTTTCTTGGGACATGTTGTGTCCCAACAGGGAGTAGCTGTGGATCCTTCGAAGATAGAACTAGTGGTGTCTTGGCCAGCCCCCAAGACCGTGTCAGAGGTGCGAAGTTTCCTTGGTCTCGCAGGCTATTATAGGAGTTTTGTGGCTAATTTCTCCCGAGTTGCGACTCCTCTGATGGCTTTGACCAGGAAGGATCAAGCGTTCATATGGACTGATCAGTGTCAGACAGCTTTCGAGTATCTAAAGGAGAAGTTGGTAAGTGCTCCAGTCCTTTGTCTTCCAACGGAGGGAGTCCAGTTTGATGTTTTCTGTGATGCTTCACATCTGGGGCTAGGCTGTGTTCTCATGCAGCAGAGGTCAGTTGTTTCTTATGGGTCTCGGCAGTTGCGTCCCCATGAACGCAACTATGCCACCCATGATCTTGAGTTGACAGCCATGGTGTTTGCGCTGAAGTTGTGGAGACATTACCTCATTGGAGAGCGCTTTGTGGTTTTCACCGATCATAAGAGTTTGAGGTATGTTTTCTCTCAGCGGGATTTGAACTTGCGGCAGCGTCGGTGGATGGAGTTCTTGCAGGAATACGACTTCGAAATATCGTATACACCTGGGAAGGGAAATGTTGTTGCTGATGCACTGAGCCGAAAGTCACGTAATGATGTTGTGCGTGAATCTGGTGATTCCTGGAGAGGGATGGAAGAGCTAGCAGCTTTGCATCTTGATATGGGAGAAGTTGGAGGAAGAGGTTGTCTTTTCCCGATGACGGGGCAGTCATCCCTGATGCAAAAGGTGGAAGAGTCTCAGTTGGGTGATCTAGAGGTGGAAGTTTTGAGAGACAGAGTTGTTTGTGGGGAGGCCCCTGATGGTTGGTCAGAGGATGAACAACACCGAGTGTTGTATCATGACAGGCTTTTTGTTCCCTTGGCGATGCGCGAGACGGTTCTCCGAGAGTTCCATAGCTCGCCCTTAGCTGTACATCCTGGTGTGACGAAGATGTATCGATCCTTGAGGAGTCAGTTTTGGTGGCCTGGGCTGAAGCGTTCAGTTGCAGAATGTGTGTCTCGATGTTTAGTCTGCCAGAAGGTGAAGGCCGAACACCGTGTTCCTGGTGGTCTTCTCCAGCACTTAGAGATTCCTCAGTGGAAGTGGGAGGACATCTCAATGGACTTTGTTACAGGTTTACCTCGAGCTCCGGGAGGACATGATGCCATATGGGTGGTAGTGGATCGTTTAACTAAATCGGACCACTTCATAGCAATCAAGGAGTCGAGCTCAGTGGAGGTTTTGTCGAGGCAGTATCTGGAGGAGGTGGTGAGGCTTCACGGAGTTCCTAAGACGATCATTTCTGATCGAGACCCTCGTTTTACCTCGAGGGTGTGGAGAGGTCTCCAGCATGTTTTTGGCTCTCAACTATGCCTTAGCACTGCTTTTCATCCTCAAACGGATGGTCAGACAGAGCGAACCATCCAAACTCTTGAAGACATGTTGCGCTCTTGTGTTCTTGATTTTGGAGGTTCATGGGTGAAACACTTACCTTTGGTAGAGTTCGCTTACAATAATAGTTTTCACTCTACCATCGGCATGGCGCCATTTGAAGCCTTGTATGGCCGGCCATTCCGTTCTCCGTTGTGCTGGACTGGGGTCGGAGAGTCAGCAATTCTCGGACCAGAACTAGTGCAGAATACGACGGAGATGGTTCAAGTGATTCGTGAGAGGATGAAGACAGCACAAGATCGTTAGAAATCTTATGCGGATCAAAGAAGGAGACCCTTAGAGTTTAATGTTGGGGATCATGTGTTTCTGAATGTGACTCCCCGTCGTGGGCAGCGAAGGTTTGGTCGCGGAAGTAAGCTTTCTCCCCGTTTTGTTGGGCCTTTCGAGGTGTTAGCTCGTGTTGGAGCTGTGGCATATCGAGTAGCACTTCCCCCTCGGATGAGTCGGATACATGATGTTTTTCATGTATCGCAGCTCCGTCATTATCTTCATGATGATTCTCATGTTATCGATTGGGGAGAGATCGATATTGATGATGATGCAACCTTCGAGGAGCGACCTGTGGAGATCCAAGACCACAAGGAGAAGGTGTTGCGTGGGCGTTCTATTCCTTTAGTTCGTGTCTTGTGGCGACACGGTGGCATGGAGGAGAGTACCTGGGAGCGTGAGTCACAGATACGTGCTCAGTACCCAGAGTTGTTTAATGTTTAACTCCTTTCATGTAATGATGTTTTCTCTGTGGTTGCACCTTTCATGTTTTATTTATGTACCTTTGATGTGATGTTGTGAATGAATTGTTTGGGTATGGATTGTTTGTTCCTGGATGTCATAGTTTTGTTCCAGCTTTCGAACAACTCATGGTGGTTTTCCCCTGATAGGTATCTTATGGGGTGGTTGTTCGGACCCCTCTTTTCTTCAGGGTTGGTTTTTAATTCTCGAGGACGAGAATGTTTTGAGAGGTATCTAATGTAATGGCCCGGACCTCTCTGGTCCATTACTCTGTGAAATGTTGGTGTTGGAGGTGTTCCGGGAGGTCTAGGGGACTTATCCCCAACACTTTGCCAATTTTCCGGTTCTGTGAACAGTGTTTCCAGTTTTAGGAACAGTAACGGATCAGTAGCACAGATCGGTGAGACAGATCAGTCTCACAGATCGGTGAGACAGATCAGTGTCACAGATCGGTGAGACAGATCAGTCTCACAGATCGGTGAGACAGATCAGTCTCACAGATCGGTGAGACAGATCAGTCTCACAGATCGGTGAGACAGATCAGTTTCACAGATCGGTAGCACGGATCGGTAGCACAGATCGGTGAGAAAGATCAGTCTCACAGATCAGTGAGACAGATCAGTTTCAGAGATCGGTGAGACAGATCAGTTTCACAGATCGGTAGCACGGATCGGTAGCACAGATCGGTGAGACAGATCAATCTCACAGATCAGTGAGACAGATCAGTTTCAGAGATCGGTGAGACAGATCAGTTTCACAGATCGGTGAGACTGATCAGTTTCACAGATCGGTGAGACAGATCAGTTTCACAAGATCGGTGAGACAGATCGGTTTCACAGATCGGTGAGACAGATCGGTTTCACAGATCAGTTTCACAGATCGGTGAGACAGATCATTCTCACAGATCGGTGAGACAGATCAGTCTCACAGATCGGTGAGACAGATCAGTTTCACAGATCGGTAGGTGTACAGTAACGGTAGGTGAACAGTGTTTCTAGACTCCAACAGTTTTGCCCCTTTTGACGTTTCCTTTGACGTAAAATACATTTAAAGCCTTATTTTAAGGGCTCTTAAGGCCGATTCAAATTCCATAAATCCTATATTAATTATTCCTAAGTCTTGGAATGTTTTACATGGTCAAACCGCGTGGGTTAATGCGATCCGTTTTTAATGGAGAATTAACCGGATCTTAAACCGTCACCTCGTTAAATCTTAAAAAGGGACGAGATATCATTCTTCCTGGTTCTTTCCCTTTGTTCTCGATTAAGAGGCACTAGAACCTTTCAATACTTCCCGTAGGAGTTTCAAAATCAACCTTTACTCCTAGGATCAGTTCCGCTCTGTTGGATGCAACCAAGCTGTGTCGATCATTCTTCCACATAAGTTGTCGCGAGGGGAGGATCGTGACCTGCTGTGTGGATAAAGGACGTCAAGAACTCTTCGAGGTAGGGGATTCATGGCTTCTCTAATTATATATGTGCAATCGTAGAATTAGCATGATTTATCTCTTTGGATCACAATGAAATTGACCTAATTAAATACTTGAACCGGATTAAAAGAATTGGTTGATCGCATGCTGTTGCTTTATACCGTAATGACGGTTTGCCTCATGTTTTCCTAGATATAGTGATATCTATGTTTCTTTGTTTTGTTGTTCCTTCATGATAGAAATTGATAATGAACGTAAAGCCGGAATTAATTGTTGATTAATTGGCTAAAGATAAAGAGGCATGTAAATTAATCTGGTTATTGGCGTTGTTGTGGTTGTTCTAATTTGAGGATAATCAAATTAGGGAAGTAAGCATGGTTATTTAATTGTGATAGCTTACTGATTAGGTATCCATGTTTGGAACCTACGAATAACAAATCTGTTAATTCAATATGGTTTAGAGAACAGATTATGTGGTAATTTCAAAAAGGGTTCTGAGTTACCCTCTTGTTTGTTAAAGGGCCGAGAGCCCATTTTGTGATGTTTTTTTTCCTGCTGCTTGTGCTGTGATGTGAGCCTGGATGGTTGTTGTGATATGTGGAGGCATGGAGGCCTTATAGTTGTGGCAGCGGATGACGCCTAGTGTGGCGAGATGCATCGGTTTATGCATATGGGTGTCAGGGAGGACACCAGGGGTGTTGGAATGGGATGGATGTGGTTGCTGGTTGCTTGTGGTGTTCTTGAATGTTAATCTGCCTTGCTTTTCCCCACTGCTCAAGGCAGCTGGTCTTGCTACCATTCTTCCAAAGGAGGCGAAGACGCGCGGGGTATGCCACGTGCTTTCCGTGTTTAGCCTCTCGAGGGAGAATGGGTATATGCTCTTTCTATAGGCGGCAAAGACCCAACGGGTAGTATATCTACTCACCGTGTTGAGCCTCCTTTGTGTTTAGAAGCATAGGATGTTTTTCTAGAATTCCTGGGAATGTGGAAAAGTATTTCTGTAATGAATGTTTGATTAAATGGTGAAAATCCACGGGGATGGAGATGCTAGAATTTAAAGGTGATGTGAATCTTAAAAAGGAGCAGTTGTATTGAAAGTGACGCCATTTCAGTTAAATGGGGAATTGTTCAATCTTAATTAATGCTTAAAGAATTAACTAATGTACAGTGGAACTGATAAATTAGAATGGGGTAATCTAATAAATCTCTTCAATTGGTTGTGTGCTTATAGGATACCTAGTCTTAGAAGTAGCATCCTGGAGTCTGAGAGACGTTAGCTGCAGTTGTATCTAAGACTAGGTAATGCCCATAGTGTGGATGTGAGTTACTTATATATTCTGTACTTTTTGTGTTTCTATATGCTACTCCACCCTGTCGGTAAGGGAAACTGACACCCCGGGGATTCTGAGCCCTGGGGGGGTGTTTTCCCCAACATTCTGATGGGAGGTTGAATGGCTGACTACCCCCTTTGGCCCCGCTCTCTTCTCTTGGTAGATCTTAGTGCTGGTAGGCACAGTGGTTAGTTTTACCCATATATGTGTGTAGAGGGCTGTAATGGCTTGTGGTTATTTCACACACATATATTCTGGATATAGTATCCTATGGACTACTATAGGTGTAACGTGTATAGGCTGTGATGGCTTGAGGATCCTTACTCGTTGTATGGGCTGTAATGGCTTGAGGTATAATACCCGACGTATGATAGACGTTATGCGAGCTGTGGTGGCTCCCGAAAACTACCTGGTTACTTTTGGTTGTGAGGATTGTGTGGAGCTTAGCCCAGGTGTCTGCGGGCAATCCTATGTGGTGCACGTGGTGCAGATTGTGGAGCTTGACCCATGTTGATACGGGCAAGCCTTTGGAGAGAGATGCACAGGACGTATGTCGTTGGGGCAAAGCGGCAAACCAGTGGGGAAGTAGTAGCGGGGTACCCTTGACATTCTTTACTATATGCTATATTCTTGTATGTGTTACTTGGTGAGAGTAGCCATGGTGAGGTTGGGAACATAGTATACCTGTTTAGGTGACGAGTTAGTTTCACTTGTTGTTCACTGGGCTTTAGCATGCTTTCTTTACTTTTGCACGAGAGTCTTGGGGAGGATCCTACTGAGTATACTGTTATACTCACCCTATGTACATATAAACTGTTTTTCAGGTCACTTGGAGCAGGTTGGAGATCAAGCTGGTTACTACTAGCTTGCGGTTGGAGGAGGAGTTGTTCGGGCTTGTGGTCGCTGTCGTTTTACTTTCTTTTGGGTACTTTTAGTTTCCCCTTTCAGTTGTAGTACTTTTGCATGACATTTCATATATGTACTTGGGTTTCTTTTACATTTCAGTTATGAGTTGGAGTTGGTTGGATTCTATTCTAACTCTCTCTTCTGCATGTGTTCTCTTAGAGGGTAATGCCTCCCATTTGTGTGTGTATTATACCCTCGGTGCTAGTCGCCAACCCGGGGCCTACTGGAGGCGGGACTCGGGGGTCATTATCTCCCTTTTCACATTGCCGGCCCAGGAGGGGTACACTTTGTGGGGAGGGGGTCGTGACAGTTTATATGTGATATTTATTAAATTGTTATGATTCTTGAATTATAATATCATAACCACCTTCTTACCTTAAAATCTGTTGGAAAATGATAACGTTGCTTGTGGGTATCTGTGGACTACCACCTCCGCAAAGCGATGTGATCCATTTTTCATTTGTATTTTACATGGAGAGTGTTAAGGATGGATTTAATGAATATATATGATATATATTATATGATAATTAATTTTTAAATGTTAATTATTACTTACCATTCTTTCATTGAATCCATTGAAAATTGAACATATCGTTCATGAAAATGCACGGCCTGCCATATCCATGAACAATGTAATTCATTTTTCTATCTATACTAATTATATATGAATATAAATATATATATTATATGATCCCACATTTTCTAGTCATTTCCATCTTTATATTTTGGTTAAATCAACTTGTGTTTTTTAACTTCTGGTTTGGACTTTCGTAATCCAGACTTTGGGTCAAATGGTTTAGTTCTCGGAGGAAGAGGAAAAGGGAGATGATGTATGTATGTTAAATTAATTAATCCCATAAACTGTCCATTCATAATTTTAATGGTTCTTGTTAGACCACATGAAACCCATAAAAGGTTTTACTGTTTTTGGGTATACCCCATGAACCTCATCCTCAAACTGAATGGATAAGGTCATACATGTGAAGCGTAAACTCATGATGTCAATTGGGTTCATATCGTGAAATGGTTTTATGGGTTTTTAAATTGGATTCAATAGACTTTTTCAAATATGTGGGGAAATTGAGGTGTTCAAAGAAATAATCTCCTACTCACATTATGAATTTTACATGCCAAGAGTACCATTTAAAATCTCTAGTGCCTAAAATTTCTCATAACTTATGCCTCCTTATCTCGAACTGCAACCCTTCCAGTGGTGACATCTGGGAATACCCTTGAAAACAGAAGAAATAACTTGTTGGATATTTTTGTAGAAGACATATATATCAGAGGTAATCCTTCTAGTCATCATTATATATTCTAGTCTGGTTGGATAAAGCCATGTCTATATCTAATGTATTATGCTGCAAAAAATATTATGATTCATTGAAGGGAAGGAAGGAGGATCCCAACCATACCTTGGATATTTAGGAATTTTCTATATTTAGTTTTATTTTGAGATGGGTGGTCTTTAACAACTCCTTAATGTCTATTTAATTTCACTAGTATGTGCATTAAGTGTGAATTCATCGGCATGACTTGTACACGACCTACCCAAATGGTTAATTTATTATCTTATTAAATTCAAATGAATAGACTTCCATGGATCTTGTTGGGTCCATTTTTTATGAGACCAAGATTTTTAGACACCCAAGAGGTGTTCCAACCATCAACCCATGGTTTTAACTTCTCTTGTATGAACCTATATCTCTTATGAATAAATGAAATTTTTTTAGAATTGGATTATCCTATTAATCATAGTATATCATGTGAACTATTATAATTGGTAAATTTAAATTATGTGACTTCACTAATTCATCCTAAGCAAGAGAATCCACAAATTGAAAATAAATGTCTTGTTAATTTGGTATTTGGAATAATATACCAATATATATATTGATAACATGATAACATATTGATGTTTGGTTACATGATTTATATCATTGGATATTGTTCCTAGGAAATAGAATCCACGAATTGATAGAGATATGATTTTGGTTTTCTCGTACTTGATGTTGGATGAAATATTTCTTAAGGAATTGTTCCACTATCTCGTGAGATATGGTTCTTGTGATTCATCCTATATTTAAGAGTCCACCAATTCATATTGATACATTCTCCCTTTTCATGGTATTTCAACCTAGGAATACACAACTGACTCCATCATGGTATATTCACATAGAGACTTGTATGAGATAGTTACTCTCCGTCATAGCATGGTTTTGTACCCTGGGAAGACATAAGAAACTTCAACATGGGACATTCACATGGAGCCAAGTTTTATTGGTCACATTTTATCTTGTATGATAGTGTACCATGGGAACACATAAATAACTCCATATTGGGTAATATGCATGGATCCCAATATGAGATGGTCACTTTCCCCTTAAAATGGTCTTATGCCCTGGGAATATGTAAGCGACTCCAACAAGGGAAATTAGCATGGAGACTAGAGTTTCATGGTTAATTGAGACATGATTGTCCAATTCAACCTATATAGGAGACTCCACAACCCACATGGGTTATCCATCCTATGAAAGTGGACCCACCAATTGATAAAGATATTCATCAAAGAGCCAAAGTGGGTTTAGTTGGCCCTAGGTGTCAACTTGGAGCCTAAGGATCTGCAGGTTTATTTGATGTCCTGTATTAAATTATTAATTAATACTCATTTTAATTATACTATTTCATGAAATATTTATATTTAGACTAAAATATTAAGACACTCTGGAAGTCAGTCTGTTGACATGTTCTTATATAATGTTTAGGGTTCATTCGGTACTCGGTCAGATTTCATGGATGCAGGTCTACAATGATTGATTAATTAATGGATGAGTTGGAGGTTAGATACGGGACAAACATGGCATTTAGGACCGTGTTTTTTAGAGTCTTTTATTGATCCAATTTAGTTTTTTTACATTAATACATTTTAGAAAATCATTTAGTTACATACAGCCTATCATTACAAGGTATTTAATATTATTTGAATTTGTTAAGTTTTCCCTTTATTATACTTCTATTTTATGTTGATTATTTATATGATTTCCACTTTGATTTCTAATATATAATATATTTTATATTCTTTCCACTATATTATTTACACACTATCTTCTTTTCATAAAACTCTAGCACACTCATAGGTGCACCTGTGGTGTTATAGCCCACTTGTCTTAGTCACATGAGGGAGCACTGGGTTGGGGAGGTTTCAAAGTGGTATTAGATGAGATTTCTTTCTTTTACTATTTTAGGAAGGTATGCAGGAGATTATGATGTTTCGAGGCTCGGTATTTAGATTTTTCATATTTGTAGATAATATATGTTTGAGTGAAAACCTAAGTACTAAAGGGTGGTTCTCTTATTTATGTTTCTCACTTTTTATAGTTTTGATGTTATTCCACCTTGGGTGATTTACTTGTTGTTTGGTGTTACTATTTAATGATATTTTTATCATGGGTTATTATGGCATGATTTTAGTATGAATGCATCATGGTAAGATCATAAGAATATATGTTGACATGTATTTTTCAGGTTAGGGATATATCTGTCACATGTAAAATATCTTCCAATCCAATGTGTTAAAATAAATCCCTTATTTCATCTGAGTAAAAACTAATCAAAGAAACATTTATGGTTTTTCAATTTTATTGTTAAGCCAAGTAAAAATGAAAATAGATCCAATGGTTCTCTATTATTTTCACCTTTTGAGATTGATCTTATTGTGTAACATGTTTTATAAGAAGTGTGTTACACCTTGTAGAAAAATTGTGTCATCATAATCTTCAAAATGAGTATTATAAGAGTGGTAATTAGCATGATCATAATGTGGTTGAGCTAAAACTTCATGCAGATCGAAAGAATCATATAGACAAGAATCATCATGACAACTTCTTGTGGGTCATACAATCCATGGAGAGGGAGACTGCTCACCCCTGTACCATCGATGTTTGAGCTAACGAGATAGTTCCAACTACAACATCTATATACATTCTCTGAGGATGGATGGCCCTTAGTAGTAAATTTTTAGATTGATTATTTTATAATGATATTTAATAATCATGAGACACCCACAGACGGGAGGGTGGATCTTTTTACCTCTATGTTACATGGACTACCCAATATTTGGTGGGACATTTGGGGGAAATCAAATCAGTAAGCGGAGCTAACCGGAAAGGACTTCAAGGTGAGGTTCCATAGACACTTATATCCATATATGTTGAGGTAAGAAAGAGCTTGGGATTTTATACACCTAAATATACAATCATTCTATTGATTTACTACACTATACATTTTAATAACCTAGAGAGTTTTTCTTCATATTTAGAAGTAGATGATGTGGCTAGGTGAAATGATTCTAAGATGGGATTTTCAATGATCTAGATTTGTAAGTAAATGTATTACCCTAACTAACACTATGAAAGTTATTAAGCAATCTCTCGCCATATGTGAGAAATTTAGGGAGGCCCTAAGTGGTGACATGGTAGTCTTAGTTGGGTGATCAAGGACCTCTTCTTCTGACAGAAGGAATCACTTATATTATGGATACCATGAGGGAAATATAGCCCGAGGAGTGGAAATATGTATCAGGATCATAGACCAAAGGTATGTTTTAACTAATTTAGGGTTGTCCACAAGATCCTTCAATTTCCAAACCACACTGTAGATCATCACATTTATGGGAAGATGGTTCATCTCCAATGATTCTACTGGATCCCTCAACAGAGGAGAAATGAAATGGGATTAGGATATGCACCAAAATATAGAAATTACACATCTTTCTCTCAGAAAATAGGTATATGGAGTTTTAATGGACTTTTAGGTTGAGGTGGGTGATGTGGTACCTCAGTGTATAAGTGGAAGTACTTGATAGAGGGTGCTCTGCATGGGAGTTAAATTATATCCTAGGGGAATGGGGTGAGTCAGATACATGCTATGTAGTCTATTCTGGATAGTCTAGATGCATAACATTCTATTGTTAGGGGTATAATTCTTATATAATATACCCTTGCCTATATTTTATTTGAGATAGGAGCATCACATTCCTTTTTATCTGTTCAAATTTTTAATGGATTGGGTTTGGATATGGAGATATTGGATAGAATTATGTCTATCAACACGCCGTTAGGGGTATAAACATAGGGTAACATACACCATAAAGAATTTTCCCTTGAAATTAGTGGATTTTGTTTTCTTTGGGAGGTGTTTATGTTATATATGATATGGTTCAATTTTTTTTGGGTATGAATTAGATAGTTATATTATGGGATCATGTTAACTATTATCAAAGGATAGTTACCTTCATATCTCCATAAGGGGTATCTTTTATCACTAGGGTGAGTGTGATATTAAATTCGGCCATACAAAACTAATTCATTGTAGATTGGTTTGTCTCATGGATTGGTTAGAAAGACTTGCTCTAGATAATTATAGAATGAAACATGATACTTTTCCTTCAATGTTAAAATATTTTTTGGATGACTTTCCTGAAGAGTTCTCTACCATACCACCCAAGATAGATATTGAATTCATGATCAAGTTTCCATCAGGATCTGAGATAGTTCCTATCTATCTGTATAGGATGGAAACGATAGAGATTCATGAGTTTAAAGTTCAGTTCAAGTATCTTGAATCAAAGGGATTCATATGAACTAGTACATCACTTGGGTTTCTCTTATTATGTTTTATAATAAGGATGATGAGACTCTATACGTATGTATGAACTATTAGAGATGGAACTAAATGAATTTCAATAACCGATATCCCCTTCCATGCATTGATTATATCTTCAATCAGATGAGAGGTTCCAACATCTTTTCTAAGATAAATTTGATATCAGGTTACTATTTCTTGAGTTTGATACCATATGAAATACCTCACACTAATTTTAGGGGAAAATAAATTGGGTATGATTTCATTTAAATAAATTCTGGTCTAATGAAATTATTGATGGTGTTTATAACCATGATGAATAGAATATTCCACCCATTTATAGATCACTTTGGGTTGGTTTTTGTCAAATAAATCTAAGTTTACTCTGAATATACAAATGATCATGCCCAACATCTATAAATCATCATGAGTACACTGAGAGAGAATTATAATTACACCAATCTATCCAAATAAAACTTCTGGATTAAAAAATTCAACTTCTTAGGAGATTTTTTCTCAGAGGTTTCATTTGAAGTGGACTAAGAGAGGGTTATAGTCATGTTATCCTAGGAACGACCTATAAAGGTCTTCATGATTCTAAAATTTCTGGGTCTAGAAAGCTATTACCAATGTTTCATCTAGGAATTATCCCATTTGGTAGTGTTGATATCCATACTAACCAAGAAAGGGGTGAAATTTTTTGGTCATATTCTTGTGAGGGTTCTTTTTATGAGTTTAATAGTTGGATAATATTAGCAACTATAATCACCTATCCTATACCAGGTAAGTAATATAACATGTATTTTGACACATTCAAAGTCATACTCGAAGTAGTTTTGAGGTAAAAGGATCAAGTAGTGTCTTTAGCTCTATAAAACTAAGACTGCAAGAGAGGAATTACCCTGCTCATGGTCTAAAGTTATTTTTGTTGGTACAAAACCAAATATGCTAGTATCACTAATTTTGGGTGAAAGTTGTGTGGTATATATGAACCACAAGAGACTCAAGTGTATCTTTTCTTAGTAATACATGAACCTTTAAAAGAAGTGGTGGTTCGAGTATCTATAGTCTTTCAATGTCGAATTCAATTAAACTCCAAGAAAGGTAAACATATATATCAATTACTTTAGTTAGAAAATGTAGATAGATGTATTATATGGGTTGTGTGATTAGTGGTAGATAATTTCACTCTTTTTGGTAATTCTTATATACGTTTAGAAGTCCCAAATCCAAGTAAATCAAACTTCAGTATTTATTATACCCATTCATATGGACCAAATAAAGAGAGAGAAGTTATCTAATCTAAAGAGATTGGATCTAAAGGGTATATTATATGGTGAGAATCCACTATTGAGATGGTCTCTTGGTAACCATGATGTTTTTTTCATGACCGTTTATGAGTTCCTACAGGCTTATATGAGATACTAATGAGGGAGTTTCATGCTTCCAAATGGGTGGTACATCCAGGTATGATAAAGAAGTATTATGATATCTGTAAGAAGTATTAGTGACCTAGGATGAAAATGGGTATAGTGGAATTCATGGATATATGTTTTACCTATCATAGGGTGAAGGCTGAGCATCATAGGCCTATTATGATATTGTAACTACATCCCATCCTATAATGGAAGTGGTGCGATTTAACTATGGATTTCATGATAGGATTACCTAGTAAAACTCACAGGAATGATGTAGTATAGGTGATCATGGATTTACTCATTATGTCGGCTTAATTATTTTCAATTAGGGAGACCTTAACCATCAAATATCTATATAGTCTATATGTGTGGGATATATTTTGTCTACATGGTGTTCCAAAGATCATCGTTTATGATCGAGATCCTCATTTCACATCTTAGTTTTTTTAGGGTCTTCTGAATGCATAAGGATCACAGGTTATTCTAATTAAAACCTATTATCCCCATAGTTATGACCAATAAAAATGAATGATTCATATTCTGAAGGATATGTTATGTGCTTTTACTTTAGATTTCAATTCTTCTTGGGAGTGGAATATGGCACTCATGGATTTTTTCTCTAAAAATAGCTTCTAGGAATTAATTCAATTGGATCTTTTTTAGGCCTTGTTTGGTAGGTCATTATATTCTCCTATTTTATAGATATTAGTAGTTGACTCAACACTTTTTAGGCATAGTCTTGTGTAGGAGATATATAACCAGATTAATTTAATCTGGAAATGGTTGGTAATCATGTAGATCTATAAGAAATCATACACTAACCATCAGATATGACCTTTGGAGTTTGAGGATGGTTATCATGCTTTTCTTTAAGGGTCTCATAGGTTCTGGAAACACCATATTAGGAATAAGGGGAAGCTATCACCCAAGGTTTTCAATCCATTTGAAATTTTGGAGAGGTTCAGTCTAGTGGAATACCGTTGGACCCTTCCAAAACACTAAAACACCATGAATTATGTATTTCACATGTCATATATGTATAGATATCATTCTAAACCTTATAATGTGATATAAATTGATTATATTGAGATGAATTTTGATGTGTCCTTTGAGGATCATATAAACTATATCGTGGATTGTATTGAAAACAATCTATAGAGGAAGATGGTGCCTCTAATATGAGTATAGTGTTAACTTGGGTGTGTGTAAAAGGAGAGGTAGGATAGGGAAATTTATATATGAACATAATGGCCTAACTTGTCTATCGATATCGTCATAGATACTTTGGAGAATATATTGGGGACTAGATATTATATTTTGGGGAGGTTTTAAGATCCCTTCTTTTGGTAAAACCCTCATTTTGTTTTGGTTAAACTTCCTTGTATTTCTTAACTTATGGTTTAGGATTTAGTAATCAATATTTTGTGCTGAATGGGTTAGTTCTGGGAGGAATTAGAAAGGGGAGATGAATTATGGCTACAAAAAAACACATTGTGAAATTTCCATTCTTGATGTGAATGGTTTTTGAAAGACCACATGAAACACATTCAAGGATTGAATGGTTACAGGTAGACCACATGAACCTCATTCATGGACTAAATTTATATGGTAAAACCCATGAAATGTAAACTCATGGAATGAATAAGGTTTATGATGTGAAATTGTATTTCTATTTTTTTAAATACGAGGTGATAAATTTCTTGGTGTATGTGGGGAAATTGAGGCATTCACAACATGAATCCCCTACTCATTTCATGAATGTGGTGTTCTAAGTGCGCCTTTTAAAATCTACAATTCTCTACATTTCATAGATCATCAAACTCTTTTTCTTGAACTTTAACTCTTCCCTCTATGACCTTTAGGAATCCTCTTTTAACTAGAAGTAAGGAACCATTGAATTTTTTTGTTTTGAACCTAGATATTGGAGGTATGCCTTTACATTATTCTTCTATGTTATGATATGTTATTTTTCCCTTGGGAAACCCAAGTCTGATTCAACCAAACCATACCTATATCTGATGTATTATGTTGATAAAAATCTTGGTCTATGTTGAAGGGAAGGAATGAGAGACCCAACTATACCTTGTATGTTGAGGAATTTATATATATACTTTAATTTTAAGGTGTGTGTTTTAGAAGAACTCACTAATGTCTGTTTCATTTCTCTAGTATGTACAAGAAGTATGATCATGTCCTAACACTATGTGATCCACTACCCAAATGGGTAATTTATTATTTGATGAGACTTCCAATGGATCTCATTAGGTCCATTGGTTGTGAGCCTAGGACTTGTGTCCACCTAAGAGGTGTTCTAATCATCGACCCTAAGTTAGAACATGGATTGGATAAACCAAGAGACCCTATGATTAAATGTAAATTATTGAGAATTGGATTAAACATTTGAAATTAACATAACATATGAATTGTTATAATTGGTAACTTGGCATGATGTAACTTTAGTGATTTATCCTAGGCTTAAAAATCCACTAATTGAAAATAAATGACCTGTTAATTTGGTAATTAGATGAATTTACCAATATGTCTTATGAAAAAATCATAACATGTTGATGTTCGGTTATTTGATGCACACCATTGGTGATTCATCCAAGGTGATAGATTCAACCAATTGACAGATATATACTTTTGGGTTGCCTGTACTTGATGTTGTCTGACATATTTTTGAAGGGTTTTTTCTATTATCTCGTGAGATTTGGTGCTGTTGATTAATCCTAGATAGAATAATCCACCTATTCATGCAAATACTCCCCCTATTGGTATGGTCTTATTCCTTTTAAAAGACATAAGTGACTCCAGTTTGGGAAATTCACTTGGAGCCCAATATGAGATGGTTACTTTCCCCCATAGAATTTTCTAGCACCCTAAGAATACAGAAGCAACTCTGTCATGGGAAATTCACATGGAGCCTTGTGTGATTGGTCACATTTAACCTAGTATGATTTTTTTTCCTGGGAAAACATAAGAGACTCCATAATGGGTAATAAAAAATCATCCCAATATGAGATGGATACTTTCCCCATGGCATGGTCTTATACCCTGGGAAGACGTAAGAAACTATAGCATGGTAAATTCACATAGATCTCAGTGTTTCTAGGTTATTTAAGACATGATATGGGAGATTCATCCAATTCTAGAGAATCCACCATTTCTATGGGTTATTTTTTTATACATGATGATCCACCACATGATAATGATAATAATTATAGAGTTGAAGCATGTTTTTCCAACCCTAGTTGTTAGCCTGGAGCCCGAGGGTCGGCATGTTTATTTGATGTGTCATATTAACTTATAAATTATTATCCATTTTATCATATATTCCATGCACTATGTATATTCATACTAGATTATATATACACTAGGGTTGTCATTCAATTGATTTGTACCCTCACCCTGTGTGGGCGTCATTTGTCACGTTGGTGGATTTCATGGATGTTGGTCTAGACAATGGAAAGGGGCCCTACATTAATTATTTGGTTCTTGGATGGGTTGTAGAATGGTGACATGACCAAAATATGATTTGGGGCTATGAATATTTGAGTTTTTTATTGATTCTTATTATTATTTTACATCTACGACTTTTAATACATCATTTAGTTACATTTAGCCTATGATTACATGGTATTTATTATTATTTTGATTGTTTAGTTTTTCCTTTATTCTTCTTGGGTTGTATGTTTATTATTTATATAATTTATTTTATGATTACTAAAAGATAATAGATGGTATAGTCACCCCACTATATTCCTTGTACCCTCACTATTAGTAGGTAGCCTCTGACATATAGTTAAGTATGTTTGATGTATAGTATCCCACCCGACTTGGCCACATGACGGAGCACTGGGCCAAGGATGTTTCATATATATAATGGATATGTATGATATTTAAATAATTGTTAATATTCTAGAGATTATGGAACTATAATCAATGTAAATGGACTAGAATTACCAAGAAAAACTCTCGTGAAAAATGAATTAGTTAACACTCAGAAACGACAATTTTAAAAATGATTTATTAATAAATGGGTGTTGAAATTTTATATGTGGACAATATATGATATTATAAGTATGTATATGGATCTTTTATAGAATTATAATAAATTCAAATTTATTACATATAGTTTATATAACTTTCAAAGAAATTCAAACTTGAGGTAAGTAATTTCATTTCAATTTCCATCTCATTGAGACATATTTGGTATTATGAACCTATTTGTTTTATATGGTATATATACTACCACATTGATGTATTAAACATGAAAATATATTCACTAATGATGAAATAAGTTTTAAATACTACCACATTGATGTATTTAACATGAATATTTATTTATTCATGATGATTAATGTTTCAATTCAAATTTATTCTTTCAAGGGGTTACAATTTGAAAGTTACCAAAGAGGTAATAATTAATTTTAGAATCTCATTTTTTTGGATTCCTCTTATTTTTATTGAAGGGATCATATAATTTATCCTTCAAAAACCCCATATATTTTCTTATCCACTGTATAATTAATTATTTTCTATATTTTCTCCAACATTTTTATAAGTTTATCACATGAATCAAGAAAAGTAATATTTAAAAGAAGAGTTGAAATTATTTCTTCTTTTTATTAACTATATTTTTCTTTCATGCCCATTTTTATCAAAATTATTTTAAAAAATTCATTTTTATTTTATAAAATGATTTTTTTAGGACATTTTAAGTTATCTTTAACTTTTTACATGGTTTAAAATAAATATTTATTATTATTATCGAATATTTTTATTTTTGACTTTCTTCATAAAAATTCAAAATTAATGTTTCTTTTTAACATATATAGTGTTAATGTAATTTCCCACCGCCATAACCATTTTATGATATTTATCTTCTTTAGAAGCTTTTCAATGGTTTTTAAAGTAAAAATATTTAATGAAAATATATTTTAATGTTTTTATTAGATTTAATTTTATTCTAGAAAATACATGAATTTATTAGAAAACTTATATATATGATGAATTTATGGTAATCTTTTTATCTCTTATTGATTTTTGTGGCCATTTATTTTCTCTTAAAACATTCAATTTCTCGTAATAATCTTTCAATTGACATTAAATTTATCTTAAATATCTATATTCTTCATATCATGGATATGCTTATTTCATAAACCATATATTATTTCTACATATGGTGTTTTATTATAAATGTTATTTGATTAACTAGGGAAATATTGTTGTTCCTTATCCTTTGTTCAATACAGATATTTGTTAATAAGGAATTTTATTTATGAATGAAATTTATCATTAAATATATGAGGAATGAATTAGACATATAGTGATGATTGCAGCCTATAATTATATAGACCCTTGATATATTGAAAGGTATCATGAGAAATAATTGTTGGATAACCTTGTTAAATTGGTTTTTCGTGTATTTATACCCATTGATTAAATTGTCTTGGCACAAGTCTTTGATGGTGACGATATTATAAAACCCCAAAACACCCTAAGAGGGTAGGGGTGAATTATGGTGTCAACTTCTTATTGTAATTACATGTATCTTTTCCCCAAATTGTTAAGAACGCGTAAAATCTATCAAAAGTAATTATAAAATCACTGAGCGCATGTTTTCAAAAAAGGAAACCCAACACAATAGTTTTACTTGATTCACCGCGAAGGGATTGTCCATGTAGCATAAGCTAAAAGCGATTTGGTCATGCCAAAAATCCACTAAAATTCACTAGATGATGTGAATTTCAATTTTTAGGTCATAGTAACTTTGTTCTAGGATCACTGGATTTACAGTAATTTTAATGATATCATACTGCCTCCCTCAGATCACTTCCATCAACTCACTCCTTTGGGTGAAGTCTTTCTCAGTTTATTGAACTGAAGGTCACTGTCATATCCTAGAACATGATGTTTCTTTTTTTAATCATGGAATTCCTGTTAATATGCTTTAATTCATTCCAAAAACTTTTAACAAGTTCAACAATTCTCATCTAAGTATCTTTCATTAACAAACCTTTTTGCTGAAATCCCTTTCTTATTCTATAAAACTACCAACTTTAGTGAAACTCGTAACTCTAATGATACTTATGTATTTCATGAACCTTATACCTTTCACAAAAACCCTTAACTAAAATCCATTTACACCAATTAGTTCTCTACTATTCCTTTCATTAAACCTATGTTCACATAAAGTTTCTGATTAAAATAATAGTCACATACGAGTAAATATTTTGAGAAATCAATGTGTTGAGGCCTCCTCAAAAAACATAAATACTTTAAATGAGGAGTGTTGAACTATTTATATACATGAATAACAAGTTTTGTGAAACTCCAGGGCTTTTTCTAAAATCCAAGGCTTTCACAAAACTCTATCATTCCTAGAAAACACATCACCTCCAATTCACCAATGTTAACCTATATTTCACGATCTTGTGAAACATGATCACTCCCAAACCTTTTGGATTTTATTTCTTTCATGAAATTTATAAAAATTCATAAAACTCTACCTTTGATACATAACCACTTCATTTTTTCTGATAAAATGACTTTATGAAAACCTTTAATTGTCTCCAAATTATTATGGCCAAAAAATTCGTAGAGACTAGAGAACTATTCCACCTTCAAAACTGAATCCACTAGCATTTCTAAGATCACTTGGAATTCAAAGTACTTTATCAACCAAGTGTTTATTAACAATAAAAAAACAAAAAAAATATATCTATGAATACCCATCGTTGAAAAAATCTTCCCATTTTTGGTTTTATGGTAATCAAAACAAAAATTCAATAAGTTGAAAACCTCAAAAAAGATCTAGATAGGTGTGAAATAAATTATCCATCACTCTAAGTCTATGTGAGAAAACCATGGTGTGAAAAATAACAGATTTGGGATAGAATTTGAATCCTTGAGAATCATAATCTCTTAAAAACCTATATTCTATTCTCTACCATTTAATTTCACCCTTATTCCCCTTTGGTAAAAAAATAAATAAATCATATTTTTCCCTTAATGCCCAAAACAAACAATCATGGATTGTATCTCCCCATAAAACCCGCACCAATTTTAAAAACAAATAATAAAAGTTAAAAAAAATATGGATAGAGGTTAAATACAAACATATAGATTAACACTGAGGTTCAATTGATATTTCTAAAAAATTAGTGTGGCCAATGTATTATTAATGATGTCGTCCACATAATCATTTGTTCCAATAAGCTTCATTTTAGATACACCTTTCTCGACATTCTCTTTGATGAAGTGATACTTGATATCGAGATGTTAGGTATGTGAGTGGTGAACTTGATTTTTTGAGATCTCTATCATGCTATTGTTGTCATAGAAAATTATAATCAGCCGTTTTTCCTCATCACCAATATCATCAAGTTGTTGGTTCATCCAAAATAGATGATTTCATTACTTTTTCTGGGAGATATAATATGCTTCAACCATACTAAGAGAATTTACTTCCTATTTCTTGCTCAACCAGCCCACACATATTTTTCCAATAGAGAAGGAACCCAAATTTTATACTTTTTATCAACCAAATCTCTATCCTAGTTATCATCATAAAATTCCATAAATTCTTTATCCATTCCTACTTCAAAATATAATCCAAAAATGTGAGTACCTTGAATTAAACTCATGATTATTTTAACTACTATAAAATTATATTCCTTTATATAACTTTATAAGTGATCCACAAAACATTTTTTAAAGTGGATATCTTGTTGTGTCACAATCAAATACAAAAAGCTTCAAATGATACCCCTCCATATGGTGGGTCCATATATTTTTTATCCCCATGATTTCCAAGTATTGTCCCAACCACAATCAGAGTTGAAATTAGTTTAGAATAATCCATATTGAATTTATTTAGAATCATTATTTCATACGTTTACTAATAAATGAAGTTGTATTACTTATTCTTAATCACCTATGGCCCCAAAAATAATGTGATTACACCAGTCAAGAAAATTTCAAATTCTGATTTCATGTGATTAAAACATTCTTCTACTGATTCATGCTTTATTCCATAAAATATGATATCAACCACAAAAAAAGCCCCAAAAATTGATCTATCTAATATTTCTTCACATTGATATTATGGTTAACACATCCACTTTTAAATTTCAACTTCTTAAAATAAGTATCTAGTTGATCATACCACACTCTTGACACCTACTTTAGACCATATAGATCCTTGTTCAGTCTAAAAACATTTTTTCATCATTTTAAATTAAAAATCCAACATGATATTAAATATAAAATTATTATTAAGTAAAACCATTTATGATTTCTATTTTTACATCCATATGATAAACTTTTAACCCTCTTTAAATTTCTAGGTCTAAGAAGAGCCATATAGACTCTAGTCACGCTAATAGTGAAAATGCTTCTTTAATATCAGTGACTTCAATATGTGCATATTTTTTACACACTAATCTTACCTTTTTTTCTTATCACATTCCCTTTCTCATAGAATTTTTTATTGAAGATCCACTTTTTTTTTAACACACCAAGCTTCCACGGTACGTTTCCCCTTGAATAATGCAGTAGCTTGCATTGTACGCAACTTTGAGTTTTAACACACCACAACCAATCAAAGTAGCCATTATGAATAGTAATAACCACTTTTTAAAATTTTATAAATTTTATTTTTCAGAATGGACTTCATTTTTTGGATTCATAATATCAAAATTAGCTTATGGTGAATTTTTATTATTTTTCTGAAAACTTTCACTTTTTTATGAATTGTGAAAAACATTGTGTTACTGTTTAAAACCGAATTTTTATTTAAATAATTATTTAATTTATTTTATTTTATTTTAGGTCAAAATAGATACATAATACCTATATATGTTCAACTTAATTCATTGGAGTCATTTTATAATAAGTTTAGATATATAAAATTTATCAAACTTTTTACCGTCTTTTACCCACTGTCTAAGAGCATTTACAAATTTGCATAAAAATTAATTTCACCGCTACTGTGAGTTGAATTTCAAAAATCCAAGAGACACAGTTGACATAATTAAGTAAAATTTGGTTAAATATGATGAAAATAATTTTTGGTGAATAGTAACTTTTGACTTTTATTTACCACGGTTAAAAGTAAATAGGGTAGTTAAGGGTATAAATAATATTATAATTACCCTAACACGTGTCCTAATTATATTGGACAAGTGTAATTAGACAAAAAAAACCTTAGTAATAAAATATGATACCTTTTGGTCCACATGGATTAGATTAGGACATTTATTATTATTTTATTTAAAGAAGAGTTAAAAGAGTTAAATTCAAAGTTTAATAACTAAAAAAAATTTAATATAGGGTTATACATAAGATAAATTAGACTAAAAATATTCATTATAAAGATAAAAATATTTCCTACATAATGAAATTTAATTTATAATTTATTAAAATTAAATAAGATAATTTATTTATGACAAAATCATGATGCAGTATTTACCTTATTAATGAAAGATTAAAATAATTGATATTGTAAATATACAAATAAATGTAATTTGAGACTTTTGATGAATTAAACTAGTTTTATAGGTTAATATGACATGTTATAGTTGATTAAATAACTTTTTTTTGAAGCAATAATGCTGTTATTATTTTTAAAAAAACCAAATACTAAATAGTGTCAAAATTGACATAATTGAATTTTTAAAAACAAATACTATATTATTAATTTATATAATATTCTTAAAAATCTAAGGTTAGTCCAAAGGACTTATATAAGGTTATATATATTAATAATGAACCACTTGGGGTTCGTTTGGCTTATTATAGTATTTTTATTAACCATATAATATAAAAATACAAAGACATTGGTAAATGTCAAACAATTTAACTAAGAGTTAAATCTAAAATATAAGGTTAATATGGAGACTTAAACCTATATAAAACCTATTTCCTAAGAGGTTTTAGAACCATCCTAACCTTATCCTAGTAATAAATCATTTTTTATCTATTAGAAACCAAAAATATTTTTATTATAAAATAATATTTCAATCTTTTCCTAAAATGAACCTCACCTCTCTTATAAAAGGGTACTTCCCATTCTCTTAATTTCACAACTCAAAATCCATTTGGATCGGACAAACACTACCCAAATATACTCCCAACTTCCCTCCATTCATCCTAGAGTCCTTCCTTTGGTCAGAAATCCAACCTGAGGATCCCTTTTGATCAAATCAAAAGGAAGAAACCGAAGAAGAGGTAAATATTTCAGCACCTCTTTCAAGTTCTTTTCTTCTTCCACTTACTCTTTCTTTTTTGTATCCAATATAAAATAATAACTCCAGAATATTCTATAAATTCTGATGTTATTATAAAAATGGTATGACCATATTCATTATTCTATCCATCATATGAATGACAAAGTCACCATACGTGCGTACGTACGGCTTACTGTCTCCATGTTATGGTGTAGTTTGATATTCAAACACTAAATTTTTTGGATGGGTATAATAATTAGTATAACTGATGTAAGTAATAAATATAACATGTTAATTATTATTTATATATGATATACCATCCAATTATAAATTATTTCACCATTAATATAATGATATTGTCGCTCGTGCGTACGTATGAATTACCGTCTCCACGAACGCGATGAGATTCACTCCCCATCATAATCATTCAAGAATAATATTAATTTTATGATTAAAAATAATGTTTATGAACATAATATAATTTTTTTTATATGAATCAAATAAATATTATCCATAACAAACATGGCTTACGTAACCAAGCATATAATGGAAAATGAATCAGTTAACACCTGAAATGATGATATAACTGAAATATTATTAACAAAGAAATATTAGAGGATCATATATGATATCATATATATGTTTATAGTTCTTTTATAATTTAATAACAATGTTTTAAATATTATATAATAGTTTAACATACCATCGACCAAGGAAAAGTACAAGTTAAGGGTTAATTTCACAATCTCTTTATTATCTGAGGTTTTTTTATGTAAGCATCTACTGTGACATCTTTATCATCCACATCCATGTTTCATAAAAATGTATTTCAAAACATTTTAATTATTTACTAGACTATGGTTTAAATTCATTTATACCCTTGTTTTACTTTTTATAAAATGGTTTTAAATGAATCTTTCTGTCATTTTCCAAATAAGTTACGTTATGACCTTTTCGAAAAAAACTAAGGTAAGAATGTGTTTTTTTAACTTATACAGTGGGTGTGGAAATTTTCCACCATTATATCATATTCGAAGCTTCCCATACAATAATATAATAATATTTTCAAAATAAATGTTTTATTTTATAATTATGTGACTTTTAAATGATTTCAAAATAGAAAGATATATTTATTTAAAATTGTTTTCATTTCATCTATGTCAACATTCTTTGATGAATTTTAAACTTTTTTGAAGTTGATTTATTATGATACAAATCGTCCAAATTTTATTGAAGGCTTTGTGATATGTTTGACTATGGATGTATTATTTTGACACCATTCATGGTTTATGGATAAATTATTGACATTTCATATGCTAGTTTTAATACAAATGTTTATGTTATGTTTAAACCTTTTCATATGAGGAATGCATTGGACTTAGTAAGTGACGGGTAGAGCTTGCTAAAGATCCTCGATGGATCAGTAGGTCTCATGAGAAAAACTAGTGTCTTGGCACAAGGCCTCGACAACTTATTATTTGTATTCTTGGAACAAGGCCTTGACTATGTGGGTATGAAGTCTGGCATTATGCATTCCATCATTATGAAAGTGTCTATTGATATCGCATGTGATTATTAGACCAATAGAATATCCATGTGAATAAGTAAATGGAATTATTTTATTTTATCTTTTCCATATTATACCTAATTTTAATTTTAAAAGGCTTTTGTTTTATTCTTATATATTACCTTAAATGTTTATGCTTATTTATGAAACTTTTCGTTATATTGTTATCCTTACTGAGCATCTGTGCCCACCCCTTTCTATGTTTTATTTTTTCCAGGATGTGAAGAAGTATTTTATGGTTGACCATCATGGATAGGATAAGTATATAAGTGTGTTCAAAAGGGGAAAAATGTTGTTGACGTTTTTATTTCATGATGTAACGTAAAACATATGAATGTATCTAGTACTTCCAAGGCTACTAAACCGATCGGTCTTTTGGGACATGATTCCTTGTATCATGCCATTGTTATGTAATAATGCACTGACTCTGGGTAATTGGGGTCAGGGTGTTACAGTTGGTATCAGAGGAAGTTTAGTACAGACCTTGGAAGCTATATTTCGAAAAACTCTGATTAAGGAACATTACCCTAAGATAGATTTTGAGGATTAGTATAGAAGAACTTCCTAGAAATTTGTTAATGTAGAGATTTTGTGAGTTTTCCAAGAAATACATCATTGTCTAGATACGAGCAGGTAAAGGTGGATATAGCACAGATGTACCTAGGGGTAAAACCCAAAAACACCGCTTTGAGCTAGACTCGAACGGGAACCGGTTCATGACAACAGGCCTTGTTTCACTCTTGGTTACGACACTCCCAGGGGATATGCTTAGGATAATTCACATTTTGTTTACAAACCATTATGAAGGATTTCTTATTATATACCTCCTTAAAGAAAACATTTTTATGATTAGGTATTATATCCATAAACTGTTCAATTTATGTTAAGTGTTTTATAAGTTTGGGATTTTGTTTTTGCGATTCGTAAACTAATCCAGTGTATGCCATTTTTTAGAAATGGTGCCTTTTAGAATGAATGGAAATCATATCAATGCACGTAATCCAGGTAGGTATTTCCCTTATACTCAATATAATTATGGTGGAGCTGGTGATGCAACTAGTGTTGATTATCTTATCACCATACTGGGACAACTCACTCATGTGTTGAATAAAAACCTTACCCGTATGGAGCACCCTGATCCACAACGCGGAGGATAAATGATAGACTGCTTCATGAGTCAACCACCACCAACATTCAATGGTTGTACAAATCAATTAGTATCTGAGCAATGGATAAATTATTTAAAGAAAATATTTCATTATTTGGGGAGTATCAAAAGGGAAAAAGTTGTCATGGTAGTTTATCGCCGCAAGAGAGATGCAGATCAATGGTGGTCATTAATCCAAAACAAAAAGGAAGATGAAGAATTATTTAACATGGAATGGAGGGAGTTTAAAGATATTTTCTTAGAAATATACTTTCCTCATGACCATCAAGTGTATTTGGAAAGATAATTTCTGAGTCTGAGGCAAAAGGAAAATGATAATTTCGCAAAGTATGAGGCTAACTTTACTAGGTTACCAAGGCATGCAGCAGATTATATACATAACCCAAGGAGTGAGATTGATCAATTATTTGATGGGTTAAAACCATTTCTATGTAAATCATTAGTCTCACAATCCTTCTCATCATATGAATATATAGTCTCATGCGCTATTAAGACAGAATAGGAATTCTATAAGTCTTTCAAATTTAAATCAAAGAAAGAGAAAAAAAATATATTGAACACTCTGGAAATGGAAATAGAGGGAAAAAGGGAAAAGTTGAATATCCATCCTCTAGTAAATGTGGGAAGAAACACCATGGTACTTTCCTGAAGGGAATGGAAGTCTGTTACAAGTGCGGTGAAAAAGGCCACCAAGCTCATGATTTCAAGGGAAAGAAATAGGTTGTCAATGTTGAATGATATAATTGTAGAGAAAAGGGACATTATGCAGATGAATTTCCTATGTGCCAAGGGAATTTACCTCTGAAAAGGCCAAGGGAGGAAGGTCGAGCTTATGCGATCACTACTACTGAGGTTCATTCTCCGAAAGACATGGTGGCAGGTAATTTAATGGTTTACTCTTGTTTAGCCAAGGCTTTATTTTATTCTGGATCATTGCATTGTTTCATATATTCCCAGTTTTCTAAGAAAATTAGATATTTTCAATTTGGCTTAACAAGGTAGTTGTCGGTCAAAACACATAAGGGAAGTATCATCGCAACAAATGTTTGTGAATCAGTTCCCATTACGCCCTATAAATTTTTTTAGCTACTGATATCATAGTCATACCCATGATTGAATTTGATATAATCCTCAGAATGGATTTTCTTTCAGACCATGATGCAAAACTTTATTGTAAGAAGAAGTAGGTTACAATTTTTGATGATGAAAAGGAGTACCTTATCTTTAGAGAAAAAATGTCACCACCTGATTCTTATCTAGATCTTCCCTGAGTAGCTCTACTAAATTCCATTATTGGGGAAGAAGAGAATGAAATAACTAGGGGTGAGGAAAATAATATTCGAACAGAGGACGTACCTGTTGTGAAAGAATATGTTGATGTGTTTCTAGAGGATTTAACTGGACATCCTACAGAACTAGAAATTGAGTTTTCCATTGATTTAATTCTTGGTTCAAGGCCCATATCGAAGACCCCTTATAGAAT
Organism: Viscum album; assembly: GCA_963277665.1. Classification (NCBI taxonomy): domain Eukaryota; kingdom Viridiplantae; phylum Streptophyta; class Magnoliopsida; order Santalales; family Viscaceae; genus Viscum; species Viscum album. The sequence continues at coordinate 1,084,206,886 of OY728159.1, forward strand.
TTCCACTTTGGAATTAGTGTAACTAAATAATCAACTAAAGGAATTGATTAATAATGGATTTATTCACCCTAGTGTTTCTCCATGGGGAGCCCCTACCCTTTTTGTTAAGAATAAAGATAGATCCATGACGTTCTATATTGACTACAGGGAGATCAATGCAATAACAATAAAGAACAAGTATCCCCAACCTCTCATTGATGATTTATTTGATCAACTTCTTGGATCTCAATATTTTTCAAATATTGACCTTCGATCTGGATACCATCAGTTGTGTGTGAAGAAGGAAGATATTCTGAAGACAGCATTTCGAACCAGGTATGAGCATTACGAGTTTACAGTAATGCATTTTGGATTGACTAATGCACCCTCTGTCTTCATGGATCTAATGAATAGAGTTTTCAAGAAATATTTTGATGAATTTGTAGTGGTATTTATTGATGATATCTTTCTATACTCAAAAATCTAGGAAGATCATAAAAATCACATGCACACTATTCTGAAGACTCTTAGTAGAAATGAATTATATGGGAAGTTTAGCAAATGTGAATTCTGGCTTTAGGGGATTTCTTTTCTTAGCCATATTGTCTCAAATTATGGAATCTCTATTGATCATTCAAAGACCAAGGAAATCCAAGAATGGCCAGCACCAATGAGTATAACTGAGGTATGCAGTTTTATTGGTTTAGCATGTTATTATCGACGTTTGGTCCAGAATTTTTTCTGGTTGGCTAACCCATTAACCAATCTCTCACATAAAGGTGTTAAATTTTTTTGGACAAAAGAGTGTGAATAATGTTTTGAAGAACTGAAGAGAAGATTATTCAATGCTCTTATCTTGACTCTACCATCATGGAATGATGGGTTTGTTATTTATAGTGATGTTTCAAAGAAATGACTTGGTTGTATCCTTATATAGAATGATAGAGTTATCTCTTATGCATCATGAAAGCTAAAAAATCATGAAAAAAACTATCCTACTCATGATCTTGAGTTAGAAGCTGTAATCATTGCTCTGAAAATATGGAGACACTATCTCTATGGGAAAAAATGTGATATTTATACTAATCACAAGAGTTTGAAGTATATTTGCTCACAGAAAGAACTCAACCTGAGGCAAAGACGATGGCTTGAACTACTCAAGGACTATGATTTCACTATACACTACCACCCGATGAAGGAAAATAAGGTAGAAGATGCTTTGAGTAGAAAGGATCATGGAGTTTTGAACATGATGAGAGTTGAAAGGGAACCTATTTTCATGGATCTAGTAAAGATGGATATGGGAATAACCACGGAAGGTGAAACATCAATACTTTTTAAAATGGTTTCCAAACCATCTTTACTAGAAAGGATAAAGAGTTCTCAGACTGATGATGAGGAGTTTCAAAAGAAAATTAAAGCTGTGAATGATGGTAGATTGAGTGACTTCATATATGAATATGGAATTTTAAAATTTGGGAAGAGGCTTTGTGATCTTAACATACCTAATCTAAAAAGGGAATTGTTAAATGATTCTCATAGATCTAATTTCTCTATACACCCTGGGAGCACCAAGATGTATAGAGATTTGAACAAACATTTTTGGTGGGACAACATGAAGAGAGAGATTACTAATTTTGTGTCAAGATGTATGGTTTTTCAACAAGTGAAGGATGGAAGAAAACATCCTTGAGGAGTCATGCAACCTCTTCCCATACCTAAGTGGAAATGGGATAATATTACGATGGACTTTGTCATGGGGCTACCAAAGACTCCTAGAAGGAATGATGTAATATGGGTCATTGTTGATCATCTTACCAAATCAGCATATTTTCTTGCTATAAGAGAATATTTTCCACTTGAACATCTGGAAAGACTATATATTAATGAAGTTTTAAGACTTCATGGAGTACCCCTATCGATTGTTTCTAATCGTGATCCCCATTTTACATCAAGATTCTGGAAATGTCTTCAGAAGGCCCTGGATACTGAACTTCGTTTGAGCACTGCCTACCACCCTCAAACTGATGGACAATCAGAACAGACTATTCAAACCATATAATACATGTTGAGATCTTGCTCACTTAACTTTCATGGTATGTGGGATCAATATTTACCTCTGGTAGAATTTTCCTATAACAATAGCTTTCATTCAAGTATTCAGATGGCACCATATGAAGCGCTATATAGAAAGAGATGTTGCACACCAACTTGTTGGGATGATGTTAGTGAAAGAAAACTCATAGGGCCAGAGCCTGTTGAGGAAACAATTGAAAAAATGAAGATCATCCAAACCCACATCAAAGAAGCCCAAAGTAGGCAAAAGATATGTGCTGATAACTGAAGGAAGGATTTGGAATTTTAAGTAGGAGACCATGATTTCTTGAAGGTATCTCTATGGAAGAGTGTTATACGTTTTGGTAGGAAGGGTAAATTGAGTCCCAAGTACATCGGACCTTTTGAAATTCTAGAACGAATTGGAGTTGTAGCGTATCGTTTGGCAATGCCTCCAAGTCTCTCCAAAGATCATGATGTGTTCCATGTATCACTATTGAGAAAATACATGCTTGACACAATGCATGTAATCACCTTTGAGGAAATTGAAATGGAACCCGATCTGCCTTATTGTGAAGAGCCTATCAAGATTCTTGATACCAGAGAACAATTGCTGAGAAACCAAATGACTCATCTGGTGAAAGTTCTATGGAGAAACAATAAGATGGAAGAGGAAACATGGGAACTCATGGAACTTATGATGAAGAACCACCTGAATCTTTTTATGCAGTAATATTCTAGAAATTTCTAGTATTAAATTACTTTATTATGGGGAGAATATAACACCCCATGATTCCATGGTATGTTTCCCTTTGAATAATGCAGTAGCTTGTGTTGTACGCAACTTGTAGTTTTAACACACCATGACCAATCAAAGTAGCCATTATAAAAATTAATAACCACTTTTTGAAATTTATTAAATTTTATTTTTCAAAATGTAAATCATTTTCTGATTCGAAATATCAAAATTATCTTAGGGTTAATTTTTTGTATTTTTCTGAAAACTTTCAATTTTTGATGAATAGTGAAAAACATTGCATTATTGTTTTAACCCGAATTTTTATTTAAATAATTATTTATTTTAATTTATTTTATTTTAGGTCAAAATAGATACATAATACATATATATTTTCAATGTAATTCATTGGATTCATTTTATAATAAGTTTATATATATGTAATTTTATCAAACTTTTTACTGTTTTTACCGACCTTCTTGGAGCATTTTCAAATTTGCATAAAACTTAATTTTACAGCTTTTGTGAGTTGAATTTAAAAAATATGCGAGACACGGTTGATATCTGTAAGAAAAATTTGGTTTAAAAAGATGAAAATAATTTTTGGTGAATAGTAACTTTTGACTTTTATTTACCATGGTTAAAAGTAAATATGGAAATTAACTGTAACAATGATATTATAATTACCCTAACACATGTCCTAATTCTATTGGATAAGTAAAATTCGACTAAATAAAACCTTAGAAATAAAATATGATACCATTTGGTCCACTTGGATTGGATTAGGACATTTATTATTATTTTATTTAAAGAAGGGTTAAAAGTGTTAAATTCAAAGTTAAATAACTAACCCATTTTTAATATAGTGTTATGCATAAGACAAATTCAACTACATATATTCATTAGAAATATAAAAAATTTCCTAAATAATGAAATTTTATTTATAATTTTTAGAAATTAAATAATTTAATTTATCTATGACACAATGATGATGCAGTAATTTCCTTATTAATGAAAGATTAAAATAATTGATATTATAAATATCCAAATAAATGAAATTTGAGACTTTTTATAAATTCCACTAATTTTATAGGATAATATGACTTGTTATGGTTGATTAAATAATTTTTTTATGTAATAATGCTGTTATGATTTTCACAAAAACCAAATACTCAATAATGTCAAAATTTACATAATTGAATTTTTAAAACAAATACAATATTATTAATTAATATAATATTCTTAATAATATAGGTTTCTTCCAAAGGACTTATATAAGGTTATATATATTAATAATGAACCACTTTGGGTTCGTTTGGCTTGTTATACTATGTTTATTAACTATATAATATAAAAATACCAAGAGACATGGTAAATGTAAAACTATTTAACTAAGAGTTAAATCTAAAAGATAAGGTTAATATGGTGACCTAAACCTGTATAAAACCTATTTTTTGAGATGTTTTAAAAAAATCCCCACCTTATCCTTGAAATAAATTATTTTTGAGCTATTTGAAATAGACAATTATTTTATTATAAAATAATATTTCAAGCTTTTCCTAAAGTGACCCTCACCTCTCTTATAAAAGGTTATTTCCCCTTCTCTTAATTTAACACCTCAGAAGACATTTATCTCGTCCAAAACCTACCCGAATATCCTCCCAACTTTCCTCCCTTCATCATAGAGGTATTCCTTTGTTCAGAAATCCAACTTATGGGTCCCTTTTGATCAAATCAAAAGGAATAACCTGAAAAAGGGGGAAATATTTCATCACCTCTTTCAAGTTCTTTTCTTCTTCCACTTCCTCTTTATTTGTTGTGTCCATTCTAAAATAATAAATCCAGTATCTTATATATATTTTTTTGTTATTATAAAAATGGTACAACCATATTCATTATTCTATCCATCATATGAATGACAAAGTCACCATACGTGTGTACGTAGGGCATACCGTCTCCACGTCCTGGTGTAGTTTGTTATTCAAACACTTCATAATTTGGATGGGTATAATAATTAGTATAAATTATTTAAATAATAAATATAACATGTTAATTATTCCTTATATATGATATAATATCCAATTACATATGATTCTACCATCAATATAATGATATTTTCACTCGTGCGTACGTACAAATTACTGTCTCCACGAACGTGATGAGATTCATTCCCCATCGTAATCATTCAAGAATAATTTTCAATATAGGATTAAAAATAATTTTTATGAACATAATATCATTATTTATACGAATCAAATTCATCCTATCCATAACAAACCTAGCTTACATAACCTAGCATATAAAGGAAAACGAATCAGTTAACACCCAAAATGATGATATTACTGAAATATTATTAACAAAGCAATATTAGAGGGTCATATATGATATCATATTTATGTATATAGTTATTGTATAATTTAATAACAATGTTTTAACTATTATACAGGTGGTTAATATATCATCAACTAAGGAAAATTATAAGGTAAGGGTTAATTTCTCAATCTCTTTATTATCTGACGTTGTATTTACGTAAGTATCTAGCGAGGCCTCTTTATCATCCACATACATGTTTCTTAAAAATGTATTTCAAAACATTTTTACTATTTAATAGACTATAGTTTAAATTCATTTATACCCTTTTTTGACTTTTTAAAAAATGTTTCGAAAGGAATCTTTCCATTGATTTCCAAATAAGGTACTTTATGACCTTTTCGACAAAATTAAGGTAAGAATGTCTTTTTTTAACTTATACGGTGGGTGTTTCCATTTTTCATCGTTATATCATTGTTGAAGCTTCCCATAAAAGCTTATAATAATATTTTCAAAATAAACGTTTTCTTTTATAATTATGTGACTTTTAAATGATTTCAAAATAGAAAGAGGTATTTATTTCCAATAGTTTTCATTTCATCTATGTCGACATCCTTTGATGGGTTTTAAACTTGATTGAAGTTGATTTATTATGATACAAATCTTCCAAATTGTATTGAAGGTTTTGTGATATGTTTGACTTTGGATGTGTTATTTTTACACCAATTATGGTTTATCGATAACGTATTGACATTTCGTATGCTAGTTTTAATAAGAATGTTTATGTTATGTTTAAACCTTTTCATATGATGAATGCATTGGACTTAGTAATTGAAGTTTGTAGCTCGCTGTAGCTCCTCGATGTATCGGTAGGTCTAATTAGATAAACTAGTTTCTTGGCACAAGGAATTGAAAAAATATTATTTGTAGTATTGGAACAAGGCCTTGACTATGTGGTTATGAAGTCTGGTATTATGCATTCCACCATTATGAAAGTGGATATTGATAATTCATGAGATTATTCGACTAGTAGAATATCCATGCGAATAAGTAAATGGAATTATTTAATTTTATCTTTTCCATATTATTCTGAAGTTTAAGTTTAAAAAAGATTTTGTTTTATTCTTATACATTGCCTTAAATTTTTATGATTATTTATGAAAGTTTCCGCAATATTGTTATCCTTACTAAGCATCTGAGCTCACCCCTTTCTATGTTTTATTTTTCCCAAGATGTAAAGAAGTATTTTATGGTTAAACTATAGGGATAGGCTGAGGATATAAGTGTGTTCAAAATAGGACAAAATGTTGTTGATGTTTTTATTTCATGATGTAATGTAAAACTTATAAATGTATCTAGTACTTACAAGGATACTAAACTGATCAGTCTTTCAGGACATGATTCCTTGTATCATGCCATTATTATGTAATAATGCACTGACTCTTGGTAACTGGGGTAGGGACATTTCCGTTGGATCAGAGAAAGTTTATTACAAGCCTTGGAAGCTAGATTTAGAAAAACTATAATTACAGAACATTACCCTAAGATAGACTTTGAAGATTAGTATAGAAGAACTTCCTAGAATTTTGGTAATGTAGAGATTTTGTGAGTTTTCCAAGAAATACATCTCTCTCCAGATACGAGCAGGTAGAGGTGGCTCTGTCATAGATGTACCTAAGTGTAAAACCCAAAAACATTGCTTTCAGCCAGACTCTAACGGGAACTGGTGCACAACAACAGGCCTTGCTACACTCTTAGTAATGACACTCCTAGAGATATTCTTAGGATAATTCACATTTTGATTACAAATCATTCTGAATGATTTATGAGTATATACCTCCTCAAAGAAAACAATTTTATGATTATGGATTATATCCATAAACAGTTCAATTTTTGTTAAGTGTTTTATAAGCTTGGAATTATGTATTGTGATTCATAAACTAATCTAGTGTATTCCATTTTTTAGAAATGGTGCATAGTAGAAGGAATAGAAACTATATCAACGCACGTAATCCATGTAGGTATTTCCCTCCTACTCAATATAATTATAGTGGGGATGGTGATTCAACTGGTTCTGATCAGCTTATCACCATACTGGGACAACTTATTCAGGTTATGAATAATAACCTTACCAATATGGAGCACCTTGATCCACAACGCAGAGGAAAAAATTTAGTCTGCTTCATGAGGAAACCACCATTGACATTCAATGGGAGCAAAAATCCATTAGTATCTGAGAAATGGATAAATTCCTTAGAGAAAATATTTTATGATTTGGGGAGTAGCGAAAGGGAAAACGTTTTCATGGCAGTTTATCGCCTCACATGAGATGCAGATCAATGGTGGTCATTAAACCAAAACAGAAAGGAAGATGAAAAAGTATCGAACATCAAATGGAGGGAGTTTAAAGATTTTTTCTTAGAAAAATACTTTCCTCGTGTCTATCGAGCAGATATGTAAAGACAATTTCTAAGTCTGAGGTAAAAGGAGGATGAGAATGTTGTAAAGTTTGAGGCTAACCTTACAAGGTTAGTAATTCATGATTCAGATTATATACATAACCTAATGAGTAAGATTTATCGATTATTTTATGGGTTAAAACCATTTTTCTTTTAAAAATTAGTCTCACAATCCTTCTCATCGTACGAATATATAGTCTCATGCGCTATCAAGATAGAAAATGAATTCTCTAAGTCTTATGACTTTAAAGCAAAGTAAGAGAAAAAGAGATCTGTTGAACACTCTAGAAATGTAAATAAAGGGAAGAAGTGAAAAGTTGAATATCCTTCCTTTGGTAAATGTGGGAAGAAACACCATGGTACTTTCTTGAAGGAAATGGGAGTCTGTTACAAGTGTGGTGAAAAAATCCATAAATCTTGTGATTTCAAGGTAAAGAAAGAGGCTGTCAATGTTGAATGCTAAAATTGTAGAGAAAAGGGGAATTATTCAAATGAATATCCTGAGCACCTAGGGAACTTACCTCAAAAAAGGCCAAGGGATCAAGGCCAAGATTATGTGATCACTACTACTGAGGTTGAAGCTCTGAAAGACATGGTGGAAGGTAGTTTAATGGTTTCCTCAATTTTATCCAATGCTTTATTTGATTTTAGACCATCTCATTATTTCATATCTTCCTAGTTTTCTAAGAAATTTGGTTATTTTCAATTTTACTTAACAAGGAATTTTTCAGTCAAAACACCTAATGGAAGTATCATTGCAACAAAGTTTTGTGAATACGTTCCTATTAGGGTTTATAAATTTTCTTTATCTGCTGATCTCATCATCATACCCATTATTGAATTTTATATAATCCTTAGAATGGATTGGCTTTCAGACCATGATGCGAAAATTTATTATAAGAAGTAGGAGGTTACAATTTTCAATGATGATAAAGAGTGCCTTATATTTATAGCAGAAACATCGCCACCCGATTCTTATCTAGATCTACCCCCAATAGCTCTACTAAATTAAATTATTGGGGAAGAAGAGAATGAAATTACTATGGGTGAGGAATATAATGTTCTAATGGAGAACGTACCTATTGTGAAAGAATATGTTGATGTGTTTCGAGAGGATTTACCTAGACATCCTCTAGAACAAGAAATTGAGTTTTCCATTGATTTAATTCTTGTTTCAAGGCCCATATCGAATACCCCTTATATAATGGCCATTTTAGAATTATTTGAACTAAAGAAACAACTATATGAATTGAGTAATAAGATATTTATTCGCTCTAGTATTTCTCCATGGGGAGCCCCTGTCCTTTTTGTTAAAAAGAAATATGGATCTATGAGATTGTGGATTGACTACAGGGAGATCAATGAAATAACAAGAAAGAACAATTATCCCCTACCCTGTATTGATGATTTATTTGATCAACATCATAGAGCTCAATAGTTTTTCAAAGATTGTCCTTCGATATGGATACCATCAGTTGTGCATGAAGAAAGAAAATATTCTGAAGATAGCATTTTAAACCAGGTATGAGCATTACGAGTTTACAAAAATGCCTTTTGGATTGACTAATGCACCCTCATTATTCATGGATATAATGAATAGAGTTTTCAAGGAATATTTTGATGACTTTGTAGTGTTATTTATTAATGATATCTTGGTATACTCAAAAAGCTACGAAGATCATGAAAATTAGTTGTGCACTATTCTGAAGACTCTTAGAAGAAATGAATTATATGGGAAGTTTATCAAGTGTGAATTCTGGCTTCAGAAGATTTATTTTATTGGCCATATTGTCTCTAAATATGGATTCTATGTTGATCCTTCAAAGACCAAGGAAATCCAAGAATGGCTAGCACTGAAGAGTATAACTGAGGTACGCAGTTTTATTGGTTTAGAAGGTTATTATCAATGTTTCGTCTAGAATATTTCCTGGTTCTCTAACCCATTAACAAAGATCACACATAAAGGGGTTAAATTTATTTGGAAAAAGGAGTGTGAAGAATGTTTTGAAGAACTTAATAGAAGATTATTCAATTCTCAAATCTTGACTCTACCATCAGAAACACTAGGTTTGTTATTTATAGTGATGCTTCAAATAAATGACTTGGTTGTGTCCTTATGAAAAATGATAGAGTTATCATCTATGCATCACGACAGCGAAAAATTCATGAGAAAAACTATCCTACTCATGATCTTGAGTTTGTAGCTGTAATCTTTGCTCCAAAAATATGGAGACACTACCTCTATGGTGAAAAATGTGAGATTTATACTGATCACAAGATTTTGAAGTATATTTTCTCATAGAAAGAACATAACATGAGGCAAAGAAAATTTCTCGAACTACTCAAGGATTATGATAGCACTATACACTACCACCCGGGGAAGGAAAATAAGGTGGAAAATGCTTTGAGAAAAAATAATCATGAAGTTTTGGACAAGATGAGAGTTGAAAGGGATCCTATTTTCATGGATCTAGTAAAGATGGATATGGAAATAATCAAGGAATGAGAAACATCAATAGTTTTTCAAATGGTTTCCAAACCATATTTACTAGAAAGGATAAAGAGTTCTCATATTGATGATGAGGATTTTCAAAATAAGATTAAAGCTGTGAATGATGGGAGATTGAGTGACTTCATATATGAAGATGGAATTATGAAATTTGGGAAGAGGCTTTGTGTTCCTAACGTACCTAATCTAAAAATGGGTTTTTTGGATGATAGTAATAGCTCTAATTTATATATACACCCTTGGATCACCAAGATATATAGAGATTTGAAGGAACATTTTTGGTGGGATAACATGAAGAGAGAGATTGCTGATTTTGTGTCAAGATATATGGTTTTTCAACAAGTGAAAGCTGGAAGACAACATCCTAGAGGAGTTATGCAACCTATTCCCATACCTGAGTGGAAATGGGATAATATTATGATGGATTTTTTCATGGGGCTACTAGATACTCCTAGAAGGTATGATTCAATAATGGTCATTGTTGATCATATTACCAAATTAGCATATTTTCTTGCTATAAGAGAAGATTTACCACTTTAAATTCAGGAAAGACTATATGTTAATGAAGTTGTAAGGCTTTATGGAGTAACCCTATTGATTGTTTCTTATCATGATCCCCATTTTACATCAAGATTCTGGAAAAGTCTTCAGAAGTCCTTGGATACTGAACTTTGTTTGAGCACTGCCTATCACCCTCAAACCGATGGACAATCACAACGAACTATTTAAACCTTAGAAGATATGTTGAGATCTTTCTCACGTGACTTTCAAGGTATGTGGGATCAATATTTACCTCTGGTAGAATTTTTCTTTAACAATAGCTTCCATTCAAGTATTCATATGGAACCATATGAAGCGTTATATGGCAAGATATGTCGCACACCAACTTGTTGGGATGATGTTGGTGAAAGAAAACTTATAGGCCCAAAACTTGTTGAGGAAACAATGGAAAAATTAAAGATTATCCAAACCCACATCAAAGCATCCCAAAGTAGACAAAAGAGATATGCCGATAACTGAAGGAAGGATTTGGAATTTCAAGTAGGAGACCATGTTTTCTTGAAAGTATCTCCATGGAAGGGTGTTATACGTATCAATAAGAAGGGTGAATTGAGTCCTATGTATATCTAACCTTTGGAAATTCTAGAACAATTTGGAGTTGTAGCGTATCATTTGGAAATGCCTCCAAGTCTCTCCAAGGTTCATGATTTGTTTCACGTATCATTGTTGAGAAAATATATGTTTGACCTAATACATGTACTCACCTATGAGAAAATTTGATAGGAACCTGATCTGACTTATTGTGAAGATTCTATCAAGATTCTTGATACTAGAGAACAAATTCTGAGAAACCATATGACTCGTCTGGTAAAATTTCTATGGAGAAACCATAAGATGGAAGAGGCAACGTGGGAACCCAAGAAACTTATGATGAAGAACCACACGAATCTTTTTATGCAATAATATTCTAGAAATTTCAAGGAATAAATTATTTTAAATAGGGGAGAATATAACACCCCAAGCTTCCACGATACGTTTCCCTTTGAATAATGCAGTAGCTTGCGTTGTACGCAACTTGGAGTTTTAACACACCAAGACCAATCAAAGTAGCCGTTATGAATAGTAATAACTACATTTCTAAATTTTATAAATTTTATTATTCAAAATGGACCACATTTTTGGATTCATAATATCAAAATTATCTTCGGTTGAATTTTTGGCATTTTTCTAAACATTTTTACTTTTTGATGAATAGTGAAAAACAGTTCATTATTGTTTAAAATCGACTTTTTATTTAAATAATTATTTATTTTATTTTAATTTATTTTCGGCCAAAATATATATATAATACCTATATATGTTCAACATAATTCATTTGATTCATTTTATAATGTGTTTAGATATATAAAATTTTATCGAACTTTTTACAATCTTTTACCCACCTTCTAGAAACATTTACAAATTTATATAAAATATAATTTTATGGATTCTGTGAGTTGAATTTAAATAATCCAAGATACATAGTTGAAATCAGTAATTAAAATGTGTTTCAATGAGATGAAAATAATTTTTGGTGAATAGTAACTTTTGACTTTTATTTACCACGGTTAAAAGTAAATAGGGTAATTAAGGGTAAAAATGATATTATAATTACCCTAACACATGTCCTAATTCCTTTGGATAAGTTTAATTCGACCAAAAAAAACATTGGTAATAAAATATGATCCCCTTTGGTCCACTTGGATTAGATTAGGACATTTATAATTATTTTATTTAAAGAATAGTTAAAAGAGTTAAATTCAAAGTTTAATAACTAATCCATTTTTAATATAAGGTTATACATAATCTAAATTAGACTAAAATTTTTCATTATAAATCTAAAAATATTTCTTAAATAATGGTATTTTATTTATAATTTTTAGACATTAAATAATTTAATTTATTTTTGACACAATAATGATGCAGTAATTACCTTATTAATGAAAGGTTAAAATAATTGATATTATAAATATCCAAATAAATGTAAATTGATACTTTTGATGAATTAAAATAATTTTATAGGTTCATAAGACATGTTAGGGGTGATTAAATAATTTTGTTTCGAATTAATCAAGCTGTTATTATTTTTACAAAAACCAAATACTAAATAGTGTCAAAATTGACATAACTGAGTTCTTAAAACAAATACTATATTATTAATTGATATAATATTAATAAAATACTAACTTTTAGTCAAACGACTTATATAAGGTTATATATATTAATAATTAACCACTTGGGGTTCACCTAGCTGGTTATAGTATGTTTATTAACCATATAATATAAAAATACAAAGAAACTTGGTAAATGTCAAACTATTTAACAAAGAGTTAAATCTAAAAGATAAGGTTAATATGTTGAAATAAACCTATATAAAACCTATTGGTTAAGATTTTTTTTACCCTTTCCTACCTTATCTTCGAAATAAATCATTTTTGAGCCATTATACACTGAAAATTATTTTATTATAAAATAATATTTCATGCTTTTCCTAATGTGATGCTCACCTCTCTTATAAAAGGGAACTTCCCCTTGTCTTAATTTCACACCTTAAAAGCCATTTGGATTGGACAACCCCTACCCAAATATCCTCCCAACTTTCCTCCCTTCATCCTAGAGGCCTTACTTTGTTCATAAAGCCAACATAAGGAGCCCTTTTGATCAAATCAAAAGGAAGAAACTGAAGAAGAGGTAAATATTTCATAACCTCTTTCAAGTTGTTTTTTTCTTCCACTTCCTCTTTATTTGTTGTATCGATTCTAAAATAATAACTTCAGTATATTCTATATATTTTGTTTCTATTATAAAAATTATACAACCATATTTATTATTCTATCCATCATATGAATGACAAAGTCACCATACGTGTGTACGTACGGCTTACCGTCTCCACGTCGTGGTGTAGTTTGTTATTCAAACAATTTATTATTTGGATGGGTATAATAATGAGTGAAACTGATGTAAATAATAAATATAACATGTTAATTATTCTTTATATATGATATACCATCCAATTAAATATTATTTCACCATCAATATAACGATATTGTCGCTCGTGTGTACGTGTGGATTACCGTCTCTACAAATGTGATGAGATTCATTCCCCATCATAATCATTCAAGAATAATTTTAATTTTATGATTAAAAATAATTTTTATGAACATAATATCATTTTTTATATGAACAAAATACATCCTATCCATAAAAAAATGGCTTACATAACCAAGCAAATAAAGGAAAATGAATCAGTTAACACCCGAAATGATGATATTACTAAAATATTATTAAAAAGCAATTTTAGAGGATCATATGTGATATCATATTTGTGTATATAGCTATTTCATAATTTAATAACAATGTTTTAAATATTATACAGGAGGTTAACATACCATCGACTAAGGAAAAGTACAAGGTAGGGGTTAATTTCATAATCTCTTTATTATCCGAGGTTGTTTTTATGTAAGTATCTATTGGGAAATCTTTATCATCCACATCCATGTTTCTTAAAATCATATTTCAAAATATTGTTTATATTTACTAGATTATGTGTTAATGTCATTTATACCCTTTTTTGACTTTTTATAAAATGTTTTGAAATGAATATTTTCGTCCTTTTCCAAACAAGGTACTTTATGACCTTTTGACAAAATTAAGGTAAGAATGTCTTTTTTTAACTTATACAGTGGGTGTGGCTATTTTCGGCCGTTATATCATCGTCGAAGATTCCCATACAAGCTTATAAGAATATTTTCAAAATAATTTTTTTTATAATTATGTGACTTTTAAATGATTTCAAAATATAAATAGGTATTTATTTCAAATAGTTTTCATTTCATATATGCCAATATCCTTTGATGGATTTTAAACTTGTTTGAAGTTGATTTATTATGATACAAATATTCCAAATTATATTGAAGTTTTTTTGATATGTTTGACTGTGGATGTGTTATTTTTACACCATTCATGGTTTATGGATAAGGTTTTGACATTTTTTATGCTAGTTTTAATACAAATGTTTATGTTGTGTTTAAACCTTTTCATATGAGAAATGCACTGGACTTAGTAAGTGATGGGTAGAGCCCGTTATAGCTCCTCGATGCATCGTTTGCTCTCGTGAGACAAACTAGTGTCTTTGCATAAGGCCTTTCCAAAATATTATTTGTAGTCTTGGAACAAGGCCTTGACTATGTGGTTATGAAGTCTGGAATTATGCATTCTATCATTATGAAAGTGGCTATTGATATTTCATGTGATTATTTGACTAGTAGAATATTCATGTAAATAAGTAAATGGAATTATTTGATTTTATCTTTGCATTATTATGATTAAGTTTAAGTTTAAAAGGATTTTTTTTATTCTTCTACATTTCCTTAAATTTTTATGCTTAATTACGAAAGTTTCTGTTATATTGTTATGCCTACTCGACATCTAAGATCACCCCTTTCTATGTCTTATTTTTACCAGGATGTGAAGAAGTATTTTATAGTTGATCTGTAGGGATAGGCTAATGATATAAGTGTGTTCAAAAGGGTAAAAATTTTGTTGATGTTTTTATTTCATGATGTAATGTAAAACATATGAATGTATCTAGTAATTCCAAGGCTACTAAACCAATCGGTCTTTCGGGACATGATTCCTAATATCATGTCAATGTTATGTAATAATGCACCGACTTTGGGTAACTAGGGTTGGGTTGTTACATTGTTTCAATCCCATTTTGATTTTATATCCTGTCAAAAAGTTCCCATGTCTATTTTTTCAATCAGATCATGTTCTTGATTTATGGCCTTAATCCATGATTCATCCTTCAATGATTATTCAAATGATTTTGGTTACACCATTTATAAGATAACATAATGTACTACATTTCTCATTCTAATTTTTGGTTTATGTGTTTTCCAATCCCCAATGATATTGTATTGATCAACTTATGCTCTTTTACATCACTTTTGAGATTCAAGTTGTTTTTCATAAATATTGATTTCCCTTTATGATTCTATTTTTGAATCAATTTCATTTGGAGAACTTTATATGTTAGTCAATATTTCCACAGCTTTAGTATTTGAATTTTTTCCTTTTCTAACTTCTTCTTCATCTTCAAACATATCAACATATGATCTATTTGAGTCCTTTATGTTTTTATACTAAATGATATTGATATCATTTCTATCTATAATCATTATATTATGATTATATTTGTATTTATCAGATTTACTCTTCATTTAGTATCCTAGGAATATTCTTTCATCTATAGCATCACCATAATTTCCTTGATTTCCTTCTTCGTTTCAGGTGAAACATTTACATACAGAAACCTAAAAATACTTTAGTGAGGGATTCCTTCCATATGATATTTTATATGTTGTCATTTCCACTCTTGGACTCACCCCTTCCAAATTTTTATTTTACATTGTAACTTGAATATACTCTTTCTAGTAGTTATAAAAAACAATGCTCTCAATCATCATTGTTATGGACATATTATTCACTTAATGATTTTGATATTCAATAAACCCATTTTTTGATGTCTTATCACAGAAGAAACCACATTATTGATCCTATATTTTTTGAGGTAATTTTAAAATTAAATGGATGTTTATTTTCTTCCATTTTATAACCATAATATCTGGATTGTGCATCTAGTTTCATTATCAACTCTTTGGATGTATCTCTTCATGCATTTAATCGTTTCATGTTTACTCTATATAAAAATCACAAATTTCATTCTTATATAATCATAAATAAAAAGAATTAGGTACCTATTTCCATATTTTCCTTCCTTATTCATTAGATCACACACATCCGTTTGGACTAGATCAAGAAGATTTGATTCCCTTTTATTCCTTGACCGATAACAATTTTGGACAATTTTTCTTATAATGAAAGCATAACATGTATCTTATTGATCATGATTTAGAGTTGGAATGTATATAATATATTTTGGCTAGTATATATTTTACCTTATATGTTGATTAATATGTCCCAACCTTTAGTACCACAATATTTTTTCCCCTTAAATTATTAATAAACATCTTTTTTATTTACTGCCTACCTAGTATTAATTACAATTTATCCTCCAACCTTTCATGAGATAATTACCTATCTTGAATTTTATGGTACACGATTAATAATTAAATATTGCCACCAGTCCAAAGTCACATATTTGACTCACACTCAAGATATTATGAAGAAAATTATCCACATAGAGAACACATGTTTTCTTTAGATCATCACTTTCCAATTGGGTATTTCCACTACCATTAATATTTAAGGCACCACATTTTCAAAATCATGTTATTCCGTCAACTCTTTCTTTAAAATTTTATAATAAATTCACATTACTATAATATGGGATGAGCAGCCACTATCAAGAATTCAAGTGCTATTGTTCTTCATATCTTTGAGTGTGACCTCTTATAGGTTGGATTTCTCAATATTTTAATTTTCCTTCCATGAGATAACTGGTTGATTTGAGACATAATATAGCCTCTCTAATCTTTTATCAACACATATAATTAAATCATAATTGCCTTCTTATTCAAGATTGGAGTACCTATTTTCAAGTGTTATTTTTCTTGGTTGACTAGTGTTTAATTATCTCTATGTTCAATAGTTACTATTTCCACATTCCCTTTACCTTAAATGAATGGATTTATGGCCAGAGTTAGAACAATGAAAAAAATATCCATTGAAACTATTTCTTTGATACGATGAAGGATATGGTTTCATTCTACTTCGTTCAATACCAGGTGTTTACACATTAAAATATCTCCTTGGTTATTCACAGTAAGACATGATATTGGTAAGAAAGACATATAATTATAATTTAATAAGAGTAAATGGCTTCTAAATTCCATTATTCTACATGTGATACACTTTTTCATAGGAATTTAGTTTGAGATTATCTATAGATAATTGAGGATTATTTTAAACTCTCTACTCTATTTGGTTTAAATATTTAGCTGTCAAAACCTCAGGAACCTTTGTGCTTTGACCATCTTTTTACTTCCCTTTATTTTGGAAAATCTATTTTCCATCCTTTTATGTTTCAATAACATATAATATTCCACTTCTACCCATAAATTTGGGTATTTTATCATTCTAATATTTTTCTTCTTCTACAGAGAAACATTTTACTCTTTATAAAATCTCTATATATAATAACCTTGAAAACTATAGTTTCTTCATAGGTTCCTTTAATTTTGTTTTAGTTTCTAGTTTACTACAAAATAAAAAAAACATCTTCTTCATAGAACTCAATTGTCCTAGCCTTATACTATAAACTCAAAGAAATGTAAGCGAAAACATTTTCATGCTCTTCAATCATTAATATAAACTCCACTACCTCTCCATATCTTTCATGATTTTTCAAATGTAATTTTTCCTCTCCTTGATGTTGATTAATCTACACTTCAAAAAGATCCAAATACTCTGATAATTCTTTCAAAAAATATTTAATATTTCTATTTTTATTTTTTTGAATGTCAATCTTATCAAGTCCACCCTCAAGTTTCAACTTGAAGTTGATAAAACCACTTGGTTGTTTGTTATCCTATTTTTTAGGTTCTTCCTTTTCAATTATATATATGAAGGAGTATTAAACATCGAACTTAAACATTTTTTCCACTTCCTCTAAGAAATTACTATCATCCTGCTTGGATTTTCTAACAAAATATTCTTAGGAAATTTCTTTCTTGATTTGAAGTTTTCTCTTTTTGGGAACTTCCTCAGAGGAAAATATATGGTTTCTGGTTCACTTTATTTATCATTAAATTTTCTTGGGAACCTTACAAAAATTTTCCCTACTTTTCTACCCAAAAAAATAATAGAGTAGAATATCGGACTCAAATCTCCCTTTCCTATCTTGTGTTCTTTTACAATGAGAAAAATAAATTCATTATCTTCATATTATTTATCATCACTACCTTTATAAATTTCATGTCTTTTCATGAATTTAAATTTAATCTATTTACTTTCTTGAATTGGTTTCTCATATGGTTTAACTTTCACTTCATATTCCACCATACATCTTAGCAAATCATAAAGAAAAATAAAAGATAGATCCATTTTCTCAAGAGCACAAACTTTTAAATTATAAAGACATTGAAACCTTCTCAAGATTTTCTTTATAGTTTAAATATCCTTAATTTCATCACCAATACCTCAAATGACTCCAAATACTTTATTAATTCGATTAAATAAACTAGATTTATTTTTATATGGATGTATTTTCAGATCATTAAACTTATTATTTAGAACATGGAGTTTTAAATATTTTGCTTTTTATCACCTTTTTATATATTTGCAGGTTTCTCTCACATTTCCTTTAATATAGTGAAAATAATCACCTATAAATATATTTAATATGATATATCTATAGTAAGATCATTTTAGGATTTAGAATCTACATTAAGTAATTTTTTGCCTAATTTAGTCATTGACAATACTATCACTTCAATGATATGAATCCCTTGAACTGTGTAAAATTTGATCTTCCATACCAAGAGATCACAAATGAGATCTCATTATATTTTTTCAAATAATGAATTTTCTTCCTTAAAAAAGGTTAACTCCCTTTACATTCAATGAATTATCCATCAAAACCAAAACAGAAGAATGAAATAATGCATATAACTTGCACTTTGAAACCACTTGTAACACCCTGTGACACCTTGAGAGGGAAGATTTTAATAAAGGTGTGAAAATTTTCTTGTAATTAAATGGATATTTTCCCCACAATTTTTGGAACTTTTTAAATCTATCAAAATGAGTTATGCAATCATAAAACGCATAGATGCATAAAAGGAAACCCACCATAGTAGTTTTACTTGGTTCACCACTAAAGGATAGTCCAAGGATCATACATAAACAATTTTTTGATCATACCAAAATCCATTAAGCTTCACTAGATGTTGGGGATTACAATTTTTTGGTCACGGTCGCTCTATGTCAGGCTCACTGCCTTTATATGAAATGTGGGGATATCACACCGCCTCCCTCGACTCAATTTCATCAACTCACCCTAACTCAATACTTTGGGTTAAGCCTTTATAAGTTTATCAACTTGAAGGTTATTTCCATATATAATCACATGATGATAATTTTTTTTCATCATGTACATTTAATTATGATTCTTCAATTCATTAAATAAAATTCTCATGTTTAACTACATTAATTTAGGTATATTTTGAGAACCACCCTTTTTTCACAAAAAATCATTTCTTTTTCCACAAAACTGATAGCTTTCATTAAACTCTCATTTTTTGAAACTTTTTTCTTTCATGAAACTTCTATATTTCATGAAACCCCTTCAATTAAATCCCATTACACCAATTATTTATAAACTATATTTTTTACGAAACCAATGTTCACTTAAAGTTCTTGATTCATGTAAGAACTATGTTCGAGTAAATATTTCATAAAATCATATTGATAAGACCATCTACAAAAACTTTGATACTTAAAATATTGATAATCATCCTATTTATAAGTGAAATTTGACCTTTTTATGAGACTCCATAAATTTATCAAAAGTCGTCATCTTTCATGAAACCCTATCACACTTGAAAAATGAATCGCCTCTAATTATCTAATGTCAACCTATATTTCACAAGATCATAAAACATGATCTTTCCTAAGCCTTTTGAATTTGATTTCTTTTTTAAAATTTCCAAAATTTCAGGGAAATTTTCATTTAATACACAATAAATTCATCATTTCCAATAATATTAATTTCATAAAACCTTTCTTTTGCTCAATGTTTTTAGGGCCAAAAATTTGGTAAACACTGAAGAGACATTCCAACTTTAACACTAAAGTCTCCTGCATTGACAATATCTCCAAGATTTCAAACTCATTGATAAATATATTTTGGATTGAAAATAATAAAAAACTATTGTTTTCTATCTATGAATACCATTAGGTATAATAGATATCATGATGCTTGAGATCATGATTCCCAACCTTAATCATTTCCTTGATTAAGAATTGAGTTAGCATTATCCATGAGATTAAATCATTTATATTATCCATAGATTCATTTAATGTTCAAATTATTGATTAAATAACATGTTTTTTTAGTTATTTACCTTTCCATATTGAATGTGCCTTATTTATTCATGATATATTTCATTGTATGTAACCCTTACTGAGCATATGATCTCACCCTTTATTTTTTTCTCTTTACCCATCATATAAAGAATTATATTATGAACAATATCAAGGATCCAGGAATGTTTCTTTTTATATTCATTTCACATTTCTAATGTAATATGGGACTCATTTATAGATCTAGTTCTTCAAGACTGCTAAAACAGTCAATCCTTGGTGATGTTATCCCTCGTATCTTATCCCAATTTAAGAAAGTAGACAACGGTTTTGGTCTACTTGAGTTGTGATTTCTATAGTTTTCATTAGAGGATGGTTTTGTAGAAACCTTGGGAACTATATTTTAAATAAATGTAGATAAAATGAGAACTATGATAATCCCTTTTAGTATTTGATAACTTTTACCATTAGAGTTATTTTTTTATGGATCAATATTCATGTTGAGTATGAGATAAATCAATCTAAGACATTATTTACTGATGAATTCTATTCAAATAAAGGTAATAAAAATATATATATATATTGTAGGTATTTCCCCAATGAGATAGACAATACACATGGTGTTTAAATTGATCATATCATGGCCATATTAGGGTAGATGCATCATGTTATGATGAATAACCTTTCACAAATATATCAACTTTTTGTTCTACAATATAGTTCCCCTATATTATATTACTTAATGTGATATAATCCTCCATTATTTAATGGAATCACTAATCCATTGGTAGATGATAAATTCATTATGTCCCTCAAAAAGATATTTTGGTCTTTGAGAAGTAATGAAATTTAAAATCTTATTCTGTAAGTGTGTTTTTTAATGGATATATTGATCGATGGTGGTCATTAATTCTGAACACTAAAGAGGTTAAATAAATATAAATCATGGAAAAAAATTTAAATTGAAATTCTTTAAGAAATAATTCTTATTATAATAGCAAACAAAAATGGAGAGGAAGTTACTCACTTTATAAAACAAGGAAGAAGAAATTTTGGTATAGTATGATGCTAAATTTATAAGATTAGTTATAAATGATGTGATTTACAAACATATGCCAAAAAGAAATATTTATTGTTTCTTTGATGAGATAAATATGAGTATATTAAGGTCACTAGTTTCTCTAATATTTTCTTCATGGGATCATATAGTATCAATTTCTATTAATACAAAGAAATAGTTTTCTAGATTCTATATCTTCAAGATGAATCAAGAGATGAAGAGTTCAGTTGAGTACTTTGAAAAATGGATCACATCAAAGTAGAAAAAGAGAATGAACCAATTTCCATAATGTAAAAATTGTGGAAAAAAACATCCTAGAAAATTATTGAAGAGAATGAGATTTTGTTACAAGTGTGGAGATAAGGTTCATAAGGATAATGAATGTAAGGTAAATAAGGAAACCATTTTTATTCAATTATTTAACTATAAATACATGTGGAATTATTCAAACTAGTTCCCTAAGAAAAAAGGTAAATTTACATTGAAGAATCAAAGGGGAGATGTCCATACATATGGAATTACTAAATCTGAAAAGATGAAGTTCCATGTGATGTGGTGAAAGGTACACATGTCATAAATTCTATAATTGAAAATGTTTTATTTTATTTAGTTTATACCCATTCTTTTATATGTAAATAATTTTATAAGGGTATCACATCATAGCCTCAATGATTAGATGTTCATTTGGCAGTGAAAACTCTTATTGGTAATATGGCCTCGTCTCATGTCTACATTTCATATTCAATGGAAGTTGGTGGAAATGTTATTCCTGAAAATATTTTTATTCTTCCTCTAGTGGGATTTCATGTTATTTTGGACATGTATTGTTTCTCTCAGTATATATCCCAAATCAATTATCAATGAAGGAAACTTAAATTTGATATTCCAAATCAGCTTATGATAGTCTATCAGTATGAGTATGAACCTAAACTCCTAATGGAAATTAATTAAATCATATGGCTTTCTCCCTATTAATGATGGATATGTATCCAATATGGTGGGTTAGAAACTCAACATTGAGGATATTCTTATTGTATGGGTGTTCATTTATTCCTTTTTTGAAGAGTTTCCTAGTATTCCCCCAAATAGTGATAGTGATTTTTCTATAAAAATCATAACTTTTTCTACACCTATTTCAAAAACTTCATATCGAATAGACCTAATTGAGTTGCGGTAATTAAAGAATAAAATCCAAGATAATTGGGATACGAGATTAATTTGTACAAGTGTTTCACCATGGGGAGAACCTGTTATTTTTATTGATAATAATTATGGATCAATGTGACTCAACATTTAATACCAAGAACTTAACAAAATCACTATTAAGAATAAGTATCTTATATCCCATGTCAATGATCTTTTTGATCAATTAAGGGGATCCCAATATTTTTCTAAGAGTGATCTTTGATATGGATATCATCAGCTAATGATCAAGAAGAAGGATATACCCAAGGAAACCTTTCAAATGAGGTATGGTCATTATAAATTTATAGTAATACCATTTGGATTTACCAATGACCCTATAATCATCATATATTTAATTTATAGAGTATTTTGAGATTACCTTGATCTGTTTGTGGTAGTCCTTATAGATGATCTTCTTATAAATTAAAATATAAAGGAAGATAATATATAATATTAGAGGATTTTTCTAAAGGCCCCAAGAATGGAGAAGTTGTATGGAATATTTACTATGTGTGAATTTTGGAAATATAAAGTTTCATTTTTGGTTAATATAATCTCAATCGGGGATATATCGGTGTATCCTTAATAGATGGAAGTTATTGATCAATAGCCTAGACCAACCACAAGAACCAAGATCCATTGTTTTCTTGTTTTATCTAGATACTACCAACACGTTTTTATATATTTATCATGACTATATAATCCACTTGCCAAGTTAACCTAAAAGGGATCCATGTTATTATGGATGGATAAATGTGAGGATAGTTTCAAAGAACTTAAGAGAAGGTTGGTCGGTGTGATTATACTTACACTACCCCATAGTGGAAAAGGTTTTGTGATATATAGTTATGCATCGAAGAAGATACTGAGATGCATCCTCATGCTAAATGATATGGTGATAGCTTATGCCTCTATACAATTAAAAATTCATGAGAAAAATTACCCGACTAATGATTTGGAGATGGCAGTGGTAATTTTTTCATCAAATATATGGAGGAATTATTTTTATGGTAAAAGGTATGATACACATACTAATCATATAATATTAAATTATATAATTACATAAAAAGAGTTGAATATTTTCAATAGAAGATAGTTATAGTTAACCAAATGTTATGTCTACTTAATACATTGCCACATTAGCAAAGTTAAAAATATGGTTGATGCTCTAAATTGGAAGGACATTGCTAGTTTTTTCATGATGACCATTCGAAGAGATCAAAACTTTATGGATTGGAGAAATTTGGATCTTGAAATATTGAGGGAAGGGTAAAATCATATCTTTCATTGATGAATTTTTTATCATACCTACATGAAAATATTAAAAAGGATCATATGGAATATGTGTAATTATAGGAGAAGATAAAGAATATTTACAAAATAAACCAAGATCATTCTAGAAGGATAAGTTTCAGAAACTAAGAATGTGATCTATCAATACCAGATTTTATAGGGAACTGTTGGATAAAGCTGATAATTCGTCATTATTTATCCATCCTGAAATTATGAAGATATATAGATATTTGAGAGAGTGTTTCTAGATGTATAACATGAATAGGGATATTGTAGACTATTTATCCTAATGTTTGGTAAGTTAGAAAGTTAAGGATGGTAGATAGAAGTATAAAAATAAGTTATAACTATTAATCATACCATAATATAAATGGTAAAATATTACTATGGATTTCATCATTATATTCTCCAAAACATCTAAAATTGATAATGTTATTTGGGTTTTAATTTATCTCCTTACAGAATCAATGCATTTTATCACTATTTTAGAAGATTTTTCTCTTCAATAGATTACTTGATTATAAATTATCAAAGTTGTGATATTTCATTTAATACTACTATCAATTGTATCTAATTGAGATCTGAGGTTTACCTCAAAGTTTTAGCCAAGCCTTCAGTGGGATCGG
Source organism: Viscum album (assembly GCA_963277665.1). Lineage (NCBI taxonomy): Eukaryota > Viridiplantae > Streptophyta > Magnoliopsida > Santalales > Viscaceae > Viscum > Viscum album. The sequence continues at coordinate 1,084,231,685 of OY728159.1, forward strand.
GATACGTAGTTGATTTTAAGTATTGATTATCATCCATAGAAATATGGAAAGTATAAGAGGACCATCCAAACTCTATAAAACATGTTGGGAGATTTATATATGGATTTAAAATATATTTGGGATCAATAACTTACTTTGGTATAATTTTATTACAACAATATAATTCACCCAGGAATTTATATAGATCCTTATAAATTCCTCTATGGATATAAGTGTAGGACTCCAACATGTTGGGTACAAGATGGATAAATAAATCTATTGGGACCTGATATATTTGAGTAAATGGGAGATAAGTTAGATTCATTCAACAAAACATAAATTCATCACAGAGTTAATAAAAAAGTTATATTGACATTCATCAATGAGATCTAAATTTTTGAATTTAGTGATAAGTTATTCCTATGAATATAAACTTGTAAAAAGTATATGAGATTTGAAAATAACGTAAAGTTGATCCCTGGATATATCAATCCCTTTGAAATTCTTGATTGTATCGGGATGGTAGCTTATTGCTTGTTGCTTCCACATACTCTCTCTCAAGTTCATGATTTGCTAAATGTATCTCTCCTAATGAACTATATTCATGATCCTTCAAATGTACTGAAATCAGAGTGTGTTTCTCTTGAGAAATATTTATCTAATGAGGAACTACCAGTTTAAATCATAAATCATAGAGAGAAAGTGCTTTAAAATAAGACCACTCACCTTGAAAAATTTTTGTGTTGAAACCATGCATTTGAGGAAGTAATTTTGGATCCTGAGGATGTGATGAGATATATTTATCCTTATTTTTTTACATCATAGTGATGTAATTTTGGGGTTTAAATTCTTATAAGGGGTAGAATGAAACACCTCTAAATTTTATGATATATCTCTCATTAAATAAATTTAGTTTCTTTGATTTCTTTCTCCACGTGAAACACTGAGTCTAAAAAATCTATGAAAAAAAAATTAAATATTATTATGTTATTTTTTTGATCATTTATTATTATCTGAGGTTGAATTTTTTTAAATTTTCTAAAATAAATTCTCCAATTAATAATGAAAAATATTGCTTTTCATAACTGTCATTTCTATTATTTTGATCAAATACTTTAAAATATAGAATTATATTTTGTATTCCTTATTAAATTGAAATAAAATAAATTTTATTTATAATAATTTAATTAATTCTGTTTGGATTATTATTTCACATTATTTTGAAATAAATCACTTTTTATATTGAAAACAAATTTTTCTTGAAAACCGTTTTTCATCACATTTTGTGGATTTAATTTTAAATTAACTTCTAAAAATTATTTAAATTTAATTTTACTAAATTTATTCCATATTTGGAATTAGGATGTTAAAATTTGTTAAATAGAACCCTTTTATTTTTAATCATTATGAATAGTAACTATGGTAAAATGTATCTCCTCGATAAAGGTTAAATCGGATAATTAAGGTTAAAAATAATTTGATAAGGCATTAAAAAAATATACCAAACATTACTTTATTTCATTGAATTATATAAATTTGAATTTATTCATCCTAACTTTTAATATAATTCATTTTTGTTCCATTTTTCAATCATAATAATGTTTATATTATTTTAAGTAAAGAAAATTACAAAATGACACTCTTTTACCCTGAAATTTCTAGAATAAGATAATATAGGGATAAAAATAAGTTTTGAATGAATATTATATATTATTCTTTTATAATGAAAATATTTTTATTATTTTTATTTATTAATAATTTATAGTGACTATATATTACTTTAAATGCTTATAAAACACTGACACAATGCAAGAAGTGAAAAAATCAAAGTAAATAATTTTAAAAATATTAAAACTGATATTTTCAGAATGAGTTATGGTTCCAAGAGAATTTTATATTTAATAGTAATTTATAATTGATAGTTAAAAATAATATATTCTAATTATATATATTTCTTATGTCTTTAAATTCAAATTAAATGAATAGTGTTAAAAATGACCTAAATGATATTTTATGAAAAATAATATTTTAATAAATTAATAAAAAAATTAAAAATATTGTAAGGAGAAAGGTATGATAAAAAAATTTCAAAAAAAATCATCCCTTGGATATTTTTTAGAAATTTGTAAACTTATAAGTAAAATTATAACCCTTTATAATTGAAAAAGTTGTTACTGTGATTAAGGATAAAAAGGTTCACTAGGGGTTAAACATAGAGATAAGTGTAATTCTTCCAATTAAACTTATCTAAATCCTATTGTATAGACATATTTATTGCTAATAGTATATCAATGTATAATAACTATCCATTTGGATTCATTTTTCATTAGTATTACATTATTAAATTTTAATTTTTTAAGAAATTTCATGTGTGCCATTTACCTCCCTTAAAAAATAAAACCCCTTACCTATTTTATTAACACAAATTTGATACATTTAGATAAAAACCCATTATAAATCATCTTATTACAATCCCTATAAATTATGTAGAGCCTCTAGTCTTCTTAAGAGTCCATTCCAAGGGTCCTTAAGAAAAGATTTAAAAGAGGCCAGCCAAAGGGGAGGTAATAATTCCACCCAAACTCTTTCAAATTATTTCTTATTTAATATTATATAAATTTATGATATTAATCTTTAAATAATAAATTTATTTTCATCAATAAAATAAAATTTTATTATGATTATGAAATCTCCCTTATTCACCCTTTCTTCATCAAATGGGAAGTAAAAGTATCACTCGTGCATATGTGTGGACTATCGCCAACATATAGTGATAAAATTCATTTTACATCACCATATTTCATGGGTTGTTATTATGATGGTTTTTTTAATACCCCAAAATCATAAAAAGAAATATATGTTCAATAGAATATATGAAAGGCAACAGCAAGCCTCAATGGACCATAAAATATTATTATTTAAATATGATCATTATAACATATCCATTAAATTGGTTTGTATAAATATAATTAACTTATTTATGAAATATATATAAATTTTCTTCTCAATAGAAATTTATAAATAAATTTTCAATAAATAATCACTCAATTTTTAGTGAAGTCGTTTTATTCTTCAAAAATATGTTTTCTTAAAAAATAATTTTTATTGCTTTTTGTGAGTAAATATTATAATCAATATGTTGAAAATTTAAGAAATTTTGTAAAAAAGATTTTGTTTTTTTAATTCATCATATCATAATTATCTTATAGTGAAATTTTGAGATTTTATAATATGTTTTATTTTTAGTGAAAAATATTTATTTTTTTTGAAATTAGTATTTTATATTAAAGCATTTCCAATGTCATATTCTATTTTGGATTAGTTTTAAAATTTAATTAATTCATTTTTATTAAACCTAATCCAATTATAGCCTTTAAAATTTAATTGTATACTTGAATTTTGTATAAAAATATATTTATTCTTAAAATTTTATTTTTTATTAAAAAAACTTTTTTTGTTGCACTTTGGTCTTAAATTAATTTTGTCCACTTCTAGAAATTTAATATTAAAAATGGGTTCAATATTTTATTTATAATTTAAAAAAAAAATTAGATATTCCCCTTTTATTTTTTGTCATTATTAATGGTAAGCTTAGTAAATTTTGGTCACCATGGTAAAGGTAAATCAGGTAATTATGGTTAAAAAATATTTAAAAAAACTTAAAAATATGACCCTAATCCTTTCCATTATACTATTGTTTTATTTTAGTTTTTTTATGTCCATCCATGTTTCTAAAATATTTATAATTGGATCCATATTTCTTTGATTTTGGACTTTATATTATTTTATGTAAAGAAAAGTCAAAATTATCATTCTCATTATTTTGTTATCTCTAAATTTTTAAAATAGGGATAAACAAAGGCTATGTTTAGATATAGAAGTATTATTTGAATTATAAATTACTTTTTTATCATGGTAATTTATTTTAAATTTTTAGTGATGAAATAATTACATTAAATGCTTACGTATCACTGACATAATATTTATTCAGTTAATTGAAAAGTAAAATAAATGATTTTAGAAACATTAAAAGTAATATATTTCAAATGAATTGTTATCTTACAAAAAAAATTAGATATATATACAATTTTATTGAAATTTGATAGGTTTATATTCTAATTCCATCCTTGTCATCATTTTTTAAAGTCAACTTAAATGAATACTATCAAAAATGACATTAATGACATATTATGTTAAATAATATTTTATTAAATGATTTAGAATTCATAAAAAAACATATCATCCACCAGGTGATTTTAATGTAGTTAAAAATATAAAACATTGTCTATTTATGGTCCAATTTTCCTTTTTATATTAACTATATCCTTAAATAGTAAAAACATAGTTATTATAGTAAATGTCAAAAAAGGGTTAATATGGGTTAAAATAAAGAGATAAGGGTAAAAACCTAATATAAACTTATAAAAAATTTATTTTACCATATTAATTAAACCCATAAAAATAATATATTTTAATTATATCATTTTTTATCCTTTTTCCATAAAAATTAATTTATATTAATTTAATACTTTAAGTAATTCCAAGAGTGTCTGTCCCCTTTCTTATAAAAGGGAACCTCCTATTCTCTTTTATTCACATTTAAAAAACATTATGGTTCACAAAATACCTACCCAAATCACTTACTAACTTACGTACTCACATCCTAAATTCCTTTTTTGGATCAATAATCCAACCTAGGAAGGCTATAGGTATATTCCTAACGAGGTTGTACGAAGAAGAGGTAAAGTTATTAACCAAGCGATTTCATTTTATTTATTATCAAACCTCCATAAAATATTCTTCAAACATGATGATATAATAACATAATTATATACCGTATACTGATATTTTATTATATTAATTTAATAACCTACATCTTTCACCTCTTCCATTAAAGGGGAAATGAAACCATCATTCGTGAGTATGGTGGACTACCACCTCACAAATCGATATAATTCATTTCCAGCACCGCCTCTCATGAAATATTATAATGATGGATTTAATTTATATATATATATATATATATATATATATATATATTATTCATTACATAATTATAATTCTTTAAAATTAATATGTCATATATTTTATTACCTTTCCATTCATTGAAAAATGATAACATCGTTTGTGTGTATGTGTGGATTACCACCTCCACAAAGTGTTGTGATTTTTTCTTCATTACCACATCACATGGTTGGTATATGTAAGTGTATTTAAATAAATAATATGATATTTATGATATAATTATAATTATATAAAGATAAATTAATTCTTAACTTCATTCCATAATGATTTTTAAAAATGGACACATTTCTCATTAGTATGTATAGTCAATCATCTCTATCATTGTAACATAGTTCATTTTTTCATAAAAATAGTTCCTTATTGGTTTTAAAATTGTGTTTGATGTATAAAAAATTTAATTATATAATTATTATTATTCTATAGATTATGGATTAATGATATCTTTGTCCATAGCCAACCTACTGAAGTCATTTTGGATATACAATCCAAATATCATCAAAATGTCTAACATGAACTTAATTGATTAAGTAATTAAATATAACTTGGTAAAAAAAATAAAAGAATAAAAAAATAAAAAAAATTATTAATTATTTTAATAATTAACATAATTTTATTATTCATTAGGATAAAGAATGTATGGGATGATCCGAACTTGAGGTAAGGAATTTTCATCTCACTTTTATTTCAGTGAGACATATACCATATTCACCACATATTTCCTTTATGTAGTGTATATACAAATAGTGAATTGTTTTTTTGATGATTATAATATAAATTTTTTGGATTTACATATCCATATAAGGTTATTTATTTCATGGGGCTTGTAATGCAGAATTTACCAAAGTGGTAAGAATTTTATGTTACAGTCTCATTATTTATCAATATTTTTTATGATTAGTTTTTTGTGATAAAATTTTATAATCTACCAATCAACAAAATCACGAATTTTATTTTTATATGGTTGTTTATTGATAGTACAAGTTTTCTTATCATTTCCCTCTCTTCTTGAACTCAATATTCTTAAATTATGTTTTAAGAAAGACGAATTTATTTCTCACTTTGTTCAAAAATATTTTTTCTCCCATATCTATATTTTCTAAAAATGTTTTCAAAAATGTGTTTAATATTATTATATGATAGTTTAAAATTATTTTTACCCAATTTTTACTTTAAATAAAATGATTTAAATGTAATCCTCTTGTCATTTTCCAAACAAGGTACTTTTTGACTTTTTTTTTATAATGGTATGAAAGGAATGTTTTCTTTTAAATTATACGACAAGGATGAAATTTCCCATCGTTATGACCAATAAATAATTTAAATGTTCCTTTAAAATTTTCCATGTTTATTTTAAAAAACAAATCCCATAATATTTTTTAAATTTTTTTTAAATAATTGATTTAAAATTAAAAAAAGTTGTTTTCCTCAAGAAATATTCTAAGTGATCTTTTTAGGAAATTTTCATCTAAAATGGAAACCATTTATGCTGTGAATGTATAAATTATATACATATTTCTCATACATATATAACTATCTAAATATCCCTTCCTGTAATGGACTAATACATACCATAAGTTCATTTATTTAATTCTTTCTTCCAAATCAAACCTGGTTAAGGGGGACTTTTCTATCCCTTAATCCTTTTATATAATTCTCATTTAAAGTTTTTATTCCAACATGAACAAAATATTTTGAGGAAAATGATTATGTACATAGATATAAACATCCATAATATTTAATTTATCTTTATCTTCTGAATATTTATAAAATTTCCATTTATTGTGATATGAGGAAAGATTATACAACCCATTTCTTTCTATGGGTAATTCTTATGATTATGCCTTATGGTTGATTTCATTTTTTACAGAACACATAATCATGAACATGTTATGATGAGTCTACCTAGATAAAACTCCAATTCATTCGGTAATGTTATATTTATGAGAAGTTATATATGGGATTAGAGAGTAAACCAAATCTGCTATGTGAGGTTGTCCACTATTTGATGTTGTCTTAGCAGTTAGACTTGACTTATGCTCATATCACGTATTGTGTTGCTTCCACATTTCCTATGTTTTCATTATCGTATGTTTCCATTTTCTTTATGTTATTCTATCATGTGATTATTCATGATCCATCTCTTTTATTATGTTATGTTATACCTTTTATCACATGTTATACTTCCTTATCATGTTTATTCCCATACTGGGCCTTTTAGATCACCCCTTTAATCTATGTATTCCCTAGGTTTTCCATTGTAATTTTAGGATATCAAAGGTATTTAGGATCTCAATAAGGATTTTAAAATAAATTTATTTTATTTTCATATTGATGTTTTATATATGAAGTCTTCTGAATACACTACGCATTTTGATCCTTGTTTTGTGTTTAATGGATATTTATGTTAATAATCATAGACCAATATGTGTAAAAAATATTGGGTGTCTATAGTTATTATCATAGTAAGGTCTATTAATTTTTGGTGATTAGGACTAGAATACTTTAGTGAGAACCAAAGGGAAAAGTCTAAGTATAGGAAAAATATCATTGAAAATTTATTGAAGTATAAAGTGAGTGGTTTCGAAGAAATTATAACCCTGTATGGATACTACATGTGGGAATGGTTTTCACACAAATGAATTTATGGGTAATGTCCCTAAAAATATTTGTTCGAGTACATCTCACCTATTATTATGGTGCACATCAAGGTTTTTCTTACTTCACACTTGGTTTGATATTACTGGGGGATTTTCTTGGGTAACTAAAATTTTCTTTATAAATCATTATGATGTATTTGAATATAATATGACCATGAATTGCCAAAGTTAAACATAAGGGGTCATGGAATGAAAATTGGGTGTCATTATTTAGAAATACTATATATTGTTTTTCAAGATTATTCATTTTATTACTATGAATATTGTTTCTCGCAGTATTATTTTGCTTTTATTAAATGGCTAGAACTATGAGGAATTGTGTTAATGATAAATGTGAAAGATAATGTTAATATTTTCCTCACGAGAAACCAAATAAAATGGGATATGTGAGGTAAAACCTTATGATCATGCCCAATCATCTATCTCATTATACCATTAACAACATCACCTTTGGTGAAAAACCTAACACACCTAATAATAAGAAATTGGAGTTTCATTAAGTCTGTGAAGGGAATAAGATTCAGTTTCCTACATGTCAACTATATGGGAAGAAGCACTCAGGTAAATGTATTAAAGTAATAGGAATATATTTTATATATATAAAATACGGGCATAGAAAAATTAATTGTTGAGGAAAAATGAATATTTTAATAGAGGTATATGAATTTATCTTAAGGTACAATTTCTAGTTCAATGTCTTATATGAGGGGAATATGGGAATTATTTGAGTCAGTTCCCTAATCCAAGGGTTAAACCCTAAACCAATGAAATAAAAAATTTATGCTGATCAATTATGTGAAAGTATTTAAGTTTTTATATATTGGGATTCAAGAATTCTGTTATAGAAGTGAAATATCAATCAAATTGTGGTTTTAAGAATAATGAAACATCTCATGATTGTGTTAATTTTTATAAGCACATATGATTTACTATGAGGTTAACTTTGGAGTTATGGATACCATCAGGGGTTTATAATTTTAAGGTTAATCATATATTCAAAGTCTTATACACACATTTTTAGGTTTTAAGTGATGAGATTTTAAGGTAACAAATGATATTTTTAGATATGTTTTACTAGGTTAAGTCATACGTAAACATTTGGGTTAACATGAAGGATTATTTAATAAGAATAATATTAAATTTTTTAGGATGTTCATAACATTTTTGAAAATTTTATAGGAATTTCATTATTTTTGTTTTACTAAAAAGGAAAACATGTAGTTCTGGAAACAACCTGTCACATCTAGTATGCCCATGGGGACTGAACCAACAACTAAAGGTAAAAAAAGATTAAAATTATAACCACTAGTCTATTTGATTCTATTATTAGTATGACGTTGTTTTTTTTACTTTAACGTTTTGATATATAAGAATTAATTTTATTTTTTGGAACATTTGATTTATCATATAAATAATCATGGGATTGCATAGAAATTTAGCGATTAAGTGATTAATGAGATTTTAGAAGAAGATTACTATTTGGGGTACCTTATATAATTAAGGTAAATAGTATATCATGAGACTTTATTTAAGGAATAAATGTTGATTTATCTTTTCTAAATCATATATTATTTTAATGATGATACCAGTTATTTATTGAAATGATAGTCATATTTTGGAGATTATATGATTAGAAAATATGTATTCTTATGTATATAACATTATGAGTGACTAATAATAATTAGAGATAAATGTTAAACTAATATATAAAGAAAATGTGATCAAATCCTTTTGAATTTTTGTATTTCAAACTTAGTGAGGAATATTTTTAAAAAATTTGAGGTTTTTTATTTATCAAATGATCTAAGATAAACTTCACATGTTATTATTGAGGCTTTATAAATTAATGTTGTATTTATTCATATGAAGGACTATTATTTTGGGGAATTATCTTACCCTATACTAACCATTCTAGTTTTGGTTAATTTCTAATCATAAGAGGAATATCATTTTTATCCTTTTTTGGATTATGTGATCCATTAAAAGTTGATTTTAGTGCTTCAGGCATGAAAAATTCATCCAAAATAATCATCATTTGGATAAAAATATGAGATTGTAGTGTAAATTTATTAAAGGATGAAATTTTACATGAAAATTAATTATTTTTATTTATGATCTTAGTTAATATAGTAAATAAATTTATCAACTCTATTAAAAGGATCTTGAAACAAATATTTTATCCTATAAACATTATTTTTGATAAATCAATGGTCTTTTTTCCACCTCATTGATTTAAGATCTCTAAATTTATCTTGATCATTCACTTTCATGTGATCAATTATCTCTATAAATATCCATAATTATTTATACATTATGTTTCTCTTCTATTCCCACATTTTCACTTCCCGCTAATGTTCTCTTATTTAAAAACTTGGTTATGTGTTAATATTAATGACCTTCAAATTCATTTTCCATCTTTTCAAGAAGAATTTTTATTAATCATTTTTATGATGTGGGATTTCAAAAAAGGTATTTTTAGATGTTATTTTCACCCTACAAATGAGAATCATCAATTATAGAATTGAAGAATTACCGAATCATGGGTATTTATTTCTCTTAAAAATAAAGGAAGGAGTATCATGACTACATAAAGTATAGATGGTTTAATTATTTCAAATTGCATAACCTCAACGAGGAAACATAATTTCATGGCCCTATTATGGTCATTTGAATTAATCATGAACTGAACATGATCTATTTTTGATCATGTGAATCCCCTCTAATAAAACCTCATGTTCTTGTGAAGGAATCCAAACAAGAGATGATGATCATGAAAAAAAACCAGATGAGTTCCTCCAATCATGTGACTTTTCAATCAATATATTCCTAAAAATATTCCAAATCCCCTTATAATATAAATGAATAAAAAGGAGAAATCTTCATTCTACGGAGAGTTATGTTGATCTTTATAGAACGTTCTAATTTTATTTTAAAGAGATAATGAATACCCCTGGTGACATGTTTAACTTATTTTATTACCTCTATAGGTGGAAGATATGTTATGCGTCTACGTAATTGTTCTATCAGGGTGGAAAGATCTTGGTTAACTGTTTTTTAATTCATCTTGTTTTCAAACTTATACTTGTTCCTGGTTGAAAATTTCTACCAATAACTCTCTTATATTGGATGGAAAATAGTTATGAAAGAAATATTCTATAATGAATTATCTAATAACACCTATCTAGAATAAACCATTCCTTGAAGGACATATTTGGAGATGAATCAATCTTGGATATTACGACCCATCCATTTTTGGAAATGGTAGTAGTCAAGACCATCAATGTGGTTAATCTCATTGGGATTCCTAAGTTATGGCAGCTTGATAAGGCCATTGTCTATTTCTACCAAGAAATAACTAGAGACTTGTTTATTTAGGAAGGAGTAGTATTTATTCATCTATTCATGAAATCCTGGGCAACCCTGATTTACCTATACTTTTGGACGAGGGTGATTTTGTGGTTGTTGCTACTCGACATGAGGTTTTGGGTGGTTCGGGACCTACCTAGTTTCTTTGATGGGAACTTTTTTCTAGCTTGAGAGTGATAGTTAAAATATAGGATTTGCCTAGACTTTTTCACTATGCTGAGATCATGAGTCGAGATTTGGATTAGGTTCTTTGAATGGAATATTCCAATAGTTGTTCTGTTTCTACAAAATCACGGAACCCAACAAGATATTTCATTTGTATCATAGGTGTCTGAAACTCATCCTAGAGATTTTCAGAATAGATATCCAAAAACTTTCATATGAGAGATGAATATTTAGTGAATAGGTTAAACCTTTCACCTAGATAAGCAGTTATAAACCCTCCCATTTTCACATTGTTTTCTATTTTTTATGTCAACAATTTCCATTTTCCTAATTGTAGAGATAAAGTGATAAAGGAACTGATGATGAAGGTATTCCCATCCTACAACGAATCCTGCTAGCGGACTACTATACCAAATAAAGACTGGAACTATCAGAGACTATACAAAACACCTCATCTTTGTTTCCTCCTATTGATCTCGAGGGCCCATCATCAGTCCACATTGGGATACAAAGTGTGTGAGATACTGTTTGGGGTCACCTACACGATCAAAGGTAGAGAACTTAGGATTACCAAAATTGGGTGGGAGAAAATTATCATCCACCAACTTGGGATATGGATTCCTCTTAGGTTTCATAGGTTAACATCGTCCTTCCATGGATTCCATTCGAGGACTAGGGGACTCAATGACATTAAGAAGCTCTGGGGGTACTGCTGTCTGAGTCACCTCCCATATACAGGGAGAGGGTGTTGGTAAATGAGGTGGAACCGCCTTCGTATCCTAATTATTATCAATTCATCATAATAATTAATGATCAACCTTGAATGGGAGAGGTTTTCATTGAAATAGAGGGAATTCACAATCATTTTTTACTACCTAATTTATGTAGATTAGTTGCATAGATCTAGAGCTATTTTAATGCTCAGATTCCACTCTTGCTAGAAGATCATCTTTTTCTAAATGTATGGTAGGAGGAATATTTACCTAATCCTAAAGACTATACCCAATAAGAATATTTTTCCTGAGTATCTCCTCATTGACTTGTCTGAGAGTGTGTATCTCATACTCATATTGTGAAAATGTTTCCTCCATAGAAGGAACTTCAATTCTTTGAGTTGGTGATTGGGATCTATCCACACCTTTCCCTTTTTCTTTGGTAGTGTTCTACCATAGAAGTGGAAACTCAATATTAGAAGATTCAAGGGTTTAGATACTCCTATTGTTTTGGGTGCATGAAACCTTGGTTGGTGCATCCAGATCACCCTGCTCTCAGGGTAGATTATATGTGTTGTGTCCCTCTACATTGTTTTCTTGATCCACATTATCTGTTGTGTTGATATTGATGATATTTATAGAGGTGTATTGGGTAATGTTGGTTGTTCCATTACTTTCAAAACAACAAGAGGATTCTATACTACATGTATTAGGTTTATTTCTTGAACCCTTATCCATATTGGGACATTTTTGCTTGTGACCCTAATGGGGTCTAATTTCCTTCACTGTAAATTCCTCTTGTCTCATCCTATGAGTAATGATATTGAGGGAGTTTCTAGTCATGATTGTCAAAAGAGATCCTAATAGAAGAGTTTTGTATTGCAGTGGGGGGAACATAAAGGATTTTGATCATTGATATTTACCTCCCAACCCGGAGAAGACTGATTCTCTCTATGGTGACAATGATGATGAAAATTTCCCCATACTTATGGGTTGTGGGTTATTTGAGGCCACAATTGGCATTTATTAACACTGTTTTTTGGGATCCAATAATTCCATTTGGGGATTTGATGACGCCCATGACAAAAATTGAGATATAAATGCTGCAAACAAACAATATGTGAATGATCTTGAATCACCATTGTTTTCCATAGGACCATATTAGAGGATAACGAACCTGGTGATGGTTATTGAGATATAAATTCCCCCAGCCCATTGGGATTGGTTTTTTTTGTAGATACTGATGACATTTCCTGAATCCTCTAAGAAATTGAAGATCTGAGTGGTGGACATAGTGGTAGATATTTTTCTAGCCCGACTGGTTGGGTTTTCTCTTGGAAAACTTCTATGGTAGCTACTATTGTGTCCCATTTGATGTGGTGTATTTGTTATTGTATAGGATATGGGTGAAATAGTGTCCCCTGATGGGGATCATTTTCTATGGTACGTTGTCTATTTGATCACAACTTCAGCTTCCGTGTCTGAATTGAATTCTTGTTTCTTTGAGGGCCCCACTTCAAAGATCTTCTAGATATACTCTCCCTCTATTCAAGATGTCTTAGAATCATTAAAGCAAGAAAATTCTATTATAGTGACTGATGGGATCACACAATACCCGGTCCCCTAATTTTTCTAGATTTGATGACAATATAGGATATCATATCTGAAGGGTTCTACTATTTTGGGGACATTTTGAAGTGAAATTATCAATATTTTACCCATGCTCAGATATTAACCTTTGGTGATGCTCTAGAAATTAGTTAGTGAATAGTTGTTTTGATGTTCAGAGAAACATTGTGTATTATTTTTCCATGCTCTTCCACTCGTGGTTTTTGAGTGACAGAAAATGTGGCCTTATCTTATTGACAATAGAGTGTATTGATGATATGAAGGTGATAATCCTATCCTAGATAGAGAATATTTTGAGACTTTAGTCACTGATGTGTAGCCCATATATTTTGGTGTAGATGAGGCATGCACTCTTTTTCTATCTCATTTAGGACCTCATAATTATGATTACTGAGGGGCTAGAACATTGTGCGAAGGTTGTTTTTAGAAAACTCTCTCCATACATCAATTTCGGTTTCCTACTCATCAGAATTACATGCCTTCATCTGATTAGACTAAAAGGATACATCTTGGGGTATCCTTCTAACCATAGTGGAGTGCTGCTGGAAGTCAACAGGGAATTATATCCAATTGAACTTGATGTTTGGAGAACCTCTATATAAGAAGAAGTATGAGTTTTTGGAAACTTCTCTAATTTCAGGCCCTAAAATTTGGCAAACACTGGAAAACGGCGCCACCTTAAACTGTGCTTTTCTGCCATCCCCAAATTGTCTATTTCTTTTCCATTTTGTCTCTTTACTGCTTCCCATAACCATTCTTCTGCTCTTATCACAAATCCCACTATCGTGATATTTATCCTTTGATAGATCAGCTTAAGCATCGTCAAAGTTGCAATGGGAACTGAATCTTTCCTATCTTCCAGCAGCATCATTCCTTCCAATCAAAACATTATATGACTGGCATCATCATTTCTCCCCCTTTCCCTCATAAGGCTTGCATCACAAGTTCTCCTAACTCATGATTTGTGTGAAATACATACCAGCAAAGCATCGTCTGATTTATGATCCTTCTACAAAGTGAATTGATTTATCGCCTTTGACAACAAAATACAACACTCTACAAAAGCTAACTCTTCAAACTTTCATCTTTATTCAACCTGGTCCCAACAATCTCCCCCTTTGGATTTTTTTGTCAACAAAGATTCATAAATCACTGAATTTTGAAACCTTTTGCAATGGATTACTTATCAACAAATCTAAGCCTACGTGAGCTAACTCATTGTAGGAAACAAGATTTATTGACAGCCAAAACCATGCTGTCCAAAAGCAGTGACTGTAAAATCTCATGAACATACCTCCTCATCCTTCTTCAGAACATCTTGCAATCTTTTACTTCAGCATTCTTCACTCTTGCAATAGCATTCTTCACTTCTTCAACTTTCCTGTAAAACAACTTTGTTTCCTACAACCACTCCAACAAATAGTTAGAATAGTTCACTCACATGCATGCTGAATTCACAGCTTACCCACAACTCTCCCTTAATACATTCTTCCTTATGGATAGATTTATGAAACAATTCTCCCCCTTGACAACACTATCCAAAGCTAAGACGAGAGAGGGGACAGAAACATGTACCTTAACCTTGATGAGAAGGAGGTTGTACACCCATGTTCAACCTCAACTTTGCAAATGGTTCCTTTGGTAACGGTTTTGTAAATATATCAGCAATTTGTTCAGATGTAGGAACATACTCCAGCCTCAGTTCATTCTTTTCAACCTGCTCTTTGATGAAGTGTTACTTTATATCAATGTGTTTTGAACGAGAATTGTGTACTGGATTTCTTGTAAGATTGATTGCACTCTGATTGTCACAACCCAAGAGCAATGGTAGCTTTACTTCAACAAGTAGATCTTCCAGCTGAGTCTTCATCCACATTAGTTGAGTTGCAGCTTGAGTAGCAGCAGCATACTCAGCCTCAGCTGTGCTAAGAGTTACTGAATTCTGTTTCTTGGTATGCCAACTAACACAGCTTTTTCCTAGAAAGAATACTCCACCAGATGTGAATCTTCGATCATCACATTTCCTTCCCAATCAGCATCAGAATACCCAAATAGATCAATATTTTCAGAGCCGTCATACCGGATTCCAAAGTTTGTTGTGCCTTTGATATATCTGAGAATTCTTTTTCCAGCAATCAAATGTGATTCTTTAGGAGCACTCTGAAATCTTGCACATAAAGTAACAGCATAGACGATGTCGGGTCTTGAGGAAGTCAAATATAGCAGACTTCCAATCAGTTTTCTAAACTCTTTCTGATCAACTTCCTTGCCTTCTCCATCTTTATACAACTTCGTTCCCACTGAAATCGGTGTGGAAACTGGTTTCAAATTTTCCATGCCAAACTTCTTCAAAAGTTCCTTAGCATACTTTTCTTGAGACAGAAAAACATGATTCTTCTTCTGTGAAATTTGTAACCAAAGAAAGTACTTCATTTCACCTAGCATGGACATCTCAAATAACTTCTTCATCTCCTCAGCAAATTTTTCACATGATCTTTCATTATTTCTAGCAAATATAATATCATCGACATAAACAATAACGATCAGTGAAAACTCCTGACATTTCTTGATGTAGAGATTGATGTCAACTCTCCCTTTCTTAAAATTCATCTTCTTCAAGCAAGTATCTAATTTAGAATACCATGCTCTCCGAGCCTGTTTTAGCCCATACAGAGCCTTCTTCAACCTGCACACATAGCTTTCATCTTTCCCAATAACAAATCCACAAGGTTGATCAATGTAAACTTCCTCGTCAAGATCACCATTCAAGAATGCAGATTTTACATCCATTTGAAAGATTTTGTAACCTCGTTGTGCAGCAATGGCAAGAAATATTCTGATTGTTTCTAATCGAGCTACTGGAGCAAAGGTTTCATCAAAGTCAATGCCTTCAATTTGTGAATACCCTTTGCAGACCAATCTTGCCTTGTTTCTTATTACATTACCTTCTTCATTCAGCTTGTTTCAAAAAACCCACTTTTTACCAATAATGTTCTTGTTGTCCGGCTTGGGTACAAGTTCCCAAGTATTGTTCTTCTCTATCTGATAAAACTCTTCATTCATAGCATGAACCCATTCTGGATGCTCAAATGCTTCATTTACATCATTCGGTTCAACTTTCGAATAAAGAGAAGTATGTGATATAGCATTCGTTGTTCTTCTTGTTTGAACCCTCTGATTTTTATCTCCAATAATGTTCTGATCCTCCACTTGTTTCCTCAACCTAGGATGAGTTGTTTGAACTTAATCCTCATCACTTGATATTTCTGAGTCAGATTCCTCTTCTTGAGTAGGATGAACAAATTCTGCAATATTATCAGAATTGTTAACATAATCTTCTCTATCCTGCTTTACTTCCACATCAACATATGACTGCTTTTCTTTCTCAGCACTTTCAACAAATTTTACATCTGAAGAATCAATAATTCTTCCTGTTTCTTTGTTGAGGCATCTATATCCTCTTCCTTCTGGAGCGTAGCCAAGAAAAATTCCGTCATCTCCTCTTTGCTCGAACTTTCCCAGATTTCCACCTTTCTTCTTTATAATACATGGACTCCCAAAGACTCTCAAGTGTTTCAAACTTGGAGTTTTTCCATAGAACATTTCATATGGAGTCATATCTGAGTTTGGCCTATAGAAACACCGGTTCTGAATATACACAGCAGTGCTCATGGCTTGCCTCCAATAATAATGAGAGAGACGATGTTCAAGTAACATAGTTCTCCCCATTTCCACCAGACTTCGATTCTTTCTTTCAGCCACCCCATTCTGTTGAGGTGTGTATGGTGAACTAAACTCATGCTGAATTCCATGTTTCTCAAGATAACTTTCAAACTCTTCATTCTTATACTCACCACCATTATCAGTTCTCAACTTCTTCACTGAGACATCTGATTGTACTGACAATGTCATTAACTCTGGTAAAGAATTCCCCAACAGATTCAGATTCTCCCATTTTCAAGTCTTCATACTTCAGCCTCCAGATTTGTAGTTTTGCCTTCTTCACTTTTGTATTTCCTTCATAGATGTTCATTAGCTTATCCCAGATGTCTTTAGCAGTAGTGACACCTTTCACTCTTAAAAACTAACTCTCAGAAAGTGATGAGAGTAATTCATTTTTAGCTCTTCCATCATTCTCAAGATTCTTCTTATCGACAGGAGTAAGAGGGACCTTGTCATCAATATCAGGAAATCCATCTGTTGTAGTTTCAAGAACTTCATATCCAAGAGACATAAGATACGGCATCATTCTGTCCTTCCAGATGTGATAGTTCTTTCCATCGAAGATTGGAATCCCCTTACTGTTCACACAATTTAGATTTTCCATCACAAATTCTCTTCAAACACTTCAGCAAAGAGTAAACGAAGGCAACCCCCTCTGATACCAATTGAAGTTCCCAATCAGGATCTAAGTATCACTGAGAGGGGGAGGGGGTGAATCAGTGATATCTTTTTCTTTTTAAGTTTCCCCCTTTTTGAAACAACCTTCGCCTCCTGTTAAAGAGTTTCTTCCCTGATGAACACACACAACCACAGGAACACAAGATTTACAAGGTTCACTACTCAACAAGAGTAGCTACGTCCTTGGTATGGTACGGAAACAATCCAGTACCACACAATCCACTAGAAAACAATCCTTTGATGTGGAATACAACGAGTAGGATATACCCTTACACTCGTGCAGCACTTTAAAAACAATCTAAAAGTGCATGTGCTCCCTCTTAGCACAAATAGGGTAACACAATGTTTCAGTGCTTCTTTACAATTGAACAGATGTATTCTCTGAAGTACAAATCTTCACTTTCTTACCCAGAAGCCGGTAAGAACCCTCTTACGCAAAACTGAATACGTGTGAAGACCCCAAATATTTCGCGCAGCCTTTAGGGTGACTTGCGTGCAATTCAAATGACTTGCGCGTAAAACCCTTTTGGCGCGAAAAATGTTTTCGCGCACCTTTCCTTTTGCACGCAACTTTTTCTCTTTTCGCGCAACTTCTCAAGTTTTCGCGCAGCTATCCTCTTTTCATGCAAACTTCTTCCTTTTCGTGCAACTCACTTAGCGTATAATTTAAGCGCACCAGAGCTCGAGATTTCTTCTAAGTGTCGAGCATTAACAACTAACAAGGATTAGGCTCATATTTATAGGCATTTTTGAACCCGCGCGAAAAACACTAATTTGCGCGTAAAACCTCCTCCATGCGCGTAAAAACTCTTTTATGCAACTTCATATTTCGTGCCATGCTTCAATATTCCGCGCACCTCATGCCTTTTCCATTTTTCATCCTTCTAATCATGAAGCACCAATTGCGCGCAAAATTCCGCACCGCGTTCCACATTGCGCGCAAACCCAATCTTTCCTGCAACATCAGATTTCGCGCACTGCTCCAATATTTCGCGCATTTTATGCCTTTGCCAATTTTTGATCTTCTGATCTCTAACCATCATTTGCGCGAAAACTTCATTCCTCAATTTCGCGCACCATGCCAATATTTCGCGCATCCCGCAGATTTTTTCGCACAACCCGCTACTATTTCGCGCATCCCGCAGATATTGCGCGCACCACTTTATTTTTGCGCAAAACGTGCCTAAATTTCCGCGCACTCCATTCCTTTTTCATTTTTCATCGTTCTGACCTTGAATAACTCTTTTTCACATATAAACCATCTTCAATCTTATGCGCAACATCCATTGCCAAGCACATTTCTTCATCTCCCGATTTTCAAGCCCTAAAATTTGGCAAACACTGGAAAACGGCGCCACCTTAAACTGTGCTTTTCTGCCATCCCCAAATTGTCTATTTCTTTGCCATTTTGTCTCTTTACTGCTTCCCATAACCATTCTTCTGCTCTTATCACGAATCCCACTATCGTGATATTTATCCTTTGATAGATCAGCTTAAGCATCGTCAGAGTTGCAATGGGAACTGAATCTTTCCTATCTTCCAGCAGCATCATTCCTTCCAATCAAAACATTATATGACTGGCATCATCATTTCTCCCCCTTTCCCTCATAAGGCTTGCATCACAAGTTCTCCTAACTCGTGATTTGTGTGAAATACATACCGGCAAAGCATCGTCTGATTTATGATCCTTCTACAAAGTGAATTGATTTATCGCCTTTGACAACAAAATACAACACTCTGCAAAAGCTAACTCTTCAAACTTTCATCTTTATTCAACCTGGTCCCAACAATCTCTCCCTTTGGATTTTGTTGTCAACAAAGATTCATAAATCAATGAATTTTGAAACCTTTTGCAATGGATTACTTATCAACAAATCTAAGCCTACGTGAGCTAACTCATTGTAGGAAACAAGATTTATTGACAGCGAAAACCATGCTGTCCAAAAGCAGTGACTGTAAAATCTCATGAACATACCTCCTCATCCTTCTTCAGAACATCTTGCAATCTTTTACTTCAGCATTCTTCACTCTTGCAATAGCATTCTTCACTTCTTCAACTTTCCTGTAAAACAACTTTGTTTCCTACAACCACTCCAACAAATGGTTAGAATAGTTCACTCACATGCATGCTGAATTCACAGCTTACCCACAACTCTCCCTTAATACATTCTTCCTTATGGATAGATTTATGAAACAATTCTCCCCCTTGACAACACTATCCAAAGCTAAGACGAGAGAGGGGACAGAAACATGTACCTTAACCTTGATGAGAAGGAGGTTGTACACCCATGTTCAACCTCAACTTTGCAAATGGTTCCTTCGGTAACGGTTTTGTAAATATATCAGCAATTTGTTCAGATGTAGGAACATACTCCAGCCTCAGTTCATTCTTTTTAACCTGCTCTTTGATGAAGTGGTACTTTATATCAATGTGTTTTGAACGAGAATGTTGTACTGAATTTCTTGTAAGATTGATTGCACTCTGATTGTCACAACCCAAGAGCAATGGTAGCTTTACTTCAACAAGTAGATCTTCCAGCTGAGTCTTCATCCACATTAGTTGAGTTGCAGCTTGAGTAGCAGCAGCATACTCAGCTTCAGCTGTGCTAAGAGTTACTGAATTCTGTTTCTTGGTATGCCAACTAACACAGCTTTTTCCTAGAAAGAATACTCCACCAGATGTGGATCTTCGATCATCACATTTCCTGCCCAATCAGCATCAGAATACCCAAATAGATCAATATTTTCAGAGCCTTCATACCAGATTCCAAAGTTTGCTGTGCCTTTGATATATCTGAGAATTCTTTTTCCAGCAATCAAATGTGATTCTTTAGGATCACTCTGAAATCTTGCACATAAAGTAACAGCATAGACGATGTCGGGTCTTGAGGTAGTCAAACATAGCAGACTTCCAATCAGTTTTCTAAACTCTTTCTGATCAACTTCCTTGCCTTCTCCATCTTTAGACAACTTGGTTCCCACTGAAATCGGTGTGGAAACTGGTTTCAAATTTTCCATGCCAAACTTCTTCAAAAGTTCCTTAGCATACTTTTCTTGAGACAGAAAAACATTATTCTTCTTCTGTGAAATTTGTAACCCAAGAAAGTACTTCATTTCACCTAGCATGGACATCTCAAATAACTTCTTCATCGCCTCAGCAAATTTTTCACATGATCTTTCATTATTTCCAGCAAATATAATATCATCGACATAAACAATAACGATCAGTGAAAACTCCTGACATTTCTTGATGTAGAGATTGTTGTCAACTCTCCCTTTCTTAAAATTCATCTTCTTCAAGAAAGTGTCTAATTTAGAATACCATGCTCTCGGAGCCTGTTTTAGCCCATACAGAGCCTTCTTCAACCTGCACACATAGCTTTCATCTTTCCCAATAACAAATCCACAAGGTTGATCAATGTAAACTTCCTCGTCAAGATCACCATTCAAGAATGCAGATTTTACATCCATTTGAAAGATTTTGTAACCTCGTTGTGCAGCAATGGCAAGAAATATTCTGATTGTTTCTAATCGAGCTACTGGAGCAAAGGTTTCATCAAAGTCAATGCCTTCAATTTGTGAATACCCTTTGCAGACCAATCTTGCCTTGTTTCTTATTACATTACCTTCTTCATTCAGCTTGTTTCAAAAAACCCACTTTGTAACAATAATGTTCTTGTTGTCCGGCTTGGGTACAAGTTCCCAAGTATTGTTCTTCTCTATCTGATCAAGCTCTTCATTCATAGCATGAACCCATTCTGGATGCTCAAATGCTTCATTTACATCATTCGGTTCAACTTTCGAATAAAGAGAAGAATGTGATATAGCATTCGTTGTTCTTCTTGTTTGAACCCTATGATTTTTATCTCCAATAATGTTCTGAGCCTCCACTTGTTTCCTCAACCTAGGATGAGTTGTTTGAACTTAATCCTCATCACTTGATATTTCTGAGTCAGATTCCTCTTCTTGAGTAGGATGAACAAATTCTGCAACATTATCAGAATTGTTAACATAATCTTCTCTATCCTGCTTAAATTCCACATCAACATATGACTGCTTTTCTTTCTCAGCACTTTCAACAACTTTTACATCTGAAGAATCAATAATTCTTCCTGTTTCTTTGTTGAGGCATCTATATCCTCTTCCTTCTGGAGCGTAGCCAAGAAAAATTCCGTCATCTCCTCTTTGCTCGAACTTTCCCAGATTTCCACCTTTCTTCTTTATAATACATGGACTCCCAAAGACTCTCAAGTGTTTCAAACTTGGAGTTTTTCCATAGAACATTTCATATGGAGTCATATCTGAGTTTGGCCTATAGAAACACCGGTTCTGAATATACACAGCAGTGCTCATGGCTTGCCTCCAATAATAATGAGAGAGACTATGTTCAAGTAACATAGTTCTCCCCATTTCCACCAGACTTCGATTCTTTCTTTCAGCCACCCCATTCTGTTGAGGTGTGTATGGTGATCTAAACTCATGCTGAATTCCATGTTTCTCAAGATAACTTTCAAACTCTTCATTCTTATACTCACCACCATTATCAGTTCTCAACTTCTTCACTGAGATATCTGATTGTACTGACAATGTCATTAACTCTGGTAAAGAATTCCCCAACAGATTCAGATTCTCCCATTTTCAAGTCTTCATACTTCAGCCTCCATATTTGTAGTTTTGCCTTCTTCACTTTTGTATTTCCTTCATAGATGTTCATTAGCATATCCCAGATGCCTTTAGCAGTAGTGACACCTTTCACTCTTAAAAACTAACTCTCAGAAAGTGATGAGAGTAATGCATTTTTAGCTCTTCCATCATTCTCAAGATTCTTCTTATCGACAGGAGTAAGAGGGACCTTGTCATCAATATCAGGAAATCCATCTGTTGTAGTTTCAAGAACTTCATATCCCAGAGACATAAGATATGGAATCATTCTGTCCTTCCAGATGTGATAGTTCTTTCCATCGAAGATTGGAATCCCCTAACTGTTCACGCAATTTAGATTTTCCATCACAACTTCTCTTCAAACACTTCAGCAAAGAGTAAACGAAGTCAACCCCCTCTGATACCAATTGAAGTTCCCAATCAGGATCTAAGTATCACTGAGAGGGGGAGGGGGTGAATCAGTGATATCTTTTTCTTTTTAAGTTTCCCCCTTTTTGAAACAACCTTCGCCTCCTGTTAAAGAGTTTCTTCCCTGCTGAACACACACAACCACAGGAACACAAGATTTATAAGGTTCACTACTCAACAAGAGTAGCTACGTCCTTGGTATGGTACGGAAACAATCCAGTACCACACAATCCACTAGAAAACAATCCTTTGATGTGGAATACAACGAGTAGGATATACCCTTACACTCGTGCAGCACTTTAAAAACAATCTAAAAGTGCATGTTCTCCCTCTTAGCACAAATAGGGTAACACAATGTTTCAGTGCTTCTTTACAATTAAACAGATGTATTCTCTGAAGTACAAATCTTCACTTTCTTACCCAGAAGCCGGTAAGAACCCTCTTACGCAAAACTGAATACGTGCGAAGACCCCAAATATTTCGCGCAGCCTTTAGGGTGACTTGTGCGCAATTCAAATGACTTGCGCGTAAAACCTTTTGGCGCGAAAAATGTTTTCGCGCACCTTTCCTTTTGCGCGCAACTTTTTCTCTTTTCGCGCAACTTCTCAAGTTTTCGTGCAGCTATCCTCTTTTCATGCAAACTTCTTCCTTTTCGCGCAACTCACTTAGCGTATAATTTACGCGCACCAGAGCTAGAGATTTCTTCTAAGTGTCGAGCATTAACAACTAACAAGGATTAGCCTCATATTTATAGGCATTTTTGAACCCGCGCGAAAAACACTAATTCGCGCGTAAAACCTCCTCCATGCGCGTAAAAACTCTTTTATGCAACTTCATATTTCGCGCCATGCTTCAATATTCCGCACACCTCATGCCTTTGCCATTTTTCATCCTTCTAAGCATGAAGCACCAATTGCGCGCAAAATTCCGCACCGCGTTCCACATTGCGCGCAAACCCAATCTTTCCTGCAACATCAGATTTCGCGCACTGCTCCAATATTTCGCGCATTTTATGCCTTTGCTAATTTTTGATCTTCTGATCTCTAACCATCATTTGCGCGAAAACTTCATTCCTCAATTTCGCGCACCATGCCAATATTTCGCGCATCCCGCAGATTTTTTCGCACAACCCGCTACTATTTCGCGCATCCCGCGGATATTGCGCGCACCACTTTATTTTTGCGCGAAACGTGCCTAAATTTCCGTGCACTCCATTCCTTTTTCATTTTTCATCGTTCTGACCTTGAATAACTCTTTTTCACGTATAAACCATCTTCAATCTTATGCGCAACATCCATTTCCAAGCACATTTCTTCATCTCCCGATTTTCAGGCCCTAAAATTTGGCAAACACTGGAAAACGGCGCCACCTTAAACTGTGCTTTTCTGCCATCCCCAAATTGTCTATTTCTTTGCCATTTTTTCTCTTTACTACTTCCCATAACCATTCTTCTGCTCTTATCACGAATCCCACTATCGTGATATTTATCCTTTGATAGATCAGTTTAAGCATTGTCAGAGTTGCAATGGGAACTGAATCTTTCCTATCTTCCAGTAGCATCATTCCTTCCAATCAAAATATTATATGACTGGCATCATAATTTCTCCCCCTTTCCCTCATAAGGCTTGCATCACAAGTTCTCCTAACTCATGATTTGTGTGAAATACATACCAGCAAAGCATCGTCTGATTTATGATCCTTCTACAAAGTGAATTGATTTATCGCCTTTGACAACAAAATACAACACTCTGCAAAAGCTAACTCTTCAAACTTTCATCTTTATTCAACCTGGTCCCAACAGAGGGTTTCCATGGCTCTCATCCATAGATAGGCACTCTGGATTGACTGAATTTTCATTAAGCAAGCCTTCGTGATGAAGTGTCTGACGAGGAACTTCAGAATTACAACTACCACTCCCATTATTTGGTAATGAGAGGATAGGATCTGAAGTAGAAATAGATAAATGTCTGAGGTCTTCAAGAACTCTAGTATTAAGAGGATCCACATTGCAGCTTAACTATTGATTTTCCAATAATGCTTGGCAAGACATTTTCTTGGATATTATCTTATACTTAGTTGGGGCCACTTGTTGGGAAAATTAGTTATCATTGGGAGGTATATGTTCCTTCCTTGGATTGGTTATCAGAACAAACCGATTACCTCCAATTGGAAAGGGTTTCTGTTCTCGATCCTGCTGTCCATATGATATGGTGGAATATACCCCATGACCCTCATGGACTGGAACAGAGGTATGTATCTACTCCAGTATGGCATGTTGATTTGTGATCCCATGTGTGGGGATAGATTTATGTGTATGTTCCCCTGATATTGCTGATGTAGTTGTTAAAATATCCTGGCATGCTTCCAGAATATGGTAAGGGATATGCGTATGCCCTTTCACCAATGATAAGATGTGTTTGGTGAATTTAGCGGTTGTAATAGAAATATACTTCCATTTTTTATCTGAAGTAGGTGTATATGCATGCTCATGTCCTCCTTTTCCAATCAATAGATATTGACAGTACTGACGCATGGGGGCAGAGAGTTGGGTCTGCCCCAAATTTGTCATCGGAGCTTTCCGACTAACTTCTCTGGGTGATACCAAATGAGACTGTTGGCAGGCTCGATGAACATTGGCAGGTGTATGTGCCTACTGTATATTTTCCTTCAAGTATGGTTGACGTACTTCCTTCAATACTGGCAGACGGGCATGCTAAAAGAATTGGTGATTGTAAATAGGTGTATTTTCCTGTTTACTAGTTTCCACCATATTAGATTGACAGAATTCATTAAATGCAGTCAGACGAGTCTACTAACTGGATGATAACTTGTAAACAGGTGTATGTGCCTGTTCACGGTTCTCCACCTGGTTTATCTGGTGGGATTGGTGGTTTTTTATTATATGAGTCTACAGAGCAGCAAAATTAGAATGGATGGGTGTATGTTCCCGCTCGTTGTTTTCCATCAAGTTAAATTGATGGACTTCTCTGGTGGAGGCAGTGGTGATAACCTTCTCCCAATTGACTGGAGGTTGTCCCTGGTGTTTCATCTTGTGTGCTCAGGTCTAAGAGACCAAGAAAAAACGTCCAGAGGCAACACCCCCATCATTTTGGGGGTACACTACTGTGTGATTCTAGTGGAGATTGTTGGTGGGAGTCCTCAGGAAGGACTCTTTCATTCTTGAATTTATGCCTTGAGTGTCCTCTTGATCCACCTCCCTATAGTATGGGAGTAATTGATTATTTCATTCTAGGGATAAAGACCTGAAATAGTTAGAGATGGTAGTTGTCACCATTTGCTTCTTGACCATTGGCCATCGTTGGCCAGATGATCGAGGATTATTGTTGACCTGGAGGGCCTGTCAAGCAGCGTCCAAAGTTAGGATTGTACCATTCTAGCGATATTCCTTTACCAACACATTAGAGACACAATGTTTAATCCGCTGAGTTGGTGATGAAATCCTTCCCGTAGATGGAGATCCAGCTTGATCAGCGGTCGGGAAGTTCACATATGTTGTCTTGGAGAAATCCATTCATTGGATTGAAGGGAGTTCGATGGTAAACTTGAGTACAACAACAAGATCTATTAAAATAGTATCTTTTTATATGGATACATGTGTGATTAATTCCTTTGTTCAGCCTTCCATTATCAATTTATAGGGTCCTAACAGGTGGGTAACATTATTAACTTGGTTAAGGATTCACGTTAGATTCACCATTTTTTTCGTAGTATCTTGAAACACGTGTTCTAGTTTTAAGAATCAGCATTTCTAGGAGGTTTCCATTGGATTTATTTATGGAACCGGAAACTTCCAAAAATTCTTAATCCAAAGGGGACTTGATTTTGAAAGGCAGGTGTTCGTTAAGTTTGAAATTTACGATACTTAAGAACATGCATTGGTCGAGAGGATGGGATATCAGACTCATCACTCCCTTTTTGTGGGAATAATTGTCTACTCTGAGACTCTTTTTTAAATTTAAGATATTTTCATTAATCCTTATTAATTCACCAATTATATAATAAGTATCCCTTGTAATTAACAATCACTTATTAACATGTGTAAAATTTAGAATCATCGGTATGAATTCAAGGTTCTTCATTAATGGAAATATTCGTATGTATTTGAGGTTTTCCATCAATGGTATCCTCTAATATTCCGATTAGAGATTCTTTTAATCATCATTGTGATGATACTAGTTTTTAATCCACTCAGTGGGGCACACTATAATTTATTGTCATCTAGGGAGACTAAGGTTTATTTTGATCTTGGGATCATGCCCATAAAATGATCTACCTACATATCCTTGTGAAAGGAATCAGAACCCTCATAGTTCGGTGCCTAAAAATAGGACACATGATACCTTTTAAGGTCATGTGATAAGGACCTCTAAGCAAAATATTCTTAGTCAAAAAAAAGTGTGGGACTTATGTTGAATCAGCCTGAGGAACTTTGAAAGGATGTGGGTTTCCAAGTAGTATTAGACCCTATTGGGAATATAGCCCAAGGAGAACAAGGTTGATTTTAAGTGTTGGGTTTGAACCTTAGGGAGGATTCATACATATCCCATAAAAATGGGAATCAAATCCCACATAGTTCGATAAGTCTCAAAGGAGAGTATGGTCCTTTTAGAGAGATGATTTTGGGCTTAATTTCTGAAAAGTATTCCTTGATGACTTGGGGGGTTTAATTTGGGTCTTATTCCTAAGAAGGATTATTCGATTAAAGGAATTAGGATTGGGTTCCTGAGGAGGATGTCCAACGATCTTGGGCCTTGAGACGGCTTCCTATGTATCCCAGTTATTTTGGGAATTAGTGTTCTCGTAGTTCTTTCCAATGAGTGTTTGTGCACATGTTGTAACCATCATGTATATCTAAGCCCATGTGACTCATGCTCGGTGTGAAAAATAAGAGGATGTGAAAGATTCAACAATGACACTTCACACTTTTCCTCCTCCGCTAATGGAAGAGGGCTAATCGACCGTGGAAGAGGGTGAGGCGACGAGCCTTCCCTCTATTCTATTTACATTGGACAAGGGTCCAATGTAAGGACGAAGGGATGAAGTTGATCGGCTTACACCAGGATGGCTACCCAAACATTGATCCTGGTAGTAAAGGGAGACTTCTCCTTTTCTTGCACGGAATAGTAAGTGTGACATGTACCTTACCTACTAGAGACCTGAGGTTCCAGGTCACCACTTTGAGAATGGAGCAGCCAAGACCCAACCGTCCTCCAAACCGGGAACTTTTCAACACTATTTTTGGGATAAAGGTTCATGTGACTATGGATATACAACCCCACATACATTCCATGAATCCTAACCCCATTGTGAAACAAATGTGGGAAACCTCTGGCTGCAGAAATACAAACTCAAATAAGAGACACGCTGATGTGCCTTTCCCAAAGGTTTGATAAGTGAGGAGTTTTTGGTGGAGGTCTCAATAGAATCCCTTTTAGAAAAGGGGTCCAATGAAGAATAATCCTTTCCATGAATTGTTGAGGAAGGATTGTTGTCTTGTATACTGAAGAGAGTTAAGAGAATAAGTGAATCAAATAGGGGCACCCAAGTAGAGAAGGGCGCACATGTATGGTCGTGCAACTACACTTGGGTGACCTGATGCTCACTTTAGCGATGAAAAACATGTATGGTAATACTTGGGTGAGACCTTGCTCAGGCCTTCAAGAGTATTCACAGGTGATCCAAGAAGTGGGGTGCTCAAGTTCTTGTGAGAGGAAAAGGAGGCGCGGAACTATTTCTGACTTAGGGAGGTTGGGAACTTTAGGTGTTTAAGTGTTATGGTTTCAAATAGTAAAAGGACTTAAGTCCAATGATCCTCCCTTAAATCCTCCCCTCATGGTGTTGAAGAACTACCTTGAACGTTTCGGAATACTAGGGAGAAGTTACAGGGTGACCAGAGCAGTAATTGGGCTTCAAAGAAATTCGTCTGTAAAAATGGGGCCCCAAGGATCTATTTATAGGAAAATAAATTACCTTGGGAGAAATAATATGGGTGCAAAAGTGACTTTCACACCAAATTGGGGTGCATAATTACCTTGGCGTCGATGGTATTTTGGCCAGACTAGGGCGAAACCTTTAGGACTTAGCCAAAATTGTCACTTAAATCAGCTTCAGCATGGTGGCGTGAAAGTTTTTGTGTGAAGGTACCTTGGGAACCTCTTTAGGGACTTATCCAAATAATTTCTCCATACTGCAAGGGCTGCGCCCCCACACCCCTACTTTGGCTCAGTGCTGGGTTGCGGTCCCGGCCCTTCGGGTCGGTGCCTTCGCTACCGTCACTCACCCCCATGAAAAATACATAGTCGCATCATGAGCTTTTCAAGCCCACTTGAAAACATTTTGCGGATAAGGACATGCAACACATTTCATGGTGTCTACAGAAGCCCCCTATGTAGTGTGTGAACGAATCACATCGCTTTGAGGGGGTGGTAGTCCACACTTCCTCAAACAAAATTATTATATTTACACCAAATGGAAAGTAAAAAAGATGTGTGTTTTAAAAGGAATAAATAATAAAAAAATAATATATATAATATATATAAATATATGTTTCATCATAATTTCCTCTATGAGAGGTGGTAAGGAAAATTGAACAATCATTGTTTTGTGAGGCAGAAGTTCTCCGTACACATAAACAGTATGTTTGTTACCCATTAAATGGAGGTGTGTGTAATTTTACGTAGAAATATTATCATAAAAATACCCTACTATATTTATTATCATTTTTTTGTTAAAAATCATTAAATAAATATATTGGAGGGGTGGAGAAGGAAAATAAAAGAAGGGGGCTTGAGAGAAGGTGTTACCTCTTAATCGGGAAACTCCTTTTGGTTTGTGCCAAAAGGATTCCTTGGAAGACCTTATGACCAAATTTAGGCTTCTATAAGTAAGGGAAGTATATTGGAACGTTTATTGGGTTGATATTTTAAGATAATATGTGGTCTGAGAGGTTTTCATAAGAGGGAGAGGTGATAGGATTTTATAGGGAAGGAGGAGTGGCACTCTTGTAAATATTTGAAGAGAGAATACCACCCACGTTTTCATGTTGAACATGGATCCAATAATGATAAAAATATCATCAAAAGGATTATAGGGTATAAATATTTCAATGAAATAGATTTTGGAAAAGTTTATAAGTCATTTTGAGTCTTAAATTTAAGGTTTTGTCCTTTGTTAATCATAATTTTACCTTAATTTGTGTAATTAATTTTAATTACTTTCACTAATATTTTTAGTAAAAAACTATGTTGAACTTATTAGAAACTATAAATTATTATTATTTAAAATATGGAATCCATTTTTTCAAATTCCAATCACATATGTGGCATAAGTTAATCAAAAATTAATCCCAGAGTCGGGTTGACAATGCGGGTTTTTAAAGTAAAAATTATCAAAAGTTTGTTATGATTTTATATCAAATTTCAATTTTATATCGGTTAAAATAAACCAAATTTGATTAATTGATAAAAATTCAATATAATTAAACTTTTAAATAAAATTGAAATATTATTTTACCTTATAAATAAATTAGATGAAAGAGCGGTTTTGAATTAAAATTCAGTATTTTAACTATTCCTTAAAAAATAAAACCTGGCAGAAAAATACCAAAAAAATTATCCTAACCAAATTTATATTTTTTATTAAAAATATAATGTTTAATTTTAAATGTTAAATCTATAAGAGTTCCAAAAATTGGATTTAAAATGGGTTATCCATTAAAATGTGTTAAAACTACCATTATAAAAAAATAGGTTTTTTTGCATAAAATTAGGTTTGTTCTTATCTTATGTCTATACAATATATTGGATGAATACCAAAAAAATTTTAATGAATATATAACATATATATTACATTAATATCACTCACTAATTGTAATTAATTTATTTTATTAGGGTAAAATATCTTTATGACCATAAAAAAAATTAAAATTTTCCTTTATATTAAAACAGTTTTCATATTCATTTATAATTAATTTATAACCCATCAATTCATATTATATGTCTGTAAAACAAATATTTTGATAAATTATTTAATACAGTTCATAATCACTATTTTACAGCTAGGTTATATCTTATTATATTAAATAATAATATTTTAATAATATATTATTGTTTGGTAAATCTTGTTCATGCGTGTTACACAAGCCATTGAGGAAAGTCATTATTGTGTGTAACACGAGTTGACCTTGGTGTTCCATGTAAATAAAGATAAAATTTATGTTGTCTGTAGTGCAATATTAACTTGTTGTTTCATATAATGCAAGAAAAACATAGTTATTTAATATAAAATAAACTATTTTTAGTGTTATGTGAAATACAGGAGGAGGCTCATATACCTTCTCCCATTATGAAGGTATGTTGGCATATTCTGGTGTGGAATGTATTTTCAGACCGGGTTCGTATTCATGTTCCAATTAGGGATCACTAATTAAGAGATTAACATTCCTTGGGGAAAGCTCATATCCCTTCCATAAAATATTAGTGTCATATTCGAATGGCTCAGGATCGGGATCATACTCCCGTTCTGATTGATGCTCACCAAGTGATAATGACATATGCCTCGATATAGGCTTATATTCCTATCAATAATGAGTAATATCATTAGAATATTCTATTATATTCTTATAAGTGGGAACATAATCCTCTAGTATCATATGTTTATAAATAATTTTCTGAAACTGTCATACAGTAGACTCGTATACCTACACAATTCTAGAAGAAAGGTAGGAATATTCTGTCTAAGAAGTAGAATGAGCATCATATCCCTAATCTTCTCAATTTCAGGGTCCTTATGGTTGTTCAAGACACATTATCAACACATCAAGGGTCCATCTAATCTTCAACAGAAGAATAATACAATCATTACCATGATAGTCCTCCTCACGGTGGTATGGAGATGGATCGTAGGGACCCTACTCCTAAAATATTTCATGATCAACCTACCCATAGTGATATCTCCATGGATAATTAAATCCTATACTTTACCAGAAAATTTCATTTAGAGAAGTTTCCAAAACTCATACTTCTTCTTATAGAGAGGTTCTCCAAACATCAAGTTCAATTGGATATAGTTCCCTATTGACTTCCAGTAGCACTCCACTATGGTTAGAAGGAGACCCCAAGATGTATCCTTTTTTGTCTAATCGGATGGAGGCATGTAATTCTGATGACTAGGAAACCAAAATTGATGTATAGAGAGAGTTTTCCAAAAACAACCTTCCCACCATGTTCTAGCCCCTCAGTACTCCTAATTATGAGGTCCTAAATGAGATAGAAAAGGAGTGCATGCCTTATCTACACCAAAATATCTGGGCTACACATCAGTTACTAAAGTATAAAAATATTCTCTATCTAGAATAGGAGTATCACCTTCATATCATCAATACACTCTATTGTCAATAATATATGGCCACATTTTCCATCACTTGAAAACCAAGAGTGGAAGAGGATGAAAAAATCCTAGAAAATTTTTCTCTCCATATCGCAACAACTATTCACCAACTGATTTCTAGAGTATCACCAAAGGTGAATATCTGAGCATGGGTAAAATATAGAGAATTTCACTTCACAATGTCCCCAAAATAGTAGAACCCTTCAGATATGATATCCTTTAATTGTCATCAAATCTAGAAAAATTAGGGGATTGGGTATTGTGTGATCCTTTCAGTCACTACAATAGAATTATCTTGCTTTAATGATTCTAAGACATCTTTAATAGAAGGAGAGTATCTCTAGAAGATCGTTGAAGCGGGACCCTCAAAGAAACATGAATTCAATTCAGACACGGAAGCTGAAGTTGTGATCAAATAGACAACTCACCATAGAAAATGATCCCCATCAGGGGCCACTATTTCACCCATATCCTACACAATAACAAATACACCACATCAAATGGGACACAATAGTATCTACCATAGAATTTGTCCAAGATAAAACCCAACCAGTCGGGCTAGAAAAATATCTACCATTGTGTCCACCCCTCAGATCTTCAATTCCTTAGAGGATTCAGGAAATGTCATCAGTATCTATAAAAAACAAATCCCAATGGGCTGGGGGAATTTATATCACAATAACCATCACCAGGTTCATTATCCTCTGAGATGGTCCTATGGAAAACAATGGTGATTCAAGATCAACCTCATCTTGTTTGTTTGGAGCATTTATATCTCAATTTTTGTCATGGGTGTCATCAAATCCCCAAATGGAATTATTGGATCCTCAAAAAAAAGTGTTAATAAATTCCAATTGTGGCCTCAAATAACCCCCAACCCATAAGTATGGGGAAATTTTCATCATCATTGTCACCATAGAGAGAATCAGTCTTCTCCGGGTTGGGAGGTAAATATCAATGATCAAAATCATATATGTTCCCCCCACTGCAATACAAAACTCTTCTATTAGGATCTCTTTCGACAATCATGACTAGAAACTCCCTCAATATCATTACTCATAGGATGAGACATGAGGAATTTATAGTGAAGGAAATTAGACCCCATTAGGGTCACAAGAAAAAATGTCCCAATATGGATAAGGGTTTGAGAAATAAACCTAATACATATAGTATAGAATCATCTTGTTGTTTTGAAAGTAATAGAACAACCTACATTACCCAATACACCTCTAGACATATCATCACTATCAACACAACAGATAATGTGGATCAAGAAAAAAAAATTAGAGGCACAAAACACATATAATCTACCCTGAGAGCAGGGTGATCTGGATGCACCAACCAAGGTTGCATGCACCCAAAACAGTAGAAGGCTCCAAAACCTTGCATCTTCTAAAATTGGTTTTCCACCTCTATGGTAGAACACTACCAAAGAAAAAGGGAAAGGTGTGGCTAGATCCCAATCACCAACTCAAAGAATTGAATTTCCTTCCATGGAGGAAATTTTGTCACAATATGAGTATGAGATACAAACTCTCAGACAAGTCAATGAGGAGATACTGAGGAAAAATATTCTCATTGGGTATAGTCTTTAGGATAAGGTAAATATTACTCCTCCTATACATCTAGAAAAATATGATCTTCCAGCAAGAGTGGAATATGAGCATTAAAATAGCTCCAGATCTATGGAATTGATCTACATAAATTAGGTAGTAAAAAATGATTGTGAATTTCCTCTATTGCAATGACAACATCTCCCATTCTAGTTTTATCATTAATTATTAGGATTAATTGATAATAATTAGGATAAGAAGGTGTTTCCACCTCATTGGACAACACCCACTCCCTATAGATCAGAGGTGACTCA
This sequence comes from Viscum album, assembly GCA_963277665.1. Classification (NCBI taxonomy): domain Eukaryota; kingdom Viridiplantae; phylum Streptophyta; class Magnoliopsida; order Santalales; family Viscaceae; genus Viscum; species Viscum album. The sequence continues at coordinate 1,084,265,965 of OY728159.1, forward strand.
GATAGCAGTACCCCCAGAGCTTCTTAATGTCATTGATTCCCCTAGTACTCGAATGGAAGCCATGGAAGGGCGATTTTGACCTATGAAACCTAAGAGGAATCCATATCCCAAGTTGGTGGATGATAATTTTCTCCCATCCAATTTTGGTAATCCTACGTTCTCTACATTTGATGTTGTATGTGACCCCAAACAGTATCTCACACACTTTGTATGTATCCCATTGTGGACTGATGATGGGCCCTTGAGATCAACAGGAGGCAACAAAGATAAGGTGTTTTTTACAGTCTCTGATAGGTCTAGTCTTTATTTGGTATAGTAGTCTGCTAGCAAGATTAGTTGTCGGATGAGAATACCTTCATCATCAGTTCCTTTATCAGTTTATCTCTACGCTTGGGAAAATGAAAATTGTTGACATAAAAAATAGAAAACAATGTGAAAATGATAGGGTTTATAACTTCATATCTAGGTGAAAGGTTTTAACCTATTCACTAAATATTAATCTTTCATATGAAAAATTTTTGGGTATCTATTCTAAAAATCTCTAGGATGAGTTTCATACACCTCTAATACCAATGAAATATCTTTTTGGGTTCCGTGATTTTGTAGAAACAGAACAACATTTGGAATATTCCATTCAAAGAACTTGATCCAAATCTCGACTCATGATCTCAGCACAGTGAAAAAAGTCTAGGAAAATCCTACGTTGTAACTATCACTCTCAAGCTAGAAAAAGTTCCCATCGAAGCACCTAGGTAGGTCCTGAACCACCAAAAACCTCATGTCCAGTAGCAACAACCACAAAATCACCCTCGTCCAAAAGTATAGGTAAATCAGGGTTGCCCGGGATTTCATGAATAGATGAATAAAGACTACTCCTTCCTAAATGAACAAGTCTCTAGTTATTTCTTGGTAGACATAGACAATGACCTTCTCAAGCTACCACAACCTAGGAATCCCAATGAGATTAACCACATTGATGGTCTTGACTACAACCATTTACAAAAATGGATGGGTTGTAATATCCAAGATTGATTCATCTTCAAATATGTCTTTCAAGGAATGGTTTATTCCAGACAGGTGGTATTAGATAATTCATTAGAGAATGTTTCTTTCATAACTGTTTTCCATCCAATAGAAGAGGGTGATTGGTAGAAATGTTCAACCAAGAACAAGTAGAAGTTTGAAAACAACATGAATTAAAAAATAGTTGATCAAGATCTTTCCACCCTGATAGAACAATTGTGTAGACCCACAACATCTCTGCCACCCTGATGCAATATGGGTCATTGTTGATCATCTTACCAAATCAGCATATTTTCTTGCTATAAGAGAATATTTACCACCTGAACATTTAGAAAGACTATATATTAATGAATTTTTAAGATTTCTTGGAGTACCGCTATCGATTGTTTCTGATCGTGATCCCCATTTTACATCAAGATTCTGGAAATGTCTTTAGAAGGCCCTGGATACTGAAATTCGTTTGAGCACTGCCTACCACCCTCAAACTGATGGACAATCAGAACCGACTATTCAAATCATAGAAGACATGCTGAGATATTTCTCACTTAACTTTCAAGGTATGCGGGATCAATATTTACCTCTGGTAGAATTTTCCTATAATAATAGCTTCCATTCAAGTATTCAGATGGCACCATACGAAGCACTATATGGAAAGAGATATCGCACACCAACTTGTTGGGATGATGTTGGTGAAAGAAAACTCATAGGCCGAGAACTTGTTGAGGAAACAATGGAAAAAGTGAAGATTATCCAAACCAACATCAAAGCAGCCCAAAGTAGGCAAAAGATATATGCCGATAATCGAAGGAAGGATTTGGAATTTTAAGTAGGAGACCATGTTTTCTTGAAGGTATCTCTATGGATGGGTGTTATACGTTTCAGTAAGAAGGGTAAATTGAGTCCCAAGTACATCGGACCTTTTGAAATTCTAGAATGAATTAGAGTTGTAGTGTATCATTTGTAAATGCCTTCAAGTATCTCCAAAGTTCATGATGTGTTCCATGTATCACTATTGAGAAAATACATACTTGACACAATGCATGTACTCACCTGTGAGGAAATTGAAATGGAACCCGATCTGCCTTATTTTGAAGATCCTGTCAAGATTCTTGATACCAGAGAACAAGTGTTGAGAAACCAAATGACTCATCTGGTGAAAGTTCTATGGAGAAACCATAAGATGGAAGAGGAAATGTGGGAACCCGGGGAACTTATGATGAAGAACCACCTGAATATTTTTATGCAGTAATATTCTAGAAATTTTGAGGATGAAATTACTTTAATGAGGGGAGAATATAACACCCCAATATTCCACGGTATGTTTCCCTTTGAATAATGTCGTTGCTTGTGTTGTACGCAACATGGAGTTTTAACACACCACGACCAATCAAAGTAGCCGTTGTGAAAATTAATAACCACTTTTTTAAATTTATTAAAATTTATTTTTAAAAATGGACTTCATTTTTTGATTCGGAATATCAAAATTATCTTAGGGTGAATTTTTTTTATTTTTCTGAAAACTTTCAATTTTTGATGAATAGTGAAAAACATTGCGTTATTGTTTAAAACCAAATTTTTATTTAAATAATTATTTATTTTATTTTATTTTATTTTAGTACAAAATAGATACATAATACCTATATATGTTCAATTTAATTCATTATATTCATTTTATAATAAGTTTATATATATATATAATTTTATCGAACTTTTTACCGTCTTTTACCCACCTTCTAGGAGTATTTTCAAATTTGCATAAAACTTAATTTTACCGCTTATGTGAGTTGAATTTAAAAAATCCGAGAGACACAGTTGACATCTATAAGAAAAATGTGGTTTAAAAAGATGAAAATAATTTTTGGTGAATAGTAACTTTTGACTTTTATTTACCATGGTTAAAAGTAAATATGGTAATTAACGGTAACAATGATATTACAATTACCCTAACACATGTCCTAATTCTATTGGATAAGTGAAATTCAACCAAATAAAACGTTATAAATAAAATATGATACTCTTTGGTCCACTTGGATTATATTAGGACATTTGTTATTATTTTATTTAAAGAAGTGTTCAAAGTGTTAAATTCAAAGTTTAATAACTAACTCATTTTTAATATAGTGTTATAAATAAGATAAATTAGACTAAAAATATTCATTAAAAATATAAAAATATTTCCTAAATAATGGTATTTTATTTATAATTTTTAAAAATTAAATAATTTAATTTATCTATGACACAATGATGATGCAGTAATTTCCTTATTAATGAAAGATTAAAATAATTGATATTATAAATATCCAAATAAATGAAATTTGAGACTTTTGATAAATTCCACTAATTTTATAGGATAATATGACATGTTAGGGTTGATTAAATAATTTTTTTGAAGTAATAATGTTGTTATGATTTTCACAAAAACCAAATACTCAATAGTGTCAAAATTGACATAATTGAGTTTTTAAAACAAATACAATATTATTAATTGATATAATATTTATAAAAATATAAGGTTCATCCAAAGGGATTATATAAGGTTATATATATTAATAATTAACCACTTGGGGTTCGTTTGGCTTGTTATACTATGTTTATTAACCATATAATATAAAAATACAAAGAGACATGGTAAATGTAAAACTATTTAACTAAGAGTTAAATCTAAAAGATAAGGTTAATATGGTGACCTAAACCTATATAAAACCCATTGTTTGAGGTCTTTTCAACACATCCCCACCTTATCTGTGAAACAAATTGTTTTGGATCTATTTGAAACCGAAAATTATTTTATTATAAAATAATATTTCAAGCTTTTCCTAAAGTGACCCTCACCTCTCTTATAAAAGGGTATTTCCCCTTTCTCTTAATTTAACACCTCCAAATCCATTTATCTTGGAAAAAACCTACCCATATATCCTCCCAACATTACTCCCTTTATCCTAGAGTTATTCCTTTGGTTATAAAGACAACTTATGGGGCCCTTTTGATCAAATCAAAAGGAATAACCCGAAAAAGAGGTAAATATTTCATCACCTCTTTCCAGTTTTTTTCTTCTTCCACTTCCTCTTTCTTTTTTGTATCAATTATAAAATAATAACTCCAGTATCTTATATATATTTTGTTGTTATTATAAAAATGGTACAACCATATTCATTATTCTATCCATCATATGAATGACAAAGTCACTAGACGTGTGTACGTAGGGCATACCGTCTCCACGTCTTGGTGTAGTTTATTATTCAAACACTTCATAATTTGGATGGGTATAATAATGAGTATAACTGATTTAAATAGTAAATATAACATGTTAATTATTCTTTATATATGATATAATATCCAATTACATATTATTTTACCATCAATATAATGATATTTTTGCTCATGTGTACGTACAGATTATCGTCTCAACGAACATGATGAGATTCATTCCCCATCGTAATCATTCAAGAATAATTTTCATTTTAGGATTAAAAATAATTTTTATGAACATAATATCATTCTTTATATGAATCAAATACATCCTATCCATAACAAACCTAGCTTATGTAACCCCGCTTATAAAGGAAAACGAATCAGTTAAAACCCAAAATGATGATATTACTGAAATATTATTAATAAAGAAATATTAGAGGGTCATATATGATATCATATTTATTTATATAGTTCTTTTATAATTTAATAACAATGTTTTAACTATTATACATGTGGTTAACATATCATCGACTAAGGAAAAGTCTAAGCTAAGGGTTAATTTCACAATCTCTTTATTATCCGAGGTTGTATTTACGTAAGTATCTACCAGGGCCTCTTTATCATGCACATACATGTTTCTTAAAAATGTATTTCAAAAAAAAATTACTATTTACTAGACTATAGTTTAAAGTCATTTATACCCATGTTTGACTTTTTAAAAATGGTTTGAAAGGAATCTTTCCATCTATTTCCAAATAAGGTACTTAATGACCTTTTCGACAAAATTAAGGTAAGAATGTCTTTTTTTTAACTTATACGGTGGGTGTTTCAATTTTTTGCTGTTATATCATCTTTGAAGCTTCCCATACAAGCTTATAAGAATATTTTCAAAATAAATGTTTTCTTTTATAATTATGTTACTTTTAAATGATTTCAAAATAGAAAGAGGTATTTATTTCAAATAGTTTTCATTTCATCTATGTCAACATCCTTTGATGGATTTTAAACTTGTTTGAAGTTGATTTATTATGATACAAATCTTCCAAATTGTATTGAAGGTTTTTTGATATGTTTCACTATGAATGTGTTATTTTTACACCATTCAAGGTTTATCGATAACGTATTGACATTTCGTATGCTAGTTTTAATACGAATGTTTATGTTATGTTTAAACCTTTTCATATGAGGAATGAATTGGACTTAGTAAGTGAAGGTTATAGCCCGCTATAGCTCCTCGATGCATCATTAGGTCTCATGAGATAAACTAGTTTCTTGGCACAAGGCATTGAAAAAATATTATTTGTAGTCTTGGCACAAGGCCCTGACTATGTGGTTATGAAGTCTGGCATTATGCATTCCATCATTATGAAAGTGGCTATTGATAATACATGTGACTATTCGACTAGTAGAATATCCATGTGAATAAGTAAATGGGATTATTTGATTTTATCTTTTCCATATTATTCTGAAGTTTAAGTTTAAAAATATTTTGTTTTAGTCCTATACATTACCTTAAATTTTTATGCTTATTTATGAAAGTTTCCGCTATATTGTTATCCTTACTGAGCATATAAGCTCACCCCTTTCTATGTTTAATTTTTCCCAGGATGTGAAGAAGTATTTTGTGGTTGACCTACAGAGATAGGATGAGGATATAAGTGTGTTCAAAATAGGAAAAAATTTTGTTGATGTTTTTATTTCATGATATAATGTAAAACTTATGAATGTATCTAGTACTTCCAAGGCTACTAAACTAATCGGTCTTTCGGGACATGATTCCTTGTATCATGCCATTGTTATGTCATAATGAACTGACTCTTGGTAACTGGGGTAGGGACATTAATGTTGGTATCAGAGGAAGTTTAGTAAAAAACTTGGAAGCTAGATTTAGAAAAACTCTTTTTAGAGAACATTACCCTATGATAGAATTTGAGGATTAGTATAGAAGAACTTCCTAGAATTTTGGTAATGTAGAGATTTTGTGAGTTTTCCAAGAAATATATCCTTTTCCAGATACGAGTAGGTAGAGGTGGCTCTGGCACAGATGTACCTAAGTGTAAAACCCGAAAACACCGCTTTGAGCCTGACTCTAACGGGAATTAGTGCACGAAAATAGGCATTTCTACACTCTTGGTTACGACTCCCGGAGGATATGACTAGGATAATTCACATTTTGATTACAAATCATTTTGAATGATTTATGAGTATATACCTCCTCAAAGAAAACTATTTTATGATTATGGATTATATCCCTAAACTGTTCAATTTATGTTAAGTGTTTTATAAGTTTGGAATTATGTATTGTGATTCATAAACTAATCTAGTGTATGCCATTTTTTAGAAATGGTTCCTAGTAGAAGAAATAGAAACAGTATCAACGCACGTAATCCATGTAGGTATTTCCCTCCTACTCAATATAATTATAGTGGGTATGGTGATGCAACTGGTTCTGATCAGCTTATCACCATACTGGGATAACTCATTCAGGTTATGAATAATAACCTTACCTGTATGGAGCACCTTGATCCACAACACGGAGGATAAATTTTATTATGCTTCATGAGGAAACCACCATAAACATTCAATGGGAGTAAAAATCCATTAGTAGCTGAGAAATAGATAAATTCTTTAGAGAAAATATTTCAAGCTTTGGGGAGTAGCGAAAGGGAAAAAAATTTCATGGCAGTTTATCGCCTCACAGGAGATACAGATCAATGGTGGTCATTAATCTAGAACACAAAGGAAGATGAAAAAGTATCGAACATCGAATGGAGGGAGTTTAAATATTTTTTCTTAGAAAAATACTTTCCTCATGACTATCGAGCATATATGTAAAGACAATTTCTATGTCTGAGGCAAAAAGAGGATGAGAATGTTGCAAAGTTTTAGGCTAACCTTACAAGGTTAGCAATGCATGCTTCATATTATATACAAAATCTAATGAGTAAGATTTATCGATTATTTGATGGGTAAAAACATTTTTCTATTGAGAATTAGTCTCAAAATCCTTCTCATCGTGAGAATATATAGTCTCATTCATTATTAAGATAGAAAAGGAATTCTCTAAGTCTTATGACTTTAAAACAAAGTAAGAGTAAAAGAGATATGCTAAACGCTCTAAAAATGGAAATAAAGGGAAGAAGTGAAAAGTTGAATATCTTTCCTGTGGTAAATGTATGAAGAAACACCCCGGTACTTTCCTGAAGGGAATGGGAGTCTGTTATAAGTGTGGTGAAAAAGTCCATGAAGCTCGTGATTGCAAGGGAAAGAAAGAGGTTTTCAATGTTGAATTCTACAAATGTAGAGAAAAGGGGAATTATTCAAATGAACGTCCTAAGCTCCAAGGGAACTTACCTTAGAAAAGGACAAGGGATCAAGGCCAAGCTTATGTGATCATTACTACTGAGGTTGAATCTCTAAAAGATGTGGTGGCAGGTAGTTTAATGGTTTCCTCAAGTTTATCCAATTATTTATTTGATTCTAGACCATCTCATTATTTCATATATTTTTAGTTTGCTAAGAAAATTAATTATTTTCAATTGGACTCAACAAGGAAGTTGTCAGTCAAAACACCAAATGGAAGTATCATCGCAACAATGTTTTGTGAATCAGTTCCCATTAGGGTATATAAATGTTCTTTATCTGTTGATCTCATCATCATAGCCATTATTGAATTTGATATAATCCTCAGAATAGATTGGATTTCAGACCATGATGCAAAAAAATTATTGTAATAAGTAGGAGGTTACAATTTTCAATGATGATAAAGAGTACCTTATATTTAGAGCAGAAACATCGCCACTTGATTCTTATCTATATCTACCCCTAATAGCTCTACTAAATTCAATTATTAGTAAAAAATAGAATGAAATTACTATGGGTGAGGAAAATAATGTTCGAATGGATAACGTACCTATTGTGAAAGAATATGTTGACGTGTTTCAAGAGGATTTACCTAGACATCCTCTAGAATAAGAAATTGTGTTTTCCATTGATTTAATTCCTGCTTCAAGGCCCATATCGAAGACCCCTTATATAATGGCCACTTTAGAATTAGTTTAACTAATGAAACAACTAGAGGAATTGAGTAATAAGATATTTATTCACTCTAGTGTTTCTCCATGGGGAGCCCCTATCCTTTTTGTTAAAAAGAAATATGGATCTATGAGGTTGTGAATTGAATACAGGGAGATCAATGAAATAACAATAAAGAACAAGTATCCCCTACCTTGTATTGATGATATATTTGATCAACATCATAGAGCTCAATATTTTTCAAAGATTGGCCTTCGATCTGGATACCATCAGTTGTGCATGAAGAAGGAAGACATTCTGAAGATAGCATTTCAAACCAGGTACGAGCATTACGAGTTTACAGAAATGCCTTTGGGATTGAATAATGCACCCTCATTATTCATGGATCTAATGAATAGAGTTTTCAAGGAATATTTTGATGAATTTGTAGTGGTATTTATTAATGATATCTTGGTATACTCAAAAATCTATGAAGATCATGAAAATTACTTGTGCACTATTTTGAAGACTCTTAGAAGAAATGAATTATATGGTAAGTTTAGCAAGTGTGAATTCTGGCTTCAGAAGATTTCTTTTCTTGGACATATTGTCTCTATGGATGGATTCTATGTTAATCCTTCAAATACCAAGGCAATCCAAGAATGGCTAGCACTGACGAGTATTACTGAGGTACGCAGTTTTATTGGTTTAACAGGTTATTATCAACATTTCATCTAGAATTTTTCCTAGTTCTCTAACCCATTAACCAAGCTCACACATAAAGGGGTTAAATTTGTTTGAAAAAAAGAGTGTGAAGAATGTTTGAAGAACTTAATAGAAGATTATTCAATTCTCCAATCTTGACTCTACCATCAGAAACCTTGGGTTTGTTATTTATAGTGATACATCAAAGAAAGGACTTGGTTTTTTCCTTATGAAAAATGATAGAGTTATGACCTATGCATCACGACAGCTAAAAAAGCATGAGAAAAACTATCCTACTCATGATCTTGAGTCTCCATCTGTAATCTTTGCTCTAAAAATATGAAGACACTACCTCTATGGTGAAAAATGTGAGATTTATACTGATCACAAGAGTTTGAAGTATATTTTCTCATAGAAAGAACATAACATGAGGCAAATACAATGGCTTGAACTACTCAATGATAATGATAGCACTATACACTACCACCATGGGAAGGCAAATAAGGTAGAAGATTATTTGAACAAAAAGGATCATGAAGTTTTGTACAAGATGGGAGTTGAAAGGGATCCTATTTTCATGGATCTAGTAAAGATGGATATGGAAATAACCAAGGAAGGGGAAACATCAATAGTTTTTAAAATGGTTTCCAAACCATATTTACTAGAAAGGATAAAGAGTTCTCAGACTGGTGATGAAGATTTTCAAAATAAGATTAAAGTTGTGAATGATGGGAGATTGAGTGACTTCATATATGAAGATGGAATTATGAAATTTGGGAAGAGGCTTTGTGTTCCTAATGTACCTGATCAAAAAATGGATTTGTTGGTTGATACTCGTAGATCCAATTTATCTATACACCCTGGGATCACCAAAATATATAGAGATTTGAAGGAACATTTTTGGTGGGATAACATGAAGAGAGAGATTGCTGATTTTGTGTCAAGATATATGGTTTTTCAACAAGTGAATGCTGGAAGACAACATCCTAGAAGAGTTATGAAACCTATTCCCATACCTGAGTGGAAATGGGATAATATTATGATGGATTTTGTCATGGGGCTACCAGAGAATCCTATAAGGAATGATTCAACAGTGGTCATTGTTGATCATCTTACCAAATTAGCATATTTTCTTGCTATAAGAGAAGATTTACCACTTGAACATCTGGAAAGACTATATGTTAATGAATTTGTAAGACTTCATAGAGTACCACTATTCATTGTTTCTTATCATGATCCCCATTTTACATCAAGATTCTGGAAAAGTATTCAGAAGTCCTTGGATACTGAACTTTGTTTGAGCACTGCCTACCACCCTCAAACCGATGGACAATCACAATTAACTATTAAAACCTTAGAATACATGTTTAGATCTTGGTCACGTGACTTTCAAGGTATGTGGGATCAATATTTATATCTGGTAGAATTTTTCTATAACAATAGCTTCCATTCAAGTATTTAGATGGGACCATATGAAGCGTTATATGGAAAGATATGTCGCACAGCAACTTGTTGGGGTGATTTTGTTGAAACAATACTCGTAGGACCAAAACTTGTTGAGAAAACAATGCAAAAAGTGAAGATTATCCAAACCCACTTCAAAGCATCCCAATGTAGGCAAAAGAGCTATGCCGATAACTGAAGGAAGGATTTGTAATTTCATGTAGGAGACCATGTTTTCATGAAAGTATCTCTACAGAAGGGTGTTATACGTTTCAGTAAGAAGGGTAAATTGAGTCCCACGTACATCTGACCTTTCAAAATTCTAGAACGAATTGTAGTTGTAGCATATCATTTGCAATGCCTCCAATTCTCTCCAAAGTTCATGATGTTTTCTACGTATCATTGTTGAGAAAATATATGTTTGACCCAATGCATGTACTCACCTATGAGGAAATTGGACAGGAACCTGATCTGACTTATTGTGAAGAGCCTCTCAAGATTCTTGATACCAAAGAACAAGTGCTGAGAAACCATACGACTCGTCTAGTGAAATTTCTATGGAGAAACCATAAGATGGAAGAGGCAATGTGGGAACCCAAGGAACTTATGATGAAGAACCACCCAAATCTTTTTATGCAGTAATATTCTAGAAATTTCAAGGAGGAAATTATTTTAATGAGGGGAGAATATAACACCCCAAGCTTCTAAGGTACGTTTCCCTTTGAATAATGCAGTAGCTTGCCTTGTACGCAACTTGGAGTTTTAACACACCACGACCAATCAAAGTAGCTGTTATGAATAGTAATAACCACATTTTGAAATTTTATAAATTTTATTATTCAAAATGGACCTCATTTTTTGGATTCAGAATATCAAAATTATCTTCAGTTAAATTTTTGGTATTTTTCTGAACAATTTTACTTTTTGATGAATAGTGAAAAACACTACATTATTGTTTAAAATCGACTTTTTATTTAAATAATTATTTATTTTATTTTAATTTAATTTTAGTAAAAATAGATATATAATACCTATATATGTTCAACACAATTCATTTGAGTCATTTTATAATATATTTAGATATATAAAATTTTATCGAACTTTTTACCATCTTTTACCCACCTTCTAGGAACATTTACAAATTTGCATAAAACATAATTTTACGGATTCTGTGAGTGAAATTTAAAAAATCTGAGAGACATAGTTTAAATCAGTAATTAAAATGTGTTTCAATAAGATGAAAATAATTTTTGTTGAATAGTAACTTTTGACTTTTATTTACCACGGTTAAAAGTAAATAGGGTAATTAAGGGTAAAAATGATATTATAATTGCCCTAAAACATGTCCTAATTCTTTTGGATAAGTGTAATTCTACCAAAAATAACCTTAGGAATAAAATATGATCCCCTTTGGTCCACTTGGATAAGATTAAAACATTTATAATTATTTTATTTAAAGAATAGTTAAAAGAGTTAAATTCAAAGTTTAATAACTAATCCATTTTTAATATAAGGTTATACATAATCTAAATTCGACTACAATTTTTCATTAGAAATCTAAAAATATTTCCTACATAATTTTATATAATTTATAATTTTTAGACATTAAATAATTTAATTTATTTATGACACAATAATGATGCAGTAATTACCTTATTAATGAAAGATTAAAATAATTGATATTATAAATATCCAAATAAATGTAATTTGATACTTTTGATGAATTAAACTAATTTTATAGGTTAATAAGACATTTTAGGGTTGATTAAATAATTTTTTTCGAAGTAATCATGCTGTTATTATTTTTACAAAAACCAAATACTAAATAGTGTCAAAATTGACATAACTGAGTTCTTAGAACAAATACTATATTATTAATTGATATAATATTACTAAAATGATAAGTTTCAGAAAAAAGACTTATATAAGGGTATATATATTAATAATGAACCACTTTAGGGTCACTTGTCTTGTTATAGTATGTTTATTAACCATATAATATAAAAATACAAAGAGACTTGGTAAATGTCAAACTATTTAACTAAGAGTTAAATCTAAAAGATAAGGTTAATATGGTGACCTAAACCTGTATAAAACCTATTGGTTAATATTTTTTTGACCCTTAACTACCTTATCCTCTAAATAAATCATTTTTAAGCCATTATAAACCGAAAATTATTTTATTATAAAATAATATTTCATGCTTTTCTTAAAGTGACGCTCACCTCTCTTATAAAAGGGCACTTCCCATTCTCTTAATTTCACACCTCCAAAGCCATTTGGATCAGCCAACCCCTACCCAAATATCCTCCCAACTTTCCTCCCTTCATCCTAGAGGCCTTCCTTTGGTCATAAATCCAACATAAGGAGCCCTTTTGATCAAATCAATAGGAAGAAACTGAAGAAGAGTTAAATATTTCATCACCTTTTTCAAGTTGTTTTCTTCTTCCACTTCCTCTTTATTTGTTGTCTCCATTATAAAATAATAACTTAAGTGTATTATATATACTGTTTTGTTATTATAAAAATGATACAACCATATTAATTATTCTATCCATCATATGAATGACAAAGTCACCATACGTGTGTACGTACGGCTTACCATCTCCACGTCGTGGTGTAGTTTGTTATTCAAACACTTCATTATTTGGATGGGTATAATAATGATTATAACTGATGTAAATAATAAATATAACATTTTAATGATTCTTTATATATGATATACCATCCAATTACATATTATTTCACCATCAATATAATGATATTGTCGCTTGTGTGTACGTGCGGATTACCGTCTTTCCAAACATGATGAGATTCATTCCCCATTGTAATCATTCAAGAATAATTTTAATTTTATGATTAAAAATAATTTTTATTAACATAATATCATTTTTTATATGAATCAAATACATCCTATCCATAACAAACATGGCTTACGTAACCAAGCATATAAAGGAAAACTAATCAGTTAACACCCGAAATGATGATATTACTGAAATATTATTAATAAATAAATTTTAGAGGATCAAATATGATATCATATTTGTGTATATATTTATTTTATAATTTAATAAAAATGTTTTAAATATTATATAGGAGGTTAAAATACCATCTACTAAGGAAAATTACAAGTTAAGGGTTAATTTCACAATCTCTTTATTATCCGAGGTTGTTTTTATATAAGTATCTATTGGGACCTCTTTATCATCCACATCCATGTTTCTTAAAAATTTATTTCAAAACATTATTTCTATTTACTAGACTATGGGTTAAATCCATTTATACCCTTTTTTTGACTTTTTATAAAAAAAAATAAATGAATCTTTCGGTCCTTTTCCAAACAAGGTACTTTATAACCTTTTGACAAAATTAAGGTAAGAATGACTTTTTTTTAACTTATACAGTGGGTGTGGCTATTTTCGGCCGTTATATCATCATTGAAGATTCCCATACAAGATTATAAGAATATTTTCAAAATTAATTTTTTGTTTTATAATTATGTGACTTTTAAATGATTTCAAAATATAAATAGGTATTTATTTCAAATAGTTTTCATTTCATCTATTTCAACATCCTTTGATGGATTTTAAACTTGTTTGAAGTTGATTTATTATGATACAAATATTCCAAATTGTATTGAAGGTTTTTTGATATGTTTTACTATGGATGTTTTATTTTTACACCATTCATGGTTTATGGATAATGTTTTGACATTTTTTATGCTAGTTTTAATATGAATGTTTATGATGTGTTTAAACCTTTTCATATGAGGAATGCATTGGACTTAGTAAGTGATGGGTAGCGCCTGTTATAGCTCCTCAATGCATCGGTTGGTCTCATGAGACAAACTCGTGTCTTTGCACAAGGCCTTGCCAAAATCTTAATTGTAGTCTTGGCACAAGGCCTTGACTATGTGGTTATGAAGTCTGGCATTATGCATTCCATCATTATAAAAGTGGCTATTGATGTTGCATGTGATTATTCGACTAGTAGAATATTCATGTAAATAATTAAATGGAATTATTTGATTTTATCTTTTCCATATTATGCTGAAGTTTAAGTTTTAAAGTATTTTGTTTTATTCTTATACATTTCCTTAAATTTTTATGCTTATTTGTGAAAGTTTCTGCTATATTGTTATACTTACTGGGCATCTGAGATCACCCCATTCTATGTTTTATTTTTCTCAGGATGTGAAGATGTATTTTATGGTTGACTTGCAGGGATAGGCTAATGATATAAGTGTCTTCAAAATGGGAAAAAATGTTTTTGATGTTTTTATTTCATGATGTAATGTAAAACTTATGAATGTATCTAGTACTTCCAAGGCTACTAAACCGATCGGTCTTTCAGGACATGATACCTAATATCATGTCAATGTTATGTAATAATGAACCAACTTTGGGTAACTAGGGTCAGGGTTTTACATTGTTACAATATCATTTTGATTTTATATCCTCTTAAAAAGTACCCATGTCTATTTTTTTCAATGAGATCATGTTCTTGATTTATGGCCTTAACCCATGATTCATCCTTTAATGCTTATTTAAATGATTTTGGTTCCACCATTTATAGGATAGCATAATGTACTACATTTCTCATTATACTTGTTTGTTTATGTGTTTTTCAATCCTTAATGATATTTTATTGATCAACTTCTGCTCTTTTACATCACTTGTGAGGTTCAAGTTGAGTTTCATAAATAATGGTTTCCCTTTATGATTCTATTTTTGAATCAATTTCATTTGGAGAACTTTATATGTTAGTCAATATTTCCAAAGCTTCATTATTTGAATTTTTCCCTTTTCTAACTTCTTCTTCATCTTTAAACATATCAACATATGATCTCTTTGAGCCCTTTATGTTTTTATACTAAATTATATTGATATCATTTCTATCTATAATCATTATATTATGATTATATTTGTATTTATCATATTTACTCTTCATTTAGTATCCTAGGAATATTCTTTCATCTATAGCATCACCATACTTGCCTTGATTTCCTTCTTTGTTTTAGGTGAAACATTTACTTACAGAAACCTAAAAATACTTTAGTGAGGGATTCCTTCCATATGATATTTCATATGTTTTCATTTCCACTCTTGGACTCAGACCTTCCAAATTTTTATTTTACATTGTAACTTGAATAGACTCTTTCTAGTAGTTACAAGAAACAATGCTCTCAATCATCATAGTTGTGGCCATATTATTCCCTTGATGATTTCGATATGCAATGAACCCATTTTTTGATGTCTTATCACAGAAGAAACCACATTATTGATCCAATATTTTTTGAGGTAATTTTAAAATTAAATGGATGTTTATTTTCTTCCATTATCTAACCATAATATCTTGATTGTGCATCTAGTTTCATTCTCAACTCTTTGGATGTATCACATCATGCATTTAATCGCTTCATGTTTACTCTATATAAAAATCACAAATTATATTCTTATATAATCATAAATAAAAATAATTAGGTACCTCTTTCCATATATTCCATCCTTATTCATTGGATCACACACATCCGTTTGGACTAGATCAAGAAGATTTGATGCCCTTTTATTCCTTTCCCGATAACAATTTTGGACCATTTTTTCTATAATGAAATCATAACATGTATCTTATTGATCATAATTTAGAGTCGGAATGTATACAATATATTTTGTCTTGGATATATTTTACCTTATATGTTGATTAATATGTCCCAACCTCCAGTACCACAATATTATTTCCCCTTGAAGTATTAATAAACATGTTTTTTATTTACTGCCTACCAAGTATTAATTACAATTTATCCTCTAACCTTTCCTCAGATAATTACCTACCTTGAATTTTATGGTACACCATTATTAATTAAATATCACCACCAGTCCAAAGTCACATATTTGACTCACACTCAAGATATTATGATGAAACTTTTCCACATAGAGAACATATGTTTTATTTATCTCATCACTTTCCAATTGGGTATTTCCACTAACATTAATATTTAAGGCACCATATTTTCAAAATCCCGTTATTATATCAACTCTTTCTTTAAAATTTTATAAGAAATTCACATTATTATAATATGGGATGAGCAGCCACTTTCAAGAATTCAAGTGATATTGTTCTTCATATCTTTGAGTGTGACCTCTTCTAGGTTGGATTTCTCAATATTTTAATTTTGCTTCCATGATATAACTGGTTGATTTGAGACATAATATAGCCCCTCCAATCTCTTATCAACACAAATAGTTAAATCATAATCGCCTTCTTCTTCAAGATTGGAGTACCTATTTTCAAGTGTTATTTTTCTTGGTTGACCAGCATTTAATTATCTATATGTTCTATTGTTACTATTTCCACCTTCATTTTAACTTAAATTAATGGATGTATGTCCAGAGTTAGAACAATGAAAAAAATATCCATTGAAACTATTTCTTTGATACAATGAAGGATATGGTTTCATTCTACTTCGTTCAATACCAGGTGTTTCCCCATTAAAATATCTCCTTTCATCTTCATAGTAAGACATGATATTGGTAAGAAAGACATAGAATTATCATTTAATAAGAGGAAATAGCTTCTCACTTCCATTCTTCCACATGTGATACACTTTTTCATAGGTCTTTAGTTAGAGATTATCTATAGATAATTGAGGATTATTTTAAACTCTCTACTCTATTTGGTTTAAATATTTAGCTATTAGAACCTCGGGAACCTTTATGCTATGACCATCTTTTTACTTCCCTTTATTTTGGAAAATCTATTTTCCATCCTTTGATGTTTCTATAACATATACAATTCCACTTCTACCCATAAATTTGGGTATTTTATCATTCTAATATTTCTCTACTTCTACAGAGAAACATTTTACTCTTTATAAAATCTCTATATATGATAAACTTCCAAATTATAGTTTCTTCATAGGTTCCCCTAATTTTGTTTTAGTTTCTAGTTTACTACATAAGAAAAAAACATCTTCTTTATAGAACTCAACTGTCCTAGCCTTATACTATAACCTCAAAGAAATGTAACCGAAAACATTTTCATGCTCTTTAATCATTAATTTAAACTCCACTACCACTCCAGATCTTTCATTATTTTTCAAATGTAATTTTTCCTCTCCTCAAAGTTGATTAATCTACACTTAAAAAAGATCCACATACTCTGACGATTCTTTCAAAAAATATTTAATATTTCTATTTTTATTTTTTTAAATGTCAATCTTATCAAGTCCACCTTCAAGTTTCACCTTAAAGTTGATAAAACCACCTGGTTGTTTGTCATCCTATTTTTTAGGTTTTTCCTTTTCAATTATATATATCAAGGAGTAACCAACATCAAACTTAAACATTTTTTCCACTTCCTCTAAGAAATTACTATCATCCTGCTTTGATTTTCTAACAAAATATTCTTTCGAAATTTATTTCTTGATTTGAAGTTTTATCTTTTTGGGAACTTCCTCAGAGGAAAATAAATGGTTTATGCTTCACTTTATTTATCATTAAATTTTCTTGGGAACCTTACAAAAAATTTCCATACTTTTCTACCAAAAAAATAATAGAGAGGAATAACGGACTCAAATCTCCCTTTTCCTATTTGTGTTCTTTTACAATAAGAAAAATAAATTCATTATCCGCATATTATTTATCATCACTACCTTTGAAAATTTCATGTCTTTTAATGAATTTTAATTTAATCTCTTTAATTTCTTGAATTGGTTTCTCATATGGTTTAACTTTCACTTCATATTGGATCATATATCTTAGCAGATAATCAAGAAAAAGAAAAGATAGATCCATTTTCTCAAGAGCAGAAACTTTTAAATTATAAAGACATTGAAACCTTCTCAATATTTTCTTTATAGTTTCAATGTCCTTAATTTAATAACCAATACCTCAAATGACTCAAACTACTTTATTAATTCGATTAAATAAACTAGATTTATTTTTATATGGATGTATTTTCAGATCATCAAACTTATTATTTAGAACATTGAGTTTTAAATCTTTTTCTTTTTATCACCTTTTTATATATTTTTAGGTTTCTCTCACATTTCCTTTAATATAGTGAAACTCGTCACCTATAAATATATTTCATATGATATAGCTATAGTAAGATCATTTTAGGATTTAGAATCTATATTAAGTAATTTTTTTTCTGATTTATTCATTGACAATACTATCACTTCAATGATATGAATCCCTCGAACTGTGTAAAATATATCTTCCATACCAAGAGATCACAAATGAGATCTCATTATATTTTTTCAAATATTGAATTTTCTTCTTTAAAAAGGGTAAATCCCTTTACATTCATTGAATTATCCATCAAAACCAAAACAGAAGAAAGAATTAATGCATATAACCTACACTTTGAAACCACTAGTAAGACCCTGTGACACCTTGAGAGGGAATATTTTAATAAAGGTGTGAAAATTTTCTTGTAATTAAATGGATATTTTCCCCACAATTTTTGGAACTCGTGAAATCTATCAAAATGAGTTATGTAATCACAAAATGCACATATACATAAAAAGAAACCCAACATAGTAGTTTTACTTGGTTCACCACTAAGGGATAGTCCAAGGATCATACATCAACAATGTGTTGATCATACCAAAATCCATTAAGCTTCACTAGATGTTGGGGATTACAATTTTTTAGTCAGAGTCGCTCTATGTTAGGCTCACTGCCTTTATATGAAATTTTGGGATATCACACTGCCTCCCTCAACTCAATTTCATCAACTCACCCTAACTCAATACTTTAGGTTAAGTCTTTCTAAGTTTATCAACTTGAAGGTTATTTCCATATATAATCACGTGGTGATAAATTTTTTTCATCATGTACGTTTAATTATGATTCTTCAATTCATTAAAAAAATTTATCAAGTTTAACTACATTAATGTAGGTATATTTTTGAGAACCCCTTTTTTCACAAAAAATCCTTTCTTATTCCACAAAACTGCTAGCTTTCATTAAACACTCATTTTTTGAAACTTTTTTCTTTCATGAAACTTCTATATTTCATGAAACCCATTCAATGAAATCCCATTACACCAATTATTTCTCAACTATAATTTTTACAAAACCTACGTTCACTTAAAGTTCTTGATTCATGTAAGAACTATGTTCGAGTAAATTTTTCATAAAATCATAGCGATAAGAAATTCAACAAAAACTTTGATACTTAAAATATTGATAATCATCATATTTATAAGTGAAAATTGACCTTTTCATGAGACTCCATAGATTTATCAAAAGTCAACAGATTTCATGAAACCCTATCACACTTGAAAAAAGCATCACCTATAATTCTATAATGTCAACCTATCTTTCACAAGCTCATAAAACATGATCTTTTTTTAGCCTTTTAAATTTGATTTATTTTTTGAAATTTCCCATATTTCATGGAACTCTTCATTTAATAAAAATTCAATTCATCATTTACAGTAATATTAATTTCATAAAACCTTTCCTTTGCTCAATGTTTTTAGGGAAAAAATTTGGTAAACACTGAAGAGACATGCCAACTTTAACACTGAAGTCTCCTGCATTGACAATATCGCCAAGATTTCAAACTCATTGATCAACATAGTGTGGATTGAAATTAATAAAAAACTATTGTTTTCTAGCTATGAATACCATTGAGTATAACAAATATCATGATACCTGAGATCATGATGCCCAACATTAATCATTTCCTTGATTAAGAATTGAGTTAGCATTATCCATGAGATTAAATCATTTATATTATCCATAGATTCATTTAATGTTCAAATTATTGATTAAATAACATGTTTTTTTAGTTATTTACCTTTTCATATTGAATGTTCCTTATTTATTCATGATATATTTTATTGTATGTAACCCTTACTGGGCATATGATCTCACCCTTTATTTTTTTCTCTTTACCCATGATCTAAAGAATTATATTATGAACAATATCAAGGATTCAGGAATATTTCTTTTTATATTTATTTCACATTTACAATGTAATATGGGACTCGTTTATATATCTAGTTCTTCAAGACTACTAAAACAGTCGATCCTTAGTGATGTGATCCCTCGTATCTTATCCCAATTTAAGAAAGTAGACACCGGTTTTGGTCTAATTGAGTTGTGATTTCTATAGTTTTCATTAGAGAATGGTTTTGTAAAAACCTTGGGAAATATATTTTAAATAAATGTAGATAAAATGAGAACTATAATAATACCTTTTATTATTTGATAACTTTTACCATTAGAGTTATTTTTTTATGAATCAATATTCATGTTGAGTATGAGATAAATCAATCTAAGACATTATTTATTGATGGATTCTAATCGAATAAAGGTAATAAAAACATATATATATTGTAGGTATTTCCCCAATGAGATATACAATACACATGGTGTTTGAATTGATCATATCATGGCCATATTAGGGTAGATTCATCATGTTATAATGAATAACCTTTCACAAATATATCAACTTTCTATTCTACAATATAGTTCCCCTATGTTAGATCACTTCATGTGATATAATCCTCCATTATTTAATGTAATCACTAATCCATTGATATGTGATCAATGAATTATGTCCCTCAAAAAGATATTTTGGTCTTTGAGAAGTAATGAAATTTAAAATCTTATTCTCTAAGTGTATTTTTTAAAGGATATATTGATCAATGGTGGTCATTAATTCTGAACACTAAAGAGGTTAAAAAAATATAAATCATGGAAAAATAAATTTTAAATTTAAATTCATTAAGAAATAATTCCTATGATAATATCAAACAAAAATGGAGAATAAGTTACTCACTTTAAAAAATAAGGAAGAAGAAAGTTTGGTATAGTATGAGGCTAAATTTACAAGATTAGTTATAAATGATGTGATTTACAAACATATGAGAAAAATAAATATTTATTATTTCTTTGATGAGATTAATATGAGTATATTAAGGTCACTAGTGTCTCGAATATTTTCTTCATAGGATCATATAGTATCAACTACTATCAATACAAAGAAATAGTTTTCTAGATCCTATATCTTCAAGAAGAATCAAGAGATGAACAGTTCTGCTGAGTACTTTGAAAAATGGATCACATAAAAGTAGAAAAAGAGAATGAACCAATTTCTATAATGTAAAAATTGTGGAAAGAAACATCCTAGAAAATTATTGAAGAGCATGAGATTTTTTTACAAGTGTGGAGATAAGGTTCATATGGATAATGAATGTAAGGTAAATAAGGAAACCATTTTTATTCAATGCTTTAACTATAAAT
This sequence comes from Viscum album, assembly GCA_963277665.1. NCBI lineage: Eukaryota > Viridiplantae > Streptophyta > Magnoliopsida > Santalales > Viscaceae > Viscum > Viscum album. The sequence continues at coordinate 1,084,287,603 of OY728159.1, forward strand.
ATATGGGGAACTATTCAAACTAGTTACCTAAGAAAAAAGGTAAATTTACATTGAAGAATAAAAGGGGAGATGTCCATACATATGGAATTACTAAATCTGAAAAGATGAAGTTCCATGTGATGCGGTGAAATGTACACATATCATCAATTCTATAATTGAAATTTTTTTATTTTATTTAGTTTATACCCATTCTTTTATATGTAAATAATTTTATAAGGGTATCACATCATAGAATCAATGATTAGATGTTCATTTGGTAGTGAAAACTCTTATTGGTAATATGGCCTCGTCTCATGTCTACATTTCATATTCAATAGAAGTTGGTGGAAATTTTATTCCTGAAATTATTTTTATTCTTCCTCTAGTGGGATCTCATGTTATTTTGGACATGTATTTTATTCATTAGTATATATCCCAATTCAATTATCAATGAAGGAAACTTACATTTTATATTCCAAATCAACCTATAATAGTCTATTAGTATGAGTATGAACCTAAACTCATAATGGAATTTAATTAAATCATATGGGTTTCTCCCTATTAATGATGTATATGTATCCCATATGGTGGGTTAGAAACTCAACATTGAGGATATTATTATTGTATGGGTGTTCATTTATGTCTTTCTGGAAGAGTTTCCTAGTATTCACCCAAATTGTGATAGTGATTTTTCTATAAAAATAATACCTTGTTCTACACCTACTTCAAAGACTCTATATCAAATAGACCTAATTGAGTTGCGGGGATTAAAGAATAAAATCCAAGATAATTGGGATAAGGGATTAATCTGTACAAGTGTTTCACCATGGGGAGAACCTGATATTTTTATTGATAATAATTATGAATCAATGTGACTCAACATTTAATACCAAGAACTTAACAAAATAACTATTAAGAATAAGTATCTTATATCCCATGTCAATAATATTTTTGATAAATTAAGAGGATCCCAATATTTTTCTAAGAGTGATATTTGATCTGGATATCATCAGCTAAGGATCAAGAAGGAGGATATACCCAAGGAAACCTTTCAAATGAGTTATGGTCATTATAAATTTATAGTAATACCATTTGGACTTACCAATGACCCTATAATAATCATATATTTAATTTATAGAGTATTTTGAGATTACCTTGATCTGTTTGTGGTAGTCCTTATTAATGATCTTCTTATATATTAAAATATAAAGGAAGAGAATATATAATATTATAGGATTTTTCTAAAGTCCCTAAGAATGGAGAAGTTGTATGGAATATTTACCATGTGTGAATTTTAGAAATATAAAGTTTCATTTTTGGTTAATATAATCTCAATCGGGGATATATCGGTGTATCCTTAATAGATGGAAGTTATTGATCAATAGCCTATACCAACCACAAGAACCAAGATCAATAGTTTTCTTTGTTTTTCTAGATTCTACCAACACGTTTTTATATATTTATCATGACTATATAATCCACTTGCCAAGTTAACCTAAAAGGGATCCATGTTATTATGGATGGATAAATGTGAGGATAGTTTCAAAGAACTTCAGAGAAGGTTGGTTGGTGTGATTATACTTACACTACCCCATAGTGGAAAAGGTTGTGTGATATATAGTGATGCATCGAAGAAGATACTGAGATACATCCTCATGCTGAATGATCTGGTGATAGCTTATGCCTCTATACAATTTAGAATTCATGAGAAAAATTACCAGACTAATGATTTGGAGATGGCAGTGGTAATTTTTTTCATCGAATATATGGAGGAATTATTTGTATGGTGAAAGGTATGATACACATAATAATGATATAATATTGAAGTATATAATTACATAAAAAGAGTTGAATATGTTCAAGAGAAGATTGTGTTAGTTAACCAAATTTTATGTCTACTTAATACATTGCCACATTAGTAAGGTTAAAAAGATGGATGATGCTCTAAATTGGAAGGACATTGCTAGTTTTTTCATGATGACTATTCAAAGAGATCAAAACATTATGGATTAGAGAAATTTGGATCTTGAAAGGGAAGGGTAAAATCATATCTTTCATTGATGAATTTTTTATCATAGATACATTAGAAAATTAAAAAGGCTCATATGGAATACGTGTAATTATAAAAGAAGATAAGTAATATTTACAAAATAAACCAAGATCATGCTGGAAGGATAAGTTTCAGAAACTGAGTATGTGATCAATAAATACCATATTCTATAGGGAACTGTGGGATAAAGCTAATAATTCATCATTATTTATTCATCCTAAAATTATAAAGATATATAGATATTTGAGAGAGTGTTTCTAGTTATATAACATGAATAGGGATATTGTAGACTATTTATCCTAATGTCTGGTAAGTTAGAAAGTTAAGGATGATAGATAGAAGTACAAGGATAAGTTATAACTATTACTCATACCATAATATAAATGGTAAAATATTACTATGGATTTCATCATTATATTCTCCAAAACATCTAAAATTGATAATGTTATTTGGGTTTTAATTTATCTCTTTACAGAATCAATGCATTTTATCACTATTTTAGAGGAATTTTCTCTTCAATAGATTACTTGATTATAATTTATAAAAGATGTGATATTTCATGTAATACTACTATCAATTGTATCTAATCAAGATCCGAGGTTTACCTCAAAGTTTTATCCAAGCCTTCAGTGGGATAAGGATACATAGTTGATTTTAAGTATTGATTATCATCCTTAGAAATATGGAAAGTATAAGAGGGCCATTAAAACTCAATAAAACATGTTAAGAGCTTTATATATTGATTAAAAATATATTTGGGATCAATAACTTAATTTGGTATAATTTTATTACAATAATATAATTCACCCAAGAATTTATATAGATCCTTATAAATTCCTCTATGGATGTAAGTGTAGGACTCCAACATGTTGGGTACAAGATGGATAAATAAATCTATTGGGACCTCATATATTTGTGGAAATGGGAGAGAAAGTTAGATTCATTCAACAAACATAAATTCATCATAGAGTTAATAAAAAAGTTATGTTGACATTCATCAATGAGATCTAAATTTTTGAAGTTAGTGATAAGTTATTCCTATGAATATAACCCTGTAAGAAGTCTATGAGATTTGAAAATAAGGTAAATTTGATCCTGGATATATCAATCCCTTTGAAATTCTTGATTGAATTGGGATGGTAGCTTATTGCTTGTTACTTCCACATACTCTCTCTCTCAAGTTCATGATGTGCTAAGTGTATCTCTCCTAATGAACTATATTCATGATCCTTCACATGTACTAAAATCAGAGTGTGTTTCGATTGATCAAGATTTATCTAATGAGGAACTACCAGTTTAAATCCTAAATCATAGAGAGAAAGTGCTTTGAAATAAGACCACTCTCCTTGAAAAAGTTTTGTGCTGAAACCATACATTTGAGGAAGTAATTTTGGATCTTGAGGACGTTATGAGATATATTTATCCTTAATTTTTTACATCATAGTGATGTAATTTTGGGGTTTAAATTCTTATAAGGGGGTAGAATGAAACACCTCTCAATTGTATGATATATCTCTCATTAAATAAATTTAGTTTCTTTGATTTCTTTATTAACGTGAAACACTGAGTCTAAGAAATCTATGAAAAACAATTTAAATATTATTATGTTATTTTTTTCATCATTTATTATTATTTGAAGTTGATTTTTTTTAAATTTTCTAAAAATTTTGTTTTTCAATGAATAATGAAAAATACTGCTTTTCATAACTTTCATTTCTATTATTTTGATCAAATACTTTAAAATATAGAATTATATTTTGGATTCCTTATTAAATTGATATAAAATACATTTTATTTATAATAATTTAATTAATTATGTTTGGATTATTATTTCATATTATTTTGAAATAAATTACTTTTTATGCTGAAAACACATTTTTCTTGAAAACTGTTTTTCGTCACATTTTGTGGATTTAGTTTTCAATTAACTTCTAAAATTTATTTAAATTGAATTTTATAAAATTTATTCCATATTTGGAATTAGGATGTTAAATGTTTTAAATAGAACCCTTTTATTTTTAACTATTATGAATAGTAACTATGGTAAAATGTATGCCCTCGATAAAGGTTAAATCGGATAATTAAGGTTAAAAATAATTTGATAAGGCATTAAAAAATATACAAAACATTTATTTATTTCATTAAATTATATAAATTTGAATTTCATCATCCTAACTTTTAATATAATTTATTTTTGTTCCATTTTTCTTTCATAATGATGTTTATATTATTTTAAGTAAAGAAAAATACAAAATGACACTCTTTTACCTTGAAATTTCTAGAATAAGATAATATAGGGATAAAAATAAGTTTTGAATGAATATTAGATATGATTTTTTTATAATGAAAATATTTTTATTATTTTAATTTATTAGTAATTTATAGTGACTATATATTACTTTAAATGCTTATAAAACACTGACACAATGCAAGAAGTGAAAAAATCAAAGTAAATAATTTTAAAAATATTAAAACTAATGTTTTTAGAATGAGTTATGGTTACAAGATAATTTTATATTTAATAATAATGTATAATTGATAGTTAAAAATAATATATTCTAATTATATATATTTCTTATGTCTTAAAATTCAAATTAAATGAATAGTGTTAAAATTGAAATAAATGATATTTTATGAAAAATAATATTTTATTAAATTAATAAAAAAAATTAAAAATACTGTATGAAGAAAGGTAAGATAAACAATTGTCAAAAAATTCACCCCTTGGATATTTTTTATAAATTTGTAAACTTATAATTAAAATTATAACCCTTTATAATTGAAAAATTTGTTACTGCGATTAAGGATAAAAAAGGTTCACTAGAGGTTAAACATAGAGATAAGTGTAATTATTCCAATTAAACTTATCTAAATCCTATTGTATAGACATATTTATAGCTAATAGTATATCAAACTATAATAACTATCCATTTGGATTCATTTTTCATGAGTATTACATTATTAAATTTTAATTTTTTTAAGAAATTTCAAGTGTGTCATTTCCCTCCCTTAAAAAAGAAAACCCCTTACCTATTTTATTAACACAAATTTGGTACATTTAGATAAAAAACCCTTATAAATCATCTTAATAAAATCCCTATAAATTATTTAGAGGTTCTAGTCTTCTTAAGAGTCCATTCCAAGGGTCCTTAAGAAAATATTTAAAGGATGCCAGCCGAACGGGATGTAATAATTCCCCCCAAACTCTTCCAAATTATTTATTCTTAAATATTATATAAATTTATGATATTAATATTTAAATAATAAATTTATTTTCATCAATAAAATAAAATTTTATTATGATTATGAAATCTCCCTTATTCACCCTTTCTTCATCAAATGGGAAGTAAAAGTATCACTCATGCATACGTGTGGACTATTGCCAACATATAGTGATAAAATTCATTTTCCATCACCATATTTCATGGGTTGTTATTATGATGGTTTTTTTAATACCCCAAAATCATAAAAAGAAATATATGTTCAATATCATATATGAAAGGCAATATCAAGCCTCAACGGACCATAAAATATTATTATTTAAATATGATCATTATAACATATCCATTAAATTGGTTTGTATAAATGTAATTAACTTATTTATAAAATATATATATAAAGGTTCTTCTCAATAGAAATTTATAAATAAATTTTCAATAAATAATCACTCAATTTTTATTGAAGTCGTTTTATTCTTCAAAAATATGTTTTCTTAAAAAATATTTTTTATTGCTTTTTGTGAGTAAATATTATAAACAATATGTGGAAAATTTCAGAAATTTTTTCAAAAGGATTTCATTTTTTTAATTCAGCATATCATAATTATCTTATGGTGAAGTTTTGAGATTTTATGATAAGTTTTATTTTTAGTGAAAAATATTTATTTTTATTGAAATCAGTTTTTTATATTAAAGAATTTCCAATGTCAGATTCTATTTTGGATTAGTTTTAAAATTTAATTAATTCATTTTTATTTAACATAATCTAATTATAGCCTTTAAAATTTAATTGTATACTTTAATTTTGAATAAAAACATATTTATTCTTAAAATTTTATTTTTTATTAAAAAAACTTTTTTTTTACTGCAATTTGGTCTTAAATTAATTTTTTCCACTTCTAGAAATTTAATCTTAAAAAATGGATTTAATATTTTAATTATAATTTACATATTTTTTTAAATATTCTTCTTTTATTTGTTCTCATTATTAATGGTAAGCTTAGTAAATTTTGTTCACCATGGTAAAGGTAAATCAGGTAATTAAGGTTAAAAATGATTTAAAAAGGACTTAAAAATATGACCCTAATGCTTTCCATTATACTATTGGTTTATTTTAGTTTTTCCATGTCCATCTATGTTTCTAAAATATTTATAATTGGATCCATATTTCTTTGATTTTGGAATTTATATTATTTTATGTAAATAAAAGTCAAAATTATCATTCTCATTGTTTTATTATCTCTAAATTTTTAAAATAGGGATAAATAAAGTCTATGTTTAGATATAGAAGTATTATTTGAATTATAAATTAATTTTTTATCATGGAAATTTATTTTTAATTTTTAGTGATGAAATAATTATCTTAAATGCTTACGTACCACCAACATAGTATTTATTCAGTTCATTGAAAAGTTAAATAAATGATTTTAGAAACAATAAAAGTAATATATTTCAAATGAATTGTTATATTACAATAATTTTTTAGATAAATATAAAATTTTATTTAAATGTGATAGGTTTATATTCTAATTCCATCCTTGTCATCATTTTTTAAAGTCAACTTAAATGAATACTGTCAAAAATGACATTAATGATATATTATGTTAAATAATATTTTATTAAATGATTTAGAATTCATAAAAAACATATCATCGACCAAGCGATTTTAATGTAGTTTAAAATATAAAACATGGTCTATTTATGGTCCAATTTTTCTTTTTATATTAACTATATCCCTAAATAGTAAAAACATTGTTATTGCAGTTAATGTCAAAAAAGGGTTAATATGGGTTAAAATAAAGAGATAAGTGTAAAAACCTAATATAAACTTATAAAAAATTTATTCTATTGTATTAATTAAACCCATACAAATAATATATTTTAATTATATCATTTTTTATCCTTTTTTCCATAAAAATTAATTTATATTAATTTAATACTTTAAGTAATTCCAAGAGTGTCTCTCCCCTCTCTTATAAAAGGGAACCTCTTGTTCTCTTTTATTCATAATTAAAAAACATTATGGTTCACAAAATACCTATCCAAATCACTTAAAAACTTACATACTCACATCCTAAATTGCTTTTTTGGATCAAGAATCCAACTTAGGAAGGTTATAGGTATATTCCTAATGAGGTTGTACGAAGAAGAGGTAAAATTATTAACCAAGAGATTTCATTTTATTTATTATCAAACCTCCATAAAATATTCATCAAACATGATAATATAAAAACATAATTATATACCATATACTGAGATTTTATTATATTAATTTAATAACCTACATCTATCACCTCTTCCATTAAAGGGGAAATGAAACCATCATTCGTTAATATAGTGGACTACCACCTCACGAATCGATATAATTCATTTCCAGCACCACCTCTCATGAAATATTATAATGATGGATTTAATTTATATATATATTATATTCATTACATAATTATAATTCTTTAAAATTAATATATCATATATTTTATTACCTTTCCATTCATTGAAAAATGATAACATTGTTTGTGTGTATGTGTGGATTACTACCTCCACAAAGTGTTGTGATTTTTTCTTCATTACCACATCACATGGTTGGTATATGTAAGTGTATTTAAATAAATAATATGATATTTATGATATAATTATAATTATATAAAGATAAACTAATACTTCACTTCATTCCATAATGATTTTTAAAAATGGAAACATTTATCATTAGTACGTACAGCCAATCGTCTCTATGATTGTAACATAGATCATTTTTTCATAAAAATAGTTCATTATTGGTTTTAAAAAGGTATTTTATGTATAAAAAATATAATTATACAATTATTATTATTCTATAGATTATGGATTAATGATAAATTTGTCCATATCCAACCTACTGAAGTCATTTTGGATATACAATCCAAATATCATCAAAATGTCTAACATGAACTTAATTGATTAAGTAATTAAATATAACTTGGTAAAAAATAAAATAAAAGAATAACAAAAACATTATTAATTATTTTAATAATTAAAATAATTTTATTATTCATTAGGATAAAGAATGTATGGGATGATCCGAACTTGAGGTAAGAAATTTTCATCTCACTTTTATTTTAGTGAGACACATTCCATATTCACCACATATTTCTTTTATGTAGTGTATATACAAACCGTGAATTATTTTTTTAATTATTATAATATAAATTTTTGGGATTTACATATCCATATAAGGTTATTTATTTCATGGGGCTTGTAATGCAAAATTTACCAAAGTGGTAAGAATTTTATGTTACAGTATCATTGTTTATCAAGATTTTTTATGATTAGTTTTTTGTGATAAATTTTATAATATACCTATCAAAAAAATCACGAATTTTATTTTTATATTTTTATTTATGGATAATACAAGTTTTCTTATCATTTCCCGCTCTTCTTGAACTCAATATTCTTAAATTATGTTTTAAGAAAGACGAATTTATTTCTCACTTCGTTCAAAAATATTTTTTCTCCCATATATATATTTTCTTAAAATGTTTTCAAAAATGTGTTTAATATTCTTATATGATAGTTTAAAATTATATTTACCCATTTTTTACTTAAAATAAAATGATTTAAATGTAATCCTCTTGTCATTTTCCAAACGAGGTACTTTTTGACTTTTTTATAATGGTATGAAAGGAATGTTTTCTTTTAAATTATACGATAAGGATGAAATTTCCCATCGTTATGACCAATCAATAATTTGAATATTACTTTAAAATTTTACAAGTTTATTTTAAAAAACAAATCCCATAATATTTTTTAAATTTTTATTTTAAATAATTGATTTCAAATTTAAAAAAAAAGTTTTTTTCCTCAAGAAATATTCCAAGTGATCTTTTAAGGAAATTTTCATATAAAATGGAAACCATTTATGTTATGAATTTATAAATTATATACATATTTCTCATACATATATACCTATCTAAATATCCCTTCCTTTAATGGACTAATACATACCATAAGTTCATTTATTTAATTCCTTCTTCCAAATCAAACATGGTTAAGGGGGACTTTTCTATCCCTTAATCCTTTTATATAATTCTCATTTAATGTTTTTATTCCAAAATGAACAAAATATTTTAAGACAAATGATTATGTACTTAGATATAAACATTCATAATATTTAATTTCTATTTATCTTCAGGATATTTATAAAATTTCCATTGATTGTGATATGTGGAAAGATTATAAAACCCATTTCTTTCTATGGGTAATTCTTATGATTATGCCTTATCGTTGATTTAATTTTTTACAGAACACATAATCATGAGCATGTTATGATGAGTCTACCTAGATAGAACTCCAATTCATTAGGTAATGTTTTATTTATGAGAATTTATATATGGGATTAGGGAGTAAACCAAATACGCTATGTGAGGTTGTCCGCTATTTGATGTTGTCTTAGCAGTTAGCCTTGACTTATGATCATATCACGTATTGTGTTTCTTAAACATTTCCTTAATTACATTATGTTTCCATTTCTTTTATGTTATTCTATCATGTGATTATTCATGATCCATATCTTTTATTATGTTATGTTATACCTTTTGCTCACATGTTATACTTCCTTATCATGTTTATTCCCATACTGGGCCTTTTAGATCACCCCTTTAATCTATGTATTCACTAGGTTTTCCAATGTAATTTTAGGATATCAAAAGTATTTAGGATATCAATAAGGATTTTAAAATAAATTCATTTTATTTTCATATTGATGTTTTATATATGAAGTCTTCTGAATACACTACACATTTTGATCCTTGTTTTGTGTTTAATGGATATTTATGTTAAGAATCATAGACCAATATGTGTAAAAAATATTGGGTGGCTATAGTTATTATCCTAGTAAGGTCTAGTAATTTTTGGTGATTAGGACTAGAATAATTTAGTGAGAACCCAAGGTAAAAGTCTAAGTATGGGAAAAATATCATTGAAAATTTATTGAAGTATAAAGTGAGTGGTTTCGAAGAATTTAAAACCCTGTATGGATACTACAAGTGGGAATGGTTTTCGCACAAATGAATTTATGGGTAGTGTCCCTAAAAAAGGTTTTTCGAGTATATCTTACCTATTATTATGGTGCACATCAAGTTTTTCCTTACTTCACGCTTGGTTTGATACTACTGGGGGATTTTCTTGGGTAACTAAAATTTTCTTTATAAATCATTATGATGTATTTGAATAGAATATGACCATGAATGGCCTAAGTTAAACATAAGGGGTCATGGAATGAAAATTGGGTGTCATTATTTAGAAATACTATATATTATTTTTCAGGATTGTTCATTTTATTAATATGAATATTGTTTCTCACATTATTATTTTGGTTTTATTAAATGGCTAGAACTATGAGGAATTATGTTAATGATAAATGTGAAAGATAATGGTAATATTTTCCTCACGAGAAACCAAATGAAATGGGATATGTGAGGTAAAACCTTATGATCATTCCCAATCATCTATCTCATTATACCATTAACAAAATCACCTTTGGTGAAAAACATAACACATCTAATAATAAGAAATTGGAGTTTCATTAAGTCTGTGAAGGGAATAAGATTCAGTTTTCTACATGTCAACTATATGGGAATAATCACTCAGGTAAATGACTTAAAGTAAAAGGAAGATATTTTATATATAGAAAATAAGGGCATAGAGAAAGTAATTGTTGAGTAAAAATGAATATTTTAATATAGGTATATGATGTTATCTTAAGGTACAATTTCTAGTTTAATGTATTATATGAGGGGAATATGGGAATTATTTTAGTCAGTTCCCTAATCCAAGGGTTAAACCCTAATCCAATTAAATAAAAATTTTATTCTGATCAATTATGTGAAAGTATTTAAGTTTTTATATATTCGGATTCAAGAATTATGTTATATAAGTGAAATATCAATCAAATTATGGTTTTAAGAATCATGAAACATCTCAGGATTGTGTTAATTTTTATAAGCACATATGATTTACTATGAGGTTAAATTTGGAGTTATAGATACCATTAGGGGTTTATAATTTTAAGATTAATCATATATTCAATGTCTTATACACACATTTTTAGGTTTTAAGTGATGAGATTTTAAGGTGACTAATGATATTTTTAGATATGTTTTACTAGGTTAAGTCATATGTAAATATTCGGGTTAACATAAAGGATTATTTAATAAGAATAATATTAAATTTTTTAGGATGTTCATAACATTTTTGAATATTTTATAGGAATTTCATTATTGTTTTTTACTAAAAAGGACAACATGTAGTTCCGGCAACAACTTGTCACATCCGGTAAGGCCATGGGGATCGAACCAACAACTGAAGGTAAAAAAAGATTTAAATTCTAACCACTAGTCTATTTGATTCTATTATTAGTATGACATTGTTTTTTTACTTAAACGTTTTGATATATAATAATTAATTTCATTTTTGGAACATTTGATTTATCATATAAATAATCATGGGATTGAGTAGAAATTTAGTGATTAAGTGATTAATGATATTTTAGAAGAATTTTACTATTTTGGGTACCTTATATGATTAAAGTAAATAGTATATCATGAGACTTTATTTAAGGAATAAATGTTGATTTATCTTTTATGAATCATATATAATTTTAATGATGATACAAGTTATTTATTGAAATGATAGTCATATTTTGGAGATTATATGATTAGAAAATATGTATTCTTATGTATATAACATTATGAGTGACTAATAATAATTAGAGATAAATGTTAAACTGATATATAAAAAGAATATGATCAAATCCTTTTTAATTTTTGGATTTCAAACTTGGTGAGGAATATTTTGAAAAAAATTTAGTCTTGTTATTTATCAAATGGTCTAAGATGAACATCACATGTTATTATTGAGGCTTTATAAATTAATTTTGTATTTATTAATATGAAGGATTATTATTTTGGGGAATTATCTTACCCTGTACTAACCATTTTAGTTTTTGTTAATTTCTAAACATAGGAGGAATATCTTTTTTATCCTTTTTTGGATTATTTGATCCATTAAAATTTGATTTTAGTGCTTCAGGTATGAAAAATTCATCCAAAATAATCATCATTTGGATAAAAAGATGAGATTGTAGTGTAAATTTATTAAAGGATGAAATTTTACTTGAAAATTCATTATTTTTATTTATGTTCTTAGTTAATATAGTAAATAAATTTATCAACTCTAGTAAAAGGATCTTGAAACAAATATTTTATCCTATAAACATTATTTTTGATAAATCAATGGTCTTTTTTCCACCTCATTGATTTAAGATCATTAAATTTATCTTGATCATTCACTTTCATGTGATCAATTATCTCTATAAATTAATTTTTTTATTTATGTTCTTGGTTAATATCCATCATTATTTATACATTATGTTTCTCCTCCATGCCCGCATTTTCACTTCCCACTAATGTTCTCCTATTTAAAAACTTAGTTATGTGTTAATATTAATGACCTTCAAATTTCATTTTCCATCTTTTCAAGAAGAATTTTTATTAATCCTTTTTATGATGCGGGATTTCAAAAAAGTTATTTTTAGATGTTATTTTCACCTTACAAATGAGAATCATCAATTATAGAATTGAAGAATTACTGAAGCATGGGTATTTATTTCTCTTAAAAATAAAGGAGTATCATGACTAAATAAAGTATAGATGGTTTAATTATTTCTAATTCCATAACCTCAATGAGGAAATATGATTTCATGGCCCTATTATGGTCATTTGAATTAATCATGAACTGCACAAGATATATTTTTGATCATGTGAATCCCCTCTAATAAAACCTCATGTTCTTGTGAATGAATCCAAACAAGAGATGATGATCATTAAAAGTATACTAGATGAGTTCCTCCAATCATATGACTTTTCAATCAATATATTCCTAAAAATCTTCCAAATCCCCTTATAATATAAAGGAATAAAAAGGAGAAATCTTCATTCTACGGAGAGTTATGTTGATCTTTATACAACATTATAATTTGATTTGAAAGAGATAATTAATACCCCTGGTGACATGTTTAACTTATCATGTGAAATCATGTTGGTGGGTCACCTTTATCATGTGATGGAACTCAAAAAAATCCATTTGATCATGTGATGTTGTTTTGGCCCCACATACAAGAGGATGGATTTTTTGTGACGATGCTCACAGACAATCGTGAGATACACCATTGATCACGCAATGAATCGACGATAACCAAACATATTGTCCATGAAAATATTCACACACCATCATGAGATCCTCTATAGATCATGCGACACCAGATGGGTATTCTAGGGGAAAAGGAAAAAATTATTGTAGAATAAAAATTAAAAAATATAAAAATGTGAAAGCCTCTCATGAAAGGAATATGAATTTATTTTTACATGAAGGGGTTATGAGCCTCATGTTATCACCATTGATCATGTGAATACCCTTTGACATGTCATTATAATCTCTTAGAGTCCCCCATGACAACCTATCTTGATCTCACAAAATGCCTCTAACAAGCCATCTTAATCACATTGAAGGACCCCAGACAAGTATCCTTTGATCACAAAAATGCCTCTTTGATGGGTGTTCTGGTCTCACAGGGACTCCTAGACATGCCATCTCAGTGGTGAAAAAACCTTTTTACATGTCAACATGATTATGAGGAAGCACTTTAATGATCTAGAGTCCAATAAATATGGAAATGAAGAAGTGTTCTTGATGTCTCTATTTATCATGGGACACCATAGATGACCTTCAAAAAGATCATGTGAAGTTCATGATGTGACACTCCCTCTACTGACTCTAGATCATGTTTGTGATATACATGACATACAAAGAGGTATATAACTGGGGGGAGAGGCCTAGAAATCTTGCACCCAGAGCACAAAAAATTCATAGACATGAGATGAAAGAAATTTCCAAGGGATTGAAAAATAGAGGACTTCCTAGAGTGTAAAGTCACATGATCACAAGGGTGTTACACTAGGTAAAATATGGGGAATAACCTAAAGGATTATGCGACATGAATATATACTTCATGTGATCAACTTATTAATCATGTCCTGAACCTATGATGCACTGGGTCGATTATGAAAAGAAATTCCCACATGTAGATTGGTCATGTGAAACCTCAACAATCTAATGATTGACACAAATTAAGGCATGTATTTAATAAAGACTAGAAAATATGGGAGACTCACATGAAGAAAGATAAACTAACTTTCATGTGAAGGCATCATGTGCTTTGTATAACTTTTCCAGATCATGAGGAGGTTCCCAAAAATGTCATCCAATACATAAGAAGTCCTTTAAACATGTCATCCAAGCCACATGGGATCCTCTAGACACATCAAACAAGTCTTAAAAGTTATTAAATACATGTAATACAGTTATTGTGAAGTCCTCTAGACATATTGGTTTATTTATGTGAATACCTATATAATTTCCAGCCAAATCATGAGACATTATTCTGACATGTCATCCTTGGTTATAAGACACCCCTGGATATATCCGTTATGATCACATGAGGACCCTCCAATGTGTTAGTTGAGTAATCTTATAGTCCTATGGACATGTTAGTTAGATCATGTGATGGTTCCCTTACATGTCTACTTAAATCATGAGAAGCACCATGGTATTTGTAAAACTTTCTAGATGGAAACTTAGGAACACTTGGACAGATAATTAGGGCATGTTAAATATATACTTAGGACATTTCAAATAGAAAATAATGAAATGTTGTGCATAGACCCTCTGATATGTCATGAAAGTGGAGAAAAATCCCAGGACATGATAACCTTCTATTTTTGATACCCCAAACTGTACTATGAGAACTATGATTCCTATTATAAATAGGATATATAGTAAACCTTAATAATGCCTAAGCTCTAAAATGGCACCCACCTCAGTGTAAGTCCCTCTATATTTCATACACTCAAACCCATAAAACCCATACTCTCCCATGGATTTATCACCCTTCCTCATCCATCAGAGGATTGATAATCCAACTGAACTTTGAGGATTCTAATTCCTTCTATTAGAATGATATATATAATACCTTCATAAGGATTGATCTTAGTATCAAACACTCCTATAGGGCCACCCAACTGTGTAAGTCTCATATCCATGTGTAGTAATTTTTTCCACTTTCTATCCATTGCTTCTCACACTGATCATGACTCATCTAGGCATAGGGATTTTAAATAATCATATCACTCACATCATAAACATCCCCCGTCTAGGGAAATCTCGGTGTGCAATCCCTATTCAGTGGCATGATAAGGATTCCCCCATACAAGGGAATCCACCTTAATGTATGTCTTGAATGAAATTACTATATTGGTATGCCTTGAGGAAATAACACTCATGATCATCGATTCTCTATCATCACCCATCAGCAGGTTGAGGGAATATCATACTAGATGACTTTGATTTCTGTTATGAGCAGGATATATAGTATTCATACCCAAGGCTCAAGATTGATGCCCGGTGCCTAAGTTTCCTCATATATTTCCTCTTTTCATGACACTAAACTACATTGTTTAAATTAAATAGGTGGGTCTTTATTCCTATTATAAATAGGACATGTAGGATTCCTTATAAAGGTTCATTCTCATCCTTTAAACACAAATTGCCTTTTTGGATTTATTTAAACTTCAGAGTGTCTAGTTATATGGCTTAAAAATATAAGTATCTACCCATTTATAAGAAGTGATGGGAAATGAATGAAGAATCTTGGATACATACATATGTTCTCATTAATATAACCCCCTTTACACAAATAATGATTCAACACTGGATCATAATGTTAGGTTAATCGGTTCCATATGATGATTAGGAAGAGATTCACAAACATATCATAACTATATAATAGAGTCCTAGAGTAGGAAATAATTCCCTCAAAAAGGGTGTGATGAGCCCAACCTCCCATCCACTTGACCAATGTGAGTTATTAAGTTTATTTGGGTCTAAAAACCCAAAGTACCTATAGCTTTAGAAAGAAGGTATGTACCTTATTATGGATGTGGGATCCATTGGTAGCTCTAAAGAAATGAAAATGGTGAACCAAATGTAAATGATTTTTCAACCATACTTGAACCCCCACAATCAACCATAAAAAAAGAAAAAAATGGTAGACCCAATGTGAAGGCATGTAATGACCAAATAATTGGATCATTATAGGCATCAATCACCATGTCACCTAATCCCTAGTCACTATACATTTTCTGAGTGAAACAAAAATTGTGAACCCGATGTAAATTTATCAAATAAAAAAATGATTGTTTGACCATGCATCAGATCATTTGGTATATCTTATGTAAAATCCAATGTGATAGAGTTCTCATTAAATAGGTTATTATCTCTATGAAATTTCAATGTGATAAAAATGGATGAACAGGGAATAAGAAAATAATTGTGTTACCTATGCGTAGTTGATTTTTCATGTTTCATGATGGAAATGATTCATTTATATTTGACCTTGTCCCTTATTGTATTTTTTAATTTAAATACTACTATAAAAAATAACTCCTTGACCTAAGATTATGTATTCATTGAGAAAATTTTATGGAACTTCAACTACAGCTACAAACTCTATGGATCAAAAAACAAACTCACCCACCTAATACCTTCATCTTCGAGTGGAAAACATGATGGTTTTGGAATAACACCAACATGGTATGATCCAAACCCAAAAGGATTTACATGAAGGTATCTAGACACTGAATCTAACAATCCCATCATGTTGAAGGAAAGATATAGTGAAACTAGTGGAACGTGTCTCCACCATCATTCACTTTAGAAGATTATCCCCAGATCATATAAAAATAAAATTCCATATATTAGGAAAGTGGATCAAGTATTTGAATATGGATTTTTTATAGCAACTCAGGATTGACATACATGGATATTACACCATTTTAGATGAATATTAAGTACATTATAATAATATATATCTAAGGACCGTAATAGTTTAATATCTTTTGAAACATGTAAAAAATCTTATATCCTGGTAAAAGATCTTCAATATCTCCCATAAAGATATCCACATTTAGTAATTACACCTAAAACTTTTCTTCATAAACTGGGGAAAAGAAACATAAGAAGGGGTGAGTTCAGATTCTAAGTAAGCCTAAATAAAGGAAATGTGTAATCATAACATGATCAAAGGGTATGTACTTGAGAAAAACATTTGAAGATCATACCCTGCATATTATATATCATAATAAATATTTTCAATTCATAATACAAAAATAATAATATAATTAAGAGCACAAGTTATGAAAGCACAACATATGAATAAAACATAGAATTTTGGTAGACACATAAGTATATAATATGATTTCAATAGTATCCAAGGCATCTCTTCCAAGACCATCTTGGTAGTATGGGTTCATTCCCCATACCATCATGGTAGTCAAGTTTCACTCCCATAGACATCTTAGTAGAATGGTTTCACTCCTCATACCATCTAGATAGTCATGGTTCACTCCCATGGTCATCTTAGTAGTCAAGGTTAATTCTCAAGACCATCTTAATCTATCTCATTAGATATAAATCATTAACCAATTAATTAGTGGGAGATATAGGTCCCATCCATATCATAATGAAATCATACACACATGTGAAAAAAATCATAAACAATCATATAATAACCCATGAAATTAAATGGGTATTATAAAAATGTAACTATATCATAACTTGTGGAAAAAATATATGTTTTATAATCTGTTTCTCAAAAGTATAACCCATGAAAGAAAAAAAATATTTCATAAACATATAACTCATTAAAGATAAAAGGATTTCTTAAACATATAACTCGATAAAGATAAATGTATTTCAAAAACATATAACATATGAAAGAGAAACAGGTTTCATAAATATATAACCCATGAAAGAGAAATGAGTTTCATAAATATATAACATATGAAATAGAAACAATTTTTATAAACATATAACAGGAGAAAGAAAAATAAGTTTCATAAAAATATAAATCGTGAAAGAGAAATAGGTTTTATAAAGAACATGACATTAAGACTAACACATTCAAAGAAATAATATTAATGGAACCTTAAGGTCATTTCGTAGAAGGGCATGAGTAATATCAACAGATGTCATATTATATGGAAAATAATTTTGAAATATCTTTCAAAAATGTTTCTTGAGGAAAATATCCTTTCTTCTTTGAAAAGGTTTTTTTAATACATAAAACCATTTAAAAATAACATTCTTATAAAATACCTTAAAATCATATAAAAAAGTCTTGAAATCAATTTGAAAACCTTTTTCCTTGAAATTTTATAACATAAACATCAAAATATTTTAAAACCCATTTTCTTTGAAAACACTTTGGAGACTTATAAAGAAAGCTTGAAAAAAAATTTATAACCATTTATTTGAAAATAATTTGAAAACTTGTAAAGAATGCATGAAAATATTTTAAAAACCATTTCATTAAAAATACTTTGAAAACCTACAAAAAAATCTTGAAAATGTTTTGAAAAACAATTTACTTGAAAACATATTAGAGATTATTGAAAATGTTTTGAAAGCCATTTCATTGATAATACTTTGAAAAAAAAAATCCTGAAAACATTATGAAAATAATTTTTCTTGAAAATTTGTATAAGAAGGTTCAAAAAAAATTTAAATCAATTTTCCTTTAAAATAACTTTTAAAAACATTTTCCTTAAAACTTACCTTTTAAAAATGAAAATGAATATTCAAATAAATGATGGTGGATAAAATTTTACATGTCTTATGAGTTAAAGAGATCATTATTTTTATATGATAAAAAGGTTTAAAATGACTTATTCAGAAAGTGACAGGAACATTCCTTTGAAAACAATGGTAAAATAAAAAAAGGGTTAAAATTTATTTTAATTATTATAGGATAATGGTACAATATTCTAGGAATCCCTTTTTACAGAACATTGTTTCAAAGAAACACATATTTCTGACCAAAGAGAGGGTAAAGTCGGGATTTCATAAAAACCCTTTCTTGCCTATATTATGTACAAAAGAGTGGAATAAATGGTATTAATATATGAATAAATCATTAAAAAAGAGAGGATAAAAAAATTAATGAATTTTCTTGAGATATGGATCATAATATTTCATCAAATTAAGAATAAACATAAAAAATATTGAAAATCAATGAGATTGTCTCAATGAACTCTTATAACTTGGTAACTTGGGATCATACTCTCCATTTAAGGAAAATATATTACATTAAACATAAAATATCATTAAAAGAATTAAATTTATGATATAACATGTAAAATGGAAGTATATACACCTCAAAAGAGTATTTAGGTTCATAACAAAACATGAGTCTCAAAGAAGGAAAACTGAGAGAGAACTATTTCACTGATTTGGTAACTTTTGAAACTTAAACCCCATGAAAAAATTTCTTAAAATGGATATGTGAATACCCATAAATTTAATTATAAGATACATACAATACAATCATTTCTGGTACATACACCATAAAAAATGAAAGGTTGGTGAACATAACATGTATCTCACAGAAATAAAAAGTGAGATGAAATCCCCTTACATTGTGTCTTGACTCTCATCGTACTCATTCAAATCACCTGTATAATAAATATAAATTTATTACAAATAATTAAAAGAACTATTTTATTATATATAATATAATATATATTTTATTATGAACTTATATTACCTGCTTGTTAACAATCCTATGTTAAGGATTCACTTCGGATAATATTCCCCTTTGTTCTTCGCTAGTGTATTAATTTGTTGTATCATTGGTCCTTATACATATATAATGATTACAAAATTTAAAACATGATATAAATATCATGTATATATAGTATATTTTTATTATAATAATCTATATGATATTGAAGTATTAAATGGAATACATTTGTCATGAAGACGGTAAGTCTTATGTACGCAAGAACGTTGTTTCCATTTTTATTATCATATTGAAAGAAAGAAAGAAAATGATATATATTTATATGTGAATATAATATCAATATAGTATAATTATAATTTTATATATATCATATAATTTTACTAAACTCATCCTTAATATTGTTTTGTAGTTCCTTGAAACATGTGTTCTAGTTTTAAGAATCACTATTTATATGCGGTTTCCATTGGATTTATTTAGGGAACCGAAAACTTCCAAAATTTCTTTATCCAAAGGGGACCTTCTTTCCAAAAGTAGAAATTCGTTAAGTTTGAACATTATGATACTTAAGAACATAAATTGGTCGAGAAGATGGGAGGTTATACTCATCACACCCTTTTGAGGGGAATTGTTGTCTACTCTGGGACTCTCTTTGTTAACTTAAGATATTTTAATGAATCCTTATTAATTCACCAAGTATATCATAAGATTCACTTGGAATTTAAAATAACTTTTTAACATGTGTAAACTTTTGAATCATCGGTATGCATTCAAGGTTCTTCATTAATGGAAATACCTGTATGTATTCGAGGTTTTCCATCAATGGTATCCTCTAATATACCGATTAGAGATTATTTTAATCATCATTGTGATGATACTAGTTTTTAATCCACTTAGTGGGGCACTCTAGATTTTATTATCATCCAGGGAGATGAATTTTTGTTTTGATCTTGGGATTTTTCCCATAAAATGAGCTACCTACAAATCCTTATAAAAGGGATCATAACCTTCATAGTTCAGTGCCACTTAATAGGACACATCATACCTTTTAATGTCATGTGATAAGGACCTCTAAGCGAAAGATTCTTGGTCAAAACATAGTGAGGGACTTATACTAAAGCAGCCCGAGAAACTTATAAAGGATATGGGTTTCCAAGTAAGATCAGACCCTATTGGTAATATGGCCCAAGGAGAACATGGTTGATTTTAATTGTTGGGTTTGAACCTCAGAGAGGCTTCCTACATATCCCATAAAAAAGGGAATCAAAACCCATGTAGTTTGATAAGTCTTATAGGAGAGTATGGTCCTTTGAGAGAGATGAGTTTGGGATTAATTCCTGAAAAGGAAGCCTTGATGACTTGGGGGTTTAATTTGGGGATTATTTCTAAGGAGGATGCCCAGATTAAAGGAATTGGGACTGGTATCCTAAGGAGGATGTCCAATGAGCTGGGGCCTTGAGACGGATTCCTACGTATCCCAGTTGTGGTGGGAATCAGAGTTCTCATAGTTCCTTCCAATGAGTGTTTGTGCACATGTTGTAACTATCACGTATCTCTAATCCCACGTGAGTCATGCTCAGTGTGAGAAATAAGAGGATGTGAAATATTCAACAATGACACTTCACACTTTTCCTCCTCCATTGATGGAAGAGGGCACGTCAACCGTGGAAGAGGGTGAGGTGAAGAACATTCCCTTAGTTATATTTACATTGGACAAGGGTCCAATGTAAGGAGGAAGGTATGAAGTTGAGGGGATTACACCAAGATAGCTGCCATAACATTGATCCAAGTAAGAAAGGGAGACTTCTCTTTTGCTTGAACGGAAAAGTAAGTGTGAACTATACCTTTACTTCCTGAGACCTGAGGTTCCGGGTAACATCTTTGAGAGAGGAGAGGCCAATACCCAACCTTCCTCCAAACCAGGAACTTCCCACCACTATTTCTGGGAGAAAGGTCCACATGATTGCAGATATACAAACCCACAGAAATTCCATGAATCTTAACCCCATTTTTAAACAAATGTGGGAAACCTCTGACTGTGGAAATACAAACCCAAATAGAAGACATGATTATGTGACTTTCTAAAAGGTTTGATAAGTTAGAAGGTTTTGGTGGAGGTCTCAACATAATCCCTTTCAGACAAGAGAGAAAATGGAGAAGAAGCCTTGCCAGGAATGGATGAAGAAGGCTTGATGGCTTGTAGACTGAAGAGAGTAAAGAGAATAAGTGAATCAAAGAGGGTCACCCAAGTAGAAAAGGGCATGCAAGTATGGTCACACAAGTACATTTGGGAGACCTGATGTTCACTTAAGTGATGAATAGCCTGTATGGTAATACTTGGGTGAGACCTTGCTCAAGCCTTCAAGAGTATTCACACGTGATCCAAGAAGTGGGGCACTCAAGTTCCTGTGAGAGGAATGGGAGGCGTGCAAGTATTTCTGACTTAGGGAGGTTGGGAACTTTAGGCACACCAATTTTATGGTTTTCAAACACTAAAAAGACTTAAGTCCAATGATCCTCCCTTAAATCCTCTGATCAAGGTGTTGAAGAATAACCTTAAATGTTTCGGAAGACTGGGGTGAAGTACCAGGGCGACTAAAGCAGCAATTGGGCTTCAAGGAAATTTTTCCGTACAAATGGGGGCCCCAAGGGTCTATTTATAGGCAAATAAATTACCTTGGAAGAAATAAGTTGTGCGCTCAAGTGACTTGCGTGCCAAATTGGGGGGCGCAAGTACCTTGCGTGCCGATGGTGTTTTGGCTAGACTAGGGTGACACCTTTAGGACTTATCCAAAATTATCACTTCAATTAGCTTTAGCATGGTGGCGTGCAAGTGTTTGTGCGCAGGTACCTTGGGTGCCTCTTTAGGGACTTAGCCAAATAATTTCTCCATATCGCAGGGGCTGGACCCCCGCACCCCTTCTTGGGCATAGTGCGAGGTTACGGTCCTGGCCCTTCGGGCCGGTGCCTTCACTACCATCACTGAACCCCATGAAAAATGCAGAGTCGCACCATGAACTTTTTGAGCCCACTTGAGGATATTTTACGGAGAAGTTCATGAAACACATTTCATGGTGTCTACAGAAGCCCCCCCTTATAATTTGATGCATTCAGAACGAAAAGAATCTTATTATAAGGTAAAATTAGGGCACTTTGATGCATTCTAACATCATTTGGTTAGATTTGAAGCTATGCCATGTTTGTAAGGATGCTCTAATTTTTTCCAAAGCCATAGGGCCTAGCAAGCATAGTTTGATTTTTTCTTGGGTTATATGGAAAACCCCAAAAACATTGTATATTTTGAATTTTTGTTGCTCAATATTATTTAAACCATACAAAAATGTAAGTTTAGTGAGCTGGGACTCGAATTTTTTTCATAGTTCCCTTTGCGGGTTCTCAATCTAGTGAGTACCATGTCTCTTATTGTTGACAGTTTAGAGTCATGCATGTTGGACTATAAAGGGATAGTATTTAAATTTGAATAGCTTTGACCATAAATTTTGAATTAGATACCAAACAAAACATTGTGGCTAAGAATTTATTTAATATTGTTTAAATATTTCCAAGGGGAATCTTGAGACACAATTTTTATGGTCACCAAATTTAAAACTTGTATCATCATAAGGGGTGTCTTTTCTAGGAACTAATTTACCATTATTTTACAAACTCATTATGGGGGTTGTATTATGTAAGGCCAACTGGGGCATATTCTATATAGGCAAAAAGTGGAATATTTTGACTGAAAGGCCTATTATGTAGGAAACTTATGCAAGGCCGCCTAAGGGCACGTGCTACATAGTCAAACAAAAGAGATCTTTGAAGTTCAACATTTTTTTGTTGATAGATAAGGGAAAGATAATATTTGGATGACTCAAGACCATAGTAGGTGGTTTTTCCAAGGAAATGAATTTTAAGAATGAAAAAAGGGATATTTTATATCAACATAAGTCATGAATAGTAAAACCATATCTATACAAGTTTGGTGTATGGGTAATGGTTAAAATTTATCAAAAAGGGGAATTTATGACATCATATTGTGTAGTTTTAAGTCATGTAGTAAGGACGTTGTATTGTGTAGTTTAATGTCTTACATTGAGGAAGTTGTACTGTTCAGTTTAAATTCTTACAGTGAGGACGTTGTACTGTGCAGTTTAAAGTCTTGCAGTGAGGATGTTATACTGTGCAGTTTAAAGTCTTGCAGTGAGGATGTTGTATTGTGCAGTTTAAAGTCTTGTAGTGAGGAAGTTGTGTGGATTTAATTTAAGGTCTTTATATTTCACCAAAGTTATGATAAAACTCTCCCAATTTCGTGATAATTTGTTTGGAAACATACTATCATATTCAGGTATGGAAGGGAAAATTCTAAACTGTGACTTGGGAATTTCTGAAATTGAGGAATGATATGGGAAAATGGCTCAAATCATTAGAGGAAGTATTTTACTAGAATTAAGTAACTATTATTTGACAAACCTGTTATGGGGGTTTTCTTATACAGGACCAACTAGGGCATATGCTACATAGCCAAATAGTGTAATCTTTTGACTGAAAGGAATGTCATGTAGAAAACTTATGCAAGGAAACCTAAGGTCACATACTACATAGTCAAAAAATAGATCTCTTAGAATTTAACTTTCTATTGCTAAAATCCGAAGAAAGTTTATGAAGATTCAGATTCTCTGAAGCACAGAGTTTGATTTATGGAGAAATGTACCTGAATATGGAAGGGGTATTTCTAACCAAGAGTTTCCAAAGAATCGGAGGAATAAGACTTTTATGAAGGTCTGACCCAAACATAAGAGATATAGTGTTTGTAGTTTTAGGTCATACGACTAGGACTGTAAATGGAAACAATATATAATATGTGGTTAGGTGATTTCAAGGTTATTTCATGTTGTATTGAACACATGGTGAGGGAAATGCGTAAAGCATGGTCTTGAAGACTTTTAGATTGTGAGAAAGATAATGGGACAAGTATACTTGAATGACTATTTTAAAATAGAGATTCATATATATTATCATCAAAGATTAAAGGAGACAAAGACACTATAACCAAGAACGAAGTTACCATTATTTGAGAAACTTGTTATGGGGTTTGTATTATGCAGATCCAACTAGTGAATATGTTTCATAGACAAATAGTGGCATATTTTGACTGAAAGATCTATTATGTAGGCAACTTATGCAAGTCCACCTAAGGGCACATGCTGCATAGTCAGGCAAAAGAGTTCTCAGGTATTAAAAACTCTTTCACTAGAAACTGTAAGAAAGATTATGAAGATTTGAAAATATTCGAGATTAAGAGCATAAAATATGGAAGGGTTTATTATCAATTCATATGAGAAATATTTGAACCAGTATTGGCCATGAGTTTGACATCCTTTACATAGATCTGAATCATATGTAAAACATATACTTTCTTTGTTTCCTTTGAATTAATATGGTGATATGCAGTTTTAAGTCATGCAGTGAGGACATTTTACTATACAATTTTAAGTCATGTAGTGTGAACATTTTCACCCCCCTTAAGGAATTGAAATACCTTACTTATATAAAGAAGTACCTTATCCAATTCCTAAGCTCACTTGAGCTATGCTTAGTGTGAGAAACAAGGAGTAGTAAGGGTATCTTTTATAATACAAAGGTGACACAGATAAAGAATAGGGGTATCATAGTGTCATGTAGTTTAACGTCATGTGGTAAACACAAAAATGAACCAATATGAAAGGAAATTCATATTGTAACTAGATTAAGGGATAAAACCCAAGTGTCACTATATAAATTGTTGGGGAAAGAATCAAGTCATACATAGTTCTTAAAACATTCTCTATGCAGATTTGATTCTTATATAAGAAATAAAGGGGGTTTTTTATCATGGATGGGCCCAATATTGGAGATCTAGGCATCTTTACGTATCTCAAAAATAGATGAGAATCAAGACGTATGTAGTTCTTTAAACAATCATTCCTCGCGCTAATGGAGTTTGACATGAATAATGGGGGCTTTTGACACGTTTTGAGAAAATGGTAAATCTTTAAGATATAAAATGATATAAGTACCAAATCATATATCTTAAGGAAACACTCTATATAGATATAATTCATATAAATGAGGAGAAAATAAAATAAGAATATTTTTTATTGTGGTTGTGACCAAAATTGGAGATTTAGGCGTCTCTACGTATCTCATTGAAAATGAGAATCAAGCCATACATAGTTCTTGAAACATGGTCTTTACGCAGATCTGACTCATACATAGGAGATAGAGGGACTCATGTACTACTAAGGAGTAGTGATGGTGTCAATTATGTTTTTTTATGAAATATTCTAATGTCAAATAGAGAGGATGTTAGTTGTACAAATAATTTCATGTAGTTTAACTTCATGCAATAAGGATGAAGATGCTACGCCTTTTAACAACATGAATAATGGGCGCTAACAGTTTTTATGCAGTTTAATATCTTGTAACTAGGACATAAGGGATGTTCAGTTTTATGTCTTGAAGAAAGGGCATGGTACTGTGCAGTTTAAATTCTTGTAGTGAGGACTATTTGTACAAAACTACACAAAGTATTTCTTCAAAAATATCACATTTTTTGGAGTTGCGATAATCTCTCCATCCATTGAGATTAAGGAATAGGATCCATTTGAATAGAACTTATGTATGGAATAAGGTCCTTCCCCCTTTGGTTCAATTTTTGGAAGTTTCTTTCCTGGTATCATTGGATTCCTAAGAACCAATACCAATTCTCCTTGAAAGAATGAACGAAGGAAAACTTTCTTATTAAAAGCTCACACTATTATATTCTGATAGACTTCTAAATGATGCAAAGTATGCAATCTTTTCTCGTCTAATATTTTCAACTCATCAAACCATTTTTTAGATCTTTCATCTATAGACAACTGATCACAGATTGAAACTCAAAGTGAAGGAAATTGTATTTCAATTGGAAAAACTGCTTCAGTTCCATATACCAATGAGTAAGGAGTTGTTTAAGTAGAAGTACAGGTAATTTTCTGATAAGCCCATAAAGTATTCAAAAGTTTATCAGGCCGTGATTTCTTATCTTTATACACCATATTCTAGAGTATATTCAATTTGGTCTTTTTGACAACCTCTATATGTCCATTGGTTGTTGTATGATAGTAAGATTAAAGGTTAGACTTGATATTATGTTCCTGATAAAACTTTTTTACTTCATCAGAATAAAAATTGGTTTCATTGTCCATCAAAATAGTATGAGAGACACCAAATATGGTGATGATATTAGTTTTGACAAAATTAACAATGATTTTGGCTCCGAATTCTTTGAGAGGTATTACCTTAGCCCATTTAGAGAAGAAGTCAGTAGTAGTGAGAATATACTTGAACTGCTTAGTTGTGGCTGGAGGATAAGTCCCTACTACATACATTCCCCATGTGGCAAATGGATAAGAGTATTTAACTATATATAGCAACTCTAGGGGTTGTTGAATGAAGTTGGAATGCACTTGATAGGGATGAAATTGTTTAGTGAAATCTGTACAATCATGC
Organism: Viscum album; assembly: GCA_963277665.1. Lineage (NCBI taxonomy): Eukaryota > Viridiplantae > Streptophyta > Magnoliopsida > Santalales > Viscaceae > Viscum > Viscum album. The sequence goes on from OY728159.1 coordinate 1,084,315,045, forward strand.
ATTATTGAAGTCCAAAAGTATCCAAGCCTTCGGATCTAATCAGAGTGTATGTGCCCAGATTGGTGGGAACCACAAGCTCCAGAATGTACTTCTTTCATGACATTTGTAGTCTCTTCTTTTTCAATACATCTAAAGATAATTCCATCAAAGCCTCACTTTTAAAGGATCTTTTGGTGGTCTGGACTATCATAAAGTGTAAAATTGGATGCTCGTCGCCGAATTTGTTCCTTCTCAACCCTATCTGATTGAAGTATTCCATTTTGAATATATTCCATGATGTATGTTCTCCATCCTGTGGTATGACCATATGGTTCAGAAATAGGACAAATTTCATTAATTTCCTTCATTCTGGTTTGAACAAAAGGTGATACCACATGGTGATGGGTTATGCTGATAACTGTCTCATCCCAATTTGGATCTGCCAAGGTTGTAGCTGTGTTAGCCAGTGCATTTGCCTGAGTATTTTGTGATTGTGGGACATAAGACAATGTCGGCTCTGAGGGAAATTTAGTCATTAACCCTCTTATGTAATCACACAAAGGAATTAATTATTCTTTTCTAATAGAATATTACCCATTAATTTGTTTGATTAGAAATTATGAATCACATTTTACCTTTAAATGATCCATTTTCACCTGAAGTGCCAATTCCAAACCTGCGATGAGAGCTTGATATTCTACTTCAATGTTGGTACCACCTTCTGATAATAGGAAAGAATAAGGCAATACTGCCTTTTCTGGGGATATAAGGACAATTCCTAATCCAAACTTGTTGAGTTTAGGGTTTTCCATTCTCTTTCCTATTGGACTTCTAGAAGCACCATCAAAATACATTTCCCTTGTTTGGAAATTATCTTGAATAGAGAAGAACTCTTCATTAGGAAGCTCAGTATTAAACGATGTATCTTCCACATATGGATGCTTAGTAAGGAAGTTTTCCAGAGGTTGGCCTTTTATTTCCTTTTGAGGTACAAACTGGATATCAAATTGTTGCAAAAAAACCTCCCATCATGCCAGATGTCCTGTAAGTGTAGGATGATGGAGGATAAATTTGATTGGATTATTACGAGACACCAATTGGACCTCATGATGTTGTAGGTAGTGCCTCAATTTCTGAACTGCAAAGATTAATTCCAGGAATCACTTATCAATACTTTAATATCGATTTTCCGCATCAAGAATAGTTTGACTAAGATACTAAAGGTTATTTTCATTCCCATAATCATTCTTTTGGGAAAGTAAGGCACCTAGTGATCAATCTAAATCTATCACATAGATAATAAGTGGTCTTACTTCAATAGGTGGCATTAATATTGGTGGACTCAAGATATATTTCCTGAGGGTATTAAATGCTTCTTGGAAATCTTCATTCCATTGGTAGGTGACTCCCTTCTTCATTAATCTGTTGAAGGGTAAACACTTGCATGCAAAATTGGTGATAAAGTGCTGAATATAGCCCAAGTTTCCTTGGTGTACTCTTAATTCTTTCAAATTTCAAGGAGGTGACATACCAAGGATTAATTTTCTTTCTCAGGATCAACTTCGATACCATGATTTCATACAACGAAGCCAAGGAATTTTCCAGAGGTTACCCCGAAATCACATTTCAAGGGATTCATCTTCAAACTGTGTTGACGAAGTTTATTGAATATGGTTTCCAAATCAGCCAAGTGATTGGAACATTGTCTGGATTTGAACACCAAATAATCCACATAACATTCAACAAATTTCCCTAAGAAGGGTTTGAAGATATGGTGCATGGCACGTTGGTATGTTGCGCCTACATTATTTAAGCCAAATGGGAATTACCTGATAGCAAAACACAACTTGAGGGTCTCTAAAGTCTGTAGATTATTCATCCTCTGGGGGCCATTCAGATTTGATTATACCCAAAGTATCCATCCATGAAGGAAAAATCTTAATAACTAGCTTTTTCAACAATTAAAAGTTTGGTAATCGGGACTTGAAAATCATCTTTAGAACAATGCCGGTTAAAATCTCTAAAATCAATGAAGACTCTAATTTTCCCATTATTCTTTTTCACTGAGACAATAATGGCTAGCCATTTAGGATACTGAACTTCCCTGACAAAGTTATCCTTTATAATCTTATCAACTTCAGCTTCAATTTTAGAGGCATGAGTTGGGTGTGTTCTCCTTACTGCTTGCTTAAATAAATGATGTTCTTCTAGAAAACCCAAATGATGGGTGGCTATATCAGGATTAAGACCTCGCATTTCTGTATAATTCCAAGAAAATATATCTCGATGTTTTCTTTAGAAATAAAGTATACACCTCTTCTTCTTCAGAGGTCATGGCCACACTAATTAGAGTGGGGAGTGGATCTTTGTTTGTACCCATATTTATTTCTCTAAGTTCATCCACGGTTGTAGAGACACCTTCAAATGCTGGAGGAGCATCCCTGAGATCTTCCTCTTCTTATTCATTATGTATTACCTCTTCTATTTCCACTTTCATTTTAGATGATGAGGAAAAACTTCTAGTGTTAGGGGAGAAATTAGTATTTGAACATCCCAAAGAAAATGACACCATATCTGACCCTACTGATGATGAAGGGTCTTCTTGTAGTAATAAAGAGGTATTGATGGATTGAGAATCAATATCTTTGTCATCCTCTAGCATTACCATTATCTCTTCAACTCTGGTTGACAAAGTAGAGGCGTTTTTAGTTTATTAGATGAGATTAAAACATCTCTATTCAAGCTTTCATCATTGCTTGGGGTATCAATAATTTCTTCTATGTTGTCAGGCTCAATTTCTGTAATTGACATTATGGAAGTTACTGGATGAGTCTTTAGGTTTGGTTTTTCCCTTTCAATTTTATTGATGGGTAACACATAATCTATACTCAAATTTATGAATGGATTTGCAGGGACCTTTTCCAGTCCATTTAGAGCATTAACTCTGGTTATCTCCTTTATCATTGGCTTTTTTCCTTTTGTGTGATAAAACTCTGCCTCAATGTATTGATATTCACATATTTTGAATGAAGAATTTCCACCATACAATGTTACGATTTGACCATTGAAATATTATTTCAGACATTGGTGGTATGACGAAGTTATGGCTGCATGTTGATGAAACCTAGGCCTTCCAAGCAGAATATTAAAGGTTGTGTCCTGACGAACAACCATGAAATCTGAATTAGACAAAAGATCTCCAAACAGAGTTCTGAGTGTAATCTCGCCCAGAGGTTCTTGTTCATTCTTTTCATATCCTTGCAACATTAAAGTTTAAGGAGATAATTCAAATTTAGTTAGTCCCAATCGAAAAAGTGTACGAACAAGAATGAAGTTGACCCCGAAGCCAATATCAATGAAGGCTCATCAGATATCTATGTCATTGACCTTGACATAAAAATACAAAGGTCTAATATTCCCTTGCACAACATCATCTTAATATTCATTTGTAAAAGATAAGACTACATGAAATCCTTCAAGATCATTCTCTATATAGTAAACCTCAGTAGCAGCAACTTCGGTTTCAAATTCATGAGGACTTAACAAAGCCTCAATGAGTGCTTCTCGATGATCTTTTGACAGATTAAATGCATCCAAAATGGATAACTTGGTCGGTACTTGGGAAAATTGTTTCAAGACATCATAATTTTGGTCCAAAGGTCTACATTTCCCAGTATAGAGATGTGGTTTTGCAGGTGCTTTGGAAGTTGATGCTTTTGATGTAGATGTACTCTGTGTCGGAGAAAAAGCTGGAAATACTACTGGCTTTGGTAAATTAGACTGACTAAGTCTATTCATTTGTTGAGAAGAAGATGGTGTGACTTCTAAGAGGTCTTCTAAAATAATTGTGTTAGAACCAAACTTGTCTTTCATGGAAGGAACTTCTTATTCTTGTTGAGCCCGCTGAAGGGATCTTCCATGAATTTCTACCGCATATATAGTTCGAGTAGGGGTAGAGTTAAAATGGTGGTTTCTAGAATTCCCACGTCTTTTCCTATATCCTCTACCTTGGCCCCTTCATCTTGTTCCCCAATTAAGTACAATGAATTCTAGCTCACTATATTCAGAATCACCATTGGTATAAGGATCCATTAAAAGGATAACATTAACAGAACCAAAGATCAATTCTTTATCTGATGAAGATTCTTCTTAACAGGTTAATTCGGGTTGTACCATTTGGTAGGGTGGTGCCCATTCTTTTGAAATAGATGGCATAAAATCTTCTAGGGTCAAGGACAACTTTGCCCTTAACACGAGCTTGTCTTCTTCTGACTGCTCTTTGTCTTTATATTCACTTTTCTTCTTTGAGGAATGACCTTTTGATGAAGATGGTTTTGTTATGGCAGGAGGGGAAGAAGAAACAATTTGTTGATTCAATTATGTTCATAAAATAGCTAGATTCTAATTTATCGTTTTTCTGATCATCCAATCATCATATTTTTTAACATTTTTACTTTTAACCTCTTTCAATTCTCCCTCTTCCTATGGATTGGTAGCAGTAACACATGCCACTTGAGCTGATGAAATTTTCAATTTCACTTTTCTAAAGTCTACTATATTTTTTAGAAGGTCTGAAAACAAAGAACTCCTAAATGGGTTGTCCCAACATCTTATTAAAGGAACAATAATTTGAATGATCTTCATCTCTGTCTTTATTTGGATTTTTCGGCCTTGGCAACTGAACCAAATTGTTTTCTAAGGCTGAGATGAAGTAACAAAGAACTTATTCTTTCCTGAAAGAATAAACTTTATTATTTAATTCCTCAAACTATTTACACATTTTATCTCTTTGACCATCTTGACAAGGTGGTCATTGTTGTTGATGCTCAGGAGGCAGAGCCCTTCGGTATGATGAGGGTCTTGAAGTATAAGTAGGTATAGGTGCCTGTTTGAGGGTGATTGTATCATCTTCTACCTTTCCTATCCTCCTCCCCAAAGCTGATGTAATTACATGAGTTTTAGCCTTCGTTTCTATAATATAGTCTTCTATCTGTTGAGTGATTGAAGTAAGGTCTCGAAACCCTCCTGTGTATTTCACAGGGATCAATGGTGTGCGTAATTCGTCATGCAGATTTTCCACACAGATTTGGAGTAATTATTCTTGAGTTAGTTTTAGACATAAGTAATATTTTAATCCTTTCCATCGTTTAATGAAATCTAAAAATCTTTAATTATACATTTTATTACAATTAGTAAGATAAAAAACTATCATCTTTGGTAGCGTTGAGCTAAATTGGAGAAGAAAGTTCTGATGGAGATCTTCCAATCCAGTAATTGATCGAGATTGAAAACTTTTATACCAGAAAAAAGCTGGTCCTTGTAATTACTTCCCAAAACACTTAATCTTAACTACTTCTTGTTGTTGAGAAGTTCCCATCATGGGATCGCAACAAGAAACAAAATGTGTTAGGTGTTGTTCCGGATCTCCCGAACCATTAAAAATTGGGAATGTGGCATTCACAAAATTTTGTGGGGGAGGAATTACATCCACCCATTTAGGGTAATCTCTCTTTTTTGGATGAATTGGTGCATATCATTCCTCCATAGCTTCCAATCAAGTTGTTAATGCCTCAATTGTGTTCATAAGAATTTATGGAACATCCAAATGATATGGAACCTATGCAGGTATAGAAACCAGAGCTTGAGCTGGTGCAGTGAATGGTAAAACCACTAATGGTGGTGTTTATACCAACCTTGGTTGTATACCCAATAAATATAATTCATTATCCGCATTTGTAGTTACTACAAATCCTCTTTGATGAGGAGATCCAACAAGATTTTCATGTTGAGGAATTTCCTGGGGATACCATCTAATAGAAATGATGTTTCGAAGTAACTCTATTTTGAGTCTTTTTAACTCCTTCATTTCCTCTTCTTGCTGTGAAAATATCTCTTCAAGAAAAAGATATTGACGTTTTCCAGTGGAAAAGTGATATTAAATCTGACTTTTATCCTTTCCCCTTGTTAGATGCCTTTCGGAGAGGGGGGAATTGGTTATTTGAAGGCAAACCTAGATTCTAGGTAAGCCTATGATTTCAGGTATGCACACCTTCTTCATTTGCCTCGGTGTGTATCGTATTATGGACAAGAACTTCATCTTATGATTCTTTTAAACTGGACTTATTTTCTATATGATTTTCTGTAATGGTGTTAATAACATTCATAGACACATAATGCATTAATGGCATTCTGTCAGTGCTTCTGCTAGATCATCTCCCATTATGTCATTCATGAGACTATGTTCTCTTGTATGAAGAATTCCCCGGAACTATTTGGTGGATAGTAACCTGAAGGGAATCCTTGGATAGTTCTATTTTATGCTTTCCTTGTGGCTTCTTCCCTAATCAGGAGAAAATTGACTTCCGTTGAGAAGGGGATTGCAGATGTGAAAAATCATCCAGCCCTGCAGGTTGGGGTTGATCATGTTCTTCTTCTTAAAATCTTTGAACATTTTTTAATGAATTTGAAGGTTGAATTAAATGATCCCCCATCCTTACAATCTAGGGTGATTCTTGAACTGCTATGGCTGAAATTCGTGCAACTGATCTTCTGATTTTGCGGATTTTCGTTCGAACATTAGGTAGGTGCATCATCTGAAAATCACTTAAATCACATGTTTCAGAAGATTGTTGTGCTATTTCCGAAATTTGCATCTTCTGACACCTAACATCCTCTAAAAAAGATGCATGTTCAAGATTCTCATATGCTTGATGTGAAAGTATCTCAACAACTTCTTTTCTTTGGGCCCGATTCTTGATGAGAACTAGTTGAGGCCCGTTCTTGAGCGTACATTTGGTTACATAAAAAACCTATTGATTGTGGCTGACCATGGGAAATAACATTGCATGAAACAACTTTTGGAAGACTTTGATGATTTTGTAGTGTAGGGAAATGTAATGCTCCATATACACCCCATCCTCTAATACGACAACTAGATGGGAAATTAGAAATTAACTGGCTTAGCCTCTTTAGAGCATTGATATATGCATGTTGAAGGGTTCTCTGCTATTTTTCAACCTTTGGATGTTAAGAAACTGAGAGAGATGCCAAGTCAATTTGGCACTGCAACCCTTCTATTACCTTTACATGATTTTGATATTCATTATATGGTAAGACTTTGGTTTTCAAATGATGAAGAGTTTTCCATAAGTTGAGACGAATGTCATGAATGCAATCTTCTGTCATCAATTCTAGAATGTTATATTGATAATTTTTCAAAAGCTATAACATGACTGATATTTCCCCTTTAGCTAATTATTTCCTCATGTTTAAAATATCTTCATCATCTTTCACAACAGGTTTTTCCACTTGATCTTACCAGAGTGGATGCTCTGTATTAGAAGAAAAATGACCTAAAGGAGGTTCGGAGAATGACCGTTCCCTAAATATGTCTTTTGGTTAAGAAATTTTTTCACCCATAAATGACAAGGCATCATACATTATGGGCTTTGTGTTTTTAAGTGCCTCGAGATAGGAGGTATTTCTCATCGCTGCATTGTCAATTATGGAATTGTCTTGACAATGTAAAATACTACTGTAGAGAGGACTTTCAAAACGAATTCCATCATGGGGAGGATCACCACGATGGATTATAGAAAGGGATAAATCTTCTTTCTCCTTGGTATTCTGGCCACACGGAGGGTTGTCGTGGCTCTCATCCAGAGATAGGAACTCTGGATTGGCCGAATTTTCATGAAGAAAGCCTTTGTGATGAAGTGTCTGATGAGGAACTTTAGAATTACAACTATCACTCCCATAATTTGGTAATGAGAGGATAGGATCTGAAGTAGCAATAGATAAATTTCTGAGGGCTTCAAGAACTCCAGCATTAAGAGGATTCACATTGCAGCTTAAATCTTGATTTTCCAATAATGTTTGGCGATCCTTTTTCTTGTATGTTCTCTTATACTTATTTGAGGCCACTTGCTGGGAAAATTGGTTATCATTGGTAGTTATATGTTCCTTCCTTGGAGTGGTTATCAGAAAAAACTGATTACCTCTAATTGGAAAGGGTGTATGTTCTCGATCCTGTTGTCTGTATGATATGAAGGAATATGCCCCATGACCCTCATGAACTAGAACAGAGGTATGTATCTGCTCCAGGATGTCATGTTGATGTGTCATCCCATGTGTGGGGATAGATTTATGTGTCTATTCCCCTGATATTGTTGAAGTAGTTGTTAAAATATCCTGGCATGCTTCTAGAATATGGGAAGGGATATGCGTCTGCCCTTTCACCAATGATAAGATGTGTTTGGTGACTTTATCATCTGTAACAGGAATATACTTCCATTCTGTATCTGAAGTAGGTGTATGTGCATGCTTCTATCCTCATTTTCCGATCAATATATATTGAAAGTACTGACGCATGGGGGCAGAGAGTTGGGTCTGCCCCAAATTTTTCATCGGAGCTTTCGGACTGACTTCCCCGGGTTCTACCAAATGAGACTGTCGGTAGGCTCAAAGAACATTGGCAGGTGTATGTGCCTACTGGATATTTTCCATCAAGTATGGTTGGTGGACTTCCTTCAATACTGGCAGACGGGCCTGCTAAAAGAATTGGTTATTTTAAACAGGTGTATGTTCCTGTTTACTAGTTTCCACCATATTAGATTGACGGAATTCATTAAATGCAATCAGACGAGCCTACTGACTGGATGATAACTTGTAAACAGGTGTATGTGCCTGTTCATGGTTCTCCACCTGGTTTATCTAGTGGGATTGGTGGGTTTCTATTAGATGAGTCTGTAGAGCAGCAAAATTAGAATGGATGGGTGTATGTGCCCGCTCGTTGTTTTCCATCAAGTTAATTTGATGGACTTCTCTAGTGGAGTCAGTGGTGATAACCTTCTCCCTATTGACTAGAGGTTGTCCCTGGTGGTTCATCTTGTGTGCCCGGGTCTAAGAGACCTAGAAAAAATGTCTAGAGGCAACACCCCCATCATGTTGGGGGTAAACTACTGTGTAATTCTAGTGGAGATTGCTGGTGGGAGTCCTCAGGAAGGACTCCTACATTCTTGAATTTATGCCTTGAGTGTCCTCTTGATCCATATCCCTATAGTACAGGAGTAATTGATTATTTCATTCAAGGGATAAAGACCTGAAACGGTTAGAGGCGGTAGTTGGCACCATTTTCTTCTTGACCATTGGTCGTCGTTGGCCAAATGATCGAGGATTATTGTTGACCTGGAGGGCCTGTCAAGCAACGTCCAAAGTTGGGATTGTACCATGCTAGCGATATTCCTTTACCAACACATTAGAGACCCAGTGTTGAAGACGCTGAGTTGGTGATGACATCCTTCCCATAGATGGAGATCCAGCTTGATCAGCGGTCAGGAAGTTCACATATGTTGTCTTAGAGAAATCCATTCTTTAGATTGAAGGGAGTTCGGTGGTAAACTTGAATATAACAATAAGATCTATTAAAACAACATCTTTTTAGATGGATACATGCGTGATTAATTCCTTTTTCTGACCTTCCTTTATCAATTTATAGGGTCCTAATAGATGGGTAACATTATTAACTTGGTTAAGGATTCACGTTGGGTTCACCATTTTTGTTTCGTAGTTCCTTGAAACACGTGTTCTAGTTTTCAGAATCACTATTTCCAGGTGGTTTTCATTGGATTTATTTATGGAACCGGAAACTTCCCAAAAATCTTAATCTAAAGGGGACCTACTTTCCAATGGCAGGTGTCCGTTATGTTTGAACTTTTCGATACTTAATAACATGCATTGGTCGAGAGGATGGGAGGTCGGACTCATCACTCCCTTTTGGGGGGAATAATTGTCTACTCTGGGAATCTCTTTATAAATTTAAGATATTTTCATTAATCCTTATTAATTCACCAATTATATAATAAGTATCCCTTATAATTAATAATCACTTATTAACATGAGTAAAATTTAGAATCATCAGTATGAATTCAAGGTTCTTCATTAATGGAAATATTCATATGTATTAGAGGTTTTCCATCAATGGTATCCTTTAATATTCCGATTAGAGATTATTTTAATCATCGTTGTGATGACGATGGTTTTTAATCCACTCAGTGGGGCACTCTAGAATTTATTGTCATCTAGGGAGACTAAGGTTTATTTTGATCTTGGGATCATGCCTATAAAATGATCTACTTACATATCCTTGTGAACGGAATCAGAACCCTCGTAGTTCGGTGACTCTTAATAGGACACATGATACCTTTTAAGGTAATGTGATAAGGACCTCTAAGAAAAAGATTCTTGGTCAAAACTTAGTGTGGGACTTATGCTGAAGCATCCCGAGGAACTTGGAAAGGATATGGGTTTCCAAGTAGGATCAAACCCTATTGGGAATATAGCCCAAGGAGAACAGATTTGATTTGAAGTGTTGCATTTTAACCTTAGGGAGGATTCATACGTATCCCATAAAAATGGGAATCAAAGCCCACATAGTTCAATAAGTCTCATAGGAGAGTGTGGTCCTTTGAGAGAGATGAGTTTGGGCTTAATTCTTGAAAAGGGTGCCTTGATGACTTGGGGGGTTTAATTTGGGTCTTATTCCTAAGGAGGATTCCTGGATTAAAGGAATTAGGATTGGGTTTTTGAGGAGGATTTCCAACGATCTTGGGCCTTGAGACGGCTTCCTACATATCCCGGTTATTGTGGGAATTAGTGTTATCATTGTTCTTTCCAATGAGTGTTTGTGCACATGTTGTAACCATCACGTATCTTTAAGACCACATGACTCATGATCAGTGTGAGAAATAAGAGGATGTGAAAGATTCAACAATGACACTTCACACTTTTCCTCCTCAGTTGATGGAAGAGGGCTCATCGACTGTGGAAGAGGGTGAGGCGACGAGCCTTCCCTCTATTGTATTTACATTGGACAAGGGTCCAATATAAGGAGGAAGGGATGAAGGTGAGGGGATTACACCAAGATGGTTACCCTAACATTGATCCTGGTAATAAAGGGATACTTCTCCTTTTCTTGCATGGAAAATTAAGTGTGACCTGTACCTTTCCTACTAGAGACCTGAGGTTCCAGGTCACCTCTTTGAGAAAGGAGAGGCCAAGACCCAACCCTCCTCCAAACTGTGAACTTATCAACACTATTTTTGGGAGAAAGGTCCATGTGATTGTGGATATACAACCCCACATACATTCCATAAATCTGAACCCCATTGTGAAACAAATGTGGGAAACCTCTGGCTGTGGAAATACAAACCCGAATAGGAGAAATGCTGATGTGCCTTTCCCAAAGGTTTGATAAGTGAGGAGTTTTTAGTGGAGGTCTCAATATAATCCCTTTCAGAAAATGGGGCCAATTAAGAAGAATCCTTTCCATGAATGGTTGAGGAAGGCTTGATGTCTTGTATACTAAAGTGGGTGAAGAGAACAAGTGAATCAAAGAGGGGCACCCAAGTAGAGAAGGGCGCGCAAGTATGGTCGTGCAATTACACTTGGGTGACCTGATGTTCCCTTTAGCGATGAACAACCAGTATGGTAATACTTGTGTGAGACCTTTCTCAAGCCTTCAATAGTATTCACAGGTGATCCAAGAAGTGGGGCGCTCAAGTTCCTGTGAGAGGAATGGGAGGTGCGAAACTATTTATGACTTAGGGAGGTTGGGCACTTTAGGCGTGCAAGTTTTATGGTTTCAAACACTAAAAGGACATAATTACAATTATCATCCATTAAATTCTCCGCTCAAGGTGTTGAATAACTACCTTGAATATTTCAGAATAGTGGGGAGAAGTTCTAGGGTGACCAGAGCAGTAATTGGGCTTCAAGGAAATTCGTCTGTAAAAATGGGGCCCTAAGGGTCTATTTATAGGCAAATAAATTACCTTGGTAGAAATAAGTTGGGTGCGCAAGTGACCTTCACGCCAAATTGGGGTGCTCAAGTACCTTGGCACCGATGGTATTTTGGCCAGACTAGGGCGACACCTTTAGGACTTAGCCAAAATTGTCACTTCAATCAGCTTCAGCATGGTGGCGTGAAAGTGTTTGTGTGCAGGTACCTTAGGAGACTCTTTAGGGACTTATCCAAATAATTGCTCCATACCGCAAGGGTTGCGCCCCTGCACCCCTGCACCCTTGCTTCGGCTCAGTGCTGGGTTGCGGTCCCGGCCCTTCGGGTCGGTGCCTTCGCAATCGTCACTCACCCCCATGAAAAATACAGAGTTGCATTGTGAAATTTTCAAGCCCACTTGAGGACATTTTGTGGATAAGTACATGAAACACATGTCATGGTGTCTACAGAAGCCCCCTATGTAGTGTGTGAATGAATCACATCACTTTGAGGGGCGGTATTCCACACTTCCTCAAACGAAATTATTATATTTACACCAAATGGAAAGTAAAAAAGATATGTGTTTTAAAAGAAATAAATAATAAAAAAATAATATATATAAATATATTTTTCATCATAATGTCCTCCGTGAGAGGTGGTAAGGAAAATTGAACAATCATTGTTTTGTGAGGCGGAAGTTCTCCGTACACATAAACAGTATGTTTGTTACCCATTAAATGGAGGTGTGTGTAATTTTACGTATAAATATTATCATAAAAATACCCTATTATATTTATTATCATTTTTTTAAAAAAATCATTAAATAAATATATTGGAGGGGTGGAGAAGGAAAATAAAAGAAGGGAGCTTGAGAGAAGGTGTTACCTCTTAATCAGGAAACTCCTTTTGGATTGTGCCAAAAGGCTTCCTTGGAAGACCTTATGACCAAATTTAGGATTCAGTAATTAATGGAAGTATATTGGAAAGTTTATTGGGTTGATATTGTAAGATAATATGTGGTCTGAGAGGTTTTCAGAAGAGGGAGAGGTGGTAGTATTTTATAGGGAAGGAGGAGTGGCACTCTTGTAAATATTTGAAGAGAGAATGCCACCCACGTTTTTCATGTTGAACGTGGATCCAATAATGATAAAAATATGATCCAAAGGAGTATAGGGTATAAATATTTCAACAAAATTTCTTTTTGGAAAATTTTATAAGTCATTCTGAGTCTTAAATTTAAGGTTTTGTCCTTTGTTAAGCTTAATTTTACCTTAATTGATGTAATTAATTTTAATTACATTCACTAATTTTTTTAGTCAAAAACTACATCGAACTTATTAGAAACTATAAATTATTATTATTTAAAATATGGAATCCATTTCTTTCAAATTCCAATCACATAAGTGGCATAAGTTAATCTAAAATTAATCCCGGTGTCGGGTTGACAATGCGGGTTTTTAAAGTAAAAATTATCAAAAGTTTGTTATGATTTTATATCCAATTTCAATTTTATATTGGTTAAAATTAACCAAATTTGATTAATTGATAAAAATTTAATATAATTAAACTTTTAAATAAAATTAAAATATTATTTTACCTTATAAATAAATTAGATGAAAGAGTGGTTTTGAATTAAAATTCAATATTTAAACTATTTAGTAAAAAATAAAACCTTGCAGAAAAATACCAAAAATTTATCCTAACCAAATTTTTATTTTTTATTAAAAATATAATGGTTACTTTTAAAATTTTAAATCTATAAGAGTTGTAAAAATTATATTTAAAATGGGTTATCCATTAAAATGTGTTAAAACTACCTTTATAAAAAAAATAGGTTTCTTGCATAAAATTAGGTTTGTTCTTATCTTATGTTTATCCTATATATTAGATGAATACCAAAAATATTTTAATGAATATATAACATATATATTACATTAATATCACTCACTAATTGTAATTAATTTATTTTTTTAGGGTAAAATATCATTATGACCATAAAAAATTAAAATTTTCCTTTATATTAAAATTGTTTTCATATTCATTTCTAATTAATTTATAACCCATCAATTTATATTATATTTGTGTAAAACAAATATTTTGATAAATTATTTAATATTTTTCATAACCACTAATTTGACTGCTAGGTTATATCTTATTATATTAAATAATAATATTTTAATAATATATTATTGTCTGGTAAATATCGTTCATGTGTATTACACAAGCCATCGAGGAAAGTCATTGTTGTGTGTAACACGAGTTGACCTTGGTGTTCCACGTAAAGAAAGATAAAATTTATGTTGTTTGTAGTTCAAGATTAACTTGGTGTTGCATATAATGCAAGAAAAACATAGTGAATTAATATAAAATAAACTATTTTTAGTGTTATGTGAAATACAGGAGGAGGCTCATATCCCTTCTCCCATTATGAATTTATGTTGGCATATTCTGGTGTGGAATGTATTTTCAGACCAGGTTTGTATTCATGTTCCAACTAGGGATCACCAAGTAATAGATTAACATTCCTTGGGGAAAGCTCATATCCCTTCCATAAAATATTAGTGTCATATTCGAATGGCTCAGGATCGGGCTCATACTCCCATTCTGATTGATGCTCACCAAGTGATAATGACATATGCCTCGAGATTGGCTTATATTCCTATCAATAATGAGGAATATCATTGTAATATTCTAGTAGATTCTTATAAGTGGGAACATACTCCTCTAGTACCATATGTTTATAAATAATTTTATGTAACTGTCATACAGAAAACTCATATACCTACACAATTCTAGAAGAAAGGTAGGCATATTCTGTCTAAGAAGTAGAATGAGGATCATATCCCTAATATTCTCAATTTTAGGTTCCTTATGGTTGTTCAAGACACATTATAAACACATCAAGGGTCCATATACTCTTAAACTGAATAAGAATACAATCATTACAATGATAGTCCTCCTCATGGTGGTATGGAGATGGATGGTAGGGACCCTACTCCTAAAATATTTCATGCTCAACCTACCAATGGTGATATCTCCATGGATAATTAAATCCTATACTTTCCCAGAAAACTTCATTTAGAGAAGTTTCCAAAACTCATACTTCTTCTTATAGAGATGTTCTCCAAACATCAAGTTCAATTGGATATAGTTCCCTGTTGAATTCTAGCAGCACTCCACTATGGTTAGAAGGAGACCCCAAGATGTATCCCTTTTAGTCTAATCATATGGAGGAATGTAATTCTGATGAGTAGGAAATCGAAATTGATGTATGGAGAGTGTTTTCTAAAAAAACAACCTTCCCACCATGTTCTATCCCCTCAGTACTCCTAATTATGAGGTCCTAAATGAGATAGAAAAGGAGTGCATGCCTTATCTACACCAAAATATCTAGGCTACATATTAGTGACTAAAGTCTCAAAATATTATCTATCTAGGATAGGAGTATCACCTTCATATCATCAATACACTCTATTGTCAATAATATATGGCCACATTTTCCGTCACTCGAAAACCAAGAGTGGAAGAGCAAGAAAAAATCCTACACAAAGTTTCTCTCCACATCGCAACAACTATTCACCAACTGATTTCTAGAGCATCACCAAAGGTGAATATCTGAGCATGGGTAAAGTATAGAGCATTTCACTTCACAATGTCCCCAAAATAGTAGAACCCTTCAAATATGATATCCTGTAATGTCATCAAATCTAGAAAAATTAGGGGACTGGGTATTGTGTGATCCCGTCAGTCACTATAATAGATTTTTCTTTCTTTAATGATTCTAAGAAATCTTGAATAGAGGGAGAGTATATCTAGAAGATCTTTGAAGCAGGACCCTCAGAGAAACATGAATTAAATTCAGACACAGAAGCTGAAGTTTTGATCAAATAGACAACTTACCATAGAAAATGATCCCCATCAGGGCCACTATTTCACCCATATCCTACACAATAACAAATACACTACATCAAATGGGACACAATAGTAGCTACCATAGAAGTTATCCAAGAGAAAACCCAACCAGTCGGGCTAGAAAAATATCTACCACTGTGTCCACCCCTCAGATCTTCAATTCCTTAGATGATTTAGGAAATGTCATCAGTATCTGTAAAAAACCATCCCAATGGGCTGGGGGAATTTTTATCTCAATAACCATCACTAGGTTCATTATTCTCTGAGATGGTCCTATGGAAAACAATGGTGATTCAAGATCAACCTCATCTTGTTTTTTTGAAGCATTTATATCTCAATTTTTGTCATGGGCATCATCAAATCCCCAAATGGAATTATTGGATCCTCAAAAATAGTGTTAATAAATGCCAATTGTGGCCTCAAATAACCCCCAACCCATAAGTATGGGGAAATTTTCATCATCATTGTCACCATAGAGAGAATTAGTCTTCTCCGTGTTGGGAGGTAAATATCAATGATCAAAATCATATATGTTCCCCCCACTGCAATACAAAACTCTTCTATTAGGATCTCTTTTAAAAATCATGACTATAAACTCCCTCAATATCATTACTCATAGGATGAGACAAGAGGAATTTACAGTGAAGGAAATTAGACCCCATTAGGGTCACAAGAAAAAATGTCCCAATATGGATAAGGGTTTGATAAATAAACCTAAAACATGTAGTATAGAATCATCTTGTTGTTTTGAAAGTAATGGAACAACAAACATTACCCAGTACACCTCTATACATATCATCACTATCAACACAACAGATAATGTGGATCAAGAAAAAAATGTAGAGGGACACAACACATATAATCTACCCTGAGATCAAGGTGATATGGATGCACCAACCAAGGTTTCATGCACCCAAAACAATAGGAGGCTCCAAAACCATGCATCTTCTAATATTGAGTTTTCACCTATATGGTAGAACACTACCAAAGAAAAATGGAAATGTGTGGCTAGATCCCAATCACCAACTGATAGAATTGAAGTTCCTTCCATGGAGGAAACGTTCTCACAATATGAGTATGAGATACAAACTCTCAGACAAGTCAATGAGGATATAATTAGGAAAAATATTCTCATTGGGTATAGTCTTTAGGATGAGGTAAATATTACTCCTCCCATACATCTAGAAAAAGATGATCTTTCAGCAAGAGTGGAATCTGAGCATTAAAATAGCTCCAGATCTATGCAACTGATCTACATAAATTAGATAGTAAAAAATGATTGTGAATTCCCTCTATTGCAATGACAACCTCTCCCATTCTAGTTTGATCATTAATTCTTAGGATGAATTAATAATAATTAGGATACAAAGGCGGTTCCACCTCATTGACCAACACCCACTCTCTATAGATGGGAGGTGACTCAGACAGCAGTACCCCTAGAGCTGCTTAATGTCATTGAGTCCCCTAGTAATCGAATGGAAGCCATGGAAGGGTGATATTGACCTATGAAACCTAAGAGGAATCCATATCCCAAGTTGGTGGATGATAATTTTCTCCCACCCAATTTTGGTAATCCTGCATTCTCTACCTTTGATAGTGTAGGTGACCCCAAATAGTATCTCACACACTTTTTATCCCAATGTGGAGTGATGATGGGCCCTCAAGATCAACAGGAGGCAAAAAAGATGAAGTGTTTTGTACAGTCTCTGATAGGTCCGATCTTTATTTGGTATAGTAGTCTTCTAGTAGGATTCTTTGTAGGATGGGAATACCTTCATCATCAGTTCCTTTATCATTTTATCTCTACACTTAGGCAAATGAAAATTGTTGACATAAAAAATAGAAAACAATGTGAAAATGGGAGGGTTTATAACTTCATATCTAGGTGAAAGGTTTTAACCTATTCACTAAATATTCATCTCTCATATGAAAAATTTTTGGATATCTATTCTAAAAATATCTTGGATGAGTTTCAGAAACCTCTGATACCAATGAAATATCTTGTTGGGTTCCGTGATTTTGTAGAAACAGAACAACTATTGGAATATTCCATTCAAAGAACCTGATCCAAATCTCAACTCATGATCTCGGCATAGTGAAAAAGTCTTGGGAAATCCTATTTTGTAACTATCACTCTCAAGCTAGAAAAAGTTCTCATCAAAGCACCTAGGTAGGTCCTGAACCACCCAAAACCTCATGTCGAGTAGCAAAAACCACAAAATCAACCTCTTCCAAAAGTATATGTAAATCAGGGTTGCCCAGGATTTCATGAATGGATGAACTACTCCTTCCTAAATGAACAATTCTCTAGTTATTTATTGGTAGACAAAGACAATGACATTCTCAAGCTACCATAACCTAGGAATCCCAATGAGATTAACCACATTGATGGTCTTGACTAATACCATTTCCAAAAATGGATGGGTCGTAATATCCAAGATTGATTCACATTCAAATACGTCCTTCAAGGAATGGTTTATTCCAGACAGGTGGTATTAGATAATTCATTAGAGAATGTTTCTTTCATAACTATTTTCCATCCAATAGAAGAGGGTGATTGGTAGAAATTTTCAACTAGGAACAAGTAGATGTTTGACAACAAGATGAATTAAAAAATAGTTGACCAGGATCTTTATACCCTGATAGAACAATTGCATAGACCCACAACATCTCTGCCACCTAGAGAGGTAATAATATATGTGCCTTCCAAAGGTGGGAATTACCATCATAAGTAGGAAGAAATAGAATATGAGGAGTCATATTCTGCTCCAATGTAAGCTCTAAATCTTGGAGATTTATTCCCTACAATATTCAAAGCACAGGAACCACCCCACCAAACAAAACCCTTATCAGATAAAGATTTCATATTTGGTTATATCAATGTGATACACTTAGAATACCCCTTAATCGATCATGAATATGCCTCTATGTATGATTTCTCTACACCAAATTAGGTAAGAGGAGGTCACATGCACATGAATTGAGGATATAGGGGACATCACAGGAATTGTTGGACCCAATATTTTGGTAATATCCCCACAGAGTAAATATATTCAGCTGAGACCTGTGGAAATTTTCTCTAGAAATCCCAAAAAAGATATGTAGGTGTCTAAAAATCCTCCAGGTATCATTTGCGCCCAATTTTCTTACATTAACGCTTAGCGGAGGTGTGATTATATAATCATCCCAAACAATAGGGAAGGTCATTATGACCTGTGCCACTAGTAGAATATTCCCCCTCAACCTCTACACAAGAACCATGAATATCCACCTCAAATGATTCAACTCCTAGACTGCATATTAATTAGAAAAACCACCTCAAGAAGTGCTGAGCTATGGGAAAAAAGTGTGACATTATGAACCAGATGGTGGTTGTCTAGCCAAGATCGCAATTCTGGATGCACTAAATATTTCTAAAAAACTCATGGAGTCACTCATTGAAGCCCTAAATATCATGTAGGAGTTTGACATAGAATTCATTGTAGCCATGGTTTATCGAGTGGAGACCATTCCATCATAATTCAATGTCTCTATATCATTCACTAACTATGATTAGGAAGAGGTCATCCAAGGGCACATCATGCCTCTATATATTTCAAGTATACTTGATAATATCAATATTCAAAGGTCTCTTATTGAAAATGGTTTCAAGATTAACCTAATCCCAGTTCGAACGCTCTGATGTTTGTGATATAGCGAAGGGGGCCTATCTCTCATAATTCTGACAATTCATGGGTATGATAAGTGTGATAAAATACCTCTTGGTAAAATCAAACTCAAAGATCTGTTGGGGGATCTCACATCTGATGCTAAGTTTATGGTTATTCAGTAATAAAACACATACAATTTCTTGATCGGGAGGCCTTGTATCCACAACCATGTGGTGGTAACTTTAACATTCCATCAATGTCTAAAATACCCATTCAATAGAAGGTTCCGCCTATTGCATGATGATAGTACCCCCTTCAAGATTTGTTAATAAACATTTGCTAAAATAGTATTCTATAAAAGTGAAGTAAAAAAACCAATAGTGGATGATGATATATAGGTGCATCCCACAATGATTTGGGTAACACCCCTGAAAATCACTAGAGTATGCTCGATAGTGACTATATGCTCTCCATAAATCTAGTTAAGGTTATAGACCTAGTCCCAGAGGCCCAAGACCCTCTTGTCCCCAATAACAGTGTAAAATACAATCATCTCTAACATCTCTCTACAATGAATCTTCCAATAGAGATTGATAATGTCTCTTCCCATGGCCTCTCTCACCCTGATAGTGATAGATATACCCCTATATTTCCACCTCTATATAGTAATTCCTCCATGGGATTAGAGGTGGAATAAGAATAGGATAACCTCAGGAATTATCCTCCTACATTGGAGGAAGGAGTATCTACCACCATTGATGAGCTCATGTAGGTAAATATAGGAATAGAAGAAGAGTCATGACCTACATTGATTAGCACCACCATTACCCTAAAAGAGTAGGAGATATACATTGTATTTATAATGAAACACTGATATGTGTTTGTTTGGAACTATAAAAAAATTCCCAAACTAAATATAGATGTAGATATGCACTATTTGGATTACCTTATGACCATCAAGGCTTCAGGAAGGCAACCGAGAGGATTCACCCATCTCATGCTACCAATGTAGACTTAGAAGCTGAAAAATTGATCAAAGGTAACTTTGACTAAGAATTAAAATACCCAAGATGGTTTTCCAACATCATCCCAGTCAAGAAAGATAATGAGCAAATTAGGGTCTACATCGATTTTAGATACCTTAATCGACACTACCCAAAGGACAATTTCCCATTGCTGATCACATAGATCTTGATCGATGCAACTACTTTCTTCCAAGACATTTACTTTATGGATGGTTTTTAAGGGTAAAATCAAATAAATATAGCCCCTGAAGATGAGGAGGCCACTGCCTTCAAAATTCCCTAGGGGATATTTTATTATCATTTCATGCCTTTTGGATTAAAGAATGTTGGAGATACATATCAATGTGCCATGCATCATATATTTAAGTTTTTCTTGGGAAGAATAGTTGGATGATAGGTGTACAACCTAGTGATGAAATATTGATAACAATGTGATCACTTCACAAATATTTAGATGATCTTAGAAAAGCAAGTAAATCACAGTCTAAAGATGAATCTTCTAAAATGAGCCTTCATGGTAATTTCATGTAATTTCCTTGGATGTGTGGTATGCCACCATGATATTGAGGTCAACCCAGAGAAGACTGGTTCTATTTTAGATATGTCACCCCCTTTATAAATATTAAAAAACTAAGAGGGTCCAAGGGAACCTAGACTACATCTGGTTCTTCATAACAAATTTGGATGGAAATTATCTCCCCTTCACTAAGATAATGAAGAATGGAATCACCTACCAATGGTACAGGGACTACCAAGAAGCCTTTTAAAGTCTCAAGGTATATCTAATGAACCCACGGGTTGTTTCTTATATAGAATTCTCATTGGGCACCCTCTTTGAATATAAGAATAATGCGGGGAAAGATAACAGTCGTTGCTACCTTAACAAAACAATGATAAGTACTAAGATCCAATACTTTGATGTCAGGAAGAACTGCCTTGAACTAATATTCATGATGAAAAGGATAATTCATTACTTATAGTAGCATTAATTCCATAAGGTCTCTTGTATTGATCTGATTAAGTACATCCTTGGATATCCTACATTGATTTGGAGCTTGGTCTGATGGGTGGTCATTCTACTTCCATAATACATTCAGTTCATATCACATAAATCAATGAAAGGGAAACCCATAGTTGATCCTGCCTCGCAGAATACACTGATGGACGCCGAGATCCTAGATTAGTGGGTCCTCTATTACCATGACACTCCCTAGACATAGGATATTTATTTTGATGGTGCCTCCTAAAGTTCTATCGGAAAAAGTATAGAAAACAGAAAACTCAATCAGGTTGGATTAGGGATTATATTTGTATCTCTAGATAAATATTTTTTCCCTTCTCTTTATCACTATCTGAAGGTTGTATGAATAATGAAGCTGAATACCAATCCCACATCATTGGATTGTAATTTTCCCTATCTCTATAGATAGCCTAACTAAATATCAAATGGGATTTGGAACTAGTGGTAAAGTAGATCAATGGATAATATTTCATCAAAACGGAAGAACTATCCACTCTCACTGACTATGTGAGGGGACTGATGGCCGAGTTCCCTTTTGGGCTTACATTGCATCATGTTCTCTGATCACAGAATGCTCATTCTAATGCATTGGATAATGTAGTTGAAGTCATGGATGACCCTGATCAGAAGAAATCAATATTCCATATCACACACCGAAGAATGGTATTTTAAATCATCATATACAATATGGTAGAAATCAATCAGGTCAACATCACCCTAGAATGCAATGAACCGGATCCACCCCCCCCTTGATGGATGGAGTCCATAATTGGTTATCTCTAAAACAGGACTCTCCTGACATACCTAGCTGAAAGGGAATATATTTGGTTTCATGCAATTAACTTTACCCTGTAGGGTGGTCCAAATGATGAAAAGGCCCTATAAAAGTATGGTTTTGATGGAATCCTCCCCATATTCATAGTATAAAGATAGATGCTTGTTGTCATGGAAGAAGTCCATATAGGATCCTGAGGTGCTCATCAGTCTGGGACCAGGCTCTCCCATCAAATCATAAGGTTGGGTTATTACTAGAAAACCATGATATAGGATTGTGTTTACTTCACCAGTAAATGTCATACATTCTAGATATATGAAAACTTCATCCATCATTCCTCATAATTTCTACATACATCTAAATATTCCCAGTCGTTTACCATTTGGAGAATGGATGTTGTTGGGCCATATCCCCCAGCCACAACTAAGAAGTTCAAGTATATCCTTAATGCTAATAAATTCTTTTCCAAATGGTATGACTAAATACCTCCCAAGTAATTTAGGAAAAGAATATCATCAACTTTATAAAGTCTCATATCATCACCAGGTTTGGAGTCCCTCATACAATATTAACAGACAATAGAACCAACTTTTGTTTTATATAGTTGAAGAAAGTATACCATGAGTACAATATCATGTCCAATCACTCATCTCCCTATCATGCAACTGGAAATGAATGGATATAGTCCTTTAATAAGTCTCAATAAATTATACTCCATAAAATGGTAAAAAATGATAATAAATCCTAGTTGAATAAGCTCCTCCATGATTTATGGGCCTACCATACCACCATATGTACTACTACACAATAAACTCCATAATCATTGGTGTATGAAACCAAGGAAGTTTTACCTATATAATTTTATCAACATTCGCTCTGGACGAATTGGAGAGGCTCTATGAGAATAGGTCGTATACATTGCACAACCTTGAATTCCATCATAATCATATTGTACAGTCCCTCAATAAAAAGGTCTTCCTCCAATCATTACTTCAAGGAGAATTGGTGTTGGCTCTTAAAACCCCAATGATACCTAGGATGAAGCCTCCAAGGCTATAACCCTAATGGGAGGGGCCTTACATCATACATAAGGTCTATTATAATGGATCCTAATCATTGGCCACAATGGATGGGAAGTATGTCCCAACCCCCACCAATGGTAGATTCCTTAAGAAATAATTTTCATAGATATCATCAAGCATCAAGTCTTGGTAGAAAGACTTTAAACTTTAAATCATCTATCGTCCTGACCACATGTTGTTAAATTGTATGATGTTTTCCTAGGTGTCATAGTCATATGACTTTAAATTGTGCCGAAAAATCCTTACCACATGAAACTAAACTATACAAATCACATGCTCACCACATAATGTTAAACTGCATGGATCCCGCAATGGTTCATATTCATTCATGGTAGGTGACCTACATCCTTACTAGATGTTAAACTACACGGCTAATGTCCTTTCCGTATTTCATTAAACTGCATGGGTTTTCTAGAACTAGCTATGGATTGATTCTCATTTCAATGAGATATATAGGTATTCCTTGATCCTATATGTTGGTAAAACCACCACATGATACAAAATTCTAGTATCTTATCCTTAATAAACTCGACGTGATGAGAGGAACCCTTTCCATTCCTTGTTTCTCACACTTATCATAGCTCACATGAGCTTAGGAATAATAGTAAGGGTTTAACTACACAATCAAGGAATAAAACCTCATGACCAGTTCATCATGTTCTGGAATGAAAGACCAAAAAACACATACCATGAGTCCTCACCATATGATGTTAAACTACACAGCTGATGTCCTTTTCATGACATAAAATTATACATTCCTATAGACCTCGCCCAAGAGGAACACTATTTTTAGTGTTATCCTCCTACCATACCTTCATTAAAGAACTATTGGTGACTTGATTCTTGACATCACAGGATATATAGTGATTCCCAAACCTCTAACCATGGGTTCATTCACAACAAATAAGAATAAAAATTCCATCTTCCTATGTATATGTCAAACTTGTGTAGGAAGCTCCTTCCTCAATAAATACATGTGGATTAATTCATATTATCATAGTACATGTAGTGGTTCCTAGATTTATATCTTTGGTTCCAACCACAATACCCAATTTCATGTTGGAAATCCTAAATCCTTGTTGCAGGACGTTAAAATTCACAATACCTCAAGAACTACAAGTTTCTTGATTCCTATAATCACAGGATACATAGTGATGCATGAATCTATAATCTTGGGCCCAAATACAATAATCAATAGAAATAATTCCCACCTCTACGTACAAGTTTGACCTATGTAGCAATTTTTTCATTCAATAACTAAATGTGGATTGATTCCTATAATCATAGGATATGTAGTGACACCTGGATCTCCAATCCTAGGACCAACTACATTAACCAATAAAAAAATGCACCTCAACTTCATAGGGGATGATCTATAAAGGACCATTTTTCCTATATAGTAGTCAAAACTATATATGGACTTCTTGTTCATGTAATATATCTTTCATAATCTTTTACGTTGGCTCCCACATCATTACCACATTATGTTGAACTGAGAGGAAAAAAATAATTCCTTACCACTTAATATTAAACTGTATGGAAAACATCCTTGTCACATGACATTAAAACTGCATTAAAAATACGTCCCCACAATATGACATTAAACTCTATAGACCATCACCCATCATCGTACCTTATTAAAGGACTATAAGAACCTGACCCTGGTCAACTAGAGTTTGGGGTGCTTCTGTCAACTTTTAAGCACCTCAATCCATAAATCACACTTCATTTATCGAGTACCTCAAGTTGATAAAACACTTTCATGGACCTTGGAAAAGTATACCTAGCTTCAAGTGACCCTTTGTTTGACTATTCATGTATGCCTTTAGATCATTCATATTCACCTATGGCTATCAACAAAATGTGTCGCTATGAAAAAAGGGATTTATAATCCTTGGGAGCCCTGATGTCACCACTATAGAACTCATAACCTTAGTGTGTTTTGGGCCATCCGAGATATGATTGTCACATATCATTACTCATGACCTAAAAACCTTGAGCCATGATTTACAATATTTTCATCTCCCTCTCAGAAGCGTGTTGGAGTGCTCTTGACCCTTGGTATCCTAATTGGTCTTTTTTATATCATCCCCCATATTAGTCCCATGTGCATCATGCCATTATACAGCCTACACTTTGGTCAAAGTTGTATGACCTTAAACTCAATCTTATAATGATCCAAATCACAAGACCTTAAACTTATAGAGAAAGTGACACAAAACTTGTATGGTTGAAAACCCAAAAATGGAATCCTAATAAAAAAATCAAGTCTTTTCTCCCTAAACTCTTCATCTCTAGAGTTTAGGAAAAAATTAAGGTGCAAATAAATAAGTCATAAAGCGCATAGGGATAACTCTATAACCTTAGTAAAATCCAATATATGCTTTTTGGACCCCCTAGTTCAAGAAAAAGTTAGAGTAATGATTTTCCACATCTCCTCACCATGATAATATGTTCTCTAAGTGGTGACACAACTTTTAGGGTTCTATAACCCTTCTTTGATATTACACATTCCATAAATCATACTTCATTATTTAAGAACCTCATATCACCACATCCATCTATGGCCCTTGGAAAAGGATACCCAGCTTTAAGGGGCCCTTTTTTTGAATATTCATGTATGCATATGGATTCTTCATATGCACCTATGGTCTTTAACAAAATCTTTCACTCTGTAAAAAGGTATTTTTGATCCTTGTGATCCCTGAAATCACCGTAGAAAAACTAATCACCACAATGTGTTCTAGGCCATTTTCAGTATGATTGTCCCATATCATCCACCCGACATGAGAACTTTGAACCATGATTTAAAATCCCCATACCAAAATATCATAGCATATTTGACACCCTTGAAATTATGTCACCATGTATTATACTCTTTCTCAAATTAGGAATGTGACACTCAATTCATGATCCTTTGATGTCCCACATTTTGTGATTTTAAACGAAAAAGTGTAGGTAAAGAGATTCATAATTAATATCTAAACATCCCAAGTGTTCCATAACCCTTCTTGGATAGCTTTCCCCCCATATCCAATCACATAATCTCGATGTTTGAATCTTCATGAATATTTCACGGCTTTGAGAAAGGAGTTGAGTTCATCTTTTATAGACCATGCTATTGATGCATAAGGGCTTTAACCTACAAACTATAGGCATATCCTCTTTAATATAAAGGAGATTCAACCCTTATGATCCCTGGAAACATCATGGTGGAAACTATCACCTTAGGGTGTTATGGGGCATCCCCAGCATATTTGTATCTCTCCATATTCACTAACTCAAACTTTTGGATTATGACTTATATCACCCATACTCCAACTATCTGGGTGGACCTATCATCCCTAGTATTTCTCCCTTAGCCAATATCACACCCATAAATCTTCCATGACCCTTGGAAAAGAGTATAGAAACCTCTTTTTGACAATGTTATCGACGCATAAGGGCTTTGACCTACCAACTAGAGGCATATCATCCTTATAGGAAATGAGCTCTAATCCTCATGAGCCTCAGCAACACCATGAAAAACTCAAAATCCTAGCATGTTTTGAGTAATTCCTAGCATGTTTACACTATATCCTATAATCATCAATCAAGTCCTAGCAGTAAGACTTTAAACTGCATGGCATCCCAATGGCTGATCTAAAAGACCCTAAAATATAGATATATAAGGTTTGATCTAAAAGACCCTAAAATACAACGATAGAAGGTCTGAGATAAAATAATCTAAACTATAGAAATAGAAGATCTGATCTAAAATACCCTAAACTATATAAATAAGGAGGGAATTTACTTTCCTCATAATCGATACCTTATCCTCAAAAACATCACTTCTTATGGGGGAATTTTTTGACACCCAACAACTGAGCATCATAAAATTAAAAAATGAATAAATACCTAAATATGGGTATTATTTTCCCTAGAAAACAATGGAAGAATAAAGAGTCCATGATCATGTGGATTTCAAGAACATCCAAGAGACACGCGATCGCATAACCTTCGAAAGGTCATCAGGACGCTTGCACATAGTGAAAAGCCTATAGAAGATCCCACGGTGCCCCTTTAAAAAGTCCTTATACTCTTGCGAAGGCACCCCCATATAGTTAATGATCGCGCAGTGCCTTCCATACAAGCACCCCCAGGTCATGGGAATTTTTAGGTAGTGGGTACTTGAGAAACCATACAAAAATCCTTAGAAAATAAGAGGAGAATATCCAAAATGTGGGAGCCTATTTAAGTCATAAAAATCATGTGACACACTATCACGGTCTCATAAATCCTCTTGAAAAGCCATCCTTGTATCACAAAAGGACTCAAAAAAGTCACCTAAGATTACACGAAGACCTTTCGATAGGCACCCTAATGTCTCGAAGGCCCTTGGACATATCAGTCTAACAATATGAAAGTATCTTGATGTTACCATGTGATTAAACAAAACTCTATTAATTGGATATAATCTAATAAATGGGGTTTTGACGGTATAGTCCTTTATTTTCTTAAAATCATGCGACACCCCTGGAATGACCTATGGCATGATCTCATGAAATGCATTACATCAAATCCCTAAACTGACTCAATCCTATATTTGAATGATACACGCTTCACAAAGAATTGAAAAATAGGGGTGGAATGGCCTATAAATCCCCCACCCTAGCATGAAAAATATAGGCATACAATCCTTGGATCCTCACACTGACATACCCATGCATCATAGTATATTTCTCAGAGAAGTTGAACTCATGACCAGGAAAGTTTTCTAACATGTAAAATATGGAGAAAATCGGAGTAATCATGCATAATGAATAGACACATCACCCGATAACTCAAAGATCACATAATGGACTTATGGTGGGTTATGTGAAGGAATTACCATATATTTTCTGAAACACTTGATACTTAAAACAATATTTCATTGAACTAATCTAAGTAATATGAAATATAAGGTCGAAACAAAGGCAAAAATATGGAATACTTATCAGAATAACATATATGATGATCCTCATTTTCTTTGCATGAACCACCCATGTCTTGAGACAAAACCAGGATATTTCATCCAAATCATGTGATGCTACTTTCGTATACTATTTGGATCATATAAATTCCCCTAGATGTGTTAGATCAAGTCATATAGAACCCTCTAGGTATGCCACCCACATCTTGTGAAACTCTTCAGGCTCTCCATCTAGGCCTCATAATGTTCTCTAGACATTTCACCCAGATCATACGGTGGCATCAGTACATGCCAATGAAGTCTCTCGATAGCACCAGGTCATGTCAAGTGGCTCTTGTGATATCCTTCGGGCTTTCCATTGAGGTCTTGCGACATCCTCTAGACATGTTTTCTAGATTTCACAGTGCCCTTAATACATTTAAAATTTTGTCATGCATTTACCTTCATACATGTTTCATTAACTCTCATGACTCCCTCCATGTGCATCAACCAACTTTCATGATGATACCAGGGAAAGTCAGCTAGATCATGAGATTCCCTATAACAATTTCATCTGAGATCATGCAATGGCCTCTGGGATCTGCCATCCAAGTTTCACAATATCCTCTTGAAAATTCATCCTTGGTTATGTGATGTCCTACATACATGCCATCCAAATTATGAGTCATCCCTTGGATAAGTCAACTGGGTCATTCGATTTTCTTTAGACATGTCAGAAAGATATTTGTCGACATGTCAAGTAAACAATCAAAAAATTTCAGGTATATAATCAACGCATGTTAGGAAGACAAGAAGATGAGGACAAGTGGGTATCCTAGACTTGATAACCTTGTACAACCTTCATAAATGGAAATGTTAGTGTATAATCCCTAACTAATAAAACTATAATGACTTTGATTCATGTTATAACTAGGATACTCAGGATGTATTCCTAAGGCCCGAGCTCTATATTAAAATGTCAGTAGGGTAGTCCTAATGCATAAGTCCTACATCTACAAACAGTGATATTAGTCATTCTTCATCCCTTGTTTCCCACACCTATCATAGCTCAGGTGGGCTTAGGAAATTGAAATGATCATATAATTTAAAAAGATCATCATCAATGTGTAAGATCCAACCAATTAAACTATGATAACACCGATTCCTGTGATAACAAGGATACATAGGATGCCTTCCTAAAGCCTAAGTTCAAATAGGCATCCACTTCGGTGTGATTCCCCTCATATCTCCAACATTTAAACCATAAGGACCCAATCATTCCCATGGATTGATTATTCTACCTCATCCATTAGTGGAATAAGAAATCCACTAAACTATGAGAACTCATATTTCTGAAATATCTGATATACGTTGGATGCCTTCCTAAGGCCTAAGCTCAAATAGATATCTACTTGGATGTAAGTCCCCCATGTCTTTGACATTTCAACCATCATGACCCAGTCATTGTTGATAATTCTACCTCATCCATCATCATACTGATAAATCAACTAAACTATGATAAATATGATTCATGCTATAAACATGATATGTAGGACACCTTCCTAAGGCCTTAACTCTATACTAAACATCCCAAGGGTTGTCCCAGTACATAAGTCCTGCATCCATATGTAGTGAGACTGATTACTATTTATCCATTGCTTCTCACACTGAGAATCTCTCATGTGGTCTTAGGGAATTGGAATGGTCATATATTTCACATAATGAATCTCCATGACCAAGGAAGCCTCAGTGTGTAAGCCTCAATGAGTGGAATGTTATGACTACCCCTATATAAGGGAATATACCATGGTCCCAGTACCAAGGGTGTGAATAAACTAAAATAATTCTTATTACTACCATAATAGAGATACGTATAACATCTTCTTGATAACCAATCTAGAATCCCTAGTGCCTATGTTCCCACACATATGTCCTTTCTGCATGATGTTAAACTGAATGGGTTTTAATGAACTATATGGGTTTTAATTCCTTCTATAAATTGGATATATAGTATTCCTTATAATGGATCAATCCCCTCCTCAAAATATTAACCACCTACCATCATAGCATCAAATTGTGATGTTCTTGGTTATGAAACTTCAGAATATAAGTAGCTAATCATTACTGGGAAATGGATGAAGAACCTTGAATATATATAGAATGATTAACTAATGAGGTCCCCTTATTCTAAACATAAAAAGGGGTTAACCTATGATCACTTAGTTATGGAAACCAGTCATGTAATGGGACTAGGAAGATATTTTAAATCATATCTTAAATCTATAAGAAAGTCCCAGAGTAGGAAACAATTCCCCCCAAAATGGTGTGATGATCCCAACCTCACATCCTATCGACCAATGTGATTTCTTAAGCATCATTGGGTCTAAAACTCAAATTGACCACATTACTTTGGAAAGTAGGTCTATACCTAGTTATGGATGTGGGAACTATTGGGATTTTTCCTTAATAATGAAAATGATGACCCAACATTAATGATTGTCCAACAAATTAAACCCCTCTCAATCAACCATTAGGCCAAAACAAATTCAACTTAGTCATCTCATTTTCCATCAAAACAAAAATGGTAAACCCAATATGAAATTATTAAATCATGACATCACTTTTGAAATAGAAAAATGATAGACTACCCAGTTCTCATAGAACTATTTTTTTTACCCAATTAGGGTTCCCAATTATCTCTTTTCCATCAAAATAATCGTTCTTTGTTAGTGAAACTTTAAATCCAATTCTACCACCTTTTTTAATTTAATCTTAAAAAATTGGTTACATATTTTGAATCAAGATATTAAAATTTGTTAAATAGAAATCTTTTATTTTTATTCATTATGAATAATAACTATAGTAAATAATTATCACCATGGTAAGGGTAAATCGAGTAACTAAGGTTAAAAATAATACTGTAAGGACTAATAATTGAACCTATAACTTTCCTTTATCCTATTGGATGAGTGGATTTCATCCATTCCCATAAAATAAATGAATATATGGCCCCTTTGTGCCATATTTATTTTATTTTGACCATTATAATAATTAATTAAAATATAAATACAAAAATATCACTTTCTTGATTTTAATATCGATAATATTATGCTATTGGGATAAAAAACAACTTACATTCAATTGTAAAAATTTATATTAAATATAAATTATTTTTTATCATGGTAATTTATTTATAATTTTTTGTAATGAAATAATTATCTTAAATTTATATGCAACCTTGACACG
The DNA here is from genome assembly GCA_963277665.1 of Viscum album. Taxonomy (NCBI): domain Eukaryota; kingdom Viridiplantae; phylum Streptophyta; class Magnoliopsida; order Santalales; family Viscaceae; genus Viscum; species Viscum album. Next base: position 1,084,346,441 of record OY728159.1, read on the forward strand.
GTATTTATTCAATTGATGGAAAAATATAATAAATGATTTTAAAAATATTAAAAGTAATATAAATTGAATGAATTATTGAATTCCAAAAAAAATAGATAAATATAAAATTTTAGTTACATGTTAAAGTATTATATTTTAATTCCATTGCTATCATGTTGTTTTCAATGTCAAATTAAATGAGTAGTTCCAAAAATGAAATTATTGATATTTATAAGAAATAATATTTTATAAATTATTTAAAATTATTAAAAATCCTATATTTTTTCAAGTTATTAGTATATGGTTCTAAGTAACAACCATGCTTTATTTATTTTCCACTTTTCCTTTTATAGTAACTATCTTGATCCCTAAAGTGTAAAACATTGTTATCAGGGTAATTTTCAAAAAGGTTAATATGGGTTAAAAAAAGGATAAAGGTAAAAACCTAATCTAAACCTGTCCAAATATTTTTATGATATAATTTTGACCCATAATCATCCTATATTTTAATTTTATTTGATTTTATCCTTTTTTCTATGAAAATTAATTTATATTAAATTAATATTTTAATAAATTTTTAAGTGCTTCTTCCCTCACTTATAAAATGGAACCTCATATCCTATTTTACTCACACTTAAAAGCCTTATTTTTTATACAATAACTAAAAATATATATTCACCACTTACCTTCCCACATACTAGATTCATTTTATTGATTATAATACCCTCCTATGAATACTTTTTGTGTAAACCTAAAGAGGTTTTCTAAAGAAGAGGTGTCGCTCTTAACCAAGCATTTTTTATTTCTTCGTCCACCTACTTCATATATTATTGAACCATGATGATATAATGAAATTATTATATCCCATATAATAATATTTATTTATGTTAATTTAATACCTTATAGTCATCTCCTCTTTAATTAAATGGGAAACGAAATTGTTGTTCATGTGTACAATGGACTACCGCCTTGCGAGCTGATGTAATTCGTTTTCCATAACCACTTCTCACGAATGGTTTTAATGATGGATTTACTATATAAATATTATATTTATGATATATTTATAATTATTTAAAGATAAAATATCATATAATATCATACCTTTCCATTTATTTAAAAATTGATAACATCGTTTGTGTGTATTGGTGGATTACCACCTCCATAAAGTGATGTGGTTCATTTTTCATAACCACATCACATGAATTATAAATATAAGTGTATTTATTGAAAAAATAATATATTTATGATATAATTATAATTTTAAAATATAAGATAATACTTACCTTCTTTTCACCATGGTCGTTAAAAAACTGGAAACGTTGCTCATCTGTACTTAAGGCCCATCATCTCCATGATCGTAAAGTTGTTCATTTTTAATAACCATATTTTAGGGATGGTTTAAAATTATAATTTATGTATATAAATGAAAATTTTATCGTAATTATTATTCTGAAAATGATGGAAAAAATACCACTTTTACTCTAGTCAAACTACCAAATTCATTTTGGACATTTGACTTAAATAACGTCAAAACATACAATGTGAACTTAATTGATTATGTAATTAAATAAAACGTGGTATTATATAAAATAAAATAAATAATAAAAATGAAAAAAATCATTATTAAATTAAATAATAAATATGAGTTTATTATTCTGGAAGATAAAGAACGTACATGATGACTCGGGCTCGAGGTAAGGGATTTCATCTCAATTTCCCTTCATCGAGGCATATTTTATTGTTACAGACCTAATATATTTTTATATGGTGTGAATAATTCACATTTTACATATTATATCATGAATCCTTCATAATTCATGTTATTTTATGTTAAAAATAATTTAAATTCATCCAAGGGGATTTGATTTGAATGTTACCAAGTGATAAGGTGTTTTTTTACTCAATTTCCATTCATTTTATTATAATTATACTTCCTAATCTTTTTTATAACATGATTATATGGGGATGGATATATAAATTTTTTTATTATATATTTAAACTTGTTATTTATGGATTTAAATATGTTAACATAATCACTCCATGGATTAATTATCACTTCAAAAGTTATGATCTTTGCAGGTGTTTTATTTATCTCAATCTCTTTTTTTAGGCTTGTTTCAAGTTGCGCACCATGATTTCCTTATATGGTGTACTTAATACCTCGTGAATGAATTTTAAAATATTATTTAATTTAATTAATTGGATTTATATATACATATCATACTTGTTCTTACAATGACTTTTGATTCTAGAATTACCAAATCGTTAAAATATTTATTTAACAATCTCATTTCTTTTTAAGATTATTTATATTTAGGGTTACTTTATGGAAAATGGTATACAATTATTTTCAAGATCCACATAATTTTTATTATACTAAGGTCATTATTTTTTTTTACAAGTTTTGTTTCATTTTCCTCCCTTATTGAATAAATAAACATTAAGAAAGTTTTTTATAAGTAATATAGATCTTGAATTTTCTTTTAGATCTAGAATACTTCTCTTCCATATATAATTTTGCTTAAAATATTTTAAATAATGTTTTTAATATTATTAAATTATTTTTTAAATAAATTTTTACCCATTTTTTTAAAATGGTTTAAAATGAATCTTTCTATTATTTTCTGGATAAGTTACTTTTTTACTTTTTACAAAAGTATGATGGAACGTTTTATTTTAAATTATTTGGTAGGAATTGAATTTCCAACCATCATAACCTCCCAATGATTTGAAGATACCTTTATAATTTTCCATTTTTTCAAAGAAAATTTTTTCTATAATATTTTTCCAATTTTTAGATTTTAAAGAAGTTATTTCAAAGTGAAAATTGTATTCTCCTAAATAAAAATCCCATGTGATATTTTATAGACATTTTAATTAATGAAAACAACCTTTTATGTTATATATTACTTATAAATTATGTATATATTTATATATAATATGTACCTTGTTTATTATACCTTCCTTTGATAGGGTAATATATTCCTTAAGATCATTTCTCAAATAAAAAATATATTTTGATTATGATTTGAGGTAAGATTATGAAACCCATTTTATTTCCAGGGATAATTGTTATGTTTATGCATTTTTATTGATTTAATTTTTATAGAAAAAATAATAATGAACATGTTATGATGGGATCATCCAGATAGTTCTCCAATGTGTTGGGTAAATATTTTGTCTCGTGAGATATTATGTATGAGATTAGGGAGTAAACCTAATCCACTATGGGAATCTGTCCACAAGGTGATATTGTATTAGAATTTATCCTTGACTTATGTTTATGTCATGTTTTTTATTTCCACCACATTTCATAAGTTTCCATGGCCTTATAATACCATGTACTTCATGTTATCCTCCCATGTGATTATTCATGATCATTCTCTTTTATAATACCAAGTAATTCCTCGTTATATTGTTTGTGCCTTACTAGGATTTATAGCTCATAAATTTCTTTCATGTATTCCCCATATTATTCTTTGTAGTTTCAAGAACTACTAGTATTTCAAGGATTTATAATGAGAGTAAAAAATAAATTTGTTATTTTTTAGTTTCTTTTTGATGTTTTATGTACCTACGCTTATAAATACACTAGGCCTCATGATCTTTGGGTTGTAATTATTTGGTGTTTATGTTATAAATAATGTAATAATATGTTTAAAAGTATTGGGCCTCTATAGTTGGAATCAGTGAAATTTCTAGTTGTTTTTTGGGATTATATTTAGATATATTTAGTAAAAACCCTAGGGATATGTCTAAGTAAAGGATAAAATCCTAAATTTTTGGTAAGGAATATATTTTGTGGTTTTATTATCAATACAAACTTGTCTAGATAATAAAAGTGGAAATGGTTTTGGAAAAAATCATATAGGGGTAGTAACCCCAAAAATAGTTGGTTGAGTATATCTCAACCATCATTCTGATTCACAGTTCATGTGCCCTTACTTCACACCTTGTTTTACACTCCTGGGAGATATGCTTTGGTTAATTCACATTTTCTTTATCAACTGTTGTCATAGAATAAAAACTATGGAAACCTATGATATGTCATAGTGATATGGGATATACCTAAATTTTCTTGGGTTAATCAGCCTAAGGTAGATCATAATTTTAAAGGTGTTTATACCCCTTCGGAGGTTTTAAGTTATAAAATTCTAAGATGATTAAGTTTATTTTGGGAGACATTTATGGCGATACAACCCTTGGCATTAGTTTTTATTTTAGTAAAGGATTTATTTTCGGAATAATGATTTTATATTTTATAGACATAAATTGAAAGGTCTTGATAACCTTTAGGGTTTATATTATCTTTTAAATTGAGATAATTATGGTCTATTACAATTTGGAACATATGCTTGATCATATATATAACCATGGTATTGAAAAGTTATTTTTTGATTAAGTGATTAATGTTATTTCAAAATAATTTTACTATTTTTGGAACCTTATATTATTAAGGTAAACTGAATATTATTATAAAAGATGGAATTTTACATAAGGGTTAATTATTGAATTATTGTTTGGAAGAATGTATGATTTTAATGTGTCTTTATAGTGATTTAGGTTATGTATGGAAATAATTAGTATATTTTTGAGACTATATGAATAGGGAATATAAAATTTTTCATATATGACTTCATGAGTGACTAATTTTAATTAGAGAAAAATATTAAATTAATATCAAAATAAATTGTGATCAAATAATTATAATATTTGGGTTTCAAATTTCTTTATGAATATTTTGAATAATTTTAAGGTTGTTATTTATCGAATAATATAAGTTCAACATTGGGTGTTATTGTTGATGATTTGGAGATTAGTATTACATTTAATTATATGAAGGTTTATTCATTTTTGTAATTATCTTACATTGTGCTAAATGTTTTGATATTTTTTAATTTCTAAGTACATGAGTAATATCTTATTATCCTTTTTGGATTATGGTATCTGTTAGAAGTTGATTTAAGTTCTTCAATAATAAAATATTCATATCGAATACTCATTGTTTAGAGAAAAAGATGAGATTGTAATGAAATTTGATTAAAGGATGAAATTATTCTTTTAAAGTAGGTATTTTTCCTTATGTTATTATTCTATATGGTAAAGAAATGTCTTAACTCTAGGAAACTAATATTGAAATAAAAAATAATAATCCTATTACATTTATTTCTGATGAAGTTATGGTCTTTTCAACCATCACATATTTGTGATTTTTTTGATCATTAACTTTCACTTGATTAAGTTATCTATCAATATGTATTAGTCCTTGGGTGTTATTTTTTCACTCTAAGTCCAAATTTTCACTTCCCACTAATGTTCTTCTATTTTTAAACCTAGTTTTGTGATGACCTTTATATTTTCTTCTCTCTTTTTAATAGAAAGTTTTATTAACCATTTTTATGATGTGGGATTTCAAAAAAGGTATTTCAAATTTCAAAAACTTGATGACTAAGATCAATTTAAAATTGAGAGTAAAAAAATTATTTAAGGATCGTATAATATAGTAAAACAAAATTTTAGAGCATATTTCTCTTGAAATAAATTTTATTTCTTTGATATCTTGTGTCACGCATAACACTGAGTTTAAACGAACCATGGAATACTATTAAAATATTATTATTTAAACTTGATCATTGAAATTGGTGGTATGAATAGTAATGACCATATTATTAAAAATATATCCAAAGGTTTTTTATAATCTGAATTTTTTTATTAATGCTTAATAAATAATACTCAATTTTTAGTAAATTAATTTTATGCTTCAAAAATATGTTTTCTTCATAAATAATTTTTATTATTTTTTGTGAAGGGAAAATATAATTAATTTATGAAACTTTTATAAATGGTATTTTAAAAAAAATATTTAATTATTTATATCTATATTTCAAAATTATATTAGGTTGAAATTTTCATAATTTTATGAAAATATTTTTTTTAGCGAATAGTGAAAAATATCAATTTTTGCAAAAATGTTATTTATATTCATCAAATAAAGTAATTTAAAGTCTGATTATAAATTTTATTATTCTGAAATATAATTAATTTTATTCATAATAATATAATTAATTTTATTTTAATCATTAATTATCATGATGTTTTTCATAAGTCTATTTTTATGCTTAAAAACATATTTTTCTAGAAAAAAAATTAAGTGCATAATGTTTTACTGTTTTAATTAATTAAAATAATACCTGATGAGGAATTAGTTAAATTAAATTTATATATTATATATCTATATATATTAATTTAAATTTATATAATAATTATCCCTAGTTATAGAGTTAATGTAAATTCATATTTACCTTGAAAAGATGAATTTTCCTGAAAAATCGATTTTCAACACAATTTGTGAATCTAATTTTAAATTAAATTATATCACTTATATGAATTGAATCATAGAAAATATATTAAATATTTATAATTAGTATGTACATATTTGGTAAATTTTCCAATTTTACTTTCATTCACTATGAATAAAAACTATAGTAAATAATTATCATCGTGGTAAGGGTAAATTGGGTAATTAAAGTTAAAAATAATACGGTAAGGAATAAAAGTTGAACCTAATAATTTTATTTATCCTACTAGATAAATTTATTTTATATATTTCATCTAATACTAGAATATATATCGACTTTTTTCCATATTTCTTTGATTTTGACCTTTATAATAATTGAGTAAAATATAAAGACAAAAATTTCACTTTCTTTATTTTAATGTCTATAATATTTTGTGAAAGAGATAAAAATAGATTAAATTTAGTTTTAAATATTAATTTTAAATATAAATTATTATTTTTATCATGGTAATTTATATATAATTTTTAGTAATGAAATAATTACCTTGAATGCTTATGAAAAACCGACATAGTATTTATTCAATTAATGGAAAAAATTGTTTTTAAAAATATTAAAAGTGATATAAAATTAATAAATTATTGTATCCATGAATTTATTATAAAAAATAAAACATTTTAATGATTTTTTGAAGGATTATATTCAAATTAAATTGTTTTCATGTTGTTTTCAATGCCAAATTAAATGAATAGTTCCAAATATTACATTGTTGATATTTTAAAATAAATAATATATTATTAAATGATTTAAAATTATTAAAAATATTATATAAGGAAACTTGTTTATGATATGGTTTAAAATAACAACCATCATCCATTTATTGTTCCATTATCCTTTTATAGTAACTAGATTAACCCCTAAAGAGAAAAAACATTGTTTTGTGATAATTGTCAAAAAGGGTTAACATGGGTTAAAACAAATGGATAAGGGTAAAAACAGAATCTAAAAATGAAAATTTTTATTGGATGATAGTATTTTGACTCATAATCATATTATATTCAAATTATATTAGTTTTAATCCTTTTTACATGAAAATTAATTTATATTAATTTAATATTTTATAAAATTCAAAAAGTACATGTCCCCTCACTTATAATAGGGAACCTCATCTCGTCTTTTCTTCACACATAGAAATCCATTTATTTTGGAAAATACCCACAAAATTACCTTACTTACATTACCACTTCCTAGAGACCTTTTATTGATTATAAAACTCTCCTAGGAAGGCTTTTGATGCAAAACTAAAGAGGTTGTCTGAAGAAGAGGTGTTGTTCTTAACTGAGCATTTTTTTATATCTTCTTCCACCCCCTTAAAATATTATTCAACCATGATTATTTAATAATATCATTATCTCACATATAATTATAAATTTTTATTTAAATGTCATTCCCTATGTCCATCACCTCTTTCATCAAATAGGAAATGAAACTGTAGTTTGTGTGTACGGTGGATTACCGTCTCGCTAACCAATGTAATTTGACCACCACACATGGATAGTTTTAAAGATGGGTTTACTATATATTTATGATATTCATGAAATTTTTATCATTATATAAATATAATATATCTTATAATTAATTACCTTTCCATTCATTTAAAATCATTAACATCGTTCATGCATATGTGTATATTACCACCTCCACAAAGCGATGTGATCCGTTTTTCATAACCACATAACATGACTGATATATATAAGTTCATTTAAAAAAATAATATTATATTTATAATATAATTAACATTATTTAATTTTAAAATAATACTTACTATATTTTTATCATGATCGTTGAAAAATGGAAAGGTTACTCATGCATACGTCGACTTGTCATCTTCATGATTGTAATGTGGTTTATTTTTCAAAAAAATATTAAATTGTTTATTTAAAAAGTATAATTTATATATAAAATTATAATTATTTCATGATTATTATTATGAATATGATGGGATAATAACCTATTTTACCACAGTCGAACTACCAAGTTCATTTTGTACATATGAACTGAATATAATCAAAGCATCCAATGAGAACTTTATTGATTAATTAATTAAATATAACATGGTAATAAATAAGATACAAGAAATAATAAATATGAAAATATAATTAAAAAATTAATTAATTAAAAAAATTATTACTGAGGAAGATAAATAATGTATGTGACGATTCAAACCTGAGGTAAGAGATCTCGTCTAAATTTTCCTTCATTGAGGAATATTGTAATGTTATGAAACTAATTTATTTTATATGGTGTATATAATACCCATTTTAAATATTATATAATGAATCATTCAAAATCCATGTTATTATAATTTAAAATTAACTTTACTTCTTCCAAGTGGATTTTATTTTAAAGTTATCAAACGGTAATGTGTTTCTTAACTCAATTTAGATTCATCGGGTTATACTTTTAATTACTTGTCTTTATTATACCATGATTATGTGGGAATGGATATATAAGTTTTTAATTATATATTATCAATTTTTTTATTTACATATTTTAACATAATCACTTTATGGACTAATTATCAATTTAAAAGTTATGATCTTTATCGGTTTTTTCTTTTTCTGAAATTGTTTTTTTAAGACATGTTTCATGTCACCCCCCATAATTTCTTTGTATGGTGTACATAATCCCTAATTAATGAATTTTAAAATATTAACTCATTTAATTCATAGTATTTACATATCCATATCATACTCTTTATTCCTATGACTTTTGATTTGAAAGTTACCAAAGCAATAATGACTTTATGTTACAATCTTATTTCTTTTCAAGATTATTTAAGTTCAAGGATCCTTTCAAAGAAATCATATAAAATTACTAACATAAACAAAATCCATTTCATTATCCTCTATTAAATAATGTGGTGTATAATTTTGGTTTACATTTCCTCCCTTATTAAATAAATAAACATCGAGAATATTTTTTATAAGTAATATAGATCTTGTATCTTCTTTTAGATATAGAAAATTTTGCTTCCATGTCTATATTTTCCTTAAAGTTTTTTAAATAATGTTTTTAATATTGTATAGTTATTTGATAAATAAATTTTTACCTATTTTCTATTATTTTAAAATTATTTATAATTAATATTTTTATCATTTTCTGGATGAGGTACTTTTTGACTTTTTACAAAAGTGTTGAAGGAATATTTTATTTTAACTTATAGAAAACGAATATAATATACTATTATCATGACCATTAAATTCTGTTAATACTCATTTATAGGTTTCCATAGATATTTTTAAATAAAAAAATTTCAAAAATATTTTTGAAATTTTTATATTTTGAAGAAGTTTTTTTAAGGTGAAAAGGGTATTTTCCTCAAGAAATAATCCATGTGATATTTTAAAGACATCTTCATAAATGATGACAAACTTTAATGTTATGGATTTATTCTATGTTCTATATATCTTTCATGTATATACCTATTTTATTATCCCTTTATTTTATGGGGTAATACATGCCTTGTAATAATTTCTCAAATAATAAATCTCATTGGATTATGATTTGAGGCAAGATTATGTCACCCATTTTATTTCTAGGGATAGTTATTATGTTTATGAAATATGATTGATTTCATTTTTGTGTTACACATAAGTAGGAACATATTATGATGGGTGTACATAGATAGTTTTCTAATGTGTTGGGTAAATATTTTTTCTCGTGAGACTTTATGTATGGGATTAGGGAGTAAACTGAATCTGTTATGCGACTATGTCCACCACGTGATGTTGTCTAAGAAATTAGTTGTAACTTATTCTTATGTCATGTTTTGTGTTATTTCCACATTTTCTATGTTTCCATGCTCTTATGATACCATATTATTTATTTTGTTTTCCCATGTGATTATTCTTGAGCCTTATCTTTTATGATATCATGCTATACCTCACTGTCATGTTATTCCTCACTATCATGTTTTCTCCCTTACTGGACATTATAACTCACCCCTTTATTTTATGTATTCCCTAGGTTATTCTATGCATTTTTAGAAGCTCCACAGGATTTAGGGGCTCAATATCACTAAGAGTAATTAAAATTAAAGATTTTATGTTTTAGTTTCTTTTTTATTTTTATGTACCTAGACTTACAAATACATTAGGACTGATGATATTTTGGGTTTTAATTATTAGATTTTTATATTAAAAAACTTTTAATAATATTTATAAAAGGAATGGGTAACTATATTTGGTATCCGATGAAGGTCTAGTTTTTAGGGGATTAGGATTTGATATATTTAGTAAAAACCCTGGGGATAATTCTAAGTATAGGATAACATCCTAAAGTTTTGGTAATGAAGAGATTATGTGGTTTTATTATTAATTAATCCCTGTTTGGATATAAAAGTGTAAATAGTTTTGGAACAGATGTATGTAGGGGTAATAACCCCAAAAAGAGTTGGTTGAGTATATCTCAACCATCATTCTGACACATAGTGAGGGATCCCTTACTATGTGCCTATTTTTAAAATCCATAGGGATATTATTGGGTTAATTTATATTTTATTTATGAAATATTATGATAGAATAAAACTTATAGAAACCTAAAATATTTTATAGTGATATGGGATAAACTTAAAGTGTATTGGTTTGATGAATCTAAATTTGATAATAAGTTTAAAGGAATAGATACCCATTTTATGTTTTAAGTTATGGAATTCTATGTTGATTAAGAGTATTTTGGGAGACATTTATGGAAATAAAACCCTTGGAATTAGTATGTGATTTAGTAAAAAAATATTTGATGAATAATGATTTTATATTCAATGGATATAATTTTAAATTTATTGATAACCTTTAGGGTTTATATGATCTTTAAAATTTATATAATGATAAGTTATTACAAATTGGAAACATATTTTTTATCTTATAGATAACCATGGGATTAAAAAGTGATTTTGTGATTAATTAATTAATTTTATTTCAGAATAACTTCGTTATTTCAGGAACCTAATATGATTATGGTAAACTGAATATTATTATATAATATGGGATTTTATTTGAGGATTAATGTGTTGAATTATATTTTGTAATAATATATAATTTTAATGTGGATTTATGGTGATTTGGGTTATTTATGGAAAGAATTATCATATTTTAGAGATTATATAATTAGGGAATATACATTTTTGGGTATATAACTTTATGAGTGACTAATGTTAATTAGAGATAAATATTAAATTAATATTGCAATAAATTTTGATCAAACCATTATAATACTTGGTTTTCAAACTTATCTAAGAATATTTTGAAGGATCTTAATATCAGTTATTTATCAAATGAACTAATTTTAACTTTGTGTGATATTATTGAGGATTTATATATTAATGGTGTATTTCATCACATGGAGTTTTATCCTCTTTGGGAATTATCTGACCTTATGCTAACCATTTTTTCATTGGTTAATGTATAAATATATGAGTAATATATTTTTAACCCGTTATGAATTATGTGATCTGTTATAAGTATATTTTAGTGCTTTAGGTATTAAAATTTATCTTAAATACTCAGTGTTTCGATAAAAATATGGGATTGTGATGAAAATATATTAAAGGATGAAATTATACTTGTAAATTAAGTATTTTTCCTTTTTTTTATTAGTCTAAATGGTAAATTAATGTCTTAACTATAGAAAAATAATCTTAAAACAAAAAAAAAATTATCTTATTACATTCATTTCTAATGAATTCATGGTCTTTTCACAGGTCACAAATTTATGGTTTTTGTAATAATTAACTTTCTCTTGAACATGTTTTATATAAATCTCTATTAGTCCTTGGGTATTATTTTTATTATTAATGTATATATCTTCATTTCCCAAAAAAATTATCCTATTTGGAAACATTGTTTTTTGATGACCTTCATATTTCCATTTTTCTTTTTTTAAGAGGATGTATTGTTAACCTTGTTTACAATGTGGGATTTCAAAAAATGTATTTTCATATATCAAAATCTTTCTTAACAAGATCAAGTTCGATTCGAAAGGAAAAATTTTATTTAATTGGGTAGAATATAGTATCCCAAAATTTTAGAATATATTTCTCTGGAAATAAATTTGATTTCTTTGTTATCTTGTGTCATATGCAACCCTGAGTTTAAACAAACTACGGTATACTATTAAAATATTATTATTTAAACATGACCATTAAAATTAATGGTATAAATATGAATAACCATATTATTAAAAATGCATCCAATGGTTTTATATTATCTAAATTCATTCATTCATTCAATATAAATAAGTACTCAATTTTTAGTAAAGTTGTTTTTTCATCAAAAATATGTTTTCTTCAAAAAAAAGATTATTAATTTTTGTGCACAAAATACATAATTAATTTCAAGAAATTTTATAATTGGTATTTTATAAAAATTTTATAATTTTTTAAATCTTCGTATCATAATTATCTTATGGTGAAATGTTTGGATTTTTTAAAAAGATTGGTTTTTCAGTGATTAGTGAAAAATATCATTTTTTTATAAAACTATCATTTATTTTCATTAAATCAAGTAATTTAAAGTATTATTAAATTTATAATTTTGTATTAAAGTAAAATATTATCTATTTTATTTATAATAATCTAATTAATTTTATTTTAATCGTAAATTTTCATGATTTTGGTATAAATCTTTTTTATGCTTAAAATTTCATTTTTCTGGAAATTGTTTCAAGTACATAATGCTTTTCTATTTAAATTAATTAAAATAAAAACGAATTATTAATTATTTAAATTTAATTTATATATTATATATATTTATATTAAGGTAAATTAATTTAAAAAAACCACTAGTAATAGAGTTAATGTAAAATCATTTTTTCCTTAAAAAATGCATTTTCCAAAAAACTGTTTTTCATCATGTTTTATAAGTATAATTTTAAATTAAATACTAAAAAATATGTGAAATGAATCATTAAAATGGTTCACATGTTTATAATCAAGATTTATAAATTTGGTAAATATTCCTCTTTTCTTTTCAGTCGTTATGAATAATAACTATAGTAAATAATTATCATCATGGTAAGGGTAAATCGGGTAATTATGGTTATAAATAATATGACGAGGTCTAATAATTGACCCTAACACTTTAATTTATCCTATTTTATGAGTTTATTTCATCCATGGAAATCCAATACTTGAATATATGTCCACTTGGTTCCATGTTTCTTTGATTTTGACTTTTATAATAGAGTAAAAAATAAAGATAAAAATGACACTTTCTTACTTTTAATATATATAATATTTTATGATAGAGATGAAAAAAAATTATGGTAGGTTATAAATATTAATTTTAAATATAAATTATATTTTTTATCTTGTTAATTTATTTATCATTTTTATTAATGAAATAATTACCTTCAATACTTATGAAACACTGACACATTATTTATTCACTTAATGGAAAAATGAAGTAAATGATTTTAAAAGTATTAAAAGTAATAAAAATATAATTAATTACTATTTTCCATGAATTTTTTAGATAAATATAAAATTTTAGTGATATCTTAAATGACTATATTAAAATTCCATTGTTTTCATGTTGCTTTCGATATCAAATTAAATAAATAGTTCTAAAAATGACATTATAAATATTTTATAAAAAATAATATTTTATTAAAAGATTTAAAATTCATAATTACCCTATCCTCTTAAAATTTATTGGTATATGATTTAATATAACAACCATTTTCCATTTATTATTCAGTTTTCCTTTTATAGTAGGTATCTTGACCCATAAAGCGTAAAAAATTTATTATCACGGTAATTGTCAAAAAGGGTTAATGCTGGTTAAAACAAAAGGATAAGAGTAAAAAACTTATATAAATTTGTATATATTTGATTATATGAGATAATTTCAACCCATACTCATCATATATTCTATTTATATCAATTTTTAACCTTTTTCCATGAAAAATAATTTATATTAATTTAATATTTTATGATATTCCAAAAGTACCTCTCCTATCACTTATAACAGGGGAACTCCTATCCTATTTTGCTCACACTTAAAAATCCTTTTGTTTTATAAATTCCTAAAAAAATACTTCATTACTTCTATATACACCTTCTAGAGGCCTTTTATTTATTGAAACCCCTCATAGGAATGCTTTTGGTGTAAACCTAATGAGGCTTTCCGAAGAAGTGGTATCTTTCTTAACCAAGTGTTTTATTATTTCTTTTTCTACATTATTCAAATATTATTCAGGAATAATAATATAATAACATAAATATATCCCATATAATGATATTTTTTATGTTATTATAATACCTTATATCCATCTCCTCTTCTATCAAACGGGAAATGAAATCATCATTCCTTTGTACGGTGGACTTCCGCCTCATGAACAGATGTAATATATTTTTCATCACCACCACCCACATGTGTTTTTAATGTTGGATTTAAAATATATATATATATTAAACATTCATATTTATCATTTTTTAAATATGATATATTATATAATTTTTTACCTTTCTATTCATTTAAAAATGATAACGTCATTCATGAATATGGGTGGTTTCCCACCTCCACGAAGTGATTTGATTCGTTTTTCATAACCACATCACGTGAATACTAAAAATAAGTGTATTTAATGAAATGATATTATATTTATGATATAATTGTCTTTATAAAAAGATAGCATAATACTTACCATCTTTTCATCATGATCATTGAAAAATGGAAACATTACTCATGTGTATGTACGGCCTACCGTCTCTTTGATTGTAACATAGTATAATTTTCATAAACATATTTCATGGTTGGTTTAAAAAGTATAATTGATGTATAAAAATGATAATTATTTCAGGTCTATTATTCTGAATAGTATGTAATAATAAAATATTTTACCATTGTCAAACTACAAAAGTCATTTTGGACATATAAAATGAATATCATTAAAATGTCATATATGAAATTAATTGATTATGTAATTACATATTACAATGTATTAAATAAAATAAAATTAATAATAATCATGAAAAATTATCTTAATAAAGTAAATAATTAACATAATTTTATTATTAAGGGTGGTAAAGAATGTATTTCCTGATTCAGACCTAAGGTAATGGATTTTGTCTCAATATCCCTCCATTAAGGAATATTGTAATGTTATGAACCTAATTTATTTTATATGGTGTATATAATACCCCATTTACAAATTATATCATGAATCCCTCATTCTTCATGGTATTTTAATTTACAATTATTTTTACTTCATCCAAAGGGATTTGATTTTAAATATACCAATCAGTAAGTTGTTTCTTAACTCAATTTTCATTCATTAGGTTCTGTATTTCCAATTATTATTTTTTGATTTATATATTTTCACATAATAAAATCATGGATTAATTATTAGTTCAAAATTTATGATATTTTTAGGTGTTATCATTGTCATAGTCTCTTTTCTTAGGCATGTTTCATGTTGTGCACAATTATTTCATTATATGTTGTACTTACTGCCTCGTGAATGAATTTTGAAATATTAACTCATTTAATTAATGGGATTTATTGATCTAAATTATACTATTTCTTCTAATAACTTGTGATTTAAAAGTTACCAAATATGTAAAGGGTTTATTTTACAATATCCTTTCTTTTTGAGATTTTTTATATTCAATGTTTATTTGGGGGAAATAATATATGATTATTTTCTTGAACCACATTCCTTTTATTATCCTATAGTCATGAATTTAGTTTACGATATTGATTTTCATTTCCTCCATTATTGAATAAAGAAACATTAATAAACTTTTTTTAAGTAATACCAATATTTCATCATCTTTTAGATTCGAAATATTTATGTTCCATGTTTATATTTTCCTTCAAATGTTTTAAATGATGTTTGTAATATTATCCAATGATATTTATTAAATACATTTTTACACATTTTTTACTTTTAAAAAAATGGTTTATAAGGAACCTTTCTATTTATTTCTGAATAAGGTACCTTTTTACTTTTTAAAAAAATATTAAAGGAATGTTTTCTTTTAACTTACATGGCATGAATGGAATTCCATACCTTCATGATAGCTCAATGCTTTGAATATTCATTTACAAGTTTTCAAGTTTATTTTAAAAGAAACTTTTTTCTATAATATTTTGGAAATTTTTAGATTTTAAATAAGTGATTTCAAAGTGAAAACTGTATTTTTCCTCAAGATATATTCCATGTTATCTTTTAATGAAATTTAGATCAACAAAGATAACCTTTGATTTTATAGTTTTCTTCTAAATTATAAATATATCTCTCTCATGTATATAATAATATTATTCTCCCTTCCTTTGATGTGGTAATACATGCCTTTGGATCATTTCTAAAACAAAAAAACTCTTGTGATTATGATTTGAGGCATTATTATGCAACATGTTTTCCTTCCAAGGATAATTCTTATGTTTATGCCTTATGATTTATTTCCTTTTTGTGGAACACAAAATCATTAACATGTTATAATGGGTGCACCTACATATCACTCCAATACATTGGAAAAGGATTTTTTCTCATGCGACATAATGTTTAGTATTAGGGAGTATACCTAATCCACTATGGGACTCTATCCACTATGTGAGGTTTTATTTATAGTTATCTTTGACTTATGTTTATGTCATGTTTTTTTTCACCACATTTCCTATATTTCCATGATATTATGACACCATATTCTTCATTTTATTCTCCCAGTTGACTATTATTTATCCTTCTATTTTATTATATTATGTTATGCCTCTTAACCATGTTTACTCCCTTACTCGTATCTATAGACCACCCATTTATTTTATGTATTCCCTGGGTTATTCTATTCAGTTTTAAGAGCTCCATGGGATTAAGGGTCTGAATAATGGGTGATTTAAGATCTAATTATAAAGTTTAAAATAAATTCATTATACTTTAGTATTTATGTTTTATGTACCCAGTCTTCCAAATACATTAATCCTTTTGATCCTTGTTTTGTGTCTAATGGATATTTATGTTAAAAATCATGCAATAATATATGTAAAAAAGCTTGGTTTGCTATATTTTTAATGTTTATATATGATATTTATGACATTATTTTTCTTCTAGAATTATAATATCATATCTATGTTTTTATCTTCCAATCTTTTGGAAAATAATAATGTCACTTGTCTATATGTGTCTACTACCACCTCCACGAAGTGATGTTATCTATTTTTTATTTATAGTTTAAATGGTTGGTAATAAGGATGGATTTAATTAACATATATATGATATAATAATAATTTTATAAAGGTGAATTATTAGTTACCTTTCTTTCATTACATCCATTGAAAAGTAAAAATAGTATTCATGTGTACATACGACCTACCATATCCATGAACAATATAATTCACTTTTCTATATCTAAATTTTATGGATGTATCAATATATATATATATATTGAATATATGTGATATTCATATCATTATTAACATTATAGATTTAATGGAACCATAATCAAAATTCAAGGACCAGAACTACCAAACAAAAACTCTCATTAAAACTAAAATAGTTAACACCGAGAAATGATGATTTTAATAGGGAATTATTAATAAATGAGTGTTGAATTTTTATAAGTGGATATTATATGATATTATAATTATTTAAATGAATCTATTATATAATTATAATAAATTTATATTTATTATAAAAAAGGTTATATTTATTTCGAATAAAAATGAACTTGAGGTAAGGGATTTCGTCTCAATTTCCACTCCATTGAGACATATTTAGTATTAAAAACCTTTTTTTATATGTTTTATATAATGCCTTTTTTATTTATTTAAAATAAAAATATATTAATTAATTATAACTAAAATTTCAACCCAATTTTATTCTTTAAAGGGCTTACAAATTCAAATTTATCATAGAAATAAGAATTTGTTTTACAATCTAGTTATTTTTTAGGATTTATCTTATTTTCATTGAAGTAATATTATAATATATCCTTCATAAAACCCTTAAATTTTATTGTCCTCATGATATTAATGGATTTTTTCAATATTCTTCCAAAATTTTTATTCTTTTTCACTTGAATCAAGAAAATTAATATTTAAAAGAAAATATGATCTTATTTCTCTTTTTTATTGGGAATATTTTTCTTCTATGAATATATTTTTTAAAATTGTTTTAAAAAAGTCTTTTTATTTACAAAAATTATTTATTAAGGACATTTTAAGTAATATTTTAATTTTTACAGGGTTTTAAAGGAATATTTATAATGTTTTTTGAAAGGGTAATTTTTTTTTCTTTACAAAAAAGTTAAAAGTAATGTTTCTTTTTAACAGATATGGTGTTAACAGACTTTCCAATCACCATAATTATTTTATGATCTTTATATTATTCTAAAAAAATCTATGGTTTTAAAAATAAATTTTTTTAATGAAAACTTATTTTAACATTTTTCTTCCATTTTCTTTTATTTTATCAAATACATGAATTTATTACAAAACCTGTATTTATGATGAATTAATGGTCACATTTTATCACTTATTAATTTTTTCATTGAATTTATCTTGAAACATTCAATTTATTATAATCATATTTCATTGGACATTAAATTTTTATTAAATATCCATATTCATTGTATCATGGATATGATTATCTAAAATGAATACCATTTATACATACGGTGTTTTACTATGAGAGTTATTTGATTGACTTGGGAAATATTGATATCCCATATCCTTTACTCAATATGAATATATATTAATAATGAATATTTTTTATGAATTAAATTTATCATTTAATATATGATGAATACATTCGACATGAAGTGATGGGTTGGGGCTGGAATTATATAGCTCCTTGATGAATGGATGTGTCTCATTATACAAACCAGTTGTCTAGTCTTATTAAATAGGTATTTAGTGTATATATACCCATATATTAAAATTTATTTTAATAATTCTTTGATTATAAATATATCATGATGTCTAAGATCATGGTGTCTAACATTAAGTATTTCATTTATTTAGAATTAAATTATTATTATCCATGAGATTATGGCATTGATATTATCCATGGATTCATTTAATGTTCAAGTTATTGATAAAATAGAATGTGTTTTTAGTTATTTATCATGTCATATTGATTTTTCATTATTTATTCATGATAGCTTCCATTGTTCGTAACCCTTACTGATCATCTAAGAACACCCTTTATTTTTTTCCTTTCTATAGGATATGAATAAGTATATTATGAATAATATCAATGGTGTGAGAATGTTTCTTACTATATGTATTTTATATTTCCAATGTAATATGGGAATCATGTATATATATGGTTCTTCAAGACTACTAAATTGATCAATCCTTGGTGATGTGATCCTTTTTATCTTATGATAATGTAATAAAGTAGACATTGGATTTGGTTTATTGGATTTTGGGTTGCTATTGGGAAGTAATTGGAGGTTCTATTTCACTAGACAATACAAATCAATGAATCTCAATATTTGTGTTTTTTTCCTCAATTTGTTTTACGGGAATAATGAAGTCTTCACCGAGTATACTCTATGGATTGATAGGGTAATTGATTTGTGTGGAGTTATTTAGTAATGGTTATTTCACTACACTTTTATAATTTATTACATCAATGTATTAATACTTTTAGGATTTAAAATGTATGTAATCACCAAAAATTTTCTTGACCTACCTATCAATAAAATATTTTAGTTATTTTTGATATGTAGAAGTTATTGTTGCATGCATATCAGCTATATCTTTCCAAATAAAGCACTTAAATCCATGTCTTGTTGGACCACCAAAAATTATAAATTTGAAATGATATCTCTAAATAGATATCTCAACTTAACCCTCTCGAGATACCTTTTCTCACCCTTTTAATAGACATGTATTTTCTTGTTTAAAAAACACAAGTGATCCCACCCTGATTCATTGTTTTATTCCACCCTCATACAATTATTTTAAGATGTTTTTTAATGTAAATTAAAAATTTAATAATAAATTAAACTTCCCGTTTGATTAAATTTTTTATTTTTAAAAAATGATAAAAGGGAAATTTTACTTTTAAAATGTTTTCATGTAGATAGAGGTTATTTAGATATACCATGATGAAACTCAAGAAAAACGGGTCAAACTATGTGAGTGTCCAAGAACACATGTGAATTAAAATCCATATTGAGCCTAATATATACATCCAGTTGGGATAAAAATACGTGATTGAATGAAAGGCCATGTGTGATATAATTCTCTATAATAATATCGAGCTTTTGTTTTTCATTTAGAAATCCAAATACCACCATCATGGGAGAGAATATTTATTGTTCATTATCTTGATGTAACTTCTGTAATTCGACTATATATCAAGTTATAGACCTCTAATTGATTCAAAAAATTTATCATATATGTTCAATAGTTTGGGAAAAAATTATTTAAAAAATTATATAAGACTTTATGATCCCAAAAATCCTCAAACCAAATGGTTTTCAAAATTCAGGGTACCCAAAACCACATTCTACATTTCTTAAAAAATTTTACCTAGGGATAATCATTTTCAATTTGGGCCAGGGGTGAAGTGGTGTAATTTTTTAGATTTATAGGGTCCTCTCATAATTATAGAAGTTATAGAGATCTCTATCCTCATAGGTATATCAAGAGTAAATCTGGAGTTCCACTCGAGCCTCCTCCTCTTGATGGCGATCTAAACGGTGAGTGATCATTATGAAAGACTTACACACCTTTCAAGGGAGTTTTGATGCACATATTAACTAATAGTTTAATTTAACTTGGGTTTGAAGAAATATTATCTAATTAATCTTATGTTATTTCAGATTTTAATGATTTGTTTTGATGTATGTGAATAAAATTCTCTTTATCTCTAACTGATCTTTGTGGGATTTTGTGTGTATGACTTGTGTTATTTCAATCATAAAACACAATAATACTTTTTTTCCAAAAAAATAGATTTTAATTTTTTTTGGATGATATTATACCATGAATTAGGATTGACCATTGGCTACATGATTTTTATGAAAACTTTTGGTTCTACATGAATTGATATCATAGTATAGAGGGGAACCAAGATTCCAGCTAACCTCAATCAAAGACTTACTCCAAACCTAAATAAATGTATAGGAACTTTGAACTTGACATGTTGTGTAGTGAACTTGAAATGATCACCTTATTCTCTTTCAATAAAAACCCACTTTTTTTATAAACTATTAAAATATTTAAATTAATTCATTTTATTTTGAAACCGTATTTAAACCCTCCCATGTTATAAATTTCCTTTTGAAAAAAAATATTGAGAATTTACACTTTAAACTTATAATTCTCCATGGGAGTAAACCTAGGTTCTTATCTAAAATAAATTTAATCATCAAAAACCCATTTAATTTTACATTTCATGAAAATTCATTCAAAATTTATCATCATTATTAGGTACTACTACAGTTTAGAGTGTATATTTTAGACTTGATCTTTGTGTATTGTGTAAATATATGTTTTTTAATTCTAGTATTGTATATCATGTTGTGTTATAATTACTTTTTTGTGTAGGTATTTTGCAAAAAATGTTCATATTTGATTGAACTGCCTATTTTTTAATATTAACTAGAGGGAATCCTAATTCATAGATACCGAGACACATAGGACGATCCTTTAAATGAGGATATACAACCCATTGACAAACATCTTCTTAAACCTTTTTATTCTTGAACTAATGTTGAAATTGAATATGTCGTATCTAGTGTCCTATAAACAACTATTTTTACTTTAGATTACATGTATATTCAATTAAGGTAATATTAATTAAATATCTTTTTACATATTGTTCATTTTTTGTGTGAATTTAATGGTATAATATCCTAAAGTATCTATTTCATTGAAAAGGTCATAAACTTTCCCCTATATAATGAGAACCTTCAATTATATGATGATATTATTAAATATTTTTCAATGGTTAGATAAAATTATATGATGGGACATGTAGTGTGGTGAATTCTATGTGTGGATACTCAAAAGAGGATAAGTCTTCATCTCATGAAGTTTTCACTTGGTAATCTCTAAGTTAATAGATTATGAGAACATAACCACATGTAGGAAATCAACATGTTTTTGTGTCATTGGATTTTATTATCTATAAGCATGTGTAATGATCCTTATAATTTAATATTATTATCAAATAATATTATTATTTTCTTACTTAGATATACTATTGTAAATCATGGGACCAAAAATTCATGATGAAGTTGGGTATGTTTGGTGCATCATGAGTGATATGCTATTAATAAATAATCCAAGAAAGGATTTTTCCCTTATATCTTAATGGAAGTTAATATATTTACCAATTTATTGAAATGAATTTTTTACATTAATATCTATGATTATTTTATTTTAAGTGTTAAAATAAATATATATCAAGCATATAGGTATATGACACAAGTATATAACCTTTTTTATGAGATATTGAGACAAAGGGATTATATTACACAGTGAGAATTAATATGTGGATATATTCATTGTGACATTAACTTATTCATAATTGGGTGCCCTGAATTATTGCTAGATAGTAATCTTGGACTTTAAGAAAGCTTTCCTAATTTCACTAAGAAATAGGCCTTAAGGTTCACACACTAAGTGTGTCCTTTTATCTCAATTAAATTTTATTTCAATTTAACAGTTGGAATACAAGGTAATTCTCTAATCTAAGGAATAATATTTATTTAGAATATTTTATTTGATTTAAAAAATGAAATAAATATTTATTTTCAAGGTAATTAATTATTATGTGAATATATGTATATATAATATTTATGTGTCACTTTTCCATTCTCAATGTAACAAATAATTATTTATTTGGAACTGTGAATATTTAATAAATATTTATTCAAGAATTCAATAAATTAAAATGAGGATGGGCTGACCAAGATGGGTCTGGTGATAAATATTTATTTACCATATTGTAAAATAATATTTATCATTATGCAGGTTAGTGCATTCCATAAGTAAATTATTATTATTATTATTCTTATTTACAAGAAATATATTTTATTGTGAATTAATTTATAAATAAGGTACATTGGATAATTAATTGGAATTGAACCCTAACCCTAGGTCAATTTGTAGATTGTATTCCAATTGAATAATAGCTAGTCATTATTCACAACATTACCTATATAGATAATTCTCTCTCAATGAATAAATTATCTTGGGTTTTCTCTCAAATTCAAGAGTACCACTTCCTCCTTTTCTCCTCCACTCCAGATCATGAATAACAATATAGATTACATCAATCCTTATTGAACATGAATTAATCAAGGTGATCAATGAAATATGATCAATCATCTTCACTAGCACCCAGTGTTTCATAAGTGTTGTTTGGAGAAAAAAGGAGCACATGTGGATCACTGCTAGAGGGGATATTCTTTGGATCATCATGAAAAAATGATGATACACCAAACAGGTTCAAATGATCAAAACCATCAATTAATAAAGTAATCAAGTATGAGGTAATCTTTTCTTCTTGTGTTTTAAATTAATTAAAAATTTAATAGAAAAATATCTTTTTGGTTCTAGAACCCTTTTTTAATTAAATCTAAGAAATTTCATTGGTCATGACATTACACGTCATGTGAATTGAGAATTATCCATTGAATAAGATAAAAATTGTGTTTTTTATTTCAAAATAGAATCTTCTATTATGCTTGGAACCTTTAAGTGGTATTAGTGTCGTCACGTTCAAATTTATAATTATTTTATTATTGTTAATCATTATACACATTTAAAGATAGTTTTCATTTCAAATTCATTCATTCTTAAATATGATGGATAAGATCTCTAATTACCCTCTTAATTTATTGATCATATAATCCATATCAAGTTAAAAATAAATGAATAATATCTAAATAACCATATATAGGTGGCAAGTGGTTTACAGGGTTACATGGCATGTAACTCACCAACATATCCTATAACCCCACACGATGCGGTGGTAGTGTGGCCAATGGAGGTCGAATAATTAATTAAATCATACATGGTATAATTAATTTACATATGGTGTAATTAATACACTCACATTGTAATTAATATTCATGTGATATAATTAATTTACATGTTGGGTAATTAATTTTCATGTCGCATAATTAATTCATATACAGTGTAATTAATTCATACATGGTGCAATTAATTATCATATAGGGTAATTAATACACGTGTGATTTTATTAATACACATTAAGTATAATTAATTTACACATTATTTAAATAATTTACATGCTATATAATTAATTCACATGTGGTGTAATTAAATTCACACAGTATAATTAATGTGTACTTGTTTTATTGAATACACGCTAATCCAGGATGTACACATTATAAATTAGTTTATATGGAAATTAAATTAATTAATTGCATTATTAAACCTAATTAACACATGTATGTTTTTCATTTCTTGATATTACACATTGTGTGATAAGTTTTATATGATATTAAATGCTTAATTAATTTCCATGTAAAATTTATAACTACAAGTCGCATATAGTGATTGAATATTGTATACTATTTCTGCTTTAAATCAATAAACATAGAGTAATTTTAATTTGTCCCATGTTCCATTTATTGAAATTACACCCCATGAAATTACACCGTATGTTTTGTATGCGATTTTTCATGTGAATGCACTATATATAACAAGGACTGTGTTAGATAGTTCATACAGGTACACTCTTTGTTTCCTCAAAGTACAGTCTATGTACTTAATTAATTTTGAATAAAAAATTTTTTAATTTTTTTAAAATTATATTATATGGGAAAATCTAGGATATATTGGATGAAGATTAATATAAAATTAATTAATTGGTCAATCAGATAATTAATCAGATTAATCTGCATGTGTTTAATCTTAATAAAAAGAATTTCAATGAATGATAGCCAGTTATGATAAATTTGTAGTTGATACATGTATATGATTGGTCATGATATTATAATAGACCTATATATATGTTTGTTTTAATTAATTTTATATTAATTTCATGGGTTTTTTAATTATTTATTATTAAATTAAATTTGATGGTATTCCTATCAACTCTTCCTCCTTCATTATGTAAGGGCTAGTGTACCCATGGTTTATTTTATATAAAATAACTTATAGTTCCACTAACTTATATGTTATGAAAATTCATATATATGTATGGATATCCTATGTGTATGAATATGTTTTATGATATAATTGAGGTACTAAGGTAAAGCCAACCTAGATAATAGATAAGAGAATGGGTAAAATTTTACAAATCATGCCTAGACTGGAATAAGGAGTTATTTTCAACTATGTTCATATATTTATTTGTTTTTTATCTATAAATAAACCATTAGATAACCCCATTATAAATTCTTTTTTTCTTATGTGTGATTTATTTTATGGATATCATACTGCAATAACATAAAGAATTTAATTTAATATGTCATGATGGAATTAAAATAAATGGATTATGTGTAACAGTTTTATTAGTCCAATGGTTAATCTCTTAATTAAAATAAAATTAATATTAATAAGATATTTAAATGGATAAAATAAGAAAATTTACACATAATAAACAAAATCTCTCAAAAAATATTAAGTCAAACCAATCCTTCCATCATTTTCAATTCAGATTCTGTCAGAGGCACTTTTAATTATGAGGAAGTCTTAACTAATATAGTCGGTCAATTTTGTAAGTCACCAGCATATGGATATAGTGAATAGATGGGTTTTAATTGTACTTTTAAATTTATTCAATCAAATATCATTATTAGAGTGATTAAACAGTGTTAAATGTGTAGTAGAAATGAAACAAATAACAAATGATGTTTTTTTATAGAAGTTCAGATCACCATGATTATAATCTATTTTTAAATAACCCCTACTTGGTGAGAATAATAATATTTACTAATTCCTAATTTTTTTTATAGGGAGAGAGAACCCAATTACAAAAATAAGTACTTTTTCCTCACATGGTAGTATTACCCTTTACTTTTCAAGGATTCCCAACCAACCCAAATTTTGTTTAGGAGTCACAACCTGACCTTCCTTTTAGATAGTGGGAATAACCTCACATTCATTTTATATGTGAGGAATATACTTAATAATATCTTTTGGATGGTAAAATATTAAATTTAATCTAGAGTACAAATATAGGATAAGAAATACAAAAACAAAAAAAACATAAATAATTTAAGATATTATTGGAGAAGATGATGTTGAAATTTGATATAGCTCAAGATCTACAATCAATTCTATATTAGATGATAAAAATGTTAAATACCTTTGTGATCAAAGAAATATAATAGTATTACTTCACAAGTATCGTAAAAAAATTATATTTTCCTATCATAATAATTTTATCAAATCATCATAGTCAATCTCGTTGAATGAACTTTTATCATATCCCTTTATTCTCAAATCAATGGATAATCATGTCATTAACAAAAAATATTTTTTAGTGTCTTATCATCTAATCACATAAAGAAACATTAGAAAAATAATAAACATTAAAATGTTACAGCTACATGTAATTTGGAAAGACAGCGATCATCATTATAGATTTTGTGCTCTTTATTTTATTCCTATATGGAATAACATTATAAATCTTCCACCAAAATAATTAGTGTAAACAATAATGTATATTTTATATTTATAAAATAGTTAAAATAAAAAGAACAAACTATCGGTTTATTGGAATAGAAAAAATCACAAAAACAAAGTATCATACAGCATACTGCATGTGTTATATGTGTTTAGAAATTTTTCTCAAAATTATTTAAACAACATTTAATTATATTTTCTCAAAATATAGTAATTAAAATAGTGATTAAAATATTATTTTTCAATTGATGTAATAAAAATAATAAATAATTATAATTTCTTTGAAAATTAATTTTACAACTAATGGGAGATAAAATATACCTGGCAGTAGCAAAGATGCTACATTATCCATGCTACCGTTGCAGGTGATCTACCATTATAGATGATCTAACATTATATATGATTTATTGTTTAGTGTGATCTACCATTTGGTGTAGTCTACCATTTGGTATTATCTATCGTTCGGTGATCTACCATTCAGAGAAGAAGAAATTTACTTCTACCATCTATTCTGAGCTACCGATGTGGTTGGTGCTTCTATGATCAATATAAATATTCTTTATAAATGAGGTTGGATCAATATTTCCTTTATTAAAATCATTTTAAAGTAAAAATATTATTATTATGTCAAACCAAGATCTTGGGGATTTATTTAGACCATAAAAAGCTTTAGACAGTTTGAAAACATGGTTAGGAAAATCATTATTTTTGAAATCAAGTGGTTGATTAACATAAACTTATTTTGAAATTAAACCATTTAAAAAATAAATTTTTACATACATTAGAAACAATTTAAAATATTGAAAATTTAAAAAGATAATAAAATATAAATGGATTATAATCTTGAAACTGGTGTAATTGAGACTTGAAATTCAATAAATTCTTCTTTTGAATATCCATAGGCAACTAATCAAGGCTTATTTCATATTATATTATGAGACTCATCCATTTTATTTCAAAAAAAACTATTTGGTTCCTATAAATAGTTTATCTTTATTAAACTCAATTAGATTCCAAACGTTATTTCTATTAAACTGGTTAAGTTCATCGTGCATAGAATTTATCCAATTTGAATCTTTAAAAGCTTATTTAATATTAAAAGGAACAAAATCAGTAATAAAGTAAGAATTATCATATAAATTCAAAACTAGTTTTATAGTTCTTATTATAAATTCAAAATTTACAATTATATTTTCTAATGAATGATCACTGTGATTTTTCTAATTAAAAAATCAAATTGAGAAGATATATGTTCCCCATCAGTTGATTTGTTATTATATTCAGGTTTGTATTCATAAAACATGAATTTTTTAACTTCTTCAATAGAATCAATAGAATCTGCAATATTTTTTTCATTATTTTAAAGAAACTTTACATACATAGATTCCTCCATTGACAAAGTTCTCTTTTTATATACTCTATAAAATATACTATTATTTTAACAACCTATAAAAATTCTCTCATCACTTTAACATCAATTTTTTCGAAATTATATTTAATATTTTTAATAAAAACTATACAAAAAAATACTTCAAAGTAACCAATATTAGTTTTTTTATCTTTAAATAGTTCATAGGGGGTTTTATTTAACAAGGATTTAATGTGAACTATATTTAAGATATAGCAAGCAGTGTTAACTGATTTATCCCAAAAATATTTAGGTAGGTTAAATTCATTAAGTATTGTCTTTTCCATTTCTTGAATAGTTATGTTTTTCTTCTCTATAACACCATTTTATTATGGTGTTCTAGGGGAATAAAAAGTATGGAAACATCCATTATATTTACAAAAATTATCAAAGTCTAAGTTAACAAATTCTTCTCCTTTATCACTTATAATTGATAAAATTAAATGACCTTTTTTATCTTTTATTTTTAAAATAATGTAATAAACTTGTTTAAGGTTTCACTTTTATGAGATAAGAACAAAGTCTAATTAAATCTATTGAAATCATCTACAATTAAAAAATATATCTCTTATTACCTAAACTAGAAAATATCATGGGTCCAAATAAATCAAGATGAATCATTTCTAAGCATCTAATTATGTTAAACATTTTAACATAATGAAAATATTCTTTCTATTTATTACCTTTCAGACAAGAATCACATAAAATAAAAATACTAGCTTTAAATTAAAGAAGTTCCAGAACCTATACATGTTTTTCTAACTTGTAAAATTTTAGAAGATGAACATGTCCCAACCTTCTGTGCCAAAGCATGTTGTCTATTTATACAAAATTTAATCACTTTACATTTTTCTTGTTTTATTATGAAAAATATATAGAATATATATTTACTTTTATATTATAATAAAATAATATATAATTTTCTTTATAAATAGAAAATTTATTATCTTCAAACTTTACACTCATACCATCATCACAAAGTTGTGATATGATAATTAAATTGTTTTTTAATCCTTCTACATATAGTAATTTATAAATTATAACATTTTTAATATACCTACTTCTCCAAAACCTTTTACCATGACTTTATAGTTATCACTAAAAGTGATAATACCTCCAATAACAGAATTAAAAGATAAAAAGTCAAATATTTTTCCAATCATGTGCCTAGAGAAACTTTTGTCCATATACCATGTATCTTTATAACTCTTTAGGTTGGTTTCCTATAAAAGATATTAAGTAGATATTTTTTTGGTTCCTAAGAAATTTTGGGTCCAAATGGATTAGTAAAAAACTCTTAGTAACCTATAAAGATTTAAGACATTTACTATAGGGTAATCTAGAGGATAAATTCTTAGAAATAAAATTCTTGTTATGTCCTAGTTATTGGTTAAATCTTAAGGAACATTAATTTTCCTAATTCCCTTTGAGATTACATCTAAATCATATAACATTTGAAACATTTCCATTACTAATTTTAACAAAAGTATTTTTGTACATATTATAAATCGATTTATTATACCCAAATCTAGTTTTTTCTTTATTCATTTTGTTTAAATACATCATTTAACAAATCATTATTTCCCTTGAACAAAAATAGATAGGGTTTATTTTAATTTATTTATTTCTATTTTGAGATTGTCATTATCTTTTTGAAAAATTTCCAAGTCAACACATATTTTCATAGTTGGACATAAATGTATATTTTTAAGATTTTTATTTTCATGTTTAAGATTCTAAAATTCCTTTTCAATTTTATCTAAATCATCACAAACTAATTTAAATCTACTATCTTTACCTTCAATAGTTTTTTACATCAAATATTTTCTCCTTTCATTCCCATATTTTATCTTAATTATTTTATAATATATAAAAAATTTATCCACTATATATTTATTATTTTCTTTTTGTGGTTCTCTATACAGTTCATTCATTCTCAAAATATCACTATGAAACATTTTAGTTTGTTTATTTAATTCTATAACTTCATTTTAAATATAACACTCATAACTATAACTGTAATCAAAATTAGTTTTTACCTCATTATTCATTTCATAAAGAAAATATTGGTTAATTATTTTTAAATCTTAGAACCATCACTACTGGTTTCTAACTCTTTTTCATAGCTCTATCTTGTATGATATGCTCTTTTTATCTCCTTCTTGTATTACATGTATTTTCCTATTTATTCCTATTTTGTAAAGACTGGTTTTATATGTCCTTTTTCACTATAATCATATCATTTTGATTTGGAAACATCATATTTACTAATTTTACTTCCCATTTTTTCATCCTTTTTATGATCTCTTTTGGGATGATTCTTAAAGCCTCTCTATTCTTTCATGTACTTACAGACTCCTTTGGATAAATTTTTAATTTCATCTTTCCCACTTTATTGTAACTTATAATCATAGGAATTATCAATAAAATTTATATTAGATTAAAATTATATTCCTTTCATTTTATCATGATCATCATCATTTTCATTATTCCTTTATATCTTATACTGATTAAGTGATATTATATACTCATCCATTGAATACTCTGTTATGTACTTACTCACTTAAATTAAAACATTATTTGAATGCCATATCTTAGTTAGATCTTGAAGTGTTCTTTCAATGAGATCTTTAATATTCATGGTATCTCTGAGTGAAACTATGCTATTTAAAATCTTAGTGAATATATTGTACATCTCTTTGATTCTATATTGATCATTCATTCTTAATTGTTAAAACAAAACACTTTAAATACCTAGCTTCATTATTTGTAAGTTCTTACTTTCTTGATTAGTTAAAGTCCTCTAGATGTTATAAGTAGTTTTACATAAATAAATACGGCTATACATATTTCTACAAAAAATAAAATTAAAATTAATTTTTAACTTTTTAATTTATAACACATTTTTTAGCATCATTTCCAATTAGAGTTTCTAAATCTACTTCAGGTAGTTTATTAGTTTTTTATAAAAATTCCCTAGAATTAAATACCTATATTTTGTATAAATACCTTCATCTGATCCTTCTTGTAAATATAGTCTCTTCTATTCAAGTGATTTGGCCTGATGGGATTCATCACTTAAAATTCCTGAAAAATCCATAACCAAAGCAGTGTAACTTTTCCTTAGACATTTAAGTCTAGGATAATGGTTATCTCAAAAATATAATGAAACAATTATAACCAATTTCTTAAAAGGAACCATGCTATAATAAAAAAAATTCACTGCCATTATATGGAAATAGTGACTAGAGGTATGGTGAAAATTCCTTTTAAAGTTATTCAATCGAATATGATTATCAGAGTGATTAAACTATGTTAAATGTACAGTGGAAGTAAAACAAATAACACATAATGTTTTTTATAATAGTTTGGATCACCAAGATCCTAATATACTCTTCAATCTCCTCTACTCAACATGGAGACTAATATTTACTTATTCCTAAATTTTTATAGGGAGTGATAACCCAATTACAAATCGATGCATATCTTTCTCACCTTATAGTATAACCCTTTACTTTTAAAGGAGACACAAACAACTTGAATTTTGTCTGGGAATCACAACCCAACCTTAATTTTAGATGGTAGGAACAACCCCAACATCCTTTAAGATGTTAGGAATAACTTGAATGACATATTTTGTATGGTAAAATATTTAAATGACTCTATATTACACACATAGGTTAAGAAGAAATAAAATAATGAAAATGGTAAGAATTTAGGATAGTAGTGGAGTAGATGATGTTGAAATTCTATATAGAACAATATCTATGATCACTTAATTAGTGGATAATAAATACATTGAATACCTTCATGATTGCGGAAATGGAAGACTAGTACTTCACAAATCTCATAAGAATGTTATATTTTTTTCTATCACTTTAATTTTATCAAATCATCATAGTCAATCTTGTTGAATAAACTTTTATCGTATCTCTTGATTCTCAAAGAAAAGACTAATTATGTCATTAACTTAAAATATCTCAGAACATCTTATTAGCTAATCACATAAAGACACATTAGAAAAATAATAAACATTGAAATGTTACCATTAAATGTAATTTGGAAAGACATCACTCATCATTAGAGATTTTGTGATCTTTATTTTATTCCTGTGTGTAAAAGCATTATAAATATTACACAAAAATCATTAGTTTTAACAAGAAAGTATATTTTATATTTATAAAATATTTAAAATAAAAATAATAAACTAGCAGTTCATTAGAATAGAAAAAATTTACAAAAAAAGTATCATAAAGTATACTGCATGTATCATATGTGTTTTGAAATTTTGGTTAGAATCATTTAAACAACATGTAATTATATTTTATCAAAATATAATCATTAAAATAGTAATTAAAATATTATTTTTTTATTAAAGTAATTAAAATAATACATTATTATTATTTTTAAAAAAAAAATTATTTTATAGCTAATGGTGGGTAAAGTATACTTGGTGGTATGAAGGATGTTATCGTCACCATGCTACCATCGTAGATGATCTGCCATTTAAGTTGATCTACCATTCGGTGTGATCTACAATTTTGTATGATCTATCATTCTGTATGATATACCATTTAGTGTGATCTACCCTTCAGTATGATCTACCATTCGGTGAAGAAGAAATGTACCACTATCATCTAGTTTGAGCTACCAATGTGTTCAGTGCTTCTCATACCATTTCTTTGACCTATACCACCATTACTAAAAAAGATCTACCACTGTTTCGAATGGTTGACAGTTACAGAAAATAGGAAGTGGTACTTCTATTATAGTAGGCTAATGGTTCTTTGGTTGAGGCAAGTAACATTTTATTATTTAAGAATAGAGAAAGGTTCTTCCTCCATGTTAATCCAGTGCTACCATCGAACATGATTTATCATCACTTGAAGAGATAAAGATAAATACTTTTATTGCGTTTTCAAATGGTGTTTCCTTTGAAGTA
Source organism: Viscum album (assembly GCA_963277665.1). Classification (NCBI taxonomy): domain Eukaryota; kingdom Viridiplantae; phylum Streptophyta; class Magnoliopsida; order Santalales; family Viscaceae; genus Viscum; species Viscum album. The sequence goes on from OY728159.1 coordinate 1,084,379,690, forward strand.
ATATGGTGGAGATACCATCAATAAATGGTCAACCATAGTGAACCATAATCTTTTATCAATATATTATCATGAATCATCATCTCATGATTTATATGTTCTTTGAAATATGAATATGTATACATAATGAAGTTTCATGCATGGACTCGGTTCAATCGACCTAGTCTCGGTGCTTCAACGTGAAAAGAGGAGGTGGTAGGTTTGTATTTTGATAAATGGAAATATAGACATGATATTCGGTATATAGAAACTGATTAGGTCTTGTGAGTTTGAATATAAACTCTCAAGTTGATCAGACGACTGTAGTGGATCTCATCGGATGAGCGAGGAAATATCTAAATCTTTTTAATACAGATGAACAGTATAGTGCACATTGTTGTCCCACATTAGATCATATCTTATTCTATGAACTTCTATATCATTTAAAAACTCCCAATAGTGGTTCAAGATGTATGTGGGGGTTCATAACCCATTACACCACACACACACCTAGGCCTTGTAGGTTTGCACCAACCCACACTGGCCCACTAGCTCTTCTGCAGGCATGTTATGTGTCCACTATGCTCGGTCCAATACATGGAATGTCCTATGTATCCTATCATTGTGAATGATGTCATAGGCTTTCTCCCTTGTTTTTAGTTATCCTATTAGGCCCACAACACTTTGGTTGAGCCTATCTAAGCCTAGCATGTATGGTTGGACAATTGTTTTTTAAAGGCCACTTATGAAAAATGTTAGAAAATTAACAAAATTAATTCAAAATTAATTCCATAAAACAAATTAATAAAAATTAATTTCATTTTATTTCATAATTACTGAGTTAAAAATTAACATCATTTTAAATAAAACATTAAAAAAAGTATATTTCTATTTATCAAAACAAAAAAATAAACCCTAAATCATAGTGAAAAAATATTTAATTGAATATATATTTGGTTTAATGGCCTTGGTCTATCTAATACGAATTTAGAGACAAGTGTTTAGTAAATCTGAGTTATAATTTCTAGATTAGGGAGTCAAATAAATGGATTAAGGATATGCCAATTTATATTTTGTAAGTCCACCTACCTAAATACTTTCTTATAATTTATATGGACTCCATCTAGATTATAATAAGTGAAATAGGGATCCTTTCCACCAGAATTTCTATGTGACATGACATTTTGAATCCATTGGTGAGGGATATTGAGTTTGGTAAAATAGTGGTAGGCTTATAAAATATTATTTATTAAGTTATATATTTTATAAAAATAAAGTGATAATAATCTTCTCTCATATTGTTTTAGAATAATATCATGTTTGTAAACCACATTTTCTATGTGATCAATTCTATAGAAAGCTCGTCTCCTAAATAGAATTGGCTTCTAAGGATGGTTCAAACAATTATAGTTTCTGTTGTTCCATTAATGGAAGTTTAACATGATATAATACTTATTCCATGATCCACCTACTATGGAGGTGAGTGGTGAGGAGTTAACTATCTACAAAAAACAACTAAACAAGGTGTTCACTGTTTGATGTTATTATCCATGCATAGTGAACTCATAAAGTCACATGTGAACATAGATTCCTATATAATACTCATGAATATTCATGATATTTATTAGGATAGAGATATATATTAATGTTTTGAGATATCTAATGTTCTCTTCATAAGAAAAATTGGAGGAGATATTCGAGCTGGGCCTCATGTAGTCAAATGCATTGGATACATCGAGTGTCTAGATGTTCTAGGGTTTAATCTTCCATAAGAATTGTGCATTGATATCATTATTTCATCACTCCCTCAGATATTATATAATTTTTTTATAAATTTCAATATGAACAAAATTGATATGTCCATCCCATATCTCCTCATTATGCTTCACCAAGTTGATAAGGACATGAAGCACACAAATCCTTATGTTCTTATGGTGAATAAAAGGAAAGAAAAAATGAAAATCCAAAAAAATAACATTAAGTATAAGGATTTTTCAAAACAAAACCTTCCAAGAAGATAAGGATCAAGGGTAAAATAAAAGAACATGATTTTTCATGTTTCACATGGGGCAAGAAGGGGAAATGGAAGAAAAACTATACCTAGATGAAGAATAAAGGGGAAGCTTTAGGTGAATTTTATATCAATTGAAATCTATATATTTCTAAAAATTGGGTATTAGATTTGGAATTTGGTGATCACATATGTATTAAAATATAAGAACCAAGTAGATTCTATTATATTTCTTATGGTAAGGTGGATCTACGAGTAGCTAATTAATCTAGACTTTCTATGTTGGATATTAGATACTACCATCTCGCATTGCTCAATAGAATGATTTTGGTTTTAAATGATTAATATTATATGCCCTCAGTTTCCAAAAATATTATTTCTATATCCATACTTGATATATATGGTTTTTATAGATTTCAAAATAAATGTTTCTTATTTTATAAATAAATCATTTTTTATAGTAATGAATCCTTAAATAATATCTTTTATGTAGTGGATTATGATAAACAAGAAAGATAAATCGATAATGATTCAGGATCACATGAATCATATAGAATGAAACTCTAGAATCATAATCTAGGTCATCTAAATGAAAATTGATTGACCATATTACCCCAATATGGATATTTAGATTCTTTTGAACAAAAATAACTTGGTGTGTGTCATGATTTTTTTCAGGTAATATGAAAAAACCCCATTTATTGGAACATGTGAAAGGGTTATGTAGATTCTTTAATTGGTACAAAAAAATGTATGATTACCATTTACATAGGACTTAATGGTTGGATACTCAAACTTCATAATTTTGACTGATGACTATTGTAGATATTGATATGTCTACATAATGAGGTATAAGTCAGATTCTTTTGATAAATTCAAAGAATATAATAATGAAGTTGATGATCAAATTGGTAATAAGATAGAGAAAATATGATTATATCAAAGTGGATAATATCTTAACAAAAGATTCATTGATTATCTATATGAGTTTGTTATTCTATCCCAATTCATTCCTACTTATTCACAACAATGGAACGGTGCGAGTGAATAGAAAAATCTCTCCCCATTGGACATGGTGAGATTGATGATGATTTATGCCAGTCATTTATTATCATTATGGGGATATGCATTATAGATATTATTACACATTCTAAAATGATTTCCAATTTAAGAATAAAAAGGTATTCCATATTATCTTGGTTATGGAAATAAACCTATCTTGTTGTATATATGAGTGTGAGGTTTTAAATCATTTTTTAAGGCTGTATCAGGAAACAAACTTTCACCCTGAGGAAAAATATATATATTTATAGGATACCCTATGGAAAAAGGTATATTACCTACATAAACCTTCATATAATAAGGTTTTCATCGATATACATCCCACAGGCTTTGAGAGGTATCATATCCCTAACACAGATAGTGGGAGCGAGATAGAATTTGATGAAGTCCAAGATCAAGATAAACAAGAGTTGGGACAGGAATAGATTCCAAAAGGCCTCATGGAGGTGGAAGTTCCAGTGATTCAAGTATTATATTGGATTATAATAAAAGTTAGAGATCCTGAAAGATGTGGTTTTCTAGTAACTATCTATGGTGACTCGTTATTAGTTGATAATAATGATCATGTAACCTACAAGGAAGTTGTAAGTATAATAGAAGATACCAAATGGAAAGAAGCCATGAATTTTGAAATGGATTCCACATACCAAAACCAAGTATGGATTTTGGTAGATTCTATAATGGATATAAATATCATTGGATACGGAAGGGTATTCAAGAAGAACTTGTACATGGATGGAAAAGTTGTTACTTATAAGGCATGGATGGTTTCAAAAAAGTTTAAACGGATTCAAGGAACATGCTACAATGAAATATTTTTTCTAATTTCTATTAAAAAATAAAATAAAATTATATTTATCATAACGGCCTTCCATTATTAAGAGATTTATAAGATGGATATCAAAACAACCTTCTTTAATGGGAACCTTTAAGAGGGTTTCTATATGAAAAAACCATATGGGTTTATGACTCCAAATGATTACAAAAAAATAAAAAGGTTTCAAATATCCATTTATGGATTAATGAAACATTTGGGTCATGTAACATTATAATATATGAATCCATAATATAATTTGGTTTCATAAAGAACGAATGTCATGCCTATGTCTATAAGAGTTTAATTAGGACTGAGGTCATTTTAATTATAATATATGTTTATAACGACCCAAAGTTTTTCAATAGAAATTACCTTCTTATATTTATGTCATAAAATCACATTAAATCACAACATAATTAAATACTAAGTGATAGGTGACCTTTAAACATAAGTTTGTCACTTCTGTGTTTGGAATTTCGAAAATTCGGCATACACGGTTGTGTTCAAGATGTTTTTTGGAGTCTAATAAAACAAAAATAATTTTTGGTGAACAGTAACCTACCCTAATGAATAGTAACATACCCTTATGAATATTGATATACCCTAAAAAATATTAACCTCACCTATGGTGGTATAAAAATAATATTAAAGTTGGAAGTATGATATACCTATATTTTAGAATGAGTTAATGAGTGTTTTTAAACTGGTTTTTGATAATAAATTATGATTTTAATTAAATATTAAAATAATCATATTTATAAAATTATTTTTTAAAAATGGACTTTATTTTTGGATTCTACAAGTCGAAAAATGGTTAGGGTGAATTTTTGGGATTTTTCTGAAATACTTGAATTTTTTATGAATAGTAGAATCCGATAATTTATAATAAATGCTAAATAATGGATTAATTGAGTCATCGATGATACTCTGATGATGTAAGCCCACTTGGATCGGGATCACATGATAAAATCACTATTCTTGGTCATGTAATACTTACTATTCCTTGTCTTGGGAAGAAATAATAAATTAATGATTATAATATCATGAAATCCCTCCTCTCCTCCACTATAAAAACCCCCCTTCACTCCCTCTTCTCTTCACTCCTCTCAAGCTCCAAGCCTTCTCTAAATTCTGCCCAAATCTATCCCCAAGGTCCTCCCTCACGTCCAAAAGATCTAAACCTTCTCAAAATACCAAAACCTCTCCTCTTAAGAGGTTCTCAAAGGAGGAAGTCTCAAGAGGTCATTAATAACAAGTGGAGAACACCACTGGATTTGAGGTAAGGGATCCTCTCCTTTTCTCTCTTAATCAAGATTTTCCTATATACTATGCCTTTATATGTGTACTAGAAAATTGTGGGTTATGTTTAAGAACCTCCCCCATACATCCTTCTAGATTTATAAGTGATGAGAAACCCCATTTCTCTCTCATCAATCCCTCTTGGTCACACCCGACACCATGCCGATAAAATCGTAATGAATTCTACCCGAACCTTATTTGTTCTTTCGGGTTGCCTTATATTTCTTTCAAAATGGTGTTATCTTATCTATATATGTGAGTCTTATAACTTCTGGTTAGTTTTACAAGATTCTTATATCAAGACCCTTTCATCACATTCTTTCGGGGATATACATGATTTTGAAAGATTCCCTCCTTAGAACTTTTCGATAAGCCAACCTATTTTAAGGGGACTTCCCAAATTTTTACCCAAATTTCAAGTGAACTCTATCATATGTTTTAAAACACCATTGTATTTATAAAATTAGTATTTTTATTATTAAAACCTTCTTGGTTTAATTCTTGTTTTATATGAAAGAATTTCCTCTTTTCGATTTGAAAAGCTCTTGAGTGTTTTCCTTAAAACCGCACAAAAATGTTTTATTGATAATGTTTCTAAAATAAATTTTTTTATATGTTGTTGCTTATATTTGACACAAATTACCATTTTATATTCCTATTTTATACTATTAATGTCCATGTATTTTCTAATCCCTTCCTTTCATGGACACTTTCATGATACGCCCATTGGATATGTTTTATGTCATGATTGTGGTACCCAATTCTTTCCATGGGTGACCTTATGTTTATGTATGGTTGATTATATATGATTATTTATGTGGAAAGATTATTTATTTAGCAATAATATTCATGAATATGTTGATATGGGTGTGCCCAGATAGCGCTCCAATGCATTGGGTAAGGATAAGTCTCATGAGATGCGATGTGAAACGGGATTGGCGGTTAGCCTTGACCCGTACTGAAATGGGAAACGGGATTGGTGGTTAGCCTTGATTCGTACTAAAGATATGATTTATGATTCTGCCACATTTATATGATTCCATGTTTATAATATCCCATGCTTATATTAAATGATTTTATAAGTTTCGTGCTTTGGATATCATTATGTCATGCCTCCTAACTCATGTGCTTGATATGTATCCTTATGTTCATTCCTTTACTGGGCTGTTTAGCTCATCCCTTTGTTCATGTATTCCCCAGGGTACCCTATGCAGATGTAAGAGCTCAAAGGAAGTTAGAATCTCTTTATAGAGATTAAATAAAGAAGTTTTTTTAGTCCCATGTTTTATGTTATATGCACCTAGTCTTCCAAGACACTAGACTTAACGATCCTTGGCTTGTACTCTGATGATTAATTATGTTTAAAATAATGAAATGTTTTATGTAAAAGGCTTGGGTCTCTATAGTTGGTATTAGAGGATGGTCTAGTTATTTTTGGAGATTAGGAATAGAGAACCTTAGTTAGAACCTTACGGATGAGACTAAGTATAAGAAAACATTCCTAAATTTTGGTGAGTATAGAGTAAGTGGTTTGTCAAGAAAATACATCCCTGTCTGGAAATGAGTAGGTAGAGGCGGCTCTGGCACAGATGTATCTAGGGTTAAAACCCAAAAACACCGGTTTGAGCTAGACTCGAATGGGAACTAGTGCACGACAATGGGCATTGCTGCACTCTTGGTTACGACACTCCCAGGGGATATGCTTTGGTAGATTCACGAGATTAGTACAAACCATTATTAAGGGAAAATTCACATAAGAATATAAGTTAAGAAATAGATAAAGGATAACCTAGATATAAACCTAAGGAATCACAAGTTAGGATGTACTTCTTCTTTATAAGTTTATCCTTTAATGTTCAATGTTTCCTTTTTATGCTCAATAGCTAAGTATTCAAGACCTATAATTATACATTATTTTTCTAAGTTAATGGCAGGAAATAGAATAACATGTTCCAACAACCAATGTGATAGGTAATGTAATGATTTCCCTAATGAAATGCCTGATGTGATGGAAGCGGCTTCTCAAAACTTCATGGCAGTACTTGCTCAGCTGGCTTGAGTTATGAATAATAACTTGAATCAGGTGGAACGTCCCCCTCCTCCAAGGAAAGAGCAAGTTGTCATAGAATCCTTCATGCGGCAAAGGCCTCCCATGTTTAGCGGGTATTTTGATCCCCTCCTCGCAGAATAATGGATTAACTCTGTTGAAAAGATTTTATCTGTCCTCCAGTGCTCAGAAGAGAAGAAAGTTGTACTGGCAGTCTATCATTTTGATGGGTAAGCTAATCAGTGGTGTACACTGATCAAGAATACAAAGTCTCAAGAGGAAATTGATTCCATAGATTGGGAGGAATTCAAGAGGATGTTTTTCAATAAATATTTTCCTCGAACCCTCTATCTAAAGATTGAAAGAGAGTTCTCTGGACTCAATCAGAAGGAAGATGAGTCCATTGGGGCGTATGAAGCGAACTTTACAAGGCTTGAAAGGTACACCTCTGGCTTTTTCATGAACACCGAAAGCAAGTTGGATCGCTTCTTTAGTGGACTAAAGCTGAGTCTATGAAAAGTGTTGGTGATTCGAGACTTCGACAGCTATGAGGAGATTGTCTGTTGGACCCTCAAGGTTCAAATGGAGATTGGAGACTCTCAGTGGTCTCATGGGCCTAGTGAAAAGAAGAGGAAAATTGAGAACAACATGGGTGGTTCATCAAACAAATCCCATGATGGAAAGAAGCCTCACTTTCCCCTTTACAAGAATTGTGGGAAGAAGCATCTTGGTGACTGTCTCAAGGGAACCAGGAATTTCTTCAAATGCGGAAAGCTTGGTCATCTGGCCAAGAACTGCTGAAGGGATATGAAAAATCCTGCAAATGTTGAAGAAGAACGGAAGGTTCAGATCAACACTCAGCCTGCAGTGTATTGTTTTAACTACAAGGAGCTTGGGCATTATGCAAACAATTGCCCTAAGCCGAGGGTTGTCGGAGGCAATCAGCAACAACATTCAAAGCAACAAGGAAGGGCTTATGTTATCACTATTGATGAGGTGGATCTAGAATACGATGTGGTGATAGGTAAGCTTATTATTCATTCAAGAATAGTAAACGTACTATTTGATTCTGGTTCTATGCATTCTTTAATATCTTTCAAGTTTAGTAGAACTATTCAAACACCACCTCAAAATTTGGAGGAAAAGTTATCTGTGAGAACAGAAAATGGGGCAATTATTGCATCCATGGTTTATAACTCCTCCCTGGTTAATGTTTGTGGACTGAACCTCCCATAAAATCTTGTCATACTTCCTTTAGTGGAGTTTGATGCTATCTTGGGCATGGATTGGATATCTTTGTACAAGGCCAACATCAACTGCCGGGAAAGGGAGATTACTCTTCACATCCCAAAGCATCCTCCAATTCTTTACAAGTGCAAGGAGGAAGATGAGTTTCCTTTAGAATCTTCATCTCAATTTTGGATATTTCTTCCTTATGAGCATGCATACCTGGATCAAATGATTGAGACAAAGGAGAGAATCATTCTTGAAGACATGCCCATCATGAGGGATTACACTGATGTATTCCCCAAAGAGTTTCCTGTTCTTCCTCCTGACTGAGAGGTTGAGTTCTCAATTGAACTTATCCTTGGATATATGCCAATCTCAAAGACACCTTACAGAATGGCCACTATAGATCTAGAAGAGCTGAAGAAACAGTTACAGGAGAATATGGAGAAGGGTTTTATATGCCCGAGTGCTTTATTGTGGGGTGCTCCAGTCCTCTTCGTCAAGAAGAATGATGGATCAATGCGTCTCTGCATTGATTATTGTGAGCTCAGTAAAATAACTATAAAGAACAAGTATCCCCTTACACGAATAGATGACTTGTTCAATTAGCTTCATGGGGCCAGTTGTTTCTCTAAGGTGGACCTTCGGTCAGGATATCACCAAGGTGAGGAAGTAAGATATTCCCAAGACTACCTTTTGAATGAGGTATGGAAACTATGAGTTCATAGTGATGCCCTTCGGATTCACTAATGCTCCAGCAATTTTCATGGATTTAACTAATAGATTCTTTATAGATTACCTCGACAAATTTGTGGTGGTCTTTATTGATGATATTCTGATATAATCCAAGATAAAGGAGGAACATGAGGAGCATTTGGAAACTGTGTTAAAGACTTTGCGAAGGGAGAAGTTGTATGCAAAGTACAGTAAATGTGATTTGTAGATGGAGGAAGTATCATTCTTGCAGCATGTTATCACCAGGAAAGGGATATCTATGGACCCTTCCAAGACTAAGGCAATTGAAGAGTGGCTGAGACAAACTTCTGTAACAGAGATATGTAACTTTTTAGGTCTAGTTGGGTATTATCGATGATTCGTGAAGAAATTTTCACAATTTTCAAACCCAATGACCAAGCTGACATGGAAGGTAGTAAAGTGTGTCTGGACACAGGAATGTGAAGACTGTTTCAAGGAGTTGAAAAAGAGGCTTATCACTGCACTGGTACTCACACTCCCTTCAAGTGGAGAACTCTTTGTGGTGTATAGTGATGCTTCTAAGAAAGGCTTAGGTTGTGTGCTAATGAAAAATGATAAAGTTATATCCTATGCCTCAAGGCAGCTGAAGATACATGAGCAAAACTATCCCACACATGATCTGGAGTTGATGGGTGTGATCTTTGCGTTGAAAATATGGTGGCATTATCTCTATGGGAAAAATGTGAGATATATACTGACCACAAGAGTCTCAAATATATATTCACACATAAAGATATTAATATACACCAATGAAGATGGATAGAGCTCATCAAGTATTATGACTGCTCAATCCACTACCATCCTGGTAAGGCAAACAAGGTGGCGGATGCTCTAAGTATAAAGGATCATGCATCCTTATCAATGATGAGAATTGAAAAGTATCCGATCTTCTTAGATTTTCAAAAGATAGACATGGGAATCATTAAGGGAGGAACATCATCAATCCTTTCTCAAATGATTGCTCAACCATCTCTTATGGAGAAAATAAAGGTTTCTCAAAGAAAGGATGTGGAAATTTAGAAAAGGGTGGAAGTTGTTAAAAATGGGAAATCCTCTGAATTCAAAATTTATGAGGAATGAGTTGTAAGATTTGGGACACGATTATTTATACCATCTGATCCATAGATAAATAAGGAGATATCGAATGATGCACATAGCTCGACCTTCTCTATCCATCCTGGGAGTACCAAAATGTACAGTGATCTCCGAGAACACTTCTGGTGGGATAACATGAAGAAAGAGATTGAAGAATATATATCAAGGTGCTTGGTATGTCAACAAGTTAAATCTGAGCGACAAAAGTCCAAAGGTATGATGCAGCCATTGCCTATACCCATGTGGAAATGGAAAAATGTTACTATGGACTTTGTCACGGGTCTCCCGAAGACGTCTAAGGTAAATAATGTGATATGGGTTGTGGTTGACCAACTCACCAAGACATCTCATTTCATCGCTATTTGGGAAGATCTCTCGCTTGAACAACTTGCAAGGTTATATGTGAAGGAAGTGGTGAGACTGCACGATGTTCCACTCTCAATTGTCTCTGAACACGATCAAAGGTTCACATCTAAATTCTGGATGATCCTTCAACATTCATTGAGTACTGAATTAAATTTCAGCATGGCCTATCACCCCCAAACTGATGGCCAGTCTGAAAGAACTATTCCGACTCTTGAAGATATGCTTAGAGCCTGATCTCTAGAATTAAAATGTGGATGGGATCAGAATCTCCCATTGGTTGAGTTCTCATACAACAATAGCTTCCACTCGAGTATTCAGATGGCTCTATATGAAGCTCTGTATGGAAAGCGATGTAGAACTCCAACCTATTGGGATGAAGTTGGAGAAAGAAATCTACTTGGACCCGATCTTGTTCAAGAGATGACAGAGAAGGTTCAAGTCATCCAGAAACATATCAAAGCTGCTCAAAGTTAGCAAAAGAGCTATGCTGAAAACCGTCAAAGGGTCTTGGAGTTCGATGTTAAAGATAAATTCTTCCTTCGAATATCTCCATGGAAGAGAGTCATGCGATTCGGGAAGAAAGGGAAGCTAAGCCCAAGGTATATTGGCCCCTTTGAGATCCTTGACCACATAAGAGTCATGGCCTATCGTCTTGCACTTCCACCAAATATGGATCGAGTTCATGATGTTTTCCACATATCACTCTTGAGGAATTACATACCTGATCCCTCACATATACCAAGCTCAGAGGTGGTGCAGCTCGAAGATGATATCTCCTATGAGGAGAAGCTAGTAAAGATTCTGGAACGGAGAGATAAGGTTCTACGCAACAAGACAACCCATCTTGTCAAATTATTTTGGAGGAACCGTAAGTTTGAGGAAGCAACATGGGAATTGGAGGAAGCAATGAAGGAAAATTACCCGCACCTGTTTTTGGCATAGTATGTAAAACGAAATTTCAAGAGAAAAATTTCATAAGGGGGGAAGAATGTAATGACCCAAAGTTTTTCAATGGAAATTTCCTTCTTATATTTATGTCATAAAATCACATGAAAGCACAAAATAATGAACTACTAAGTGATAGGTGACCTTTAAACATAATTTTGTCACTTCTGTGTTTGGAATTTCGAAAATTCGGCATACACGGTTGTGTTCCAGATGTTTTTTTGAGTATAATAAAACAAAAATAATTTTTGGTGAATAGTAACCTACCCTAATGAATATTAACATACCCTTATGAATAGTGATATACCCTAATAAAGAGTAACCTCACCTATGGTGGTATAAAAATAATATTCAAGTTGGAATTACGATATACCTATATTTCAGAATGAGTTAATGAGTGTTTTTAAACTGGTTTTTGATAATAAATTATGATTTTAATTAAATATTAAAATAATAATATTTAGAAAATTATTTTTGAAAAATGGACTTTATTTTTGGATTCTACACGTTGAAAAATGGTTGGGGTGGATTTTTGGGATTTTTCTAAAATACTTGAATTTTTTATGAATAGTAGAATCCGATAATTTACAATAAATGCTAAATAATGGATTAATTTATTCATCGATGATGTTCTGATGATGTAAGACCACTTGGTTCGGGATCAGATGATAAAATCACTATTCTTGGTCATTTAATACTTACTATTCCATTTCTTGGGAAGAAATAAAAAATTAATGATTATAATATCATGAAATCCCTCCTCTCCTCCACTATAAAACCCCCCCTTCACTCCCTCTTCTCTCCACTCCTCTCAATCCCCAAGACTTCTCTAAATTCTTTCCAAATCTCTCCACAAGGTCCTCCCCCACGTCCAAAATCTCTCAGCCTCCTCAAAATACCAAAACCTCTCCCCTTAAGAGGTTCTCAAAGGAGGAAGTCTCAAGAGGTCATTAATAACAAGTGGAGAACACCACCGGATTTGAGGTAAGGGATCCTCTACTTTTCTATCTTAATCAAGATTTTCCTCTATACTATTCCTTTATATGTGTACTAGAAAATCATGGGGTATGTTTAATAACCTCCCCCATACATCCTTCTGGATTTATAAGTGATGAGACACCCCATTTCTCTCTCATCAATCCCTCTTGGTCACACCCGACACCATGCCGATAAAATCGTAACGAATTCTACCCGAACCTTCTTTGTTCTTTCGGGATAACTTATCTTTATTTAAAAATGGTGTTATCTTATATATATATGTGAGTCTTATGAATTCTTGTTAGTTGTACAATATTCTTATATCAAGACCCTTTCATCACATTCTATTGGGGATATACATGATTTTGAAAGATTCCCTCCTTAGAACTTTCCGATAAGCCAACCTGTTTTAAGGGGACTTCCCAAATTTTTACCCAAATTTCAAGTGAAATCTATCCTATGTTTTAAAACACCATTTTATTTTTAAAATCAGTATTTTTATTATTAAAACCTTCTTGTTTCAATTCTGGTTTTATATGAAAGAATGTCCTCTTTTCGATTTGAAAAGCTCTAGAGTGTTTTCCTTAACCGCACAAAAATGTTTTAATGCTAATGTTTCTAAAATAAATTTTTTTATATGTTGTTGCTTATATTTGACACAACTTGCCATATTATATGCCTATTTTATTCTATTAATGTCCATGTATGTTCTAATCTCTTTATTTCATGGACACTTTCGTGATATGCCCATTGGATATGTTTTATGTCATGATTGTGTTACCCAATTCTTTCCATGGGTAACCTTATGTTTATGTATGGTTGATTATGTATGATTATTTATGTGGAAAGATTATTAATGTGGAAAGAATATTCATGAATATTTTGAGATGGGTGTTCCCAGATAGCGCTCCAATGCATTGGGTAAGGATAAGTCTCATGAGATGTGATGTGAAACGGGATTGGCGGTTAGCCTTGACCCATACTGAAATGGGGAACGGGATTGGAAATTAGCCTTGACCCGTACTAAAGATATGATTTATGATTCTTCCATATTTATATGATTCCATGTTTATAATATCCCATTCTTATATTAAATTATTTTATAAGTTTCATGCTTTGGATATCATTATGTCATGCCTCCTAACTCATGTGCTTGAGATGTATCCTTATGTTCATTCTTTTACTGGGTTGTTTAGCTCATACCTTTGTTTATGTGTTCCCTAGGGTACCCTATGCAAATGTAAGAGATCAAAGGAAGTTAGAATCTCTTTATGGAGATTAAATAAATAAGTTTTTTTTAGTCCCATGTTTTATTTTATATGTACCTAGTCTTCCAAGACACTAGATTTAACGATCCTTGGCTTGTACTCTGATGATTAATTATGTTTAAAATAATGAAATGTTTTATGTAAAAGGCTTGGGTCACTATATTTTCGTGACATATTACTTATAAAAAATGTGATACCATCCTTATAGTCCATTAAGACTTAGTTAAATAATTTCTTCTCCATAAAGTAACTTGGAAAATCAACATATATTCTTGCTACCAATATCAATTGTGATTGATCTAAGAGGATACTTGTACTAAGTAAAAGTATGAACATTGAAAAGATACTAAATATATTAAATATGGAACAATACAAGAGGTTATTGTTTCCCATGCCAAATGAAATTCAAATTTTTAAGAAAATGTGTCCTTAGACACGTGAGGAGAGACATAGGATGAAAAAGATTCTATATGAATAAATGATTGGATCAGTAATGTTTGTTATGTTATATACTAAGCTAGATGTATCATATTCCTTAAGTTTATTATGAATATATCAAGATGACTATGGTGATCATCGTTGGATGGTAGTCAAGACTATCCCTAAATATCGGAGGTGTGATAAGGATATGTTCCAGGACTATATAGGAGATAAGGAAAGATTCATTAGGGGATATACAAATATTAGATTCCAAATAGATTAATATGATCTTATATTACATTTAGGATACATATTCACTCTCAATGGAGGTGTTATGAGATGGAATAACTCAAATTAAGTTGTGGTAATCGATTTTATAGTGGAGTCCGAGTACATTGTGGATATCAATGCAACTAAAGAAGAATTTTGGATAGAAAATTTCACCCATGATCTTAACATAGTTCCTAACATTAAAAACCCTATAATGATATATTATAAAAAAATTATATATATGACTCTTGAAAATGAGATAAGGTCACATTAGAAGATAAAAAACATAGTCCCTAAATATTATCTCTTGAGAGATTTTTCTTAGATATGTGACGTTATATTGAGTAGATTTTTCATAGAAGACATAGAGGTGCAACCCTTAAATAAATCCTTAACTCAATAGAAACATGATCATCAACCTAGGTAGTAACCAAAATGGAAGGCCAAATCAGGTTACCCTAAACTTAGGGAATGTTGTTAATAAAACCATGAATGACCACATCACACATTCTTGTACCAATGAAATATAATGAATTAAACATTATTTCCAAGGATATTTCCATTATTTCCTCAAACACCACATCCAGAACCACTTTCCTACCTTTCATGTGATGGATTTTTAGATTTTTTACCTTCATGTTACATAATTCAATGTCATCATTGAAACTAGGTACCCACCAAATCAACTTGAATCTGATAAAATGATACATTTTACATTTTCTATAATGTATCAAGAAAAATTTGGTTAAATAATCTTAAACCAGCATCCATCTATTTTGAGGACCAACTACAAAGATATTTTTATAAAAAATACTTTCCCCACCACAAAATAATTTCACTAAAAAAAGTTTTAAAGAAACTATCAATATGGTACCACGCCATGGTTTATAAATTCTAGAAAAAGTTTTAATTTTTTATGAAGGGTTGGTTATGTGAAATAAATGATTCATTGACACAATTTTAAATTGAAATTTCAAAAAAAATCCCCAAATGATGCTTATGAGTATCTGAAAATCTTTCAGAATAGAACTAAGCATTGGGAACATCACCTTACTATAATAATCCACCAAAATATAGTGGAATTCAAAATATTAGAGAAGAATAAACTCTTAAGTAAAAAAATTCTACAATTACTAGTAAGTTTAAGGAGATTGATCTTATGAAAGTCCAAGAAATCCAAATTATTTAACTTGTTTGAAAAAATTATGAAAAACATGACTAAAATATTGAAAACTTCCTAACCATTCCTTTCATTAAGGATGTTATTTTCAAAGGACCGCCAGTAGAGTTTAATTATTTTAACTTTTAAAATCCACAATAAAAAAACAATTCCAATCCAAGGTAAAAGGACTATCTAGGTTTCTATTGTAAATACAATAAAAACCCAATACAACAGAAATGTCTCAACATATACCCTCAAAAAAATTCAATCACATAACTAGTTTAAATAACAACTAGTCTAATAATAACATCCACCAGTATGATTCCAAAAACCTATCCAGTGTCCCAACTAAAAGACAAAGTATCCTCCAGGGAGAAACCAACAAGCACAATCCCTTTTACAATATATCCATCTCCCAATCCTTGAAAAATTGTGAAAAAAAATGTAAAAAATAAAATCAGAAGTCTAATCACTTAAACATGAACTAAAAAAAATAACTGGAAAGCCACCCATTCCTACTCAAGTTTTTCTTCCCCCAACCTTGAGGGGAGAATATAGTTGCACACAATAATCTCTTAAACAACTCAAATCAATGTCCATCTTAAGAAGTGGTAAATCCATTAATAAACCTAAACCAAGCATCATAAAACCATATAAAGCCTCAAAAACTCATGATAATTATGAAGAAACACCTTTTGAAATTTAAAAATCTAATGATCATGTGAATAAACCCATACTAAACCAAATAATACATCAACCTTTTCTCTTCCCTCTATACATGAGAGGAAAATATAAACTTATAATAAATGAAATGGAAATATTCTCTTGGGTTAAGTTGAAAATACCCCTTATATATGAAATTAAAACCATACATGCCTAGTACAATTATTATAAGGAGTTATGCACTTTTAAAATAAAACTTTCACATAAAAACCAAGTCCTTTTGGCTATTAATGTGAGTACCACCATTTAGGAAAACATTCCTCCTAACTTGAAAGAGTAGATTTTTTCATACATCAACATTGAGTTAGGAGAGAATAAATTTTTCAATACCCTTTGTGATCTAAGATCCAATGTGAAACTAACTATATATATAGTGTATTATTATTTAGGGATCAAGGAACTCCAACCCACATTCTACACTCTTCAACTTGTTGATCAATGTATTAAAGTTCCCTAAGGGGGTGTTAATAGGTGTTTTAATAAAATTTGAGAACTTCATCTACTCTTGTGACTTAATTATCCTTGATAATAATCCAAACTTAGGCACTAGGTAACAAAATCCAATCATCCTTGGTCATCCCTTCCTAGAAACAATCAACTCAATCATCTTAGTAAGGAATGGTAACATGACCATAGCCTTTAGAAACATGATACTTGATTTGAATATTTATAATGAAAACTATAAAATTATGGATGATTAAGATATTCATGTGTCTAATTCAATGGGTAGTGTTGATAGTGAACTAGAGGAACTTCAAAGATTTTTTAAGGATGTTTAAGTTGAGATGATATTGATTTCCTTTGTTAACATGAGTGAAATTTGTCTAATTGGATTGAATCTATATCAGATAGACCCTTTAATGATTTTTTAGGATCACCAATCAATGAAATCATTGTATAAATTAAAAACATTGAGTTGATTCCCATGTTTGACACAGATATTTCCAATTTAGTTGCTGAGACTTCTATTCAAAATGAACCAATCCTATCTAGAAATTTGAAAGAAGAAACCAAGTTTAATTAAAAGTACCAATATGATTCTAAAAATTTCAATCAACCTGATCTCAAATTCAAGGTCCTTACTACCTCAATTAATTATTCATTCCAAGGGGAAAATCAAACCCTTCCTATTTTCATATCTTCTTCTCTAAATCCAAACAAGAGGGAATGATTCTAGAAATATTTAAAAGGTTTAATAAAGAAATTTTATGGACCTTGTATGATATTACTATGATTATCCCACTCATTATAACCCGTAGTATTATTATTGAATCTAATTCTAAACCATGTTAAAAACTCAAAATATATTCAATACTAGTCTCATGGATTTGGTAAGGAAACAATATCTAATGTTGTTGAAATCTTGTATCATCTACCATATTGCTGATAGTGAGTGGCTAATAAAAATCAAAATGTTTCCTAAGAAGTCTGGAATTATTGATATTACTAATGAGGATGGTGATATTCTCCCCAAAAGGTTCAGTATAGTATGGAGAGTGTGGATTGACTATAGGTAGTTAAAATCTTACACCAAGAAATATTATTTTCCCTTTCCCTTAATTGATCAATTCCTAGAGTGAGTTGTAGGCCAAGAGTTATACTCCTTCTTAGATAGATTCTCAAGGTATAATCAAATTTGATTCTCCTTATAAGATCATGGAAAAATAATCTTCACCTATCCATTTCAAAAATTTTCCTTTAATCACATTTCCTTTGGGTTATGTAATGACCCTATTACCTTCCAGTGATGCATAATGGTAATCTTCTCTAATGTGGTGGGGAATTTTTTAGAGGTATTTATAGATGACTTATCCATATTTGGGGATATATTTAAGGGATTCATTATAAATAGTGAAAGGTTTTTTTCTAAATTTTAGGATAATAATCTCATCCTAAACTAGGAAAAATGTCATTTCATGGTAAAGGAAGGACTTTTTCTGGACCATCTTATCTCCAGTTTAAGGATTTAAGTTGATAAAGGAAAAGTAGATATTATTCATCACCTTACCTCTCTAAAAACAATCAAATAAGTTAGGTCCTTAATAAATTTTAGTTTCTATAGAAGTTTCATTAGGAAATTCATCTCAATTTTCCAACCCCTTTGTATTATGATTATGAAAGACACTCCATTTTTTTGGAAAGATATTTGTGAAGAATGATTCTCTATAATAAAGTAAAATCTTATATCTCCACCCATCATGAAAACTCCCAAATAAAATCTTACTTTTGAAATCATGTGTGATCTGATTGAATTTGTTATAGGAGTTATCTTAGTAAAAATATGTAATAAAACTCTATTCTTTATCGCTTATGCAATAAAATCATTAAATCATGCACAAATAAACTAAAACAGTACTAATAAAGTGTTTCTTATTTTTTTATTTAACTCAGAAAAATTATAGACTTATCTATTAGGATCCCCCATCATTTTTATCATGGATCATTTAGCTCTAAAATACCTTTTCCAAAAACAAGACTCCAAAGCTATATTTATTAGGTGGGTCCTTCTTCTACAGGAGTTTTATATTTACATTAATGATAAAAATGGTGTTGAAAATGTTGTAGTTTGTCACCTCTCTAAGATGGAATTTAAGGATAACTCACATCACCTTTCTCTATATGATTTATTTTATAATTAGCACCTCTATTCTACAAGTGATTTCTCATAGTATACTAACATAGAAAACTACTTGGTTTTGGTCATTATTTCAAAATTATTGGGGACTAAAGCTAGAATTAAATTCCTTTTTAATGTTAAAAACTATGTGTTTAATGATCTATACCTACTCAATTTCTCTCCTGATCAATTCATTAGGACATGTGTTGCTGTGTCTAAGCAATATTTCATTCTTAAATTCTCTCATATAGAGAAATATGGAAGACAATTTACACTAATAAAACCACTATAAATGTTCTTTAAATAGGTTTAATCTATCATACCATCACTAATGATTCATTCACATTTTTCCAAAGTTAACCTCAATGTCAACAATTAGGATCCATATTCAAAATAAATCAAATGACCCTTACCCCCATTCTGGTTATCAAAATAATTTATTATTGGGGAATTGATTTCATGTGACCCTTAACAAACTCTATGGGATATATCTATATCCTCTTAGCTATTGATTATGTCTCAAAATGGGTTGAGGTCATTCCCACCAAGTCCAATTAACATTATGTTTTGTTCTGATTCCCAAAAAAGCACATCTTTTATAGATTTATAATTCATAGGGCTGTCATTTGGGATCGTGGAACCCATTTATGGAAACATCCCTTCTCGAAACTCATGTATAAGTATGGGATTTATCATAAAGTTTCCAATACCTTCCATCCTTAAACCAATGGTCAAGTTGAGTTGGTGAATATAGAAATTAAGAAAATTCTTGAAAAAATATCAATCCATCAAGGAAATATTGGTTCGAGAAACTCTTGGATACCATTTGTTCATATCATATTGCATTCAATATCATCCTAGGAATGTCACCATATAGGTTTTTTATGTAAAATACTTTCCATTTACCTATTGAAATTGAAAAAAAGGGATTTTAGGGAATCAAAAAAATAATTTTTGAATTTCTCTGGGTGAAACAAAGAAGAAATTAGACCCTATTTAACTTGAGGAACTTAGGGAGGAATCTTATAAAAATTCATAGATTAAAAAATCTAGATTTAAAGCCCACCAATATAGTAATCTTAAATTCAAACACTTTGAAATTATAAAATATATACTTCTATATAGTTCTAAACTCCACTTGCACCCAGGAAAGTTAAATTTGAGATGGTTCGAGCCTTACCTAGTGCATCATGTGTACCCCCATGGGTCAGTAGAGATTTAAAATACCAGTAATGGTCATATCTTCAAATTAAATGGTAATAGGTTAAACCCATTCATTGAATAATTCAATAAACATGAAATAGAGGAGGATTTAATAAATACAACCTATAAAACAAACAACAACTGATAGATTTAGGGTCTAAGTTAAGTTAACATCATTAAAAAATCACTTTTTGAGAGGAAATATAGCTTCTGTATGTACCTTGACTTAGTGTTTGGTGTTCTAAAATAAAGTTTTATTTTTTCTTTTATTTTCCTTTTACTTTTTTTGGGAACCTCAAGGGGTTTCAATTGTGATTCTAATTTTTTTGGTTTGTAATAATTAGGGGCTGCTGAGTTTGATGTATTTTTAGTAAAATAACATTTATTACAAGAGTTCAAACACAATATTCTATTATTGATGAGTCGTCTACAAGTGACATAGAGGTCAAAGGATCAATTGGTTTCATTATGGACTTCTTCTTCAAGATACCAAGTAAAATTGTTCCATATTTTTATTTCAAATTTGAATTTTGGAACTCATCTTATCTACTTATTCTACCTTTTAATTTTTTTATTTAAACACTAAAGACAATTTTTTTCTAAGTTAATGGGTTTAAAGTAAATAAAAAATGTTCTTGTAAAAGAAAATTTGTTGTCTGTATATCCATGGAAGAAAAAAAATTGTGCATAAATGGTAAATAAATTTCCTTAACATTGAACATGATAATACACACTATAAATATTGAAACTAAATATCAAATAATTTTTCATGCCTTGATTCTAATTTTAATGAAATTTTAGTTTCATAGACATAAATTTTGGAAAAGTTTGGATTTATAATGTTTTTTTTTACCATTTATATTTTCATCCATTTAATAAAAATTTCACAATGCATGTAATATGGATTATAGGATTTTAGCTTTAGTTCTTGAGGTCCCCTAATAAATAGAGTAGTTTTTGTGATCATTTTAATTTTAATATGAGTGTTAAAAAATGTAAATAAAAAACAATAAATTTTTACATAGAGAAATGAATTGACCTAATGTATGGATTTAGGAACTTAGGGATTGTGACTCCATATCTTTTTGACACAAAATTGGAAATTTTATCTCCATTTGTGGTAATTTGATTTTTTTTATTGAGATAACTCGAAATGATATCTGAGTATGTGAACTTCACTTGGTTCCCTATGGCCTTTGAGCTTGGGAGCCATCATCAAAGTATTGCTACATGGGTTGACTTGGTTAAGTGTAATTTCAATTACCATGAAAATTTAAAAATAAAAATATCAATAAAAAACAAAAAAAATACACATCTTAATATCAAAATTTCATTCAACCTAGCACTTCTATATTTTCCCCCTTAAATAAAAATGAACTCTTATGTCTATTGTGATGAATAAAATATCATCATTCTAAAAGATACTTGATGAAATGTGATGATGAATTTGAAAAAAGAAATGAGATTGGGAATGGGATATACTTGTGAATCTAGATTTTGTCAAATTATTTTTATAGGTTTTATTATTTTTTAGCATGATGTATTTTGGTGAGTATTTTATGTTAAAAAATTTTTAGAAAAGGGAATTCAATTTTCATTTTTTTAGATAATTTTTTTCTTGGGACTAGAAAAAATAAAGTTTGGGGATGCTATTAGAAAATTAAAGTGGATAATAATAGTTGTTTAAATTTTAATATTCATGTTATTAAAAGTTCATAAACACCAATGTTAGTTCCTTTTTTAATTTGAACTCCAATCCTCTTCATGGATGTAATTCTAGGTTAAAATGCGCTAATAATCTGTATATCTTTCATCACCTTGTTTAACACAATCTAGTAATTATTTTGATTTTATATTTTAGGATAATTTTACCCATTTTATTTTTAAGAGTTTATATTTATAGAGAACTGGAAAATTAAAATTGGGAGGCACTCATTTTTCTTTAAACCCAAAAAAATCAATGAAAAGTGAACTATATAACAGTTCACTAAAATGACTTTAGAGTCCATGACAAAATCACAATGAGTATAAAATTTGAAATAGGGATAGAATAAATAGTGGGTAAAATTTAATTAAACTATTTTTAGAGATAATTTGGAAGTTTCTTGGGTGATTCAGGCATCCCAAGTGGAAGATGAAATTCTAGGATAGATTCAGTGGAACAGAATAACAGCCCTCTATTTTGATCATAACTCCATAAATATGAGGAAAAATAGGATGAAATGTTTAAAAATATTATATAATATCTGAGGATTAAATTCCTTATTCTATATCCCACACAAATTCATCCATCAAGAATATTTTTTGGGTGGATTCTAGCTGGATCGAAAAAAATTTCAAGGGTTTAAAAGTACACTCTTCATTAAATTTACACCCACCTTTTCCTACCCTCATTAATTGGGATGACTTGGAAATATGGTAATTTAGTATTTCTCAATTATTTTAAGGAGTTTTTGTTTGGTGTTTCATTTTAATGTTGTATTGCTGCTTTGTCTTTATAAGTGTTTTCTTTCTCATGTAAGTTTCTCAAATCGCCATAGTTTTTTTATAAAACTTCTTCTTGTTCTCATTTTTTATTATTTTTGTTAACATATTGATACCATTTCATTATGGTGTGAATTTATCTACATATTAAATAGATAAATCATTCAAATAATGGTGGAGTGTTCATTATATCATTGTTTTCTCTTCTTTAATTTCACCCTTATGAGTCTACATCCATCTTCTATTGAGAGATTTTCATTAATGGAAGGTTAACCCTCTTATGTATTTATACATGTAAGTTTAAAGGGGATATATTAGAAGTTATTTATTATTATAATTATTTATAGTCAATTGTTTTAATTGAAATTTTCATACAACTATTTACCTTTTCCTTTAAAATCATTAATTTCCAGGTTACACATTATGAGTGCTAGAATGATCTTATACCTTCGATTTCTCTTGAAAATGATCCCCAAGTTTATAGGTTATTATAATCAGGATAGTGAAAACACTAAACCATTGAGTTATTTTTTAATTTCATATTTTGTTGAAAGAAACACTTTCTAATTTAAAACATTAACACCATTTTAATAAATCCATCCAATCAACCCCTAGAAACAACCTAGGATCAACTCATTCAATCAAATTATATTCACTTAGGTATCTTATTATTTATTTAAACCACCTAAAATTATACCAAAGTTTTTCAATTCATATCCAAATCTCCACTCCATATAATTTATGTGTCAATAGGTTTCTTCATAAGTCTATAAGGATTTGATAACCTAGGATACACTATAAGAGACTTCTTCAACCCTAAACTTGGGAAAATTTGGGTGAGACCATGTAATATTTTCATGAATTCTCCATCTTCAATATTGTGAACTTTACACCCATATTTTCTGAAAATGAACTACTTTGCTTCATCATAGACCTGAGAAATACTTAAAAATTTGTGTTTCATCCCATCAAAAAATCAGTTTCTCCTAGATTTCAGTTTTTCTTTTCAAATAATAATATATTCAATGCCTTTAATTCTATATATTGTCCCTAATTTTCTTAAATTACTATTATATGATTTTAAGGATAAACAATATACTAGTGTTACAAAATCCAGGACCCAAAGATTTAGTTTCCCGGGAAAATTAGGACCATACATAAATTTTACATAATAAAACATAAAAATTATTTAATTCATTGTTTTATAGATTATTATTGGCCCTTATGTTCTCCTTAGTACAAATAATCACCTGAGGATATACATCAAAGAATGGGGTGAGTTAAAATCCCAATAAGTGTATAGTGAAAGATATGAATAAATATATCATGGGGTGATAAAAATTATAATCATAGTAATATAAGCATGGGATCATCATAATAATCATGAGAGAAAGAATTAGATAAAGTCAAGGAATGTGGAAATTCATAAAAATGAAACATCATGTCATAGTGGTCAAATACCACACATAGTTGTGAATAAAGCTATCATCATGTTCACACATAACATATGTTCATAATCATAACATCGTCATTGGGAAAAAAATATAGCATCATGTTCACACATATTGCACCTTATATCATGATATACATTACATTACCCAAGTTATTGGAGTGATATATAATTTTGGGTGCACCCATCACATCATAACATTTATATAATCATGCATGCCACATAGAACATATATCAATCTTAGACATAAAATAACCCATGGGAAGAAAATGAGTTTCATAAGAATTTAATAAATAATAAATTCATGAATAAACATTGTGGTTCCCAAAATAAAAATGGAATAACATACTTGGTATAGTAATCATCAATCTTGAGTGATGAAGAAACAATCTCAAGAGAAGTAAAGCATGTGTTTTTAGAAGGAAGAGTTCTTTTGGTAAAATATTTGCATTTTTCATAGAATAATATTTGAAACATGTATATAAAATAAATAAAAAGGGAAGGAAAATGAAATTATATTTTATAAATATTAAAATAACATCCATATTGAAATTCTACATGAAAGATGAATAACCCAGAGAAATGAAATTGGGTTTGATAATCCTCTTACCTTATGTTCAAAGGATTTATTCACTTTAATATTCGGGATAATCCAATTATATTCGTTAATTAATTAATAAATAACCTATTATATAATTAATTTATTTATTGTAATTTTATATTAAGTTCATTTACGGCCATTATGATGAGTTATAGAGTTCAATTTTGTCATTCTGAGGGTGTTCATTTCTCGGTTTTTCATGATCGGTTCGCTTGTATACAAGTAATGCAATTCATGTAAGATGATAATAATTATATAGAATTGAAATTATATGTTGTTAGTGAAATTATATATGTTTAATTGGTATTATATATCATTTTTTATATGGTATGTGGATGAATCATTAGATAAATAGTTAATGATAATCGTTTAGATTAATTTTGGATGTTTTCAATCATAACGAACTCACTTTGTTTTATTATTTAATATTATGTTTATAAGTTAGTTACAACACAAAAAAAAATTTTACAATAAATTTTACAATCTTATTCAACCATTATAATGGTTTTTGGACCATCCTGGAATGTGATAAAGGAAAATGAAAACTTGTCGTCCTTGAAGGTGATAAAACAACACCTAATGGACGACATTTCCATTTTTAGAATAAAAGGTAGAGGAGAAGAGGTTTTATGAAAGATTATTACATTAACATAACATAATTATAGTATATATAAGATATTGGAGTTATAATTTTACTTGTATTAGGGGAGGTGAGGATAGAATAATAAAATAAAATAAATTAAAAATAAATTAAAAGAAAAGAAATTGGATTTTACCTCTTGAATTCTTCTCCTTTAGAACCTCCTTAGGGGATTTGTTTTGGTCTTATATTGATAAAAAAGTATCTTGGATGTGGGGAATGTGATTGGGGAGAGTATTGGGTATAAATTGGATAATCTTAAAATCTTTGAAGTTGTGAGGAGAAGAGGTGGTGAGGGGTGGTATTTATAGTGGGAGGAGAGGAGTGTTTTTTATTATTTTATTCATTAGTTTATTATTTTAGCTAAAGACTATGAATAATTTTGATTCCCATGACTAAATATAGTAAATGGAGAAGTATAATTTGATATTATGGTCTTACATCATCCATAAATCATCTATGACTCAATAATTCATGTATTTTCTAAATACCGTAACTTACCGTATTTCACTATTCACTAAAAAATAAACTATTTTAGAAAAATACCAAAAATTCATCCTAACCATTTTTTGAAATTTAGAATTAAAAAATGAACTCCATTTTATGAAAATAATTTTCTAAATATGATAAATTTAATTTTTAATTAAAATCATTATTCATTTGAATAATACTGACTTTAAAATTATAAATGATTTTATAAAACTTAGATAATTTAATTAAGGTCTCATAAAATTATCTTATAATCATATGAAAACAAAAAACCTATTTTTTAATAAATTTTATGAAAATAATTTTTTTTAAATCATTATATTAATTATAAAATTGTAATTAAATATTTATAACTTACAAAAATACCTATACTTGATTTACCATTTCTAAGATGTTTATTTACTTATACTGTGAAATAAATATATCATATTTTCATTCATAAGATACCTAAATTTTATTTATACTTTCATATGAGGTTACTTCTCTATGAGATAGATTACTATTCTTAATGGTCACATTACTATTCCAAAGGTTAAGTTACTATTCTATTGGTATGGGTTCCTTAACTTATAGAAATACCTCTTATTCTATTCATTACTCATTTATAAAGTTTTTATTCTGTTATCTATGTGATTTTATGTGATTTATATTATATGGAATAATTATAATAATGGAATTTCAATTGATAAAATTTTTGGTTGTTACATTCTTCCCCTTTTATGAAATTTCCCACTCGAAATTTCATTTTACAAAAATAGGTGAGGGTATTTATCCTTCATCACTTCCTCTAGTTCCCATTTTTCCTCTTCATACTTATGGTTCCACCATTCTACTTTGACTAAGTGAGTATTATTTTTTCATATAACTTTATCCTTGTGGTCCAAGATCTTCACTGGCTGCTCCTCGTAAGAGAGATCATTTTCTAAATGTACCACCACTAGATTCAATACATTTGAGGGATCGGGTATATACTTCCTCAAGAGAGATACATGGAATACATCTTGTGCTGAGACATGGTAGGTGTAAGTTCGAGTTTATAGGCCCAAACTCTGACATGATCATGAGTATTTAATTAGCCAATGTACTTGGGACTCAACTTTCTTTTCTTCCCAAATCTCGTGATCCTCTTCTATTGAGATATGCAAAGGAATACCATGTCTCCAACCTAAAACTCTTGGTCCTATAAATGATTGTCTACATAGATCTTTTGTCAAATTTGGGCTTCCTTGATGTGTTGGTGGATAGTTTTCACCTTTTCCACCATTTCTTTGAGAATTTCAAGTCTTAGAAGCTTATGCTCACTAACTTCATCCAATCATGCTCGTGTAATTCATTTTTTCTATAAAGGGATTCATATGGATCCATTAGGATGCTCAATTCGAAACTCTTGTTGTAAGAGAACTTAACAAGAAGTAGATGTTGGTCCCATCCTCCTTTTAAGTCTATAAAACATGCTCTCAACATATCTTCCAATGTATGAATAGTCTGTTCAGATTGGTCATCAGTTTGAGGATGATAATCTGAACTGGAGTTTATCTCAGTGTTTAGAGCATGTTGAAGAATTTTCCAAAACTTCAAGGTGAATATTGGATCCTGATCTAATACGATTGATAGTAGTAGTCCATTTATCCTTACTAATTATCTAATTTATATTCATTTAAGCTGATATAGTGATAAGTCCTCTAAAATTGTGATAAAGTGAGATATCTTTGTGAGATGATCTGTAATAACCCATATAGAATTGTTTCCTCTAGATGTCTTTGGAAGTTGAGTGAAAAATTCCATAATGATGTTTTCCCATTACTGTGTAGGTATGGGTAATTTTTTCATAATCCCCTTAGACGTTTTCCTATCATCCTTCACTTTTTGACATATCAGGAACATTGATGTATATTCAGTGATCTCGTTCTTCATATTGTCCCACCAATTTTTCTCTCAGAGATACATCTTTGTGGTCCTGGGTGAATAGAAAAGGTTGATCTATGTGAGTCACTCAGAATATATATATTTATCTCTATATTGGATGGTACACATAGTCATGACCCAAGTCTTACAACTCCTTCCTCATCAATTTTGAACTCTGAGGATTTCCCCTTTCTCATGGGTTACACCTTATTCTGAATTTCCACATCATTTCTTTGAGCATCCTTTATTTTATCTATGAGGGATGGTTGAGCAATAATTTTAGAAAGTATTGATGATGTTACTTCCTTAATGATTCATGTTTCCATCCTTTTAAAATCTAAGAAGATTAAATCCTTTTAAATTCTCATCATTTATAATGTTTTAAGATCCTTTCTACTTAGAGCAGCTGCTACTTTATAAGCTTTTCTGAGACGGTAGTGGATTGAGAAGTCATAATACTTGAAGAGATATAACCATCATAGTTTCTATATATTAATCTTATTATATGTGAATATATATTTAAGGCTCTTATTATCATTATATATTTCACACTTCTACCCATAGAGATAATGTCGCCTGATTTTCAATGTGAAGATCATAGATGCCAACTCCATATCATGTGTGGGATAGTTTTGATCATGAATTTTCAATCACCTTGAGGCATAGGCTATCACATTATCATTTTGAATCAGTAAAAATCCTAATACCTTCTTTGAAGCATCTTTTTATACTACAAATATTTCCCCACTTAAAGGTAGTGTGAGTACTAGCATGATGATAAGCCTTTTTTTAACTCTTTGAAGCAGCCTTCACATTTACTAGTCCAAAAAAAACTTTTCTCCCTTCTGAGTCAGCTTAGTTAGTGGTTTTGAAAATCATGATAATTTATTCACATGTCATCTTTAATACCTAGATAGATCATGGAAACTAAGGATCTCTATTATAGATATTTTCCAGGGCCACTCTTCGGTTGCCTTTTTCTTGGAAGGGTCCATAGATATTTCTTTACTGGTGATTACATGCCCCAAGAATAATAATTCCTCCATCCAGAACTCACATTTACTATAATTTTCATAATATTTTTCCCTTAAAAAATTCTTTATAATAGTATTCAAATGCTCCTCATGTTCCTCTTTGCTCTCGTATTATATCAGAATATCATCAATAAAGAATACCAAAGATTTTTTGAGGTAATCTCTAAACACTCTATTCATTAATTACATGAATATTTTTGGAGCATTATTGAGTCTAAAAGGAATGAATATGAAATAATAGTGTCCATGCCTCATTCAAAAGGAATTATTGGGAATATATTCCTTCCTTGCCTTTAATTGGTGATATCCCGATTAAAGGTCCACCTTAGAGAAATACTTGGCCCCACACTGTTAATTTAACATGTTATCTATCCATAGTAGGGGATACTTATTCTTCATCGCAATTTTGTTGAGATCATGATAATAAATGCATAGGCACATTGATCCATCCTTCATCTTGACAAAGAGGACTATCTCACCCCATGGTGAAGCACTCGGGCATATAAAACCCTTATCTATATTCTCTTGCAACTGCTTCTTCAGTTCCTCTAACTCAATGGTGACCATTATATAAGATATATTTGATATCAAAAAAGATCCAGGAATAAATTCAATTGAAAACTCAACCTATTCGTTAGGAGAAATATCAGAAAATTCTTCAGAGAATACATCAGTGTAGTCCCACATAATGGGAATGTCTTTAACATGATTCTCTCCTTTATCTCAATCATTTGAGTTGTACATTATTTCTCATAAGGAAATAATATCCATAATTGAGATGATGACTTTTAAGGAGATTAATCCTCCTCCTTAAACTTGTACACAATTGTAAGATGCCTCAAGATGTGAATAGTGATCTCACTTTCCTGAAATTTGATATTGGATTTATATAAATATAGTCAATCCAAGCCCAATATAGCATCAAACTCCACCAAAAGAAGTAAGACCATATTTTATGGGAAGTTCAGTCCACAAACATTAACCGGGGAGGATTTATATACTTTGGATGTAATAATTTCCCCATTTTTTATTCTCATAGTTAACCCAACCTCCATAATTTCGATCTAGAATTTGAATTGTTATACTAAACTTGAAATATATGGAAGAATGTGTAGAACCATAATCAAATAGTGTATTCTCTATTCTTGAATGAATAACTAGTGTACCAGTCACCACATCATTGTTGGGATCCACCTTAGAATTAGTTATGGAATAATATTTCCCTTGTTCCTTTGGATTTGGTGGTTTCCAATGCTGATTACCCTTTAGGACTTGGGGTTCAGTGCATTGGCTTACATAGTGTCATTTATCCCTAAAATTGAAGCATTTAACCATAGGTGGTGCTCTATTTTCTTCCACCACGTTTTCCAGCTTCCACATGTCTCTTCGACATTCATGATCTTTGTGGCCTTCTCTCACACACTTGAAGCATTTACCAATCCCATTGAGGCAATTCACATGATGCTTCTTCCCACATTTTTGACATGTGATTGGTTAATTTTTCTTTACAACTTTTTCATTAGATCCTCCATCTTGAAACTCCATATTTCATTTATTACCACCATATCCATGGTATCATTCTACAAACTCCATATCCACTTTGAGATCACATCAAACAACTTCTTAATAACTCCCAAAGTCCTGAATATCAAGATCCTTTTAAAGGTGTGGTTTTAAACCACTAAAAAATATAACTATTTTGATATCATTATTGATAATAAAACCCAAGGCATACCCTTAAATCCTTGTGAATATTACTTCATAAGCTGTGAAAGATTATCCTTTATTTTTCTTTAACTCTAAGAATTTTATCTCCATATTTTTATGAAGATTTTGAGGAAAATACTTATCAATAAATATTTTCATAAAGTATTTCCACTCCATATATTTAATTCCACCATTTGGCATGGTTTTCTTAATCAATTCCTGCATTGTCCCTCACATGGTTTTTTGTCCCAATTTCTCCTGGTTCCCACTATTTTCTAAAATATAAAGGTTTGAAAAAAAATAAAATTCAACAAGTCATGAATAAATAATTTTTTCCTTTATGAAATTAAATCTAAATTCATATCTTTTTGTATCCCAATGTTTAAAATTTCTCTAAAACAAATCTTATTGGGTGCTTAAATATACATAGTCTCGTACTAAGGGTTTTCACTAAGATTCTATAATCCTAATTCCCAAATTAACTAAAATGTTCTTTTATACCAAATATAGAGACCCTTATTTTCTTACATTACTATTACATCATTTTAAAGATAAATAATATAATAGTGTTATAAAAACATAGAACTAAAGGTTTAATGTATTGGGAAAATTAGAAACATACATAAATTTTACATAATAAAACATAAACATTATTTAATTCCTTATTCTCTAGTTTCTTAGGGGACCTTGTGTTTTCCTTAGTACAAGTAATCACCTGAGGATATACATCAAAGTGTTGAGCTAAAATCCCAGTAAGATTATATAGAAAGATAAGAATAAATATAACATAGTGTGAGAAAAATCATCATAATCATAACATAAGAATGGGAACATCATCATAACTATGATAGGAAGCATTATATAAATCCATGTAATGTGGTAATTCATAAAAATGAAACATCGTGTCTTAGTTTTAAAATACCACATATAATTGTGAAGAAAGCTAACATCATGTTCACGCATAACATATGTGAATAATCATAACATAATAATTGTGAAAAAATCTATCATTATGTTCATGCATATTGCACCTTATCTCATGATATACATCACATTACCCAATTAATTATAGCACTAAATAATTCTGGGTGTACTCTTCACATCATAACATTTACATAATCATTCATGCCACATAGAACATATATCAATCTTAGATATAAAATAACCCATGGAAACAAAATGGGTTTAATGATAATTTCAGAAAGAATAAATTCATGAATAAACCTTATGGTTCCCAAAATAAAAAGTTAATAATGTTCTTGTTATAGGAATCATCAAAATTGAATGATGAAGAAACAATCTCAAGAGAGGTAAAACATGTGTTTTTAGAAGGAAGAGTTCTTTTGGAAAAATATTTGCATTTTTCATAAAATAAAATTAGAAAAATGTATATCCCAGAAATAAAAAGGGAAAGAAAATGAAATTATATTTTAGGGATATTAAAATAACATCCATAATGAAATTTGGAACAAAATAGGAATAACCCAAAGAAAGGAAATTGGGTTCGAGAATCCCCTTACCTTATATTCAAATTATTTTTTAACTTTAATATCCTAGATAATAAAAATAGATTAATTAATTAATAAATACATAAACTCTTATACATGTATATAATTTATTATAATTTCACTAAGTTCATTCATGGACATTATGATGAGTTATAGATTTCAATTCTGTCATTCTGAGGGTGTCCATTTCTGGATTTTTCATGATCGATTCGCTTGCATACAAGTATAGAAGTTCATGTAAGATGATAATAATTCTCCAAAATTAAAATTATATGTTATTAGTGAACTTAAAGAAGTTTAATTGGTCTTATATATCATTTTTATATGGTATGAGGATGAATCATTAGATAAATAGTTAATGATAATCGTTTAGATTAATTTTGGAGGCTTTCAATCACAATGAACTTGTTTTGTTTTATTATTTAAAATTATGTGTATAAGTTAGTTCTAAAACATAAAAGAAAGTTATAATATACATTTTATAAAAAACAACCATTATAATGGTTTTTGGACCAGCCTTGAAGGTGGTAAAGGAAAATTAAAACTTGTCATCCTTAAAGGCAATAAAACAACACCTCACAGACGTTGTTTCCATTTTTAGAATAAAAGGGAGAGGAGAAGTGGTTTGATGATAGATTATTACATTAACATAATAAAATTATAGTATATATAAGATACTATAGTTATCATTTCACTTTTATGAGGGTATGGTAGGAGAAAATAAATTGAAAAGAAATTAAAAGAAAAGAAAGATGATTTTATCTCTTGAATTATTCTCCTTGAGAACCTCCTTAAGTGATTGATTTTAGTTTTTTTAAGACCAAAGTCTCCTAGACATGGGTAAGGGGATTGGGAATGTTATTGGGAATAAATTGTACAAGATTCAAAGCTTTGGAGTTGTGAGGAGAAGAGGTGGTGAGGGTAGTGGGAGAAGAGGAGTTTTTTTATTATTTTATTCCTTATTTTATTATTTTGGCTCAAGATTGTGAATAGTTTTGATTTCCATAAATAAATATAGTAAATGGAGAATAATAGTTCGATATTATGGGCTTAAATAAACCATGCATCATATATGACTCAATAATTCATGTATTTTCTAAATACTGTAAATTACTGTATTTCACTATTCAAGAAAAATTCAACTATTTTAGAAAAATATCAAAAAAATCACACTAATTATTTTTCAACATGTTGTATTCAGAAATGAACTAAATTTTATGAAAATAATTTTATAAATATGATAAATTTAATTTTTATTTAAAATCATCATCTATTCGAAAAATACCAATTTTAAAATTATAACTGATTTTATAACACTTGGAAAATTTACTTAAGGTCTCATAAAATTATCTTATAATTATAAAACAAAAATAATAATAATTTATGAATACATTTTATGAAAATAAATTTTCTTTTAAATCGTTATATTAATTATAAAATTTTAATTAAATATTTATAACTTACAAAAATAACTACACTTAATTTATCATTTATAAAACATTTATTTACTTATAACATGAAATAAATATATCATATTTTCATTCATAATATAACTGAATTTTATTTATAATTTAATAGGTGATGTTACTATTCTATTATCCATATTACTATTCTTAATAGAAACATTAATATTCCAAAGTTCAAGTTACAATTATATTGGTATAGGTTCTCTAACTTCTATAAATACCTCTTATTACATTAATTCTTCATTTATAAAGTTTTTATTGTGTTCTCTATGTGATTTTATGTGATTTATACTATATGGAATAATTATAAGAAGGGAATTTACATTTATAAAATTTTGGGTCATTACATTCTAAGAGACTCATCATTCCTAAAATTTATTTCACCATCTTTATAGTCTCATATATTATTTAACAGATTAATATATCCAATCATATATTAATAACAACCACTATCCAAAATCTAATATTGTTCTACTTTTATAGACTTAATATCAATTTTGACTACACGATACTTCCCTTTACACTTTTCTTCTTTCTTCTAATGCTTTTTAGTTTTATCATAAAAAAAACTTTTTAGGATGGAAACATAAAAATACAACCTTTTTAAAGGTTTCTATTATAATCATACCCCTCACAATGAGTTTCAAGAAGTTGGAATCTATTCTCGATCTTCAAATTATAGTTTTTATATTTCTTTTGAGTCTCTTATTTGAGTGGGCCAACTACCCCCTCAAACTCTACCTATAATACCTCTTAGATCCATTATTTGTGACGAGGGTTAAACTAAAACATCTTAATTTTATTCCCAAAGCCTCCAAATACCAGTAATATCCATAAAAATAATATTTTTATTTGAAACATGCTTGTTGTCCAGAACTATGTATCTAATTTTCAAAATCATTATGACTATCAATATTGGATCCTTTTTTTAAAATAAAATTTTGATAGACTCTAAAAATATTCTTATTCATACAAGAAACATTCCTAACATTGTTAGAGTCTTCATTTATAGAATTTTTTTCTTAAAATTTTTATTTCCCAAAAATTATATAATTTTTTAATTCACTTGTTTTAGCTACACACATGCTTCTATTGAATTTATTCTTCTTATAAAAACCTTTCCCAATATCTTTATCATTGTTATTATACTTTTAGGATGATCTTTACTTATATTTATGATATTCTCACTCCTTATTTCTTCCACCAACTTCTGAAATTGTATTTTGTAAGTTAGGTTTTCTTTGTTTAACTTCAACCAGTTACTATTATAAAACATTGGATTATTTCTTCTTTACCTTCATATTTTATTCTAGATTGATTTTGAGTCTTCTTTATTAATCAAGTATCTTCTTATGGTTTTCAATATATTTTAATAATCATATTTTTTTCTTCTTTATGCATTGTTTCCTGATAGTTAACAGGTCGACCTTATTTCTTTATTTTCTTATTTTATCTCTCTAAATTTGAAATTATTAAGAGATATTCATTAAATTATAATTTTAGAAAGAACTAAAATTTATTTTACTCTTATTCTTATTTATATTTTCTTCTTTAATCACAAGTAAATCTCTTATCATTAAACTTTGAAATAAGAAACTTTTCATCACCTTTATCACTATAATTCTTGGCTCCCACGTATTATTTGTTTCCATCATCTTTATCAATTTGGACAAAAAATTTATCTTTTTATATTTAGAGAATTTATTATTCCTTATTTTTTGAATAGGACATTGATTTATCTTACTTCTTATTTAGTTGTGTTCTTTTACTTACATCTTCTTCATCGCCATCTTCATCTTCTTTGAGTCTTGTAGAATTTTTTGAAAAATGTCCAATGTCTTAATACTTAAA
This sequence comes from Viscum album, assembly GCA_963277665.1. NCBI lineage: Eukaryota > Viridiplantae > Streptophyta > Magnoliopsida > Santalales > Viscaceae > Viscum > Viscum album. The sequence goes on from OY728159.1 coordinate 1,084,415,070, forward strand.
ACTCTTCAATGATAAATATCATGTATACTTAAAAATTCCTATTTTCATGTTTCTAGAAAATAAATACATGAATTCATAAAATTTATTACTGAATTTATCTTCTAAATCAGAATCACTAACTTATTTTTCAATAACAATTATCTTTGACTTTTCTTGCTTAGTGGCTTTGAAATAAATTTCTAATTCAGCATTTTATTTCTTCTTGAATACATTCTCTCTTCTCATTTTATATGTGATGGTAATATTATTTAAATCATCCCAAGATATCATTTTTGGATCTCTATCTTATAATGATGATCCTTTGGTGTCAAATTTATCAAGAATAGTTCTTAGAATATTCTCTATAATAATCAAATATTATAATTTATCAACAAATATTCTTATGGTGATTATAATTTCATTAACCCCTATAAATAAATTATCAATATATTCATTATCACACATTTTTAGATCTTGATTATTTAATATCCAAATATGTAACTTGGATTTCTTTACCTCTATGTTCCCTTCATAGAAATTTTTCAACTTTTCATGGATGCCTTTAGCCATTCTAATTTCTTTAACTCTTAGGAATTCAATTTTTAAGAGGGTGGAAGGTGTATCATTTCTTCTTTACTCAAATATTTATCAAACCACATAAATAATTTTTAATTAAAAACTCCACAAATCTCATATCTAGTCTTCACACTAACTTCTATAGGAGACTTCTTCCATAACTGATTGTAACTTTATGTACACATATAGAAATGTCATGTCCTTTTCATCCACCTTTGAACCTACACTTATTCCTCATTAAATCAGTGTGTATGAAATAATGCATGTATGGTACATTTATGAAAACATGGAAACTAAAATCTTGGCATTCTTACTCATAAATACCATCGAACAAGCTCCTCCTTCCATAATAATTCGTGCATTTAAACTAGGATATAAAATTTCATGAATTTTGGCTTCATTAACTTGGTCCATGACCCATGGTTATTTATTACTTCTTTATGCATGAGTATGAGTATCAAATATCACACATTCCTACATATGTATTCTTCACTCCATGATTAATTTCTTGAAATAAACTGCATATAAATATACATTCTTATATCATGGAATCTTCTATATTCACAGTTCAAAAATTCATCATGAACCTATCTTCCTAATAGTATGAAATGGGATAAAATAGAGTATCACATTTATCATTTAATAATAGTATCACTTGGAACTATATGAAATAAACTATTTGGTTTTACACATATTTTTTCATATAGTACAGTTTTTGGACCCTTTATGATTTTGTAGTTTTCATAATCACAAATAATGTCAATATACAGATTATCATTCCATTTAATATCTCTAACTAAATCAATTATTTCATACAGAAAAATATATTTAAATAAGTATATAACCTATATTCATGAATAAGTATGTTTACAAGTGTATTTATACATGTACTTTTGGATAACAATTAGTCTTGTAATTATTTGTGTAAGATAGACACTTCATAATCTTTTTTACTCCCTGATACACCGAAGTTCAAGACACTGAAGTCGACACACCGAAGTCGATGCACCAAAGTTCGACACACCAAAGTCGACACATCGAAGTCGACACACCGAAGTCAGCACACCGAAGTTTGACAGACCGAAGTCGACACACCGAAGTTCAACACACCGAAGTTCGACAGACCGAAGTTCGACAGACCGAAGTTTGACAGACCAAAAACGACACACCGAAGTCGACACACCAAAGTTCGGCAGACCGAAGTTTGACACACCGAAAACGACACACCTAAGTTGACACACCGAAGTTGAAAAACTGAATATTGAAAAACCAAAGATTGACAGACTGAAGTCGACACACCGAATTTGACAGACCGATGTTACCAAACAGAAGACAACATACTAAAGATGACTCACTGATAGTCATAAATAACTTATTTTATTTTATTAATTCAAATTTATTTCTAACAGTCATATTTAGACAAGTTAATGTTTCTGATATTATTTAATGTTGTCTGTGGGACTATCTATAGACAGTACGAGGTACATGTACATGCAGAGAGCTTCATACCTAGTGGATCTTGAAGTATAAAAGGACTTCAATCTGAGCTCAACAAAAATACACAGAAGTGAGACAAATACACAGAGATATAAAGACACACATAGAGCTTGAAGAACACTCTGAAAAACAGATTGTGTGGATACGCAAAGAGAGGAACAAAATTCCTGAGATTGCAAGAAGTTTTGAACAAGCAATATTTGTTGAAGCTCGCTGTACATCGAGACATTGACGAGCTGAAACTTTTTACATCTGGGATCTGGATTACAGAAACTACGATACTCTGTTCTAAAGTAAATTTCCAAAAGAGGACTCAAATATCACTTTATCAACATCTATTGAGTCCAGAGCATTACTACATAACACACAGAGAATTCTTAACTCTATTCTCTTTCATAACTCTGTTGTGTTTTATCATTCCAATTTGACCAGTGTGTATATTTTTTACACACAATGTCTCTTGAGCATAACTATAGGATATTAAAATATCCTCACTCTCAATCCCTTCTTACACTTGTATCCCACGTTGAACTGTGGAAGAGATCCGGTGTGATCTGTTTATTTTTTTTTCCCAAGAATAACTGTGGTAGAGGTCAAGTGTGACCTGGACAGCCGAGTGTGTTGTTGTGAACCTCGATCCAGGGTGTGGATCAAAACTTTATTAATATAAACTAATTGGTGGCAGGTGATCGCTGATTGGAGAGGACTAAGTCTCAGCTTAAGATTGAACCTATTGTTTTATCTTTTGTGTTGTTTATCTTATATTTCTTATGTGCTAAGTATTTCTTGCATTAAGATAAATTGAACTTTGATAGTTTTTTTTAGCAAGTGTTTACCTCTGTTTTGAATCAGTAGGTTTGTTTCAAAAGTTTTACTAATATTAAGATTGGTACAATTGAGAACTATTCAATCTTATAAGAATCAAATTGAACCTTCAATACTTTTATAAAATCACTACAAACAGACTTTGTGTTTATTTTTACAGGGGGATATTATTTTATAAATAACCCTTTTTAACAGAAATTTTTATAGAGACTCAATTCAACCCCCCCCCCCTCTTGAGTCATCTACTCCGACAAAAATTTGGTATCAGAGGATTCAAAATTACTGTTAGTTTTTAAATTGTGTCAATTTTGATTATATTTGTGTTTCAAAGATCTTCAAATTTCTATTATTTCTAAATTTTTATCTCTTTGAAATTCATTTATAACTTTTATCATGGAAAATAGATTGGAATGGGTTTCTACTAATCGACCACCTTTATTTAATGGAACTAACTATGCTTAGTGGAAGCTTAAAATAAAATTACATCTAGAAAGTATGGGATATGAAATCTGGACTGCTATAGAAAGTTAATATGATATTCCTGAAACTGCAAGAAACACTTGGGATGAACCTACCAAGACTTCCTATAACAATAATTGTAAAGTAATGAATGATTTGTACTGTGCCCTAGGAGATGAGGATTTTAACCGAATATCTTCTTGTAAAACTACATATGAAATTTGGGATACTCTCTCTGTTTCTCATGAAGTAACATCTAATGTCAAAAAAATGTGATTCAATACTTTTACTATCAAATAAGATAACTTTAAAATGAATCATGATGAAACTATCTCTGAAATATATCTCAGGTTCAATGAAATAGTGAATACCATGAGTCTTCTTGGGAGACCAGTGGACAGTAAGGACCAGATTATGAGGTTTCTTAGATTCTTACCTGACAAATGGGAAGGAACTTTTGTTTCTATTTGAGAATCATGTGACATAGGAAAGCTACCAATGAAGGAACTAATTGGAAAGATTATGATGTATGAAGAATAACTTAAGGTGAATCAAGAAGTAGATGAAGAACCAAGGAAGAAATCTGTAGCATTCAAGACTGATACCTCAAAGAACAAGGATAAATAAAAAGTTCAAGTTCTTGTAGACACTTCCACAAGTGAAGGCTCATACTCTGACAGTGATGATGAGATGGATCATCTTTAAAAGAGATTCAAGAAGTTATATTGAAATAAATAGTTCTTTAGAAAATAAAACTACAAAGGAAGGTATGATAATAAAGAACAGTGGAAAAAGGATAGGAAATGGAATGGTAATACAAATGAGATAGTCTATTATGAGTGCAAATGAAAAGTTCATGTGAAATATAATTCCCCAAGATGAAATTTAAGAAGAAGTATGAAGAAAAGGGAAAAGGATATAAAAAGGCTATGAAAGCCACATTGAGTGCCTCAAAAGATAGATCAAATGGATCTGACACTTCTGATATTGACAAGAACAAACATGCAAACATGTGTTTCATAATTGAAACATCCGAGGTAACACCCAATTCTCCTATACATAATGATTACTATTCTGAGAATGAAAGTGAATCAAACAATGATAAAAAAATAACTAAGGATGAACTATTTGAATACTGTGGAATACTTGAGGATGCCTTTAATGAACTCAAGGATAAATATAAATTATTGAAAAGGCAACATGATCTAAATTCCAATTATAAGTCTGATCTGGATATTGATAAAGAAAAATGTGCTCAGATATTAAAAGAAAATACTGAACTCAAATTATCAAATGAGAAATTAAAGAGAGATCTTGAGAAGTTTAATGCAGGTAGAGATACCTTGACTCAGTTACTAGGAAAATAGATTTCTCTAAAATACACAACTGATCTAGGATATCAACTAGGATATAGAAGGATTATTAAAACTAAATTTGTTCCAAAATCTGTACATTTTACAGATAGTTCAAGTTTTGGACCATTTCTTGAAAAACAATTATCTAAAGGACCAAACAAAGTGTTTATGTCTCAAAATATATCTTTTGATTATAGGAAATATGTGAGAAAAGTATGGGTCCCCAAAGTTTTACATGTTAACCTCTCTAGACCCAAGAAAATCTGGGTACCAAAGTTACCCTGCACTTAATCTGTTTTGTAGGAAAATTGTCTGAAGAGCTCCTGTAAAACTCTTTGGTACTTGGATAGTGGATGTTCAAGACACATGACAGGAGACTAATCATGCTTCAAAAGCCTAATTAAAGTTGATAGTGGACATGTCACATTTGGTGATAATGTAAAAGGGAAGATCATCAGATTAGGCGAGATTGGTAACCCTAATACTGTATTAATTTCACAAGTACTTTTTTTTATGGATTAAAGTAAAATTTACTTAGTATATCTCAGTTGTGTGATGATGGATTCAATGTTAAATTTTAAAATGATGCATGCAATTTTTTAAATTCTAAGAATGATTTAATATTTACTGCTCTTAGAAATGAAAATGTATATGTTGTGGATTTAGATTCTTTATCTAAGAAAAATGGTTCATGTTTAAATTATTTTCATAAGGAATCTTGGTTATGGCACAGAAGATTAGGACACTACAATGTTCACTCTCTTAGGATGTTAACTAGAAAAGGCATAGTTAGAGACTTACCCAAATTAGAGTTTCCAAACAATAAATTATGTAATCCTTATCAAAAAGGAAAGCAACATAAAATCTCTTTTAAACCAAAGAAAGAAGTAACTACTTCTCAACCTATCGAGTTGGTTCACATGGACTTGTTTGGAACATCTAGAGTTTCAAGTATCAATGGGAAGCACTATATTTATGTTCTTGTAGATTATTTCTCTAGGTATACCTGGACCTTTTTCTTGGCTCATAAAAGTGAAGCTTATTCACACTTTACTAAGTATGCTAGGACTATAGAAAATTTTAGTGGACTTAAGATTAAATCCTTAAGAAGTGACCATGGCCATGAGTTTGAAAATAAATATTTTGAAGCCTTTTTTTCACAAAGTGGCTATAATCATAACTTCTCTGCACCTAGGACACCCCAACAGAATGGTGTGGTCGAAAGAAGAAATATAACCTTACAAGAAATTTCTTGGACTATGCTTAATGTTTATTATTTACCCATTTATTTTTGGGCGGAAGCTATAAATAAAGTGTGCTACATAATAAATAGAGTCCTAATTAGACCCATTATTAAGAAAACTCCTTGCGAGTTATGGAATAATAGGAAACCCAAAGTAGGTTATTTTAAAGAGTTTGGATGTAAAGTCTATATTCTGAACACTAAATATAATTTAGATAAATTTGTCTCTAAATGTGATGAAGGAATATTTCTTGGATATTCTACATAAATTAAATCCTATAGAGTCTTTAAAATGAAAACCAAATGTGTGGAAGAGTCTGTACACATCAAGTTTGATGAAGCAGATCCACATGAACCCAAGAATTCACTAGAAAATATTGAAGAACATATGTACAATATGGACATTGATGATACAACCTCAAATAATCATGTGAAAGAATCTGTGAAAACTTCTAGTTCTAGAAATTCTACACATCCTAATCTTAGTGAACAAGATCAACCTAACCAACCTGAAATATCTAGTCCTACTTTCTCTAGACCAACTAGAACCCTTAAGAATCGTCCCTTAGATGTTGTTGTTGGAGATTTAGATAGAGGGTCACAAACCAGAGCTTCCTTGAGAAACCAGGTTGAACATAAAGCCTTCTTGTCACAACTTGAACCTAAAAATATCAATGATTTAATCAATGATGAATTTTGGGTAATGTACATTCAAGAATAACTTAATCAGTTTGAAAGAAATAAATTTTGGAAAATTGTAGATAGACCTAAGGATACTTTGACCATAGGAACCAAATGGGTGTTTAAAAATAAGGTTGATGAAGTTGTAAATATAGTTAGGAATAAAGCCAGACTAGTTGCAAAAGGATATAATCAATAAGAGGGAATTGATTATGAAGAGACCTTTTCACCAGTAGCTAGACTTGAGGCAATTAGGATCTTACTTGCCTATGCAGCACACTTGAATTTTAAACTTTATCAAATGGATTTAAAAAGTGCATTCCAAAATGGTTATATAATTTAGGATGTTTTTTTTTTGAACAACCCCCCAGTTTTACAAATCCACAATTTCCAAATCATGTGTTTAAATTATCAAAAGCTTTATATGGTTTAAAATAATCTCCAAGAGCTTGGTATGAAAGGTTAAGTAATTTTCTTATTTCTAAAGGTTTTAAAAAATGACTTGCATATCCAAGTTTATTTATAAAAATAGTTTCTAAAGAAGTTATGTAGATGATATTATTTTTAGATCTTCTAAAAATTCTTTATGTAATGATTTTTCAAACATAATGCAAAGTGAGTTTGAAATGAGTCTAATGGGTGAGCTTAAATGTTTTCTTGGATTTCAAATATTTCAAAATAAAGAAGGTATTATTTTAAATCAATGTAAGTACATAAAATATCTTTTGAAAAGATATGGTTTTGATAGCATTAAGAGTAGAGAAACCCCTATGAGTTATACATATAAGTTAGATCTTGATGAAAATGGAGAATCAGTTGATCAAACTACTTACAGAGGAATTATTGGGATTTTTCTATACTTAACTGCTAGTATGCCAGATATTATGTTCAGTGTGTGTATGTGTGCAAGATTTCAAGAAAACCTCAAAGAGTCACATCTAAACAGTGTTAAAATAATTTTGAAATACCTCAAATATACAACTAACTTAGGATTGTTCTATCCAAAAGTACAACTATTTGATTTGGTTAGCTATTCAGATGCTGATTTTGGTCGATTTAAGTTAGATAGAAAGAGTACCTATGGTACATGTTACTTTTTGGGAAAGTCTCTAATATCATGGTGTAGTAAAAAGAAAAATTTAGTAGCATTATCAACTGCTGAAGCAGAGTATATCGCTGCTGGTAGTTGTTGTGCACAAATTTTGTGGATGAAACACACCTTATTAGACTATGGATTTCAATTTAGACATATCCTCATAAAATGTGACAACACAAGTGCCATTAAAATTTCTAAAAATCCAATTTCTCATTCCAGAACAAAGCATATTGATGTAATACATCGCTTTTTGAGAGATCATTATCAAAAAGGTGATATAACTCTGGAGTTTATTGGGACTGAACACTAGCTTGATGATATATTCACTAAACCCTTAAATTCTGAGAGAATGAATTACATCAAACATGAACTAGGAATGATAAATTAGTAGAAAATCCTTAAAATCGATTCTTAAAACCAATTCTTAAAACTGATTCTCAAAATCGATCCTTAAAACTGATTATGGAAACTGATCTTCTTGAAACTGATCTCATGAAACAGATCTTCTTGAAACCGATCATCTTGAAACTGATTCTTGAAACCGGTTTTCTTGAAACTGATCTTGTAAAACTGATCCCTAAAACTGATTCATTGACACCGTTGTATTTAAGGATTGTTTTGTAAATTTAGTCTGTGTTAAATAAAATGAAACTATTTTGTATGCTTCTTTTTTCCGTGTTTAAAGTTTTATGATTTACAAGTTACAATCACTAAATTATATATTTAGTTCAATCTATCCTGACCTTTCACCTTATCCTCTACCGTAAAACCTTTTACCTTATGTCACTCTTCCTCTCGACTCATGACCTATCAACCTTGTTGAAATCAGATGCCTTGTCATGGCGAGGACTAAGAGTGCAATGGAAAAACCTAGCAAATCTCCTTCTGCTAAGTGACAGAAAGGTGAGTCCAGTGGGACTGTGAAACTGAGCTTGAAAAGCTGAGTGGTTACTATTGAAAAAGAGGTGTCTGCTGAATGGCTTCTGTCGAGCAAGTCATTTTTGTTTAAAGTGCTGGAATCACAAGGATGGCTCAGTTGGTTCGACAATAATGAAAGACCATATTATCCCCAACTAGTGCATGAGTTCTATTAATATTTGAGGATATCCCTGGATAAAGCTGAGGCAGCAAAGATGAAGTATGTGGTAAAGGGAAAAGAGATAGGTTTTTCATCTATGGAATGGGATGAATACTTGGAAATTCCTCATGAAGGTGTCTTTGCTGACTATCCTAGTAACATTCCACCTTCCTCTAATTTATTCTCTTATGAAGATGCTTAGAAGAAGCTAACTGGAAATGGAGAATCTAGGAGGACTGTTGAAAATGAATTCGAAGGAGAAGTGAGACTGCTTTTTAAGTTCATACAACATCAAATCTGCTGAAGGAAGGAATATTTCTCTACTGTAAAGTATCAGGATGTTTTCTTGATATTTTTGTTGAATCATGGGATAAAGGTGAATCTTTGTAGGTATCTAATGGTTCATATCTCTGATTTGATTAAGCCATCCAAGAAGGCAACCTTCTTATACTATTCGAGGATGATTTTTACTATGTTGAAAAGATTAGGTTGTGTGGAAGATGGAAATGAAGTGTTAAGTTCCTGTAGTGGTTTTTGTCTTAAAAAATAAAGTTTTAAGAGTATGAAAATCTTTTGGAACCCATGGAAGATATGTTGGATAGGATATGAGGAAAGTTTGTATGAGTATTTCAATCCGGTTGACCATATTTCTAGACCAAAGGACCAAGTTGATCAAGGTCTCAAACCAGGAGAGGTTCCAGTTTATTCTGATGAGGAAGCTGAGCCTGAAGTGCCAAGGGAGGAAGGATCTTCTTTTGATTATTGAAGTGATCTTGATATTGTTGAAAGTCCCAAAGATATGACTTATGGACCTGCTAGTCCACCTTTGGATTTTCCCTCAAGAGAATCTATTTTAGGTTATGAGGATGAAGAAGAAACTGAAGTTACTGGAGTTGAAGGCTATGTTAGTAAATCTGATGATAAATCAGATGATGATGATGATGACGATGATGATGATGGTGATAATGGAGGAAATGATGAGCATGTGAGTGACTCTCTAAAAGTGGGACAATGAGTGGTTGACAGATCCAATGAGGAATATGTACATGGAGCTGGTGAGGGTGTTGAGCATGTTGAACAAAAGGTTATTGGTCATGGAGATGTTGAACATGAGGATAGATCGCCTCTTCCTAATGTTTAAAATCAAGAGATCATTCAGGAATTGAATGATCTTATGGCTGATGGCCAAGAGGAAGAAGTTGTTTGAGGAAGTTCCTGCTAAAGTTGTAGTGGTTGGATCATAAGAAGAACTTGAAGTTCGGTTGGTTCCTATTCCTAGACAAGTTATTATGGCCTGAAACCAGATTGAAGAAGTTGATGTTGATGATGTTGTTCCTGAGCCTCAAGGAAGGAGGATCAGAATTGATATTGTTGAGTCCAGAGACTAGACCTGTACTAGGGAATGGAATGATAATCTAGGATACATTCTTCTTGGTTTAGAGTATGACTCAGATGAGGAGAGGATACCTCCTCCTTCTACTCCATAAGTCTAGGCTGAACCAGAACTTTTTTCACCTGTTCCACTAACTGCACCTCCACCAGTAGAACCTGTAGCTCAGTCAGTGCCAAGTGATTATGTTACTAAAGATGATTTGGAGAAATTTAAAAATGATATATGTGATTCTTTGATAGCCTCAGTTGGATCTATAAGTGAATCCTCCCCCTCCATAGGTATCTCAGATGCTGATGCAGCAAATATTGCAAGAATAGTGATCCAGTAGATTCAATTGAATGTCATTAATATAGAAGAAACCATTAGTCGGCACAACACCTTGTTAAGATAAGAAGTAAAAAAGATGATAAATGAGTTAAATTATTTAACCTCAGATTTCAAGACCTCCTTTAGTGGTGTTCTGGAAGTTCGACTGATCATTAAAGAGCTAAATCATTGTTGTGTGTTGTCAGAAAGGTGACCTACCCTTGCAGCTATTGTTCCTACAGGTGTTGCCCTACCTGGTGTTGTCTTCACACCACCTCTTCCCTATTCCACTACCTAACCTTCTTATTCTCCCTTGGATCCTTTGGATAAAGTAAAATCCCCACAGCATCCAAACCCTTAGTGATGGATTGTATCTTTTGATAGGGATTTGTATCTTTTTGTTTGCCTTGTACTTTTATGCCTTTAATGAAAATCCTTATGTTTCCCTTCCTATTCTATTATTTCTCCTTACTCCTTTTCTTTTTTTTTTTTGCTAATCCCAAAAGGGGGAGAAAAATAAGGCATCCATTATACCTAATTTGTACATTATTTATCTAAGGGGGAGTTTTTCTGGTTTAGTACACATGGAATCTACTCACCTTAATCCATTTAGTGAGGGGGAGCTTTGTTAAAATTTCAAGCAAGAAAAGAAACTTTAGTTATATTTGACAATTACTTTTAGTGTAGCATGATATGTTAGGATTTCTTTATTCTATATAATTTTTCATGTATTCCATAATTTGTGATTATCAAAAAGGGGGATAATGTTGGACACTCTATGATTTTGTAGTTTTCATAATCACAAATAATGTCAATATACAGATTATCATGCCATTTAATATCTCTAACTAAATCAATTATTTCATACAGAAAAAATATACTTAAATAATTCTATAACCTATATTCTTTAATAAGTATGTTTACAGGTGTATTTATACATGTACTTTTGGATAACAATTAGTCTTGTAATGATTTGTGTAAGATAGACACTTCGTAATCTTTTTGACTCCCTGATACACTGAAGTTCGACACACCGAAGTCGACACACTAAAGTCGACACACCGAAGTTCGACACACCGAAGTTGATACACCGAAGTCGACACATCAAAGTCGACACACTGAAGTCGACACGCCAAATTTCGATAGACCGAAGTCGACACACCAAAGTTCGACACACCGAAGTTCGACAGACCCAAGTTTGACAGATCGAAAACGACACACCGAAGTCGACACATCGAATTTCGACAGACCGAAGTTTGATAGACTGAAAACGACACACCAAAGTCAACAAACCAAAGTTGAAAAACTGAAGATTGAAAAACCGAAGATTGAAAAACTGAAGTCGACACACCGAAGTTGATAGACCGATGTTACCAAACAGAAGACAACATGTTGAATATGACTCACTAATAGTCATAAATAACTGCTTTGATTTTATTAATTTAAATTTATTTCTAACGGTCATATTTAGACAAATTAATGTTTCTGACATTATTTAATTTTGTCTGTGGGACTATCTGTAGATAGTACGAGGTAAATGTACATGCGGAGAACTTCATACCTAGTAGATCTTAAAGTATAAAAGGACTTCAATCTGAGCTCAACAAAAATACACAGAAGTGAGATGAATACACAGAGATATACAGACACACATAGAGCTTGAAGAACACGCTGAAAAATAGACTGTGCGAATAAGAAAAGAGAGGAACAAAATGCTTGAGATTACAAGAAGTTTCAAACAAGTAATATTTTCTGAAGCTCACTGTACATCGAGACACTGACGAGCTGAACCTTTTTACATCTGGAAGCTGGATTATAGAAACTTCGATACTCTATTCTGAAGTCAACTTCCATAAGAGGACTCAAATATTATTTTCTCAACATCCATTGAGTCCAGATTATTACTTCATAACACACAGAGAATTATTAACTCTATTCTCTTTCATAACTTTGTTGTGTTTTATCATTACAATTTGAGTAGTTTGTATATTTGTTACACATGCTATCTTCTGAGCATAACTAGAGGATATTAAAATATCCTCACTCTCAATCCCTTCTTACACTTTTATCCCATGTAGAACTGTGGAAGATATCATGTGTGATCTGTTTATTTGTTTTTCCCACGAATAACTGTTGTAGAGGTCAAGTGTGAACTGGGCAGCCGAGTGTGTTGTTGTGAGCCCTGATCCAGGGTGTGGATCAAAAGTTTATTAATATAAACTGCTTGGTGGCAGGAGATCACCAAGTGGAGAGGACTAAGTCTCAACTTGATACTGAACTTCTTGTTTTATCTGTTGTGTTGTTTATCTTATATTTATTATGTGTTAATTATTTCATGCATTAAGATAAACTGAACTTTGATAGTTAGTTTAGCAAGTGTTTACATCTATTTTGAATCAGTAGATTTGTTTCAAAAGTTTTACTAATCTTAAGATTGGTACAACTGAGAACTAATCAATCTTCTGACAATCAAATTAAGCCTTCATGAATTTTATAAATTCACTATAAACTGACTTTGTGTTTATTTTTATAGGGGGTATTATTTTGTAAAGAACCCTTTTTAATATAATTTTTTAAAAAGACTCAATTCACCCCCCCCCTCTGGATTCATCTACTCTGACCAAAAACAATGATAATTTCATGTCACTATCCTCATACTAATCTTTAAGACATCTCAAATATTTCACTGCTTGATCTTCCTTATGGTTGATCATGCAGTCGATCAAGCTACCATGAAATCACATAGTCCCTCAACCTACTAGGTCTTCCCATGAGCACTTCACCTACCATGTTATGGATAATCAAGCCTTCATGTAGTAGGTCCACATTTCTTCATTTGGTTGGTTATATTTTATTCATGTGGTAGGTCCACTTTTCTTCACATGGTAGGTCCTCATTTCTTCATGTGGTAGGATCTCTTTAATTCATGTAGTAGGTATGCATTTCATCATGTGGTAGGTCCTCATTACTTCATGAAGTCAATCGACATTACTTCATGTGGTCACTTTCTCATGGTAGCTTCACCTACCATGTAAAGTTCACATTAAGTCATCTTCATCATGTGGTTGGTACATTGGTCATGACTTGGCACTTTATATGGTCAGTACTAGTTCTTTAAGCAATTAGTACACTAACCATGACTTCACACTTTATGTATTCACTCCATTGATCGTGTTGAAATCTTCATTATTGTAAAAAATGTGCACTCTCCACTACTATCACATGTTTTGAACCTTATGAACATAACAACAATATTCATATATAAGAACTCTTCTTATCATTACATGCTGATTTTTGTATGGACAACAAAATACAACACCATAAACAATCCCACTTCCTATTCAATATCATATTCACTAATCAAACCATAACATGAAACCTATTTGTATCAATAGATGACATGAAGCACCCCCTGAAAGATAATTCATCTTCTTAACTTAATTTGATTTATATTCTCCCTTTCCCCATAATAAATTCTCTTTAGTCACCCAATATGCTTTCTGAGTTTTAATCATTAATAAAAATGTTAGGTAATGATTCATGTGTTGATTTTTGTAATGGTTTGAAAAAATTCCATGCATGTAAGTATATTGATGATTTTATACATCTTGGTATTTTTTAAACCATTTATGACTTTGAAACAACCATTGATAATGACACACCCAATGAAGAGATAAATAATGATTAATTATAAGTTATAAATGAGATTCTTCCCATAAAATCATTTCCTTCTATTTTCAACCCACCCTCTCTAGAATTGAAACCACTTCCAAGTAACTTAAAATATGTATTCCTTGATGGTGTTGTCTAATTTCCAATCATTACTTACAACAAACACTCTTCAGATCATGATATAAAATTTCTTAACCTTTTGAAATAGTATAAAAAATAAATTGGAAATACATTGGTTGATATCCCTAGAATTATTCCATATAAATTCATGCATAGAATTCTCATTGAGGATGAGGCCAAATCAGTAAGTAAATCAAAACATCAAATAAACCCCACCCTCCTTGACGTTATCAAAAATTAGGTAAGAAAACTATTAATAGTTGGTATTATATATCATATCTCTAATAGTAAATGTGTTATTCCAATAAAAATTATGCCTAAAAATACTAGTCTTATGGTTGTTTATAATGAGCATAATGAATTGGTTCCCACAAGAGTGAAAATAGTTGTTGAATATATATAGACTGATACAATCATAACTATTTCACTCTAAAGGGCCATTTTTCATTACTATCTATTGAAAAAATTTGGAAAAGTTGGTAGGTATATCTCATTACTATTTCCTTAATAGATTTTCTAGATACCTCTAGACACATATAGCCCATTAGGATCAGAAAAAGACAACATTTACATACTCATTTGGAACATTTTCATATAAGAGGATGCCATTCAGACTATATAAATCTCTAGGTAAATTCAATCATTACATGGTTAATATTTTATCGAATTACCTTTAGTATTACATGGAGGAATTTATAGACAATGTCATGATTTTTGAATCCTCTTTTAATGAATTTTTTTATAATCTGTTTTCTATGATTAATTGATTCATTGAAAAAAAATCTTTTTTTAAATTATTAAAAATTTCATTTGATGGTGGAATGGGGAATTTTTTTTGGGTCATACTTTTTTTATGAAGGGTATTCAGGTTGATAATTCAAAAACTAATGTTATTTATTCATTACCCTACACAAATTTTGTTTTGGGTGTGAATTCATTTTTTAGATATATTAGTTTTTATCATTTATTTATTAAATATTTTATTAAAATTGTACCTCTAATTGTCCCAATTTTTTAAAAAAGATGTAAACTTATTTTTTATGAAAATTGTAAAATGGAATTTGATGGATTAAGAAAGCATCTCACTTCACCGTTAATCATCCAACCACCAAGGTGGTATCTACCCTTTGAAATCATGTGTGATGTATCTAACTCTATTATTGGTGTTTTAATTTTATAATAGTTATATCACACCACTCACATCATTTCATATACATCTCTCACTCTAGACCCAATACAAGAAAACTACACCGCAATTAAAAATTAATTTGTTTCCATAATTTATGTTTTCAAAATAATTATTCATATCTTCTTAGGTCTAAAGCAGTGGTGTTTTCTAACCATGATGCTATTAAATATTTTTTTTAATAAGTATGATGTTAAAAAAACCTTATTTTATGGATTCTCCTACTTATGAAGTTTTGCATAAAAATACATAACAAACGAGGAGTATGAAATTTAGTTTTCAGCCATATTATCTACAACATTGACATCTTCTCATATAGTGAATCTCCAATTATAGAAACCTTCCATGATAAACACTTGTGTATTTTTTATGATACCATCCCATGGTTTGACCTTATTTCTGCGATTCATGATTTCTTCCGGGGGTGTCCTCCCACGGATAGCGTCTGCGACTACACTGGTCCTCCTGCCGAAGGTTAAGGATCCTTCCGCCCTCTCCCACTACCGGCCTGTGAGCATGTGTAATTTCCCTTATAAGGTCCTGGCGAGCATTCTGAATAGGTGGATGGCCAGCTTCCTTCCCTGGTGGATAGCATTTGAACAACATGGCTTCGTTAAAGGCCAATCGATCCAGGGTGCAATGGCGATGACACAGGAGCTGTTAAAGGATCTGAACACCCCTTCTCGTGGTTCCAATATGGTAATCAAGCTGGACATGAATAAGGCTTACGACCGGATGGAATGGGGCTTTATCAATAGAGTGCTCGCGAAGATGGGATTTGCGAACTGGGCATGCGATCTTATCTTCAGGTGCGTGTGTTCACTGTGGATAGCGGTATCGTTTATGGGGAGAACGCAGGGCTTCTTTAAAACCGTTCGTGGTCTTCAGCAAGGTGACCCACTATCTCCCAGTCTTTTTATTATTATGCAGAACACCCTGAGAAGGTTGATCAGCAAAAGCATTTGTGAAGGATCCATTAGTCCATATCGGAGGAAGTTCAGAGCCCCCCCCCCCCCCCCCCCGGTGTTGCATTTGATGTTCGCGGATGATTCCATCGTGTTCATGAATGCCGGGTGGAGGTCTCTTCAGGCGCTGAACCGGATCCTTGCAGAGTACAGTGAGTGGAGTGGCCAACTCATTAACAGAGAAAAGTGAAAATTCTATGTTCCTATATCATGCAATCTGAGCAGGGTGGCCAGGATGGAGAACGTGCTTGGAATGCGGAGAGGATCATTCCCCATGGTCTACCTTGGTGTTC
The DNA here is from genome assembly GCA_963277665.1 of Viscum album. Classification (NCBI taxonomy): domain Eukaryota; kingdom Viridiplantae; phylum Streptophyta; class Magnoliopsida; order Santalales; family Viscaceae; genus Viscum; species Viscum album. The sequence continues at coordinate 1,084,431,794 of OY728159.1, forward strand.
CTTTATCAGCAGATCTGGTGTGGAACAGGGACTTCAACAAAGTGGTGAGAAGGATTTCGGATCGCATCCTGAACTGGAAAAACCACTTTCTTTCCTTCGGAGGATGGATAACCCTGGTCAATAGTGTTCTTTCTGCTATCTCGGTGCATGCCTTGGCTTCCACGAGTGTGCCGAAGGGAGTCATAAGGGCTATTGATAGGATTCTCGCGCGCTTTATATGGGATGTGTCAGGTGGGGGCAAGAGACGCTGGGTGTCATGGAGTAAGATGGCTCGGCCCATCTGTGAAGGGGGGATCAATGTCCGGAGTATGGCGGAGTTGATTCCATCCATGCATGTGAAGCTTGCATGGGAGTAAATTGAAGCTCGATCCTTGTGGGGAATGCAGATGGCTCGATGATATAAGGATGATACGATGTACGGGTCAGCTAGGGGGGCGGCTCTTTGGTCCTCGGTTTCTAATATCATTCCAATCCTTCTTCCTCTCTCTCGATGGATTGTTGGGGAAGGGATCATTTTGTTTTGGCAACACAACTGGGCGGGTGAAGTGTTAGGATGCCCGGGATGCCCATCCCCTTTAATCTCTTTTAGGGAGGCAAGTTCATATCCCCTGTTTTACAAATCGGTTCTCGACGCCCCCCTGCAGGAGATCTTCGACTCTGTAGTCATGAGCTCGGAGCAGGACACCTGTGTCTTCACACCATCCATGTCGGGGAGGTTCAACACCAAGGATTTTCGCAGGACGAGCGGTATACAGGGGCAGAGCACTAGGTGGAACAATGTGGCCTAGTGCAACTCGATCCCAGCCAAACTCAACTTTCTTACCTGGAAGATACGCAACAAAGTGATACCCTATGATGACCACATCAAACGGCTGGGGATCAGCCTTGATTCGTGCTACCATTGCTGCGGGAACAAAAGAGAAGAAACCATGAACCATATATTTTTTCAGGGTTATTGGGCCCGGTATGTCTGGAAGTTCTTTGGTGTCTGCTCAGGCTTCCTTGAGCAAGGAGGCAGTGTGGAGCTGTTTATGGAGCGCCGGTTCCAGGGGGCTAGTGTGTCATTGGAGGATTCTAAGGTGCGTGCGGCTATTTTCAATGCAGCCTGTTGGCACTTATGGCAAGCCAGGAATAGGGAAAGATATGAGGGGAGAAGCACCTCTGGTCGTTCTGTGGTGGCTAACATCTGATGCATGCTGATTGACCTGATTGGCGCAGTGGGAATTGGAGGGAGAAGGTTACCCTTGCGGGTGCAGTGGGAGCATTCAAGGAGCGCCACCGGGGAAGGTGGGGTGGTGCGGGGTAGATGGATTCATTGGATTCCCCCTAGAGAAGGTCTTAAGCTTAATACAGATGGTTCCTATGTTTTGGGTGACATGAGGGGAGGAGGAGTTCTCCGGGACTCCAAAGGGAATCTAGTGTTGGCTTTCTCAACTCACTTTGGCAGTGGTTCTTCTATTCGGGCAGAAGCATTGGCGGTTCTGACAGGCCTATCCCTATGAAGACACAGGGGTATTTGCATAACCCATTTGGAAACAGACTCTATGATTACCCACGACGCCCTCCATGGCAGAGGCAGTACACCCTAGGCTATCACCTACACTATTAGAATGTGCAAGACTCTCCTGAATGACAGAGTTAGAATTTATCACACGTGGCGAGAGGGGAACAAAGTGGCGGATTATATGGCTTCTATTGCAGTTCCTGGTATGTGAGTGATGTGTCTTACCAATGTGTCTAGTATGAAACCGGAGGGGGTGAACCTTGTATGGGGCGATGCCCTTGGGCTACATTATTTCCGTCCACCATGATCCTGTATCTCTCCCTTCTCATGAATAAAAATTTTAATGTTGGATGGATATACTTATGAGTTATTTGAGGTATTACATTTGGGGATGAAACCTATTTTTTGAAAATATGTAATGACCAAATTATAAAAAAATTTATACCCAACCATGAGTTCACATCTATCCTAAAATTATGCCACACTCTTTCATGTAGGTGTCACCTGGGTCCCCAAAGAATAACATGAAAAGTCCTTGATTCTAGGTTATTTGGTCTAATGTTATTTTGAGATGTCCATGGATTTTTTAGAGCTTGAATTCATTTTCAAAGGATAGGGAATGTGTCTAAAAGAAATGAAATTCAATAACAACCCTTTAATTTCAATGAAAATTTTTATATTTAGGGAATTAATTTCATGGGGTCATTTCCTAATTCATTTGGTCAATTTTAAATTATTCTAGTAGTGGATTATGTTTCAAAATGGGTATAATCATGATCCACAAGGATTTATGACTCAAATATAGTTATATAAATTTTGAGAGCCTAAATATTTTGTAAGATTTTATTTCCTATGTTTAGCATTAGTGACTAGGGTTCTCATTTATATAAACATACAATGAAATCACTTTTTCATCAGTATGGGGTTAGTAATAGAGTGTATACATCTTATCACCATAAAAAAATGGGAAGGATAAGGATTATAATAGGAAAAGAAAACAAATTTTTGAAAAAAAGTTTATCTTAATAGAAAAATAGGAATCTTATACCCAATTATTCTTTGTGGGCTTATGGTTCTTATTTCAAAATTTCCATTAGCATGTCACCTTATCAGATTTTTTTAGAAAGAGTTGTCACCTCCTCATTTAGATAGATAATTAGGTTTATTGGGCCATTAAAAATGAAATTCTAATCTTAATATCATAATATCTCAAAGGAAATTTTAAATTCTAGATATTGAGAAAATATGAATAGATTCATATGACAACTTCTGAATACGTAAGGAGGGAACCTGGGATTCCCATGACCACCTAATGGTTCACTATCAATTCCAATTTGGGAAAAAGTATCTCCATTATAATTTAAGACTAAAGTTACACCTCGTTAATATTCTTTTCCACTAGTATGGACCATAGACTATCACTAATGTCTATCATTTTGGGGTTGTATAGGTAAAATATAAAGAAATCCAACAATCATTCACCTTCAATGGTAAGTGTCTAAATCAATTCTGTGAAACCCTTCAGAGTCCCCAGTAGATGGAATCTACCTTCAAGAAGTGATCTATCAGTGACACCCACTAGGTTTTATCCTTCCTTACCACCTTCTCTTTAATTTTTATGAGGGCACATTAAATTCTAGGTGTGGGGTGATAATTTCCTAAGTTCATTAAGTATTTTTATTGTATTTATTTTTTTACCTTTTTTACTTGATTCATGGTATATTTAACCCCCCCCCCCTCTCTTATACATTTTTTCTTTCTTACTTATGCATCAGAATACACTTATTAAATGCTCAAATAATTATCAAATTTATTGAAAATAAATGCTGAATTTCCTTAATTCATGTTATTCTAAACATTTAAAGATGTAAGAACCCGGAACTTCTTTTCAGGTATATTTTCCCTTTTCTGGAGTTTTTGAGAAAAGAGGAGTTTCTGGAAATTTTTGAAGTACATGTCGTGTACTTTATGAGTACACATCATGTACTTTATTGTCATAGGAGGCCATGTGCTGGCCATGTCATGGCCACACACACGGTCGTGTGGGGTGACGTGGAGGCCGCCTAAAGCGGAGTACGGAAAAGGTAAGTACACACCATGTATTTGTTTTTCATTAAACGCACCAGGGTTGCGTCTGGTGGATAGAACCATCTTCTTTTAGTTTTCGTTCGTTCGAGAGAACTCATATGGCTACGAATCTTCAACGAACCCCCGAGCCTCCATCTGTTCTCTGAATCGACTGTCGTCAATTGCATTGGAACCGCAACGGTAAGCTCTTCCTTCTTCTAGAGCATCATTTTTCAATTACTCCTCTTTTACAAGTTATCATGGGTTGAACGTTTTATCCTTTTTCATAAATCTACGATGTTCTAAGGAGATTCAATATTAGAGGTTTAAGTATATTGATTTCCTAACCCCAAGGTAGGTGGTTTGTTCCTTTATGTAGAAGTCTTTGAGTTTTATGTGCAAATTTTCCCAATACCCTTGAACGGGGTATTGCGCGTTTACCGTTTTATCCCTATTGTTTTCCTTCTTTGCTTGTGTGCCTGAGTAGAGGTTATTGTTTGTGAATAGGGAAATTTGATGTGCTTTGGATGTGTTTCCCATGCATATTTTTCCTGTATTTGACCTTTGGGTCTAGTTTTCCTGTTAGGTTGCGGTTAACTTTCCCATGCCTAGTATTATAGGATGGTGTGATTGTTGCTCTGATATGATGTTATGTCATAAAATGCTATCCAAGTAGTTCTTGAGGTTTACTTTGGCTGTTACATGATGCTATGCTTTCTTGACTTACTCAGGGCTATGAGAAACTGGTGTATAGACCATAGGGAGAATTGACGTTGAGCACTTCTCCAGAGTGTCTTTATAATTATACAATGCGAGACTACAGGGGGAATTGACGTTGAGTGCTTCCCCAGAGCACCTTTAGTACGATACGAGACTATATGAGGAATTGATGGTGAGTGCTTCTTCGTAGATTCTATACTTTAGTTGAACCAGAGGGGTGAGACTGTGTGTGCTGCCCAGAGGGTTTCTTGTACTTGATAGGTAGGACCAGAGGGGATAGGCTGTGGGTACTTCCCAAATGGTTACCTGTTGTGTTATATATTTTATTTTTGCATGTTGTGTGGTGTTTTGAATGCTTAAACTGTGGATTATTTACTGCTTAGTACTTCCCTATTTACTGCTTCCTGTACTTTTACCTGCCATATACTCACTGACTATTAGGCACAGATCTTCAGGTGGTTGCCTACTGGGATTTAGTCTCACACCCTATTTGGGTCATGATTTTGGGCCCAAACAGATTATACTATTGCAGGTATAGATAAGGGCAAGCTCCCTTCTACTTCAGGTGCTTGACTTGCTGTGGAGCTGGAGAGCATGGGACCAAGCTATGGCTTGCGATGCTGAGGAGTTTATCTTCTTTCTTTTGCACTTTGGTTTAGAACTATTGGATTCCATCATTGTGAATTGTTTGTCTATTTTCCTAGACATATGTATCATGCATCATTTTATATATGTGTTCTCCAATTTATACTTTCAGTATTCTGTTGTTACTGTTGTATGCTATTATTACTTCTTCCGATCTTGTATGTATTTGTTTACTTCTGCTGCGTACTCTACCAATGATGGCATAGTTTCCCCACTGTCACAACCAAGGCCCTCGCTGCTAGTTGGTAGCCTCTGGCATTCGGGGAAATGCGCTTGATGTCATGTGACCAACCGGGTATGAGGTGCCTCTGGGTGGCTTCCGAAACCGAGACGTTACAAAGTGGTATCAGAGGAGGTTTTATTTTCTCTTTATTTAATGTTTGGAGCCTATATCCAGGGATAGGACGGAATAGGTACTTGGTAATAAGTTGTGCCCGGAAGTAGCTAACCCGTGTACACGGATAATCCAATCTACCTTGTTATTTCAATTTTTCTGGTTTTGCAATTTTACGGTTAATTTGATTTTCACCATTGGGTGATTTAAATGTTTTGTGTTGTTACTGTTGATGCTATTGAGGTTCTATTTCTATCACAACCCGATGAGATGAGGGTATGTCATCTCATGCATCATATAGGCACTTGTTAGAAATCACATGTCATGCATTCTTGCCTTGTCATCTAGGATGCATTAGCGATTTCATGTTGTTGTGATATACGTTGTGTAGAATATGCATGTTTTTGTGATAGATGCCTTGATAGAAATACACGTTGTTTGATAGGGTATTGTTTTGTGTAGATATGTGCTTGAATGAACTCCAAACTTTGGTTCTCAAGGTATTATGGGCCCTCATGGACCAGAATTTAGTTGATCATTGCCTTGTTTTCCATGTTATAATGCGTATAAGATGCCAGACTTTGATTCGCGGGGAGTATGGGCCCTCACGGATCAGAATTTGGAACTTTCAATGCTCTTTTTTGTGTTTTATGGGTTCTGGAGTAGTTTTTGAGGCTTACTGTCCAGAAAAAACCCAAAATACACGCCATGTAATGTTAAGTACATGCCATGTGTTATTCTGTTCGGGAAGAAACAGTTTTTATTAAGTACACATCGTGTACTCTATGTACATGTCGTGTAGTATCTGACCGTGTCATAGGCCGTGTGGGAATAGACACGGGATGGGAAAAGTCTAGTGGAAACACATTGTTTCCTCGTTGAACACGCCATGTAGTATAATCCTAGGAACCCGACCATGTAGCTAACAACACGGGTCGGTGGAGTCTCTTCTTATACACACCATGTACACCTTGAACACGCCATGTAGTCTGACCCAGGTACCTGGCCATGTTGAAAACAACACAGGTTGGTGTTATCCTTTCACATACACGTCGTGTCTATCAGGAACACACCATGTAGTTTGAGCCGTGTGTCTGACCATTTCACTAACAACACGGGCCAGGTGAAGCTTGTCCAATACATGCCGTGTCTACCTTGAACTCGCCATGTAGTTTTGTCTTAGGAGAGCCGTGTGGCTTAACCGTGTAGAAGGACCCGGTCAGGGGAAGAGGATTCAAGTACACGCTGTGTGTTTTTTAGAACACGTCATGTGTTTGGGGTGTTACACGACCAGTTTAGGCAAAAGTACACACCCATGTGAATGACTTCAGGGAACACGCCGTGTTGTTAGTGTACACACTGTGTAGTCATGTTTTGTAAAACTTGAATATTTTCTTCCTCTTGTTCTCTTCTTACACTCCTTGTTTCTAGTCCTTGATAATTCTGATCTAAGGTGTGCGCTTGACCTGTAGAGCCATGCCACCGAGACGCCTCCAGTTGTACGCTAGTTTCCAGGCAGTGATCAGACACCAGACATGGATGATCAGGGACCACCTGCACATCCTCCTGTTGTGCCGGTCTTGGAACCAGCAGTGATACTTGTTACCGGTGCTGATGTACAGTTCAGGGAAGGCTTAATGAGGATGATGCAGACTTTTTAGGGAGCGTCACCTCCTACCCCATCGATGGTTGATTTGATTTGGGTCTTCCAGCAGCAGCATCCTCCCAACTTCTCAGGGGAAGGAGGACCTCAGGCTACAGAGTCATGGCTCGAAGCCATGCTGAAGATCTTTGAGAATCTGGAGACACCTCTAGAGAGGAGATTCAAGCTCGCTACCTATATGCTACGGTATTCTGCCAAGAGATGGTGGGATGTGATCTCATAGGCGGGTCACTAGTAGGTTATGGATTGGGAGGAGTTCCAGTGCATCTTCTATGACTACTTCTATCCAGATACCCTGAGGGCCGACCGAGCCCGGGATTTGATGAGCCTTGATCAGGGTACCCTATCGGTTATGATGTAATCCTCTCGTTTCACCGAGCTTCAGCATTTCACACCCTTCCTAGGAGGATATGGGTTATTTCAGGGAAGAAGGTTCAAGGATGGCCTCAGACAGGACATCCACTCTCAGGTGAATATCTTCAGGTTGACTTCCATCACTTCCATCGTCAACTAAGCATTGATCATGGAGCGGAATCTGAGGGGATCTGGGGTTGTGATCCAGGGAGGATCGACATCCAGAGTTAGTGCTCCGCCAACTGATAGCTGGAAGCGCCGTAGGGAGACTACTCGGGGAGATCCAAGTAGGCGGGATGCATCTTCTTGTAGCCAGGTGGTGTGCTACCAGTGCGGGAGAAACGAGCATACAAGGCCGCAGTGCCAGAGAGACCTAGTGGAGTGCCGATCTTGCAGCAATTTGAGACACCTTCAGCATTTTTGTTAGATCTTTTCACCAGTAGCTAGTGATGGGGGTTCATCGATGACTCCTCATACAGGACCAGCTCCACCAGTTTCTCACCAGTCTGGGAATTGGAGTTCTTCCAGTTGTTCAGGCCGAGGTGGAGGTCGCGGCTATGGTAGTCAGTCACCAGGCCACAAACGACAATAGGTTGGATCAGCTCAGAGTAGTCAGGTAGGGTCACAGGGCCGCAGAGCTGGCCAGAATTTTATAGTGGAGCAGACCCATCAGGAGAAAGATCCCAACCCCTCTACAGTTTGAGGTACGATCCTAGTTGCCTCGGTTTTATCTTCATCACTTTTCGATACTAGTGTTACGCATAGCTTTATATTTGTCGTTGTTGTGGAGAGCCTTGGGCTCTGTATATTTTCTTCTGCTGATGTTTTGACACTAGAAACATCGTTTGGGACAAGAACATCTGGTGTACATCAGTGCAAGGAGTTCCCTCTTGAGGTTGGTGGGTGTCACTTCCTTTGGGATCTTTATGTTCTAGAGATGACGGGCCATGACGTCATTCTCGGAATGGACTGGCTAGTTCTATTCCAGGAATTCTTTGACTGTTATCACCACAGGGTGAGTTTCATATCACCAGAGGGTATATCATTTCTTCATAAGGGCGAGTGGGATGTCCAGGCGAGCAGAGCAGGTCCAGAGCATCTTGGGTTGGGAGTAGTTACAGCCCAGATTTCTAGTCTTTATCTAGATGACAAGGGGACTTCACAGTTAGACTTTCCTCCAGTGGTGGATTATTTTAGAGATGTATTTCCAGAGGACTTTTCAGGTTTTCCTCCAGAGCGTGAGGTAGACTTTTCTATTGAGCTTGTGCCAAGGGTGGCACCAGTGTCTATTCCTCCTTACAGGATGGCTACACCTGAGTTGAAGGAGCTCAAGAAGCAGTTGGAGGAGTTGTAGGCCAAGGGTTTCATCTGACCCAGTACTTCTCCTTGGGGTTCTCCTATCCTGTTTGTGAAGAAGGAAGATGGTACCCTTTGGCTTTGTGTGTATTATCGTAAATTGAACTAGTTGACAGTCAAGAATTGATATCCCTTTCCTAGGATTGATGATCTCTTTGATCAGCTTCGAGGATCCCGGGTGTTCTCAAAGATTGACTTGAGGTTTAGTTATCATCATGTGTGCGTTAGACCATCAGATATACCTCTTACAGCCTTCTAGAGCAGGTATGGTCTATACGAGTACATGGTTATGTTGTTCGGTCTCACGAACGTGCCAGCAGTTTTCATGGCACTGATGACCCGAGTGTTCCATCCATACTTGGATTCCTTCGTGGTGGTCTTCTTGGATGATATCTTGGTGTACTCTCACACTCGACATGACCATGCTACCCATATTGAGATCGTTTTGAGTTCACTAGGGGAGCATCAGTTATATGCTAAGCTCTCAAAATGCCACTTTTGGATGGATCAAATTCACTTCTTGGGTCATGTTATCTCAAAGATAAATGTGTCAGTAGACCAAGAGAAAGTAAAACTGGTTGTTTCCTGGGAGCAGCCGAAGAACTTCTTTCAGGTGTAGAGTTTTCTAGGGTTGTCTGGGTACTATAGATGTTTCATACAGAACTTTTCATGCTTAGCAGCACCACTGACAGGTCTGGCCAAGAAGGTTGTGAAGTTCTTATGGTCAGATTCTTGTGAGTCAACCTTTCAGGAGCTGAAAGGGAGGTTGAATTCAGCACCAATACTAGTCTTTCCAAAGTCAGGAAAGAGTTATACCATTTACTGTGATGCATCAGGTATCGGGCTGGGAGCTGTGCTTATGTAGGGAGATGGAGTTGTTGCGTATGGGTCTCAGCATTTGAGGCCACATGAGAGGAATTACCTGACACACGATTTGGAGTTAGCAGCTATTGTTCATGCCCTACGCTACTGGAGACATTATCTTCTGGGAGAGAACTTTGTGGTTTTCAACGACCACAAGAGTCTCAAGTACATCTTCACTCAGCGTGATCTGAATTTGAGACAATGAAGGTGGGTTGAGTATCTATAGTCCTTTGACTTTGAGCTTGCCTATATGCCTGGGAAGGGCAAAATAGTGGCTGATGCTTTGAGCATAAGGACTCAGATACAGGCATTTCAGGAGGCCAGCAGTGAGTGGCAGCTTATGTCTCTATTCTCAAAGAATCATTTGGAGGTGCTCAACATACATGGGCAGACTTTTCTATCTTCTATAGCTATTACCTCTACCCTTCTTGACCAAGTACGAATGAGGCGTCTATCAAATTCTGAAGGCCTAGTCCTATGGGAAAGCGTGTCAGGAGAGGATCCTATTCCTGGGTGGACCATAGGGGAGGATGAGATCCTGCGATTCCAGGGACGTGTATGGGTGCCAGCAGATATACAGGAGGAGATGATGCGGTACTTTCATTCCTCAGTTTGGGTAGTTCATCCTGGAGTCACCAAGATGTATTGTGATCTACACCATCAGTATTAGTGGCCATGTATGAAGAGGGAAGTTTCTAGTTTTTTCATGAGGTGTTCCACTTGTCAGCAGGTGAAGGTGGAGCATCGGCAACTAGCAGGACTTTTACAGCAGTTACTCATTCCTGAGTGGAAGTGGAATGACATCGCGATGGACTTCGTGACCGGGTTGCCGAGGTTGCCTCGAGGGAATGACGTAGTTTGGTTTGTCATTGACAGGATCATTGTAATGTCACGGACCTCTCCGGACCATTCCTTTGTCAAAAAGAAGGTCAAGAAGTGTTCTGGAGGGTAAAATGGACTTTTCCCACACTTTCCAGAATTTTGAAACTACACGCCGTGTAGTTTGAGTACACGTCGTGTACCCCCTTTCCGGGTATACCCCATGTTGCAGGCTGTGTCCTCACCGTGTGAAGTAAATGAGTACACACCATGTAGTGTAACTACAAATCGTGTACCACCTTGCTGGGTATACCCCGTGTTAAAGGTCGCGTCCATGCTGTGTGAAATAATTGGTGCACGTCGTGTGTCCAGTTCTACATGCCATGTAGTCCTTCCCCGCGTACAAGTTACCAGTCAATGGTCGCGTGCTATGTTGCAGCTGTGTCCTTACCGTATGCAATGAAGGAGTACACGTCGTGCATCTAAACTACATGCCGTGTAGTCTTTCCCCACGTATGTGTTACCCTCAAACCGTGTGTTGACCAGTCAACAGTCGCGGAGCCATGTCGGAAGCCGCGTGGAGACCGTGTAAAATAATTAAGTACACGCCGTGTACCATAAAGTACACGCCGTGTACTTTTCCTTTTCTCGCCTATAAAAGGAGGGGTCCCCTCCTCCTTTCAATTCACTCCTCCCCTCCCCTTTCCTCTGAGCAGAGTTCTCCTAAGAGACTCGAAGGATCTTTCTTCCATAACTTCTTCGTCTGAGCTCCGATTTACGATCTGTCAGCGGCCACGGGATCGTAACGACGAGGCATAACTTCAGATCTTGGATCCGTTGTCTTTCCTTCAGCATTTCCTTTCCGAATTCCACCCGAGTAGGTTTTTCCGAGACCCGACAGAAGTGAAGAACACCGCCAGACATCTTCTAAGGTTGATCCGGGGGAGCATTGCGATCGGAACCTGTTGAGGTAGGGATCTTACCTTTGTCTCTATAATTTATGTAACATGCGGGGTGGGTGTCCTCTTTCTTACATGAAACACTTTTGAACCGGTTTAATAAAGATAATAACTGGCTTATAATGGAGTTGGAAAGTTTATGATTGTTGTTACTTTATATCCTGTGATATTATGTTGTGAATTGAATGAGCTTCTACCTACTGAAAATCATGGTCATTGGGGGCCTTTGCTTACGAAATTAAATGGTTCCCTCTCCTTTTGGATTTTCTTATGGATGGAAGCTTTGTGGAATGTGGAAATTGGTTAATCACGTAAAGTTGGCTGTTTAAAATCTGGAACCCTTGTGTGATCACCCCGGTTAAACAAAAACGGAATAATGAACATGTGGGTGTTGTCTTGGATATGTGGCATGTGATGGGGGTGTTTTGTGGGTTTTTGTGGATAGGGTGAGTAGCGGGGATGCGGTTGGATTGGTTGTGGGTTGGTGTAAATGTTGTGTTGGTAACAGGAAGCGAGGATGCGATAAGTGGTATTAAAGGGATAATGATGTACGGGTTTCGGTGCGGTTGTGGTTATGGCAGTTGGCAGCGGGGATGCAGGGATGGGTTTGAATGTGAACGGGCTATGGGTTGTGAATAATAAATAAAAATTGGAAGAGTTAATGAATGGTGGGTCATGGAAATGGAACGGGATTAATAATCAATGGGGTTGGTTGGTTCATAAGAAGGGCTTGGTTGTGCTGCTTGTGTTTTCCTAACTTGATTTGTGGATGGTAGGGATATGTTTTATGAACGATCAATGTGGTTGGTTGTGGATAGTTGCCCAGTAGTTAAGGAACTAAATAAACTAATTTCTGCTGAAACGTGAAAACCTAAATGGGGTTGGGGTTGTTTGTTGTATGAATGCTTCGTAGTAGCCGTTCCGAGGCATGTGATCAGTTTCTCTGTTTAGAAGCCATAGGTTGGGCTGTGTGTTTGGTATATATATATCTTTATCTTTTGTGTTTTATCGCACCCTACCCATGTTGAGCACTTAGTGCCGAACACTCCCATTTCATGGGAGAGGGTGTTTTCCCCTTAGTTACTAGCTCTTTCCTGCTCCTTCTCCCCTAGGATGTGATGGCTTGAGTCAACCTTACACCTAAGACTCTTCAGGTAGGTTTCGATTGGGGTGGCTTTAGCCCAAGACTCTTCGGGCAGGTTCTACTATTTCCCAAGAATCTTTGGGATGAGGTCCAGGTGTGTGCGGGCGGGATACGTGGTTGTGAGGCTCAGGTGTGTGCGGGCGGGATACGTGGTTGTGAGGCCCAGGTGTGAGCAGACGGGGAGAGTGTGGCAGCATCAGGACGTTCACCATTAGGAAGAGCATCTAACTAAAGGGAAATGGTGTGGGGTACCCAATACTCTTGTTTCTTATATACTACTACCTGTTGTGCTTGTGTTTTGGTGAGTGTGGCTGGTGAGGTTGGGTGGATATAATTCCTTTCTAGGTTTCTTCTGTTGTTCTCACGGGACATTAGGATGTCTCCCCACTTGTGCACGAGAGCTTTAGGTTTCCCTACTGAGTATACTTATATGCTCACCCTACGTTTACTTTCAGGTTTCCAAGAGGACTACCAGGATCGTGCAGGACCCTACTAGTTGGACAGTTGGAGTTGTTGCAGTTGTTGTTCTCTTGTTTTCTTTTGGTATTGTACTTTGAACTTTCTTGTACTTGTACCTTGTTATAAAATTATTTAAACATTCATGTGGTCTTGGTTTGGGTTTATTTCTATACACTTGTTCTTTTCCTTTTTGGTGGTTGACTTGTCCTATTTCCCGATCCTAAATAATAAAAAGGGTAATGCCTCCCATATTTGTGAAAACTCATACCCTTGGTTCTAGTCGCCACCTCGGGGCCTACTGGAGGCAGGACTCGGGGGTCATTATCTCCCTTTCACCACTGCCAGCTCAGGAGGGGCATCTTTGGTGGGAGGGGGTCGTGATAGAATGGTATCAATGGTGATGGTTGAGAGATAGGATGGAGTCTGAAGTTAGGCACAGTGAGGATTTCATGGGATGGTAGGGTAACAATGTTAGTCAATCTTGGTGCGTGACATAGGCCAGGGAAGACCAGCTAGGACACGGGATTTTAGGGCCCCTCGTGATCCGATGCAAGGACTCTGAGCCTACCAAACGACCAAGTGAGACTACATTGATTGCATGGTAGATACCCTATGTAAGGTACATGCATCATCATGATTGTGTTTTACTTGATTTGGGTATTCTGGGAAGGAAATTGAAATAAAATGATAAAATAAAACCTTGAGATTTTCCTTACTACTTGGGCTTAGGCGATCCTTGTTTACCATACAGCTGTGGCACCTAGAAGTCGTCCCCAGGTGGCTCAGATGGCCAAGGACCAGCAAATTCAGGTGGTTGATCAACTGAGGATTGACCTAGAGGAGGAAGATAGCCAGTGGCAGAAGACTCTCCGTTCTTTCTAGCGGCAGACCCTCAAGAAGTACGAGGTTAGTACTTCGGATACGGAGACAGAGGGGTGGCTTGAGGAGCTAGGGATCGGTTTTACCTTGATCTGTGCTCTGAGGGAGTACTGGGTTCTCCTAGAATTCAGTCAGCTAAGAGGTGCGGCGCGACAGTGGTGGATGCTCTACCTCGGAGAGAGGATAGAGGCAGAGGTTCCATGGGCTGACTTTGAGAAGGAATTCCGAGAGGAATTCCTTTCTTCCCTGATCAAGGTGGAGAAGCGGCAGGAGTTACTCTCCCTTCAACAGGGGAGTATGTCAGTACGAGATCTGGGGATCAAGTTCAAGGATCTCCTGCGCTTTTCTCTGGATCTCTTTCTGGATGAGGAGTCTCGGGCGAGACGTTTGGAGGAGGCACTTCGTCCTTCGCTCCAGTATGTTGTCACCCCCTTCACCCTTCCGATGTACTTGGCGGTACAGAATAAGGAAGAGGTTGTAGAGAGGATGCACTCACTGGGAGGTGCACCCCGAGAGGGGAACCAGCCAGGCTCGTCGAAGGGGAAAGCAGTCAGCAGCAGGTCTCCAGCGACGGGACCTTCCAGGTTCTGGCTAGTGTGGAGTAGGCCCCAGCAGTTCCAGTTCAGATCTTTGGGTCCTCGTCCCTTTTTCACGAGCCCAGGACCGAGGTGTTTTTTCTTGTGGAGGTTTCAGGCATGTTCAGAGTCGGTGCCCGACCCGAACTCAGTATGGTGGAGGTGGGCAGGTTCAGCGCCCACCTCAGCAGCACCAGTTGCTGGAGAGTCCCTTCCAGCAGCAGCAGGACCATGCTCCTCCGAGGGCAGACTTTGTGGGAGGAGGCCGACCTCAGGGTGCTCCTTAGGGACCTCGACCAGGTCTTGGTCGAGGAGGTGGACGACATCAGATAGGTATAGGAGCTGGGTGTGGACAGTTGCACGCAGCAGAGTTGACAGCTCCGGCAGGACCAGAGGTGGTGCGAGGTACGATTTGTTTGTTCAGCACTCTTGTTTCTGCTTTGTTCGATTCGGGAGCTTCACACTCCTTTTTTGCACCTGGTCTAGCCCATGCTTTGGTACTAGACGTAGAGAGACTTTCTGTACCACTGGTACTGAGTACACCAGTTGGAGGCCAGACCAGCGTATCTTGTGTTTGTCGGGGATGTGGGCTGATGTTGGGACCACATCGATCTAGTGGGGACCTTCTTCTATTATAGATGCAGCCATACGATGTCATCCTAGGCATCGACTGGTTGTTTTCTATTAGTTCCATTATCGACTGTTTCCAAATAAGAGTCGTGTTCTCCGACGTGGACGGGCAGCGTGTAGCTTTTTTTGGAGAGAGGAGCTATCAAGTGGGAAGTCGGCGTGTGGATTCCCCCCTTTCCTTGTTAGGTGGGCTATCAGTGGTTCCAGCTGATACATAGATGATGGATGTCCCGGAGGTTGTTGGGGAGTTCCTCGATGTTTTTCCTAAGGAGGTTGTGACTCTACCCCCCCCCCCCCCCCGACGTGACGTTGAGTTCGGGATAGACTTACAGCCTGGTGCCCGTTCGATTTCGATGGCCCCTTATCGGATGGCACCTTCGAAGTTGCGGGAGTTGCGGATTCAGATTGACGATCTGATGGAGAAGGGTTTTGTTCGACCCAGCGTATCTCCATGGGGTGCTCCAGTTTTGTTCGTGAAGAAGGCAGATGGTGGTCTCAGGATATGTATAGACTACCGAGGGTTGAACCAGGTAACGGTCAAGAACCGTTACCCCCTTCCAAGGATAGATGATCTCTTCGACCAACTGAGGGGAGAAGGTTGTTTTTCCAAGATTGATCTATGATCTGGATATCATTAGCTGAGGGTAAAGGACAACGACATCTCAAAGACGGCTTTCAGGTCCAGGTATGGGCACTTCGAGTTTGTGGTGATGCCGTTTGGAGTTACAAATGCACCGGTTGTGTTCATGGGACTTATGAACTTTCTCTTCCGGGAGTTTATGGACCGGTTCATCGTTGTGTTTATCGATGACATCCTGATCTACTCAAGGTCAGAGGAGAAGCACATTGAGCATCTCAGGGCAGTCTTGGGAGTCCTTCGACATCACCATCTTTACGGGAAATTGTTAAAGTGTAAGTTCTTGACACAATAAGTACACTTCCTTGGGCACGTGGTGTCTCAGCATGGAGTGTCAGTGGACCCGTCAAAGGTGGAAGCAGTTGTTTCTTGGGCAGCACCCAAGAGCGTGGCAGAAGTTCGTAGTTTCCTGGGGTTAGCAGGTTACTATCGGAGGTTCGTTTCAGACTTCTATCGAGTTGCTGCTCCATTGACAGCTTTGACGAGGAAGAACCAGGTCTTCCTATGGAGCGATCACTGCCAGAAAGCTTTTTACTACCTGAAGGAGAAGTTGTTCAGTGCTCCCGTACTCAGGTTTCCAGAGGAAGGGTTGTTGTATGAGGTGTTTTGCGATGCTTCTGGCCTTGGTCTGGGGTGCGTGCTGATGCAAAAGAAGGGAGTGATCTGTTATGGGTCTAGGTAGTTACGCCCTCATGAGCGTAATTATTCCACCCATCACCTAGAGCTTGCAGTAGTAGTGTTCGCACTGAAGTTGTGGTGACATTACCTCTTTGGGGAGCGCTTTGTGGTCTTCTCAGATCACAAGAGTCTGCGTTATATCTTATCCCTGCGTGATCTGAACCTGCGGCAGCGGAGATGGGTCGAGTTTCTCCAAGACTATAACTTTGAGATCTCTTACACTGAAGGTAAGGGAAACGTTGTGGCTGATTCTCTGAGCAGGAAGTCGCATAAGGAAGTGGTTCAGAAGTCCACTGATTCTTGGAAGGCGATGGGAGAGTTGGTTGCCTTGAACTTGGATGCCAGGGTAGAAGGTGTTAGAGGCTGTTTGTTTCAAACGACGGTGCAGTCCTCCTTGTTGCAGCAGGTGGAAGAGTATTAGTGGGGGGACTCCGAGGCGGAAGTGATGCGGGATCGTGTCGATCAGGGGAACTCTCCAGAGGGATGGTCAGAGGACAGCTGACATCGGATGCTTTTCCATGGAAGGTTGTTTGTTCTGGAGGCAATGTGTGAGGGAGTTCTCTGTGAGTTCCATAGATCAGCCTTGGTGGTACATCCAGGAGTTTCAAAAATGTACCAAGGCCTGAGGGAACAGTTTTGGTGGCCCAGGTTGAAACAGGCAATGGCAGAGTTTGTGGCTAAATGCCTAGTGTGTCAGCAAGTGAAGTCTGAACATCGTGTTCCCAGTGGTTTTTTGCATCCTTTAGATGTCCCCGAGTGGAAGTGGGATGACATCTCAATGGACTTCGTCACAGGACTACCCATAGCTCAGGGTGGTTATGATGCTATCTGGGTGGTGGTGGATTGACTGACGAAATCAGCTCACTTCTTAGCAATTAAGGAGTCAGGCCTGGTGAGTACCTTAGCACAAAGGTACGTAGAAGAGGTTGTATGTTTGCATGGAGTCCCGAAGACTATCATCTCAGATCGGGATACTCGGTTTACCTCACGAGTCTGGAGGGGGTTACAGTATGCTTTTGGCACCCAGCTACGCCTTAGCACTGCTTTCCACCCCCAGACCGACGGGCAGACAGAGCAGACTATCCAGACGTTGAAGGACGTGCTGCGAGCATGCATTCTGGATTTCGGAGGATCATGGGTACGACACTTTCCTTTAGTATATTTTGCCTAAAACAACAGCTTCCACTCTACGATTGGCATGGAACCGTTTGAGGCTTTGTATGGGAGACCATTTCGTTCACCCATTTGCTGGGTAGAGATTAGTGAGACAGGTTCTCTTGGGCCAGAGGTAGTGCAGAGCACCACAGAGAAAGTCCAGCTTGTATGTGAGAGGATGAAAGCAGCTCAGGACCGACAAAAGTATTATGTTGATCGTCGGAGGAGGCCCTTGGAGTTCAAGGTGGGAGATCATGTGTTCTTGAAGGTTTACCCTCTACGGGGGAAGCGAAGGTTTGGTAAGGGGATCAAGATCTCACCTAGGTTCATCGGACCTTTTGAGGTGTTGAGGCGAGTCGGTGAGGTAGCGTATCAGCTAGCCCTGCCACCTCAGTTGGAGAAGGTTCATGACGTCTTCCACGTCTCCCAGCTTCATTGGTACTTACACGACAAATCCCATGTTATCGACTGGGGAGAGTTAGATATGGGAGACAACGCGACCTTCGAGGAATGACCAGTCAGAATCGACGATTGTAAGGAGAAGGTGCTCCTTGGACGAACCATTCTGTTGGTTCGTGTGTTGTGGAGGCATGGCAGACTCGAGGAGAGAACTTGGGAGCGGGAGACCCAGATGCACGCTCAGTACCCGGAGTTGTTTTGACTTGTGTTTTCCCTTGTTCTTCTGAGCTTTGTGTTTATGTTGTACTCTGTACCTTTTATATATGGAATTATTGGCTTGTCGGTTGTGAGACCTTTTGTTTCCTTGTTCCCTGGTAATGTGTAACATGTCCGGATGTGTGTGGAAAGGGAAAAACCTGACCCTTAATCAAGATGCATTAATGCGGATGTGATTGAACCCATGTGGGTGAGTTAGTGCCACCTAAAGCGGATAATATCTCAACATAGGAGAAGGAATTTCCCAAAAAAAACACATGTTCGGGCAGTGAGTTGGTTGTGTGGCGTTGGGGGTAGTACGAGTTGAAAAAAAATCCTAATGTATGAAAGTGGGAAGACCCAATTCTTAATCGAGACGCATTAATGAGGATGCGATTGAACCCGTGTAGGCGATTCAGTGCCGCCTAAAGAGGATAATATCTCGACATAGGAGAAGTAATTCCTAACACATATGATTAGGGTTGTTGGTTGGGTTCTTGTTATAATGAGAACCCTAAGAGGTATCTTGTTGGGTTTCCTCTGGGTTGTTTTTTTGAATTCTCGGGGATGAGAATGTTTTAAGATGTATCTGATGTAATGTCTCGGACCTCTCCGGCTCATTCCTTTGTCAAAAAGAAGGCCAAGAAGTGTTCTGGAGGGTAAAATGGACTTTTCCCACACTTTCCAGAATTTTGAAACTACACGTCGTGTAGTTTGAGTACACGCCATGTACCCCCTTTCCGGGTATACCCTGTGTTGCAGGATGTGTCCTCGCCGTGTGAAGTAAATGAGTACACTCCATGTAGTGTAACTACACTCCATGTACCACCTTACTGGGTATACCCCGTGTTGAAGGTCGCGTCCTTGCTGTGTGAAATAATTGGTGCACGCCGTGTGTCCAGTTCTACACGCCGTGTAGTCCTTCCCCGCGTACGCGTTACCATTCAACGGTCGTGTGCCGTGTTGGAGTCGTGTCCTTGTTATATGCAATGAATGAGTACACACCATGTGTCTAAACTACACGCCATGTAGTCTTTCCCCGCGTATGCGTTACCCTCAAACCGTGTGTTGACCAGTCAACGGTCGCGGAGCCGTGTTGGAAGCCGTGTGGAGACCGTGTAAAATAACCGAGTACACGTCGTGTACCATAAAGTACATGCCGTTTACTTTTCCTTTTCTCACCTATAAAAGGAGGGGTACCCTCCTCCTTTCAATTAACTCCTCTCCTCCCCTTTCCTCTGAGCAGAGTTCTCTCAAGATACTCGAAGGCTCTTTCTTGCATAACTTCTTCGTCCGAACTCCGATTTACGATCCGTCAGCGGCCATGGGATTGTAATGACGAGGCGGAACTTCAGAGCTTGGATCTGTTGTCTTTCCTTTAGCCTTTCCTTTCCGACTTCCACCCGAGGAGGTTTTTCCAGGACCCGACATAAGTGACGGACACCGACGGACGTCTTCTAAGGTTGATCCGGGGGAGCGTTGCGATCGAAACCTGTTGAGGTAGGGATCTTACCTTCGTCTCTCTAATTTATGCAACATGCGGGGTGGGTGTCCTCTTGCTTATGTGAAACACTTTTGAACTGGTTTAATAAAGATAATAACTGGCATATAACGGGGTTGGGAAGTTTGTGATTGTTGTTACTTTATATCCTGTGATATTATGTTGTGAATTGAATGAGCTTCTACCTACTGAAAATCACGGTCGTTGGGGGCCTTTGCTTATGCAATTAAATGTTGCTATCTCCTTATGGATTTTCTTATGGATGGAAACTTTGTGGAATGTGGAAATTGGTTAATCACATAAAGTTGGCTGTTTAAAATCTGGAACCATTGTGTGATCACCCCGGTTAAACAAAAATGGAATAATGAACATGTGGATGTTGTCTTGGATATGTGGCATGTGATGGGGGTGTTTTGTGGGTTGTTGTGGATAGGGTGAGCAGTGGGGCTGCGATTGGCTTGGTTTTGGGATGGTGTAAATGTTTTGTTGGTAACGGACAGCGGGGCTGCGATAAGTGGTATTAAAGGGATAATAATGTATGGGTTTTGGTGCGGTTGTGGTTATGGCAGTTGGCAGCGGGGCTGCAGGGATGGGTTTGAATGTGAACGGGCTATGGGTTGTGAATAATAAATAAAAAGTGGAAGAGTTAATGAATGGTGGGTCATGGAAATGGAACGGGATTAATAATCAATGGGGTTGGTTGGTTGATAAGAAGGGCTTGGTTGTGCTGCTTGTATTTTCCTAACTTGATTTGTGGATGGCAGGGATATGTTTTACGAACGATTGATTTGGTTGGTTGTGGATAGTTGCCCAGTAGTTAAGGAACTAAATAAACTAATTTCTGCTGAAATGTGAAAACCTAAATGGGGTTGGGGTTGTTTGTTGTATTCATGCTTTGTAGTAGCAGTGCCAAGGCACGTGCTCAGTTTCTCTGTTTAGAAGCCATAGGTTGGGCTGTGTGTTTGGTATATATATATCTGTATCTTTTGTGTTTTATCGCACCCCACCCATGTTGAGCACTTAATGTTGAACTCTCCCATTTCATGGGAGAGGGTGTTTTTTCCTTAATTACTAGCTCCTTCCTGCTCCTACCCTAGGATGTGATGGCTTGAGGCGACCTTACACCTAAGACTCATCGGGTAGGTTTCGATTAGGGTGGCTTTATCCCAAGACTCTTCGGGCAGGTTCTACTATTTCCCAAGAATCTTCGGGATGAGGCCCAGGTGTGTGCAGGTGGGATACATGGTTGTGAGGCCCAGGTGTGTGCGGGCGGGATACGTGGTTGTGAGGCCCAGGTGTGTGCGGGCGGGATACGTGGTTGTGAGGCCCAGGTGTGTGCGGGCGGGATACGTGGTTGTGAGGCCCAGGTGTGTGCGGGCGGGATACGTGGTTGTGAGGCCCAGGTGTGTGTGGGCGAGATACGTTGTCGTGAGGCCCAGGTGTGTGTGGGCAGGGAGAGTGTGGCAGCGTCCGGACGTTCGTCATTAGAAAGAGCAGCTAACTAAAGGGAAATGGTGCGGGGTACCCAATACTCTTGTTTCTTATATATTACTACCTGTTGCGCTTGTGTTTTGGTGAGTGTGGCTGGTGAGGTTGGGTAGATAGAATTCCTTGTTAGGTTTCTTCTGTTGTTCTCACGGGACATTAGTATGTCTCCCCACTTGTTCACGAGAGCTTTAGGTTTCCCTACTGAGTATACTTGTATGCTCACCCTACGTTTACTTTCAGGTTTCCAAGAGGACTACCAGGGCTGTGCGGGACCCTACTAGTCAGACAGTTGGAGTTGTTGCAGTTGTTGTTCTCTTGTTTTCTTTTGGTATTGTACTTTGAGCTTTCTTGTACTTGTACCTTGTTATAAAATTATTTAAACATGCATGTGGGCTTGGTTTGGGTTTATTTCTATACACTTGTTCTTTTCCTTTGTGTTGGTTGACTTGTCCTATTTCCCGATCCTAAATAATAAAAAGGGTAATGCCTCCCATATTTGTGAAAACTCATACCCTTGGTGCTAGTCACCACCCCGGGGCCTACTGGAGGCGGGACTCGGGGGTCATTATCTCCCTTTCACCATTGCCATCTCAGGAGGGGCATCTTTGGTGGGAGGAGGTCGTGACACTCATGAAGGTTTCTCATTTCTTGTCGATCAAGGAGACCTTCAATGTTGATGAGCTGGGGCAGTTTTACATCCAAGAGATTGTACGTCTGCATGGAGTTCCACACTCCATTTTTTCATACAGGGATGCATGTTTTACTTCTCGGGTCTGGCAGGGGCTTTAGAAGGATTTGGGTACACGGGTACTTTTGAGTACAGCTTACCACCCCTAGACAGATGGCCAGTCCGAGCGTATGATTCAGGTGCTTGAGGACATGCTCCGAGCATGCATTCTGGATTTTGGAGGTTCTTGGGAGAAACATATACCTCTTGTGGATTTTTCCTACAATAATATTTTTCAAGCGACTATTTAGATGGAACCTTATGAGGCTTTGTACTGTAGGCCATGCCGATCACCCTTATGTTGGTTGGAGGCAGGGGAGGCAGCTTTGCTGGGACCTCATCTTGTTCAAGAGACCACAGAGCAGATAGAGTTGATTCGGAAGAGTATGGATACTGCATAGTCTCATCCGAAGTCTTATGTTGATCAGCGGAGATGACCTCTAGAGTTTGAGGTCGGGGATCAGGTTTTTTCTGCGTGTCACACTGACGTTGGGATACAAGAGGATAATGAGACAAGGTAAGCTTTCACTAAGGTACATCGGTCCGTTTGAGGTGTTGGAGATAGTTGGACTGGTTGCCTATCAGTTGCAGTTACCTCAGAGGTACCGAGATATGCATGATGTCTTCCATGTTTCTCAGCTTCGACGTTACTTTTCAGACCTGTATCATGCCTTCCAACTCGAGGAAGTCGAGTTGGAGGTGGATGCATCTTTTGAGGAGCATCTTATCCGGATTGTGGACCACAGTATGAAGGTTCTATGTGTCCGATCTATTCACTTGGTATGAGTGTTGTAGAAGCATGGGCAGGTGTAGGATGATACTTAGGAGAGGGAGGCTGGGGTACGAGCTCAGTGGCCAGAACTGTTTGGGGTTTCTTCTTCTACGTCATGCTAGGGAAATTTGGGGATGAATTTCTTTAAGGGGGGAAGTTTGTAAGAACCCGAAACTTCTTTTCAGGTATGTTTTTCCATTTTTTGGAGTTTTTGAGAAAAGATGAGTTTCTGGAAATGTTTGAAGTACACGCCGTGTACTTTATGAGTGCACGTCATGTACTTCGTTGTCGCAGGAGGCCGTGTGCTGGTCGTGTCATCTCCATACACACAGTCATGTGGGGTGATGTGGAGGATGCCTAAATCGGATTATGGAAAAGGAAATTGCATGCCATGTACTTTAAAAGTACACGCTGTGTATTTTTTTCATTAAACGCACTAGGGTCACGTCTGACGGACAGAACCATCTTCTTTTAGGTTTTGTTCATCTGAGAGAGCCCGTACAGCTGTGAATCTTTGATAAACCCCCGATCCTTCATCCATTCTCCGAATCAACCGTTGTCGATTGCATTGGAACCGCAGTGGTAAGATATTCCTTCTTCTAGAGCATCATTTTCCAATTCCTCATCTTTTCCAAGTTATTGTGGGTTGCACATTTTATGCCTTTTCATAGATCTATGACATTCTAAGGAGATTCAAGCTTCGAGGTTCAATTATATTGATCTCCTAACCCCGAGGTAGGTGGTTTCTGCCTTTATGTAGAAATACTTTGAGTTTTATGTAAAAATTTGTCCAATACCCTTGAATGGGATTTTGCGCGTTTACCGTTTTAGCCCTATTGTTTGCCTGCTTTGCTTGTATTCCTGAGTAGAGATTATTTTTTGTGAATAGGGAATTTTTTTGTGCTTTGGATGTTCTTCCCATGCATGTTTTCCCTGTATTTGACCTTTGCGTCTAGTTTTCCTATTAGGCTACTATTTACTTTCCCATGCCTAGTATTATAGGATGGTGTGATTGTTGCTCTGATATGCTGTTATGTCGTAGAATGCTAGCCAAGTAGTTCTTGAGGTTTACTTTGGTCATTACGCAATGCTATGCTTGCTTGAATTACTCAGGGCTGTGAGAACCTAGTGTATAGACCATAGGGAGAATTGACGTTGAGGGCTTCTCCAGAGTGTCTTTATAATTATACGATGCGAGACCATAGGGGGAATTGAAGTTGAGTGCTTCCCCATAGTGTCTGTAGTTCCTCAAAGTGGGCCATAGGGGGAATTGATGTTGATTTCTTCCCCAGAGCACCTTTAGTACAATACGAGACTATATGGGGAATTGACGGTGAGTGCTTCCTCAGAGAGTCTATACTTTAGCTGAACCAGAGTGGTGAGACTGTGTGTGATGCCCAGAGGGTTGCTTGTACTTGATAGGTAGGACCAGAGGGGATAGGCTATGGGTACTTCCCAGAGGGTTACCTATTGTGTAATTTTTTTACTGTTGCATATTTTGTGGTGTTTTGAATGCTTAAACCATGGATTGATTACTGATTAGTGCTTCCCTATTTACTTCTTCCTGTACTTTTACCTGCCATATACTCACTGACTGTTAGGCACCGATCTTCGGGTGGTTTCCTACTGGGATTTAGTCTCACACCCTGTTTGGTTCATGGTTTTGGGCCCAAACAGATTATACCGTTGCAGGTATAGATAAGGGCAAGCACCCTTCTACTTCAGGTGCTTGACTTGTTGTGGAGCTGGAGAGCATGGGACCAAGCTATCGCTTGCGATGCTGGGGAGTTTATCTGCTTTATTTTTCACTCTAGTTTAGCATTGTTGTATTCCAACATTGTGACTTTTTTGGATGTTTTCCGAGACAAATGTATCATGCATCATTTTATATATGTGTTCTCCAGTTTATACTTTCAGTCTTCTACTGTTACTTTTGTATGCTATTATTACTGCTTTCGATCTTGTATATATTTGTTTACTTCCGTTGCGTACTCTGTCAATGAGGGCATAGTTTCCCCACTATCACAACCAAGGCCCTCGCTGCTAGTTGGCAGCCTCTGGCATTCGGGAAAATGCACTTGAGGCCATGTGACCAACCGGGTACGGGGCACCTCTGGGTGGCTTCCAGAACCGAGACGTTACAAAAGATAATTTATCTCAATTATTTCATGTGATTTTAGGTAATAATTTAAGATTAATTTTTTATTTTATTATAATTGGTTCTTTTTCTATGATATTCTTAGTTTTATCTCTATAAAACCACTGAGATATTGATACCTTATATGTAACTATTTTATGGGATAATTATGTCATTTAACATCTCCTAAAATTATTGTATTCAACCACAATGTGTGAATATTTTATACTTAATTTAAGGTTGATATCATTTATTTTAATGTTAGTCATTTTCCAAAAATATTTTTCCATACATTTGTTCCTTTTCTGATCTATTTCAATACTATATCAGATTAGCCTACATGTATGTACCTATTATCCAAATATTGTATGCCCTAAAAAACACAAACATAAATAAATAATGAGGGAAGTGATGAAGTGTACAAAAAATGAGGATATCTAGGTTAAGAGATTAATTTTTGACTTCCTATAATACTTAAGTGAGTGAGTTGTGAAATTTTATTGCAAACAGTGTAGGGCATGTTTAGTGGAAAGAATCGGCTAAGCCGAAAACTTTTAAATTAATCTATATTTACTAAAAATAAAGTATAAAGATAATCATGAAATCGTTTTCACACACACGTGGAGAAATAGTGTCATGTTTTACTTGTGAATTCCTTTCAAAGATTAGTATCAAACATTTCATTGAAATTTGTTTTGATACAATTTATGGGACACTCATTTCCATGATTACTAAGATTGATTACTTGGTGGGATTATTTATTTCCACACATTACTACCATGAATTGAATTTTCCTTAAATTATAAATCTTTATAAATAAGATGATATCATCATGTATCTTTTTTTTGAAATTTTACTTTTCCCAAGAATAAAAATGTTTAGGTGTGGGGTTATGATCACTCCATGATTCACTATTCTATTTCACCCTCATACCACTATTTTAAACAATTTTTATATTTTAAATTATAAATTTAAAAATAAAATGAATGTAAGGACCCACACTTAACATATATAGATATCACAAATTATTATATTAATATTCATTAATAACATAACGGTCCACACAAAAATCATTTAGTTCTAGTGCCTTTCAAAACATGGACACATAAAGAACAGGCCCATAAGTGAGCTTTGTCATCTTCCATTAAGTTATCCATAAATAGTACCCTTATTATACATATAATAAATAATAACTTTCATCATAACATGGGGAAAAGAAACATAAGAAAGGGTGAGATCAAATGCTCGGTAAGGGAAAAAATAGATATTAATATAACAATAGCATAAGGGTATGATAACATGAAAATAACATTTAAAAACCATACCCTATATATCATAGGTCATAAATTTGAGTCATGGAATAAATCATGGCAGTTCATAAGACAAGAATCATAAATTAATCAAAGAACGCGATCCATGAGATCATAACAATGGCATAAGACATGGATTTTTGGCATACACATAAGAAAAGAAAACATTATGTCAATAATAACCACAAGGACATTCATAACATGTTAGTATTGGGATAACTACCCATGTACCTGCTTTAGGATTGGGATAACCACCCATGTACCAGCTTTGGGCTTGGGATAACCTCCCATGTACACTTTTTCATTTTTGGGATAACATCATGTGTACCCTCTTTTTTGGATTGGGATAAACACTTGTGTACCCTCATTTTTAGGCTAGGGATAACCTCCTATGTACCCTCTTCTTCAGTCTTGGGATAACCTCTTATGTACCCTTCTAGCTCATAGAACATTATTCATCATTCAATGAATTGGAGGGAGATATCGGTCCCACCCATCACATAATCCTTACATTTTTTTCCACAACATCATAAAATATTCAATATATCATAACCCATGAAAAGGAAATGGGTCACATAAACATTTCATTATAACATAACCTAAGAAAAAGAAACAAGTTTCATAAAAATTTCCTCAATTCATCATATCATAACCTATGGAAAAGGAATGGGTTTAGTAAAAATATTATAATTGTCACGACCCGTCTCTCGGGGCCCGTGTCGTGACTACCCCAGGCCCGCCTTCCATAGGCCAGGGGCTGGCAACTAGCACCGAAAGGAATTTTCCCTAAAACTGGGAAGGCATTGCCTTTATAACCTATAACCTCACATAACCAAGAACGCAGTAAGATACGAACACAAGCAAATCGTATAACCAAAAGAGTGCTGAAAGTAAAGGGGCCATAATACAAACCCAACAGTAAAGGTACAAGTACAACTGAAATAAAAAACAACTGAAGAAAGATAAAAGACAGTTATTGGATCATCCTCTGAGGTTCCTACCTGAAGGGTAGGTAAAAATTGCCTCCTCATCACTCCACATCCACCCGTCTCCTCTATGTACTGACACGTCGTATGGTCCACCTCTGGGTACCATCCATTCCTGGTACTCTCAGCCTCAGTCAGCGCTGTCTATCGTCTGCATCCAACACAACAAGGTGCGGTCATAGCCCGTGTAGGGGTGAGTATAACGATACTCAGTAGGGACCCTGATACCCTCAAGGTCTCACAAATCCACCAAGTATGAAATCAATAGATAACCCTACTTAGGTATATGCCCATACATATACCTAAGTTATCAAGTAATCCATCTCAAACATGAGGAAAACACAGAGATACTAACTCAGCTCACACCAAGATTTATTCTAGGGGTAGTAACAAGTAACATATCTAGTCACAATGTCAAAAACCTCGACTACTAGAGAACCCATCCTCTATCGAGTATAGTGGGCCTGTCGCGTCACCCAGAGGTGCTTCCCACTAATCTTGGACTACTGAGGTACTCCTCCTATTGAGTATCATGGGTCTTCCGCATCACACAGAGGCTCTCCCCACTATGGGTTCGTCGCATCACACAGAGGCGCTCCCCCTTGTGACTTGCTGAGATACTCCTCCTGCCGAGTACTGTGGGTCTGTCGTGTCACACAAAGGCGCTCCCCACCGTGGCCTGCTGAGGTACCCCTCCTGTCGAGTATCATGGGTCTGCCACGTCACACAGAGGTTCTCCCCACCGTGGTTCTACTATGTCACACAGAGGCACTCCTCACTGGGACTATCAAGTCACTCCGAGTCGAAAAGGTCAGCAGTCATCAAGTCTCAGCCAACTAATGGGTTCCCTCTCTATGCTCGCTCGTCTCTAAGAGGATTCACTCCAAGAGCTCCTATTTGATACTCCAACTGCCATGAAGTCCCACGAAGAATCATCTCAAAGGTCTTCCATGTCATATGGGTCTCAATGCAATAGACAGCGCGTCAATCGGACGCCCGGTCTGTGAGTTATTATCCCTTTAGTCCTGGGGGCCCGGTTGGATTCCTACTCGATCCAACCTGACTGTTCCCCATCTTAATCCAAAACTCTTGTGGGGTATACTCAAAGGGACCTTCTTGCTCCAAGATTTCCAATGCCTCTAATGGTTCGTCAAATGGATGACCGGTGCCAAAGTTATGGACAAAAGAAGGTAAATGGGTTGTAGTGGGCCTGGGTCCGGTCCGACCCGATCAAACCGACCCGGCCTGGGCCGACCCGGTTCAGGTCGACCCAGCCCAACCCGCTAGGTCTGGCCCGGC
Organism: Viscum album; assembly: GCA_963277665.1. Lineage (NCBI taxonomy): Eukaryota > Viridiplantae > Streptophyta > Magnoliopsida > Santalales > Viscaceae > Viscum > Viscum album. The sequence goes on from OY728159.1 coordinate 1,084,460,110, forward strand.
TTGTTGGGTCTGTCCTAGCCCGTGGTGGGTGGCCCGGCCTGCTGGGCGATCCGGCAGGGGGCCCCAGACGGCATGAGGCTACAGGGCAGCTCGGTCGGGGCGGCTAGGTCGGAGCGGCTCAGCCGCGAGGCGGCTCGACGGGAGCGGCTCGACCGCAGGTGGCTTGGCTGGAGTGGCTTGAATGCGGTTGGCTTAGCCGAAGCGGCTCGGAAGGCCGCAGGTGGCACGGCCGGGGCACTTTGGAAGGCCGCGGGCGGCACGGCCGGGGCAGCTCAGCCGGCAGCTTGGCGGGATGGTGGTGGCTTGGCAGACGGTGGTAGTGGCTCAACCCAGTCGGCGGCGGCGGCTCGGCCCGGTCGGTGGTGGCGGCTCGGCCCGGTCTGTGGCGGCGGCTTGGCCCGATTGGCAGTGGCGTCTCGCCCTGGACGACAGCGGTCATGGGCAGTGCGGCGGGGTCGCGGGTGGTGGATCTGCAGGGCGCGGTGGTTGTGGGTGTCATGGAGCGGCTCGCCCACGGGGGTTTCGTGAGGGCACATAGGTTGCAAGGCGGCAGTGGCAGCGGGGCAGTGTCATTGCATCATCACCTTCGTCGCGTTCAACACCACAAATTGTCATAAGATTTGTGGAAGGTTCGAGCCATGTTTGTTTGTCCCATACCCTCCGTGTTAGGGTGGTAGCATATGGATCAACAAGAACATGAAGAAGAATGTCAATCTTTACAACCTCCCGCAATGATTTATTCCCAATTTCGAAAAAGAATTCAAGGGAAGAACATGGGAAAAGTATTCATACACAAATAAACCCCTACCTTGTTTGATTGTTGATGACGAAGAGAGAAGTCGAAGTTGTCGACGTTCTTCACGCCCTTCACACACCTCCGATCCCGAGCTCATTCATTGGATTAACGTTCTTAGATGGAGGTGATTCTTCATTGATGAAGGTGTCCACTATTGGAGGATGTCTCAAGGAAGAAGGTTGAAGTCGAGGTCGGTGTTCTTCGTTGGTGTTCTTTGTTGGTGTTCTTCATTGGATAGGATAATCCTTCAAGTTCTCTCCCAAATCTCTTTTTCCAATCCCTTCCCCAATTCCACCGAGGAGAAAAGAAATATCCAACACAAAAATTAAATAATAACATAACATTTAATTTTATGTTGTCACATAAAATTACTTGATAACTTAACATTTAATTCTTATGTTGACACATAAAATTAATTGGTAACTTAACAATTAATTTTATGTTGACACAAATAATTAATTGGGGAGTTGAGAGGTTTTTCCCCCATTAAGAGGGGTCGGGTGGTCCTTGCCCCTAAATTCAAATTTGGGAGGTTTGAGGACATGGGTGGTCTCCACCACCTTAACTTAAGTAGAGGGGGTTTCAAAAAATAAAATAAAATGTGTGATTATTTTATTTTATTATTTCCATGAAAAACCCTAAAATTATCTTTCACCCTCGACCAACTATCATCGAGATGAAAGTCTCCTTAAGTGAATATTGGCGCTGCAAGTTCAACGGTGCCCCCATATTTCAATTTCGAGCACCGGTTCAATACTTAGAAAAACCCGCTCGCATGTTTACTGAACGTACCTGAACAAAATTTCAGAAATTCATTCCGAGCACTCCGGGCCTCGGAATCATGCGCCATCAATTTTTGCAGACTCGTAAAATTCCCATATATTTAAAAAAAAATACATGTAAATTCTGGGTCTTTACATTCTCCCCACCTCAGAGCTTTATGTTCCCATGAGCCACAACACAAACTAAGGGAACAAGTGGGGGTACTGAGCATGAATCTGAGCCTCCCGCTCCCATGTGCTCTCCTGGAGGTTCCCGTGCTGCCAAGGAACGTGCACCATAGGTATCGACCGTCCATGAAGGACTCGCTCCTGTCGAACTTCGATCTCTACTGGAACCTCCATAAAAGTCGCCCCATCATCGACGTCCAGCTCACCATGGTCGATGATGTGAGAAGGGTCGTGCATGTATCTCCTCAACTGGGATACATGGAAGACATCATGCACCCAGTGCAACTGAGGTGAAGAGCTAAGTGGTATGCCACCTTGTCAACTCTAATGAGGACCTGAAAAGGTCTGATAAACCTCATAGAAAATTTTCCCCTCGTCCAAATCTCTGCAAACCTCGTCGCGGTGAGACCCGTAGAAAGACGTGGTCACCATCCTCGAACTCCAGGGGTCTCCGTCTCCTGTCGGCATACGACTTCTGCCTGCTCTGTGCAGTCTTCATCTGCTCCTAGATGATCTGTACCTTCTCTATGGTAGCCCGTAACATCTATGGTCCCACGAGTGCTGACTCCCCTGGGTCAGTCCATCACAAAGGTGATTTGAAAGGTCGCATGTAAAACACCTCTAAAGGTTCCATCCCAATGGTGGAGTGATAATTGTTGTTTTATGAAAACTCCACCAAAGGTAAGTGATCCTCTTAGCTGTGACCAAAGTCGAGGACACAAGCACGCAGCATGTCCTCGAGAGTCTGAATGGTCCACTCAGTCTGGCCATCCATCTGAGGATGGAAGGCGGTGCTCAAATGAAGCTACGTCCTGAAAGCCTCCTACAACCCCTTCCATAGCCGAGAAGTAAAACACACATCATGATTGGAGAAAATCGTCAAGGGTACTCTATGTAGCCGTACAATATCTTGTACATAGAGGCGTCCCAAGATCTCTACTGAACCCTGCTCTCTGATCAGTAGGAAGTGGGCCGACTTGGTGAGTTGGTCGACGATCACCCAGATAGAGTCATGACCCCTGGATGTACGTGAAAGTCCTGTCATGATGTACATGGATATCCCATCCCACTTCCAATTTGGGACCTCTAAAGTCTGAACCAAGCCTACTTTTACTTGATGCTCCTCCTTCACTTGCTAACAAGTGAGGCACCGAGAAACAAACTCTGCTACTGATTTCTTCATTCCCAACCACCAGTGTTGTCGTCGGAGGTCCTGGTACATCTTCGCCACTCCTGGATGTACCGTTAGAGGGGATGTGTGGAACTCCCTCAACACTTCCTCCTGAAGTGAAACGGGTACCATGGTACGTCCTCTGAAGAGGATGACGTGCTCTCCACCTTCAGAAAATCCATCAGGTGCCTGCCCTGGGGATATCTAAGCACGTTGAGCCTCACAGTCAGTTTCCCCACGTTGTGCCTCCCTAAATCGCTGAAGAAGTGGGGGAGTTACTGTAAGAGACTGTAGAAAAGATACTCCATCCCGATCCACAAAGGATATCTGCAAATCGGCCAACTGCTCTTTCACCTCACCTAGCAGCTGTATACCAGAACTCCTGCTGAGTGCATCTGCAACAACGTTCCCCTTCCCAAGATTATAGACTATCTCAAAGTCATGGTCCTAGAGGAACTCAAGCCAACGTTGTTTTCTCAGGTTCAGGTCCTTCTAAGAGAATATATACCTGAGACTCTTGTGTTCTGAGTACACTGTAAAATGTTCATCCATCAGATAGTGCCGCCACATATTCAAGGTGAAGACCACTGCTGCTAACTCCAGGTCATGGGTATCATAGTTCTTCTCATGCTATCTCAACTATCCAGAACCATATGAAATCACTTCTCACTCCTGCATCAGGACACATCTGAGTCTGGTCCCTAATGTGTTGTAGTAAACTACGTACCCTACACCCTCCTCTGGAAGCCTCAAGATGGGGGCACCAGTCAGCCTCTACCTCAACTCCTGAAAACTCCATTGGCATTTCTCTGACCAAACGAAGGGTTGCCCCTTCTTCTTCAATGTTGATAGTGGTGATTCAAATCTGGAGAATTCTGGCACAAACCTCTGGTAATATCCAGCCAAACCCAGGAAACTTTGTACCTCCATCACACTCCTGGGTGGATCCCAAGCAAGTACCACATCAATCTTCACTGGATCCACTACAACTCCAGCCTTCGATATGACATGTCCTAGAAAGTGAACCTCTCAGATTCAAAACCGGCACTTTGAGAGCTTACAATAAAGTTGGTGCTCTCGGAGTGTGTCCAGTACTACCCGCAAATGATAGGCATGCTCCTCCTCAGTAGCCGAGTAGATCATAATGTCATCGATGAAGAATACTACAAAGCGATCAAGGTATGGCTGAAAGATCCTATTCATGAGTCCCATGAACACTGCTAGAGCATTAGTCACGCCGAATGGAATAACCAAGAACTCGTAATGGCCATACCTACATCTGAAGTTTGAATTTTTCACATCCTCATCTCACACTCTGAGCTGGTGATAGCCTGATCTGAGGTCTATCTTCGAGAACCATCGTGCTCCCTTCAGCTGATCAAAGAGGTCATAAATCCTTGGGAGGGGGTACTTGTTGTTCACAGTCGCCTGGTTCAGGAGCCGATAGTCAACACAAATCCTCAAGCTTCCATCCATCTTCTTGGTGAACAGAATCGAGGCTACCCAAGGGGAAACACTAGGCCAGATGAATCCCTTCCCCTGTAAGTCCTCCAGCTTTACCCGCAGCTCACGAAGCTCCGCGGGATCCATCCGATATGCTGGTGTAGATATCGGTGTCTTCCCAGGGTACAATTCAATGTAAAATTCCACCTCTCTGCGAGGAGGTAGACCCAGAACATCATCAGGTAAAACATCTTTGTACTGGTCCTCCACTACAGGATAGCTCGGACTCTCCACATCAACAGCTCTGAGGGTAAGGCTAGCCAATTAATGAGTGATCGGTTGCACTCTCCTCCAGGTAAGTCCATCCTGCGCTGCAAAGGCTCCCTTCTCACCGATAAAGGTAAACCTGGTCCCATCTGTGCGAACACACCCCACTTTGCGCCTAATACAGTCAATCTGAGCATGGACTGTAGATAATCAGTCCATACCCAAGATAATGTCGTAAGGCCTCAACGCTGCTACTAGGAGATCCTAGCTGAATCTCTCACCTCCTAGAGTAAGCTCACACTGTCATCACCAGTTTGTAATCGTCGAATCCGCTCCCGTAGGAGTCTCTAGTTGTAAGGATCGATCCAACGGCTCCATCAGAATCTCCGAGCTCAGAATAAGGGCAGTGGAAATAAAAGAATGACTGAAACCTGCATCTATAAGTACTACAGCTAAGGTGGAGTAAACACATATCATACCTCGTATCATCTCTAGAGTGCCATGATTGTAAGCCTCAGCTTCCTGGAGGAGATTTCTCCCATGTCCACCTACTCCCTGCGGTCGAGGTGGACCTCCTGGTGGTGGTGGTGGTAACATCTCGAATCGTCACCCACTGCTAACTACACGACCAGCTCCTCTTCCACATCCACCTTCTCCCTGCAGACCACCTCGATCGAACCTATGTCTCTGCCTAGGCAGTCCCTTAACCGTCTGCTGATCATTCGTACGATAGTTCGGACAATCACAAGCCATGTGACCCTACCCGCCGCATGAGTAACACTGCATGATCCTTGCCTGACTAGTTCCACCTCGGGTGTCCCACACAACCGATACTGAGTCATGTAGTCATCCACTTATATTTCTAGTCCTCTTGGACCTCTGTGATGTCTGTCTGCTGCCAGTTGTAGAAGACTCCTCAACATGACGACTGGTGGTGGGTCTCACTGTTGATGACTGTTCAGCAAGGAAACTCTCCACTAAGAGGGCTCTCTCTAACACCCCTGCCTGCGTTGGGATGCTGAGTGAGATCATCGAATCCCTGATCTCCTACCTGAGCCCCTGCTCAAAGGTATAGGCCCTGAAGAATGGGTCTCGTACCATATTCATGGAGTAGCGTGAGAGTTCAGTGAACCTCGCTGAGTACTGAGCTATAGTCATGTTTCCCTACTACAGATGAAGAATCTCCTGTATGCGCACTGCGCAAAGAGTTGCTGGGAAAAAATCTTACCCAAAACAGGCTCTCGAAGTCTGCCCAGAGAAGCATCACCTCATCATGAACCTAGAGCATCAAGCTCTACCATCTGCCCGTTGCTGCCTGTAGAAGGCTGGTGGCAAGGATCACCATGAGATCGGTTGGTGTCCCTACGAGTCAGAAGACTCTCACCATAGCCTCCATTCAATCCTTAGCTGCCTGTGGGTCCGTCTCTCCCCTGAACCTGGGTGGCCTCTAGCGCTGGAACTCATGAAACGCGCTCAAGTGTCTTGCACTCTCCGTTGTTGGGGCTGGTGGCATCGGTGGCTCAACGGGTAATGGTACCGCTGGTGCCTCTACTGGAAAAGGGCCCTGCACCGAGGCCTCATCGCTCGGTGGTTTATCAATGCGTATAACTCTCGGAACCCTAGCTGGCTGTCTACGTGGAGGCATCCTGAAAAGAAATAGGTGCACCATAGTCAATAAGTTATACCTGGTGAGCTGACTCAAGAGATAACAAAGAAAAATCTTGGAAACACACACACAATCAGTGTTTTCATGCACAGAGTAAGAAATCAGAATTTAGGGTCCTGGTGTATGGATACGTTGGCCACCGCACCAACACTGGACTCCTTGAACTGAAAACCACACTCATTACCCTTAACACTATTGCTTCATAGAAAATATCAGAGTCCTAGTTCTTCGGCAGAACCGACTACTCTGATACCAATTTGTCACGACCCATCCCCCAGGGCCCGTGCCGTGACTACCCCAGGCCGGCCTTCCATAGGCTAGGGGCCGGTGACTAGAACCGAAAGGCGTTTTCCCTAAAACTGGGAAGGAATTTCCTTTACAACCTATAACCTCACGTAACCAAGCACACAGTAAGATACGAACACAAGAAAACTATATAACCAAAAGAGTGCTGAAAGTAAAGGGTCCAGAATACAAGCCCAACAGTAAAGGTACAAGTAAAACTGAAATACAAAACAACTGAAGAAAGAGAAAAGATAGCTACTGGATCGTCCTCTGAGGTTCCTACCTTGAGGGTAGGTATAGATTGCCTCCTCAGCACTCCACGTCCACCTGTCTCCTCTACATACTGACACGCCATATGGTCCACCTCCAGGTACCGTCCAGTCCTGGTACTCTCAGCCTCAATCAGTGTTGTCTGACGTCTGCATCCAACACAACAAGGTGCGGGCATAGTTCGTGCAAGGTTGAGTATAAAGATACTCAGTAGGGACCCCAAGACCCTCAAGGTATCACAAAACCACCAATGATAAACCACAAAGTATGAAATCAACAAATAACCCTACTTAGGTATATGACCATACATATACCTAAGTTATCAAGTAATCCATCTCAAACATGAGGAAAACACAGAGATACTGACTCATCTCACACCAGGATTTATTCTAGGGGTAGTAACAAGTAACATCTCCAATCACAATGTCGAACACCTAGGCTGCTAGAGAACCCCTCCTCTATTGAGTATATTGGGCCTACCACATCACACGGAGGTGCTTCCCACTAATCTTGTACTGCTGAGGTACTCATACTGTCGAGAACCATGGGCCTTCCACGTCACACAGAAGTGCTCCCCCTCGTGACTTACTAAGATAATCCTCATGTCGAGTATCGTGGATTTTTCGCGTCACATAGAGGTGCTCCATACTGTGGCCTGCTAAGGTACCCCTCCTATCGAGTACTGTGGGTTTTCCACGTCACATAGAGGCTCTCCCCACCATGGGTCTTCTGTGTCACACAGAGGCGCTCCCCACTGGTCCTGTCAAGTCACTCTAAGCTGAAAAGGTCAGCAGTTGTCAAGTCTCAGCCAGCTACTGGTTTCCTGCACTATGATCGCTCGTCTCCGGGAGGATCCTCTCTATGAGCTCCTTTTCGACACTCTAACCACCATGAAGTCCCACGAAGAATCATCTCAAAGGTCTTCCACATCATAGGGGTCTCAACGTAATAGATGGCACGTCAATCGGACGCCCGGTCTGTGAGTTATTAGCCCATTAGTCTCGGGGGCCCAGTTTGATTTCTGCTCAATCCAACCTGACCATTCTCCATATTAATCTAAAACTCCAGTGAGGTATACTCAAAGGGGCCGTCTTTCTCCATGATTTCCAACACCACAGATGATTCGTCAAACAGATATCCGGTGCCAAAGTTATGGCCAAAAGAAGGTAAATGGGTCGTACTGGGCATGGGTCAGGTCTGACCCAGTCGGACCGACCCGGTCCATGTTGGGCGGCTCGGCCGCGGGGCGGCTTGGCCGCGGACGACGCGAGGCCACAGGGCGGCTTGGCCAGGGCACCTCGGCCGCGGGGCGGCTCGTCCGCGGGGCATCTCGGCTAAGGGGCAGCTCGGCCAGAGCGGCTCGGCCACTAGTGGATCATCCGGAGCAGCTCAGCCGTGGTTGGCTAATCAAGAGCAGCTCGAAAGTCTGCGGTAGGTGCGGCTGGGGTGGCTCATAAGGCCACGGGCGGCACGGCCGGGGCGGCACGGCCGGGGCGGCACGGCCGGGGCGGCACGGCCGGGGCGGCTCGGCCGATGGCTTGGAAAGATAGTGGTGGCTCAGCGGACGGCGACAGAGGCTCGGCAGACGACAGTGGTGGCTCGGTGGACGGTGGCGGCGACTCGGGCCAGTTGGCGGTGGCGGCTTGGCCCGGACGGCGGTGGCCTTGGGCGGCACGACGGGGCCATGAGTGGCAGAGCCGCAGGGCGCGGTGGTCATCGGTGTCACGGAGCAGCTTGACTATGGGGGTGCCGCGAGGCCGCGGAGGTTGCGAGGACGTAGAGGTCGCGAGGCAGCGGTGGCTGCGTGGCAGTGTCATTGCATCGTCGCCTTCGTCGTGTTCAACACCATAAATCATCACAAGATTTGCGGAGGGTTCGGGACATGTTTGTTTGGCTCGTACCCTCTGCATTAGGGTGGTAGCATATGGCTCATCAAGAACTTGAAGAAGAACATCAATCTTTTCAACCTCCCACAACGATTTATTCCCAATCCCGAAAAATAATAGAAGGGAAGAACATGCGAAAAGTATTCATACACAAATAAACCCCTACCTTGTTTGATTGTTGACGATGAAGAGAGAAGTCAAAATTATCGACATTCATCACGCCTATTATCCCGAGCTCGTTCTTCAGATTAACGTTCTTCGATGGAGGTGATTCTTCGTTGATAAAGATGTCCACTGTTGGAGGATGTCTTGAGGAAGAAGGTCGAAGTCGAGGTCGGCATTCTTTGTTGACGTTCTTCGTTGGTGTTCTTCGTTGGAGAGGATAATCCTTCAAGTTATCTCCCAATTCTCTTTTTCCAATCCCGTACCCAATTCCACCGAGGAGAAAAGAAATAGCCAACACAAAAATTAAATAGTAACTTAACATTTAATTTTATTTTTTCACATAAAATTAACTGGTAAATTAACATTTAATTATTCTGTTGCCACATAAAATTAATTGGTAACTTAACAATTAATTTTATTTTGACATAAAGAATTAATTGGGGGAGTTGAGAGGTTTCTCCCCCATTAAGAGGGGTCGGGTGGTCCCCGCCCCTAAATTCAAAATTTGGGAGGTTTTGAGGACTTGGGTGGTCCCCACCACCTTAACTCAAGTAGAGGGGGTTTCAACAAATAAAATAAAATGTGTGATTATTTTATTTTATTATTTCCACGAAAAACCCAAAAATTATCTTTCACCCTTGACCAACTATCGTCGAGATGAAAGCCTCCTTAAGAGAATATTGGCACTGCAAGTTCAACGGTGCCCTCGGATTTCAATTCCGAGCACCGGTTCCAAAGTTAGAAAAACCTACTCGCACGTTTACTGAATGTACCCGAACAAAAGTTCAGAAATTCATTACGGGCACTCCGGGCCTTGGAATCATGCACCGTCAATTTTCACGGACTCGTAAAATTCCCATATATTTAAAAAAAATTACTTGTAAATTATGGGTCTTTATAATAATCGTAATTATAAACATAAATAAAGGGTGGTAAAATAGGATCAAACCCCTAGTTAATTATAAGTAACATAAAAGGATGTAATCTTAGATGGAAAGTGATTTTGAAAGTTCAATTGGAACATTTATTGAGGAATATATTATTTCCACTTTAAAATCACTTTTTAAAACTAAATTTTTTTAAAAAATAAAAATATTTTTCTTTCAAATAACCTTGAAAACTTATAAAGGATGATTTAAATAATTAATCAGTCATGACAGTGGAAAATTACATTCATTTCATACATATTAAAAAAAATATTCCTTTCACATTTCAGTAAAATACAAAAGGAAATTGTTTGGAAAATGACATGAATATTTGCTTTAAACCAATTTGTAAAAATTGAAAAATGGGTAAAATTTTCTTTAAAAAATCAAGGGAGAATAGTAAAAACTTTATTTAAAAAATTTTATGAAAACATGGATATGGAAGAAAATGGGTTTTTGATTGAAGATGGAAATAAAGATGGTTTTAAAAAATATATAATTTTGCAATATTGAGTACATAATGAGAGGAAAATGAATGTTAAACATTTATTATCAAGAAGTAACCAGATTAGAATAAAATTCATGAGTTTATTGAGATATATATCATAATACTTCATCATTATAAACTTAATCATAAACAATTCTGATAAACAATTAGATTGTAACATAAAACCTTTTATCACTTTGGTAACTTTTGAATAATAATCCACATGAAATAAAGAAAATTAGATGGATATATGTATAACATAATTTATTCAGAATAATCAAAAAAATAATTCATTTAAAGTATATAAATAACACAAAATAAATAAGTGGTTAATATGGAATGTGTCCCACATAAATAAATGTGAGATGAAAATCCATTATATGCTTTGGTAACTTTTAAATCATAAGACCCATGAAATAATAACTTTAAATGAAACTTTAAATATCATGAGAATAAATAAATTCATGATATAACATGTCCAAGTGGTTTTATATACACCTCATAAAATAATATAGGTGCATAACATGACATATGTCTCAAAGAAGACAATTTGAGACAAAGCCCCTTACCTTCTGTCTCGACTTCCTTCATACACATTTGAATATCTTGAATAATAAATATAAGTTTATTATACATATATTATATAACCATAATCATATTTATCATTCCATTTACTATTTAATTATGACCTTTTACTACCCTTTTATTAACAATTCCATGTTAAAATCGTGTTTTGGGTAATAACTGTTTTGTTTTTCATGTATGTTTTGGTTTGGTATTTTTGGTCCTTATAATTTGATAATGATTTCATCATCTCCATAATTTTAATCATGATATAAATATCATATATATTCATTATATATTTATTTAGTGATAAAATAAATTTATAGATAAAAAATTAACTACATAGTTTGTGGAGACGGTAGGTCGTACGTACACATGAACGTTGTTTCCATTTTATCAAAGGATGAAATGAAAGAAAGGTAAATAATATATTAAATTTATATAATCATTTTTATGTCATATATATAACATATTTTCATTAAATATATCCTTATTACCTTCTATATAAATCATAATTGAATAAAGAATCACATTGCTTCACAATACGGTAGTCCACTATACACACGAGTGATGTTATCATATTTCCATGAAATGGAAAGTAATAAGGTATATGTGATATTATAATTCCATAAGAATAATTATGTCATTTTCATGACCTGGACCAATGGGTCCCATACCACGATTACCCCAAGCCTACCTTTAATAGGCTAGGGGTTGGCAACCAGCGCCGAGTAGGCATATCACACACATGGGAGGCATTATCCCAATGTACTTGTACACACGTACACATATCAAATCCCATGTAATTATAAAATATAAAACAATTTATACCAATTAATTCATAAATCTATGATCCCATAATCATAGTATGTTATTAAACTACTAAAAGCGATAAAAATGTTCAAATGCAAGCCCAACCAAAAGTTGCAAAGAGTCCAACTTGCTCTAAGGTCATGGATTATGATCAAATGAAACCACCAAAAAACCTAGGTCTTTAAATATCAAGCTTTTCTCTATCAACTCCCTGTCCTCCCAATTTATAGTCAAATGGGTCTTCATCTACATTATACATGAAACATGTAGGTAGATCCCATGCAGGGGTGAGTATAACAATACCCAATAGGAAATACTGAAAACACTAAACATGAAGCTTAAAAATTTGTGATCTCATAATAGTGATATAGAAATAAATTCATAATAAGAAAACCCAAATATAATTAGGAAGGACTCCACACCTCCAGGTAGTCACAACCAAACTACCAGCCATAGAATTCTACTCAAAGTAATGCTCATTCTGGGGGAATGCACTCAATGATCCATGTTATCACTGGAGAAACTAATCCAAGAATTCATGGTCATTGTTACGTACCCAAGAAAGATTACTAGTCTCTAAGGACCCAATATTCATATAGGGGATCACACCTAGGACTACTGGGGGACACCACAAACCCAATCTAGATCCACCTACTATGTAGGGGGTCTTACTCCAATGATACTGAAAACCCAACTAAAATGGCATGTAAGATGGAGTATCAATTCCCTTCTCAATGAGGTCACGTCGATTCCACAAACCCCACCTAGGGTATAAAATGTTATAGGATCACACTCTGATATCATGAAGGGACACCACAAACTCTATCTAAGACTCATCCTCCAAATGGGATCCCAAACAAGAGATATCGACATTATTCCACATTGTACCCCAGAGGGGATAAACCAAGGGAAAACACTCAACTAATACTGATCCAAAATGAAGAAACAAAGGGCTCCAAACACCCTAAAAGGAGGTACATAGTGTGTACTAGGGATACATGGTGTATCTAGGAAACCCCTAGTCTACTTGTGTGATGCTTCCTCAAATGGAATGTAAATATCCATATACAAAGTGGGTAGGAATAGTACACAGTGTATAGAGATTTCCCAAAACTCTACCCATTTCATCTTTCCATGCTCGTGCACACCAGACCATGTCCACATACTCTAGTCTTGTATGTGTACTCTGGTCATGCCCGTGTACTCTTGCTTTGTCTTTGTACATCAAATTGTGTATGTATACTCTAGTAGTTTCTGGGTACTCTGGTCATGTCCATGCCTATATAACCTTCAGGTTACATGTTGAGCATTCGATCATATGTCACATAGCATTTGATAGGGTCAAATGGTGTGTGATATTTAACTCTCTACAAAAACCCTAGCTCCACAGTTAAGGGGGGTCCCACATGGTGTGTAACACTGGATTACGCATCATGTAACCAAGAAAATTCCATAACCCTTAGGCTCTTCCTCCGCATCATCCGCGCACACTGTCGTCGCTGCCTCCCTCTCCGAAGATCATAGATTCAGGGTTATCCAACACTCCCATAATCAGAGATTAGGATTTTGGTCTTTAAATCCACTTAGTAAATGCCCACACACATAGTGAATAGTCACACCATCGAATCTAGGATGAACATATATCAAAAATCCATTATGATCCACCTATAATCATCCTCTATAATCATTGCACCCTCAATCGTGAACCACCCCTGTGGTATTGATTAGTTGTGCCAAAGAACGGTCGTGATATGATCAAATACTGGGTAATCATCAAACCACAGGCTAAATAAAATTCACATGATGAACATGAAAAGAAATGGGGGAGAAATCCATAAGCCACAAGATGTTAGTAATGAACCTCGTCCTTTGTTTTTTCGGCCTCAATCTGTTGTCAAAGATTTAGATGAACAAAGAGGGATAAAAATCAATTAACAAAATAAATCCATCAATTAAATCTACCATTGATGCACAAATCAATTATTGTTCTTAGAATTTATCCATATTAGATCAGGATAAAAAAAGGATGAAATTTCACAAATCAAAAATTCTACCTAGAGTTTGGATCGGTCACTGATGAAGAATGGTTTTTTGTTTCTATTGTTGGCGAGATCCACGAAATCCATTAGTGCATGATCCTTGGTTTGATGTGATCTGACATCGTCTTTCAACAATCCTCCCTAGGCTCATCCCCAATAGTTCCTATCAATCCTAGGTTATGCATCTAACCCTAGGTTTAAGGCATAAATGTGTTTAAATAGGATAGTTATTCACTACACCGATAAAAAAATCAATTTATTTATTTATTTTATTAATTCAGCACCTGTGGAAATTTTTTTCACAAACATTTGATGCTGACAAGGGTTATTTCATGCCTAGGGTAACACCTACATTCTTAATTCAACGATTTCCTTGTATTTTTTATTTGGTTCCTCATTCAGTAGTTGTGATACTTTTTAAGGAAAACTCCATTCATGTAATTTTAATATATTTAATATATTTCAAAAATTAATTCTGGGTACACCAGACCTTGGAATCACATGATTTCATAGTTCCTATATCAAAAAATAATCCATATAATATCCAAAATTAATGCATGGGAGAAATAAGAGTCATTACATTATCCCAACCTTAGGTCTTTTCATCCCGAAAATAGAAAAGCCTACTCAAAAATATGAGGGCACTAGGCTCTTATCTGGGTAACCCTCTCCCAGGTGCTCTCCTAAAGATTCTTTTGTTTCCACCAAACATGTACTAGGGTAATTAATTACCCAAAAAGGTTCCTGTTTTGTAAATCCTTGATCTCCATGGGGTACTCAGTAAAGTAATCTCCATCCTCAATGTCCAACTTTCCCCAGTCGATAACATGTGACGGGTCGTGCATGTACCTCCTCAACTGCGACATGTAGAAGAAGTCGCATACTAAGTCTAACTATAGTAGTAGATCCAAGTGGTACACCACCTCTCCAACTTCACATGGTATTTGGAAAGGGACAATGGATATTGGAGATAACTTTCCACTTCATCCAAATATCCACAATCCATGTCGAGGTGAGACCCTCAAGAACACACGGTCTCCATCCTCAAACTTAAGAGGTCTCCATAGTTGGTCTACGTAAGACTTATGATGGACGTGTATAGTCCTCATCCACTCCTGGATGATCTGTACCTTCTCTGCAGTAGCTATCACCAACTCTAGGCTCATGAGTACTGACTCACCTAGATCAGTCCAACAAAGTGGTGACCGAAAGGGTATCTCATACAAGGCCTCAAATGGTTCCATATCAATGGTGGAATGGTAGATATTGTTGTAAAAAACTCCACCAAGGGTAGGTGATCCTCCCAAATATGGCCAAAATCCAACATTAAATCTCGTAGCATGTCCTCTAAGACCTAAATGGTCTACTCAGTTTGGTCATTAGTCTATGGGTGAAACACCATGCTCAAATGCAACTAAGTCCCAAAGTCCTTAGGAAATCCTCTTTATAATCACTACGTGAAGTGATCATCACAGTGTAAAATGATTGTCGATGGAACTCCATGGATCCAGAATAACTCCTACACATACAAGCATCCCAAGATTTCTACTAAACTCTACTCTCAAATGGAAAGAAAGTGTGCCAACTTGGTGAGTCGGTTTAAAATCACCCATATGGAATCATGTCCCATGTACGTACATGGTAACCCCATCATGAATTCCATAGATATCTCATCCCACTTCCACTCTAGCACCTTAAGGGGTTGAGAGAAACTCGCTGAAACCTGGTGCTCAGCCTTCACTTGATGAAAAGTGAGGCATCGAGAAACAAACTCTGCAACACAAATCTTCATGTCTGGCCACAAAAACTGACATCAGAGGTCCTGATGAATCTTTTACACACCTAGATGTACCTCCAAAGGGGGTGTATGAAACTCCATAATCACCTCATCCCACAACATCAATGGTTCCATCATCTATCCTCTAAAAAGGGTTGTTTGCTCCCCACCTTTAGAAAATCTATCAAGAGCACATACAGTGGATATCTAAGTATGTAAGGTCTCACAATCAGTATCACCATGTTGAGCATCCCTAACACACTGTGAAAGAATTGGGGTAACAACCATATACTATAGGTATGGAGCACCATCTTTGTCCACTAAGGACAACTGTAATGAGGCTAACTACTCTAATGTCTCATCAAACAACTGAGAATAAGATCTATTACTAAGAGAATCTTCCTCCACATTCCCCTTATTAAGAGTATAGAAAACATAGAAGTCATAGTCCTAGAGGAACTCTTGAAATTGTATATGTATCAAGTTAAGATACTTATGAGAGGGTTTATACATGAGACTATTATGGTCGGAGTAGATGATAAATTTCTCTCCCATCAGGTAGTGTCACCACATATTCAGTGCGAAGACTACCACTACTAACTCATGATCATGGGTTACATAGTTCTACTCATGTGGTCTCAACTAACATGAACCATAGGCAATCACCACCTTCCTCAACATCAAAACACTACTAAGACTAGTACCTGATGCATTATAGAACACAACATACTCAACACCCTCCTCTGGAAATTTCAATATGGGAGCACTCATCAACCTCTGCATCAACTCTTGAAATCATTGTTGGAACCTTTCTATCCACATGAAAGGTTTTACCTTTTGGGTTAAAGTTTTCAAGTGTTATATCACTCTAGATAAATCAAGTAAAAACCTCTAATAGAACCCAACCTTCCCAAATAATCTTCATACATTAGTAAAACTCTTCGATGGCTACCAAGTTAGCACTACCTCAACCTTTGGTGGGTCCACTACCACTCCTACCTATGAGATGATGTGTCCTAGTAATTAGACCTTGTGAATCAAAAACTTACACTTTTAGATATTCCCATAAATCAGGTACTCTTGGATTGTGGCCAATACTATACTCAAATGTCTCATATGTTCCTCCTCAGAAACTAAGTACACTATGATTGTAAAGTCTCGGATTTTCTATGTACTATTTTTAGATATTATATGGATTTATTTTGAGACCAGGTGCTGAGACAGAATGTGATTCCAAGACCTGGTGTGCCCAAAACAATTATTTAAAAAATATTAAAATTTTAATATCATGTGTGCGCAGTTTTACTAAAAAATTGGAATAACTCTTAAATGGGTTTCTAGATTATAAATATGAGGCAATCATTGATCTCTAAATAGTGGTTTTACCCTAGGTGCGACTTAACTTTGGTGGGCGTGGCCCGACTATGAAAAATTTTTCGCGGGATGTAATGGGAATAAAATTATTTAATAAAAATTATTTTTATTCAATGAAACTACACTTTCTTTTTATTAAGCTCTTGTCAGGAATTCATGTTTATCACCATAACCCTAGAATTCCTCTGAGACATGGAGAAAGAGATCTCTCTAATAAATGGTAATGTATTGTTGATCGACAACCAACACATAGACAATTCAAAGGAACCGCGTCATCGACGATGATGCAATGATCCTCCTTCATCAGTGATTTAGTTGAATTGAGGTAGGGTGGTTGTTTCTTTGTGATTTTTCCCCATTATTGACTTTCTATGAAGAACACAAATAAATAAATAAATAGATTGATTCATGGTTCAATTTTATTTCATTTTGGGACTATTTTTGTAGGTTTACAAGATTTATCTAACCCAAATTTTACCACCCTTGATCGTTGGCCAAGAACACTTGTCCAATGATGATGAACCTTCATTCTTATGCATTTTTCTCCCTATTTATTTTGTATTCTTCGCTGTTAAACCCCTATGGTCACGGATCAGATTTCCGGGAGTCTCTGAACGTGATCAGACCTCAAGATTGGATTCAAATTAGAAACAGAGGTCAGATTAGTGTAGATCAGGACCTGAGAAACCCAGATCTATGACCGTTTTGAGATTCAGGCATCAAAGGAAGAACGTTGACTATCAGAAGTGGATATGGTGTAGATTGGTGCCAGTGGAGATTGCGGGACATATAGGGGCCATGGGATGTGGTGGGGTGGTTGCGTGGAGTGGAAGTATTCGTAGTGGGTGACCGTGTGGGGTAGACGAGCCGGACCAGGTGGCCCACGCACCAGCGAGCTGGGCTGAGCAGACAGACTGAGCCAGGGCCAGCAAGTCGAGTTCAACCCGGTGGGCTAGTTCAGACCTTGAGTCAACCTAGAGCAGTCTCACAGTAAAATGTGGATAGTCGACCTCCATGTAAGCTCGAGCTAATGTGGCGCTATTGACCACCATGGTCAGTTCACGGCCCAGTGACTCCCCTTTTTTGAAACTTAAAACTATGATAACTTTCAAACAGTGCATCTGTTTAATGATCTGTTTATGGAATTGGTACCCTAAAGTTGAGACAGTCCTTTTGAAATAACGTGATTAATGTTTCTCTTAGACCATTATAGGTTGAGAGTTCTTCCCTTGGTCCTTTTCTATAGGGTTCAGTATGGTATTACATCTACACCACTGGATTATAATACCATCTAGAGGCCAAGTCCCAGATAGAGTCAAGAATCCCTCCATGGGACTATATTTCAATCCTATATAACCCCTAGTGGAGTTTTGTGGAATTGATGTAAACTTAGAGAGTAGGTCATTGGTCATCCATATAGTAGGCCACATCAGTAGGGTTAGTAGTATTCCCTAGGGTGTTGGTCAGGATCCCCTACATTGTGAATTGATCTAGATTGGGTTAGTGGTATTCCCCAGGGTATTGTGAAGGATATACTCTCTGTGTATCATAATATTCCTTGACCAATAAGTTCTCATTTGGGTAGGGCCTAAATAAGATAGACCACTTCATGAGTGTCTCCAATTATATCATGGCTCGAGGAGTGATTTCTCCCAGAACAAGCTTACTTTAAGAAGAATCCTATGGTTGGCACTTTGTTAAGACCACCTGATGATCTGGTGTTTCTCATGAGTATATCTAGATTTTCTTGTTATATGTACTGTATACATATACCTGTGTGGAGCTGACGGTACTTTCCTTTATGGTATTTCCTTTGTGGTATTTCCTTTGTGCTATTTCTTTTATGGTTTAGAGATGTCCTATTGGGTATTGTTATACTCGCTCTTGCATAGACTTTTCCCTCACGTGTCATGTCTTGTGCAGATGATCGACCTTTTGATGGAGTCCTGAGTGGAACAAGACTAAGCGGTGCTTAGCAAGGCCTGACAGATGAGGTGTTCCTGCGGTTCAGATAGCATTCATAGTATCTCTTTTCTTACGGGTTGGACGTATGGTTACAGACTCTTATTTTTGGGCTTGTTTTGGCCCTGTTTACTTTCCAGTTCTTTCACTATTGTACTCTGGTTGTGGGATATAGTGGTTTTCATGCATTGTTTACTTAATGTTTTTACATTTTAGCATTGGAGGCTTGGAGATGTGTGCATGTATACAGGTACTTTAGTCTAATTCCTCCCATTTGTGGGATATGCGTACTCAGTGCTAGTCACCATCCTCTAACCTATTGGAGGTAGGATTGGGGTAGTCACAGAATGGGCCTCACTAGGATGGGTCGTGACAGAGTGGTATCAAAGTAGTTGGTTCTACTTTAGGGTGGGGAGTCTGTGAGGTTGTTTTGGTTTAACAGTGTTAAGTGTTTCGAGTTTGGATTTCAGGATAGGGACTCCAATGTTGTTGTGGTGGCCGACATATCCATACACTGGGACTCTAAATACCTTCTTTTCAACTTGGTACATGAAAACACTGGTTGTGGGGAAGAATAATGGTACATGCATCATATAGTAATGGTTGTGTTTTCTATATCCTTATTGAATCATCTCTCCAGATATACTCTATTAATTGTGGTACATCTTGTTTTATTTTAGGATGCCTCCATGAAGACATTCATCCAGAATTCCACTACATGATCACGAGGATGATCCATCTAGTGACGAGGCGTCATTATAGGGGCATATACAAGATATAGAACCTCCATGTGGTTTTCAACCTATACCACCACCTATAGAGTAGAAACTAATACCAGCACTACCAGCTAAGGATGCACGTAGGCTGAGCACGTTGCAAGAGTTTCATAGGCAGTGACCTCCCAGGTTTTGGGGTGAGCTAGACCCCTAGTTGGATGAGGATTGGCTAGAGGCAGTCACCCATGTTTTCCACCTTGTGAGGATGCCTTTTGACCAGATGTCAATCCTCACCGTGAGTCTTCTTTAGGGATCTGTAGGGCGATGGTGGAGCTTGGTGATTCAGACACATGACGAGACAACTCTCTCCTAGATAGACTTCATGCATCTCTTCAAGGAGGAGTTCTATCCAGACACATTGATATTTGTACGCATTAAAGAGTTGTTGCATCTGTAGTAGGGAAGTATGACCATGGTGGAGTATTTATCAAGGATTATTGATCTTTCACACTACTCCATAGACATGGTGCGAGACCCGTTCTTCAGGGATGAGACCTTATAAAAAGTCTTGTGCCAGTACATCATGGAATCAGCGGTATCCCTTAGCATTCCTACTTATGCTAGGGTGCTTGAGAAAGCCCTACTAGTGGAGATTTTTTTATCAGATCAGATGCCAGTAGTGGGAGCTAGTAGTGGGCATCGGGTAGTAGAGACCTAAGAAACAGATAGTTGATGGCAGTCATAGGGATCCAAGCAGGTTAGGAACTTCAAGAGATGATCCCAAGACTTGAGGTTAGTGGTTAAAGTCTCCTAGGGTGGCTCAAATCAACCCAGGGACAGACAGTGTTACACATACGGTGTTCAAGGGAATATGGCGCAAGATTGCATGACCCGTCTTATAGTTGATTGGGAGATGGGAGAGGGACCGTTTAGGTAGAGGTAGAGACAAGATCAAGGTGGTCCATAGGGCGGCAAATGTGGTAGAGGAGTAGACAGGGCAGCAGGAGGTGGTCAGAGGTTTGACCTATTACCACCACCACCCCCAGGTGGTCCACACCAGGCTCAGGGAGCTGGTGGACAGGGACGAGGCCAGTTGTAGGCAATGGAGGCTTATGACCCTAGAACTTCGGGGATGATTCGAGGTATGATCTATGTATTTTCCACCTTAGATACAGTTTTGATAAACACATGTGCTAGTCATTCCTTTCTTTCCACAAACCTTTTTTGGGACTCAGAGATTTTGGTTGAACCATTGACTCGACCCTTATGCTTAGAGACTCATACGGGAGGATATTCGATGATCACACATTGGTGTCGACAGTGTGACCTAACTCTTGGTGGCGAGAGTTTCGGTTGGGATCTCTTGTTAGAAGTGATGAGGCCTTATGACTTCATTCTTAGTATGGACTGGTTATCTACATTTTAAACTCAGATTCACTATATTAGGTGTAGAGTGTGGTATTCCCATAGTGATAGAACCAGGTTTTCCTTTTTTGGTGAAAAGAAAACAAATGCAGCATAGTTTGGACTCACACATAGGAGGGTACATCTAATTAAAAATTAGTTGGCTAGTCTCACCCTTGGTGTGGTGGATGATATGAGTCATCAGTTTCCTGCAGTGGTGGAAGAGTATGAGAACATCTTTCCTGAAGATGTTCTTGGATTACCTCCTCGTAGGGAGATGTAATTATTCATTGATATACACTCTAGAACGACTCTAATATCTACACCTTCATATTAGATGGATCCCACAGATTGTTTTGAGCTAAGGGTGCAGTTGGAGGAATTACAGAGGAAGGGATTCGTGACACCCAATGTTTCACCTTGGGCAGCCCTAGTTTTGTTTGCCAAGATGGCAGATGGGAGATTGAGGTTATGTGTGGATTACCAGCGCTTGAACCAGGTGACCGTAAAGAACAAGTATCCACTACTAAGGATCGATGACCTCTTTGATCAGTTAAAATGGGCATAATGGTTCTCCAAGATCAACATCAGGTCAGGATATCACTAGTTGCAAGTACGAGACAAGGATATACTGAAGATAGCCTTTACGTGTTGTTACAGTCACTATGAGTACTTGGTAATTCCTTTTTTCATGAAGAACGGACCATCAGTGTTCATGGGACTCATGAACCAGATATTTCATCCTTACTTAGATAGGTTCATAGTGGCCTTCATCAATGACATCCTAGTGTACTTGACATCTGAGGAGGAGCACGTGATACACTTGAGGATGGTCCTAGACATAATACAAGATCACAAACTCTACGGGAAGCTCTCAAAGTGTCAATTCAGGATTCAAGAGGTCCATTTTCTGGGACATGTCATCTCATAGGCTGGAGTTGTAGTGGATCCAGTAAATTTTGAGTCATTTCTTACTTGGGATCCACCTAAGAGTGTTACTAAGGTATGGAGTTTCCTTGGACTGGTAGGGTACTATTAGAGGTTTTTTCCTGACTTCTCTAGAGTAGCATCACCCTTAACATATTTGACGTGAAAGGGACATCCTTTCGTGTGGATAAAGAATTTCTAAAAGTACTTTTAGGATATGAGGAAGAGGTTGACGAGTGCTCCCATCTTGAAGTTACCAGAGGAAGGCATCGAGTATGTGGTGTTCTAGAATGCATCAGGGACCGAGCTTAGTTGTGTCCTGATGCAGGAGAAAGCGATGATTGCCTATGGTTCACACCAGTTGAGGCCGCATGAGAAGAACTACACGACCCATGTTCTTGAGCTATCAGTGGTAGTCTTTGCATTGAATATGTGGCGACACTACCTGATGGGTGAGCAGTTTATCATCTACTCTGATCATAAGAGTCTCAAGTATATCTTCTCTCAGAAGGATCTAAACTTGAGATAGAGGTTATGGATAGAGTTCCTCCAGGAATATCACTTTGGGATTATCTATACTCCTAGGAAGGGGAACGTGGTGGCGGATGCTCTCAATCGGAGATCTAGTTTACAGTTGTTGAAAGGGGTGTCAGATCAGTTAACCTCATTGCAAATATCCTTTGTGGATGGAGATGGAGCAGCTTATCTATAGTTGATGGTTGTCACCCATCAACTCTTACAGTGAGTTAGGGAGGCATAGCTTGGGGATACCAACTGTGAGACAATAAATGCTCATTTGTCTATAGGGTATGCTCCTGATGGATATTCAAAAGGTGGGAAGCACGTTGTTCTTTTTAGAGGGTGCACAGTTGTACCAGTGGCATTACGGGAGGAGGTTTTAAGGGATTTCCATACATCCCCTTGGATGGTACATCCAGGTGTGGTGAAGATGTATCAAGACCTCTGATGTCATTTTTGGTATCCAAGTATAAATAAGGGGGTTATAGAGTTTGTCTCTCGATGCCTCACTTGTCAGTAAGTGAAGGTTGAGCACTAGGTTCCTATGGGTTTAGCTTAACCCCTTGAGGTACCGGAATAGAAGTGGGATGGTATATAAATGGACTTCATGATGGGTTTACCATGTAAGTCCATGGGACATGATACTATCTGGGTGATCATTGGATGACTCACCAAGTCGGCCCACTTCTTGGCTATCCGAGAGTAGAGTTCTATAGAGAGCTTGGGATGCCTCTACGTATAGGAGATAGTTTGTTACGATGGAGTTCCATCAACGATAGTTTCAAATCATGATTCTAGCTTTACATCCCGGTTGTGGAAGGGATTGCAGGAGGCATTTGGGACTCAGTTATGATTGGGCATAGTGTTTCACCCACATACGGACGACCAGATTTAGCGGACCATTCAGGCTCTGGATGACATGTTGCGGGCTTGTATGTTAGATTTGGATGGAGTTAGGAGGATCCTTCATGTAATGCCCCGACCCCAGTTACCTAGAGTCAGTTCATTATTTTAATACATTGGCATGATTACAAGGAATCAAGACCCGAAGGACCAATCATTTTAGCAGTCTTGGAAAATAGATTACATACATGAATGTTACATTACATTATAAAATAAAAAAACAACAACATTGTCTCCATTGACCACATTCATATCCCTTAGACTATCTCTATAGGTCAGTCATAATATATTTCTTCTCATCCTGGGAAAAATAAAACATAGAAAGGGGTGAGCTCAGATGCTCAGTAAGGATAACAATATAGCGGAAACTTTCATAAATAAGCATAAACATTTAAGACAATGTATAAGAATAAAACAAAAGCCTTTTAAATTTAAACTTCAACATAATATGGCAAAGATAAATAAAATAATGTCATTTACTTATTCACATGGATATTCTACTAGTCGAATAATCACATGTAATATCAATAGCTAATTTCATAATGATGGAATGCATAATGTCAGACTTCATAACCACATAGTCAAGGCTTTGTGCCAAGACTACAAATAAGATTTTTTCAAGACCTTGTGCCAAGATACTATTTTTTCTCATGAGACCTACCGATGCATCGAGGAGCTATAGAGGGCTCCACCCTTCACTTACTAAGTCCAATGCATTCCTCATATGAAAAGGTTTAAACATAACATAAACATTCATATTAAATCTAGCATACAAAATGTCAATATTTATCCATAAACCATGAATGGTATAAAAATAACAAATCCACATTCAAACATATCACAAACCTTCAATACAATATAGAAGATTTTTATCATAATAAATCAACCTCGATCAAGAATAATATCCCATAAAGGATTTTGACATAGTTGAAAATGATCAGTAAAAATCATTGAGAGAAATATATCATTTTTATGAAATAATTTAAAAGTAATATAAATGAATTCATTTAAAAGATAGTTTTGAATCAAAGTGTCCCATACCACTTCGAAACTTTTTAAAGGAATAAACATTTTAAAACATTAATTTCCATATAAATAAGTCCTTAAACCATTTTGAAAACATGGACATTAATGAGAAAGGTTTAGAAGAATAAATCCTTAAAACATTTAAAATGATGTTTTAGTAAAAAGTACCTTAAAAGAATCCCTTTGAAAACAATTTTATAAAACATGGACATGGATAATAAATATGTCCCAGTAGATACTTACATAAAAACAACCTCAGATAATAAAGAGATTGTAAAATTAACCCTTACCTTGCACTTTCATTTGGTCGAGGGTACGTTTAACCTCTTGTATAATGACCATAGTATGTTATTAAATTGAACCAAAACCATATTCATATTTATTATATCATACATGATTCATTTATGACTTTATAATTCCCATTTAATAATGATTTCCATGTTAAATTAACATTTTGGGTAATAATCGCTTTCTTTATTGTACGTGTTTTAACTTGTTATTCTTGATCGTATTGTTTAGATCATGATTTAAATACTTCCAGAATATAAACCTTGATTTATATATCATATATATTTAGAATATAAATATTTATAATAGATAGATATATGAAATGGAAGGCACCATTTATGGAGACGGTAGGTCGTACGTACGCATAAACGTTGTTTCAGTTTTCATATCGTATTAAACGGAAGTATGTGAATAAGATATATGTAAGTACATACATAAATAAATATATATATATATATAGTAGAATTATTATTTCATATATTACATACTTATAAATATTATATATTTTTATAATCATCATTGAATGGTGAATGTGGGAATGAATCTCATCGCGTCGTGGAGACGGTAATCTGTACGTACGCATGAGTGACAATATCATTAAATTGATGGTGAAATCGTATGAATTGGATGGTATATCATATATACATAATCATTAACATGTTATATTTATTATTTACATCAGTTATACTCGTTATTATACCCATCCAAATAATGATGTGTTTGAATAAAAAACTACACCATGACGTGAAGACGGTAAGCCGTACGTACGCACGTATGGTGACATTGCCATTTAGAGGATGGATAGGATAATGAATATGGTTGTACCATATTTATAATAGCATCACAGTATGTAGGAGGTATTGGAGTTATTATTTTGGTATGGAAACAACAAAGAAAGAGTAAGTGGAAGATGAAAAGAACTTGAAAGAGGGTGGTGAAATTATTACCTCTTCTTCGGGTATTTCCTTTTGAGTTGATCAAAAGGACTCCTTAGGTTAAATTTCTAATCAAAGTAAGGAATCTAGGATGATGTGAGGTATGTTGGGAGGATATTTGGGCAGGGTATGGATGAGCCAAATGGCTTTGGAGGTGTGAAATTAAGAGAAGGGAAAGTACCCTTTTATAAGATATGTGAGGGTCACTTTAGGAAAAGCTAGAAATATTATTTTATAATAAAATCATTTTCAGTTTCTAATGGCTCCAAAATAATTTATTTAAGAGTCTAAGGTGGGGATGAGTCGAAAACCTCTCAAACAATGGGTTTTAGACAGGTTTAGGTCACCATATTAACCTTATCTTTTAGATTTAACTCTTGGTTAAATAGTTTGACATTTACCGTGTCTCTTAGTATTTTTATATTATATGGTTAATAAACTTACTATAACAAGCCAAGAGAACCCCAAGTGGTTCATTATTAATATATATAACCTTATCTAAGTCCTTTGGCTGAACCTTATATTTTTTGGAATATTATATCAATTAATAATATAGTATTTGTTTTAAAAACTCAATTATGTCAATTTTGACACTATTTAGTATTTGGGTTTTGTGAAAATCCTAACAGCATGATTACTTTGAAAAAAATTATTTAATCAAGCCTAACATGTCATATTAACCTAGAAAACTATTTTAATTCATCAAAAGTCTCAAATTACATTTATTTGGATATTTATAATATCAATTATTTTAATCATTCATTAATTAGATAATTACTGCATCATCATTGTGTTATAAATAAATTTAATTATATAATGTCTAAAAATTATAAATAAAATACCATTATTTAGGAAATCTTTTATCTTTCTAATTAATATTTATAGTTGAATTTATCTTATGTGTAACCCTATATTAAAAATGGTTTAGTTATTAAACTTTGAATTTAACACATTTAACTCTTCTTTACATAAAATAATAATAAATGTCCTAATCTTGTCCAAGTGGACCAAAGGGGGTCATATTTTATTCCTAAGGTTGTTTTTGGTTGAATTATACTTATCCAATAGAATTATGACATGTGTTAGGGTAATTATAATATCATTTTTACCCTTAATTACTTTATCTACTTTTAACCGCGGTAAATAAAAGGCAAAAGTTACTATTCACCAGAAATTATTTTTATCTTATTGAACCACATTTTACTTACTGATATCAACTGTGTCTCTCTGATTTTTTAAATTCAACTCACAAAAGCGGTAAAATTAAGTTTTATGCAAATTTGCAAATGCTCCTAGAAGGTGGGTAAAAGTGGTTAAAAAGTGCAATAAAATTTTATACATCTAATTTTTTTATAAAATGATTCTAATGAATTACATTGAACTTATATAGGTATTATATATCTATTTTTACTTAAAAAAAATTTAAATAAAATAAATAATTATTTAAATAAAAAGTCGGTTTTAAATAATAACGCAATGTTTTTCACTATTCATCAAAAATTGAAAGCTTTCGTAAAGATAAAAAAAATCACCCAAAGATAATTTTGATATTCCAAATTCAAAAATGAAGTCTATTTTACCAAATTCAAAACATAGAAGTTTTATTTATTAATTTAAAATTAATTCCCGTTGTTAAAACCAAAAGGCGGGTTTTTAAAAAGTAAAAACTATCAAAAGATTGACATGTGTTTATGTCAAATTTAATTGTGAAATTACTTATAATGAACTAAATTGTATTAAATTATAAAAATATAATCTAATTATACTTCAACAACTTTCAAATTTATAATTTATCACTATAAATTATTTCGATTAAAAAGTTGTTTTCAATTAAAACATAGTATTTTTCACTATTTGTCAAAATATGAATGTTATCAGAAAAGTACCAAAAAATTATCCAAACTAAATTTTTTTGTCCCTCTTCTAAAGAAGAATTTAATTTCATTAAATTGAATATATAAAAGTGTCATATATTGGTTTTAAAAAGGGTTCTCCATTAAAAGGCGGTAAAATTGCATTTTTTGAAAAATAATTCTTTTATCTGAAAAAATGAATTTGTTCTTATATTATGTATAAGAAACACATAATATGGATGTTAAAATTATATAGAGTATATAGGATTCAAAATGCAGTTAATACTATTCATAACTGCTTTTGAACGGCTAGTTTGGTAAGTTGTGGTGCGCTCGAACTCGGTGTTGTGTGTAGCGCAAGCTATTGAATTACATTAATGAGATAACGTACTATGAAATCTTGGAGTGTTACACTTCATGGGAAATTGATTCCATTATTTTATGTTTTGTGGTTTCATAGGAATATCTAGGAGATCGCATAGGGGCGGGAGGCTCAGTTTCATGCTTAGTGCCCTCAT
Organism: Viscum album; assembly: GCA_963277665.1. Classification (NCBI taxonomy): domain Eukaryota; kingdom Viridiplantae; phylum Streptophyta; class Magnoliopsida; order Santalales; family Viscaceae; genus Viscum; species Viscum album. The sequence goes on from OY728159.1 coordinate 1,084,488,040, forward strand.
CTTTTTGAGTATCCCTTGTTTTGGCTTTCGGGGACGTAAAGCCCCAAGGTGGGGAAAATATAACATCTCAGATTTTACATTTACTATTTTTAGATATTATATAGATTGATTTTGAGACCAGTTACTGATACGGCGTGCGATTGCGAGGCCTGATGTTCCCAGAACAATTGTTTGAAAAATATTAAACTTTTAATACCACGCATGCGTATTTTTTCTAAAAAATGTAATAACAATTAAACGGGTGGACGAATCAGAAATCTGAGGGCATCATTGAGCATAAAATAACGGTTTTACTATAGGTGCTACTTAAGTTTGGTCAGCATGGGTCGACTTTGAAAAAGTTGTCGCAGGACGTAACGGTGATAAAATAATTAAATAAAAAATATTTTTATTCAATATAGCGACACTATCTTTTTATTAATCTTTTTTAGGAATTCAGGGTTATCACCATAACCGTATAATTCCTTTGAGATTTTGAGAAATATCTCTCTACAAAAAAATGATGATGGATCGTGGATCATAGACCAACACGTAGCCAATTCGATGGAACCTCATCACCGACGATGATACAACGATCCTCCTTCATCAGCGACTGATCCAAATCGAGGTAGGGTGGTGTTTTTCTTTGTGATTTTTCCCTATTATTGATTTTCTATGATTAACGTAAATCAATCAATGAACATATTGATCTCCGGTTTGATCATATTGCGGGATGGGACAATTTTTGTGGGTTAACAGGATTTATCTAACCCAAATTTCCCCACCCTTAATCGTTGGCCACAAACGCTTGGCTGAAGATGATGAACCTTCATTCTTGTGCATTTTTCTCCCTCCTCCCTTCGTGTTCTTTTTCATTAGACCCTCATGGTCGTGGATCGACTTACTGAGAGGATCCGAACGTGATCGGACCCTTTAATTGGAAGAAAATCGACAACATAAGTTGGATCAGTGTAGATTGGGACCTGAGGAACCCAGATCTAGGAACATTTCAAGATTCGAGCATCGGAGGAAGAACGGAAGCTAGCAGAAGCAGAGGCGGCAGAGATCGGCAGCCGTGGGATGCGGTGGGGCTACAAGATGTGGTAAGGTGGCCTTGTGACATGGCGGGGCAGCCGCATGGAGCAGCCGCGATCGTTGCGGGCAACCTCTTGGAGTGAACGGTTCGGGTCATGCGGCTTGTACGCTAGCAGGCCGGGCCGAGCAGACGAACCGGGCCAGGCCGAGTCGGACCTAGTGGTTCGACTGAGACTCGGGTCGGATCTGGGTTGGACGTCAGGTTGACCCGGTGTGGTCGCACGGTCGATCATGGACGGTCGACCGTGTGGTCGGTCCACAGCCTAGTGACACCCCTTCTTCAAAACATCAAACTATAATAACTTTCAAATGGTGCATCTGTTTGACAATCTATCTATGGAATTGAGACCCTGGTGTTGAGACATTCCTTTTGACGTAATGTTATGACTTTTTATCTTGGACCAGTATAGGTTGATATAGTTTCCCTTGGTCCTTTCCTCAAGGGTTCAATACGGTATTATTTCCACATCACTGGATTGTAATCCCCACTAAAGGTCGAGTTCCAGATAGAGTCAGGCATCCCTCCCCAGGGCTAGAGTACGATCCTCTATCACCCTTAGTGGGTTTTTATGGAATTAACATAACCTCCAAGAGAAGGTCATTTTTCCTCCATCTAGAGGGCTACATTATTAGGGTTATTGCTATTCCCCAGGGTGTTGGGAAAGATCCCCTACATTGTGAATTGATCCAGATTAGGTTAGTGGTATTCCCTAGGGTATTGGGTAGGATCCCCTCTCTGTGTATCATAATCTTCCTTGACCAATAGGTTCTTATTTTGGTAAGTTCCAAATGATCTAGACCTCTTTGTGAGTGTCTCTGATGATATCATGGATTGAGGAGTGAGTTCTCTAGGAATGAGTGTGCTTTGAGCAAAATCCTTTGGATGGCACTTGGTTAAGACCGCTGAATGGTGTGGTTTTTCTCATGAGTATATCTATATTTTCTTATTATATGTACTATATACATATACCTATGTTAGGATATCTGTAATTTCCTTTTTGGTATTTCATTCATGGTATTTCCTTGGTAGTATTTTCATTGTGGTATTTCCTTTGTGGTTTTAGGGTGTCCTACTGGGTATTTTTATACTCACCTCTACTTGGGATTTTTCCACATGTTTCGTGTCTTGTGCAGATGGTCGACCCTTTGATGGAGTCCTAGTTGGAGCAGGACCAAGTGGTGCTTAGCGAGGCTAGATAGACGAGGTGTTCATGTGGTCCAATCAACAGTCCTAGTATCTCTTTTCTTACAGGTTGGACTTTTGGTTCCAGACTCTTGTTGGTGGGATTGTTTTGGTCTTGTTTAATTTCTAGTTATTTCATTATTGTACTCTGGTTATGGGATATAGTGGTTTGCATTCATTGTTTACTTATTGTTTTTACATTTCAGTATTTGAGTCTTGGAGATGTGTGTGTGTGTGTACAGGTACTTTAGGATAATGCCTCCTATTTGTGGGATATGCCTACTAGGTACTAGTCACCAGTCCCGGGCCTATTGGAGGCGGGATTGGGGTAGTCACGGAATGGGCCCCACTGGGATGGGTCATGAAAAGGATGTTGTTGATGAAGACCACCACAAAATGGTTTAAGAAAGGCTGAAAGATCATTTTCATGAGTCCCATGAACACTGCTAGGGTCTTTCTCATGTCGAAGGGAATCATCAAGTACTTATAGTGACTATAGAGATATCTTAATGTCATCTTGAGTATATCCTTCTCTCGTACCCACAGCTGGTGATAATCTAATATAAGGTAAATCTTTGAAAACCATCGTTCCCCTATAAACTGATCAAATTGGTCTTCAATCCTTGGTATCGGGTACTTATTCTTCATGGTCGCCTGGTTTAAGAACTGGTAATCCACACATAACCTCAAGATATCATATTCCTTCTTGGAGAACAACACTGGGGTTGCCCAGGGGGAACACTAGACCTCACAAATCCCTTCTCCTATAAGTCCTCCAACTGCACTCCCAGCTCACCAAGCTCTATGGGAGCCATCTGATATACTAATGCATATATCAAGGCCATCCCAAAGTGAAATTAAATGCATAATTATATCTCTCATGGGGGAGGTAGGCTTGAACATCCTTTGGGAAGACATCCTCATAATCCTCAACCACTGTAGGGAAGTCGTAGCCCATAGTATCCACTACTCCAATAGTTATGCTAGCTAATTAATGACTAATAGGCTACACTCTCCTATGCCTAAGCTCATCCTGATCCAAAAAGGTTTCCTTTTCACCAAAAAAGTAAAACCCCATCCCATCATTACAGAAACACCACATCTTCCACCTAAAATAGTAAATCGAGGCATAAATTGTGGATAGCCATTCCATACCTAAGATGATGTTATAAGGCCTCATCATTGTAATAAAAAGATCCCATACAAAACTCTCGCATCCAAATGTCAGATCGCACTATTAGTAGAAGTGTGAAATTGTTGAGTTATCTTCTATCAGAGTCTCCAAGTGCAAGGGTTGAGCCAAAGGCTCAACCGGGATCTCTAAGTCTCGAATCAGAGAAGTGGAAAGAAAGGAATTAATCACACCTGTGGCTATAAATATTTTATCTAAGGTAGAAAAGATATAGATTGTACCTTGCATCATCCCTAGAGGCTTAGGGTCATAGGACTCCATATCCAACACTTTTTTTGTCCCTGACCACCAGCTCCCTAAGCCTAGAGTGGACCACCTATGGGTGGTGGTGGTAATAGGTCAAACCTTCGACCACCTCCTACTGCTCTATCGGCCCCTCTTCCATGTCCACCACCCTATGGACCACCCTTATCTTAAATCTGTGTATGCCTCAGCAGTCCCTTGACCATATCTTGATCATCTATGTTATAGTTCGAACAATCCTATACTAGATGTCCTCAACCATCATAGGAGAAACATCACCTCTCCCTCAGCTAATTCAAGCCATCCTAAGAGAACTAAACTACTGATCCTCTCTCCTGGGATCATCTCCTGAAGCATATGGAATTTCTGAATCCCTGTGACTACTATCGTCTGCCCTACACTGAGGTCTCATATCTTGGATTCCCACCACCAACACCCACTATCAGTGCATGATATTCCAGGAAGCTCACCACCACCAAGGCCCTCTCAAGTAGCCAAGTGTAGGTAGGAACATGTAGAGATATCACTGAAGCCCTAATATCCTAGTGTAAGACCTGCTCAAAGGTCTATGATTTAAAGAATGGACCTCACACCATATCCTTGGAGTATCATGAGATATTAGTAAACCTTTTTGAATACTCCACCATAGTCATACTTCCCTATTATAGATACAGAATCTTCTAGACGTGCACTGATCACAACATTGTCAGATAAAACTCCTCCCTAAAGAGGCTCTCAAAATTTGACTAGGAGAGAGATGTCACGTTATGTGACTGGGTCACTAAATTCAACCATTTCCCAGCATAGACCTGAAGAAGACCTGCTGTGAGGACCTACATCTAATCTTCAGGCGTCGTCACGGGGTGGAAAACTGGAGTGACTACCTCTAGCTGGTCCTCAGTAACCTATGGGTCTAGCTCACCCCGAAACCTCTGAGGGCACTTACTATGGAACTCATGTAGTACACTGACCCTTCATGAATCATCTTCTGGCACCACCAGTGTTATATTCTACTCAATGGGTAGTGGTATAGCTAGTAAACCACCCAAAGGTGTTATCTCTAGTACATGCCCCTATACTGAAGCCTCGTCACTCGGCATATCATCCTTGTGATCGTGTAGTGGAATCCTGGCTAGCTGTCTTCACAGAGGCATCCTAAAATATATTATATTTAGGTAAAAATGATAATGGAAGCTCACACACACTACAAAAAACTAAAAGAAATTCATTGTCCCGTGGACTTGACCCCGCAACCACACCCCAAACACCAACCCTCCCGTACCACCCCAGTCGAGCGTGGGGGGGCACAGAGGCATCCTAAAATAAAAAAGATATACCACAGTCAAAGAGGCATCCTATATGATTCATGTACCAATTTTTTCCTTGAAACCAATATCTACATGTATCGTGTCGAAAAGCAGGTGATCAGAGTCCTAGTGTATGGATATGTCGGTCGCCACACCAACACTGGAGTCCCTATCCTAAAAGATAAACTTGAAACACTTAAAACTATTTTTTCTAACCAATGTCAGAGACTTTAGTCCTAAGATAGAACCGACTACTCTAATACCACTTTTTCATGACCTGTTCCAACAGGGACCAAACCGCAACTACCCCAAACCTGCCTTAAATAGGCCAGGGGCTGGTGACCAGCGTCGAGTAGGCATATCACACACATAGGATGCATTAGCCCAATGTACCTGTACACACATACAAATCTATAGACCCATACAATGCTGATATGTAAAAAACTGATACAAATGAATGCATACATTTATGATCCCATAATCTGAGTATAGTAGTAAAGTACTAAAAGTGGTAAAGAGGGCCAAATACAAGACAACCAAAAATTGAAGATAGTCTAATATGCTACAAGGGTATGGACTATGGTCAAATTCAACCACCCATAAAACACCTCGGTATATCAAGCTCAAGGTATGCTCCACCATCTCCCTATCCTTCAAGGACACAATCAAATGGTATGTCGTCTTTATAAGACACGACACGTGCAGGTAGAGCCCATGCAGGGGTGAGTATACCAATACCTAGTAGGACACCCTAAAAACACTAAACATGAATAATAAAGATTATTCATCACATGAAAATCATATAAAAACCAATTAATAACAAGAAAACCCATATATACTTAGGAAGGACACCACACCTCCAGGTGGTCACAACCAAACTACCAGCCACAAGATTCTACTCGAAGAAATGCTTGTTTTATGAGAATACACTCCACAATACATGATATCACTATATACACTCATCCAACATGTCATGATCATTGGTCCCCACCCAAGAAAGCTCACTGGTCTCCAAGGACCCGATACTCAGATAAGAGATCGCACCCAGGACCGCTGGGGGATACCACAAACCCAGTCTAGATCCACCCACTATATAGGGGATCGTACACCAATGATACCGCAAACCCAACTGAAATGGTTAGTTAGATGGAGGATCAACTCCCAACTCAAGGAGGGTACACTTATTCCAAAAACCCCACCTAGGGTATAAAATGATAGATGATCACACTCCAGTTTCATGGAGGGACACCACAAACTCTATCTAAGACTCATCCTCTGGAGGGGATCACAATCTAGAGATGTGAACCTATTTCCACATTATAACCTTGAGAGGATGGAACAAAGGAATACACTGAACTGATACAGGTCCACACTGAATAAATGAACGGATCTAAACACCCTCAAAGGGGGTACACGGCATGTACTGAGGGCACATAGTGTGTCCAGCCAACCCCTAGTATGCCCATGTGGTGCTGCCTTACATGGAATGTAAATCTCTATATACATGGTGTGTAGGAATAGTACACAACATGTAGAGATTTCATGGAACTCTGATCGTGCCTTCTATCCATGATCATGTACATCGGATCATTCCTATGTACTCTGGTCATGTCCATATACTCTAGTCATGTTTGTATTCTCTAATCGTGTATGTGAACACTAAACCATTTTCATGTACTCTTGTCGTGTTAGTGTACACTAGTTAGGTCTGTGCCTGTGTAACCCCTAGGTTACACACCAATCCGTCGATCATGTGTCACATGGTGTGTGATAGGGTCACATGGTATGTGATATTTACCTCTCCATGAAAACCCTAGCGTCGTAGCGAGGGGGGTCCCACATGGCGTGTAACACTGAATTACACGCCATGTAACCCGGAAAATTCTAGAACCCTTGGGTTTTTCCTCCATGTCATATGTGCAGGGAACCACCACCGCCTTCCTTGTTTTATATCATAGATTTGGGGTTATCCAACACTCCCATCACCATATATTGGGATTTCGAGCTTTGAATTTGGTCAGAAAATTCCCACAAGCGTCGTTCGTAGCCGCACCGTTGAATTCGGGATGAAAGAATACCCCAAATCCATTCTAATCTGCCTCTGATCATCCTTCCTCTTCATCACACCTTGATCGCACACTCGATCGTGAACCACACATGTGGTATTGATTAGTTGTGCCAAATAACGGTCATGCAACAATCAAATATCAGGTAATTGTTTAACCATGGGCAAAATAAAATGTTCGTAATGAACATGTGAAGAAACAGGGGAGAAATACATATGCCACAAGATGTGAGCAATGAACCTCGGCCTTTGTTTGTTCTTCCTTGATCTATTGTCATAGATTTATATGAATGAATAGGGATAAAAACAACAACAAAAATAAATCCATCAATTAAATCATTGTCGATGCACGAATCAATTATTGTTCATGGAATTGATCTATGTTCGAATGGGATAAAATAACAGGATGGAATTGCACAAATCAAACATCCTACCTAGATTTTGGATTGATCACTGATGAAAAATTGATTTTTGTTGTCATCATTAGTGAAATCCATGAAATCCATTGGCACATGATCCTTGATATGATGTGATCTGATGTTGTCTGCAAAAAAACCTTTATAGGCTCCTCTCCAACAGTTCCTCTCAATCTTAGGTTATGTGGATAACCCTAGGCTTAAGGAATAGCCATGTTTAAATAGAAGATATGGTCACTACGTCGATGAAAAATAAAATAAATCAATTAATTTATTGATTTTATTAATTATATTCCCATGACAACTTTTTCACAAATGCTCGACGCTGATGATGGTTATATCACACCTAGGGTAAAACCCATGTTCTGAACACAACTGTGCCCTCATATTTCTAATCTGATTCCTCATTTGGGATTTATTCCACTTTTTCTAGAAAACCACACATGCTTGATTTTAATATATTTAATATATTTCAAAAATTAATTCTGATCACACTGGGCCTTGGAATCTCACGTTGTCTCAATGCCTAGCTCTGAAAATAATCCATATAATATATAAAATTAATACATGAAAAAAATAGATGATTTTCATTCATAAATATCATATACATATTTTAAATCCATAATTATATCCATCTGTGAAATTTGGGGATGGAAAATGAATTACATTGGTTCGCAAGGTGGTAGTCTATCGTAAACATGATCAACGGTTTTATTTCCCATTTTATGGAAGAGGAAATGAATATAGGTTATGACATAAACATAATAACATCTTAGTACATGTTATATATTGATGTTATTATATTTTATTTATCAAGACATGATTGAAGGTGGTAATAGAAGATGTAAGAAAGGAAAGATTTTAGTGAAGATAATTACCTTTTCTTAGAACAGCCTCCTTTAGATCTCTTATTAAGGATCCTAGGGTTGGTCTTTTGGGATGAACAACAGCTGTAGAACATGGACAAGAGTGTTTTGGAGTGATTTTTGCAAGGTTTAGTTGATTCAAATGGATTAGGAGGTGTGAATTATTGATTGGAGTAAGTGCCCTTTTATAATTGAGGGGGGTGACACTTGTAAATACCCAAAACTATTCAATAATGAAAAGTCGATCTCACTCTAAGTAACTCCAAAATTGATAATTAAAGGATTGAAGGGAAGATATGGTTGAGACATACCTACACCATAAAAAAACACATGTTTTAAACATTTCATTCCTTATCCTTTAAGTTTACTTGATTTTACCATTTTAGTTTTCACTATGGTGACTAGTTTTTTATTTATTTACCAAGGTGATTTATCCATTAAGACTAAAAATAAAATGAGTATTATTAGATAATTTAGACCCACTGATTATAAATTAGAAATCCAATTTATTGAATAAAAAAATTTGTGTGTGGAAAATTAATTTTAACACAAGCGCATATAAAGCACAAAACCTCATTTTAACCTTAATCGTAGTATTTAATTTTTACTATTTGTTCTATTAATTATGAATAAAAATTAGATTTACCTTATATAATATTAATTATGATTATTTAAAATATGAAATCCATTTTTCCAAATTCCATTTACAAAATTGGAAAATTTTAATTTAAAATTAAACCCGCAGACGTGATAAAAAAACGGTTTTCCAAAGAGAAAATTTTCGTAAGTATAGAAGGTTTAATTATCAAAATTCAATGTGAAATTGACTCAAATGACATAAATTAGATTAATAAATATATAATTGAACTAATTTCACTTTTAAAACCATATCAAAACAATTTTCAAGTTATTAAATGCTTTAAATGAAAAGACAATTATTAATAAAAACCAGTATTTTTCGCTATTCTTCGAAAAAAGAATATTTTCCTAAAATTCCCAAAAAATAAAAATAAGATACTTTTTACATATTGATTAAAAAAATAAAGATAAAATTTTCAAATAAATTTTCTAAAATTTTCTAAAATTTATTTTAATATTTATTCAAAAAAATCAATAAAAGTCATTTTTTAGAAGAAATTATTTTAAAAGAATATAAATACTTTACTAAAAATAAAGTACTTATTTTTAAATATATTTACTTTATCTAAAACATTTATAATTAATTTTCAAAACATGTTCATTCCTATTCATACCACCAAATTTAATGTCTAGGTTATAACGGTTATGTTTAAATATTAATATTAATAGTATATCACGGTTTATTAAAACCTAGTGGTGTGTGTAATGCAAGCTATTAAAGAAATTAAATTTATTATAAACAGATATTTCATAAAATATTAGGGTGGTACATTTTACCTCCTTAAAATGAATTTTCCCTCCAAATTTTTCACTCTGATAAAAACAAATGAGGATATTTTTCCTCATCATATGCTCAGGTTCCCATGTACCTTCTTCAAGTTAGTGGTTTCACCACATAACTTTGAACATGTGAGTGGTCTTGTTTCATAGCACTTTCTCTCTATGATCTGTAATCTCCATTGATTGTTCCTTGTAAGAAAGATCATGCTCCAGTGGTACAACCTCTAAGTTTAGTACATGTGATGGATCAGGTATATACTTCCTTAGGAGAGATACATGGAAAACATCATAGACTTGATAGAGGTTTGGTAGAAGCATCAAGTGATAAAAAAATATCCCTGCTAAATTAAGAATCTTAAAAGAGAAAATATACCTAGGGATCAGCTCTTGTTTCTTTCCAAATCTCATAAATTTATTCCATGGTGAAATCCATAGGAAAACCTCTCACCAACTTCAAATTCTAGATCACACTGACAGTTGTTAGCATAACTTTTCTATCAACTATGAGCAGCCTTAATGTGATGATGAATGGATCTAACCTTATCTACCATTTCTTCAACTAGATTAGGTCCCAATAGATTTCTTTCTCCAACTTCATCCCAGTACGTTGGATTTCTACACTTCTTTCCATAGATGGATTCATAAGGATCCATCTAAATTATCGAGTGAAATCTATTACTCTATAAAAACTCAACCATGGGAAGGTGTTGATCCCAAAAACCTTTGAAATCCATATAAAAGATCTAAGAATATCCTCTAGGGTTTAAATTTTTCTCTCAGATGGACAATTTGTATGAAGATGATACGTAGTGTTGAAACTTAGCTCTATATCTAGGGCTTGTGGAAGACTTCTCCACAAATTCGAGGTAAAATTTGGATCCCGACCAGACATAATAGAATGTGGTGAAATATGCAACATTACCACTTCCTTAATGTATATCTTGGTAATATGGTCTAGAGAGAAATCTTCTTTGATAGTGATGAAGTGTTTTGGATTTGTAAGGCGGTCAACTACAACCCATATAGCGTTATTTCCTTTAGATGTTTTGGGGAGTCCAATAATAAAATTCATGGTGATGTTTTCTCATTTCCATTCTTTTATGGTTAGTGGTTGTAACATCCCCTTAGACTTTTTCTCTCGTCCTTAACTTTCTGACATACCAAGCACTGAGATATAAATTATATAATATCTCTCTTCATGCCACCCCACTAGAAATACACTTTCAAGTCTCTATACATCTTTCTACTTCCAAGATAAATAGAGAATGAATAACTATGAGCTTCCTCTAACGGTTTTTTCTTCCAATCTAGTATTTATGAAACACATACATGGTTCCTAAACCATATCATTCCATCATGATCATGTTTAAACTCAATAACATTTCTCACCTTTTTTTCCATCTCCATATCATTCTTCTGCACCTATTTCATCCTCACATGGATAGATGGTTGAATAGTTATTTGAGAAAGATGAGATTTCAACCCTTTCTTCAAGATTTAAATATCTATCCTTTTTAAATCCATAAATACTATATCCTTTTTTATCCTTATCATAGATAATCTAGTACAATCCTTTTGACTCAAAGCATCTATCACATTTTTTGCTTTCCTAGGGTAGTAATGTATTGAGTAGTTATAATCATTAATCAGATCCAATAATATTCTATGGTGCATATTCAATTCCTTCAATGTGAATGTATACTTTAATTTTTTTTATCAATATATATGTCACACTTTTATCCATAAATATAATGTCTTGATATCTTTAATGAAATGTTTCCACAGCGTACTCCAAATCATGAGTTGGGTAATTTTTCTCATGAACCTTCAATTTTCAGGAGGAATAATATATAACCATGTCATTCTACATGAGAACACATCCTAATACCTCTTTTGATGCATCATTATAGATTAAAAACCCTTCTTTACTTAAGGGTATTCTAAAAATAGGTGCACTGACTAATCTTCTTATCAGTTCCTTGAAATTTCCATCACATTCATCTATCCATGGGAACTTGGATCCCTTCTGAGTTAACTTAGTGAGTGGATTAGATAGTTGGGTGAAATTTTCCACAAACCATTGATAATATCTAGCTAAACCATGAAAACATTGGATCCCAGTTACCGTGGTTGGTCTAGTCCAACATTAAATAGCTTTCGTCTTTGATGGATCCAATGATATACCCTCTCTTGAGATTATATGACCAAAAAATGAAACCTTTTATAGCCAAAATTCACACTTTGTAAATTTTTCAAGCAATTTATTCATAATTAGGGTCTTCAATATAATTCTAAAGTGATCTTCATGATCTTCATTTCTCTTTAAATAAATGAGAATATTATCTATAAAGACTAGCACAAAATCATCAAGACAAACTCTAATGACTCTATTCATTAAATCCATGAAGATAGTGGGGGAATTAGTAAGACCAAATGGCATAACTATATACTCATAGTTTCCATACCTTGTACAGAATGTTTTCTTTGGTATATCCTCCTTCTTAACCCTCAATTGATGAAATCCATAATGAAGTTCAATCTTGGAAGAGTATTGAGCTCCACGCAATTGATCAAACAATTCATAAATATGGGGTAGATGATACTTGTTCTTAATTGTGGCCTTGTTCAGTTCCTGATAGTCAATACAGAGTCGCATTGATCCATTTTTATTCTTAAAAAAAGAACTAGTGCACCCCATGGTGACACACTTGGCTAAATGAATCCCTTGTCAAGATTCTCCCAGAGTTTATTCTTTAATTACTCCAACTGAATCGGATCCATTCTATAGGAAGTCTTTGAAATAGGTGTGGCACAAGGTATGAGTTCTATTGAAAACTCAACTTCATGATTCAGTGGAAGACTGTGAAACTCTTCTGGAAATACATCAACAAACTCTTGCACAATAGGTATATCATTGGTATTGAGTTTCTCCCCATCCATATGAGATAAACGCCCCTTTTGAATAGGAATCAAAACCCATACAATGGATTAAATTTCTATTGGAAGTTCATATTTATCATCGCACTGGATGATGATCATAGGTTGGTTCGGAATATCAAACATGACTTCCCTTATTTGGAAATTAATGTGAGATTTATATAGAGAAAGATATTCCATGCCTAAGATAATGTCAAATTCAACTGGAGGAAGAATAAAAAGATTTGCAAGAAGCACATTCCCACAAACATCAATTGGAGAAAAATCATAGACTTGAGATTTGATCATCATTCCATTAAGTGTTTTCACTGCTAATTCAACATCTAATCATTGGGGATAGGAATTGATATTCCTATTTTCTTTTCATGATATAAGGGAATGTATATAACTAAGATAAAATAAGATAATTCGGTATTTGAGTATACTTATCACCACCCCAACTTCATTTTTCAATCTTCAATCCCTTTCTAAATCCAAAATAGTTAGAATAAGTATCAAGAATCCTTAATCAGATTGATTAATACTGAAAAATCCTTCATAGGATGTCTAAATAATGACATTATTTTCAATCTATGATACCTTAGGTTTATCCTAGGTCATTCATGGTCATCATCTATTCAAATCCTTTATGATGATTCATAAAGAGTTTGAATTTTCAAATCATATCCCTCAGGAATGTCAAACCAGATTCACAATAAGGCCAATTTTTGGGTACCAGGTAATGCTTGATTCAATCCCGATGCATATTTTTTAGAGTTATTACCCCTAGGAATATATGTTCCAAAACCGCTTCCACTTGTAGTATCCAAACAGGTATATTTTTTTAGGAAAACCATACTCCTTTCTTTACCATAACTTAGGACATTCTCCAATACTTAGGATTATCCTACGAGTTCTCACTAATTTTTTCTCATCCTAGTTTCCAAATGAGTATTAAACCTTGCTCTGATGTCAACTGTAAAGACTCACACTTCACATACATAGATATCACATTTCATTAGATGAATATTCATTACATAACATAATGATCCATGCCAGAATCATTTAGGTCTAGTGCCTTTGGAAACTTGGATGCATAAACAATTGGTCCATAAGTGAGTTACGTCATCTCCCACTAAGTTCTTCATAACTAGAACTCTTCTTAGACATATCATAATTAATACTTGTCTTCATAACTTGGGGAAAAGAAACATAATAAATGGTTATCTCAAATTCTCAATAAATGTAAACAAGGGAGATATCAACATAACACTAGTATAATGGTATGAGAACATGTGAATAACATCTAAAAACTCTACCCTGCATATCAAAGTTTATAAACTCGAGTAATGGCAAAAATCATGACAGTTCATAAGACACAAATCATAAAGTAATCAAAGAACATGAGTCATAAGATTATTACATTGGCATAAGACATAGATTTGTGGCATACACATGATCAAAGAAAACCTTATTTTTAAGGCTACCCACCAAGACATTCATAACATATTAGACTTGGGTTAACCACCCATGTACCTACTTCGGGCTTGGGATAACCTCTTGTGCACCTGGTTCAGGATTAGGATAACCTCCAATGTACCCTCTTTTTTTGGTCTTGGGATAACCTCTCGTGTACCTTATTTTTCATGCTTGAGATAACCTCCTAGGTACCACCTTTTTTGTTCTTGGCACAATCGCTCGTGTGCTCATCCTTTCAGTCTTTGGATAACCTCTTGTGCACACTTTAAGCTCGTAGAACATTAATCATTACCCAATGAATTTGTGGTAGATATAGGTCCAAAACATCACATAATCTATACAATTTTGTGCCACAAAATCATAAAACATTCATCCTATCATAACCCAAGAAAATGAAATGTGTTTCATAAACATTTCATTGTAGTATAACCCAAGTAAAAGAAACGGGTTTTATAAAAATTTCATCTATTCATCGTATCATAACCCATGGAAAAGGAGTGAGTTTCATAAACATTTTTTCATCATAACCATAAACATAATGAAAAAGAAAAAGGATGGTAAAATTGGATCATATCCCTAGTAAATAATAAGTAACATCAAAGGATGGCATCTTAGATGGAAAATGATTTTGAAAGATCACTTAGAACATTTCTTGAGGAATATAGTCTATCTAATTTGAAAATAAGTTTTTAAAAATAAAATTTCATAAAATATTTTTAAAATACTTTTCTTTGAAAATAACCTTGGAAACTTATAAATGAAGCTTTAAATCATTGATTGATCATGACGGTGGAAAATTCCATTTATACCACACACATTAAAACAAAGATTCCTTTCACGTTTTGGTAAAATCCAAAAGGGCGTTGTTTGGAAAATGACTTGAATATTTCTTTTAAACCATTTTGTAAAAAATTAAACACGGGTAAAAAAAAATAAACAATCATTGGATAATAGTAAAGACTTTTTTTAAACATTTTTAGAAAACATGGTAATGGAAGAAAAAAATTGACTAAAGAGATAAATAAGACAATTTTTCTTAAAAACAAACTTTTGGAATCTTGAGTACATAAAGGGAGGAAAATGAATGGAAAGCATGTATTCTCAAGAAATAAACAGAGGATAAGAAAATTCAGGAGTTTTTGGAGAGATAGTTTGTAAAATTTTATCATCAGAAACTTAATCATAAATAATCCTGATAAATAATGAGATTGTAACATAAAACCTACTACCACTTTGGTATCTTTTAATCATAAGCCCCATGAAAGAAAGAAAATTAGATGTGTGTATATATCCCATAATTTCATAAGAATAATCATAAAAGGCATTCATGATCAGTATATACATAGCACAAAAGAAATAAGTGGTGAATATGACATGTGTCCCAGGGAAATAAAAATGAGACAAAAATCTCTTACATGTTTTGGTAACTTTGGAATCGTAAGCCTCAGAAAATAATAACTTTAAATGAAACTTTAAATATCGTGAGAATAAATAAATTCAGGATATAACGTGTCAAAGCTTTTTTATATACACCTCATAAAATAATATAGGTGCAAAACATAACATATGTCTCAAAGAAGACAATTTGAGACAAAATCTCTTAAGTCTTGAATTCCTTCATACACATTTGAATATCCTATATAATAAATATAAGTTTATTATAAATATATTAAATAGTCATACTCATATGTATCATTCCATATATGATTTACTTATGACCTTTTATTACCTGTTTATTAACAATTTCTTGATAAAATCATGTTTTGGGTAATAACTACTTTTTTCATGTAGGTTTTGGTTTGGTATTTTTGGTTTTTTGCTTTTACCATAGTTAAATCATATTCATAATGTTAAAAATGATATAAATATCATATATATTTATTATATATATATATTGAGTAATCTAATAAAGCTCAAGATAGAAAATGAATTACATCATTTATGGAGATGGTAGGTCGTACGTATGCATGAACATTATTTCCATTTTCTCGACGGATGAAATGAAAGAAAGATAAATAATATATTAAATTTATAGAATCATTTTTATGTAATATATATCACATGTTTTCATTAAACCTATCCTTATTACCTTTCATGTAAACAGTAAGTGAAGAACAAATCACATTACTTCGTGAGGCGGTAGTTCGTTGTACACACGAGCGAATCGGCACCCTAGTAGGGTGGCATGGATGAATCGACGCCCTAATATGCTTTCATGGATGGCCTGGATGAAATGGCACCCTAGCATACTCTCCTGGATTGCCTGGGTGAATTGGTTCCGTAGTGGGTTTCTTCTAGGTGGACTGGATGAAGTGGCGCCCTAGTGGTCTATTCCAAGGTTGTATGGGCAAATCGGCGTCCTAATGGGCTTCTCCCGGGTGGCCTGGGTGAAGTGGTGCCTTAGTGGGCTTCTTTTGGATGGTTTTTTCACACCAACTTTTGAGAAGCATGGGGGGTTATCTTTCACAAAGGTTTTGGTATCAAAACCTTCGGATGACACAAATAACCTGAATTTCCAATATTTTCCTTAGGTTTTGACTTAAAGTGTCACCTAAAGGAGAAATGGGGGGCCTTAACACGCGAGGGAGGATTCAAGCATCGCCTTTGGGAACTTTGGGCCCAAATGCCTCAAATGAGAGGCATGGGATATTTTTATAGGAAAGAGGTAGAGCGCTATGGTGAATGGAGTAACTGCTCACAACGGCCCCATGTGCCCTACTATGCCACGTGCACACTATCGGAGTAAGGTGCAAGGTGCGGTTAACTGAAGGCAGGGTGTGGGGTAGAGTGCGCGGTCGCAAGGAGGCTTGGGCACCGAGCACAGTCGTGAGGAGACATGGGCATCAGACGCACTTGCAAAGAGGCCTAGGCATTGGGTGATCCTTCCCCTAAAAATCATCTTCATTCAACAGAATCATCCAACCTTAGAAAATGTGAGCACCAACAATAATCTAGACTTACATCAAATGAACGTAGAAATAAAATTTATGGATGAAAACTTAGAGCAAGATGCATATATGGATCAACCAATGAGTTCTCATTGAAGAAAAGGAACACATGATATGTAAACTAAAGAAGTCATCATATGAACTTAAACAAGCTTCTTGAAAATGGTATATTATGTTTAATGATATTATTGTGTCCTTTGTATTTAAGGAAAAGATTACTGAACAATGTATGTATTAGAAGGTCAGTGAGAGTATGTCTATATTTTTTATTTTTTATATTAATGATATTTGCTTGTTGTGAATGATTACAATCTATTTAGTGAGACTAACAAATTTTTCTAACAATTTTAAAATGAATGATATAAGAGAAGTCAGCTATATAATTTGAATAAAAATATATCATAATAGATCATAAGGTTTATGGGACATTTCATAAATTGTATATTAACAAAAAAAAAAGAGCTTTATGATAAGAAAATGTTAACAAAATGAGCTCCAGATTAAAAAGGAGATAAATTCAATTTTAATCAATGTCCCAAAAATGATTTGGAACAAAAATATATAGAACGAATTCATTAAAACATTTATTATTGGAAGTTAAATGTGTGCTCAAGCATGTTTCAAAGCAGATATTAATGATTAGTCTAAATTTGTCATGCTTTTGTTAAAAAAATAGTATTGTTTGGATTATTTTTTTACTTAATATGCATTAATACAAAAGAAAATAGTATTTTTTTTTTTTTGAATTTTGTGAATAAGAATTCCATATTGATCTTAAATGATGGAAATTCAGTCATTCAAGCCATTTTTAAGTGTATAAAGTACAACTTGATTTTTATGGATAATTCACTAAAGATTGGTTTATTATTTGACGAAGTACAGCTTAGCATGTATGAGTGAATGAAGAAATATAAAGGCCACAAGGGAATAAAGGTCAATGCAAACATGGATTATGAGATGTTGTTGCATGCATCGTAACTCAGGAAGAAACCGAAAATAAGTTGATGATGCATGCATCACAAGCCAGGGAAGCAGAAGTGTGAGAATGTTGTCTTTGTCTGAACTCAAAAGAGAGACAATTTTGATTGTTGCCTGCATTCATACTCAATGGTTTGACAATTCAAGTTCATTGGTTGTGTTGTCTTTGCTAAGCCAGTGGTAGATTGTGACATTGGTGCGATAGCACCCAGGACAACGATGGTGAGTGACATTACCCATGTGCAAGGGAAACGAGGCCAACGCGGGCTACAACAATAACAATCTCTGTGTTGCCTCTCAAGATAACAAAACATCACAACACTATCTGCGTTGATGCCCATTACATCTTCAGAAGAGTAGACGCAACGTTGCGATGCTCTATTTTTTGGGAAGTTGAATCATCATCATGCACCAACACCCCACACATGTAGCGAGAAATCAAGACAGTCTGTAACACAAACACATACAGCGATAACCCAAATAGTCGCATGCGCGAAGTTAATGTAGTGTTGTCTGCAATGCTCCTCAATATGAAAATATAAATGTGGCGTTGTTTGTATTAATGCTCCGAACAACATTGCACGCTAAATGAAGTTGTGTTCGACGTTGTTATTGAAATATATACAGAACATTTTACAGTTTTACTAAATTGCTCAATCAATTTTCAGCAACCCACAACAAATAATTTTAAAAGACCATGGATGATTAATATAGGAGGCGAAGCTCATGCTACGAGAGCCACAGATGAAATGCTGAGACACGTAGAAGACATACAAACATGAGGATCATGTGTTTAGACACATGAGGATCATGTGTTTAGACTGTCCAGCTAAATCAGGTAACCCTCTAACATTATGTATAGAAGGCAATAGATCAATGGGGTAGAGAAGATGGGTACATAAGCATTGATCGTGGAGATGGTACTCGAAGGATGATGAATGAAGTGGAGATGCATATATGAATTTACATGTGGTGACCTAGCACACACTACCTGCACAGATTGATCACGCGATTTTAAGTTAGAGAACCCTTTTTGCTCTTATTTTGATTTTGATTTTGTATTATAAGCATGTGGCTAAATCATTAGCGGGGATAGATTGATATGGAGTTCAATTTCATAATGAATTGCTTGAATGAATTGAATACATGTTATTTCTTTCTTACGATCTTAATGGTTCACTAGCATGATCACTAGTGTGTGAATCATAGGGACGGGTGATGTAAAGACAGTTGAAAAATCCAATCAAGCATTAAAGAAAGACTTGAGGCTCTAAAGTAAGTCATTCACTTATAAACTCAAGGCACAAATGATTGTAGACTAAAAAACTTAAATTCCCTTCATGTAGTTGTTATGGGAATGTCAGGAGCAAATTCTCTTAGAGACGGAATCGTTCCCCTATTTTTGAAAGCAAATTACAGAGCATACATACTATCAAAAACACTGGTTCGAAATGAGCTTATAAAGTAATGTGGTGGTATGGTAACATGTGTTACTATAATACCCATATTTGCAAAGTAGTTCGCGATACTATAGTACCCATGTCGATAAAGTTCACACTCCTACAGCGTTCGATGTCAATGTCGTAGGTCAACTTGATTACAGGTGTTTAGCTCTACTACATTACTTTCAAAATTTAGGTCGGACCTTCAACCCCCGAAATCCCCAATGCCTTGCAACAAAAGTCAAACTTTGAGAGTTGTATTGGTGTTCAATATAGACCGCTAGCATTTGACTCAACTTCATCCAATGAATTACGCTCCGCACCTTGCATAGACAATAATCCAGAGTCTTGCAAATGTACTAAAGAGCTTCTGAATGTAACAGAGCACTCATTGTGATAATTGTGGTTCAATGAATTCAAGTTGGAATTGTGTGAAGCCGCAAAACTAATCCAAAATGTACTAAAGAGCTTGTGAATGTGTTAACAGGGCACTCATTGTGATAATTGTGGTTCAATGAATTCAAGTTGGAATTGTGTGAAGCCGCAAAACTAATCCCCCCTATTATTACCACTTTGACCCTTGCATGCAGTGATCTATTCTCACATCCACTCACTTACATGGTTCATGATTGGTTACTAGTTTAGTTTCACTTCAAGGCAATAAAAAAACACATCCAACTCTCTTAAATTCTTAGCAAATTAAGTAAACTAGATTTGATGATTAACATGTTGTCAATGTGGAGAGGCTTCAAGTAACTTTGCTTCAATGACCTCGCACACTTCCATGAGTATTATGGAGGTCACACCACACAAGTACAATCATCAAGCAATTGGCCATGGAGTTCATATGTTAAGAAGATACAAAAGCAAATCCAGATTAAATCATTGAAGAATAACAAACGTCTCAAGAAATTCAATTAGCTTGATGTGACTAGAGTTCATGTTTATTACAAAAAGATTAGATCAATTCATTGTTTTTGAACCAATTACGTACGTCCAATTTGAAATAATGATAATGAAAATGTAAACATTTACTTGATATACGAACCGTATTGCCAGAAAATCAGCATAAATTAAATAACCATGTACATAAACATCACCTCAACTGTCTTCTTACACAATCGAAGTGCTAGATCAATTGCGGAAATCATTGAGTATCAACCGGTAGAATCACCCGTGGAATGATTCCCGCGTTTTGACTTATCAGCTTGTTCCATGTAATCTTCGTGTGAACGATGCCTTCTTCCTTCATTGGAATACCAAGGGATTAGAACCGTGTTGAAAGCAGCAACAGTGAAAGGGAGAAGCACGGAATGAAGCTAAGCATGCCAAGCTCGAAGCCGAATTCAAATCTAATTAATAAACCGTCAGGTAATTTCTAGAGCAAGATGACAATTCCTTTTCTCTAAATCACCATCCACAGAGTTATGCCCATCTACTTCCAGCGTATCTAATCTGTCGTGTCTGCATAATCAGCGCAATGGTTCTGGAGAAAAACGAAGAAACGAGTACCAACCTCTGTTCATTAAATAAAAGGGAACGCCGGTGACCGCCAAGACGATGGCGAGACCTGCAAGGACATGCTTCTGCTCACCACAGTAGATGTAGTACTCCATTTTTCTCCAGAACTTGTTCATCGCTCCGCTTCTTCCGCTGCCGCCATTCTTCTTGGCTTCGACCCCCATTTCATCCACTGCGTTGCCGTATCGTTCGCTCGCCCCTCATTCCCCGAGAAAACCCTAGCCCGCTGTCCGTATTTCAAGTCATCGGCGCATCGTGTAATTGACCGTCTCAACAAAAACGGGTGGGGCACAATCGGGGGGATTTGTAATCAATAAATTTATTTTTTAAAAATAAAATGAAAATTTTGAAATTAAATGCAAAGAAGTTTTAAAATTCAATTTTTTTGATGGTTTTTTATAATAGGTATCCTAAAACAATATACAAAAACATTCTATATGCTTGTGTCGTGTTTTAAATAAAAAAAATTAAAAGATTTAAAAAAAGTGTTATAATCAAATCTAAAAAAACACAATAAAATATCTATAATTATACTAAGAGGTGTGTCTCCCAATACACATGCCATCATTTTCAAGTTCACATCACACGTGTCATTATTTCTATGCTCCCCACCTTTACTCCCCTTTCCATCTCCATGCCCCCCTTCCCCATTTTCCTGTCATCTTTGCCTCCCCATCACCGTCTTTGCCTCCTCCTCGTTTCCTTTGTCTCCTCCTTCACATCGCTCCAGCCTTCTTGTCTTTGCCTCCTCCCCAATCAATTAGGGTTTCGTTTAACCCCGATCTCCTACACTCCTCACCCCCATAATTTCACCCTTAAATCTTCTGTAATGAAAATCAATCGTCGCTCACACCATCTAATTCGATCCCAAGTTCCTGTTGGGTGCAAACCCAATCCCACATCGATTCCCACGAAAGGATGATGACTCACATATAAGCTTGGATGGGCAATTCCTCCAATCACCCATGGGTTTTAGGATGGAACCCCAGAAGGGCCTATGTGTTGGGCCCAAATGGAGCTAGGGTTGAGGAAAATTGATCCTGACAATTGGTATCAGAGGGATGGTGCAGCCCAGATGTGATGTAGGGTATTTCCCAAAAAAAACCGGTTTGACAACGATAACAGTTGCTCGTTTGAAGCATGTGAATCCATGGTGCCTTGTCTCGAAAGTCTTCCTGATAATTGATGGTCAGGCGGCGAGTCCCGGTGATGATAAAACGGCGGTGCAAGATGGTTGAATCTGATGGATTATCGTTGAAGGGGAGGCCTGTGTGGTCTTTGGTTTGAGGGGAGGATTGTTGGGTGCAAACCCAATCCCACATCGATTCCCACGAAAGGATGATGACTCACATATAAGCTTGGATGGGCAATTCCTCCAATCACCCATGGGTTTTAGGATGGAACCCCAGAAGGGCCTATGTGTTGGGCCCAAATGGAGCTAGGGTTGAGGAAAATTGATCCTGACAGTTCCTACACCCTTCATACAACGAGCAATTCCTCTCCCCCATAGCGATCACCATCGAGTGCGGGTAATCAATTCATAACGATCGCCCCCAAACCATTTAAGGATATTATAATTAGAATGAGATCTTCAAAAACATTCGTGAATTTGATCCCCTTACAAATGATGATTTTGTATATCCCCTTCGATTAACATCGCTTGCGACTAACCCATTTTCAGTTTATCATCAAAGCTCGCCTCATATCTTCACCTTTCCCTAATTTTCCAAACTATTGCAAGGCTGATGGTTTTTTACCGTGGCAATAAGAAGCCCCAATTCCACGTGATAAAACCATGCATGTCTCCCAAACTCTTTTAGTCCATGAAGCGAGTGCAATAGAAGGTCCATTCTTCGAGTGATACATCTGTTATGAGTGGGTGCCCTTGACCCAACTCTTGTATGTACTTTGATTACCATTAAATGTATACAGTTTGATATATACATGCGTTTCTTTTACCATCACAGTAACGTTTCTTCTACATGTACTATCTGTCTGGTAATGTCCTTAGATTACATGTCGTATCAAAAAGGTATAACTGTTCACAACTATAATGAGAACATCGAGATACTATTACAATAATCTTAAACACATGTCTTATGGTCTACACAGATCATACTGACAAGAAACAGATGGTGTCTGACTATCAGGTGTTGGGGGCTCATAAGCACTAAAACTTCTTCTCATAAAGTTCACACTTAGTGATCTTGAGTAGAGGAGATCATAAGGACTGGCTCGGCAATAAGAACACAACATGTTTTAGGTGTCATTTGTTGTTCCTATCTACGAGCATGTGTATTGGTCTCTTGAATTTAGATCATTATTAATGTGTACCATTTAATCACATACTTGATGTAAGACAAAAACCAGGACATTTAAGTTGTGGAGAGGTGGCTTACGTTGGGTGTACTATTTGAAAGATGGGCTATACCAACAGTTCAAAACCATTGGTATGGGCTGGAGAATGTTGGTATGGCCTATAACAATGGTTCTCCAAACCATTGGATAAAGTGTCGTAGGTATAAGCCTATACCAACAGTTTGTAGTAAACCGTTGGTATAGGCATTCGGGAGTTTCATGTTACCAACGGTTCTGATAAAGCTGTTGGTATGAGTATTTACCAATGGTCTACAAAACCATTACTACATCCATATACCAACGATATATAAACCATTGGAATAGGCTTCCCTAGCTGCAATATATACCAATGGTTGGATGAAACCGTTGGTATAGATCTATACCAACAGTTTTGAAACTGTTGGTATAGGCCTCCTATAAATTCCCACACAGCAGCACCCCCACCTTGCCCAAACAGCCAACATAAATCACAAAAGAGGCAGAAGCACTCCCACCTTGGTCAATTACCTCTAGAAATAAACAAACAGTTGCACCAAACATCACCAACCAATTTGCAAATAATGATAACACAAGAAACTAATCAATGCATTCAACTAGTGATAACAAACATTTGAAACATCACATATATTTACTCACAACTAATCATCAAACATAAAATGTCATAAATACTAGTAAAAAATGTAAATGATCAATCTCTCCCTCATCACCATCACCATCACTATTGTCGTCGTCATCCTCACTGTTATCCTCACCATTGCCATCTCCATCATCATTTCCATTACCATCGCCATTGCCATTGTCAAGAACATCATCGTCCCGACCACCACTAGGACCATCACCCAGTGCACCATATATCGTACGCATCATTGACATATATGTATCACAATCCACAGCGGTGTCTGGTTGAAGTGATGAACATAATACTACCATAAATTTCATAAATTCATCATTGGCCCTTTTGTTCCATTCACGCTCTTGTATGATCATTTTTTGGCCTCTTCTGCCTTGACCTGAGCCTGTACTACCTATCCATGAGTTGTTTCCAACTTAGTGCTACCATAACAGACACCTAAAGTGGGACAATATCTAGTCATGACAATACTCTTCTTTGGTCGACAATGTACTTTTCCATGGTTCTCATCTCCCAAAACATGATGTAAATGATTGTTTGGCCCAAAGTTGTCAGCTTCCTACTCATCAAGGGATTTCAAAGCACACTATTATAAATATAAACAGACCATTTAGTTGAAAAATAGATATTAAAATTTTAAATCAACAAATTAAAACTTACAATCTGTTATTGTGTATGTTCGTTTACCACGCTTTCATCTTTCTTCTTTTTGCTCGAGCAAAACATTTTTTCTCGAGGCACGTGTTCTTAGATATTCAAAGACTCCTTCTACAGTGACATTGAATGTAGAAAATCATAATTCAAAATAGGTTACTAATAATTAATTTCATAACTAAAATCAAATGGATATACTCTATGATGCAATATGATTTGCTATAATGATTGATTACTTTGTGCTTGTATGATATGAGTTGGTTAGCAAAAGAAATTTTATATAATAATTTGGGAGAATTGAGAATATGATTAAATAATGATTTGATAAATTAACTTAAAGTTGAATTTAAGGATTCTTGATTGTATATATTATTTCCATGAATATAAGGGAAAAAATTATAAAATAATGGAAATGGAATGTCTTTATTGAAAAAAATAATCAAGATTAAATATATGTATAATATGGTAAAATAGAAAGGTAAAATGTATGCTAGATGTGTTCTTATTTGATTGTTTCTATATTTCTATGATTTAATTTGAAAGTGGTTTAAATATGGGAAAACAAGGTAAATTTTTCATTGATGGATATTATCAATATTGGTGTTTGTTTTTGTTAAAAAGAAACATGAAAGAATTGGATTTATTGTTTATTTGGTTAAATAATGTTAATGTTTAGTTACCATGAGAGTATGTAAAATTTAAATTTTATATTCTAGGAAGATTAACAATATTTTTTTTTTGTTGAAATGGTGCATATATTGTTTTCCTTATGGTTTAGGTAAAAGGAAAAGTGGTTTAGTTTCTTTTATGTTTTAATTCTAGTTTATCTTTTAGTTCTTAGTGGATTCTTGATATTTGGTAATTAGAGTCAAAATTATGATTCTAATACTTGTGAGGAATGGTAGAATACCTTGAGGTAAGTGGTTGTGAACTTCTTTGATCTTATAATTCACTACTCTAGTGTATTATGGTTAATCTGATAATTGAATTTATTTGTTTTCTGGTTGTTTTATATGAAATTAGCCAATAATTCAAAGAGGGGTGTTCTAACATGATTTTTTATAGATTGATAATGAGAACACATGTGAAATTCTATTATGTTTATCTTAGAATATTTTAGGGAATTAAGTATGCTATATAATAAAATGAGTTGTTTGATTTAATGGAGACCATAAGTGGAATAAAATGTTTTATGGTGTTTTATTTTATTGTATTTATGCTATGAAAATTTGATTATCTGGTATTTAATAATCATTCCATGATATTTAAAGGGTTAAATTTATGGAATAGTGTTTAAAAGTGATAAAGGTGTCGATAGTTGAATTAATAACACTAAATCATATTGATGTGTTGGATTTTTTTGTTTTAATAATGTTGTTTGTGTGGTGAGTGATCATTAATGATCTATAATGATTTTTTAAATCATCATGTGGCATGTTGACATGTAAAAGGTATTTTACATGATGTACTTTCTTTTTTGGGTTGAATAACTTGTATGCATTGCTGGAATTTTATTAAAACTTGAGATTAAGAGTAGTATAGGTGACTAAATCATGTGTGAGTTTTAAGGGTGATAGAGAGTTATTAAATGGGAATAATATGTGGTTTAAATAAGGGTTTAATATGGAAATTTCTGCAATGTTCAATGTTGTAAAGTAAGGAATTGCATCCTATAATCTTTTACAAATTTCTTAGGTCCACCTTTGAGTTACAAATATGTTTTATTAACACTTGTGGGATTTTATAGACATAATTAAAAGTGATAGATATGATAAAGTATGATAGGATTTTTTTTTGTTTTTATAGTAGGCTATTGTTATTATTAAATCTACCAATGGATTTCAAAATTATATTCTTTAATAAAATTATATCCAAGGATGTTTAGATAATATAACCTAAAAGTTTGGATTATCTAAATAGTGATGTAAAAGCATTTAAGTTGTGACAGTTCATTTATAGATTAAAGAAATCATCTCAGAGTTGGTATATACATTTTGATGATGCATTCAAAGGGATTAGTTTCATAATAAATGAGTTAAATCTTGGATATATAAGTGATTTATAGGGAGTACAATAAAAAGACAATTTGATGCATATGACACACTACTTATAAAATTGATACCCCTACTGAGATGTTTATAAAGGATTAGTTGTGACAATGCTCCTCAATTAAATAAATGGGTGAAACATTTTAGATATTGGGTATAAGGATTTATAGATATTGATTTAAGTTGTTTCTTAGTACAAGTTAGAACATATAGATTGATGTGATTTAAAATACATTTACCATATATAACTATAGTAGAGGGTTTTTACTATCGTTACATGGTGTATGTTTTTATAAAATAAATATACACTAAAATTCTCATCAATAACCCCTAACTAGCCCAAAACCATTTCCTTCCCACCCAGAACCATTTTCTTCCCACCCAAACTCCAACCCCTAACCATCCCCTTCCCATAATTAAACTTCTCATCGATAACCCAACATTCTAGGAAAAACTTGGTAGCCCAATGAGGAAGGGTAGGACCACATCTACCCCAATTCCCCAAATATGTAGACTCCTAAAAACCCTTTTCAAGGAGAGATAATGATAGAATATTCATGTTACGTCTTATTGAAGCCATTAGAATAAGAGAACTAATATTCTTCCACCTAGACTGAGGTACCTAGGATTTCTCTTCTCCTCTACCTTTAACTTTTTCTTAAGCCTATCTTGTAAAAAATGAACCCCCCTCCCATTCATGGATTTAGTTTTATTACTATTCAATGAATAAAATCCCCCTTAAAGAGACTATATTTGGGGGAAAATTCAGGCTCTCTTCTTCTTATTGTATTGTCTATTTTATTTATTTATATTTCTGTTGTGCATGGATCTATTTTTATTATATTTTGATTCTGTTTTTGTTTAATAATATGCAGGGTTGAGTGATTTGAGGTGACATTGAATGTTAATGAAGTGTACAAGTTTCTCTTCATTCTTTATTTTTTTCTAGATAATTTGGCATTTTCCATGAAACCTTACTTCTCATCTTGAGACAAAGATATTACAGGAACACATGTATCCTTTATTTCATATTGCGTTCAATCTCTTTTTTCAAGGTTGAAATTGAAAAATACGATGTGCTAATCATGAAAACCAACATTGAACCATCCTTAATTTCTATTGAATTCTAGTTTTTCTTTAGTATTTTTCACTTGGATGATCTTTAGTGTTTTCTTACCTCAATAGAGCAGGTGGTATCTAACATTCAACATGATGATATCAAACTTATTTAACCATATGAAAATATTTTTACTTCCTTTATACTTGAAGAAGTGTATTGAGGGAAATCAGAGCAACAAACATTTTGGATTAACATGACAAAGTCTATTCGATGATGGATGTTTCAGTTAGCCATAATGGGATGGATTTTTAAGAGATTGTTGAACCAATGTTAAAAATGAACCGATCAAACTCCCTTTGCTCCCTAATTTTGGTCATTTAATTTCTTTTTTATGTCACTTTATTTCACTACTGGAAATTTAAGCTATATCCACGGACCTATAGCCACAGTTTTATAAGTCCATGGCTATAGCTTGGTTATACCCACGATTCAATTTCCATCTGTGGCTACACATTTGCATTTCATTTTTTTTCGATTCCTATCGGGCTCCTCCTTCCCCGATTTGAAACCCTCATCATGACACCCTTCTCCCCCCGATGACCTCTCCTCCTCCTGACGACCTCTCTCACCACACCCTCCTCTCTTCCCTCGTGGCTGTTATCTCTTGCACTCACTGGTTTCCTCTCCCGTTGTCCTCACCAGCTTCGGTTCCTCCATCCCTCATCGCGGTTCCTTCATCCACATCGCGGATTCTCCAATCGTGGCTCGACTTCTCCATTTGGGGTTTCTCCATCCCTCGCGTGGTACTCCCATCCTCCATACCCTTATTTGGGTGTTCCTCATCCATTCGGTGCATCATCGGCCGAAGGGTTCCTCCCCTCCTTCACACCCTTTCAGTGCGTTTTCTATTTTGTGGCTCCTGTTTCGTGGGTTCTTTGAATACTGTTTACAGTATTTATTATGTTTAGGAAGTTTTCAGTTTGCAGGAGGAGTTCAAGTAGGGGTTTGTGTTTATTTCCTGTTTTGTGGCTCTTGTGTGTTGACTGGTATTCTGTCGACTGTTATTCACTGGTATTTCATGGTTTATATTTCATTCTAATTCTCATAATTAATCTAGTATTCTGGTATTCATGGTTTAATCTGTTTACTATTATGTCATCTATTTACTATTCTAGAATTATTATGTTTCTATTTACTATTATGTAATTATTAATCTGTTTCTAAGTGTTTTGTGTAATAGACTTTGTATTTCTGAAATTTATAGAATTCAGAAGTTAGATATTTTAGTCATAAATTCCAAAAGTTAGGATTTTCACTATGTAAAGAACTTTACTTATCCAATTTTTACCTTTTTATATCAACCATATTCATAGAATACCCTTGTATATGATTATAATCATGCTATAAAGGGTATGTTTATATTTTTTTCTTTTTATTATATATTATTAAGCATGTTTTCTGTCCATTTATGTACATGTAAATTACATGGGATGTGATTTTGAGTTATAAATGAGTATACCCATTTAATTATTCCATGGGATGGGATGAGGCCTCCACTTTGTATAATCCTTCCCTATTCCATGGGATGGTCTTAGGACCTAACTCCAGAAGTGCACCTGGGTGGGATGGCCTATAAGATTTCCCTACACTTAACCTAGACAAGGTGTCTTACAATATTTCTATATCTCTAGATTGACATCGATAACGATCCCCATTAAAGAATATAAACTTAGGTAAGTTCTAATATACATTTTCCTAGTATATAGAGTTACTTGATATAACTTGTATTTGTATTTCAACAACCTATTTACAATTATTTTAATATTATTTTGGTTATTTTACTAAAAATGTTTTTTATTTAAACATGCTAATTAGTATACATGTTCACACTTACACTTGGTTATTCACTTGTGATTTGAGGTATATAATTGGTTCCCTATTGAGTATATAAATTCTTATACCCTACATTAACACCTTATTGGGCATGAAACTTTATGCCTTATACTTCAAGTGCCTTTTTAACAATGGATGTTTTGGGAATTGACTAGTCTTCGGTTGATTGAAAGCTATACCCTCTTAGAGATTGGATATTTGGAGGAGCATTCTTTTAAGTACTAACACAAATACAAAAATAGGATTTCATATTGGCCTTTAGATGATAGTTATTTTATAATTGACATAAAAAAATTAATGATAGTTATTTAGATAATCAATGTTAAATGCATTTTACCAATGGGTTTTAATGCTTCTTATCTACTCATTGCTCTTGCAAGAATGCACAAGCTAAATTGTTCTATATCTACTGTGTGAGGGTTAAAATCCAGTTATTATACACTAGTAATGATTTTCGACAAATTTGATTGGTTTAATTATTCTATATTCATTATAATGAATTTACTTTGTGGTGTACAGTTTTATCGAGTTGTAATCACTCAACTCACACATGGTTGTGCCTCTATCAAAAGGTAGTGTATTGGTTATGCTAACCTAGGAAAAAATTATTTCATAGGTTCTACTTTATCCCTAAAAAAATGTAGGTGTTTGGGTTGTGCCTTCAAGTGTGAAAAAGGTAAGTTGGTTTGTTTTGGTTGTTGGGTATGATAAAATAATATTATAAATAGTTTTCAATCTCCTTCACCATGATGCGGTGTTATACTCCATGATTAAAAGTCAAAAATGGAATGACGTCACATCCTTACACTATGGTATATGATATGGTTTCTATTTTCCATAATCTACCACTACTCAATGGGGTGCGGGGTAAGGCATAAAAGAAAACTGAGAAAAATCACTAAACAACTCAACCACACTAGAAATTCCCAAGGATTTTAGTATAATGACAACAATGTAGAGTAGGGTAGGATGAAAGTTAGAGTGGGGGACTATTGCGGTATACTGGTACTCATAACATTGATAGCACTTCACCACCCATCCATACAATAATTGAAATGGACCACTGAGGTGATGTGGGGATCTTCATTCCTGTATTTGACCCAATAGTTCATAGATACGAGCAATGGTGGGAACAACCAAGTTGATGGGATATCCCTTTTCTAAGGTAACCACAATCATTAAAGTATAGATTCAGACACTAGTTATTATTCTCATCTTCTTACCATTGTAATTCTCATCCAATTCTTTAATATTAATTCTTGGTATATGATATGGTTTATATTTTCAAAATGTCTCTAAATTTCAATAAATCTTTGTAGATTTAATACAAAACATCACAACTCGTTATGAATTAACCCAAACACTTTTGGGAATTGATTATTATTATCTCTTAGATTTCATATAAACTCTTTTTACTATAATCAATCCTCATTCTTGGAACTTATTTATGACTATTCGTGAATTTTTATAATTTAAAACATTTATGAATTCCCTAAACCATAATTTTAATATATTTGTTATGATTTTTTTATTAACTTGTTATTGATGATTACTTAATATCTTATGAAACAATACATATAATGTTAAGTCATTTTCTAGATTATTTATTTAATGTATTTTTATCTACCTCAGAATGGATATATACTGGATGTACAACATTGATCGGATCACTGATGAATTTCAGAAGGAGTTACAATATTTTTTGGACTTTGCATTCACTAATGATTCAGATGGCGGATTGATTCGATGCCCGTGTTTTGATTGTGTTGGAAGACCTTGGTTAAATCGTGAGGAAGTTAGTTTCTATATCAATAAAAGTGGTTTCCAGAAAAATTATAATGTGTGGTATCACAATGGAGAAAAATCTCAAGTGTTGAATGACATCGATTCAGCAGAAAAGATTGGTATAAAAATCTGATTTCTGATCGGTTTTCTTTTGTTTCTGAAGCTAGCTCCTCATGTAGACCAGTGAAATAGGAAATGAATACTGGAACATAGTTCTCATCTATTAATCATGATGATGATGTTGAGAGTGTTAGAAAGCTGATGGAAGATGCAAATACCCCAGTATATCAAGCATGTGAAAAAATGAGCAAACTTGAGTTTTTAATGCAATTATATCATGGGAAAACAATGTATGGATTTAGTAATACTACGGTAAACTATCTCCTTACATTTATTAAGGATTTACTGCCTGATGATGCATGTATTCCAAAAAATGATTACATGGCATCAAAGTTGGTTGAAAAATTTGGATTTTCATCTAGTAAGATTCATTCTTGTCTAAAAGACTATTGTTTGTTCTAGAAGGAGAATGCAGACTTGAGTCAGTGAAAACAGTGTGGCACATCAAGGTGGAAGACTAATAAATACGGATCTCAATCTTGCATACCATAGAAAGTGATGTGGCACTTCCCTTTAATTCCCAGGCTTCAAAAAAATTTATGTCAGAACAAATGACAAAGAATATGAGATGGCATGCAGATGAAAGAAATAAGGATAACAATAAAATAGTGCATCCTGCAGATGGGTTGGCTTGGAAGAAATTTGATAGGTTACATCCTTATTTTTCAGCCGACCCACGAAATGTTAGATTTAGATTATCCTATGATGGTTTCAACCCATTTCGCCAAATGCATACTGCACACAGTACTTAGCCTGTTTTCATTCACATTTATAACTTTCCTTCATGGATGTGTATGAAGAAGTCGTTAACTATCCTGAGTATATTGATATCTGGACCCAGTGATCCTAGAAATGATATTGATATATACTTTCAGCCATTAATAGAGGAGTTAAATGAGCTTTGGATTGTTGGTGCACAAGCATATGATGCATTCAGAAAGGAGTAATTTATGTTTCGTGCAACTTTATTATGGATAATAAATGATTTCCCTGCCTACGGAATGATGTCTAGTTGGAGTACTAAAGGGAAATTATCCTGTCCTATTTGTATGAAAAATACACGTTTTCGAAGATTAAAGTTTCGACGAACTTTCAGCTTCTTAGGGCATCGACGTTTTCTACCAATGGATCATCCATACAGGAAAAATCGGAGACAGTTCAATAATTCCATCGAGACAGATGAGACACCTCAATGAATGCCAGGGACAAATATTGTTAAAGAACTTGATTATTTGAATTATGTTCTTGAAAAAAGTCAATCAAATATCAGAAAGCGAAAGCATGCTAATTTGAATTCCAATAGCAATTAGAGAAAGAAAAGCATATTCTTTGAGTTTCCGTATTGGTCATCGAATTTATTACGTCATTGTTTGGATGTAATGCATATCGAGAAAAACATTTGTGAGATGTTACTTGCTACTATTTTAAATGTCAAAGGCAAAACAAAAGACAATTTGCGGTGTCGTCATGATTTGATGGATTGGGGTATAAGAGCAAGACTTCATCCTGATTTAATTGGTCAAAATAAGTGTAAAGTCCCTGTTTCCTGTTATTCGATGAAAAATGTGGAGAAAAAACAATTTCTTCAGGTCTTGGAAAGTTTGAAGGTTCCGGATGGTTATTCAAGTAATATTTCGAAAAGGGTGAATACACAAGATGTGAAACTCAAATCTCTTAAAACCCATGATTACCATGTCTTGTTACATGAGTTGATTCCCATTTCCATTCTCTATTTACTTTCACATAATGTTAGAGTTGCGGTGATTAAGTTATGTCAATTTTATTGAGATCTTTGTGCCAAAAGATTGAGCATAAGTGTTGTTCAGAAATTGCAGAGAGATGCACCGATTATTCTTTGCGACTTGGAGAAAATTTTCCCACCGTCTTTTTTCACATGTATGTTACATTTGACTGTGCATCTTCCCATGGAAGTTCTCTTTGGTGGTCCTGTTTTGAGTCGGTGGATGTATCCTACCGAAAGAATGATGTTTACATTGAAATCTTATGTGAGAAATAAATATCATCCTGAAGGCTCTATTGTGAAATGCTATTTAGCATAAGAATGCATGGATTTCTGTTCATCGTACTTGGCTAACGTCACTATGAGGTCTAATCGACTAATGAGAACTGAAGATGAGCAATATGATCCCATTGAGTCTGCATTTCCTTCACTGCCCCTAATAGGGGGGATATCTGGATCGTACTTGTTGTGTACTTTAAGCAGTGAAGAGTGGGAAATGGCACATCGCACAGTATTATTCAACTGTGGTGTGCTTGATGATTATATCAAGTAAGTAAACTAATAAATATGTATTTTTTTCATTGTGTGATTTCTTTATATCTTCTGATATTTTAATGCTTTCATATCTGTAGAGAACATTTAGAAATTATAAAAAAGAGACATCGCTCTCTATCTATTAAGAGGAAGGAACTGTTGCACAACAAATAATTTTATGCCTGGTTAAAGTCAAAGGTAATAGATTTCTTTTTCTTCTTCTCATAACATAATCACATGTCTCTGTTTAATATTCTATGTTGGTATCTTTTAGGTTTTAACTCTACCAGTGATTGAAGTATCAGATGAAATAAAAGCATTGTCCTTTGGTCCAAACGATGTGGTACGTGATTGTAAGTCAATGGTTGTTAATGGATTTAAATTTGTTATAAATAGTTGTGAAAAAAAATGGCAACACAACATGACAGTGTCACGATAAGCGCCACAACAGATTGTTATGAGAGTGCATCAGACAGGCAGCCTCGATCATAAAATATATTATATTACGATGTTGTTGAAAGAATCATTTTATTAGATTACTATGCACATGGTCATGTCGCAATGATGAAATGCAAGTGGTTTGATTCAATGACACGACAAGGAATGCATATTGATAACTGTGGATTTAGAGTGATTGATATGAACCACTAGCTTAGTACTGATGAACCTTATATTATTGCATCACAATCTAAATAGGTGTTTTATATAAGTGACCCGTTACAACCACAATTTGGTGTTATTGTTGATGTTATTCCTAGACATATTTTTGATGAAGGCATGGATGACAATGATGTTGTGGATGAACCTGTCAGTATTTATTCAAATGTTGCATTTGATGATATGGATGATTCAATTGTTAGAACAGATTGTGAACCAGAAATTGTCACAAACCCCACATAGCGTTGACACATTTGTAAGTATTTACCTGATATTATCGCAATATTGTATGTGTTTTTTTAACTTCCATACATGATATCAAAATAACTAGTATATTTTATACCATTATCAAATATAAAACTATTAATAGCCTCACCAATTTATGTTTAACCACTTCTCTAGTAAATCTTAAACATAGAAAAGTCTTGATATTTTATCAATATACATATCACACATGAAAATGTATCTCATTTTTTTATGATACAATTGTATTATTTAACATTTTTCATTATTTTTATTTATTTGAGAATATTATTTTAAATTTACAGGTCAAAATGTCTGATTATGATGATACTAGAAGGAGTAGAAGAATACCGAGAAATGAACAACATAGGTCTCCTCCTGGAAACAATGTAAGTACAAATTATGTTTGAATATTATGGTCTTTCATATTATTTATATTGTTATCGTTCGTTTTATTTTATCATCAATGTTATTTTAGGCTGCATCGTCGAGGAGATGCTTGGATTATGCCACTGAGGATGATATTGTGGCGGGGGGTACTGATTCTACAGGTCAGCCTACTACTACGCCGCTTGAGACACCAGGAGGTCATCCTCCCATTATGCCACCTCCATATTATCCATACCCAACTTTTCCGTATCCCTTTTTTCCCGCACCCACATCGGATGGTAGTTCTCAGACTCCCATCCCTCATTTTCCATTCCCACCATCCACTGTATAGGGTACTGTGCCCCCATATATCCCACCGCCATATCCATATCCATATCCACCCTCATCTGTACAGGGTTATCCATCGGGTTTTCTGCCTCCATCAGTACACTCTGCATCTACTATATATAGTACTCCTGTAGATATCTCACCTACCATGGAGGATGCCCCCCTCCAGACGCAACACTTCAGGGGTCAGCAGATCCCCCATCTACTGGTATTTGTTTACACATTACTATTACTGATTAATGATAAATTCATATATATTATTTTCTTTTATTTTTGGTTTCATGATTAGCTCCAGCCTCTACTAGAGGATGAGGCCGCACAAAAATGCGCGGGGTTTGGAATCAGCACATGCAAATCATAGTTGATTACAATGATGAAAATTCTATAATTAATAAAAATGGCACGGAATGTAAAATTTTTATGAGAACACTTACTAGACACAACAATATCATTCCGGTTCAACCGATAAGTTGGAAGGCAGTTGGACAAAAAATAAAGGACAAATCCTGGGCAGAGATTTGGGTAAGTAATGTTAATCACCTTTTATATATATATAAATTTATAATATTTTCTTAACAAATATTATGTCCATTGCAGTTTCAGTATAATTTTCCTGATGGACAAAATGCAAAGTCTACAAGGATAATGGATTTAGGTGAAATGTGGCGAGTCTACAAGTATGATTTATATCTTGGTTGGAAAAAGAGAGTTGGTACAAATATTGAAGAAGTATTGGTGATTCAATATTGTTCAATATCACAATATAAAGAGATGATCAGCTATTGGAAGAGTCCATCGTTTAAGGTGTTTGTTAAATTTATATATATATTCATTTATTTATTTGAAAACGATTTTAAATTACTTGTTTTATTTATGTTAATGAATTTATATAATTATTTGTTTATAGGATAAATCAAATAGAAATAAAACAAACAAGAGTGCAAGGAAACACATTTATACTCGCAGACACACTTCATTACCATATCATGAGCAGACGCAGGTAATTTAACATTTAAAATATTTAGATTTGTTTAGTGTAATTTTTTTAACTTCCAATTTTGATTTATTTCTTTGTTATTTTTCCAGAAAATGCATCGAATATCGAGGGTCGCGTTCCTCACTCAACTTTGTTTTTTACAAGCTGGAAAAAGAAAGATGGTACTGTGCCAAATACCGACACCGAGAAGGCGATTGTAAGTATATTTCAATTTCTTTGATTTTTACTGAATTTAATTCCTTATATTATTTTATCATTTTAATTTATGTTATATATCAATCAACAGAATGCTTTAGAGGCATTGGCAGAAAAAGAACCTGACAGTTTGGGCCCAAATGATCATCTACATCAGGTATTAGGATATGAGCATCAGGGTAGAGTGCGTTGTCGACCTGGGAAGAAGATTGTATCATCTCGATACTGGTCTACTAACGTTTCTTCGAGTACCGGTTCTGGTTTTGTCATAGTGGAACAAATGAATGCCGCAATCAAAGAAGAAAGTCAAAAATCAGAACAGGCGATAACTGCAAATATGATTAAATTTATGTCTTCCCTTTCTTCTACACTTCCAACAAAATCAGCTGCAACGGTTGATGCCTTTTTGATGTCGATGCGTTCTGTTAATGTATATTCTTCTATCATATCCAGAGTCAGACCTAGTGCTGGACCCGGTGCTGGTGTCGGTTCGGATGCAGATGTCGATGATGATGTTGGTGGTGTGAGAGGTGGTGATGGTGTTTCTGTAGGAGGTGTGGATGAGGGTTATCATGATTATGATGATACTGATATTGAGACTCACTTTTGATGTAAATTGTATTTTTGGATTGGTAATGTATGATGAGTTCCATGCATTTGATTACACTGATTTTTTGATCAATATTCATTAATATTTACCATATCTTATTGGGAATGAGAATGACTACTAACCTGTAGATCTACCTTAAGCTAACTATGTCTAGTATTAGATATAGCCCTACCACCATGACTTCTCAATCGATAAGTTTCTTTAACTACCTCAGTTAAATCTATGTATTCAAATTCAGTAGCTGAAAGTGCAACAATAGATTACATATTTCAATTATAGGAAATGAAACCTCCAAATTTAGTAAACACATCAATAGTTAAGGATTTACAATTTTCAACATTAACAATATAGTTATCATCAACCAAACCACAAATAATTTAAGTAGTATCCACATTTGTACCACTGAATAATGAAATATTAGAAGTAAAATAAAGATACCTCAAGATCCACTTAAGGGAATACCATTATAGCTTCCCTGGAGTTCCCATGAACCATCATAGAGTTCAGATAGAAACTGAAAAATCAGTTCTAGAGAAAATCATAGAATACGCTTTGCAACCAACAATGTTAGAATAAGGAATTCTAGACATAAATTCAACATCAACTTCAGCAGTAGGTGATTGATTCAAGGACAATTTAAAATGTTGTTCAAGCAGGAAATTAACAGGACTGAGAGATTCCAACATTTACCTATTTATAAATTTTAAAATATAAGCATGCTAAGATAGATAAAGTAGTTTGTGCATTCTATCCCTAATGATTTAAACACCTAGGATTTTCTTATCTACACCTAAGTCATTCATTTAAAACTTAATTTTAAATTTGGATTTAACAATAGAGATCATATTTATGTCTTTTAAAATTATGATCATGTCATCAATATACAATAGTAGGTAAATGATGTAGGTTTTAGTTGAGTTTAAATAAAAGAAGGGATTATAATGAATGCTAATGAACTTGTTACCTAGAAAAAATGAATCAAAATTGAAGCACCACTTCCATGAGGATTGTTTCAGGATAGACCAAGATTTATTTAAATGGCATACTTTCTTTGGTTTGAACTCAATAGGGTAATCATCAAGAGGTATCATATAAATCTTTTCATTCAAATCACCAATATGGAAATCAGTTTTAACAACTAACTGCTCTATATGAAAGTCGTTATAAGTTGCAAAATCTATCAAAAGATGAATGAAATAATTCTTAAGAAAAAAGGGAAAATAATTCATCGTAATCAATTCCCTCTCTTTGAAGGATTCCCTTGGAAACTAGCCTAGATTTTTATTTGATTCACTGGCCCAAAAATATTTGGAGAGTCTTGAGCATTCATGAATGCTTATAAATCTTTCTAGAATAGTACTATTCAACCTCTCTACTAGGCTATTCTATTGGGGAGTGGGGTTCCCTAATAGTTATGTCCCTCATAATCCCATCAGACTCACAAAACTGAATGAACTCTATAGAAAGATATTCAAGACCATTATCTATTCTTCGGTCTTAATAATCTTTACAATGTGATTTTACATTGAATCTTTTTAGGTTTAAATGGTTTGGAATGCATCATATTCTTTTTATTATCTAAATCCAAACATTCTTAGATATTTTAGTTATGAAGATGATGAAATTGGATCCTCTAACACAAGAACTAGTCCTAGATATCCCCCAAAAATCTGAGTGTATGTATTCAAGTGGGCTAGCATCATTGAAATAAGACCCATTGAAACTCACCCTCTTGGATTTTCCCATCACACAATCTCTGGAAAATGAAAGATTTATAGTTGTGATGTTACTCAATAGCCCTTGTTTGTTGTGTTCCTCTAAGACTTTGGAGCTGAAATTTCCTATCTCATATGCTATAATATATTATTGTTAGTGCTTGTATTGTAAGCACTGCCCAATTTCCATAAATGGGTCTTCCCATTAAAAACATATAACCCATTGTTTAGAGATCATTTTATGATAATTATTGATCATTTAGAGATCTTGAGATTTGGTCTAGAGGTAAATCTATTTTGATATAGGACTGCTAAGGAGATTATGTTTCATTAAAGGATGGAGACCCACCATACATTAAGTAAGGTGATGATGGATTGATTATCTAACTCTATAATAATGGATCATATTCCCTCAACCTTGCACCTATTATTTTTTCCTAAGAATACATCTACTTCTCTCTTTTTGACCAGCTCTAAAAATGACTCTCTCTATTGGAAAATATGAAAAGAACAACTAGAGTCTAGGACCCACTCTTGATTGAGTGTATAAATGGACACATTCAAGATTTAAACAAATTTCATAGCCTGAATCAACCAAAAAATACAGGTTAGTGGGCTGTTTGGATTCTAACTCACGCATGAGTTTCCTACGCTCGGGCTTAATGTGCCCAGGTTTACCATAGTGAAAACATATTACTTTTCTATCCATAGAGCTTGTCCTAGATTTGGGTTATTTATTAATCTTATTTTTGTCCCTACTGAATTGTTTTTTCTTATCTTTAGTTTAAGGTCTCCCCCTTGTGAAAAACTCTTATCCTCACCTTTTATTTTTGTTCTAGAATGCAATTCCTTAGACAGATGGGCTGATTTGATATCTTCTAATGTTAAATAGACTCAACCATACATCATGGTCATAACAAGTGTTCTATATCTATTTTCAAGAGTGATTAATATGATCATTTCTGGATCCTCATCATCTACATAAACATTAATATTGTCTAAATCTAACATGAATTTATTAACCTCATCTAAATGGGTTTTTATAGATGTACTAGGATTCATTTTGAATGTCAATATACAGTGTTTCTTGTAAATTTTTCCTACAAATGAGGCAATCATGTATAATTTTTCATGTTTAAGCCAAAATCCCTCAGTGGTAGAATCATAAGAAACTTCTATAAGGGCCTTATCAACAACGTAAAGTAATAGGCAGCAAGGTGGAATAACAAGTATACATGGGGGAAATTCTTGGTATTCATCAATGGTCTGGTCAGTTTCATTAATAGTCATAATGGGTTTCATAGGCCCATATAGGAAATCAATGAAACCTTGTTGTATTTGCAAGGATCTCATTTAGGGGGGTGTGTTCGGGTAGGGGGAGGGTTGTGTGAAGGTGGGGGGGGGGGCAGGTGGGGGGGCAAGGGGAGGGGGGTGTGCAGGTGGGGGGGGGGGGGGGGGCAGGGGGTGTGTAGGTGGGGGGCAGGGGGCCGGGAGAGGGGGCAAGGGGGTGTGCAGGTGGGGGGGCAGGGGGAGGGGGGTGTGCAGGTGGGGGGGGGGGCAGGGGAGGGGGCGTGGGGGTGTGTAGGTGGGGGGCAGGGGGGTGCGTTGGGGCAGGGGGAGGGGTGTGTGCAGGTGGGGGGGGGGGCAGGTGGGGGGAAGGGGGAGGGGGTGTACAGGTGGGGGGCAGGGGAGGGGGTAGGGGTAGGGGGTGTGCAGGTGGGGGGCAGGGGGCTGGGAGAGGGGGCAGGGGGGTGTGCAGGTGGGGGGGCAGGGGGCAGGGAGAAATTCTCATTTCTCCCTTATTTTTTTCTCCCAAATCAAATCTAAACAATTGTTTTTTTCTTCGATCTTAATTATCACAGTTCGGAGTGGCTAAACCACTAAGGGGAAGGGTTGAGTGTATGATTCTTATGATCTTATTGAATTTCTAAATCAGAAACATCTAACCCAAATGATAGTAATAATGTAAAATAAATTCTATGTATTAAATTATTTTATGAATCCTTTACCATATTACATTTATATGATTTAACTTGGGCTGATTAGAGTTGAGTTGGATATGACTATTAACATTTTTTACTTTCTGCCATTACAACTAGGATTAAAGAATCATCGTTTTAGTTATATCAAAACTAAGGAATATTTAACTCTTATATAGATCTATTTTGGGTTTTCCATGACAAAATAGTGTTTTAAAATCCACTTCGAAGCCTAATCCCTATGATTATTCCATGTTAGGACCAATGTTATCCTTTTTACCTTAATCCTGAAATAGACCGTGATCCCTATTTCTTACTAAATGTTAAACAAAACTCAATAGAATCAATCATATCCCAAAACCAATACAAATTTTGAGGACTCTTAAAAAAATGTTTAGAGTCCAATTTTCTATTCTACCAAACATTCTCCATGGGTTCGACCCCACACTATCAATATAATATAAAATTATAGCATGTGTAGTTTGGGATAAAAGAATTATAATTTGATTGTAGCCCATGTAAAGTAAATAATAAATATGGGATCGTCAAGTTTTGATGATGATTACAGGAAATATGTTTACTATCCTTATGCATAGGGACCTTTAGCACAAACCTATGATAACCTCACCCTCCCCATATTCTATTTTCAATCATTCCTTTTTATTTTGGAAGCCACTATGTCATTATTTTTAAAGACTAGTTCATGTGTCATGACCCTCTAACATATTCAAATGGTCATGAAACCCATTAAATTCTTACCTTCATGCCTAAAATTGCATGGTACCTTTCCAATTTCTTCCATTTATGTACATAATACCACAAAAAACTAGCCAGTCCCAACCGACCCAACATTCGATATGTTCCAACAATACATCAAGGAGATCATCCTAATATGCAGGGGGTTGGTGTCCAGGTGGGGGGCTGCTGTCCAGGGGGGTCCAGTAGGGGGGGCTGCTGTCCAGCAGGGGGGGCCATCCAGGGAGCGCTAGTAGGAGGGGGTCTGTCCGAGGGGGGGTGTCTGGGGGGGGCTGCTGTCCAGTAGGGGGGCTGTCTAGGGGGTCCAGCAGGGGGGGGTCTTCTGTCCAGGGGGGATTCTATCTAGGGGGGGCTATCCAGGGGGGGTCCAGCAGGGGGGTGGGGGGGCTGCTATCCAGGGGGGTTCAGCAGGGGGGGGCTTCTGTCCAGGGGGATTCTGTAAATAATCCTTTTAGAGTTCTTTCATATTTTTATTTTCATTTATTGAGTCCAATTTTGTCTTTTCTTAATCTGTTATGTTAGAAGGTTCTTGTTCAATTGAATATTATTTTATAATGATTTGTTTCACATACAGGGATCTCTCATACAACTCAATGACGGGGAACTTACCTCACAGTTTCGAGTCGCTTTCAAGCCTTGGTATACTGTAAGCAACTGAGACTTTAGTTAACATAATTATCATTTTTTAATGTATTTATGGCTTTATTCAGGTATTTATAGATCAATCAATTCACTGGTCTAATTTATTCCCTTGCTGGATTTCCCCTTGATGATTTGTAAGTTGATGGTATGTTTAAACAACACTTACTTGAATTGACATCTTTCTAGTTTACATAGTTTTTGTTACCATGTAATTAATCAGATTTCACTACTTTAGTTTGTATGAATTCTGAGCATCCTTAGTGCAAAGTCTTTAATCTTTTCTTACTTTTACTGATGCTATCAGGAATGTTTCAAACAACCAATTTATTGGAGCTTATTTGTGTATTGTTGTGACATTGTTATCACTTGGTGGACCACCCTTGTTATCTGTATATAGATTGTTACTATTTTATTTATTTTAATTTATATTCACTAACCCAACATATTATGGGATATATTAAAGTAATTAATATTAGTGAACAACTTAATTTTATGCTCATTGCCCACACATGTATATAGATTGTTACTATTTTATTTATTTTACAGGTCTTGTGTTTTTTTACTTTATATTCACCTCCATTGGGGGGTGCTGGTGCAGGGTGGGGGGGGGGTCTAGGGGGAGGGGGGTGTGCAGTATGGAGGGGGAAGGAGGGTGGGGTGCAAGGTGCAGAGGGGTGGGGTAGGGGAAGTGTGAAGGAGCAAGGAGTTTAGAAATTTGGTTCATGTAAGATGCGGGATGAACGAATGGGCTTTGAAACTCTGGTACAAGGATATCCCAAACCAGATGATTTTTCTTGTTTGCTAAATGATACATCAAGCGCTTCCAAAGGAGTATAATATTTAGAATTAGGGGGTGGATCTGGCCTCTGGATGTCACTATTGTACAAAGGCCACACTATGAATATTCTTGGAACTTATTTTTTCAGAGTGACTGAGTGAGGGGGATCTGGAGGTTTATGGGAAAATTTATGAATATCAACAGCATCGGGAACTCCATGTAGGAGATTATTGAGGCCTTGTTCCAAGGGGAGAGCCAGGGGTGGAGATTATGATTCATTTATGTTTTTTCTTGGATGTGTGTGGGACTATTTGGGATGGTAGGAATAATGTAAGATAAGGCAAGAGGAATTCCTCAATCTATTTTCAAGTTCAAGTGAAAATGATTGGGGTAGAGTTGGGAGTGATTATCAAGGGAGGAATTTTTTCTACTACCCTGATAAGATTTCATCCATGGATTTGTATGAATAGTGATTCTTTCCAAGGTATTCAAGGAAAGGCGGCTTCAATGGAAGCCTCCTGTTATGGGATTATAATTGAATGCAGATGGATCATGTATTGCAGGGGAGATAAGGGGAGGTGGGTTGGTTCATAATAATAGGGGATTAGCATTAAAATTGAATGTTGATGGATAGTGTATTGCGGGGGAGACGAGGGGAGGTGGGTTGGTTCAGAACAATAGGGGCTTGGTGATTCTGTGTTTCAATTCCTTTTACTGAATGGGTACCTCCATTGGGGCAGAGGTGAGTGCGATGAATACATGCCTTATGTTGTGTAATATTTTCATTGAGGAGATTGATGAAGTAGAATCTGACTCAATTGTGTTGGTTCGGCTATTTTCGAAGAAGGTGGTGGTTCCATGGGATTTGAATTACCTTGTATGGGGGGTGCTGGTGCAGTTTGGGGGGAGGTCTAGGGGGAGGGGGGTGTGCAGTGAGGAGGGGGAAGGGGGTGGGGTGCAAGGTGTAGGGGGTGGGGCAGGGGAGGTGTGCAGGAGTAGGGGGTGGGGGGTGCTGGTACAGTCCTCCCAACAGCCAGCACGGTTCACCGTGTTGGCTTTTTTTTATGCAGGCTAAAGACCTATAGACACGGTTTGAAACTGTGGCTATAGGGATTTATCCATGGTTCAGGTGGCCTTTATTGGCATCTATAGGGATGACCCTATAGCCACTATTTGAACCTATAGCTATAGGCTCCGACCTATAGCCATGCCAATACCAGCCACGGTTCATGAAACCGTGGCTATAATCTATAGCCACGGTTTTTGGGCCTATAGCCACGGTTTAGAACCGTGTCTATAGACTAAATTTATATTAGTGTTTTTATTTTTATTTCTATAAAAGAAAATAAATAAAAAGAATATAAATATCCTTTGAATCCATCTCTCTATTCCCAATGGATTCAACACCCTCTCACCGATTTTCTAGTTTTACATGGTGTTTGTTTTTACCAGTGTTACATGGTGTGTTGTATTTATGTTCATCATGTTTATTTTCTATTCTTCTAATAAATTATCTTTCTATTTGGTTTTAAGTTTCTAAAATGTTTAGACATGTTTGATATCATTAACATCTATCATAACCATTCCACACCAACCACATTCTAATTACCTCATAAGATGCACCCATCTCTTTTCCCATAGTATCATAACTAATGCATATAACATTCTCACATGATTCCTACCTACCACTAACATTGTCACAAATATACCTAATTTCCCTCTTGAGATGTTAATCCAAGTATTTCCCAAAGACAGAGTGAATTTTTTTCTCTAATCTTATCTTTAAAATGCTTTTA
Source organism: Viscum album (assembly GCA_963277665.1). Taxonomy (NCBI): domain Eukaryota; kingdom Viridiplantae; phylum Streptophyta; class Magnoliopsida; order Santalales; family Viscaceae; genus Viscum; species Viscum album. The sequence continues at coordinate 1,084,532,998 of OY728159.1, forward strand.
ATTCACTAATTAAATTCATGGTTTTTAGTATATAAATCACTTTCCTTGTCTAGGATCAACCAATATCTCCCCTATTGGAATTATTAAGAGGTTATATAGAATTACACAATAAAATATTCTTTGTTAAACCCCATTTTACACTTCCCCCTATAATAAATATATCTTTAACATATTCCAAACTATCTAATTATTCAATATAGTTGTTTTGAAATAATTATAATGAATTTATATAATTTACAATTGAAGAAATTTTATTTCCATAATTTATTTAAATAGAAAAATTATAAACGACTGTCATACCTGCTTCCTCTCATGTTCCGACATCATAGTCTTCCCCAAAGTGTGGAGGTATTTTGCAGCATCCTTCCTTTTTTATTTCTTTCCGATGCTTCCTAAAAAATAATTTTCAATAATAAAAAACAAAGTATTAATAAAAATCATGATAATTTTCATTCAAAATGCTCAAATTTTATTAATACCTTAAACTCGGTACTCTTACAATAAACAATCATTTCCTGATAATGTTCTATTATACATTAATTTATGATAAGTGTGGACTCTAAATCCGTACCAACTCTAGAACGCCATCCACTATAAAAATCATGCATATATTCTCTCCACATATCACCTAATTCTATAAGTCATGTTGTCCTTATAGCCTCACCATTAGGAAAATTATAATGAATCTTACACCAAAATATTAATTCATATAAATATTATAATAATATAACATTAAATCTAATGAATTTTCTTACCCATATTTGCATCCAAGCATTTTCCATTACTTCATTTGGAAGGTGTCTCCAAGAGAGTAGTCTGATGGCAATGATGTTAGAGTATTTGGAAAACGTCACCATAAAACTCTTACATTCTCACTATGTTTTTACAATAATTTGATAATCATCATTGTACTCAACCATCAACTATGTGTGGTGGTTCTACACCTCACGTATGCGTGTATTCCCATGCTGCCTAGAGGAAGATATAACTGTGAATGAAAAAAACAAATACTATATCAATACATATTATAATGAAAATAAATTATGGTTAATTTTTTTACTAGGGTTCTATAAATATATCTAAGGCAGTCTGATCAGTGGGTGCTACTGGATCCCTAGGTTCTGAAGGATGATCAACCTGTATAGTAGCAGTGGGACCCAATGTCTGCTCCAGAGTCTCAAAATGTGTCAGAGTAGAATTTGAAGGAGCATGAACATAGATGCTCTGGGAGAAGGAAGTGTATATAGAAGAAGCTAGAATATACATCTGTGGAAATGTATAACACGGATGGGGAGTAGGAGACATCATCAGATAAGGTAAAGAAAGACGAGGAGAATCAAATATAAATGGTGTTGGAAATATAGGCAACCTAAATATCCCAGGTACCTCTAAAGATACTATAGGATAAGAAGGCATGTTATGTGGTATATCAGATGAAGGGACAAGGTGTGACCGGGTACACCGAGTAGTGCACATAGCTCTAGTACCCCCCTCACATCATCTAGTTGAGCACTACTACCACTAGGCTTGTTAGAGAATAAATGTTTCATGGCTAGTGGATCCTGGTTAAAATTTAAAAACCAAATTAATCACATGAAATTATATGTTATTGATATATATATTTGAAATAAAAAACTCACAACAAGCACCATAGGAGGGACGCCCATCTCTCTCATGCGACAGTTATTGTCTGTCATCCTTTTCCTTTATATCTCTTCAATATTTTTCATTTCCATCATTTGAAAACAAATATGGAATTAATTAGAAACCCATAAATAATGTGTAATCCAAACAAGAAAGAATATGGGACATTAATCGATTAAGGAATACTGATGGCCAAATCAAATAATGGATACATAGTGATATAAAAAAAATCATTTTATATTTAGTGGGAAGAATATAAAAGCACAAAATAAGTGTCATAGAAAAATCAATACATTAAAGTTAACATGTTTAGTATGTAATTTCTTGGATTTTCCATGTATTATTTTTGGATATTATATAGATTATTTTTGAGACCAGACGCTGAGACGACGTGCGATCCTAAGGCCCAGTGTGCCCAAAATAAATGTTTGAAATATATTAAATATATTAAATAGTACGTACATGCATTTTTTCTAAAAAAGAGGAATAAATTCTAAATGGGTGTTCGGATTGGAAATCCGAGGGCACTGTTGAGTTCAAAATGTGGGTTTTATCCTAGATGCGACTTAATATTAGTCGGTGTGGTTCATTTGTGTAAAAGTCATCGTGGGCGCGGAAATGAATAAAATAATTTAAATAAATTATTTTATTTCATGTTTTTTGACCCAGCGATTAACAATATTTAAATATATTATTATGTTAGAATTCTAGGGTTAGACGTATAACCCTGGAGATGTTGGAGAACCCTTGGAGTGATCGACGTAGAATTTTCTTAGGTGATTGGTGACAAGATTGTGGATTAACAATCAATGCACCTCATATTCAAAGGACCTCTCCAAAGACAATGACACAACCCTGTTCTTCATCATAAATCAATCCAAATTGAGGTAGGGCATGAATTTTGATTTAATTCTTCCCCATTCTTTATTTCTATGACAAACGTGAATCAATCAACAAACAAATTGATTCGTAGTTCGATTGTTATGCGAGGTGGGTTTATATTTTCGGGGTTTTGATGGGAGAATATATCTGTGATTTGATTTATTTCCATTGTTTTTCTAATGAATATGGATCCAGATAAACATAAACATCGATCATAGTTCATTCCTCCAATCTGTTCTTGTGCTTTTCTTCCCCTATTCATTATTAATCGTGGTCGTTCTTCATTTGGCATGCAACTCAACTTATCTCGATCAATCGATCATTGCACACCCATTTCTTGGTGCAATGATCTAATATCATAGACCTGGGATCGACATGGCATGACGGAGGGTGATGATGGAGATGAAGTGAGTCAGATGACGGAGGATACCTGATTTTTTATTCTTCAACATTCTTCGACATACAACGAAGAATGATGATTTGATCTATTTCCCAAGAAGATCTGATGGAATAACACATTGTTTGATAATGATAAGGTTTGGATGAGTTGGTATCTTCAATTTTGTGGTGAAACAGTCTCCGAATAGAATGTGGGAGTAGATCTAGGATTCTGGAAAATCCCACGCTATACGGCGTGTAAGTCAAATCTACACACCATGCAGGGCCACCTTACAATGACTAGAGTTTTGAGAGGAATTTAAGTATCACATGTAATGTTACCCCTTTCACATAGCGTGTGGTCTCTCCTAGGTGACTTAGCATGTACTTTGGAAAGTACACATACATAGGGTGGACTACATGGGTTGGAGGAAGCCGTGTACTCCCCCACATGGGCACGGCCTGGAATAGGTATATGGGCTAAGATGTGTACTGGTATATAGTCACATGTACATGGGATGAAGCTATGTACTAGCACACAGTAGACTACACGGGAAACCTACACGATGTGTAGTTTACACATACATGACTTGATGACACAGGCAGGACCTGAGGTCAAAGGACATGACATGTGACCCCTACTACACATCATGTACTCTTTTAAACATGGCTTGGATATATTTTAATCCATATCTTAGACAAGATTTTTTAGGGTTTGTTCCCTTTATTCTTTCACTGAGGGTTGGTATGGAATCATCTCCTACTCCTAAGACTATGATCCCTTCAGTAAGACTTCCAGGATAGAGTTATTGGAATCTTTATGAGAGGCCCAGAGTGAGATCTTATATTTATCTTCATGCCATTGGTGTAGTTCTTGGTATCATCATGACTAACACTATGTGTCCATCGATCCTCTACTTAGAGGGTTAATCCAGATTGAGTTGTTGTTATCACCCCATGGATTTGGAAGTTATCCCCATCTCTGTATCGTATTCTATTCGGACTATCAGTGTGTTCTTTCTCATGATGAGACTTGATGAGTAGTTCCTCTTGGATAGACTTTATTAGTGCTATCAAACTTCTGAGTGTGTTCTCTCGGATGAGTGCTTTGTGGAATCATCAAGCTGGAATCCAAGTATGGTATACTACGGTGGTGACTTACCTCTAGAATATGAGTCTTTTTTTGAGTATTTCTGGATATTCTTATTATATATTCTATATACATATACCTATGTAGAGATGACTATATTTTCCTTTGTTATATGCTTTGTGGTTTCGGGGTGTCCTACTGAGTATTGTCATACTCACCCCTATAAAGGATTTTCTCGCACATGTCATGTCTTGTGCAGATGATCAACCTTTTGATAGAGTCTTAGGTAGACCAGGACTAGAGTGTGCTTAGTGAGACCAGATAGAATGAGGTGTGTTCCTACGACATTATAATAGTAGTCATAGTTCTTACTTTTAGGTTGGACTTGTGTTTCAAACTCTTTATAGTGGGATTTTATTTGGCCCTGTTTGCTTTCTTTTAATTCATGTTATACTCTGGTTACCAGATTAGATTTATGCATGCATGGTTGTTCAGTTGTTTTTAAATTTCATCATTTTATAGGCTTGGAGATGTGTGTGTATATTTACAGGTACTTAGGCTAAGTCCTCCCATGTCAGTGATATGCCTTCTCAAAACTAGTCGCCATCCCCTGGACTATTTGAGGTGGGCTTAGGGAGTCGTGACATGGGCCCCTTTGGGACAGGTCATGAGAGAGTGGTATCATAGGGGGATGGTTCTACTTTAGGACCAGGACTCTGTGAGGTTGGTTTAGGGAAATAGCGTTAAGTGTTTCGAGTTCAGTTTTTGGGCTAGGGACTCCAGTGTTAGTGCGATGGCCAATGTATCCATACACCAAGTCTCTGATCACCTACTTTTTGACTCAGTACTTGAGAACACTGGTTGTAGGGAAAACAATGGTACATTCATTATATAGGAATGGGTTATGGTTTCCATGTTCTTTTTGAGTAAGCTCTCCAGATATACTCATTGACCATGATACATATTGTTTACTTTTAGGAGGCCTCCATGATGTATGCTAGCTAGGATTCAGTGTGATGATCATGATGATGATCCCATTAGTGATGAGGAATCAATACAAGGACTATTTCCTAGTATGCTATCTCCAGGTGGTTCACAAACCATACCATCACCTGTAGAGAAACATGTGTTACCCACAGTACTAGCGGATGAGGTGTGCAGGTTGAGCACACTTCATGAGTTTCAGTGACAGATCCCCTCAGGTTCTAAGGTGAGCCCAACCCATAGGTGGATGAGTACTATCTTGAGGTGGTGGCATGAGTTTTCCATCTATTCAGGACACCGACAGATTAGATGGTGGTTCTGGTGGTGAGCCTTCTACATGGATCAGTAGGGCGATGGTGGAGATTAGTAACCCAATCTTATGATTATGTGAATCTTTCATGAAAAGAGTTTGAGTGCCTTTTCAGAGATGAGTCCTCACCAGATACACTAAGGGTTGTACGTATCCATGAGCTTATTTATCTCCAGTAGGGAAGCATGATAGTAACTGAGCATTCCTTGAGGTTTAACAACCTTTCCAGGTACTCGATGGATATGGTTCATGACCAATTTTTAGGGCTCAGACCATCGACCGAGGTCTATATAGAGACATTGGAGCCAATGTTATCCCTTCATGCATTCTTACATATGCTAGGGTGCTAGAGTGAGCTTTTTTGGTTGAGTGTTTCTTGGATGAGCAGATACAGTCGGTGGTTATCAGCAGTGGGAAAGTAGAAGTAGAGACCTCGGTAGTAGGGAGATGACATAAGTCTTAGGGACTTATATGTGTGAGAAATTTCAAGAGGAGGTCCTAGGATATAGGATCTGCAGTTCAAGGATCATAGGTTGGGTCCAATCAACCCATAGAGAGGTGGTTCTACTCATGTGATGATAAGGGACATCTCTCCCAAGATTGTATAACCCACCAAATAGCTGACAAAGAGACTATGGATGAGCCATCAATGTAGAGATAGTGGTAGGAGATATCAGGTTTGTTGGGTGGCAAACATGGTAGAGGATCTAAGAGAGAATAAGGAGGTGGTTAATGTTTTGACTTGTTACCACCACCACCCCTAGGTGGTCCATGCCAGACTCATGGATCTGGAGAACAGGGGTGGGGACATCTACAGGTGGTATAATCTTATGACCTAGAGGCTTCTAGAATGATACAAGGTATGATCTATGTCTTTTATACCTTATATTCAGTACTTATAGACACAATTACTAGTCATTCCTTTCATTCCACATACCTTGTATGAGACTTAGAGATTCAGATTGAACTTTTGGCTCAACCCTTATTCTTGGAAACTCTTACTGAAGTAGACTTAGTATCACACACTTGTACCAATAGTGTGACCTAACTCTTGGATGAGAGAGTTTATATTTGGATCTCTTGGTAGCATCATCAAGACATTATGAAATCATTTTTGGTATGAACTAGTTATTTACAATTCATGCCTAGATCAACTATTTTAGGTGAAGGGTGTAGTGTGTCCGTAGTGATGGAATTAGGTTATCCTTTATCAGTGAAAAGGAAAACCAAAAAGAATAGGATAGAATCATGCATAGGAGGGTGTATCTAATTACTCATCAGTTGGCTAGTATGACTCTTTGGGTAGTGGATGTTATAAGTTCCCAATTTCCTATAGTGGTGGAAGAGTAATAGAACGTATTCCATGAAGATATTTTAGGTTTATCTCCCCAATGAGAGATATACTTCTACATTGATCTACACCCATGAAGACAATGATATCTACACCATCATATCAGATGACTCCCATAGAGCTTCGTGAGTTGAGGTTGCAGTTTGAGGACTTGTAGAGGAAGATATTTGTTCAAACTAGTGTTTTACCCTAGGCAGCCCTAGTTTTTTTTCAAGGAGGAAGATGGGATATTGAGGTTGTGTGTGGACTACTGGTTCTTGAATCAAGTGATCATGAAGAATAAGTATCCACTACCAAGGATCAATGGACTCTTTGATCATTTGATATGGGCATGATGGTTCTCGAAGGTTGAACTTAGATCAGGATATCACCAGTTGCAAGTATGGGGTGAAAATATATCGAAGATGATGTTCAAATGTTTCTATAAACACTATGAGTACTTAGTAATTCCATTTGGTATGAAAAATTCCCCAATAGTGTCATGGGACTCATGAAACAGATATTTTAGCCTTAATTAGATCAGTTTGTGGTAGTCTTCATCAACGATATCATTGTGTAATCAGTGTTTGATGAGGACTATGTGAGACACTTGAGGATAGTTCTATATGTACTCTGAGAGCACTAGATTTACAAAAAGCTATCAAAATTTCAGTTCTAGATTTAGGAAGTCTACTTCCTGGGACATGTTATCTCAACAGATGGAGTGGAAGTGAACCCAGCCAAGGTCAAGGAAGTGTTATCTTGGGAGCCACCTAAGAGTGTGATGGAGGTGTGGACCTTTATTAGGTTGTCAAACTATTACTGGAGATTCATACCTAATTTCTCTAGAGTATCATCAACCATGATGGATTTGAATCGAAAGGGGCATCTTTTCGTGTGGGAAAAAAGTAACAGAAAACTTTTCATAAGCTAAGGTAGAGTTTTATGAGTGCTCTAATCTTGAGATTACCAGAGGAGGGCATCGAGTACGTAGTGTTTTGTGATGCATTAGGAACCAATATTGGTTGTGTTCTGATAAAGAGTCAAGTATTGATTGGATATAGTTCATGTTAGTTGAGACCACATAATCAGAACCATGTGACCCACGATCTTGGGCTAGAAGTGGTAGTATATGATTTGAAGATGTGACAACACTACCTAATGGGTGAGTGGTTTATCATATAATTCGATCACAAGAGTCTGAAGTATATATTCTCTCATAAGGATCTCAACTTGAGACAGAGTCGATGGCTAGAGTTTCTCCAGGACCATGAATTTGAAATTATCTATACTCATGGGAAGGGGAATGTGGTAACAGATGCTCTTAGTAAGAGATCTTATTCACAGTTGTTGAACAAGGCATCAGAGAAGTTGGACTCATTACATTTATCCTTTTTGGATGGAGATGGAGCATCTTACCTTTAGTCGATGGTTGTTACCCCTCTGTTCTTGCAGCGAGTCAAGGAGTCACAACTTGCAGATACCGACTTTGAGACCCTATGTGCTCATATATCCATTGGAAATTCTCCTAATGGATTTTATAAAGGTGGGGAGAATGTTTCTTATTTTCAGAGGATACACAATGGTACCAGTGATGTTGTGGGAGTAGGTTCTAAGAGTGTTTCATACATCACCCTTGGAGGTACATCCAGGTGTGGAAAAGATGTATCGGGACCTCTGACATCAGTTTTAGTGGTCATGGATGAAGAAAGGAGTTGCAGATTTTGTCTCTCGATGCCTTACTTGTTAGTAAGTAAAGGTTGGGAACCAAGTTTTGGTAGGTTTGGATCAACCCCTTGTAGTACCAAAGTGGAAGTGGGATGGGATATCTATGGACTTCATGATGATATTACCACATACATCTAGTGTATATGATGTCATCTGGGTGATCATAGACTGACTCACCAAGTCAACCCACTTCCTAGCTATATGAGAGAAGAGTTCAGTAGAGAGATTTGGGCACCTCTATGTTCAATATATAGTCCCATTCTAGGGAGTTCAATCGATGATCGTTTTTGAATGTGATGCTCTCTTCACATCTCGGTTGTGGAAGGGATTATATGAGGTGTTTGGGACCCACTTACGCTTGAGCACATCATTTCAATCCCAAAATGACAGCCATATTGAGTGGACCATTCAGGTTTTGGAGTACATGTTGTGAACTTGCATGTTAGATTTTGGCTATAGCTGAGAGGATCACCTACCATTAGTGGAGTTTGCATACAGTAATAGTTACCATTCCACAATCAATATGGAATTATTCAAAGCACTATATGAGCAACCTTGTAGGTTACCACTTTACTGGACTGACCTAGGAGAGTAATCACTCATGAGCCCAGAGTTGGTGCAAGCTATAGCAAAGAAGGTGCAGATCATCCAAGACTAGATGAAGACTAAACAGAGTCGCCAAAAGTCTTATGCTGATAGGTTACAGAGGTCTTCGGAGTTTGAGGAGGGAGACCATGTGTTCTTACGGGTTTCACCTTGATGTGGATTGCAGAGATTTGTCTAGGGTGAAAAGCTATATTCGAGGATCATCAATCCTTTCTAGATACTTTTTAGATTTGGTGAGGTGGAATACCACTTATACTTACTCTCGCAATTAGACTGGGTTGATGATGCCTTCTACGTGTTGTAGCTAAGGAGGTACATACATGACCCATTTCACATTATTGAATGGGGAGAGATCAACATCGAGGATAGAGTGACCTTTGCTGAGTACCTGATAGAGATCGAGGATCAACAGAAAAAGATCCATTATGGGTGATCGATTCCTTTAGCATGTGTCTGGTGGAAACACAAGAATCTCTAAGAGAGCACATGGGAGTGGGAGGCTCATATTCATGCTCAGTACACTCATATTTTTGAGTAGCCCTTGTTTTGGATTTTTGGAGACATAAATCCCCAAGGTGGAGAGAATTTAATGTCTCAAATTTTATGTGTATTATTTTTGGATATTATATGGATTATTTTCAAGACTAGGAGCCAAGATGTTGTTCAACTCCAAGACCTGATGTGCCCGAAATGAATGTTTGAAATATATTAAATATATATGAAATAGAATGCACACATAGTTTTCCTAAAAAATCAGAATAGATTATAAATAGGTTCTTGAATCAGAAATCCAAGGGTACTGTTGAGTTCATAATGCGTGTTTTACCCTAGGTACGACTTAACATTAGTTGAAGTGGTTCGTTTGTGGAAAAGTCATTGCGGGTGCAGAAATGAATAAAATAATTTAAATAAATTATTTTATTTCATGTTTGTTTATGTAGTGATTAACAATATTTAAATATATTATTATTTCATAATTCCAGGGTTAGCCGTATAACCCTATAAATATTAAAGAACCCTTGGAGAGTTCTCTCAGGCGATTAGAGATAGGATTGTGGATCGACGATCGACACACCTAGGATTCAAAGGATCTCACCAATGATAATGGTGAAACCCCGTTCTTCATTAGAAATTGATCCAAATCAAGGTAGGGTGTTTGTTTTTATTTTATTCATCCCCATTCTTGATTTCTATGAAGAAAACAAATCAATCAATGAATAGATTGATCCGAGGTTCAATCGTTATACGGGATGAGTTTATATTTGTGGGGTTTTTATGTGATAGTATCTTTGTGATTTGATTTATTTATTTATTTTTCTAATAGAGATGGATTGATATCAACATAAACATTAATCGAGGTTTATTCCTCTAATATTTTCTTGTTCTTTTCTCCCCCCCATTCATCATTCATCGCAAGCATTCTTTGTTTGGTCCGCAACTCGACTTATACCAATTAATCAATCATTGCACACCCATTTCTTAGTGTAACATTCTGATATTGTAGATCTAGGGTCGACATGGCACAGAATAGGTGTGGCGATAGATACAAAGCAATTTGGATGATGTAGGACAAAAATTTTTTCATTCTTCTACATTCTTTGGCACACAATAAAGAATGATTATTCGATCAATTTATAGAGTATATTTGATGGAAGAATGCATTGTTTGACAACAAAAAGGCTTTGAAAAGTTGGGATCTTCAATTTTGTGAAAACACACTCATTAGATTGAAGGTCAGAGGTGCCAAATCGAATGCGGGAGAAGATCTGGGATTCTGTAAAATCCTGCGCTACATGACATGTAAGTCAGATCTACACACCGTGTGGGTCCCCCTTATAGTGGCTAGGGTTTTGGGAGAAATTTAAGTATCACATGGTGTGTGACCCCTGTCACACAATGTGTGGTCTCTCCCAGGTGACTTGGCTTGTACTTTGGGAAGTCCATAGACACGGGGTGGACTACACAGGTTGGAGCACATCATGTACTCCCCCACACAGACATGGACTAGACCAGGTACACAGGCACATGTACATGTGATGAAGCAGTTTAACAGAACATGGGTAGACTACATGGGTAGCCTACATGGTGTGTAGTACTGCACAGATACAAATTGATGAAACATTTTGTTTACATGGGCAGGACCTAGGGTCAAGGGACATGGCGTGTGACCCCTACTACATTTCGTGTAATCTTTTATACATAGCTTGGATCTATTTTCCTTTGCATCTTGGAAAATATTTGTTAGGGTAAGTTACCTTTATTATTTCCATGAGGGTTGGTATGGAATCATCTACTACTCCTAGGATTACGATCCCTTCAGTAGGACTTCTTGGATAGAGTCATTGGAATCCATTAGAGAGGTCCTAAGTGAGATCCTCTATTCATCTTTATGCCCTAGGTGGAGTTCTTGGTATCTTCATGACTAACAATACACATGCATCAATCCTCTACTTATTGGGTTAATCCAAATTGATTTGTTGGTATCACCCCATGGACTTAGTAGTGATTATCATAAGTGCATCGTATTCTCTTCAGACTATCATCATGTTCTTTCTCATGACAAGAACTAACGAGCAATACCTCTCAGACGAATGTCATCAGTGCTATCAGACTCAGGAGTGTGTTATCTCAGATGAGTGCTTTTTGGAATCTTCAAGCTAGAATCCTAGGTTGGTATACTATGGTGGTGACTTACCACTAGACTGTGTATCTTTGTTGAATATATCTAGATATTCTTTTAATATGTGTTGTAGAAATATACCTATATAGAGCTGACTATATTTTCCTTTATTGTATTCTTTTTGGTTTCGTGGTGTCCTACTGAGTATTGTTATACTCACCCCTGTATGGAATTTTCCCACATGTGTCGTGTCTTTTGAATACGATTGACCTTTTGACAGAGTCCTAGGTGGACCAGGACCAGATGGTGTTTAGTGAGACTTGACAGACCGAGGTGCGTTCCTGCGGCTTTCTGACAATAGTCCTAGTACTTACTTTCAAGTTGGAACTATGTTTCAAACTCTTTATGGTGGGCTAGTATTTGGACCTGTTTACTTTATTTTACTTCCAATCACACTCTAGTTACATGATTAGATGTATGAATTCATGGTTTTTCAGTTGTTTTTACATTTCAGTATTGTATAGGCTAAGAGATGTGTGCTTGTGTATATGTACTTAGATTAAGGCCTCCCATGTTAGTGATATGCCTTCTCTGTGCTAGTCTCCAGCCCCTATCCTATTGAAGGTGGGCTTGGGGAGTCACAACACAGCCCCCCTTGGGACATGTCATGACATAACATGGGTATGATATAGTTTTATTCTATTTTCAATTCATTCCAATTCAATTTTGGTTAGGTCATTTGGTTCATTTTGGTTAATTCATTAGGTCATTTGGCCATATTTTTATGTTAGGTCATTTGGTTCATATTTTGGGTTAGGTATTTTTTTAATTTTTTTTGGTTAGGTCCTTTTTTTCATTGGTTTTGATTTTCATTCTAATTATTTTAATATGTTTCAATTCAATTCATCTTGTTTTTTGTTCAAATTTAATTGTTTCAGTTTTGTTTGGTTCAGTAGGTTCTAATAAAATTCAATTCAATATTAGAAAATGAAACTCAAAGAAAACTAGAATAATTATATATTGAAAATGCACATGAAGGTCAAGTTGTATAAAAAATATTTGAATTGTACCAACCCGAAAAACCCAAGTTTAGATAAACCAAAATAATTAAGAACACATATATATGATTCTATTTATTTCCCACCACTACATCAGGTTCACAATCAACTCTAAAAATTGACCTATTGGACTCATCACAAGTAATAAATTGATCAGGGCCAATGTGAGTAGGGATGGTGTCAATTTCATCATCATCATCATCAAAAATACATATTGGTATTACTTCAATAATGACACCAAATTTAGGTAACATATAATCTTTCACATAAAAAAATTGTTTCTCCATTGATTATAATATATACAACTCATCAGTTGAAAGAGTGTGAGTCATGTCAATAACTTGAAATCCATAATCATCTATAAATGTGCCATGCCTCGCCATCAAATCAAAACACTCGCATTTCATCATAGTGATTCAACCATGAAAGTAATAATCCAATATTAGTATTTTATTAATGACTCCATCATATGATACATTTTTAAATCAAGATCTAATATTCAATGCACTAGAATATTTTTTTGGTGGTTATCATAAAATCATCATGTTGTGTTCTCATGTTCATTTCTTATTTAGTGATAATAAATTTGTACCCATTGATCACAATTGATTTGCATTCATGAACCATCAAATTTAGACCAAAATCCAAATCTCTCATTTCTTTAGATATAGATTCAAGGAAAAATCAATACCTAAAATATAAATGAATATTAAAATTAACTAAATATTAATTTTTTAATTTATTATAGTGATACTTATACCTTTAGTTTCAACAAAGCGGAAAAATCTTTGATATGAAAAGTCTCTCTCCTTATCAAAGATAAAGAACAATGATTTATATTTATAATTTTTTTATGTTCCCTGTAAAAAATAAAAATAGTTTAATAGATATTTACAATTACATGAGATGGGATAACATATACATGTTCAATTTACTTGATGTATCCATCGAACAAATCACAGTTAAACAAAATTGTGTAATGTGCCATCTCCAAAACTTCAAGGCTTAATGTGGTCAATGTATATGATCCAATAATTCCCCCTATTTGGGGAAGCGATGGAAAACTGGGCTCAATTTTCTTATCATTATCTTCTAAATTTCTCATTGGTCTCTTCTATCTTGTAGTCACATCAGACAAATAAATTGAACAAAAATCTATACATTCTTGATCCAAGTAACCTTTTATGATAGAACCTTCATGATGATTCCTATTTTAGACATAATAATTCAATTTGTAGATATTTATTTTATTTGGACACATCCAATGAAAATAAATATGTCCTCTAAGAAGTATTTTGGTTGGAATATGGACAGTTAGATACAACATGTGTGTAAAAAATGATGGAGAAAATATTTCCTCTAACTCACATAAAATTAATGGTTTATCTTACAATATTTTTTATAAGAAAGACTTGGAAAACTTATTATCACAAAGATATATATATAAATGTCACCATCAAATTACTTCCACCCTTACATTATTGGAAAATATATGACAGGTTTCTATTAGGATCAACTCATGCAAAAGGATGTGATAATCATGAGTCTTCAAATATTTCATCTTCAACTCTCTTATGTTGGCCCATTTTTATATATTTCTTGAATATCCATCAAGAACTTTAATAGTCTCTAGTAATTCCAAAAATTGATTTTTTTATACAAGTGTCATCACATAAGAAGCATATGAAACTTTCCCTTTATTTTCAATAATACACACATGATGCTATTATGGTATGATACCCCAATCCACTAAGTCACACTAAGATCATAAATCATCTTTTACATTTACCTTTACATTTAGAAGAATTTAAAACAACATTTCACATATTTTTTTTTCAATGTGCATTATGTCTAAGAAATGACATAACAAAGCGGTTTACCAATAAGGAAACTCAAATAAGATACTTTTTTTCTTACAATTGTAATTTTTTACTGTGAAAAAATTCTTCCACTTTCTATATTTCATTTGACCCTTCCAGAATAAAAAATTGACATCTTACAATTCTTTAAGAACATTAGTTCCAGACATATGTTAAGGAAAATTGTCAGTCTCCATGGTATTTTCAAACCTTCTATGATTATACCTATATGGATGATCCATTGGAAATAATCATCGATGTCCCATAAAAATAAAACTAGGATGATATTTAAGCATTCTAGATCATTTATTCTTTATAAAAATAGGACATGATAATTTTCACATTCATGCTCCATCCATACACCATTTCATAAGTAGGAAAATCATTTATCATCCTCATAAGCGCAACATGCATATGAAATATGTCTTTAAAACATGCATCGTATGTGTGCATACCAAAATTCCAAATATGCTTCAACTCTTTTATTAAAGGTTTCATGTATAAATCTATATCCTTTATAATATTATAAGGTCCAAATATGAGCATACTCATGAAAGTGAAAGGTTTTTTCATACACATCCCTATATGAATGTTATAAATGTGTATGAAAACCAACAATGTGCTGTGTGAAGTAAGAATATACCCAGATAGATTAAAAAAATCACATGATAGACCCAACCTCAAATTATACATGTCATCTGAAAAATCAGGATATCGAGCATCAAATTTCTGCCATGAAAATCCATATCCAGGATAAATGAAAACTTAATTATCCTTTCTTTCTCTTGGTATCATGCCACCACGTATTTATTTATATTTCATTATAAATGAAAAGATTCTAGATTCTGGAAATCAATGGAAGGTGAAAAATTACTTTATGTGGAACACATGATGGTGTTCCATCAACATTTAACTTCCATTGGGATGTTCCACATTTTATACAATAATTTTTTTCATTAGTTTCCTCTCATAACTGTAATCTTTCAGGAAAGTATGAATTATATTATCAGAAAATCCAAGTTCATTAACTAACCTCCATACCATATAATGGTTTGATGTAATATCTATATCATATGAAACTAATACCTTCAAAAAGTCAATAATATAATCGATGGAAGTATTATAAATCCCATACATAGTTTTCTCATGAAATAGTTGAATTAAAAATTCTAGGATTTTCATTTTACCACATTGCTGATATACTAGAATCATAGAACATCATTCAATTTTTTTACCCAGTCAACACTATAATATTCATTACATGCATCATGTTTTGACATATAAAATTCATCTTGGGTTGGCATCCATTATTTTTTATGAAGAAAAATAAATAGAAGATGATCATCTAATAAATTTTCTAATCCAGTCCTCTCATTCAGACCATGAACATTTTGAGATTTCATTTTCTCCCCATTGTGATACCATACATAGTAGTTTGTTTAAAAACCATATTTGGTTATATGGTAGCTAAATTCCTCATGACCTAACTAAGGTCTTAAAACACAATTATAACATGGGCAACATATATGACCACTATCTAAAGCATTTTTGAATGCAAAATCTAAAAATACCTTCAACTTGTTTAAAAAATCGCTTGAGATCTGATCAGTTTCATACATCCAATTTCTATCTATTTTATAAAAAACATTTTATGTCATGTCGTAAAATCAATTAAATAAGATTTAAGTTAAATCAAAAATACATTTAAGGAAACGAGAATTGTCCACTTTATATGAAACCACAACAAACACACCAGTCTATATGAGAATCATAATATAAAAGAAAACAAAATACTCTATATATATAACAAAATACTATAAATATAAAACCATTATATTAAATCCAATTATATCAATGAGTAATAGCTATACATAATACTATACAAAATTGTGTTTATAATTTTTATTGTTATTTTTTCTCTTATTCTATTCACTTTTTAACTTATGTTATTCCAATTCTATAGATTCATGTATAAAAGATTATTATTTCTTGGTAAGAATATTTTAAAGCATACATAAATTATGAAATTAGGTTGGATAAATCCATAATTAGTAGTTTCTCATATTATGGGATGTTAAAGTGAATCCTTCCTTTCCTTGAGATTAATTCAAAAAAGGTTCTTCTATATATGTTATCAGCATGATTATTCCATGGATTTCTATGAGGAACATGCCTTTAGTGGAAGTTTCTTGATATTAATGATGGTTTTGAGGGAAGGATAATTTTGATTCTTAAACTTATAGACTTTTTTTTATGGTTTTTAATGGGATGGTTGATGAAGAATATAAATGGGTAGATCTCAGGTGAAAAAAGTGTGGGTCAATGTTGTGGATTATGGAACAATTCTAGGGTGGTGGGTGGGCATGCTATAGAATTTGGAATGAGTGAGAGATCTGATTTTAAAGAGGAGTGTTGAGGAAATTTTGTTTATATGGGACTGACATGAATGGTGATCATGGTTATTATATTAATAGAGTGATCCTATGTTCAATTTCATGTGAATCATAGAGTGTGGAATTATATTCACTATCTAGTTACATAGAAGTGTGGAACTGTGGAGTTTTGATATAATCTAGGTGGAAATCACACACACGGAATGAATTGTTCCATATGGAATATGAATTTGGTAGTATGGGAGTGTAAACCAATAATTCTTAAATGATATCGAGGTTTCATGTGTTTTGTACATGAGGCATATGTTGTGTTATGGAATAGTGAGCATTTGTTTTTGGTATATGGACTGATGTTTTTTCTTTAGTTTTTAAATTAAATTGAATTAAAGTGATCATGTTTTTTTTTGAGTGATATATATTTTTCCTAGGATAGTTTAGAGGGTATGTTATAGACCATTCGTAGGTGGTTAGTCATAGTTTCTATGTAGTATGATCACTCAGTGACTTAATTAGTATTTATGGAAATTTAAAATAAATTATTTAGTTATTATAAATGTTCTAATTGGTTTTTAGCAGTTCTTGGAATGATATACGACTCCATGTGTCAGGTAAATAACTAGTACACTTGGATAGGCCTACAAAGCGATGACCAGGTGGTGCTTGAGGAGGAAATTTCTTCGATTATAAGATAAATGGTCCTTTAAAGCTACCCTCTTAGTATTATACATGTTTATATTGATTGTGATATGTGTGTTCACTCCTTATTGTGCAATTGACGCTTTTTAAAATTAATGAATTTTATATTTCATAATGATTGATGCATCCTTTATTCATTACATTTTACCACATCCTTTTTGGGGGGTTTTATATATATTTATTACTAAATGAATATAATTTAGTTAATAATAAATTTTTGGTTAGTTCATAGTGGAATTAATAAATCAATGATTTTTATAATAATAATTCTCATTTTATTGTTTAAATCATCAACTCTTCATTCTTTGTATTATCTAATATTGTTTTTTTAAATTATTGATTATTTAAATGTTGTATTTTATTAATTATTTGAGTTTTATTTAATTTTATGTTCCGTTCACTTAATTTTTATTCCCTTTTTTTATTTTTAATATATTAATTAATTATTTGTTTTTTAACTTTTAGTTATTTTTCTTTAAATAATGATTTAATTTTTTGTATTGTTTATGCTTAATTCAATTATTTTGTAATTTTTATATTGAATTTATTTAGTTAAATCAATCAATTAGTTTGATTATTTTAAGTGTTTTTTTGTTTTAAAATTTTAAATAGTTATTATAAATTTATATATTGTTATTTTTTTATGTGCATGGCGTAGGACAATTATCTTTTTATGTCTGCGCAATAGATATTTTTTAAAGTGACACCGTATGATCATGATTAAAATGCAGCATAAGATAATTTTAGAAAATAAGATATCATCATTCAATTAATATAAAATGAATCTATGTAATAGATTTTGAAGCACCAACATTTTATTTTTATTAGAAGTAGTGAGTAAGATATAACCCTCATTCGTAATAGAATTCTATTACTTGAATTTGGTGATGGTAATGGAGACTAGAGTAAGATAATTCTAAATAGGATAATTTATCATACACATTTCTCACCCTAATATAAGTTTGATAGATTGAAGGAGGCCAAACCCTACTCATTTAAATCACTAATACCTAAGGTAACTAGAGGAAAACCAAATCGAGATCTGTGATTGGAAACTTTTAGGGGTAGCTGTCTGAGGTTCGAGCTGAGATGCTATCGATTTGATTCCTGATGCCATTGAAGTTGAACTGATGAAGAACTAAGATCTATAATTTCTCCTGCACAGCTCGAGTACTACCTTTGTCAAACCACCACAGTAAAGAACCTATGTTCCTTCTTGACAATTTCAACACCACCACCAAACCAATTGAAGCCCAATGATTCTGTAAGGTATTTTTGAA
Organism: Viscum album; assembly: GCA_963277665.1. NCBI lineage: Eukaryota > Viridiplantae > Streptophyta > Magnoliopsida > Santalales > Viscaceae > Viscum > Viscum album. Next base: position 1,084,551,856 of record OY728159.1, read on the forward strand.
TCCAAGGTCACCAAATTGATGAAGATGATGACATCATCAATTTCAAATCACCACTGAATAACCCAAATGTGAGTATGTTTCCTTTTTTTAGAAGAAGTTCATCATTATTTAAGACTACTTTTTTTCATAAGGTCGACTGTTGCCTCTATAAGGAGATCATCCAAGCTCAATATTATTGAAGAGGTCTGAGGCCAACAGAGAAGAGGATGACCAACACTGGACCAGATATGTTTGAACCCAAAGAATAATCTGATTTCATTTCCAATTTCAATCATTATTTTGGAATTTTAAATCCATAAGAAGTGGAATCTAAGTGGATTTTTTTTTGAAATTTTGATGGTGGGTTATTTCCTGTGTAGGTCTAGTGAAGAAGATGAATTGATGAAGCTGACATGTTTCAATGATGTTGATGAGGGTGTTGGGGAATTTTATGTCTCTAAATGCCTCGAATTCATTTTAAATCTAGTTAGCATCCATTTCTTTTGATGATTTTATTGGTTGTCTTCCAAATGGTGGAGGTTAAGCTTAGTTTTGAAGAAGAAGGATAAGTTTGTTTATTTGTTGTGAAAAGATTAATTTGGTTTTATATTATAGTTAATTCTATGATTTTCTCTCAGTTTGCAGGATAAAGATTGGAATCATGTTATTCTCACACTGGTCTCAATGGAAGATGCACATTTTTTCACGAACCAAGATGGGATGCCATCCAACCCGACACCCGACCTGGTCCGAAACATGGACCGAAGGACATTCTTGATCCCCACAGGCTGGAAAACTAGTGCCTAGGTATCAACAATATACCTTGGTAATGATTTCACCCACGATTATAACCATATTCAATCAATAAGATAGAATAATAAAACATAACTGATAACATAACCAAACAAGGTACGTCATTCAAGGTTTTACAACTTTAACCAAAAACCAAAATACTACAATGAAAGAGAAACCAAAAAATATCCCCAAAAGGATCCATTCAGCATGATGGGTATCACACTCAATCCTCCATCACCAACACCTAAAACAAGGGGAACACTAGTAACCAAATCCAACATTATCACCACAAAACATCTTTCCTTTACCCGGGTCATACATAACAAAATCTATATACAACCAAAGGTGTATGTAGGGTGTGAGCCAAATACTAGTAACATGCACATTTATACAAAATCCTTTGAAACATTTTTAAGAAAACATTTTAAGGAAAACCATTCCCAATGAAACACTTTCAAGGAAAAACATTTCCCAATAAACTTACTTCAAAATAAAATATACCCAAGTTCCACCATATATCGATAGATGAAACCACCTCACACAAGCATCATATCATAATAGATCACCATGGGTAAATCCCTAAGGGTAAATACCAGAAGTGTAACTCTAGAAACCTCGTACCTTAGTGAAACATGGTATATAAACCACAACCCACAATGTCCTCATGAATGATCCACTAGAGAGGATTCTATCCAAAATTCTAGCGGTCTTTAATCATTATCATATTTTAGTTCGTGTTGTAATTTTCAATCCTACTAATTGAATCCGAGCCTTGCCACTCCCGAGTCAACTAGTGTCAATTCACTAGAAGAATCCGGGATTTCCACTTCTGAATAATTAGCGTACTAGTTCTATTTTTCACACCTAGGTACCCAGGATTACCATTGTGATCAATTTCACATCCACACATCACATATATCAATACTTTCACAACACAACTCAAACATCCCAAGAACACAAGGAAATTACCACTTAGACATAACCAAAACCATGTCCAATTTCCAAATGCACACTAAAACCATTTAGAAATACATTTTTCACCACTTTCACAATTTATGTAAACCATTTGAAAACATAATAAGAAGATAACATTTGAAATACAACCATTTCTATATCAAATTCCCTTTTTAAATCCACACATGAACCCTGATCATTTTTAAAACATTTTTCCTATCATTTACATAATTCACAATTCATATTAAAAGTTCCCTATAAGTAATCTGACATGAAAAAATTCTCATTTCATCTAGAAAACTCATTTTTACCTTTAAATCCCTTTAAAATCCCATTTCACACGTTTCACATGAGGTATAAAACCCTTTTTAAGAAACATCACAATGAAGCATACACAAAACATAACCATTTTCCTTTAGAAAATCCACTTTCATCATTTATGCACACCAAAACACTTTAAAATATATTTTTTCACCACATAATTAAACCATAGAACACTTTTATGAAAGTAAGTAAGAAAGTAAAAATCATCTAATAATGTAAAACCATGGAACCACCTACCTCACACTTAGAAACTTCTGAAAATTGGTGTGAAACCATAATTGCACCACAACAAGACCCTAACAAGTAAAGATTCAACAAAAAACATTAGTATCTTACTCAACAACACAATATAAAACCCTCCATAGGTCATATAACTTGCGGGAAAAGAATAACCCAAAGAGGGAGGAGAGAAACCCTAAAAAAAGAAGAACCCATGGGAGAAAATACTTACTTGATGAATCATTGATGTTCCCACACCAAAACCACCAAATGAAGGGACCACAAAGGATCCAATATGGAGATAGTGAGGTTTCTAGGGATGGAGAGCTCTAATGGGGTGAGAAAAGGAGTATTTTTGGTTAAATCCTGAGATGACACAAATGTAATTTTCAAATTTTTAATTACCTGGACATGGAGAACAGTTTTCCCACACGATTTTCCTAAATATGCAGCAACCGTGTACCCCTCAATACCCAAGAGGGAAATTATGCATGATTATCCCACATAGTTTGAAATCCATTCAAAAACCGTGCAGTTTTCCATCGTCCAAATATTTCACTTGGCCACATAGTTTCTAGGGTAAGGGTGCACGGTTTGGAAAACCGTATGCCAATTGTGCACCACCTATTGTCAACCCAAAACTCCCAATTTTTCACCAAAAAATCATTGGGAAACTCAATGAATAAACATGGGGTCAAAATTAAACAAAATAAATACTGAAAATTTAAACCCTGACACACTTGGAACTCAAGAAGAAAACAGAGGTCTAAAAATAAACTAGAATAAAGGATTAAAACAATAACCTAAGTGTGACAATTATCCCCAGCATAACACTTTTTTCCCTCAGAAAGCCACCACATTTTCCCATTGATCAATCAAAGTCAAAGTATTTCCACACCTTCATGTTCCAACATCTCACACCAAGAACAAAACTTTCAGCACCAAATGAAACAAACCAATGAAGTTGGACCACTTCCAAGAAATGACTAAAGGCTTGAATCACATCTTTGAAAAAGCCTAGAATTTCCTCAAATAAAAAGGAACTCAAAATTTATCAAATTCAAAAATAAAATACCTCCCATTGAAACAACTCCAGAAACCAAACCAAATTATCAACATGGGATGACAGAATAGACTTCCCACCCTAAGAAACCAATAATCTTTGATCAAAACTAGAATAAACCACAATTAAACCTATGGTGGGTCTACCCACCATAAAGAACCAACTAGCTTAGATCAACACAAGAAACCCAACATGGGTCAACCCAAAACTCTCCATATAGGCCAGTAAACCCCCACCACAAGGGGGGATAACTTGATGAGGATAACACCAACCCAAGAAAAGTGCTAAAACCAAAACTGACTCATGAAGGTAAAATGTGGAAAGACAACCAATCGAAATCCCTCATCTAAAAAGGGACACCATCAAAATTTCAAGAAAATGGAACCACCACACCTCCTCATAACCATGGAGGAACTCTTCAATCCACAAGGGTAACAATAAGAAAATGAGGTATCTACACATATTTCCATAAAACGGGACCTTTCAAGATAAGGAATTTACCACAGAATAACTTAAATTGTCCCCATTCCCACACTGAAGACAAAAGATTGACCAAGGTCTCTCACACATGTGGGATTCATAACTAGACACCAACTTCACTCTAGGGACTATGAATGGAGCCCTGATGTTTGAAGCATCTACTTCCTCATAGTTAGGAGCTAAAAATCCCTGGTTAAAACTCCTTCTTTCCACCGAAATAGGGATCCATAAGATACACACTCATCATCCCCTTTAACTTAGAATGAGAAATAGTAGAGAAAAGACACTCAACAAGGGCACCCCTATTTTAAAATAGAAAGATTCAGAATTTTTCAAAATAAAAACACACTTCCATTGAAACAGAAGATCACAAGAGATCCACAATACCCACCTTTACAAATTATGGAGAAGACAACACAAAAAAAACCACAGGACACAACCATTACAACTGAAGAGGCATACATAGAAAGGGACCCTAAATTGAGCCCAATAAGTAAACTACTCCTACAAACTAGATCCACATTTCCTCATAGAAACACCTCGATAGAACAATTGCAAGGGAACTAAGAATCCACATACATGAAAAGTCTTTGGAGCATTTAGACATGATGACTTCTTATTACCAGACTTGAAACACTAATGGAACAACATGATCCTATACATGAAAGAATCAAATGAAATATTCAAAGGCCTTTTTAATACCACAAATATAACCAACAATTTCATACCACTTTCCTTTACTGGAATTTCCCTTCACAACTTCTAGGTCAGAACTTCCAATATAAATGTGGAAAACTTCACCTTTAATGACTCAATCAACTCAATGAAACTAATGTTTCTTTCAATTGTTTGCATCCACTATTCTACTTTGAGAGTATCCTCTTAACCATGAAATAGAGGAGGATTCAATGCTCAAACCTCAAGGGGAAAGTCTATGGGTTGATGAAATGGAGGGTCTACCAATGGGGAACAACCCATAAACACACTTCAAATATCCATCAAATCTTGTGGGGGTGTACACTAGACAATTAGAAAACCGAGATCCCAAAAAAACTAATCTATTGGACAAAATTTACCATAAAATAGATCTGAACACACAAAAGGGAACCAACTTAGAGGCTTCCCAAAAAAATATTTCAAAAGGACCCACTAACCATTATCTCAAACCAATTAATCAAAAATAACTCAAACTTGAAACACCATTCAAAAACGAAGAGTTCTCAAAATCAAAACACCTCAAAAGAAACATTACCAAATCACAAGGAAACACACCACACAACTTCTGGTTATTAAAACATCACACCTTCTCTTAAAATAACTTTTGAAAATAAAAATAAGTTTGGTGGGTTAAACACTCACCAATGGTATTCTATAGAGCCTCACATATGTATATTCTCATGCAAAACCAGGCACTCATCCACTTTTACACACATATCCATGCATGTGGTAACTCATGTAAATACCAAAGGTCAATTTTTTCCCAATTTCTAAGACAAAATATTCAACCCACACTTTCAACTTCTCAATTTACTTCCCACAAAAAAATTCAAAAAACATTTCAAATTCTCACTAACCACCAAGTCAAAAATCACATTCGAATCCCACACATCAAATCATTTCATCTTTTCTCAAAATAAATCCCATGGATCCCATTCAAAAATCATTTTCATCTCATTTAAAAAAAACTACCAAAAACTTCTTAAAAATAAATTTCTATTTTCCAAACAAACAATTTTGATAAGCCCCATGTTTTGATAAAAAACATAATTCTCAATAAACTCATCCCCACTTTACCCAAAAATCATTTTACAAAAATACACTTTTCTAAATATCCCTTTAAAATGGTTGTAAAAATCCATATTCAACATTCCCAAAAACAAAACAGTACCACTTTAAATCTATTTTCACAATTCCAAAACAAGATTTTTCAAGTCAATTTTCAGAATCAATAATGATTGGAAACAACTTATAAGGGGTAATTTGTGTCGATGGGTGACTTATCCATATAGTCAGTGGCCAATACCAATCATGCCACCATCCTAAAGAGTCTTTTAGGATCATGTCCCCAGCTCCACATGGATTTTCAGGCCCTACAAGATCACTGAGACCATTGAACCAAATTTATTTTCATTTCCCAAACACAAAACAACTGACAAGAACCAAATAAAGCAAAAGGAACCTGAATTCCCATGTAAATTCAAGGTTCGATCCCAAAAGTGTTGGCCAAAAACTCCCCTAGATCTACACCCTAGGATATGATAATCCTAATCCATCTACATTGACATCCCAAATAACATTAGGAACCCCGAAGAAAGGTCCTCTAAAGAGCATAAACTCCCCTCTAATACCATTTTGTCACGAACCAAGTTGGGATTCCAACTAAACCGACATACAACCTAGTCTAAAACACTATCCAAAAGGTTTTCCCAATCCCCATGGGCTAAAAACTAGTGTCTGGGTGTCAAAAACATACTTTGGTAATGATTTTCACCCATGAATATAACCATAATGAATCAACAAGATAGAACAATATACCATAACTAATAACCTAACCAATCATGGTATGATAATTTTCAGAATCAAGGTTTTAAAACTTTAAACAAAAACAAAAAAACTAAAATAGAAGGGAAACCCAAACACATCCCAAAAAATTTCCATACAACATGAGGGGAATCACTCTCAAGCTTCCATCATCAATACTTGTAACAAGTAGAACACTATAAACCAGATCCAACATCATCACCACGACACATCTTTCCTTTACCTGGGTCATACATAATAAAATATACATACACCCAAAGGTGTATGTAGGGTGTGATCCAAATCCTAGTAGGATGAAACCCAAAAGAAAATATTACATAAGACAACATTAGAAGACAAATTAACATTCACATTTATACAAAATCCTTTGAAATTTTTTTAAGAAAACATTTTAAAGAAAACCATTCTCAAGGAAAAAATTTCAAGGAAAACTATTTATCATAAAATTTGCTTCAAAATGAAATATACCCAAGGTACACTGTATAATGATGGATGAAACCACTTCACATAAGCATCATGTCATAATAGATAACCATGGGTAAATCCCTAAGGGTTACTAGCAAAAGTGGAACTCTAGCAACCCCATACCTCAGTGAAATGGGATATAGAAAACAAAACCCACAACATCCTCATGAATGAGCCACTAGAGAGGAATATATCCAAAATTCTAGTGGTATCCAATCATCATCATAGTTTAGTTAGTTTTTTAATCATCAATCCTGCTAAGTGAATCTGGGACTTTCCACTTCTAAGTCAACTAGTGTCAATTCACTAGAAAAATATGGGCTTTCCACTTCCAAGTCACTATCATACTGGTTCTAGTTTTCCCACCTAGATACTCGATATTCCCATTTTTCTCAATTTCACATTCACACATCACATATATCAATACTTTCACAACATAAGCCATACATCCCAAGAACACAAGGAAATCACCACTTACACATAACCAAAACCATTTCTAATTTCCAAATGCACACTAAAACCATTTGGAAATACATTTTTTCACCACTTGCATAATTTATGAAACCCATTTGAAAACATAACAAGAAGAGCACATTTGAAATCCAACCATTTACATGTAAATTCTCTTTTTAAATCCATACATGAACCCAAATAATTTTGAAAACATATTTCCTATCATTTACACAATTAAAAATTCATATTAAAGGTTTACAACAAGGAATCGAACATGAAAAAATTCTCATTTTGTTTAGAAAACTCATTTTGACCTTTAAATCCCTTTAAAATCCCATTTTCACCATCTACACGAAGCATAAAACCCTTTTTATAAAACATCACAATGAAGCATACACAAAAAATAACCATTTTCCTTTATAAAATCCACTTTCATCATATATTCATTCCAAAAAACTTCTAAAATATATTTTTCACCACACAATTAAACCAAAGAACACTTTCATGAAAGAAATCCATTAAGTCAAAATCATCTAATAATGTAAAATAATGGATCCAACTACCTCACACTTGGAAAATTCTAGAAATTGGTGAAAAAACACAACCACACCACCATAAGACCCTAACAAGGAAATATTGAACAAAAAATGTCAATATCTTACACAACAACACAAGATCAAACCCTCCCTAGGTCATATAACCTACTGGAAAATAATTACCCAAAGAGTGAGGAGAAGAAACCCCAAAAAAAAGAAGAAACCATGGGATAAAACACTTAATTGATGAATAATTGAAGTTCCCACACAATGCTACCAAATAATGGGATCCCAAGGGAACCAAGAGGGAGGCAACTAAGGCTGGAGAGGTCAAATGGGGTGAGAAAAATGAGGATTTGGGGTTAAATACCAAGAGCACACAAAGATAATTTTCAAATTTTTAATGACCTGTACATGGAGCATGTTTTTCTTGCATGGTTTTACTAACTATGTGGAAACTATGCACAAACTGTGTGGTTTTCCACTATCCAAAAATGTTACTTGGCCTCATGATTTCCTGGGTAAGGGTGCATGATTTGGAAAACTATGTGTTGACTATGTACCACCTACTGTCAACCCAAAACTCCCATGTTTTCACCAAAAACTCCCAATAAAACTCAAGGAATAAACATGGGGTCCAAATTAAACTAAAGAAACCCTCAAAATTTAAATCCCATCAAACTTAGAACTTGAGAAGAAAACTGAGATCTAAAAATAAACCAGAACAAAGGATTAAAAAAACCTAGGTGTGACAATTGTCCCCATCATAACGCTTTCCTCCCCCATAAATCCACCACATTTTCCAGTTGATTGATCAAAGTCAAAGGATTTCCACACCCACATAATCCAACCTCTCACATCAAGAACAAAACTTTCCCCACCAAATGAAGTAAACCAATGAAGCCAGAACACTTCCAATAAATGATGGAAGGCTGTAATTACATCTTTACAAATGCCCAAAATTCCCTCAAATAGAGAGGGACTCAAAATTCAACAACTTAAAAAAGAAACTGACTCCCATTGAACCAATGCCAAAAACCAAACTGAATTATCAACATGGGAGTCCAGAACATACTTCCCATTATAATAATCCAAGAAGATTTGATCAAAACTAGAAGAAACCGTAATGAGACCCATAGTGGGTCTCCCCACCATAAGAAACCAACTAGCTTAGATCAACTCGGGAAACCCGACATGGATTAACCCAAAACTCTCCACATAGGCCTATAAACCCCCACCATAAGGGGAAATAACTAGATGAGGGAAACACCAACCCAAGTAATGGGATAAAAACAAAACTGAATCATGAAGGATAACCTCACAAGGAAAACTAATCTAAATTCCTCATCCAAAAAGGCACACCACCAGAATTACATGAATATAGAACCACCACACCTCCTAATAACCATAGAGGAACTCTTCAATACACAAGGGTTGCAATAAGGAAATGAGGTCTTTGCACCTATTTCTATAAAACAGGACCGTTAAAGATGAGGAAGTCACAACATAATAACTTAAATTGTTTCCATTCCTATAATGAAGATAGAAGCTAGACCAAGGTCCCTCACACCCCTGGGATTCCTGAATACATGCCAACTTCACTCTGGGGTCTATGGATGGAGACATGATGTTTGAAGCATCTACTATCTCACAATCCTGAGATGAAAATCCCTAATCGGAACTCCTTATTTCCACCAAAATAGGGATTCATAAGATACAAACTCATCATCCCCTTTCACTTTGAATGATAAATATTAGAGACAAGACACTCGACAAGAACACCCCTATTTTAAAATGAAAAGATTCAGAATTTTACAAAATAAAAACACACTTCCATTGAAAGGGAAGATCAAAAGAGATCCAAAACACCTACTTTTTACAAATTAAGGATAAAACAACACATAAAAACACCACTGAACACAACCATTACAATCGAAGAGGCATACATAGAAAGAGACTCTAAACTGAGACCAAAAAACAAACTACTCCTACAAATTGGCTCCATGTCACCTATAGGAAACACCATGACAGAACCATTTAAAGGTACCTAAGAATCCATAGACATGGTAGGTCTTCAAAGCATTAGTACATGAAAATTTCTTATGACCAGAATTTCCACACTTATGGTACATCATGATCATATTTCCAAAATAATTTAATGAAACATCTAAAGGCATTTTTAATATTTCATCCAGCACCAACAGATTCAAGTTGATTTCTATTACTGGAATTTACCTTAACCACATCCAGTATGGACCTTCCAGCATAAAGGTGTAAAACTTCCCCTTTAATGATTCAGGAAACTCAATGAAACTAAAGTTTATTTCAATTTTTCGCATCCACTCTTCCACTTCGAGAGGATCCACTTGACCATTAAAGAGAGGACGATTCAAATTCTGAAACTCAAGGGGAAATTCTAAGGGTTGATCAACTAGAGGGTCTGCCAATGGTGAACCACCCATGGCCTCAATTTGAATATCCATCGAATCTCATGGGGGTGTACACTATCCAACAAGGAAACTGATAACCCAATCAAACTAACCCACTAGAAAAAAATTACCACAAACAAACTCTGAACACACAAAAGAAAACCAACTTAAAGGCTTCCCCAAACATCTTTCAAAAGGACCCACTAACCATTATCTCAAAACTAATTAATCAACATGACCTCAAACTTGAAACACCATTAAAAATGAAGAGTTATCGAACTCAAAACACATCGTAAGCAATATTCCCAAATCACAATGAGACACACCACACAACTACTGGTTATCAAAACATCACAACTTCTCTTAAAATAACATTAGAAAAGAAAACAATATTGATGGGTTGTACACACCAATAGTATGTTATGAATCCTCACACATGTATATTATTATACCAAACCATGAAATAATCCACTTTTCCACACATATCCATGCATGTGATCACTCATGGAAATACCAAAGGTCAAAACAAAACTTTTCCAATTTCCAAGACAAAATATTCAACCCACACTTTCAAATTCTCAATTTACTTCCCATATAAAAAAATAATAAAACTTTTCAAAAGATAACTAAACACCAAGTCAAAAATCACATTCAAATCCCACACATCAAACCATTTCATCTTTTATCAAAATAAATCCCATGGATCCCATTCAAAAATACATTACATCTCATTTAAAACAAACTTCCATAACCTTCTTAAAAATTAATTTCTATATTCCAAACAAACACTTTCGATAAGACCCTAGTTTTGATTAAAAAAACTTAATTCCCAATAAACACATCCCCACATTACCCAAAAACCATTTTATAAAAAACCACTTTTCTGAAGCTACCTTAAAAATGGTTCTAAAAATCCATTTTCCAACATCCCAAAACCAAACTGTTACCACTTTAAATACAGTTTTCACAATTCCAAAATAAGAGTTTTCAAGGTAATTTTCATAACCAAGAAACACCCAAAAAACTTACAATTGGAAACTAGTATTGATGGGTGACTTGGACATATGGTTGGTAACCACATGCCAATGACACCATCATCATGGAGAGTCTTCTAGGATCATGTACCTGGATCTACATGGATTTACAAGCCCTTCTAGCTCACTAAGACCATTGAACCAACTCTCTTTTCATTTCCCAAACACAAAACAACTGGTAATAAACAAAGAAACTAAAATAAACCAAAAGAAACCTGACTTCCCACGGAAACTCAAGGTTTGGTCCAGAAAGTGTTGGACATATACCCCCCCAAACCTACACACCAAGATCCAATAATCCTAATCCATCTACATTTACATCCCAAATAACATAGGGCGCTCCCAAGAAAGGTCCTCTAAAGAGACTAACCTCCCCTATGTATACCATTTTGTTACAAACCAAGATAGGATTCCATCTAAATGGACACCCATCCTGGTAAAAAACATGGCTTGAAGGGTGTTACCAATCCACATAGGCTGGAAACTAGTTCATAGGTATCAAAAAAATACTTTGGGAATGATTTTATCCATGAGTATAACCATAATAAATCAACAAGAGAGAATAATAAACCATAACTGATAACATAACCAAACAAGGTACGACATTTTCAGAATCAAGTTTTTACCAATTTAACCAAAAAAATACTAAAATAGAAGGTAAAACACAAAACATCCCAAAAAGGATCCATGAAACATGAGGGGCATCACCCTAAGTCCTCCATCACCATCACCTACAACAAGTGGAACATTAGAAACTGGATCCAACATCATCACCATGACACATCTTTCTTTTACCTGGGTCATACATAATAAAATATACATACATGTAAAGGTGAATGTAGGGTGTGAGCCAAATCCTAGTAGGATTCCACCCAAAATAAAATATTCCATGCTAAAGCATTAAAAGAAAAATTAACATGCACATTTATACAAAATTCTTTGAAACATTTTTAAGAAAACAGTTTAAGGAAAACCATTATCAAGGAAACACTTTCAAGGAAAATAATTTCTCAACAAAATTGCTTCAAAATAAAATATAACCAAGGTCCACTATATACTGATGGATGTCACCACCTCACATAATCATCATGTCACAATAGAGCACTGTGGGTAAATCCCAATGGGTAACTAGCAAAAGTGGAACTCTAGAAACCTCGTACCTCAGTGAAACGTGGTATAATAACCATAACCCACAACACCATCATGCGCAAGCCACTAGATAGGAATCTATATAAAATTATAGTGGTCTCCAATTATCATCATAGTTTATTCATCATTGTAATTTTCAATACTGTTAAGTGAATCCAGGCCTTACCACTTTTGAGTCAACTAGCATCAATTTACTAGAAGAGTCTGGTCCTGCCACTTCTGAATCACTAGCATAATAGTTTTAGTTTTCCCACCTAGGAACCCAAGAATCCCATTGTACTCAATTTCACATTCACATATCACATATATCAATAATTTGATAACATAATCCAAATATTCAAAGCACATAAGGAAATCACCACTTATGCATAAGAAAAACCATTTCCAATTTCCAAACGCACACTAAAACCATTTGGAAATACATTTTTGCACCACTTTCACAATTTATGAAACCCATTTGAAAACATAACAAGAAGAGAACATTTTAATTACAACCATTTACATAGAAAGGCCCCTTTTTAAATCCACACATAAACCCAAAACATTTTTAAAACATGTTTCCTATCATCTATATAATTCAAAATTCATATTATAGGTGCACAATAAGGAATCCAACATGAAAAAATTATTATTTTATTTAGAAAACTCATTTTCACCTTTAAATACCTTTAAAAATCCCATTTCTCACCTTCCACATGAGGCATAAAACCCTTTATAAGAAACATCACAATGAAGTATACACAAAACACAACCATTTTCCTTTAGAAAATACACTTTCATCATATATACATGCCAAAACACTTCCAAAATATATTTTCACCAAAAAATTAAACCATAGAACACTTTCATGAAATCAAGTAAGCAATTAAAAATCATTTAATAATGTAAAATCATGGAACCACCTACCTCACACTTGGAAACTTCTAGAAATTAGTGTGAAACCACAACCGTACCACCATAAGACCCTCACAATGCACGATTGAACAAAAAATGTCAAGATCTTACTCAAAAACACAATATATAACCCTACCTATGTCATATAACCTATTAAAAAAGAAGAACCCAAAGAGGGAGGAGAAGAAACCCTAAAATAAGGAAGAAACCATGGGAGAAAACACTCATTTGATGAATCGTTGAAGTTCCCACACCAAAACCACCAATGGAAGAGATACTAAGGGATCCAAGAGGGATAAAGGGAGGTGCCTAGAGATGGATATCTTGAATGGGGTGAGGAAAGAAGGATTTGGGGTTAAACCCCAAGAGGATAAAAAGGGAATTTTCAAAATTTTAATAACTTGGACATGGATCACGGTTTCCCCACATGGTTTTCCTAACTATGCGGAAAGCATGTGCCCCTCACTATCTAAGAGGGACATGTTGCATGGTTATATCTCCAAGTTTGAAAAAAATGCATAAACTGGGCAGTTTTCCACTGTCCAAAAATGTCACTTCGCCGAAAAGTTTTCTGGGTAATGGCTCACAGTTTGGGAAACCATGTGTCAACCGTGCACTACATGATTTCAACTCAAAAATCCCATTTTTTCGCCAAAAACCCCTTAGAAAACTCAAGGAAAAAACATAGGGTCATAATTAAACAAAATAGACCCTCAAAATTTAAATTTTGTCACACCTAGAATTTGAGAGGAAAACCAAGACCCAAAAATAAACCATAACAATGGATTAAAACAAAAACCTTGGTGCGGCACATTTTGTGATCGGCTTATTACCTGAGTGAAGCCCATGTTGGTCAATTTGAAGAATTAATTAAAGGTTTTTGATTTTGGAATAATTTTTTCTCAAAGATTCTATCATATTTTTTTGTCAATTTGGGAAATGATTGACTTTGTAATTATAGTGTTGGAATTAATTCCAGGAGCCAACACCTTTCCACGTGGGATGTGCTTTTTGCAGAAGGAGTTTTCACATGTTACATGAAAAAGGCGATGCTGGGTGAAGGATATCACGTGGAAGTGTATTATTTGTATATAATTTTTTAGTTTTTTTGTCTTTAATGATTTTAAATAAGGCTTCAGATCTTGGAGGTAGGTCCCCATCATTCTGTAATTTCATTTGTCTCTCTCTTCTCTCTCTATTATTATTCTCATTATTTATCTTCTATAACTATGTGCTTTATAAATAAAATTGTTGTGTTATTATGTTTTATCTCTCCATGTGTGATCTCATACCTCCATTCATAGAAGATTAATTTTCACACCTAGTTCCAGGAGGTGACCCTCATTTTTGATTGGAGATAAAAAATATAGTTCGATTGTTGACATATTCTTCACTCTTGGAAAGTTGTGATTGTGAATTTAGGTGATGAAAGAGCACAATTTTTCCCAGGAATGGTTTTATAATCTCAACTTTTTATCCTTTTATCCTCTTTTTCTCTTGTATACTCAACTAATTTTTTCAGAAGAGGTTGTGTGATTTGTTGTCCTAACAACAATCACTTTTTCATAGGGAGAGATCCTATGCGAATTTGATTTGACCTAGGAAATATTTTCACATTTTAGGAGTGATCTCACATTTGGGAGTAAATCTTGTATGTTTTTGTTAATTTTTAGAATATTGAGAGTCACGTTTATCAAGATATTGAGCATGCACTATATATGGTTGTGTTTCCACAATTTAATTCTTTAGATCTATGATAAGCAGTATAACGAATCAACATGGAGTTGGTTAGTTCTTTATAAATTTTCTTATTCTCTTTGTTTTTTTTCTATTATATGTTTTTGTAGTTCTCATTTTATCTTCATATATTTATAACCACTATTTCATGTTTTCTTTTACTACTATTTGATATTGATAAAAAAACAAAAATATTTTAGAAGAATCATTGGGATAGACACACTGCCTCCTTGATACTGACCCCTGGGTTAGCCACTATGGTATATCTAGGTAATTATAAATGATTTCTAGATAGTTCATATGATAGGATATCAATGATATATATGGAGTTGAATTGAATAATGTTCCAAATCCATAGTGGAACGTGAGCACTAGCTTCATTCCTCGTTCATCAGGGGTCAAAGATTTAATTATGATAATTTTCCATATAAAATATAAACACTTAAGGGTGTTATTTAAATGAGGTGTAATTGAGTGAATAAATTGATGAGCCATAAAGTTCCTATAGATAGGTTCCTTAGTGACTCTCCCCTTCAATAGGGAATAGTGAAAAACTAGAGATTGGTGAAAAACCACAGTCATGGGGGATAATTATAGTGAGTAACCCATATAATATTGAGGGATATTAAAGTGAATATTTTTTCACATGTCAGTGTAAAACTAAAAATAAAAAATTATAAGTGAAAAAACTTCCCAAGAGTGTCAAATTAGGTTCCACAGATCAAAAATTCAAGGCTGATAATTATAGGGACCAACCCATCACTTCTGAAGTCCCATAAAGGGATATATATAAGAAAATAATCCACCAAAAAACTTATATTATATAAATAAAAGTAGTCCATGTAAAAAACAAGATAAATAAACAATTAAAAAGGAAAAATTAACAAATTCACCTTTAATATAATTTTGGACAACCCTTGTTTCAATAGCCACAAGAAGATTTAGAAATGTCAAAAGAAATTAAATTTGGAAAAAAATGAATCTATTGTGGTGTTTTAGACCTATAATAAAAATTAAATTGATGGTTGATAGAATACATGAATGATTTGGAATCACTGATTTAATATTGAAGAGGAATGGAATTAAAAAAGTAATAGGGGAGATATCATATGGGTGGAGAATAAAATGGAAATATGAACACAATGATAGGGTATTCTGGATGAGAATGAGATGAGAGGAGGGGATCCTGCATGGCAGGATAGATATAATAAATCTATACCATTGGTTTTAAAAAACAGTTGGTATAACCAGCACTATACCAACAGTTTTTTAAAACCATTGGTATAGACACATCTATCCCAATGGTTTTTCCAAACTGTTGATATATCCATCTTATAAAGAGAATATACCAATGGTTATGCTGAACCTTTAGGATATGACCACCTATACCAATGGTTTTTGAAAATCGTTGGTATAGGTATATCAGTATATCCCAACTTTCTAGTAGTGGTGTTTCATTGGTGGTATGATATTGGTTGAATGATCAAGATATGATTTGTTACTTCCAAGTTGAGGAAGAGATATCTCAGGCCCAGTTGACCCAGGTGGTATTACCTTAATTAAATCCATGACCATGGTGATTGAAGGAAATTCCATCTCATAATTAAGGTCAATGAATAAATAAAATAAGAAAGTATGATGACAAAAAGTGTGCATTCTGTTTTATGAGATATCATGAGATAAATAGATCATATTACACGACGCATGTTCCTAAGAGATTATCATAGCTATGGAATTCCTTATATCCTTAGGGACCTTAATGGGTTTCTAGATATTATTTCGATATATGAGTTACACTCATAGTTATCGAGATAAGTTCCAAGATGTTCATACAATAAATGTATCCACAAGTTCCACCAATTCAGATGAATAAGAGTTTTGGATGAAGTAATCCCCACCATTAGGGGTTAGTGAACATTCACATGTGATTGATTGAAAGTAAAAAAGAATACAATTATATTATCCAAGTTTATAGTAATAATTATTAAATTTATTTAAAAAGTTATTTACATGTTATTTAATTATAAAAGTGAATATGAGGAAAATATAATTTTTTAAACGAACATAACACGTTCAAGGTTTGTTAAATTATTAAGGGAAATTTCAAGTTAATAAAGTGATTCTCCTTTTATCACATGACAGGTTTTTAATGTCACAAGATAGTGATAAAATATTTTTTTCACTTATGACATGTTACCTAAGTCGTTAGTGGTGTTATGAGTTGGGTTTTAAGGGTTATATTTTTTAAGGACTTGACTGTAATTTTTTAAGAGTTTAACCTAGATATAAAAACCAATTATGAGACCAAAAATGATTATTAGAGATAATTTATCAAATTTTACCTCTTCCCTAGACCTATCTCAATTTCTAGAGAGTGATCGAGGTAAGAACAAGATCAGATTGATCTAGCATATTTGGATCGAGTCTTTACTCTTCACGCGATCGAAGGATCCTTGTAAAGTACTTTGATTTCCTCTACTAGCACCCTATAAAAAAAATAATGATGACCCAAGATCTTTAGTGCATGTGTGTAAAATCTAGAGGACATCGTGTTTGGAACCTTCAAGCTATGAAGCTATGATGGTGAGAAAATCATATAAGCATTTTCAGCAGGCTATAATGGTACTGATACTTCTATCGGTATCATAAAATCTATATACTCAGATTAAAATATTGTTCTCTATATATTTATCTCAATGATATTGCATCTTAGAGAAATTATTATTAATTTTTTAAATAAACTTAATTTCCATATAACAGGAATCCATTCCACTTGGTGAAAATTCTAGTGTTTCCCTAAACTCTTCATGTTGGTGATGTCATTACAATATAAGTTATATAACACCCCAAGCTTCCACTGTACATTTCCCTTCGAATAATGCAATAGCGGGTGTTGTACGCAACCTCGAGCTCTAACACACACCACAACTAACTAAACTAGCCGTTGTGAATAGTAATACCTACCTTTTGGAATTTTATAAATTTTATTTATCAAAATGGACTTCATTTTTGGATTCGGAATATTGAAATTATCCTATGTTGAATTTTTGGTATTTTTCTGAGAACTTCTAAATTTTTATGAATAGTGAAAAATACTTAAAAACAACTTTTTTAATCAAAATAATTTATAGTGATAAATTATAATATTTAGTGGTTTTAAAGTATAATTAGAATATATTTTTACCATTTTATCCAATGTTGGTCATTAGAATTAATTTAACATTGAAATTGGACATAAACAATTGCCAATCTTTTGATATAAATTGTTTCTTAAAAACACGCTACTTGTTGTAACAACGGGAATTAATTATAAAATTAATTAATACAACTTATATGTTTGGAATTTTGTAAAATAGACATCATTTTTGAATTCGGAATATCAATTATAGCTTAGGGTGAAATTTTGGCCTTATTCTGAAAAACTTCAATTTTTGATGAATAGTGAAACCACTAAGTGGTTGTTAAAAACTGATTTTTCGTTAAAATGAAATATTACCACTTCTGTGATTTGATTTTCAAAAATCCGACATACATGGTTTTCATTAAGAAGTAAAATGTTGTTCAATGAGATTAAAATAATTTTTTGGTGAATAGTAACTTTTAAGTTCTTAATCGCGATTAGAGGTGATTAGTGTAGTTTAAGGTAAAAATAATGTTTTAATAATATGAGATGAGCTTGACACTTGTACTACTCCTATTGGATGAGTCATGGCCGACCAAGACAACCCATGGGTAAACTTGGGGACCCCATGGAGCCACTTTAGTTGGAAAATGACATTAATATATATTTATTTAATGTTAAAATTAAATTGACACAAACATGAGTTGTTTTACTAAAACAGTTTTTAAGTGGGGTTACACAGATCCAAATATTGACTATAAATATTCATTAGAAAGATAAAAAGATTTCCTACATCATAGTATTTTTTTTATAATTTTTATACATTAAATAAATTAAATTATTTATGACATCATTATGATGCAGCGATGAGCTCATTATTTAACGATTTAAATAAAATGAGAAGATAATGCAAAATCCAAGGCTTACACTTGTACAAAGCCTATTGGATGAGGATATTTCGAACCCTTATCACCTTATCCACGAATTATTTAAGTGTGGGACCTTTAGAATCCGAAAAGCATTGTATAATAATGCAACATTTCAATCTTTCCAAAAGAGCCCCTCCTCTCCTCTTATAAAAGGCCCCCACGTCTACCACCTTATTCACACTTCCAAGCCTTTTGGTTCGGCAAAACTCTACCCAAATACTCTCCCAACTTCTCTCCCTTCATCCTAGAAGCTTTACTTTAGTCAGAAAGCCATCCTAAGGAGTCCTTTTGATCAAATCAAAAGGAAGAACCCGAAGAAGAGGTAACATTTTCATCACCCTCTTTCAAGTTTCTTTCTTCTTCCACTCCATCTTTGTTTATTATTTCAATTATAAAATTATAACTCCAGTATATTCTATATACTGTGATGTTATTATAAATATGGAACAACCATATTCAGTATTCTACCCATCATTTGAATGACATGTCACCATACGTGCGTACGTACAGCTTACCATCTCCACGTCGTGGTGTAATTGTTATTCAATATATTATTATTTAGATGGGTATAATAATAATATGTAATTCATGTAAATAATAAATATAACATGATAATTATTCTGTATATATGATACACTATCCAATTATATATTATTTTAATATCAAAATAATGATATTGTCGCTCGTGCGTACGTACGGACTACAGTCTCCACGAACGCGATGAGATTCATTCTCCGTCGTATCCATTCAAGTATAATTATCATTTGATTATTTAAAAATAATGTTTAAGGACATGATATCATTCTGGATATGAATAAGATACAACCTATCCATGAAAAACATGACTTACGTAACAAAACATATAAAAGAAAACGAGTAAGTTAACACCCGAAACAACGATAAATCTAAGATATTGTTAACAAAGCAATGTTAAAAGATCATATATGATATCATATGAATGTATATGATTCTTGTATAATTTAATAACAATTATTTCACCATTATATAGGAGTTTAACCTACCCCAACCAAGGAAAAGTACAAGGTAAGGGTTTACTTCACAACCTCTTCATTATCCAAGGTTGTTTATACATAATTATCTACTAGGACCTCGTTATCATCCACATCCATGTTTCTTAAAAATGTCTTTCAAAACATTTTTACTATTAAATGAAAAATGTGTTAAAGTCATTTACACCCTTATACATTTTTTAAAGGAATCTTACCGTCGTTTTCCAAACAATGTACTTTTTGACCTCTTTGACAAATTTAAGGTAAGAATGTTTTTTTAACTTATACGGCGGGTGTGGCTATTTTCCGCCATTATAACTTCGTTGAAGCTTCCCTAACAAGCTTATAAGAATATATTCAAAGTAAATGTATTATTTTATAATTATGGGACTTTTAAATGATTTCAAAAAGGAGATATATTACTCTCAAATAGCTTTGATTTCATCCATGTCAACATCCTTTGATGGGTTTTAAGTTTAATTGAAATTGATTTATGATAAAAAACTTCCATTGAACATTTTGTGAAATATTTGACTGTGGATGTGTTATTTTTATACCATCCATAGCTTATGGAGAAATTGTTGACTTTTCGTATGCTAGTTTTAATACGAATATTTATGTTATGTTTAAACCTATTCATATGAGGAATGTATTGGACTTAATATGTGACGGGTGGAGCCCGCTATAGCTCCTCGATGCATCGGTAGGTCTCATGAGACAACTAGACGTGGAATTGGCCGAGGCCCTTTCCCAATTTGATTTATGGTTTTGGCCGAGGCCTTAATCATTTTAGACGTCTTGGCCGAGGCCTTGACAAAGTGTTTCAGAATGTCTGGCATTATACATTCCCTCATTATGAAAGTGGTTATTGATCTTTCATGTGATTATTCGTCTAGTAGAATATCCATGTGAGCAAGTAATGGCATTATTTTATTTTACTTTTTCCATATTATTCTGAAGTTCAAGTTCAATAAGGCTTTTGTTTTAGTTATACATTGCCTTAAATGCTTATTTTTTCTTATAAAAGTTTTCGCAATATTGTTATCCTTACTGAGCATCTGAGCTCACCCCTTTCAATGTTTTAATCTTTTCCAGGATGTGAAGGAGTGTATTATGACTGACTTGCAAGAATAGTCAGTGAGGATATGAGTGTGGATCATGAAGACCATGTTATTGTAGTTTGTTTACTTTTTGATGTAATGAAAGACTTATGAATGTATCTAGTGTTTCCAAGGCTAATAAACTAATCGGTCTTTCGAGACTTGATCTTTTGTGATCATGCCAATGTTACGAAGTAATGCACCGACTCTTGGTAGCTGGGTTCGGGGCGTTACAGTTGGTATCAGAGGCAGTTTAGTACTAACCTTGGAAGCTAGATTTAGATAAACTCTGATTAGAGCACATATCCCGAAGATAGACTTTGAGGATTAGTATAGAAGAACTTCCTAGAATTTTGGTATTGTAGAGATGTTGTGAGTTTTCTGAGCAATACATCCCTGTCTGGATACGAGCAGGTAGAGGCGGCTCTGGCACAGATGTACCTAGGGGTAAAACCCGAAAACACCGCTTTGAGCTAGACTCGAACGGGAACTGGTGCATGACAACGGGCCTTGCTGCACTCTTGGTTACGACACTCCCGGGGGATATGCTTTGGATAATTCCCATTTTCTTTACAAACCACTATGAAGGGTTACGAGTATATACTTCCTCAATGAAAACATTTTTATAATTATGGATTATATCCATAATTAGTTCAATTTATGTTAAGTGTTTTACAAGTATGGAATTATGTATTTTGATTCATGAACTAATCTAGTTTATGCCATTATTTAGAAATGGTGCCTAGTGTAAGGAATGGAAACCGTATCAATGCACGCACTCCATGTAGGGATTTCCCTCCTGCTCAGGATAATTATGGTGGAGCTAGTGATACAACTGGTGCTGATCAGCTTCTCACCGTACTGGGACAACTCACGCAGGTTATGAAGAACAACCGTACTCGTATGGAGCACCCTGATCCGCAACGTGGAGGATCAATGCTAGACCGTTTCATGAGGCAACAACCGCCAACCTTCAATGGGAGTACAAATCCTATAGTAGCTGAGCAATGGATAAATTCCTTAGAGAAAATATTCCATGCCTTGGGGAGTAGTGAAAGGGAGAATGTTGTCATGGCAGTTTACTGCCTCACTGGAGATGCCGATCAATGGTGGTCACTAATTCAAAACACAAAGGAAGATGATGAATTAACAAACATGGAATGGCAGGAGTTCAAAGATTTGTTCTTAGAAAAATACTTTCCTCGAGACCATCGAGCGGATATGGAAAGGCAATTTCTGAGTCTGAGGCAGAAGGAGGATGAGAATGTCGCAAAGTATGAGGCTAAATTTACAAGGTTAACAAGGTATGCTACAGATTACATACGTAACCCAAGAAGTAAGACTGATCGTTTCTTTGATGGGTTGAAACCATTTCTCCGTCGAGCTTTAGTATCACAAACCTTCTCTTCATACGAAGGTATTGTCTCGTGCGCTATCAAGATGGAAAAGGAATTCTCTAAGTCTTATGACTTTAAATCAAAGCAAGATAAGAAGAGATCCGCTGAAAACTCTGGGAAGGGAAATAAGGAAACAGGGAATAAGGGTAGAAATGAATTTTCACCCTGTGATAATTGTGGTAGGAAGCACCCTGGTGCCTGTCTAAAAGGAAAAGGAGTATGTTACAAGTGTGGTGAAAAAGGCCACCAAGCTCATGAATGCAAGGGAAAGAAAGCGGCTGTCAACGTGGAATGCTATAATTGTATAGAGAAGGGACATTATGCAAATGAATGTCCTAAGCGTCAGGGGAACTTACCTCAGAAGAGGCCAAGGGATCTGGGCTAGGCTTATGCTATCACTACTGCTGAGGTGGAAGCTCCGAAAGACGTGGTGGTAGGTAATTTAATGGTTTCCTCAAGTTTAGAAAATGCATTATTTGATTCTGGATCATCGCATTGTTTCATATCTTCCCAGTTTTCTAATAAAATTAGATATTTCCAATTTGATTTAACAAGGGAGTTGTCGGTCAAAACCCCTAAGGGAAGTATTGTTGCAACAAAGTTTTGTCGATTAGTTCCCATTAGAGCACATAAATGTTCTTTACCTGCTGATCTCATCGTCATACCCATGATTGAATTTGATATAATCCTCGGTATGGATTGGCTTTCGGACCATGATGCAAAAATTTATTGTAAGAAGAAAGAGGTTACGATTCTTGATGATGATGATAAGGAACACCTTATCTTTAGAGCCGAATCGTCGCCACATAATTCTTATCTAGATCCACCCCTAGTAGCTCAATTGAATTCAATTATTGGGGAGTAAGAGAAGGAAATTACTGAGGGTGAGGAAAGGAATATTCAAATAGAGGATGTACCTATTGTGAGAGAATATGTTGATGTGTTTCCGGAAGATTTACCTGGACATCCTCCAGAACGAGAAGTTGAGTTTTCCATTGATTTAATTCCTGGATCAAGGCCCATATCGAAGACCCCTTATAGAATGGCCACTGTGGAATTAGTTGAACTAAAGAAACAACTAGAGGAATTGAGTAATAAGGGATTTATTCGCCCTAGTGTTTCTCCTTGGGGAGCCCCTATTCTTTTTGTTAAGAAGAAAGATGGATCTATGAGGTTGTGCATTGACTATAGGGAGATCAATGCTATAACAATAAAGAACAAGTATCCCCTACCTCGCATTGATGATTTGTTTGACCAACTGCATGGAGCTCAATACTTTTCAAAGATTGACCTTCGGTCTGGATACCATCAGTTGTGTGTGAAGAAGGAAGACGTTCCAAAGACAGCATTTCGAACAAGGTATGGGCATTACGAGTTTACAGTAATGCCTTTTGGATTGACTAATGCACCCTCTGTTTTCATGGATCTAATGAATAGAGTTTTCAAGGAATATCTTGATGACTTTGTAGTGGTATTTATTGATGATATCTTGGTATACTCCAAAAGCCACGAAGATCATGAAAATCACTTACGCATTATCCTGAAGACCCTTAGAAGACATGAATTATATGGGAAATTTAGCAAGTGTGAATTCTGGCTTCATGATATTTCTTTTCTTGGCCATATTGTCTCTAAGGATGGAATTTCTGTTGATACTTCTAAAACCAAGGCAATCCAAGAATGGCCAGCACCGACAAGTATAACTGAGGTACGCAGTTTTATTGGTTTAGTAGGTTATTATCGACGTTTCGTCCAGAATTTTGCCAGATTGGCTAACCCATTGACAAAGCTCACACATAAAGGGATTAAATTTGTCTGGACAAAAGAGTGTGAAGAATGTTTTGAAGAACTAAAGAGAAGATTAATTAATGCCCCTGTATTGACTCTACCATGGGGGAATGATGGGTTTGTTATTTATAGTGATGCATCGAAGAAAGGACTCGGTTGTGTCCTTATACAGAATGATAAGGTCATTGCCTATGCATCACGACAGCTAAAAATTCATGAGAAAAACTATCCTACTCATGATCTTGAGTTAGCAGCTGTGATCTTTGCTTTAAAGATATGGAGACATTACCTCTATGGCGAAAAATGTGAGATTTATACTGATCACAAGAGTTTGAAGTATATTTTCACACAAAAAGAACTCAACATGAGGCAAAGGCGATGGCTTGAACTACTCAAGGATTATGATTGCACGATACATTACCACCCGGGGAAGGTAAACAATGTGGCAAATGCTTTGAGTAGAAAAGACCATGGAGTTTTGAATGTGATGAGAATTGAAAGGGATCCAATTTTCTTGGATCTAGTGAAGATGGACATGGGAATAACTAGGGAAGGTGAAACATCAATGCTTTTTCAAATGGTTGCCAAACCATCATTACTAGAAAGGATTAAGAGTTCTCAGACCAATGATGAAGAATTTCAGAAGAAGATTAAAGGTGTGAATGATGGAAGATTGAGGGACTTTGTGTATAAGGATGGAATTTTGAAATTCGGGAAGAGACTTTGTGTTCCCGATATACCTGATCTAAAAAGGGAATTGCTGGATGATGCTCATAGTTCCAACTTCTCTATACACCCTGGGAGCACCAAAATGTATAGAGATTTGAAGGAACATTTTTGGTGGGACAATATGAAGAGGGATATTGCTGATTTTGTGTCGAGGTGTATGGTTTGTCAACAAGTGAAAGCTGGAAGGCAACATCCTGGTGGAGTATTGCAACCTCTTCCCATACCTGAGTAGAAATGGGATAATATTACGATGGACTTTGTCATGGGACTACCAAAGACTCCTAGAAGGAATGATACAATATGGATCATTGTTGATCGACTTACTAAGTCAGCACATTTTCTGGCTATACGGGAGGATCTACCACTTGAACGTCTAGCAAGAATATATATTAATGAAGTTGTAAGACTTCATGGAGTACCCCTATCGATTGTTTCTGATCGAGATCCTCGTTTTACTTCAAGATTCTGGAAAAGTCTTCAAAAGGCCTTGGATACTGAACTTTGTTTGAGCACTACCTATCACCCTCAAACAGATGGACAATCAGAACGGACTATTCAAACCTTAGAAGACATGTTGAGATCATGCTCTCTTGACTTTCAGGGTATGTGGGATCAATATTTACCACTGGTAGAATTTTCCTATAACAATAGTTTCCATTCGAGTATTCAGATGGCACCATATGAAACGTTATATGGAAAGAGATGTCGTACACCAACCTGTTGGGATGACGTTGGTGAAAGAAAACTTGTAGGCCCAGAACTGGTGGAGGAAATGGTGGAAAAGGTGAAAGTAATCCAAAATCACATCAAAGCAGCTCAAAGTAGGCAGAAGAGCTATGCCGATAATCGAAGGAATGATTTGGAATTTCAAGTCGGTGATCATGTTTTCCTGAAGGTATCTCCATGGAAGGGAGTCATACGTTTTGGTAAGAAAGGTAAATTGAGTCCCAGGTACATCGGACCTTTCGAAATTCTAGAACGAATTGGGGCTGTAGCTTATCGATTGGCAATGCCGCCAAGTCTCTCCAAAGTTCACGATGTGTTCCACGTATCTCTGTTGAGGAAATACATGCCTGACCCAACGCATGTACTCACCTATGAGGAATTAGAACTGGAACCCGATCTTTCCTATTGTGAAGAGCCCGTCAGGATTCTTGATGTGAGGGAGCGGGTGCTGAGAAACCGGACGACTCGTCTGGTGAAGGTTTTGTGGAGAAATCATAAAATGGAAGAGGCAACGGGGGAACCTGAGGAATTTATGATGAAAAAACACCCGAGTCTTTTTATGCAGTAATACCCTAGAAATTGCGAGGATGCAATTATTTGAAGGAGGGGAGAATATAACACCCCAAGCTTCCACTGTACGTTTCCCTTCGAATAATGCAATAACGGGTGTTGTACGCAACCTCGAGCTCTAACACACACCACAACTAACTAAACTAGCCGTTGTGAATAGTAATACCTACCTTTTGAAATTTTATAAATTTTATTTATCAAAATGGACTTCATTTTTGGATTCGGAATATTGAAATTAGCCTATGTTGAATTTTTGGTATTTTTCTGAGAACTTCTAAATTTTTATGAATAGTGAAAAATACTTAAAAACAACTTTTTTAATAAAAATAATTTATAGTGATAAATTATAATATTTAGTGGTTTTAAAGTATAATTAGAATATATTTTTACCATTTTATCCAATGGTGGTCATTAGAATTAATTTAACATTGAAATTGGACATAAACAATTGCCAATCTTTTGATATAAATTGTTTCTTAAAAACACGCTATTTGTTGTAACAGCGGGAATTAATTATAAAATTAATTAATACAACTTATATGTTTGGAATTTTGTAAAATAGACATCATTTTTGAATTCGGAATATCAATTATATCTTAGGGTGAAATTTTGGCCTTATTCTGAAAAACTTCAATTTTTGATGAATAGTGAAACCACTAAGTGGTTGTTAAAAACTGATTTTTCGTTAAAATGAAATATTACCACTTCTATGATTTGATTTTCAAAAATCCGACATAAATGGTTGTCATTAAGAAGTAAAATGTGGTTCAATGAGATTAAAATAATTTTTTGGTGAATAGTAACTTTTAAGTTCTTAATCGCGATTAGAGGTGATTAGTGTAGTTTAAGGTAAAAATAATGTTTTAATAATATGAGATGAGCTTGACACTTGTCCTACTCCTATTGGATGAGTCATGGCCGACCAAGACAACCCATGAGTCAACTTGGGGACCCCATGGAGCCACTTTAGTTGGAAAATGACATTAATATATATTTATTTAATGTTAAAATTAAATTGACACAAACATGAGTTGTTTTACTAAAACAGTTTTTAAGTGGGGTTAAACAGATCCAAATATTGACTATAAATATTCATTAGAAATCTAAAAAGATTTCCTACATCATATTATTTTTTTTATAATTTTTAGACATTAAATAAATTAAATTATTTATGACATCATTATGATGCAGCGATGACCTCATTATTTAACGATTTAAATAAAATGAGAAGATAATGCAAAATCCAAGGCTTACACTTGTCCAAAGCCTATTGGATGAGGATATTTCGAACCCTTATCACCTTAGCCAAGAATTATATAAGTGTGGGACCTTTAGAATCCGAAAAGAATTTTATAATAATGTAACATTTCAATCTTTCCAAAAGATCCCCTCCTCTCCTCTTATAAAAGGCCCCCACCTCTACCACCTTATTCACACTTCCAAGCCTTTTGGTTCGGCCAAACTCTGCCCAAATACTCTCCCAACTTCTCTCCCTTCATCCTAGAAGCTTTACTTTAGTCAGAAAGCCATCCTAAGGAGTCCTTTTGATCAAATAAAAAGGAAGAACCCGAAGAAGAGGTAACATTTTCATCACCCTCTTTCAAGTTTCTTTCTTCTTCCACTCCCTCTTTGTTTATTATTTCAATTCTAAAATTATAACTCCAGTATCTTCTATATACTGTGATGTTATTATAAATATGGAACAACCATATTCAGTATTCTACCCATCATTTGAATGACATGTCACCATACGTGCGTACGTACGGCTTACCGTCTCCACGTCGCGGTGTAATTGTTATTCAATATATTATTATTTAGATGGGTATAATAATGATATGTAATTCATGTAAATAATAAATATAACATTATAATTATTCTGTATATATGATACACTATCCAATTATATATTATTTTAATATCAAAATAATGATATTGTCACTCGTGCGTACGTACGGACTACCGTCTCCACGAACGCGATGAGATTCATTCTCCGTCGTATCCATTCAAGTATAATTATCATTTGATGATTTAAAAATAATGTTTAAGGACATGATATCATTATGGATATGAATAAGATACAACCTATCCATGAAAAACATGACTTACGTAACAAAACATATAAAAGAAAACGAGTAAGTTAACACCCGAAACAACGATAAATCTAAGATATTGTTAACAAAGCAATGTTAAAAGATCATATATGATATCATATGAATGTATATGATTCTTGTATAATTTAATAACAATTATTTAACCATTATACAGGAGGTTAACCTACCCCAACCAAGGAAAAGTACAAGGTAAGGGTTTACTTCACAACCTCTTCATTATCCAAGGTTGTTTATACATAATTATCTACTGGGACCTCGTTATCATCCACATCCATGTTTCTTAAAAATGTCTTTAAAAACATTTTTACTATTAAATGGAAAATGTGTTAAATTCATTTACACCCTTATACATTTTTGAAAGGAATCTTACCATCGTTTTCCAAACAATGTACTTTTTGACCTCTTTGACAAATTTAAGGAAAGAATGTTTTTTTTAACTTATACGGCGGGTGCGGCTATTTTCCGCCATTATAACTTCGTCGAAGCTTCCCTAACAAGCTTATAAGAATATCTTCAAAGTAAATGTATTATTTTATAATTATGGGATTTTAAATGATTTCAAAAAGGAGAGATATTACTCTCAAATAGCTTTGATTTCATCCATGTCAACATCCTTTGATGGGTTTTAAGTTTAATTGAAATTGATTTATGATACAAAACTTCCATTGAACATTTTGTGAAATATTTGACTGTGGATGTGTTATTTTTATACCATCCATAGATTATGGAGAAATTGTTGACTTTTCGTATGCTAGTTTTAATACGAATATTTATGTTATGTTTAAACCTATTCATATGAGGAATGTATTGGACTTAATATGTGACAGGTGGAGCCCGCTATAGCTCCTCGATGCATCGGTAGGTCTCATGAGACAACTAGACGTGGAATTGGCCGAGGCCCTTTCCCAATTTGATTTATGGTTTTGGCCGAGGCCTTAATCATTTTAGACGTCTTGGCCGAGGCCTTGAAAAAGTGTTTCAGAATGTCTGGCATTATACATTCCCTCATTATGAAAGTGGTTATTGATATTTCATGTGATTATTCGTCTAGTAGAATATCCATGTGAGCAAGTAATGACATTATTTTATTTTACTTTTTCCATATTATGCTGAAGTTCAAGTTCAATAAGGCTTTTGTTTTAGTTATACATTGCCTTAAATGCTTATGTTTTCTTATAAAAGTTTCCGCAATATTGTTATCCTTACTGATCATCTGAGCTCACCCCTTTCAATGTTTTAATCTTTTCCAGGATGTGAAGGAGTGTATTATGACTGACTTGCAAGAATAGTCAGTGAGGATATGAGTGTGGACCATGAAGACCATGTTATTGTAGTTTGTTTACTTTTTGATGTAATGAAAGACTTATGAATGTATCTAGTGTTTCCAAGGCTACTAAACTAATCGGTCTTTCGAGACTTGATATTTTGTGATCATGCCAATGTTACGAAGTAATGCACCGACTCTGGGTAGCTGGGGTCGGGGCGTTACAAGTTATATATTCATTTAATATGAATGATGAAAGTTGTTCTTAGAATTATCATATACACTCCCATAAACTCTAATAAAAATATCATGCTATGCATATTTTTTCTCTGAGTTTACATCTAATATAAATCATTGTTATATTGGTTTTTTAATAAACTGTATATCTATATTATAGATACCAATACTCATACACTTTATGTGATTTAATTTGATCCATTCATTTTATTTCATTAACCATCTCTACCTCATTTATTTATTGTTACCCATTTTAATTTTATTATGATTTCCCTATTATATTAATCGTTTATAATTTATATTATATTTAACTATCACTAATTTATATTTCAATTATATCAATTATACTAATTTAAATTTCAAATAAGTTATTACATATTATATCTTTAGATTGTTATAGTTTAATTGGACACCTTATCATATTATTAAAAAGATTTCAGAAAATCCTTCAATTATAAAGAAAAGTGTAAGAAAGGTAGGTTACATAGGGTATTAAACATGCAGCATAAAAAACATTACTTTTACTAGTTCATAATTATAATATTCATTAAAATTTTAAATTATACATTTATGATCTCTTATAATTTTGAATTTAATACTAAATATTCCATCATAAATTTCCTTAATTAAATTTTAGG
The DNA here is from genome assembly GCA_963277665.1 of Viscum album. NCBI lineage: Eukaryota > Viridiplantae > Streptophyta > Magnoliopsida > Santalales > Viscaceae > Viscum > Viscum album. Next base: position 1,084,582,528 of record OY728159.1, read on the forward strand.
TGTCTCTATTTCCTCAAGGCCTTCACATTCAAATAATCAAGTAGCTCATAATGAAATGTACACAATGACATATACCGATAACAACTTACAGAGTTCTCCTCACATATCATTATCATATTTACCCATAAATGGTTTATTTACATTCATATTACTTTCTTCCAAATATTTTTTATACTAATAATTCTTATTTTATATGAATTTTAGATATATTTTAAAAAAATTGTTGGCTCCAATTTCTTCCAATTGCAAAAAAAATTATAATGAAGCTAGATGATAAAGATGAATATCAAAGCTATAGAAAACGATTCACTTCATATAGGTTTGTAACTATATTATATATTTAGATTTTTTTTCTCATACATATATATGATCTCTTATAATTTACATTTAAAGGAAAAATAATTATTTATTACTTACCTTACATAAATTTCAGGTTTCTATATTAGCTCTAGATCTTCACAATTAAATAAGTAAATATCTTCTATTGAACTAGACACAATGAAATATATCGATAAGAGTAAAAATCTCAAATCCCTTTCCATTATCAAATTTACTCATAAATTATTCATTTAGTTACATGTTATTTTCTTTCACAAAATTTTATTCCTCTTTATTAACAAGTTATTTAACTTTCAACAATTCATGATTGAAATTAATGCTTTAGATAATCATCAAAATTCAAATTCCATGACTGGTACATTTGTTGTCAGCCCGACTAAGGTAATGTAGAGGATCATTAGAATATTTTTAGAAAATGTTCCAATAAACTATAATTTTCTTAAAAATATCAATCCAAGGCCTATTACAGTAACCATTATATTGTTTGAAATGTCTCAATCAACTTTAACATTACAAATTCATTTTTCACTTTTTTCTACAAATAGGTATGTCTCAAACAGTTTATATGAAATATTTCATGGAATATATTTTGAAAATATAATCATTCTATTATTAAAATACATAAATCGTGTGACTACAAATCTTATTAAGTGATTCAAATAGTGATTGTGTGTCAATTAAGAAATGAAAGGTGACTGGGAAAGTTGACGAATCCCAGTTACTGATGAATCAATGTTACCAAAATATTGTCCTGAACATATATGATTATATTTTTTCTATAAGACTATGTTCCATATGAACATTCAAAGTACAATGTTCAGATAAGTAATTGGAGTGAAACGTATCTAAAAGTAAAACCTCTATAAGACATTTCTTTAAATTTTCTAGGAAATGATTATATATAGAATAAGCATCACATATATTTTCTACATTTTATAAAATTTTATTAACTACCTTGGGTATTCATATTTTTATCCAATAACTTATATTAATATGTATTCTAGCATTTTTTCACTTTTTTGTATTGTGTTTTCCTATATTTTATATATGTATTTATGAAAACTATATGTGTTGAAAATAATATTATTTAATATATATATATATATTTAGTACTAACATTGGTTCAAAACATATGTATTTAGATCAATGCACATTTTCATTAACATTATTTTATTTGAATCTTCTATATTTAACATGATGCATTAGACTGTTATTTAATTTTTAGTTCTACTTTGTTCATTTCCTGACATATTTCCGAATACAAAGATCATTCATATATAAATACTCTAATTTTGACATCTTCATTTTATTTTCACTTCTACCATGTTCATGAATGTTGTGATAACATTCAGGCTTTCATCAAGGAGACATGATTATAATAGTTATAGAAAAATTCACATATTATATATGCCATGTGTGATTTCGACTATCTTTCATTTTTTAATGGTGTAATTACTAGAATTGAAATAGTGCATAAATTTTATTTTTCATGCTGCTATTTTAGTTCAATATTATCATGATATTTTACCCAGTCATTGAATAAAGGAAATATTCCACTTCCATGTAGAGAAGGTAATGAATTTTCAATTATTATTGGTTTTTTTATCAATGTGATCCCCTCTAAGGTTAGTATAAACTATTATCTATTTTCATCATTGTATTTTAAATATTTACAAGAAGAAATAAAAAAATATATTACCTAAACTTAACTGTTTAATGTTGGTTATAGGGTATGCTTACTAAAATTTAGTTTAAGGTTAGTTTCAAGGTACTCTTACTAAAAATTCCCTCATGTCGGCTTGGGATTTAATTCCTAAAACCTTGGGGATCCTCTATTAATTTCCTCACCTACTATTATTATTTCATTGGGATAACTCACATATCCTCTCCCTCCCATTTATTCATTTTTATATACTATTATCTCTCATCAATCCATCTCATAGTCACCACCAATGTGGAAGTTGACCACATAAACCACCCATAATTCCACTATCCTGGAGTTATCAATACCAATACTATAATGATCTTCTCCCCAGAGGTCTCCAACTTCACATTAGGTCTTCTCATAGATCTACTTTGGAAAGTTTCATATGAGAGAAATCATGTTTGAACACTCACACTTTTCCCCTTTCAATAGGATTTTCCTCCTTTCAATTCTTCTATCAATATCAGTTTTTAGCTTGATTTATTATCCTTATAGTTTTATTTTAGTTTCTCATTCTATTTAACTCAACCTCCACTAACCAATATATTGGGAAATCATAATACACATGTTAGATTATGAATATAAAGTTTTATTAATTTATTATATATTTATTTTATCCAAAGTTGTTCGCTGCATGGATCAACTCAAATTCTGAATTGTATACCTTTTATTTGTATATACACTCTATAATTGTTTCATGAAATTTGTTTAGTAAATTAATTTTTATAATTTAGAACCCATTTATTCCTTTGGGTCTATCTTAGGAGGGCCTTCACAAGGAAATTTTACTCCCCCTATAAATGTGGATCTATATTTTATACTCATTGCATTGGCACTGGATTCGAATAACCATGTAAAAGACATGACCACTTGGACTCTTGAGTGAATATCATTATAGTTCAATAATTCAAACAGCTATAATATCTCATGGAAACTACAAATAGATCATTATATTTTTTCTTCATATCACAAAGGAAATTATGAATATAGCTGATAAATCTCAAGATGCTCTCTATTTTCTTTCCTTAGCCTATGAGGGGGTGGATCATCATCCCCACTTAATCCTTTCCTTCTAGTAAACTATTTAGTCTCTTCTTACCATTACTATTTGAGAGGATGCTAGAGAATCATAATTAAGGACTGATTTATATGAAGCATTCACTACGGGAAAAATCACTATTTGCGACGGGATTTCTTCCCGTCGCAAATAACGCGTCCAGGAAGCTATTTGCGACGGGATTTCGTCTCCCGTCGCAAATAGTTTGGCGCGACTTGCACGCCAAACCGCGCGAATATTATTTGCGACAGGGAGATGTCTCCTGTCGCAAATAGTTTGGCGCGGCTTGCGCGCCAAACCGTGCAGGGGTAGTTGCGACGGGACCCGTCGCAAATAACCTTTTAACTGCCGACTGTAATTAATGCGGGTGAAGGTATTTGCGACGGGCACCGTCGCAAATAGTACCAATTGCGACGGGAACCCTGTCGCTAATAACCCCGTCGCAACTAATCTAACCTATACATACCCCCATCCGTTTTTTTCCCAAATCATTCAGATCTAGCTCTCCCTCTTTCTCTTCATTCTTCAGTTTCAAAGAAAAATTTTCTTTTAGTAGAAATTTTTTATACGAGAGTAATCAGAGGGTGTAAATATCTTCAGAATATCAAAGTTTAAGGTATTTATATTTTATTTTTTGTATATTTATTTTATTTTTTGAATATTTATTTTATTTTTTTTATATTAATTTTAATTCGTGTTTATTAGTTGTAATTTAATTAGAATTCAATTGATTTTTATTTATATTTATTTTTACTAAGAAATCGATATTGTCAGTTATAATTATAAATAATTAGTCACAATTAATATTAAGTAGATATAATTAGATATAATTAGGAATAAATAGATATAATTAGCAATAAATAGATATAATTAGTAATAAATAGATATAATTAGCAATAAGTAAATATAATTAGCAATAAGTAGATATAATTAGCAATAAATAGATATAATTAGGATTAAATAGATATAATTAGTAAAAAATAGATATAATTAGATATAATTAGTAATAATTAGATATAATTAGTAATAATTAGATATAATTAATAATAATTAGATATAATTAGTAATAATTAGATATAATTAGAAATAATTAGATATAATTAGCTATAATTAGATATAATTAGCTATAATTAGATATAATTAGCTATAATTAGATATAATTAGCTATAATTAGATATAATTAGCTATAATTAGATATAATTAGCTATAATTAGATATAATTAGCTATAATTAGTAATAATTAGCTATAATTAGATATAATTAGATATAATTAGATATAATTAGATATAATTAGATATAATTAGATATAATTAGATATAAATAGATATAATTAGCTATAATTAGTAATAATTAGCTATAATTAGTAATAATTTGCTATAATTAGTAATATTTAGCTATAATTAGTAATAATTAGCTATAATTAGTAATGATTAGCTATAATTAGTAATCATTAGCTATAATTAGTAATAATTAGCTATAATTAGTAATAATTAGCTATAATTAGTAATAATTAGCTATAATTAGTAATAATTAGCTATAATTAGGAATAATTAGCTATAATTAGGAATAAATAGATATAATTAGGAATAATTAGCTATAATTAGGAATAAATAGATATAATTAGTAATAAATAGATATAATTAGTAATAAATAGTAATAAATAGCTATAATTAGTAATAATTAGTAATAAATAGATATAATTAGTAATAATTAGTAATAAATAGATATAATTAGTAATAATTAGTAATAAATAGATATAATTAGTAATAATTAGTAATAAATAGATATAATTAGTAATAATTAGTAATAAATAGATATAATTAGTAATAAATAGATATAAATAGATATAAACAGTAATAAACAGTAATAATTAGTAATAAATAGTAATAATTAGTAATAATTAGTAATAAATAGATTTAATTAGTAATAATTAGTAATAAATAGATATAATTAGTAATAATTAGTAATAAATAGATATAATTAGTAATAATTAGTAATAATTAGTAATAAATAGATATAATTAGTAATAATTAGTAATAAATAGTAAAAATTAGTAATAAATAGTAATAAATTGTAATAATTAGTAATAAATAGTAATAAATAGAAATAAATAGTAATAAATAGGAATAGATAGTAATGAATAGTAATAATTAGTAATAATTAGTAATAATTAGTAATAAATAATAATAAATAGTAATAAATAGTAATAAATAGTAATAAATAGTAATAATTAGCTATAAATAGATATAATTAGTAATAATTAGCTATAAATAGATATAATTAGCTATAATTAGCTATAATTAGTAATAATTACCTATAATTAGCTATAATTAGTAATAATTAGCTATAATTAGTAATAATTAGCTATAATTAGCTATAATTAGTAATAATTAGCTATAATTAGTAATAATTAGCTATAACTAGTAATAATTAGCTATAATTAGTAATAATTAGCTATAACTAGTAATAATTAGCTATAATTAGTAATAATTAGCTATAATTAGTAATAATTAGCTATAATTAGTAATAATTAGCTATAATTAGTAATAATTAGCTATAATTAGGAATAATTAGCTATAATTAGGAATAATTAGATATAATTAGGAATAATTAGCAATAATTAGTAATAATTAGCAATAACTGGATATAATTAGCAATAACTGGATATAATTAGCAATAACTGGATATAATTAGCAATAACTGGATATAATTAGCAATAAATGGATATAATTAGCAATAAATCAATATAATTAGTTGTAACTGGATATAATTAGCAATAAATCGATATAATTAGCAATAATTAAATATAATTAGCTATAATTAGATATAATTAGCTATAATTAGCTATAATTAGCTATAATTAGCAATAATTAGCTATAATTAGCTATAATTAGCTATAATTAGCTATAATTAGCTATAATTAGCTATAATTTGATATAGTTAGATATAATTAGTAATAAATAGATATAATTAGTAATAAATAGTAATAATTAGTAATAAATAGATATAATTAGTAATAATTACTAATAAATAGATATAATAAGTAATAATGAGCTTTAATTAGGAATAATTAGCTATAATTAGCTATAATTAGTAATAATTAGCTATAATTAGTAATAATTAGGAATAATTAGTAATAAATAGGAATAATTAGTAATAAATAGATATAATTAGTAATAATTAGTAATAATTATCTATAATTAGATATAATTAGTAATAAATAGATATAATTAGTAATAAATAGATATAATTAGTAATAATTAGATATAATTAGATATAGTTAGTAATAATTAGCAACAATTAGATATAATTAGATATAATTAGTAATAAATAGATATAAATAGATATAATTAGATATAATTATAAATAATTAGTCACAATTATAAATAATTAGTCATAATTAGTAATAATTAGTAATAATTAGTAATAATTAGTAATAATTAGGGATAATTAGGAATAATTAGTAACAATTAGGAATAATTAGGAATAATTAGGAATAATTAGGAATAATTAGGAATAATTAGGAATAATTAGGAATAATTAGGAATAATTAGGAATAATTAGGAATGATTAGTAATAATTAGGAATAATTAGTAATAATTTGTAATAATTAGGAATAATTAGTAATAATTAGTAATAATTAGTAGTAATTATTAATAATTAGTAATAATTAGTAATGGGTAGTAATAAGTAGTAATAAGTAGTAATAACTAGTAATAACTAGGAATAACAAGGAATAACTTGTAATAACTAGTAATAACTAGTAATAACTAGTAATAACTAGCGATAACTAATAATAACTAGGAATAACTAGGAATAACTAGGAATAACTAGGAATAACTAAGAATAACTTGGAATAACTAGGAATAACTAGGAATAACTAGTAATAACTAGGAATAACTAGAAATAACTAGGAATAACTAGGAATAACTAGGAATAACTAGAAATAACTAGCAATAACTAGCAATAACTAGCAATAACTAGCAATAACTAGCAATAAAAAAAATTATATTATCAATACTTACGAAAAAACAATATTAATATTATTAAAATAATAATTTTTTTATAAAATATTAAAATTATCAATATTCGCAATAGGCTTTGCTCTATTCTTAACATGTTCAAATCTCAAAGGGTTTCCAATTTTCAGGTCATACGCAATAAAAAGTTTCTGCCAGCCATGTCCAATGTAAACTCTATAATTGTCCTTGCATGGTTGATCACCTCACAAGTAGTGTTGCAATAGGAAAAACCAAGTCATTCCCTTCTTATCTATAAGAATTATCTCACATGAACCTTTACACAGACTGTTATTCCTTGAAAATTTAAGGTAAAGATAATGATATCCCCTCAAAGTTTTAAGGAAGAATGATCTATGTAAAGTCTCATGTGAGATGATTCTTAGAGACGAGAACGTCATTACTTTGGTCGTCCTATTGCAACACTACTTGCGAGGTGATCAACCATAAAAGTACAATTATAGAGTTTACATTGGACATGACTGACAAAAACTTTTTATTGCGCATGACTTGACAATTGATGACCCTTTGAGATTTGAACATGTTAAGAATAGAGCAAAGTTTGTTGCGAATATTGATAATTTTAATATTTTATAAAATTTTTATTATTTTAATAATATTAATATTGTTTTTTCATAAATATTGATAATATAATTTTTTTATTACTAATAATTAGTAAAGGAAATCTACTTGGATAATGAAGGGAAAATTTTTAATCATCTCCACAATGATGATTACCAAATTTCCTTTCATTATTCAAGCAGTTTTCATTTTGCTAAGTATTGCTAAGTATTGCTAAGTATTACTAAATTTGTAATCATCTCCACAACGATAATTACCAATATCTTTTTGACTCTATTAATCCTAGGAAATCCTAAAAATAATATTGATGTTTATTTGAAACCATTGATTGATGAGTTAAATGCATTGTGGAGTGATGGTGTTAATACATATGATGTTGTTGCGAAACAAAATTTCATATTAAAAGCTGCATTGATGTGGACGATTAGTGACTTTCCGACATATGGCATGTTATCTGGTTAGAGTACACATGGTCCGAAATCATGTCCTTACTGTATGAAATAAAACAAATCCTTTATGCTCATCAATGGAAAAAAACCTTGCTATTTTGATTGTCATCGTAGATTTCTTCCAACCGATCATCCTTTTTAGAGGAACAAATCTCATTTCAGAAAAGGTACAATTGAAAGGGATGAACCTCCAAAGATGATCTCAGGTACAGAGTTAAAATCAATTGTATTTTCATTACCCCCATCACATTTGTACCAACAATAAACCAACATAAAATTCATGGCTTTGGGAAAGAACATAATTGGATAAAATGGAGCATTTTTTGGGATCTTCCGTATTGGTCTGATTTGTTGGTCCGCCACATGTTGGATGTTATGCATATTGAGTAGAGATGTTTTGATAATTTATTTCATACAGTTTTGGATACACAAGGTAAGACCAAAGATACTGTAAAGGCACAATTAGATCTTGCCCAAATTTGTAGGCGACCAGAACTTGAACTATTTGAAAATGTCAGATCATAGAGGTTAATGAAGCCAAAAGCAGCTTATACACTGTCCAAAGAGAGTCGCTTATTATTTTGTCAATGGATTGTAGATTTGAGACTTCCAGATGGCTATGCTTCCAATTTGGGCAGATGTGTTGAGAATGGTTATATTACTGGATTAAAAAGTCATGATTGTCATGTTATAATGGAAAGACTTATGCCGATTGGATTCAGAGGTTTGTTGAATTTTATTATTTGGGATTCGATAACAGACATATCATATTTTTTCAAGACATTTGTGCAGCGACAAAAGACTACGATGCGCTAAGAAAACTGGAAGAAGATGTTGCTATTATTATATGTAAATTGGAAAAAATCTTTCTGTCAGTTTTCTTTAACTCAATGGAACATCTGATATTACATTTTCCACATGAAGCTAAATATGGAGGTCCAATAAAGTTTTGATGGATGTACCCATTCTATAGATGCATGTAGAAATTGAAGAAAAAAATACGTAACAAAGCATCAGTTGAAGGCTCAATTGTTGAAGCTTATTTGCAAGAAGAAATTGCTTTTTTTTTTCTGCTCTCATTGTTTTGAATCTCAATATACCTCAAAACACAATCGCATGGGACAAAACGAGGGGAATGTTAATGATGAAATAGACAATAAATTAACAGTTTTTAATCAGCCAAATCTTAGTTTTGGTGGAGTTCATGGATGATGGATTTTAGATGATGAATATCACAGAGCTCATACATACGTTCTTCTCAACTGTGAAGAAATGACATCATTTGTCCTATGAGTGCTTCTATTACTTATTCTTTAATTTATGTTACAGTATTTAAACTTATTTTATTTTTAGTTTATATGATAATCATATCAAGAAACAACTTCCACAAATTACAGGAGCTGCTCTTGAAGAACGCAGACAATTTTTTTTTCTCAATGGTTTCAAAAACTGGTAACATAAATTATTGATGTTTTAATATCAATTCCATTTATTATTTATTATATTGATAATTTTTTTATAAATTTTCAGGTGTCTCAATATTCTGATAAAATTGATAAGAGACTGTGTATATTGAGTAACCCACCATCCAAAATGGTTAAATCTTATAATTCATATGTGGTGAATGGTTTTTGATTTCATACACATGCATACGGGGAATAAAAAAAAACAATGAACAGTGGAGTTTTCTTGAGAGTATCACATCAAAGAGAAACTGAAGTTGAATTTTATGCCATTTTGGATGAAATTATTGAGCTGTGTTATCTAGGACAAAATTACATAACAATGTTTAAATGTCGATGGTTGGATACTGAGAGAGGCTTGCATGTTCATCCGACTCATGGAATCGTTGATATTTAATATAAGTCTTCTTGTAGTAAATGAACCATTTTTAATGGCTCAATAGGCACATCAGATTTATTATGCAAAGTACTATGCTACTTTAAGAGACTTGAGTGATTGGTGGAGCATAATAAAAATGAAATATCGGGAAAATCAGTTTACTCAAAATGAATGTGGTTCTGCTGAAGTGGAAGGAATTGAAATTTTTCAAGAGACTGCTCAAAATATTTCTGATTCACAAAGAGATGTGAATATCGATGATGACACCCCACAATTAAGGATCGATGGTGATGAAGATGTTAATGATGTTAAAAATGAATTTGAAATGACAAGATATGCTGAAACTGAAACTCATATGGATATTGATGATGCTGAGGAGGAAGATAACGATATTGACATTGACAGCTATGGAGAAGAGGATGAAGATGAACATTGACATAGTTAAATGCGGATTATAATCATAACTAAGATATATCTATATATAATAGTTATTTTCAACTATCTTCTAACAATAATAATTTTTTGTTTCAGATGGAACCTGAGCTATTTCTCGAGTTGCAGGAGGCTGACCTACCATTGGATGAGGGGGATTTCGGATCATCTGACCCTCAACCTACTGGCGGTTCAGGGGGTATGCGGAGGGGGAACGGTCTTGCATGACTGATGATTCCTGACCCTATCCCCGAGCGACCTACACATCTTGGTTTCGATCCACGCACACAGAGGTATGGTAACCTATATATTTTAGTTATATTTCATTAATTTATTTATATATATACTAATTGTTTGATTATTTATTCATTTTTCACAGTTTTTTGCATGTAGCTATTGGACAGGGGAGCGCTATCTTGCACAATTATTTTTCTCAGCCATGGATCACATGGGAACAGATTTCCGTTGATGTGCGACGTGACATGTTCCATCATTGGCTGGTATGTAAATAAATAAAATTTATTTTATTAAAAACTTGATATTATAAATTATTTGCAGGGTTTATGTATCCTATCAATGATAGCATGTGCGACGTTATCCACGCAGCATGGAAGGTTTCTATGCGTGACCGTTTCCGTCAGTTTTTGCACAATTTGAGAAGGACAACCATTAAGAAAGAAGGGGTGACAGAATTTGATGAGTCATGTAGAGCCCACCGACCAGAGTACATTTCATCTCACGTTTGGTATGGATTATGTTTACACTAGTTGGGTGGTAGATTTCAGAGGAGATCTTCATTGGGATGATAGAACCGGGGGAGACAGGAGGAGACGCATCGAGCTGGTAGCCGTACATTCAGTTCACATAGAGAGCATCTGGTAGGCATATTTTTTAAATATTTTATATAACTTTAAATATAAACAGTTTATTTTATATTTCTGTAGGCAGTCGAGCATCCCGATATTACGGAGTTCAACATTTATCGGAGGATGTACAGTGATCCAACCACTGGTGATATTAGAGGTGATCGCCAATGTCAGATTGTGGTTAATATTATTTTTTCAGTTTGAAAATTAACTGCATATAATATTTTTACAATTTTAATTTTAAATTGGAATTGAATGAGTCATATGAGGCTGAGACCTCTCAGATACAGGCTGAGGGTCAGGACGAGACGATTGAGCAGACCAGTGATCACCATTTAGATGAGGCAGCATGGATCCAGGCGACTCAGTATGGCTTTGAGAAGGGCAGAGTAGTTGGAATCAGCTCTCATTTGGCTCCTGGTACTTATTATGGTACTGGTGCGATGTCGGTGTCCAGCTCGAGAGGATCTCATGGAGAGACATTATCTTCTGGCTCATAGTATCAGGAGAAGTTGCGAGCTCAGGCTGAGCATATAGATACTTTGCAGAAGCAACAAGAAGAGATGTGTCGGCGACAACAGCAGTAGGAGTAGCATTACGATGAGAAGATGCGTCGATGGCAGCAGCAGCATCATGAACAGATGGAGTACATGCACCGTCTGACTCATAGTTTAGGGATGGATTTTCCTCCACCATCCCCTTCAGCTCCTCCACCTCCTCCAGAAGACGACCCCCCCATTGATTTTTTTATGTTACAAACATTTGAATTTAACATTGTAATATGAATTATTTACATTTTCTTTCTTTTATATCAGTGCAAATATTACATAATTTAATTTTTAATATTTTATTATTTTTTTATATTTTTTTTGTGAATATTGAGAATTTTAATATTTTTTATTTTTTTATATTTTTTTTTGTGAATATTGAGAATTTTAATATTTTTTATTTTTTATTGTTTTAATAAGAGTAATATTATTTTTTCATTAATCATAATTTTATTAAATTTTATTTTTTTAAAATTAATTTTTTATTTGTGACGGGACTGTTTGAGACGAGGTCCCATCGTAAATAGTCTAACTAAATATTTTTAAAAACATATTTGCGATGAGACTACTTGCCCATCACAAATAATGTGTTGCGACGACCCCATCACAGAAAGTTATATATATATATATATATATATATATATATATATATATATATATATATATATATATATATATTGCGACGGGACAAGAGCCCGTCGCAAATAGTTTTTACGACGGGCCCGTCACGAAAACATTTATGTATATATAATACATATAATCAGAATCTTATTTGTGAAGGCAATGTTTTCCCATCGCAAATAAGTTTTTTTGCGATGGGCCCATCACAAATAATTGTATTTGCGACAGCGTTTTCTGCAATAGGCTATTTGCGATGAGGCCCCATCTCTAAAGCCTATTTGCGACTGGATCCCGTCGCAAATAGGCCATTGCAATTACCAAGAATTCTAGTAGTGATTGATTGAATCCATTATATGTTCAATCAATGAGTCAAATTGATTACATAAATACATACTTTAACTATTAAATGAACATCATTCCTCCATTTACACTGTTTTTCACTTTATTATTTAGAATTTCATTATTTATCTAGAGTTGTAGATTGTAACACCCTAGTTTTTACTGGGTTATTAATGTAATTACCACCATGTCTCTTGTGAAATTTTTGAACTTGTGATGGTTTAACTTGAGTTTGGTTTATGTTAGAGTTGTTTGGGAGTTGAAAAGTGGGTTTTATAGGTTTTCTCTCCAAAATAGGAAACACCACAACTATGGTGTAGGCCCTGGTGGTCAGTAGTTTTTATTTATGTAAAACGGGCAAGGTAGAAATGCACTGACCAATCTGTGTCCAAGCCATGGTGCATAAGCATGGATCTTATTGGGAATTCCATAGTAAACCAAACCATGGAAATTTTGGAGGCCATGGTGTGGGGAAAATAGGAAACTCTTTGGGAACATTCCATAGGTATGGTCATTTTAGGATCATGTATTGAGAACACCATGACCATGAATAGGCTATTGTAGAGGTCATTTTTTCAGTTGGGTGAGTTTTTCAAATACCCAAAATCATCTCCATTATTCTTGGATCTTGACCAAATTAAAAGGGAAAATAATGTGGATTAAATATTAGGGTTTTAAGGTGATTTTAACTCAATTATTACCCGTATTAATTGATTTTCCCCCTCTCCTTGGTTGATTCTTTCGATCCTGAAAAATTTTAGATGACCCCTTAACAAACCTAGGGTGTGAGATCGACCCTTGTCGTATGGGGGTTTGTTTATTTGTTTAATCCCATTTATCTCAACCTCCTTGTTCAATATAATTTATCTTTTACACCTACCATTATTGGTGCTTCTTGTTTAAGGTGATTTGGTGAAGAACTTCAACGATTCATTCTTCCTTTTTTTCAAATTCCTTCTTTCCCTCTTGAATGGTCTTATAATGATGTTTTTCTATTTTATTTGGACTCGTCAGATCCTGGAAATTATTCTTCATTGTTCACCATTACTTATACAATTAATTTTATCATTATTCAACAAGATTTTAAGACTTTTATTGTTAGTTTTCCCTTGGGTATGTGTTTGTTCTACCCTTGTCTTATCCCCTCTTAACCCTCATTATAGAACCTTCATTATGACTTGTTAGAATTTTTTATAGGAACTCTTAGTGTAATAGAATTTTTTCAGTTAACATGTGATCGTGGTTTGGGTGGAAACATTCCTGAAGAACCTTGACTTTTGATTAACAAGTCTGAGTCAGGAAGACCTTGAATTCAACACATATTTTCTACAGGTTATTGGCATGTTGTTTGCATGTGTTTAGGTCAGTGATACCTATATTTATTTCTTGATCATAAGAGGTGTGCTTGTGTAAAATTTGTGATACTTATGCTTGATGTTTTCTCACATATGGAATGTTATGGATTTTTATTCCTTCTTTATAATATGTGATTTTGATCTTTCATTGGAATCTTGTATCATATTTGTTATTCTCTGTCATCTATTGTTGAGTGTATAAGAAATCCTATTGAACTATCCCCTAAAAAGGATGTGTCAAAATTTTTCAACATGTACTTGGTATGTCCCAATCAGTGGGATGTTTCAAACATGTTTTTGGGATATCCCATCAAGGGGGTATGTTAAGAATATGAATAATGTTCCTTTTGACATGGTGCTGAAGTAGGTAAAGTTAGTCTCTAAGGACCCGACATATGTGGTTTACTTCTATAAGATGTTGTTGTTATCTATAATATTTACTCCCATGTAATTCATGGATATCTATTATATACTTATGCTAAGAGTTTTTGATGGTTTTCTACCGATTCTTGAACACACACCATACTCAGGAATTCCAGCGTGCTTGTAGATTTCATGACTTGGGATCCGGTGAAGGGAAATGGACCTATGGTGGAAAATTGAACTAGATTAGTAGGTAGATGTAGATTTTTATGGATGGAATTAAATATGGATGTGTACTGCTTCTTTTATTTACTTTCCATATCATACATTGGATCCTATTGTTTAGTTTCAGTTTATGAATCTGAAATTCCATATAGACACTACATGGGTTTTATTGTGTATGTTGCCAACTTGGTGGTTAATTATTTATTTATTCATTATTGTTAATTATTATATCACTTAAATTATTTGAACTATGATTTTTTCTTGGTACCAAGGGTATAGTATCCCCAAGTTATTCTGTAGGCCCTCGCCACTAGCAAACAACCTCTTGCATACGGGGAGTTGCACATGAGGTTATGTGGCACCACCGACTCTGACCTGGTGGTCCGGGTTAGGGTATTAAAAAATGGTATCAAAGCACCAAGTTCACTATATTGTTCTTATCTTTTCCTTTATTTGATGTAGTGTAGAAAGGAAAAAGTATTTTGAGACTTGGGAAAGGGAACTATGTCAGTTCCTAGACAACACTATATAGAGGGTCTCAGAGTTACCATGAAGGTTGGATTTTATGCTTTTATTGTTTGATGTTATCATTCATTTAATTCACCTTAAATGATGCACATGATGTTGGTATACTAATTTATGGGATTTAGTGTGTGTTAATGCATCATGTTAGGAATGTAGGATCACATACCATATACCTATTTCTTTCATTATATGGAGCCCAAATAATTAAATTCCTATTGAAATTTTGATATTTGATTTTGGTGCATTGCCTCTTTAATTTTTAATTTGAGATTTTTTATTATTTTCTTGATTTTATATATCTAGTTGTGACTAAATTACAAGTACATGAGGCTTATCTTGGGTTATGAGTAGTGTTTAGGGGGTTATACCTTGTTTATGTGAGTGAACACTTAGGTTGAAACTTGTTTTTAACCCTTTTGTTTTCCTGTGTGGTTTTCGGTTTCCTTGTTTAAGTTGTTGGATTTCTCTATGGTTGTTCTATAATATTAAGAAAGACTACCTCACAGACATCTTTCACTATCAGTTGTTCCCCATTTCATGCTGGAGGATGCAACTGAGCATGCTCTTCTAGTTTATCCAATGGGTTAAGATATATAACTAGTCTAATCAAGACTCTTTTTACTAGTGCATGTTAGGGTGGAGGAGCCCACGAGGTAGACCGATGATGGTTGATTTTTCTTGTGACTTCAAACTCCACCATCCCAATAATTCAAAGGAACTGGAGTCCCTTAGGATGTAGAGGAATGGATATGGGTCATTTATAGGATTTTTGACCTAGTAGAGACCCTAGAGGATTGGATGGTTAAGATTATGTCCTTCATGCTTCAAGGAGTAGTTGGATGATAGTGATATTTCATACTATAGGCTACTAGATAGGAAGGTATGACTAGAGATAGCTTCAAGGATATCTTCTTCAATGAGTTATTCCCTAATTCACTTAAGATGGATCATTTTTAGGAGTTCATAGATATCTAACAGGGGATGATGATAGTGTTCACCTAATCAACATACTTCACAGAATTGATTCTCTTTGCTCTTATTCTGGCAGAGAATGAGACACAAAAGGCTAAAAAGTTTAAGATTGGTATTCTCCTAGATATTAAACTTCAGGTCAAGAAAATCGATCAACTAAACTATGATGCAGTTATTTGTAAGGAATTGATGGTTGATAAGGGAATTAAGGAATAAAAATCTATAAGTATTCTTCCAATTGTCAGTGGATCAATATGTACTTTCCCTAGTGCAGTCCCAATTGTCTATTATGGGAATAAGAATAGAAAGTTAGAGGATGGATGCTAGAGTGATGGTTGGTAGTTATATTAGAGTAGAGGTTCCTCAACTCCCTCTAGGGGAGACGACTCTTCTAGGTAATAAATTGTGGGAAGAAGGGACACTTTCTCAATTTCACTTATTCTATAAAGAGTTGTTACTAGTGTGGTAAGATAGGGCATCTGAAGTAGTTTTGTGATAGAGCTTTGAGTATACACTCAATAAAGTCAAACACAGAGTCTTAGCGGTAGGTATATACCCCATAATGATTAGTAAATTAGGTGATGCATGAGCCTATGGGATATTGTGGAGTGATGGATGGTAGGTATTACACAGTTGATTAGGCTCCAACAAATTATTGAGAGGGACCTTCCATTGTGTGAGGTATGGTCCTGATTTATTCAACACTACATATTTATTTTTTTCAACATTGGGGTATCCTATTTGTTTATATCAACTCAATTAGTTATTGGTTTGGATTTATTAGTTAAATTATCTTCTAATATAATTTCTATCGATACACCCCTGGGAAAGAAAGTGGATAAATATCATATCTATCTAAACTATCTATTGGTGGTTGCTAACTTTGAGCATGTTTGGAGATTCAAAATTCTGGAGATGATAGGTTTGTACTTGATCCTTGGCATGGACTGGTTGACTAGTTTCCATGCACACATCTATTTTTATCAGAGATGAGAGACTTTTTCATTGCATAAGGTGTAAAATTTTCTTTTGATTGGTGAATTGGATGTTTATGTAGGAATATTGGGGGAAAACCTCTTCATAGATAAGTCTTTTCAGTGTAGGTGACTGGAATGATCCTTGTAGTGGATCAGATTGTGACTCTCACCTCCTTTTCTCCAGTGGTAGATTGGTACCATGATGTCTTTCCATAGGATTTCTCAGGGTTACCTCCATACAGGGACATTTAATTTGAGATCAAGCTGGTGTCTATTTCACAACCCATATTTATTGCACCGTATCACATGACACCAACTAAGTAGATATAACTATAGGGGTTAATTGTTGATATTTAGGCTAAAGGATTCATCATACTATACACTTCCCCTTGGGGTGCACAAATGTTTATCACCAAGAAGATAGTTGGTAGTATCTAATTTTTTGTGGAATACCAAAAGCGGAATCAGATCACTATGAAGAACATGTAATTGTTTCCATGAATAGATGAGTTCTTTGATAAATTGAGGAAATCCTAGTTGTTTTAAAAGATTAGTCTATGTTTGGGTTACCATTATCTTCGGTTCATAGATTAATACATACTAAAACTAAAATTTAGGATTAGGTATGGGTTGCATGGGTATCTTGTTATGCCCTTTGGAAAAATGAATGTTTCAACTATGTTCATGGCCCTCATAAATAAGATATTTCACTTACACACGGACTCTTTTTCATTTTGTTTTTTGATGACATAAATACATATTCCATGAAATTGGAATCACATTCAAGACACCTGGACATCGTATTGAGTACTATTTCAGAACATTGGCTTTAAGCTAAGTACTCAAAGTGTCACATTTTTATATGAAGGTCCACTTTATTAGGCATGTGGTTTTTCAATCGGGGGTATAAGTTGATTCAAAAAAGGTTTATGAAGTCATGTATTGGGAATGAATAAGGAATGTGTTCAAGATACAAATTTTTATTGACTTGGATTGGTAATACAGGAGGTTCATTCAAGAATTTTCTCATTTGGCAGTGCCCATGACCATGTTGACCAAGAAGGGAGTCAGATTTTAACGGAAATATCAATGTGAATAACTATTATTAGAGTTAAATAAGTGGTTGACATCAGCTAGTGCGCGTTGTCTTAGCATATCCAATTTGAAAATTTTATAACCCATTGGCTACTGTAGAAGTAGAGAATAGGGGTGAACCATAGAGATAATGAGGTATAGTTCACTAAAATTATCTGTTTTAACTGTGTTTAAGCAGGTGATCTACTGAGACAATTTTGAATTTTTTAATTAATTTTAAAAAACTAAAAATTAATAAATTGAGCGACCAAAAAACAAAATGAAATTAAAATAAAGAAAATGAACTTTTGTCAGCAAAATATATCATGAATGCTAATGTCGTAATAAAACTACTATGTATCCATGATAAATATTTTTTCCATGATCAAATATTTATATAGATCAATTATCACCAGTTCCAAAAAATTATAGATATTTTTTAGAGAATTCCATTTACCTCATAATTTTTAAGATCCTATTCTCTAATGTTATAAATAAATTAAGAGGTATGTTTGAGTACCGAACCAATCAGTGAAATGAAAAAACTTTTTTCTCAAAAAGTTGTGCCTCTTATTTTTATTATGATCAGTCAAAATGGTTGACCTTCATAGTATGGTTAAATCAACTAAGAATTAAAATGAATAGTTTTAATTTTCAAAATTATTTTAGTGTAAACATAATTTAGGAAGTTAAAACTTCAACTGAAAATAAAATAAATTGAAAAATTAATAACCATATAAAATGTCAGCATGAAATGCCCAAAAATTTTCCAACTTAGTTGACATCTTGACACAAAGAAAAAATAACACCGAAATTATAACGAAAAATTAACATAGTAATAAAATGATAATGCATGAAAAATATAACTGCATTATCGAATTGAGGTTTTTATTGATTTGAAATCTCACCGTGCAAGGTAACACAAAAACCCATCGATCATAGAATGAAAAGGGAAACCTTCAAATGCAATGTCATCACACATGATATCTTCATTTCAGGTGCAGAAGGAAATAGATGTAGCAGTCTTTAGTTTGATCTAGTAGGAGGTTCGTCTGAATGATGGGCTGGCTGGTGTAGTGCAGAGGGGTCGGCCTGGTGTGGTGGGTGCAACAACGAAGGAGGGATAGTGGATGATGTCCTAGAATGTACCCAAGATGGAGGAGTATAGATTCAGTGTGTACATGTAGCTTTACTTGGTGCAGTGGCTTCATGGAGGATGTGGGTGGTTGTTTGGTGTGAACTTGGGAGGCGTAAGAAGGTGCAGATGAGAGGATATGGGATCGGGCCTAGTGGAGGACCAGGCGTGGGAGGTGGTGGTGCTCCATGAGAGGGATCAATAGGGATGAAGGGGGCCAACGTGATGTATGTTTAAATGGAAGGGTTTTTTTGATCTAATTAGAAGATGAGAAATTTTTTATGTATTTTTTTCAAAATATTTAAATATATATGTACATATAATTATATATACTAATATAATACATACAATATAATTATTAGTTTTTTTAAAAAAAACTATACACATGATAATAATACTATTAATATTAATAATAATTCTAAAATTAATATAGAATAAAAATAATAATAAATTAATAATATTAATATAAAGTTAACTAAAATATATAAAAATAGCAAGAACACTACAAAACTAAAAATATTTAAAATCACTAAAAGTGATTTGAAAAATCAATTAAAACTAAGTTAAAATTTGAATTTTTTTTAGTAAAATCCATGTGAATAAAATCTCCCACACATAAAAATTTTCACTCCTGGAAAAAACTATTAGAAACAACACACATGAATGAACCCTTTTCAATACAAAAAAACAAAATCAAAAGTTCATAATTTTTATATCCTTTTACCCACAAAATATCATGCCATGTTTAAAATACCAATTTTCAATAATAATTTCTCTTCCACTTCCATTCTTTCCAAAACAAGCATCTACACTTATGCATCAATGTGACGTACCTTTACACCACTCTCATTGCTCAAAACAATCTTTTTTGAAAAAGGTTATGCTCAATTCTGACACACTTGAATTATTAACATTTTCTTATAAATAATTTCACATATCCACTAGTGGGATTTAAAATAATGAAAAAATCTCGAGGACATCACATTAGGTTCAAATGTATTTGAGGCTATGAGATGGTGGGTCATAATT
This sequence comes from Viscum album, assembly GCA_963277665.1. Lineage (NCBI taxonomy): Eukaryota > Viridiplantae > Streptophyta > Magnoliopsida > Santalales > Viscaceae > Viscum > Viscum album. Next base: position 1,084,602,982 of record OY728159.1, read on the forward strand.
TTCATGATAGGTTTCAATCCGAATGTATCCCTAAAAATATCATTATAAGGCCCCAGCCTTAAAACATTACTTAATCTTGAGATCAGTTAATAATTTGACTTTAATTCAAATTGAGGATCTTTTCAGGTTTAGAGTTTTAGAGAATTAGGCCATAACTATTACATTACATCTCAAATATTACAGATTAGACACTTCTAATCTATCCATTTTTTCACAATAATAAAACTACTTAAATAAAACAATAATTCTTTTCTTGATAAAAATATTCTTGAATTCTTTATTTCTATTACCCTTCCTTATACCCTATGAAAAATATTTCAAAAACTTGGGATGAGCATAAAAATCTCGGTAAGGGATATAAAATAAGGAGAGAAAACATTTGTCCATGAATACATAAAAATCTATGAAATCAAACTTTTTACTCATAAAACATAATCTCTTTAACATACCTTATGAAATCATAAGATTTCTGAATAAATCATAAAAATCATAAATCATAAAGGTAACTTGTGGCATCTATAACATACTTACATCATAGCTTTCACAGATAAATAGGGATTAACCTTTATGGTTACGTTTAGAATACCCATCATAGTATATTCCCTAAATCTCTTACGAGAAACCTTAATGTTTACCTTCGTCATGTTACCCAATGCATTGGAGAGCTATCTTGGGCTCACCCACCCTTGATTTATCATGGAACTACCCGTATTTGGTTTATCACATAACCACCCATCAAATGTCCAACTACCATTACATAATCATAACACATAAAAGATTGAAATTTTCAACATTTCACTCATCAATCACAAGAAATCAATTCAAGATTTTGAAATATTCAATCCATTTTCAAAACAATTTAAAATATTTAATAAAGAGATTTTTGAATCAAAGTGTCCCATAAAACTTTGAAGCTTTTAAAATAAATACAATAATTAAAATTTTAAAACATATATGTCCATATAAATAAATACTTAAAACAATTTTGAAAACATGGACATTAATGTGAAATATTTAGAAAAATAAATCTTTAAAACTTTTAAAATGATGTTTTAGTTAACGAGTCTCGTAACACTTGAGAAACACTTGAATAAAAAATGTTAAAGAATAACATCAAACGAAACTTTAAATATCATGATAATATATAAATTTATGATATAAAATGTCAAAAGGGTTGAATATACACCTTATAAGATATTAAAGGTTCACAATATCAAGATGTGCCTCAATGAAAGAAGATTGAGACATAGTCCCTTACAAAGATCGTATCCTTAGATTAAGGATAAATCAATGACATAATTATGTTTTAAAAATATAAATACACCCAATATAAGTGTATATTCAGTGTAAAACTATCATAGGTCATTCACACAAATTCTTGGAAAAACAAAACCAATGACATGGATATTTAACTCAATGAATGGAGATCGAGTTAAGATTCCCCTTACAATGTTTGTATAAATGACATAAGAATTTATCAATGGGGTGATTATGTGTATAAGTAGTATATACACACAAAGGGAATTTGAAATTATGACATAAATAAACAAACAATGACTCCACACATAATATTGGAATAATATATTCGATGAAGTATGCATAAAACTCAATGAGTGAAAATTGAGTTTAGAAATTCCCTTACAAAGATCATTTTGTTAATAAAATAGATCAATTATGTGTATTAAATATAAATAAACTTAAATAAATTATGTATACAAGATAAGATATCAAAATTTATTTCTCACATAATCATAGCACGACATAATTAAGAAGTGTAAGATTAACCCAAAGAATGGAAATTGGGTTAAGAAGTTCCCTTACCCTGATTCTGATTTGTCTCGTTCATTCTTTATATTCTTGAATAATAAACTTAGGTTAATTTATACTTGAATAATAACCTTTTTCAAGTTTATTATTCATTTTATATTACTTATTATCATGTTATAAAAATTATGTAATTATTTAAGTTCATATCAGTTATTTTGTTGATATTCGGTACTTGAGTAAAAAATGAACTCGTTTTGACATAAATTATCCATGTAGTCAAATTCCATCATCTCCAGAATGTTATTAATGATTTAAATATCATATATATCCATTATATATGTATTTATAATTTCCATAATATTTTGAGATACGAAATTAAATTCATCATTCATGGAGACGGTAGGCAGTACGTACGCATGAACGCTACTTTTATTTCTTTTTCATATTAAAAGAATAATAAAAAATGATAAAAATGTATATTATAATACCATTATTATATTTATTTCATGTATGTATCACATGTTTGATAAAACCATTCTTTTTTATGTTCTATGTATAGCATGAACGAGTCATATCACTTTGAGGGAGCGGTAGTCCACACTTCCTCAAATGAAATTATCATATTTACACATCACAGAAAGCATAAAGGTATGATGTAAATAAAAATTACAGAAGAATATAGAGAATATAAATATAATATATATCATATATAAATTCATTTACATCATAATGGTCACCATGATAGGTGGTAGGAGAAAATTGAATAATCATCGTTTCGTGAGGCATTAGTTCGTAGTACACAAAAACATTATGTTTGTATCTATTACATGGAGGTGTTTGTAAGTGTAGTTTGAATAATTTTAATAAAAAATCCTATTATATTTTGGATACTAGTTTTTTATGTAATAAACTAATAATAATAGTATAGGGAGTGGAGAAGGAAAAAAGGAAAGGAACTTTAGAGAAGACGTTACCTCTAAATCGGGTAACTGCTTTTGATTTGATCCAAAAGGATTTCTTGAATTGCCTTCTGCCCAAGGTAAGGATTATAAGATAAAAATATGGATTTTTTAATCTTATTTGAGTAGAATTTTGATGATAAAATGGGCCTGAGAGGTGTGAGTAAGTTGGTAGAGGTGGTGGCCTTTTATAAGAGGGAGAAGAGGCACTTTAGGAAAGTCTTCAAATATTATTTTATTATAAATTTATTTTCGAATTATAATTGTTAAAAAGTAATAAATTTCAAGGATAAGATGATTATGGGTCGAAATAATTTCAACCAATAGGTTTTAGACAAGTTTAGGTCACAAAATTAACCTTATCTTTAAGCTTTAACCCTTAGTGAAAAACACCAACTCTTACCATGTCTTCTTGTATTTTCATAATATATGGTTACTATAGTTACTATAAAATGAAAATAGAACAAAAATTGGAACATTAATAACATCTATAACATTATATAAGTCCGTTTTATGAATATTATATTTTTATTACTATTATATCATTTAATAAAATATCTTTTTTTTGAAAACTCATTTATGTCAATTTTGACACTATTTAGTAATTGATTTTTGTTAAAGTCATAAATCACAATTACTTCGAACAAAAGGAATTAAATCAAATATAATATGTCAATATAATCCAAAAAATTCTTTTATTACATAAAAACAATCAAATTAAATTTATTTTAATATTTATAATATCATTTATTTGAATCTTTCATTAATAAGGTAATAATTGCATCATCATTGTGTTATAAATAAATTTATTTTTTTAATGTACAAAAATTATAAATAAAATTCCATAATTTATGAAATATTTTTATCTTTATAATTACTATTTATAGTCATAGAGATAAGTTATATAACTCTATATTAAAATTGTTTTAGTAAAAGATACATGTTTATGTTATATTTCCCTTTTCTTTAAATTAAATATTATAAAATATCATTTTCCCACCCAAGTGGCTCCAAAATGCTAAAAGTTAAACCTAAGGATTATAATGGTAATAAATATCCCATAAAATAATATTAGGACACGTTTTAGGGTAGTTTTATATTATTATAATATTATTTTTTTACCCTTATTTACCTGATTTACCCTTTAACCATGGTAACTAAAAATAATTACTGAAGTTACTATTTATAATGTCAAAAAATAAAAGGTAACAATTTACACAATTTGAAACTTATTATTCCAAATATGTGATCCATTTTTCCAAATTCAAAACCCAAAAATTTTAGTAATTAATTTAAAATTAATTCCCGTTGTCAAAACTAGAAAGCGTGTTTTTAAGAAATAAAAAATACCAAAAGATTGACATGTGTTTGTGTCCAATTTCAATGTGAAATTAATTATAATAACCCAAATTGTATTAAATGATAAAAATATATTCCATTTATACTTTAAAACCATTAAATAATATTATTTAACCATATAAATTATCTCGATGGAAAATGTTTTTTTCAATTAAAATTTAGCGTATTTTTACTATTCATCAAAACATGATAGTTATCAGAAAAATATAAAAAATTAATTCAAAGTAAATTTTGATGTCCCACTTCTAAATAATAAGTTTATTTTTTCAAATATAACATATAAAGGTGTCAAAAACTAAATTTAAAAAGGGTTATCCATCCAAAGGCGGTAAAACTGCATTTTTAGAAAAATACTTCTTTTATCCAAAAAATTGAATTTGTTCTTATATCATATCTAAAAAACATTTAAGATTAATTTAAAACATTAAATTAAATATATAAAAAATAATTTTCATTAAATAAAAATCCATAAAGATTGATATTATTTTATAAACACAATTATTCTCTTTTTAAATAGGTTGTTATAAAAACACATCCTTTATATTCAATTGGTTTTTATTTCCATTTATCATAAATTTGGTAACCAATGAATCATTATTTAAACATGTGTAAACCATATTTTCATAATTTAGTTGATAATATTCATTCCTTCCATTAAAATGGCTAGGTTATAATGGTAACATTTAAATAATAATATTTAGTTGTTTGTTTAAGCTCGATGTAGCGTATCATGTATGCTATTGAAAATAGTGTTTCTTTCTTAAAACTTGAGATATTACAATCATACTCCCACACATTTAAAATTTTACTTGTCCCCAAGTATATTATAATCTAACAACTCTCAAATATTTTATGTTTTGTCTCTTTTAGTTTCTATTCTCTCTTTTTTAAGGTACACGACTCAATCAAACATAACAGAGAGGAAAACAGGTGAGTATCATATCTAAAACTCTATAAAATAAATATCCGAAAATATCCCAATTTAAAGTACATAAGTATATCATACTCAGTCAAATAATAGTAAAATTAGGTCATATATAAAACTCTCTATATCTTGGAGTAATGGGTTATCACTTTTATAGGAATCCATAAGGGGGAGGTTACCACATAATTACCATAAATGTACTCACTTTTATAACTAAAAAGAATTTATATTCCTCCATCAAAATACATGTGATGCATGTAGCTACTATGAAATATAAATTTAACATCATGTTACCTTATTTAAAGTATTCCTTGACCCTTGTTTTGATCTCATTTAAGTCAGGTCGTGTGTTGGGGTCATTCCTGGAGAATTTAGAAAATTTTAGAAGCCTAATGGGTTGTGCACAATTGACACAAAATTAGGAAAAACTATTTAGTTTGGACCAGAAAACCATGCATCCTTTTTTTAGCCACTAAAAGGGGGTTCAAGGTTTTTACAAATCATGTGGCCAACCCTTCCAAACCATGCAACCTCAAATAGTGATAATTTATACAGTTGGCGCATAGTTTGGAAAATGTATACCCTCATAGGAGAAACCATGCACCCTACCAGCATGAGTTCATGGTTTGGGCACATGGTTTGTCTAACCATGTGGCCCTACCTAAAAAACTATGCACAAAGGTTTTAATTCCCTCAATTTTTTTTATTAAAATCAAAAAACCCTCTAGTTTAATCCCTAAGAACCATATTTTAACCCTAACTCGAATCCTTGGTATTTAAATACTCCCAAGAGGCAATTTTCACACCTCCAAACCCTTTTATTAGTGGATCAAAGCACTAGTGATTGCATTTTATCTCCTCTATGTAAGTGGATATCCTATCATTTAGTTTCTTCCAATATCTCTTTCTACCCTCCTTATAGAATGAAAAATCATCATGTTATTGATAGATCTAATCTCCATTTTGATGGATCTTGATTATAAGTTGTGTTTCTTGATCTCCTTCACCCCATTCATCATTGGTGATCCCATTAAGGGTTTTTTATTTTACCATGTGATTAAATTTAGGTGGTTTTATGATGATTTACCCTATTATTAAAACCTCCAATTTCTCAATTGAATTTAAATGAGTTTTAATTGATTTTAAAACCCTCATTTGAAAGGATTTGATGTGTGATTTTAAATGGAATAGAAATTTTGAAAAATACCAATTTTAATTGAATTGAAATATGTGGAGGACTTTGGGAAAATGATGGCTTGATTTTGAAATTTATTTGATCAATTTATTTATTGTTGAACCATGAGAAAAATTTATTAATGTGAAAGATGATTTGAAATGGAATGAATTGATTAAGACCTCTATTTGGTTTTTATATGAGATAGGCATGTTGAAAATTGAAAACTGGTCAATTTTAATTTGAATTGATTTGAAATGTTTGATATTCCCATGTTTTATTGATTTATTTTTCAAAGAAATGTTATTCTATCTAGTTAATGGCAACTGGGGAAAGTATGCTAGGAACTTGAATCCCTGGCAATGGATTGATGATGAAAACTGTTACTAAAAAATTACAACATAAAAACCTGAGAGGGTTTCACTTTGGGGGTATAGATGGATAACGAGGGTTCTCTATTTGGGGTGTATATTTTTTTTGTGTGCACACCTATCTTGATCCAAGATCATTATTGAGATGTGTGAGGATACTATTACCCAAACTAACATACTGTAAGGATTTTTTACATGGTGATATGATTTGATTACTTGATTATACACACCATTGATTATTTAACTATTTTATTCATATGAAATTATTTATATAAGTGTTTTATATAAAAAATTTCTTTTAATTTAGTTTTGATATACCTATAATCTCTTTTAATTTAAAAAAATGTCTTGGTTTAAAATATGTGAATGATGAAAAATTACTTGTTTAATTAAAATGGAGCAGAATTGGTTTAATTTTTATGGAAATGGTTATATAACACTTGGTGAGACCCTACTAGTATTTATAGCTCACACCCTACCTTTAACTTTGAGAATTTGTAGATTTTATTATGCCAGGTCTGAGAAAAGGCAAAGCCCCACTTGGAGGTGGTGTATGGTCTTGATACTTGGGACCATGGAGTGTTGTTGGTGACTGGTGGAGCTATTGTCCACTTATTACACATGAGTTTTTGTGATTTATTTCTGGTTGATTTTGTTGTTTTCCTTTTGGGTGTATATATCTATTCGGGTACTATTTTACCTATTTGTTTCTAGTACTATCTCCCTTTGGAGTGTTGATATTGATAACTTGTATCTTTTATCTTACACTATTTATAAAAAATACATTACCTCTTATTTCTTATATGAGGCCAGGTGCTAGTCGCAAACTTGTGGGGATCAGGAATGTCCTTCAGGCTATGTCAAAACTGACTCAGGTATCAGAGTACCAGGGTATCTGAGATGGTTCATGAAAAAGTGGCATCCAATGAGGTTAAGAATATTTCCTTGATGTCAGTATGAAGTTTGGGATGTATTGATGGGACTTACAATGTAGTTTTGAGTGAATGTTTGGATGTCTCTCACTGTAACGAGACTTAAGACACCATGGGTGTTTGAGAAAATCACCTTTGTGAATTTTTTTATCTAATTATAGTGTTTTCACTACCTTTTTTGAGTTTGTTGAAATATCTATCCTAAATTTATGCTTGATGGAATTGATATTCCTAAATCTATTGTTTGATATGTTGATCTTTGTATCCTTTATGACGTCTTTAGTGTTGTATGTTGATATTTTTTAGTATAACTACTTTGAGAATATGTGTGAATTGGCCCTAGAAGGAAGATTCTGGTTAACTATAGTGAGAAAATCCTCTAGTGGACCAGAATATTTTCGAGATAGCGGTGCATAATGTCCAATATCTAGGACAAGTACCTACACTCATTCCCTTGTAGGCTTCGGTAGTGGAACCTCAAAGGGATATATCTTTTGATTGTGATCAAGAGTTTATTTTTTAAATGAAAAATAATTTCCAAGTCTGTAATAATCCTCAAGAGGATGAGGACTTGTTGATAAAGATAGAGATTCTATTTGAGTTGTTATAAGTTACTAAAACTATTAAGGTGAAATGTGACACTTTTAAGCTATAAGGGCCTAAAAAGAGATGATGGGATTCGATGGTGACAAAAAAGGAGCATGAGGGTTTATAATGGAAATAATTTCATATTATTTTCAATAATTAGTTCTATCCAAAATCTATGGTCATAGAAAAATACATGGTGTTTCTCAAACTGTAGTAAGGTGACATGACCGTGACTCAATAAGAAAACAACTTTTCTAAGATCATTTAGTTTTCTTCTGAGGTGGTGACTAATGAGAAGATGAAGGCATGAATATTTGAGATGGTTCTTAAATCTGACATATGATCTCAGGTTTTCTTGCAAAAGATGGCTTATTATCTTGATGTGACAGATAGGGTGTTGATGGTTGAGCTTGACTTGGCTTGTAATTCAGGGTTGAAGGGAGTCCCTTTTTATTCCAATGGTAGTTCTGTGAGATCCATTAAAGGAAATAGGAAGAATGATGAGTCTTGGGGTGGTTTTAGATAATAGGAATCTTCTAGACCTCCTATAGTTCCTAGAGGAGGCCCATTGACCTTATTTTAGTTTGTCAAGGTTGGGCATTCAATGTGTTCGTATTGAGGTACCAAAGATCTACAGTTACTATGATCCATCAGGACATATATAAAAGCTCTATCACTTATTTTATTCTCCACATATTGGCATAGTCTCATTAGATCCAAAAAAGTAATGTGGTGTAATCAAATGATTCGATATTTATGGAGTTCCAACCATAAGTATTCAAAACAAAGCTTCTTCACACAGTGAAATATTCTCCAAAGGAATCTAATACATGTTTTTTGACTGTGAGTGGTAACATTATTATAGCTTCATCTTTAGTAACTAATTTATTTGATATTTTTTCATCTCACTTATTTATATCAACTCATACTGTTAACTTTCTAAATCTTTATATAGATATTTTGTCTCATGTGATTGATATTACTAAACTCCTTAGAACAAAGAGAGAGAAGGTCATCCATTGTCTTTATTATGTCTTATCTTTATATAAGATTTATCTTACCTAGAATTTTATGGTTCTTGAAATAAAACCTACTGATGTCATTTTTGGGATGGATTGGTTGTTCGCTCATAAGGCCCAAATTAACTGTTACCTTCAGCGGGTCTCCTTTACTGTGCCTGATGGGGTGTGTCCTATCTTTTATGGATAATGGGACCTAAGTTTGAGTAAATTCGGACTGTATTCTCTAAATTTTGTTAGGTTAATACCAATATTTTATTTTTTCTTAGAGTGGGAATATTTGAGTGAAGATCTCCCCCCAGTCATTGTCGAGTTTCCTGATGTGTTTCCATATGATTTCTATGGTCTTTCACCAGCAAGTGAGGTAGTATTATCTATTGATTTAGTACCTGGTAATCATTTGGTATATATTCATTCTTTCTATATGGAACTAATAGAGTTAAAAGAGTTATAAAATCAGTTGGATGATCTATTAGATAAAGGATTTATATGCTCAAGTGTGTCACCTTGGTTGGAACCTATTCTCTTTGTAAATAAATTTTATGGAACACTTATCCTCTGTGTTGATTATTGGAAAATAAATTGATTTATGATGAAGAAAAAGTATATTTTATCACATATTGATGATTTATTTGATCAGTTGAAAGGGTCAAAGTTGTAATTGAAGATTGATCTTTGATATGGTTATCAGCAGTTAAGAATAAAATAATCTGACAAAGCATTTCCTTTAGAAGTAGGTGTGGTCACTTCGAGTATCTTGTTATTCCCTTTGTCCTAACCAATGATCCTATGGTATTTATGGCTTATATTAATAAGATATTCCATGAGTAACTCGATTAGTTTAGGGTGGTATTTGTGGATGAAATCTTGGTTTAATACAAAACTGAGGAGTACCATCTATGTAATTTTAGAATAGTCCTAAAAATCTTGAGATATCATATAATTTACATGAAGATTTCAAAATATAATTACTGGATTTGTTAAGTGAAATTATTAGGTCATGTGGTGTCAGAACATGGTATCTCAATTGATCTTGAGAAGATGAAAGCTATTATAACATGGGATAAACCACATAAATTTTTTGAGATACAAATATTCTTGGGATTAAATGAGTATGACCATAGGTTTTTCAAATATGTCTTGAAGTTAGATTCTACGATGACCACTCTCACCCACAATGGAGTGAATATTTTTTGGAATGAGAAATGTTAGAGTTATTTTGTTGAGTTGAAATGTATTTTAACTTCTTCACTAGTGTTGACTCTTCAAGAGGCTGGACAGGGATATGTGGTCTTTTATCACACATTTGGTTTGGGTTTGGGTTGTGTTCTTATGTAGGGTGATCACGTGGTGGCCTATGGTTCCAGACATCTTAGGACACATGAGAAGAATTATCTGACCCACAATCTTGAACTCACAACTGTGATGCATGATCTTAAGAGTTGGTGAAATTAACTTTTTGGATAAAGGCTTACGATTTATTATGATCAAAATATCTTGATTTATATATTCTCTAAAAAATATTTAAACCTCCGACATAGGTGTTGTGTAGAGTACCTATAATATCTTGATTTTGATATTTCCTACACCCCAAGGAAGGGGAATTTTATTACTGATGCTTTGACAAAGAAACTTCTGACCTAGGCTATAAAAGAATCATCATAAGAGTGGAACTTGATTGATATTCTTCAACAATTGCATCTGGAGTCTAGGAAGAAGAGGCTAAGGTTGTCTTGTAAAGTGTTCAGTTAACCTCTGCTCTTATTGAGATGAATCTTATGGAACAAAAAATTGATGATGAATTATGTGGAATTAGGGAATATATTTATGATGGGGAGACCATCAGAGAATTTATATTCTCTTAAGAGGTAATCCTATGTTTTTGGAATCAATTTGTTTTATCTTTTCCCATAAGAAAGGTCATAATGGGAAATTTCTATAATTCCTAGTGGGAAGTTCACCTTGAAACCACTGAGATTTTTTATGATTTGCAGTGATGATTATAGTGGCCAAATATGAGGTAAGACATCACTAAATTTTTTTCTCTTTGTTATACCTATTAGTAGGCCAAATTCGAGCACTAGAGTCCTTTAAGTTTTATTCATCCACTTCAAGTGCCAACAAACTCTCTATGGAATTTGTGGTTGGGTTTCTACGTACCCACTAGGGAAATAATGTGATATAGTTCATGATCGATCGACTAACCAAATCAACTCACTTTATACCCATTTATGTTACAACTAATATTGAGGACTTGATAAATCTCTATGCATACGAGATTTTTTGATTTCATGGTGTCCCTTATTCTATAGTCTTTTATAGGGATCCCCATTTTCTTCTTAATTTTTGAGAGGCCTCTAGAAGCCCCTAGAATTTTAGGTATGTTTGAGCATGGCATATCATCTGTAGATGAATGACTAGACAAAACAAGCTATAAATATTATAAGGGACATGCATTTCTATTATGTTCTTATCTTTGGTGGAGTTTGGTATTTCCATTTGGGACTGATCGAGTTCACCTACAACAATAGTTACCAGTCCTCTATCAGAATGGATTTTTTGAGGCTCTGTATGATTGGTCTTGTAAATTTATGTTGTGTTGGTCAGATATTGGTTAAAGTTCTTTAGTTGGGATGAATTTTATCCAAGAAAAATGAAGAAGATCCAATTATTTCATTGGATAATTTTGATGAAATATAGCCAGTAAAAATATTATGCTAACAGTTATAGATGAATTTGTAGTTTTGAGTTGGTGACCAGGTGTTTTTGAGAGTTTCACCTCATTTGGGTCATCGACATATTGGAAAATAGGGTAAGATTGCACCATGTTTTGTGGGAACTTTTGAGGTTATTGAGTAGGTGGGGAAAGTAGGTTACTATTTATAACTTACACCATAGTTAATATAAATAAATATTGTGTTCCATGTATTGAAATATTGGTATCATCTTTCTAAACCATCTCATGTCTTGAACAGGGAGGATCTTGATGTTGAGACAAATTTATCCATGACCGAGCATCCAATTAGGATTGCTGATTATTTGAAAAAGGTACTTCATGGGAGGACTATAACTTTTGTCCATGTTTTATGAAAGTATGGTTCTAATTCACATGAGACTTGGGTGTATGAGGAATTTATGAGGGATAAGTGGACTCATCTCTTTCAAATTAATCTTCTTGATAGGATTTTTGGGAGAAAAAAGTTTTTATGGCAGGGAGGTTGTAACATACCATTACCTTCTTTTAGGTATTACTTGACCCTTATTTTGACCACCTTGGGTCTTATTTTGGGGTCATTTTGTGAGAATTTTAAAAATTTTGGAATCCCAAGAGGCTTTGTACAGTTGATGTATGGTTAGGGAAAACCATACTGTTTGGCCCAAAAAACTGTGCACCTGTTGTGAGCCACTAGATGGGGGTACATGGTTTGTCCAAACTGGGTGGAAAACCCCTATAAAACATGAAACCTCAAACAGTGAGATATTTTATGGTTGGCACATAGTTTAGAAAACTGTACACCCTCCAATGATAAACCGTGAACCCTACCATTATAAGAACATGGTTAGGGAACACTGTTTGTCTAACCATGGAACCCTATCTATCAAACTGAGCACACAAGTTTTAATTCCCCCCAAAAAATTATTAAAATCCCAAAACCCTCTAGTTTAACCCCTAATCACACTATTTCTACCCTAACTCAAATCCTTTGCCTTTTTAGACTCCCAAGAGGTGATTTTGTCTCCTCCAAACCCTTTTCTTGGCATATCAAAGATCTGGTGATTGTGTTCAATCTCCTCTAGGTAATTTGATCTCTTATCATGTAGTTTCTTTAAATATATCTTTCTCTCCTCATTATATATTGATGTATCATCATGTTATTAATGGATATAAACTCTATTTTATGGATCTTGATTCTAGGTTGTGTTTCTTAATATCCTTCACCCTATTCCTCATTGACAATCTCATTGTGGGTGTGATCTTTGACTATGTGATTAAAGTTAGGTAGTTCCATGATGATTTTACCTATTATTAAAACCTTAAAATACTTGATTTAATTGAAATTATTTTTTAATTGATTTAAAAACTCTAATTTGAAAGGATTTTATGCGTGATTTGAAATAACATGTAAATTATAAAAAAAAAATCAATTTTAATGGAATTTAAATGTGGAGTGGATTTTGGGAAAATGATGGATTGATTTTTAAATTGATTTGATCAATTTTTTTTAATTTAACATTGAAAAAAATAGCTTAAAGTGAAAGATGATTTGAAATGGAATGAATTAATGAAAACCACTATTTGGTTTTGAAATGAGAAAGACACGATGAAAATTAAAAACTAGAAAACTATAATTTGAATTGATTTGACCATGTTCAATTGATTGATTGTTTGAATCATATGTTAGCCTAGGTAGTCAATGGTAACCAGTAAAAGAATACTATGAAAATGAATCCATAGAAATGGATTTATAATGAAAACTATTACTAAATAATCATGGAATGAATGCTTGTGAGGGTTCCCCTTTGGGCGTGTAGATAGCCCAAGAGTGTTCCCTATTTGGGGTATTGATTTTTTGTTTGTACACACCTATCTTGAGTTGCGATCATTATTATGATGTGTGAGGATCTTATTACCTGATCCAATATATCATGGGGATTTTTTATATAGTGCTATGATTTGTTAACTTGATTATACATTCCATTGATTATTTAACTCTTTTATTTATGATAACTTCTTTATATAATTGTTTTATATAAAAATGTTCTTTTAAGGTAGTTTTTATATACGTACCATATATTTTAATGTGAAATCATGTTTGAGTTTAAAATATGTGAATGTTTTACCATGTATTATTTAATTAAAATTGAGCATAATTAGTTTAATTATTATGGAATTAATTATGGAACACTTGGTGATGCCCTACTGGGATTTATAGATCACACCCTACCTTTAACATCAGGTATTTGTAGATTTTATTATGCCAAGTATGAACAAAGGGAGAGTTCCACTTGGAGGTGTTGTATGTTATTTATCCTCAGGATCATGGAGTGTTGATGGTGACCAGTGGAGTTGTTGTCCACTTGTCACATCTGAGTTTTGAGATTTTTTTTGGTTGATGTTGTTGTTTTCCTTTGGGATGTATTTATCTATCTGGGTATTGTTTTACCTATTTCTTTCTAGTACTACCCCCCTTTGGAGTGTTAATCATTCTGAATTGTATCTTTTATCTTACACTTTTTTATGGAAAATTTGTTCCCTCTTATTTCTTGTATAATTCTAGGTGATAGTCACCAACCTGTGGGGATCAGAAAAACCATTCGAGCTATGTCAGAGTTGGATCAGGTATTAGAGTACTAGGGTATCTATACTGGTTTGCGATAGTAACACATATAATCTTTACAAGATAATTTGGATCCATGTGCATAAAATGTATCACTATCCCTTAATCAACCCACTCCATGAATAAATCTCTCAACCATACATAGATTGAAATTCATCATTCAAATCTTCAAGAAAATGATAGGGAAGGGAATTGGATGTGGGCTCATCCTAAAAATAATTCTTCATGGATTATAAGGGCTATATGATAGAGAAAATACAAGTGTGTATCAGTGGGTCAAATGGGATAAATAAACCAAACAAATGAATCAGTTATTTTAGTCAAAATTCTAGAATTCGGATTGCTTTTATGGATAAACATAGAAAGTTATATAAGACATAACATGGTCGAGATTCCCTCAAGAAAAAAGAAACAATATATAATGTAAAAATAGTCCGGAATCCTTATAGGTATGGAAATATAATGTTGGAAAACACATATGAACATGAGTGAAAATAAGTTTCTAAAAAATAAATGAGTTTTAGTAAAAAATTCAAAGCATGGACTGATATTATAAATCATCTAAATCATGGTAATAAGAATCAAAGAATGTCAAACTAGAATCATGTGATCAAACTACCTAGGTATACAAGAGGCATGCTTCCAATTATGCTATAAAAAACACAATAACTTTCACATGGGTTCAAAAATGATAGGAATGTTATTTTTTTCATTTTTTATTCATTTATTTTTCATGGTATTCTTGGAATCATAAAATTTGATAGAAAATAAAACACTTCTTGGAGTAAGCATAGATAGACATGGAAAGGATTACTATATTCATTTAAGTTCTATAAATGATGTATCTATAAAATATACACATGAAAAAAACATACCTATATCATATGATAAAGATAGCACCAAATATCACATAGATGAAAGAAGATATGTGGGAGAATAACAAGTCCACAAAATGTCAAGAGTAGCTGAAAAAATGTTCCAAAAATGCTAGGTTTATTTCCTAAAATAAACTATAACTAAAAAAATTATGGAAAGGAAAATAACATGGGATTCAACACATTAAGCACTAAGTTTTACATATTTATCTAGATGGATAGATAATGGCCAATCATCTTGGTCCATCAGCTCAAAATTCTTCAACCTCTTCTCTGCACTAGAGGTATTGCATCCCAATTCTATATATATTTTATCTAGATTCATTCACTTTTGTTTTTTCATAATTAACCAGTCATGGTGAAGTTTTCATTTCTTCTCATCCATACAATACATATCATATGGTAGTTTTCTTTAAGTTTACCCCATTCGGCACACCCTATGAGGCGGTTTTACTTGAATTTTAAGAGGGGATTAGACTATCATTTATAAATCATTTAAGTGGGGATTTTCAAGGAAAGAATCTAAAATTATGTTAGATTCATTATAGTGAGACTTTTTTTCCAATCCCCCCGATAAAATTAGAGTTAGTAAATAGAGACGACGAAATGAGGAAGTAGTCGGGTTACCTCTTAATTAGAGCCAAGTTTAACGTCTTCATCTAGATAATCAATCTATCATTCTAATTAAATTTCCTCAATGATTCCTATTGAATCTAAAATATGATACAATTTGAGGAATTATATATTTACTTTTAATAGATCTATCTTCCCATTGGATATTTCCACTATATAATGGAGATAAAAAATTTTGAGTGTTAGGACCTGACCACTTTGATTTAAGCTTCCCGCCTTGACTTTAGGTCTTGAGTTGATGAGTAAAACTGTGTTTCATAGTGAAAAATTTATTTTTTTGGATTCATTTATCATGATATGATCAATAATTATATTTATTAATAAATATTTTTCATATTATTCCCTTATTATCTCATCTAATTTATCCATCTATAGAAAATTCTTTTCTTAGGAGGTTTTATAATCAGAATTCAGCTTGCTCACAACTCAGCAATATTTTTATTCTGGTTCTATAGGGAGGTGGTAGATTTTTCTGAATACTAGTTTTTATGGGAAAATTAAAATAGGTGTTTTTTATATTTTCCTATAAGCCCATAGTGAATCACCAAGTTTGGTGGCCTAATATTTATGAGACGTTCTCTAAAATTACCTTAAACTCTTTGTTTGAAATCTTAGATTGGCCATTGGTCTATTAATGGTATGCGTGATCATATAGTGGTGAAATACATGATGAGTGATTAGATTTTTAAAAAGATCATTGTTGAAGTGGGTACCACAATAACTGATGATGATCCTTGTAGTATTGAACAAGGTAAAAATGTATAACTTTAAAAATTTAATAGCATCTCGAGCATTATTTTATGAAAATGCTTCATCTTCCACCCAATTTGATATGTAGTAAAAAAAGGATTTATGATTTTCCAAAATATTTGGGAAAAGGAACCATGAAGTCAATTCCCCATATATAAAAAATTTCAATGCCCATGATCAGATGTTGTGGCATCTCATGTTTTCAATTTATACCTCCATTTTTTTGGAATTTTTAAAAATTTAGGCCGGACTCTCGAATATACTAAATCATAATAGGCCAATAAAAATTACTTTGTAACACTTTTATAATTATATAATTAATTCTATATTGTCCTCAAGCTTCTCCAGAATGGAATATATACAAAACACTATTAAATTCTTCTTCTAGAATACATCTTCTAATCATTCTATTTAAACAGTCCTTGAAAAGTAATGGATCATCCCAGTAATAAGGGCGTGATTCATTCAAAAATCTTTCTATCTACTCCTTTTTTAAATCTTGATGCACCAAACCTAAAGTTATGTAATTAAAAATATCAACATACCAAGGTGTGACTATCTCAATGGCATGCAGTTTTTTATTAAGAAATGTTTCATTTATTAATTCCAGATTAATGTCACTTGTTTCATGTTCTAAATGTATTAAATGACCAGTAATGACATTATCAGTTACCTTTTTACCCTTGATTTCAATTTCAAATTCCCAAAGTAATAATATCCATCAAATGAGTCTAGGATTCACATCATTCTTGGTTATTAGATACCTAAATCTAGAGTGGTTTGTATATACAATGAATTTAGAGAACAACAGGTAAGAACAAAACTTATCAAACAAAAAGAAAAATTCTTGCAACTCTTTTTCAGTTGTTGTATAATTTTGTTGAGCCTCATTTAGTGTTAATATTGAATAATGGATTAGTCTAGAAATCCTTTATTCCCGTTTTCCTAAGGAAGCACCAACTACCCAGTAAATAGCATCACAAATTAACTCAAATGGTTGCTTCTGGTTTGGTGAAATAATTATTGAAGACTTAACCAAGCATTGTATTAATAATTTAAATTCTTCTTGATATTTAGGAATAAAGTGGAAGGATATGTATTTTTCTAATAGGGTGGTCAGGGGGTGGGAAATAACAGAGAAATCCTTAATGAAACTCCTGTAGAATTTGATATGCCTAAGAAACCCTTTGATTGAACAAACTGAAGTTAGAATGTGTAGCTTATAGTGTCACATAAAAGACATATTTTAAAGGTATTTTTCATTTAATTTACATCTTTGCTTTGTTTTGGGGGTTTTCCTAGGTTTTAGGGAGGAATAGATGAGTATTCATGAATTGGGCCAAACCGTGAGCCGAATTCCAGATTAAAAAATAAATTTTGTATCCTTTATAACTTTTTAATTTTTCAACATTTTTCATCCATTAAAATTTCTACTTGACCTCCCCTAACCTATTAACACCACCAAGGTAATTTGGAGCTTTTAGAAATCCATAACCAGGGTTTATTTGGGTTTTTATCTAAGGGGTTGGGCCTGCCCGAAAGCCCAATTCCTGTTTTAAAAATAATTTTTTATTATGTTATAACTAATTAAATATTTTATATTTTTCGGTGATTCCAAGTCTCACCCAAGACCAATTAATCCAGAAGCGCATCTGAGCTCTCTCCCACCTCTTTCGAGCTCTGGTTAATCGCGATTTGGTGTCGAACTTCATAGGATTCCTCAAATCGACCATATTTGAAGAGGTAACGTATTTCTTTCATAACTCTCTAAATTCTCAAGATTTTTCCTCCATTCTAGTTCCTAATTTACCTAATATATCTTATTCAAACTAACCATAAATTTTGGATCTTTTAAATTTCATATACTGGTGTTTTGGAGTGATTACTTCAAGATACTTCAAGTAAATGAGCTCTTTTCTTTCCTCTTCCAAACTACTTTGGGTTGCATTCATTTTTATTAGGGTTTCTTTGGTTATAATTGAGTTTCATAATGTCCAGAAACTAGGTTTTTGAACCTAGGGTTTATCATTTGGCTTTCTTGGCCAATTTTTGTGGTTTTAGGTTTGATCTAGGTCTCTCTTGGTGCGGCGGGGGTGCGATTTGATTTTCGCATGGAGATTCAAGGGTTTTTGTTACTTTGGTAGGTGATTCCATTGTGTGTGAAATTTTTGTGAATTATATTTCTATGTTAATGGTACCTTAATGTTTATTTCACTTGAATGTTTCTGTAAAAATTGGTTTTAGTTTCATTTATAATGCAAATGAATTTTAAGTTCCAATTTTGGGTGAAATTGGGGGTTTTTTCATTCAAATATTTTATTGGTTCATTTTGGGCTGAACTATAATTACTTAGTTGATTTTATTGAACTAAATTAGGAATAAAAATCATGTTTTGAATTTTTATTCTTATTTTTTGTTGCTGTGAAAGTTTGTTTAAATGATGTTTGGGAAGCAAATGGGCTTTAAGTGCCATGTTTGTGTGAAAATGGTGGTTTTTAAAAGATATAACTTCTTGGTTCACATTGGATTGAATCATAACTAAAATTTTGGTTTCATTAAAGGGTATTGAACTGAAATTCTGTTTTAATGACTTAAAAGTGTTCACATAGTGTGAAAAGTGGATATCTTAAAGAGCTTTGGGTGCAAAACAATGTGATTTTTTGAGAGGTTGTTTTGAAAATAAAATTATTTTATTGTGTGTTTTAAATGGTATAAAATGTGTGTAGATACTGTACTATTTTTTTTGTGAAAAGTAGTGATATTTTATATGCAAAAGGATGTGTGTTGTTTGCTGAAATTGTTTGAGCACAAAAGGGGAAGCCCGAGTACCTAGGTGGGGCAGATTTGTACTAGTACGGCTAGTGGATCAGATGGGTTTTGTCCCTGTTCCACTTAGAATTTGGATAAAGAAAAATCTAACTAAACTATGTGGATGATGATTGGGGACCACTAGGTTATGGGCATGTTCCCTACTAGTGGCTCGTGCATGAGAACATATTTTTCTATGGTTACTCTACACTGAGGTACGAGGTACATAGGGCCCGAGACAACCTAATGCTTAGGGATGTTCCCGATTTTGATGCTCATTGGATTTGTGGTATTTAACATTGTTGTGGGGTGTTTTTGGAAGTACTTTATAGTAGCTCACATTTCTATTTAATGTGATAACATTCTGAAATTCTCGGATTGAAAATTGTTTTCATTTGAAAGTTGCATTTCTTTGAATTTTAACACTGTTTCACATTGTGTATTAAAATTGCTTATTTTGTTCACATTGTATTGAATGCTCTTTGTAATCATCTGGTGGTATCCTATTGGGCTTAGTATCACACCCTACTTACACCCCTTGGGTGTAAGTAGACCTGCTTATGCTTGACTCAGGTAAAGGGAAGGGTAAGGGTGATGGCGGTTCCGGATGTTAGTCCCCATCATTGGGGCGGAGTTGCGGAGAAGGCTTGCGAGTGATGACCCCCTTGTTGTGTGGAGTCCATGGGGATGTCTTTATGTTGTCATTATTTTTTTAGACCACTTTTAGTGTCTTAAAACACATGTATTCAGATCTAGTTTTGTTAAGAATTGTTTAGCATGAAAATTTCAGATTCTAATAATTGATTGTTTTTTTATGATTTATGATTTCATACTCGGGTAAATCGTTCCCAAACCAGCTTTGTTTGATACCCGGGCACTTGTTCCAGCCCATTGGGATAGGGAACTCCCTTCGGGTCATGTCACGGGTTGGGTTTGGTGCCGGTTTTGGCGGCGAACAGATTCGGTTCGTGACAAAATGGTATCAGAGGAGGTTCGCTCCTTTAGTCATGTTATTTGGGGAAGAGTCAGCATAGTCTGAAGCTAGGATTTTTGGGACTTGAAATTTCAGTCATGGGTAGTGTGCCTGGCCAGCACACCTTATGACGGGATTCAAGTCACCATGGGAAGTATGGATTTATCTGAGTCCTTTGGTTTTCCTGGTTTAATGATGACTATGGGAACTGAAAAAAGAGTTGGGAGAATAATCTCAGTGAGCTCACAGGGCCTGGAAAGCCATGTGGAGCCGTGGATATTTCCCTATAATACTCTCTGTGACGGCTAAGTGATTGGAATATGGCTTCCAACCATATGTCCAAGTCACCCACTGAAACTAGTTTCCTCTCACATTGTCTTGTATCTCTTTGTTTTGGAATCTTGGAAACTTGGTTTTTTAAGAAAAATAAAATGACTTCACTTTAAGGAGTGTGAATTTTTGTGATGTTATTTTCTAGTAAAGTGAAAATTGTTTTTTTTAAAGTCTATAAATTAAATTTCAAAATTATTTCAAAAGGGTAAATTATGTGTTTACACCTCTTTTGAAAGTATGAACTATGTTAATTGGGGTTTTGAAAATATGTTTCTAGTGGAATTTTTTTTAACCATGGAAAAGTGTTTTAGATTGAATTAAGTGTTCTATAATTTTTTTGGGGGTTGAAGATGGATTTTGGGTTTGGTGACTACTGAACATTTGAAAAAAAATTATGAACTTTTAGAACCTTGTCTTGAAATGAGAAGAGTTGAGTTCTTAATTAAATGGAGATTTATGAAATGGTGTTTTTCATGAAATTAGAAGTGTTTTGAAATGGGTTGAAATGTTTTGAAACAATTGTGAAAGGCAGGAATATGTGCTTTTATTTAATTATTCATTCTTTTCTAAATTGGTTTGTGAGATGAAAAATTGGGTTTTGATATTATGGTTAGTGTTTTTGAGAAAGGAAAATTGTGGTCAAAAGTTTGATTTTAAAAAGAGGAAAGGTTTGATTTTTGGTATTTGGTATTCTCAAGGGTGACCAAATGCATAGGTTTATTTGGTAATATGGATGGATATGAGGTGCGTTCCCAGTGTGGAATGTGAACATGCATTTGTGAGGCTCAGGAGATACCATCGGTAAATGCGCAACCGACCAACACTGTTTTTTTTTAAATAATGTTTTTGAAGGAAAGTGTTGTGTTTTGATAATGTATGGTTGGGAGGTATGGATTATGTGTTTTTGGGATTATTATTGTGGGATGTTTCGAGTTCAATAACCCCTCTTGTTTGAATGATTTTTTGGGTTTGTGTTTCATTGATAAGTTGGAATGAAGTGTTGGTCAGTGGTCTCTTTTGAGGAAAAGTTTGGGAGGCCAATGTGGTGGCTCCCCTCATGTGTTCGGTTCAGGTTTGTGGTCTGTTGTGACCAAATGACCAGATTGGTTGGGTCCTTGGTTTTTCTTGTAGGCTAGGGTACGCCCCTATAAAGTGTTAATGTATGATTAAGGTTTGGCCTATGGTGATTCACCGTTGGATGATCCTCCAGTTGATCAACATAAAGACTTTATTCTTGAGGTTTGGAGTTTGAGTTTACCCCTATTCTTTTTCAATTATGTGGATTCCCCTATAGTGGGAGAGTGTTTGTCAGAGGTTGAAATAGACCTTAGTTTCTTATGTTTTCTAAGTTGTCAATGGTCAATGAAGTTCAGGGTTTTTAGTGTAGAATGATGTCTTAAAGGGCCTCTGGGTCTTTCGTCAGTCTCATTGAAGAAAGAGTTCATGTTAGGCCACCAGTGTGCAAGATCTGACCAAGAGTGGCTAT
Organism: Viscum album; assembly: GCA_963277665.1. Taxonomy (NCBI): domain Eukaryota; kingdom Viridiplantae; phylum Streptophyta; class Magnoliopsida; order Santalales; family Viscaceae; genus Viscum; species Viscum album. The sequence continues at coordinate 1,084,625,273 of OY728159.1, forward strand.
TATAGACACTTACTGGAGTCATGTGCTGTTTGGGACTCAGTACAAGGTCCCTCTCCTTGTGTTTTCTTTTATCCACAATGGTCATGTTCGGTTATGCCTTGCGATGTCATGTGGTCATTTGTCTATAAGGGTGAAGATTGTGAAATCTTATGAGAGTCACTATTTTTTTGTTGGATGTGTGTCTCCCTATAGGAAATTCTAAATCATATGTTCTAGAGGAATGTGTTTCAATATTTCCTTTCATTCCGCTGTTTAGCATCTGAAGAAAAAAAGGGGCGATGTGTGTGCATCCTCTAAGTTCTTGTTTTGGTAAAATGATGGGTTGGGGAAAAGTGGGTTTGAAGTGTGTCATGTCTCAATGAGACCATCTGAGATTACAGTATAATTGTTTTTGGAAATGGAAGAAGATGTTTAGTTTAGGGGTTTCCAAATCCTAACTACGAGGCCGAAGATGCTTCAATCCATTGAGCTCCAGCCATAGGCCCCGAAGAGAAGCTGGCGCGTAGTTAAGGGAAATCCTAGAGTTGTTCAAACTTTTGGTCAAGGTTATATCCTCAATAGGAAAGATATGAGTAGTTTAAACCTCTGGTTTCATCTTCTTGTTCCAATTTCTCACATTTTGTGGAAAGAGGTGTGAGTACCTTGTTCCCATGTCATACCTTGAGTTGATTTTTCCCCTTTGGGGGTCCCTTGTGATTTTGGATAAAACTTTAAAATTTGGGTTAGACAGGTTGAAGTGCATAGTTTGTGCACGGTTAGAAGTAATAGTGTGCCAACCCAGGGGACTGTGTGATAATAGACAGTAGCTACCGCATGGTCTCCGCACGTCCATGATCCTTGGCCAAGGAAACTGTGTGAAGTTTCCTCTTTGGACAGAATGATCCGCACAGTTAACTCACGATTTCCCAAACTGTGTGAACCAACCGTGCGGCCATGCCATCTCCTTAAAATTATGTTTTTTGTTGTTGTTATACCATACTATTTAGTTAAGATGGTTGGGTTTTGTTTGGGGTATACCCACAATGATACTCGTGTAAGTTTCATTGGAAGAATTCTGATATTAATCTACCCCTAATGCTGGGAAGTCTGTTCGAGGCCCCCTGTTAGTGTCTTGATTTTGTCTTAAGGAAAGTTGTGTTCGTTATTATGGTGGGGCTACCCATCATGGGTATCATGTATGTTCTCTTGGAAAAGTAATAGTGTTAGTTTAACCCTTATGATGGGGAGATCATTCATTCCTTCCACAATTGTTATCCTTATTCTGTCTTAGAAATTGAGTTGTCCCTAGTGGTGGGATGTCAAGATTGGGTCACCCCGTACTAGTGACTCAGTTTTCTCCTTGGCGTATTCAAGGTAGGAGGTAGTATAGTTTAAGTCTATATATCCACAAATTTGTTACTTGGGTAAATTTGGGGTTAGAGAACACCCAATGGTTTTGTTTACGTAAGGTTGTGGTAGCATTATTCGAGTTCGTTGTTCGTTTCAAGTGGATTTCTTGAGCGTCGTCTTGTAGTGTTTGAGGTGTTTTGTTTTGGGATGTGTTTTGAATGTGTTTCATAATTTTAAGTAATTGGGGTTATTTTTGGTTGGTGAGAGTATTATATTCCTTTGTTTGATCAACTGGATATGTTCGTCCTTTTTGAAGCGGGTGAAAACGTGGCAAGGAAGTCTGTCTTGGTCTATCGTTTGGGCTTTGCTTTTGCATCTAGTATTATTGTGGCATTACGGGGGTATAATGCTTTATGGTGGGGATAATTGTCACATAAAAGACATATTTTAAAGTTATTTTTCATTTAATTTACATCCTTGCTTTGTTTTGGGGGTTTCCCTAGGTTTTAGGGAGGAATAGATGAGTATTCATGAATTGGGCCAAACCGTGAGCCGAATTCCAGATTAAAAAATAAATTTTATATCTTTTATAACTTTTTCATTTTTCAACATTTTTCATCCATTCAAATTCCTACTTGACCTCCCCTAACCTATTAACACCACCAAGGTAATTTGGAGCTTTTAGAAATCCATAACCAGGGTTTATTTGGGATTTTATCTAAGGGGTTGGGCCTGCCCGAAAGCCCAATTCCTATTTTAAAAATAAATTTTTATTATGTTATAACTAATTACATATTTGGGATTTTTTGGTGATTCCAAGTCTCCACCAAGACCAATTAACCCAGCCACGCGTCTGAGCTCTCTCCCCCCTCTTTGGAGCTCTGGTTAATCGTGATTTGGTGCCAAACTTCATAGGATTCCTCAAATCGCCCATATTTGAAGAGGTAAAGTATTTCTTTCATAACTCTCTCAATTCTCAAGATTTTTCTTCCATTACAATTCCTAATTGACCTAATATATCTTCTTCAAACTAAACCTAAATTTTGGATCTTTTAAATTTCATATACTGGTGTTTTGGAGTGATTACTTCAAGATACTTCAAGTAAATGAGCTCTTTTCTTTCCTCTTCCAAACTACTTTGGGTTGCATTCATTGTTATTAGGGTTTCTTTGGTTATCATTGAGTTTCATAATGTCCATAAACTAGGTTTTTGAACCTAGGGTTTAAAATTGGGATTTCTTGGCCAATTTTTATGGTTTTAGGTTTGATCTAGGTCTCTCTTGGTGCGGCGGGGGTGCGATTTGATTTTCACATAGAGATTCAAGGGTTTTTGTTACTTTGGTAGGTGATTCCATTGTGTGTGAAATTTTTGTGAATTATCTTGCTGTGTTCATGGTACCTTAATGTTTATTTCACTTGAATGTTTCTGTAAAAATTGGTTTTAGTTTCATTTATAATGCAAATGAATTTTAAGTTCCAATTTTGGGTGAAATTGGGGGTTTTTCATTCAAATATTTTATTGGTTCATTTTGGGCTGACCTATAATTACTTAGTTGATTTTATTGAACTAAATTAGGACTAAAAATAATATTTTGAATTTTTATTCTTATTTGTTTTTGCTGTGAAAGTTTGTTTAAATGGTGTTTGGGAAGCAAATGGGCTTTAAGTTCCATGCTTGTGTGAAAATGGTGGTTTTTAAAAGATATAACTTCTTGGTTCACATTGGATTGCCTAATAACTGAATTTTTGGTTTCATTAAAGGGTATTGAACTGAAATTATGTTTTAATTACTTACAAGTGTTCACATAGTGTGAAAAGTGGATATCTTAAAGAGCTTTGGGTGAAAAACAATGTGATGTTTTGAGAGGTTGTTTTATTGAAAATAAAATTATTTTATTGTGTGTTTTAAATGGTATAAAATGTGTGTAGATACTGTACCATTTGTTTGTGACCAGTAGTGATATTTTATATGAAAAATGATGTGTGTTGTTTGCTGAAATTGTTTGAGCACAAAAGGGGAAGCCCGAGTACCTAGGTGGGGGAGATTTGTACTAGTACGACTAGTGGATCAGATGGGTTTTGTCCCTGTTCCACTTAGCATTTGGATAACGACAAATATAACTAAACTATGTGGATGATGATTGGGGACCACTAGGTTATGGGTATGTTCCCTACTATTGGCTCATGCACGAGAACTAATTTTTCTATGGTTACTCTACACTGAGGTACGGGGTACATAGGGCCCGATACAACCTAGTGCTTAGGGGTGTTCCCGATTTTGATGCTCATTGGATTTTTGGTATTTAACCTTGTTGTGGGGTGTTTTTGGAAGTACTTTACAGTATCTCACATGTATATTTAATGTGCTAACATTATGAAATTCTCGGATTGAAAACTGTTTTCATTTGAAAGTTGCATTTCTTTGAATTTTAACACTGTTTCACATTGTGTATTAAAATTGCTTGTTTTGTTCACATTGTATTGCATGCTCTTTGGAATCATCTGGTGGTATCCTATTGGGATTAGGCTCACACCCTATTTACACCCCTTGGGTGTAAGTAGACCTGCTTATGCTTGACTCAGGTAAAGGGAAGGGTAAGGGTGATGGCGGTTCAGGGTGTTAGTCCCCATCGTTGGGGCGGAGTTGCGGAGAAGGCTTGCGGGTGATGACCCCCTTGTCATGTGGAGTCCATGGGGATGCCTTTATATTGTCATTATTTGTTTTTAGACCACTTTTAGTGTCTTCAAACACATGTATTCAGATCTGGTTTTGTTAAGAATTGTTTAGCATGAAAATTTCAGATTCTAATAATTGATTGTTTTTTTATGATTTATGATTTCATACTCGGGTAAATATTTCCTAAACCAGATTTTTTTGATACCTGGGCACTTGTGCCAGCCCGTGGGGATAGGGAACGCCCTTCAGGTCATGTCACGGGCTGGGTTTGGTGCCGGTTTTGGCAGCGACCAGATTTGGTTCGTGACATATAGATTGTACTGAACGTATTTAGGTCTAATTCAATGTATTTCTTTGAAATTATATAACCTAAAATTATCACAATTTGTACTCTGAATTGTGATTTTTCCCAATTGAGCATCATATTCTTTTCTTCACTTCTCACCAAAACCATATCCAAAAATTCCATACATTCATCAAAATAGTTACCATAAAAAAATAATTCATCCATGAATATTTAAAATAAATATTAAATCATATCATGGAATATTTCCATCATGCATCATTGAAATGTTATTGGTGAATTGTACATTCCAAAAGAAAATCACTATATATAAAAGTGAATGATCTTTTATTTTTATCATCTGGTTCAATGACTATTTGATTATAACTTGAGAATCCATTAGAAAAATAATAGTAATTTTTTCTTACTAGTCATTAAAGGATTTGATCAATAAAGGGTAATGGGAAGTGATCCTTTTTGGTTCCATCATTCAATTTATAATAATCGATGAAAACTCTCCATCCAGTTACTATTCTAGTAGGTATCAATACTCCTTTATCATTCTCAATCATTATGGTCCCACCCTTTTAAGAACCACTTGCAATGAGATGACCCACTGACTATTAGAGAGAGGAAATATTAATCCAGAATTGAGAAGTTTAATGACTTCTTTCTTGACTACTTCTTTCATTGTAAGTGTTAAGGGTCTTTTTGGATGCCTATAATGTTTGGAATTGTAGGTTCCGAGTGCAGTGTAAGCACGTTGGTGGGTTTTCACAACTTTCTCGCATTATCTATTCATGCGGTATTACTCATGACGCACCCAACGTATCCTACCTTGCTGCGAACAGTGTGTCGTCATAGTTTTCATCAATACATCTAAGTGCACGAGTTGTAATACCCATTAATAATAATCTTAAAGTCTAAGGACCAAAACACATGTCCGCAGATAGGAACATCCAATGACACTATGAAATGTGGATTTCCTATTGGCAGGTCTCGTTCTCATAATATCCTCCTAGATATTAGCAAGGTCGCACACCATGAGAAGGTGCCTCAAAGTTTTATGAGTCCTCACCCCTAATAGCCTCTATTATTTGTTTCCCTCAAATAATATCATCCAGCCATAGGACATATATTCAAGAATAGTGTTATGGCACTTCTGGGTTCTCATCATAGTAGGGATCCACTATGACCCTTTAAAGCAATAGCTGTCCTTAGGACATTATCACATGCATTGTCATGCAGAAGAACAATCAAGATGTGATAAGGATTTTATTAATGAATAAAGTACAAATTAGTTGGTTCTAGGCCACCAACTCCAACAGACTCCCACTTGGACTAGATCCAACTACTAACAACCTTTAACCCGCTAGCTCTCACATGATATTCATAATTCTGCTAAGATAGGCCTTTATTCATGGGGTCCACCACGTTCTCTTCTGTGGACACTCTACTCACTACAACTTCACCCCTTTGATAGAAATCCCTCAAGAGGTGATACTTCCGGAGTATGTGCTTTGTCCGTTGATGTGACCTTGGTTCTTTTTCAAGAGCCATCGCTGCAGTATTATCATAATACAATGTAATGATATCTTTACTGCTAGGCACCACATCAAGATCCTGGACAATGTTCCGAATCCAGACGGCTTCCTTGGCTGCATCAAAAGCCGCTATATATTCGGAATCTGCTGTAGAATCAACGACAACTGGCTACTTTGAACTCTTCCAGCTCACAGCTCCTCCATTGATACAGAAAACATATCCAGATTGCGAATTCAGATCATTATGATCTATCTAAAAATTAGCATCAACATACCCTCTGATGAAAAGCTCCTCATCTCCTCCATACACTAGGAACATATCCTTAGTTGTTCTCAGATACTTAAGGATAGTATTAACAGTAGTCCAATGCTGTTCTCCTAGATCTTCTTGATATCTTCCTACCATGCTCAATGCATAGGCAACATCAAGCCTAGTACATAACATGACATACATGATGGATCCTATAGCCGAAGCATATGGGATCTTACTCATTCTATCTTTCTCTTTTTGTGTCTGAGGACACATTTTCTTAGAACGATGTAGGCCATGTGACACTGGAACTAATCTCCTCTTGGATTGTTCCATACTAAATCTCTTTAGTATCTGGTCAATGTATGTACCCTGACTTAGTCCAAGAAGCCTCTTGGATCTATCATGAATGATCTTGATCCCTAGAATGTAGGCTACTTCACCCAAGTCCTTCATGGAGAAACACTTGTTCAACCAGTCCTTAAATGATTATAAGACTGATACATCATTTCCAATAAGCAATATGTCATCAACATATACTACTAGGATAACGATCGTATTCCCATTAAACCACTTATAAAAACGTGGCTCACATTCTTTCTAAATGAAACCAAATTCCTTTATGGCTTCATAAAATCAAATGTTCCATGACCTGGATGCTTGCTTTAATCCATAAATGGATTTCTGCAACTTGAAAACCCATTTGGCTTCACCCGGTGTCACAAACCCTTCTGGTTGTGTCATATAGACATCTTCCTGAAGGTTCCCATTAAGGAATACTATTTTGACATCCATCTTCCAAAACTCATAGTCATGGTAAGCTGCTAGGGAAAGTATGATTCTTATGGATTTAAACATGGAAACTGGAGAGAAGGTTTCATCATAGTCAATTCCTTGATGTTGTCTGAACCCTTTAGCCACTATCCTTGCTTTATAGGTGCTAACTTGACCTTCCATGTCTAGCTTTCTCTTGAATACTCATTTGCATCCAACAAGATTTACATCAACTGGCTCATCGACCAGAACCCAGACTTGGTTCTGATACATGGAATCCATCTCAGAATTCATAGCTTCTAGCCATCTTGTAGCTTCTATTCTTTCTACTGCTTCCTTGTAGGGGAGAGGTTCATCATTATCCAAAAATAATGATTCACCATCCTCGGTGACTAGGAAACCAAATCTCTATGGTTCCCTTACCTCTCTTGAGCTCCTACATAGTACTTGTGTTTCTGGAACCTCTTCCACGGGGACCTGTGGAACTTGTTCCTATACCAACTCCTGTGTATCTTGAGCATCAACTTCGTCAAATTCAATCTTTCTCCCACTATCCTTCTTGAGGATGTGCTCCCTCTCAAGAAGGATGGCTTGTCTGGAGACAATCACTTTCTTTTCTGAAGGGTTATATAGGTAATATCCTTTTGTTTCCTTGGGATATCCTATAAAGATACACCTCGTGCCCCAGGGTGCTAGTTTGTTGCCTGAGGAGGCCTTAACAAATTCCTTGCATCCCCATACATGTGTGTGCGACAAAATGGGTTTATTTCCATTCCATAGCTTGGAGGGAATTCCATTTTCCGCCTTAGTTGGTACTCAGTTTAATGTGTATGCTGCAGTTTGTAATGCATATCCCCAAAAGGATAATGGAAGATCCGCATGACTCATCATCGACCTCACCATGTCCAACAAGGTGCGGTTCCTCCTTTAAATAACACCATTACACTGTGGTGTATAAGGATGAGTGAGCTGAGATAGAATCCCAGACTCCCGTAGAAGATCGGTGAACTCTTGGTTTAGATATTCTCCACCTCGATCTGATCAAAGCTTCTTTATCTTCTTACCAAGATGATTCTCTACTTCATTCTTGAATTCCTTAAATTTCTCTAAGGCCTCTAACTTATACCTAATTAAGTAGACATAGCCATATCTACTCAAATCATCAGTAAAGGTAATGAAGTAAGAATATCCACCTATAGATTCTACTGGAAATGGTCCACACACATCTGTGTGTAACAATCCTAGAAGCTCTGTGGCCCTTTCACCCTGTCCACCAAAAGACAACTTGGTCATTTTTCCTTGTAAACAAGCATGACATCTATCAAGTGGTTTTAGCTCATTAGAGTCTAAATAGCCATATTGGAAGAGCTTTTTCAAGCGCTTCTCATTCACATGACCGAGACGGTGATGCCACAACTAGGTGATGTATGAGTCATGTGAGTTTGTTTCGTTATCGATTGCCAACACTTGGTTTTTGTAATTTAATACATACAAACCATTATAACATACATTGTCCTTATAAAAGAGACAACCCTTATTTCCAAACTTGAAAATAAATCCATCCATATCCAAACAAGATACAAAAATTATGTTCTTCTTAACACTAGGAACATAATAACAGTTATGTAAAACTAAAATCATTCCAGTCGGCAATGAGAGGTGGTAATCACCAATAGCCAACGCAGCCAGCCTTGCACCATTGGCAGCACAAAGATCCACCTCTCCTCTAGTAATATTTATAAATATACTTGGTTTTTTCATTTGAATACAGATGTGAGACCCACAAGCTGTATCTAATACCTAATGTGTAGAAATGGAAAGATTACACTCGATAATGAATGAACCTTTAACATCCCCATGCTTCTGGGTACAGTTCCTCTTCTATTGGCCCTGCTTGCCACATGAAAAACACACCACCTCCCATTCCTTTCCCTACCTCTAGATCTTCCCCTTCTTGGAGTGACAGTGCTCGGGGGCTTCAGACCGTTTATAAGTCTTTAGCCCCTCTGCATTGTCCTTCCCTTTCTTGTTCACTGTAAGGACTGCGGGTTTGTCACACCCCATGTCCTTGTCTACCTGGTGAATCAAGGTCAAAAGCTCTGATAGACTCTTCTCATTGCCACTCATGTTATAATTGACAATGAATCTAGAGAATGTGTTTGGTAGTGATGATAGGATGAGATCTCTACACAACTCATCCGGGAATTTAATCCCTAAGATGTCCATGCGTTCAATGTAGCCAATAAGCTTGACTACATGAGGCCCAGCTGGCGCAGAATCTCCAAGCTTAGTTGTAAACAAAGCATTGGAGATCTCATACCTCTCCTGTCTCACCTTATCTTGGTAGAGATCCTTAAGGTGAGACATCATGTTATATGTGTCCATGTTTTCATGTTGCTTCAAGAGCTCATTGGACATGGACGATAGCATGAAACACTGGAAATATGTGGCATCATACATGTGTTTCATATAGAGAGATAATTCCTCATCACTGGACTCTTTCCCAGGCGCAACTGGAATAGGCTCTTCCAGGACATACAATTTCCTTTCGTGGCGAAGGATGACGCGTAAACGCCTCTGCCACTCTTGGAAATTGGTGCCGGTGAGAAGGTTTTCCTTCTTGAGTATGGTTCACAATGATATGTTTGAAGTAATTTTCTTGTTGTTTCTACAAATTAAGATGATCAAAGGTTTAGTACTTTATTACAAAACTGAGACAAATAAATAAATTGATACTTATTAGTCTCCCACTATTTTATCAAAATCCAACAGCCCTCACCATTGACTTCAGAATATTATGTTGCCTAAATATTATAGTGGAAAGGATCCATATTGCCCTTCACATTACCCCAACTAGGTTTGATCAAGCAACTTGAATGGTTTTAGGTAGTCATTCCAAATTCCAACTGCATTAACGCGCAGCTCCTTAATCCGTTAAGTGGACTCCCCAATCCTGAAATCCTTTTATTTTGGATTTCCTCAACCATTTCCTCTTGGTCACACCAAGTCCTACTGTGGAAGTCAACCCTTGATGCAAACCAAGTCAAGTCAACCCAAAACCTTGAATTAGAATTACCCAATAATTGAAAGCACCCCAACTAGGGTTGGTCAAGCACTTTGAACTATGGTTCGATTCTAACCAAGATTATGGAAGGCTACTCCGACTTAATATTTCTTTTGAGGAACTTTATCCTTATAAGTAAATTTTCAATTTATTATATTTTATTACATGCTTTTTAATATTAAGTGGGATATACTTAAGTGATTAACCATGTCTAAGATAACATTTACGTATAAGCTAGTTTTATTTTAGTTCCATCTTGCATGCTCATTTAATTCATTAATTGTGTGATCGTGACAACACACCCACAATAAATAAACCACAAAACTGACATAAATAAAATAAATGGTATGATCATGAGTTTTTTCTATTGGTTAGTTTATCTAGCGGTTGATAAACTAACCTAATACCTAGGGGAGAAACACCTTGAACCTTTTGGGTTCGTGTTTACAGCTTTCCACCTGTCCACCTTTATATCTCCTTGGATTGGTTTCACCTTGGCTCCTAACTTGAGCCACCTCTACTAGCTTGGGAGATCCATCCATTACATATTAATTTATCTCACATGCAGGTGAGGGTTAAAAAGGTGTTATTACATAAAAGAATCCTTGGGCGCGCAGGCCCTACATATTAATGAGGAGAAGGATCGAAGGCCAATAAATTTAAATAAATAAATTAAAAGAAACCACTCACATACAAAGGTCTTGGTATAGCTCATGATAATCCATACATGAAATGATATTTACGCATAAATAAAACTAGCATTAAATTCTTTAACCGTTCTTGTTTAAGATAAATCACGCTCGAATCAATTAATTATCTTTAATTTATCAATCCTTTTTATCTTAAACCCTTTTCTGAACTTCCTTGAGATTCTCATCCATCATAATTTTAAACAAATAAATTCATTTAAAATTATCCTTGTACGTAACTTGTACCTTGGAGGCAACTCGGTGAATTCCCGTTCATTACGCAGATGTTAAATTAAACACATATATATAAAACACCTATCACATGTTGTGTCTCAGCTTTATGCCTGCACCATGGTATACGTCTCAAGGGTTTGTATAATATAATAATAAATTTTAATAAATCTGTGTAATTTGGGTGAGTACACAGCGTGTAGTTCTGACTACACGACGTGTACTTTTATTCAACGTCCATCCGAAGTACACGCCCAGGGACATGGCGTGTTAATGTAATTCCAAAATTTTCGAAGTACACGGCGTGTTCTGTGGGACACACGCAGTGTAGTTTCCGCATTACATGGTTTCTAGCCGGGCAAGCCGTGTACGGGGTACACGGTCCAACCTGAACCCGAAGGGACTACACTCCGTGTTCAGTTGGACCACACGACATGTAATCTGGAAACTGTGAGGCACCTATTTCTAGTCAACACACGGTGTCATAAATGACATAGGTATACTCCAATACATGACCTGATTTGGCGGATCAGTCAATGCATTGAACCTAGACTACACGATGTGTACTTCCGAATACACACCGTGTATTCTGGTGTTTTATGGATAGAAATGTTTGGCTCCTCCGGATAATTTCCTCTATTTTATTTTAATCAAAATTAAAAGAAAAATTCATTTCTATGAGGTGAATGAGAAACGATGGAGGAGGAACAGATCTCAAGATTCATATTTCTAGAACGATTAAACTTTTATTGAAACAAATAAATTATTAAATGCATAAAAAATCAATGAAAAACTAAATAATTATAATCAACGATATGACCCCTATGATACCACTTGTAGGTTCCGGGCGCAGCGGAAGCGCGTTGGTGGGTTTTCCTAACTTTAATTTTAATGTTAAACAACGTTCGATCCAAGATCCATCACGATGTAAAATGCCAAATCTTCGGAATAGAATGAGGAACGAAAAACATAAGAGGGAATCCCAGAACCATAGAGATAGGATAATCATATGTTGGTTATAATTAATTTAATGAATTCATAAGAATTACCTTGGTGGAATTATTTCTTTGTTGATGTCTCCGGTCCCGATCCTGTGATCCTTCGTTGTGTCATAGAATCCAAGTGTAATATTCCTCTAGCGGTGATCCACACATGTGCCACGTATCTACAGACGTCGCCGAAGGGCTCTCCGGGTGCTAGCGCGGAAGAACCTTCGCTTGCGATGTCCGCATTCGATCGACTTGGTCTCTTGGTCTTGAGAACGTTCTTGGAGGAAGGAGTTCTTTCAGCCTTGAAAGAATTCTCTAGAATTTTTGTGCACAACGATTCTCTTGTGGAAAATTGTTGGGGTTGTGAGGATATTTATAATTGGGTTTGAGGTTATAGAGTTATGACATTAAATAAACGCATTACACATTTTATTTATTTCATCAACTCTTATTGAAAACCCCCATGTTTAATTATTAATTCCTTGACATGCACCCACACTGATTTTAATAAATATCATTTAATAAAACAATATTATATCCTCAAAATCATGACTGGAGAAACTACACGACGTGTACTCATTAATACACAACATGTACTCGTTTTCCATAAAACTACACGGCGTGTATATTTAATATACATGGAATTTACTTTTATTTTCCACTTTCCTTTATTTCCTCCACCACATTTATTATTCCTTGAGTAATGGATATTTATTTCTTAAATAAATGTAACTACATTACTCGCTAATAAATGTATTACTTCACCCACAATATATTCTCTCGAATAACTAGTGTCTAAATAAATTCAATCAGGCATCCTTAAATAATTATTAAACCACATTCGGGAATAATATTTATTTAACTTGTTAAATTAATATTTAACTGAGATACACGAACACACTTAGTGTGTGACCCTCTAGGCCCCTTTCTCAGTGGCATTAGGTGGAGTCTGCCTAAAGTACAAGGTTAGTGTCTAGCAACACGCCAAGGCACCCATAAAGAAAGAAGTTAACTCCACAATGATGTGTCACCTCATACAAATGCTTACCATGTAATATAATCCCTTTTCCTCAATATCTCTAATCAAGCGGGTTGCATGCTAGTGCCATCAACCCATGTGCTCGATTATTCTTTCTTTGAATTTCCGAAATTGAACTCACCCATACGTTACCATGGACATGGATTTATTTAGGCTATATCAATTCCATCAAAGAGCCTGATATATCTAATTCCTTTATGGAATAGAAGGGACAAATCCTTTCTCAAATTATCTATTAATGTAGTATTACTCGTGACGCACCCAACGTATCCTACCTCGCTGCGAACAGTGTGTCGTCACAGTTTTCGTCAATACATCTATATGAACGAGTTGTAATACCCATTAATAATAATCTTAAAGTCTAAGGAACAATACACACATCTACAGATAGGAACATCCAATGACACTATGAAATGTGGATTTCCTACTGGCTGGTCTCGTTCTCATAATATCCTCCTAGATATTACCAAGGGTGCACACCATGAGAAGGTGCCTCAAAGTTTTATGAGTCCTCACCCCTAAAGGCATGTATTATTTGTGTCCCTCAAATAATATCATCTGGCCATAGAACATATATTCAATAATAGTGTTATGTCACTTCTGGGTTCTCATCATAGTAGGGATCCGCTATGACCCTTTAATGCAACAGCTGTCCTTAGGAAATTATCACATGCATTGTCACGCAGAAGAACAATAAAGATGTGATAAGGCTTTTATCAATGAATAAAGTACAAATTAGTTGGTTCTAGGCCACCAACTCCAACAGGAATCATCTCCCCTATTTATTTTGTGAGTACATATGGTATTAATTATACCTTTCAAATCAACTACAGTCCAGCCAAGAGCTAGATTCCTTTGTGACAAGACATTGAGAAATTTAGTTTATTATTCACTTGAAGGATCAACATTTATGACCACTGAAAAAGTTTTTGAATCTCCCAAGTAGATGTATCTTAGGACTGGTAAAAGTGGATTAAACTTAAGTATTGGATACATTTAAACTGATGGAGTCAATGAGGTTAACTTCTTTCTATCCAAAGGTTCAATATGTTTTTGAGGAATTTTACTTATTATATTAATTCAGTTAAATCCTCCTTTTTCTTGTGTAAATCCTTGAGATTCAGCACATCCTTTGCTAACTCATCCCATTATTCAATCATATCAATGAAATGATAGTCAGCTGCATAATATTTTTCCATAGATTTCATGACATTAAATGTTATGTATTCTTCCCCCACTCTAAAAAATTATTTTCCCTCTTGGATATAAATAAAAGATCTACATGTATATAAGAATGGACTCTCAAGAATGAGGGGGACATCCTTATATTCTTCCATATCAATGATGATGAAATCGGTTGAGAAGTATAATTTATCAACCTTGATGAGCACATCCTCTATAATTATTCGATGATGCTTCACTAATTAGTCCTTAATTTTCAAAGTGACCCTAGTTAGATTTAATTATGTGATTCCCAGTTCTTCAAGAACTCCAGATGGCATGAGGTTTATGCTAGATCTGAGGTCATATAGATCTCTACCCAATTTTCATCCTCCAATATTACGGGGTATGAAGAAACTTACAGGGTCTCTTAGTTTATGAGGTATGTATCTGGGTATGAATTTTAGACATTCCTCATGCATTAATACTATTCTAAAATCATATAGTTTTCTTATTTTTGATAAAATAACTTTAATAAATTTAGGATAGTGGGATATTTTTGTGATGGATTCTTCAAAAATAATATTTATATAGATATTCTTAAACATCTCTATGAATTTCAAAAAAATGAGCATCTAACTTCCTTTGCTTCAGTCCTTGGAGAAATGGAGGAGGTGGTGTGTGATATTTCACTCTTTCGTTAAGTTCTTTATTTTAATTTTCTTTTCCTACTTCCTCAATTGTTTCTTGTCTGTTTTGTTCTTCCTCCTCATTATCTTCACCTTGAATATGTTTTTCTGTTGAATCACCATTCTTAGTGGTTGGTGTAGTTCATGTGAGCCCAAATATTCAATTTTTTTGTCGTTTTCCATTTAAAAGCATCCCCTAATTTAATCAAAATTCTAGATAATAATTCACTTTTGTGACCTTTGAGGAATTTGAAATTTAATATTTAAATGGCTTAAAATTAGGATTTTATTGATTTATTCATTCTTGGGATTAAAATAGTAAATCCAAATTTTGATTTTGAAATTTGAAGTTTAGTTGGTTGATTCAATCTAAAATTAGAACTATTAAATGTATTTTGTTTGAGTTTAATTATTCTATTCATTTTTGAATTTAATTAAAATCCATATATTAAAATTTTTTTTAAAAATAATTATGAATTAAAAAAAATTTATTTTTTAATATGGGATTTCAAAATTTGTTTTAAATGATAAATTATAATTGATTATGTTTTTCAAAATATAATAAAATTGTTTTAAAAAATAACATTTTATGATTTTGGAATTGATTTTTTGAAGACTAAAATTATGGTTTTAATTGTATTTATCATTATTTAAATTAATTATAAAAAAAACTATTCACTAAAATATAATTTTTAATGATATTAAGGTTGTAAATTTAGTAATGGGTCAAAGTGACCGCATGAAGAAACAACCTTGGTCAATATACTAAATACAAAAAGCAATAACTAAAGTTACCACATATGAATTTACCAAGCGTCCATGCCTGATGAAAAAAATAAATGAATGAAGTTACTATATGGCCACCCACCTGGAAGCTACCACACCACTAAATCTCGACGATCACTTAAGTGATTGTGGATAACTAACTACGAGAATCTCCTTTAAGTGATCATTCCATCCCACCCTTTTGAATAGACCACACCATCACCACATCCTACTGCAACCTTAATTATAACATAAAGTAAATGTAAACCTATCATAATTAGAAGTATCCACATGATGATATTCTATTAACCACAGGCTCTCCCTTCTCTCAAGATACAAAAAATGAGAAACCAGCACTAAGGATGATTGCAAAAAAGAAGATTATGTGAACTATGAACTACTGATACTTGGATCTCCAGATAAACCCAACCAAAGCTCTCCAAACAATAAGGAGGTTGAATCCTGAGCTCCACTACTGTTGAATGCTAACATGAAGCTTGAATCCACTTAAAGTTTGAGTCGCACCACCTATTCTCATTGATGAAGAATGGATAAGGTTGACCCGAATATCTCTATTTCCACCATTTTAATATTGAACTAAAAATGAATAAGAATGAGATACAATATTGTTGATACCTCACTGGAGATGAAAACAAACACCTCAAACTACGCCACTTTGTAAGAAGAAACTAGAGCCTCCTGTGAAAGATCGATGAAGAAACTAGTGTCGAGGATAATCAAAGATAAGATGTTGCGCCATCCTTTAATGCCAAACCATGTAATAAGAAGAATATATTCCAAAGTACGATCACCATTTATTCCATACTCGATTATAGATGAATACTATCTAGATCTCATTGAAGCACAAAGTCGAAGTAGATACATATCACTGATCATAGAAGAACTGCTTGCGCTTTCCCTATTAAATTATAGATTGGGACTAAGAATTTGGATTTTCATATTTTACTTTTATAGATGAAGACTGAACTAGTGGAAAAATGTATTTCCATGTTTTCTTATATATTTTTACATCATTTTGAACCAAAGTTTATAAAGGTGACGTCAAAAATATATGTTTCAATGTCAGTTTTAACAAAATGATGATAAAAATTGACCATCGCAGAGTTTTGGCATCATTTTAACTGATATATGACACCGAAACACAATCTTTAGTATCGATTTTTATATAAACCAACACCAAATATTTAGGTTTTGGTGGTATTTGACATCATTTTACATGATAATCGATGTTGAATAGTGGTTTTTGGTGTCAGTTTACTTAAAAAATAATGCCAAATCTATGGCATTTGGCAATATTCAATATCGATTTTAATATGAACCAACATCAAAGATTAGGTTAGGGTGGTGTTTTGCATTGGTTTAAACCAAAACTGACACATAATATCACATTTCTTTAGTATTGGGTGTCAGTTTAGATAAAAACTAACACCTTGGGTGGTTTTCGACATCGATTTATATAAAAACTGATGCCGAAAACACTTTTTCAATGATTCAATGTCGGTTTTTCATAAACCGACATTGAAAGTTATATATATATATATATATATATATTTTTTAAAAATTAATTATAAAAATTTTTTCCCAAAATTTTTAAACCTATAAATAGAATATACATAGAATATACAACAAAAAAACTGAAACACCAACAACAATTTAGTATAGAAAATAATCTTCTTGAATCATCCTCAGATTTTCCTCTCTCACACCATTAACTATAGTAACTTTACCTATAACACAAACACAAATATAATCACCATCCATCTATAAAAAACAACTATAATTCAATTATCACATGTAAAAATAAATAAATAAAGAACAACATTAGTTGTAGCTTAATTGATCATGAATTTTACAAACTAGACATTCATAAAGAATTGAGAATAATAATGATACCACTAAAATTTATAATAGGATTTCTCCTCAATGGTAACTCATTATAGTGGTAAGGAGAGATTGATATCATCTGGAGAATCAACCACCTATCAAACAAGCACACAACCTCGAAAATTCTGTGTAAATTAACACTGTTTCTTTTAAATTTGAAGATATAGATTAAAATTATATAAAAACTAGTATTCCACCTGTGAGAACATACATTCATACACCTTTTTGTGTTATTACATTGAGTTTATAGCCTATGATTATAATTCATGAAGGAATGTTTACCCAATTCATTGTTAGCATGCTTTGAAAGTTTTTAATAAACTTGAGAAATTTAAACATGCACAAAAATTATAAGGAAATTAGGGAAACCTTAAATTAATGGTTAAATGGACATATTTCAATATTACTTGAGATAAAACCTACATATAATAATGAGAACATGAATATATAGGTAACTAAATATTCTATTTAGTTCTGAAAAAAATTTCTCATTATGCGATGCTTAAGAAATGGATCTTGTAAACACAAATATGAATAGATACAAACAATGAAGTAGAATATGAATCTGTATAATAAAAAAATATGAACAAAATATCCCTAAAGCAATTTTAATAAAATTACAAAATTATGTAACAATAAAAATTTCATTACTGCTTGAATAGATAAGTTAAACACTATTTAAATGGCATGAGGAGAACATATCGTAACATAAATGAAAACAATTTGAGTATCTCTGAATCACCAACCTGCTAGCTAAAATTATAGTAGTGAAATTTGATGTAAAATATTAAGGAGGTGGGAAAAAATTAGAAATTTGGTTTTTATATGAAACACATATAAAATGAATTATTACTTGAATATTCTCCATATCCCAAAATATTGGAATTTAGAAATTAGTATGATGTCAAAAAATTATTTTTATTAAACATTATTTCATGATACATATGAGTAACAAAAAATATTCATACCTAAATACTAATATACCTAATACATATAAGTTACAAAAAAAATATTGAAACCATCATATTTACATATCAACATGGTAAAAAAAATAAAAAGTTCATTAGCAGATAAAACATAATATGCTTAGAAATTTGATGATTTACAATGAAAGAATCCAACTCAATTTTTTCCTGATGGAAAGGCAACTTAAAATGGGATACTGACTGTAGCTATAGAAAACAAAAAATACATGAATATGGCATATACAGAATCATATATTACCATGTGAAAACTAAAAAAATGATACTGAACCACCAAAGTATCAAGAATAGACATAGAATTTACAATAAAATAAAAAGAGTACCTACAGATGAAAATAACTCCATTTATTCTGATGTAGAATGTCAACAACGCAAGAAGAGGGATGTGGTTAAGAATGTATCAAATGCTTACTATGAAAACTCCAATAAAAAATATATGAATTTATTTAAACTTTTGGTCATAGACATGATTTTTTGGGGTGTAAATTTTCTGAAATAATTTATCAAAAATTCTATATATTGACGAGCATGGTATTATATAATTTACATATGAAATTGGTTTACATGTTCATGGTAGTCTAATACACTAAATGAATATCTAATAGATGTTTAAAACATTTTTTTTCTTTTAATAACATAAATATCAATATTTTTAACAAAGTTAAATCTAGTCTCATCATTTTCTTCATATGGATGTCAGAGAACATATGTTTGGTATGTGCCCATGATGATACCATCTAGAATCCTGGAGCTCCTAATACATGTGATAAAATGAAACAAACTGTCAATATAATTAGACTAAATGAGTCACATAATAGAGAGGGCCACAAAGAGGAGGAAAATCCAAGGAGGTTCACCCATAGAAAAACTTACCTGTAGATCGCACACACAACTTCAAAACAAACTACTTTGGAGATGGATTAAAAAAATACCACCGCCAGAAAAAGAAACAGTTTGTGTAGAAACCACACATATAAAATCATCAAATATTTTTCAATTAGGTGATGGATTAATTCAAATATATGTAACTATATAGACAACATTGTCAACGTGATAAAATCAATATCTACACATGTGAATAAATAGATAAGTAATATAAAAAACAAAACATGATAGGATCTTCTTCTTAAATTGTATTGAGCATACAAACCCAGAACATGTGCCAAATATCCAACGTCACATATATTAATAGTGATAACAAAACCAAAAATAATTTAATTAAATAATATTACACAAAGAGGAATACATGTAGAACAAACCCAGAAATATACAATGTTTAGTTAAACAAAAACCACAACTTCACAAAGGATTGGAAATCTCAGGGAACCTTTAGTACAGATTTATTTAGTTAAATATTAAAAGAGTTACCACCAATTTTAAAGGAAAAAATTTTCACATACACAATCAATACAAATTTCTTTAGGTAAAGATTAAAAACATTACCACCTATCATGAAATAAAAACTTGGCATGGAAACCAAACTTTAAAAATCATCCCAAATTATTCCATTAGGAGGGGAATTAATTAAAAACGACTTAATGACATAGAATATAGGGCCAAATAAATAATATCAATATTTAGACATGCTGACAAATAAATAATAATCATCAATAGAGAAACATGATATGTTCAAATTCTTAAATATCACCCAGTTTAAAAACACAGATAATGCTCTACAAATCCAACATCATAGACTGGTTTAGAGTGATAACCCAACCCAAATAAATTATTTGAATATATGTTAATTCATAACTACATAATCTAGAGAATAAAAAACTACCAAATCATAATTCTGATGAAATTTATGAAAATTCATACCTCCTCAATGCAACAATGTATATACCAAGATAGGTTTATATATGTAATTTCATTAAAAGAGTTATACCTAATAATTTAAATCATAATTATACTTAAGAAATAGTTTAAAAAAAAAACTGCAAAGATGAGTAAATTCTTTATTCATATACGACTCAGATTTATTGAAAATATATAGTAACAATTAATTTTATCAGATTAAAAAACATGATATTTTTATATAAAACATAAAATAATTAATATAACTAACCTTTTCAAATTTAGTTGCTTCCCCAACTGTGATTATCTCATACATGAATCTTAATATATAATAACCACATTTCATACTTCCTTTTTGACGATGACCCTGAAGTTATAAAATATTAGGTTTAAAATAAAAACCAATATATATATATAACAAAAACCAAATATTATCTAATATAAAAAATTATTTACCTTCACTTGAATGTAATTGATTGGATTTGAATACTTTATCGACAACTTCTCTTTATTAAACTTTTTCCATGGCCATAACTTTCATATATATCAAATAAAAAAATATGTATAAACAATAGGAATTAAAACTAAAGAACTTATAAAAAAGAATAAAAAGTAATTGTCTAATAAGGTGCTAATTTTTTTTGAACATGACCTAATAATGAGAAAAACCAATATAATGTACATTCCTGTGGGTAGAATACGCCCAACATCCAATGACCTCTATAATATAAAAAATTCACAATTAATGAAATTTTATTTAATATTAGTTCATCATTATCTTAGTAATATTACCCATAAATTAATGAAAAAAACCATCATCAAATCTCTGAATTTTAGAATCTCTCACATATATATGAAAATCTAGCAGTAGTAGTCACATATTTCACAACCATTGAAATGAATTATGGATCTATAAAACTGTAAACACCAGTGGTATCATTTTGAATAATAATCATGTGTATATACCTAATAAAATAAATTAATATAGTAATTCACTTAAAATAAATTTTATTTAAAGAAATAAAGAAAACATGAAACATAAATTTACTTACATGGAAAACAACTGCAACACTAGAACACTGAGCTCATAAAAAATAATAAGATCCGTGATATTTTTTTTTGAATATTATCAATTAATAGTCTCTTCCACAAATATCATATTTCATTTCAAACTCATAAATATTATCAAATGAAGAAGAAACCATAATTAATCTTTTTAACCCATCAGAAACTTCATAAGTATCTGAAGTTGTTGATTCATAAACTGCTATTTGTTTCTTTTGTACCAATTCTTTTGATTTTAGATAATATTATACAAAATAAATGTCAAAAAATATTATAACATATTTTCATTGAACTGTAAATAATATTTACAAAAAAATGCATTCCTCGTATGTCAGATAACGCAGAAGGCTAATCAGACAAAGTAAAAAATAACCCATACAATCTCTAACTTTGGTAACCTTTATTATAGGAAATGATGGTATACTATTTGGATCAATAATATAATTTCTTGATATTATAACCTAACCGAACTGCATAGGCTAGTGATGTACAGAATCCCAAAAAATATGTACGACTCTATACGCTACAATACGTACATGAGTATCTCTAGTATACAACTCACAATATACTATTGAGTCTGAATGAGGAGGTGGAGGATCTATGTAGGAAGGCTGGGTAGGTAGGTCTGGTTGGGAAGGATAGGAAAGCTGGACCATCTAAGAAGGCTGGGAAAGCTGGGTTGGCTGGGAAGGCTTGGCTAGCTGGGCTGGCTGGGAGGGTTGGGTCAGCTTGGCAAGATCCATAGGCTGCGCAAACTGCGAATCTCTCATCAATTGATCAAACATAGCTTTCACAACTGATTGATTTTTATCACCCAAAAACTATTTTAGGTATTTCATCTCAGCTTTTAAAGAATCTATTTTTGTATCTCTTGATTTCTTACTATGATGACCAAAAACTTTTCTGATACTCACACCCACCTCATATCCTCTTACGCGGTTTAGGTTTTCTAGATTTCCTAAAGTGGTAGCTAGGATATCCATCCTACCCTCAGGGGTAAAAGTGACCTATGTCACCTTCTCCAAAAGTTCATCCTAAAATGATATATTAGTGTTTTTAATTTAAAAAATACTAACATTTATGGAAAATAAAAATTTATTTCTTACAATTCTCTCATCTAATTCCTTGGATTGCTCTATAAGATACTGTTTATTTTTCTTTCTTCTCTCTCTTTTCCATTTTTCATGTTGAGTGGATGGAGATGGAGGACCAAACTAGACCTCTTCCAAACCAATACTATATTTATATATTAATTCATCAAACCTTTCATAAATTATTTTCTTCTCCAATAAATGATACCCTCCACATGATAAAGTATGGAGGTATATGTTCTACAACTAAATATCATGATGATATCTCCTAGAATCCTATTACATAATAATAAAATAATAAGTAATAAAGTAATATATAAGAAATTTTACAATATAAAATACTTATCTTACCATAAATGTTTCATCATGTTAGCTGGCGATAAATTTCTTCAATGTAGATGCATCAAAAAACTCATACCTGAGACATGAGTTTTCATTCTATAGCCTACCAAAAACATAATTTTTTTCAATTTTGTTTTAAAATATCTTCATCGAACCACTTCCAAAGATAGTAATATTTTCTTAATTTCTTTATTTTCCTCAAAAATGAATGTCATTTGTAATTAAATAAATTAAATATTAGTCATGTAATATATATAATATTTGAAAAATGACATAAAAATAAATAAATAAAGATATTTTACTATTATAGACTCAAAAAACTGTTCTTTGGCTATCTTGTTGATAGAATTCCAATCAAGATATAAAATATTAAACCTACAATGACTCTGCATGGCAATATAAGTGATAAACAACATTTCATGAGGGCTAGTTGGGTTATTATTATCTTAAAAAATAATATTTAATCTCTAGTATTCACAAGCAAGTTATATTTTTGATAAATGTGTAATCCCATGTTTAAAAACTCTAGAAATTGATTTCTCGATAGAAGAAGGAAAAGACTCCTCCATAGGGGGCACATCAATAATCCTGCAATTAGTTTTTGAAAATTATAAGTTTGGTTTCATAAAATAAATATATTATTAAATATTTAATAATAATAAAAAAACATATACATCACTAAATGTTCCTCTTCATCTGTGTCTATCATTGAAACAGGAAAATGTAATGATATTATGTGTACTTTAATATTATTAGAAAAGTGAATATTTAAAAACATTGATAACACAAATATGTATGTAAAAAAAGTATCACACATATGTAAGTTTAAAAAAATAATAATGATGTCATGATTCTTAAAAAAAGTGAAGCTAAAATATTATATATAAACATTAATTAAAAAATGATAGAAACATTTATAAATTTAAATATCACATTTACAAAAAAAGTATTTTTATATGAGTAAATATAATCAAAACATAATGATGTATGTCGGGTTTTTCAATCAAAAAATATTTAACCATAACTGTTGAATATAATATTTAATACAAGAAACTTATAATTAATCAAATATATATAATTATACATCTAATAATAAATAAAAAAGAGTTTTTAAAAATTTAAATTAAAAAAAAAGAAATAAAATATAAATATTTACTAGAATTATTAGGAGAGTAATTTAGTGTTTTCCCATATCCCTTCGGTATGATCATTTCATACAACATAGACCTTGTCTGCATTATAATCATTGTTATTATCCAAAAACCACACAATAGACGAATAAGCCTCGTATAAATCCATAAAATCATCATAATCATCATCAACCAAATGAATTATTTTCCCTTTCAAAACAATGGATCACTAATCATTCGATGGATCAATGACATAAATATTTGTTTTTCATGTGTCGCCATGATAAATGGTCCCTCTTTGCTACTCAATCTTTTCAAATCAACTAGTGTAAACCCATAATCATCATTTTTCTGATGAATCTCACATTTATAAATATTTTATACTACAATAAAATTTTTATATACCCGCCATAGTGTTTTTTTATGGGCAATTGTCACATTTTTATGTTTTATAAGAATTTTGAGTTTTAATACAAAAAATGACCTAATTTTGGAATTTAAGTTTTTTTATTTATTTCTATATTTTGGACTTATATTTTACTA
Organism: Viscum album; assembly: GCA_963277665.1. NCBI lineage: Eukaryota > Viridiplantae > Streptophyta > Magnoliopsida > Santalales > Viscaceae > Viscum > Viscum album. The sequence goes on from OY728159.1 coordinate 1,084,649,610, forward strand.
CAGTAAATTAGATTGGGAAATTCATTTTTTAGGCTTACATACATATTGGGATTCATTTAATCCTTCTAGATACATGGATAAATCAATCATTTGGAGGCCCAAAATCAGCTCACAACATAGGCCTTGAAAACTGTGCATAGATCTAGACTCTTTTAAAGATGAGCTTATATCTCGAATTTGGACAAAAAAAAGATATAAAATTCAGAAAAGAGATATATAATTATATGTGGAAAACCTTTCATAACTATTTCCTTACATTATTAGATCATATTCAAGGTCATTAATGCATGGGAAGTTGGATCATTAGAATACGAATAGTCACCTAGACAGATTAAATGTGACGAAGTAAAATAGACACAACTATTTCATGTAATATATAATAAAGTTTAAATTTAGAGGGTGGAATATGGGGATAAAATGTAACAACTTTAATTAAGTATACTTTGCAAGATTTGAACATTTATTGGGCTATACATGCACATTCTTTTGGAGGACATAATTGGGTCCCAAAATGTTTTCATCCATTTTCTATAAATTTTCACATCCTTACCATTTAAAAGGATTTCAATTTTCATGGGGAAAGGTGAAATTTTATTTCTTTATTATTTATTAATATTTTCAATTTATATTAGTTTACCTCTTATTCTTCTTCTCTGCATTTTTCTTTTGTTCTCATTTTTTTGTTTCTCCCACCGTGCTTCTTTCATATGAATGATTGTGGAGCGCTAACCCTCACTATTGTTCAAGGGGGATGTGGTGGTGTTTGAGTTCTTTTGGGATTTCATGTTTTCTCATATTTTATTCTAATATTTTAGAGGTGGTTAAAATGATTTTGGGTAAATTTCACCCCAATTTCTCTTCTATGGTTGTCTTTCTCCTCTTTTACACATTTTCCATCTCATTGATATCTAATTTATTCAAACAGTGGAGTTTGGATTAGGTGTTTATGTGAAAGAGATTAATCCAACATGAAAAATTATCAGTGTAGGTTAATTTAATTAAAATAATAGGGTGTAAAGTGAAAGGGTTGGATCTCTACATTGATTAAAATAATGAGTAAATATTTTGAATAACAATGATAACACCACCATGAAACCCCAAGAGCAACAATTTTATTTCCTTAATTTCTTTGCGTCTTTCCTTGATTTTAATTTTTTTTGTATTTTAATATATATACATATATTATAATTATATTTCATGTATTTTTATAATCTAACCCCCCATTTATATTGGTTTTCTAGTTTTATATTAGTTAGTTTATAAATAATGATAATAGAAAAACTTGTGTGTATAAGTGGACTCTTTGAGATCGACCCTAGGTTGTGATACTATGGTAAAATCTTAAGATAATAAGAATTTAATTGAATATTGGTTCACAAAAAAATCACTACCATCAATTTAGAACCATTTTCGGGGAGGCCAATCACTTATGCACATTTTTTTTCATAAAAAAACCAAAAAAACCAAATATTTCAATTTTTTAAAAAAGTTTTTCATTGAATATCATTGTTTCTTTAGGTCATGGATTACTTTAGAGATTTTTATATGTATGGAATAGTACTATGTTGTATATCAGGGAATAAATATTTATGTTTTTTATTCAACACTAGTGATGCAAAGCGGGCCCACGACCCACGGGCTTTGCGGGTATGGGGCGGATGTGGGGCGGGGTGGGCCTAAATATTTTGACCATTTAGAGTGCGGGCCAATACGGGTTGAGCCCGTGTGGGTGCGGGCTTGCCCGCGAGCCTAATTTAAAAAATTTATATTATTTTTACAATATATTTTTCTTTAACATTTTAGTTTTTTTAATAAAAAATCATGGTTAAACGGTGACATATAATTTCTCACGGTAATGGTCATACTAATTCACCATTTATTCACATGTGAATTTTAAATATGCCTATATTTATTATTTTAATATGATATTATATTATTTATATCGTAATTATTAACCATATTCACATGGTGTGTCAACTCATCTATCGAAAAATGAAACTCATCGCCCGTACACATGGTTTCAATTCTATAAGAGTTATTATAATCATAATATTTTTTAGGTCCATTTAGTTTTGTTATTATTTAATTTTATTTTTTTATTAATAGAATAAGATAGAACCTCGTGGAAACACTAATAGATTTCTCTGAAACTGATCGTTACCTGGAGAGACTTCATTCATTCATAGGTTTAGTTGTTCACATCACCATGCAACCAACATTATCATTCATCTCCCATCACCGATCACTCACCTAATTTCTATCACAACAATTCATCACCACATCAGCATCGCCACATGCCACCATTAACCCACAAAAAAAATGTTCAATTGCATCCCTTAAAACTCTAATTATTGTTAATTCATATTTATCCCTTAAAATACCTTTAAGAATGATAAAAAATACAGTATTTAAATTATTATAAATAGTATTTTTTTAAATGTGGGTAAGCCTGTGGGCAACCCACGGGTTTATGCGGGGCGGGGCGGGCTTGAAATTTTTTATTCACATTATATGCGGGATTTTGCAGAAAAATCCACATGGGCTCAAACCTGTGCGGGTTTGTCCTACCCCGCCCTAGCCCGCCCGTTTCATATTACTATGGAACACTATACTATGATGATTCAAAATAAATTCAAAATCCTTGAAAAAGTGAGCAAGATGATAACATTGTTGACTGCTGAACTTAAAGAATTTATAGTTATATGGTTGGAATGAAAACAACAATAGAACCAAGATGAAGAATAAGAATAGGTGAATGTTATTTCACCTAAATTTGATGTTTAAGAACCCAAGAAAAAATTGAAGATGCAATTAGAAGATCCAATCATCTCTCCTTAGCCATTGCTTGAAGAGGTTTCCAAAGATGTCATTCCAACTGATACAATTGTGGGAGATCAACATGATTTAGAAGAACATTGGTTATATTTTGTTGAAGACCAAAAGTTAAGTGATCCTACCATATTTTTCAAAGAATAATCACTAACTTTCTCTTTATTGGGAAGAAGATGGAAAATTCCATACTAAAAAATAATTCCTAATGGCCTTATCTAAAGTGACTGTGTTTCAAGATAAACTACATAATGGGGAAGAATTCATTATTTATTATTCATGTTTTAATCATATCTAAGTGGAACTATTTTCTAACTTCCCCTTTTCTGAATTTTCTAAAACAATACCGTACGACAAACCCGTGAATGTTGAAGTTGAGAAGGCCACACAAGTAGTGGTAGTGAACAAAGAGGACCCATTCTCCCTCCTTCCCTCATATTATAAGTTATACCACATGGAAGGGGGGAGCTATTTTAATCTATCTATGGGTTCCTCTATTATTGGTTCAAGATGAATAGCATTGTAATAAATATGTTCTGGTGGTTTATGAGTAATAAACTCCATCCACCTTCAGATTGGGGTCAAACAGCTTCAATTGTTGGACTAGGGCTAGTAAAAACCTAACACCCACTTGGAGGTCAAACTGAGAATTATCCCTTTTATTTCCCCTTTATATTTATTTTTATTTACTTTTATCATGTTTTGTCATTTATCTATTTTAGGTTTATTGTAGTATCAACTAGGATCTTAACTCAAGGCTGTCACATCAAAAATAAATCAGGTCATGTCTTTCCTTTTATTTATTTTGTTTGCTACACAATTAAAATTATGCATAAAAATGTCTACCTAAATTAATCTAAAAATTAGGGTAGTAAATATAATAAGTGGGGGGGGGGGATGTCAATCTATTATTATTTTTTTTGTGTGCTTCCATTTTGTTTTTAATGTTTTTATTTTTATTTTTTGTGTGTTTTTAGAATTCTTGAGTTGAATCAAATACTTAGAAAAATTCAAATGAACATGGTATTTTTGGTACATAGATTTATTTGAATGTTTTAGGAAATAAATTATTTATGAATGTGTTTTGTTTCTTAATTTATTATCTTTTCATTTGATTAAGTTTGATTGATTGTGAATCTCATGTGCAGTAGTACGGTCCAAATTGAAAATCTTACCTAACCCGAGAGGTTTCTAAACCAATTTGACATCTTCTTACATTTTTCTTTTTATTGAGAGTATTGAGACATGTTGTTTGATCTATAAATTGATGTTTTATCCTTTTTTCAATGCTTTTAGAGTTTTGGAATGTGTTGAGTATAATTGAGGCACCACTTTTAAATCACTCTTTTTCATTTAACTCTCATTTTGACATACCTTTACATCCGAACTTTATTAATCCCTTAGTATTCATAAAATACATTGTTAGGTAGCCACATTATAATCCATTTATCCTTTTATAACCTTATATATAAGTAAAATGCATGATTATCAGTGAACTCAAGTGTGGGGGAGGGAGAAGAGGAGCTTTATTTTGCTTTCATGAAGAATCTATTTGAGCTAAAATTAAAAAAACTGTGTTTCTATGTTTATTACTACTTTTATGGATAAAATATAATAATATAATGATGGATGGGTGGCTAAAATATCATTACAATTTTGGGCAGGGAGTTTACCAAAAGTTGAACATCAAAAGTTGCTTCTATTTTTCCTAAAAAATATGATTCTGAAGAGAAATTACAGATCTTAAATCAAGAAGAAATAATGCTATAGATAGGGAAAAGAGGGAAGAAATTTAAAATTAATGCTCAAATTTCTAGTGTGAACCACCCAAGGAAAGAAAGAGGTGTTTGGAGGTGATTAATTTTCAAGCTGATTAAGGAACACACCATTCTTGAGAAAAAAAATTTCATGCATTTGCTTCACTTTATAGCCTAGCCCTCCTCATTCCGCATTTTTTGTTTTTACATTTTAAATCTACCAACCCTTAGCCTCATAAAAATCCATGGAAAGGAACTCATTATTCACACATTTTGACTCTATTATGTGGAGTTATTATGAGGACATAAACCCTATGTAAATCACACATGTTCTTGGGAATGTGAATATTCTATAAAAAATGGGGAGGTAAGTACGACATACATGTGAGGATTAATATGAGATTGAATGGATATTATGATTTTTGATGAGTTAAGTAATTTTTATCCATGTATGAGGCATGCTATTTTCCTTGATATGATTATTGAGCTGTGTTGTCATTTATGTTTTGGAAAGTCTGTTTTGACCTTGGTATTAGATGATTGCCTGAGAGTGAAATAGTTAAGTGTGGGGGAGTGATGAATCTCACATTTTCACATATTTTATATTTAAATAAAATGTTTATAAACCCACAATAGTATTATTTTATGGGAAATTGTCATAATTTTATGCTTTACAATAATTTTTAGCTTAAATTCAAAAATGGCCTAATTTTAGAATTTAACCTTTTTAATTTATTTCTAAATTTTGACATTATATTTTTATACGCTAAATTAAATTGTGAAATTAATTTTTTAAGATTCCATACATACTGGTATTAATTTAATCCTTCTGTTACCAAATCTAAATCAATCATTTGGAGGCCCAAAATTAGCTCACAACGCAGGCCTTGAAAAATGTGCATAGATCTGAACTCATTTAATTATGAGCTTATATATCGAAGTGTGATGTCCCAAAAGAGATGAAATTCAGAAAAGTGATATATAATGATCTGGGGAAAAAATTTCATTACTATTTCTAGGAATTAGTTTTCCATATTCAAGGTCATTAATTTATAGAAAGTTGAAGCATTGGAATACGAACAATCATCTGGACATATTAAATGTTTCTAATTAAAATAGATATAACCCTTTAATCCAATGGGGAATAAATCTAAAATTTGTATGGTGTATTTAGGAGATAATAAGGAACAACTTTATTGAAGTATACTCTCTAATATTAATCCATTTAATGGGCCATATACATGCATACTTCCGATAGAAATAATTGGAGCCCAAAAATTGTTCATCCATTTTATATAAATTGTCACCTACCTTACCATTTAAAAGGATAGACATTTTTAGGGGGAAAGATGGAGTTTTATTTATGTATTAGTTTTTAATATTTTAAATTTATATTATTTTATATATTCTTATTATTCTTTCCATTTTTATTTTGTTTTAGTTTTTGTGTTTCCCCCACCATAAATCTTTCATCTCCATGATTATGGAGAGCTAACTCTCACTATTTTTTGAGGGGGGAAGTGGTGTTGTTTGAGTTTTTTGTGCTTTCATTATTTCTCTTTTTTTATTCTAATATTTCATTAGTGGTTAAAATTATTGTGGGAAGCATTTTCCCCACTTTCTCTACTACTGTTGTCTTCCTCCTCATTCAAACATTTTCATACTCATTGATATCTAAGTCATTCAAACAATGGAGTTTGGATTAGGTGTTTATGTTAAAGATATTAATCATAAATACAGAGGTATTGGTGTAGGTAATTTCATTAAAATTAGATGGTGTATAGTTAAAGTTTTTTTTATCTCTACATTGAGTAAAATAATGAGGAAATATTTTGAATAATAATGATAACACCACTATGAAACCCCAAGAGAAATGGTTTTCTTCCACTATCTTATTTGTTTATTTTCTTACTTTTCATTGTGTTTTTGTATTTTCATATATATACATATATTATAATTATATTTCATGTATTTTCAGAATCAAATCACTCCCATTTATATTAGTTTTATAATTTTATATTAGTTAGTTTACAAATAGTGAAAATATAAAAACTTGTTTGTGTAAGCGGTCTCCTTGAGATTGACCCTAGGTTTTGATACTATGGTACACTCTCAGGAGAATAATAATTTGAGTAGCGGTTAAATAAAAAACTAATACCATCAATTTGGCACCATTTTTTTGGAGGCCAAGCGCTTACACACACTGTTTTTCATAAAAAAACCAAAAAATTAAAATATTTTATAAAAAATTTAAACAAAGTTTTTCATTTCATATAATTGTTTATTTAGGTCATGGATTACTTTAGAAAATTTTCAAATACATTACCTAGTACTGAGTTGTATATAAGGGAAGAAATATTGATGTTTTATATAGAACAAGATGCTACGATGATTCAAAATAATTTCAATATCCTTGAAAAGGTTAGAAAGATGGTAGCATCATTGGCTACTGAACTTGAAGAAGTTAAAGTTATATAGTTGGAAAAAACAACAAGAGAACTAGCTGAATAAGAAGAGGTAAATTTTGTTCCACCTATATTTAATGTTTAAGAACCCAAGGAATACTTTAAGATGCAACTTGAAGATCCAATCATCTCTCCTTGTCCATTGCTTGAAGAGGTTTCTGAAGATGTCTTGTTAACTAATAAAACTATGGGAGATCAACATGCTTTGGAAGAAAATTGGTTATATTTTTATAAATAACAAAAGGTAAGTGATCCTCCCATATTTATCAAAGAATAATCATTACCCCTCTACCTATCTCTTTCTTTGGAATAAAATGAAGAAGTACCTGCTGAAAAATAATTCCTAGTGGTCTTTCCTGAAGAGATCGTGTTTAAAGCTGACCTACATGAAGGGGAAGATTTAATTATTGATTATTAATGTTTTATTCATATACAAGTGGATCTATTTTATGAATTACCATTTTATGAATGCACTGAAAAATTATCGCATGACCAAGACATTAATTTTGAAGTTGAAGAGTCCATACAGGTAGTGGTAGTGAACAAAGAGGGCCCATTTTTCCTCCTTCATTAACATTCTAAGTTGTACCGCATGGAAAAGGGGGATGGGAGTTTTTGTAATCCATATATGGGTTCATTTTTGACTGATGAAATCAAAATATCACTATAAGAAATATATTTTGGTGGTTTATGGGCAAGAAACCCCATCCACCTTCAGATTGGGGTTAAACTGCTACAATTGCCGGATTAGGGGTAGAAAAAACATAGCACCTGCTTGAGGGTCAAACCAAGCATCATCCCTTTTATTTCACCTTCATATTTATCTTTATTTATTTTTCTCATGTTTTGAAATTTATTTCTTTTAGTTGTAATGTGGCATCATCTAGGAGCTTAACTCAAGGCTTTTACATCAAAAAATAAATCATGTTATGTCTTTCCTTTTATTTATTTTATTTTCTGTCCAATAAAAATTATGCGTACAAGGGTATATCTAAATTAATCTAAAAAGAGGTTAGTAATTGGAATAAGTTTATGGGGATGTCAATCTATTTTTAGTATTTTTTTGTGTTTCCATTTTTTTATGTTTTTTTAAAATTTTCATGTTTTCCTTTTTATTTTTGGCATGTTTTTAAGATTCTTGAGCTGAATCTAATACTTGGGAAAATTCAAATGGCCTTAGTATTTTTGGAACATAACTTGTTTTTAATTATTTAGGATTTAATTGATTTATGAATGAATTTTGTTTCTTTATTTCTAATATTTTCATTTGATTAAGTTTTATTGATTGTGAATCTCATGTGCACTAATAATGCCCAAAATGAAATTTTTTCCCAACTCGAGAGGTTTCTAAACATGTTTTTCATATTCTCACATTTATATTTTTCTTAAGAGTCTTTAGACATATTGTGTGATCCATAACATGATGTTTTCCTCTTTTTCAAATCTATTAGAGTTCATGGAATGTGTTGAGTATGATTGAGGAACCACTTTTAAATCATTTTTTTGTATTTAACTCTCATTTTAGCCTACCTTTACATATTACCTTTATTAATCCTTTAACATCCATGAAATACCTTGTTATGAAGCCAAATTACAAGCCATTTATCCCTTTCCAACATGATCTATAAGTAAAATTCATGATTATTATTGAACTCAAGTGTGGGAGAGGGAGAAGATGAGCTGTATTTTTCTTTCCTAAAGAATTTGTTTATGTTGAAATGAAAAAAATATGTTTCCATATTTATTGCTGCTTTGGTGGATAAAATAACATGATGGAAATATGTATGGGTGGACAAAATATTATTAAAATTTTGGACAGGGAGTTCACCAATATTTGAACATCAAAAGATGACTCTCTTTTTCCTCAAATATCTGATTCCGAAGAGAAATTATAGATCTAGAATCAAACTGGAACAATGCTACAAATGGGGAAAATAGGAGAGAAATTCATCATTGATGCTGAAATTACTATTTTTAACTTCCAAAGGAAAGAAATAGGTGTTTAGAGGTGATTAATTTTCAAGATTATTGAATAGAATGTCATTCTTGAGCAAATCTGTTTTCATGAATTTACTTCACTTTTGAGCCTAACCCTCCTTATTATGCCTCTAATGTTTTTAAATTTTAAATCTAAAAACCCTAAGATTTAGAAAAACCAATGTAAAATCCCTCATTATTAATGGTTAGACACTAAAAGGTTCTAATATTCATTGATTATATCTTAATATTTGCGTGTTTCAAAGTCTATAAACATCAATTTTTGTGCATTTTATAAATCGAACTTCATTTCTCATCACATGTGTAATTCATGTTTAAAGTAAAAATTTGGTCCCAATAAATCATATACTTTTAGATTAAATTAATTTAATTATTTGAATTTGATATTTTGGGATATGATTTATCACTTTTATTAGAACATTTTTTTGGGGATGAATCCCAAGGGAAGATGGATATTTTTGGCAATGAACATAGAAATTTCTGGGCAAAGCATAATGGGCCTTAGCCCCATCAAATAAAATTGGATCCCACAAATCAATCCCAATGAAGCTCAAATTTTAACTATAGAAAGATAAAATTATGGGTATTATTTAATTAAACTATTTATATAGCTAATTTTCATGTTTTCAAGGAGATCAATGGATCCTAACTTGATATTTAATTTATGCGCCTGATTTGAAGGACCAAAAAACTAGCTCACTATTTCAAGAATAAATCCCGAATGACTAATCCAATTGGAATGAAATTTTTAAAGATATTATATGATACCCAGAAGAAGATATTTCTCTTATATTACTATAAAATATTCAGCCATATTCAATGACTTATTTTTATGCTAAGAGGGGAGATGAATCTGGTCCTATTTTTGTGGTCAACTTTGAAATGTCCAATTTCCTTTATTATCACCCACATTTTGACTCTCCTAATTAATGGGGAGGTAATTTATTATCAGGGGGAAACCTAAGGTTCTTAATATTCCTATATAATGATATGGCAGTGAAGTTATTTGGAGATCTAAGTTATTCTTTCAATTGTAATTTCATGGTATCATTTTGTAATTTTATATTCAATTTCTATCATATAAGTTTTCCATTCATGTTCATTTCTTAATAAAAATTATTATTCTTCTTATTAATTTCTTTTTTTCCTTTCCATTAACATTTTTATACTATTTAATCAAGGTGTTAATTTATTCAAACCAATAATTGTGAAATTCCTCACATAATGGTGGAGTGTTCATTATTTTATTATTTTCACTTCTTCAATCTCGCTTTTTTAAGTCGAATTCTCACTCCCATCCATATAATAACTTCAATAGAAAGATAAAATTCTATGGGTTAATCCAAAAAAATTTCATGGGGGTGGATTTAATGTTATTTCATGTGATTTAATATCAATTCATTATTTTAAGACTTCAATTGAATGAGTTATTTTCTTCATCATCGTTAACAACTTTAACATGACACATTTTGAGTGCTAGTATGATATAATTCCTTAAATTGATCATAAAAGTGATTCTCTAATTTCATTTTTTATTAGCCTTTGAATTTTTTAGGGATTAAGCTTTTGAATGAGGTTGTGTAATTATCACATTTTTTGGATACATCTTGAATAAGTGATCTCAAACTTTCTAAGAAAACAAATACATCTAATCCACCCCAAGTGAAAACCTAGGATAGAATCATATTAATTAATTGATTACAGTAAAAACATTAGGTTTTTAATTCTTAAATACAAACCATTATCTTAGGTACATTATTATTTTATTATCACAATTGAAATAAAAAACAATGTTGGAAACTTCATAGCCAATTTATCCTTAGAATATACGTTTCTATAGGTTTCTTCTTCAATCCCTATAGATTAAATCCCTACTTTTAATTCAACAACATCTTATACCAATTGAGAATATTTCAACAAAAAAAAAAATTTTGGCACCATTTTTGGGGTCCCAAGTAAGTATTTTAGGCACTCACCATCTTTTCTCACCTAAAATTTTCTTTTCTCACATCCATTTCTTTTATCTTTTCCCTTTTCTATTTTCGTGTTTCCAAAGAATATGAAATACTCATTTTCATCTACTCTAATGGAGTGTGGTCAAATTTAACCCATCATAAAAAAATATAGAATCAAATAGTAAAACATCATTTGGAAGATCATAATGTATTTAATTTATTTGATCAATCCAAGAATGATTACCCCACACACAGTGAAATGTACAAACACTTGGATGATGATTTTTTAAAGGACCAATTTACAAACCTCTCAAGGATGACTGAGGAGACCAATCTTAGAGAATTACATGATATCCAAACTTCTATCCAGACTAAACCCCAATAATTAATTGAATAATTGTGCGAACAAATGGATACAATGAATTTGTAAGTTTCATCATTGAGATCACAATTAAAAGGAGTTATAGTGGTAATAGAGCCCATTCCCACTCAGACCATCCCCTCCTCAATATTGATAGAAGAATCTTGTTACACAAAAACCACTCATGCATTTATGGAATAACCATTCTTAAGATTTGGGATATCTTAAGAGGATCAATTAATTGTTAAGGGAATTTAAATCTGGAGGGAATTGATTTTTTTATTCAAATGAAGAAATTTTTTCATCGTGGATTGAGTATTCTGAATATTACACCAAAGATGATTCTTTAGGACTAACGATCATTTAAACATTAGGAGAGAACAAAAAAATAGTGTCTATACCCATTACTATCATTCAACTGGACAATGTTTGGATGAATCACATTTTCATAATGAACTGATTATTTCTAAATTTCATGGATAAAAAACTATATTTGATTCAAATTTTCAATCTTCTTTGGGAAATTTAAATGAAACCAAACTCAAAATTATTTTACTTCCATACCCACTCAAGAATTTATCCATATATGATAACCAGGACAATTCAGTTTTCCTTTATTTTTCTCTTGAAACCCATAATGTAAGACTCACCATGATGTCTTTGTCAAGACCACAAAAGCAACTAGATCCATGATTTCTGATATTCTTTAGATTTTCCCTTTCATTATAGAACAAAGGATTTTACATGTCATAAATTCTAAACAAGGAATCAATCTCAATCAATTAGAAGTGGAGGAAAATGGGTTCTTTAAAATGTTGAAAGTTGTTATTGGGTAAGTTGGGGGGGGGGGTTTAAGTCAAGCTAATGAATTTAAACAAAGCACTTCCCAGGAGGCGACCTGGCTTCTGCATTTATTTTATTTTATTTTATTTTAGTTTGTTTGTTTTTGTGTTTTTTGTATCGAGGGAACCCCTTGGGTCTCAGAATGTGATCTAATGTTTCTTTTGTGTGAGATTTAGTACCTATAACATTGTAATTTTTCCAAATGAAACCCATGCATTCTAAAGTTCAAACCCAACTATGAATCATCCTCGAGGAGTCTACATGTGATGTAAATCCAAGGCGATCAATTTATTATTGATGGGTATTTTAATTCAAAACAAGTGGTCTTGTTCCATGATTTAATTTCAAATAACATTCCCCATATCTCTTTACAATTTTATTCACTCTTCTATTCTCTTTTAACACTGAGGTTAATGTCATTATAAGTTGGGGGGAGTGAAAATATGTGATTTTATGAAACAAAAAAAATTAGGATTTCATGGAGAATTTAAATTCATTATACTTTCGTGAATTAATGTACATTTTGTAACATGGAAACAAGATTTTAAATGATTTTTAATGTCTTTATTATGATCTTAATGCACATTTATGTTCATAAGCTTAGTTTTTGGAAAGTACGGTTGTCCGATGTGATTTTTCAATTTTTTACATTTTAATTATCTTAATAAAAATAACACAATGAACATCCATTGGATTTTGGGTGTAATTTTCATTTCTTGGTGTCCTTTCATCATATCATAGGGTTTGAGAACACTTTCAGTTTAATTTGAGTATCCAACAAAAAAAAATGAAAATAATTACCACATAAAGTAATGTTTTTTCCAAATGTGTGGCGTTCGGCACTTGGGGATCATGAATCCATAGTTTTATTTCCTAGAGTTAGGATTTAAATATCTATTTTAGAGAATGTAATTGACAATATGTGTGGCGTTTAGCACTTTGGGATCATGACTACATAGTTTTCTTAGCCAAAGTTAGTTTTTTCATCTCAATTGTGGTTAAAAAAACAAAAAACAAAAATAAAAATAAAAGAGAAAAAAATAAAGAAAAATAAAATAAAATTGGATACCCATATTATGGTTTAATTTAATCCACACCTAGTGATTCTATTTGTTTCCCCTTGAATAAGAAAATGGTCCCCATGTATTTTGTGATACACAACACATCATTATGTTTAATTGAAATTAGATGAAATGTGATGATAAATTTGACCAAAGAAATGGGATTGGTCTTGGGATATGATTGTGAACCTATATTGTGTGAAATAATTTATATATTTTTTAATGATTGTTTGGAATGATGTATTTTTGTGAGCATTGTATGTTAAAATTGTTTTGTAAAAGGGAATTAAATTTCATATTTTTAAGATAATTTTTTCTCAAGACTAGAAAAAATCAAGTTGGGGGTGTGATTAGCCACAAAAAAGGGGTAATATTAATTTATTATGACTTAATATTCATGTATTTAAAAGTATATAAACAACATTTTTAATTTATTTTATAAATTGAACTTCATTTTTCATCGCATGTGTAATTCATGTTTAAAGTATATATTTGGTCCCAATCAATCATCTACTCATGGATTAAATTATTTTAATTATTTTAATTTAATATTTTTTGATATGATTTAAAATTTTTATTGGAACATTTTTTCTTTTAGGATATATGTATGAATCCCAAGGGAAGATGAATATTTTTGACAATGAACACAGAAATTTCTGGACAAAACATAATGGGCCTTAGGCCCATTAAATAAAAGTGGAACCCACATATAAATCCCAATTGATCATAAATTTTAACTATATAAATAAAAAATTATGGGTATCATTTAATTATAGAATGTTCAGATCTAATTCTTAAGTTTTCAAGGAGATCCATGGAGCCCAAGTTGACATTTAACTTGTGTGCCAGATTTAAAGGCCCATAAAACCAGACCACAATTTCAAAAATAACTCCTTAATGAATGATCCTATTGGAATGAAAATTTTAATGATATTATAGGACACCTATAAGAATATATTTATCTTCTAATACCATCAAATTTCATCCATATTCAATGAATTATTTTTACTCCAAGAGGGGGGATGAATCTGGTCCTATTTTTGTGGTCAACTTTGAAACGTCAAATTTCCTTTATTATCACCCACCTTTTGACTTTAATAATTAATGAGGAGGGAATTTATTGTTAGGGGGTAAAAATAAATCTCATAATATACCTATATAAGTATCTAGTGGTGGAGGTATTTGGAGATCCATTTTATTATTTCAATTGTAATTTCATGCTTTGATTTTGTAATCGCATTATCAATTTCTATCATATAAGTTTTTTTGTTCATGTTTATTTCTTAATAAAAGTTAGTATTATTATTATTAATTAATTTATTTTTTCATTTCCATTAACATTTTTATACAATTGAATCAAGTTGTGAATTTATTCACACCAACAATTGTGAAATTCATCACACAATGGTGGAGTGTTCATTATTTCATTGTTTTCACTTCTTCAATCCTGATTCTTTAATTCAAATTACCATTTACATTGATATAATAGAATCAATGGAGGGATGAAATTTTATTTTTTAATACTAGGGAGTTTCATGGGGGTTGATTGAATTTTATTTCATGTGATTTTATATCAATTCATTATTTTAAGACTTCCATTTGATGGGTTATTTTCTTCTTTATCATTGCCAACTTTACCAACAACACATTCTAGGTGCTAGTATGATTTAATTACATGGAGTTATCATGAAATTGATCCTATAATTTCATTTTTTTATTAGACCTGGAATTTTTTAGGGGTTAAATTTGTGAATTAGGTTGCATAATTATCTCGTTTTATGGATACATCATGAATTAGTGATCTCAAACTTTCTAGGAAAACAAATATATCCAATCCACCCAAAGAAAAAACCCAGTATCGACTCATCTTAATTAATTTTTTTCATTAAAAACATTAATTTTTTTCATTATCAAATATAAACCATTATCTTAGGCGCATTCTTATTTTATTACCACAATTTAAATCGATAACAATATTGGAAACTTTATAGCCAATTTCTCCATAGAATGTATGTGTCTCTACGTTTCTTCTACGGTCCCTATGGATTTGATCCCCATTGGTACTTCAACAACCTATTATACCAGTAGGGTAAATTTGGGTGAAACCAATTAACAAATTTATGACTATATTATGTGGATATATTAGTAGGACATTAATTCTATGGAAATCACACATGATCTTGGAAATGAGAAAAACTCCATAAAAAAGCCTTGGGTTAAGAGAGAAATATTTTTCTAGGGAGGTAGGTACGACATGAATGTGAGGATGAATATGATATTTAATGAATTATTATGATTTTTTAGGATTTATGGAATTTTTATCCATGTAGGAGGCATGGTATTTTCCCTAATATGATAATTGAGTTGTGTTGTCATTTATATTTTGGGAAGTTTGTTTTTACCTTGGTATTAGATGATTGTTCGGGAGTACAATGGTTAAGTGTGGGGGAGTGATGAAGCCCAAATTTTTACATATTTTATAATCTAATATAGTGTTTATAAACCCCTCATAATGTTACTTTATTTCCAATTTTCACATTTTTATGTTTTTGAATGATTTTGAGCTTAAATGAAAAAATAACCTAATTTTGGAATTTAACTTTTTTAATTTATTTCTATATTTCAGCCATATATTTTTATAAACTATATGAAATTGTGAAATTACTTTTTTTAGGATTCAATAAATATTGTTATTCATTTAATCCTTCTAGATCCTAAGCTAAATAAATCATATGGAGGCCCAAAATCAGCTCACAATGCAGGCTTAAAAAACTGTGCACATATATGGAATCTTTTAAAGATGAGCTTATATCATGAAGTGGGACTATCCAAAAGATATTAAATTAAAAAAAATAGATATATAATGAGATTGGAAACAAATTTCATAATTGTTTCTATGAATGATTCATCTAGATTCATGGTCATTAAAGCATGAGAATTTGGATAATTGGAGTACGAACAACCCCCTAGACAGATTAAATATTCTAAAGTAAAATAACAATAATTATTTCATCCTATGTACAATAATGTTTAAATATTTTTGGTGGATGAGGGAGATAAAATGGAACACATATCATGAAGTATACTTTATAATATTGGTCCAGCCAATGGTCCATCAACACACATACTTCCAGCTGACAGAATTAGATCCCAAAATTTGTTCATCCATTTTCTATAAATTGTCACCTCCCTTACCATTTCAAAGGATGGACATTTTCAGGGGGAAAAGTGAAGTTTTATTTATGTATTATTTATTTTTATTTTAAATTTATATTAGTTTATCACTACTTATTCTTCTATCCATTTTTATTTTGTTTTTGTTTTTGTGTTTCTCTCACCATGATTTTTTCATCTCCATGATTGCGGAGAGCTAAACCTCATTGTTGTTCAAGGGAGAAAGTGGTGGTTTTTGAGTTTTTTGTGATTTCATGATTTCTCATATTTTTTATAATATTTATGTGGTGGTTAAAATGATTGTGGTGAGCAGTTTCCCCACTTTCTCTACTACTATTTTCCTCCTCCTCTTTCACACATTTTCCATCTCATTGATATCTATGTCATTCAAACAATGGAGTTTGGATTAGGTGTTGATGTGGAAGATATTAATTCTACATGAAGAGGTCTCAGTGCAGGGTAATATCATTCAAATGAGTGGGTGTAGAGTAATTGGTTTGGATCTCTATATTGAGTAAAATAATGGGGAAATATTTTGAATAACAATGATAACACCACCATGAAATGCTGAGAGTAACAGTTTTCTTCTATTAACTTATTTGTGTATTTCATTTATTTTCAATGTGTTTTTGCATTTTAATATATATAAATATATTATAATTATATTTAATGTTTTTTTAGAATCAAATCTCCATATTTATATGAGTTTTATAGTTTTATATTTGTTATTTTATAAATAGTGACAATAGAAAAACTTGTGTGTGTAAGTGGCCTCCTTGAGAGACAAACCCTAGGTTGTTCACACTATATTGAAATCTTAGGTAATAAAAATTTGTTGGGGAGGGATCTGCAATAAATCCCTATTTTTAATTTCAAACCACTATTACTATCAACCCATTTTTAATGAAACACTATGACTCAAAATTTAGTATAATAAATTTCCTATATATCCTCAAGAACTCTAAAATATCCTGTTGATACAGAAATTGTATTTTTATCTTTTGTACTAAAAAATGAACTTCTTTAGTAATGACTATTACTTTACTATATTGAATGATACTATTTTTATCCTAATTTTGTGTGTGTAAAATTTGTATCCATTAATATGAAAACCAAACCATGTGATTACATTAAGAGATGACCCACTTCTAACCATTTCAATGTTTATAATAGAGGTATATCTATAATTAATTTCATTTTAAACCATGAAAAAGTATTTTTATGCTCAATCATCAACCACTATTCATTTTTTTCAGATATTCTGCCTTTAATCCAGCAATATGTGATGATATATATGGTTGAACCTCATCGGTGTTGTTAAAAAAGTATAAATGTACCTACATCACATCATCATGTGAAATGAACTTTACCTTTAAACCTGAATCCCTATACCTTCACTATCAACTATCATATTTCAAGATATAGGGAGACCAACATTCCATTTCATACCAATAATTAGTACAAAACTCAATCACCACTTCCGATACATACTTTTGAACAATAGAGGCATCTGGTCAATGAGGATTTTTAACACATCCCTTCAAAATTTTCATATATCTTTCAAATGGATACATCCAATGTAAATAAACAGGCCCCCATATTCTTATCTCATGAACGATATGAATCACCAAATAGACCATTATATCAAAAAAATATGTATGAAACACTGAAAAAGAATAATAGAATCTTTATTCTCCAATACATTCAACAAATTTGGATCAATGAATTTTCTATAAATGGATTTTAAAAAATTACATAACCTGGTTATAGTCTTTCTGATAGGTGTCAGAAATATACCATGCAATGAAACTAGTAGTAGTTTTTTCATCAATACATGAATGTCATGATATTTCATACCAATTAATTTACAATCCATCAATGACACAAAATTGTTCACATTAGAAGAATACTTACTAGGTAATTTAATACCATGCATACACTGACAAAAAATCATCTCCTCAATCTTGCTTAATGTGTGACAAGCTAGAGGTAAATATGTTCTGTTTTCTTTCATAGTGGGAGATAACTCCAAACATATTCCCATTGATATCAAGTCTAATATTACATTCAATCCATATTTTATTATTATTTTTTATGTCCAACAAAGTTCCAATCAAACTGTTACATATGTTTTTCTTAACATGAATAATATCAATGTTATTTTTTATCTCTAAAAATATCTAATATGGTAGTTTGAAAAAGATAGATAGTTTATTCTAGATATATTTTTGATGACCATAACTTCTTTTCTTTAAAAATGTGATATCAATATTTTTTACCCTTTCACAATATTCTTCAATAGACAATGGTTTTAGGGGAATATTATATTCCTATAAACCATTAAATTATTTTTTCAATCTATGATAAGGATGATCAATTCTCAAAAAATATTTTATGTCCCATGTACAATGTATTTATTTCATTATACAATTGATAATATAAGTCTCTTCTTTACAAATTGGACATTCTTTATGTCCCTTAACACAGTGTCTAGATAAGTTTCCAAATACAGAAAATTCGTTTATAGTGAACATTATCATAGCATGAAAAATAAAATAATCTTTCATGTATGCATTAAGAACTATAACACCTATCTCCAATTGAAGTTTCAAATCATCAATCAATGGAGAAAGATACACATAAATATCGTTTCCTATATTTTTTGGTCCAAAAATCATCAAGATAATCATAACATATTTTTACTTCATACATATCTATGGATAAAAGTTGTAAACTATCAAAAAATAGGCCATGAACTATGTTGGATACTTAGGCTCCGATATGGATTCATTCCATCTGTACACAGACCCATTATGAGATTTATCACTTCACTTCCAAAATTAGGAATTTTTTTATCAAAAATCTTCCACTATGGTGAATTAGTAGGGTGACATAAGTTACCATTAGAGATGAACTCATCATAATTCCATATTAACCTTTTATCATCATTTGAATTTGAAAATAGATGCTTTAAATGAGGAATTACTGGAAGGTACCAAATTGCTTTAGCGGGAGGTTTGATTCTGGTACCTCAGAATGAATCAAAGTTGAATTATTGTAAATATTGGAAGGAATTTTTTGAAGGTACCAAATTGATTTAGTAGAAGGTTAGATGTCAATACCTAAGAATGAATCAGAGTTTATATTTTCATCCACATTATAGCATTATGTATCATATTGAGGAAATTTGGATAAATATTCATATTCATTCCTATACAACACAAAATCATTGGGAAAAACATATATCTTTTTATACCCCAATCCCATTGGGGAAAATATTTTATTTGCCTCATAATTGGAATCTAGAAACTTGTTTCCCTCTATAATTATCACTTTTAAAAGTTAAATAAAGTTAGGGAAACTTTTTTCACTCTACCCATTTATTTATTTCAAGTTAAATAATATCATAACTATTGATAACACTATATATTTTGTGCAACTTAATAACAATTATTTCTCAGAATCATCATAAAATTGTTCAATAATTTCTTTTTTTCAATGGTTTCAACACCTATATCATGAATTAATTATTCAATATGATTATCTCTCTCATTCTAAATATTTTCATCAACATTAGATTTTGAGTTTTCAATTATTTCACCATGCTAGATCCAATGTATATAATTATGGATAAAACCATAGAAAATTAGATGATCCTTTATTTCTTTAGAATTTAACATTATCATATTAAAACACTTCATGCATGAATAAAAAAACAAATCTATGTTTTGAAGATTTTATTTAAAAAATTACAGTAAATCATCAACTCCTTTTCCATATTCATTAGTGGTTATTCATAACATTATCCAATTATGATCCATTAAAGACATAATATCATAATATAAAAGGTGAATATATTAAAACATATAAAAATTTAAATATATATATATATATAAACAAATAAATTTTAAACATAAAAATATATAATCAAAATGATTGGTGATTAGGTGGGATATATCAATGATTATTGGGAATAAAATAAAAAATAAATTACTCTATAAATTTATTTTATTTAAATAATTAATTACAAACTATTTTTGATGACCCTAGTAATGGAATAAATATTTTTTTTTCAAGTTTAGATAGATTTTTTTAAATACTATTAGACAACATCGCTTCCATTCTACCTAGATCCTTAAAAATAGAGATAAATATTCCTCTTTAGTTAACCTATAATAAATAAAATTAAATACAAATTCCATATGTATATATTCATGAAACAATTATTTTCTAGATAATACATATTTTATTCTTTTTATGAAAAACCAAATCAAAATAAACCAGTTATTCCAAGATGGGTATTAGAATAGTTTTTTTATGAATAATTTGTGCTGAATGATCGCATACTTGATATGGAAGGCTTCAATGCCTCGATGCCTTCACCAGAGATTCCGTTGAACTTTTTAGAATAATACAATTAATATATGTGTATCCTGAGTTGATTAGATCCTATCAATGAATTGATTTCATTGTTGATAACATTTATATAGTTGGAAATGATTTTATAGAAATAGGCTAGAGGCCCAGGATGTAGATATGGCCGATATTGGAGATAGTATAAAGGATTATACTATGTGTAATGGTGTAGAAATGAAACCTAGGATCCTATGATGATTTTTGAGGGGGTATTCTCATTGATATATTTATTCTTTCTAGTGTTTTCCTGATTCCTACATTGACCAATATAAATTTTATGATTTGGTTCTATTTATTTGATGAAATTTGACCATGTGGAACTATTACATAATTTTTGTGGTGGAATTCAATGAATAACAAAAATAGATTGATTAAATGTGAAATGATAATTGAATTAGTAAAAAAATGTTTTTGTTTATAGTGATTATAGATTATGAGGACATACTTGAGAATAAAGGTAAGAGAAATTATATTTCATAAGTCACATGATATGTAGGATTAGTGTATTTATCAATGGAATATAAATGGTATAATATTTAATAATTTTTAATTTATTTATTTATTAAGGTGAGAACTTGATACATGTATGCTTGAATGAGACCAATAACATAGTTGTGGTAGTTGGGGGTCCTAAGTGAAAATAGTTGTTGATGAATATTTATTTATGTAGTTTTTCTTAGTGAATTTATGAGTTATATTACTAAATTATGTGTTTTATCCTTACACATGTCATCACCACTTATTCTCTACATATATTCATATTTGTATTTATTTTCCAATATACATATTCAAATATGTGCTTATTTTCTAGTATGCATTACCTATTTTCAATTACATAGAAAATAAGTGTGACATGAGTATTATATGTATTCCTATATATATTGTACAAAACCATTTGACAATTATATCAAATAAAAAATTTATATAATTAAACAAACTTTAAAAAAAATATAATTAAAAATCAAATTAATACAAACAAACAAAGGAATGAATCAACTTTATAACTAATAAATAATGAATTTATCTAAAAAATAAAAAAACACTTAGAAAATTCAAAGTTGTATAATAATATATTGATCCTAAATATAGATTATGTCCCTTGAATTATTTGGTAAAAAGAACACTAAAACAAAGAATAAAAACATTTGAAAAAAAAAGAAAAAAGAACAATAAATAACCTCTAATCGTGGTGCCAATCGATTGTAATAGGGTTACTAGAAATGAAATATAAACCTAGATTGCAAAACAAGGATGCATGTTGAATGATTTATGGTTAGTAATCCTAAAAATAAGATTCAAATAGAACAATATTGATTATAATACCCGTCTAATACAATCGGTATCCATTATAATCATCGCAGGTCAAGAGAAGAACGGGGAATAAAAAAAATGAGGGTTTTGGGGTGATATATATTTTAAATTATTTTAACATTGGGTTTTTTTATAAAACCTACATTAAAACTCTTTAAAAAATTTATTTTTGGCATTGTTTTTTTTAAAACTGATGCTATATTTTTTTAATGACATTTGGTGTCAATTTTTATATTAATTGATGCAAAATATTCGAGACAATTTGTTTTTGGCATCATCTTTTAAGAAAATTGATGCAAAAAAACCATTTGAGCATTGTTGGAGTTGATTTCTAGTAAAACCAACACCAAAAAATTAATAACAGATGTTTTAGCATCGATTTTTATTAAAACCAATGCTGAAAATGTTAGTATAATTTTTTTGGTGTTAGTTATTATAATAACAGATGCCAGAAATATATCAGTCACATTTATAGTGTCAGTGTATATAGAACTAAAGTTATAAATGCTATTTTAAAATCACTATTTATATTAGTGCCAATGTGACCTCACTCGACCCCAACACACCAACCATAGTTCCACTGAATATTGTATCCTAGGTGTTTGAAATAATCCCTGAACCAACAATCACTCCATTTGAAGACTATATTCATTTTAAACCTTCAAACAAGTAAATACCAAGTGAATGAAACTTCTTGAGTAGTTCTTCCCTAGATTCACATTGATCTAGAAACACTTCTTCACATTAGTGAAACACCCAAGCATACTTAATCCATACAAACCCTAATAAATTCTAGCATGACTACAAGTGTATCAGGCCTAAGTTGAGGAAAATCCATGTAGAATTCCTCTTTCATTTAAGCTCAGATTTAGACTCACCCTAAAATTTGGAATCCCAAATCAAAAAAAAACCCATAGAATTTTTAATTACTCAAGCGATCATTCTGAGCAGCACCCAATTTTCCCTGTTTCGTGAAATACCATACCATTTCAGTTGGGGAATTTTCTTGAAGAAACACAAGTGCGATTTTGGAAAGAATATTATCTCAAAAGAATCTATATCTGCCATCATCTATGATACGTGAACTCCATCCAAGGAAGAATAGGATTGATAAAGATAAACACTAAACTCAAGAATGATGAAGAAGTTAATGATTATAAATATTCTATTATCCCCCACTTTGATATTATTTGGTATCTATAGATCATACCTCAAACCCATAGTAATTTATACACTTTCAATTCTTATTCATTTACTATTTTGTTTTAATTAAATTGTGTTTCTCTTATCCCATGATTATTTGTGTTTTTATTAAACCTTTTTATAATGATTTTTAATGTCATCACTTTAAATATATAACTATAGAGAACTAACCTGAGGGATTGGTCCCTGGGGGAGATTACACAGGAACCCTAAATCATTGTTCTTTAATTCTTTCTGATTTCTCATTTTTTTAAAGTTTTGAAATTGGTAGAGGTAGATAGTGGATATTCATCCTGTATTTTTTGATGATATTATTCACCCTCTAATCTATCAAATCATTTCTCACTCCCTTATCTTGATCTATGGTGCATATGATTAGAGCACTGTGGACTGGGGGATTAAAAATATACGATGAAGTTGAGTTTGTTGATAGTGAATGCCTTAATTAAGTGTGACTATTCAATATAGAGGAGGTGGAAAAAGATGTACCAACAAATATTTATTTTGTGTTTATTTAGAACCACAAAATAGATAGAAAATATCAATCAAATAATGATATTGACTCGATTGTTAGATGAGAACAAATATGAATACTGAAGAAACTGTGTGAACAACCCAAATCCAAACCCCTTTCATTCTAACTTGTTGTGTTTTCTTTTTATTTTATTTTAAATCCATTAAATCAAAATCCCAACACTCAACACTTTTTACCTTCTTTAGAAAGTAAGAAAACAAAATAAATATTAATAAGTGATTTGAAATAGTAAAGAATTGACACACACACGCTCCTTGGAAAATGAAATTGGTCATCTCTATAATACATTCCAATTTTTAATAAAATAAAAATTTTATTTGACCATGACCCATGAAAACCACAAAATCAACTTGGAACCCATTCTGATGAGGTATTATAATAATTCACTATCTTAGAACAACTATAATTAGTGTCATCCTGTTTTTTATTTGTTTTTTATAAATTATTTGTTCTCTCAAATCTGGGATAAACATAAAAATGGAGACAATATTTAATGGATCATCAACCATATTCCATTACCATAGGAACCCCATGCAATGAATTATCAAAGGAAACACCATATCCAACCTTCAGTAGACACCAATAGATGGGAGGATAAAATCTACTACTTGAATGGACCCAACCAGCATAGACAAAACATGCCCCCACACCATCAATATGAAGATGATACTTCAACAAAGGAGATTCAAAGTTACATCTACAACTCCTTTTTAAGAGACTAAAAATTTAATGAACATAAATATATGATAAAGGAATTGAATAAAATGTCAGTTGAAAT
Source organism: Viscum album (assembly GCA_963277665.1). NCBI lineage: Eukaryota > Viridiplantae > Streptophyta > Magnoliopsida > Santalales > Viscaceae > Viscum > Viscum album. The sequence continues at coordinate 1,084,674,296 of OY728159.1, forward strand.
ATCCACTGACCTATAAGAACTCATAAAGAAAAAGAAACAACAATAAGTTAAAGAAATAGATCCCATGATCTTTGATCAAGAATATATAGAAGAATCTATGGTAGAATTTTTAAAAGCATAACATATTTTATCGTATACCATTGAACACATCTTCCTAGAGATGATGTATCTTGAAAAGAATCTAAATGTTGAAATTATTGAGGGATTCTCTTTTTAAAACTTTTATTTATCTAATTTTATTACAACTCAATTGTTTTTTGACTCCCTAATGTTATAAATGAGATCATAGGATCAAGTTGGTTATAGGCCCTAGATGATAAAGATAGAGTGGGTGAGCTCATATTTAAAGAAAATATAAAATTCCCAATATCACCACCATCCATACAAGAAAAATTCAATGAGGCATTGCACCTAGAAAATGACATACATGATAAAACTAATGAGGGAGATACCACTAAGTTGAATTCATTTCATTTTCAAGCTGAATTACCTTCTAATATCCCTAATTTTAACGTTATAGACTCAACTCAACTGATACACATCTTGTATAACACTGAATAAGAACCTGTGGTATCCCCACTTGAAGAGAAATTGAAGCAGGAAATAGTAGAATAGATTTCCCAGGATGATGATGGATGAGGAATACTTTGAAAATTTGTGAAAATATTCTTTAGAAGAAGACCCGCCAGTGGATCGACAACTTGGAATAGACTAGAAGATTAATCAAGTTGAAGAAGAAAATATACATCCAACCTAGGAAGATGAACCAAATGCCACCCAAGAAGTGGTTAAAATGGAAGAAGTCTCAAGACATATGGTGAACCAAATACTCCCTCAACATCACCATGAATATAAAATGGATGGAGGCATAGTATTATAGGAAGTATTAGTGAAAAATCATGAGGAAATATAAGTAGAAGTTGTTACATATAAAGGTGTATGTTTTTATTTGAACTCATGGTGATTTGATTTTATACAATTTGAAGTATTTATTAACTCACCCTTATTTGAACCTGACCAACAAACATTACTAGAGTTTCTATTAGATGAATAAGAAACCATGAAAATTATGGCCGAAGCTAAGGAGACCCCATATATAATCCTGACCCCCCATTTGATGAAATAAATCACACTACCGAGGGGGTGTAAATGAAGTACACTATCATAGGGGACCTCCAAGAAGATGTAAAACTGAATATATTTGGAAGGAACTAGATGTTGGGGTTCTGATCACATAAACAACATTATTTGGTGGATTGGGGATTACCACCAAACTATCTAACTATGGGCAGTCTAACTATAGACCCTCTTAGGAGGGAGACACCAGGATTATTTACCCCTTATCTTTATTTTTTCATTTTCTTAGTTTTTAATAAAATTTATAATTTTTAGTTTTTTATAGGTTTTCCCTAAGTGGGAAACACCTAGGATACTATCTCAAGGCTATCTATAAGTACACTAGAGAAGATCCTCACTAAAACCCACTGTAAAAATAACACTAGGTTATACCTATCCTTTTACACTATTTATTTAGTATAATGTTTTTGAATATTTCCTAGAATATAAATGGAAAATGTTGAAAAAGTGTGGGAGAAGGGTTTCAATCCTATTTAGGAATAGTTTTTAATTTTTTTAGTTACTATTTTAGAATTTTTAAATAAAAATATGTTTACTATTTTAGTATATTTTAGTGAGTTTTTTTTATTTTTTTAAAAACCAAATATATATTTATATATATAAACAAAAAAATAGACATAAAAAAACAAAAAAAAAACATATAAAATGAAAAAAACTATTCTATTTATAATATACATATCATTTTGTAAAGTTTTGTATTTTTTAACCTTTCATGAACTAAAATGTTGTCCTTCCTAGTTTAAATTTAAAGTTAGAGCTAAGAATTTCATTGGTTCTGAAATTGTAAGAGTGTGATTATTTCTAGGTGATTTTTTCACTACCATCGTAAAAATTTAGTCTTAGAACTAGAGAAGGGAGTGTGAGTGAAAGTATTTCCATGAAATCAAAATTATAACATGAGGTCACTATACTTTTGAACTTATTCTAAGATAACTTGGACTATGTGAAAAATAACACCTTAGGGATACAAATTAAAATAAATTGATATAAATCCTTTAAACTATAGTAAAATAGGAAATTGGGATCGTGAAGTGAATATTTGAGACTATGGAAATGGGTACACAAATAAATCCATTTTTATCTATTTATAATAAGTTCTTTCTCATAGTGCTTCACACATACATTAATAGGAAAAAATAAATAAAATAAAATAAAAATAAAGTCCCTAATAGTCGAAAATGAATTATTTTAGGTGAGAGGAACATTAAACCCAAATAAAGAAGTGGAAAATTAAAATATAACAAATTAATTTGAGTTGTATTAGTGATGTCAAAAATTGAACTTTGGTTTGAGAAACTTAGTAAAAAGGGATAGATGGAAGTGATTCTTGTTAAAAATTTGATTCCACTTAAATCTAATTTAATTCGCTCCTGTACATGGAACTTTTATTGAATTGGAATGATGTAGAGGTTTGAAATCATAAAAGAAGCATGATAATTTTTACAATTGATGAATTTTTCTTTACCTCTTCTATGTATTTTATATTTATATCTACGTAGGATAAACCATGTATTTATTTATTTTAAATGGAATTAAATGATAAAATTGCATGGGAGTGTAATAGTTCAAATGAGTGGGAGTGATGTGAACCTAAATTTTCAAAAAAAAAATTATCTGTTTTCATTGAAAATTACCCATAATTTAATTAAAATTATGGGTAATCATTCACTTTTGTGACTTTTGAGGAATTTGGAATTTAATCTATATGTTACTTAAAATGATCATTTTATTGATTTGTTCATTATTGGGATTAAAATTATAGATTCAAATTTTGAGTTTAAAATTTGAAGTTTAGTTTCTTGATTCAATCTAGAATTAAATCTCTTAGATGATTTTTTTGAGTTTAATTATTCTATTCAATTTTGAATTTAATAAAAATCCATATATTAAAATTATTTATCAATAGAATTTAGAATTTTGAATATGTAATTTTAGAGTGTGTTTGAAATATTAAATTATAATTGATTGTGTTTTTTAAAATCCAATAAAACTGGTTAATAAAAAACATTTTATGATTTTGAAATTGAATTTTTGAAAGCTAAAGTTTTGATGTTAATTGTTTTTATCATTATTAAAATTAATTAGAAAAAACTTCTTCATTGAAATTTGATTGTTGTAAAGACCTAGAAATTATCTATATTTTTTTTTAATTATATGGAATTATTACGAGACTACGAAAATTGACAGCACGTGATTCCGAGACCCGAAGAGCCTGAATTTTTTTTTGAACTTTTTTAAGGTATGTTTAGTAAAGCTGCAAGTGGGGATTTCTATTTTTTGAACCAATGCTCAGATTGAAAATCCAAGTGTACCATTGAATTTGCAGTGTCGATATTCTCTTAGGTGAATATTAACTTCGACTAGTAAGGGTTGGAAGAAAAAGTTAATTTTTACACTTTTCTAAAAAAATAGCTAAAAGAGTTATTTTATTATTTCTGCAATCGTTGAGCGAAGAATGTTGGGACCACAATATAAAGATGGACATTAAATAAGATATATTTAATGACACATCCCTTTGGATATATAACTGTAATGTCAATGGATTAAAGGTTCATTAATTGTGGTTCATTAATAAACCATATTAACGAACATAACATGGTGCCGTTTTTTTAATTTAATCAAACCTTTGGCATGGGAACTGAGAACCCACGGGAGGAACCTCTGACAAAATTCTAATGAATTTCCTCCCCAATGAAGAATGGTGGATGAACAGTGACCATTGGGGGAATCGATCTAGGGATCAAATAGAAACAACAAATGACTTCAAATGCGGATTCCTTCCATCGTCCGCAATGGAGTCCACCGAATCCAGGTAGGGGATTTATGTGTTTAATATTCTCATTTCCCGTTCATGAATAATATGAAGAACATGAATCAACTGACCAATGGGTTTATTTGCGAATCACTCTTTATTGCGGAAGGTTATTGCAGGGTTTCACTTTGGGGTTTTAATGACTATTTTTATTCCCCATGTTTAAGCACTAACGTGGAGGGTGCGGGCTAATCTGAACAAGGCCCAGACCCTCTGTCGTTCTTGGTGTATGTGCGTTATTTGTGCGTAACTAGGAAATGTAGTGGAAGTATGAATATAAGGGCTTCGCAGTGAAGTTAGTGACTTGGGAGGCTCGTAGGCACAAACGGGAAAGAAAACGGACCACCAGAGCATCTCTGGTGGCCTGTGGAAGCAACCGCCGATGCGGTGGCACCGTCAACCAGCGACGGCAGCCGGTCGAGCCAATCGCATGGAGGAGTGGCTCCTGCAGGCACTATGGTGGTAGGAGCCGTGACCCAGCAGAGCCACAACGGTGTAATGGAGTGGCACCGACGTTCCTTGCAGGGAGAGGAGCGACCCTCTCAGGCCGCTCAGCTGGACCAACAACCGGCTCTGGCCGACTGTTTCAGAAGAAGGGGTGACACCCCATTGGTGCCACTAGCTGGCAGAACCAGACACATCATACCTGGTCAGTGTGTCCAACAACTATACCTCATCCATGCGAGCTATTTTTTCTAGGCAGTCTGGATCTACAAGTCAGGCCGGACCCGCCAGCCAGGCTGGGTCTACCAATCAGGCCGAACCCCTACCGAACCCGGAACCGACCAGTCCCATTTCACTAAATTGGGCATATCTCAAAAACTGGGCATCTGATTGATGTGTCATTAGTGACGTGAGGACCCTCGCAATGAGAAGGTACTTTTGAGATACTCCACTTGAGTTTTGGTAAAAGTTAGAGAATGTCTGGGTTAGATCGGTCTCGAATCCAACTGGGCCTATTTACCTTTTTGCCTATATCTTACAAACCGAGCGTCCAATTGATTCACCGTCTGCCATTTCGTAACCCTTATGACAAGGCGGTCCTTTGTGTTACTTCTTCGTGAGACTTTATGGCGATTTAAATATGACCAGTTGCTTGAGGAACAATTTATCAGGAACTCAAGTGCACCAAGTGTGAGAATTCTGTGGCTTACTATCAAGTGAAGAGCAACCCTCTGTGGATTGGTATGAGCGCTACCCTTCGTGGATCGACAAAAGAGTGGACCTATTTGGATCGTTAGTAGTGCAACCCTGTGTGGATCAAAAGCAGTGTGACATTGTGTGTATCAATAGTAGAGAGACCCTGTGTGGATTGATAGTAGTGCGACCCTGTGTGGATCGAAAGTAGAGCCACACTGTGTGGATCAATAGTAGAGAGACCCTATGTGAATCAACAGTTCAGTGACCCCTCTTGGATCAACATCAGAACCTCTCAATAGAATAAAATGATCTAGCTAAAGACTAATAATCTTTATTCCTGTTCTCTAAGTTGTATCCCTGGTGTGACCTGTCTTTTACTTTATGATTTGTGATTGAGATCATGCTTTGTGGTTTTTACTTTATGGAATTTGGGAGACCTTTGGGAGTCTTAGGGTCCCTACTGGGTATTTTTATACTCACCCTGACATGGGCTTTTACCGCACCTTGTTATGTCTTGTGCAGATGACTGACAACTTGACTGAGACATGGAGAGCCAAGGCTAGACAGTGCTCGGAAGTGATTAATGGACGTGTGGAATATCAGTGATGAGGGACGACGAGCTGTACCTACCCTTCAGGTATAATCCTTGGTGGATGACCTCTGGAGCATGTTTTTCCCTTTTTTATATACTTTCTTTTCAGTTGGTTTTGTATACTGGACCTTTTTACTTTTGGTTTACACTTTTACTGTCAGCAGTTCTACTTTGTGGTTTTCTTTTTTCGTGCAACTAGTATCTGTGTGTAAAGTTTTAAAGGAAATGCCTTCCATTTTTGGGATATGCCTTTATGGTTCTAGTCTCCAACCCCTGGCCTATGGAAGGCAGGATCGGGGTAGTCAAGGCATGGGCCCTCAAGGATGGGTCGTGATAAAGTAGTATCAGAGGGCGGTCAGTTCTACCAGAAGAACTAAGAGTCTATGTTTTCAATAGAGCAATTGTGTTAAGTGTATTGAGTTCGGATTATAGTTCAGGGAGTCCAGTGTTGGTGTGGTGACTGAGGTATCCATACACAAGGACCCTGAGTTCTAATTTCTGTCTCAATACACAAAAACACTGTTTTCATTTATTTTGAAAATGTTTTTCTTTTGATCTATTTTGAGTCAGCTCACCAAGTATAACTTATTGACCGTGGCACATTTGTTTCTTCACAGGATGACACTGTGTATATAGCCATCTAGGATTCCATTGAGATATCATGATGAAGGCCCACCAATGGATGAGGCATCGTTACAGGGCCCTCTTACGACAGTAGCACCTTCGGGTGGGGTACCAGCAACACCACCACCCATAGGGAACCAGTTTCCACCAGCTCCACCAGTGGACCACGCACGCTGACTGAGAATGTTTCATGAGTTCCATAGACAGTGGAATTTGAGGTTTTTAGGTGAGACAGACCCGCAAGCAGCTGAGGACTGGCTAGAGGCTGTGGCACATGTTTTCTGTTTGGTCGAGACACCAGCATACCAGATGGTGATCCTACCTATTAGTATCTTTCAGAGAACAATAGGGAGATGATAGAGCCTAACGCTCCAGACACATGAGGATATTACTCATTCCTGGTTGGAATTCCAGAGCCTCTTTAGGGTAGAGTTTGTACTAGAGACACTACACTCTATGCGTATTTAGGAGCTACTGCACTTACAGTAAGCCATCCTGATAATGGCCCAGTACTTAGTGAGATTCACTGACCTCTCTCGCTACTCCACCAATATGGTATGAGACCCTTTATTGAGGGAAAAAACCCTTGAGTAGGGTCTCCAATGGGATATTAGAGCATTGTTGATATCACTCATCATTCTGACGTAGGCTAGATTGCTAGAGAGAGAATTGTTGGTGGAGAGATTCCTAGCTGAGCAGGAAACCAAGTCATCTATAGTAGGAAGTAGGATGATGACACAGAGGTCCAAGCGGGCCAAAATTTCTAGAGGATGACACCAAAAAATAGGGTCATAGGTGCAGAACTCACAAAGCATAAGAGGTTAGTAGAAGAGCAGACTTTGCTACTCATGCGACGAGAATGGTCACATGACTCGTGATTTCCAAAACTTCCATACTAATGATCAGTAGACGATTGAAGGACCATCAAGGTAGAGGAAGAGGTTTGAGCGAGGAGGTCTATAGGGAAGTGGACGTGGAAGAGGAGCAGACTGTGCATCAGGCGGCGACTGATGGTTTTAGGTACTACTGCCACCACCCCCAAGTGGTCCACTCCAACCCCAGGGAGCAGGGGGATAGGGACAAGCTCAGCTTCAGATAGTAGATGCGTATGACCATAGAAGTTCGAAGATGATTCGAGGTACGATATGTGTCTAATCCAACCTATCTGTAGTTCTTATAGACACAAGTTTCAGTTAATCTTTCATTGACACGACTCTCATTCGGAGCTCAAGGATTCTGATGGAGCCATTGGCTTGATCCTTATGTTTAGAGACTCCTATGGGAGAGGATTAAATTATTACACTATGGCGCAGGTCATGTGAGATTACTCTAGGAGGTGAGAGCTTCGGTTGGGATCTCCTAGTAACAGTGTCGAGGCCTTACGACATCATCTTGGGTACAGACTGACTATCCATAGTCCATGCTCAGATCGACTGCTTTAGGTGCAGAGTGCAGTGTGTCTGTGAGGATGGGACCAAGTTTTCCTTCACCAGTGAGAAGGAAACCTTTGTAGCACATGATGGATTTTCTCAGAGGAGGGTACAACCGATCACTCATTAGTTGGCTAGCCTTACCCTCGGTGTAGTGGACAAGTGGAGTCCGAGCTATCCAGTTGTGGTGGACCAATATGTAGATGTATTCCCTGAAGATGTTCTCGGGCTACCTCCTTATAGAGAGGTAGACTTTTACATCAACCTCTACCCCAGGACGACACTGATATCTACACCAGCATATCAGATGGCTCCCGTGGGGCTTTGTGATTTGAGGGTATAGTTGGAGGACTTATAAGGGAAGGGGTTCATAAGATTCAGTGTCTCTCCATGGGAAGCCCCAATGTTTTTTGCCAATAATAAATATGGGAGTTTGAGGCTTTGCGTGGACTATTGGTGCCTGAACCAGGTGACCGTTAAGAACAAGTATCCTCTACCAAGGATTGATGATCTCTTCGATCATCTATAGGGAGCTCAGTGGTTTTCGAAGATAGACTTCATATCAGGCTATCATCAGCTTTAGGTGCGGGATGAGGACATACTGAATCCAACATTCAGATGCTGGTATAGCCACTATGAGTTCTTGGTAATACCTTTTGGAATGACCAATGCTCTACCAGTGTTTATGGGACTCATGAATAGGATCTTTCAGCCTCACCTAGATCACTTCGTGGTGGTCTTCATTGACAATATATTGGTATACTCAGTGTCGAAGGAGGAGCATGCCACTCATCTACAGATAGTTATGGATGTACTCTGAGATCACTAACTTTATATCAATCTCTCAAAGTTCTAGTTATAGAGACGAGAAGTACACTTTCTGGGGAACGTTATATCAGAGGCTGGAGTTGTCGTGGATCCGACAAAGATAGAAACAATTCTTTCTTGGGAGCCATCCAGGAGTGTGACAAAGGAGCAGAGTTTCTTGGGATTGGTTGGGTAATACTGAAGATTTTTACCCGACTTTTATAGAGTAGAAACACCCTTGTCATCTTTGAAAAAGAAGGGACAACCCTTTGTATGGACCAAGAGATTCCAGAAAAGTTTACAGGAGTTTAGGCCGAGACTGATGAGTGACCCCATCTTGAGGCTACCAGAAGTGGGAATTGGGTATGTTGTCTATTGCGATGCATCAGGGACTAGAATGGGGTGTTTCCTGATGCAAGAGTGAGTGGCGAATGCCTATGTCTCACAACAGCTGAGGCAACACAAGAAGAACTATGTGACCCATGACCTAGAGTTAGTAGCAGTGGTCTTTTAATTGAAGATGTGGAAACACTACTTGATGGAAAAATAATTTATGGTCTACTCTGATCACAAGAGTCTCAGGTATATCTCTTCACAGAAGGACCTGAACCTGAGACAACAACGATGGATGGAGTTCTCTAGGACTATGAATTTGAGATAGTCTAAACTCCTGGGAAGGGAAACATAGTAGTATACACACTCAATAGGAGTTTTGGACTATAATTTCTAAGTGAAGTGACAGAGAATATAGTTGCATTGCAGATATCCTTCATGGATAGTGATGGAGTAGCTTACCTCCAATCTATGACTATCACTCCCCCACTTCTTCAGTATGTTTGGGAGGTATTGCTTGGGGATGCTGAATGTGAGGCCCGACATGCTCATATATCCTCAAGATAGGAACATGATGGATTTTCTAAAAGTGGGGAGCACATCATCCTTTTTAGAGGATACACCATGGCACTAGTTACATTTCGAGAGGAGGTGTTGATGGAATTCCATACATCTCTTTTGAAAGTACATGCTGGTTTGGTGAAGATGTACTAGGACCTATGATGTCTGTACTAGTGGCCAGGGATGAAGAAAGTAGTGGTAGAGTTTGTTTCATGATGCCTCACCTATCAGCAAGTGAAGGTCGAGCATCATGTTCCAGAAGGCTTAGCACAACCACTAGAGGTACCAAAATGGAAGTGGGAAGGTATCTTAATGGATTTCGTGATGGATTTACCATATACATCTAGGGACCACAACTCTATCTGGGTGATCGTTGACCGACTCACCAAGTCGGACCATTTTCTACCCATTCGGGAGCAGGGATCAGTAGAGGGCTTGGGACACCTCTATGTCCAGAAGATATTATGGATTCATGGGATACCATCGATGATCATTTCAGATCGTGATGCTCATTTTAAGTGTCTGTATGGTCCACTCTATCTGACCATCTGTCTGAGGGTGAAAGGCTGTGCTCAAAAAGTGTCAAGGGAATCATACATATCTGATTGGATGATTATTTATATGATATATATCTTGGAATTTTGTTGTTATTTTTTATTTGGAATTTTTATTTGGTTCCTTAAGGGAGAAACCATCCCCAATGGTTATGTATGATGCCCTTGACACTTTTTGTTAGCCTTGGGGGATCAGGGATGCTCCTCAGGTATGTGGTGGGCTGGCTTGGGAATCCAATGTATGGATGTCCCAGGTTGGTTTGATAGATTATTTGATGAAGTGAATTAAAACCTTATTACCTTAATATCGAAATTTAATTTTTTAAGGGACACTCATCCATGAATATTTCCTATATAATATTTAAATTAAATAATTTTACAAAATGAAACTCTCTTAGTTTTAGATATCTATTATGTGTCCACATAAGGGAAGAAAACAAGTTATTAACAAATTTAAATGTATATTATTAGAATAATGAATTTATTTTCATGATGGATATTTATTTATAATTTTTAGAAATTATATAATTACCTTAAATGCTTATGAAACTCCGATGTATTAATTCTTCAATTAATAGAAAAATAATAATAAAAATTTAAAAATATTAAAAGTAATATAATTTGAATGATTTACGGTGTTCCACAAATTTTATATATGAATATTATATATTAGTGTTGTGTAAAATTATTATATTTGAATTATAATTTTTAATTTATATCTTTGAAGTCAAATTAAATGATTAGTTTTAAAATTGGCATTGATGATATTTTATCAAAATAACATTTTATTAAATTAAGTAAAAATCATAAAATACTGAAAGAGTACAAGGTGGATAATATATGGTCTAAAATTCCACGTCTTGGACATTTATTAGCCAATTTTAGGTTATATGTAAAATTATAACCCTTTAAGAGGGAAAAATATGTTTCTGTGGTTAAGTTTAAAATATGTTAACTAAGGGGTTAAAGGAAAAGAAAAAGAATAAACACCACTTAAACCTATCTAAATTTTATTTTTCATGATATTTAAACTATATATTATCTTATATTCTAATTCCAATCCTTTTGGCATAACTTGGGCTTGATAATGAATTTTTTTATATTTTAACCTTTTAATAAATTCTAAGATGCCCCTCCCCTCACATATAAAAGGGAACCTATCCTTTATCTTATTCACACCAATTTGAGCTATATATCTTAACTAAAAACTTCCAAATTACCATATTCACTACCATAGACACATTATATAAGTGTTTTTATTCCCAAAATACCAACCCTAGGGTTTCTAAGAGGATATCTAAAGGAGTTGTTCCAAATTAGAGGTAATCACCATAATCGATCATTTTCTTTTTAATTATTATTTAAACTCTAAATAAATATATTTTATTTATCATAAAATAATAAATTAAGTATCATAAATATACTAAAATGTTATTATTATAATTAAACCACCATTATACCTCTTTTTTCTCATAAAAGGGGAAGCTAAAGTATCGCTCATGCATATGTACGACTTACCATCTCCACGTAGCGATATAATTCATTTTTCATAACCATATTTTATGGATGGCTATTATGATGAGTATAAAGTTTATACATTATATTTATGACATAATTATTATTTTTAATAGTAATATCATATATAACTTCTTACCTTCCAAATCATCGTAAAATGATACTGTCGCTTGTGCGTACGTGTGGACTACCACCTCCATGAAGTGTTGTGATTCATTATTCATCTATGATTTACATGGATGGTAATAAAGATGTATTTGATGAATATATATGATTTATATGATATAATAATGAATATAGAAAGCTTAATTATTATTTACTTTCCTTTGTTAGATTTTTTGAAAACTGAAAACAATATTCATGTGTACGTACAACCTACCATCTCCATGAGTGGGGTAATGCATTTTTCAATCTATAAATTTTATTTATCACTCATATATATATTTATAATGAATATATATGATATTTATACCATTATTAACATTCAAGAAATTATTGAACCATTATTAAATTACAAGGATCAAGACATCCAAACTGAAACATGCATGAAAAAGAAGCAATTATCACCCAACACAGTTATTTTAATAAAAAATGTTAATAAATAGATGATAAGATGTTATAAGTAAATTATAAATGATATGATATATATGATTATGGGATTTTAATACATTTACAATAAATATATATTAATTATATATGTGATTCAAACATTAATGAGGAAATATGCGACTTAAGGTAAGGAATTTATGTTTCAATCCTATTTTAATCGGGATTATTTATACTTGAATTTATATTGAGGAAATTATATGGCTGTTATATGATAAATCCATTTTATTTTTATTCTCATTTATTTTTTCTTGAGAATATATTTTTTACTTTCATTTTCTTAAATTTAAATACTCAAGTGATTGAAATAATGTTTTTATGGAAAACCAACCATGTTTTACTATTTATCCAGGAATCTCACTCTTATATATCCAGGTTTTCTATTTTTTTTCAAGAATATTTTCATTATTATCCAGTTATTATTTAAATTTATTTTTAACCTTTATTTAATTTTTAAAAAATGGTTTAAAATGAATCTTTTCATCATTTTCCAAATGATTTACCTTTTTAAAATTTTACCAAAAATGTGGATTGAATATTTACTTTTAACTTATATACCATGAATGGAATTTCTCACTTTTATGACCACTCAATACTTTGAATATTCCTTTAAAAGTTTCCATATTTATCTTCAAATAAAATTTTCTCTATAATATTTTGGAATTTTTCTAGATTTAAATAATTAATCTCAAAATGGGAGGGGTATTTTTACTCAAGAACGTTTTTAATAATCTTTTATGGTATTTCTTATTCATCAATGATAAAAAAATATTAGTGTTTCTTATGTTTTTTAAGTATATGATGCAATGGTACCATCCTTATTCTTTCTATAGATGTTTTATTATTATGATGATGATAATTTTATGAAACCAATTTATTTTTCATGGGTTATTCTATGTTGGATTGATTAAAGGTTTATGAAAGCTATTTTATTTGCACGAGTTATGATATGATGATATGATGAATGTTTTTGATATTATGGCACAAATATGGGTGGTTTTAATCATGTTATGGGTGGGATTGAAATTATATATCCCTCAAATGAATTGGGTAAAGTATTAAATCTCATTATATAATTATGGAAAACAAGTCTATATTCTTGATCTGATATGTGAAACAATTCGATGTGATTGATTCGTTATGGGAAACAAGTCAATTTGCTTGATCCATTATGGGAAACAAGTCAGTGTGCTTGATCCACTATAAGAAACATGTGTTTATTCCTATTCTGTTATGATTTGAGGGTCTCAGTAGTTAAACTCAACATATGAACTAGTTTATATACTTATGTTGATTCCACACTTTTATGACATGAACTTATAGTTCATGATTGATTTATGAAAATTTATTACTCTAATGAATCATGTATTTTTAAATGATAAATTTTTATTCCATGAATCATGTTTATGATATTTAATAGATTGGGTATGAAAATTTTAATTTATGGTCATGATCTCATACCCTTATTCTTATATTGTTCTTTCATATGATCATAGATTTATTTATCCCATGTTTACCCTTATTGAGCATCTGAGCTCACCCTTTCTTATGTTTCATTTCCTTAGGTTATAAAGAATGGTTTTAATAATGTCTTATATATGAATAGTACTAAATTAGAAGCTATTTGTGGGAGATGTTGATGATATTTTATGAGATAAGAAGACTGTGTATCTAGCCTCCAAGTACATTAAACCTTTATGGTAATTGGGCCTGTGTTTTTGAAATGTATTGAATATTCATCTAAAAAGGTGAAATATTTATGTATTAAAACCAAGTTCCTTTATAGTTGGTATCAAAACAAGTCTAAGTCAATCTTTGAAGATTAGGATTAGATAAATTTAGTGAAAAACCTAGGGATATGTCTAATTATAGGATACCATCCTAAAGTTTTGGTAATGAACATGAATGCCCTAGGTTAAACCTAAGGTTTCATAAGATGAAAATAAGGTTTCATGATTTATAAATCCTATGAATTATTTTTCATGAATGATAACATTGGTCAAAGATTCCCAATAGTCACGTAATCCATTTTGGTTTTAATATGGGATTAGAGATAGAATGATGTAGTTGAGGTGGTAATAGGTGTGCTCAAATATTGAATCACCATATTTTATCATAGTTATATTAAATAATATATATCAAGAAAAGTATAAATTAATATTAATTTATATCCTCAATGATTAGATGTTGAATTCGTAAGGAAAAAAAATTAATGGTGTGATGATCACATCTCAAGTATACTATTATTATTTGGTTGATGTTTGTGTGAATTTACTTCCTATAAATATTTTGATTCTTACTTTAGTTGAATTTAAGGTGATTTAATGAATAGATTATATTTATTTATATGATCCTATATAAATTTCCATGTAACGGAGTTCACATTTCATATTCCAAATGAACTTATGATCATTTATTGACACGAAGATGAATATGAACTTCCAATAGAAATAACTTCTATCTAGTGGGTCTTAATTATTATCCATGCAGGCTATTTATCTCTAATAATTGGAAAGAAACTCAATATCAAAGATATGCCTATTTTTCAAGATTTTGTACATGTTTTTATATAAGAATTCTATGTTCTTCCTCCAAATGAAAAAGTTGAGTTTTTAATACAACTCATACCTGGTGCTACACCTATTTCAAAGAATCTATATAGAATGGAACTGATTGAGTTATAAGAGTTGAAAAATTAACTCTATGAAAATATTGATAAGGGATTTATTTATCCATGTGTTTCACCTTGGGGTGAACCTATTCTTTTTTTTAATAAGAAAGATAGATCAATGTTAATATGTATTGATTATCAGGAAGTTAATAAGATCACAGTCAAGAATAAGTGTCCTCTACCCTACATTTATGACTTGTTTGATCAACTACACAGAGATAAATTCTTTTCTAAGATTTAACTTTATTATGGATGTCATAAATTGAGGGTCATTAAGTAGGATATACCCAATACAACATTACGTACAAGGTATGGACACTATAAATTTATATTTATTCCATTTAGTCTTATTAATTCCCCTGTTATCTTTATGGATTCAATGAATAAAGTCATTAGAGATTATTTAGATCAGTTTGTGGTAGTCTTTATAGATTATATTATTATATACTCAAAGAGTAAGGAAGATCATTAAGGCCACTTTATAATTTTACTAAATACCCTAAGGAAGGATAATTTATATGAAAATTTTACCAAGTGTGAATTTTGGCTTCAAAAAGTTTCATTATTGGGTCATATAATCTCATGTGAGGGTATTTCAGTGGATCCCTTAAAGAAGGATATTATTAAGAAATGGACCAGGCTAACCATTGTTACTAAGATCTGTAGTTTTCTTGGTTTGAATAGATATTATTGATTCTTTGTGGATAATTTCTCATGGTTATCAAATACACTCACCAAGTTAACTTGGAAGGTATCCAAGTTCCATTAGACAAATGAATGTGAGGAAATTTTAAAGAGCAGAAGAGAAGGCTAGTCAATGCACCTATTATTACACTTCCCTATAGTAGATAAGAGTTTACAATCAATGGTGATACATCAAATAATGGATTTGGATGTGTTATCATGTATAATTATATGGTTATATCTTACGACTCATGCTAATTGAAGGTTTATGAGAAAAATTACACAACTCATGATTTGGAGTTAGCTATGGTAATTTTTTCATTTAAGATATAAATGTATTATATTTATAGATAAAGATGTGATATATATACAAATCATAATAGCTTAAAGTATATTTTTACATAGAAATATTTTAATATGTACTAGAGAAGATGGTTGGATTTGATTAAATATTATGAGTGCTCAATACATTACCACATTGGGAAAGCAAACAAGGTGGCATATGCTCTAAGTCAAAAGGATCATTCAATTTTATCTATGCTGAGAATATTGAAAGGTTAAATATTTATGGATTAGAAAATTATAGATATATACATCATTAAAGAAGGTGAGAAATATTATATTTCTCAAATGAATGGTCAACCATCTATCAATGTGAGGATTATAGAGGCATAGGAGGATGTGGAGCTATAGAATAAAATGGGAAATTTTTATAAATTAAAACTTTATTTTGATGGAATGATAATATTTAGGAATCATTCCTGTGTTATGTCTATACTAAATTGAAAAAAGGATCTATTGAATGAGGATTATAGTTCTTAATTATCTATTTATCCTAGAAGTATGAAGATATATAGAGCTTTGAAAGATTATTTTTGGTGAGATGAAATGAAGAGAGATATTACATAGTTTATATCTCAATTATTGGTTTGTTAGAAAGTTAAGGATGATATAAATAATTCTAAGGGGATGCTACATCTATTAACCATACCAAAATGTAAACGAGAAAACACCACCATGGATTTTGTTATTAGACTCCCCAAAACATCAAAAGAGAATAATACTATTTGGTTTATTATTGACCACCTTATGAAGTAATCACACATCATTTACATTAGATAATATTTCTTTCATTATCAACTTACTTGGTCATAAATTATGTAATTTTTAAGATTGCATGGAGTACCACACTCTATTATATCTGATCGGGATCCTAGGTTTACCTCAAAGTCCTAGAAAAGTCTTTAATAGACTCTGAATATAGAGTTAAGTTTTAGCACTTCTTATCATCCTCATATAGATGGTCAGTTTGAGAGGACCATTAAAACCATATGAGTAATTTTGAGATCTTTATATATATAATTCATAAGTGGTTGGGATCAACACCTTCCTTTAGTGGAATTTTATTACAACAATAACTTTCTCTAAAGAATTAAGATGACTACTTTTGAAGTAAACTATAGAAATAAGTTCAAAACTCTAAAGTTTTGGGATAAAGTTATATAAATAAATCTATTAGGACATAAACTAACTAAATAAATGATAGATAATGTTAGATCTACTCAGCAACACATAAGGTCAACGCAATGTTGATAGAAAATTCATGCTAATAATCTTGGATGAGATCTGGATTTCAAATCAGTGATAAGTTATTACTATGAATATATCCTTGGTATAAAGTTATAATGATTAGATAGAAAGGAAAGTTTATCACTATATATATTGGTCCCTTTAAATTATTTATCTTATCAGTATGGTGGAATATCATTTGGCGCTTCCACTGAATATCTCTCAAGTTCGTGATGTGTTCCATGTATCTATTCTAAAGAAGTACATAACTTGTCATTAAAATGTAATAAATTTAGAGGTCATACCACTAGAACAATATCTCTCTTATTAAGAATAATTAATGGAGATTATGGATCATAAAAATAACGGGATAAAAAATAAGAATACTCATCTAGTCAAAGTTTTGTGGTGAAAGAACAAATCTAAGAAGCTATGTGGGAACCCAAATATATAATGTGGTAGAAGTATCCTCATATATTTGTATCAGAGTAATGAAATTTCATATAAAAAATAATTTTAAGTGAAGTATAATTTAACACCCCAATATATTTTGAAATTTTCATCAATAAATATATTTTATTTCTTTGATACCTTGCGTTACAGGCAACACCAGGTTTAAATTAACCATGATATACTATTAAAATATTTAATGTGATGGTTATCTCCTATTTATTGGATTGGATAGTATGAATAGGACTAAATAAATTATGAAAAAAATATGTTCACATATGTATAAAATTAATTCACTAGCTATCAATTAATTATAAATGAAAATAAAAATCATTTCAAAATAAGAGATATTTTTTTCTTTTGAAAAACTGTTTTATGCAAATAATGTGTTTTTAACTTAATAAATTAAATTAGTAACTGTTAGTAAATTATTTTAATTAAATTTAAATATTATATTTTCAATATTTTTTTATAATTTATCTAATATTTTTTATAAATGGGATATGTATAAATCTAGTTTTATGCTTTAAAATATATTTTTCTAAAAAGTGGTTTTCATTGCGTTCTGTGTGCTTATTTTAAAATTAATTTATACCACTTATAGAAATTTAATTTAATAAAATGTATCCCATATTTTGAACCAGGAGGTTCAAATTTGGTAAATATATGTCTTATTTATTTTTAGGCATTATGAATAGTAACTGTTTTAAAATTTATCACCTCGATAAAGGGTAAATCTTGTTAATCTAGGTTAAAACTAAGTGATAAGGCCCTCATTTTTCATCCAAATTCTTATTATATGAAGTAAAATTTACCCTAATAACCTTAGGATGAAAATTTAATTGTTTAATGGATGATTTTCCATGAAAATGACCTATATAAAATTTAAATAAAAGAAAGTTACAAAATGTCACACACTTATTTTTAAATATCTATTTTTGTATCCACATAGGGAAAAAAGAAATTTATGAATTAATATAAACTTATATTTTTAGAATAATTAATTTATTTTCATGATGTAAATTTATTTATGATTTTTAGTAATTATATAATTACCTTAAATTATTATTCAATGCCGACACAGTAATTATTCAATTAATAGAAAAATAAAATAAATGATTTTAAAAATATTAAATGTAATATAATTTGAATAATTTATGGTATTAAAAAAAATTATATATGAATATGAAATATTAGTTTTGTTTAAAGGGATTATATTTTAATTCCAACTTTTTATTTATGTCTTTTAAATCAAATTAAATGAGTAGTGTTAAAATTGACATTAATGATATTATGTCAAAATAATATATTATTAAATTATTTAAAAATCATAAAAATATTGGAAGAGGACAAGGTGGATAATATATGGTCTAAAATTACAACCATTTTACATTTATGATATAATTTTTAGCTTATATGTAAAATTATAATTCATTAAGTGTGAAAAAGATATTACCATGGTTAAGGTTGAAATATGTTAAGTAAGGAGTTAAACCAAAATATAAGGTTTAAAACACCATTTAAACCTGTAAATTTTTTATTTTGTTATGTTATTTCCAATATATATTATCTTATTTTATAATACATAAAATTTTGGACGAATTTGGGATAGATAATTAATTTATTATATTTCTATCTTTTAAGAAATTTCAAGAGTGCCTTTCCCCTAACTTTTAAAAGGAAACATCTCTTTTCTCTTATTCACACCAATTTGAGGATTATATCTTGAAAAACCCCTAAAAATTATATTTTACACTCCCATAGATTCATTATATAGTACCTTATATTCCCAAAATTTCAACCCTATGGTCCTTAAGAGGATATCTAAAGGAGTTGTTTCAAAGAAGAGGTAATCGCCTCAACCAATAGCTTTATTTTTAATTATTGTTTTAACCCTAAAAATATATAGTATTTATCATGAAATAATAACTTAAACATAATAAATATAATTATATTTTGTTATTATTAGTAAAACACCACTATGAACCCTCTTTCTTATCAAATGGGAAGTGAAAGTATCACTCGCGTGTACATACGACTTACTATCTCCACGTAGCGATACAAATAATTTTTCATCACAAATTTTAATGGTTTGTTATTATGATTGTTTTAAAATTTATATATGATATTTATCACATAATTATTCTTCTATAATGATAATATCATATCTAACTTCTTACCTTCCAAATCATTGGAAAATGACAATGTCGCTCGTGCATACATGTGGACTACCACCTCTACAAAGCGATATGATTCATTTTTCATATACTATTTACATGGATGGTAATAAATATATATTTGATGAATATATATTTTTTATATTATATAATAACGATTCTATAAAGTTATATTATTATTTATCTTTCTTTCTTTATATATATCAAAAAGTGAAAACAATGTCCATTTCCATGTACGACCTATCGTCTCTACGAGCAATGTAATTCATTTTTCTATCTATAAATTTTATGGATGAATATATATATATATATAATTAATATATATTACATTTATACATTATTAATACTCTTTAAATTATGTAACCATAATCAAATTACAATGATCAAGACTACGAGTCTGAAACATGCATGAAAAATGAAGTAATCATCACATAGAACAATTATTTTAATAGAAATTTGTTAATAAATGGGTGGTAAGATATTATTAGTAAATAATAAATGATATGATAAATATTATTATGTTTCTATAATACAATTATAATAAATATATATTTATTATACATGATTTTTTAATAGTAATGAGGAAATGCGAGACTTGAGGTAAGGGTTTTATGTTTCAATCTAATTTTAATTGGGATTGATTATGCTTGAATTTACATTGAGGAAATTATATGATCCTTACTTGATAAATACAATTAATTTTTCTTCTCCTATATTTATTTATTTATAATATTTTTTTTCATTTTGCTCAAATTATGTACTCAAGATACCGAAATAATGTTTTTAAGGAAAAATGACCATGTTTTATTATTCGTTCGAGAATATTTATCTTTCATGTCCATGTTTTCTAAAAATGTTTTCAAGAATTTTTTTACTATTATAAAATTAATATTTTAATTAATTTTTCACTTGTTTGTATTTTTAAAAAGTGGTTGAAAATGAATCTTCTTATCATTTTTTGAATAAGGAAAATTTTGACCTTTTTACCAAAAATGTGAAAGGAATGTTTTCTTCTAACTTACAAAGCATGAATAGAATTTCTCGCCACCATGATCATTTGATGATTTGAAGATTCATTTAAAATTATTCATATTTATTTTAAAATAAAATTATTTCCTTAATATTGTGTATTTTTTTATATTTTAAAGAATTTATTCCAAAATGGAAAGGGTATTTTCCACAAGAATGTTTTTAATAATAATTTATGGTATTTATATTCATCAAAGATAGAAATTTTTTATTGGGGATATTATCTAATGGTACCATTTTTATTATTATTTTGGATGGTTTTTGATTGTTATGATTAGATTTTTATGAAACCCATTTATTTTCCATGGGTTATTATATGATTGATTGATGAAAATTTTATGAAACATATTTTCTCTACATAAGTTATTATATAATGGAATGATGAATTTTTTATGATATTATGGCATAAATTTTTTATGGTTTTTATTATTTAATGGGTGGGTTAGAAATTATATATCCCTCCAATGAATTTAGTAAAGTATTACATCTCATGAAATAATTATTGGAAACATTTTGATGTGTTTGATCCACTATGAGAAACAAGACAATGTGCTTGATCCGTTATAAGGAAAAAGTTGATTTTCTTGATCTGTTATGGAAAATGAGTCAATGTTCTTGATCCACTCTAGGAAACATGTTTTTATTACTGATTCATTATGTTTTTATGGACTCATTAGTTAACCATTACATGTTTAATGGTTTCTATATTTATGGTGATGCCACATTTTTGTGACATGAACTTATGATTCATGATTGATTTATGAGGATTTATTACTCTTATGAATCACAACTTTTGTAATGATAAAGCTATATTCCATGACTCATGTTTATGATCTTTGAAAGATTGGGTATGAACTTTATAAGTTATGTTCATGATTTCATACCCTTATTATCAACTTATTATTTCATAATAACATCTATTAATTTCTACCATGTTTACCCTTACTAATCATCTAATATCACATTCTATTATGTATCCTTTCTGAAAGTTATGAAGAAAGTTTTTATGTAGGGGTTTTATAAGAAGATTACTAAATGATGAGATCCTTATGGGAGATTTTGAAGATCTTTTATGAGATTATAATATTGTGTATCTTGTCACCAAAGACACTAAACCTTTACAGTCCTTGGGAATGTGTTTCTGAAATATATTGAATATTCATCTAAAAAGATTTGATATTTATATATAAAAATACTAGGCCTTTACAATAAATTACTGTCTCATATTTGTACTTATTCTTTTATTATCAATACGGTTTTGAAAAAGGGGTAGAATTTTCAACTGGGAAGCATTGAAATGTGAGTCTCAATGATTTTCTCCCTTGGATGCATTTAATTTTTGGAAGAGATACTAATTGGAGATTTCTATTTTTTTGGTGATCTAATTATTGATCAAGAGGTGAATCATTTTTCAATAGAGCTGAATTATGAGTGTTCACCATCTCGTAAAATGATTCCTAAATAAAGGTATAATTGAGATATTTTTTAATGCTTTAAAGGCATGTGCTCTTTGGAAATGGAACCATAAATTTGGTGAAAATTATCATGGAATGTCCAATATAAATGTTCTAAAACCCACTGGATACTAAAGAAGTGAAGAGAAGGGAAAAACTATATAGAGAATGATGCCTATTTCACTATAATTGTCTATTTTGAAAGTTTTTAGGTCGGTGATCTACTGAGGGAATTCTTAGTTTTTTTAAATAATTTTTATAAAAATAAAAATTAATAAAGCAATATATATGAAAATAAAATGTAATTAAAACAATGATAATGAAATTTTATTTGAAAAACGTGCCAGGGATGCTAATGTTATAATCAAACTACTATGTAATCATGAAAAATATTTTTTTAGTGATCTAATATTTTTCTAGATCTATTATCTCCAGTTTCAAAAATATGATAAATAATTTTAAGAGACTTATTTTTATCTCCTAATTTATTTAAGATCCCATTATCTGGTGTTATAAACAAATTATGAGGCATATTTGAGTGTCAAACCAATTGGAGATATGACATAACCATTTTCTCACAAAGTTGTTCCACCTATTTGAACTATGATTAGTAAAACAAATTGACCTTCTCAGTACTACTGAATCAACTAATAATTAAAATGGATGGTTTCAATTTTAAACCTTATTTTAGTGTAAACAAAATTTAAGAAGATAGAAATTCAATTGAAAATAAATTCAATTAACAAAATAATCACTAAATAAAATGTCAACATGGAATGCACAACATTTTTCTTACTTTGTCAGCATCCCGAGACAAAAAAATCACCCCAGCATTATAATTGGAAAAATAAATGTGATAATATAGTGATAAGGCATGAAAAATATAACCATGTTACTGAATTGACACTTGTATCAATTTGAACTCTCACTACTCAAGGTAACACACAATACATTCTATATATAAATAAAAAGGGAACCCTTTGCATAAAATGTATTCATGAGTGATATCCATACATTGGGTGTATAAGGAAATATATGCAATAATATTTGGTCCGCTCTGGAAAGTGGTTTGGATGGATGTTGGGTTCGCTGGTGTAGTGCAGAGGGATCGACCTTGTTTGGTGGGTGTAGCGATGAAGGGGGGATGATGGATAGTGGCCTGACATATACCTAGGACCGAGGAGGATAAATGTGACACATGTAGGGAAATCATTATGGTGAGGTATCCGTGTCGTGGATGTGGGTGGATGGAAGGTGTGAATTGGGATGCATGAGCAGGTGCAGATGAAAGGAGAGGGGATTGGGCATGGTGGAGGACTAGGTGTTGGAGGTCTCGGTGCTCAATGATAAGGATTGGTAGGGAGGAGATGTTATGACATGATTGATGTTTAGATGATAGGTTCTTTTTGTCGATGCTCTCTCCTTTTGGTTTTTAACAGTGCCACCTCTATATATTTGAGTGGAGGTGATGAAGTCTCCCCTTATGTGCACAAAGAATACTAGTAAAGATAGAGAATAACATAAATTAAAATTCAAAATTTAAAATTAAAAACCTATAATTATCTAAAATGGTAGATAATAATAATTAAATAAAAATAAATGTAATAAGACAACTATTAGTATGATATAGGAATAATAGATAAAAATATGATTGTCAGATATAATTATATATATAAAAATAAATAAATAAATAAATAAATACATGTAATTAGATATACTAATATGATATATTATATATAATTATTTGTTATATTTTTTAAAAAACTATAAATATGATAATATTAATAATAATAATAATACAAAAATTAATATTAACTAAAAATAATAATAAATTAAGGATATTAATATAAAACTTACTAAAAAAATATAAAAATATCAAAAATACTACAAACCTAAAAAAACCAAAAAACACTGAAATAAGTTATAAAAATTAATTAAAACTAAGTTTAATTTTTTTTTAAAAATACCAGTGAAATCCATGTGCATCATAGGATCTGATCTCAACTCTTCATGAGCCTGAAGTTGGGTATACAGTGTATTGTGATGCATTTGGAATTGCCTTTAGAGATGTTCTGATGTAAGGTGATATGGTAATTTCGTACGGGTCTCTTCACCACTAACCCCATGAGAGGAAATACCCTACCCATGACCTAGATTTGTCACTGGTGGGCTATGTGTTGAAATGTTGGAGGCACTACCTCCTCAGTGAGAGATTTATCATGTATACTAACCATAAGAGTCTGCATTATATATTCTTTTATCATTATCTGAATCTTTAGTAAAGGTATTGGGTAGAGTATTTATAGATGTTTGAGTTTGAGATTGAATATGTGTTACATCCCAAATTTTATCAAATGTACCAACCATTATTTTTCAGTTTTAATTTCTTGGTTTGGCCCTTTTAATGATGCATAAGGTAGAAAAAGAGGTTACAAGGGTGTCTGAGGTTATTCAGATCCTGGATCGCTAAAATTTGGAAGAACCAACTAGGCCACACGGTTAGAAGAAACCGTGTTTCCTAGCCTGCACAGTTTCTCTAACTATATATCTTGAGACAGTGGGGAGTTTTTCTCTGCATAATTTCTATGAAACCATTCAATGAGTCTCACATGTCTATTAAACTTGTCTCAGAAAATTTTCAGAGATTTTCTACATTGACTGGGCATAGTTATCCTAACTATGTGCCCAACCCGTGCAGGGTTCCCCTTTAAGCAGAACTGGGCACATGCCTGACACACGGTTTGGCCAACCATGTGTCCAAACCATGAACCCTAGTAATTAAAGGAGAAATGAAAATTTTCCCCTTAAAATGTTTAATACCCTACTTCTCCTCCTCCTCCTCCTTTATTCTTCTCTAGTAGTAGCCGCTCGAAGCTTCTTCTCCTCCTCTCTATAGGGGTTTTCTACCTCCTTTATACAAACTCCAAATCTCTCGATGTTGGGTGCATTGTAAAGCTTGAGATAATCTCTACGATCCTATTCCTTCTATTCCAAGTTTCTCTTATCCTCTTTTGTGATATTTTTTACATGGTCATTTTCCCCATTTTGAAGGAATTTTATGATTCTTCCAATAACTCCTTTTTTATATCTATTCAAGGGATGACACTCGATAAGGAAATCACTAGGAACCTAAGGTAGGTGGTACCACTTATTTACCGTTATTTCATTGCATTCTATATCATGTACCAATGTTTTGTGCACTAGAACCTTCCAACAATGACTCTAATTTTTTAAATAAATTTAATTGAGTTGTTTTCCATGCTCGTTATGACTATAGTGAGTGGAGAATCACCCTTTGGTTGATCACTTTAACTTAAACCACCCCAATGGGTGTGATCTACCCTTGAGGTCCTTTTCCACCTTTTCTCAATTTTTCTAAACACCCTTTGAGGGGTGTTTCCTAATAATTAATGCCTTGAGTTAATAAATTGAATTGAAAAGAATGAATATCCATGAGTTAGGCCCCTACACCTTGTGCTCTAAATTATTTTCTTAATTAAATACCTTGACCAACATGAAAAAAATATTATGAATAAATTTCATCAGTAAATGGAATGTATTTTCTAACAAAATCATACCCACATCCTATGCAGAGGGCAATGTGAGGGGTTATGACTTAAGATCCATGAGTTAGGACCCTACACCCTGTGAATTTTCCATTTTACCTCTAGACGAGTGACACCCATTCCCTAGGGGATAACTAGTAGATGGATTAGTGGTGAAATGGTTTTACATGCCATGAGAGAGGCTCAAACCCCTATGCACGATACCAGGGAAGGAATCAAAGGTTAGTTCATGATGTTATCAAACTATGATTGAAGTTACACTTAGGGTTTCATACATGGGTCACCTTGGACGAGCTCCGATATAATTGGTCATATATAGAACCTCTGGAGTGATACTTGGGGTCCCACATGGACCACCTTGAATAGGCTTAGGGTGAATCTACTTAAATTCAAAGAATGATTTTAATTAAGAAATGAAACATTGAAATTGGAAATTTATGGATGTTTCTACCAAGATGAATCACAAGTTTGGGGACAATCCATCTCTTTATATATTATAATACTCACTTTACTCATGCGGGATTCCTTAGTTTAGTCACACCTGACATAGGTAGAGGTAGTTAAAGTTAGATGGGTGTCCCAAGTGGAACCTTGTTCGACATACTTATTTATTTGTTTCTATTTTTCATTTTTTATTTTGGAACACTGTTCGTTTTATATTTCATGAAATGGTATGATCTTGAAATTGTTGGTGGTGGCCTACTGAGTTTATCTCACACCCTTCTTGGGCCGTCTTCTTTACCCATGTAGACTTCATGACTATAGGTATATATAAAGGGAAGATGACATATTTCAATGATTGATTATCATTCCTAGGATGGGGTACAAGAGAAAAGTACCAAGCCTATGATTGTGATGCTAGTAGTAGCTATCTTTTGTCCTTTTTTATACTGATATTATGTGGCATATGCCTATATCCCCTATTTCTCATGAACTCTTTTGTATAGCTACTTGTGTATCATAATCATTTTGTATCTACTCATTACTTAGTTTCCTTTACTTATATATTTATATTTTGTGATTTTTATTTATTTTTCTAATGATATCTGTCTGTTGATACTGATTCCACTATAGCGAGTTACTTGTCTGGTCACTATAGTGTCTGTTTCTGCTGTTTATTATTTCTTATATATTTTTGCACCACACTTTGATCAATGAGGGCATAGTCTCCCTAATGAAACACCTACGGATCTCACTACTAGTTAGCAACCTCTGGCATTCAGAGAGGGACGCTTGAGGTCTTGTGGCCCACTATCTCGGGGTGCCACTAAGTGGCTTCTAGGGTGGGATGCTACAAAGTGGTATCAGAGATACCTTTTCCTTTTGTCATTCTGTTTGGTTATTAGATAGGAGACTAGAATAATTGGAATTTGTTAATGAGCCTATTCTCAGGAGTAGCTAACCCACGTATAGGGGAAACAAAAATTACATGGGATGGGTTGTTTATTTTGATGGTTGTGCTGTTACAGTTGATTAGATTTCACCATTGGGTGAAGCACTTGTTTTTGTCATTAATATTATTGATGTTGTTATAATGGATTTCTTTATCTTGTCCTAATGATATGAGGGCGTATAATTTATCCATCATACTAGGTATCATAGGACTTAAATTCCATGCATTATGCCATGCCATATATATATATTTCTATGTGCATTGCATGTATTTCATGTTCTTGATATATTTTCTTTGATTATTATGCCTTTCAGCATGTTATTATTTCTTACATGATGTCATAATTGATTCA
Source organism: Viscum album (assembly GCA_963277665.1). Lineage (NCBI taxonomy): Eukaryota > Viridiplantae > Streptophyta > Magnoliopsida > Santalales > Viscaceae > Viscum > Viscum album. Next base: position 1,084,701,752 of record OY728159.1, read on the forward strand.
ATTAAAGTAAAAACATAAATATAAATAGTGTTTTCCAATATAGATTAATGATTACACCTTAATTAACCACTTATACCCCTTTAGTTGGTTTTATTGAGAAATTAAAAGGAAATTTAAGGGTTGAGTACTCCTAAATTAGAAATGTAATTAAATAAATCAAATCACTATGGATGAACTGTTACAAACTGACACCGAATTTCCAGGCCAAGCTGTGGTTACTTGATGTGCCAATTTTAGTTTATGATTGTATAGGCCTTATAAATTCACAATTGGTGACACAATTAATAGGGCTATGATTTTTATACCTAAATAAATAATAATGAACTTAAATTAATCAAAGCATAAAAATAAATTTTTTTCCACTAGATGAATATGAAAAATGAAAAGTAAAGGGTGTTTTCCTCTGTACCTTACATTTGAAACTCCATATATCGGAACCTCTACTGTGTTATAAGGGACCTTGAACTTGTCCCGACCTTAGTAGTGGGTAGTAGTCCAGTCTATGTTATCCTTCTGTGACTTTTCTTATCACCTAGAATTATATCCAGTAGCAAGATGAGGGTTTTTATTCTCTTGTAATAATTCCTTGTTCATGTTCCCTCTTTTATTGCTCCCTCTATGTGTTATAAATCTTATCTAAGGAGTGATATTGTAAATTATAGAGATAAGACACTATGATGTCCTTATATTTTATTCTAAGAAAGTGGAAACAAGCACACTTTAGAGGTGGTGGGCCCTGAGCCACTCATTATACCTCCTATACTACAACTCGAGGAACCTCCTATAGATCTACACTGGGCATCGATGCTCAGTTCCATGAAAATTTCTTTCAGTTCAGGCAGTCTATATTGGGTGCTCCATGACTTTCACTTACTATGGAAGAGATGACCCATGTGTTTCAACAACAGTATCCTCCCACCTTTTTGGGGTATGGAGGACTTAAGGTTGCTGAGTAATGGCTAGAATCCATGTTTTCTATTTTCATGAATATCAAGACACCTCTAGATCAGAGGTTCAAGATTGCTAACCATATGTTATGTGAATATGCCAAGCATTGGTGAGGCATCATCACTTAGGCTAGTTTACATCAGGGTATGGTCTGGGTGGACTTCCAGACATCCTTCTTCAACTACTTATTTCTACAGACTTTGAGAAAAAACCGTGCTCTAGAGTTTATGAAACTTTATTAAGGTGCCATGTCAGTAATGGAATACTAATCTCACTTCACTGAATGACAAAATTTTGCACCAACCATGTCCGATGATGAGATGATGTCTATGAGGAGATTATAGAATGGGATTGCATATTCCATCCAATCATAGGTGAACATATTTAGGATGACCACCATTTCAGAGATAGTGAACTAGACCCCCATCAATGAGTGGATCATGAGGGAATTAAACAATGTGAGTCCTGGAAGTTTAGCTTCTAGGTAGGGAAGTTGTTTATCCAGCAACTGGAAACGTTGGTTTTAGGGAACATGTCGGGGAAGTATAGCCCATGTGGAATGAACCAAAAAATATGTGGTGTATCATCAGTGTGTCAAGGAGGGTCATAAAAATACCCAATGTATGAGGAACTTGATCTAGTGTCGTGCTTGCAGAAGGATGATACACCTCCATCATTTCTGCTGATCCTTTCTTCTTGTTCCCGGTGAATGAGGTTCTGTGTTAGCACTACGCTCAGGTGCAGGATCAGCAATTTCAAGTTAGGCTGGGATTTGGTATTTTACTAGCCGATCAGGCCAAGGTAGTGGTCATGGCTAAGGCAGCCAGGACTCAGAGATTCAACATTTTTAGAGTGGACCTACTCAAGGTATTCATGGAACATAACTGGGCCATGGTATGGTCCGTATCTATATAGTATTTCCTACACCTGAGAAACTAAGTCCAAGGCCTTCTACTATAAGAGGTACTATTTTGGTAGCCTCTACCTTAGTTTTATCCCTTTTTTGATATAGTTACATCACACTCTTTTATATCTGCTACAACTATAGAAAGTATGGGCCTAGTGATATAGTATTCCAGTGAAATGATGACTCTTGACACGCTGTTTGGAGTTCGAGAAGAGGGTATACACCAGTTCAGGTAGTTCCCCCTTGAGATAGTAGGGTACCTTTTCCTATGGAACTTATGTATCCTTGGGATGACCAGATTCAATGTTATTCTTGGTATAGACTGGCTTGTTCTTTATCACGACCATGTTGATTGCTACCATTGGTAGGTGTTGTTCACATCACCTGAGGGAAGCACATATATGCATAAGTGAGGATGTGATATCTAGACTATCCGAGATGGACTTAAGCATACTAGGCTAGGTAAGGTGAGAAACCATATGACTAGTGTCTTTATGGGCGATCAGGGAAGACAACAAGTAGAGTTACCTCATGTTTTGGATCATTTTAGGGATGTATTCCCGGAAGATTAATTTAGCTTACCTCCTAAGAAAGAGTTTGATTTAACCATTGATCTAGTGCTAGGTGTGTCACCAATGTTTATTTTTTACTATAGGATGGAACCCATAGAGCTATAAGGGCTCAAGAAGAAGCTTGAGGATCTAGAGGTATAGGGTTTTATCTGACCCAACACATTGCCTTGGGGTTTACCTATTCTTTTCACCAAAAATGAGGATGGTACCCTTAGATTTTTCAGGAATTAATGATAACTAAAATAGATTTTGGTGAAGAATCAGTATCCATTTCCTTGTATAGACAAAATCTTCGACCAACTCTGAGTAGAAATTGTTTTCTCTAAGATCAAATTGAGGTCTGGATACTATTAGGTGTGTGTAAGGTAATTAGACATACCATATAAAATGTTTTGAAGTAGGTATGACTTTTATGAGTATCTATTCATGACATTCAGTTTCACAAACTCACCGACAATATTCATGGATTTTATTAATCAGGTTTCCACCCATACCTAGATTCATATTATCACACCAAACATGACCATGGAAACCATCTTGAGATCATGATGAATACATCGAGAGAGAACCATCTATATATGATTCTCAAAAAACTCCACTTTTGGATTAGTAAGGTTCACTTATTAGGTCATATCATTTCAGAGGTAGGCATATCAATTAACCTAGAGAAGGTGAGTGTTGTGGTTTCTTGGGAGCAGCCTAAGAATGTGTTTAAAATACAAAACTTCTTGGGGTTGGCCAGATATTATTGGAATTTCATTTGGGATTTATCATGCTTAGAAACACATCTAATGGGCCTAAATATGGAGGGTTTGAAATTCATCTTGTCTAAAGATTGTGAGACTGCTTTTCAAGAGTTAAAGTGAATACTAACTTCAGTACTGATCATGGTCCTTCCAAATATGGGAAGAGGCTATATTGTTTACTATTATTCTTCAAGGATCATACTAGGAGCAATTATTATGTAGGGATATTAGGTTGTATCATATGGGTCCCTCTGATTGAGAAATCATGAGTGGAATTACCCTACACATGACCTCAAGATAGAAATCTTAGTTCATGCCATATGCTATTAGAGGAACTATCTCTTGGGCGAGCAGGTTGTTTTTTATATAGATAATAAAAGATTCAAATACTTCTCCACATAGTGAGGCATGAATATGAGGTAGTGTAGGTGGGTAGAGTTCCTAAAATATTTCAACTTTGAGCTTAATTATACACCCGATAAGGGTAATGTCATGACTAATTCCTTGAGTTGGAAGATTCAGACAAAATCCTTCCAAGAGGCCAATAGTGAGTGGCAGTTGATGGATCTATTTTTTGAAATGCACCTAGAGGTTCAAGAATAGCATATGAAACATGTCTTAGTGGATCTTACAGTAACATCCACTCTTTTAGAGTGGGTTCATATGAGACAATTTTTGGATCATGAGGGTCTCATCCAGAGGGAGAGTGTCTATTGTGGTAATCAACCTCCTGGTTGGGTTTTTGATGTGAATGAAATCCTTCTCTTCTGAGAGATTATTTGGGTGCCTTTCAATATTCAAAAAAGAGTTAATGCGAGAATATCATGCCTCTATTTGGGAATTTCACCTTGGTATTACTAATATGTACCTAGACATACATCATTAATATTGGTGTCTAGGTATGAAGAGACAAATTGTAGGTTTTATCACTTAGTGCTCCACCTACCAGCAGGTGATGGCAGAGCACCAGTGACCTACTAGGATTATATAGCCTCTATAAATTCCTTAGTGGTAATAGAATGACCTCACCATAGACTTCATTATAGGATTTCCAAGATCCGCTCGATATAGTGATACAGTATGGATGATCATTGATAAGTTTACCAAGTTCATATAATTTATACTGATCAGAGAGAAATTTTTAGTCAAGGAGCTCGAGTGGATTTAAATTTGGAAAATTCTACATCTTCATGGTGTTCCCCATTCTATCATATCAAACCAAGATGCCCAGTTTACCATACTATTCTGACAAGAGTTGCAAAAGGCACTAGGTTTACAGGTGCTCCTTACTACAAAATATCACCCTCAAACAAACGAGAAGTTTGAGAAGATGATATGGGTGTTAGAGGACATGCTCCAGACATGTATACTTGATTTTGGAGGTTCATGGGAAAAAGATATACCTCTTGTTGAATTTTACTACAATAATGGTTTCTATGAAAGGATTCATATAGTTCTATATGAGTCCCTATACAGTATACTATTTAGTTCCCCTCTATGTTGGTTAGAGGCAGGGATAGAAGCTCTACTGAGTCCTCGTCTCATTCAGGATAATTCATAGAAAGTACAAATGATTATGAAATTCATGGTTATAGCTTAGTCTAGGAATAAGTCTTATACTGATCATCATCGCAGACCTCTGGAGTTCAAGGTGGGGCATCGATTCCTTTTTCACATGTTTCCAATTTTGGGTCATAGATGAATTCAGATATGGGGAAAGATATCACCTTGATATGTTTGTCCATTCGAGATAGTGGAAAGAGTCGGGATGGTATCCCATTAGTTGTAGTTACCTCATAGGTAGTGTATCAATAATGATTTTTTCCACATATCCCAGCTTTGACAGTATCATGATGATCCATTTCATTCATTTGACCTTGAGGATATTGAGTTGGAGGTAGATGTATCTTTCAAGGAGCATCTAATACATATCGTTGATCAGATAATAAAGGTTCTCTAAGGTAGGGAAATCCCACTGGTCCAGGTGATATGGCAGTACAAATGCGTTCAAGAATAATTTTGGGAGTTTGAGGCTGATTTACATGTTTATTAGCTAAAACTTTTCTCAAATTAATTTTTACCACCCTTATAAGGGAAACTCAGGGATGATATTGTGCTTTGACCTTTAAAAAAAACTAACTATTTTTTATGCCTTAATTTCTTGTTTTGGAACTTGTAATGATGCCTAAGGTAGATAAAGAAGTCACGAGGGTGTCCAAGGCTTGTTCGGAGCCCAGAGCCCCGAAATTTGGAAGAACTGACTGAGACACATGGTTAGAAGAAACTGTGCAACCCAACCTGCACGGTTTCTCTAACTGTGCAACTTAGATAGTGGGGAGAAGGACTCCACACAGTTTCTCTAAAACCTTGAAAGGATGCCTACACACATATGTAACTTGTCTCATATAAGTTGTATATCTATTTTTCATGGGCTATGCACGATTATCCTAACCACACACCTAGTCTGTGTGGGGAACCTCTTTAAGTAGAACTAGGCACATTGTTGGCGCATGGTTTGGCCAACCATGTAGCCCTGTAATTAAAGAGGAAATGAAAAAAATTTCCCTTAAATGTTCAATTCCCTACTTTTTGTTCTCTTCCTTAGTTATTCTCCAGCAGTAGTCACCCAAATCCTCTCCTCCTCCTCTCTATGATTTTTTTACTACCTCCTTCATACAAAATCCAAATTTCTCACCACCAGGAGAATTGGAAATCTTGAGGTAAGATCGATGATACTCTTCCTTCTATTTCTAGTTTCTCTTCTTATCTGTTTCACTATTTTGGTGCAAGCTCAATTTCATCATTTCCATGGAATTTTTTGATTCTTCCAATAACTATCATTATATCTTGATTCAAGGGACGAAACTGGATGAGGAAAATACTACAAACATAACCCTAATAGAAAACCACTCTATACCCATGATTTAGAGAAATCATGGGTATATATTGTCTACCCAAACCTATAACCATGATTTTAAAAATATTTTTATATAGGTTGAGATATACCAAAGGTTTTTTAAAAACAATGGGTTTAGATATTTAGTTAGGCAACCACACTTGGGCTCCTCCTCCCCCTCCCCACTCAAAGCCATATCTCTCTTCTCCCCTCCTCAGGAAATCTTCATAGTCCCCCCTCCCCTCCTCAAGCGATATTTGGCATCCCCCCTCCCCTTCCCTAATTTCCATCTCATCTGAGTGAGAGACCACCTGAGCGAGTGGCGACCTCCCATATCCTTCGATGATCTACTATATTTCAATCATTTTTATATTCAAATATTCTTCAACATCACATAAGGGAGTTTCAAATCTTTCTTCTCTTCTACTTAGTATTGTTTTCATTTTTATCTATGTTATCATGGGATTGATCTAAGACAATTTAGTTTTTATACCGACTAAATATAGATTTAGTGATTTTTGGTTCATGTTTTTACATTCTATACTTTACGAGTTTTCGTTCATGACATTAAGTAAACCGTTCCAAATATTTTAAATTTTTATGGATGTGGTTTGATATTATTTTTGGTTTTGTGAATTTTTTTGGTTTCCTTTTTTATAGAATTTTAGATGTTTTTTTGCACTGGTCTTTGGAGTGGTAGTGTGTGTGGATGTTTGAGTATAGGTATGCTTCTTGTTCTATTTTGGATTTTTTGAAGTTTGGTTGAATGTTTTTGTGTCTTTATTGTTGTGTGGGTTCCCAATAAACCCCAAAAAGTGATGTATTAAGTTTCTAATTTCCTAAATATAGTATACCTATATATTTTTTTGTGGTTTTATGTATATTTATCTTAAAAATAATGTAAAAATATGTGTAAGAGGTATCGTTTATTATATATTCTATTTTTGTAATGACCCAAAGTTTCATTAATGGAAATCCATCTTGATCTAATTAAATGTCTCTTTATGTTTATATAAAATGTAAACTTCTTTGGTTTTATGTTAAGAATTTTGACCGTTGCTAATATAGCTGTTGAAAAATGATCACATGATTAGTATAAATATAGGACTTTAACAAATCCAATTTACTCAGACAAAGGAAGTGATGGCCTTATCCAGTAGAATTTCCCCATACGAAGCCCATTTGTCAGAGCTCGGAAAAGAGGTGGCGTCTTTGGGCTTCATTCTTGACCAAGCCCAAGCTGAGCTTCATCATGTCAAGCTCGAACGTGACTGTCTATGGGAAAAGTGGAAGTTGATTGAAATTACCACTTGAGCGATGTTATCTGAGCCACCCCAAGAGTCTGGCACCATCGCACACCTTACCCTTAGGTCTTATGTGGTTGTTTTAAGGGGTCATGTAACAAATAAATAGTAATATGTTCATGTACATTATTTTTATGTATATAATAATGAATATACTTTCTTGGCATTATTGATACATTGTAAATAGTTTTTAAAGTACAAATAGTGTTTTTAGTTATTATTTAATTAAGAATTCTATTTTTTTTAAATTAATGGATTTTTGAATTAAATAATGTTTTAATAAAATATTATTATTATTAAATTTATTTTTATTAAATATAAATGATCTTATAATTTTATGAATGCAATTATAATTTTTATTAAGGTTTGAAAGCCATTTCTGTCAAAACCCGTGAATTTTTTATTAATGTCAGTTTTTATTTTAAAAGTGAAAATTACCATATTTAGAAAATTATTTAGATAAAATAAATGTTATTTCTAGAATCAGGATGTCGAAATTATCCAACGGTGAATTTTTCATAATTTTCTGAGACAATCAAATTTTTGGGTAAAAATTAAATACCGTTTAAATATATAATGTGTTTTATGACATCATAATGACCCAATAGTGATGTAATAAAATACTAAGATCTTTATGTTCGGCCAATATATGTTTTACCATTAAAATAATGTGATTTTGGGTTTGTTTTACTTACTTTTTAAAGCATTAATGGACCCCTCAAGACTTATTCAACACCTTGCCTTTTTAAATTAATTTCCATGGGAGTGTGACTCACCTCCAAATAAGAAACCCTAATATTTTAAGAAGTTCGGACTTTGGGCTTATAAAATATTGTTTTCCTATTCCCTTTTCCAAAAACCATGGGCAAAAACCATGGGATGGTTTGTGTTTTGGATTAATTTAATGTAAGGGGACCCAAACCTAAATAATAAAGAATTCCATCACCTTTCCTATATAAACCCACCCAAGCTCCCACTTCCTCCTCACTAAAATCCTTTTTAGTTCGTCAAACCTCTGCCCTAATCTCTCTAAAATCCTCCCAAGGTGCCCCAAGCTCCAAAGAATCCTCTCACAAGCCTCTCTCTAGCCTTTGGAAGCACACTTCCAAGTAAGGATTTTTTCTTCCTTTCTCATTTTTGTCCAATTTTCTTTAAGTTGTTTTGCCTTTTAATTTCAATTATGAATGTTGGGGTATGGTTTAGCACCTACCCCATACTGCCCTATTATTTTTTTAATGATGGGAGACCCATTTCTCTCTCATTAAATGCCTCCCATGTACACCCGTTACTATGCCGAAATTCCGAAAGGAACTTCCCTCTCTTCTTTTACATTCAAGCAATAATTTTGTATCATGAATCTAAATTCCATTACAATTGTTGGGACATGTATCTATATGACCTCCTTACTGTCCATTACATGTAAATATGATGAGGAACCACTTTCTCTCTCATCAACCATTTTTATGAATTCTTATGTCACGCCGTTACGCTTCTGAAATCGCACCGATTTTCTAAGCCAATGCCATTGTGTAGTGGATACCATGCCCATTTCTCCCTCAAGGGTATCCAAATTTATGCACCTTTACTTATTTATTACAAAGTTTCATGTATGAATTCCAAATTCCTTTATCGTGGAATAAATAATTATGTTTTATGAATCCATGTTTTATGATCCATGTGGCACACTTATGCATGAAATGAAATGTTTAAGAAGGGTGTGCCCTTATAGCGCTCCAATGCATTGGGTAAAGTATAGTATCATGATACGTCATGTGCAATGAGTTTTGACTTATGATAATTCAAGTGCAACGTGGGTTTACTCGTGCTTCATGTGCAATGAGGATTTACTCATGCTCTATGTGCAATGAGCCTTGGCTCATGCTAATTCCATGTTAAGTGTTGTTTCCACATTTCCATGTTATGATTATCATGATTTATCATGCCTTTATGTTCATGTTTCTTTTATGCTCTATTGATATGCCTATTTTATAACATGTATTTTACTCCTCATGTTATTCCGCGTGTAATCCCTTACTGGGATTTATAGCTCACCCTTTTCTTATGCATGTCCTCAGGTTATCCCATGCAATGCTAAGTACGAGAGAATGTAGTGGTCATGTAAAGAAATTTTTCAATAAAGATGTTGTATTTAATGTTTTAAGTTTTTATGTAATGATCCTAATCCCCAAAGACACTAAACCTCTCAATCTTCTTTGTTGTATCAAGTGAAGTTTTATGTAATAAATCATGTTTAAGTTTGTAATAAAAGCAGGGTTGTCATAGTTGGTATCAGAGGATAGGTTTAGTTATTTTTGGGATTACGAAACCCTAGTAAAGCCTTAGATACAAGACTAAGTATAATAAAAACATCCCTAAGTTTTGGTAAGTACTGAGTAAGTGGTTTATCAAACAAATACATCCCTGTCTGGATACGAGCAGGTAGAGGCGGCTCTGGCACAGATGTATCCTAGGGGTAAAACCCGAAAACACCGCTTTGAGCTAGACTCGAATGGGAACTGGTGCACGACAACGAGCCTTTCTTCACTCTTGGTTAAGACACTCCCGGGGGATATGTTTTGATAAATTCACAAGCTTAGTATGAACCCTTATTAAGGGAATAAAAAAAATGCCCCTACGAATATATGTTAGAAAGTAGATCATGAAAAGCCTAGATTGAAGCCTATAAACTCATGAGTTAAGGAAATAAAAGTTTATTTATAAGTCATGAACTTTTATCTTTGGATTACCCTTTATGTGTTACCCCTGACTTTCCTTTTATTCGAGATAATGGACGGTAATAGGAGGACTCGGGCTAACAACCGTTGTGAAGATTAGTGTGATGACTGTACTAATGAGATTCCCAATTCAATGGGAGCAGGAATCGTGAACTTTGTCATGATTCTCTCTCATCTAACTCAAGTTTTGAATAGAAACATGGGTCAAGAGGAACGTTCAACCCCCCTATGAAAGAACAAGTCGCTATCAAGAGCTTCCTGAGACAAAGGCCTCCTACTTTTAGTGGATCATCTGATCCCATGATCACTGAACAATGGATCAACTCCATTGAAAAGATATTCTCCATCCTCCAATGTTCTGAATAGGAGAAGGTTCTCCTGGAGGCTTATCGTATTGAGGGTGAAGCTGATCAATGGTGGACGTTGATAAAAAATACGAAGCCTAAGGAGGAGATCGAGGTGTTGGAATGGAGGGATTTCCGGAAGATGTTTTTCAATAAATATTTTCCACACACCCTCCAGCTTAAGATGGAAAGGGACTTCCTTTCCCTCAAGCAAAAAAGATGAAGAATCTATTAGAGCGTACGAGGCAAACTTCACGAGGCTTTCATGATACGCTTCCGGCTTTGTTGTTACCCCCGAATGCAAGGTTGACAGCTTCTTTGGTGGGATGAAGCCTAGCTTGCGGAAAGCATTAGCAATCCGTGACTTAGACAGCTATGAGGAAATTGTCCGATGTGCCCTCAAGGTTGAAATGGAGATCGGGGAATCACAGGGGTATCATGGGGACAAGAAGCGTAAGGTGGACTTCAATGCTGGTGGTCTGATGGATAAATCCAACGGTGCTAAGAAGATCCAGCACCCCACATGCCAAAAGTGCGGAAAGAAGCACCCTGGAAATTGCCTTAAGGGGATGAGAAAATGCTTCAGGTGTGGAAGAGAAGGGAACCTAGCTGTTAACTGTCAGCAAGAACGACCCACGGCTGCGACAGAGGAGAGGAACGCTCCGTTCGAACCTCAACGCGTTGTTCAATGCTACAAATGCAAAGAAATGGGTCATTTTTCAAATCAGTGCCCTAATCCAAGGGTTTTCAGAGACAACCAACAACCTCCAAAGCAGCAAGGAAGATCTTTTGCCATCACTTCTGCCGAAGTGAACCCCGACAACGAAGTGGTGACAGGTTAGCTAGTTATTCATTCAAGAATAGCGAACGTATTTTTTGATTCAGGTTCTACGCATTCTTTTATATCTTGAAAGTTTAGTAGAACAATCCCAACACCACCACAAATCATGTAAGTAAAGATGTCGGTGAGTACGGAAAATGGGGCAATCATTGCATCACATGAATATAAGTCCTCCCCTGTTATAATCTGTGGATTGAATTTCCCGGTGAACCTCATCATACTCCCTCTGGTGGAATTTGATGAAATTCTTGGCATGGATTGTATTTCCTTATATAGAGCCAACATAAATTGTTGGGAGAGGGAAATCACACTCCATATGGAGAATCGACCCCCGATTCTTTACAAGTGTCAGGAGGAAGACGAATCTCCTTTTTCTCCATCATCTCAAGCATGGATATTACTGCCTTATGAGCATGCGTATCTGGCTCAGATGATTGAGTCCAAGGAAGAAACCATCCTTGAAGAAACGCCTATTGTGAGGGAATTCGCTGAAGTGTTTCCTGAGGAACTGCCTGGTCATCCTCCTAGAAGAGATGTTGAGTTCTTAATTGAACTTATACCTGGGGCACTACCAATATCCAAAACTCCATATAGAATGGCTGTTGTTGAGCTTGAAGAGCTGAAGAAACAACTACAGGAGAATCTGGATAAAGGGTTTATACGCCCAAGTGCTTCACCATGGGGTGCACCAGTCCTCTTCATCAAGAAGAAGGATGGCTCAATGCGGTTTTGCATTGATTATCATGAACTTAACAAAATCACGTTAAAGAACAAGTATCCTCTCCTAAGATTCGATGACTTGTTTGATCAGTTGCATGGAGCACAATACTTCTCCAAGGTGGATTTGTGGTCAGGATATTATCAAGTAAGGGTGAAGAAGGAAGATGTCCCCAAGACTACTTTTTGTACAAGATACAGACACTATGAATTCATATTAATGCCTTTTGGACTCACCAATGCTCCAGAAATATTCATGGACTTGATGAATAGAGTCTTTAGAGATTACCTTGACAAATTTGTGGTAGTCTTTATAGATGATATTCTAATATACTCCAAAACCAAGGAGGATCATGAGGAGAATTTAAAAACTATACTAGAGACTTTGTGCAAGGATAAGCTTTATGCCAAGTACAACAAGTGTGAGTTATGGTTGAAGGAGGTCTCATTCTTGGGTCATATCATCACAAGCAATGGGATATTTGTTTACCCCTCCAAAACATATGAAATTGAGGGATGGACGAGGCCAACATCGGTAACAGATATCCGTAGCTTCTTGGGTTTAGCTGGATGTTATCGACGATTTGTGAGAAATTTCTCACGATTGTCCAAACATCTTACCAAGATAACTCAAAAGGGAGTAAAGTTTTCTTGGAGTGATGAATGCGAAGAAAGCTTCAAGGAGTTGAAAAGGAGGCTTATCACTGCGCCCGTGCTCACTTTACCCACAAGTGGGGAACTTTTTGTGGTATTCATTGATGCTTCAAAGAAGGGGTTAGGCTGTGTGCTGATGCAGAATGATAAATTTATATCCTATGCCTCAAGTTAGTTTAAAATCCATGAGCGAAACTATCCAACGCATGATATGGAGTTGGCGTCGGTGATCTTTGCCTTGAAAATCTGGCAGCATTATCTCTATGGAGAGAAATGTGAGATATATACTGACCACAAGAGTATTAAATATATATTCACACAGAAAGAGCTTAATATGCGCCAGAGAAGATGGATAGAGCTCATCAAGGATTATGACTGTTCAATACATTATTACCCTGGGAAAGCGAACAAGGTAGAAGATGCCCTAAGTATAAAGGACCCAACAATTCTATCAATGATGAGAATTTATAAGGATCCAATCTTCTTAGACTTGATGAAGATGGACATGGGAATCATAAAGAAGGGAACATCATCAATCCTTTCACAAATGATTGGTCAACCATCTATTTTGGAAAGGTTAAAGGATGTTGAAAAGGATGATGTGGGAATTCAAGAAAAAGTGGAAGCTATCAAAAAGGGGAAATCCTCAGAGTTTAATGTTAATGAATAAGTAATTGTGAGGTTTGGGAAGATACTATGTGTTCTATCAAGTCCAGAGATAAAGAATGAACTTTTGGATGATGCACATAGTTCAAATTTCTATATTCACCCAGGGAGCACAAAGATGTATCGAGATCTCCGAGAAAACTTTTGGTGGGATAATATGAAGAAGGAGATCACTGAATATACATCAAAGTGCCTGGTGTGCCAGAAAGTGAAGGCAGAGAGGCAGAAGTCTAAGGGGATGATGCAACCATTTCCCATACCAGAATGGAAATGGGAGAACATCACCATGGACTTTGTCACCGGACTTCTGAGGACATCCAAAGGCAACAATGCAATCTGGGTTGTTGTGGATCATCTTACAAAGATTGCACACTTCATTTCTATTCGGGAGGATTTCTCATTGGATCAACTGGCACGGATATATATTAGGGAAGTGGTAAGGTTGCATGGAGTACCACTATCTATTGTGTCTGACCGAGATCCAAGATTCACCTCTAAGTTTTGGAAGAGTCTTCAACATGCTATGAATATTGAACTGAACTTCAGTATGACCTATCATCCTCAAACTGATGTCCAATCTGAGCGAACTATCATAACACTTGAGGACATGTTGAGATCATGCTCAATGGACTTTAAAGGAGGATGGGATCAACATATTCCTCTGGTTGAGTTCTCTTATAATAACAGTTTCCACTCGAGCATCCAAATGGCACCATATGAATCCCTGTATGGGAAAATGTGTAGAACACTGGTATGTTGGGATGAGGTCGGTGAACGTAAGCTGCTTGGACCAGAAATGGTCGAAGAAATGGTGGAGAAGGTGAAAACCATTCCGCAGGATATCAAGGTAGCCCAGAGTCGACAGAAGATTTATGCAGATAATCATCGATGAGACCTTGAGTTTAAATTTGGAGACATGGTGTTTCTACGCATATCTCCATAGAATAAGGTCATGAGGTTTGGAAGGAAAGGGAAGTTAAGTCCAAGGTACATCGGCCCCTTCGATATTCTTGACCGTGTCGGGGCTGTGGCCTATCGACTATCACTTACACCTGCCATGGCCAAAGTACATGATGTCTTTCATGTATCCCTTATAAGGAAGTACATACTATACCCTTCACATGTACTCTCTTATGAGGTGGTACAATTGGAAGATGATATTTCTTATGAGGAGAAACCAGTGAAGATCTTAGATCGTAGAGAAAAAGGTCAACGAAATAAGACAATGCCCCTCGTCAAGGTGTTGTGGCGAAACCACATGTTTGAAGAGGCGACTTGGGAATCGGAGGGTATGATGAAGCTGAGTTACCCACATTTGTTTTAGTGTGGGAAAAGGAAAATTTCGAGGGCGAAATTTCTTAAGGGGGGAATATTGTAACGACCCAAAGTTTCATTAATAGAAATCCATCTTGATCTAATTAAATGTATATTTATGTTTATATAAAATGTCAACTTCTTTGGTTTTATGTTAAGAATTTTGACCATTGCTAATATAGTCATTGAACAGTGATCACATGATTAGTATAAATATAGGACTTTAACAAATCCAATTTACTCAGATAAAGGAATCGATGGACTCATCCAGTAGAATTTCCCCATACGAAGCCCATTTATCAGAGCTCGGAAAAGAGGTGGCGTCTTTGGGCTTCACTCTTGACCAAGTCCAAGCTGAGCTTCATCATGTCAAGCTCGAACGTGACCGTCTACGGGAAAAGTGGAAGTTGATTGAAATTACCACTAGAGCGATGTTATCCGAGCCACCCCAAGAGTCTGTCACCATCGCACACCTTACCCTTAGGTCTTATGCGGCTATTTTAAGGGGTTATGTAACAAATAAATAGTACTATGTTCATGTACATTATTTTTATGTATATAATAATGAATATACTTTCTTGGAATTATTGATACATTTTAAATAGTTTTTAAAGTACAAATAGTGTTTTTAGTTATTATTTAATTAAGAATTCTATTTTTTTAAATTAATTTATTTTTGAATTAAATAAATTTTTAATAAAATATTATTATTAATAAATTGATTTTTATTAAATATAAATGATCTTATAATTTTATGAATACAATTATAATTTTTATTAAGGTTTGAAAGCCATTTCTGTCAAAACCCTTGAATTTTCGATAAATGTCGGTATTTATTTTAAAAGTTAAAATTAACATATTTATAAAATTATTTAGATAAAATAAATGTTATTTCTGGAATCAGGACGTCGAAATTATCCAACGGTGATTTTTTCATAATTTTCTGAGATAGTCAAATTTTTGGGTAAAAATTAAATACCATTTAAATATATAATGTGTTTTATGACATCATAATGACCCAATAGTGATGTAATAAAATACTATGATCTTTATGTTAAGAAAATATATATTTTAAAATTAAAATAATGTGATTTTGGGTTTTTTTGACTTACTTTTCAAAGCATTAATGGACCCATCAAGACTTATTCAACACCTTGCCTTTTTAAATTAATTTCCATGGGAGTGTGACTCACCTCCACATAATAAACCCTAATATTTTAAGAAGTTAGGACTTTGGACTTATAAAATATTGTTTTCCTTTTCCCTTTTCCAATAACCATGGGAAAAAACCATGGGATGGTCTGTGGTTTGGATATATTTAATGTAAGGGGACCTAAACCTAAATAATAAAGAATTCCCTCACATTTCCTATATAAACCCACCCAAGATCCCACTTCCTCCTCACTAAAAGCCCTTGGATTTCTTCCAAACTATACCCTACTCTCTCTAGAATCCTCCCAATGTGCCCCAAGCTTCCAAGAATCCTCTCACAAGCCTCTCTCTAGCCTTTGGAAGCACACTTCCAAGTAAGGGTTTTTTCTTCCTTTCTCATTTTTGTCCAATTTTCTTTAAGTTGTTTTGCCATTTAATTTAAATTATTAATGTTGGGGTATGGTTTAGAACCTCCCACATACTTCCCTATTATTTTTTGAATTATGGGAGACCCCTTTCTCTCTCATTAAATGCCTCCCATGTACACCCTTTACTGTGCCGAAATTCCGAAAGGAACTTCTCTCTCTTCTTTTACATTCAAGAAATAATTTTCTATCATGAATCTAAATTACATTACAATTGTTGGGACATGTATCTATATGACCTCCTTACTTTCCATTACATTTAAATATGATGAGGAACCACTTTCTCTCTCGTCAACCATTTTTATGAATTCTTATGTCACGCCGTTATGCTGCCGAAATCGCACCGATTTTCTAAGCCAATGACATTGTGTAGTGGATACCATGCCCATTTCTCCATCAAGGGTATCCACCTTTATGCACCTTTAATTATTGATTAAAAATTTTCATGTATGAATTCCACATTCCTTTATGGTGGAATAAATAATTATGTTTTATGAATCCATGTTTTATGATCCATGTGGCACACTTATGCATGAAATGAACTGTTTAAGAAGGGTGCACCCTTATAGCGCTCCAATGCATTGGGTAAAGTATAGTATCATGATACGTCATGTGAAATGAGTGTTTACTCATGCTAATTCAAGTGCAACTAGGGTTTACTCGTGCTTCATGTGCAATGAGGATTTACTCATGCTCTATGTGTAATGAGCCTTGGCTCATGATAATTCCATGTTAAGTGTTGTTTCCACATTTCCATGTTATGATTATCACTATTTATCATGACTTTATGTTCATGTTTCTTTTATGCTCTATTGATATTCCTATTGTCTAACATGTATTGTACTCCTCATGTTATTCCACGTGTACTCCCTTACTGGGCTTTATAGCTCACCCTTTTCTTATGCATGTCCTCAGGTTATCCCATGCAATGCTAAGTACGAGGGAATGCAGTGGTCATGTAAAGGAAGTTTTAAATAAAGATGTTGTATTTCATGTTTTAAGTTTTTATGTAATGATCCTATTCCCCAAAGACACTAAACCTCTTGATCTTCTTTGTTGTATCAAGTGAAGTTTTATGTAATAAATCATATTTAAGTTTGTAATAAAAGCAGGGTTGTCATAATTTTCATTAAATGTAATCTATAATTTTTTTTTGATGAAATGTTAATATTGGGTTATCATGAAATAATTAATATTGTATTTATGGAATGATTTAATAATAATTATAAAAATTTTATATAATTGTTTAATAAATGTTTTCCAATTGTATGAGGCTATTTTTCTTGTTTCAAGAAATTTTTAATTTTTTGATTTAATTCCTTTATATTGTTTCCCCTTTTATGATATGATTTATCATGCTAAAAAATAGTGTTATACAAACAAACTATTATTTTATTTAAATATGAAAATGGGATATTTAATTGAATGGTTATTAGAGATGATGTGAGTGGGTTTTAAATGTTTTTATTGTATTTATTGATGAATCTATTTATAAAACATCATGGAAGAGACTTATATACTCAAGTGGGTTATAGAAATAAGTAAAAATTTTAGGCTAGGTTACACATTACCAAGATTTTCCATAGTTTTAATAACACACATGCTAGGATATAATAGTTTAGGAATATGCTTTGGGTAATTCCTTTTGGTATACCCTCAATAGTTTAGATTTTGTACTAGATAGTTTCTTCATCTCTAGTTTAGGATCATTATTTTGTTATAGGACTACATTTAGTTTATGTATTGACTAAAAAGATTATTGAAATAATTTCATTGGGCTTGTGGTTAATCTCTGATTATTTCTGGGAATAAATTATGTAATAGAATTGTTTTATTTATAAACATATTTATGTGAATGTGCATTTTGAGTAAACATGATTTATATGTGATTTTATATTGTTACTTTTATTTCATAAAATTAAATGGTTGTTTTGCTTATATAAATTTAAAAATAGAATTTCATCTTTTTTTTCCTGAAGGTTATGTATATAGAATTTGGTGGAATCTTAAGGGGAATCAATTATGACAACCTTTATAAAAAATTTGTGTGTATATAGACTTAGAATCATTTCATGAATGTAATGAATAACATATGACTTGAGATAATGGTTATTCGAAGTATTTTTTATGATTGGATGAGATAGTAGATGGGATATGCATACTTGCACTACAAAAAAAACACTATTTAGAGACGTTTTAAAACGTCGCTAATTCATTTACTGATGTTTCTCAGAAACATGAGTAAATGAGGTATCTCTAATTTAGAGACACTTATAAACATCTCTAATTGTCATTTACCAACATTTCTAGATAATGTCGGTAAATGAAACCTCATTTATCAATGTTTCTAAAAAGCATTGGTAATTTTTTTTTGAAATTTATAGTTTTCCATATTTATTTTTTTGAAACTTTTACTGTTTAAAATAAAAAAAAAATTCACCCCTCTTTCCTACGACCCCAGGCAGGCCCATCCCATTCCTCCTCCTCCTCTCTATTACACACTACATCCCATTTAATCTCTCTCCAATACACGCCAACCCAACCCCTCCAGCACTGTTCCTCCTTACCTCCAATATACGCCTGGCCTGGACACACAGAAAAAGGGAGCCAACCCTGAAATTCACTTCCGAGAGGAATCGAAACGCTGACCAACCTATTTCATACCAGCAGAACAAACCAACTCTCCTTTTGATAATCTACATATTTAATTGTATTATATTATATTTATATGTATAAATACATTTCAATAATTAAAAAATCAATATTATATATATATATATATTAATATACATATATTATTATATGTATATATGTGTTTATATTTTATATTTTATGTTTATATTATATTATATATATGTTTATATTATATATACATGTTTATATTATATATATATATGTTTTTATTTTATATTATATAGTATATACATATGTTTATATATATGTATATATTATATGTATATTATATGTTAATATTATATATATATATGTTTATATTAATATATGTGTGTGTGCGTATAAATATATATGTGTATATATATATATATAATTATATATATCTATAATTATCCATTTTTAAAAAACCTCAAAAAAATATTACTAAATTAGCCATGTTTTCTTAAAAATGTGACTAAATTTAAAAAATATATATGTGTTTATATATATATATATATATTTATATATATGTGTGTGTGTGTTTATTTATATATGTTTATATATATATGTGTGTGTGTGTCTATGTTTATATCTATTGATATATATATATATATATATCTAAATATACGTGTGTGTTTATATATATTTATATATATGTGTCAATGTTTAAAAAATTAATATATTATATAAATATATATAATTTTATATATTAATATATATATATGTGTTTATATTTTATATTTTATGTTTATATATATATATATATGTTTATATTATATATATATATATTTTACATAAATGTTTATATTTTATATTATATATATGTTTATATTTTATATATTATATATTTATGTGTGTTTATATTATATATATATATATGTTTATATTTTATTATATATATATATATGTTTATGTTTTATGTTTTTATATATATATGTTTATATTTTATGTTTATATCTTATGTTTATATATATATATATATATATATTTATATTATTTATATATTATATGTTTATATTTTATATATACCATATGGTTATATTAATATTAATATATATATATGTTTATATTATATATATATGTTTATATCATATATATATGTGTTTATATATATATGTGTTTATATATATATGTGTGTGTGTTTATATATATATATATTTATTTATATATGTGTGTTTACATATATATCTCTATGTGTGTGTGTATAAATATATATATGCATGTATACATACACACACACACACACACACACACACACACACACACATAATTAGTCATGTTTTAAAACACTAGTAAAAATATCACTAAAATAGCCACATTTTCTTAAAAACGTTACTAAATTAAAAACATGTGTGTGTTTTTATATATAAATGTTTGTGTATATATATATTTATATATATGTGTGTGTGTGTGTGTTTATATATATATATATATATATGTTTATATATATATGCATGTGTTTGTTTATATATGTATATATATATTTACATCGATGCGGGTAAATGAGCTATATAAATATATATATTTTTAGTGATGTTTCCTAAAACACTTGATAAATTAGAGATGTTTTTCTGGAAGCATCGCTAAATTAGAGATGTTTTTCAGCAATCGTCGCTAAATTAGTGACATTTTCAGGAAACAACGCTAAATTAACAATGTTTTCAGGAAAATATCTAAATTAGCATTGTTTCCTGAAAAACGTCGCTAAATTTAAAAATGAGAAACGTTTTTTTAAAAGTCACTAAAAAACATCTCTAAATTATAGTTTTTTTGTAGTGTTGCCACATGAATATGGGTAGACGTAGTTTGTTTTATATTATACTTTATATTTTTTTACATTTTTAGGTTTCTAGACTCTTGGTCTTCAAATCCCCTTTTTTCCATTATTTTGGATGTTTTATATGATAGTTGGATATATTTAAAAGATAATGATTATGTTTATATTTGATGTATTTATGTTTTATAATACATTTATAATTTCAATATGTTGTTATTTTATGTTTTAATGTTCTTTATTTCATATTTTATAATGAAGAATATATGAGGGTTTTATCCTAAGTTTCCCAATGGAATTATTTTTTAGTTTTATTTTTATTTAGGTGAAATTATTTACATTTTGTAAGTTAATGTCCTTGAAACTTGTTTCTAGCCACTGTTGACCAAGAATGAAATTTAAGCCTTGTGTTAGACCAAATCGATTATAAGGATATATAGTCAAGGTTGGTTTACTAAAACATAAGTGAGTAGAAGGGAATAATATGGATTGTAGTGTCTTAAAGTTATTCAATTTATCAACCATGATAGAAAATTCTTAAATTTTAGGGATACCCATCTTGGTTCATTATTTATAGTCATCTCTTATATTATATGTTTTTTTCTATTATTATTTGTTTTTCTAGTTACTAGTATGCTTTAATGACTTTCATATAAAAATTGGTAACAATGAATTTTTTAATTTTGGTTTACATTTTTCAACAAAACATAACTTTTTTCCCAGTAATAGAATGGATAGAAGTCGGATGTATCATACCAATTAGATTTCAACTGTGTTTCAAAAGAATTTGGAAAATTTTTAAGATTTTGTATTTAAAAATGATTTAGATGGTGGTTGAATGCAGTGTCCATGCTATAATTACGTTGGAATACCATGGTTTAGCTGGGAATAATTTTGATACTATACAATGAAAGATAGGTTTCAAACAAACTATTATGTTTGGTATCACCATGGAGAGATGAGACAATCTTCTACTGTTTATAAATGAAAAGAAATAAGTGGTATGAAGAATTTTATATTTGATCGGTTTTCATTTGTGTATCATCACAAGAGAGATAGTATGTTGGTGCAAGAAGACAATGATATCAATACACATGAGAAAAAGACTAAATATGATGATGTTGAGAGACTGAAAAATTTAATAGATGATGCCAAAACTCCAGTATATCAGGAATGTACTAAAATTAACAAGTTGGAATTTTTAATGTGGTTATATCATGAAAAAACCATGTATAAAATTTATAATACCTCCATTTATTATATTATTACTATTTTGAAGGATTTTCTTCTGGATAGTAGATATATTCTGACAAATCATTATAAGGAATGAAAGTTAATTAAGAATCTTCGATTTTACACTAATAAAATTCATGCTTGTCTGAAATATTTCAGTTTATTTTGGTTGGAAATAGATGACCTTAATGACTGTAAAGAATGTGATACATCTCGATGGAAGTAAAATACAGATGGAACACCATCTCGTGTGCCATAGAAAGTCATGTGGAACTTTCCATTGATTCTTAGGTTTCAAAATACATTCATATCTATAAAAATATCATCTAATATGCAATGGAATGATACTAAGAGAATTAAAGGTAATACTGATTTGATTTATCTTGTAGATGGATTAGTATAGCGGTCATTTGATGCACAACATCCTGATTTTGTATCTGAGGTGCGTAAGGTCAGGTTGGGTCTCACCTATGATGGTTTTAATCCATTTGGTCAGATGCTTACTACTCATAGCACATGACTAGTTTTTATTCACATTTATAATCTTCCTCCATGGATGTGTATGAAAAAACCTTTCACATTATTGAGTATACTAATATCTACTCCTACTGATCTTGGCAATGATATTGACATCTACTTGAAACATTTAATAAGATAGTTGAAGAAACTTTGGGATATGGGTGTGCGCACATTATATGCTTCTTCAAAAAATATATTTCAGATGCATTCCACCCTTATATAGACTATAAATGATTTACCTACTTATGAAATGATGTATGGTTAGAGAACTAAGAGAGAACTATCATGTACTATTTATATGAAGAATACACAATCGAGAAGGCTTAAATAGCATCATAGTTTCAGTTTCATGAGGAATAAAAGATTCTTGCCAATGGATCATCAATAAAAGAAGAATTGATGGAGATTTGATAATACCGTTGACACTGAACAAACACCTCAACATATTCTATGAACTGATATACTTAATGAATTAAAATATTTTAGTTTTTTATTAGGTAAAGGTGAGATGAAATCTAAAAAGAGGAATAATGTTGATACTGAAGCCAATTATGATTAAAAAAATAGAAGTATATTTTTTGAGTTTTCATATTGGTTTATTAATTTATTATGTCATTGTTTAGATAAAATGATCATTGATAAAAATATATGTGAAATTTTTCTTTCAATTCTTCTAAATATCTTGGGGAAGACCAAAGATGACTTATGATCTTTTTAGGACTTGTTGGATTCGTGTATTCGACCATAACTGCATCCTATGTGTATTAGTGAAAAAATGGAATGTTCTTTGTGCTTATTATGTGATGAAACCATTATATAAAAATCAATTTCTAGAAGTATTGGAGAATATCAAGGTTCCTAATGGATATTCAAGAAAATATCTAAATGAGCCAATAAAGGTATTTGAAACCAAAATCCCTAAAAACTCATGATTATCAAATCCTTCTTTAGGAATTGATTCTAATGGAAATATGAATTTTACTATCCAATAATGTAAGGGTAAAAACGATTCACTTATTCCATTTTTAGATACCTTTTTTATAAAATCTTATCCAAGTGATTGTTGATAAAAAGTTGCAAGAGGCACCATTAATTTTTTGTGAGTTGGAATTTTTTTCCTCCATAATTTTTCACATGTATGTTTCACTTAATAGTTTATCTTCCAACTAAAAAAATTCTTAGGGGACCAATTTCTTTTTAGTGGATGTACCCTACTGAATGAAATTTGTACAGAATGAAATCTTATATCCAAAACAAGAATCATCCTAAAGGTTTCATTCTGATAGGTTATCTAGATCAAGAATGTATATATTTTTATTCAATGTATTTGTCTGATGTGAGCACAATACATAACTAGTAAATGAGAAATGAAGATGAGTAATATGGGTAAATTGAGCCCTCATTTCCATCTATTCCCCAAACAATAGAAATTCTTGGGTCATATACATTGGCTACATTGAGCCTTGAAGAGTGGGATATGGTACATCACATAGTCTTGTTTAACCGTGGTTTGTTCGATGACTATATCAAGTAAGTAATTTGGATATTTATATGTTATCTCATACTATGTAATTTCACATATACCATAGACTTTTATTATAATTTTATGCAGGGAACATAAACAAATTATAAGTAGAGCTCATCGATATTTGCCTTTGATAAGGAGTTAGGATTTTCATAGCCAAGAGCTTCCTTCTTGGTTGAAATAAAAGGTATGGTCATTAATTTAATTAACTTAAAAAATATATATTAATTTAATTGTATTATTCATATATATCTTAGGTATTGAGTTTACCTTTTGACTCTGTTTCTCAAGAATTAATAGTGATGGATTTTTCTCCCAATTATTTGGTTCTTGAATATAAATCTTTAAAAATAAAAGGGTATAAATTTGTTATAACTAATTGAGCAGTGAAAATGAGAACACAATATGATGGAATTATGTAAAATACTACAAAAAACTATTATGCTAGTGAATCAGATAGTCGACTTCGATACGAAGATGTGTATTATTATGGACTTGTTGAGAAAATATTGTTATTGGATTACTAATCTCAGGTTGGGTAACTATGATGAAATGTAAATGTTTTGATTCAATGATAGGACATGATACAGTTATTAATGATTTTGGATTCAGAGTTATTTACATGAGTCAATTCCTAGATACCGATGAACCATACATGTTGTAATAAATGGAAAATTAAGTGTTTTATGTGAAATGTCATATGAGACTAGATTATATTGTCATTAATGAAGTAATACCAAGACATATTTTTTAGGATTCTAGGGATGAAATTGACACCATTTACACCCCCATTGATTTTGACAAAAATATTTCATTTTATGACCCAAATTTTCCAATTTTGAGAGTTTATGTTGAACCTCAAGTAGAGGTGGGTAATATTTATAAGCAACCATATATGTTCATAGTTCATTCAGTTTACCTTGATATGAGTTTCTTAGGTTGGTATTACTGCAATTAATTTAATTTAGTATTATTTTGTAATGATATGTTTTTTTAGTATTTTTTTTGGTTTTGTTGCATTTAATTAGATTTATTTCAATTTAGAAAACTGGGTTTAAAATGAGTTTATTAAAACAATTATAACTTGGTTTTAAATTATTATTACTAAAACATGTTATGGCATTATTTACGACTTATTTAAATTATTTCTAAAAATTGTTTCTAAAAAATATATATTTCATTATTATGCATATTATTAAAAATACTTTAGAAGTTTGAAGGAAACGATGATTTGATGCTAATCGATAGATGTGCGAGCATGGGTTTCCTCCTCTTCTTACTTTAGTGAGTATAATAATTGTAATTATTTTCTTCTACATTACATATAATTTCATATTAACATTATTTATCAAATTTTTTAGGGATATTCAGTTCCACCAGAGTTGACTCCTCCTCATCCTACTAGCATGAGTCTGATCGGGGATACTCTCAGACCTAGACAGAGCACCCGTCGTACCCATTCCCACCCCGAACCACCAGCGGACACCCCATATACCACACCTTCCCATCCTCCATTGGATCCTCTAGGGATATTTCCATACATACCTCTATCATCATCTCATTTAGCCTCTTATTCTGATACCATGTTTATTCCACCTCCAAGGATGTTCCCACCCATTACTCCACCATCATGTCATTTAACCTCTTAATCTGATACCATGTCTATGCCACCTATATAAATGATCCCACTTTTCCCATATCCATATCCTTTTATGTATCACCAAATCTGCTACCCATATCCTACCATGTCTATTCTGCCACAATTTTCTACCATCCATCTAGGATATGATGATTATATTACTTCATCTTCCACTCTAGTGCATACTGATCAACTAAAGAATGCATTGGAACATACACATCCTTTAGAGGATACTGATACGTGACATACCATGGATCTATCATAGCTTATAGCAAATCCTACATCATTTTTTTATTACAATCATGTCAAATTATATCACTTTATTTTTGTTTTTTTGTACCATGACTTAATTATTCTTTTCCCCATTTTAACTTATTTAGTGGGATCTTATAGTAGGCGATGTGGGAACACCATATGATGGAATCTTGGAATCTCCAAACAAAAATAATGGTGGATTACAATGAAGAAAATTATATGATAGGTAAAAATGCCAGGAAGTGTAGAAGTTTCATGGCCACATTTTCTAAGTACCATGATATCATTCTAGTGAAACCGGTCTCATGAGACATCTCAATAATGACATCAAGGACAAATCATGGGAAAAATACATGTAAGAAAATTTTATATATTTATATCTATATTATTGTTGTATTTATATAAATTAACTTGTTCTTTACAGAGCCAGTTTAACTTTCTTGATGGTGAAATTGCTAAGGTTTCAAGGTTGATGGATCTTGGGAGTTATGATGATCATACAATCATGAGTTATATGTCAGTTGGAGGAGTAGAGTTGGTTCTGATTTAGAGGGTGCACACATATTCTCCGACGGTCAAAAAACATAATATCAAAAAATAATCTCATATTGGAAGACTGATGAGTACAAGGTATTCCTAATCTTTAATGGTTTTTTTATAAAATTTAATTCTTATTAGTTGTATTTAATTTTTTTAGGATGCATTGAAGAAAAATAACAATGATTCAATTGTGTATCTATACACATTGGGGCACACTACAATTCCCGGTCATAAGAAGTTCTAGGTACTTTAATATTAAAACAAATCATTGGTTCCTATATTCGTATTAAAGTCTACGAGTTACATGTTCTCTTCATTATTAAATATGTTAATTTTAATAATTACATGAAATTATGAACATATTATATGTATTATATTATATTTATTCTTCTTCAAATCATTGTAATTACTCTTCTAGGAACCTTTCTCACCTCATGTTATTTAGAAAGCCTCTTTCTTATTTACCCCCTTTGAATCATTTACCTCTTTTACAAATGTTGAGAAGACCTAATTGAATATAAACCTATAATAGGTTATTCTACCTTCTCCCTAATTTTTTACACCAGGGGTGATATAATATGTTCCCAATAATCATTATATCCATAGATAAGCATAGGAAAATGTTTCATTAAACGATTCTCCATATTATTCATTAAGGAATACTAGGAATCTTGACAGTATAGTTTAGAATACAATATTAATGGAAAATTTCTTATACATATTGAAGAAATTTTTTTCTAACTAATCCATATACATCAAATAAGGATATAATAAACACAATATAGGTACTTTTATTCCATTTTATAATTGTGATATGAAATGAAAATTTCATTAATCATAATATTTGCTTTCTCTTATTTGAGTTCTTACTGATGAGTTATCATAGTGTATGATTCCTTGCCTTTTTTATTTATTCTTTATCTTTCTATAAATATATTATTAAATGATTTAACATAAAATTTATGGACTAGACATGTATGAAATTTATTCACCCCTTTCAACTTCAATCTCTCACTAAGGATACTAATTTGGATTTTGGGATTCCATCACTTTATTGAAATATCAATTTAGAAGTGTAGCAAACAAGAGACTATAACCCTCTACCAAAATTTTTCTACTATAGTAATATTCATTTTCAATGAATGTTAGTAGTGTTCACTTGGATTTTATTTCCATTTTTAGTACTAAATAATAGATAATATTTATGTAATGTTCATAACGAGTAGCTAAAACTATACAATGTTTATGATTATCTTTTATTTATAAATTTTTCATCAATGTTTATCACATGTTTAAATTTTTGAATTGATTTTTAATTTAAAATTTATTCCCTTTTATTATTATTAAATATTATACAATTTTTATATTCTGAATATGTTTATACTAATCAATGTCATTTGCAGCAAGCAGTATTGGGCATCGAAGGCCATGTGCCTCGAACAAAATTATTTTTATCGATTAGGAAGAAAAAGGATGGAAGTGCAGTAAATTCACAAACATAAGAAAATATAGAAAGTATTTTTATTTATATTTCAAATATTTATATGAAATTCATAATGAAATATCTTGTTTATATTTTCAACAGTCTTCCCTAGAGGCCCTTGATGATAAAGAAGATGAAAAATTCGGGCCAAATGTTCATTTGAGTTAGGTATTAGGTGAGGAGAACTAGAGGAGAGTCTGATGTTGGACAAGGAAAAACATCATCCCCTCTAAGTATTGGTCATCATCAGGCTCCTCTAAAACCTTTTAGTACCCTGATCTATAAATTGCTCATGTAAAAGATACCGAGGCAAAAAGAAATCTTTAAAAGAGTTTGAAAGAAGTAAAAAGAAGCATGAAAGAAGTAAGATGATCAATGACCACTTCATGAAATATATATTAGTTATAATAAAACCAATTCAATTAGAGGCTGATATTACTATTGATTCATATATAGAACCAATTATCTATTTAAATGATTCCCAGAATGATGCAAATGAGGGTCCTAGTGGTGGTCTAGCTGATGGTGGTGACGATGATGATGTTATTGATGATGATGTTATTGCTACTCCATATGATTCCCTTGGTGGTGATAATTTCACTAATGGTGATGGGGATTTTGGTGATGGTGATGAGGATGATGATGTTGGTGATGGGGGGTATATTGATCCCCTCTATTTTTGGCTTAACAGTAATGAGACATGTGCAACTTTTTTAGTGAATTGAATTTATTAGTTGTGTGGATATATATATATATGTGTGTGTGTGTGTGTGTGTTTTAGTATTATTAATGTTTTGAAAATTATTAAAAGTAGTTGGTTGAATGCTGAATATACAATATTTTTACTACATTGAATGTGTGCTATGTGTTTTATTTAATTTATAGGTTCAATATATGGTGGAAGAGGTGCTGCTACTGCTACTTCTAGATGGAAAAAGTACCTATACCCATGGTTTGGAGAACCATGGGTATAGTTTCTATGTTGGGATAAGTTATACCCATGGTTCTCCAAACCATGGGTATAGATATATACCCACAGTTTTGGTTAAACCGTGGGAATGATATAATATCTAGGGATTATACCCATGGTTTGTATAGAAATTATGGTCATAGGTCTATACCCATGCCTCTATCAGCCGCAGTTCTAAAAATCATGGGTATGGACTATACCCATAGTTTTAGGGGATATACACATGGTTTAAAACTATGGGTATAGAGTGGTTTTCCAATAGTGTAAGTTAGATGGTCTAGCTTATTTCCCCCTATTTTGTTGCATTCTATATCATGTGTCATTGTGACATGCACCAGAACCTTCTGGAAATGACACTAATTTTTTTAAATAAATTCAATTGATTTGTTTTCCATGCCCATTATGAATGTAATGAGTAGAGAATCACCCTTTGGTTGATTTCTTTGACTTAAACCACCCCAATGGGTGTGATCTACCTTTGAGTCCCTTTCCCCCTTTGTGTCAAATTTTCTAAACACCCCTTGAGGTGTGTCACCTTATAATTAATGACTTGAGTTAATAAATTGAATTGAATAGAATGAAGATCCACGAGTTAGACCCCTAAACCTTGTGACATAAATGGTTTTCATGATTAAATGAATTGGCCAACATGATAAACATGTTATGAATGAATTACTTGCTAAATGGTATGGGTTTTCTAACCATATCATACCTACATCCTATGCTAAGGGAAATATAGGGGGTTCCGACTTAAGGACCCCTTGGATGGGAACATCATGCCTTATAGTTTGAATTGGTTAATGAATTGTAAAAACAATGGGGGTGACACAAGCTAATCCTAGTACAGGATCACCAAAACTTTTTAATTTTACCTCTAGATGAGAGACACCGGTTCCCTATGGGAGACCACATAGACAAGATCGATGGTGAAATGGTTGTACCATTCTATGAGTGAGACTCATACCCCTACATACGATATCAAGGATAAAATTGATGGTTTTTTCATGATGTTATCACACCATTCCTAGTGTGAAACTTTGGATTTCATATATGGTCTATCCTATAGAATTGGTCATATACAGAGCCCCTGGAGTGTTACTTGTGGTCCCACCTAGACTACCTTGGATGAGATCAGGGTGTATCTTTTTAAATTCAAATAATGACTTTAATTAAGAAATGAGACATTGAAATTGTAAATTCATTTATGTGTACACAAAGATGAATCAAAATCTTGAAGATAGTCCATCTATTTATATATTATACTACTCACTTTACTCATGAAGTATTCCTTGGCTTATACACACTCGGTTTAGGTCAAAGTAGGTAAAGTTGGATGGGTTTCCCAAGTGTAACCTAGTCTTATGTACTTATTTATTGGTTATAATCTTTCATTCATTATTTTGGAATAGTGTTCATTTTATATTGAATGAAATGGTTTGATCTAGACACCATTGGTGGTGGCCTAATGAGTATATATCACACCCTTCTTTGGTCACCTTTGGTAGCCAAGAAGACTTCATGATTATAGTTATAGATAAAGGGAAGTATCTAGATTCTGATGCTTGATTATCATTCCTAGGATGGAGTCCAGGAGAAGAAGATCAGGCCTATGCTCATGATTCTAGCAGTAGCTGTATTTTGTTCTTTTTATATATTGATAGCATGTGGCATATGACTGTATCCCCTATTCCCTGTGAACTTTTTTGTATTGATACTTTTGAATCATCATAATTTTATATCTTCTCAATATTTTGTTTCTGGCACTTATTTATTTATCTTAAATGATTTCTATTTATTATTCTACTGCTATTTGTCTGTTGATATTGATTCTTCTACAACGACTTATAGGGCCAGTCACTATAGTGTCTACTTTAGTTGTTTCTTATTTATTATATATTTTTATTCCACACTTTGATCAATGAGGTCATAGTCTCTCCATGAACACACCCTAAGACCTCACTTCTAATTGGTAGCATCTGGCGTCTGGGGAGGTGCGCTTGAGGTCTTGTGGACCACCATCTCGAGGTGCTGCTAAGTGGCTTATGGGGTGGGACAATATAATATGATCATGGTAAATGCAATGTAGTTATAGATGCACTAAGCAAGAAGATGCATGAAGTGGGAGAATGGACGTCATAAGCTGGATGGATTCTCATGGATTTATTGGAAAAATGGTAGGTGGGAATAATAGAGGATCAATGGTAAGTGGTTTGTACCTTCGTGGTAAAATTATTAAAGTCCAGTCAAGATCTTGATCCAAAGTATGGGGTTATGTTTGATAGTTTTGGAGCAAGTGGTTTGGTTTTAGGTTAGGTCTTGGATATATGTGGGTTATTCTGGTTCATGGAAGGGTGATGGTTCCATATTCCTTGAGAGCAGAGTTGATAAGAGCCTCTCATGATTAAAAGTAGGACTTATACCTGGGGTCTATCAAAATGTATCACAATGTTAGGTGGTAGTTTTGGTTTCCTGACATGATGAGAGACATTGCAGTTTTTGTCTCCCATTTAGTGACATGTCATAGAATAAAGCCCAAGAATTAAAGAAACAAATGGATACTCTAGATACTTCCAATGCATATATGGATGTGGTATGAAGTGATTGTGGAATTCATGATAGTGTTTTCTAGGACCCCGAGAGGTTGATACACCATTTTGGTAGTAGTGGAACAATTAACTGAGGTGGATCATTTCATACCGATCCAAGAGATAAACTCAGTGTATGATCTAGGCTAGCTCTATGTTCAATAGATCATATAACTTCATAGATTACCATTGTGTGTGGTATCTAAAATATATTCTCATTTTACCTAACATTTTTTTGTAAGGATTACAAAAGTAAATGGATACTCATTTGAATCTCAGTATGGCCTTTCATCCCTAGACCGATTAGTAGCCATAAAGAATGATCCAAACCTTAGAGGATATTATTTGAGCATGTATTTAGAATTTTAAAGGAGATTGTTTTTGGAAAATTAGATCTAGTATAGTTCACCTAAAATAAAAGCTTTTATTCCCCGATTCAGATGTCTCTATTTGAGGCTATGTATGGGAAACTATATCAATTTCCACTATGTAGGCATGAGGAAGGTGGGTCTTCAATTGTTGGGTTGAGTATGGTACAATAGGCCTTAGAGTGAGTGAATTTGATAAAACAAATGATGATTATAGATCAAAATATTTATAAGTATTATGCTGACCAAAGGAAACAAGATTTGTAGTTTTCTATGGGTGATAAAGTTTTCTTGCGGGTGTCCCCTTGGTTAGGGAATAGGTGTTTGCGGAGGCAATGAATATTGGAACCATGGTATGTTGGACTGTATGAGATCATATAACACATTAGGATGATGGCCTATTAGTTGGACCTACCTCCATGGTACCAAGGTATACAAAAAAATTTCCATGTGTCTTAGCTTTGGAAGCACGATACCGATCTTACGCATTTGATTAAATGTAAGGAGATTAATATGGAGTTAGACACGTCTTTTTTGGAGTGACCTGATCGAATAGTAGACCAAATTGAGAAGAAACTATGAGTAAATTCCATTCCTATTTTTCAATTTTAATGTAAACATGGTAATTTATAAGAAGATACATCAGAGTAAGAGATACATATTAAGACATAGTGACATGTATTGTTTGAGCAGACCTATAGAGACACTTCTAAGAGATGAAAATTCATTATAAGGGGAGATTTATAACACACTAGTTTTCAGTGGATTGTTAATATAAGTCTTACCATTTATCTAATTATTTTTTTGAACATCATATGGTTGAACTTGGGTTTGGTTTGTGTCAGTGTTGTTTGGGAGTT
The DNA here is from genome assembly GCA_963277665.1 of Viscum album. Lineage (NCBI taxonomy): Eukaryota > Viridiplantae > Streptophyta > Magnoliopsida > Santalales > Viscaceae > Viscum > Viscum album. The sequence continues at coordinate 1,084,734,376 of OY728159.1, forward strand.
GAAAAGTGTATTTTAGAGGTCTTCTTTCCAAATCGGGAAATGCCAAGACTATGGTGATGGTTGTGGAGGTCCTTGGTTTTCCTCAGTGTAAAATGGGAAATGATAAAATAACCTATCCAAGACATTGTTCAAGATCATGGATCCTATCGAACATGACCTAGGAGACCACACCATGGCTCTTTTAGTGGTAATGGTGAGGTGAAAACATGAAACTTCTTAGGGTCACTCTATAGGGATGGTCGTGGGGGGATCCTGTATCAAGAACACCATGACCATGGATAAGTTACTTTAGAAACCTTTTTATTGGTTGGGATTGTTTTTCAAACACCCAAAATATTCTCTATTCTTCTCGAATATTGAAAAAATTAAAATGGGAATGCATGTGAATTAAATGTGGTGATTTTTCATGAGATTTTAACTCGATTATTACCCCTATTAATCAATTATCCCCCTCTCCTTGGTTAACTCCTTAAATATAAATGAAATTTAGATGAACCCCAAATGAACCTAGGGTATGAGATCAAACCATATCATGTTGAGTTTTTTTTATTTGTTTAATCATATTAATCTCAATATCCTTAGTAAATCTAAAGGCTTCTTTCCACCCACTGTTGTTGGTACTTCTGGTTTAAGATGATTCAGTGAAGAACTCCAGTGAGTTATTATTTATTTTTGGTTGAATTAATTATTTATCTCTTGAATAGTCTTTTAATGAGGTTGTTCTCATTGATTTAAAATTTTCATATCCGAGTCCCTCTTCTTCCTTATTCACCATTCCTTGTATGGTGAATTTTCTCCTTCCTTAATCAGACTTAAAGACTATCATTATCAGTTATCCCTTGGGTATGTGTTTGTTTTACCATTTTCTTTTTTCCTTCTTGAAAATAATTCTAAAACCTTATTTATGAATTATTGGAACTAGTTATAGTAACTATTGACATAATGACTTGTTTTGGTTGATGCATTATTTTTGTTCTGGTGATAATGCTCCTGAATAACCTTGACTTTGGATCAAAACGTTTGAGGTAGAAAGACCTTAAATTTAGTGAATATTTTTTATAGGTTCTTGAGTGTTGTTATCATGTGTGTTTATCCTAGTGAGAACTATGTTTGATTCCTGATCATATGAGGTGTGTGTAGCCTTATTAAGACCCATTCTTGATGTTTTCTTGAATGTGGAATGTTATGGATTATATTATAACTTGATGTGATGAAATTTTTATCTTTAAATAGTATATTGTATCATATATGATTTTATCTATAATTTGATACTGAGCGTGTAGGTTAAGACTATTAGACTATCCCCTGAGAAGTATGTGTTAGACATTAATCAGTATGTACTTAGACTATCCTAATTGTTAGGATGTTTCACACATGTTTTTGGGATATCCCATCAAAGGTGATGTTTCATGATGACTGTTGATGTTCCTTCTAGAATGGTGCCAAAGTAGGTAGAGATATTCTCTAAGGACTTGACATATGTGGTGTAATTTTGTTAGATATTGTTGTTATCTTTACTTTTTATTCTTATGGCATGCACCTGAATCTATTATGCACTTCTGTTAAGGGTTTATGGTGGAATGATACTAAGTCTTGTACTCACGCCATACTCAGTCATTCCAGCATAGTTATAGATTTTATGACTTGGGATCCAATGAAGGGAAAGGGCCTTATGGTGGATAGTTGAGTAGGATTAATAGGAAGATGTAGACATTACTCGATAGAGTTCAGGTTGGATATATACTACTTATTTTGTTTATTGGATACCTCATACCTTGGATCCAATTGTTTTGTTTTATTTTATGTATCTAAAATCCCATATTGACACTTCATGTGTTTTATTATGTGTTCTTATACCTTGGTAGATGATTATTCATTCATTCATTATTGTTGATTAATGTCTCTATTCCATTATATATACTCTGATGTTTACCTATTATTGAGGGAATAATATCCCCATTATATTCCATAGGCCATCACTACTAGTTGGTAATCTCTAACATACAAGGAGTTTCACATGAGGTCATGTGGAACCCCTGACTCAAACCCAATGGTTTGGGTCAGGGTGTTACATAAATTTCTACTTTAGTTAAACTATCTCTAGTTATCTTATCAAAAAAATTGTGTTTTCAATGATTTTAAGTCTACCTTATGAACCTCTAATTGTTATTTTTCTCAAGTGTCAAATATTTTTTGTTTCATTATCCAACTTTACCAAAATATCCTTAATTTTTTTTTGTGAAATACAACTAATTTTTTTTACATGACCTTATATTACTGATTCATTATTTTGTGATACTTACATATTATTTTCTTTATGGATATAAGTATTGATTCTATAACTATAAATAATAATAATTTATGGGTTTATCTTGTTTGGTTATATTTTTATAGATGCTATTTCATATTAAAGTCATTCTTCTATTGGATTGTAACTGCCATGTTATTGAGTCTAGAAGTTTATGAACTGAAAAAATGACTTCCTTAAAAACAATAACTCTAATTTTATTGAGTTAGTAAGTTTAATGGAATATGTACTATTTTTTATTGGATTTAGGTATAGAAAATTACATCACTCATGTTTATAATTTTTATAAAGAATTAAATATAAAATTAGGAAAAAATCAGTATTATAATAGGAGATATACCAAATCGGTTCAATAACCATCAGTAATGAGGACTCTATAAAGATCATATATCATATGTGGTATAAAAATCTTTGTTTCCTTTACTCTCACTTCATTTACACTATCTAATATCTCGATTAACTATTTTATACATTCCCTTGAATTTTTATCTATATATATTTTTAAAATTCTTAGATATATATTAATTAAAATTAGTTTCTATTTTCTTCATATCATTATTATTTTTTAAATATAAATTTAGTTATTTTGTGTGCACTCAGTTAACAATGCCCACATACACTGTTATAAAAACTATATATTTAATAGTGTATGTGTGCAACCGGTTAACATAATTTGTGATAGTTCTCCCACACAAACATTTACATGAAATATAAGAAAGGAAATGAAATCATGTGAACAAAATAAGAGATTTTACATAGTTCATACATTCATCTTATATCCATGGGAGAATTATTTCAAATTTTTATTTCATAAAAAGTAAAAAAGATAAAATTGATGTGACTTAGAAACCATGTAGATCAATGACACAATTAATCACCTGACACCTAATCATGTGGTCCCACCCTCATTTTAAAGAGAGTCCCACCTAGTCAATATGTTGTATTGACCTCTTACATCCATAGGGGTCTATCCATTACATTGTTTCCCTAGAGATTCACTATATCTTTCCTTATCCTGACCATTAATCATGTATAGAAAACAAATTCTATTATACCACACTACTTTACTATGAAATACTTGCTGAGGGCGATTCAAATATAGAAACAAAATCTCTTATAGTGATCTCAAAATATATTGAACTTCTAGTGAGCTGACCACCATGAAATGTATCCATCAGAAATTCACAATTTCTGGCCAACTAATTATCTATTTCTGAAGACCTGTTGCTTCGGATTTGATAAGACCAAAGGGTTATTTGGAGTTTATCTTTTTGTTAAACTCTTTAACATGAAGAGTATTTACAATCCTAATAATCTCTCACTTGAAGACAGTTTTATGGATTCTATGTCATCATCCAACTCTTAACAAATGGAAACTCCTTTTAACTTACTCTTCAAGTAATGATCCTATATTTATTTTACATTTACCCAAGTCTAATTGAGGCACAATGTTTCCTCATAATTAACTTGACTAAACACTAAATATATTACCTAGGTTATATCATCTAACTATATTTCATAACCCTGGTACTCTATCTTTAAAAATTTTATGAATGTAATGATATTTAAAGTCAATGCACTTCATGTAATAACCCCAAAACCAATAACCCATAATTGGTGTTTATTATATTACATTAGTGAAAGATACATGTGGTATAATCACAAAGTAATGAACAATTTATTAGTCTTGGGGGACTAGATACATACACGATTTTCATATTACATTTCAAACATAAAACATAGCTTATAAATATCCGGAAAATTTTCTTATTCCTTTTAGTACATCCTTGAAATCATTCAAAGATACCTCATTAGTTCCCTAGGGAAACTAAAATAGAATAAAGGGTGAGCTAAGATGACTAATAAGGGTTTTATTACAAAATAATCCAACATGAATATATAATACATAAACAATATGTTAGAGTGAATAATAAAAAAATGGTATATATAATCAATAACTTGAGAATGAAATATATCCTTGGATAATAATAAAATAATAATAACATGGAAAATAAAAACTTATTTATCAATGATGGAATTCATAATATTGTGCATATTAATCTTACTATCATATAATTTTCTTATAAATTTTCATTAAATGGGTATACAAACAACATATTCCCAAATAATAAGCATGCATGCTAATTAGTTTGTTTTATGAGACCCAACCAATGAAAAGAGGGGATATATACTTGCAAAACCCACCCATCACTAATAATTTCTAATACATTCCTCATACATTGAATAAAAAATATAACACATATTCAATATTCTTTAGTAATCAATAAATATTAATATTGAATCAAGTATACAAAATATTAATATTCTCTAACCAATAAAATAACTTTCTTAGTAAGCTTTGACCAAATAACACAATGTATAGAAATGGTTATAAGGTTTTGAAAATATAGATATGATATTGGAAATATCCATGGTACTATAGTATATGGATATAAAGGATAAAAATAAAGTCAAAATAAATATAGATAATGATAAAGAACATAACTTCAGAGAAATGTATGAATTTAGAATAAGATTTGTATAAAAAATAAGGTTTAAACCATAAATTAGTATAGGATGAAAAGAGACCATCAATTCATCATAATTTAAGAATTTTTATTAAAGTCATGTATTTTTTTAAATGTTTCGGAAAATGGAAGGAAAACTTTAGAAATAAATTTCTTAAAGTTTTTGTAACACCATCACAAAATGAAGTTAAAAGTTACTTCCAAAACTCTTTATATGAGGCATAAAAGTGAATTATAATACATTATTTGTAAGCTTATGTAATCAAATGTGGAGTTGATGATAAAAACCTACATAAATGAAATGAAATCCCTTTTCAAAACATTAAATAAAATAATAACTTTTTCTCTTGGTATAAAAATGAAAAAATTACAAAATAGTGGGAATATTTATTACTTTGGAAACCATAAATACTTGTAAATGAAGATAAATAATTTATAATGGTAATTATAGTGGGAAATTTTTTTATTAATAAAACATTAGAAATAATTTTTTCCACACTTTTGTAAAGAGAGTCAAAAACAACTTAAAAAATGCTAAATAGATTACATTTAAAATTTGTAATAGAAAATAAAAGTTAATATAAATTTAATTTAATAAATCAAATAAGTATATAAAAGAACATTCTTGAATCTAAATAAAGAATATGGATATGGAGGAAAAAGTTCCCCAACCAAAAATTGAAATAAGTTTGGCTTTTCTTATAAACATTCTTTTTGTTGATTTGAGTAAAAAAGAGAGGAAAATGGAAAAAATATTTAAAAACCCCAAAAATAACCATATAGAAATAAAATAGATTTATTTTAGGATAAAATTAAATAAAATTTACTCTATGAAAGTTGAAACATAAAAAATCTTGATAAAAACCGATATTGTAAAAAAACCCTTACGACTTAGGTAACTATTGAATCAAAATCACTTGAAAGTAATAAATCATGATGGAAGATAAAATTACATGAATAAAAATAGTTTCATGATATCCTATTCAAAATAGGTAGTATATTCACCATATAAATTAAAATAGGTTCATAATATGAAACATGTACCAATGAAGTGAAATTGAGATGAAAAACCCTTTACTTGTACTCTCGACTTTCCTGAAAGCTCTTTAACCTCATGTATGATAAGAATAAACATATTAATAAATTATTTAATAACTTTATTTATGTAAATTAACTTTCATATTATTCAATTATAATTATTCACTACACATATATTATTTAGCTAATGTTTATTTTCATTAATGTATGTTAGTAATTTTGATTGTTTCATACATGTTTTGTATTGGTGATGTCAAACCCACTTATTTGATAAAAATATAATAATTAACAGATTATAAAAGGTTTCTAAATCAGTGTGTTTCAATTATTTTTTAACATCCCTATTACTTTGATGGAAATTATTGGTATGGTTTGTGATAATGGAATCCATGATGAGCTTGTTTCAGGTAATTTATCAATATCAATAGATTACTTTATAATGGTCATTATTTTTTGTGTTATCCTTCCAAAATTACATTCATGAAATATATTAATCTTTAATACAATATATATTTATCAAATTAATTTTTTTACCAATCATATATGTTGGTTATGAAAAATGAAATAAATCATTCATGGAGGTTGTAGTCTGCATATAGCATGGGTGATGTTTTCATTTTTAAAATAGATAGGAGGAGGTTAGAAATTGGTTATTATATCATCATAATAAAATTTTAGTATACTAATGATACTTACGTAATTATTTTAATATGGGTATAATATTTTTATAGGAGTTATAAGAATAATGAAATGAATAGAGATTAAGGAGTGATTTAGAATTCTTATATTATTCCTTGAGAAAACTTCTTAATCCCTTTTTGATTGGTATTTAGGTGAGATAAAAACCACTAAGACATGGAATAGAGAGTTGGGAAGGGATTCCAGTAGAGTTCAATTGAGCTAAGAGGCTTTATATGTGAGGATAATTAGGGTGGTGAAGGGTTCCTTTGATAAGTGATTTGGGTGATATTTTTTGTAAATACTAATTAAATTATATTATTATCATGTACCTTTCAAATGAAAGTGGATAAAATAGTGTAAAATAATGAAGAGGTAGTAAGTATTTGTAAATAAATCTCTCATAAAAATAAATAATGTTTAATTTTTGAGATATTTTTTGGCCTTTTCCTTTTAATTTAACTATTTATTATAATTTTATTTTGTCATGGTAACCCATTTTTTTACCTTAGTAACATATTTTTTAATGAAAGAAATGAAATGGAAATTATTACCTAATTTGAATATACTAATTCCAAATATATTTTTTACAAGATTTAATTTCTATTTGTGATAAAAATTAATTTTAATAAAAGTGTGCTTAATGCAACAAAAGTAGTTTTTAGAAAAAATTACCTTTTAAGAATAAAAATTAATTTACATTAAAATATTATATAGTATTTATTACCTTGATATTTATTAGTTTATGTATAAAAAATGGAGAGTTATGTGGATGTAAAAGTAAGATAAAACCAAATGGATCATTGTTACTTCTTAATTAAATGAAAAGAACTAAAATAATTTTTTATCAAAATAAAATAAAACTTAGGTTCCAAAAAGTGAAGTATGGGTTTCCAGATTTAAAATAATATTTTTAAATGATTAATTTTAATATTTAAATATATATTTGGTGAAGAAAAAGTTTTTTTAAAATTTTAAGTCATTCTTATATCACAATGAATTCATAAAAGTTACAACATTTTTGAAAAAGGTATTTTCACTATTCACCTAAAAATTCAACCATTCTAGAAGAATAAAAAAATCACCCTAAGATAATTTACACATTCTTAATAAAAAATTAATTTCTTTTTGTAAAAATATAAATTATAAAATTATAAAATTTATCTTTTAAATATAATCATGAATAAAATCTTTTTCTATTGTAATATAGTATGCATTTTGAAATTGTTTTACAAAGTAGTGTTTTTCTTTTATATTAGAGTCTCATGTATTACATCCCCCCTAATAATTTCATCCTAAAAAATTTGATATATTTCAGCTAATAAAAAATATGGGCAATTATTTATCATTTCTTCTTCAAGTTCCCATGCTGCTTCCTCTATCTTATGATTCCACTAATGTACTGTCACCATCCAAGTTGTCTAATTAGGAAACACTTTCTCTCTAGTGTCAAGAATCTAGAAAAAATATTCATTATAGGAGGATTCATGTTCCAAATCTATTTCCATTATTATGAGTACATGTGTTAGGTATGAAAAATACTTCCTAAACGATGAAACATGGAATGATTCATTCAATTTAGAGAGTTTTAGTGTCATATCCAGATGGAATTCCACAACTCCAATTCTCTCCAAAATTTCAAAAAGAAAGATGGACCTAGGACTTAGATTCCACTTCTTAAAAAACCTTATACCTCCCTTCCAAGGAGATACATTTTAAATCACATGATCCCCCAATTAAAATTATATATTCTTCCTATGATTATCATCATAGCTTCTTTATCTTCTTTTAGCTATCTTAATATGATTCTGAATATCTCATACATTAATATTAGTATCCTCAACAAGTTATGGGTCTAATATATTCCTCTATTTTAAATCATCCCAAAAATTTAGAGTTTGAAATTGATGTAAAATTATTTTATTACAAGTTTCCATATCTATTTTGGGGATTTTATGGGATTTTAATGTGAAATGAACTCATAGTTGAAGAATATTGAATATAGATTTTTAAGATAAAAATTTAATTAATTAAATTTTATTTTAAAAATCATAAATTTGTGAGCTTTAATGATGAAATGTTCCTATTTAAATTTATATTTATTTTAAGAACATATTTTTGGATGATTTTTATAGTGTTTTTTTGAAATATTCTTTGAAATGGGCTTTGGTTGTTTTTTATTCTCATTTTTGGTCATGGAAATTTATTTCAATAAAATTATATGTTTTTATTTCCAATATGATGATGTTGGAATTCATTTAAAATTTTGATCTATAATTTTTTTTCTATCCTATTAATTTTTTTTTATTTCATTTTGATTGGACTTATAATTCACTAGTGTTGAGTTATGTTATACAGGAGAATCCATGCATTGAAATTGTTAAGTAGTAGCTATGTAACCAAATTTTTAAAATAACGAGTTCACCTAAAAAATATATGTTGGATTACATATAGATACTTTACACTATCCATTTACATATCTAATCATAGAGAGGTAACAACATAGTATAATTTTGTTCTTCTCACGTATCCCTTTCTCAGAAGCATATATGTAACCAAATACTAGAATGTGTCTAATTTCTACCTAGAAACATCTATGTAGACAAATTTATAAATGGGAAAATAACACACCCAAAATCCTGGTAGATGATTCCAACTTGGAGATATGTTAGAGATGAGGTCAATATATCCATTTAATGACATCGAACCACAAAATTGTGGAAGATCTTGATTTCTTTTCATAATTTAAACAATGAATCTAGTGGTTAAAAAAAATCAGGTCGAGTAGGTATGAAGAATATAATGGATGGACTGTATAATCTTAATGAGGATATGATTATGAGAATATGACTAAGGTCATAAAAATGAATAATTCTCACTACCTGAGGATTTAATATCCGGGGAAGATGATCTTAGGTGCTTGGACAAAAGGGTTGGTTGAATTGATAGAGAATGAGTTTGAAAAAGAACAAAAAAATCTATTTTTTCATATACATCAAGCTCTTTGAACCAGGTTATTGTCATGTGAATCCTTGGAGATACAATTTTTATTTACTTAACTAAACCAATGAAGAAATAATTTTAGGAAATTTATTAATAGTTTCAGTGCTACCATTTAAAGAGATTGATTTATTAAATATTGAAAAAGATTTTTCGCCAAGACTGGTCTTATTAATTTGAAACCATGGATTTAATTGTGCTCATCCAAAATTTCATAATGAATATTGATGTGTTTGACTAATGAAGAGGGGGTTATTGTTTCTCCTGAATGATCTAGTTGTGATTTCATAATAGGATTTAAATTAGTTTTATGATGGATGCTTTAATTGATACACCATCACTAATCTGTTATGATATTGAGAAAATTATTTTAGGTGGGTGTAGAGATTTTTTTATATATTAAGTTAATATAAAATTAGTTTTTCAATTCTGAGACCTGAAAATGATAATAGGACTTAGAACCAATCCCAAATATGGGAACTATAGTGTTTATTTTTGGTTTAGAGTTCCCATAGTTAAGTGAGTTTTAATCTTGAAGATTAGTTGATATATTTGAGATGAATATTTTGAACTAGTTCGTCTATTTTGGTGGTATAATGAGATGTTTTGTTTCATGTTAGGAAGTTTTGCGTGTGCATCTGGGTGTTTTGTTTTATTTTTTTGAATGTGGTAGAAATTCCATTATTGAGGAAGGAATTTAAGTTTCCAGTAGGATCATAATTTAATTGAGTGTTTTCAAATATAATTATTACTTATGATTGATGTTGGAAATTATTTGGAGAATTTTTATAGAAGCACATGAAAATAATAGTAAGACTAAAAATTTTATTCTCCTAGAATTTTTAAAGTTTAGTATGGTAGTGAAACTGACGTGTGAGGATTGTAATTATAATTTGGTGGGTAGATTATTTTTTAGTTTCAAGGATCATTCCAGTAGTGAGAGAGTGATTCCTAGATAGTTGGAGTGGAAAAGAAAGAGGATAAAAAATGAAAAACTAGTATAATCTCAAGATAGAGAATAAATTTATTATGATAGATAATATTTCTCTCAATATTTTCTTTCTTTCTTATTCTCTTGAAATTTGACATAAAATTCTTAAAAATAATTGTTGTTGCTACTCTGAATATGTGTAACTAAACATTTTTAGGGGAATTGGAATAATATGAACTAAATATTTTATATGTTCATGATTAGTTAAATTATTGGTGGTCTGTGTTATTCATCATTTAGTTCACTTCCAAATTCTTATTTCTCTAGATAAGAATAAAAAAATGAGGTTAGAGTTGATAATTTTTCTAGGTGGTAAAAAATTAGTTTTTGCTTCACTTTTAATTGATAGATTAGAGGGAGTATTTCTAGAAGATAATAATGTGTAATTTTCATCTAGTTTTATTCTTTGTTTCAATTATTTTTAGCATCATTTTATTCCCTAATTCACGTTATTTTAAATAAACATTCATGAATATGATTTTATCCTAGGTCTATGAACTATGAAATCAAATATAACATACCAACCTAGGTCAACTAGACCAGTCAGCTAGATCAGCCCATTACGGGGTGAGGTAAAACAAAGATGAAAAACAAGTCATGAATAAAAGAAAAACAAGACATAAAACCTGATTATAAATAAGAAATAGAGAGATATACAACTAATCCAAATAGTCTAAACTTGGAAGCATGACAAGTCTAGACTAACAAGTCTCCATGTGACCAATAGTAACCTCCACAAACCATCCAAATCCAAAACAATGATATAAAGAGAATCCATAGTGCCACAAAATTCCATTCCCTATACTTGTTTCCTAAAAAAAGGTCTAAATTAACCCAAATGTAGAAGTAGGGTTCCAAAAATTGATCCCAGTAGGAAAACACCAAGAAATATCTACAAGATTTAATAATAATAACGCATAAGTTCTAGATTTAAAAAAAATTGCTTTAAAAGAACTTTTATCAATAAAACAATTTATAAACATTTCTCAAATAATCCAGGGGTTTTTCATAAATTTCATATCAAGTTTTACAATTTTAGAAATATACTATTCATAAGACAAAGTAGGTAAAAATACTAAATATAAATATGCATGTGATCTGACATCCATGAAATAATCTATCATGCAATAAATAACCAAAAAACCACCTTGTAATCAAGATGTATCCCATTGTACAATATGTACTGGTCAATCATGAGCCCAAAAGGGCATAATTTTGGATCCAAATAATATCGATTCCTACCAAAATCCATCGATATAAAATAGGTTACTTCTTAGTTGTGTCACACACACTATGGTTACCCATGTATCTTTCCTGACACACCCAAGGTTCCCACTGCACAATGTTTTTCATTTTAAAAACCATCCTCAGATTTTTATAAAATCATTTCAAAGCCAATCCAATCTACTTTAGAGTTTTGAAATCCATTTTCCAAATCAAGTAAATTCCATTTTCAAATCAAAAACCCATTTAAAATAAAAAACCATGCCCTTTTTAATTTCAACACATGAAATTACATTTCAAAACTCAAGGAATAAATAACAACAACAAAAAATTCAATAAATTAGAATTCTTGGATAGATCCAACTACCCCATATACATAAAAAACTGACCACATTTGACAAAAGGGTTTGGAAATGACAAGATCTTACTTTGGAAGACAAGTTATGATAGGAGACTAAAAAGGATTGATATAAAACATGATGAAATTAAAAATCCCTACCGTAAATGGTGTCACAACAAAAAATGAGGAAGAAACCAAAATTAATTCTTACATAAAGAAATGAAACACCTATAATTGTTCATAAAATAATGAATAGAGAAATTCCAAGGGAAATAAGTCACCCAAAAATACATAGAAAGATCTTTAGGTTGATAGAGGAGGGATGTACAGATAATGAATGAGAAATATCACTTATACCGTTCCCTAAAATCCAACATTATTACATTTACATAGTGTGTAACCCATTTACATTTCGTGTAATCCTCAGGGTCTTTATATTCCAAAAAAACCAATCACATTTTTGTTAAAAACTATATTTTTTATACATACACAATGTGTACCTATTATGTGGAATATAAACCATTCAAACCATGTATCCAGTTCATATATTTTTCCCAACATCAATTACACAATGTGTAATTCACTTACATGATGTGTACTTCACTTACATGGCATGTAAGTACCCAACATATTGTAGAAACTGCAGACTTTATGTTGAAAAAATCCAACAAATCCCATACTTCACCATTATAGGTACCCTCCTAATTCCATTGTCATCAAAACTTATCCAATGAAAAATTAAATGAAAATAAAATATTAGAACATACTTGATAGAAAGGTAATGATGTGTTATAATATTACCACCATAAAAGCGTTATGTCCCCAGGAAGTGCTCAATATCATGGATCTGTAAAAAGAGAAGGTCAATGCTACCTCATCAACTACTCCCACTACCTCTCATGGAGATCCCTTCCATACTTCCATAGTACCCAGAATCAGAGGATTGTTTTTCCATAGAATACCTTATCCTTGTGATCCATAATCTAAACTAGTTTCTCAAAAAAAGTGGTATCGATTTCAAGATATACATCCTACTACCTAATCAAATGGGAAAGATCTGGTTTATACATCCTACACTAGGAAACATGAAACAGTTCATGGATAAAAGTAAAACTAGAAAGAAATCCAAACCATTAGTTCACCCTCCTTAGTATCTTAACAATCTTAAAGGGACCCAAAAACCTCAGTTTAAATTACCATGCTTACCCAAATGATGACATACCTAGTGAGGTGAAACATTTAGAAAAACCTGATTACTAACCACAAACTTCAGTGATCACTGCTGCCAGTCCACATTAGATTTATGAGGACTCTTTTCCATGATAAAATTCCTCTGGATCAACTATACTATCTCTATCATCTCCTGAAAAAGACTTAGCCCAACCAAGGACTTCTCTCCCAACTCTACTCAGCACAATAGAGATTGACATGGTCATCCATAAAAATCTTTAAAGGGAACCATATTGATCAATTCCTAAGGAATATTGTTATAGAAAATCTCAACCAAAGGCAAATTCTTATCTCAAGATCCATTTAAATCAAGAACACAACCCCAATGCATCTCCTCAAAAAATTGGATAACCTATCTATATGTCCATTTGTCTATAGATGATAAGGTGTGCTCAATTTCAACTAGAAAACCATTATCTCCCGCAAACCATTCTAGAAATATGATGTGAACCTAGAGTCCCTATAAAAAACAACCATATATAGAACCCCATGAATTATCAAAATCTCTCAAAGATATAAGTCCCCAATCTATTCCACTTTCACCAGTTTATTTATTGGAAAGAAATGCATAGATTTAGTGAGTCGTTTAATAATCAATAAAATAGAATCCTTCCCACTATGATTTCTTGGTAAAACCATGAAAAAATCCTTAGAAATTTCAGCCCACTTCTATAATGAGATGGTTAAAGGCTACAAAAAAAACAGCAGATCTCTGGTGTCCCACCTTAACTCTTTGACAACTGAGATGCCATGATATGAAATACAAAACTAAACACCTCATACCTAGACACTAATATCAGTGTCTTAGATCATGTTACATATTTGTATCCCCAGGGTTCACAGACAAACATGAATTATGTACACTATCTAACAACTCTTGTCTTAGGGAAAAAGGAACAACTAACCTACTATAAATTCACAAATATCTACTGGGAGACCGAGACCACTCGCTCGAGTTATCTCCACTATTAATGATTTCTTTGAAGTGTTGGCTCTTAGTGTCTATCATATGTTCAAGTAGAACTATCTCATCAAAATATGAGTCATCCTTTATCGATGACAAAAATAGCAGTCCACCAATATTCTTCACTCTCAAACTCACTTCAATAGAAAAACTCATCAGAGACCACTCTTCGATTGATTCCTTCACTGCTTGGATCAGTACTATTTTTCTCAATGCATCGACAACCACATTTCCTTTCTCAGGGGGTATATACAATATCAAAATAAAATTTATAAAGATACACAACCCTATGTTTTTGTCAAAAATTATGATCCCTCTGAGTGAAAACACACTTCATGATTTTTTGATTATAATACAGTATAAATAACTCCCTAAAAAGATAGCAATGCCACATCTTTAGTGTGTGAATAACCACTTCCAAATCAAGATCATGGGTAGGGTATTCCTCCTCATTAGGGCATAACTGGACCGAGCCATAATCCACCACCTATTTTCCTTACATTAAGACATATCATAGACCTGTACATAAATAATCACAAAAATTATCATAACCCAAACCTGGTTTTTGGAAAATCAACAATGGTGATGAAGTCAACCTTACTTTTATCTCCTTAAGAGATCTCTAACATTTTTCATCCCACTTAAACATTATAGCCATGTGGGCCAAAGATGTCATCAGAGATTCAATCTTAGAGAATTACTAAACAAACTACCTGTAATAACCACCCAACCCCAAGAATCTTCATATCTGAAACACATTTTTGGAGTTTTTTAAGATATAACTTCCTATATCTTTTTATAATCCATTGATATGCCCCTCTCATATATCACATGATCCATAAACTCTACCTCTTAGATCTAAAACACACACTTGGAAACTCTACCATACAAAAAATGTTCTTTCAAGGTTTGAAGGATTACATCCAAACGGTCCACATGTTCCTCCTCTGACTACGAGTACACCAAGATATCATCTGTGAACAAAAAAAATAGTGTCCAATTATTGATGAATGATATGGTTCATCAAATCCCTAAATACTATAGGATTGTTAGTGAGTTCGAATGGAATAACCATAAACTCAAAATGCCCATATCGACTCCAAAATATTGTCTTAGGTATGTCCTCCTCTTGGAATCTCTAATAATGGTACCCTAAACATAGGTCAATCTTATAAAACCAGTGATCCCCTCTAATCTAATCAAATAGATCATCAATTATGGGTAAAATATATTTGTTCTTAACGATCACCTGATTCAACTTTCAATAGTCAATACAAAGATTGAGACTTCTATCTACCTTCTTAGAAAAGAGTATAGGTGATTCCCATAGTGATATTCTAGGAAGAACGAATCCTTTTTTCCTTTAGGTCCTCAAGATAGACCTTAAGTTCCACCAAATCAGAAAGTTCTATTCAATAGGATGGCATAGAAATGAGTATCATTCCAGGGAGCAGGTCAACAGAAAACTCAAACTCTATCTATGGTGCTAAACTAGAAAAATAATTTGGAAAGATATTAGGGTAATCAAACCCAAAAAAATACTAACTAAATTCTTAAGAAAGGGTCAATTACATTAAGAAACATTTATAAAAAAATGGCATGAGATTACTTTGGCATAAGGAACAATAGACCTTTCCCTTCCCGATTTAGAGACCTCCCACCCTAGAAAACATGAGTGACCCCATCAACAGATAAGAATTGTACTTGACGGTGATAATAATCTATCTGGCCTATAACACTGATCATCTAATCCATGATGATAATAAAGTCAAATATGTCATGATCAATCACTAAGAATTTTTAAACCACCTCAATGTAAGCTATCACCACCCAACACATGGAGAACATGAAAGCTTGTTCAAACCTCTTTCTCCAATGCATGAAAAGATAAAAAATAACGATATAAGATCAAAATAAAAACCCAAAATGTAAACTATATTCAAGGATATAAAAGAATGGGTAGCACCTGTATCAAAAAAATCTACCACAATAGAAGACAAAATAAACATTGTACCTCTAATAGTGGCTGGCCCTACTTTGGATTCCTATAGCACACAATCTTCCGCATAAATCCATCTAGAATTATCCACCCGGATATCCCTCCTATCCTAAGAATGAGACCCACCACCCTTGGGAGTATCAACATAAACCTATGATCCCCTGGTGAAAGTGAATCCTACCTTACTACCTTAGGACATCTAGTCACATAAATGTTTCATATGGAAAAATTGACCACAAATATGAAAATTAAAAGGATCCTCCATACAATTAGGCCTGATATGACCACTCCTCCCACAACGGTAGTAGATAACCCATTTTTTCCTTGAAAAATACCCTGAAACTAGTCATGTAGAAAACTGACCATTGTTACACTTCCTTTTCTGACAAGAAGAAGAACCCTAGATAACCAATGCACCAACTTAATCTCCACCCAAACCTACCCTTCTAGCTATGTTTTCCTTTAAAAAATCCGATTTATCCACTACCTCTATAAAGATAAGATAGAATAAAATAACTAGCATTGACCTAATATCAACCCTCGTACCCATATCAAACCTATGAGCCTTTGGGTAATCATTAGTGATAAGATATGATGCCAGATTTACTAACTTAGAAAAATGGGTGGAGTACTCCAGAATGGTACAATCTCCTTGATATAAAGTAAAAAAATACAAGGTCTTAGTTTCATGTAAAGTATTAGGATAAAACTACTAATTAAATATTTTATTTAAAGAAACCCAGGTAAGACCCTCATGCAACTTATATTTAACTATTGAATCCAACCATCTTTTTTATAGACCCTTAATCAAATATGTGGAAAACCAACATGATAATATTTATTAGACTTCAAAAATTTGAAGATCCTCTCAATCCATTCAAGATACTCATATGATTCTTAGGGTCCTTCGTCACCACATAAAGTGGGTGGATTTGACTTGCTAAATTCTGAACCCTGGTCCACTACTCATCCTAGGTTCATAATGCCCATTGAACCTAGAGTTTTAATGGTACAAATAACTGCTTCAACCAAAGAAGGTTCCATTGGAGGATCTTCTTGGAAAACCTACCTTGTGGATTACCCTCTTGTATTTAGAAGAGATCTTCCAAGATTCATTTTATTTTAAACACAAGAAAATAACTAATCAGTCAAGAGAAAACTCTAAAACCATCAAACCAACTTCTAGAATCCAAAAAAAAGTTTTAAAATGATAATAATTTAAAGAAATCATGAATTCTACCATAAAATGAAAACACCATTTGAAAGGAGTATATCCATCCAAATAAACTACCCACTTAGTTTATTCAAATGAAATTAAACACACCAAGTTACCAAATATAGTGGATAATTAAATTTAAATAGATTTACTATACAATTAATTTAAATTAGATTGAATACTAAGCCTCAGACTTAGTAAATATTTATCAAGAACCCGTGATAACTCGAATTCAGTGATGGGAGTGAGCTGGCCAGGCCCCTTTTCCACACCTACAATCAGAATTCCGATGATCCTATGCCTATCTACCCAAGACTTCGAACCAAATCAAGCATCTCTGAAACACTTCAATCCAAGTAACCTCATTTGATACGAAATTATAATAGACCAACCTTGGTCAACCAGAATAGTCACCCAAGTTAGCCCATTATGGGGTGAGGTATAACAAAGATGAAAAAATAGGTCTTGAATATAAAAAAATGAGATATAAAACCAGTGTACAAAGGAGAAACAAAAGGTGATACAACTAAAAAAAATAGGCTAAACAAATAAGTATGAATAGTTTAGACTAATAAGTATCCATGTGACCAAATATAACCTCTACAAACCATACCAAACTGAAACAAAAATTTAATGAAAAGACAACATGCTACAAAATTCCATTCCCTTTACCGGTGTCCTACAAAATAAGGTATATATCCACACAAAGGCAAAAATAAGGTGTTAGAAATAAATCCCAATAGGAAACCATAAAGGAATATATTCAAGTCCTAATAAAAATAATTCACAAGTTATAGATTTAAAACAAAATAGTTTTAACAACACTTATTCCAATAAAATAATTTCAAAACATTTCTCAAACAGTCCAAGGGTTTTCCATAAATTTCATATCATGTTTTCCAAATCCAAAAACATACTAGTCATAAGAAAAAGCAGGTAAAGATATTTAATATAAATATGCATGTGATCCAACATCCATGAAATAATATATCATGAAATAAATAACTAGAAATAATATTGAACCTTCCATTCAATATCTAGCATATGGTACAATACAAACTAGAAACTCACGATCCAAAAAAAAGGAATAAGGTTTGATCCAACCAATATCGATTCCTACCAGAGTCCATTGATATATAAGAGGTTACCTTCTAGTAGTGTCACTCACTAAGGATACCCATGTCTCTTTATTGATTCACCCAAGGTTCCTACTGTGAAATTTATATCAATTTCCATTTTAAAAACCATGGTCACATTTTTATATTACCATTTCAAATCTAATAAAATCATCTTCAGGGTTTGAAAATCTATTTTTCCAAATCAAGGAAATTCCAATTTCCAAGAAAAAACCACTTTAAAACAGGAACCCATGACATTTATAATTTTAAAACATGAATTTCCATTTTAAAACTCAAGTAATCAATAATAACAACAAATGATTCAATAAATTAGAACAATTAGATAGATACACCTACCTCAAGGATATAGAAAACTTAACCATCATTGATAATAGGGATTGAAAACCACAAGATCTACCTTTAGAAGGAAATTCACGATATGACACTCAAAATTATTGATAGAAAATAAGATATAATTAAAAATATCTACCACAAGTGGTTTCACAACCAAAAATGAGGAAGAATCCAAAATGAATTCTTACCAAAAAAGATGAAATCCCTATCCCTGTTGATCAATCACCGAACAGATCGATCAGGAGGGAAATGAGTCACCCAGAAATTCATAGGAAGATCTCTAGGTCAATAGATGAGGGTTTAAAATTTAATGAATGAAACATATCAATCATATGATGCCCTAAAAACTAACACCATAACATTTACATAACATGTAACCCATTTACATGTAGTATAATCCTCGGGGTCCGTATATGCT
Source organism: Viscum album (assembly GCA_963277665.1). NCBI lineage: Eukaryota > Viridiplantae > Streptophyta > Magnoliopsida > Santalales > Viscaceae > Viscum > Viscum album. The sequence continues at coordinate 1,084,753,782 of OY728159.1, forward strand.
GAATAACCCATCACCTTTTTATTAAAAACTGTATTTTTTATACATGTAAATAATTTACTAATTAGACAGTTTATAAACCATTCATTCCATGTATCTAGTTCACCACTTCTTCCCAACATCAATTACATGGTTCGTACTTCACCTACATGGACTGTAAGTTCCCAACGTATAATAGAAAGTGTAGTATTTATGTTGAAAAAACCTAACAAATACTTTACTTCACCATTACAAATATCCTCCCAATTTCATGGTCATCAAAACTCACCCAACAAAAATGCAAACCAAAATAAAATATTAGAACATACCTGACAAGAAATTTAATAGGGTGTCACATCAAATAATCACATCTCTCTATGTTACCCTCCTTTTGTGGTCATCCTAGTGAGGGATCTATTGAATTCATTTGAGATTTTTATAGTTTGTTATAATAATTACCTATGTGTGGACTTAGTAAGGAGGATCCTAGGTTTAGGGTCTTCCAACTTTGCTTAAATAATTGGGATATGAGCTAGTTCTAAAATTTAGATGAGGAAATATTTAACACACAAGACCAACTCTACAATTCGTTTGGTATTAAATTTTACCCTAGTTATATTGCCACCAAAGTGAGACATAAAATCACTAATTTTGTTTAAGATAAGGATAAAATTTTTCCATGAGATTTTTGATAGGTTTATATCACTTCTCAAACAATGTATCGGTCGTTATTTTTCTCCCAATATACTCATAGATACCTTTTACAATTCCATCACACAATAAAACCAGAAAATAGTGGATAAATTGTGTATGTGTGTGTATGGGGGGGGGACTTCTCTAATATGGATTTTGATGAACTTAAGGAATTTTTTGATAAGTTATCCCAAAAATCACTGGATAAGTGAACTAGGAAGAGAATAATTCATTGGGAAAAAACACCTAGATTTCCATAGTTGATAATAGAATAATTAGATAACAGTTGTTTCATTATGGGATTCTTAGTCATTCTTATAAATGTTTACCCAACATTGAACTTCATTTCTAGCCTTAAGATAATGCCTATTATTTCAATTATTTATCTAGAAATTAGGGTGACAATGACCTATTCTAAAATTAATACATATTTTGTTATAAAAAACACCTAAATCTCACATGGAATGAACAAGGTATTATTAAATATCCTACTACCCCTATATTCCCTTTATAACCTAAACCAAAGTTTCAAAAATAAATTTTTGGATAAACCATAAAATTCAAATTAAAAAAAATAATCAATATGGAATGATAATCCAAGTGTTTAATAAATTTTATTTTCAAGAGGTTATGTTAAAATATTTAATTGATTTTCAAGAGGTTAGTCAAGAAGCTGAAAAGTGATATCAAAAATCTATCTTAAGCAGTATTCTTGCCTAAATGGATCAATTGGATTAAAAAATATGTGGAAGAGACAAGGGTAAATTTACCAGTAAAACAAATCCTAATACTATAGAGAATTTGATGGATTTAACCACTTATTCAAGTCAAAAACTAAATAAGAAGTTAGTAAACAACCTACGGAAGTTTGAACTAAATTTTTAAATAAACCTAAAAATGAAAACTTAGAAAATAAAAAATCTAGAAATTTAGACAGTAATGTCCAACATGAAAAAATGTTGAATCTTCTATTTAAAAATCACAATAAAAAATTTAATGTAGTTGTAAATCATTAAAGAAGGAAATAAAAAGGCGAGGTTTAAGGATGAGGAGGATGAACAACCTATTTGAAATAATTATGCTCCTCTCATTCATTTTCCTCAAATGATTAAAAATTAAATTGATCCATATTACTTAAAATTAATTAAAATTTTTATAATTTTCAACATTAATATGGAATTTTTAGAGTCTTTGAATAAATTTCTATATTTGTTTAATTTTCTCAAAATATTCTTAGTCAATAAGAGGGATTTAGATTAGAGTTAAACAATTAACATGAAAAAGGTTTGTAGTGAAATTATTCAAAATAATATTCCTCAAAAATTAAAAGATCCTCGATCCCTTTTAATTTATTTTGAAATTAGATTAAGTGAGAAGATTAGGTTCTTGTGTGACATAGCTTCTAGTATCAACCTTGATCCCTACTTTTTGTAAAAAATTTGGGTCTTAGGGAGATGAAAACAACTTTAGTGTCATTGAAATTATCCGATAAGTCACTTGACTATCCATATAGAGGGATACAATTTTTTTTGTTGATACTGGAATGCTCATAATCCCCAATTATTTTATTATTCTTGGAATGGTGAGTGATAATAAAGTCCTAATCATTATAGGAAGGCCATTTTCAGCCAGTAACATGGTTTTTATGGATGTGTTAAAGGGTAGGGTGACCATTCATGCTAGTGAGGATAAATAAGAATTTAATGTTTTTAACGATTCCTCTATTTTTTGGGTTACAAGATGATTTATGTTCCAAAGGGGGTGTTTAGAGCTAGGATTTTGAAGGAAAATCATCAACATTTTGATGAAATGATCAATGAATTTGTTGTTGAATATTATAAATCATGATTTGTTGAATTTGAATCTACATATGAACTAGAAATATTGGGGAGAATAACGATCCAAATTAGAAAAATAATTTCTCAAGATCATGATGTGGTCCATCAAAAACCACTTTTTATTATCGATAGTGTTTCTCAACCTATTCTTCAAAGTTTATAGCCCTCCCATGTCCCCAAACTATATTTTTTTTCTATACTTTTGAAACTAAGAAGTGTTATTAACTTTATTTTTATTATTATACTAAGGATGATTTTTATAAGGATGAGGTTGAGTGTGAAGTCAATTTTATTCAACTTGGGCACGAATATGAGTTTTAACAATCTTTTGAGAGTGAGTTAGAGGAGTTTCAAGATATTTTTACATACATGGAAAATAGATCTAGTCCCTACTTCATTGCATTACTTAGATAATGAATTTTCTATTTATGACTTTGATAATTTATCAGACAAGCTTGAGAAATATTCCCTTGCTTCACCCAAGGACCATTTTTAGAGTAAGTGTGAGGTTGTTAGTGATATAGTTACAATAACTGTTTCACCTAATTTTGAAATATTTAATTTCTCACGTGCGGGGGAGAGTTTGGGTGAGAAAGTGTGTAGTGAGGTCAGTAATTTTGGGAATAGTTTCAAGTTTTATTTTATTTTTATTAATTATTTGACTGAATATATAGGTCTTGATACTACTAGTGAAAGGAGGATTAGTCCTATAACTTTGGAGTTTTTATGGAGAATTATTTAGGCTATTGAGTTACTTGATGTCTTGAGTGAACTTGGTAAAATTTACAAATATAATACTAAAGAATCAATTAGTAATAAATCATACCTATTGAATTATCATATATAGAACACTTTTTGGGGTAATGTTTAGATTGATACTTTGAATTTAGCAATGTATGGGAGGTAACCCATGAATTTTGGTTGTAAATTTTAGTTATCGTTTTTTTAATTTTTTTAATGTTTTTCTCTAGCTCTAAAGCCTGATTTGGTTCATTTGTAATAATTGTTTTCTTAATATGGAAGGATATTTTTTTGATAAATCTAAAATAAATATTCTCCAACTCTTCTATTTGGTTCTATTTTTTTACTTTAAATTTAAGAATTTAATGCTTGACCTTTTAATTTTAAAGGAGATTAATTTTGTTCTACCAATGGAGCTTACTCAAAGTGGAAAGCAAGATGGTATCTCATACTAAAATTTAAGTATTGAAGCCTCTTTTTAGGGTAGTTTTTGTTAAAATAATGCACTTTAAAATATACCCAAATTTTTTAATCTATTCTTATTATTCTTGGGAAATAAATCATTAAAAATTGGAGTAAAAGTGGTGAAATGATTACTAAAATCATTTTGTAGAATATTATAGTAACTCCTCCATTTTAATGACTTTTTGTAATAGAATTATGCCTTAGTATTTTTATTTTGGTGACTGAATTCATACCTTTTTTAACTTCAAGTGATAATATGAATTTTCTTGGAAAACATACATATATGCTAAAATTGTTTATGTAGTAGCTAGTGTAAATTTTTTGTGAATGATGTGCATTATTGTTTGTTTGTGTAGTCTATTAAATTAATTTTTGAGCTTTCTTGTGACCCTTTAAAAATGATCTTGAGATGTAGAGTTGTTAAATATAATTTAACTTTTTTTCTTAAATGTTTCCTTCCACTTTTAATTTCAATAACGAGGATAGTTTTGGGTTCTAAGTATAGGGGAGGTCTAAAATTTTAAATAAAATGTAATTCATTGATAGCCCATAAAAAACCCCTTAATTTTTTTTCAAATTTGGGAGATTTTAAAAATTACTTATGTATCTTGATTGGGTGAAAATTTTTCTTAAATTTAATGGTTTTTATTTCACTTTAAGTAGGATTATCTTTATTAACTTATGGATTTAATTAATTAAATAATTTTTATTTCCCTTTTGAAAAAATGGGTTTAGGTGAAACATTGGGGGAATGTTACAAAATAATCACTAAATTTCAATTTTTTAATTTTAATTTGGATCATAAGATATAAATTTAAATATTTTATTAAATAAAAATACTAATATAGGATAAAATTTTCATTCTTTATTATTTTGTTATTTTATGGGTTAATTATTCATTATTTTTATTTATTATCCATATCAATTTATTCGATTGTGTATAATTATTATGGTTTCTAATTACATGAGTTTGTTCTCCTAGAGGTAATGAAAAGTTTGAAATTTTAGTTCGATGAGAATTGAAGTGGGTAAAATTATTTTCAAAATATTCTAGGTCAAAAATTCTTGTAAAACAGTAACCAATTTTTCAATGATATTATTTAATTCCAGAGGGGAATCCCGCTTTCTACTTGATATAATCCATTAGGGAAAATCATTTTGAAAATACATTCTTTGTGGAATTTAAATTGTTCCATTTTAAGATTTATTTTCTACCATTGAATTTGACTAAATCGATTCATGAGGAAAACCACTATATTAAGTGTAGTGAAATTTGAAGTAGTTCTATTTCATTACTAGTTAATACATAAATTTTAGGGATTTTACTAAGTATTTAATATGAAATGTGTTCATTTTTATAAATATTTAATGTTGTTTATATTGATGATGAAAATTTTATTTTTTTATAAAATTGATAAATTTGTGATATTTAATGATAAAAGTTTCCTATTTCAATTTCATTTTATTTTAATAACATATTATTTAGATTATTATTTGTTAAAAATTTTAAAATATTATTTTAAATTAAATTTAGAAGTGTATTTTATGGTTTTTAATTATGGAAAACTATTCAATAAAATTAATTTTATTTATTTTCAACATCATATAGTTGAAATTAATTTCAAATTTTGATATACATATTGTTTTTTTCAATCCTATTTAAGGTTTTTTTTCATTTTGGTTAGATTTATAATTCATTGGTGTTGGGTTTTGTTGTACAGAAGAAACCATACAAGGGAATTTTCATGTAGCAACTATGTAGCCTAATTTTTAGAAGCACCAGTTCACATAGTGAAATAGAAGATGTATTAAACATAACTGATTTATAATAATCATTTACATATAAAATTTTGGAGAGGCATACGTGTAGAAGAATTTTGTTCCACTCATGTATATAATTCCCAAAATCATATCTATAACCAAAAGCTGTATCATATCCAACTTCTTCCTATAAGTATCTACACAACCCAAATTCTAATTGGAAATCAAATACCTAAATTCCTGGTAGATAATGATTAATTATGGGATAAGGTAGAGATGAGGTTAACATATCAATTAAAATATATTGAACCATCTACTTGTGGAAGATCCAAATTTCCATTTTTTAAGATTGAGGATGAATCTGGGTGCCCAAACCAAAACCAAGGCAAAAGAACTATGAAGAATATAATGTTCAAACTATATAATCTAATTGAGTCTATGATTTCAAGAAGATGAATAAGGCTAAAAAATGAATAAGACTCACCACCCAAGGATTCAAGATCTGTGGAAGATTAGCCAAGGTGGTCAGACAAATGGGTTGGATGAATCGGTGGAGAATGGCTTTTGAATGAGGCCAACCAAATCTAGTTTTCTATATACAACAAGATATTTGAACCTGGTTACAAATGTGATAATCTATAGAGATCCAATTTACATATACTAACTTGGAACAATGAATAAGTTAATATATAAAATTTATGAATTGTTTTGGGGCCACAATTTGAAGATCTTTATGCATTTAATCTTAAAGAAGATGATCCACCAAACCCGATAATGTTTAGTTGAAAAAATATATTTTATCAAGCTCAACTAAATTTATTTATGAGGAATGATGCATTTTACTAATGAAGATGGTGACCTTGTTTCTCCTGAATGATATTGTTGTGAGTTCATTAAAGGATTCACATTAATTACATGATGAAATTCCTTAATTAATACACTACCAATGATATTTTTTGATGCCAATAAAATGATTTCAAATGGTTTTTGAGCTCTTATTTTGTCTCTAATAAGTTAATCCAAAGTTAACTTGATGATGCTGAGACTTTAAAATGCTAAATATACTTCAAACCAAAACCTAATATGGGAACCACAATGCTGTTTTGAGTTCATAATTCCTAGAGTTGAGTGAGTTTTAATCCTAAATATTAGTTAACAAAACTCATATGAATTGATGTTTTGACAAGTTCATATGTTTTTGTGGTGTAATGAGTTGTTTTTGTGTATGTTAAGAAGGTTTACATGTGAATCTAGGAATTTCAATTGACTCTTTTTAAGTTGATATACTTTCATAAGTTGAGGAAGGAATTTAGATTTCTAACTATATTGGAATTCAATTGAGTGTTTTTAGATGAAAATTTTAATTATGCTTAAATATGGAAATTAGTTGGAGAATATTTCTTAAATAACATTGAAATGATAGTAAAGAAAACTAACTTTTCCTCTTAGGCTTATGAAAGTTTTGTAAGGAAGTGAAACTAACATGTGAGGATTACAATTCTAAGTCTATGGGGATTTTTTAAATTTTAAAGGATCATTCTAATAGAGAGAGTGAGATAATTCTAGATAGTACAGGTGGAATAGAAAGATGAGAACAATAATGAGAAACTAACAAAATAATTGGATTGAAATAAATTGATTTTGATAGAGAATATTTATCTCTATATTTTATTGATTCTACCACTCTTCTATTATGTGATGAAGTTATTGAAAATAATTGTTTTTTGTTTATTTAAATATGTGAAACTAATTTTTTTAGGGGAATTAAAATAATATTAATTGAATATTTTCTATGTTCATTATTAGTTAAATTCTTAGATATTTTTATTATTCTTCCTTTAATTCACCGCCTAATTATTTCTTATATAGTAAAGCATTGAGGGATGTGGTAAGACTTGATTCTTTTCTTAAATAGTTGAAAATCAGTTTCTACTTCACTTTTAATAAATATATTAGAGGTAGAATTTATGGAAGATCAAATTATGTCATTTTATTATTGTGTTATTATTTGTTTGAATTATTTTTCGAGTATCATTTTTGTCCTACTTCAAAAACCTAGATTTGACGAGTAGTAAATAATAAAGCTTCAATAGCTAAAATAGAAGTAATTTGATCATAAAAGGTTGAAGTTATTCCTTATCCAAGAAGAATTTTATTTTTTTCCTGAGTTCTTGGTATAAATATTATCCATTAAGATAGTTCACTAAGAAAAACATCCTTTAAATATTCTTTGAAACCTCTAAGAATGATTCTAAAAATGATCAATTATTTTTAATCTATTTAAACTATAAATTTTCATGCAAAATCATCTTTGTATACCCTTATTTACCTTAACTTTTTCTTATTTCCCACTCTACTACATCACATATCCTCTTCTAACATTATTTCATCTTTTATATTCCATCATTTAAACTTGTTTTCTTTTGCTTGTTTTGTTTCCACACAACTATGTATTCTCTACGTTTATACACCAGCCTCACCACAACACTAGTTGTTAGATGGTTTGTAAATAATTAAATTCACATATTTTCAATGAAATTTGTGTCATACATGTCTTCCCACATAATTCTCCATATAGTTATATTTGAATTCTTAAAAAAAGATATTATTATATGAAAATTACACCAAAGGTAGATATTGGCCTCATGTTCCTTGAAAATATACTGGGCATGATCTCATCATATCTTCTAATGTTTGAAGATTCATTTTATATTACTCATTAGCTTGAGTATGATAGGTGGTGCTAAAATGAATCTCTCTGTTGAGATCTTCCTGAAGTCTCCTTCAGAATTTTGGTGTAAAATAATGGTCATAATTAGATACAATTGATATAGGTTCACTATGAATTCTAACAACTTCATTAATATCGAATCATGCAAGGTGTTCAAGGGGAAGATCCTACTTTTTTTTATAAAATGTGTGGACATGGTAAGATGCCTAGAAGCCTTCATAAGACCAATGATAAAATCCATTATAACATTTCCCCACTTCCAAATTTGTTTAGGGATAAGTTGTGTGATTCCTCAAAGATGTTTTCATTCATAACTTACCTTCTATAATACCAATAATCTTGACACGTAGTCCACAATTTCACAATTCATACCATCCCACTAATTTTTTACCTTTAATCACTATACATATTTGTGCCACCGAGGTGTGTAGAGAAACTTGAGCTATTTGATTCATCTAATAATTAACTTTTTCATATTAGGTATGGATAGAACATAAATTATCTTTCAAAACTTTCGAACTTTATATTCATAAATAAAATTTGACAATCTCTCATCATTTATTGATTTAATATTCTTTTGATACCACTATCATCATGCTTTGAATTTATTACCTTCTCTGGTAAATATGGTTTAAAAATTTCTTGGAAAAGGAATGATGTTCCCCATTACCTAACAATTTCCATATCCAAATTTAATAAATACATGAATGTAAGACCCTTATTTATCCTAATAATAGTTATAACTCCATCACTACTAAAGAAATATCCTATAAACACAATTAATGACCATAGGAATAACCCCCGTGATCATGGATATAGGCTATAACCATGATCCATGAAAATTCCTATAGCCCATAACTATATCATGTTCTATGGGGATCCACCTATAGCCACATAGAAGGGCCTATTGATGTAGAATTTTTTTTATAAAAAACACCTTGTGGGTTTCAAACTTGGGTCTCTTATATATTGGTTAACATACTTTACTACTACACTACAACACATACCAATAACACACACACACACACACATATGTAAGAATTTTAAAACATATCATATTATCATTATTAAATTATTCTAGGAATAGAAGGATATTTATATAGGTGGGCTTTTACCATGTCTATATCTAACCTATATCCATATATTGGGAGCATCCATGGTAATAGACTACCGTATAGCCACAAAAACTAGTGTCCATGGAAATTGAGTTTTCCCATGGGTCCTATAAATATAGCCACAATGTGACAATAACCATAGGTACTTTCCTGCACCTATCCCACACATAAATTATTTTCCCATGGTGTTATGGGTAAACATATAGCCACATGAATTTTTTGACCATGGATATAGGTGACCTATAGCCACAGGCAAGCCCAACCGTGGCTATAAGACCATGGATATAGGTCATTTTATAGTAGTTCATAGTTCTTCCCACTCAATACTGGTATCAAGGCATGCAATTAAACTTTTTTGGGATGGGGATTTAAATTTTTCCATCACCAAAGTGATGAAAATCCATTGTCATCGGTGATCTAAGCGTTGTTAAAGTCCAAGGATCTCATGTGAATATTTCAAAGCACAAAAAACAAACAAATATGTACCTTATTCAAATTGATGGAACACATGACTATATCTCATCACTGATGACAATTTTTAAAGTTTTTTATCTCTAATCCCTCTAGATTTTCCTAAAATAATTCAATAATATGTAGGAACAATGTTCATCATAAACTTGGTGCTAGTGTGGTTGTCTGACGACACCTTTGACATCTCGACGATCATCGTGAATCCATTCTTTTGATCTGTAAGGGTGTTATTGGATCAAGAATTTAGAATAATTCTTACACTCTCTAGGATGTTTGAGGATAAAGAGGTTCTAAATTCCAAATGTATGAATAATACTTTTAATGAGAGTACTTTTCTTTATATATAATGTTTTTCCAAAATACCTAGAAAGGTTACCCTATCTCCTATATATCCAACTACCACTAAAGAAGAAATAAATGAATCATTTTGATGAAATAATTTCATCATAAATATAATTTATATTTTATATTCTACTTGTAATATATAATAAATATATTACATGATAAAATATATTCATTAACTCAACTTGAAATTCCCACAATATTAAACAAACCTTGAATATTAAAATAAAAGTCATTCGTATAATATTTTTTATGTATTCAATTAAAAAATTAGGAACAATTTTAATAAATGAATTAAATCCAATTATTCTATACTCTAATAATAATGGATTTATTATTTATTTTTTGGTCATTAAAAGTTCTACAACTCTCAAACCACATGGTGCGACCCACCATGTCTTGTATACCTATTTGCCATAATGGGGCAGAATCTTGAAAATGATATTGTGTGTGACCCTCTATGCCATTATATTGATAATAATGATTAATATTCATAAACCAAGAATGGATTCTAGCAACCCATTACAGTCCTTAATGATACAAGGAAAAGTCATAGAAACTACAACATTTCCTATGAACACATTCCATATATTATAATCTATTTTTTTTCAAGATATCTCATAAATCAGGATGCATAGATTATGTCATCATCCATTCATTATTTATTATTTGTTGAACTTACTGGATAAAATTACCTTATTCTACCATGGCCATGGATTTAGTGAAGGTACTAACATCCTGATCAATTTGTCCTAAGATATCACTTCCTCAACTCAGAATAAAAAAATTATATATTGATCATTCAACTAATGGAATACCATCAATGACTCACCCAACACAAGATACCCCTCCATAAATTCAATGTTATGGTTTTCTCCTTAGGTCAAATTATGTGATCAAATAGAACACATTGATGATGATCTCAATTCAAGAGACCAATACACATGTTTATAGATAGGAACAACCAATGACACCCAAAACATGTTCTATTCCTATTATTGGGTTTTTCCTCATGATATAAACCACTATAGATCACAAAGTTAAAACATAATGAGAATAAGTCTCAATGCTTATGATCTCCCAACACTTGATAGTCAGAAATCAAATTTTTCTGGTCAATATATTGTATTTAGATTATAAGACATATATTTAAGATTAATGTCATAGTATATTGAGTTTCTAATTATAGCCTAAGAACTACTATGACATTTTGATTTGAAAAATAATCCATGGAAATTTCCATGTAAATAGTGTATGAAGAAATATCAACATTATAATAGTAAGTGTACATCAAGAATAACTCATTTTATATATGTTATGGTAATCAAAAAGTACTGTTTAGTTGGGTCTAAGGAACCCACTATTACAATACTCCCACTTTCACTAGATCCAAATTTATAACCACCCCATTATCTCTCACATGATGATATCATGTTTATGATGAGTTATGAATTTATTCAATGGGCCTGCGATGACTCTGTTGTGTGTCTATACCACTATCAGTGACTTTACCTCGTTAAGTAAGACTACTCAAGAGATGCAAACCCCAAGTATATATATACTTTTGTTTACAATCTGAACTTTACATTTTGGATCAACAATAGAATAATTATCATAATGATAAAACTTTACTTAATATTTATGATTCCAAGAACTAGAACAAATCATTTCATATTTTACATTACTTCTTTAGTTTCCTTAGAATCCATAACAAAATTTGTATTTGTAGAGTCAGATACCACTATCTTGAATGATCTTTTCTTGCTCATTTACTTATCCAAACTATAATATTAGAACACATTGATATATAAGAATAATATTTTTTGTGCCCTTAACTAGTATCCCTTCCTCTCCATATAATATGTACATATCTTTTATACTTACTCAAGTAAAATTGGATAGTTTTGACTGCTTCTCTTGTTGTTCTCTTAGATATAACCAATATTTTCCTACCATTATGTATATGTTGGTAATATCATATACATTACATAACATGTCATATATGATATATCCATTGTAGGAACTTATGAAATTCTACTCACCTATTTAATCTCCTTATATACCCCATTCATGTCTTCTTGGAGAGATTTATGATATGTGAATTTGGTAATAATTCCCTCTTGAATTATTCCAACTTTTATTTTTCAATACCTTTTCTAGTATATATTATATTTAATTGGTATAAGAAACAATTAGATCTACCCTAGTAGATGAAATCCCCTAAAATATAGGATATTATTTTAAGTTGATCTATAGAGAGTTACTTTCATTATGGTATTAATTAACTATAAGACCACTAGCCGTTTTCCATATGTCATCACACATATTTCACTTAGAAAGCATTGTTTCCCCTACTTAACTATTTTTAAACATATGAAAAAAAAACTCATTCTAAATTATTATTTTATGATCTCATTTATTACTTCAATCCTAAACTGGATTTCAGTAAGTTTCACCAACCCTTTCTGGTTGCATCGTAAATATGCCTTCCAATATTGGTGGTCTTGACATCCAATGACAAATATAATGATAATATATAGTTTCTATGAAAAGTAAAATTCTAATGGATTTAGGCATGGTGACTAACAATCTGGTCTTCTTGGTACCATTCTTGTACCAACCATGTATAGTCCCACTTGAATACCCACTATAGTATTCAAAATAGTTAGCCCATGTACTTTGATATATGAAATACATTATTTAATTTTAATTGATCTTTTCAATATTAGTTTTTTTCATTTACTTCTTACTTATAGGATTGATAATTATCAAAGAATAATGTATGTCTAACCATGGTGAATATAAAACCACCAATATGGTTTTAGCCTTCCTACATGGTATGTGTCTCTAGAATATTCCTTTCTATAGTCTCTTATGGAACTTGTTCCTATGTAAACTATTTTTCCTTCTTTAGCATCGACTAAATCCAAGTCAATATTTCTCCCACTAATAGAGATGTGAAACTATTTATAGAAATATAGGCTATCACTTGAAAATAAATTTTCAATCATAGGAATTTATATAATATCCCTAGAAACTTTAGGATAATTACGTTAGATGCACATTGTGTTTTTCATAATGAAAGTTCGTTTATATACTAACAAACTCTTTAAATATAAACACATGTTCTTATGGAATAATGAATTAATATCATATTATAACTCATATGATATCTATTTTTCATTATAGTTGATATACGTTTATGGGATTGTAACATCCCAGGAAAATAAAGAATATGACATTTTTATATTTATTAATATTTTTGCATTAAATATTAATTTTAAAGGGTATTTTATATTCAAGGGTGTACTTGACACACAACAATGGGTTTCTTCAAAGTCTTATGTTGCACACAATGTTGAATCATACTGAAAATAATAATATATTATTATTTTAAATAGTAGTTAATGCCTAGCAATTTTATTAGCAAGACTGAATAGAACTAACTACTATATAATTATACATATTTTTTAAATGTTTTTATAGTTATGTAATAAAATTTAGAGGCTTAAAATGTGAATGAATCCAATTTTAAGCACAAATACTCTAATATTCTTTAAAAGGTTGATTTACCATATTTTAATGGAGAACCCTCTTTAAATCAAGTTTTGGTCACTTTTATATATTATATTTGACAAAATAAAATTCTTATTTAGAATCAAGACATCAAAATTTACTTTGGGTAAATTTTTGTATTTTTCTGATAAAGTTCATTTTTTAATGAATAGTGAAAAATACTGTATTTTAATTCAAAACTACCTTTTAATATAATTTATTTATATGGTTAGAATATATTTTTAATTGGTTTTAAAGTGTAATTAGATTATATATTTACCATTTAATCCAATGGTGGTCATTGTAATTAATTTCACTTTGAAATTGGACATAAACAAGTGTCAATCTTTTGATAGATATTATTTCTTAAAAACAAACCTTTTATTTTGACAGCGGGAATTAATTTTAAATTAATTTTTTCCACTTTTGTGATTTGAATTTGGAATCAGGAGGCCCAAATTGTGTAAATAGGTAACTTTAAGTTTTAGACATTATAAATATTTACTTCAGTAAATATTTTATTTACCATGGTTAAAGGGTAAATCTAGTAAATAAGGGTAAATCTAGTAAATAAGGGTAAACAAAATATTACTATAATAATATAAAATTACTCTAACAGGTGTCCTAATATTATTTGTTGATACACATCCGACCATGATCATCCTTGGGTCAATTTTAGGAACCAATGGGGCCACTTGGGAGTGATAATGACACTTTATTTTAATTAACTTAAAGTAAAGGAAAAAATGACATAAACATATATCTTTTTGTAAATTAATTTTTACATGGGGTTATATAAGTAATATTTTCGACTATAAATATTCATTGGAAATATGAAAATATTTAATACATCATTATATTTTTTTTATAATTTTTAGACGTCAAATAAATTAAATTATTTATGGCACAATAATGATGCAGTATTTACCTCATTAATAAATGATTTAAATAAATAAGATTACAAATATTAAAACAATATCCAAAACTTGTCCAATTATTATTGTATGATTTTATTTCGACCATTATTAATCTTATCTTCGACTTTAACTAGTTTTATACCTTTAGAAACTGAATATCATTATATAATAAAATAATATTTTCACACTTTCCTAAAGAGACCCTCCTCCCCCTTATAAAAAGCCCTCACTTATAACTCATTACTCACACTTCTCAAGCCCCTTGGATCATCCAAAACCTACCCAAATAATCTCTAAATATCTCTACATTACACCTAGAAGCCTTACCTTAAGAAGAAGTCACTTCAAGAAGTCCTTTTGGTTCAAACCAAAGGAAGTTACCCGAATTAAATGTAACAGTTTCTCTTAAATTCTTTTCTTTTATTTTTCTTCTCCAACCCCTAAACTCTTTTTATTCATTTATTTTATAACAACAACAGTATACTAAATATACTAGGATTTTTTTATGGGAATTATTTGAACTAATCGTACACACACCTCCATCTAATGGGTAAAGAACATATTGTTTCTGTGGACGGTGAACTACTGCTTCATGAAACGATGATTGTTCAAATATCTCCTACCACCTCTCTTAGTGGCCATTATGATAGAAATGTATTTATATATGATATATATATATATATATATATTATGTTTATGTTTTCGTTATGATTCTGTATTTTTTTCTTTTATAGAATACCTTTATGGTTTCCATTGTGGGTAAACGCGATAATTTCATATGAGGAAGTGCGGACTACCGCCCCCTCAAAGTGATATGACTCATTCATGCCATACGTGGGACATATAAAGGTTGGATTTAATGAAATTATATATTATATTATACTGAAATTATAATATACCTATGTATCACTATGTTTTCATTCTATTAAATATGAAATTGAAATGAAAGTAGCGTTCATGCGTACGTACGACTTACCGTCTCCATGAACGGTGCATTTCATTTCTTACCTCTAAATGTTATGTAATATTATAAATAAAAATATATACTAGATATATATGATATATATATGATATATAAATCTCGAATATCATTATGGATATAATGGACTCTTGACCACATAGACAACTTGTAATTATAAGGTGTTCATTTTGACTCAAGTACCAAATATCAAAAAACGACCATTATTAACTTAAATGATATCATAATGTTTATAACATGGTAATAAGTGATATAAAAGGAATAATAAACTTGAAAAAGGTTATTAATCAAGTATAAACCAACTTAATTTTATTATTCTGGAAGAACAAGAAACAAACAAGTCAAGACGGACATGAGGTAAGAGATTTCTTATCTCACTTTCAATTTCGTGATATTTACATTGTTCGCCACTTATTTATTGCATGTAGTGTATTGGGTACTACCATTTGATATATATTATCATGATTATTTTTATATTCATGGTATTCTATGATTAATTTGGTGGTTACTATCTTTTGGTCATACGATTCGATTGATTACAATGTGGTAAGGGGTTTTCATCTCAGTTTTTTTCCCGTGAGATTCATGCTATATTTGCCACTATTTCCTTTTGTGTGGTGGATTTAATAACCGGTATTGCATTATTTATGTAATATACTTTAATTTATGAGTATTTAAATCTTCATTTAATTATCCTTCTTTCATGTGGTGTATGTTTAGTAAGTTACCAAATCTGTAAGGGAACCTTTTCACCCTCCTCTTTTTAAAAGAATTATTTTTGTTGTGTCTTTTAATTTACATCTTCTTATGTTGGGATATGTTCTTATATATCCTTATTGCTATAAATTTTATATCAATGTGATGATATTCCCTTTTCTCTATTATCAATTAATTTTCTGAATTTTAAAGTGACGCTGTTAGGTAGTCAAATTTCTGTAACGGAACTTCTTCACCCAATTTCAATTCTTTGGGTTAGACT
Organism: Viscum album; assembly: GCA_963277665.1. NCBI lineage: Eukaryota > Viridiplantae > Streptophyta > Magnoliopsida > Santalales > Viscaceae > Viscum > Viscum album. Next base: position 1,084,770,345 of record OY728159.1, read on the forward strand.
TCTACTTCTTGATTATGTCATGCCATGAATATGTGTGAATAAACTATGATTTTTTCACACTAAATATCTACTCATGTTTAGTTTATTCTTATTTTTCACACATTATTATGTAATTGATTTATCCTTAATCTAAGGATACCATTTTTATAAGGGATTTTGTCTCAATTTACGTTCCATTGATACTTCATTGTTGTTACGCACCAATTCACTCTTATGTGGTGTATATACTATATTTTGGCATATTATATCATAAATACCTTTATTCTCATAATATTATAAAGTTTTGATTAAATTTTATTCCTCAATTATTTGTATTCAAGCATCTCTCATTTTGTTAAAAATTCTTTAACTAAAATATCGTTTTAAACATTTTAAATATTTATTCTTATAAATATTTCTCATTAATGTACATGTTTCAAAATGGTTTTTTGGATTTATTTATATGGAAATTAATTTTTTCAAATGATAATTCTTTTAAAATATTCAAAGTGGTATGGGACACTTTGATTCAAAAATCTCTTTATTAAATGTTTTAAATGGTTTTGAAAATGATTTGATAAAGCATTGTTTATTTCAATATATTGATTTGATATATTATGATTGAAATGTGGAAATGTTATCTTTTCTTTATGATTGTGTTATGTGTTATGAATATTTTATTGTTATTGGTCATTGTTTATGTATACAAGTGGTTCCATGATAAACCTAGGGTGGGTGAGCCCGAGATAGCTCTCCAATGCATTGGGTAACATGATAGAGGTAAACATTAATATTTCTCCTAATATATTTAGGGAATATACTATGATGGGTATTCCAATGTAACTCACTATGTAGCTGTGATAGCTAAAATTTAAGTATGATCTGGATGCCTCAAGTTACCTTTATGATTTATGATTACTATGTGTTATTCATAAATATTATGATTTTCAGAAGGTATGTTATGATTGAAAATCATGGTTTCATTGATTTGTATTTATTAATGGGTTAATGTTTCCTTTCTTTATTTTATTAGCCTTACTGATCATTTTATACTCATCCCAAGTTTTTGAAATGTTTCTCATAGGTTATAAGTAAGGGTAAGAGAAAAAAAGTATTCAAGAATATTTATATCAAGAAAAGAACTATCGTTTTATTTAAGGATTTTTATTGTTGTGAAAAATAAGTTATAGAAGAAGTTTCTACTTTATAATATTCAAGTTGATATGTAATAGTTATGTCCTAATTCTATAAAACTCTAAACTAGAAAAGATCCTCAATGTGAATTCTTGACATAATTCAAGATTTTGTAATTTTTAAGGTCGGGTCCTTATAGGGATAATTCCTCTATTTTCATAGCATGTCTCAAAAAATAAAAAAATTCACTACAATGAATATGTGTCTCAACATTGATGCTCTTTTTTACTTATATAAAGACTATGATGTGTAAAGGAAATGTGAATTTAGGAATTACTCTATGCTATAATTTAAGGATTTATTTTTTAATGTAAAACACATCATAAATCTTCCTTTACAACATTATAACTTTAATGTGTATATGGTAATGTGTGTTTTGGAATTACTACATGTATATTATATTGATTTATGAATACTTAATCAATATATTATCTAGCACGCATGCCTCAAGAAAAATCATGTCTTCTGACCATGTATAGAACATTCTTCACTTTAAAATTACTTAAATAACATTGAAAGGAATCTTATAAAGTATATTTAATACTAGATTAACCTTGGAATAGTTCACCCTCTCTTGTTGAAAAAATTCTTAAATATTTTTTCCCACATTTATTTTTAATGGTTTATTTGTCCAAAAATAAATAATTACATGTTTCAAAAATACCTAAGGTATTTAACTCTGAATATTCAAATAACATATTGGGTATATTCTCAACAAGAACTTTTAGTTTTACTAGAAAAATACTTATATTTCCACAAATGGGTATTAAATTAGTATAATGAATATTCATCATGTGCCACCCATGATTCATGAATTACATACTATTTGGTGTTCATGAAATACCATAATAAATGTCAATTCATAAATTTTCTTATAGTATTAAATACACAATTATAGTTTTACAAAAGCTATTCACTTGATAATGAAATCGTGTCCTTCTCACCACTAATATAGGTATCACCCTTTCCTAGCTACTCAGAGAACACATCTTGACTTATAGTAATATTTCTTGACTTACATGATTCATGTATTTAGAATCAAGTATGTAAGGACATATTGTATATAATACCCAAGTATTATAAATGAAATATTACATTAAATGATAAATATAACTAAAGTAAAAGATCATACTTTATTCCCCCTCAATTCATTGTAGTTCCTCTTCTAGTGAATTATCTTTCTACATGCAATGAAAATAGACTCAAATTCAATGCTTTCCATATTTATGTTTGATTTATTAGAAATTTATATCAAAGGTTCCTTTTATAGTATACTAATAGTTAACATTTTCACCTTGTATTTTATTTTGTTCATATTAAGAATAAAATATTTAACTTTATTTAAATTCTCATCTTATTGTAGAACCTATCCCAAAATATTTTTAAGTGTTTTATCCAAACTATTCATATGAAAATTCTTAATGAAACTAGAAAATATTGGTGGTAAGTATTAGAGAGTGAGATTAATTAAAAGTTCTTGATTTTACTTGAAACCCAATTATTATAGTTATTCAATGTACTTTATTATCCTGATTACATGAGAACTAGATTTATTTATATCTTTCAATTGATATGTAATATTTTTTTTTTCATTATCTCATTAATTTCTCACTTCATTTTCTCCTTATAAACTTCTTAGAGATAAGGAAACATGGTATATACATCTATGTTCAGATGTTTCTCCTGCAACACTTTGGAAATTGATGTTATAATTATGGTATGAACATCAAATGTGTCATCTATGAGTTTCATGTAATCATATTTCTCATCCTCACTAGATCCCTATGAAGGTTGATCAGGTTGTGGGGACTCCAAAACCTATAATTTCTTTTTTTACTATTGTACTATGTGCAAGCGCCTGTAACACTCTTGGAAGTCTATTCTAGTGAGCACGTGATCTTTTTCCATTATGGATCACAGAGTAGCTATGGTTTTACTTTCTATTTTTTACAAAATAAACACTATAAGATTAGTACTTTTATCCTCATCATAGATCAAAAATTATTTATTAATTAATTAAATACTTAAATTTCTCCCACTATTTTATCATACTCTAGTATCCCACACTACTAGATTCAAAATACCCAGTCTCTTGAGTATTCTAGTGGTAAGGATTCTTGAAACCTCCCTGCATAGTCTACAAGCTTTGGCTATTCCACTACTTAGAGAGTTTCAAGTTAGGAACTAGACAGAACAACTACATTGAATCACTATTCCTTGAACTGTTGAGTGATGTCCCAACTTATCAGAATCATAATATTTATTCCCTCAACACCTTACCTATAAAGTTGTATAAATCTAGATTTTTCATCTTCTTTGCTACCATATTTAGTTAATTAAACTTATCACTCTCATAAAACTCCCCCATAGTAGGAGATGCCCTAATCTAGGGCTGATGAGAACCTTGTACACTTGGTTTTGTTCAAATTTGAGCAAAGGAATACATTAATGAATTAATATTTCATTAAGGGTTTTTTAATATTTTTGATGAATGTAATAATTTTATAGTAATATGTTCATACTATGTTGTCACACTCTCAACTAAACATGAATTAATAGAATATATTCATCATTTCTTTAGGAATTTTTCTATTTATTATTTTATGTGTTTCACATGGACATAAAAATGCATAAAATATAAAATGATGTATAAAAGAAATAAATTACCTGACTGGTCTTGAGCATATAATAGTGGTAGATCCATTTAAACTCAATAGATCAACCGTGACCTAGGGGAATAATACCTGAGTCGGGTCTTGACACGCATCATAACTCATCCTTAGTCTATCTTTGTCACATATCATCTGGGTTAACCCTTTATCTTTTCATAGTCTAGGTATTACATTGTCATCATATATAGTATAAATGTACTCACACATAGATTAGAGGGTCTCAAAAAGAAAAATATATATATAGTAATAAAAATTATGTTCACACACACCCTTATACATGTTAAACGACAAAGAATGATGTGAAAACTATCTCAATAAATAAATAAATATTATAAACATCAAACATAGTTTTAATAATTATTTTAATAAAAATAACTCAGACAAACAAAGGGTCAGTCATTGATCAATACCAGTTAGTGAGAAAATAAAATGCATGATAAAATTAAAATTTGATAAATTAAAGTTTGATGTAAATTAACTAAATTAAATTAATTATGTTAATTAGAACAATTTATTTTAGTTTGGTCCCATAATTAATTCAATTTTATTACAAAATTAAATTAATCATTTAATTTAATTAGTAAAAAATATTTTTTTAAATCATGATTTTTTTATTATTTTTAATCCAAAAAATTGATGAAATTAATTTTTAATTATATTAAAAATTTTCTTGGACCCAGTACAATGTCCAGACCCATTGCGGGTTGGGCCAACCCCACAAAGGCCTATTCCAGACCGAGAAGACCCCATGACAGACTATTTTGGGTCAAATAGTCCTTCCCTAACCCATTTCGGGATGGTCAGACCCTTGAGAGGATAAATAAAACCCGATCGAGGCAGATTAGATCATGGATAGGTAGGGGATCACCAGAATGGGGTTTGCTTAGAGGGGGATTGTGCGCAGTGTCCAACTCAAAGGGGTTTGAACATTAAGAAAGTGTCCAAAAGGGGTTTTTTTCGCATCACTAGAGCCAAAGCGGGACCCAGCTGGGGGGCGTCATGTGCGGAGAGGGCCATCGAAGGGGACTCGTGTATGGGGTACATGGTGGCCGATATGGTAGGAAGTCACTGAGGGGTGCAGTAGCTGGATGAAATCATCTGGATGGTGCGATATGTGTGGGTTCTTAGGGTGGTCATAGGTGACGCATGTGTTCAGGGTGACGACATGGGGCTATGTGACCGCTTTCTTCCAGTGGAGTAGTCATCAGTGAGGGAAAGTCAGCCAGGATACGACAGTGATGGTTTGAATATGATGAGGCTGCTGGTGTAGGTGGCAGACGAACAAGAAGATTCCTAGAGAATATTTGTAAATATTGTATTTTTTTAACATTGAATGCAATAATCGATACCCCAATGTTAACAAATCCTAAAAATAGGGTTTTTTTCAAACTAAAAGAAATTTGTTATTTTTTTGTTTTATTATTTTATTCAGGATCGACTGCTATAACCTCATCCCCAATTAGAATTTTTTTTCAAACATACTACTAATAATATTTTAATTTTTGAATACTTCCACAAGTTTTTGGATGATAATCCTTGGGTTAGATGAATTCTGATGACCAAAATCTAGTTGGATATGGATAGAAAATAGGCAGTCACAAAAATTCACTCGGGTCATCAGAATTTTCCTAAAAAATATAACTATATATGTATATATATTCTTCAAAATTTTAACACCCGCAAAACCGATAATGATCCGTATGAATTTTTTTATATGGTCTTAACTTGTCCAACTAATATCGGATCGATGTCTGGTCTGAACCATTGAGGCCAAATTTAAGCCCTCAATATAAATTTATGGAAAAATAACTTTTCTTGGAATAAGAAATTTATGTGATTCCTATGATACCAATTTTTAGTATCATGGTGCACAACAGATGTTGGTGAACAAGGTATTTAAAATATTTCATCATTGGAGTGATGAAATTTAATCATCTTTGGTCATCTGAGCCCTGCTAAGGTCCGACGATCTCACATAAATATTTCAAATCAAAAAATTAAACAAACATGTAACTAGTTAAAATTAGAGTGTATTACTATAGGTTATAATTGGTGATTATTTCTTGAAGGATCCAAGAACTAAACCCTCTAGATCATCCCCACATGTTCAAGAATCTACAATAATTCTATTCGTTGGAAACTAGGTGTTGTCCTAGAAGTCCAATGACACCTTCGACATCCCGAAAATCACCATGACTCCCTTCGTTGGATATATGAAGGTATTCTTGGATAAAGAACTTGGAAGGAGTCTTCCTATATTTAGGATGTAGGAGGAGAGAGAAGATATCAATTTTGAATGTATGAATAGTACTTGGAATGAAATGACTTATCTACTTATATACAGGATATCCAAAATATCCGGAAAGGGTTCCCTGACCCTTGTTTATCCAAAACCCAAAAAATAAGTAATAAATGAAATTTTATGATGAACTAAATATTTCATAAACATAATTTCTATTTTATAATTTACTTTTAATATATTATAAATATATTACATGATAAAATTGAGTCATTAAATCAACTTGAAATTCCCGCATTATTAAATGATCCTTGAATATTAAAATAATATTTGTTCGTATAATATTTTTTTATATTCAATTAATACTAAGTCGATAAAATTATTCTATACTCTAATAATAATGAATTTATTTATTCATCAGTGATCATTAAAACATGGACAACTTTCGGTCTCTGTAGTGGGTCCTACTATGTCCTATACACTTATTCACTAGAATAGGGCATACTATTAAATAAATTTTTGCATGTAACCCTAGAGGCCCTTATATTGATAGAAGTGAATAATATTCATAGACCAAGAACATATTTTAGCAACCATTAAGACCCCTAAAAAGATAAGGAAATTTTATATCAACAACAACATTTCTTACAAACACACACCATGTAATATAATCTCTTTGTCTCAGGATATCTCATAAAGAAGGATTCAAAACTCGTTCCACCATTCATTCAGGCTTTAATATTCATTGACCTTAATGGATTTACTTAAATTATTATAAAATGTCCATGGATTTAGTGAATTTACTACTCTCCCGATGAACTGGGCCTGAGATATCACTTCCTCGACTCGGAAGTGAAAAATTATATATTAATCATTCAATAAATGTTATTCCACCAACAATGCATCCAACATAAGCTAAATCACCATGACTATAATGTCATCAATTTTTTCCTTTCATCAAATTATGAGATCAAATGGAACACATTGATAATGATCTCAATTCATGAGACCAATAAACATGTTCATAGATAAGAAAAACCAATGACACCCAAAACATGTGGTGTTCTTATTGGCAGGTCCATTCTCTTGATCTCACCTACTAGAGATCACCAACTAAAAACTTCATGATAAGAAATATAAATTCTTATGAGCCCCCAAAACCTGATAGTAAGACATCAATTGTGTCCATTCTTCATGTTGTATCTAGACTATAAGACATATATTTAATATTATTGTCATAGTATCTCTAGGTTCTCATTATAGCTTGGGAAGTGATATGAATTTTTGATATGACAAAAAATATATGGAAATTACCTTGTAAATAATGGATATAGAAATATCAACACTATAATGGTAAGTGTACATCATGAATAATGTACTATATATATGATATGGTAATGGAAAAGTATAGTTTAGTAGGGTTTAGGGAACCCAATATTACAACACTCAATGAATCAACTACTATGTTTTCCTTACTAGGGTGGTAGTGTGTCAAGTAGTCATATTTCTTAAGTAGTTATAACCATATTTTTCCCCATGTTGATCTCTTTCTGAGAGAATATACACATTAAAATTTTTTGGTCTAAATATATGTCGCATCCTTTACCATAGAGGTTGTGCCTCTATATCTTAAAGGAAAATATTACATCAACCAACTCAAGATCATGTGTTGGATTGTTTTTTTTCATGGATCTTCTACTACCTTGATGTAAAAGCAACCAATTTATCTTTTTTTCATAAGGAAACTACCCATTACTTTCTTTAATGAATCACTATATATTATAAATTATTCATTTTCTAATGGAAAATTCAATAATAGTTTTTTAACCAATATCCTTCTTATATCCTTAAAATTTTCTTAAAATTCCAGTGACCATGTGAATTTAGCCTATTTACGTGACAACTTGATTAATGGTTTGGACGATCAAGAATTTTTTCTAAGAAATCATAGATAGTAACCTTCTAAACCAAGGAAAATATGTATATTAGTTATAGTAATTGGTGTAGGACATTTCATGACTACCTTTGTCTTTTAAGGATCAATAGATAGTCTATCTTCATAGATTTAATGGCTAAGAAAAGAAACATTATAGAGAAAAAATTTATACATACTGAATTTAATTGAGGTGAGATATTGAAAATGGTTATGAACAATAATCAGATAATTAATTTAACCCTATAAAAATAAGGTATTTTCTTCATCCTTTTCAAATAGTAATATCCTTCTTTTAATAATAAATTCATACATTATACTTTGAGATAAAACCCATAACAAGGATTAGTCAAATCCAATTATAGGAATTAAAATCGAGTTTGAAAATCAATAATATATTTTAAAACCCAAATAATGTTAATAATAAATCAATTTCATGTCTTATTAATGTTTATAATTATATTTTATGGATTTCAATTCAATACAACAATTTTATATAATTATTTAGTAAAAAATAGTTTTATTCTTACAAAAAAAATTCCTTGCATTATATGGTTTTATTTTGAAAATAAATTTTAGAATTTGAATAAATGGAATTAATTTTTTATTAAATCACATTAAAATTTTATTAAGGTGAATTTTTGAGATTTTTTGAGAAAGGTTGATTTTTAAGTGAATAGTGAAAAATATAATTTTTACAAATACTATCACCTTTATGACATCACCATGATATAATAATGAACAAAAAGTTTTTTAAACAACTTTTATACAAGAAAAATATATTTAATAAGTAAAATAAATAATTTAAAAAAATTATGTTGATTTTTGAAACCTATGATTGGAATTTTAGAACCTAAGTGGTGCTTTTTTTAGTAAAAGAATTATTTTTAATAATTTTCTTTAATTAAGTAATTACAAGGTTAAATTTAGTTTTGGATTAGTTAAAAAATACAATAAATCTTTTTTTTATAATAATAAACCAATAAATTTTATGGGAATAAATACTATATATGATTTTAGTGTATATTATTTTTTTTCCTTAAAAAGGAATTTTTTCTAAAAATTGTTTTTTGTTGTGTTTTGCGTATTTATATTAAAATTAATTTTTAAAAAATATATAATTGGATATTTTAAGATAATTTTCATATTTGGAATCATAAATTTCAATTTTTTATTGATTTAAATTAATTTTTAGTCATAAAATTAAGTTGCTATAATAAAGAGTAGTCATCATGATAATGGTTAAATGGGTTAAAAAGGGATACAACTTTATTATAAGGTTGAAAATATCACAAAATACAATATATAATTTGATTTTATAATTTTATTTAGAAATATAATATACTATCTCATAATTTGGGTTTTTATGGTGCAACTTGACCTTGAGAAAGATATTTATATTATTTAAAGTTAAGAGTATTTTAAAAGGTGCCACTCCTCACACTAGGATCCCCTAACCACCTAACTTATCCACAAACATTGAGAACTTTATCTCGAAAAATATCTGTTAAAAAACTCACCAAAACAATTATCTAATACATATAGGTTATGGTATCACTAAAAGACCAACCTATGAAGGATTATGGAGAGATCCAAAGGAGGATTCCCAAGGAAGATGAAATTTTCTTAATCGAGTCCTTCTGAATTTGTTCTGTCTTAATACTCTTACAAATATTATATAACTATATTATCATAAAATAAATCAGTATCAATAGTATACTTAAACTGTATTATTTTAGTAGAACAACCGTCATATGCCTCCTTTCCATCCATTAGAAAAATAAAAATTCCACTCGTGTGTATGTGTGAACTATCTTCCCCATGAACGATGGATTTCATTTTTCATAACTTCCTTACATGGGTGTTTATAAATATGTATTTAATGATTAAATATAATATTTATTACATAAATATTATTTTTTAAAGATAATCTATTATTTACTTTATTTCCTTTCAATCCATTTGAAAAATAAAAATGTCACTCATATGTATGTGCGAACTAGCACCTCCACGAATGAAATATTTCATTTTTCATCACCAACTTATATGGATAGTTCTAAAAGTGTATTTAATGAATAATTATTATATTTATAAAATTATTAAAATTATTTAGTTGGTGAAACCATGACCAAGGTACTAGGACTAAAATTTCCAAACTGAAGGATATAAGGGAAACAAAATGTTTAATACTCAAATATTCATTTTAATAATAAAATAATAATATATGTTTAATAAGAAACTTTAAATGGGTGAAATAAATTTAAATAACTATGAATAAATTTCTTTCTTAAATGAGTAGAAAGAATAAATGTATTATATATGGAATTTAGAGAGCATTAAACAAAACAAATCTAAGGTATTTTTTTCTTTAAAACCTTGTTATTTATGTTTTAAAATATTACCTACAAAGAGTTCTATTCCACATATGTGTTAATTAAAATGTTTCAATAATTTTATTCTATATAATTAAACTATTATTTAAATTCATTTAAAATTATCTTTGTATATATTTATAAAGGTTTAAAAAATGAATCTTTCTAAAATTTCCGTATACGTAAATTTTGTCTTTCTTTAAAAAATTTAGAAAATAAATATTTTTTAATGTTTACCTCTTGATAAAATTTCCCAAAACTATGAAAATTATTTTATTTTAATATTAAAATAATAATTTCCTTGGTTTTTCAAGGAATATCATATTCCCATTATTTTTTGAATTTTTCATTATCAAAAGTAAATGATATATTTATTTATTTTCAAGTGATGGCTAAAAATATTTTTTATTATGGGTTATAAAGTATTTTACATTATTTGTTTTATGTAGATAAAAGATTTTATGTGTTTTATTCATTTTATAATTCAATAAAATTGTATATGATGATGGGAGAATATGATATATCCCTCTAATTCATTGGGTAATGGTATGTCCTCAAGAGAAATTATACTGGAATTAACTAGTGAAATTATTTCATTATAAATTTCTTGTAAAGGTGATTGCAAGGGTGATATGAGAATAATTCCCCAAAATTCCTACATTGTTTTTCAAATATTTATGTGAGTTTTTTTGGAAATATTTTTATTTCACGAGGTAAGAAAATGATCTTATTATTAAAGTAAATTTTAAGACCTTTTAAAGGTGAAAGGTTTTCTTTTCAAGGGATTTTTTTCATGAGTTATCAGGTTTTCCCTAGAATATTTCAAGATTTTGATTTTTACTTTATTCTTGATCACAAATTTTTTATGAAAAATTTTTGGCAATTAATTTTATTTCATGGGTATGTAAATTATTATTTTATCTTAATGTTTATTATGTAAAAATCAATACTTTATTATGGATGTTTTTGTTTTTCAACAGACTAATGGGTTTCCTTTATTTTTATATCCATTAATGAGATTTTTTAGGCTCATCCCTTGTTTTAAATTTATTTTATAGGTTTTAAGGATATACTGGATATATAGTACCATCAAAATTTTATTAATTAATAATTTTATTTAAAGAATAAAGTGTTTAAAGTATAAAATAGGCATGAAAATATTAGAACATATTTTTTTTGTAAAAATGTAAACCTTTTGGAAGTGTCCAAATTTTTATAGATTTTTTTATAATTATCTAAAACTATTGACCTAAAATATCATGGGAAATAAAAAAAGTACAATCCATATTATTAAACTTGTAATTGTGGGTTGGTCATGTATGGATTGTTATAAGATCTATAAATCATAATAGAGACCACCCGATATATCTATGTTTGAATAATATTTCCACTAGGTGTATTGATTGAAAACTCATTTCTTAGAGTGTTAGGGGATGATTAAATTTTTTTAATTAACATGAAATATATAAAAGAGTGTGTAGATCTAGAATCAAATAAATAATTTTCTAGATTTGAGTTTATAATCAAAGTACATGTTATCAATTATTTATGGAATTCAAAAACAGATGTGGTAATTTCATAAGATTGGCCTTTCAACCTCAGACTATTCTGAGGTAGATTACCCTAATTTTTTTGGAAATAATTAAAATATCTCCCCATATCATTACAGTTAATGTACTGGATATTTAAAGATTCATCATTTTCCTTAAATTCATAAACCATATAACCTTTTCCTCTATACTTGCTACAAAATCCCATTCTCTTTAAGTAAGTAATATATTTTTTCCTTCCAAAATTATCACATGTTGGGAGTTCCTATAGTGAACCATTCTGGGTTGGATCGGACCTTCACCGAGGCCAGTGATCCAAAAAACCCTAATCACATTCTTGATCACCACAGGCTAATGAAAAACACCATGGAATCATAAATAGACATTTGGGAATGGATTCAATCTTGTAAAACTCGAATAGACCATTCATGGATTAGATGTCCACACCTACTAGATAAAAAATATCATCAAATATATAGATACAATAGAATAAACGTGAAAATGGCTTAAGGAATGCATCATAAACATCGACATGTAACCATATAAAACAAGTCATATGTAAGATAAACACATGATCTATAAAGTAAAAAATCTCAAAACTCAAACCAAGGATCAAGACCCAAATAAGAAATAGATGATATCCCAACTATAAAAAATCCCAAAATAGTTACACATGAGCTAAGAATTTGAGACCTAATCTCCTCCTCCACAACAACCCCATACAATAATAATCAAGAAGATCCACTGAAATGCATAAATATCTTTCCTTTACCAATATCCAAAAAATAAAGTCTGCATATTCCCCATTGAATAAGAAGGGTGTAAAAAATAAATCCCATTAAGATACCACTATGAATATATATAATGATTTTAACTATTTAAACCAATTAAACCACTTTGAAACTCTTTTTCAAAACCAATTTCAATTTTTTAAAAAAAAAATCAATTGAAAACATTTTCCCTTTTAAAGGTATTTGGTTTTCCTCAAATCAATCAATGTTTCAAAACTTGAGTAAACAAGGATCAATAGAAAAAAATACACCTAGAATAATCATTCTTAACACACCCAAACAAGGAATAATAATAGTATAAACATAAACACCATCATATAACCAAACATGTGGAAATGATTATAACATGTGATATCTCAATCAAATAAGGAACTATCAAAATGAATAAAATCATAAAAATCTACCAGGTATAATAAATTTTCAAAAAGGGATCTAACAACAAGGTTCCAGTTTTACTAGACTAATATAATGTTTTCTATCCAGTTAATAAAGATAAATAAGTTTATATGATCTATTGGTATTCCATGGGCCTAACTTCCAAGAGCTTACTTAGTCCCTTGGTTAATGTTATGGAGACTCAATCAGTCTTCCTCTAAAAGGTTCACTTGGTACCTTAGGAAGCATCTTATAATATCACTTGATCTTCCTCCCAAAGGCTAACTTGGCCCCTTAAACGATATACTTTTTTTCTAAGTCATTCACACACACACCTAATGTTTCCCATTTTCACTCAATCCCAAGCATATCAACCTCAAAATGTTCCAATAAAAAAACCATTTGAAAAGACATTTTAACAAATCAACATTCCCATTTTAAGTCAATAATCAACACCATGAAATACATCTTTTAAAACCCTTTCATAAATCCCATTTGATATCATAAAACCTCTTTTATCCATTTTAAAAAACATAGAGAGTGCATTAAAGCCAACACCCTTTAAAAACTACTTCAAAACATCAAGTTTACAAAACAGACTATGTTTCACATCAAAAATGGATAAAAAATACATCATAAATTAATTTAACGGTATTTTGATGAAAAAAAACCAAAGGTGGTAATGAATTTGAGGTTATCCATGGAAACTTCCCTTAAATAGAGACATTTACATCAAAAATCAATTCCAAAATTTTCATGTTTGATGAAAACCACTATATTCAAGAAAGGGAAGAACACACACACCTAAAAACAATGAAACAAAACAAAAACCCCATTAACTATCCCAGTTTTGGACAAGGACCATGCTAGGGTTTCACAATTCCACCAAAATGGATGAATAAGAGATAATAGGGGAACAATTGAAGGAATAATGAAGAAATAGGCTTACCTCAAGACTAAAAACCAAGTAATAAATAGAAATACACCAATATGGAAGGGGATATAGGTCCATGGATTGGGGATGAAGTTGTTCATAGGGAGAGAGATCTTAAAACTCATATAGAAAAAATAGTCATCTCTCATATTTTTAATGACATAGAAAACCCATATGGTTTGGAAAACCAAGCACCAACCATGTGGGAGATACAATATCCCTATAACTAAAGAGATGAAATTTATATAGAAACTAACATGGTTATAAAAACCTTTGTCAAGATATGAAAAATGGATTTTCTACTAAACATATCTCTTGCACGATTAACCACCTGATTAGACAAACCATACACCAACCTTACTCTAGGGTTTGTTTCCCAAAAAAAGTACCCCCAACTATTTAGAACTCAAAGGATAAATAAACTGATAAATAAATATTTAATTAATAAATACCATTAATCCAACTAGTGTCACAGTTCCACCCTCACATTATTCTTCTTCACTATATTTCTATTTTCATTAGTGTTTTTTCATCCTATTATTCTCTTGATCTCTTTTTAAAATATAAAACATAGAGAATTATTTTTTATCTTGATAAAACTTGATACTATATCACCATATGATGAAAATATTTGAAAGATTAGTTTCCTTTATTGACTCTAATTAATCCTATCCAAGAAAATATCAATATTTCTTTCTGAATTATATATATAGTCCACAACATGCCTTGTTAATATTTTAATGTTAACCTCATACTCAAAAACAATTTCCTATTAATTCTATTTTAAATTAAGAATTATCTTTATATATCTTCATGTTTCTATTAAGGAAAATGTTTCTCTAGTAATATCACTATAAAGTATTTCATTTTGTGATCTATATCTCCTCCTCATCCTTTATTTTTTTTGAATCAATGACCACCATTGATCAGAATCTCCCTTTAAACAATACACTACCATAATAACCTTCTACTTTTCTTTAATACCCAAATTTAGAAATATATTTTCAAGTGAATTAATCCATTTTCGTATAGCATTGTATTAGTAGTTCTATTAAATGATAGAGATTTTTTCCATATTAAGTGGTCCAAAAATTTTGTATCATTTTGCGAAGAAATGAGTTATTCCATATGGGCGTGGTTATTATCATAACCTGAGTCAACTACCCAAATATATCCACAATCTTCTCAGCTCCAACACCAGTCATGCTGACCTACTCATGAGGTATATTCACACATTAATTCCAGGTGTTGATACTTTCTTCATTACTTATGCTAGGATCCATCTCTAAATAATGTAATACACTTAATTAGATCATCACATTATTAATATTTATCCTCTAAAATTCCTATATTGGTAAATTTTATTGAGTTATAAGGGTTTATCAAAATTCTCAAGCTACCTAGGTTCTTCTAAAATCTAATTCATACTAAACCTTCTCTAATTTGAATTGTAACAACCCTGAATCTGGTAACTCAGATATAATATTTACTACCTTAAATTGGTATAATATACATGAGGTCACATCACATATGAAAAAAAATAGTTTAGTATTCTTGGTGGACTATATATATAAATAATTTCCATATTACATTATAAACTTAAAACATGTATGATAAACTTCATGAAAACTCTTTTATTCCTTTTAATAAATCCTTGAATTCATTAAAATATCCATTTTTGGTACCGTAGGGAAATGAAAAGGAAACAAAATAGGATCTCATATGCCTAGTAAGGGGTTTTTTACAATGAAATATGTAATGAATACATAAGGCATAAATAATATGGCATAGTGAATAATCAATAAATGTGTCATACAATCAATCAATAGAGCATAAAATACATTCATGGATAATAATAATAAAATAATTACATGGTAAAGATTTAATGATTTCTCAATGATTTAATTCATAATTATATACATTTTAATCTTACCACTTGGTCTCATCTATGACATTTTCAATAATTGGGTAGAAATACACCATATTCCAAAATAATAATTAAAGCATGCCAACTAGTTTATCTTATGAGACCTTACTAATATATCAAGGGGCTATATAATTATTGGACCAATCCATCATTAACCATTTATATAGTTTCCTCATATATTTAATGAAACATGCAATACATAATCAATATTCCTTAGTAACCAATAAATATTAATATTGAATTAAGTATATGGAATGTCAATACTCCCCAACCAAGAAAATCACTTTCTTAGTAAACTTCCTTCAACTAATACCATATATAAAAATGGGTATATTTTTTAGAAAAATATTGATATGATATTGAATATATCCATGTTACCATAGAAAATGTATATTAAGGATAAAAATAAAGTCAAAAGAAAGATGGATAATAAAATAGAACATAACTTTAAGGAAATGTATTAACTGATAAAAGGATTTCTGTGAAAAACAAGGTAAAAAAATAAATTAGTAAGGGATGAAAGGAGACCATAAATTTATTAAAAATAAAGTTTTTTTATTAAAGGTAATTATTTTAATAAATATAGAGTAAAATTTAAATGAAACATGCAAAAGAACTTTCTTAATGATTTTGTAATAGAGTCTCAGAATGATGTTAAATGTTACTTGAAAAACTCCATCTATGAGGTGTCAAGGAGGATTTTAAAACATAATTTGTAAAATAGTTTAAAATAATCGAATATTTAAAATAAATTATTCTTAGGTAATAAAATATGGATTGTAATATTAAAATATACATAAGTGAAATGAAATTATTTTCCAAAACATTAAAAATAATATCCTTTTCTCTTGGTATAAAAATAAAAATTTCAGAAAAAAATGGGAATTGATATTAATTTTTAAAAACATTAAAACATGGAGATTAATCTGAATAAATATGAATGGTCATGATGGAAGATAAATCTATTTATGTGTAAAACATTAAAAAGATATTCTTTTCTTATTTTTGTGAAGAGAGTAAAAAAATAAAATTTATGGAAAAAGTTAAAAATGTTCATTTTAAAATTTTGAATAGAAAGTCAAAACTAATATAAATTAAAATTAAGAAATCATTTAAGTATATAAAATAACATTCATAAAGAAAAATATAGAATATGGATATAGAGGGAAAAATTTTCGAACCCAAAACGAGAAATAAGATTGGATTTTCTTATCAAAATTATTTAAGTTGATTTGAGTACAGATGAGAAGAAAAATAGAAATAATATTTTAAAAACCATATATAAATAGAGTAAAATAAAATACATGTATTTTAGGGGAGAAATAACATATAATTTCTATAATTTAAATTTAATAATTAATAATCCCAATAAAACTGAGATTGTAAAATTAACCCTTACGATATTAGAAACTATTGAATAAAACCCCTTGAATGTTAGAACTTGTAATAGAAATAAAAATACCATGATTATAAAGGAAATAACTATATACTATTTCAATTACGCACTATATACACCATATAAATGAAAATAAGTGCATAATATGAAACATTTTCTAATGAAGTTAAATTGAGATGAAAAATCATTACCTTTTATTACTATATTACACAAAATATCTTTAACCTCCTATATAAAAAAATAACCATCTTAATAAATTATTTTAAAATGTTAATAATATATATTAACTTTTATATTATTTAGTTGTACTTATTCACTATATATATATATATTAGTTAGATAATGTTCATTTTCATCATCAAATGTTAGTAATTTCGATTGTTTCATAGATGTTTTGTAATGGCGATGTCAAACCACATTCATTGATACAAATTACATCTTTAGAAGATTATAAACTATGTTAAATCATTTTTATAATTATTTACAAAATAACATTTTCAATTTATGGAAGTTATATGTATGGCTCATGAGAATGGAATCCATGACGAGCTTGTTTTGGATAATATACTGATACCAATGAAATATAATATAATGACCATTTATTTTTATGTTATACTTAACAAATCATATTAATAACATATACTAATCTTTAATATCATATATATTTATCAAATAAATTTATATAACTATCCATATGAGGTGGTTATGAAAAACAAAATACTTCATTCATGGAGGCAGTAGTCTGCAAATAACAGAGCTAAATTTTCATTTTTAAAATGGTTGAGAGGAATATAGAAAATATTTATCCTATTAACATAATAAAATTTCATTATACTAATAAATATTATGTAATTATTTTATTATGGGAAGAATATATTTGGAGGAGGTATAAGAAGAATTAAAGGAATATAAATTAAAAAGTTGTTATTAGAAGTTCTTATCTTACTCATCAGGTTAAGTCATTGAGTACTCTTAGATTGATATTTTTGGGAGAAAAACACCACAAAAACATAGAAAATAGATTTGGGATTGGTTTTTATTAGATTTTGGTCAAGTTAATAGGCATTATATCTTAGGATAAGTGGGGCATTAAAGGGATCCTTTTATATGTGAGAGGGGTGACATTTTTTTTAAAACTACATAATTTATATTAATGGAATGTAAATTCCAAAACAAAAGTGGATCCAATAGTGTAAAAAATATATTTGGGTATATATTAGTTGATACACCACTCAACCACACAAATAATGGTTAAGGATTGAGATATTTTAGGACTTTTCCCCATAATTTATCTTTTTAACCATAATTTACTTGTAATGTGGTAACTCATTTTTTATCTTAGTGACTATAATTACCTAACCTCGGTGCCACATAATGATACCCTGAGTTATATTTCAACATGAACTCAGTTACACATCCCTATACACTAGAGGCTGCCGACTAGTAGTGAGGATATAATATGTAACATGGGCAGAATATACCCTCTTTATCAAAGCAGTACAACAACAGAAATAAATATGCAATATAACCAATATAATATAATAAAAAATATCCAATATAAACCATAATTATATGTTAAATCCAAAATAGGGAAAATGAACATAAACCAAAGTAATAAATATTTCATGCCATTCAAGTTTCAATTTTCTAATGAAAACCCAAAATAAAGACACACTGAAAACTCCAAAATGGGTCCCGACATCATGTACAGTTCCCTCACCATCCTCTATCCTGAATCCCAACTCATCCATATAACATAGTTCTCCTACCATTATCTTGTCCTGTAAACATTAACACTATTCAAGTACTAATCATTTGGTCTGATCAGGGTGTGAGTACAACTCAGCAGGCCACCGCCAATGACATCTAAAGCAATATCCAGTCTATAATAGTCTATATAGTTGTATAAAGAATAAATATCAAATAAAAAAAGTGAACATGTTTCAAATTTATTACCATTTAGTCAAACACATTATACCTACTTTGGTTCATACCAAAGTGTAAACTATACACCATTGGAATTCTATATTTTTCTCTTTTTATGGGATTTTATTATTCAATTTAATTAAAATTCACATTCTTGAATCGGAGGCCTAGGGAATGAGTCTTGCACCTCATGGGTATTTAGAGCATCATTACGGGGCCCACAAATAATTTTTCATATTAAAAAATATATATATATTGGGGCCCTAGAGCAGTAGTCTAGAACCCCATGGGTATTTGGAGCATTAGTCCCTAACCCCAAACTCATTATTCACATTAACAAAAATATATATATTTGGGTCCAAAATAAAAAGTATGTAACCAAATGGGTATTTTGAGCATTAGTCCCTAACCCACAACTCATTTTTCACATTCACACAAGTATATATATTGGGGGACTAGAACAACATTCTAGCACCCCATGGGTATTTGGAGCATCAGTCCTTGATCCACTACTCATTGTTCATATTAAAATATACATATCATGGTTCCACATTCATAACTCATTTATCAACCATTTTCAACATGGTGTAATGATTCATTTATCAAACATAACCATGGTTCTTCACTTTTATCATAAGGATCAATATGAACAATTTACTCATTAACCCATTTATCATGACTTATCCCAAAAATCACTAACCATTCATGGTTAAGCCAATCAACCCTTTAAATACCATTATCAAACATGAAATAATGATTTAGTTTAATTCCACACACCCATTATTACCCTTTTCTCATTTCATAATTATCTTTTCAAGGATAATTGGCACACCCCATGGGTTTCCATCAATATAGACTCATAATCTCCAATATGACCAATGAAATTCCTGGAGGGTATCTCAATTTAATGTAAATCAATCAACTTTTTTAATTTAAACACAATTTCACAACATGAAAAATGAAAAAATATAAATACCATACAAGATCAATATCAATAATATTAGATTTAGCAATTATACCACTTACCTCAAGATTATTTAAGAACACTTTCAAAAATGTAGGCCATAATTCAATGTACAACAATTGAAATCTTAGCTATAGAGGAGATCTAGGATCAAAACCTAAGATCAAGATCCAACAAAACAAGATCTGTTAAAACCTATATCTAAACCATCAAAAATGGGTGGAATTAATCCATATCTAAATGGAGAGAAATATGGGATAAATAGTAATCTAAATAAATAATTAATTACATAATGTAGAGGGTTTAACCTCTTCCATTGGATCTTTGATGCACACTATAAGTGGTTTTAGGAGCCTATGAATCATCTTAGGATCCTCCAAGAGAAAAGGAATTCATGTTAGGTAAAATATGGGTGATTAGGGATATAAAATGTGGCTTTGGGAACTTTTAATTAACTTTTTTTGGGTTTAAAAACACATGTGAACGGTTTTCTAGATGGGCTACATAGTTTGAAAAACCATTCACCCTAACCATGTGCCCCAACTATTTGGGGTGCATGGTTAGTACTAGGTGGGAACATAGTTTTCCAAACCATGAAACAACTATGAAAATCCCCTCTATAAAAGGGTGCATAGCTTGGGGAGGGTGGTCACATTTTTTGGTCAAACTGTGTGCCCCCTTCTAATGGCTCAAAATGGGGCACACTGTTTCCTTGGGAAAATCACATAGTTTACCCTAACCATGCACCAACTGCGCAGAACCCCATGGGCTTCCAAAATTATCCAAATTCACCCAAAAAATCTCAATGCAAGACCCAACCAATGTATGATCAACCCAAGGGTAAAAGAATACCTGAAAATTAGTACAAGACGTCTCCCAAAGGTTGATATCTTATAAGCTCCCCACATTATAATAGCTTGTCCTTCAGCTATACACCCAAGAATCACTAATCCTCCAAGGTAAAAAGGTTGGTCCATTGGGCCCACATATTTTTTACCTCTCCCATGTTTCCTTCTGAAAAAGACCTTGTTTCTAAAATAATTAAACTATCAGTATAGTCTTTCCCCATGAAACTTTCTCACTATGATCCACAACACAAATTGAATGACCCTCCAAGGACGTATCAGCCTCAAGCTCAACATAATTAATGTCGATCACATGATATGGGTCAGCATGATACTACCAAATATGTTTCACATGAAAAATACTATACATAACACTATACCTCTATGTAAGATCCAATTGGTACACTTTTAGTTAGATCTTCTCCATAATATAAAACGGTCCGACAAACTTGGGCACTAAATTGCCTAGGGAAAGAATCCTATGGTGACCCAATATCAGTGACACCTAAAGGAGTACACAGTCACCAAACATAAACTCAAGAGGTAGGTGATGTTGATCAACATATGACTTCTGTGAACTCTACGCCATAACAATATGTTTCCAAATCAACTGATCATGTTCTGTTGTCTCCCGTATGAGACTCGACCCCAACAAATTTGACTCTCCTACCCGTATCCAACATTGATGTGATCTAAATATTCTACCATAAAGATACTCATATCATTCGATATGAATATTTTCCTAATAAATGTTATTATAGGTGAACTCTTCCAGTACTAAGTACTTCTCCCATGATCCCCCAAAGTATAGGGCACATACCCGCATCATGTCCTATAGCAACTGAATAGTGCGGTTTAATTTCTCTTATGTCTATGGGTGAAAGAACGTACTCATAATCACCTTGGAACCCAAAAAATTCTGAAATACTTTCTAGAATCATGAAGTAAAAAATGAATCACGATATGAAATTTTACTCCATGGAACCCTATGAAAACATACTATATTCTGAACATATGTATCACCAAACTGATCAACCTTTAAAGTTTCATGAATGATAATGAAATGAGATAATTTTTTCAACCATTCCACAATAACCCATATCACATTATTCTTCTGATGGATCCTTAGGATAACCACTTCAAATTCTATGGTAACATCATCCCACTTACATTACAGAATTTAAAATGGCTGTAATAAATCACCAGGCCATTGATGCTTGACCTTCACCTGATGATATGTGTAGCATCGTGTCACAAAGCATGTAATTTAATTTTTCATTACCAACCAACAAATATAATCTCCAATGTTCATGGTATATTTTGGTAAAATGAAGATGCACTGCTCACTTTGAGTCATGAAACTCATGTGTCATCTCCTCATGCATACACATAGTCCCCAAAACATAGCTCTGAACATAGATGGTATCATAATCATTTATAATCCAATAAGAAGGTGACTCCCCACCTTTAAGGATTCCCTCAAGGATAAACACTATAGGTCCTCATACCTTCTATCCTTGATACATCTTATAAGTTTGGACTCAACTGATAAGGATACAAGGATCATTTGTTCGTGCTTCTATTGAAAATCCACATGCATCCCAATAAACAATGCCATTATCATCTAGTCATAGTTAGAATCATGGAATACTTACATCTGTGTCTTCGAGATCAAAGTTTCAACAATAATGTTTCCCTTTCCTAGTGTATATGCTATCTAAAAATAAAACGACTACATATAATCAACCATATCCACTATCGGAGGTTCAAATATCATTGAAAAAATGTACTTTAAACTTCTATGAGTAGTATACATAGTAATGTTTTCATCCAAAAGGTAATTCCACTAACACTTTAAGGCATAAACCACCGCAACCAAATTGATATCAGGAATAGGGTATTTTTATTCATGTGTTATCAATTTTCTCAACAAATATACCATAACCTAATCTCCCTACATCAACACTACTCCATGTCTAATCCTGAACACATCTCAAAACAAGGTATACTCCTCACTCATCTCCAGTGGTATCAAAATCTCCACAGTAGTGAAATGATTCTTCAAATCCTAGAATACGTTATCACATGCTCGAGACCATTCAAACTTGATAACCTTCTTGGTCAGGCCCAAAAGTAGCACTTATAAATGAGAAAAGTCCTGGATGAATCTCTGATAATAACCTTCTTAACCCAGAAATATTTGAATATCAAAAAAATTCTTGGGCTTCTCCCAAGATACAACTTCCTACAATTTCAACGGGTCTATTGAAAAACCATCCTCTGAGATTATGTTACCCAATAAATTTACCCTATTAATCCAGAATTAACACTCAGATAGATTAGTGTATAGTTGATTCTCTCTCAATATACTTAGGATGATATCAAGATGTTGTTCATGATCATCTTGAGTCTTAGATTACACCAAGATTCCATCTACAAAAACAACCACAAACTAATCATGGTATGAGTGAAATATTCACTTCATCAAGTACATAAACATAGTCAGAGCATTCATCAACCCAAATGGCATCATGAAAAAATTTTATAGGATATACCTTATTCTAAATAATGTATGTGGTATATTATAAGTTCTAACTCTTAACTGATGATACCCTGATCTCAAGTAAATTTTGTATAACACACATCCACACCTCAAGGGGTCAAGGAGCTCATCGATGCACAGAAGAGTATAACAGTTCTTAACCTTTATGTAGCTCAAATTCCAATAATTTCACATAAATGCAATGTACCATCATCCTTATTAGAAAAACAACCAAATAACCCCTAGGTGACATACTCATATGGTTAAATCCCTTATCCATTAATTCTTACAGCTAAGTCTTATTCTCTTAAATCTCTATTGGTGATATCTGTTAAGGTGGAATGGAAATTGGTTTAGTTCCTATCATGAGCTCAATTATAAACAAAAAATATCTCTCAGGTGGAAGATTTGAGAAGTCATCAGGAAACATATCCTAAAACAATTCCACTATAGGTGAAAAAAACATTGCTTTACACCCCGATCATCTAAAAAATATTCACAACCTGGGAGGGGATCTCCCCCAATTTCGGATGAAATATCCCTACACAGTATCCTTGGATATCCTATTCTCCTTGTGGAACATAATTATCACCCTTAGGATACATAAAGTTTACTCTCCTATGGTAAAAATCAATGTGGGATCAGTATGATAAAAACCAATCCATACCTAAAAATCAAGAAAAACTTAACTTGTCGTGTATATAAAGATACCAAAGGAAACCATAATCACTAATCTCAGGGAAACATCCCTTGAATAGATAGATTTACATTGACCATAAACCTATTAGTGTTTGAATTATCATAACCCTGCTTAAAATATCCAACATTAGACTCAAACCATTCACAAGTTTAGTAGATATAAAAGAATATGAAAATGATATATAAAAAAAAGCTCTAGAAAGTGTAGAAGCTTCAAGGATTGTACTTTTAATTATCTATGTCCTAGCCTCACTATCCATAAGTGTAGGATGAATTTCATGTAAATTTTTTATCCCTCTACCAAGTTCCATAGTCTGAGTCTCTTTTATTGTACTAATCTACTAATATGGGTTCTCTTTCCCTAAAGTATCATGTCCTCCTCCTCGACCAGCACAACCATTAGTACTCCAACAACTAGATTGGTATGGTGTATAAGACCCCCTTCCCATACACTAGTTTGGTATAGATCCTCCATCACTATTCATCTATCATTGATTCCTAGAGAACCTAAATAGATTCCCCTTTTTGATTTAGTCTTAGAAATACACTTGTGGTTGGGAACACTGAAAACAAATGTGATCCAGCCTACCGCACTGATGGGAAAACACTCAATAATTTCCTTGAGCAATTAATCTTTCTCACTCGATACTCTGATTTCCACTATTCAGGTTCTTGTTCTCATAGCGACGCTTCCCACTCTTAGAAGGAATACCCCCTGATCATCCAGCATAAACTTCCTATCCTACACTAGAATCCTCTTTTAGGTTCCCATTATAAATGAGAGCCTGAATCACCACCTCTGTGAACTTGTTTATCCAAGAGATATTACTTGGGACTTAATCTCACACTTAAGTCCATATTGAAAGCATATCATCACATTTACTTCATCTCTTACCAGTTCCAGAACAAAGCACTATAATTTAGTGGAATGGCCATAATAATCCACCACTGACATGCTTCCCTAGGTCAACTGCATAAACTCTATTGCCCTATCATATCTCAATTTTTCTAGATAAATGTGTTCCAATAACTTCTCCTTAAATTCCTTCCATACCATTCCCTCCAACTACTCATCCTGAGCCTGGATATACCACCAATGTTTCATTGATCCTTATAACATATAGGTTACTAATTTTACTCTTTTCTCCAGAAGAGTATCTAAATGATATAGTATAGTCTAGATAGACTCAATCCAAAACTCAACTACCTCAAAACCTCTTCGGTGAAGGGAAAAGGGTGATACAACTGGAACTCCTGGGTCAGATCAGACATATTCTGCACAAACCTCCTTATGTCTCTTTCCATCAACAGAATAAAGTGAGCAATGTTTTAATATAACTTATCTCCTACCCCTTCACCCAAAACTATCGAGGCCTCTTGTCTCCCAACTGGAGGATCATTTCAAAAAAATGTCCTCTAGTCATCCTATCATCAAATGTTTTCATGGAGGAATTTCTCTAAAATTACAAACACATAACTTAGGACACATAAAAAATAAAATTTGTATAATAGGGATTCACATAAATTCATAATAAGTCATTACTCAAACACCTCTCCATAGTCAAAACTGAAGCACTATCACTACACTTAAACATCCTTAACCTAGGACATGGCTATTAGAGGGTAATTTTTTTAATTTTATTAAATTATCATTATACACCCATTTATTAACCATTTATAATTACCACATTTAGAATAATTTATAATTATAAATTTATTTATTAGGCACCATTTCATTTTAAATCACTCATATAAAGAAATGTATTTTAATTCCCCAAACCTACTCATGAATTTCTTTTCTGTGTGTTCCTAAAATGATGCATGTCACATAAAATAACAAGTTCCTAGAATGATTCATGGCCAAAAAAGAATTTTTATTTATTTATTCAAATAAAAGAGGCATGATATCCTAAAATAGTATAATTAAGAGGGTCCGAAGTAATGTAACCCAAGAGAATCTTCCCAAAAAATGTTTTTACCCTCGGGTGGAAAAGAACCAAGGCTAGAAAAAATGATAACCTGTTCATTCTAAGACACCTTTGAAGAAAGAAAGTTTTCCACTGCATTGACCTCGTGTCAAGTGTAAATAATGGTAATTTGGTTATTCATGAGACACTTTCATCTTCTGATGGAGTACTCAATGGACTAATGAATATGACCCTTGACTGAAATTTCATTGTAGATAATAAATGAATCTGTCTCTATCTCCATGATAATAATATTCCTCTAGTTGAAAATATAAATCCTGAGGATCATGTCATGAGCTTACACTTGGAGGGAATTTCCTCTACCAAATAAGGATGATAAGGAAACAATAACAGTTCCTATATAGTCTTATACAAATCCTCCACCATGTAGAGAACCCAAGAAATAGAAACCATTTGTATTCAATTTGTTTGCGGAGGAAGGAGAATTCCATAGAACCATTTTACCTGATCTGTATTGGTGTGGGAAGGGATAGAGATTAGGGGTAGGAGAGGATGAACAGAAAGAGAAATCACCGGATCTTTACAAAAACTTTATAATTCCAGAATAATTTTTATGGTTTTAAAAATAATACCTATGTCGGAGACCAGAGAAGACTGGTTTTTTATAGTTTTTCCCTACCAAAGATTCCAGCAGCCCACTATGAAAATGAGAGACATAACCTTTCTCTCAGTATTGGGACATACAACACAATGAAACCATTGATTAAGGAAAGTATCAGCTGAATAAGAATGCTCAGACTAGCTAGTGAACTAACCAAGTGATCTCCATATTACCCTTTACCATTCACTATTGAAAAATAAGTGGTATGTGGATTCAGATCATGCTATCCTACATCCCTGACATCTCGAAGATAAACTAATCCCTCTCTTTTAGATATTATCCTCTAAAGGAATTTCATTGTGCCACAAATTCCATACCAAGAACATGGATTTTGAAGGAAGCTCCTTAAACCATAATATTTCACCCCATTTATCCAAAGGAGGAGTGATAGATTGAATGTTAAGAAAATATCTAGTAGAAAAGGATCCATCTACTGAACCAGTGAACAAGCACTTATCTAGGTCACTGGACATCTCAATGCTATCAAAAATACTTCTCTGGTTATCATCCAAGGTTTCAAAAATGAGGATGGGATACTTGATAGCCTCCTTAAAGCTTATACTTAGAGCATGGAAGCTTGGGAAGCCAATAATTTTCCTAGAACAGTTGTGATGCTAGTAACTAATTTCACCCTTTCCAATTATCCACTGAGTGTGCTACTTGAGGATGGTAATGTTAGGATTAATCATTTTCTAGACTTTAGAGGTCTTAAATCTAGATAATTGACCATCAATACCATACGTACATTGAATGTGTTTTACCCACAAAGTTATTGACTCAATATGTTCCCATGAAATTTTGGCATGAAGACTATACATGGTACTAGATATACTTCTTACATTAAAACCCCCTTCTTAAATGGGTTTATAAATCTTGCTCCCAAAAGTCAAGTAAGATTTATCTTTCAAGTTACCATCCCATAAAAAGGAAATCAAAGTGCACTCCATGTTGGAAATCGCCTTCTTCAGGACATTTAGAGTGGATAATATGTGCATGGGAATGGATGAGAGAATAGATTTGATCAGAGTAATTCTCCCCCCAAAGGATAAGAATCTATTTTTCTAATTGAAAATGTGAACCATGATTTTTTCAACAACAAAATCAAAGTTCTTGATAAGGATTGTGTTAGGGGACACCAAGGAACCTAATTAAATCATAGGAAAGGACCCTTTAATCAAGCCAAGACTGGTTTTCAAGGATCTTATCAATCTCTTTGAGCATCTTTTATGAACAAAGAAATTACTCTTCTCACGGTTGACCACATGCTTTCTCCAAGAACAAAAAATATCAAGAGCTTCATTAACTCACCGAATAGATAATATACAACCATTAACAAAAATAATAGTTTCATCTGCAAACATGAGATGAGATATTCCCCTAGTCATATGATTGTTGTGGTATGAAGAAAAATTTCCCACATAAATGCATTTTTTAATATAATGGCTGGGAACATCCTGAGAAATAATAAAAAGGGAGGGGGAGAGAGGATCTCCCTATCTCAAACCACATACTTCTTTAAACAAACCAAACCACTTGGCCATAAAATAAATGTTCATCCATGGGGAGATAAAACAATGAAAAATAAGATCGATGGACCACTTAGAGAAACCCATACTTGCAAGGACTCTGATGATAAGGCTCCACTCAACTCTGTCATAATATTTTTTCATATCTAATTCAATGGAAACATTTCTTGTGAAGTTCTTCAAGTTGATGTCACTGATAAATTCACTATCCAAGGCTATAGACCCTTGAATGGTTCTACCCTTCAAAAATCTAGGTTTCTCCTCAGTCACCCAACATGGAAGGAAATTAGAAAGTATTTTATTAAGAATGATGACAATAAATTTGTAGGGAATTTTTCACATGATAATGGGATGGTAGTGATTCAAGGATTGGGGGTCTTTAAATTTGGGCACCAGAACAATATTGGTGGTGTAGGCCACCCGGGAGAGATTGCCACCATTGAAAAATCCTGAACCACACTAACCATGCTCCCTTTGACAATGTAACAAGAGGCCCTGTAGATTGAAGTTTGAAAGGAATTAGGCCCAGGGTCACTAATAGGGTTGATGGAATAAACCACCTCATGCATTTCTTCTTCATCAGGGACAACCTCTATCTTTCCATTCACTGATTCAGACACAGAGCAAGGAATTAACTGAAACAAACAAAAATAACCTCTCATATTTCCACCCACCTTAGATGGAATGAGATATGATAAAAGGGACTTGAAGTATTAATCTACCGAGCCTCCAACAACATCTCTATAATTAAAGAAGGAACTATCCTCCAGCTGAATGTTTGGATAAATATTTCTGAATTTTACTTTGATACAAGCATGAAAATACGTTGAATTTATATCACCTTCATGAAGCCACTTTACTCAATATTTTTCTTGGTCAAATTGTTCATGCTTCAACAAAAACTCATAAAGGAGATTTTTTTCATATCAAATTGACAAAATAATCCTGTTCAAAAAGTGACTCCATCCCTGAATCCAACTACTAAATATCACTACTCAAAGCCTCCACATCGTGATCACCTGAAGGGAGTTTCAGGACCCAAGAGTGAATACGTACTTCTAAGCATCTTAGGTTGTTATAAATGGAGAGCCATGTATTACATCTCATAGAATTTTCCTAAGAGTCTTGCACCAAACTGATAAACCCCATGTACTATTCCTAGGAAGATGAAAAATGAAATAAATCCTCAAAACCACCTCTAACCTCCAAATCAATACAGAGAGGAGAATGGTTTTAAAGCCCGCGAGCCAAATGAGAGACTTTGATATCTAGAAAATAAGAAATAGATACCCCATTCACTAAGTAGTGATCAATCTAACTCTATGAGTAACTACAACCACATTTATTATTGCACCAAGTGAATGGATCCCCCATAAAATGGAATCCACAAGGCTATTATTTTCCTCGAAAGATGTGAAATCTTGAATTACTTTCCTAGGAAAAGGGTCGTATCCTTTTTTCTCAATAGAATTAGCCTCAATGTTAATGTTTCCTCTGACTAACCATGGCGAGTCTCCTAGGTTAATAGTGCTCAGATCCTCCCAAATGGATTCTCTGAAATGAGCATCACATTTGAAATAAACAACTGAGAGGATGATTGAAAGATACCCCATTGGTAATTTGATACTTATAGATTGTTCCTAGGAAGATATATAGTCAACATAAACAACATATTTGAAAAATATCCAGATATAATAGTTTGTGGGAAGACCATTAAGGAATCCCTAAACTCTTATACAATAGAAAAAATCTATAACTTTTGAGGCCTCTTATTTAGGTTCAAGGACTACAACCAGAGAAACAGAGTGGAAATGGAATTCATTGGAAATTAAATCAAATTTTACGTGAAAACCCAGCTCGTGATCATTTTATAAGACATTAATCATTGATCGAATAGGCTTATGGAATTGGCCCCAGACTTAAGGCCTTGAAGAATTTGAGATGACATGGATTTTCCCATAGACATTGGTTGATATCTAGTATGAACTCTATATGAACAGGGGGTATGAGGAACCATAGATAGGTTTGAAGGAATAGAGACCCTCGGAGAGGGAGGGGGCCTATCCACTGGAGGGGATACTGAGAAGACCACATCCAGATGCTTTCAAGGGGAACAAGAAAATGGAGAGGAATCCTGAAAACTATCCTCAGGGAAATTCAATGAAACCTCAACAACCATATCTCTAAAGGAAAGACATGGGTGGGAGGATGAAAACGGAAGCACCATCAAATTTTTAGTAAATCTCAAGAACTACTGTATAGAGTGAAGCAATCTAACAGAAGGAAAAAACAAGCTACTAGGACCTTTGGTAGACCAATCATCAGAATGTCATAGAACATCCAGAATAGGCTGGAAGGAATCCACTGAAGAAGATGAGGATGGATCCTTAGAGGGCATCAGATACAATCACGAGAAAACCTCTACACCTTGGGAGGAAGGAGGGGATGAAGAATAACAAACCTTGGCATCAACCACATTAGAAACATCCTATAAACCATGAGAGGGGCTGCTTGAGGAGGGAACCAGATCCTGAACAAGAAGATGGGAAGACGGGGGAGATTTGGAACTAGAAGTTAGGAAATAGGAAAGATATTAAGTGAAGTAATCCCCTAGAGGTTCAAGATGATTCCACCCAAGGTAATGGGGCTTTACCCAACACATAGGTTAGCTACTCCCATGCATGAGATCATGACCAAGGCATGACTTATCCTAGTCTCCTATCTACCTTTCCCAAATAATAACACAAATGGAATGAAAATAAAACCACTCTGATCCAGTTTGTAACACCCTGAACAGGGTACCACATACTCGTGCCCCAATCTAGTTTTCCATATAACCTTAGGCACACATCCTCATATGCCAGAGGTTTCCGACTAGTAGTGAGGGTCTAATATGTAACATGGGGAGACTATATCCTTCTTTTAAAGCATCAAAACAACAGAAATCAATATGAACTATATCCAAGATAAGGAAATAAAAAACAAACAATATAAACCATTATCACATGATAAATCCAAAATATTGATAATGACCATAAACCAAAGTAGTAAATTTTTCATACCATAAAAGTTTCATGTTTCTAATGAAAAACCAAAATAAATACACACTTATAGCTCCTAATAGGGTCTGAATATCATGTCTGGTTCCCTCATCTATACACCATCCTAAATCCCAACTTAGCCATCTTACATAGGGAACTTGATCTTATCCTATACTGTAAACATGAAGTCTATTCGGGTACCAATAAGGTAGCCTAAGTAGGTTGTGAGTACAACTCAATAGGCCACCAACAATGATGTCTAAATCAATATACAATCTATAATAGTGTATGAAGTTGCATAAAGAATAAAGATCAAATGAAAAAAAGTAAATAGGTTTCACATTTATGACTCTTTAGTCAACCACATCATACGTGCTTCGGCCTCGTTCCAGAGTCTAAAACATACACCATTGGAATTATTGATTTTCATATTTTCATGGGTTTTTTTATTATTCAATTTAATTATAATTCAAATTTATGCATCAGAGGCCTATAGCAACAGTTTGACACCCCTTGGATATTTGGAGCATTAGTCCATAACCCACAAATAATTCTTCACATTTATACAAATATGTATATCGAGGTATTATAGTGGAAATCTAACACCGCATGGGTATTTGGAGAATCTGTCCCTAACCCAAAACTCATTTTTCACATTCATACATACATATATATATATATATATATCGGGGGCCTAGTGAGGCAGTCTAGAACCTCATTGGTATTTAGAGAATCAGTACCCGACCCACAACTCATTGTTCACATTCATAAAAATATATACCGGGGTCCTAGAGCAGTAGTTTGGCACCCCATTGGTATTTGGAGTATCAGTCCATGACCCAAAACTCATTGTTCACATGAATATATAGATATCATGGTTACATATTCATAACTCATTTATGAAACATTTTCAACATAATTTACCAATCCATTTATCAAACACAACCATATTTCTTCACTTTTATCATAAGTAAAAACATGAACAATTTACCCATTAACCCATTTATCATCATTTATCTCACAACTCATTAACACTTCAAGGTTAATTCAATCAACCCTTCAAATATCATTATCAAAAATGCAATAAAAATTCAGTTCATTTCCATACACCCATTATCACCTATTTTACATTTCATAATTATAATTTCATGGATAATTCAAACACTCCATGGGTTACCATTAAGCTATTCTCATAATCTCGAATGAGTCTAACAGAATTCATGGGGATCTCTCAATTTAAAGGAAATAAATCAACTTTTGTAATTTAAACACAATTTCACAACATGGAAATGAAAAAACCAAACCACCACATAAGTTCTATATCAATACTATGGTATTTATAAATTATATCACCTACCATAAGATCATTGATTAACACTCGCAAAACTATTGCTGTTAATTCAATGTATAATGATTGAAATCACAATGGAGGAGGAGATATAGGATCAAAATCTAGGATGAATATCCAATGGAAAAAGATCCATTAAAACCTAGATATAAATCATAAACAATAGTATTAATCATCCCTATACAAATGGGGATAAATATTAAAGAAAGATTAATCTAAACATATAAGAAATTACATACCATAGAGGGTTCAATTTCTTCCACAAAATCTTCAATTCATATCGAAAGAAGTTCGAGGAGCCTAGGAATCTTATAGGGAGCCTACAAGAGAAAAATAATTCATGTTAAGTTGAGAATGGGTTATTAAGTATATAAATCGAGGGTTTAGGAATTTTAATTAATCTTTTAGGGGTTTAAATTCATGCACGCATGGTTTCCAGGATGAACCGCACGATTTGAAAAATTGTGTGCACTAACCATGTTCCCATTCTATCTCGGGTAAATAGTTACAACTAAGAGGGAGCATGGGTTTCCAAAATATTCACCATGAAAACCCCCAATGTCCAAGGGTGCATGATTTGGAGAGAGTGGTCGCACAATTTGGACAAACTGTGCACCCCCTTCTAGTGGTTCAAAATGGGCGTACGATTTCCTGGGGAAAATCGTATGGTTTTTCCTAAATGTGCACCAAATGTGCACAGAACCATGGGATTAAAAAATATCCAAATTCACACAAAACATCATTGCATAAATACCCAACCAAAGTATGATCAAAATAAGGGTAAAAGAGTACCTAAAAATGAGTACAAGATATCCTTAGAAGGTTGAGATATTACAATAACATATTATTATGGAATAAATGAAATGGAACTTGTTAAGTAATTTGAATATACTGATTCCAAATAGAAAAATAATTTTAAAATATTCAATTTATATTGGTGTAAAAAATTAATTTTAAAAAAATTACACTTAAAGGAAAAAAACAGTCCTCAGAAAAAATGTCTTTTTATGCATAAAAAGGAATTTACAATAAAATAAGGTATACAATTGATTTCATGATATTTATTTGTTTTTTAATAAAAAATAAGACTTATATGGATTTAAAATAAATTCATAACAAAATAGATCATTTTTAATACTTTATTAAAGGAAAAATACAAAAAAAATATTAGAATAAAATATAACTTAGGTTCCAAAAAGTCATGTATTGGTTTCTAAATTCAACATAATATTTTTAAATGATTTATATTAATCCAAACATATATCTTTCTTCTATAAAATGGTTTTTAAAATTTTAATTCGTTTTTATATCATTATTACATCATAAAAATTATGGTATTTATAAAAATGAAATTTTCAATATTCATCTAAAAATTTAACCTTTTTAAAAAAATCCAAAAAATTCACTATAAGATAATTCAGATATGATTGATTTGTAAATTATGTCCATTTTTTCAAATATAAATACTAAAATTTAGAAATTTAACTTTTAAAAATAATCATGAATAAAAGATATTTCTATTATAATAGTGCACATTATGCAATAGTTTTTGAATGTAGTGTTTACATGTTGTGGTAGAGTATTTGATATTAAAATTTTTCCTCACATGAAACACTAGATTTTTATCCTAGTGTATCACACTCAAACTATAATATTTGGGAAATGCATTTTCCGAACTACATCTAATATCCTCAATCAGATATCTTAATATGCCATTTCATTGGTAGCGTCTGTTTCCACCACATACTCTATTTTCATTATGGGGAGAGAAATAATTGGTTACATCCTAGACATACAACTAACCATGGTTTCACTAAAAGTAAAAACTTGATCTCTTCCTTGAATCCAAGTCCCCCTAAAATTCTTCATCAACATACACAACCAATGAATCATTCTCTCCAAAGAAAAAAACAATACCTTTTATTACATTAAGATATCTTAGAATCTATTTCATGGATTTTGAATGTTCCTTCCTAGGATTTTACATGAACCTATTTGTGACTTACACTACCTGAGAAAACTCTAATATAGTGAACACCATGGTATACATGATACTTACTACCTATGATGCTTATGATATTTTTTCCATGTGTTTTACCACTTTATCCATTCATGATTCTTGTTCCTTTTAGAGTTTGAAGTGCCTGATAAGAGGAGTTGAAATAAAATCAAATATAGTCATTGAAAATTTGACTATGATATTAAAAATATACTCTTTATATGATAAACCAAAATTTTAGTCTCATTATCATGTTCAATTTTCATTACCAAGATCTAATTTTCTTCCCTGAGATCTTTCATTTCAAAACTTTTATACAAGTCATTTTTTAGCTATTAGGTCTGATGAATATTAAATCCCATATGAAGCACAACATCCATGTACAATAGAAAAATTATGGAATTACCATCACTAAACTTATTCTAATAGTAAAAAAGGAATGAGTTTCTCCACATGAAAATATTCTATTCCATGAATGGGTTAAATTTCTGGTTACACTCTCTTGATGCTTATTTCAAACCATAGAAAATTTTCTAAACTTTTCATAATAATTATTGATTCCATTGATCTATGAAATAAAAAAGTTTATATATATATATATATATATCTAGATACCCATGAATAAAATTTATCTTTATATCCATTTATTTTAGATAAAATCCTCTAGAAGAAACCAAAATAATAACAATCTGAATGGTAGTATGTTTTACTACTAGAGAAAACACCTCAAATAAGTCTATGCCACCTTATTCTAGAATCTTTTGACCACTGGATTTGATTTATACCTTCCACTTCTACCAGATTCATCTATGAAAAGGAAAATACATTTTACTTATAGTTACTTTTTTTGAGTTGTAAATATATTAGATCCTATATATTATTCATAGGAAGATAATCCAAATTCTCTTTTATAGAAACTTTCCACTTGTTAGAATCTCTAAGGCCATCTACTTCTTATTGGATCTATAGTTCTCCACCATCTATAAAAAGTAAGTATTTTAAATGAGGTCCATACCTCTTTACCAGTTTTATAACTCTTATAGACCGAGCCTTATCAGTTCTTGGGAATTTATGTATATCAATTAAAAAATTATGTGATTTACTTTGAACTTTAATTTTGAATTTGTGATATTTTGGTAGAATTATATACATCTGATCTATTTGTAATTTTTGAACTTCTGGTGGATCCATTTAGATCAACTTGTATTGAAGTCAACTATTTTCCTTCAACACTATTTGCCTCTAAATTTCACTTCTTTTTATCTAGCCTTTCCCATTATCCTTTCTCCATCATCCCTAGTTTAACAAAATTATACAGTACTTCTAGATCTGTTTGGATGATATAATCCTTCACTTTAATCTTCCAAAGGATGAAATCTATTTGGTCAAATTTTTTAATCTAGACCTTTCAATCTTTTGATTCTATAACCTTCCAATACAATGACTCCCACTGAATTGAAAAAACTTATGATCAAGAAATAATGTTACCTAAACTATTTCTAAGTAAATTATCAATTATTTTAGAAACATTTATATTATAACAATTGTTTATAATCCCATACAATCATCAACCACTATAATTTCATTCACTAAATGACTTACAATGCAA
This sequence comes from Viscum album, assembly GCA_963277665.1. Lineage (NCBI taxonomy): Eukaryota > Viridiplantae > Streptophyta > Magnoliopsida > Santalales > Viscaceae > Viscum > Viscum album. The sequence goes on from OY728159.1 coordinate 1,084,806,795, forward strand.
AAATCAAGTCACTAGAAGGAACTCTCATGATGTCAGTGTACCCGAACTTGGAAAAATCATATCACTCAAATCACCAAACTGATTTTAAATTAATCTAACCAATTAACTGTATACTCAAATCTACATTCAATTGAAATAAAATAAAATAAATTAAATAACATAAGAGGTTTTACATGGTTTGTAATTTCTTCCTACACCCACTAGTAAAACATCACAACTTTTCATTTCCCTGGAAGTAAAAAAGTTACAATCACTATGAATTTGTATCCATATAGATCACTAATACAAGTAATCACCATACACCTCATCATGTAGTCTCATCATACTTTTAAATAGGGTCCTAATTAGCCAAATTATTTCACCAACCTCCTATATCCATGTGGGTCCATCTGTCGTAGAATGCTACTAGTAATTCAATGTAGCTTTCCTAATCCTAATCACCAACCACTGGTAGATAGATAATACCCCTATACATCACTATTTTCCCATCAAATACATCTTAAGAATTATTCAAATTAAGGAAAATCCACCCTTTATATGATCTCAAAATATGTTGAAATTTAGTGAATTGTCCAATAGGAAATTAATTCATCATAAATTCACAATTTCTGAACAACTCATTATCAACTATCGAAGACATTTTCCACTATTCTGACATGGAAAAAGGGTTCTTCAGAGTTTATCCTTATACTAAACTGACTACATCAAATAAAGAGGATTCAAAATCCCAACAACTAAATAATTTCACAAGTATATGAGTCCATGCATACACAGATGGATAATTCAAGAATAATTAAATGTGTGGATTTTGTATAGATAAGAATGAATTAATATTCATATATCACATCAGGAAGGAAAAAAAGTCTTAAGGAGAATTTAAAAAGAAATACCTTGACTCATATTAAATTATAATCAAAGTAAATATATTCAAGTTTGAATAAGAGGATTTCACTACCGAAAAATAAGTGAGTTTTGAAAATTATGATATAGAAATAATATTATTCATGGTAATTTAGTGAATATAAAATAGTAGGATATGAATAATAAGGTAAAACTATATAAATTTATACTACTATTTCTATTAAATTTTACTTTTTTATTGAATAATAAGGAAACTGATTGCATCTAGTAGAACCTATGCATCAAATAAGAAGAAGAGAGAAGCCATACGATTCCATAGAATCATAGAAGTCAACTGGGATAATGTGACTAACTACTAATAATACCTATATTTTTAGTTTATAGTATTTGATTTTGAAGAACCACTATGATTAGAAATCATATTGAGATTGAGTAGAAGAACAATCCCAAATTTTATGAAGCATTTTTGATAATATTATAGAAGTTGAATACCAGGTTGTAGGTTCATTTGGGGGACCTTTAAAGATATGTGGTACTAGTATAAGAAATATCTTACTAGTGTGAGGATGAAGACTATGAGATATAGTATAAAGAACCTATCAGGATATAGATTATTCCAGTGGATGATTCCTTCCCTTGGGATTATGGATTACTCCTTCCCAACCCTTGTGTGTTGCTAGATTAGGCACTTATAATAAATGTAATATAATTGTGATAATCCATGTATCAAGGAGAATTGAACATAGTCAAATCTTATAAAAATATTTTTGTTATACTATTATTTTTTATTTTTCATTTCATACTAGGGATAGGGTTAACCATGCATCATTAGATCCATCTCTCTTAACTAGGATTGAGGTTTGAGTAAAAGAGGGGGAAATTAAAGAGAAAGATAAAACTTGATAAACATTAAGAAAGATGATTCATCTCTCTATCAGTGTCCCTAAAAAATACACTAAGAACTTATGTGGTGTCATATCTCTCCAGGTCTACCTCTGATTGGATATATTTTGTTTCCAAATTTGTTTTTACAGTGAATGTTTTAGGACATTTTTGAGTTTCCTTGGAGAGAGAAAAATGAAGTTCCTTATATTGATGAAATTATGGAAGTATATTTTAATACTATATGGAAAAGTATTAAAAGAGAGGAAAAATCAAAAAATAATGTCAAAGGATAATAATGATCAAACACTATATGAAGTTGATCATAGAGGTAAAAAGACAAGTTCAAGCTATAGACAGTATGAAGAATTTGACTTTATCAATACTTTTGAAGAATTTTACTCTCAAATAAAAATATATGTGACGAAATTTTTTTCCTTAGTAGTAAATTATATACTTGGTTTTATCATGGTAATTCTCGATGATAATGTACAATTTGAAGAAAAATTTAGAGGAATAGATAATGCACTAGGTAATATGTTCAGAATGTTCATTTATCTCACAGACCTTGTGAGATAAAAAACTAAAAAATATTAATTTTCAATGAAAATATTTACTTGATTGAATAAATATTACAAAGAAATAGTTGTGTGAACGTTTTAACATGATTTCTTGAAGAAGTGATCTATTTACTTGAAAAACTGCACAAAACCTCTATGAATATCAAGGATTCTCAAATGGAGTTTAAAGAAAAAAGAAGAAAAGATATTGATATATATTTATATTAATAAAGAAAAATTCATGAAGATCAAATAAAAAATGATGAAAAATCCTTGTGAATAAATCTTGATATTTTTTATGTATGAGAAGGACTCCCTCAACATGAAGTGTCTTGAGTTTGAGGTAAAATTAAGAAATCTAGAACCAACACAAATAAGAACTTCTCAAATGGTCAAGAAGAAAGGCATTTTCACAAAAAATATCTATTGAGTGTAATATATCAAAGAATAATCCTATTAATAGAAATAAGATCTTTAATTCAAACCCTGTTTAATCTATAATAATATCTTGGAAAATTTTAGACAAAAATCTAGACAAAACTATTTGTACTAATTTAGTTTTATCTGCTAGTGCAGTTTAGAAATTAAAATATAGACAATTTTGGGTGGATAAAATTTCCAATAAATCTACCATCACTTTAAAGGTATATATTGGAATATAAAAGAAAATAATCCTTCCCAAGAAGATCCAAAAATATTAGCAATTCCACTAAAAAACATCAAGCAAATAAATATAGCAAGATTACCTCAACAAGAAAAAGAAGGAGGGTTTTAGAAATTTATAGTGCTTCTAGAGGTATGAACACAGGGAAATTTGAGTGTTGGCATGAAATTAAAACCTATTAAGATTAAATTATGCCTAGATAAATGGGGACTAGAGAATAATAAATAACAATACCTACTATTCAAAATCATAATTCAAAGAAAAGAAAGAATAAATTTACCAAAAATAGATTAGATTATATAAATAAATTTTATGAATACTACTCCAAAGGTGGTTATATCTATGATGAGTGTTTTTATTCACTCATCATTCATTAGAAAAATTACAAATATAAAATAAGATCATAATATCAGAAGTTAAAAGAGCAAAGAATTTGAGATTAATCTTACTTGGGATAAAATCAAGTAAATAAATGTGTTCTGTAAAACAAGAGTGTTGAGAAAAACACTAATAATAATTAAAATAATAAATATATAGAGTATTTCGCATCAAATAAGGTAAGAAAATTTTATTATGGGAAAAAGGATACACTATGGATCATTAAAAACATGATTTAGAGATAAAAATTAAAGGAAAGAAGCTAAATCTGAAAGGGGAATTAATATTAGAGAGAAAAAAAGATTAGATTAATTAAATCCATACCAAAAGAATAAATAAAAGAGGTACCTAATAAAAGTAATTAAAAATTCATAAATAAACCATGTTAAAACACCAAGAAGTTTAAATATTTTAAGAAGGAGTTCCTTACTATTTGTCCAGACCAATTGAGAATGTCCTAATAGATGGACAAGTATAAAAAATTGAATTCAAATAAGGTTCTTCACATGAAGGAGAAATAAAATTTCATAAGATGTTTTTTAAGAATGATAACCCAAGATTTTTTGAAAATATTTGTGGAAGCTATAAATAAACTTTTCATGCCTCTAAAAACTACATGAATCTTCTTCCTACTCAAAATAAAATGGTTTAAAGGGATGAAACAAATAGTAAATAACCCATTTCTAAAATTTATTCATTATAAAAGGTGAATAATTATATTTAACACAAGGATGATGATATAAAGAGTAAGTTCATACTACCTAAGGAATTTTGGACTTAGAAAGGAAAATGTGGAGTAAGCATGAGTGGTTCTCTTCAATATATAACTTAAATAAGTGAGGTTATAAGTTGAGATCCAAGTATTAACCCTAATATTTTAACTGAAGAACTAAAAAATTACTCACCATATTCCCTTTTATCAATTTCAAGTATTTTCATGTAGGGAATTATAAGTGATACTTAAAAGGAAAATTGGATGAGGTTGTAAGTACTAAAAAAAAATTCCCATTATGGAATGTTATAATTTCCATAATAAAGAAAAAAGGGGTGCATCTATTAAGGGGGAGAAAACATGAAAATGAGCTGTTAAAATGTCATTAAGTAATGAATCTAGAATTTTTAGACAAACCCTTAATATCGAAAGTTAATTCATGCCAATCACATTCCCCAAAATTTTTTTCTTATAAAAGTTAATTATGAAGGGAGATTATTAGTTAATGAGTAAGATAAATGAAAGGGGGTGTTTTATGTATTATACCTGAACTATTTTGATGATTTTATTAAAAAATGAATCCAAGTTACATTTTTTGTTAAATTTGACTGTATATCCCCTAAAATGAGAAAATTTAAAGAGATATCACATGTTGAATATAGTAATGGAAAACATGATATTTAGTTTTATTCACTGATTTATTCTATTCTAGGTTATCCTAAGTAGAATTAGAGTTTAATGGTTGATGTTTCATTGATAAGAAATAAGTAAGGTCATAATTCTCTCAATATTTTGGAGAAGGATATAATTATTAATGAAAGTGGGAGAATAAGTAGTTTTGAATACCAAATAAAGAGGTTTAAAATAAGTGATATCCATAACCTATATTCATTTTAATTTATTGTTAATAAAGGGGTTAAGAAATGAGTTAAGGCACACATATTGACCCTAATAATTAATGTTATTGAAAACAAATTCAAAGTGGAGAGATTAAATAGCCTATGTAAATATTTTATTTTTTGTTAGGATGTAAGGATGGAATTATAAAAAATAAGTTATAAATATGTGTTTGGACACAACTAAAAATATATCTAAGATACTTCTATTATAAATGAAAAATGATGTTGATGTTGATTCTTGGAGATCTCATATCGATAGATTCAAGATATAAGCATTTCCACATGATTATTTTTGTGATGATATTCAATTCAAATGAAGTTTTTATAATCAAAAAACTATTCATAAAAGTTTTTAAGTTTTTTTAAGGAATATAGATAGTGGTGAGATTGAAGAATAAATTTTATGGAAGAAAGAGGCTATCAAAATTTATATGAGGTCATCTAAGTCTATTAGAAATCAAATATTCTAATGAAAAAATGAAGGAAATGTTTGGATGATATCTTGAAGTGTTTTGAGAAGTTTATAAGGTGTGGAAGTTGTTGAATAAGTTCAAAGATGATTCAAATTTATTGGGAAAATACACCATAATTTCTATGTTGAAGTGAGAAAAAATGGCTAAGTATGAGTTTGTAAGCCTTCCACTAAATGCAGAAGACTTTGATAGTTATAGTTCTGAAAATTGGCTAGGTATGTGAGTTTATAAAACCCTATTTGAAGTTTTTATAGCTTCTATAAACTTTTAAGACTTACACAGACTTTATAAGACTTTGAAAGGAGTTCATATGAATTCATACAGATTATAGGAATTTTTTCAGGGCAGAAAACTTAGAAACTCAAGTTCATAAGACATTTAAAAGACTTCATAAGACCTATATAAACTTCATAATACTCTTACATAGTTTTTAAGACTTTTTTAAACTTCCTAATAATTCTCACAAACATATTAAGATGTTGGCCTTAGTTTATAAGACTTATCATTTCTAAAAAAAATCACAAAGGCATGAAAATTATAGTGAGTCCATTTGACTTTCACTAGACTTTAGAAGACTTATAAGGTCTTTTGAGAATATTAATGTTGCTAAGAATTTAGTAAATTATGAAACACAACATGTGAGAGTAAGAAATTAAAAAAACTTCATAAAAATTAAGGATGGATCTCTTAGTTCTTGTGCTTCCCATTCCCCTTATTCTCCTGGATTTTCCTTCTCCTTTGTTAGGGAATAATACTTAAAACCAAAAATAACCAAGACCCATTGTCAAGTATAATGGATAAATTATATTCCAATATTGACTAATTAATTTATTTTAAAGTAACAAAACAAGATTTAATCACAAATAAGATTAATGGAATAATGAAACAGTAAATGTAGAAAAGTAAAATGATAGCAGATATAACGTGCTTTAGATCTATTTGTTCATACGTGCATGACAAGAACACCACTTTGGTAACAGCTTTATTAATAAGTAAAAAAATGAACAAGGTATTTATAGAATCAAAATAAAAACAAATAAAGACCACATAAATTATCTGAGGTGGTCGGCCTTGCTGAACTAGGTGGTAGCGATGAAGCTTGTCACGTAGAGTAGAGTCAGCGCCATCCACTCCTAGATGGACTCATGAACACACCCAAAAAGGATATAAAACTATACATGAAAAAATAAATTGAATCACTATAGATCCAATAAACTATAATAAGTCTTGGTTATGATGAAAGTTAAGTCATGTTCGGAAATCTACTTGAATCACAATCCTCACGAAACCAGAACCAAGTCGATTCCCCACTAAATCTTCACTAGAGAAGTACTTCAGTTGTATGAGGTGTCAATATCTCAATATAAAGGAGTGAGGGTGGAAATTATCCCTCATATTTCCTTCTTCATCTCTGTGAAACCAAAAAAGAGCTTCTCCCAAGAGATCTCTTGACGAACCAGGAAAAACACCCCGAGAACCAGAGAGCTAAAACCTCATTCAAATGATTTTCCATAGAGCCAAACAACTGAGGAGCAATGATGGAAAGCTAGAGGGAGTTAGGAATTTTAGGAGGAGGTGTGGGATCATAGCCACATGGATAGTTGAGATTGAAGTAGCAGTTCAAGAAATTGGAGGTAGTACAGCACATGATACACATGGAACAATATGATATGTAAGGCGGCGGCACAACGAATCGAAGTTGAGTGAGGAAACAAAACCGGTGTAAAAAATGACCATTTGATCTCGGTTTATCAATGTTCTATATGAGGATGCATAAATTAAGAAAAAAAATAAACAAGATTAAAAAAAACTGGGTAAATAAAATAAAAGCCATGTGAAGAGCTCTAAGAACCATAGAAAACCCCCATGAAAAACATATAAGCCCATGAAAAATTAAACACCCTAAATATATTATGAAGAACTCATAAAAAGCCATATTAGAGGAATTTAAATTCAACATGAAAATATGATAAATATAAAAAATCTCCTCCTTGAATTTAAATTACATTTAAGGATGATTTTCTCACAAGCTAAGTTATATAATTAGGACTAAATTCATTAATTTAAGTCAATACATGAATTTAGACAATGGAATGACCTTAGTAAAACTACCAGCTAAATTTATTTGATGGGTATCTTAGTGACACTCACCATCCCAAATTCTAAAATATCCCTAAAAAAATTAAGTCTAATGTCAATTTGCTTTGATCTAATATGCAATACATAGTTTTTAGATATATATAAAGCGTATTGGCTATCACAGTGGACTAAAATGCTATCAATAGATAATGACAACTTAGAAAGAAAAACTTTCATCCATATAGCCTCTTTTATGAATTCTATCAAAGACATATACTCTACCTCAGTAGTGGAGAGTGAAACCAATGACTACATATTGCAATTCCATAGGATTGGTCCTCCATATGCAATAAATAGAAAACCAGTGATAGACTTTATAGTGTCAATATTTTCATCATATTCAGAGTCAACAAAGCTAACTACATCACTTTTAAAAATACTATTTAATACATATATTTTGACACCGAAAAATGCATCCCCAAAATTTTCGAAATACTCCCATAGATGATCCAAAATCGTATCCCATTTCTCAAGCTTCGATTTGGTAGGTCGTAGGGACTGAATTGAGTTATGGATTAGAAGTTATGGACATTTGATGTTGGTCTAGAAAAATGGTTTGTGAAGAACCTTCACGAAGCTAACTTTGTGATCGTGGATCCCCACTGTGAATCAAGAAGGCAGGATGGCTTCTTGAAGCCCCCCTCTGTGATAATGGAGCCCCACCACGAAGCAAGGAGGCAGGATGCTTCGCAAACCCCTTTGACGTTCGTGACCTGCCATGAATCAAGCTCCGTCTTCACGCTGAGTGAGGTCTGCTTCGCGGCACCCCTTGTCTATAAATACCCAGCTCACCCCCCTTCACCAGACGTCCACTCTGCCCCTTTTGTGGTCGATCTCCTAGTTCTTATAGCTCTTCTTTCCTTCGCGAAGCAGCTCTGCGAGCCCATGATTTGCGAGCAACTTCCTTCGCGATGCTGCTCCGCGAGTCCATGCTCCGCGGGTAGCTTCCTTAGTGATGATGCTCCACAAGTCCATGATCTGCAAGCACCCTTTGCTCCAAGAGAGCCCTTTTCTCCATGAGATACCTTTGTTCTGTGAGCTACCTTTTCTCCGCAAGCCGCCTTTTTTTCGCGAGAGCCCTTTGCTCTGTGAGAGACCTTTGCTCCGTGAGTCCTTGCTTCGTAAGGCCATGCTCCGCGAAGCTACTTCATGAAGACCTATCCTTTGCGAGGATCCTACCTTCATGACCACCGGTCCATACCACGGGGACTTCACCCCCGCGCCGACCCCCATGAAAAATGGAGAGTCTTACCATGAACGTTTCTATCTGGGACGTTGACATTTTCCTTTGTGCCCTTATGCGCACCCACCTTCCACCTATGGAATACCATGACTTGAGATGCGTTTTTGCACACCAATAAACACCTTGAGCGACATATTACTCTTGGTTCTTTTCCCATGTTGTGAGTTGAGATTATCATCATCAATTCCGCTAGTACCTTGAGTTGAACCATTCCTCAAATAACTCATCTGACCCTATCACTTGGCTCATATGCCAGGTTGAACCAGAAAGGGCCTCCCTTGTGTAAGTCCCAACACCAAACATTGCTAGGAGCCTTATGCCTAATAGTTATATCTACATGAATTTAAACTGTAGCATTCCATATCATTCAATAATATGATGCCTCTTTCTCCAAATAAGAGATTCCTTACACGCCTAGCGTAAGATGCCAATAGTCCTATCTACATGACTTTAAACTGTAGTGCTCCCTATGTTCCAAACATAGGATGCCTCTTACTCAATATAAGAGATACCTTATGCCCCAAGCATAAGATGCCAATAGTCCTCCATACATGACTCTAAACTATAGTACACCCTATGTTCCAAACATAGGACGCCTCTTGCTCCAAATAAGAGATTCCTTATGCTCCAAGCATAAGATGCCTAATTCCATGATCATAGTGGTCTAATTTCAAGAGCATTGGAATCCGTTCAAACATTACATCACTCCACCTCACGATTTTCATGTCGTTAATTCAGATCATCATCCACTTTCATGTATGAAGGGACCCTATAATGGCATGGTCCCATGCTGCATCAGCTCACCTACTATCCTGGGCCAACGCCCCGTAAGACTTTGGATAATGCTTCGAGTCAGGTCTTGTGTTTCGAACACGGTCTGTAGTTGACCCTCATTTGCTTGTCCCCATTTTTGGATAACGCGATATGGATGTTGTGTTTCAAACATGGTCAACAGTTATCCTCCATCTCCACACCACCCTCATTGCGTTCCGAATGTCGGGCATGTGATTCACACTTTTTATCTCCCTTTGTTCGGACTTATTCCAACACCCTTCGAATTATCCCTCTTGTGCACTAGCGCAAAGGTGAAGGCCTCAACCCACCAGTGGGTTGGGATGCCCTCATGGCCAGACATGATGAAGACATTATGGGTAGCTTCCTTGCATAAGCCCCCATCCACTATTGCTGCTCCATAGCGGCACTCGGGCAGCTTCCTTGCGTAAGCCCCATGCACCATTGCCTCTCCATAGCGGCACCCGAGCAGCTTCCTTGCATAAGCTCCATCCGCCATGGCCTCTCCATAGTGGCACCCAGGAAGATTCCTTGTGTAAGCCCCATCCACCATTGTCTCTCCATAGCGGCACTCGAGCAACATCCTTGTGTAAGCCCCATCCACTATTGTCGCTCCATAGAAGCACCCGGGCATCTTTATTGCGTAAGCCCCATCCACCATTTCCGCTCCACAGTGGCACCCGGGAACCTTCCTTGGGTAAGCCCCATCCACCATTGTCGCTCCACAGCGGCACCTGGGAAGCTTCCTTGCATATGCCCCATCCACCATTGCCACTCCACAGTGGCACCTGGGCAGCTTCCTTGCGTAAGCCCCATCCACCATTGCCGCTCCATAGCGGCACCCGTCCAACTTCCTTGTGTAAGCCCCATTAACCATTTATGATCTATAGTGGAACCTTGGAAGGATCCTTGCGTAAGCCCCATCCACCATTGTCGCTCCACAACGGCACCCGGGCAGCTTCCTTGTATAAATCCCATCCACCATTGCCACTCCACAGCGGCACCCGAGCAGCATCCTTGTGTAAGCCCCATCCACCATTGCCGCTCCAGAGCAGCACCCGAGCATCTTCCTTGAGTAAGCCCCATCCACCATTGCCGCTTCACAGCGGCACCCGAGCAGCTTCCTTGCGTAATCCCCATCCACTATTTCTGCTCCACAATGGCACCTGGGCAGCTTCCTTACGTAAGCCCCATCCACCATTGTCGATCCCAAGTGGCACTCAGGACTCCATCATGGAGTAAGTCCCAACCTCTTTGGGATGATAACCATGCATAATCCCCTTTATCCTCTGTGGGTCGCGATCACGTGTAAGCACCACTTCACCTCTCACATACGCACCTTTAGAAACCTGATCATTAGGTCTCTCCTGCCTCTTGTTTCTCACACCGAGCATGACTCACGTGGGGTTAGAGCAATAACTAACCATGACATCCTTCCTGGGAAGCCTAGAGTATAAGCCCCACCACCACCTAAACTACGAGGTATTTGATCATTGCTAAGGTAGGGTACGTAGGAAGCCTCCATGAGGTTCAAGCGCACCACCCATTGGTCGCTCTGACCCCATTCACGGCGGTTCACCAAAACCTTGAGCAGCATAGAGTGTAAGCCCCAACACCACCTGAACTACAAGGTATTTGATCCTTTCTAAGGAAAGGTATGTAGGAAGCCTCCACAAGGTTCAAGCCCACCACCCATTGGACCCCAGGTCCTCCTTCACATCAGTTCACTGACCCCCCACCATCCTGAACTACGAGGTATTTGATCCTTTCTAAGGAGAGGTACGTATGAAGACTCCCTGAGGTTCAATCCCACCACCCATTGGTTTCTCCGACCCCATTCACGTCAATTCACCAACACATTGGGCAGCCTAGAGCATAAGCCCCACACACCATCCTGAACGATGTGGTCTTTGATCCTTGTCAAGGTAGGGTATGTAGGAAGCCTCCTTGAGGTTCAAGCCCACCATCCGCCGGTTGTACTGACTAGATTCACATCGGTTCCCACACCCTTTTGTACTACGTTTTCTTTGATCCTTGTCAAGGTAGGGTATGTAGGAAGCCTCCCTGAGGTTCAATCCCACCATCCACTGGTTGTCCCGACCAGCTTCACGTCGGTTTCCACACCCTTTTGAACTATGTGTTCTTTGATCCTTGTCAAGGCAGGGTACGTAGGAAGCCTCCCTGAGGTTCAAGCCCACCACCCCTATTGTTCTGACCATCTTCACGTTGGTTCACCAACACCTCGTGCAGCCTAGAGTGTAAGCCCCACACCATCCTGAACTACGTAGTCTTTGATCCTTGCCAAGGTGAGGTATGTAGGAAGCCTCCTTGAGGTTCAAGACCACCATCTATCTGGGCCCCATGTCCTCTTTCACGTCGGTTCACCCTCTTCCTTCATGAAGTTAAATAATAGACCTAAATCAGCATTAATTCGTTGTTCCCCCATTCAGCAGTAAGTCGTTGTCATCCTCATTCAGCGGTAAGCCATTGTAGTCCCTAATCGACAGTAATTCGTCATCAGATGAAATACATAGACTTTGATTCCCTGCCATAGGGATACGCAGGAAGCCTCTATGAGGTTCAAGCCCAGCACCCATGTCTCATCCTGATCTATCCCTCGATCCCATGTCTTACGGGAAGATCATGCCCCAACTCGGAGGTTCTACTTCTTTTGGGTCCCATCCATGCATCTATTCTCATGAGTTGCCTCCTCAGGTGTCCCATCGCCCCACTGAACAATGCGGACTTTGATTCCCTTCCATAGGGATACGTAGGATGTCTCTTCGAGGCTCAATACCAACACTACCGCCATATTCGTGATGGTCCCATCTCATTCCCCCTCCACTCAATTCAACTCTCCATCATCCATCCTGATTCTCACTCGGGCTACCACATCCCAGTGGGATTTTTTCATCATCCTCCTCAATTCTCCTAGAAGTACTTGGTCCGCTATCCATGTGTAAGCCCCAGCATGTATTCGGGTTTTTGTCCTCTGTGTACACCTTGTTTCATCACCCCTTAGAACTATGTGGGTTTTGATCCCTATCGTCTACACAGGGTACGTAGGAAACCTCCATGAGGTTCAATCCTAGACAAAGGAAAACCTCGGTGTTTCCCCACTATGGGGTGTACTCTCTCTGATCATTCCTCAGTGGTGTCCAGATTAGCCTTCATGGTGTGACATCTTCCCTTTATGGGACACACCATTCTGGGTCTTCTCTTATTGAGGGTTCTTACCCATCTACCTGGTAAACCTTCCAAGTGTTCCCTCTTAAGGATGCACCAATATGATCTGTCTATATGGGACATTCTGATCACACTCATTCTGTCTCTGCAAGATGTTAAACTCGTGGCCAACCTCGTGATAAACATGAGACGCCTGAGGAAAACCTATAAAGACACGCCTTTGGAGTAACCGTCTCTACTATATGTTAAACTTGAGGCATAACCTGTGTTAAACATGGGAAGCTGAGGAAAACCTTAGATACATGCCTATGGAACATGATTCCCCACATTTGACGTGGGATGCCTCAGGTTCGATACCCTTGATATGCCCTCTTATGAGGAAGAATAAAGGTTCCCCAATGTCCACGCATCCAGATATTCCCCGACATGCCCGATGATACCGTCTACTCCGACTGAATGTTGCTACCATGTCAAAACCCCATGGAATGTCCTGACGAAAGTAGTGTAATTAACCGGGATCCACAAAGATATGGCACTGAGAATGAGATTCAAGAACAATGACTTAATCTATAAGGGAAACCCAGACTAGGTGTTGAGTTCTGAGGAGGAATCCGCGGAAGGAAGAACCGACATCTCATTATCCCATTTCGATCAAGGAGAAAATGTCCCTGAAAAAGTGACAGATGTTGCCCGACTTTGGAAAGTGGGAATGCAGGGCAACAGGTGCACGTCCTCACAAATGGATGTGTGCGCCCCAGAAAAAGCGTCAGAAATAGAAATGGTGAACCCAAAGTGAAGAGTGAAACCACTGACTGCATATAGCCTCTTTTATGAATTCTATCAAAGACAAATACTCTACCTCAATAGTGGAGAGTGAATCCACTAACTTCATATTTCACTTCCATAATATTGGTCCTCCATATGCAATAAATAGAAAACTAGTGATAAACTTTAGAGTTTCAATATTTGCATCATACTCAGAGTCAACAAAGCTAACTACATCACTATCAAAAATACTATTTAATCCATATCAAATGCACAATTTATCAGACATAGAGACATACCTAAGGATCCATTTCAATTCATACCAATGAGGTCGACCAGGTTTCCCCATAAACATACTCAAATTACAAACAACAAGGGAAAAATCTGGCCTAGAACAAACCATTGCATACATAATACTTCCTACTACATTAGCATAAGGAATATTATTCATAAAGGCAGCCTCATCATCATTTCTAGGGGATTGGTCTATGGAAAACATAAAGTGTTGTACTAAAGGAATACTGACAGGTTTAACATGCTCAAATAGGCATCTTCTTAATACCTTATTAATATCAAACAATTAAGAAAATACTAGGTTCTGTACTTTCTCTCTCTTATTATGTCCATGCATAAAATTTGATTAGCATGACCTATGCCTTTAATTTCAAAGAAACAAATCAATAGGTTCTTAATAGAATCTATAATCCTCATGTTTTTATAGATTAAAATCATGTCATCAACATATAATAACAGGTAAACAGACTCATGTTTAACAATTTTATAATATACACTTGCATCAAATTTACTTTTGGAAAACTAATTTTCAATCATAAATGAATCAAACCTTTTATAACATTGTCTTGATGATTTTTAAGCCCATATAAGGACTTATTAATAAGATAAACTTGATTAGGTTTGAACTATTTTGAAAATCCTTCAGGCGGAGTCATGTAAATTGTTTCATCAAGAGTACCATGTAAAAAATAAGTTTTTATATCTAATTTTTCAACATGAAAATAAAATTTGTAATCCAAATTAAGAAGAATTCTAATAGATGAATTTTTAACAACTCAGGATAAAATTTCACTATAATCAATGCCTTCACATTGAAGAAAGACTTTACAAACCATTCAGAATTTAAAATTGATTTTATTTTCTCTAATATTATTCTCTTTATTCTTATAAATCCATTTAGAACCAATGACCTTTTGGTTATTGGGTCTAGGAACAACAACCCAAGTGTTGTTTTTAAGAAGATAACTCATCTATTATTGCATTTCACCTAGCCATAATTATGGATTATTTGGACCCAATATCTTGTTTATAAGTTTGAGGTTCATCATTAAACAATTATTGTTCTACATTAAACACATAAGACACGATATCTTCCTAATTAAAAAGGGATGGAGGTCTAATAACTCTCCCCTCTCTATCTTGAGTGATCTAATAATTGTTCAGATCACCGGGTTCCTCAGTTTCGGGTTAAAAATCCGAATTGGAATCAAATTCAGCTTGGGAATGGACAATGGGGGTGTAGGAACAGTCATGGACTAGGGGTGGTCACTGGATTCAAAAGGAAATTCAACACCAAGGGGAGTTGGTGCTATTGAGGATCTTATAGTTTCATCAGAGGTCTCAACTGGTCCAGGTCCCTTATCATTGGAAAAACCATATTTTCGGAACACTACATCTCAGATAATGATACATTTTTGATAGCCTAGTTTATCTATCCAAAAACGATACCCCTTAATACCCTCTGGGTAAACCATGAATATACACTTAATAGCCCTAGGAGCTAGATTATCATTCCATGTATGAGCCTAAGCTTTGGATCCAAAGGTATTAAGGTGTGCTTGACTCAGGGGTGTTCCTTTATAGAGTTCCTCATGTGTATTAAAATAATTAGTATAATATGGGAAAAAATTAATAAGGTGGACTTCCATTGAAGCATCCTCATCCCATAAGGACCTGGGGAGTTTTGAATGGGACAAGATACACCTCACCCTATCAAGAACAGTCCTATTCATTCTCTCTACTAATCTATTTTGTTGTGGGGTTTCTATAATAGTCTAGTACCTCTTTATTCCCTCATATTCACATATTTAAATGAATTTTTTTGATAGATACTCTAAAACATTATCAGTTTTTAAGGTTTTTAGTATCCCATTAGACTCACTTTATACCCTACCTTTCCACTTTTTAAAGGTATGAAAAGTATCAAAACTATGTTTGAGTATATAAATCCAAACTTTCCTAACGAAATCATCAATTAATGTCACAAATTATAAGCCTCCACCATAGGAGGTGACCCTATAAGGACCCCATAAGTTATAATGTACACATTCAAGGGGTTTTTTAGCCTTATACATAGCCCTACTAAAAATAGTTCTTATAGATTTCCCATATACACAATCCTCGTAGAATGAAAGATTTCTAGGAGTGATTTTACTCAAAAGCTTATATTTTTTGAGTTCTATAAGTCCCTTGGTATAACATTCCCTAACCTTCTATACCAAAGAGTGGTGTAATTGAGTTCTGAACAACAATAGGTGTTCAATTGACTTCTATGAACATTACTGTCTAACACATAAATACCATTGTGAAGGGTTCCTTTCATAATTATGAGGGATCATCAGGTAAATCTAAGACTTCCAGAATTAGAATTAAAGCTATAATCCTTTTGGTCAAGGAATCCTAGGGATATTTGGTTTCAGTTGGTAAAAAATCCCTCAAGGTATCATTGAAGCATTTTTGAGGTGATTGTGTTTGTTGACAAAGTGGACATCTATGTTGTGATTGTTGACAAAGAAAACCATGACATACAAATTTGTTGAAAAAGGGGATTTAATGGTGGCATGTAGAGTTCAAGGGCTATGGTTAATGATCCATGTTTGATTCAAGGATGTCGACAAAGGAATGGATTATCTGGAGGTTGTAAAAAATGAGCAGATACAAGGTGGCGTCGTATTCTAGTGTTTGCCAAATTTTTGGGCCTGAAAATCGACAAATAGAGAAAAGTGGTATTTCGAAAAGGGACTTGCATGCCGTGTACCTTAAAGAGAGGAAAATTGTGCGCCTAATGTTTTTCAAGATCAAAACATGAAAATATAGAAAAGGGAGAAGGGTTCCCAAGTTATATGTTTGTTCGCGCAAGTGGCTCGCGCAGCAGAGACTTGCGCGCCGAAACTTGTACGCCGAGGGGATACTTGCACGCCATCGTGCAGGGTGTCCAAATTCTTATAAATATAGGTCGACCCCTCATCATTCGGTGTTGATTTCAACACTTAGAGAAAACCAGAGCTCCCATCGTGCAGGTGTGGTGGTCACACAAATGGTGTGTGGTCGTGCAAGTAGAAGTTGCGCGCCAGGTGATAGTTGCATGCCTAAGGTGGTTTGGGCGATAAAGGAAGTGATTCGACCAAGTTTAGAGTTGAATAAGGAGGTGTCGTGCTATTGGTTGAGGTGGAATTGTGTGCTAGATTTGAAGAAGTGCGACAGTTGATGGTAGCACGCAAAAATTGGTTTGGGCGTAAAAGGGTGTGTGTCGTGCAAGTTTGGAGTAGCAGAATCTTGTGTCACACAAGTGGTTGAGGTGGACTTGTATGCCAGTTATAACTTGTGTGATGATACTTACGAGTCGACTTAGAGAAGGGTTCCAAGTATGGTTGGTTCACGGTAGTGATTCAGGGATGCGTGAAATCTCGAAGATTGGCTAATACCTTCAGTGCAAAGTGAGATTCATCTACGGGTGAAAGTTTGGCTTCAACAGAGAATCCACATACAATAGAGGATGTATTCATTAGTGATAATGAAGAGACCTAAAGGTCTATAAACTATGAGGGGATCATTTCTGGAGCAATGGGAAAAGGAAGAGGAATAAGTTGATCCTCTCCACCGGCAGTGAGCCAGAGAGAGAGAGACAGGGAGTGACCCTTGGGAAAGCAGTGAGCTGACCCTAAACTTTGTAAAGGCGGTGAGCCTGGGCATAGAAGTGATCTAGCCCGAACATTATTGGCAGTGAGCCTTAGTGGATTTGGTACAGCGGCACATCACTATTGTATGTTCCATGGACGTAACCCAGTGAGGGTGAACCAAGTAAAAATATTTGTGTCTGCCTGCCTGCTTCCCTACATTGCATTCAAAGCATAATCATCAGATAAAGAAGAAAAGAAGTGGTCATAATAAACACACAAGTGCAAACAAAGTGACCCTTGTAATAAATAGGTCAATATCCTGTGGGGTAGGAATAATTTAGAAAAGAATATTCATACCCTGATTCACCCCCCTCTCATGGTATATAGGCCCCTATTGGTCCTAACAGTTTCTTTCTAATTCGAGTACCCACCCAAATTCCTTAAGAGATTTAATAGTCCCATCATGAAGCTCAAATGAAATAGAGCATATTATAATAATGTGACAACTCGTGTTATTCCCTATAAATAACTCACCTAATTCAATTTCTCTCAACTTAGTAAAGAATTCCTTCCTAGGAGACATGTGGAATGAACATCCTGAACCCAGGAGCCATTAATCAAAAATGGAAATGTTGGAACATTTAACACATCACAAGTGTCAAATTCTTTATCAACTAATAAGGAATGGTCATTACTATTGTATCTATATTCACCTTTCTTATTAGGGTAGTTCTTATTAATATATACAGGTTGCTTTCATTGAAAACATTTAATAACTTTGTTTCTAGACTTTTATCTTTTCTTCTTAGAAAAAACTATTTATTTTCTCCTACCCATTGACTCACTTATACCTCTATACTCACTTCTATCCCTAATATTTAAACCCTCAGCCTCAGTTTTAACATTACTCTTCCTCTGAAGGTCTTTGGAGAGTAAACAATATTTGACATTTTCAAGAGAAAGGGTGTATTTTCCATACACCATATAGTCTTTAAAATAATTAAAGGAATCATATAAAGATGTTAACAATATAATTTCTTGGTCTTCATCATCCATTTTAATGTCTATGTTGGCTAGATCTAACGAGATTTTATTAAATTCACCAATATGAATCCCGACTGTAGTTCCATGGAAAATTTTAAAAGTATATAATCTCATTTTCTTATGCAATCTTCCAACAAGGTTCTTAGTCATATAAAGGGATTCAAGCCTAGATTATATACCAGTAGAAGATGAATCCTATGAAACTTCTCTAAGTACTTTATCTCCTAAAGATAAAAGTATTAAACTATATTCTTTTTTAAGGGTTTCCTCAAGGAAATCAATATAAGTAATGGAAGTATTTCCATCAGGGGTAGTGGTGCTTATTTTATTTCTATAACCAGAAATGGAATATATTAAATAATTATGGTCTAGTAAATCTATCATTTTAATTCTCTAGATATTAAAGTCATTTTCGACATCGAACTTATCAATATTGAATTTAGCTGAACCAATAACTAATGTTACAATAGGTTCAGATACCACTTGTTGGAGTTGAATATTTAAACCCTAAAACAACCAAGAACTAATTTCACTTCTAATGGATTAATTATATGTGAAAATTGATTAATAAATTAATTATAAATGAATAGAAGAAGATTTAATCACAAATCAGATTACTAGAATAATTGAACAGTAAATGAAAAAATGTAAATGGGCAGTAGATATAACATGCTTTGGATTGATTTGATCATATGTGCAAGGTGAGAACACCACCTGGGTAACAACTTTATTAAGAAGAAATAAAACACACAAGGTAATTAAAAACATGAAAGAAAAATAAATAAGGACCAAAGAAAATATCTGAGGAAGAAAACCCTGTGGAACTAGGTAGCAATGATGAATCATTTCACGTAGATTCAATGTTATCCACTACTAGACAGACTCACATACACACCCAAAAAGGATATAGAACTATACATGAAAAAATAAATTAATTCACTTTAGAGCCAATAATCTATACTGAATCTTGGTTACGATGAAAGGTAAGTCATGATCTGAAACCTTAGTAAAGAAAAATCATATGGAACCCAGAACCAAGTTAATTCCACCAATTAATATCCAATGGAGTAGTACTCTAGCTATAGAAGGTGGAACGATCTCAGTAGAGGGGAGTACGGGTGGCTGGGATCCCCTGGATGTCCTTATTATTCTCCATGAAACCACAATAGAGCTTCTCAAAGGAGAGATATCAACGAAACAAGTGAAACACCCTGAGAATTGGAGAGCCAGAAACTTGATCAAATGAATCTTCGTAGATCCAAACAGTCAGGGAGCAATGATGGCAATAGAAAGGGTGTTAGGCAGTTCATGCGGAGGTGTGAGATCACCGTTGTGTGGACAAATGAGATCAAAGTAGCAGTTCAACTAACTGAAGGTGGGACAACACACGATAAACATGGAACAACAGTATAGGTAGGGTGGTGTCATAACATGTTGATGGAGATAAATAAAACTCAACTGGTGAAAAAAAATTCCATTTGATCTTTGTTTATCAACGGTCCAGATGAGGTCACACAATGTAAGGAAAACAAATACCCAAGATGTAAAAATAATTGAGTAAATTAAATAAAATCCACGTGAACAGTTCAATGCACTATATAAAACACCCTTTCAAAACAAATAAGCCCATTAAAACTTAAACATCCTAAATATAATCTCCAATGAGTCTAACAGAATTCGTGGAGGGTTTCTCAATTTAAGGGAAATAAATAAAAATTTTCAATTTAAACACAATTTACCAACATGGAAATGAAAAAAAACCACCACACAAGATCTATATCAATACTATGGTGTTTAAAAATTAGGTCACCTACAACAAGATCATTGATTAACGCTCAAAAAACTATAGCTATTAATTCAATATATAATGATTGAAATAACAACAGAGGAGGAGATCTAGGATAAAAACCTAGGATGAAGATCTAATGGAACAAGATCCATTAAAACCTATATCCTAACTATAAACAATGGGCTGAATTCATCCCTCTCTAAATTTCTATAAATATTTAAGAAATAGAAATCTAAACATGGAAGAAATTAAATATTGTAGGGGGTTCAATTTCTCCACCTAAATATTCAATTCATACTGAAATAAGTTTTAGGAGCTTAGGAATCCTATAGGGATCCCCAAAAATAAAAATAATTCATGTTAAGTTGAGAATTGTTTATTAGGGATATAAACCAAGGGTTGATGAATTTTTAATTAAACTTTCAAGGGTTTAAATACTTGCATGCATGGTTTCCTGAACATGCCACATGATTTGAAAAACTGTGTGTACTAACCATGTTCCCATACTATCTAGGGTAAACAGTTACACCTAGGTGGGATCATGGTTTTACAAAACATTCACCATGGCAATCCTCTATGTCCATAGGTGCATGATTTTGGGACAATAGTCGCATAATTTGGTCAAACTTTACACCCCCTTCCGGTGGTTCAAAATGGGGCGCATGATTTCCTCAGGAAAATCCCATGGTTTTCTCTATCTGTGAACCAAATGTGAACAGACCCATGGGCTTAAAAAATATCTAAATTCACTTAATACATACATGAAGAAATAAATAACTAAGTTATGATCAAAATAAGGGTAAAATAATACCTAAAAATTAGTACAATACATCCCCAAAAGGTTGAGATCTTATAATAATATATTATTATGGAATAAATGAAATTGAACTTGTTAAATAATTTGAATATACTGACTCAAAATATGAAAATAATTTTAAAATTTTCAATTTATATTGGTGATAAAATTTAATTTTAATAAAATTACACTTAAAGGAAAAAAACAGTCCTTTGAAAAAATGTCTTTTTATATATAAAAATGAATTTACATTAAAATAAGTTATAATATTGATTACCATGATATTTATTTGTTTGTGTATAAAAAATAATACTTATATAGATTTAAAATAAATTCATAACCAAATGGATCATTGTTAATACTTTATTAAAGGAAAATAAAAATAATAATTTTTTATTAGAATAAAATATAACATAGGTTCCAAAAAGTCATGTATTGGTTTCTAAATTCAACATAATATTTTTAAATTATTTATATTAATCCAAATATATATCTTTGTTCTATAATTTTTTTTTAAAATTTTTAATTCATTCTTTTATCATTATTTTTTCATAAAAGTTATGGTATTTGTAAAAATGACATTTTCAGTATTCATCTAAAAATTTAACCTTTTTAAAAAATTCTAAAAAAATTCACCCTAAGATAATTATGACACGATTCATCAAAAAACAATGTCCATTTTGTCAAATATAAATTCTAAAATTTGGAAATTTAACTTTTAAAAACAATAATGAATAAAATATCTTTCTATTATAATAGAGTACACATTATGCAATAGTTTAAGGATGTAGTGCTTACATGTTGTAGTAGAGTAATTGATATTAAACTTTTTCCTCACATGAAACACTAGATTTTTTCCTAGTGTATCACTCTCTAACTATAATATTAGTAAAATTCGTTTTTCTAACTATATATGATCCCCCTCAATCAGATGTCTCAATATACCATTTCATTGGTAGATTCTATTTCTGCCACATATTCTATTTTCATTATGGGGATATAAATAATTGGTTACAACCTCGACATCCAACTAACCATGGTTTAACTAATGGTAAAAACTTGATCTCTTCCTTGAATCCAAGTCTCCCCAAAATTTCATATCAGCATACACAACCAATAAACCAGTCTCTCCAAAGAAAAGAACAATATATTTTATTACATTAAGATATCTTAGAATCCATTTCATGGAATATGAATGTTTTTTCCTAGGATTTTACATGAATGTATTGGTGACTACCACTACATGATAAATCTATAATCGAGTGAACACCATGGTATGCAAGATAATTCCTGCCTATGATTCATATAATATTATTTCCATGTGTTTTACCACTTCATCCATTCAAGATGCTTGATCCTTTGAGAGTTTGAAGTGCTTAATAAGAGGAGTTGAAATAAATTCACATCTAGTCATTGAAAATATTACTATGATCTTACAAATATAATATTATATGATAGAACCAAAATTTTAGTCTCATTACCATGTTTAATATTTATTCCCAAAGAGATTATTTTCTTCACTAAGATCTTTCATTTCAAAACTTTTATACAAGTCACTTTTTAGCTATTAGGTCTGATGAATATTAAATCCCATAAGAAGAAAATCATCCATATAGAATAGAAAAATTATGAAATTACCATCACTATACTCATTTTGGTAGAAACAATGGCATGAGTTTCTCGACATGAAAAAATTCTTTTCCATGAAAGAGTTAAATTTCTAGTTACACTCTCTTGATTATTATTTCAAACCATAGAAAATTTTCTAAAGTTTTTATAACAATTATTCATTCCATTGATCCATGAAATATAAAAGTTTATTTATATATATTTATTTATCTATATCCCCAGGAATAAAATTCATCTTATATCCATTTATTTTAGATGAAATCCACCAAAAGGAACCAAAATAAGAACAATCTCAATGGTAGTATGTTTTACTACTAGAGAAAGAACCTTAAATAAGTTTATGCCACCTTATACTGGAATCCTTTGACCACTGGCTTTTATTTATACCTTCCACTTCTATCATCTTCATCTATTAGTAGGAAAATACATTTTACTTAAATTTACTTTTTTCTGAGTTGTAAATATATTATCTCATATCTATTATTCATAAGAAGATAATCTAAATCCTCCTTCAAATACACTGTCTAGTTTCAAGAATCTCCATGGCTATCTACTTATTATAGGATAATGGTTCTCCACCATCTATAAAAAGTAATTAGTTTGAATGAGATCCATACCCCTTTACCAGTTTTATAACTCTTATATAAGTTCATAATGTATCTTGTGATTCTTATCTCTCTAAAAACTAATCTTTTGAAATTTCATTCTATGAAACTCTTGATCTAGCCTTATCAGTTCTTGGGAATTTAAGTATATCAGCCATTGATCTTAATATAAAAACTTATATGATTTACTTTCAAATTTAATTATAAATTTTTTATATTTTGGTAGAATTATATACATATGATCTATTAGGAATCTTTTTAACTTCCAGTGACTCCATTTAGATCAACTTGTACTGAAGTTAACTCTTTTCCTTCAACATTATTTGCCTATAAATTTCACTTATTTCTGTGCAGCCTTTCCCATTCTCCTTTCTCCATCATCCCTAGTTTAACACCATTATACAGTACTTCTAGTTCTATTTGGATGAGAAAATCCTTTACATTAATATTAAAAATTATGAAATAAATTTCATTAAAATTTTCAATATACACCATTCAATATTATGATTCCATCACCTTCTGATACAATGACTCCCACTGAATCAAATTAAAATTTGATCAAGAAATAATGTTACCTGAACTATTTCTGAGTAAACTATCAATTATTTTAGAAATTTTTATTTGATACCAATTGTTTATAATCCCATACAATAACCAACCACCATAAGTTTATTTACCAAAAGACTTAAAATGCAAAAATCAAGTCACCAGAAGGAACTATCCTGATGTCAGTGTACCAAAACATGGAAAAATCACTTCACTCAAATCACCAAACTAAGTTTAAATTACTGTAACCTGATTACTATATACTCCAATGTACATTCAATTACAATAAAATAAATAAATTAAATTAAAATTAAATAACATAAGAGGTTTTACATGGTTTTTAATTTCTTCCTACACCCACTAATGAATCATCACAACTTTTCATTTCCCTGGAAGTAAAAAGTTACAATCACTATGAATTTGTTTCTGCATAGATCACTAATACAAGTAATCACCCCAAACCTCATCATGTGGTCTCATACTCCTTTTAAATAGGGTTCCACTTAGTTAACTAGTTTCACCAACCTCCTACATTCATGGGGGTCCATCTGTTACACAATGCTACTGGTAATTCAATGTAGCTTTCCTCATCCTAATCACCAATCACTGGTAGATAGATAATACCCCTAAACCTCACTCATTTCCCATGAAATCCATGTTGATTATGATTCAAAATAATGAAAATCCACCCTTATGATGATCTCAACATATGTTGAAATTTGGTGAACTGGCCACCAGGAAATGAATTCATCATAAATTCACAATTTCTAACCAACTCATTATCGACCATTGAAGACTTTTTTCCACTTTTTTGACATGGAAAAAGTGTTCTCCAGTGCTTATACTTATATTAAATTGACTACATCACAAAAAGAGGATTCAAAATCCCAACAACTAAACCATGTCACAACTATATGAGTCCATGCATACATGGATTCAAAATTCAAGAATAATTAAATGTGTGGATTTTGTATGGGTAAAAATGATTTAATATTTATATATCACATGAATAAGGAAATAAAAAGTCTTAAGTATAGTTTAAAAGGAAATAACTTTACTCATATTAAATTATACTCAAACTAAATATATTCCAGTTTGAATAAGATTATTTCGCTACTGCAAAATAAGTGAGTTTTGATAATTATGATATAGAAATAATATTATTCATGATAATTTAGTGAATATAAAATATTAAGAAATGAAGAATAAGGGAAGAAAATTTAAATTTATACTACTATTTCCATTAAAGTTTACTTTTTTATTGAATAATAAGGAAACCTATTGCATCTAGTAGAACCTATACATCAAAGAAGAAGAGGAGAGAAGCCATATGATTACATACTGTCATACAAGTCAATTGGGATAATGTGTCCGACTACAAATACTACCTATATTTTTAGTTGACAATATTTTATTTTGAATAACCACTATGATTAGATATCATTGTGAGATTGAGTATAGGAACAATCCCAAATTTTAAGAAGCATTTTTGATAATATTCTAGAAGTTGAAGTCCTGGTTGTAGGTCTATTTGGAGGACCTTTAAATATAGGTGGTACCGATATAAACAATATCATACCAGTGGGAGGCAGGTGTCTATGGGATATAGTATAAATAACCTATGAGGAGATATATTATGCAAGTGGATGATTCCTTCCCTTGGGATTGTGGATGAAACCTTCCCAACCTTTGTGTGATGCTAGATTAGGAACTTATAATCAGTGTAATATAGTTGTGATAATCTATGTCTCGATGATAATTAACCATAGTAAAACCTTATAAAAATATTTTTTGTTCTACTACTATTTTTTATTTTTTATTTCATACGAGGGACAAGGTTAAACATGCATCATTATATCCATCTCTCTTAACTAGGATTGAGGTTTGAGTACAAGAGGGGAAAATTAAAGAGAAAGATAAAACTTGATAAACATTTGGAAAACTGATTCATCTCTCTCTCAGTGTCCATAAAAAATCCACTAGGCACTTAAGTGGTGTCATAGTTCACCAGGTCTACCACTGATTAGATATATTTTGTTTCTAAATTTTTATTTAAATTGAATATTTTATGATGTATATAAGTTTCCTTAGAGAGAGAAAAAGGAAGTTCCTTCTATTGATGAAATAATGGAATTATATTTTAATACTATAAGGGAAAATAGGAAAAGAGAGGTAAAAATCAGAAAATGATGTCAAAGGATAATAAGGATCAAACACTACATGAAGTTGATCATAGTGGTAAAGAGACAAGTTCAAGCTATGGAGAGTATGAAAAAATTGAGTTTATCAAGACTTTTGGATAATTTTACTCTCAAATAAAAATATATGTGAAGAAATTTATTTCCTTAGTATTTAATTATATACTTGGTTTTATCAAGGTAATTCTTGATGATAAAGTACAGTTTGAGGAAAAATTTATATAAATGGAGAATGCACTAGGTAAGATGTTCAGAATGTTCATTTATCTCATAGACCTTGTGAGATAAAAAACCAATCGATATTAATTTTCAATGAAAGTATTTAATTTATTGAAGAAAAATTACAAATAAATAGTTGTGTGAAAATTTTAACATGATTTCTTGAAGAATTGATCCATGTACTTGAAAAATTACATAAAACCTCCATGAATGTCAAGGATGCTCAAACAAAGGTTAAATAAGAAAGAAGAAAATATATTGATAAATATTTATATGAAAAAATAAAAATTCATTAAGATCAAAAAAATGTTGAAAACTAATTTTGAATAAATCTTGAGAATTGTTAAAGATGAGAAGGACTCCCTTAACATGAAGTGTCTTCAGTTTGAGGTAAAATTGAGAAATCTTGGACAAACACAAATAAGAACTTCCCAATTTGTCAAGAAGAAAGAGGTTTCCAAAAAAATATCTATTGAGTGTAATAGAACAAAGAACAATCATATCAATTGAAATAAGATCTTGAATTCAAACTCTATTCAATCTATAATAAGATATTGGAAAATTTTAAACAAAAATCTAGATAAAACTGTATGTACTAATTTAGTTTTATCTGCTAATGCGGTGTAGAAATTAAAATATAGAAAAGTTTGGGTGTAAAAAAATTCCAAGAAATATATCATCAAATAAAAGGTAGATATTGGAATATCCAAGAAAATAATCCCCCCAAGAAGATCCCAAAATATTATCAATTCCACCCAAAAACATCAAGTAAATAAATCTGGCCAGATTGGCTCAAAAAGAAAAGGAAGGAGGGTTTTAGAAATCTATAGTGCTTCTAGAGGTTTGAAAACAAGGAAAATTGAGTGTTTGAATAAAATGAAAACTTATTAAGACTAAAAAATTCCTAGATAAAGGGGGACTAGAGAATAAGAATGAATAATACCTAACATTCAAAATCAAAATTCACAGAAAAGGAAGAATTAATTTACCAAAAATATATTTGATTACATAAATAAATTCTACAACTACTAATACAGAGGTGGTAATAGATATGAGGAGTGTTTTTATGAACTCATCATTCATTATAAAAATTCCAAAGAGAAAGTAAGATCATAATATCAGAAGTTAAAAGAGAAAAGAAAATGAGATCAAACTTACTTGGGAGAAAATGAAGTAAAGAAATATGTTCTGTAAAACAGGAGAGTTGAGAAAAACACAACTAATAATTAAAAGAAGAAATATATAGAGGATGTTACATAGAATAAAGTAATAAACTTCTATTATGGGAAAAGGGATACACTATGGATCATTGAAAACATGATTTGGAGATGAAATTTAAAGGAAACAAGCTTAATCTGAAAAGGGAATTAATCATGGAGAGAAAAAAAGATTAGATTAATTAAAGGAATCCCAAAATAATAAATAGAAGAGTTACCTAATAAAAGTAATAAAAATCATAAATAAGCCATGTTAAAACACCATTAATTTTAAATATTTTAATAAGGAGTGCCTTACTATTTGGATAGACTAATTGAGAATGTCTCAATAGATGGAGAAGTATAAAAAAATTGAATGAAAATAAGGTGCTTCAAATGAAGGAGATATAATATTTCATAAGAGGTTTTTTAAGAATGATAACCCAAGAGTTCTTGAAATTTTTTGTGGAATCTATAAATAAACTAGTCATGCTTCTAAAAACTGCATGAATCTTCTTCCTACTCAAAATAAATTAGTTTAGAAGGATGAAGAAAATGGTAAAGGACCCATGCTAAAATTTATTCATTATAAAAGTTGAATAATACTATTCAATACAAGGAGGATGATATAAAGATTAAGTTCATACTACATAAGGAATTTTGGATTTGGAAAGGAAAATATGGAGTAATCATGAATGGTTCTCTTCAATCTATAGCTGAATTAAAGTGAGGTTCTAAGTTGAGATCCAAATATCAACCCTAATATTTCTACTGAATAACTAAAAAATTATTCACCATATTCCATTTTATAAATTGCATGTATTTTCATTTAGGGAATTATAATTGATACTTAAAAGGAAAATTGGATGAGGTGGTAAGTACTAAAGAAAAATTAAGTTTCCTATCATGGAATGTTATAATTTCCATAATAAAGAGGAAATGAGTTCATTTATTAAGGGGGATAAAGCATAAAAATGAGCTATTAAAATGTAATTATGTAATGAATCTTGAATTTTTAGAAAACCCATTAATATTGTAAGTTAAGTCATGCCAATCACACTCCCCTGATTTTTTTCTTATAAAAGTTAATTATTAAGGGAGATTATTTTTTGATGAGTAAGCTAAATGAAAGGGGGTGTTTTATGTATTGTACCTAAACTATTTTGATGAGTTTGTTGAAAAATGAGTCCAAGTTACATTTATTGTTAAATTTGATTGTATATCCCCTAAAATGAGAAAATTTAAAGAGATATAACATGTTGAATATATTAATGGAAAACATGATTTCTAGTTTTATTCATTATTTTTTTATATTCTAGGTTATCCTAAGTAGAATTAGAGTTGAATGGTTGATGGTTCATTGAGAAGAAATAAGTGATGTCATCATTCTCTCAATATTTTGGAGCAGGCTATAATTATGAATGAAAGTGGGATAATAAGTAGTTATTAATACCAAAGAAAGAGGTTTTAAATAAGTGATATTCATACCCTATCTTCATTTTAGTTTATTGTTAAAAAGTGGGTTAAGAAATTATTTAAAGCACACATATTGACATGGATGATTAATGATATTGAAAAAAAATTCAAAGTAGAGAGATTAAAGATCCTAAATAAATATTTTATTTTTTGTTAATATATAAGGATGGAATTATAATAAAGAAGTTATAAATATGTGTTAGGACACATCTAAAAATATATCTGAGATACATCAATTATAAATGTAAAATGATGTCGATGTTGATTATTGGAGATCTTATATTGATAGATTCAAGATAACAGATTTTTAACATGATGATTTTTGTGATGATATTAGATTCAAAGAAAAGTATTGATAATTGAAAAACTATTCATAATATTTTTAAGTTGTTTTAAGGAACATAGATAGTGGGGAGATTGAAGAATAAATTTTATGGAAGAAAAAGGCTAGTTGAAGTTATATGAGACCATCTAAGTCTATTATAAGTCAAATATTCAAATGAAGAAATGAAGGAAATGTCTGGATGATATCTTGAAGTGTATTGAGGTTTTTCAGAAGTTTATAAGGTGTTGAAAGTGTCAAATAAGTTAAAATATGATTCAAATTTATTTGGAAATACTCTGGTATTTCTTTACTGAAGTTAAAAAATGTGGCTAAGTTTGAGTTTGTAAGTATTCCACTGAATTTGGAAGACTTTGATAGTTAGAGTGCTGAAAATTAGCGAATCATGTGAGTTTATAAAATATATTTGAAGTTTTTAAGGCTCACCTCAACTTTTAATACATACAAATACTTAATAATACTTTGAAAGGAGTTCATAAGAATTCCTACAGATTGTAGGAATTTTTTTAGGGAAAAAAATTTACAAAGGCAAGTTCATAAGACATTTAAAATACTTAATAAGACCTCTAGAAACTTCATAAGACTCTTACAGAGTTTTTAATACTTTTTAAAACTTTATAAGAATTCTCATAGACATTATAAGATGTTGGCTTGAGTTTATAAGACTTATCATTTCTGAAAAAAATCACAAAGACATGCAAATTATAGTGAGCCCATATGACTTTCACTAGACTTCATAAGACTTATAAGGTCTTATGAGAATGTCATTGTTGCTAAGAATTTAGTAAAGTACAAAATACACCATGTGAGAGTAAGAAATTAATAAAAGTTCATAAAAAAAGTATGGATCTCTCAATTCTTGTGCTTCCTATTCCCCTTATTCCCCCTAGATTTTCCTTATCCTTTGTTAGGGTTGAATACTTAAACCGTAAAACACCCAAGAACCACTATCATGTATGATGGATTAATTATATTCAAAGATTGGTTAATAAATTGATTATAAATGAACAGAACAATATTTAATCACAAATCAGATTACTGGAATAATGAAACAGTAAATACAGAAAAGTAAAAGGACAACATATATAATGTGCTTCAGATTGGTTTGATCCTATATGCACGATGAGAAAAACACTAAGGTAACAGGTTTATTAAGAATAAAGAAATTACATAAGGCAATTATAGATTCAAAAAAAATAAAGGGCCAAAGAAAATATCTAAGGTGGTCAGCCTTGCTGAACTAGGTGGTAGTGATGAAGCCTGTCATGTAGATTCAGTGTCATCCACTCTTAGACGAAATCACACACACACCCAAAAATTATATAAAACTATACATGAAAAAAGAAATTGAATCACTACAAAGATAAGAATCTATACCAAGGCTTGGTTATGATGAAAGGTAAGTCAATATCTAAAATCTTCTTGAAGCATAGTCGTCTGGAACCTAAAACAAAGTCGATTCCCTACCGAATCTCCACTAGAGAAGTACTTCTGTTGTAGGAGGTGTCACGACCTTGGTGGAAGGGAGTGTGGGTGGATGGTATCCCCTATATTTCCTTCTTCTTCTCCCAGAAACCAAAACAGAGCTTTTCACAGGAGATCTCTCGATGTACCAGGTGAAACACCCCGAGAACCAGAGAGGCAGAACCTCGCTCGAATGAGTCACCGTAGAGCCAAAAAACCAAAGAGCAAAGATGGAAAGTGTTGACCTCCTATTTTGATAATCCCAATTGTGTTTTAATATGTGTTTATAATCCTATATTGAAAATAAAATCAAAATAATCATTGGAATATGTTAATAACTGTTTATCTATGTTTATACATACTTTGAAATAATTCTAACTCAATCTGGATATGTTTTGCATAGAATAGATAAGTGTTAAGTTCACCGGTATTCACATAGCTACTGATACAAACAAACAGACAATTGGTCTTTGGTATAGAACAGAGATACTGGTATGTAAGTCTACCAATATGTGTAAGTCTACCGTTATGAAGTCCACCGATATAAGGAAGTCACCGCTACTCAAGTCTGCTGATACAAAAAGACAGACACACAACTACTGTTATAAAGACCTACCGATACAGATAGAGCCACCAATATAGGTTGTTACTGATACAAGATAGTTACTAATAGACCAATGCTACTGATAGAAGGAGTTACCAGTAAATAGATCTACTGTTACATAGAGTAACTACTACCGATACAAGGAGCTACCGTTACAAAAACAAAGAGCTACCGATAGGAGCTCACCGCTATACAAAGTCTACCGCTACAAGTCTACCGATAGAGAGCTACTAATGAAAGATGACTGTTAACCAGTCACTGCTACTTAAACTCTATTTTTATTTATTTATTAAGAAACAGTCATATTTGATGTTTCTAATGCACATACTATTATTTAATGATAGTTGTTTGCATGTCAGGGAACCGTACCTCGTACCTATGAAAAGGTAATCATTCCTATTGTAGAAGCTTAAGGTATAAAAGGAAGATTGATCTGCAGAGAAAAGGGGGATTCATATACACTGTAAAGAAAGGCGACATCCATACACCTGTATACTTAAATAACACTAGACATATACGAGGCCATTCATACAAGAAGATAACACAAGCTAAATCTTAGTCAAGGAGTGAAGAACTACAATGATCTCTTCATACACTCAAGCTGATCAAAATGAACTTGAAAATCAAGGAAGAAAATGACACTCTGTTTTCAAGACAAAAACCAGAGAAGGACTCAAAAGAATTTTTGTTTAATCAAAAGGAGTCCAGAGCTTCACTTCAAATCACTAGAGAATTCTAAACTCTTATATACTCTCTTAGTTATTCTTTTACTTACTTTTGAGCAGTGTGTGTACTCTTTATATTACATACACACACTAAATCCTATGCTGAACTGGAGGATCTAATCCACACACAAAACTTCTATAACTCTCTTGAATCCCACTGTGGATAGTGGTAGATGTCAAGTGTGACCTAGATAGCCTGTGTGATATTATGTTTATTTGTTCCCTCGAAGAACTGTGGTAGAGGTCTTAGTACCTGGACAATATTTTCACTCTTGTTAACCCAGATCCAGGGTGTGGATCAAAATTTATATAAATTGTTTTGAGAGGACTAAGTCTTGGCTTGAGATTGAACCTCTTGTTTAGAACTATGGTTCTTATTTATTTTGTTTTAAACTATTGAATATTCCGCTGCTAAGTACTTTAAACACAAATCTATTTTAAAGTAAATCAGATAGTTAAATTAGTATGTGTTTATAACTTTTTTACCCAGAAAGTTAGTTTCAAAAGTTAATCAATCTTCAAATTGAGTCAACTGAGAAATAATCAATCTATTGAGCAACTAATTGAAAACTTGCAATCTTTATAAATTCACTACAGTTTAGCTTATTATTCAATTTGGGGGATTTTAATATAAATATTTTTAACAGAAATTTTTAATTGGTACTCAATTCACCCCCCTCTTGAGTATCCACTCTGACCAATATTTGATATCAGAGGTTGTTTTTTATTTATAAAGGATTTATAAATACTCTATTTTTTCAACTGTGATTTTAGTTGTATCTTAAAGATCTTAAATTTCTGTAAGTCTAAAATTTTATATCTTTAAATATGTTTTCTAAAATCTAATTATGGATAATAGACTTGAAGGTGCTGCTACCAACAAGCCACCCTTCTTTAATGGTACAAATTATGCCCAATGGAAACTTAAAATGAAAATTCATTTAGAAAGTATGGGATTTGATATCTGGACTACTATAGAGACTCAATATAAGATTCTAGAAACTGAAAGAACTACTTGGGATGAACCTACTAAGGCTGCATAAAATAATAACTATAAAGAAATGAATGCTTTGTACTGTGCTTTAGGTGATTAGGAATTTAATAGAATATCTTCTTGTAAAATTGCTTATAAAATCTAGGACACTTTGGCTATTTACCTTGAGGGAACAACCAATGTTAAAGAAATGAGATTGAATACCTACACTATTAAGAATGATAATTTTAAAATGAAGTCTGATGAAACTATTCCTGATATGTATCTCAGGTTCAATGAGATTGTCAACACTATGATCTCACTTGGAAAAGTTGTTCCTGCAAAGGAGAAGATTATGAGAATACTAAGATGTCTATCAGAAATATGGAGAGGCACATCAGTTTCAATAAGATAATCGTGTGATATAAGTTTACAGCCTATTAAGGAATTAATTGGTAAGTTGATGATGTATGAATAAGAGCTGAAATTAAACAAGGAAGAAGATGATGAACTAAGGATCAAGTCAGTAGCATTTAAATCTACTACCTCAAAGAGCAAGAACAAAGAGAAAGTTCACATACCTACTGAAATCTCAATAAGCGAAGGTTCAGATTCTGATAGTGATGAAGAGATGGCTCAGATAGCCAGACGGTTCAAGAAGTTCTATAGGAAGAAGAAATTCTTCAGAAAACCAAATTATAAAGGAAAATATGACAACAAAGGTCATTGGAATAATGATTGGAAGAAATCTGATAAGGTTGATGAGATGGTGCGTTATGAATGAAAAAGGAAAGGACACATTAAGGCAGACTGCCCGAAGTTAAACTTCAAAAAGAAATATGACTACAAGGATAGAAAATATAATAAAGCCATGAAGGAAACTTGGAGTGCTTTAAAATAAATCACAAGTGAGTCTGAAGTTTCTAATTCTGAAAAGAATCATGCCAACATGTGTTTCATGACTAATACTTATAAGGTACCTATTTCCCCTATGCTGAATGATTATTATTTTGGGAATTAAAGTAATGATGATAATATGTCTAAATATGAATTGTTTGAATACTGTAATATGCTAGAAGAAACCTGTAATGAATTTAAGGACAAGTATAAGACCTTAAAAAAATAGCATGCTTTGACTAGCTCTATTAAATCTGCACTTGATATAGAAAAGGAAAAGAATGCTCAACTACTTAAGGAAAATACTGAACTGAAATTTTCCAATGAGAAATTAAGGAAGGACTTAGAGAAATTTACAAATGGAAAGAATACTCTAACTCAAATTCTAGGAAAACAAGTGGCACCAAAATATACCAGTGGAATAGGCTATCAGCCTGGACAGAGACAGATAACTAAAAATAGATTTATTCCTAAATCTGGATAGAATGATTCTAGTTCTAATTCTGGAAATTCAAATGCTTCAACTAGTTATTCACATGGATATAGATCAAATAAAGTTTATCTTTCAAAAAAGGTTGAATCTATTGATTGTATGAGACCCATTAGAAAAATTTGGGTACCAAAAGTTTTTCCTGCTAACCTCTCTGGACCCAAGAAAATCTAGGTACCAAAATCATTTTCTATTTAAACTTGTTTGTAGGAAACTTGCTTGAAGAGTTCCCATAAGAAGGTTTGGTACTTGGACAGTGGATGTTCAAGTAATATGACTGGAGATTACTCATTCTTCAAGAGTTTAATCAAATTTTATGGAGGCCATGTCACCTTTGGTGATAATTCAAAAGGAAAAATCATCGGCTTAGGCCAGATTAGTAACACTGACTCAGTTTTAATTTCCAAAGTTTTATTTGTTGATGGACTTAAATATAACCTGTTAATTATTTCTCAGTTGTGTGATGATGGTTTCAATGTTAAATTTGAAAATTATTCTTTTAATTTTTTTAATTCTAAAAATATTTTAGTATTTTTTGCTTTGAGAAATGAAAATGTTTATGCAGTTGATTTGAATTATTTGGCTAAACAGAACATTACTTGCTTAAATGCTTTTCATAAAGAGTCTTGGCTATAGAAAAAAAGATTAGGACATTGAAAAATTTATTCACTTAGAAAACTGACTAGGAAGAACTTAGTTAGAGACCTACCTAAACTTGAATTCCCAAATGATAAATTTTGTAATCCCTATCAAAAGTGAAAACAACATAAAGTTTATTTTAAATCAAAGAAAGAAGTTTCAACTTCTCAACCTCTCGAGTTGGTTCACATGGACTTTTTTGGACCTTCTAGAGTTTCTAATTTAAATGGGAAGCATTATGACTATGTCTTAGTAGATGACTATTCTAGGTACACTTGGGTATACTTTTTATCTCACAAAAGTGAAGCTTGTTCTTACTTTATTAAATACTCCAAGTCTGTAGAAAACCTTAGTGGACTTAAGATTAAGACCCTGAGAAGTGATCATGGTCGTGAGTTTGAAAATCATGAATTTGAATCTTATTTCTCACACAATGGATATAGTCACAATTTCTCTGCCCCCAGGACACCTCAATAGAATGGTGTAGTAGAAAGAAGAAACAGAACTCTTCAAGAGATTGAAAGAACTATGGTTAATGAGTATGATCTTCCAATTTACTTTTGGTCTGAAGCTATAAATACAGCTTGTTATATTATTAATAGATTCTTGATTAGACCTATTCTTAAAACGATCCCTTGTGAACTATGGAATAATAGTAAGCCTAAAGTTTGTTACTTTAGAGTGTTTGGTTGCAAAGTATTTATTCTCAACACCAAGGATAATCTTGATAAATTTTCATCCAAGAGTGATGAAGGAATTTTCCTAGGTTATTAAATATTTAGTAAATCTTATAGAGTTTTTAATAAAATAACCAAATGTGTGGAAGATTCTGTTCACATCATGTTTGATGAAACTGATCCACATGAAGCCAAATCTTCTATTGAACATCTTGAAGAAGATTTGTCTGTTTTGAACCTTAATGATAAAATCAATGAACCTATTGTAACGACATCCAGTTCTGGAAACTTTCTAGAACCTGTTTATGTAAAACCTGAATCTAGAGAGGAACCTGAAATTTCTACTCCCATCTTTATTAGATCAACTAGGATTCTAAAGAATCATACTTTAGATGTTGTTGTTGGTAATCTTGATAGAGGGACACAGACTAGAGCTTCTTTAAGAAACCAGGTTGAACATCAAGCTTTTATTTTATAATTAGAACCTAAAAATATCAAAGATGCAATCAATGATGAATTTTGGGTAATGTCTATGCAAGAAGAATTAAATCAATTTGAAAGAAACAAAGTCTGGGAATTAGTTGACAGACCCAAGGAAACTTTGACCATAGGCACTAAATGGGTTTTTAGAAATAAAGTTAATGAATCTGAAAATATAGTTAGGAACAAAGCAAGGCTATTTATACAAGGGTATAGTCAAGAGGAAGGAATAGACTA
Source organism: Viscum album (assembly GCA_963277665.1). NCBI lineage: Eukaryota > Viridiplantae > Streptophyta > Magnoliopsida > Santalales > Viscaceae > Viscum > Viscum album. The sequence goes on from OY728159.1 coordinate 1,084,843,290, forward strand.
TGAAGAAACCATTGCTCCTGTAGCTAGATTAGAAGATATTAGGATTCTACTTGCCTATGCTGCTCATCTGAATTTTAAGTTATATCAAATGGATGTTAAAAGTGATTTTTTAAATGGTTTTATAATTGAAGATGTTTTTGTTGAACAACCACCTGGATTTACTAATCATCATTTTCCAAATTGAGTTTTTAATCTCTCTAAAGATTTATATGGTTTGAAACAAGCTCCACAAGCTTGGTATGATAGACTTAGTAATTTTCTTATTTTAAAAGGTTTTTTAAAGAGATTTCTGATCCAACTCTCTTTATTAAAATAATTTCTAAAGATTTTTTTATAGTAAAAATCTATGTTGATGATATTATTTTTGGATATTCTAAAAATACTTTGTGTATTGATTTTTCAAAGAGTATGCAAAATGAGTTTGAAATGAGTTTAATGGGAGAACTCAAATATTTTCGTGGATTTCAAGTCTTTCAAAATGAAAATGGTATTATTTTAAATCAAATTAAATATGCAAAGGATCTTTTAAAACGTTTTGGTTTATATAGTATTAAGTAAAGTGATACACCCATGAGTACCACCTGTAAGTTGGACATTGATGAATCTGGGAAACCAGGTGATCAAACAAATTACAGAGGTATGATTAGAAGTCTACTTTACCTTACTTCTAGTCGACCATATATTATGTTTAGTGTGTGTATATGTGCAATATTTCAAGCTAATCCTAAATAATCCCATTTGCTTGCTGTTAAAAGAATTTTCAAATATCTTAAACATACTGCAAATTTAGGTTTGTTTTATCCAAAAGGACAATATTTTGATTTAATGAGTTATTCAGATGATGACTTTGTTGGTTGCAAGTTAGATAGAAAGAGCACTTCTAGAACATTTCATATTCTAGGTAAGTCCCTGGTATCATGGTGTAGTAAAAAGCATAATTTTGTTGCATTGTCTACTGCTAAAGCAGAGTATATAGCTGCTGGTAGTTGTTGTGCACAAATTCTGTGGATGAAACATACTTTGTTGGACTATGGATACATTTTATACATGTATCTATAAATTGTGATAATAATAGTGCAATTAATATCTCTAAGAATCATGTGTCTCACTCTAGGACCAAATACATTGATGTAAGACACCATTTTTTGAGAGATCATTACCAAAAAGGTGATATTACTCTTGAATTTATAGGTACTGAACATCAATTAGCTGACATTTTCACCAAGCATTTAAGTTCAGATAGGTTAAGTTACATTAGACATGAGTTAAGAATGATAGACTCTGTGCGTTAGAAACCTCACCGTTAGAAACCTTTCCGTTAGAAACCTCACCGTTAGAAACCTCACCGTTAGAAACCTCACCGTTAGAAACCTCATAGTTAGAAACCTCATCATTGGAAACCTCACCGTTAGAAATATCACCAGTATAAACCTCACTGATATACCTCACTATTAGTGAACCTCACTGATATACCACACCGGTATGAACCTCACTGTTAGGAATCCTCACTGGTATGTGTTACTGATAGGTTACGCTGTTTTTAAACTTCTGTATCTTTAGCCACCGAAATCTGTATCATTTATATTATACTAATTATGTTTTATTTATGATTAATAAATGATAAAAACTAAGTCTTAGTTACTTATCAATTCACTGAACTCTCCTCTCTCAAACCCGACTCATTGAATCCATGAATCTCGCAAAAACCCTAAGTTCTTCAATCCAGAGATGGAAAAAATCAAACTTATGACTGTCAGAGATGACTTTGATGAGCCGAATGCGAAAAAACAGAAGACAGGGCTTGAAGAAAGTAGCAGTGTCAATCAAAAAAGGTCGGGGAGGCATCCAGTGAACCCGCACTTGCAAAATATAGAAATTGTAATCGAGAAGGAGCTGTGTAAAGAGTGGATTTTTTCAAGCAAATTGCTGACCCTAAGAATATTGGAGGAGTATAAATGGCTAGAATGTTTCACAAACAACAATAGTCCTTATTATCCAAAGCTGATAAAAGAGTTCTATGCTTTTTTGAACTTTGAGAAATCCGATAAGGAGAATATAATGGTTTCATTAGTAAATGGAAAGGAAATAGATTTTTCATCCATTGAATGGGATGAATGCATGAATGTACCACATGAAGGAGTATTTGGGTACTCATCGAAGACAATACCTCCTACCAGTGACTTATTTGACTATGATACTACCTTAGAGGAGCTCACTAGTAGTGGCAAACAGAAAAAGTTGGTGGTTGCTGAGATAGATGGGGAAAATAGGTTGCTGTTCAAGTTCATCCAACACGTGCTAAGTCCAAGAAGAGGGGAATTTTCAAATCTGAAGTATCAAGATATTTATTTGTTGTATCTCTTAAGGCATGGTGTGAAGGTGAATCTGTGCAGGCTGTTAATGATTCAAAAAGAGGATATGACCAGACCCAAATCAAAAACCAATACATTATTCTTTGCCAAATTGATTTCGGTTATGATTAAAGTAAAGGGGGTTGCTGAGTCTTAGGATGAGATAGTGGTGGTAAGAAACAATTTTTGTATCACAAGAACAGTATGTAAGTACATGAAGATTAGCTGGAACCCATGGAGAAGGCATTGGGTTACTGATTATGAGAAGATATATGACAAGTTCAATCCAGTGGACCATCCAAATAGACCAAAAGATAAGACAGATCTAGGTCTAGGACATGATGAGGAGGAGCCACAATATAGTGATGATTCAAATGAGGAGGATTCCTCTGCAGCAGATGGAGGAGATCCGAACTTGCCTCCTAGCCCAACTCCTGAAATTGTATCACAAGAAAAGGAAAATGATTTTTCGAACCTACCGAGTACAGAAACTGTTTTGGGTGTAAGCAATGAAGAGGCACCTATGGATGAGGAAGACCAGCATAGATCAGATCAGGAAGAGGCTTCCCCAGAGAATGAGGAAGAAGAAATAGAATCTGAAACTGAAGCATCTACTTCTTCCACCTTGAGTTTAAGTTCTTTGATTGGAAGTTCTACTATGCCTTTGGAGGCTGTTCTTGTTTAAGTAGATAGACCTGCTCCTATTCCTAAGGAGCCTCCTGCTGTTAAAGAAATATATATGGTTGTGGAAGATTCTTCTGAGGAAGACCAAGTTGATGAGGGTGCTATTTCTATATAGGATAATTCATTAGTTGAGGGGGAGAATCCAATTATACTTGGTAGTGTTTCAGTAGATGATGGAATTGAAGACTGGGAAGAAGGCCCAGGTTTTGTGGTTTTTGGGTTGGACTACCCTCATTCTAAAGATGAGACACCCATGAACAGATCACAAGTTAACTATAATATTTGTTCTGAGTTTTTACCTGAGGATGTAGTAAGGAAAGCTGATCTAGACCAGTTGAAGTCTGATCTCAAGACTTCATTTGTGGAAGAGATAGGAAAAATGGAAGCCTCCTTAGTTTCATCCATCCAATCTGTTATCAATGCCTCTGTGGATAGTATTGTGACAGAAAGAGCACTTGTTTTTGTGCCTGCTAATATGGTAACCAGGTCTGACTTTGAGTCTTTAAAGGCTGAGATGATATAGTCTTTGAATGCATATATTTCCGATTTAAAGAATTGTTTTGTTGAGGAGATGAGAAACATGGAAAAATCTTTTGAACTCTCTCTTGGATGTACTATGTCAACCACTATGATAGAGATGATGAATGAAATCAGAGTGTTTCATTATTAGATTGAGAGCTGGACAGAAGTTGTTGTTTCCTTGAAGTAGTCTGTTGCTTCCTTAACTTCCTTGAGTAGTTCTCAAGCTCAAATGAATGCTGATATCAATTACATTAAAGGTGTAGTAAAGAAATTTGGGGATGTCTTTGAAGCTTTTAAGAAGTCGGTCAAAGAGCATGTGAACACTTAGGATTTGGTTTTCCAGAATCTGATAAGCAACTTAACCCAATCATTCAAAGAGACTGTTTCATTCACTGTCAAAACTCTTGCTTCATATAGTGCTTCTGTAGATGATGATAAGTTTCGAGTAGTGATGAGAGAAGAGCTTGGTTCAGCATCAACCAGTGGCTCTATAGACTCATCTGCCCTGACCCAAGTGGTGACTACCACTAGAGATATCATGAAAATTGTTCAAGATTATATGAGAGAAGATTCTTTCTCTAAAAAAGAAGTAAAGGATAAAGTTGATTCTTATTTTCAGAAAGTGTATACCAAGCATCAGCTCAATAATCATTTCAATATTATGTTAGAAAACATGAACCTACCACCAGTCAATCAAGCCTTCATAGAACAAGTTAGAAATCTCAGAGAGTTGACCCCTGCACTAGAAAAATTCATGGAGAACAAGGAAGGTTTAATTTCTTCTATGGAAAGAGGAGGAGGAATTATAATGGACATTAGGAATCTGTTGCTGCCAATTTTGCATGTGGATAGTACTCCTATCATTTCACCTCTAACTCTACCTGCCTCTTCTTAGTCTACCTCTATTCTTCATATGACTCCAGTCCAAGCAATCTGAAGTCTCACTCCTATGATCACAGAGAGAGCTACCCACTATAGGCTACGAACAGTCTCTGTTGTTCAACCACCAGTCGTGCTTTCTGGAATTCACAATCCTTCTCCTGAAACTACCCATCCTGAATCTACCTCTGACCCCAAAGCCAAATCCAAAGTTGAAATTCAATAGGTGTATTTATTAGTGGATAGGACACTTTATGGGAATCAATTGTATTCTTTTTTGGTTCACTTCTGTATTTCTATGTATTTTTTCCTCAAGTAATATATAAATGATTTCATTCTCTCTTTTACCTTCTGTTACTTCTCTTTTACTGTATTTTCTTTCTGTTTCACTTTTTGCTAATCACAAAGGGGGAGAAATAATACAAAGGGTTAGAACTAATATGAAGAATCATTATATTTTTTTTCCTTCCCACTGATACATGTGTTGTATATCTCTGATACAATTGTTTCATACCTATGATACTTGCATCTAATAATCTATTCTCTGAAACAATTGTCTTCAATACTATATCCTCAGATATTATTTTAAAATATCACATTTGAAAATATCATTACTCACACTGAGAAATAAAAACCATTGTATTTTATACAGATACTTTACTGATTATTTTGGATTCTGATATCATAATTTGTGATTATCAAAAAGGTGGAGATTATTGACCTCATGTTTTGATAATCCCAATTATGTTTTAATATGTGTTTATAATCCTATGTTGACAATAATATAAAAATAATCATTAGAATATGTTAATCACTGTTTATCTATGTTTATACATACTTTGAAATAATTCTAACTCAATCTGGATATGTTTTTCATAGAACAGATAAGTGTTAAGTTCACCGGTATGCACATAGATAATGATACAGACAAACAGACACTTGGTCTTTGGTACAGAACAGAGCTACCAGTATGTAAGTCAACCGGTACACCGAAAGGTTTCCATTAGAGTAAGTCTACTGATATGTGTAATTCTACCGTTATGAAGTCCACCGATATAAGGAAGTCATCGCTACTCAAGTCTACCAATAAAAACAGACAGACACATAGCTACCGTTATAAAGACCTACCGATACAGACAGAGCCACTGATATAAGTAGTTACCGATATAATCCAGTTACCGATAGACTACTGCTACCGATGAAGGAGTTACCAGTACATAGAGCTATTGTTACACGGAGTAACTGGTATCGATATAAGGAGCTACCGGTACAAGAACAAAGAGCTACCGATAAGAGCTCACCGCTATACAAAGTCCACCACGACAAGTCAAATAATAGAGAGCTACTAATGAAAGATGACTGTTAACCAGTCACTTCTACTTAAACTCTATTTTTATTTATTTATTAAGCAACAATCATATTTGAGGTTTTTAACGCACATAATATTATTTAATGATAGTTGTTGGCATGTCAGGGAATCGTACCTTGTACCTATGAAAAGGTAATCAATAATATTGCAAGAGTTTAAGGTATAAAAGGAAGATTGAGCTGTAGAGAAGAGGGGTATGCCTATACACAGTAAATAAAGGCGACATCCATACACCTGTATACTTGAAGAACACAAGACATATACAAGGAAATTCATACAAGAAGAGAACACAAGCTGAATCTTAGTCAAGGAGTGAAGAACTACAACGATCTCTTCATACACTCAAGATGATCAAACTGAACCAGAAAATCAAGGAAGAAAACGACACTCTATTTTCAAGACAAAAACTAGAGAATGAATCGGAATAATTTCTATTTAATCAAGAGGAGTCTAGATCTACACTTCAAATCACTAGAGCATTCTAAACTCATATCTACTCTCTTAGTGATTCTTTTACTTACTTTTGAGCAGTGTTTGTACTATTTATATTACATACACACACTGACTCTTGTGTTGAACTGGAGGATATAGTCCTCACACAAAACTTCTATAACTCTCTTGAATCCCAACGTGGATAGTGGTGGAGTTCAAGTGTGACCTGGATATCCTGTGTGCTATTATATTTATTTGTTCCCACGAAGAATTGTGGTAGAGGTCTTAGTACCTGGACAGTATTTGCACTATTTTTAACCCCGATCCAGGGTGTGGATCAAAATATATATAAATTTTTTTGAGAGGACTAAGTCTCAGCTTGAGACTGAACCTCTTGGTTAGAACTGCTGTGCTTATTTATTTTGTTTTAAACTATTGAATATTCTGCTGCTAAATACTTTAAACACAAATCTATTTTAAAGTAACTCTAATAGTTAAATTAGCAAGTGCTTATAACTTTTGTTATCCAGTAAGTTAGTTTCAAAAGTTAATCAATCTTCAGATTGAGTCAACTGAGAAATAATCAATATCTTGAGCAACTAATTGAAAACTTGCAATCTTTATAAATTCACTACAGTTTAGCTTATTATTCAATTTGGGGGATTTTAATATAAATATTTTTAATAGAAATTTTTAATTGGAACTCAATTCACCCCCCTCTTGAGTATCCACTCTGAACAACAGAAAGCTAGAGGGAATCAAGTAGTTTAGGAGGAGGTGTGGGATCACAGTTGTGTGGATGGATGGTATTGAAGTAGCAATTCAATTAATTGAAGGTGGTATAATGAACGATACACTTGGAACAACAGGATAGGTAGGGTAGTGACATAACTGATCGAAGATGAGTGAAGAAACATAACCAGTGAAAAAAATGACTATTTGATCTTGATTTATCAGTGGCGCAAATGAGGCTGCATAAAGTAATGAAGAAAATACACATGATGATAAAATAACTATGTAAATAAAATAAAATTAATGTGAAGTGTTCCAGGAACCATAAATATCCCCCATACAAAACATATAAGCCCATGAAAAACTAAAAACCCTAAATATAATATGAACAAATCATATAAAGCCATATTAGAGGAATTCAAATGAAACATGCAAAGGGGGTAAACACAAAAAAATCTTTTCCTTGCAATTAAATTACATTTAAGGATGATTTTATTGCTACCTAAGTTATATAATTGGGGCTAAATTCATTAATTTAAGGTAGTTCGTGCATTTAGACAATGGAATGACCTTAGTCAAACTATCATCCAAATTGTCTCTAATGGGTATCCTAGTGACACTCACCATCCCAGATTCTATAATATCCCTAAAAAATGAAGTCTAATGTTAATGTGCTTCGATCTACCATGGAATATATAGTTTTTAGATATATGTAAAGTATATTGGCTTTCAAAGTGGACTAAAATGTTGTCAATAGATAATGAAAACCCCAAAAGAAAACCTTTTATCTATATATCCTATATATGGATTCTTTCAAAGAAATATACTCTACCTCAATAGTGGAGAGTGAAACCACTGACTGCATATTACACTTCTAGGAGATTGGTCCTCCATATGCAAGAAATAAAAAACTAGTGATAGACTTTTGAGTTTCAATATTTGCAGCATAATCAGAGTCAACAAATCAAATTATATCATTATCTAAACTACGATTTGATCCATATCGAATGAAAAATTTATTAGACATAGATACATACTTGAGAATCCATTTCAATGCATGCCAATGGGGATTACTAGGTTTCCCCATAAACCTACTCAAAGTACAAAAAACAAAGGCAACATCTGTCCTAGAACAAACCATTTCATACATAATACTTCCTACTACATTAGCATAAGGAATATTATTCATAAAGGTAGCCTCATCATCATTTCTATGGGATTGGTCTATGGAAAACTTAAAGTGTTGTCCTAAAGGGATACTAACAGGTTTAACATGCACAAACCGGTATCTTCTTAATACCTTCTTAGTATAAACTGATTGAGATAATACCAGGTTCTGGCCTTCCTATCTCTTATTATTTCCATGCCTAAAATTTGATTAGCATGCCCTAAGTATTTCATTTCAAAGAAACAATTAAACTGGTTCTTGATAGAATTTATAATCCTCATATTTTTATAGATTAAAATCATGTCATCAACATATAAAAACAAGTAAACATATTTAGGTTTAATAGTTTTATAATACACACATGCATAAAATTTACTTTTGGAAAACTGATTTTCAATCATAAATGAATCAAACCTTTTATACCATTATCTTGAATATTTTTTTAATCCCATATAAAGACTTATTAATAATACAAACTTTATTAGATTTGAACTATTTTTAAAATACTTCAAGAGGAGTCATATAAATTGTTTCATTAAGAGTACCATGTAAAAAAGTGTTTTTTACATATAATTTTTCAACATGAAAATAAAATTTAGCAGCGAAAGTAAGAAGAATTATAATAGATAAATTTTTAAAAACTACGGATAAAATTTCACTATAATCAATTCCTTCATGTTGAAGAAAGACTTTAGCAACCATTTGGGATTTAAAATTGATTTTAGTTTTTCCAAAATTGTTCTATTTATTCTTATAAATCCATTTAGAACCTATGACCTTTTGGTTATTGGGACTAGGAACAACAAACCAAGTGTTGTTTTTAAGAGGAGAATTCATATCCTCTTGCATTTCACCTATCCACCATTGTGGCTACTTTGGACTTAATAGCTTGCTTATAAGTTTTAGGTTCATCATTAAACAAGTATTGTGCTATATTAAACACATAAACCGCAACATCTGTCAGATTGAAATGGGATGGAGGTCTAATAACACTCCTCTCTCTGTCCCGAGTGAGCTGATAATTTCTCAGATCATCAGGTTCCTCAGTTTTAGGTTCATAATCCGAATTGGAATCAGATTCAGCTTGGACATGGACAATAGGGGGTTTAGGACTAGTAATGGAATGAGAGTGGTCACTAGATTCAAAAGGGACTTCAACACCACGAGGATTTGGTGCTATTGAGGGTCCTATAGTTTCATCAGAGGTCTCAACCAGTTCAGGTCCCTTATCATTGGAAAACAAGATTCGTTGAACACTACATCTTGGATAATGATACATTTTTGATATCCCGGTTTATTTACCCATAAACGATACCCCTTAACACCCTCTGGGTAACCCATGAAAATAAACTTAATAGCCCTATGAGCTAGATTATCAGTACTTGTATGAGCATAAGATTTGGATCCAATAGTCCTAAGGTGTTCTTGAATCAGGGGGGTTCCTTTCTAGAGTTCCTCAGTTGTATTAAAAGAATTAGTAGAAGATGAGAAACAGTTAATAAGGTAGACTGTTGTTGAAGCAGCCTCGGTCTATAAGGACCTAGGGAGTTTTGAGTGGGACAACATACACCTCTCCCTCTCAAGAAAAATCATATTCATTATCTATTATAATCCATTATGTTGTGGGGTTTCTATAATAGCCAGGTACCTCTTTATTCCCTTAGATTCACATAATTAAATGAATTTTGTGGATAGACACTCTAAACCATTATCAGTCATTAAGGTTTTGAGTTTCCTATTAGACTCAATTTTTACCCTATCTTTCCACTTATTAAAGGTATGAAAAGTATCAAACTTATGTTTGAGAATATAAATCCAGTCTTTCCTAGATAAATCATCAATTAATGTTAGAAATTATAAGCCTCAACTATGGGAGGTGTCCCAAGAAGGACCCCATAAGTCAAAATATACACATTCAAGGGGTTCTTTAGCCTTATACATATCCCTACTGAAATTGGATCTTTTGGATTTCCCACATACACAATCCTCACAGAATAGGAGACTTGTTGGAGTGATGTTACTCAAAAGACTCTATTTTTTTAGTTCTCTAGGGCCATTAGCACTAACATTCCCTAACCTTATATTCTAAATAGTGGTGGAATTGAGTTCTTAACTACAATAGGTGTTCAAATGACTTCTATGAACCTTACCATCTAACACATAAATACCATTGTGAAGGGTTCATTTCATAATTGTGAGGGATCCTCAGGAAACTCTAAGACTTCCAAAATCAGACTTAAAACTATACCCATTTTGGTCAAGGATTCCTAGGGATATTAGGTTTCTTTTAAATTTGGGTACCCACATAACTTCCTCAAGATATTTAACAGTCCCATCACGATTATCTAATGAAATAGATCCTATTCCCATAATGTGAAAACTCATATTATTCCCTAGAAATACCTCACTAGATTCTATTTATCTCAACTCAGTAAATAATTTCTTCCTAGGACACATGTGGAATGAAAATACTGATCCCAAGATCCATTCGTCGAATATGTAAATGTCAGAACATTTAACAAATTAGTAGTGTCATAGTCCTGCTCAACTAATAAGGAATGGTAATTACTATTGTATCTATATTAAACTTTCTTATTAGGGTATTTCCTTTTAATATGTCCAGGTTTCTTGCATTAAAAACATTTAATAACTTTGTTTCTTGACTTTAATATTTTCTTCTTAGATTGAACCCTTTCTTTTCTCCTACCCGTTGACTCACCTCTACCTCTAGACTCACTTCTGTCCCTAATATTTAAACCCTTAGCCTCAATTTTAACACTACACTTCCTTTGAAGGTCTTTATAGAGTAAAGAATTTTGGATTCTTCAAGAGTAAGTGTGTCTTTTCCATACATCATAGAGTCTTTAATAGAATTAAAGGAATCATATAAAGATGTTAACAGTATAATTTTTTGGTCTTCATCATCCAATTTAATGTCTATGTTGGAAATATCAAAATGTTTTTATTAAATTCATCAATATGAGTCCTGACTATAGTTCCAGGTCACATTTTGAAAGAATATAATCTCATTTTCTTATAAAATATTCCAATAAAGAAATTAGTCATGTAACGGGATTCAAGCCTAGACTATATACCAGTGGAAGATGACTCATATGAAACTTCTCTTAGAACTTTAACTTCTAAAGATAAAAGTCTTAAACTACAGGATTTCTTAAGGGTTTCCTTAGGGACATCAATATAACTAATGGCTATCTGCCTAATCAGGGAAGTGGGGGTTATTTTATTTCTAGAACCAGCAAGGGAATCTATTAAATCATTGTGGTCCAGTAAATCTGTCATTTTAATTCTCTAGAGATTAAAGTTGTTTTCACCATCAAACTTATCAATATTAAATTTAGTTAAACCCACAACTAACGTACAATAGGCTCTGATACCACTTGTTGGAGTTGAATACTTAAACCCAAAAAAACCAAGAACCGCTATCATGTATAATGGATTAATTATATACCAAAATTGATTAATAAATTAATTATAAATGAATAGAATAAGATTTAATCAAAAATCGGATTACTGGAATAATGAAATATTAAATGCAGAAAAGTAAAAGGATAGATGATATAACATGATTTGGATTGATTTGATCCTACGTGCAAGGTGAGAACACCACCTGGGTAAAAAAAATTATTAAGAAGAAAGAAAACACACAAGGAAATTAAAAACTTTAGAGAAAAACAAATAAGGGCCAAAGAAACTATATGAGGAATCCAACCTTGTTGAAGTAGGTGGAAGTGATGAATCCTGTCACATAGAGTCAGCGTCGTCCACTACTGGACAGACTCACACACACACCCATAAAGGATACAGAACTATACATGAAAAATAAATCAAATCACTATAGATCCATGAATCTATACTAAAGATTGGTTACAATGAAAGGTAAGTAAATATTTGAAACCTTATTGAAGTGCAGTTGTTTGGAACCCAAAACCAAGTAAATTCCCCACTGAATCTCCACTAGATAAGTACTCCGGCTGCAAGAGGTGGCACGATCCTAGTTTAGGGGAGTGCGGGTGGCTGGGATCACTTGGATTTCCATCTTCTTCTCTATGAAACCACAATAGAGCTTCTCATAGGAGAGATCTTGACAAAACAGGAGAAACACCCTGAGAACCGGAGGACCAGAACCTCGCTCAAATGAACTTTTTCATATCCAAACAGTTTAGGAGAAATGATGGCAAGATAGAGGGCGTATGGAAGTTCGGGCGGAGGTGTGGGATCACTGCTGTGTGGATGATTGAGATCTAAGCAGCGGTTCGAGTAACTAAAGGTGGGACAATGCACTATACACATGGAACAATAGGGTAGGTAGGATGGTTTCACAACATATTGATGGAGAGAAAAGAAACATAATCGGTGTAAAATATGGCCATTTGATCTTGTCTTATCAATGGTCCATAAGAGTCCGCATAAAGTAAGGAAAACAAATACACGAGATTTAAAAAGAACCTGGTAAATTAAATAAAATCCATGTGAACAGTTATATAAAAAATGTAAAACCCCCACACAAAGCATATAAGCCCATGAAAAATTAAACACCCTAAATATAATCTCCAATAAGTCCAACATAATTCATGGAGGGTCTCTCAAATTAAGGGAAATAAATCAAATTTTTTAATTTAAATTTTTTTTACAACATGGAAATGAAAAAACAAAACCACAAAACAAGATCTATATCAATACTATGGGATTTAGAAATTATATCATGTACCACAAGATCATTTATTAACACTAGAAAATATATAGCTGTTAATTCGATGTTTAATGATTGAAATAACAACAGAGGAGGAGATCTAGGATCAAAACCTAGGATGAAGATCTAATGGAACCAGATCCTTTAAAACCTAGATCTGAACTATAAACAATGGTATAAATTCATCCCTCTCCAAATGGGGATAAATATTTAATAAATAGGAATCTAAATGTGGAAGAAATTACATACCATAGAGGGTTCAATTTCTTCCACCGAATCTTCAATTCGTACCGAAATAAGTTCGAGGAGCCTAGGAATCCTATAGGGATCCTCCAAGAGAAAAATAATCCATGTTAAGTTGAGAATGTGTGATTAGAGATATAAAACAAGGTTTTAGGAGTTCTTAATTAAACTTTCTAGGGTTTAAATACCTATGTTCATGGTTTCCTAGACGAGCTACATGATTTGAAAAATAGTTCTCACAAAACCATGTTCCCATACTATCTGGGGTAAACAGTTACACCTAGGTGGGAGCATGGTTTTACAATCCATTCACCATGAAAACCCCCTATGTCCATGGGTGCATGATTTTGGGAGAGTGGTCGTACAATTTGGTCAAACTATGTGCCCCCTTCCAGTGGTTCAAAATGGGGCACACAATTTCCTAGGGAAAATCGCATGGTTTTTCCTAACTGTGCACCAAATGTGCACAGACCCATGGGCATTAAAAAATATCCAAATTCAAAAAATACATCCTTAAATAAATACCCAACCAAAGTATGATTAAAATAATGTTAAAAGAATACCTAAAATGAGTACAATACATCCCCAGAAGGTCGAGATCTTATAATAACGTATTATTATGGAATAAATTAAATGGAACTTGTTAAAAGTTTTGAATATAATAACTCAAAATATGAAAATAATTTTAAAATATTCAATTTCTATTAGTGTGAAAATTTAATTTTAATAAAATTACACTTAAAGGAAAAAAATAGCCCTTAGAAAAAATGTCTTTTTATGCATAAAAATGAATTTACATTAAAATAAGGTATAATATTGATTACCATGATATTTATTTATTTTTTTATAAAAAATAAGACTTATATGGATTTAATATAAATTCATAACCAAATGGATCATTGTTAATACTTTATTAAAGGAAAAATACAAAAATAATTTTTTTTATTAGAATGAAATATAACTTAAATTCCAAAAAGTCATGTATTGGTTTCTAAATTCAACATAATATTTTTAAATGATTTATATTAATCCAAAAATATATCTTTGTTCTAGAAAATTGTTTTTTAAAATTTTAATTCATTCTTATATCATTACTATGTCATAAAAGTTATGGTATTTGTAAAAATGAAATTTTCAATATTCATATAAAAATTTATCCTTTTAAAAAAACCTTAAAAAATCACCTTCTAACATGATTAATCCAAAAATGATTTTTTTTTGTCAAATATAAATTCTAAAATTTAGAAATTTAACTTTTAAAAATAATCATGAATAAAAGATCTTTCTATTATAATTGAGTGCACATTGTGAAAATGTTTTGGGATGTAGTGTTTACATATTGTAGTATAGTATATGATATTAAACATTTTCCTCGCATGAAACACTAGATTTTCATCCTAGTGTATCACACTCTAACTATCCTATTAGGAAAATTCATTTTTCTGACTACATCTGAGCTCCTCAATAAGACGTCTCAATATACCATTTCATTATGGGGAGAGAAATAATTGGTTATAACCACGAAATCCAACTAACCATGGTTTCACTAAAGGTGAAAACTTTATCTCTTCCTTGAATCTACGTCTCCCTGAAATTCTGCATCAACATACACAACCAATGAATCATTCTCTCCAAATAAAAAAACAATATCTTTTATTTCATTAAGATATATTAGAATCCATTTCATGGATTCTGAATGTTCTTTCCTATGATTTGACATGAACCTATTGGTGACTCCCACTACATGATAAATATCTAATTGAGTGAACACAATGGTATACATGATACTTCATACCTATGATTCATACGATATTCTTTCCATTTGTTTTACCACTTCATCTATTCATGATTCTTGTTCCATTGAGAGTTTTAAGTGCATGATAAGAGGAGTTAAAATAAATTCACATCTAGTCATTGAAAATAATACTATGATCTTACAAATATAATCATTATATCATAGAACCAAAACAGTAGTCTCATTATCATGTTCAATCTTCATTCCCAAGATCTTATTTTGTTCACTGAGATCTTTCATTTCAAAACATCTATACAAGTCAATTTTTAGCTATTAGGTTGATGAAGATTAAATTCAATAAGAATCACATCATCCATGTACAGAAGAAAAATTATGAAATTACCATCACTATACTCATTATAGTAGAAAACATTTCATGAGTTGCTCTGCATGAAAACATTCTCTTCCATGAAAGAGTTAAATTTCTGGTTACACTCTCTTGATTCTTATTTCAAATCATAGAAAATTTTCTAAATTTTTCATAACAATTATTGATTCCATTGATCCATGAAATCAAAAAGTTTATTTATATATATTTATTTATATAGATCCCCATGAATAAAATTCATCTTTATATCCATTTATTTTAGATGAAATCCACCAGAAGAAACCAAAATAAGATTTATCTCAATGGTAGCATGTTTTACTACCAGAGAAAACACCTCAAATAATGCAGCAAGGGGATAAATACAATATCCTTCCACCAAATGTTTTGATCTGAGCATGTGACGGGTTCACCGGGTGGCATCACATGTTCTTCCAAAATATTCCTAGGTTTTTCTTGGATTACGGTCTCAAGGGACACTAGTCCTTTTGCAAAAATTGGATAATGGGATTCAAGGTGATGAATTTATTGGTGGGTTTTTTATGGGGTTTTGACTTACTCCTCTAGTGTGTCGATGCTGAAGGTTCCAAAGCCATACTCCCTTAAGAGGAGAAGGTAACAAAAGGAATGGCATAAATATGTCACATTTTTTAGGCAGCAATAGGGTCAGAAGATCATAATGGTTGAACCCTGCATAAGGCAGAGATGTCGGGGCATAATTTCTTAGAGGGGGTGCTGCAGTAGTCCCATCATCATGTGGGTACATCTTCTAATAGATTTTTAGTGTTTGAGGATGTGGATGAACCTCTAAAAGAGAGGGTTACCTCAGGCATCAGAGACTAGAAAAAGGTGAAATATCTTCCTTCCTCAGTTGATAGCGGGAGTATTACTAGGTTGAAACAAGAGTTTAACTAATTTCAAGCAGGTAAGGGAATCATGGATATGGGCTTTTCTAAGGGTAAATTTACATTGTGTAATAACCATAAAGTGGTAGGAGAATATGGTACAGGCTTGATAGATGTCTAACTAATCTTTAAAAATTGTAATTGCTCACCAAATACTCAATTATGCACCACACCAGATCACAATCCGATCACTCCCTACTTTTGGTGACTTTGAAGGAGGAGGAAGACAGGAGTGGCCACTTATTTTATTCAACAAATTTTCACAGTATTAATGGCTTCTTTTAGATGGTTAGAAGCTCCTAGGAGTGACTTGAGGGGGTGTTGTGTGGTTGGGGCTTGTATAGTGGTTGAAGCATATCAAAAAGGACATACATGAGTGGTATTAAAATCATACAGATGAAGAGATTATTCTGGAGTTATTTAATGGGGACATTGATGCCCTAGTGGAGGGACTATAGACTTGCTAGAATGATGATCATTTCTCTGTGTTGGTTGAGAAGTAGAAACTATCAGTTGAAAAACTTATGGAGTTGGAGAGGACATGAAAAGAAATATCTCAAGATCTATGGTTCAAGGAAGGTGGCTGGAACACAGCGTATTTACAGGTGTTCCTAAAAGAGAAATTTGTGAAGAAAAAATAAACCTCTATCTTGAGGATGGGACCTTCACTTCTGTGGTGGAAGTCATAGGGAAGCTGGCCTTAGAGTTTTTTGAGAACCTTCTGGTAGGACCAACTGATTGAGAGGTTCAAGGACAAAGTCAGTCTCTGGAGGAAGAGGCCTTCATGAGTTTCATCACAATATTAGTGGAGGTCAGAGATAATGAGATGCTTTTGACCATTCTGGAGGATGAAGAAATAAAATGGGTTATTTTTTGTTTGAAATTGGAAAGTGCTTCTCGACCCGATGGATTTCTAGGTGATTTCTATTTGGTGAAATGGAAAATTATTAAGGATTAGGTGGGTGAGGTGATGAAATACTTATTCAAGGGTGGTGAGATGATCAGGGTGGTGTCTGCTTCCAAGGTGATTCTTATTCCAAAATTCAATGCATCCACTTCCTTGAACCACTATAGGTCAATTTGTTTGTGTAAATTTTCTTACCAAATACTTGATAATATAGTTAATAAGAGGTTGTACTTAGTTATCCCAAAACTAATATTGGAATAGAAACATGGTTTTATGCATGGAAGAAGTATCAAGGGAGCTATTAGAATTTCTAGAGAGATGGGGGAGTACTTGAACAAGAAAACAATTGTATCCAATGTGGTGATCAAGGTGGATATGGATAAGGCCTGTGATAGGTTGGAATAGAGCTTTATAATTAGGTTCATGTGGAATTTGGGTTTCATTGAATGATTCTGCAACTTATGCTTTAGATTTTTTGATTCCCCATGGATTACTATTTCCCCCATGGGAAGGAGCTTTGGATTCTTCATATCAGTTCGAGGTGTTAGGCAATGGGACCCATTGTCTCACAACCTATTTATTGTAGAAAAGGAGGCCCCTGAAAGAAATATCAAGAGAAGTATGGATGAAGGTAGAATCATTTCGTTTAGAGGAAGTTAAATAAATGGCTTAGTGTCACACTTTATGTTCACTAATGATATGTTATTTTGTGTGAATGGAAGGAAAAAATCAATTGGGTAACTCATCAAATTTATTTATTTTTATGGAAATTTAATTTAGAATAGGGTTAAACATAGGAAAAGAATCATTTATATATCTAATAAATACCCAACAAGCCATAACACCTCAATCCAAAAAAAACCTGGCATGCAAATGAGGAAACTTAAAATGAATTACATCGGAGCCTGAATATCATATGGAAGAGTTAAGAAGGCCTACTTTGATGAGATCATCAGCCAAATAATTGGGAGAATTAGTAACTAGAAAAATAGATTTCTATATTTTGGTGGCAGAATTACTTTGATCAGTAGTGTACTCTCATAAATTCCCAAGAATGTTCTTTCCATTATCAAACCTCTATAAGGAACAATTTCTAAGCTAGAGAATATTTTGTTCAAATTTTTGTGGGATGAAAATCAGAGTGGTTTCTTCCACTGGGCATCATGGAAAGAATGGTGAAACCAAATGAGGAAGGAGGTATTGGTATCTATAGTGTTTCAAAGACAATGCATGTTTTACATGCCAGAATGGCATGGAACTTCATAGAGGGGGAATCCTTGTGGGTGAGATTTATGAGGGATATATATGGAGAAGAATGGGACGGTGGCCGATGTGAACTGGTAGATTGTCCAATATTGTGTGAAACATGATGCAACATCTTGAGGAGTTGAAGAGTCAAACTCAGTGGTTTTTTTGGCATGGGGGCATAAATTTTTGGAAGAAAAATTGGGCTGGAGTAACCTTATTCTTTATGGGGTGTCCTATCCCTCACATATCCATTAGGGATGCCAACACTTTTCTATAGTTCATCAACACTATCCTGAATCGTGACCATAAGATGATTTATTATAGCATTTTTTTGTTGGATAAATTTGATATCTATGTTTTTTCAAGTGAGGCTTTTGGGACCTTTAGTGTCTAAGACTTTAGAAGGTTGGTTCACTCTAGCAGTGGGCTGAAAATTTGGGCTTCCTTATTGTGGCGTAAAGAGATCCCAGACAAGATGATTTTTTTTGGTTTGGAGGGTGAGGCATAATATGATTCCCACAGATGAAAATATCAAGAAAAAAGGTGCAGTGAGGGATTCCAAATGCAAGTGCTATGTTTCATTCTAGATGATAATAAAAATTCAATTTTCTCAATCATAATAATTATACTGTAACTTTGTAATACATATGATATAATATATAAGTGTCTAAAAATTACTGGCAATTTTTTAGTTTTATCAAGGTATAATATTTGAGATTTACAGAACAATTATTTTCATAAGAAAAAAGAAATCATTAATAAGTTTCTACAACTCTATTTTTTATTGTAATAAACATAAAAATGGGAGATTTTGAATCTTGGTGAGATAAATAATCAAGAAAAAATTGATTCATGTTTAAGGCTGAGAGTTACATAGCAGAAGAAATTGTACCACAACACGACTACATGAGGACATGCATATATGGATGGAGAATTAAAAAAGAATTAAATTTGTGTATTTTTGGAGATAAATAAGAATCAATATTCAAATATCACATAAGCAAGGAAACATTCTATTCTTAAGGATAATTTAAATACAAATTACCTAACTTTGATTAACTGGGATTCAAACAAAAAATTCTCTATTTTGAATAAGAGGATATCATTTCCATAAATAAAGGGAGTTTCTATAATTTAAATACTAAAATAACATTATTGATGATAAATAGGTGGATATAGAATACCATGAGATAAAGAAGAAGAGTATATATTGGAACCTAATACTGTAGATTCCACAAAATATTACTTGTGTATCTAAGAGGAAGGAAGATGACTACATTCAGGAGAACTTTTGAATTAAAGAAGAAGTATAGAGAAATCACATGATACCCTACTACAATAGAAGACAATTGGGAGAAAGAGTTCGACTACTGTTTTTTTCTATCTTCTGTATCAAAATTATTGGATTTTAGTCAACCACTATGATTAAATATCACAGTGAGATCAAGTGGAA
Source organism: Viscum album (assembly GCA_963277665.1). Lineage (NCBI taxonomy): Eukaryota > Viridiplantae > Streptophyta > Magnoliopsida > Santalales > Viscaceae > Viscum > Viscum album. The sequence goes on from OY728159.1 coordinate 1,084,863,014, forward strand.
GAACAAAGATAGCTTTCATGAAGAGATGTTTATAATATTATGACAGTTGAATACCTGTTCATGGGTTCATTAAGAGGAAATTCGAAGACAAGTGGTATGAGTGTAAACAAATCCATACCAACGAGAGCCTAAAGAACGTGAGATATAATATAAAGAACCCAAAAAAAGATAGATCAGGGAAGTGGATAATGCCAACCCTGGTTAATGTGGAGGATACCTTCCCAAACCATGTGTGATTCCTAATTAGGCACTTGTAATCATTTCAATATAATAGTGATAATATGTGTCTCAATGAGAGTCAAATAGAATAAGTTGTAGGGTTCCTCATTAGATCAAATCCTTGCAAAAATCCTTGTGTTTTACTGTTATATTTTATTTTGTATTATATACCAAGAAGCGGGTTGACTGTGCATCATTAGATCCTTATATTTTAACTCAGATTGAGGTTTGAGTTTAAGAGTAGATAATTTAAGAGGAAGATAAAAACGGTCAAAACTTGGGTACACTGATTCACCCCACGTCATAGTGTCCCTGAATGATCCACTTGACACTTCCTATGTTATTTTATTAATAAAAAAAATAAAAAACAATAAAAAATTTATTACAAAAAATATTGCATATATATTTTCTAGTATTTTAAATAAAAAATACATTTTTTACAAAAAAAATACTAAATTTTTTACTTAAAAAGGTGAAAATCACATGATATTTAAAGATCAGATAAAGATAAAAACATTAAACTATAGTAAATTCCTCTTTTATCTTATTTTCTAGGAATTATAAATGTTTTTTTAATTTTCAATTTGTCCACCTGATAATTAAGTTCAACTTATTAATTTATTTTCAAATCATCCAAAGAGAATAAAAAATATGTGAAATTGGATGATATAACTATCAAATAAGCCATGTATGTGTTTTTTATGAAAAAAATTAATGGAAATGACAGAGAACTAAAAAAATTATAGGAAGTATCTTCTGAAATCAATGAAACAAAACTAAAAAAACAAGATACAATATGTTATATTCATAAATAAACAACCAAAAATATAGACATTTTTTTGACAATTTGTTTTATTAAAAATCAAATTATAATTGAAAAAAATGTATTGTTTGGAAAAATAACCATAAATAATAACATATTATACATATGGTCTTTAAAAATATCCATATTTAAAAACTATCACTCTCACACACACTATATATATATTGTGATAAAACATATACAAATAAACTAAAAAATAATACAAAATCATTATTAAAAAAATTTCAATAACAAAAATATTATAAAAATCACACTAAACATAAAATTAATACATATATATACATATAATATATGTTTCATGATTAAAGTAACCAAAAAAATTGAATATTATATCATAATATTAATATAAAATTAAAAAATAGAATAGAGCAGAACATATATTTAGTTATTATAGTTATGAAAATCAAATTAATTATATATAAAACAAAGGTAAATCAATGTTTTGAAACAATAATATTAAAAAATCATATGTAAATATCAAATTAAAACACACACACACACACATAATGCAATGTCTCGACCCAAATCACCTAGGTCCCAAAAATTGAGTAATGACCTTTATCAATGCTTTTAATAAGCAATGATAGATGCTACATTTATCATCACTAAAACTATGTGTTGATAGAGGTTTACATTTATCATTTCTTATTTTAGTTCTTATAAAGATTTAATTTATAATTAAATTATACATAGACACACACACACAAACATGACTGCATACCTATATATGTATTAAAATTTCATATTATGAAATATATTGAATTTTCAATTTAAATTTTAATTTTTAATAATTCAAAAAATCCATCCATCCATCTATCCATCCATACATACATATTAATTATCTATTTTAAAATACTCTTTAAATAAAAAAATATAATTTTAAATTTTTAAAAATTAAAAATTCAAATGTTAGAATATATATTTTAGAAAATGAAATTCGTAATCTACACACACAGATATATATATATATATATATATATATATATATATATATATATATATATATATATTAAATTTAAAATATTATTATTTCCTAAAAATTTAAATTTAAATTTCAAATATTAAAATAGTTTAAATATGAAATAGTAAAATATATATTTTTGAAACTAAAATCTACAATACATACGTAGAAAATCGAATATAGTTACATTTTAATATATTTATTTTAGGATCTATACTTATATTTTTAAAAAATAATTAATAATTAATTTATTTTAATATATTGATTTTATTTAAAAATATCAATATATTGTTTTCATTTTATTGTAATTAACAATATTATGTATATATGATTATATATATAATTAGTAATATTTTTAAATATACTTAGGCTTATAATTTTACTTTTATACAATTAAAAATATTTTTAAATATAATTAATAATTAATAACATTTTCATATAATTAATATTAATATTATTTATATTTTATAAATAATATTATTATTATATATGTATAATGAATAATTTATTGTAAATGTAATTTTATTTAAATATAATTAATAATTAGTAATAATTTTACATATATGAATAATAATAATTTTCAAAATATAATTAATAATATTTAAATATTTTATAATTATGAATTACAATTAAATTTAATTTATTACATTTTTATATAAATAATTATATTTTATTATATTTATTATAAATATTTACTTATAAATATATTTTAAGATACATTTATATATTTACTATTTACATGTGTGTGTGTCAATGTAACAATGATTAAATATATAAATTAGAATTTTTGTATATATAATAATATCTTAAACTATATATATATACCTATATTGGATGTTCTTGTTGAGTTGATTATGTTATCCCAATGGATTAGCAATATGGCAACTATAGGAGGGGTAGATTATAGTCAAAAAGAAAACAATAATTTTTCCCTACTCAAGCATTTAGTTGATCATAAATTATACATTATGATCAAATCATAATAGAAAAACTAAATACATAGTGGAAAAAAGACTCAAAAGTTAAACAACTAATCATAGTGAAGCATACAAAACAATCATAATATAAAAAACACATGGTAATGGAAACAGTGCATGAAATATCAAATTACAATCTGAATACCCTTCAAATTATATGATTACCAAATACTTCCAGCCAAGGGATGTCTTCACTTTTAAACCTAAGCATTAGGTGGATTGGTAGGCCAGATCCAAGGTATCTAAGTTCCAAACACCAGAACATACTCAACTAAGCTAGTCAGCAACAACAAGTTCCACATCAAGAATTTCTTTAACAAATGGTTGATAATAGATAACTCTATCCCTAAGCACCACTCTGATCATAATGATCGACATCAAGTCTAAGTACCCCATAATTCAGTAAAATCTACATTTTGAAAGTATTCATCTCCTTATAAAGTTTCAGGATCTTTGTTCCACGTCTGTGAAATCTTATTTCCATCCATTTGGTATGTGGATCTAGGTTGGTCCATACTTTCATAATGTCTTGTGAGCTTTTGAATAGCTTATTTGTGTTTTGAGTTCTTTTTAGTTCAATATGGGCTACACCATGACTATAGTGAAAGCCTTGAAAACCCATTGTGATCCCTTATGTAAAATGATCAAGGAAACACACCCAAAGAGAAGGTGGTACAATCTATGGTTCTCAGGGACATTTCTTATGGAAAACATCCAGATTAGCCTCACTACACCATAGTGAAGGTCATAGTGAGCCCCAAATTTACAAGGTTATAGAACTATTACCTAATGGGTACGTTGTCAAGTTTTCATGTTCAAAGCTACCATGGCCATGGTGGAGGGTGTGGAAGAGGCCATGGTGACAGTCGGTTTGAATTTTGAATGGCCAAAAAACTCATATTATTCATGGATCTAAATCGATTCAAAGAGGAAAATGTGTGTGATGTTATGAGGGGTATTGAATGTATTTTTTAATTCATTATCCATTGCTATTAATTTATGGATTCTTCTCCCTTGATGGTCCATTTTATTCCTTTGATCAAGATGATTTCTCCAGGTGCATTCTAGTCCTTTCGGGTGATTGAGGGATATACTTTAGATGACCCTTCTTGTATTGAGGTTTTTTCCATTAGATAACCTTATTTATTCTTATCCTTTCCTTATTTGACCTTGTTAGAAACCAAAACTTATAGGATAAAAACATGGAATATGGAGGGTATTCTTATTGAAATAGACTTGTTTTAGCCTTAACTATATTCTTTAGCTATTGTTCTGGGAAGTGATGCGTTCTTCTCTTCCTTCAACCTGACAAAATTATTTTATTGATGACGGTTGTTAGTTAAGTATCTTTTCTACCATTTTTCTTGTTCTTCCATCCCATTATTTCTCTAGAACCCATGTCATGTTATGTTGGAATCAATTCTAGGGAGTTCTTAGCATGAAACTTGTTCTACTTGGTGTGTGAATGTGGTATGGGTGAAGAAACTCTTGGAAACATGCTTGAGGTAGGAATTTATTTACCATTTAGGGACTTGTATAACCTTTTTTAATAATATGATACTTACATTAGTATAATTTTATTGGCCATGATTGATAGTGAACACATGTGTGTGTGTGTGTAACTGTGAGACCCTTATATGATGCTTGCTTCTATGAGTATGCCTATATTGCTTGTTACCATGTTTGATATTGATCACATGTACTTGTATGCTATTAATGATTATGATGATGAAATATGTTTTCCCTATATATGATCTACCCTATTATGCCTGATTATTATACCTTTTAAGGTATTTCAATGGGTATTCAGAATAGGTGGACATTCATGATTTGGTTATCACTTGAAGTGTAAGAAAACATGACATGAGGAAATAAAAACAATGTACATGAACACAGAGTAAGGGAATGAAGGCCATGAGGCCAGACTCGAGGTAGCAGTATCATGGGTATAAAAGCCTTGTGTCATAGATCAAGGTATCGATTGGACATTACAACCTTGAGGTCTGACTTATGACCAAGATGGGGTTTAATGATCTTCATGTCTGACCTGGGATATAGGGATAATGTGATGGTCTTGTGGACCGATCTAACTCAATTCCTTATGACTATTGAGATACATGTTCACCATCCTTGTGGCTATCTCTTGAGAACTATCGATATATCTTATGACCTTAATCGTAGCATGAATCCAAAGCATGTACGATCGAGGATCATGGTAGCTTTGTTAGCATGCTAATGCTTGACACATATTTGTTATTTCTTACTTATGAATGTATCATTATCATGTAATACACATATTATAATTGTTCACTCATGTTAAGGAAACATTGGTGGTGTCCTAATGGGTTTTGTTACTCACAACGTGCATCATAATCTTGATACATAGGAAGACTTCATGATTAGGAATCCAGGTATGGGAAAGGGGCCTATGATAGATAGTTGAGATGAGGAGTACAAGTTAGTGGAGGTACCCGTTCAGACTCAGGAGTACTTATTCAGTGTTTTATTTATTTATGTGCTTAAATTTTATATAATTTGGTTTGGATTTCCACATTGTGATCTTAGATCATTTTATATGTATTACATGGGTGAAATTTTTTATTGCACTATGTTTTCTTAATATTCTGTTGGGATTTTATGGTCCACAATATTTTTATTTTTAAAGTGTATGAATCTGATTACTAATAGTATAGTCACCCCATTGAACCATTATACCCTTTCCTCTAGTCTAAAACTTCTTTAATATGGGGATACATGCTTGAGGTCTTATATAGTCACCACTCTAGTGCTATTCAGGAAATCTAGGCTGGGGAATTATAAATTGGTATTATAGCCTTTGAGGTTCCTTTATTTCTTTTTCTTTAGGGTTATGGTAGAAAGGATATAAGATGTGTTGGCTTGGTTAGAGGAGTTTACATGTTCCTAGAAAAATCATGTATAATGGGCCAATGAGTTACCAATGATGAGATTTTATTTTATGTTTTATGGGATTTGGGTGCATTCATGTATCATGTGTAGTCATGTAGGATCACATTTCATATATATACATGTTGAGTGCTTCATATTTGTTCTTTAATTAAATTTACTGAATTTTTATAACTATTGAGTGATATATCTGTTTTTTCTAGTGTTGTGATATATCAATTTGAAATTAGTTAGTTAAAATTGAGCATGTAGTTTTGTAATATATATATGATTTTGAATAATTTTCAGGTAACGAGGGCTAGGCTTGAGCCTTGGGTAGAAATAGGTGGATTATACCCTCTATTTAGGAATATCCTAGGATAGGTCTTCTGATAGGAATCCCATATTTGTGCCTAGAATATAATTAAGATATTATCTTAATCAATATTTTATAGTTTTTCTAAATGTTTCTTTAATATTTTAGAAAAAATCTGCTTTAGAGAGTTTGGATGGGACCACCTACCGTAGTAGACCAGAATTATCCTATATGGGAGAACACATCTGTTCCACTTCAAAATGTATAGGAAAGTACAACTTATCATGATCCTATAATGTATCTAGTGATTTTATAGGCGGTGATTATCCAACTAAGATCTTTTCAAATTATTCCCTTTCCAAGAGGGGGAAAACAGAGGACTATGGTTTATTATGCCTCATATGTCTAGCACTAAAATACCCCAACATTGTAGATAACTAGAGTTCCCTATGATTTCAAAGACTATTTTGACATCATTTAAGGCATATTCAACTTAGTAGATACTCCTGATGATTGGAAGGTTAATTTGGTTTCCTTAATGTTACACAGATCCACTAGAAGATGGCAGGGTATCATAAACGAAAGCGATAGAAGGTGAGGAAGTTAGAGATAGGTTTTCATATTCAACTTATTTCATATATTTTCTCTATTTATCTCCTATGTTGGTTGGGAATTAATTACATAAGGTGGGGAAGTTAGAGATATGTTTTCATATGAAGATAAAATGATAGGTCAAGAAATTTGACCTGGAAAATTACCCTAAGGTGTTTCACAAATATCTCACCATCAAGAAGGGACTAGATAAGGCCTATGAAGTAGATATTATTATATTTCCAAAGGGATCAATGGGTGTACTACCCAATGTTTCTATGAGTACTTCTTCTGGTGATAAGAAAATGACGGTTGAGGAGATGGACTAGGATAGTGATAGGTTGTTGGTGCATAGTAGGACTTCTTTGGTTCCCTTTGGGGGAGGTGGTGTTTCCAAATGTTACAACTATATGTAGAGTGTAAAATACTAGATGTATTTCATAAATACCCATAGTAAAAACCATTTATGTGGAAATATAGGTAATTTTCACATTTTTACATGAAGGCATTATAAATGAGGTCTCGTGGGGTTTCGAGTTAGACTCAAGCATTGATCCATGGGACTAGTCAGGGTCCTATGTAGTAGGTTCAAACCCCTCAGATGACAATGAATCAGGAAAATCATGCATGTTTGGGACTGGGTTGTAGAGCTAAGGTAGTCCTGTTTTTTTCATTGAACCATATTCTAGCAGATAGTGGAGAGGGACCATCAACCAATTTAGGTATGGTCATGATTACATCTAACAATTTTACCACTCTATTTGATAATGATGTTTCTCATTATTTTATATTTTCTCAAGTTGTTGTGATCCATGACTTACCAATAAAGTTATCTTCTAAGTTGATTTCTCTTAACACAAAATTGGGAAAAAGTTGATCAGCTCCAGAGGTCCCCAAAGTTTCCAATAGTTGTTTCTAGATATGAAAGTATATGGTATTTAATAATACTTTAGATGACTATCTCTAATATGATATTCATAATATAATTTTTGAATCCTTATCAGGATCATATTTATTTATACTAAATATGTGTATCTTTCACCATGCATAAAGGGGATAGGTTTATATTGACCAATGTTTGGGGTGTCAGATCAGGAAATATGGGACTTGATTTAATCCATGTTGAATTTATTATGACACAAATAACATGCTTGACTCTTTATATGGAGTTAATAATATCTCCCAATATGTTCTCACCAGTGTTTGATCATTATTAGGATGTCTTCCTAGAGAAATTCTTAGGTATTCCACCTGATAGGGGAGTTATGTTCAAAATTTAAATCACATTGGGAATGTATCCTATATTGATCCCCCCTTATTGTATGTAGCTGACTGAGTTAATGGAAATCAATTTGAAACTTGAAGATTTAAAGATGAAAGGGTTTATCAAACCAAACATATCACCTTAGGGTGCTCCCATATTATTTTCCAAGAAGGTGGGTGGTATTCTAAAACTATACATGGACTAAAATAAGCTAAATTAGATAACAGTTAAAACATATATACCTTAATGAGGATTGGAGATATCTTTTATTATTTATAGGGATCTCGGTGGATCTATAAGATTGATCCTTGTTTAGGCTACCATAAACTTTAGTTTAGAGAGAAATATATTTCCAAGACATTATTTAGGAGTATATATAGACTTTAAAAGTATCCTTTCATTCCTTTTGAGTTGATAAATTGTCTAGAGGTGTTTATGGCTCTCATGAATTGGATTTTCTATCTATATCCTGACTTCTTTGTCATTGTATTCATGGATGATATCCTGATATATTATAAGGATTCAGTTATGCATGCTAAGTACCTTGAGATTTTGTTGGTACACTTCAATCACATCATATTTATGACAAAATATAGTTTCACTTTTGTATTCAAGAGGTCTGTTTCCTTGGGCATTTGATTTTAGAGGCATGAATTTTAATGGACCTGAAAAAGGTATAAGTTGTGAGGTATTGGGATCATCTCATAAATTTATTTTATATTTGAATTTTCCTTGGGATTGTGGGGTAATATTGACATTTCATTCATGAATTCTCCCATTTGGAAGCCCCAGTGATAGATTTGACCAAAAAGGGAGTGAATTTTGAGTGGTCTGATCAGTGTGAAGAGGTCATCCTAGAGATGAAGAGGAGATTGAGACAACCCTAATTCAAACCCTTCTAGATCAAGGGATGGTTTATGTAGTGTATTGTGATTCCTCATGAGTTGGGTTGGGAGATTTTCTTATATAGGGGGATTAGGTAGGTGCTTATTGGTCATTTCATCTATGAACCTATGAGAAGAACTAACTGATGCATGAATTATTATAACATCCCAGGTAATTTTAGAATAAGAAATTTTCATATCTATTAATATTTATGAATTATATATTAATTTCACTTTAAAGGGGATGATATGTATGATAGTGTGCCTGACACACAACAATGAGTTTCTCTGAAATCTTATGTTGCACACAAGACTAAGTTATATAAAAAAATAATATATTATTAATATTACTATTTTAAGTGGTAGTTTTTATCTATAAATTGTATTGGAGGGAATGAATAGAGATACCTATATTATATTTACACATTTTTATTAAATGTTTTTTACTTTCTTATAATAAATTTTATGGGTTTAAAATAAGAATAAATCCAATTTTAAACATAAAAAAGCTTTAATATTTTTAAAAGGTTGTGTTACTGCCTTTTCATAAAGAACCCATATTAAATCTAATTTTTATCACTTTTATAATTTTTATATGAAAAATAAAATTTATTATTTAGAAGTGGAGTATCAAAATTTACTTTTGTTGAATTTTGGTATTTTTATGATAAAATTCATATTTAAATGAATAGTGAAAAATACCATATTTTAATTCAAAACTTCTTTTTCATATAATTTATTTATATTTTTAGTTTATCCATTTAATTGTTTTTAAATTATATTTATATCATTTTTTTATTATTTAATCTAATTTTTTTCATTGGAATCAATTTCAAAAAGAAATCGAATAGAAAAACTATGTTAACTTTTGAACGTTTTACATAAAAAAACTCGTTTTCTTATTCCATCAACAGGATTAATTTTTAATTAATTTATGCCAATTATGTGTTTTGAATTTTGAAAATTGTATTAAATATTTGGAATCATAAGGTTAAAATTATGTAAATAAGTCCCTTTTATTTTTGGACATTATGAATAATAACTTTAGAAATTATTTTTATTACCATGATTCATGTTAAATCAGATAATTAATGGTTAAAATAATATTTTAAATATTCCAAAACTACCCTAAAACTATTCCTAATATTATTGGATGAGTTATTTTCTGCCAAGAAAATCCTTGGGTCGAAATTGTGGCCTTTAGAATCCACTTGGTTGTGATTATGACATTTATAACATTTTATTTAAAGTAAAGACCAAGATGTCATAATCATGCCTCTTATTATTAAAAAAATTAATATTGGGTTATATAAGTGATATATTTGACTGTAAATATTACATAGAGAGATAAAATATTATGTACATCATGGTAATTTATTTATAATTTTTAGGAAATAAATATTTAATGTAAATGATGACACAATAATGATGCAGTAATTTCTTAATTAATGAAAGAATCAAATAATTGATATTATAAATATATAAAAAAATCACATAACTAATTCCACAGACTAATTTTATTTATTTATTTATAATTTTGTTGATGATTTAAAGGAGTTGGTTCAAACATATCTTTCTGTTAAGATATTTTTAAAAAGTTAACTAAAGAATAGTGTCAAAATTGACACTATTGGTATTTTAAAATATAAAATATTTCATTAAATGTTATAATATTTATATAGATCCAAGATTTTCCCAAAAAGTTTATATAAGTCTAAAAATTTCATTAATGAATCATTCATTAGTCGTTTGGAATGTTATGGTAATTATTTTAACTCTCAAATTCTAAATTACTTGATAAAATGGTAAGAGTTAGAACTTATATAATTTACATTATATGATTATTTATTGACCTATACTCATCATATCCTCGAACCAAATCATTTTTCACCTATTTTGAATAGAAAATGAATTGGTATTAATTTAATACTTTTAATAATTCCAAGAGTTCCCCTCTCCTCTCCTATAAAAGGGCACTCATTCCTCTCTATTCCATACACTTCAAAAACATCTTGGTTCATATAATATCTACCCAAATACCTTCCTATAATCCCTTAACATGTTATTAAATCCTTATTTTAGTCATAACACCCTCCATAGAGGTGTTAAGGTGTTAAGAAAGGTGATCATCTGAAGGAAAGGTAATGTTTTTATTTAAGTGTTTCTATTTTATTTCTTCTTCCACTTCATTTAAATATTATCCAAGCATGATAATATAATAACTATAGTATCCTAAATATACTTTTATTTTATTATTTTAATATCATAATCTAAATCCATCTCCACTTCCATCAAATGGGAAATGAATTTATCGTTCGTGCGTATGTGTGAACTATCACCTCTATGAACCAATATAATTTGTTTTGACTAACTATCACTCATGACAGGTTATAATGATGGAATTAATATTCATATATTATATTAATGAAATATTTATCACTATAATAGAATAATATATCAATTAATTTCTTACTTTCCATGCACATAAAAATGATAACGTCGTTCGTGCGTACGTGTGAACTATCACCTCCACGAAGCGATGTGATTAGTTTTTATTCACCCCATAACTTGTATGATTTATATAATTATATTTAAATTATTAATATGATTTTAATAATGTTATGATAACTCTTGAAATATAAAATAATAATTACCTTGTTTCCATAATGATTAATGAAAAATGGAAACGTTACTTATGCGTACGTACGACCTACTATCTCGATCATTATAACATTGTTCATTTTTCATAACTATAATTAATAGTTTATTTTAAAATAATAATTAACATACAAAAGTGATCATTATTTCATTAATATTATTCTTGAGATGATGGACTTATGACCACATGGACTATTGACATCATTTTCGACTCAAGTACCAAATATCAACAAAACATCTGATATAAACTTAAATAATTATGTAATTATTATGACAAGGTAATAAGTGATATAAAATAAATAATAAACATGAAAAAGGTTTTAAATAAATTATAAATTAACCTAAGTTTATTATTTATGAAGTTAAATATTTTACATGATGAGTCAGACTCAAGGTAAGGGACTGCATCTCAATCTCTTTTTCATTGATGCATATTTTGGTAATATACACCACCTTCTTTTATACGGTGTATAATCAAACTCATTGACTATTAATTTCATTAAAGGGTTTTCAAAAGGAATATTTTTATAAGAATAATTTTACTATATGATAAAATAAATGTTTTTTTAACGTATAGATCAATAATGAATTTTCCACTACCGTAACCATTATTTGATATTTGGATTCCTATATAAACTGTAATGTTTTTAAAGGAAAAATAAATACCATATTCCATTTTTTATGTATTTTGGTTTTGAAAACGGTTTTTATAATATATTTATTATATAAATATCTTGAAATGATATCTAGAGATTGTAATGTGGAAATGTTATTTTTCTTTTATGCTTGTTTATGTGTTATGATTATGTTAAGGTTCTTGGGAATTATTTATGTAAATAGGTGTTTTCATGATAAAATTTGGGTGGATGAACCTATGATAGATCTCTAATGTATTGGGTAAAGATATGGAGTTAAATGGTTGAGTTTCCCCTAAGATATTTAGGGAATATATCGTGAGGTGTATACTAATTGTAACCATGAATGTTACTCCCTGTATATCCATGAAAGCTACAATGTAAGAATGATGTGGATGACAAAATTTACCTTTATGATTTATGATTTCTATGAATTTTATAGGAATATTATGATTTCATGAGGTAATATAAAGGGTTTATGTTTTATTGTTGAAAAGTATAATTTTTAAAATGAATTTAAAATTTTCATGGACTAACTGTTTCATTCCTTTTTTTATATCTCTTACTAAGCCTTTTGTTCTCATCCTATGTTTTTGGAATATTTTTAATAGGGTATAAGGATAGGTAAGAGAATGAATGAGGTCAATATGAATGTTATGAATATTTTCATCATGAAAAATAAACCATATTGTATTTTTTGAAAAAAATGGATAGTGAGTAGACATGTCTACTTTGTAATATTTGAGTTGTTCTGTCATTATTAGGGCCTAATTATCTAATAATATATACCTAAAAATATCCTAAATATGAATGAATGTAAATTATTAACATAACTCAAGATTATGTAATGTTTAAGGGAGGGTCCTTATAGTTGGTATCAGAAGTTGGTTTAGATAACTTTAGGAGTTAGAATATTGTTAATAGAATATCCACAAATTATTTTTACTTTATGGTCAAATTAAAATGATATAGAATTTAAATATTAGCATATTGATTCATCTAAGATATGTATGTTCAGAATGGTTTTCCATAGAGGAAATAGGGAAGCTGTGCTGAGGCGACATCCAGAGTAAAAAAACTTTCAAATCACCAACCTAAGATGGTCAGAATCAGAACTGAAAAATTTATTGCAATGATGGGTCAGTTGAATAAGGATATAAATGATAGTGTTATCCATGCATGAGATCAGATTGATAAACCACATAGGAATATGTTGGTAGTGCATCATTTCATAAGCCAACATCCTCCACCCTTCAACAGATAATCTGACATTTAGACTTAAGATGGAAAAACATTTTTCTTGAGAAATATTTTCCTATGGCGGTTAGACTTAAGATAGAAAAAACAATTCTTGGAATTAAGGAAATATGAGGATTCAGTGTTTTCATACAAAGAAAAATTCATTCCACTTGCAAGGTACGCTCCAAATTTCACTTGGGATCTTGATAGTAAAATAAATCATTTTTACTTAAAATTAAAGCCAAAGTATTGAAGGGCGTTGTCTTCTCCTGAGTTCAGAAGTTACCAAAAACATGTTCGATGTGTAGAGAAGGTGAAAATTGAGTTTAATGATGGTTATTTTTTCTTAAAAAATAGTATAATAAGAGGTAGAGTTGGCATGTGAAAGGGAAGACTTCATAAAAAAAGTATGATGGTAAGAAATTTAAGTTTACAGTTTGTGAAAATTGTGGTAAATAACACACAAGAGAATGCCTTCTGAATTGTGGTAAGTGCTTCTAATATGATAAAATGGGACATAAGGTTTTTAACTATAATGAAAAATATAATTTCTGTGATAATAAAAAATATCACTTATAGTTATTAAAATTTTTTAAGTGCAATAAGATGAGTCATTATGAACATGAGTGTTCAATGAATAACTTGAATGATGGGAAGCGGCCGGACTATAAATAGAAAGGTATAGTGAAATCCTTTGAAACTACTTCAGCAATTTTTGTTCCATCAAATGAAGTGGCATTGGGTATATTTTTTATTTATTCAGATTATGTCAATGTGTTGTTTGATTCAAGTTCTACACATTCTTTTATTTCTAAGAAATTTTATGGTAAATTATAAATTCCACCTCAAGAAATGAATCAAGAACTTTTGTTAAAAACACATATGGGAAATGTATAGGCAAAAATAAATTATAATAATCTTTTTATCCATGTATATGTAAAGAATTTAGCTACAAACCTTGTTGTTTTTCCTCTAGTAGAGTTTGATGTTATTCTGGGTATGGATTGACTTTCTGTTTACTATACTAAGATTTACTTTAGAGATAAAGAATTTTATTTTCATAAAGTGTTTCAGTTTGTGTACAAGAATAAATTATTACCATTTATAACATACCAGGAATCTAAGAAACTATTAAAATATGGAAATGAATGTTATCTTGTACATATTGTTGAAAAAAAGGAACTGTTCAGATTAATGATGTTCCGGTGGTAAATGAGTATCTTGATATTTTTATTGATAAGCTTCATAATATTATACCTAATTGGGAAGTTTAGTTTAATTTTTACTTAGTACATAATGCTAATATAATTTCAAAACCCCCTTATCTAGTAGCTCAAATTTAACTTTTAGAGTTGAAGAATCAAGTGCAGGAGTTATTAGAAAAAGGTTTCATTCGACCTAGCACATCACCATGGGGGTGCTCCTGTGTTGTTTTTTTAAAAATAAATATGGTTCAATGAGACTTTTTATTGATTATAGAGCCTTGAATAACATCACTATTAAGAAAAAGTATCCATTTCCTCATATTGAATATTTTTTTGATCAACTCCAGGGAGTATAATATTTATCAAAGGTTGACTTGGGGTTGGGATAACATCAGTTGAAAGTAAAGGAATCAAACATTCTGAAGACTATATTTCATACTAGATATGGCCATTATGAACATGTAGTTATTCAATTTGGGTTAACAAATGTACATGTTTTATTCATGGATCTTATTAAAAAAATATTTTGTAAGTTCTTGGATAAGTTTGTGGTTGTGTTTATTGATGATATTTAGGTATATTCTAAAAGTAAAGAGGAACATGGAAGGCATCTAAGGGTTATTTTGAAAACCTTAAAATAAAATAAACTGTATGGGAAATTTAGAAAGTGTGAATTTTGGTTGCAAAAAATTTCTTTCCTTGGACACATTGTTTCTAAAGATGGCATAACTATTAATCTTTCTAAAACAAAAGTTGTTGAATAATGCCCAAAACCCCCAAATATAACTGATATTTATAGTTTTCTAAATTTAGAAAGCCATTAATAAAGGTTTTATGAAACATTTTCATAGTTATTGATCCCACTAACTAATTTTACTTGAAAGGGTGTTAATTTCATATGGGAAAAAGAATGTGATTATTGTTTTCAGAAATTGAAAATAAGATTGGTGAATGCTCTAGTTATGGCATTGCCTTTCAAAAATGGTGAATTTTTTATCATTAATTATTTTTATTTTAAAGGATTTGGTTGTTTCCTAATGTTTAATAATCAGGTAATTGCCTATGATTCATGTCATTTGAAACCTCATGAGTTAAATTACCCTACACATGATTTGGAATTAGATCCTATTATTTTTTATTTAAAAATTTGGAGGCTTTATCTGCATGGAGTAAAATGTGAAATATATACTGATCATAAAATTTTAAAGTATATATTCACTTATAAATAATTCAACATGATAATGTGAAAATTTTTGGAAGTAATCAATGATTATGATTTCATGATTCTTTTCCATCTTGGAAAATAAAATAAATTGTATGTTGCTTCGAGCCGAAAAATTAATGCAACATTAACCACATTACATTTGGAAAATGACCCTATGGTTAATGATTTGATGAAATTTGTCTTGGAAGTTGTTGGTATAGGAAATTCATCTATTTTTGTTTCAGGTTTTAGTGTAATAATATTTATTATATAGAATTAAGTGAGCACATAAGGAATACAGTGAATTACAGAAAAAGGTAAAATTGGTTATAAAGGTAAAGTTTCTAGAATTTAACATTGATAAAGATAGTGTTTTGAGACGTGGGAAGAGTTTATATATTCCTTGTGAGTCATAGTTTAAGAAATATTTGTTATGTGAAGCCCATAGTTCTCTATTTTTAGTTCATCCTAGCAGTATTAAGATTTACAGAGACCTTCAAGAGTAGTATTGGTGGGATGGAATGAAGAGAGATATTGCTGACTTTATTGTGAAGTGTTTGACTTGTTAGTAGTTTAGTGTAGAATAAACACTTTCAAAGGGTATGGTTTATCCTTTTCTAGTGACAGAGTAGAAATGGGAAAATATATCCATGGATATTTTAGTGGTATTACCAAATAATCCTTAAGGTAATAATATGATTTGGGTTATTGTTGATCGATTGACTAAATCTGCTCATTTTATTCCCATTCGAGACACTCTATATCTAGATCAAATTTCTCGGTTGTATCTTAAAGAGATAATAAGTTCATATGGATTTACTCTCTCCATTGTATTATTTCATGATCCCAAGATCACATATAACTTTTTTAAAGTACTTTAGAAATCATTGGGAACTAAATTAAATTTCAGTATAGCTTTTCATCCTCAATCAGATGGATTGTCAGAACAACCAATTCAAACCTCGGAAGATATGCTACGTGCTTATTCAAGGGATTACCAGGGAAGTTGGGATCAAATTAATTATTTGATTTAGTTTTATTATAATAATAGTTTTCATTCCAATATATAGATGTCACCATTTTTGGCATTATATGAAAAGCTATGTCTAACTCCGTCATTTTGAAATGAAGTAGGTGAAAAGAAGTTGATGGGACCAAAGTTATTAAAGGAAATGGTAGAGAAATTTTAGTTGATTCAGTGGCCCATGATAATATATCAGATTAGGAAGAAAATTTATGCAGATAAATAGAGGAAGGATCTTTATTTTGAGGTAGTTGATCATGACTTTCTCAAAGTTTCTCCATGAAAATGTTTGATGTGTTTTGGTAAGAAAGGGAAGTTGAGTCCACAGTTCATTAGAACCAATGAAATCTTGGAGAAATTTGGATCAGTTGCCTATAGAGTGGATTTACCTCTGTGTTTATTCCAAGTACACAATGTTTTTCATGTTTCAATGTTAAGAAAGTACATACCAGATCCATATCAGGTTTTGACTCCAGAAGTAGTTTAGTTCGAAAATAGTCTCTCTTTTAAGGAACAAAAAATCTAGATTCCTGACTAGAGAGATAAGGTGTTGTGGAATAAGGTGATTAATTAGGTTAAGGTTTTATAGAAAAACCATTTGGTTGAAGAGGAAACACAAGAATCCGAAAATGATATGAGGGAGAAATACCCCCACTTATTTGATAAGTAAATAAAATTACGAGGACTCAATTTCCAAAAGTGGGGAAAGATGTAACATCCCAGGTAATTATAGAATAATATCTTTTCATGTCTATTAATATTTATTAATTAGATACTCATTTTAATTTAAATGGGATGGTATGTTTGATAGTGTACTCGACACACAACAATGGTTTTCTCTGAAATTTTACGTTGCACACAAGACTAAGTTATATTGAAAAATAATATATTATTAATATTATTATTTAAGTGGTAGTCATCAACTAGCCATTATATTGGCGGGAATGAATAGATATAGATATATTAAATTTACACATTTTTATTAAATTCTTTTACTTTCTTCCAATAAATTTTATGGGCTTAAAATAAGAATAAATCTAATTTTAAGCATAAAAAGCTCTAATATTTTTAAAAGGTTGTTTTATTTCCTTTTAATGGAAAAACCATTTTAAATATAGTTTTTTCAATTTTATAATTTTTATATGAAAAACTAAACTTATTATTTAAAATTTGATTATAAAAATTTACTTTGTTTGAATTTTGGTATTTTTCTAATAAAATTCATATTTTAATGAATAGTCAAAAATACCGTGTTTTAATTCAAAAATTCTTTTTTGTCTAATTTATTTTTATTGTAAGATTATTATTTTAATTGTTTTTATAGTATATTTAGATTATTTTTTATAATTTAATCCAATTATGGTTATTAAAGTCAATTTCACAGAGAAATCAAATAGAAAAACATGGTGAACGTTTGAACATTTTACTTAATAAACATGTTTTCTTATTCCATCAATGTGATTAATTTTTAATTAATTTCTACCAATTATGTATTTTTGAATTTGAAAATATGCATTCCATATTTCGAATAATAAGTTCCAAATTATGTAAATAAGTCTCTTTTATTTTTGTATATTATGAATTGTAACTTTAGTAATTATTTTTATTATCACGATTATGGGTAAATCGAATAATTAAAGGTTAATATAATATTATAAATATTATAAAACTATTATAACACTTGTAATAATATTATTTTAAGAGTTATTGTTATCCAATAAAATCCTTGGGCCAAAATTGTGGCCTTTTTAAGCCACTTTAGTGTGATTATGACATTTATAACATTTTATTTAAGGTAAAGATCAAGATGTCATAATCATGTCTATCATTTCTAATTTTTTTTAATATGGGTTTATATAAGTGATATATTGGATTATAATATTATTTATAGAGGTAAAAATATTACCTACATCATTGTAATTTATTTATAATTTTTAGGAAATAATTAATTAATTTAAATGGTGACACAATGATGATGGATTAATTTCTAAATTAATTAAAGAATCAAATAATTGATATTATAAATATTAAAATAAATACAAGTTTACATAATTGATTCTATAAAATAATTTTATGAATGAATTTTATATGTGGGAAATGATTTAAAGGATTTGGTTCGAACTTATCTTGTTTTTATTATATTTTTAAAAAGTCAACTAAAGAATAGTATCAAAATTGACACTATTGATATTTTAAAATATAAAATATTTTATTAAATGTTATAATATTTATAAAAATACAATATTATTCTAAAAAGTTTTTATAAGTCTAAAAATTTCATTAATTACTAATTCATTGTTCATTTGGCATGTTATGGTAATTATGTTAACTCTCAAAGTGTAAATTACTTGATAAAATGATAAGAGTTAAAAGGGTTAAAACAAAACGATAAGGATCAAAAGATTATTAAAAATTGTCAATGTAAATTTAATGATTATATTTATACCCATAATAATTATATACTCTAAATAAATAAATTTAGACCCATTTTTAATAGAAAATGAATTTATATTAATTTAATACTTTAAATAATTCCAAGAGTGCCCCTCCCCTCTCATATAAAATGGTACCCATTTCTCTCTATTCCTTACACTTCAAAAACCTTTTTTTCAGCCATTATCTGCCCAAAAACCTTTCTATAATCCCTTTAAAAAAATTTGAATCATTATTTTAGGAAGAAAACCCTCCTTAGAGGTTTTATGGTGTTATGAAAGGTGATCATCTGAAGGAAAGGTAATGTTTTTATTTAAGTTTTTCTATTTTATTTGTTATTACAATTTATTAAAATACTCTAAAACTCTGATGAGATAGTAACTACAATATAATAAATATAATGAGATATTATTTTGTTGATATCATCACCTAAATCCATCTCCACTTCCATCAAATGGGAAATGAATTAATCATTTGTGTATACGTGTGAACAATCACCTCCACGAACAGATATAATTCATTTTCCATAAATGCAAATCATGAATAGTTATAATGATGGAATTAATATTCATATGTGATATTCATTACATATTTATCATTATAAGATAATAATATATCAATTATTTTCTTACTTTTAATGCACATAAAAATAATAATGTTGTTCGTGCGTACGTGTGGACTAAAACCCTCACAAAGCGATGTGATTCGTTTTTATTCACCACATTAGTTGTATGATTTATATAAGTATATTTAAATGATTAATATGATTTTAATAATTATATGATAATTCTTGAAATATAAAATAATAATTACCTTATTTCCATAATGATCAATGAAAAATAGAAATGTTACTCATGCGTACGTACAACCTACTGTCTTCGTGATTATAATGTTGCTCATTTTTCATAACCATAATTAATGGCTTGATTTAAAAGAATAATTAATGTATAAAATTAATTATTATTTCATGAATTTTATTGTTGAGATTATGGACTTATGACCACATGTACTATTGACATCATTTTCGACTCAAGTATCGAATATTGACAAAACATTTGATATGAACTTAAATAATTATGTAACTGTTATAACATGGTAATAAGTGATATAAATGGAATAATAAACATGAAAAAGGTTCTAAATGAAGTATAAATTAACCTAAGATTATTATTCAAAAATATAATGATGGTACGTGATGAGTCAGACTCAAGGTGATGGGCTTCATCTCAATCTTCATTTTTTGAGGCATATTTTGGTAATATACACCACCTTCTTTTATACGATGTATAATCAACCAATTAAACTTTTAATTTCATTCAAAGGTCTTAAAAAATAATCTTTTTATATGAATCATTTTACTAAATAAAAAATGAATTCTTTTAATGTATATGGAGACAATGATTTTTCCACCGCTGTGACCATTATTTGATATTTGGATTTCTATATAAGTCATAATGTTTTTAAAGGAAAAATAAATACCATATTCCCTTTTCAGATATTTTGGTATTGAAAATGGTTTTCAGAATGAATTTATTATATATATATATATCTTGAAATGATATATTTTTATTTCAAAGTGGAAATTTTATTTTTCATTTATGCTTATTTTGTGTGTTATGATTATGTTAAGGTTCTTAGGTATTATTTATGTATACAGGTGTTTTTGTGATAAAACGAGGGTAGGTAAGCTCTTGATAGCTCTCCAATGAATTAGGTAATGAGATAGAGTTAAACAGTTGAGTTTATCCTAACAGATTTAGGGAATATATTGTGATGACTATTCCATTTGTAACCATGAATGTTAATCTCTATATAGTCATCAAAGTTACAGTGTAAGAATGATATAGATTTGCAAGTTACCTTTATGATTTATGATTTCTATTAATTTTATAGGAATCTTCTGATTTCAAAAGTTAAGATATCAGGTTTTTGTTTTATGGGTGAAAAGTATGATTTTGTGAAAATGTTATCATGAGTTTAAAATATTCATGGACTAACAGTTTCATTACTTATTTTATATCCATTACTGAGTTTTTTGTGCTCGTCCAATGTTTTTGAAATGTTTTTCATAGGGTATAAAGATGTTTGAGAGAAAGAAGGAGTTCAGGATGAATTTTATGAATATTTTTATCATAAAAAAGAAATCACGCTTTCTTTGAAAGACTGGTATTTTGTGAAAAATGGATAGTGAGTAGATGTGTCTACTTTGTAATATTTGAGTTGTTATGTAATTATTACGGCCTAATTATAAAAAAATATAAACATAAAAAGAAAAAAACTGTGAATAAATTTAAATTATTGACTTAAATCAAGACCATGTAATATTTAAGGTCGGGGCCTTATACTTATAGTTGGAAGTTGTGGTCTATGCCCTAAAGTTTTGGTGATACTATCTTTTTAGTGAGAGGTTTTTATACACATGGACCATTAAAGCTTTTTGATATATCTTATATCAATGAGATCTAATTTTTCAAAAGAGACATTGGGTGTACTATCTTTAGTCATTCAACTTTGAGACACCTTATCCTCTAGGGATAAGGAATGTAGTTACAGAAGCTCTAAGAAGGAAAATGCAAGAGATGAAGAAACTTGGTGAGTGACCATCATTGGAGGAATGGTATTGATGGGTTTGATTTCATAGTTTGTTGTGGATGAATTTTAAGATTATGAATTGATCACATGTGCACATTTGGTTATCACGTATTATTTTTTGGACCATGTAAAAGAGAATCAAGTGTCAGATCTCGATTGTGTGGTGATGAGGGAATAATTTTTTGGAGATGATTTAGTTCTAGTGTTGTCCTTAGATTACTATGATGTGATCTATGTCCATGAGAGGGTAGTTGTACCAACTTATTTTAGGGACGAGATGATGAGATACTCTCATGATTCAAAATGGGTAGTGAATCTAGGGTTTATGAGGATAAACCATGATATATGATGTCATTTTTCATGCAGATAGATATGAAGAGAGACATTACTAGTTTTGTCTCGTGATTACTTACCTAAAAAAGGATATGGATGAGAAACAACATCCAGGTGGTTTAGTTAAAATACTTATGGTGAAGATGTGGAAGTGGAATGATGTGATGAAGGACTTTGTGATGGGGATACCCAAAAGTCTGAGAGGTCGAGATTTAAATTAGGTGATAGTTGATTGAATGATGAAAGTAACACATTTCTTACCAATATGAGATACTCATTCTATAGATTATTTGGTCATGCTTTATGTACAAGAGATTGTATGACTGTATGAGGTTCCTTTTATCATCATATCTATAACAACCCAATTTTTTCCTCATTAAATAAAAAATATGTTCGACAGGTTACTTCACATGCTACCCCCAATATAAAAAAAACTACAAAATATTAATAGAAAACTATTAATAAATTTACAATAAAAACTAATATAGAAAAACATTAAATTTTATTACTTTTAGAAGATACATAATTAGTATGAGTTAATATTGAAAAGGTTATTTCCAATAAAATTTATTTTCATTATATTATATATTTTATTTTAAAAAGATAAATTTAAAAATTTTATAATGTAACTTTGATAAAATAAAATTCATTTTTTAATTCCTCTCATCAAAATTTACTTTGTATAAATTTCTTATTTTTTTAGAAAAGATTGATTTTTAGTAAAAAATATGATTTTTGTAAAAATTATACTTTTTATGATTTTATCAGTTTGTAAGAATATAATATAATTTTACAAAAAACATTAGGTAATAAAATATGTATTTAATTAATACCATTATTTATTTGAATATATTATCTATGATTATAAATCCTATGCACAATATTTCTAGAAATAAATTAAAATTCTAGTTTAATAAGAATGATTTTCTTTATTTTCTTTGAATAAAGTATTTTAAGGGTGATATTAAGTTTTGTATTATATTTAAAGCCTAAAAAAATCATTAAATTTATAATAAATCAATTTATGTTAGTTAAATTTTTAATAATGATAATTTTATCTTATATATAAATTTAAATATGGAAAAAAATATTTTTCTAAAAATCATTTTTATGTAATTAAGTGTGTTTATTTTCAAATAAAATTTTAATATAGTTAAGAATTTAATATTATAAAATGAATTTAAAATTTTAAATCAGTATTTTCAAATTTGGAAATAAGTTCATTTTTTATTTTTTTCATCAAAATTAATTACTAAGGAAAAAAATAGTTATGTGGGTAAAAATAAAAAATTGATAAATGTATTTTACTATGGGTAAAGGGACAAAACATGTTTAAAAAATGTTTTAAATTGAGTGGCTGAGTTTATTTTTTACCTACAACCACTTTCCTTTCCACTTTTTTCCATTTTTATCTATTGATCCCATAATAGTGTCATGGCATTATTGAAAAATGGGGAGTGTTTCCAAAATTTGCCTTTTCTAATTTATAAATAGATACAACTTAGAACATTCAAAGTAACACTTTAAAATTGAATTAATAATTTAAAGTATTATATTTTTATTCCAACATAACCCACTCTAACCCCTGGTCACACTAAGATATCCTAATCTCTTCAATTTCAAAGAGTATCCCAAGGAATGATCAAGTCTCCAACATAATTATTATATCCTTCCTATGTTTTTATTCTTAATATTACTCTTCAAAATATCTTATCTGCATAAAAAAAATTATTAATTTAGTAAAATTAGTATACCGATATTTTTTATATTAATTCTAAAACTCTTATTTATGAATTTACATTCTTTATAAAAACAAAGGAATGTTAGTCGTGCATGTTCACGGACTACCGCCTCAATGGAGAAGTGTTTTTTTCATTTTTATTATAGTTTTTAACTATCTATTCAAACATCATAAAATATGGATCAAAATTAAAATAAAATCAAAATAATATCATTATTATTCTGTTATAATTACATTATTTCAAAATAAAGACCTCCTTAACCATAATCACCCATCGTGTTAAAGTGTGTTCATGTTTGAGCCTGTGTAACCACCTACAAGAACAATGCTAAAAAACTCTCTAATTGATGACTATGGGGAAAAAATAATAATACTATTATAATAAAATAATAAAATTAATATTGTTATATGGTTATGGAACTATTTTATTATTTATTTATCTTATTATTATAGTATCATCTTCTTTCACTAAAATCACCGAAAGAAGCCAACATCGATTCCATTTTCATGTAGTGAAACTAAAAAAAATATATAATGATAAAATATATTTATAAATCAATGTAAAATATATATTATATTATCTTAAGTGATATATTAATGATTTAATTTTTGTCAAATAATGGGTAATGATATAAAAATTATAAAACGTGCGCAAATGGTTAAAGTTATCAACCCCCAATGGTTGAAATAAACTATAACTAACAAATATAACCATAATAAATAATTATAAATGAGGTATATAAAAGGTAAAATAAATATATTATTAATTTATCTATTCTTTTCTTACATGATTTTAGAGCATCATCAACTAAGAAAGGAAATAGTGTATGGGGTTTCATCTCAAATTTCTCTCTTCGAGAATGTTTGTTATTATGCATCTAATTCCATTTATATGGTGTATATACTGCCTATTTGAGATGTAATATCATGTATTTTATTTTTTATCATGCAATTTTAAGATTAATTATGAGATGAATATTCAAATTGGTTTTTATTTAAATGTTACTCAAGCTGTAAGGGTCTTTTTGTCTTAAATTCTCTTCATTGAGACAAATTTTATTATTAGGAATGAATTTATTATTTATATAGTTTAAATAATACCCAACATTGTACTTTGTAATAATCCATGATTTAATTCATGGTATTTATAGAATCATATGTTTTTTAATCATCCAAATACTTTTGATTCATAAGTTACTAAAACTGTAATGGACTTAGTAACTCAAACTCCTTTCTTTGAGCTATACAATTACTTATTTGAACTTAATTTTTCAAAGACATTCCATTTTAAATGATGTTATATTTTTTATAAGGAAATATATTTTTCAAAACAATTCCTTTTTTTTGAAAGTTCTTCTATTAATTATTCTTAAAAACAAATATGTCTTTTTTTAAAAGATACTTGTAACATTGAATTTTACAATGTTGAATACAAAATGTTTTCAAAAGTCTCTTTTCATTATTTTTATTCATTATATTAAAATTATACACCTATAATGGAGTTATTTTTCATGTATCACCTTATATTATTATTTTATTATATGGTTATTTTGGGTGACCATGTTTTTAGTATCAAACAATTTAGTTCATGATATTATTTTAAACCTTTTGGATTTTTATGAATACCATTTTACTTTGATGGATTAATTATAAAAATTGAATGATTCCCATTTAGATGTTATATGAAACCCATTTTATTTCCATGGGTTACTTATACTATGAAAATTTAATTGTCTTCTAAGTAGTAAACATATGTATGGATGAGTGGTGAGTGATTTTTTTATAAACCAAGGATGGGTGGTTCCATTATAAACCAAGGATGGGTGGTTTTATTATAAACTAAGAATGAGTGGTTACATTATAAACATGATATGGGTGGGTCCTTTATATCCCTCTAATAATTTGGTTAAGATTTTTTATAACATGAGATAATGTATTCATGAGTATGTTTTAGTTTCTCATAAGCATGGGCACTAATTGTGTGGTCTATAAAATCATTGATTCCCTATACTAATATATATAATATATTTGAAAGATTTTTTTCATTCTTATTTTATGATCTCATAACATGGCTCATAAAAATAGTGTTTACCTTTTTTAATGTTTGTGAAATAGTTAATAGATTTTTTTCATTATGATATTATTCTCTCATGATTCAAGGTTTATGTTAAATGATTATAAACCAAATTATAAATAAAATATTCCTTGATATTTTGTAGATTTAAGTTTTTATTACCTATACTATGAATCTAATTTATGTTTTATGGTTATTACTCAAGATGTTTTGATATTTCTCTTCTGATCATTTTTTACTTATTCTTATGAACTCATCCTTGATGAAATACTTATTCACCCCTTACTAAGTATTTTATTTCACCCCTTCCTCATTTTTTCATCCCCCAAGTTATGAATATGAGTTTTAATAATGAGATGTCTAGAATATGGTCATGCATAGTTCCTTTTTGGATAAATTATCTCAATTATTGTAAAATATAATGATTATGTTACTAGTCCCTAAATACACTAAACCTACCAATCCTTAGGATATTATTATTTACAAAACTTAATGTTTGTATCATGTAAATAGTAAAACAAAGGCATTTTTATCTTGGGTCTCTATAGTTGTTATTAGGAAAAGGGTTTAATTATTTTGGGTGATTAGAGAAGTTATTTTTGAAAGTTAAGGTTATAGAACCTTAGTGAAAACCTTAAATATATGTATAAGTATAGGAAAATATATTAAAATATTGGTAAAGTCTTAAGTAGGTGGTTTTTACAGAAAATAAATCTATGTATAGATATATTCAAGTGGTTGTAGTCTCTATCATAGTTGTACCTAGGGGTAATAACCCCAAAGAGGGCATGTTGTGTGTTAAATCAATCGTGAACTTGGGAATGAAATAAAGGCCTAAATTCACACATATAGAGATAATCCCAAATGATATTATTTAGTTTATTACATTATATTTATAAACCATTATAAAGGATTGACTTACTGGTTTGTTTGAGGAATTAAATTAAGAAGTATGATAAAATGAATCATAAAGTTTAACCACTAATGATATAGGTTGAATAAAAAGTATTTTAGAATAATATGATAATATCATAGAATATAATGTTTTAAAGTTGAGTTCTCAGCCAAAATTATACACGAACCTATTCCTTTCTCTAGGTGTCCATATTGAATGATTCATATTGAACTAGAGGAATTAAAGAAGTATATAAAGAAGATTTTGTGCAAGGGTTTCATATTCCCTAGTGCTTAACCATGGGGATCTCCAATCCTCCTATTTAATAGGGAAGATGGATCTATGAGATTTTTTGTTGAATATCATGATCTTTCCATGATAAAAATTAAGAATAAATATCCTTTACCACATATCGATAAGAAGTTTGATCAACTTATAGGATCTCTATACTTCTTTAATATTGACCTTCGATCTGAATATCATCAGCTAAGGGTCAAAAGGGAGGATATTTCCAAGATAGATTTCAGAATGAGGTATAGAAACTATGATTTTATAATGATTCCATTAGTATTGACTAATTCCCCCACTATATTCATATATATAATGAATAGAATCTTGATGTACTACTTAGATTTTTTTGTTATCTTTATAGAAGATATTCTTATATACTCAAATAAAAAAAGAGCATGAAGATAATTTAGGGATTTCATTAATGACATTAAGAAATAAGAATTGGTATGCCAAATTTATAAAATGTGATTTGTAGCTACAAAATTTGTCATTCTTGGATCATGTGATCACCAGCAAGGGGGTATTTTTATATCCTTCAAAAATAGAATTTATTGAACAATATCTCATACCAACCACTATAACTGATATCCATGGTTTTATTAGGTTTACAGTATATTACTGATATTTCATGAGAAAATTTTCACAACTATAAAATCCACTAAACAATTTAACATAAAAGGGAGTAAAGTTACTTTGGGTAGATAAATATAATCAAAGTATCAAGGAAATGAAAAAGTGGTTGGTAAATACTCATGTAATTACATTACCTTGTAGTGGGGAAGGTGTTGTAATATATAGTGATTCCACAAAGAAGGTCTTAGGATGCTTCCTACTAAAAAATTAAAAGGTAATTTCTTATGACTCATGAAAATTAAAAACCCTGAGAAAAACTACCCAAATCATTATTTAGAGCTAGCATTGGGGATCTTTGCAATGAATATTTGACTAAATTATCTCTATGGAGAAAATTGTGTTATATATACTGATCCAAAGAGCATAAAATATATATTCACATAGAAATAATTTAATATAAACCAAAGGATATGGTTTTAATTGATAATATATTATGACTACTCAATACCTTACCTCCGTGGGAAGGAAAACAATGTGGTTGATGATTTAAGTAGGAAATAATATGATACTCTATCTATGATGAGGATTGAGAAATGACTAATACTCAAGGATTTATATAGTATGAATCTTTAATTCATAATGGGAGGAGATAAATCCTATATTCCCCAATTTAATTATCAACCTTTCATTTAATTTAAGATCAAAGAATCCTAGAAGGATGATACTCTAGAGTTCTACTTTGATAAAGATGGAGTTAAAGGTTTGGAAACCATAAATGTCTCCTATGAACCATTATCCATTCATCTAGGAATCATATAGCTATCCTAGCCTTTTACACATATTATTACATGATTTTTAATATAAATATCCAATAAATACAAACTAAGGATCGAAAGGACTAGTGTCTTTGGAATACTAGGTTCATAATACATCAAACTAAAAATAAAATAAAATAAAATTATTTTAATCTATATATTGAGATCCTAAATCCATTTTATCTCCTAAAACTTCATGGTTTAATAGTAAGAATATATATACAAAAGGGGTGAGCTGAAAATACTAGTAAAGAGATAAACACGATAATGAAGCGTAACACATGATTCAAATGACATAACATGATATCTTAATATAAAAGGATTAAGAATAATCATATGCGGGAATAGCATAAAGAACAAGGTATCATAATATCATGGAAAAATAGGAAAGTGGAAGCAACATAAAACATGACATAAGTATAAGTCAAGTCAAACCACTAAGTCAACATCACGTAGTGGAAAGAGTCCCATCATGGATTAGGGTCACTATCTAATCCCATATATACATATACTTATAAAAAACGTTACCCAATAAATTTTAGCATCATATGGGAACACAAATAATAACATTTACATGCTTATATGTTCCAAAAAAAGGAAATCAATCATAAGGAATAAACATAAGAATTACTCGTGGAAATAAATGAGTTACACAATCTTTCCTCATATCATAATCAAAGGAGATTCCATAAAGATTCTAAATATAAGAATTAATTAAATATTTTGGACATTTATAATTGAGTAAAAAATCATAGGTCTTAAAATATGGTGTTTATTTTAAAAATAACATCATGATAAAGGGTAGAGAATTGGGTATAATAATGAACTTTAAAAACAGTGTTTTAAGGAA
This sequence comes from Viscum album, assembly GCA_963277665.1. NCBI lineage: Eukaryota > Viridiplantae > Streptophyta > Magnoliopsida > Santalales > Viscaceae > Viscum > Viscum album. Next base: position 1,084,892,515 of record OY728159.1, read on the forward strand.
TCATATAAATAATTTTGAAGAAGAATAAGTGTGGAATTTTATTTGAAAAACTAGAGGTAAAAAAAATTTATAAAAAAATATTCCATTATCTAATGAAATCATGAACAAGAATACATATGTTAAATGATCATTACATAAAATGATTAAGGGACGGAAAAGTTTCCCTTAATTGGTTTTGATTTGAAAGAAGGTATTTGAGAAATGAACTTAAGGCATGTGTTACCCAATAAAATAAAATTATAATAATATAGTTATATATGTAAGATACATATATAATAATTTATAATAATTAAATAACATAAAATATAGATATAGAGTGAGTAATAGAGATAAATTTCATAAATCAAATAAAAAGGCTGGTTTAGAGAGATCACTTACCTTATATTAAAGAATCAATACTAAAATGAATTTAATGTCCAAAATAATAAAATAAAATTTATTAATTACTTAATTTAAAACCATTTCATTATATATTTTATTCACTGTAATTATATATTGTTCATTTACAACTATTTTAGTGAGATATAATGATTAATTTCACTATTCTGGGGGTGTTCGTTTGATAGTTCCAAGGTCACAACACTTATGGATAATTATTAAGGTTCTTGTTGAATGGTATTATAAATATAGAAGTGAAACGGAATAAAATTCATATCCTTAAATAAATTTAAATGTTTCTAAATATTCCTTTTTATTCTAACATAGGTATGACTTATTGAGAAAAAACATTACGTTATGTGGTCAGTTCATTTAGGTGGTTTTACCAATCATGGTGAGATGGATTCATTTTATTTAATATTATGGACATATATTCATTAAATGAGATTAAATAATTTATAATATATTTATTATCATATTATTTATCCATAATAATATTTTTATTATTATCCTTGAAGGCAGTGGAGAAAAACGAAATACGTTGTTCATAGAGGCGGTGAACCAATCATATTATAAACAACCTTTTCATTTTAAAATATTAATAAGGGAGGTTAGAACATAAATATTCCAATAACATAATAAAAATACATTTTTTATGATACTAGAGTCATTATTTCATATTATATGAGGTATGTGAGGATAATGTATAAGAAAAATGAATTTAAAATAGTAAATTGAGAATATTACCTCTTAAATGTCGTCTCATTTAAATAATCCTTAGGGAAATTGGTATTGGTATTTTGGTGAGATCAGGTGCATATGGATGTGTGGGATATTATTAAGAATAGTTTTGGATGAAATATAGAAATCTACAAGGCTTATAAGTTTTGAGGAGAATGGGTGGTGAGGGGTGATATCTATAAGAGGGGGAGTGGGGTGTTGATGAATATTATATTCATTAGTTTATTATTTTTCCTCAAGACTTCAAATAATACTGATTATTATGATTATATATATGGAATAGTTCATGTGAGTTTGAACTAGTGGGTTTTTACAAATTTTATGTTTAAAAAATTTATGCATTTAGATTATAATGTTAAATACCATATTTTATCGTATTTAACTATTCACCAAAAAATAATGTATTTTATAAAAATACCACAAATTAACCCTAGAAATTTTTTGATGTGTAAATTAAAAAAATAAAATACATTTTATGAAAATAATTTTTTTACTATGAGAAATTTAATTTTTAAATAAAATCCTCGTTTATTAAATAAAATACTAATTTTAATATTATACTCAATTTTTCGACCCTTTGAGAAATTACTTGATGTCTCATAAAATTATATAATAATTATAATATAACTTAATATTAATTTATAAATAAATTTTATGAAAATTAAATTATTTTAAATCATTATATTTATTAAAACATCATAATTAAAATGTTTATGTTTTACAAAAAAATATAAACAGTTAATTATTATTCTTAAAACATATATTTACTTATAACTTGGTATAAATATATCATATTTTTATTTTATAATATACCTAAATATTAATTTACACATCCATATATGAGGATAATATTCTAATATTCAGGTAACAATTCCTAATAGTTAGATTACTATTTCAACAGTCAGGTTTTAATTCTAATGGTTTGATTACTATTCCAATGGTCAGATTGGTAACAATCATATAAGTTTCCTACTTCCTAAAAATTACTTTTATTAAATTAATTCCTCATTAGATTCTATTTTCTATAAATTTAATATATATTTCCATTTCAAATAAGAATATTTCATTACTAATATTTTGATTTAGTTTTACAACATTGTTTGTGAGTGTCGTAATTCTGGTGGATCGAGAAGATCCAAATTTCCATATTTTAGTTATCTTATTTTATTTATTTTATCCCATTGTAATATTTTCAACTATTATAGAAATTTTTACCCTATAAATTTAATATTAAAAATAAAATATTAAAATGTAAATGGTTTTATCACGTGGTTCATTTTATTCATACTAAATTATTAAATATGACACAATTATAGGAAATGAAATTCCATTGATAAAATTATGGGACATTAGATTCTCTCCACATTAAGAAATTTATCCCTCTAAATTTTATTTTACATTCTATGGTGAAAACAAGTGAGGGTCCTTGTGCTTCATGGCTTCCTCCATTTCCAATGTCGCCTCATCATACTTATGGCTTCACTATAGTAATTTGACATGGTGAGTTGTCTTATCGTGTAGAACTTTGTCTCTATGGTCCAAGATCTTCACTAGATTATAATCATAAAAAAATTATTTTCAAGTTGTAGAACCTCAAATTCAATACATGTGAGATATTTTATATATACTTTATCAATAGGGATACATAAAATATATCGTATACTTGAGATAGGGTTGGTGGGAGTGATATTCGATAAGACACAACTCTAATTCGATCTAGAATCTCAAAAGGGATAATATACCTTGGACTTAACTTACCATTATTCCACAATATAGTGAATCTCCTCTTTGAAGATATGTGGAGGAAAAATTTATTTCTAACCTTGAACTCCAAGATTCATCGATGATTGTTAGTGTACCTTTTTCATCAACTTTGAGCAGCCCTGATGTGATGTTATATGGTCTTGACATTTTTTACTATTTCTTAGACAATTTCACATCCTAGAAGCTTATATTTACCAACTTCATCCCAACATTCATGTGTTCTAAATATCTTCCCATAAAGGTCTTTATATGTATCCATTTGTATATTTTAGTAAAAACTATTATAGTATAAGAACTAGACCAAAATAAGATGTTGATCCCATCCTCCTTTGAAGTCCATTAAGAATTTGCTCAACATGTATTTTAGTTTTTGGATAGTCTACTCATATTTTACATTAGTTTGGGGGTGATAATACATACTGAAGTTCAACTTGGTGTTTAATTAATGTTAGATACTTTTCTAGAACCTAGAGGAAAACCTTAGATATCGATTAGATACGATCGATAGTGGTGTTCCATGCAGCCTTCACACTTCTTTAATGTATATCCTTGCTAGTTGATCAAGTGAGAAGTACCCTCAACTTGAAATAAGTGACTAGTATTTGTAATAAGATCTACCACAACCCATAAATCATTATTTCATCTTGTTGTATTCATAAGACTAGTGAAAATGTCCATAGAGAATTTTTTTAAATTTCTATATTGGTATGGGTAATAGATACAACATCTCCTTAGACTTTTTCCATTCAAACTTCATTTAATAAAATACCAAGAACTTTGATGTATATTCTATGATCTTTTTATAAATATTCCCCCCCAAATAGTTCTCTCAGAGATCTCCATGCATCTTCCTGTTCTCTAGGTTAATAGAGTATCTCGATCTATGTGAATTATTCATCAACTTCTTTATATTAGGATTTGATGGTATACATAAATGTAACCCAAATATTACAACTCATTCTTCATCAATTTCTAACTCTGACGATTTCCATTCTCTTATAGCTTCCACCTTTTTCTATATTTTCACATTATCTCTTTTAGTATCCTTTATCATTTCCAGAAGAGATGGCTGAGAAATTATTTTATAAAGGAATGATAATATCCCTTTCTTTATGATACCCATGTCCATCCTCTATAAGTATAATATTATTAGATCCTTATCAATTTTCATTATTGAAAAGGATACTGAACCCTTTCTACTTTGATCATCTTCCACTTTATTTTCTTTCCCAAGATGGTAGTTGATTGGCCAGTCATTATCCTTGATCATCTCAACCCATCTTCCCCGATGCATACTAAGCTCACTCTATGTGAATATATATTTTAGGATCCTGTGATCCGTATATATTTCACACTTATTCCTATATATATAATGTCTTTATATTATCAACACAATTATTTCTATAGAAAACTCTAGATCATGGGATGGATAGTTTTATTCATGAACTTTTAACTTCCTTGAGGTGTAAGAAATCACCTTTTCATTTTGTATCAATACACAGCCTAATACATTCTTTGAATCATTGTTTCATACCATTAAAATTTCCCTACTCGATGGAAGTGTGAGGGTTGGTGTAGATATAATCCTTATTTTTAACTCATTGAATCTCTCTTCACACTAATTGGTCTAGAAAAACATCACTCCCTTTTGAGTTAGCTAGGTTAACAGGTTTGATAATTGGAAGAAGTTTATCAAAAATCATCAGTAATACCCATCTATTCAAAGGAAAATATAGATATATAATAAATATTTTGTTCTATGACACTTCTCAATTACCTTTGTCTTATAATGGTCAAAAAATACCCCATTTATAGTGATAGCATTCCCTAATAATGACACTTACTCCATCCATAACTCACATATACTGTACTTTGTAGGTGACTTCCCATTTCAAAAAGTCTTTACCATAGTATTAAAATGATCCTCATGCCCCTAATTTCCTTCAGATTGTATTGAAATATCATTTATAAAGACTTTAATGGCTCTTATTTTTTCATGTATTACTTTTTGATATTATATAGATTATTTTCAGAGCCAGGTGCTGAGATGACATGATATTCTGAGGCCTGGTGATCCTAGAAGAAATGTTTGAAATATAATAAATATATTAATATCACTCACAACCATTTTTTATAAAAAATTATAATAACTCCTAAAAGGGGGTCCATATCATAAATCCAAGGGAATAATTTTTTTATAATGATTGTTTTACCCTAAGTGTGACACAACCTTTGTCGGCGTCAGACATTTGTGTAAAAGTTATCATGGGAATAGAATAAATAAAATAAATTTATTAAAATATTTAATTTATTTTTTTGATGTAGAAACTTACTTGCACTTAAAATACATGGTTATTATAGAATATCAGGGTTTTTCTTCTAAACCTTTAAGATCTAGAGGAATGTTTTAGGAGAGTGTTCTTAATAGATAACATCATATTGATATCAGATCAAGGATCATTGTGCAATCAGAGTTCATGTATCTCTCCAATGATGGAAAATCATGACCATTCTTCCTCAGCGATAAAACCAAAATCCGTGTAGGAAGTTGATTTAGGATTTCCATCCCATTATTTAATCTTGGTTTAATGTGGAACTATTCCATGAAAAATAATTGATCCATGCATCGATGGTAGATTCACGTTGATGGTTTATGTATTTCTCCCCATGTTCTTTGCATGTTCATCATGGGTAAATTATTTGGCATGCATCTTGATGAATACTTGATATTCAGTCATTGCGCGACCATTATTCAATTCTACTATTTGATACTGCAAGTGTGGTTCATTATTGAGGTTATGATCAAGGTGTGATGATGATGGAGTATGATTAGAGGAGGATCAAAATGACTTTTCGATTCCCATTCTTCCCATTTATGACCTACGATCATGACAGATGACTTGATGATAGTGTTTTTCAAGATGATATGAACTCGTATTCTAGTGATCAACGATGTAAAGGGTAAGAATACCCCTGATATTTGATTCTATAGTGAAAATGGTATCTCCAATGATTCATGGGAAGATACATATAAATATCCTGATAGATCTAGAAAATGTCAGTTTACACAGAATCTAATCCAGCGTTACACACTATGTCAGACCCCCTAGAGGTGATGCTAGGGTTTCCTCTGGAGTTAAATATCACATGTAGTGTGACCATATCAAACAATATGTAATCATTACCAATAGGATTGACATATACCTCAAAGGATACACCAACACTTCTGGGAGTACACAGGCTCAGACATGCCGTGTACTTGGACACAGACATGACAAAGTGTAAATCAGAATGACCAACGGTATGTAGAAATGACCAAGCGACGTGTGAAAGGTGTCGAGTGATATCTATATGATGTGTAATCTACCTAAAAACCATGTATATGGATATTTATATTCCATGTGAGGAAGCACCACATGGGTAGTTCTAGGTTGAGAGATTAACATCGTGTACTCTTCTTACACATAATGTACTCCTTTAGAGATATCTTGGAGGTCTTCATTTATTCAGTTCAAACTAGTGTTAGTTGAGTGGTTTTAACCATGGTATTTACCATCAATTATACAATGTGACACTAAATCCACATCTTAGTATTTTGATCCCCTCTAGAGTAAGAGACTCCGATGGAGTTCATGGTGTCCCTTTATGAGGTTGGAGTGTGATCCTATATCATCTTTATACCTTAGGTAGGGTTTATGGAATCAGTATGAACTCCTTTAGTTAGGCATTGATAATCCATATAGTAATCTATAATGGTATGGTTCATTGTATCATTGGCATATGATCCCTACCTAGTGGGTTAATATAGATTGGGTTTGCAATGTCCCCCAATGATCTTAGGCATGACCCCTATCTTAGTATCATGGTCTTCTTAGACCAATGAGCTTTCATGGGTGGGATCTAATGATCTTGACCTATTTCATGAGAATCTTTGTTGATGACATGGAACTTATAGTGGATTCTATTATAATGAGTATTTCTTCAAGAAGAGTCATTTGGATGGTAGTCGGTTGTGACTACCCGGTGAAATAGTGTCATTTAAGAGAATATATGGGTTTTCTTATTTCTATTCAGCTCGGTATTACTATTATTAGATGACTTTCCTTGATTATTCATTTTTAGGGTTTTTGGGGTGTCCTACTAGGTATTATTATACTCACCTCTTCATGGTCTCCTCCCACACATGTCATGTCTTATGCATAAAACGACCCTTTTGACAGTGTCCTGGGAGGACAGAGAGTGGGTGGAGTATAGCTTGAGCCTGATAGACTGAGGTGTTTTCTGAGTTCTTGTATTTGATCATAATACTCTCCACTAGAATATGTTTGAATATTTTCAATTTTTTGTTCTTTTATTTTTTCCCTTTTTTGTTTTTAGTACTTTTCTGTCATACTATTTTTGTGGGATCATAGCTATATGCATGCATTTGTTACAACCGTTTTAAATTTTATCATTGTATGGGCTTGGAGATATGTGAATGTGTACATGTACATTGGGATAATTCCTACCATTTGAGGTATAGTCCTACTTGGAACTGGTCTCCATCCCATGGCCTATTGGATGTGATCTTGGGGTGGTTATAGGTCAGACCCTGGTGGTTCGGGTCGCGATATGGCAGTATCAGAGGAGTCAGTTATACCTTAGGGCTGAGGTTTATGTGATTGGTTTTGGGAATCATTGTAAAGTGTCTCGAGTTTGGATTTCAAGCCAAGTACTCTGGTATTAGTGTGGTGGATGACATATCCATACACACAAAATCTGATCACCTGACATTTGACTTGTTACATGTAGAAATTGGTTGTAGGGAAAACATTGGTACATGCATCATATAGGAATAGTTTGTGGTTTCCATTTCCTTCTTAAGTAAAATCCCTAGATATAATCATTGACTGTGGTACATATTGTTTACTTTAGGGTGCTATTGTAAAGATAGTCTACCAGTATCCCACTATATGATCATGGGGATGATCCATCGAGTGACAAGGCTTTAGTATTGGATCCTGTATCAGAGATAGTACCTCCTGGTGGTTTACTAGCTTTACCACTACCCATTGAGTAAAAAAATGTGATGTAAGTGACAATACATGATTCACATAGAATGAATGTGTTTCACGATATTCAAAGGTGGATACCTCCCAGGTTTCAAGGAGAGGTAGACCTCTAAATGGATGAGGACTGGATAGAATCTGTCACTAAAGTTTTCTACCTTATGAGGATTCCTTCAAATCCAATTGGTGATCCTCACGGAGAGTATTCTTTAGATCTCAGCTGGGTGATGGTGGATTTTAGTGACTTTGTCACATGATTAGATAACTTTCTTCTAGTCAGTCTTTGAGTATCTCTGCGGGAAGGATTTATATCTGGACACATTGTGATCAGTGCACATTCAGGAGATTCCACATCTACAGAATAACAATTTGACTATGGAGGAGTATTTGGAGAGGTATATTGATCTCTCATAATACTCCATGGATATTGTTTTTGATTAATTTTTTAGAGAATGAACCTTTTATTTGGGATTACACTGGGATATTAGGGATTTATTGATATCCCTTTTCATTCCCACCTAAGATGGGATTCTTGAGTTAGCCTTACTGGTGGAGAGCATCTTGGTATAGTAAGCACTGATAGTGTGTGATAGTAGAGGGAACCCAGGAGACGATGCCTTAGAATCAGGTATCTGAGGGAATTTTTAGGGATCCAATCATGTTAGACACTTCAGGAGGTTATCCAAGGACACATGGTCAATGTTTTAGGGTTCTTAGGATGGTTTTAATCATCTGAGAAAGAGGCGGTGTTTCTCCAGCAATGGTAAAGGAAATATAAATCATGATTTTTTGACCCATTGTATAGATGATTGAGAGATGGTTGAGGGACCACAAAGGAAGAGATAGAGGTAGGAACTTGGTGGTACATAGGGATGTGTACATGTAATAGGGGATAACAGATAAGTAGGAGGTGGTCGGAGGTTTGACTTATTATCAACATCACCCCTAGGTGGTCCAAGCCAAACATAGGGAGTTGTTGATTAAGAATGAGGCTAACTACAAGCTATGAAGGCTTATAACCTTGTGGCTCTAGAGATGATATGAGTTACGGTTTGTGTCTTTTATACCCTAACTGAAATATTGATAGACACAAGTGTCAGTCATTCCTTTCTTTCCACTTCTCTAGTTCAAGACTTAGATATTAGAATTGAGTCTTTGGATTGACCTTTATGTTCAAAGACTCCGATAGGTGGTGAATCAATGAATGTGCACTTTTACCAATAATGAGATATGATTCTTGGAGGTGAGAGTTTTGTATGAGATCTCATTTATTAGTAAAGAGGCTTTATGAAGTCATCTTAAATATTTATTGGCTATCCATAGTTCATTCCTAAATCGATTGTTCTAGGAAGAGGATGTGTTGTATCCAAAGTGATGGGACAATGTTTTCATTTATGGGGAAAAGGAAATCTTGGTGGATCAGGATGAACTCGGGCATAGGAGATTGAAATTGATTACTCACCAGTTGTCTATAATGACTCTTGGAGTAGTGAATTATATGGGCTACCAGTTCTCTATGGTGGTAGTAGAGTATGATGACATCATTCTTGAAGATGTTCCAAGATTACCTTCCCATCGTAAGATAGAATTATTCATTGTTTTACACCCCAAGATAACCATGATATTTTCACGATCATATTGGATGGCTTACACAGAGCTTCGTGAGATGTGGGTGTACTTAGAGGACTTACAGGAGAAGATTATCATGAGACCCAATTTTTACCTTTGGGAATCCCTAGTGTTGTTCTACAAGAAAAATAAAAAGAGATTGAGGTTATGTGTGGGATACTGGTGCTTGAACTAGGTCGACTTGAAGAATAAGTATCCACTAGAGAGGATCGATGACCTCATTAATCAATTGATAGGGTGTGATGGTTCTTGAAGATTGAATTTAGATCAAGCTATCACCAGCTATGAGTATGGGACAAGGATACACCGAAGGTGACATTCAGATGTCACAATAGTCACTATGAGTACTTGGTGATCCCCTTTACATGATGAACACCCTATCAATGTTCAAGGGACTCATGAACTAGATCTTTTATCCTTTCTTTGACCAGTTTATAGTGGTATCCATCGATGATATCCTAGTGTACACAACCTCTAAGGAGGAGCACATGAGACACTTGAGTATAGTCTTAGACACACTATGAGAGAACCTTATATATAGTAATCTCTAGAAGTGTCAATTTTTGATTTGATATGTCCACTTCCTGAGACACGTCATATCAAAGGAAGGAGTAGTGGTGGACCCAATGAAGGTTGAGGCAATTCTTTCTTGGGAGCCACCCAATAATGTTAACAAGCTATGGAATTTCATTAGGTTGATAGGGTATTAGCAATGGTTTGCACCCAATTTCTATAGATTGGAAGAACCCTTGATTTCTATGAACTGAAAGGGGTAGTCCTTCATGTGGAAAAATGGTTGTAGCAGTGCTTTTAGGAGTTGAGGAAGATGTTGACGAGTTCCCCCATCTTGAGATTTCCATAGGATGGAGACGAGTATGTAGTGGTTTTTGTTGTATCAAGGACCTAGCTTGGTCGTGTTCTAATGTAGAGGAAGGAAATTATTATATATGGTTCACGTTAGTTGATACCACATGAGCAGAACTTTGTGACCTATGATCAAGAACTCACAACGGTAGTCTTCAAACTAAGGTTGTGGTGACACTAACTTATTGGTGAGCAGTTTATCATCTACTCTAACCACAATATTTTCAAGTATGTATTCTCTCAAAATGATCTTAACTTGAGACATATGTGATTAATAATGTTCCTCTATGACTATGACTTTGAGATTTTCTATACTCATGGGAAGAGGAACATGGTAGAAGATTCTATCAGTAGGAAATATTGTTCTTAGTTATTGGATGAGGCATCAGAGCAGTTAGTCTCATTTCAATTATCCTTAGTGAACAAGGATGAAGCTTCATATCTCTAGTTTATGGTTGTTAAACCTCCTATTTTATAGTTTTTTAGGGATTCTCATCATGGATATACCTAGTTTGATACCTGACATACTAATATATTCACTATAAGTGCTCTTTATGGATATTCTAAAGGCAAGGAGAAAACTATCCTTTTTAGAGGACAAACGATGGTACCATTGTCCTTACAGGAGGAGAAGATGATAGTGGTTTATACATCCCCTTTGGCGGTACATCTAGTCATATAAAAAATGTACTAGGACCTCCAACATTAGTTTGGGTGTCCAGACATGAAGTGTTGTGTTGTAGAGTTTTTCAATCGATGCCTCAATTTTTAACAAGTGAAGTCTGAGAACCAGGTTCCAATAGGTTTACCTCACCCCCTAGAGGTTCCATAGTGGAAGTGGGATGAGATATACATGGAATTTATGACACTTTTAATACAAACTTCTAGGGTAAATGATGCCATCTAGTTGATCATAGATTGACTCATCATGTCGGCCCACTTCATAACTATTCGAGAGTAGAGTCTTGTAAAGAGATTGAGGCGCTTGAATGTGCAGAAGATTATCCATATCTATGGAGTTACCTTGATGATCATTTCATATCATGATTCTCATTTCATGTTTTGATTATGGAGAGTACTTTAAGAGGACTTTGGGAATCAGTTTCACTTGATCACGACTTTTCACCCCTATAGTAATGACCATAATGAGTGGACAATTCAAGTCTTAGAGGACATGCTGCAAGCTTTCATGTTGGACATCATCCATAAATGGGGGGATAATATACCCTTGGTGTATTTTTCATAAAATAAAATCTACCATTACACCATTAGTATGACAGCATTTGAGGCCTTGTATGTGTGATCCTATAGGTCGCCACTTTGTTGGACTAATTTAGGAGAGTTGGCACTCATGTGCCCAAAGTTGGTGCGAGCTACTATAGAGAAGGTGAAGATCATACAAGAGTGGATGAGGACTAAAAAAATCCAATAGAAGTATTATACATATTAAATATAGAGACCTCTAGTGTTTGTGGATGGAGACCATGTGTTCTTGAGGGTCACACGTCGATATGGATTATAGATATTTGGATGAGGTTTCAAGTAATATCTAAGATTTATTGGTCATTTCTAGATACTATATAGAGTTTTTGAGGTGGTGTACCACTTAGCACTACCACCATAGTTGGACTGAGAAAACAACATCATCTACATGTCGTTGCTAAGGAGGTACATGCACGACTAATCACATGTTATCAATTGGGGTAATATAGACATCAGGGATGGAGATACCTTTGCGATGTACCCAGTGGAGATCAAGGATTGGCATAAGAGGATCCTTCTTGGGTGATTGATTCCCCTAGTGCATGTCCAGTGGAAGCCAGGGAATTTTTAGGAGAGCACTTGGGAGTGCGAGACCTAGATGGAAGCCCAATACACTCATCTTTTTTAGTAGGTTTTTCTCTTTTCAATATGAAAATCCTTGAGGTGGGGAGAATGTAACGACTCTAATTTTATTCCATGTTTTATTTTTGGATATTATATAGATTATTTTCTTATCGAAACATGGAGATGGCATGAGATTTCAAGTCCTAGTGAGACCAAAATTAATTTTTGAAATATATTAAATAAATTAATATCATACATGTACAATTTTCATTAAAAATTGGAATAACTCCAGAATGGGGGTATGGATAAAAAATCCAAGGTAACCATTGATTTCAGAATATAGGTTTTACCTTAATAATGAAATACCTTTTTCATCGATGGGTGTTTGTGAAAAAGTTTTTGTGGACATAGAATTAACAAAATAAGTTAATTAAAATATTTAATTCATTTTATTTGATGTAATGATCTAATTCCTCTTTAAATACATAGTTTTGATGGAATATCAGGGTTTGATGATAAACCCAATAGATCTAGAGGTTCTTTATATGAGATAATTCTTTGCAGAAAACATCATATTGAGATCAGATCAGTGATCATTGCATAATTAGAGTTTTTGGATCTCTTGAATGACAAAAAAGTAGGAAAGTTATTCAACAATTATTGATAAAAACTCCAGGTCAGATGTTGATTTGTGATTTTCCATCCTGTTCATTAATTCTGTTTGAATTCAGATCAACTCTACAAACAAGAATTGATTTGTGAATCAACAATATATTCAAATTGATGGATTTATTTTTGTTAATTTATTTTATTCCTCTTCATTAATCTATATCTATGAAAATAGTCTGAGTCTGGACAAAAAAAAGTTTGAGGATCATTCCTCACATCTAATGGTTCATGGATTTCTCCCCCATTCTTCATATATTCATCATGGGTAAATTATTTGGCCCATGGTTAGACAAATACCCATTATTCGATTGTTGTGTGACTGTTATTTAGCACAAAAAATCAATACCGTGAGTGTGGTTCATGATAGAGGGTGAGATCAATGTGAGATGATGATGGAGGATGATCAGAGGTAGATCAGACAGATTTTTTTGTTCCTTTTTTCTCGGTTTTGATGTGAGGTGGTGATAGATAGATCAATGGTGGGTTTTTATCAAATCTAAACCCAGGTTATAATGATCGATGATGGAAAGGGCCAGACATCACTCAATATATAATTATCCAGTGAGAATTTTGGATCCAATTACACGATTACATGAATGAATATCCCTATAGATCTATAAAATCATGGTCTACACGACATGTAATCTAGATTTACTCACCATATCGGACCCCCTAGCTGTGGAGCTAGGGTTTTCACTGGAGTAAAATGTCACATGTTAGGTGACCCTATCACATATTGTGTGAACCTTCTCTATAGGATCATTGTATACCTTGGAGGGTACGTAGACATTGTGGGAGTACATAGGCTCATACATGTCGTGTACTCAAAAATGAACATGAACAGGTGTACATGAGCATGACCAATGGTACACGGGCATGTCTAGGTGACACTGTCATGGTGTTGAGTGATCTCTACACGATAATCTACCTACATGCTATGTATATGGAGATTTAAATGTCGTGTGAGAAACTACCACACATGAAGATCTATTTTGAGCAATGCACACTGTGTACTCTACTTACACACCATGTACTCCCTTAGTGACAACTTGGATGTCTTCATCACTTCAAATCAGACTAGTTTCAATTGAGTGGTTTCACACTTGGTTATTTCCCTCAAGAGTGTAGTGAAACATTATGTTCACATCATAGGATTGTGATCCCTTGTATAGGATGAATCTCAGATAGAGTTTTTGGTGTACCTCCATTATACTGGAGTGTGATACCCTATATTTTTTATATCTCAGGTGGGGTTTTTGGAATTGGCATGACCTCCTTGAGCAGGGCATTGATCATCTTTCTAACAAGACATATCATTAGGGTTCGTAGTATTTTTCGAATATGATACTCTATATAGAGTGTTGATCTAGATTAGGTTTGTGGTGTCCCCCAGCATTCCAGGGCGTGACCCCTATCTAAGTATCAAGGTATTTTGATAATAGTGATATTTCTTGGGACTGGCCCAAGGATCCTGCCCTATTGGATGAGTGGCTCTGAGGATGGAATGACTTATGGAGTAGATTATCTAGGAATGATCATTTATTTGAGTAGAATCCATTGGTTGTAATTTGGTTATGATTTACTAGTGGCACGATTTCCTTCCCAAGTATATCATGGTTTTCTTGTTTCTATTCAATACTATATTAATGTTATGATCTTACTTTCCTTGATGCTTCATTTTTAGTGTTTTTAAGGTTTATTAATAGGTATTGTTATACTCACCCCTAAATGGATTCTTTCTATATGTGTCCTATATTATGAAGAAAATGGACCTTTTTACAGTGTCCTAGGAGTATAGGGAGCGAGTGGAGCATATCTTGAGCTTAAAAGATAGAGGTGTTTCTTAAGTGATTGATTTTGGTCATATTTCCATCCCTTGGAGTATTTTAGAGTCTTTTTTAGTTTTGTTTGGCCTTGTATTTGGACCCTTTTTCACTTTCAATACTTTAATTTTGTACACTTTTTATGATATCACATGTATGCATGCAATGGTTTAAGTTGTTTTACATTTTAGAATTGTGTAGCCTTGGGTATATGTGTGTGTGTATAGGTACATTTGGATCATGCATCACATTTTTGGGATATGCCTACTTGGTGTTGGTTTCCATCCCTTAGCCTATTGGAGGAGGGCTTGGGGTAGTCATGGGTCGGACCCCAGTGGGCCGACTCATGAAAATTTCTTCCACAATTTTTTCAAGGTAATCTATAAAGACAATATTCATTAATTCTATAAATATTTATAAATAATTAGAGAATCTGAAGGGAATCAATATAAACTAAGGGTTCCCATACATTTTTTGAAAGGAATTATTGGTAATATCTTCTTTATTCACCTTTAATTTCTGATATTTAGACTGGTGGTCCACCATAGAGAAGTACAATAATACATGTAGTTGAATGAAAAAGTAATCTATATGTGGAAGGGGATAATTGTTCTTTATCATGATTTTTATTAGATAGTGATAATAAATTCATAGGTGCATTTACCCATCCTTATTTTTGATGAAGATGACCAACAGACCACATGGTGAAGCACTCAAGTGTATAAAACCCTTTTCTAGATCATCCTACAACTGCTTCTTAATTTAATATAACTCAATAGTGAAAACTCTATAAGGAGTTTTAGATATAGGCACAGATCTATGTATAAGTTTAATTGAGAACTAAATCTCCTGTTTAGGAGGAAGATAAGAAAAATATTTAGGGAATATATTAGTGCAATCCCTCATAATGGGCATGTATTCAAAAATGATTCCATCCTTTGTCTCGGTCACCATAATCCTTTTATTTTATAGATAAGGAAAAAATCCTAGAGTCCGCAATATAAGAAAAGATAAAGAAAGACTATGGGGGAAAAAGTGAAGTCCAAGAGCATCACCCATGACCAAGTCGACACTTTCTAGAAAAAATGAGCCCAAATGTGAGAAATAGGTAACCAACTGACATTGAGTGACCTTTACAACTAAAAAATATGCACCTTTATTGCCCTAATTTCAAGTATAAAGTATTTCTATGATGTTTTTTATGATACTTTTTCACTTGCAGATGGAATAGAAGACCTTCCAGGGGTACCACATAGACCGATCAGAGAGTTGTATATTATTTTGGAGTCTATTTTGACCACAAATAGGATGATATCACGCTGAATACAGAAATGAAAACCTATTGGAAGCACCATAGCTTCCTCTGGAAGGGGGTCTCTAGAGCCAAATCATGCATTGAACACCAAGACAACAAAACCCTTGGAATCCCAAAAAAAATCTCCTCTATGCATCATTACCATTCTAAAAGAACCATCCATATTTAATTTAGGACCACTCATGGGTGGGTTCCAGTGAACCCAATGTCCTTGGAGACCTACTAGGGATGGGAGGGGTGGGGTACTCGAGCTAATAGAATCCTTAGGGATGGATCATCCATTCTTTTTTCAAGAATCTGAGATAAATTGATCAACAAACTCTTGATCCTAACATTGAGAGTCAGCCTTGAACTTTGGAGACCCTCAAATATGGATTTATTCCTAGCCTATAATAAACACCAGCATCCTACCTAAAAAATGATCGACCTCACCTTACTCTCGACATTGTTGTTCTCTGCACCTTGGAACCAAAGATCAATGAATGAAATGCTCAAGATGACCTGGTCATAAAAACTAATAAAATAACCAAACCAATTCAAGATCTCATGTGCCCTATCAGTTTTCAAAAACAAGTGGAGTGTGGACTCATCTTAAGGGATGTCACAGTAAGAGCACATAGACACCATATTTATGCTATCCCATTTAATGTGTTCAACTATTCATAACACATTATTTTGGATTCTCTATACTAGGAAGTTAAGTTTAATAAGGATACATTTTTAAAATAGCGTTACACCCCATCTATCCATTACATAAGATGGTATGAGCAGCCAATGATAATCATTTCCAAAGAAAACACCTGAAGACGATCCCGTGAAAACACATTCATAAAGGTCTGATAATAACTCAAAGAGATAAAAACGATTGTGTCTCTCCTTTTCTAAAACTGCATGAGTGAAATTAGGGAATCCTTCTACATAAAAAAAATGAATGTCTGGCATAGGGAAACCTGGGAAACCCAGAAGAGATGCTACCTAGTTTTGGTTACAGAAATTTATCATACCCTTGACGACGATCCACCGAGAATTAAATAGAGAACATGGATACACGGGTGGAACGATACCAAAAGGGGTGAGGAGTTCGTACATGGGGGATCCGTTATAAGCTTATATTTAAGCGCGATGATCTTGCACTAAATATTTTGACTATCAGTCACCTCCCATTCCAACTTTTCACGTGAGTAATGCATCTCTCCCAAAACACTCATAGCATTGATGTCCCCCTCCAGCACCATATTTTCTATTCTCGACCACAATTTCTAGTGATTCTTTCTATATATATGCATATCCTAGATGAAGCTTGAGAGGATATTTTTTATTCTACCAATAACTCCCTTGGTCACCTTAAAAATAGATAATATATGGCTAGGAATCAAAGTGATAACACTATTAACTAGTGTTTTTCACCCACTAAAATATAAAAACTTATTTTTATAGTTGTAGGTGAACCCTATTATATTATCAAACAAATTTTTGAAGTACTAAATGTGAATCCCTATTAGAGATATAGGTGTGCCGAGGTAATCTATAGGGAATCTCTGCATGCTAATTCCTAGATGATTTTTAGTGGAGTTGGCCCTCCTATATGAGCTATGAAGAAAAAGATAAACATTGATCTTCTCATGATTAACCATTTGGATGATCTAGTGATAGTATTTCTCAAGCATCAAGTTCATAACAAAAGTAGATCTTCTACTTCCATTAAGAAAAAAACTAATTCATCATCATACATGAGATGAGAAACCCCATTAAAATCTTGTATGCATCGATATGAGAGGATACCACCATCTTGAAGATTTTTGTATATAATTAAGATCAAGTATTCTTGTATGAGAATGAATAAGCATGGAGAAAAAGATAAAATTGCTAAATTCCACACACCGATTTAAAGAACTCAGAATTCTTACCCATGAAATAAGTAGAAATCCAAGTGGAACTAAAGCAAATATTTAACAAGTCATAGGACCATTAGGAGAAACCCATGAGTGAAAATACCTTTAAAATATAATTCCATTCGAGTCTATCATAAGATTTATCCATGTCCATATTTTGAACCACATTTGGGCCTACCAAATTCTAGTTGATATATCTTATCATTTCTTGTGACAACCCAATTGCTCCATGAATTGATCCACCTTTTATGAATCTGTGTTGTTCCTTTGAGATCAAGATATGAATGATCCTTGAAATTAATTTGTTTGGAACACCATCCAATACCTTTTAAGGAATTTTTGACATACTTATATGGTGGTACTGATGAAGGGAAGAAAAATCCTTAACCCTTGGAATTAATACAACAGGGGTAGTACTGGCCATGCTGGGAAGATAGACTCTCCATAAATAATCTTGTACCATATCAAATAGATCTATCCTAACTAGATTCCATGAATACATATAGAAATATCTTGGGAAACTGTCAGGCCCAAACGAGCTATCTAGGTTAAGGTTGGACATAACCTCAAATATATCCTATTAATCAAGAATGGACTCAAAGGATTTGTTCTCGTAGGCAGAAAACTTTCATGGAATGACATCAAATATATCTAAATTACCCCTTGGATATCCTTCTAGAATGCCAAGATTAGGACCTGCTAATAGAGACTGAAATTTAAGGTTAGCCATAACCCCTACAACATCATGGTTGTCTGTATATGTGATGTCTTCTAATATGATATTTGTCTTGGTAAATTTCTTCCTCTATTTAACACATTCATGAAAAAAATTAAGTATTCTTATCACCATCCTTAAACCATTTAATCCTTTATTTCTCACGATCCATTCTCCCTTGCTCCAATATTAGTTCTGACATGGTTTTTTTCTTACATGAGAGATCTATGAAAATATCTTCATTATAGTTGGTCTCTGACATAATTTCCAAACATTCGATCTTGACTTTGATCATTTCCATGTTTTGGAAATACAGGGGTAGGTTAGTATCCCAGGATAGAAGGTACCCCTTGAGCTGCCATAGTTTTTTATGAAGATGATTCCACCTTCATACCGATACTGTTTTGTTTCACAACATGCCCACCAATATAAATTTGGTGTTAATGGAAAAGACGAAGACATATCATGCAAGCCTTGAAAATTTTTCCTATTACGACCCAATAGATAGATCTCTCTTTTTCATAAGTTCAAGGAACTCACTATCCATTTTGAGGTGGAGAGTTTGGGGAAAATATTTATTAAAAAATATTTTTATGAATCCTTCCCATTTCAGGAAATAAATTTCACTTTTAGAATTCATGTTCTTTATTAGTATCCACAAATTATCAGCTTCCCCTTTATAAAGATGGACAACCAACACTAATTTCTCTTATTCTAAGCATGAAATATAGAGAATATATTCTCAATTGAGTAAATTAATTTTTCCATGATGATAGAATCATAATATCTACTAATTATAGGAGTCCTATATTGTATAAATGAATCGACCAAAAAATTCTCTTTCTTTGGAGAAGGAGGGCGTTCTTTATGATTCAGGATAATATTCATTATAAGAATCTAATCATTAATTAAACCTATCATTTTATTTTTAGAAAATAATTCACATTCTTGTATTTTTATGATCATTATAGTTTAGTGTTTTAGATAATTTGGCCATAAATCTTACACAAAAAAACCAATATATTACAAATTAGAAAATTCAACATAGTGTCTATTTTTTAAACAATTTAAAACTATTAAAATGAAACATGTTTTCTTTTCATGAAAAATATTCATGATGTTAAAAATGAATTATTCTTTGTTTTTAACTATCCTAAAACCCTATAAAAATATATAATAATGTGGGATGAACAAAAAAAGGTCAGTAAGATACATAAAAGGAATAAAAATCACATGGTTCAATGAAAAATATAAAAATCCATAAAATGGTTACCTTTATCAAATATATTCTTTTTTTTTTGAATTATATAAATCACAATTACTTGTAAAAACACACCATTATACTAAAATAAAACCATTAAATACTATATCATGCAAATAGAAACCCTTTTAGGTGACTTAGATCAATATATTTGTAACACATGTTAAACTTGTGTCAGAAATAATTGGATACCAATTAAATCCAAAGGAACACCATCAAGGTTAACTCTCTCCTTCTTTCCTACAAAGATAATAAATATTGACCAATTCATTGGAGAGATATAATGGGCCTCACTCATCAAATATTTTTTATTGGTCTCACCCATTCATATAAGCTATATCAGGCTCACCCATTTAAATAACTTGTATTGGGATCACCCACTAATATAAAATGTATCAGGATCACTCAATCTTCATATATAATGCTCAAGTATCAAGTAAATATTAAAATAATTTATGCTTGTAATTTTTCATTACAAAACCAATGAAAAACTCTTTTGAATCAATTTGAAAAACACTTTATGATATTGAAATACCATTTCCTTTAGAAACCCATTTTCAAAACTAAAATACCCAAAACAAAAGGAAATAGGTTTTTTATTTAAATAAAAAAAATGAAATATAAAGATAAAATAGTGGTTATGGTGGTGGAAAATTTCATTAATTCTGTATATATTGAAATAGAACATTCCTTTTATCTTTTGTGAAGAAATTCAAATCATTCTATTTGAAATGTGAAAAAAATATTCCTTTTGAAAACATTTGAAATAAAGTAAAAAAGAGAGATAAAGTCACCTTTATAATTGAGTTATGTATATATAAATATATATATATATATATATATATAATTTATTTTTAATAATATTAACATTTAATAAAAATATTTATAAAATAAATCTTTAAATCATTTCAAAACAAGGTTTTAATGTAAAGTGTGTCTTATCTTGAGTCCAACTCATCACTTAATTTATGTATCTTCTAAAATAATAAACTTATTTTAATTATTCAATTTCTTAATAACCTTTTTCAATTTCATTATTTTTTTTTATTTTTTTTTAATACTATATTATATTCAATTAATAAATCAATTATGTTAATGTCAGATGTTTTGATGATATTCAACTCATATGTCCAAAATGAATTTGGTAGGTTGACTATGTCAAAAAAGAGATTATTTAATCATATTTAGAATAATAATAATTAATTAATTATTATTTTTATATATAAATTATACCTTTATAACAAACTATAAAATATGGTTATGAAGAATGAACAACTTTACAATCATGGAGACGGTAGGTCGTACATACGCATGAGTAATGTTTCCATCGTTCAATGATCATGATTGAAATAATGTAAGTGTTATTTATAATTTAAATCATGATAATTCCATCATAAATTTCATATTTATTCTTTAAATACACTTATATATAGCATCTATGATATGTGGTTATGAAAAACAAATCACATCTCTTCTTGGAGGTGGTAATCCACACGAATAAACAAAGTTATCATTTTTCAATGGAAGGAAAGGTAAGAAATTATATGATATATTTTACATAAATAATTATAAATATATCATTAATATCATATATAATTATATACATTAAATCAATAATTATAAGCATCTTTGAGAGTTGGTGATGGAAGACAAAATACATCGCTTCGTGGTGGTGGTAGTCTACATGTACACACGAATAATGTTTTTGTTCCCCATTTTATGAAAGAGGGGATAAATATAGATTATGATATTAATATAATAAAATCTCAGTATATGAAAGATACTTTTTTATTATTTTTGTGTGGTTTGATAATAACTTAAGTAGGTATAATAAGGAATAAAACTAAAAAACATTGTTAAAAGTTATACCTCTTCTTAGGAAACCCTTCTTTTTTACACCTTAATCCATCTAATATTGGTATTATTCCAACAAAAATAACTCTAGAACATAGTTATGGGTGTTAGGAATGTATTTGGTCTGGGATTGGATAAAACAAATGGCTCTTGAAGTGTCCAACAAAGAGAAGAGGGAGTTCCCTTTTATAACGAGGGGAGGGGCACTTTTGGAATTACATAAGTTATTAAAATAATATAAATAAATTTTCACAGAAAAATGGATCAAAATTAATATAATTTGAATATATGATGATTATAAGTATAAATAATTTTTTTCCAATAAAATTTTGGAAATTTTAGGTGATTTTTTCACCCTTATAACTTTATTTTAACCCCTTATTAACCATTTTGAAAATTACAGTGATATTAATGTTTTTTACATTTTAGGTGTCAAGAAAGTTATTATAAAATGAAAAGTGACCCATAAATAGATCATGGTTGATATTTTAAACCATATATAGTTAAATTGGATGAATAAATTTTTTTATCAATTTAAATCATTTAATAAAATATTTGTTTTTATAAAATATCATTAACATCACTTTTTGAAATACATGACCTATTATAATACAATATGTGTCTAAATAATGTTAAATTATTTCAAAATGACGTTTATTCAATGATAAGGGGGATATGGTCTTAAAATATTCATCCAATAAAATTTATATAGGTTTAAATATTATTTTAAACTTTATATTTTGGTTTAACCCCTTGGTTAACCAATTTTAACCATTACCACAGTAATGAATTTTTCAATATTAAATGTTTATAGTCTTAATTATAAGGTGAAAATTTGATTATAAATGGAAAAAGGTATAAAATTTTAGACCATTTATATTCCCAATTTTCAAATTAAATATTTTTATTATTTTTAATTAATTTAATAAAATATTATTTAATGTTAAATACTATTAATGTAATTTTTGACACTATTCATTTAACTTGAATTTTAAAAGAACATGAAGGAAATGGAATTAGAGTCTAATAAATTAAAAAATATATTATATTATATATATATATATATAACTCTAGGGACACTATAACTCACCCTAAAAATATTAATTTTATATATTTTTTTAATCATTTACTTGATTTTTCTAATACTTCTTAAAAACTATATCAGCATTGCATAAGTATTTGATGTAATTATTTCATCACTAAAAGATAAAAATAAATTACCATAATAAAAATAGATAAATTAATTTCAAAATAGACATTTCATTTTTACAATATTTATATTTAGTCACCTACATTTCATGATAACTAATTTAATATGTTTTTTAAATTTTCTACCCTAACACAAGCATTGTATACACATTTCATTATAATTATTATTATATAAAATAAAATTCAGAAAATATCAATAAAAATAATAATTTATACACAACATTGAATAAAAAATGTGTCCAATTACTTTTTTAATAACCCATTGTTATCATTAGGACACAAAATTTGACTTTTTAGTGTTGCACAAGCATTGTGTCAACATTGAAAATGATTTTCATATTTATCATGAATTAAATTATAATTTATTTGTTTTTAATTATGTTAATATGATATTTTTATTGTATTAACATGAACAATCCATTACATAAGTTAAATTAAATTTTTATATCATATTTATGTCTACGAGATATCATAAAAGATATCGTATGTCATAAAACTGTATTTTTTTACTATTCACTAAAATTTTGTCTTCTTTAGAAAGAAATATCAAAAATAAATACTAATATAAATTTTAATTTATGAATCTAAATTCCATTTAATAAAATTAAATTTCCAAAAGTAAAAAAAATTACTTTCAATATAAATTCCTAAAACGTAATGAAAAACAATTTTTAGAAAAATGTGTTTTAAGTCCAAAAAATAAACCTTTGAAAAAATAAAGTATAATACTAATTTAAATGTAATTAATTAGATATATAAATATATAAATAATATTTTTTTACTTTTACATGAAAATAAATTTTTTAAATTACATTATTTAATGATAATAAATTTCATTTTTTACAAGAATCAGCATTTTACATTATTCCCTGAAAAATAAATATTTTCAGAAAATCATAAAATTTCAACCTAAGATAATTTTTATATTATTATTTCAAAAATGATATCACTTTTTATAATATTTTATTTCTTAAATTTTAAAAAATTAATTATAATATTGTCTCATAAAAAACCAATAAAAATCATTTGTGAAGAAAACATATTTCTAATGCATAAAATTGACTTTATTAAATTTGAGTGATTGTTTACTAAGAAATTATTAATAAATTTATATTGAGAAAGAAATTTATATATATATTTCATAAATTATTTAATCCTATTCATACCCACTAATTTAACAGCTAAGTTATAACAATAATATTTATATAATAATATTTCATGGTTTGTTTAGGCACGATTTTTCGTGTCATATACGCTAGCAAATATAGTTTTATTTTTAAAATATAGGGGTGTTACATTCTACACACTTTAATAAATCAAGTCCTCACAATTTTAAATTGGTCTCGATAATCAAGGTTTTTACATTTGAAAATTCCTTTATTGAAATCTCTCATCATAAAAAGTGTTAATAAAAATTTCTATTAAAAAGAAGGAAAGGGAAAAAAATAAGTTCATACAGAATAACACATGACTAGGTTTCCAAATAGGAAAAAATTAGTGGGAAGTGAAAATATGGACATGAATGAGAAATATAATGTATAAATAATTATATATAGTAACTAAGAAGATTGATCATAAGAAAGTGAATGATCAAAAGAAAGTTGACAGCCAAAAATATGTAAACCAAAAATATATGAAAAATAACATTGATATACTGAAAATGAAGGTAATAGTAGAACTTTTTTCTTAAAGATCATTTTCATTGAATTTAAAATTCCTTTTCTATCTTTTCATAGAAAATAAGTTAATATACTTACTTGAAAAGTTTAATTTCATCCTTTAATCAATTTCGACTAGAATATGATCTTTTTCTCCAAATGATGAGTATTCAAGATGATTTTTCATGCTAAATCAACTTCTAAAAGATCATATAATCCAAAAAAGTATAATAATATATTCATCCTATCATTAGTCATTAACTAAAACCAAAAAGGTTATAACAAGATAAGACAATTCCCAAAATTAACAAACATTCATATAAATAAATACGACACTGATCTCCAAATCCTTAACAATAACACCCAAAGTTCAACTAACCCTAAAATTTAGTAAAATATTCCCAAACAAGTTAAAAACCAAAAAATAATTATTATTATATCCCAAATTACTTTGAGATTAATTTACAATTTTTCTTCAATCAATATTAGTCACTCATAAATTCATATACTAAAAATGTATATTTTTTAATCATATAATCTCTAAAATGTGCTAATCATTTCCATAAATAACCCGAATCACCATAAAACCATAATAAAATCATATATGATGCCAAAATATAATTCAAAATTCATCATAATATTATATTTACCCTAATCATATAATGTTTCCAAAACTAGTGAACTTCTTCCGAAATAACATTAATCACTTAATCACAAAATCACTTTTTAGCTCCATGGTTATCTATAAAATAAAACATATCTTCCCAAATTGTAATAACCCATAATTATCTCAATATAAAAGATCATATAAACCCTAAAGGTTATAAATACCTTTTAACTTATGTTCAAAAAATGTAAATATATTCTTCCCCAAATAACATTTTAAAAATGAAAACTTAAGGGTTACATATAATTCAAACATCTATCAAAACTCAATAAATATATCCCAAAGTATTTATACACATAAAAACTAAAAAGGGTTATGTATTACCTTATTATCAACCATAAACTTATTGGCCCATGATGGCATACATAACTCTTAAGTCAACTTTATATTAAAACATCATAATCTCTAAAGTTATCTAAACCTTTCCTTAAATACCAACTATAAGGACTCAATCCTTAATTCAACCCATCATTTCATTTTCAGATAAAAATAAACTTTCTAGTATTTTTAGGATCTTTATGACTTATATTTTTAGAGAATTAGGCCATAACTATTACATAAAAACCCATATATTATAAAGGGGACACTTCTACTCAGTTTCTATTTTCCAACAATATAAATTATTTAAAACAAAAGACATTTTTTTCATGAAAATATTCATGAATTTAATATTGAATTATACTTTATTCTTATCCATCCTAAAAATTTATGAAAAACATTTGAAAATATGTTGTGATTAAAAAAAGCTTCGTAATTGACATAAAAGGAAGAAAAATATGTTATCCTAATAAAAAAATACCTATAAAATGTTTAATTTTATCAAAAATGTTCTTTAAATGTATAAAATAAATAATAATCACATGAAAAAAATATTTATACTCAAATAAAACCTTTAAAACCCATAACATGCAAAGAGAAACCATTTTAGGTGACTTAGAGTATTATATTTATAACCCATGTTAAAATCATTTCTGGAATAAATGATGCATAGTTAAATCCATAGTTGAAACCATCCAGAATAACTCCCTACTTATTTTATATAAATACAAGGAATGTTACTATTTTCATTTTATATCTATAATGGGGCTCACGCATTATATAATCTATATTCGGATCACCTATTCATATAAGTTGTATCAGGTTAACACATTCATAAAAGGAGTATTGGGATCAACCACTTTTATAAGCTATATCTCGCTCAACCTATCTTTATCTATATTTATCAAGTATCATATTATGAATAAAAAAATTTATAGTTACAATTTTTTAAAATAAAACCACTGAAAAACTCTTTGGATCTCATTTTCAAAACACTTTTGGATAACTAAATACCATTTAGTTTTGAAAAACCCAGTTTCAAAACTAAAATACCTAGAACAAAGGAAAATTGGGTTTTTATTTGCAGAAAACATGAAATATTGTAATGTAATACAAACATCAAATAATGGTTATGGTGGTGGGAAAATCCATTGATGCCTCATATATTAAAATAAAATATTCCTTTTGTATGTTGTGAAGAAAGTCAAAATGTTTGGTATAAAATTTAAATAAATATTATTTCAAAAACTTTTGAAATAAAGTCATCATAAACATAAAATATCCTTTATAATTAATTTATTTCCATATAAATACATATAAAAATTATTTTTTAGAATATGGACATGGAAGGAAACTATTGATAAAATAAATCATTGAAGAGTTTAAAAATAAGGTTTTAAGGAAAAGTGAACCTTGACTTGATTTCAAATCATCACGTATGTTATTTATCATATTAAATGATAAAATTATATTAATTATTTATTTTATTAAGAAAATTTTCAAGTTAATTATCCCTTTTATTTTATTTAATACTATTTTATATTCAATTAATTAATATATTATGTTTACATCAAATGTTTTGATGATATTTGTGTCATATGTCTAAAATGAATTTGTTAGGTTGACTATGGTAAATGAGTTCATTATTTAACCAAATATAGAATAATAATTATTAAATAATTATCATTTTTATACATAAATTATAATTTTAAATCCAACCATAAAATATGGTTATGAAAAGTGAACTATGTTACAATCATGGGGATGGTAGGTTGTACGAAGGCATGAGTAACGTTTCTGTTTTTCAATGATCATAGTAGAAATAAAGTAATTATTATTCTCTATTTAAATAAATATTATTATATATTAAATATTATATTTTTTTTCTTTAAATAAATTTATATATATCATCTATGTGATGTGGTTATGAAAAATTAACCACATTGCTTCGTGGAGGTGGTAATACACACGTACACACAAACGACGTTCTCATTATTTAATGGACGGAAAGGTAAGAAATTATATGATATATTATTTTCAAAAAAATAATAAATATTTCATAAATATCATATATATAAATTAAATACATCATTATAACAATTTTTTGAGAGGCAGTGATGGAAAATGAAACACACCACTTCGTGGAGGTTGTAGTCCACACATACACATGATGGGTGTTTTATTTCCTCATTTGATGGAAGAGGTGATGGATACAGATTAAAATATTAACATAATAACATATTAGTATATTTAATATGCTTTAGTTTTTATTTCATCATGGTTGGAGAAGATTTAAATGAGGTAGAAGAAGAAATAAAACTAAAACATTTGGTTAAAATCTATACCACTTCTTTAGACAACCTCCTTTTTCTTTACAACTAAACGCATCTAAGATTTGTATTCTGAAAAAAATTATAACCATAAAACATGGTGAGGTATGTTTTTAAGGGATTTTTTGAGGTTTTTTGTTTGAAAAACTGACCTTTTAAGTGTGTAGAAAAATGGGGAGGGGTTCCCCTTTTTAATGGGGGGAGGGGTACTTTTGGAATTATATTAAGTATTAAATTAATATAAATAATTTTTAAGAAAAATTTATAAAAATTAATATAATTTTATTATAGGATGATTATAAGTTAAAATAATCACATCCAATAAAATTAGGAAAATTTTAGGTGGTATTTTCACCCATATCTCTTTTTTAACCACCATTAACCCTTTTGAAAATTACTGTGATGTCAATATTTTTTACTCTTTATAGGTCTTGATAGTTAATATAAAAGGAAAAGTGACCCATAAATATAACATGGATGATATATGAAACCATATCTAATTCACTTTTCTGAATATAGGTATTTTATTAATTTTAAATCATTTAATAAAATATTTTTCACTTTAAAACATCTTCAATGTCACTTTTCAAAATACATGAACTATTATAATATAATATATGTCTAGATCATGTTTAGTAAATAAAAAATGATTTTTATTATAAAATATATAGAGGATATGGTCTTAAAATATTCATCCAATTAAATATTAAATGATTTATAATATTAGGAGTATATGGTCTTAAAATATTCATCCAATTAAATATTAAATGATTTATAATATTAGGAGTATATGGTCTTAAAATATTCATCCAATAAAATTTATACAGGTTTACATATCATTTTAAACCTTATCATTTGGTTTAACCCCTTGGTTACAAATTTTAAACTTAACCATGATAATGACTTTTTCAATATTAAAGGGTTATAATTTTAATTATAAGGTGAAAATTGGATTATAAATGGAAAAGGAATGAAATTTTAGATCATTTATCATCCCAATTTCCCTATTTCAATATTTTTATGTTTTTTAAATAATTTGATAAAATTTTATTTAACATAAATACTATTAATGTCATTTTTGACACTATTCGTTTGATTTGACTTTAAAAATGACATGAAAGAAAAGAAATTAGATTATAATCCATTAAAACTACCCTAATATATTATATATATATATGTAAAACTTTCATTAAAATATAAATCTCTAAAGGAATATTACTTTTATAGTTCTTATAATTATTTAACTTTTTTCTACTACTTTTACAAGAACTATGTCGGCGTTATGTAATCATTTAATGTAATTACAAATCCTTTTTTTCATTTTCAGAGAAATACACTTTAAGGGTGAGTTGGAACCTCACAATATGCCAAATTTCAAACACCAAGAAACCAAATTTCAAACACCACAACCAGGCTCCAAAATCACCCCAAAACATCAAAACACAAATTCAGATATCGAAATCAAAAACCAGGATCCATCCTTCAAAAACCATCTGAGGCATCGCCTTGGTCCGTGATCATCCTCAAGGCACGCTGCCGGAATCGCTCCACTCCTCGCCATCATCACGTCCCCGGAAATCTGAAGCCCTTGAAAAGGACTAGTTACTTAAAATCGAAACGAAAACCTCATAACATCTCCAACAACATCGACATCATCAAGGCCTAACATCCCTTAAAGAATCAAATTTAAAGAAAACCAGAGAAAATAAACCCTTAACATAGATGAATCTTCAATGAAACATCCAACACAGCACGACACAGAATGAAGTCGACGACGAACGCACCTCCTAGAACACCAAAGACCGAACAAACAGCACCTCCCAAAGCCTCTTGAGACCACCGTTGCAGACCGATTTGGAGAGCAACGAAGGAGGAAGATGCCAGAGCAGAGTTTGAAGCTGAATGGTCTCATGAAGAAGCACAACCACGCCTAGAACCACTAACCTCGCAAAGGACCAGAGTCACAGATCCCGCAGTCGCCTTCAATCCTGCGCAGAGAGAGAAGATCCTCCCAACACCCCCACACCCAACACGAAACGCGATAGAAACCCCAGGCCGCGGCATCTGGAGCTCAATATTTGAACCAGAACTACACCGCCATGAAACAGCAAGCGGTGGAGTATTCTGAAAGAGACGATCCCGCACAACGCTGCCACTGGATGGTGATTTACACAACGAATGCGCCGAATAGGAGCACCAAAGAGTGATCAGTAGCTGATCCACAGTGGTGGAGAGGAAGGCGGTGCGGGGGAACCCCAACATCGCTCTACCCTTTACGATCTCATCAACAATAATGTAATTACTTCATCACTAAAAATTAAAAATAAACTACCATAACCAAAATAAGTAAATAAAGTTAATAATAAACATTTATATTCATTATATATGTATAGTTAATCACATCTATGTCATGAAAACCTATTTAATATGTTATTTTGAGTTTTTTACCCTTGCCCAAGCATTAAATAATAATTTGGATAATATTATTATTACATTACTAAACAATTATAAAATATAAATAAAAAAAATTATACATAATATTGACTAAAAAATTCATCCAATAATTTTTTTACTTCCTCATTGTTATCATTAGGACCCAGAATTTTGCTCTTCTAGTACCGTGCAAACACTATGTCGATAGTGAAAATGACTTTCATATTTACCATGAAATAATTTATATTTTTTTTTGAATTATTTAAATATAATATTTGCTTAAAATTATATTAAAAAATTAATTACAAAACTTTAATAAATTTCTATATCATGTTTATTTCTTGGAGACATAGTAAAAGATACAGTATTTCATAAAAACTATCATTTTTATTATTAATTAAAAATTTATCTTCTTTAAAAAATATAAAAAATTAATACTAGAATAAATTTGACTTGATGAATCCAAAAATAAATTCCATTTTATAAAATTAAATTTTCATATGTGAAAAAATTACTTCTAATATAAATACATAAAACACAATGAAATACAATTTTTAGAAAAAATGAATTTTAAGCCTAGAAATGAACTTATAGAAAAATAAAATATAATATTTATTAAAATTTATTTAATTATATTATATATAGCATAAATAAAATTTTTATTAATTTTATATAAAACCAAAATCATAATGAAAATTTCAAATTACTTTATTTAATTAAAATAAATGATAATTTTACAAAAATCTGTATTTTTCACAATTCACTAAAACATTAATATTTTCAGAAAAATACAAAAATTTCACCCTGTGGTAATTTTTATATCATTATTTATAAAAATATATTATTTTTATCATATTAAATTTCTAAAATTTTCAGAAATTAATTAATATATACTCTCATAAAAATCAATAATTTTTTTTAAAGAAAACGTATTTTTGAAGCAAAAAAAATGTATTTACTAAAATTGGAGTGATTTTTTACTAAGAATTTATCAATAAAGTTGTATTGATTAAGAAATTTATATACATATATAGATATATATATATATATATTATAAATTAATTAAACCTATTTATTAAAATAAATTTAACATGTAGATTATAATGCTTATATTTAAATTATAATATTTCATGGTGCATTTTGGCTCGGTGTTACGTGTTGTATATGACATCAAAAAAAGTTTTCTTTTTAAAATCTTGGGGTGTTACATTTATAACTTGAGATAATTGATTTAGTACTACCATGAAGTTCTCAGTTCCCACTCCCATTAGGTTAGTAATATCATTAGGTCAATCATCACATTATATATCTTGTTGGTTGTTTACACAATTTCTCCTATTTCCCACCATTAACTAAAAATGGGAAATTAGGAATAATAATAATTAAACTAACAATAATATAAAAAGGGAAACTATGAAAATAGAAGTAATAACTTATAAATGACAAAAAAAAATACAAACTTATGATTTTATGGGTTTCAATATAGGTTATCCATGGTAGTTTTTTCTATTATGTTTTTAACATAAAAATATATTCAAGTCCTTCATAATGATTTGTAAAGACTTTGTGAATTTTCAAAATCATTTCCCCTAAGAGTTTCAAACCAGGTGTGCCGAAATCCCTCTTTTTTTTGCATTATGTGATGATTGATCTAATACCTAATATTCCCTTTTCATAGTTATTACCTCTAGGTGAAACTATTCTAGATCCACACCCACTTTTAGTACCCAGACAAGGATGTAAATTCTTAGAGACCATCCACTCTATACTTCACTAAAATTTCAGGATATTTCCATATAATTGGACTTATTGTTATGGTTATCACTATAATATTGTATTATTAGTCCCTAAAAATAACTAGACCTTTCCTATGATACCAACTATAGTGACTTGAGACTTTTACACAAATTATTGCATGATTTTTAATATAAATATTCTATAAATAAAAATAGAGGATTGAAACGCCAAGTGTCTTTGGAAGACTATATTTATAATACATCCAAGTGAAACTAAAATTAAAATAATTTATTTTAATCTCCATAATGAGATCCAAAATCCATTTGAGACTGTAAAACTATATAGGATAACCTGGATAATACATGGACAAAAGGGGTGAGATAAAAATCCCAGTAAGATAAATAACATGATAAATAAGAATAAAATGTGATTAAAACGTCATAACATGATCTCATAAAATAGAAGGATAAATAATAATCATACGAGAGTATAACATAATGAACATAGTATCATAAAATCATGGAAATATAGGAAAGTATCACTGATATAAAACATAGAATATGAATAAGTCAAGGTTAATCACTAACACAACATCACAAAGTAGACAATGTCCCATTGCGGATTAGGTTTCTTCCTAATCACATACATATCGGTTCATGAGACAAAAAAAAGTACCCAATGAATTGGAGTGCTGTCTAGGTGAACCCATCATAAAATGTTCATGCTTATGTGAAACATAAAAAAGAAATAAATCATAAGAAATAAAAATAATAATTACTCATGGAAAGAATTGGGTTGCATAATATTGACTCATATCATAATCAATGGAGATTCCTTAAAAATTCTAAATAGAAGAAGGGATTAAATTTTTTCAGATGTTTGTAATTGAGTACAAAAACATAGGTATCAAAACTTGGTGTTTATTTGAATAAAAAAGTATGATAAATGGAAGAAAATTGGGTATAGAAATGAACTTTCAAAATAATGTTTTAAGGAATTGATTAAAGACTTTTGAAGAAGAATATGTATGTAATTTTATTTGAAAAAAAGGAAACTAGATTGGTTATAACAAAAATATTCCTTTTTATAATTAAATTATTAATGGTAATAAAGAATTTAAATGAGAATTATATAGAATAATAAAAAATATAGAATATTTTCTCTTAATCATGTTTGATTTTAAAGAAAGGATTTGATAAATGAACTTAAGGTATATGTTACCCCATCAAGGAAAGGGAGAATAATAAAGGTATATATGTATGAGATATACATATATATATATATAATTTATAATCATTCTATAACATAAAATAGAGAGAGATTGTGTGTTAGATAAATAAAGGTCATAACCCAAAAAAATGGTTGTTCAATGAGATCCCTTACCTTATATTCCAGAATCATTCTTCACATGCACTTAATTTCCTAAATAGTCAAATTAAATTCATAAATTACTTAATTTAAAACCTTTTAACTTTATATTTGATTAACTATAATTATATTATGTAATGAACCTAAACACAGTAGGATAAATATGGTGTCTACTTTACTACATTGGTGCTCAATACAAGTAATCACAGACCAAAATACTGAATATTTTAGTAGTCTTGGTAAACAAGATACATACATGAATCTCATATTACATTTTAAAACCTGAAATAAAACATTATAAAAGTAAAAATTATTCAGCCTTGAACTCATTAAAATATTCCTTCTTTATATTCTAGGGAAAGGAAACAAAATATGGGTGAGCTCAGATGCTCAGTAAGAGGTATGTAAAGTAGATAATATCAAGAAAGAATAAAGAATAATAAATATGGTAAGGTAAAAAACTGAACCCAAATTTAAATTAATCAATAACTTAAATACCATGATTATATAATGAATAATAAATATAGAAAGGTAAATAACTAAACACACATTCCATTTAATTAATAACTTGATCACAAAATTCATCCATTGATAATATTAATAAAATAATCTCATGGATAATAATAACTAAATTATTAATGAAGGAAATGATTAATATTGGATTCCATGATCTCATACATCATGGTATCTATGTTGTCAATACCAATCATAAGATAGTTTAAAACTATGGGTAAAAAACTATTTAATTCTAGCTTACTTATTCACCTCATGAGACTACCGATGCATTGAGGGGATATATAATTCTATTACCCCCTATTCACTGCATGTCCAACACCTTCCCCATATATTGAATGATTAATTTAACCCATGAAAAATATTATTTATCAATAAATTTTCATATTGAATATAGAATACGAGATATCAATATTTTCACAGTCAATCATATAGCTTTTAAAGTAAAACACCATATGTAGAAATGATATACTGCTCAAGTAATAAGAATATTCCTGATAAATAATATGGATATTTAAGATTAATGTTATGTAAAATGATCATAAGAAAGTTAATATTTCAAGAGAAAGTTAATGATTATAAAAATTAATCAATAAAGAGGATGTTAATAATTTTCCTGGTCAAAATGATCATAAACTAATGGATTATATTTAAAATAAAGGGTTATTATCATTGAAAAAAAGAAATAAAATAAAAATATATTTAAAAACATTATTGAGGAAAATATCCTATTAATTTTTAAAATCAACTAAAAACTATAAGTATTTCGAATATTAGGAAAAAAATTAATTTAAAAATAAAAATTATAAATTATAAATAATCTTTAAATAAACGAGTGTTCATGACGGTAGGAAATTTCCGTTCATGCTGAGTATGTTAAAACAAAGATTCCTTTCACATTTTCCTATGAAAAAACAAAATTAATTTTTTTATAAAATGATAGAAAGATTTATTTTAAAACATTTTATAAAAATCAAATCATTGGTAAAAATGACTTTAAATAATTAGAGTAATTTTTTTAAATTTTTTTTAGAAAACATGGATTTCAAATAAAATTATTTTCGACTCAAGAGTGAAATAAAACTATATTTTATTAAAAACATTTTCTCAATAATTTTATGTACCAAATAATGGAAATGGTACTATTACTTTAAAACCTCATGAATAACCATATGATAATAAAATTAAAGTTTTTTCAATAATTATTATATGATTTCCTTCAATAGAAATTCAATAATAAACAATCCCAATTAAAATGATGTTGAAGCATAAATATCTTACCAGTTTGGTAACTTTTGAATCATAAGCCCCAAGAAAGGGATAAAATAAAATGGAAAATTAAATACCGTGAAGATAAATAGATTCATTATATAAAATATCAAATAGGTAGTAGATATACCTCATAAAATAATATAGGTGTATCACTTGACATATGTCCAAAATAAGACAATTTAAGACGAGAAACCCTTATAAAGGTAATAAAGTTGAAGTGATAATTAATAAATGAATCAATTATATACATCAAATGTAAATACACATAAAAAATTTGGAATAAATGTAATGCAATCAAAAAAATTTAAACACATAATCTTTAAATATCAAAGACAATGAAGAATTAATATAACCCAATGGATAAAAATTGAGTTATAAAATTATTTACCAATTAGTAATTTTCAATTTAAATCTAATTGGATGAAATAATGACAATTAAAACATAAAATACCATGAAGTATAAAGGATTTTTGGTATTACATGTAAAAGGTTTAGTATATAAACCATATAAAGAAATAAGGTTCATAACATTACAATATGCCTCAATGAAAGGAAATTGAGATAAAATCTATTACCTCGTGCTTCTTTTTGGCTGAATACTCATCAACCTCATTTATAATGGTTTTAATAATGTCATTAATTTAGACAAAAACCATATTCATTTTTATAATATCATACGTGATCCTCTTATAATATATTACCACCACTACAAAAAAACTGGGTTTAGCGGCGGTTTTGTGGCGACGGTTCACAAAACCGCCGCTAAACATTTTCGGTGAAGGTTTCGCGGCGGTTTTTAATAAACCGCCGCAAAACCCAAATTTTTTTAGAAACACCACGACCCTTTCCCCCTCCCTGACCGCGTTCCCCAAACCCTCCCCGATCCCTCCCGGCCTCGGTTGTTGGGTCGGAGAAAGCAAGGGAATGATGGCAAGAGGGGGGGTGAATTGCCTTTTAAAAAAATAATTAACAAATTAAAATCAAAGTTGAAATGCAGCGGAAAATAAAGAGGCAAGACACAATAAATTGTTAACGGAGTTCGGCCAAAAACCCGGCCTACGTCTCCGCTCCCAACTCAACCGTTGAGAGATTCCTACTGCTTGCTTTTCAATGGTTTTAGCAAGAAACCCACTAGGCTTTGAGGTAGCACTAGGACCTATTACAGCTTGCTTTTTGTGGTTTAGCAAGAACCCACTTGCTTTTAATGGTTTAGCAAGAACCCACTAGCCTTTTTAACGGGTAAAGGCTAGCTCACCGAAAACTCAAGCCCTTTAAAAGGAAAGACTTGAAGAAACCTCTTCACACCTTAGTGGTGATGTGAAACCCAAAAGAAAGAGGGATGAAGAAAGAGTTTGGGGTTTGTAGGCACAAACCCAATTTTAAGGATCAAAATAAATAAATAATGAAAAACCGTAATGGAGGAAGTCTTGGGCGCCTTTGATTGATTGATGATGTTGAAGGACGCTTCCAAGCTTCTTGGGTGGAGCTCCTTGGATGTGGA
Organism: Viscum album; assembly: GCA_963277665.1. Classification (NCBI taxonomy): domain Eukaryota; kingdom Viridiplantae; phylum Streptophyta; class Magnoliopsida; order Santalales; family Viscaceae; genus Viscum; species Viscum album. Next base: position 1,084,929,301 of record OY728159.1, read on the forward strand.
AGTTGTTGGAGCACTTGAGGTTCCTTAGAAGGAAGTCGCCGGAGGTTGGCCAAATGATACAAAATGTGTCCGTTGGCTTCGTAAATGTTCCAGTTAGTGTCCGGGGCTTCCTCAGCCTTTATTTATAGGCATGGAACCCATTGAGGGCCTTTGGAGCCGTTGGAGAAGTCCTCGGAGCCGTTGGAGGCCAAAAGAGGGTTGACTAGTCAAACCCAACGGCTAGTTTGACTGGGCTACCGGCTGGCCGGTACAGTCCCACCGGCTGGCCGGTGCCTTGGCAGAGGAGAAGAAAAAATGGTCCAGGCTCCACCGGCTGACCGGTGGAGGAGCCACCGGCTGGCCGGTGGGGAGACAGTAGCAAACACTATTCTGCTGGGTGCCACCGGCTGGCCGGTGACAGAGCCACCGGCTGACTGGTGGAGCCTGGCAGTGGGCAATGTCTCTGCCAGGTCCACCGGCTGGCCGGTGCTATCACACCGGTTGGCCGGTGGACTGAATTTCAGTCCACTTCTTGTCCATTCTTGGGCCATTCCTTTGGCAATCTTTTTCCTATCATCCACAACACTTAAAAACAAGGTTAGACAAATAATAAGGTGATTGTGATCATGAAAATCAAACAATCGAGGGGAACGAGAGGTACAACAATCTCCCCCTATTTTGATGATCACAATCACCAAAACAATTAAAGTAAAAAACATAAATTGAAAGGAAATGCTAAGCATGATGAAAAGGATTCTCCCCCAATCAATCAAGAAATTTCTCCCCCTTTGTGATTATCAAAATAGCACGGGGAATAAAACTTGATTGAGGGAATCGATGAAAAACGAGATTTTAAATCAAATGAAAATTGTTGAAAATTTTGAAATGAAAATTGAATTGAAAATTTGAATAACAGTTTGAATTGAAAGTTTTGAATCAAAAAACCAATTGAAATTGTTGAAATGAAATCAAATTGAAATTTGAATTGAAAATTCTAAATACAAATTGAATTGGAAAATGAATTGAAAATTGAATAACAGTTTGAATTGAAAGTTTTGAATCAAAAACCAATTGAAATTTGAAATTTGAAACCAAATGAAATTTTTGAAATTGAGAGTTTTGAATCAAAAAGAATTTAAAAATGAATCGAAAGAAATTTTTGAATTTAAGAAAATTTCTCCCCCTAAATAAAACAAAAGATCATCGGGGAAACGAAACTATTTTTGGCCCGGAGAGACTCGCCAAAAGGGATTTTTCAATCCAAATTTGTTTCATGGCGGGTCTTCTCCTATAAAATTCGTCGGAATAGAAAATAGACTTGGGTTGGCCGTACCAGGCATTTTTGCAATCACACTCATAAATGAGGTGCCCGGGTTTTTTACAATAATTGCAAAATTTATAACTAGATCTCCCCCTTACAAAAACAGTGGGTGCATGGGAGGAGGAGGCTATATTGGTGTAGCCAAGTCCATTGGTGGTTCTAGATACCCTTTGAGAACCCAATAATTTGGACAAATTTTGTTCACCTTGGGTGAACTTGGCTAAGGATTCCCTTAGGTCTTTAATGGTTGATTCTAAAGAATCAACATTTGGAAAATTTTGGATTTTGAGGGACATCTCCTCCTTCTCTTTGAGAAGTTGTTCTTTTTCGGAGGAGAGTTTTTTGAACGACTTTTTTAAAGCAACAAATTTTGACGATAAAGCATGAAAACCATTTTCAAGTTGGTCTCTAGCATGTTGGAGTTCTTCATAAGACATATGATTGAAAGAATTTGAATTTGAAGAACAAGAGGAGGAGGAGTCGGAAGATGTTACCTCATGTTTTTCCATTAGGCATTTTGTACCTTGGTCGCTTGAGGAGGAGGAGGAGGAGGATGATGAGGTGTCACTCCATGTCGCCTTGAGGACCTTTTTCTTTCCTTTTTCGTTTTGCGTGGCCCGTTTTTTGTTGAGTGGGCAATCGGGCTTGTAATGGCCCTTTTCGCCGCACCCGTATCATTTTACCTTGGGCTCCGATCTTTTGTCGGTGGGTTCTTGCTTTCGATGCTTGCGGGATTTCTTCTTCTTGTGCTTCTTCATAAACTTGTGCATTTGGCGGGCGAGATTCTCCATTTCTGAGTCGCCGCTTGATGATGAAGAAGATGAAGATGATGATGAGGAGGAGGAGCTTACTTCTTTTTGTACCTTGAGGGCGATGTTCTTTGGTGTCTTGATTGGTGTGCCCTCCTTTTGAGCTTGCCTCCTCATCGTGATCTCATAAGTCATGAGAGATCCGATGAGCTCCTCTACCGGCATATTTTTGACGTCCTTAGCTTCTTGGATCGCCGTCACCTTTGGTGCCCATGAGCTCGGAAGGACCCATAAGATCTTCTTGACCATCGTCTCGGCTGAAACATCATCACCAAGAGATTTTATACCATTTCAAACGTCAGTGAAGCGTGTAAACATTTCAGAAATAGACTCATTTGGATGCATTGAAAAAGATTCAAAGTCTTGTCTATACATGTCTAACCGAGTATCCTTAACTTTGTTAGTGCCCTCATGGGTCACTTCCAATAGTTTCCAAATTTCATGAGATGAGGTGCAAGTGGAAACTCGGTTGAACTCATTTCTATCTAAGCCACAATGGAGAGCATTCATGGCTTTGCCATCAAGCTCAAAATTCTTAATATCGGCGGGGGTCCATTTGGATTCGTCGGGGGAAGACAAAGAATAACCTTGCATGACAATTTTGTAAATCGGATAACCTATGCTTCTTAAAAAAGTGGTCATGCGGGTTTTCCAATAATTATAGTCGGTCCCATCAAAAAATGGAGCCCGACCCAATGAGTAGCCCTCGGGGGAGAAAGAGGTAGATGCCATCACAATGGATCTTTGAATTTGAAACCTTTTAAGGTATTACTCAAATTAACCCTCTGATACCAATTGTTGGGTCGGAGAAAGCAAGGGAATGATGGCGAGAGGGGGGTGAATTGCCTTTTAAAAAAATAATTAACAAATTAAAATCAAAGTTGAAATGCAGCGGAAAATAAAGAGGCAAGACACAAGAAATTGTTAACGGAGTTCGGCCAAAAACCCGGCCTACGTCTCCGCTCCCAACTCAACCGTTGAGAGATTCCTACCGCTTGCTTTTCAATGGTTTTAGCAAGAAACCCACTAGGCTTTGAGGTAGCACTAGGACCTATTACAGCTTGCTTTTTGTGGTTTAGCAAGAACCCACTTGCTTTTAATGGTTTAGCAAGAACCCACTAGCCTTTTTAACGGGTAAAGGCTAGCTTACCGAAAACTCAAGCCCTTTAAAAGGAAAGGCTTGAAGAAACCTCTTCACACCTTAGTGGTGATGTGAAACCCAAAAGAAAGAGGGATGAAGAAAGAGTTTGGGGTTTGTAGGCACAAACCCAATTTTAAGGCTCAAAATAAATAAATAATGAAAAATCGTAATGAAGGAAGTCTTGGGCGCCTTTGATTGATTGATGATGTTGAAGGACGCTTCCAAGATTCTTGGGTGGAGCTCCTTGGATGTGGAAGTTGTTGGAGCACTTGAGGTTCCTTAGAAGGAAGTCGCTGGAGGTTGGCCAAATGATACAAAATGTGTCTGTTGGCTTCGTAAATGTTCCAGTTAGTGTCTGGGGCTTCCTCAGCCTTTATTTATAGGCATGGAACCCATTGAGGGCCTTCGGAGCCGTTGGAGAAGTCCTCGGAGCCGTTGGAGGCCAAAAGAGGGTTGACTGGTCAAACCCAACGGCTAGTTTGACTGGGCTACCGGCTGGCCGGTACAGTCCCACCAGCTGGCCGGTGCCTTGGCAGAGGAGAAGAAAAAATGGTCCAGGCTCCACCGGCTGACCGGTGGAGGAGCCACCGGCTGGCCGGTGGGGAGACAGTAGCAAACACTATTCTGCTGGGTGCCACCGGCTGGCCGGTGACAGAGCCACTGGCTGACCGGTGGAGCCTGGCAGTGGGCAATGCCTCTGCCAGGTCCACCGGCTGGCCGGTGCTATCACACCGGTTGGCCGGTGGACTGAATTTCAGTCCACTTCTTGTCCATTCTTGGGCCATTCCTTTGGCAATCTTTTGTCTATCATCCACAACACTTAAAAACAAGGTTAGACAAATAATAAAGTGATTGTGATCATGAAAATCAAACGATCGAGGGGAACGAGAGGTACAACATCGGTGACCACTGCGCCCCCCGCACCCTCCGGTGACCCCCTCACCCCCCGCACTCCCCGCACCCTCCGGTGAAGCTCTCCGGCAAAACCTGCACCCCCTGGCGCCCCCCTCGACCACCGGCGACCCCCGCGCCCCCCGCGCCCCCTGTGCCATCCGGCGACCCCGACACCCCCCACGCCCCCCGTGGCCTCCGGCGACCCCCGCACCCCCCGATGCCCCCCGCGACTCCTTTCGACTTTGGTAATTTTTAGTTATTCCTTGATTCTTAGATAGATAAATATTTAGTTGGGAGATCTTTAATCCAATGGATTTATTAATCTTAGTGTGTCTACATAGGGTTATCCATTTCTTTTTACCAATATTGCAAGAGTGAGTTATTGATTTTATATTATCTATTATAAATTAAATCATGTTACTCTTAATAATTGGTATCCTTTTCTATGAATTTATGATTTATTCAATCAGTTTAGAGGTTCTTTATGGATTTTGAAGATTGTTCATCGATTAGGTTATCAGCGGTTAAAGGTTTGAGCTAAAGGTGTGTCCAAGATAGAATTTCAAACACTATATAGTAATTTTGTGTTTTTGGTAATTCTATTTAGGGTAATGGAGAAACCATATGTATTTATAACTTTGATAAACCATTTTTTATCCTTTTTTTCATTCGGTACTATATTTATCAATGATATATCAGTGTGATCATGATCCTATGAGGAGCATGAAGAATAGTTGTTTATGTTCTTAGACACATTGAGATATCATCATTTATATGCCAATATATTGAAATGTTATTTCTATAATCAATAGGTGACATTTTTTGGTCGTGAGTTCTCTAAATCTAGGATATTAGGGGATATTGAGAAAGTAGAATCTATAATTTATTAATAGATTCATACTAATATCGTTGAGATTCATATTTTCATTGGTCATGTGGTTTCTTATTCTTGCATTATCTTGGAGTTTTCTCACATATTCATTAAAAATATAGTATTGACTTGGAATGGAGTGAATTTTTAGTGGGATGATAAATAAAAAGATTCATTTTATGAGCTAAAAAATATATTGACATCTACACCTATTCTTATTTGACCAAAGCCAAGGATGCATTATAAGGTCAATAATGAGACCTCCAATGTGATGTTAAGATTTATGTTGATATGGAGGAATGGGTTTTAGTAAATGGGTCTTGAAACTTATAATAAATGTTAACAATTATCCAACTCATGATATTGAGTTAGTCATGGTTATCCATGCCCTCCAATGTTTATGAAATTAGTTATTCAATGAGAATTTTGTGGCATTTACAAATAAAAAAACAAGTAGTAAATATTTTATCATAGGGATAAAAATTTATGATAGAGGATATGGGATGAATATATTTAGTCATTTTATTTGGATTTTAATTATACTCCAAGAAAGTGAAATTTCATTATTGATGCTCTAAGTATAAATTATCAAGTGCATGTAGTTTGTACGTCGAAAGATGAATGTAAATTTATATTACTTTTCTCAGAGATTCATCATGATGTAGTTAATTATAAAAGTCATGTCATTATAGAAACCTTGACCATCACTTTATCTTTATTTTTTTATTTAAAGAAGGTATGATTTCATATTATGTGTATTGGGTTATCCATGAATGGTTTTATAGTATGGATTTCATACCTAGGTGTATGATTAGTGAGAATTCTCTATTGTATATTCATGGGTGTGATTTTTTTATTGACCCTGACACCCCCCACACCCCCCGTGGCCTCCGGCGACCCCCGCACCCCCTGGCGCCCCCCGCGACCCCTTTCGACTTTGGTAATTTTTAGTTCTTCCTTGATTCTTTGATTGCTTCTCATAAACGACGGATAAGTCATGCATAGTAATTGTGGATTATTTATTTTTGTGGTATATATATTTCTCCTACATTTATTCATGTATTCATTACTAAAAGTGAGAATATCCATCCACAATTTGAGTAATTTCTTGGAATTTATATTGAGAAGTTGGTTCCTTTGGGATATCACTTAATATTATTTACACCTCAACTCTTTCCAAGAATATAGATATGTTCAATAGATTAAATCCCATCCTATAGACCAATTTCAATTCCAATGGTTTATTTTACAAAAATCTATGTGACTTCTCTCCCTTGTAAATTTGGTCCATAACGACATGTCTTATCATGGATAATGAATTAATTAGGTGCTTCATGTTCTGTAAACATATCCCATTGGAAACCATAAAAAATAGTTGGGTAGATAGTGTTATGATAAGTGTGTAACCCGATATTCTTATTTCTCCTCAATGAGGTGTTGACGTTGTCTCTTATGGACCAGACTTGTTCGGTTGGTCTGAAGCGGTAAATGTGATCAATGAACCATCTTTATTATATTATGCATACTTTATGATCAATGGTTCATCTTTATTATATTATGTTTCTGTAATCTTACACTATCGTATATTTTGTGTAGGCACATTGTGATATACATGGATAAAAGCTGGATCACATTACCGAGGAACACACCTCAATATGTTAAGGGTTTGAATGAGTTTTTAGATTTTGCAATTTCTAATCGATCTGTTGAAGGGAGAATAAGATGTCCATGTCCTAAATGTAAATTTAGAACATGGTTGAAGAGAGATGAAGTTTATGAACATTTAATATTGAATCAATTCCCAGATCAATATTTGTGTTGGATTTGGCATGGAGAATCAAACAATACAGAAAGATTGAGGACTGATGTTAATCCATAGAATGAGGTCCCAAGTTTGTCGCCAATGGAAAATGAAATGCAAAACCTCATAAATGATGCATTCGGAACTGCAAGACACCACTATGACCATCAAAACATATCAGAACAACCAGAAGAGGGTGCTACAAAGTGCAACGTGACAAGTGATGTTTTTGAGACTGTATCACAATAAGATCAAGATTATAACATATCATTGGATCCTCCTCTTAATTCTGTGGAGCCAAATGTAAGGGAAAACTTCAGTGAGGAAAATGTGTTTCATGATTTATTTGACGATGGAAATCAAGAGTTGTATAGTGGGTGTTTGAAATATTCAAATCTTTCATTTCTGCTGAAGTTGTACCATATCAAATGTCTATGTGGAATTACAAATAAGGCAATGTTCATGTTATTGGAATTGATTCGTGATGCATTTCCTGAAACAAAAATCCCAGAATCATTTTATGAGATGAAAAACGTTGTAAACAAGCTTGGTCTGAATTATACAAAAATACATGCGTGTCCCAATGATTGTATGCTTTACTGGGGAGAGGATTCAAGTAGACAGAATTATAAGAAATGTTATTCTTTTATATGGCAGTCAAAAGGTGATGTTGGAAGTATGACTGAACATAATTTCATGGATAAGAAGAAAAGGAACACACCTGCAAAAGTTTTGCGTTACTTTCCGTTGAAGCCTCGATTGCAAAGATTATTCAGGTCATCAAAAACCGCCGAACACATGAAGTGGCATTCTGTAGATAATAACAATGATGGGTTAATGAGACATCCACGAGATTCCCAATCGTGGAAGACATTAGATTCATTACATCCATATTTCTCAGTTGATCCTAGGAATGTTTGATTGGGATTGGTTGCCGATGGATTCAACCCATTTGGGACTTTGATTACGAGTTATAGCATTTGGCCAGTTGTTTTGATCCCTTATAATCTGACTACGTGGATGTGTATGCAACAAACATATTTTATCATTTCGATGATTATTCCTGGAAAACAAATGCCTGGAAATGATATTGATGTATACCTGCAGCCTTTGATTGAAGAATTGCAGGAGTTATGGAGCAACGGTGCTGAGACATTTGATGTTTCTTCTAAAACAATGTTCAAAATGCATGCTGCTTTAATGTGGACCATTAGTGACTTCCCTAGGCTTGGAAATTTATCTAGTTGGAACACTTATACGGGTTTTTCTTGTCCTGTTTGTAACTTTGATTTCGAGCCCAAATGGCTACCTCACAGTAGAAAATGGTGCTTCTTGTGTCATCGAAGATTTCTTGATGCATCTCATAGATTTCGGCTGAACAAATCAAAATTTAATGGTTCCATTGATCGTAGACCACCTCCAAAGTTGTTAACCGATTCTGAAATATTGACATAGCTTGAAAATGTTAAAACAGAATTTGGGAAGGTTCATCATTTGACTGATAGCAGAAAACGAGTGCGAAGTGTATCGTCAAGTGAAATCAGAACGCAACAATGTAAGAAAAAAAGTATATTCTTCAAACTTCCATATTGGTAATTTAATTCTTTGCACCACAATCTTGATGTGATGCATATTGAGAAGAATGTATGTGATAATTTGATTTTCACATTACTTAATGAGCATGGAAATTTGAAGGATCATCTCAATGCTCGCAAAGACTTACAAGTAATGAACATAAAACGTGATCACTGGCCAGATGAGAATGAAAAGTATGCTCCTGCCATTTTTTCAATGAAAAATAGGGATAAAGATGCATTCCTTTGAATTTTAAAGAATGTGAAAGTATCTGATGGGTATTCGAGTAACATCTCGAGGTGTGTTGATTTGAAGAATCGTAAGTTATATGGATCTAAAAGTCACGATTCACATGTTTTGTTACAACAGTTACTACCATTGGCATTGCATACATTATTACCTGAAAAAGTTACTGATGTTGTACTGAAATTCTGCACATTTTTCAGGCAATTATGTGAGAAAACTCTACATCCTTTACAGCTTGACAACCTACAGGATAGGTTTGTATTGACCCTTTGTGCAATGGAGATGATCTTTCCTCCATCGTTTTTTACTGTCATGATGCATTTAACTGTGCATTTGGTTGACGAAGCTAAATTAGGAGGCCCCGTTCATTATCGATGGATGTATCCAATTGAGAGGTATTTTATTTATATGTTTCCAGTTATGTAAACAATATTTGGAATTTAAATAAATGCATAATATTATTATTATTTTTCACAGATATCTTGGGCATTTGAAAGCATACGTGAGAAATAAAGCTCAACCAGAAGGCTCTATTACTGAAGCCTATTTGGCCGAGGAGTGTTTCACCTTTTGTTCCAGATATTTAGATGATATTGAGACAAGATTTAATCGAGTTCGACGTGTTGACGACGCATCAACTCAATCTCAAATGCATCAGAAATCAAAAATATTTCCTGCTATTGGCTGATCAGTTGGGAGGACCTCATACGCGACACTGACAGAATTGGAGTTATTACAGGCACATAGGTATGTGATACTGAATAGTGAAATTGAAGATCCATTTATTGAAGAGTTGAGGATACAAACAAAGAGACGAATGAGAGGCCGAACACGAAATGAAAAAGATATAATGAAAGCTGTGAATAAAGAGCTGGTAGAATGGTTTGCACGACGTGTAAGTTTATAAATATTGCAATAAATACGAATATTTGTTTGACACATACAATTTGAAAATCTATTAAATTATATTTTTATTATTCAGATCATGAATACTGATACTCGAGCAGACTTGTCAGAAGATTTGAAGTTTCTTCCTAGAGGTCCTATAAAACAAGTTAGAAAGTTCGACGCTTATAATGTGAATGGTTTTAGATTTTGTACAGTAGATCGAGAAATGGGTTTGAAAACACAGAATAGTGGTATATTTACATTTGCTGAAGTGGAATACTATGGAAAGTTGCATGATATTATTGAATTAAACTACCACGGGAATTTTTCTTTTGTTTTATTCAAATGAAAATGGGTCGATATTATCAGAGGTGTTAAAAGAGATTCCTTGCAATTTACTTCTGTAAACTTCTCTCGCTTGATGGATGTTGGTGATCATGAACTGCATGATCCATATATCTTAGCATCGCAGGCAAAAATGGTATATTATGTGAATGATGTTGTGGATGAAGGGTGGAGTGTAGTTACTCATGTAATACAAAGAGATTTGTATGATATGGGTGATGAAGTGGAATATTTGACATCTGCAATTGAATTTCATCAACAACAGGAAGTATAATTATTTGTCCATCATGATATTGAAAATATTATTCTAGAAAGGATGAATGAAGTGGATGAAGCAATGGAGCAGGAAACCGACATGATTGAAGGGGAAAATGATTGTATGTACAATTATGTATTCATTCAGCAACCACTTGTTTCATTTCTGTAGTCATTCATTATCATTGTTATATATATTTTGTTTGTTAGTATTGGGCATCTATTATCATTTTTAATTTTTTTTCTGCATAAATTTTTTGAAATATATATTCTGAACTTAATTTTATTTGATTAAATGACAGGAATGCCAAGGAAGAAGCGGTACACCATTTCATCTACTTCTGCGACAGATGACGATCCGTCTTTCCCCACGGCATCTGAGGCAGCAGCTGCCTACATCCCTGCATCATCTCCCCTTGCACCATCTCTGACACCGTCAGTGGATGTCTCATTAGAGGATGAGTCATCACCTCCCCCTATAATAGCCTCAGCGGCGGGGCAGCGACACGCCCCTTCCAGTTCATCACGGACATTCTGGAGGGTCACAGTCATAGGTACAAATTTTAATTAAATTAATTTATTGCATTTTGTTTATAGTAATTGTTTGCTAATTGCAGATGAAAAAAATGCAACCGTGGAAAAACACTTAAAAAGTTCTGATGTTTGGAACATGAATGGCGAGAAGATAGTGGTGCCATTTGATTCTTATGGGGTCCCGATGGATGACGCCGTAGGTTTACTTGGTCAGATTATAGGTCAGCTGGCAGCGGAGCCCATTTCCCTGCCTATTTCATATGATGATTGGAGGCATATGCCTCCAAACTGGAAAAATGAAGTTTTTGATTCTCAGATAAAGGTAATTTTATTACTTTATGGTTTAATTGAATGTCATGTTACTAATATATTCAAAATAAATTTCTGTATACAGATGTTCTTCCACTTTACCGTTGCTGATGTGATAGCACGGAAGTGGACATTGAAAAATCTTGGAAAAAAATGGAAAGATTTCAAATGGATGTTGTGGTGTGATGCCAATGATACTTCGTTGACTGTGCAGCAGATGTATGAGAATCTACCCAGTGGGGTACCGAAATAACAGTGGAAAGTTTTTGTCGATAGCCATCGTGATGAGAAGCGGATGGTATTGAAATATATATTATTATATTATCCTCATTTTACATTTATATATGTACATGAAGAGGATATAGACATTGAATACATTACTGTTAAATTGAATTTTATTTATTTCAGGATCTCTCAAGATAGAATGCATCAAACCAGGCAAAACAAGTCATCCCACACACTGCGGGCTCAAAAAGCTTTTCTAGAAGCTGAATGTCATTGGTAATCTTTTAATTAGTTTAAATATTTATAAGAAAATATTATCTATTTAACATATTTAATTATTGATTTATCTTTGTTTAATGAAGTCACAGAGTTTAGGGCATGAAGCATCTCGAACAGAACTATAGCTGGATGTTCATAAAAAAACAGATGGAAGTTTTGTTAATGAACCTGCTAGAGAAGTTGGGGTATGAAGTCAATTATTTATTATAATAACTTATTATCAGTTTTTACTGTGTTAATATATATTGATATTTGATTTATAGGTAAAAATTAAATAAATATGGGATGTCAATCCTGAGAAATCCTACTCAGTCTCCCAGGATGACCCGGTTGGTAAAGTCCTTGGGAAGGATCATCCTGGTAGAGTGCACGGGATGGGTTTTGGACCCGTACCATCTGAGGTCTTTGGCAGGCCATCAGGGATTTCAGCTACATCTACTCCTAGTTATAGTCATTTCATACCTGAAGATACTCAGAGGGAGATGTCTTCTCTACGAAACACAGTTCACCAGCAGGGGGATCAGATATCTGCTTTGCAGAAAGAGTTTCTTGAAATACGTCAGCATATGAGCAGATATGCCCCCGGTGGTAGTGCATCGGCTAGTGGTGAGACGGTAAATCACAAAAAAATCAAAATCATTTAGTTTTAACACTTTTATTGGTTTTAAGTTTAATTATAAATATGCAACAATATTTAATTTTCAATATAATTTTCTTATAGGTGACAGCAGGTAGTGGAGATGAAGGTGGAGAGGGTGACGATGCAGCATCATATGATGAGTAGTAGTGTTGTTGATGTGTTGAACAAGTATGAGAATGGTTGGTTTGTATATGTAACATGTATATGGAACATAGTTGCCACCAAACATTTCCATGTCCTAACATTTTTTTGATTTCTCATGTTTACTTCTTTGCATTTTATTTATTTATGATGTTTCATTTTATGTCTTGATTTATCAAGTGTGGTATACATCATTCCATTTAGGCCTGTGTTTGAATTGGTACCACATCCAATGAGAATACCATATATGTAACCCATATTCATACCATTTCTACTATATAGCAGCATTCGGGTAGCCCCATTGTGTAAGCTCGATTCATACCATAACTGATTCATAGAAGTACCTAGGCAGTCCAACTGTGTAAGTCCCATTCATATCATTGTTGCTCCATAGCAGCACCTGGGTATCCTAGCTGTGTAAGCCCAATTCATACCATCACTATCAAGGCCCAATGAGCCACAACACATTACACAGGCATGAAGAAATTCCCACCTGACAGGCTAATCTTAGACTATACAACCAACATACCAATTATGCCGATAAAGAACTCACGCTCTTACTGACATGGAAAGAGTGTATCTTGGAAGCCTCCCACAATACCTAAATTTAACCATTATCAGTATAACATGAATCTAAGCATGTATACACTCTATTAGAACACCTAATATGCATCATTACAATAACATCCAAATAATCATAGTTTAACTTAACTTATCCCCCAAATAACCATGTCAATTATTCATGTTAGACTTAACAAAACACAAGCACTACCCATGCTTTTACATTCACAATACCAAATACAATGATATTACTAACTGAATACCAAACCACAATCCACCTATATACCATCACTATAGAACAAAGTGTCTAAACTTACTTTCATTTTTTTAATGAACTCATAGACCTAGGATAAGTCCTCTCTTGGATTACATACATAGAAGAAAACCCTCATCAGGTGGAAATGAGAATCGCTATTTCACTTGATTAGAACACTCCAATCACCAATATCCCAAGATACATCTCAATATTACTAGTCTCTCTCAACCCTAGTTCACATGTCACATCCTATATAGGAAACAACTCATGGAGAAGCATCTATGAACCCATCTCAAATATCACAAGGAAAATCATAGGCCAATATACCCACTCGAGGGTTCTCATGCATATCACAAATCCCATACCCAATCCAACTATGAAATCTAGGTTACTAATCCTAACTAGAAATCGACACACCATACTTCCCCTGAAGGATAAAGATCACATACATGCACATATATATTAATGACATTATCTTATGATTATAACTATTGTGAAAAATCAATATCATTTGGTTTGGTTAAGTATAATTCCACCAATAAGGTATTTAGGAAAACATTAGATAAGTTGTTGAAATTTTAAAAAACTCAAACCTATTTTCTTTAACGAAGTCAATAACAACTATATCATCATGCATCCCATCCAACCTACAACATGATGACCATCTTGGGATGTATACATGAAACTCTTATCTCATATCCAATGACATAACTCAAATACTCAATATGAATCATGTATAACCTACAAGATCATAAACCATACCCTCTCAAGCACCATGCACGGTTAGCGTGTTGTCCAACCTAAAACACATTCCAATTCACAAGTTACCCATTTTCTATAGTAGGCATTAACAACCAACCCAAAACACACAACAAACCATACCATAACATACATTCTATAACTACTCAAACATCCATCTTTGGAACAAATTCTATACCCATATAAACATAACTTGTTCTATCCCATAACACAAATCCATTGTTAAAAAAACCCAACCCATATCACAATCAACCCATGGATGTTATATCGGCCAACTTAGAGCATAACCAATTACATATCATTACACATCACCATGGTTAGCATGATCACATAAATTGTATCAAAATTCATAACCATTTATTATATAGAGTATTAGTATCCATATAATATAAATCAACCCTTCTTAAAACACATAAGAAATTAAAGAATCTAAAAACACATATACATCTTGGGGGTCACATGGATTGGTTACTCACCAAATTGTGATACATACCTTTCCTTAGGTTGGACTCCATAACATACAACATTTTCTCATATCCTATTTTTCAATGAATACTACCATGTTATTTGTTTGTATGGTGTCTCCTGTTCAATATTCTTGTTTGATTTGTTTTTCAGGGCAGTGGTGTGGTAGGAGCAGAATTATTATTTTTTTCAGGTCAACATTTCGCGGCGGTTTTAACCGCCGCTAATGCCTTACTGGTCAGCATTTAGTGGCGGTTATAACCGCCGCTAATGCCTTATTGGTCAGTATTTAGCGGTGGTTATAACCGCCGCTAAATGTATTATGTTTAAATTTAGCGGCGGTTTTCACCGCCGCGACATAGGCGCATCAAAGGCTAGAATATAGCGGCGGTTAAAACCGGCGTGAAATGGTCAAAAACCGTCACGAAAAGAGGCATCTACGACGCTTTTCTTAAACTGCCGCAAAATAGTAAAAACTGCCGCTAATAGATTGTCAACTCCCAATTTCTCGGTGGTTTTTGTAAACCACCACCAAACCCTATAGTGGCGGTTTAAACCGCCGCCAAATGAAAAAAAAACCACCGCTAGGGGCCGGTTTTGTTGTAGTGCACCTGTTAGTTAATAATATTTTTTTATTATTATTATTTCAGGTGTTAATTGCCTTGTTTTCTCATTTGTGTTTTATCATGAAAGTTATGGTTCTTGTGTATAATATATAGTTCCATCATCTACATAATGATATTAATTTTATAAATATCATATTTATATATTGGAATCATTTTTAAAACAAGTCCTTAAGGTTTGACATGGATAACAAGTCGCATTTCTTTGTGGATATGGTAGGTCATACGTACGCATGAGCAATGATGTCATTCCCTTAATGGGTGAAAGGGTAAGGAAGGGGATGATATATTATTTTTATACGTAAGATCCTAGTTCTTATTTGAGGTAAATAATCTTTTAATTCTGTTAATTTTAAGTTTAAATATTTATAAATGGCCTAATGTGATTTCCTGTTGTGGTCATAGTGGTGTCGGGGGTGTCTAGGGATGGTTCGGAGCCCAAAACCCAACTTTTGGGTGAAAAGGAATAAAATATGATTAGAATAAACTATGCAGGGCATGCCACATGGTTACATCAAACCATATAAGGTATGAAAATGAGATGTTATAGTCCTCATAGTTTGAAAAACCTTGCGATATGGGGTGCACAACCATGCTTCAATGTCTGCAATTTTGATAGTGGAGATTTGCATGGTTTGAGCATGGTTAGACAAATTGTGTGATGAAACCATATGAGGTGCCCCTTCCTATAGCAGGATGTGCATGATTAGTGCAAGGTTTGGCCAACCATGCAAAAAAACCATCAAACCCTATATTTTAGGTGAATTTACAATTTCTCCCCTAATTAAATATTATATCAAACCCTAAATTCTATTTCTCCTCTCTCACAACAACTCCTCCATTTTGAGATCCCTTTTGATGTCTATTCTAAGATTTTTTTTCTGATCATCCATCTGAGCTCAGAATCAAAAACAATTTGTATTATTGGATCCATTCTGGTAAGATCTTGATTTCTTTTGTTCCATTCCTCATTTGGTTTGGTATCGGCATCACTATTTAGATGTGAGGTAATATGCCCTATTTATAGGTTCCTCATCCATTCTTCAATTTTCTCCCAATCTAAGTTGAATCAAGAGCTGATATTGGATGAGATATCCACTAAGGACATATGGTAGGTGGTCTTGTAAATTTCATTTAAAGATTAAGTGTTTATGTGTATATATTCCATTGTTCCAAGCACCCAATTATTGGAGCATCACCTTGAAATGAATTTGAATCCTTGAATTTAATTTATAGGCATGGCCTATGTAATTAAAGAGGCCAAAAATAAATGTTTATAGGTTTTGGAACTTGATTTATAACTACTCTTGGGTGTCTTGATAATGTTTTGGATCACCATGGGTGGCTTTTATAATTGGATGCCTTAGGGTGTTCCCTTTTACACCTTGACTTGGGATGTAAAATGTGAATTGAGTTGTGAATTGAAATGTAATTTGAATTGTAGTTAAAATTGGAATTGAAGTTACTAATAGGAAGGTATAGATGACCTTTCCCTTGGAATTGGATATGTAATATATTGTTTAAGAATGATATGCTTGGAATAATGAATTGCCCATGTGAGTAATTTATAGGTAAGCCTTATAATCTTATCCCATGACTTGAGTCACCTTTTGAGGTGAGATAGAATTGAAATGTTCTTGGTAATGACCTTGATATGTTTAAATGAAATTGATTAAATGTTATTGAATTTATTAAATTCTTATTTTCCTTGGGTGACACATGGATTCATTTATGAATTCCATGGAAAGAATCATTTGGCTTTTACTGCACTTATGCCTGAGTGACACATGGACTCCTTAAATAGAATTACAAGGATGGAATCATAGGGGATGACTATTATATATTGAGTGATACTTGGATTAAATGTATGATATACAAGGATGAAATCAAAGGGAATTTGATCATATATTCCATGGGTGATACTTGGGATCCCTTATTTGATCACAAAATATGGACTCGAATAGTAGAGATGTTATACCACACCTAGAGAGATACCTGGGTTATTTTGAGGATCTCTATGGATGAGATTCTAGGGTGTTGGTTTATATTGTATCTAGAGATATACATGGATTAAAATTTAGGAATTCCATAGATGGGATCGGGTTTATAAATGAAAATAATGAAATGAATTATATGACAGGTTTACTAAGCCAAAGCACAAGCTTGGATTTGGTTTTTGTTTATACTTTATGGGTGGTCTTTTTAGGCATCCATTGGTTACCTATTTTCATGGGGGACTCTGATTTATACATTGGTTCTCAATACTTATTAATTAAATGAAATTGAATCATTAAAAAACTTGTTTATAAATGATAACCTGGACTTTATATGATGTTTACTTTTAGTACTTACTTTATGTATTATATTACTGCATTTACCCTGTGAATGTTATATTCAAACTGACTGGATGGAACTTGACCACAGTTGGTTTCCTACTGGTATTATATCTCACACCCTATTCTGGCCACCTTTGATACTTGAACATATTATATTATTATATGTATGGATAAAGGAAAGCCCCACAATACATGTTATTGATTGCCTCTTGGGGGATGGGGAGCATGGGACCAAGCTGAGGCTCATGATGTTAGTTGGGATGCCTTTGGTATTTTTTGTAGTTTTGTTCCATTTATTGTAAAAATTCATTGTACAAATGTTTTGGATGCTTTTTATAGACCCATGACATGTATCATCATTATTATTGTATAAGAGATTTATTTTGGTATTGTTATCTATTCCTGCTGTTGAACTATTGTTTAATTGATTTAGCACTTCTGCAATTTATATGTTATTGATATTTCGATATGATAAAATCTAGGTATGAGGAAATAGTATCCCCATAGATTATCTTAGGCCCTCACTACTAGTCATAATCCTCTAGTGTTTTGGGATATGTGGTTGAGACCATGTGGCCAACCGGTCTTAGAGAACCTTGGAGTGGAATATGGGTCTGGGATGTTACAAAGTGGTATTAAAGGGGTTATTTTTCAGTTTTATTGATTTTTTGGAGACAATAGAAAGGGATAAGAATGGAATGGAATTTTTAATGAGATGTTACTATTCATATCTAACCCGCATATAGGAAAAATACAAACTACCTCAAACGAAATTGTTATTTTCTAGATTTTGACTATTATAGTTTATTTGATTCCACCATTGGGTGATGAACTAAAATTGTGATGTGATTATTGATATGATTGTGGGTTCCATTTTTTGAAACCTGATGTGATGAGGGTATTCCATATCATGCATCATTTTAGGCACTTTATAGGAATCACATGCCAGACATTATTCCATGCCATTTAGGATGCATTACTTGTTTCATGCTATTGTGATAGGTTCAGTGATATATATATATATATAACTGATGTTGTGATGGATATTATTGAATATGTTATGGTGTGGATTATGTGGGAACCATGTTTTGATTCTTGATGTGTATGGGTCCTTATGGATCTGAATTTGGTGAACCATTGGTTTATCCTTTTAAACTGAATTTTGATAAATGAAAAATAAATGAATGTGGGAATAAAATGAAAACTGAAATTTTTTTATAGTAGAGAACTTTACTCAGCACCTACTTTAGTAGTGGGAATTATGTAGTATCACTTTATTATATACAATCTATATGTCACCTAGACCAGAATCTAAGATTATGCAGAGGGGTGTGTTTTTATATAGGAAGTCTTGTACCTATCATATTTCTATATTTATTCTTTTGAAATGAGAACTTTGATAACAGTTTTGATTTAAGGTGTGTTCTTGGAATTTGTATAGGTATTCTGCAGTGACATCCTCCAGTAATACCATAGGAGGGTGGTGAAAACCATACTATGAAGGTGGTGGGAAATGGGATACTAGAAGATCCTCTGGTATTCCCAACTGTGGAACTAGTAGATTTAGTAGAAATAGGTGTTGAGGTATAGTTCCATGAAGGTTTTAAACAGTTCCTGCAGGCCATTTAGGGAGCACCGTGACCTACCCCGACTATGGAAGAGTTCAAATGTGAGTTCTAGTAGCAGTATCCAGACATGTTTTTAGGGGATAGAGGACCACAAGATATGGAGTCATGGTTAGATTCCATGATATCTATTTATGATCATTTGGATACACCTCTAGAGAGGAGGGTAAAGGTCGATATGTATATTCTGCATGATTCTTCCAAGAGATGGTGGGATGTCATTATTTAGACGGAATGTCATCGAGAGATGTCCTGGAGTGATTTTCATACATAATTATATGATTATTTTTATCTTGAGACCTTGAAGTCTGATATATCTTGAGAGTTCATGCACCTTAAGTAGGGAGCATTATCAGTTATGGAGTATTAAACCTATTTTACTAAGCTCTATCACTTCAAACCTATTTTTGTGGGTGACAAGTTATCTAAATCCAAGAAATTCGATGATGGTATCACATACAACATCCGATTGTAGGTTAATGTATTTCAGATGACTACACTTTTTGGAATAGTGAATCAAGCGCTTATCATGGAGTGTTACTTGAGAGAGGATGAGGTGAGAGGTGGGATGGTCCAACATCTTGATCTGTTACTACAATGACTGGTAGTAGGAAGCATCATCTGGAGCTTCCACGTTGTGATCTTAGCAGTCAGAGCACATTCTCAGGTAGCCAATTGAGGTGCTACTAGTGCAGCAGGTCAGGACATACGAGGAATCAGTGTATGAGGGACCCATTTCAGGGCCGATATTATGGTAATAAAGTCCATATACAGTTCTTCTACATAGATTCTCATTTAGCATTTAGTGAGAGAGGGTCTATGCCGACTCCACATTCAGGGGTGGGGTTGGGAGATTCTCATCAGGCAAGGAGTTGGAGTACAACTAATCGATCAGGATGAGGTGGTGGTTATGGCTATGGTAGTTAGATCTCAGTTTTATAGTGACAATAGAGTGGATCTATTTAGGGTATCCATGCAGTATTATAGGGACACAGATCAGGCCAGATATATGCAGTGAAACAGACCCTTGAGAAGCAGGATCCCAGACCTTCTACTGTTGAAGGTAATATTCTAGTAGCCCCTAATTTAGCTTATGCACTTTTTTATATAGGGTCTTCTCATAGAATTATATCTATTCCCATTATGGAGATCATTGGGCTCAATTTTCATACCTATGACTATTTTATGATGCTTAACACTCTATTGGTGATTAGAATGAAGGGTGTAGGTCAGTAGAGGGAGTTCCCCTTGATATTGGTGGGTGTCACTTTATATGGGACCTCTTTATCCTAGAGATGAAATGTTTTGACATCATTCTCAAGATGGAATAGTTAGTTTCCTTTCATGATTTCATTGATTGATATCGCTTTAGGGTTACCCTCAAATCACCAGATGGTGGAGAGTACATTCACAAGGGTGAATGGGATTTCCTAGTGAGATGAGCTAGATCCAAGCATCATGGGCTAGGTGGGATGAAAATCCAGATTGTGAGTTTATATTTGGATGATTAGGGAACTCGTAAAGAATATTTCCATCTAGTGGTTGATCATTTTAGGATCTTTTCCTTGATGAACTTTTAGGGTTACCTATGGTGAGAGAGTCAGAGTTCTCTATCAATCAAGTTTTAGGTGCTACACCAATATCCATTCCTCCTTACAGGATGGATACTAACAAGATATAAGAGCTCAATATAAATCTCGAGTATTTAGAGTAAAAGGGGTTTATTAGACCAAGTACTCTCAGTGGGGTTCGCCAGTCCCTTTTGTGAAAAATGTGGATGATACCCTTAGGATATGTGTGGATTACCATAAATTGAACCAACTAATGGTTAATAACTGGTATCCTCTACCATGGATAGATGATCTCCTCGATCATCTTTGAGGGGCTCGAGTTTTCTCAAATATTGATTTGAGATTGGTTTATCATCAAGTTCATGTTAGAAAATCATATATACCTTTCATGCCTTTTTGTATCATATTTGGTCTATATGAGTATTTGGATATGTCGTTTGGTCACACAAACACTCTAGAAGTCTTCATGGAACTGATGAATTGAGTTTTCCATCCTTATTTGGATTCATTTTTTTTAGGTATTCATGGAAGATATTTTGGTGTATTCTTATAAGAGACATGACCATGCCAAACATATTGAGACTGTATTGAATACACTAAGAGAGCATAAGTTATATGTTAATATTACAAAGTGACACTTTTGGATGGATCAGATTCAATTCCTAGGTCACATTATCTTAGATACATGAGTATTAGTTGACTCAAAGAAGTTGAGAGCTATAGTTTCCTAGGAGTATCCCAAAAACATCAATGATGTACAATGTTCTTTGGGGCCATTTGGACATTACGAGAATTTCATATAGGACTTTTCATGCCAATAAGTGCCAATCAAGAGATTAACTAAAAGGGTGTGAAGTTTGTATGGTTATATTCCTATGAGACAACCTTTTAGGCATAAAGGGAGATTGAATTCAGCACAAATACTAATTTTTCTAAATCTTGGAAAGAGTTACACTATGTACTATGATACATCAATTATTGAGCTAGGTGAAGTTTTCATAAAGGGACATAGAGTAGTGGCATATGATTCTTAGTAGTTGAGGCCACATGAATGGAATTACCCAACACATAATATTGAGTTAGTTGTGGTTGTTCATGCATTTCATTATTTGAGACATTACTTACTTGGGAAAAAAAATTTGGAATACACAAACTAAAAAATCCTCAAGTATATATTTACATAGTGTGAGCTAAATATGAGGCAACAAAGGTGGGTGGAATACCTACAGTATTTTGATTTAGAGCTTTCTAACTTTCTTGGTAAAGGCAATGTATTGGCCAATTAACTAAGTATGAGGAATCAGATACAGGCAGTTCAGTAGGCATGTACTGAGTGGCAGCTCATAGATTTATTCTATGTGATGCACTTGGAGGTGCATGATAGTCAGGGATAGAATTTTTTATCATACAGAGTTGTTACTTATACCCTTCTAGATAGATTTAGGATGAGGCAGCTATCATATTCTAAGATCCTAGTCCTATGGGAGAGTGTGACAGGTGAGGACCCTCATCCTAGTTGTAACATAGTTGAAGATGAAATTCTTCATATACATGGTCACATATGGGTTTCAACATAGAAGAACAAGGAGCTAATGTGAGACTTTAATGATTCATCTTGGGCAGTTCATCCTGGTTTCATCAATATGTATCGGGATTTACATCACTAATACTGGTGGTCAGGTATGAAATGATGTGTAGATGGGGTTTTCATGAGGTGTTCCACTTCTCAGCATGTGAAGGTGGAACACCAATGACCAGATAGATATTTATAATAGTTACCCATTTCTAAGTGGAAATGGGATGAAGTTTCAATTTACTTCATCATAGGTTTACATAGGTCACCTCAAAGTAATGATGTTTTATGGGTTGTATTTTTCAAGATCACAAAGGTTTCTCATTTCTTACCTATCAATGAGACCTTTTTAGTAGATTATCTTGGGAGGTTGTATATTTGTTAGATTTTATGAATTCACAGGGTCCCTCATACTATCATTTCAGATAGGGATGCCTAGTTTACATATTATTTTTGGAAGATTTTACATAGGGAACTGGGTACATAGGTTAATCTAAGAATATAATACCTCCCTTAGACTAATGGCTAGTCAGAGTGTACAATACAAGTTCTTGAGGACATGCTGCGAGCATGCATGATGGATTTCAAGGGCTCTTAGGAGTGACATACACCCTTGGATGAATTCTCCTATAACAATATCTTTAAAGATAATATTTAGTTGGATCCTTGTGAGGATTTGTATGGTATTCTATTCCAATCACCTCAGTGTTGGTTAGAGGAAGGAAAAGCACCTATGCTTGGAGCTCGTCTTGATCAGGAGACCAAAGAAAAAGTTCAGTTGACTCATAAGTAGATGGATATTGTGATATATTGATATAAATCTTACGATGATATCCATAGAAGACCACTAGAGTTTGAGGTCATGGATATAGTCTTTTTATATGTATCATTGAGACTGGTACACAGAAGGATTAGAAGATAGGGGAAACTTTAACTTTGGTACAACGAGCAGTTCGAGATTTTAGACAGATTTGGGATGATAGAATATCGATCACAATTACCTCATAGGAACCAAGCCATTAAAGATTTATTCCATGTATCTTAGATGTGATATTTCTATTTATACCAGTGTCATGATTTTCTACCTAAAGAGGTTGAGTTACAGATAGATGTGTCTTTTGAGGAGTATCCTATGTATATTGTGGATCATATCACAAAGGTTATTTAAGGTCATTATGTCCCTCTAGTATGGGTTTTATGGAAGCATGACCGAGTATAGGACGAGACCTTGGAGTGGTAGGCTGATGTGTGATCGCAATGATTAGAGTTATTATCAGTCACTCTTGACCACCCTTGAGGGGGAAATTCAGGGTCGAATTTCTTTAAGTGGGGAAGTTTGTAAGAATCTGGTTTTTCTTTTAGGTAAAAAATCATTTACTTCCATGAATTTTTATTTTTAATGTTTATAAATGGCCTAATTTGATTTCACGTTGAGTTCATGGAGGTGTCGAGGGTGTCCATGGCTGGTTTGGAGCTCGAATCCCAACTTTTTGTTGAAAAAGGTCTAGCACACAGTTTGAAGAAACTATACAGGAAGGCCTTATGGTTACTTCAAACCATGACAGGATAGATTGTGGGAGGCTACATGCCATATAGTTAGAAAAATCATGTGAAATGGGGCACAAGACCATGCATCCATGTATGAAATTTTAATTGTGGATATTTTCATGGTTTGTGAATTTTTAGAAAAATCATGTGAGGAAATTGTGTGGGGTTCGCTTTCCTATAGGAGATGGCACATGGTTTGACCAACAGTATAACCAACCCATCTGACCCTATATTTTGGGTGAATTTATAATTTCACCCGTAATTAAATATTATATCAAAACCTAAATTCTATTTATCCTCACACACAACAACTCCTCCATTTCGAGATCCCTCTAGACATATATTCTAGGATTTTCCACCGATCATCCATCTGAGCTCAGAATCAAGAACCATTTTTCTCATTGGATCCATGCAGGTAATATCTCGATTTCTTTTTCAATGTTCCTCATTTGTTTTGGTATTTGATGAAAAATTTAGATGTGATCTAATATACCCTATTTATTGGTTTATCATTTTCTCTTCAATTTTCTCCTAATTTGATTCAAATTAGGAGATTATATTGAATGATATATCCACTATGGACCTATAGTAGGTGGTCTCATTACTTTCATTTAATGTCAAAGTGTTTATATATATTCTGTTGTTCTATTCTACCAATTATCGAAACATCGCCTTGAAATGAATTTTAATACTGGAATTGAATTTATAGGCATAGCCTATATAATTAAAGATGCCTTAAATGAACATTTATAGGTTATGGACCTTTATTTAGGACCACCCTTATGTGGATTTATAATTACTTGAATCACCATGGGTGGCTTTTGGAATTGGATGCCTTAGGGTGTTCCCTTTAACCCCTTTCTTTGGGATGTCAAATGTGAATTGAGTTGTGAATTGAAATATAATTTGAATTGTAGTTAAGATTGGAATTGAGTTGATTAATAGGAAGGGATGGATAATAATGCCTTTGGTATTGGATATTTAATATCTTGTTTAAGCATGAGATGATTAGAATAATTAATTCCCTACATTAGTAATTGAGAGGTAAGTCTTCTAAGCTTAGCCAATTTCTTGAGTCACCTTTTGAGTTGAGATTGAATTGAAATGTTTTTTGTGATGACCTTGAAATGTTTAAAGGAAATTGATTAAATGGTATTGAATTGATCAAATTATTATTCTCCTTAGGAGATAGATGGATTCATTGATGAATGTGATGGATAGACTCATTTAGCTTTTACCACGCTTATTCATGAGTGACACTTGGACTCCTTATATGGGATTCCAAGGATAGAATCATAGGGGATGACTATTATATGTCGAGTGATAATTTTATTCAATTTAGGATTTACAAGGATGGACTCAAAGGGATTTTGATAATTTATTCCATGGGTGATACTTGGGATCCCTTAGTGGATTTCTAAGGATGGAATTGAATGATAGAGATGTTATACCACACCTAGAGATATACTTAGGTTCTAGTGAGGAATTCCATGGATAGGATTGTATGGTTTTAGTTTATATTATACTTGGAGCGATACCTAGATTCCAATTTAGTAATTCCATGGATGAGCTCAGGTTCATAAATGAATAAATAATGAAAGGAGTTATATAAAGCGTGTGCCAAGAAAAAGTACAATCTTGGATTCTGTCGTTGTTTATAATTTATGTATGGTCTTTTTAGGCATCCTTTAGTTACCTATTTTCACAGAGGACGTCGATATATTCATTGGGTCTCAAGTATTATTAATTAAATGATATTGAATCATTAAATGAACTTGTTTATAAATGAGAACATGGAATTTATATGATGTTTAATTTCAATAATTCCTTTAAATATTGTATTACTGCCTGCACATCATGACTATTATATACTCACTGAATGGATGTCACTTGACCTTGGGTAGTTGTATACTAGGATTATGTATGATATCTTGTTCAGGCCACTATAGGTCCTAAACATAGTTTATGATTTTAGGTATGGATAAGGGAAAGTTCTCTGATACATGTTCTTGATTGTTGTCTGGAAAAAGGGGAGCATGGGACTGAGTTGAGGCTCATGAATCTATCTAGGATACTTTGGGTATTTTTTAACTTTTGCTCCATGTATTTTAAAACTACCTTTTATACATGTTTGGGATGATTTACAAGACACATGACATGTATAATCATCATCATATATGAGATTTCTTTTGGTATTGTTATCTATCCCTGCTATTACACTATTGTTTGATTAATTTATTGCTTATGTAACTTGTATATTATTAATATTAATCTATTATACACTTTTTTGATGAAGGCATAGTCTCCCCCCACACACACCTATGCCCTTGCTGCTAGTCAGCAACCTCTGGCATTTGGGGATATGCATTTAAGGCCATGTGTCCAATCAAGATCGGAGCACCATTGAGTGGAATATGGGTCTAGGATGTTACATTAAATAATTAATATCATATCATATTTATTATATATATTAATTATTTACAACATTATGACCTCCCATGTGAGTCAGTGATGGAAAACAAATTGCATTGGTTCACAATGTGCTAGTCCACCATACAGACAATCAATGACTTTATTTACTATCTGATGGATAAGGAGATGGATAGATATTATTCCATCAACACAATTACATTTAATTATATGTTTGACACTAGTTTCATTATATTGTAATTGTTAATACCTAAATTATGTTTGTAAAATAAGAAAGAAAAATAAAGTTATTTTCTAAGACGGTTATCTTCTCTTAGAGAAAACTCTTTTCGATATCCTCTTAAGAACACTAAGGTTGGAATTTTTGTAATAAAAAACAGATATATAGTGTGTATAATGATTTTTGGGATATATTTTTTCAGGTTTTGGTTGATTCAAATGGATTTATAGGTGTAAAGAAGTGAGGGGAGGGAGTTCCCTTTTATAATTAATGAGGAGTGACATTTTTATAAATGCCCAAAACTATTCAACAATGGGAATTAACGCTCACTCTAAATGCATTAATAATTAATAAATAATTAATTTGATGGAATTTAAGTTCAATATGAACATCCACCACATAAAATGACATGTTTTAAACATGTTCTTTTATTATCATCAAAGTTTACTAACTTTTACCATTTTAGTTTTCACCACAATAACTAGTTTTTTAAACCTGAGTAATTTATCCATTAAGCCTAAATTAAAATGATACTTATCAGATAATTTGTATCAGTTTATTCTAAAAACTAAATAAAATTTATCAAATAAAAATTCTATGTGTGTTTAAAATTAATTTTAACATTAACTCATGTAACGTGAAAAACCTTATTTTAACCTTAACCATGTTAATTAATTTATTAATGTTTTTACTAATCATTATGAAAAAAAATTAATTTTAACATATTACCTAATATTAATTATTTTTATTCCAAATATGGAATAAATTTTACCAAATTAAACTCACATAATTGGAAATATTTATTTGAAAATAAACTAGTAAAATGTATCAAAAAAACTGTTTTTCAAGAAATGAATTTTCAAGCATAAATTGATCTTATATTAGCTATATGAATAGTAGGGATCATTATATGGATTTAAATTAATATATTTATATTTATAATCTATAAATTAAATAGTAATCATTAAATTTTATTTTAAATAATTAAAATAGATAGACATTATGCCATTTTTAAACAAAAACAGTTTTTTAAAAAAGAAATTATTTTATGACAAATATATCTTATTACCTGCAAATGTGATTATCTTTATTTATAAAAAATTATTAGTTAATAAAAATTTTATTACACATATTATAATATATTAATATAAATAAAATTAGTAATAGTTAAATACTACATTTTTTATTATTCATAAAAGCTTATTTCTATGGGAAATTTTCAAAAATTCATTCTTGGATTATTTTGACCAAGTTAAAAATAGAAATTCATTCCATAAAATTAATATTTTGTTCCATTAAATGTTAAAATTTTC
The DNA here is from genome assembly GCA_963277665.1 of Viscum album. Taxonomy (NCBI): domain Eukaryota; kingdom Viridiplantae; phylum Streptophyta; class Magnoliopsida; order Santalales; family Viscaceae; genus Viscum; species Viscum album. Next base: position 1,084,956,834 of record OY728159.1, read on the forward strand.
ATTTTATTATAGTTTTATTAAAATATAATGTTCACTTACTATAATTGAGGCTCGGGGTTGCGTGTATCACAAGCTATCAAAGATATTAAATTTATTTAAAATAAATATACATTAAAATATCATGGTATTAAATATTATGTTCATTTAAAACCGTTATGTATGTATAATTCTTAATTTCACTATTTTTGGGGAGTTTTTTTCCTAGTTTCATGGCCAGATCACTTGTGAATAATTATTAACGTTCTTGTTGAATGAGTGTACAACTCGAGAAGTGAAATGAAATAATATTAATATCCTTGTAAAAAATAAAATGTTCATAGTATCACTTTTTTTATGATATAGGGATGAATCAATGAGTAATAATTTTAACATTATGTGGTTAGTTTATTTAGGTAGTTTTACTAACCATATTGAACTAGATTAGTTTTATTTAATATTATGGTCGTATATTCATTCCAAAGATTGAAATAAGTTATAATATATATATTATCATTTTCATGACCTGACCCATGCCAGGGCTCTAGCCGCAACTACCCCAATCTCGCCTCCATAGGCCAGGGGTGGCGACAAGTGTCGAAGGCACAACAAACTCGGGGAGGCCTCTTCCTAAGAACTTGTACACACACACAACCAAATCAATGCAAAAGTATAGAGGGAATTGAAAATGAGATACAAAACTACTATAAATAAAACACAAACATGCATCAACCTCTAAACGGTACAAGTATAGGTACTTTAAAGTAAACAAAAATGAAAAGGGGGGAAATACACACCCAACCAGAAGAGTGTCACAACCCAAAAACTATGTGGAAAAGTAAAACAACAAAGAGATCCATACCCCTAGATCCCAAGCCACGGCCACTGCATGTGGTCTAAACACCCCATATCCCTAATATCCTCTGATGTCACAATAAAATATTCCATCATTTTCAAGGGCACACTAAGTGTAGGAAAAGACCAAGTAGGGTTGAGTATAAAAATACACAATATGATGCCCTGAAGGCTCAAGGGACTAGGAAAAGATGTATTGAAGAGTGGAGAAGTAGATAGAAAAATGTACAGTAAAATGAGTATAACTCAAACCAATAATAGAGTGAAATTAAACTCATCCAGACATAAGGAGATCGAACTGGTGAGAATATTAACTTCTTTTCAAGTCTTTGATACCTATAGTAGGAGAGTAAACTTGTCCATCCATGAGAATCTAGACACAGAAATCACATGGCATATCCCAATCATCTTCACCTATCCTAGAAGGAGAGTAACAAAAACCCAAGGAGTGGGTACTAAAATAGGATATATATATATATATATATATATATATATATATATATTCTCAGTTAAGAATCCCAAATGTGAGAGTAAGGGGATCTCCATCTCATAGCTCAGCTCGGGAAGAAGAGTCGCCAATAGTTCCAAAAGTAACCACCATCGATGCCAAGAATCCCATATGTCTACCCTGAACACAAAAGTTAAACGGACTCAATCACCTCATGTTGATACTATCCAGTTTGGGTGGCACTATCTTTCCCTCACGGTTTTAGGTCGCGTCACATGGACGCGTCTTGGTAGGTAAAGTGTCCCCCTTACTCATGAGTCTAAAGTAATTTTAAAGTATGTCTCGTCACTCATCCATAACTAGAAGGAGTAAAACCAAAGTAGAGGAACCACACCCTAGTACGTCAGGGGGATTCCACTCTAATAGTCAGCATAGAGGACCCACACCTCGATGTGTCATGGGGATTTCACTCTTGTTCATCGAGGACTCTCGCCCTAGTGCATCCATGGGATTTCATTCAGAAGTAGCTGGTAGAGGACCCACACCCATGCCAATGGGGGATTCCACTCAAATAGTATTAATAGAGCATACTCACCCATAATGATGGGGGATTCCACTCTAGGTCATCTAGGACCCACACCCTACCTGGTAGGGGGATTCCACTTAGAAGGTGTTGAGGAAATACACCGGCCATCCCTGTTGGATATTACCTCCCAGAAAGAACAATATGACAATGCATGATCACTACCATCATCAGATGTTTCCTGAATAGATGTCACATCCAGAACATCTCTCATTATATCTTGAAATCCACTACAAATGGTACCATCGTGTTCTACACAGAAAAACACTCAAGATAGGCTACTCATGGGCCACAATCAAAGTCTTAAAGAATGAGATATGAGAGGTATAAGATTCATTGTGGTACACAGTGCATATGGGGCCCACATGTTGTGAGACCCTACCTCACCAATTGTCTATGTACCAAACCATACCCGAGTACTAAACTACGATCAAGTACCCCTACGCATGCCAGTGTACTACCAAAGTACATGATACCCCTATCCAAAAAGGCTCATGAGTGTACGATGCTCTTTATTGATCTGAAAGGTGAAAAATTAATTCTACCCACATGCCTCTTCAAATGGCTATGGATAAACAAATGAATTAAATCATCATGATCCTTGAGAAAAAACACACAGGATCGACTATTCATTCGCCCAAATCAGACTCCCGGACAAGAAACTATATATCACAGCATTGCATAGGAATAATGCTTTATTGGGATCACACCTTGATCTTGGAGCACATCATATGGATCACAATTTTGTGATCCTCATAAAAACACACACGAGATTGACTATTCACTCTTCCAAAATGAACACACTGAGAAAAAGCTACATTTCACCAAAAATGCCCAAATTGGGCCTCATGGGGCCCACACATTGATTTCAGTAAAAGCATTTGAAATTAGTCTTATAATGTCCACATCAATTATAGGATTTCAATTATATTGACAATGCGTCAATCGGACAATAGACGCAAGAGATACGCCTGATACAAGAATCACCGAATAATAATAATCATATTATTAATATTTTAATTAGATATTTCATGTCATCGGGCCTTGAGCTGGAAATATAAATTTCTCAAATTGGCCTCAAAAGGTTTATCTCGAAAGCTAGTTCATGCTGTCATAGATGGCACATTAATCAGACGCTCCATGTAGGAGTTACGCTCGAATCAGCATCTAAAGAAGAAGAAGAATATTATTATTTTTAGGAAGTTTTATTTACCCACTCAACAAATTAGAAAAAATCACCCAAAATTGGTCTTCAAAAGACCACATTGAACATAGGGTCACATCTTCACTGATGGCATGTGAATTAGATGTCGCACGTGGAAGTTATGGGTGTTTAAATGTTTTAATAATAATAATAATAATAATAATAATAATAATTTATTTTCTGTGTTTTCTCTTTTTCTTATGAAACCCAAAGGGGTGTCCCACAGTTGGCCACCTACTACTGCCGCCATCCCACTCTGGCCGCTTCCACGCACCGTCCCATGGCACTCCACCGCTGCCTCCGCCTGCAGCCCTCTCTGCCACCATCGTGGCCTACACGCCGCCTGCTGGACCCGCCGCACTGCCGCCTTACCAGAGCCATGCCCATCCAAACCTGCACTTCTTCCACCTTCCAAGGACCACCAAAACCACTCCAGTGGTTGTAAAATTATTTTGATACTAGATCTAGGATCATCAGATCTTGATCTACACTACGGTGGTCTACTCTCAAAGAATTGTTGATGTTTCAATGTGATGAAAAGTTGGAGGATCTTCTGCTCACCATCGTGCCTCATCTGAAACCCGAAACTTGAATCAGAGCATAGATTGGGACTCCTCATGTCGAGATATTCAAATATATTTTTCTTTCTACAAGATCAGAGGTCGTTTGAGCATGGAAAATAGTTTTCCTCGAAGAAAGATGAATAATGAAAGAACGTGAAGAACGAGCAATCCCAAATCAAAGCAGATGATGACCATTGTTAGTTTGGCCATCAATAAAGGGTTATAAAGTAGTGAATTCTAAAATAAATTGAAATCAAAAACAAAGGATTCAATTCTGGAGCTGTAGAACGCGAAATAGAAATCCTACCTCAATTTTGGATTCATCGTTGAGTTTGATGCGCTTTGATATACTAGCGCCTGCATTTTAGTCGCGGTCCGATGAAGTTTAGACATCAAATCATCATTGGAAGCAGATGGTCAGAGCTCCACTATCTGTGAGATAAATGATCTAACCCTAGATAATTTCTCTAAACTCCTATTTATAGGAAACTACCAGCGGATACGGAATATGAACCTCCCGCACCCTCTCACCTGAGGTCTCCCCTAGGGTAAACACCGTGCTACGAACTCAATGGTGCTCTTAGATTTCCAATCTAAATCCCCATTCAGAAGTTATCAGAAGTAGCCTCAATATAAAATAATATTTTTTAATTATTTTATTTATGGTTACGTCCTTGATAGCTTTTTCCACATAAGGTCTATGTCTGCAAAAGTTATACCCTGCCTAGGGTAAAAAACACACTCCAGACTCAATCGTGCCCTTGGTTTTCTGATCCAAGCAACTGTTGGAGATATATATTATTTCCATCGCTTGCATAGTATAAAAAATACTTAATATTTTTATAAAATTTATTCCATCCACACAGGGCCTTGAAATCACATGTCATCTCAGCACCTAACTCTGGAAATATTTGTAGAAATATTTCAAAGTCCTACAAAGAAAAAAAACTTATCTTTACATCATTCCACTCTTCATGATTTTTTCCATGAAAATAAAAACTAGAGTAGATATATCATTATACTGAGATCACAACTAGCTCGACCACTCCTAGAAACTCTCCTACATGTTTATGTTCTGCCACAACTCATGAACCAGGAAGATAGTACGTCCCCATAAGGTCTGCTCATATCAATGATGTGCATAGAAAATCATGCACGCATCTCCACAGCTATGTCATGTGGAAAAAATTATACACCTGTTCCAACTCTGGGGTTAGTTCATGGTGGTAAATGACCTCACCAACCCTCAAAATTATCTTGAATAGCCCAAAGGACCTTAGGGGTAACTTGCCTCCCCAACAAAAACTCAACATGCAAGCCCACATCATATCCTCCAACACTTGGATAACGCACTCGATCTACCCACCAGTCTGGGGGTGAAAGGTTGTACTCATCTGCAACTGGGTCCCAAATGCCTATTTTAGGCATCTCCACTATAGTGATGTAAGACACACGCCCTAATCAGAGACAAATATTGAGGGTACCCTTTGAAGGAAGATGATCTCTCATATGTAGAACTACCCCAAACTCTCTACTAAACTATTCCCCCTGAGTAAGGGAGTGCACTAATCCATGAGTCGGTCTACTGTTACCTAGATGGAATCATGTAACTTCACTATGTGATAAAACCCTATTACTAAGTCCTTGGATATGTTGTTCCAACTCCACTATGGGATTTCAAGAGGCTCCCCAACCTACTAGAACATCGTGCTCAACCTTCACCTACTAATAGGTGAGGAATCATGAGATATACTCATCTTTTATTTATCTCATGAAAAAACAACAAAACTATTGTTACAGAACCCTATACACCTTTCCCACACCAAGATGTACGACTAATGGATCAGTGCGGAACTCCTACATTGCAACCAGGACTAATTTTGTCCCTGAATCAAGATATCATGATTCCCTTCTTCCAAATATCCATCTGGTGTGTCACTTGTGGATATCTAATCCACACATGATACCATAGTTGGTATCTCAAAATTGAGACTCTTTCAAACACTTGAGAAGCAAAGGATTCAACACCATTGACTGAAGAAAAAATGTAACCTCTTTCTCTACTTGGGTCAGCTATTGGGATGTTATCTATTATAAAACTTCCCACACTAGGAGAGCTTGGGACTTCCTGGTAAGGGAATATGATACAATGTTTCCCTTTCCTGAAGTATTTACTCTCAAATTCGTAGTCCTATAGGAAGTTCAACCAGCATCACCGCCTCAAGTTTAAGTCTCTCTGGGTGAAGATGTACCTGATACTCTGGTGGTCTGAGTAAACCACAAAGCGTTCTCCCAGGAGGTAGTGCCACCACATTCTTAGGGTAAAGACTACTGCTTCTAGCATTAGGTAGTGAGTCATGTAATCTTGTTCATGGGTTCTCCATCATCTCAACTTGTACTTGATAATTGTTGTATAAAGGTTGACGTTGAGCATGAAAAGGTACCAACAAGCTGTGAAGGTGCGTAAAATCATCCAAACTCAAGAGGCTAGTCACAAAAATCATGTGGCATACCCCACACGTATTTTCCTCTATTGGAAAAATATTAACCCCAAACCAGACACTCTATTGTACCCACTAGTAGCATTCAAAGAAAAAGGAGTTCGAGTAGAAAAACTCCACTGGTGATGCTAGGACATGCTCTGACACTCCACTGCAAAACCCCACCATGAATGCACAAATAAGAGGGAATCATCTACCACACCTCGATATTATCCGCTTTGGGTAGCACTGACTCTCCCTCACAGTTTTTCTCATGTCACAAAAACATGTCTCGGTGGGGGAAGGACCCCTCTTCCTCATGCATTCAAAGCTACATCATATTACATCGACACAAAGTTTACACTGACGCCTTGTGTCACCCTAGTAAAACCTCAATCAAGAATCAAGGAGAAAATAGTACTTCTTATCATCTAACGCATTGCAATATCATAGACATCCATAACATTCAGCTACCCACGGCCCTGGATGCCAGCTCCATGAGCCTGATGTGGTCCACCTATTGGTGGAAGGATTTCACAACGTCATCCACCAAACAAAACTCCTCCTACTCCCCTACTAGAACAACCTTATATGGGACCGCCCTATCCCCATTTGGGAGATCCATAATCATGAAATCTTCTCTGCCATAATTGTTCATTTACTATCTATTTGGAATCTCAGTATGTATGGTTAGGAAGTCTCGTGCCACATGACCTCTCCCACCATAAGTATAAAACCAAAACTTCCTGGGATTCTCTGGTGCTCTGCACTGTCTCAGACCATGTGACTAATTCTAATCATGGGAAGGCCTCTTACGTCAAGGCCTTTCTAACTGCCATCTGCTACCTGCGGCATACATATCAACTCTGAAGTTCCCACTTCCAAAACTAGCTAACTAGTAGTCTACTGACAGAAAGATCTCTGTCACCAGTACCCAATCCAGCACCCCAACCTAGGTGGGGATGCATAAGGTAACTACGTTGATATAGATCTCTCTATGGAGTCCCAAATCACACTTTAGTGCTCACAAGTAGTCATTGTGGATCATGTTTGGAGAATACTAAGTAAGGTCTTCAAACCTAGTCACATACTCAACCACCATTATCCCTCCCTGCTGAAGCTGAAGAAGCTCCCTGAATTCGAACAAAGCATGAGAAAGTGGGGTAGTGCTCCTCACAGAACATCTACTAGAATTCATCCCACATGAGTACCGACTCACACACATCTGTGTAACGAAACTCCACCAACATACATCCACTCCATGGAAAAGACTGGATGTCAAATTCATCATATAATCTGTCGGTGTCTGAAAAATCTTAAAGGGGAAGACCACCAAATCTATCTAAACCTCTACTACCTGAGGATATGGATCACTATGAAACATCAGTGGTTTTTAAAATAGGAACTCACAGAGTGCACTCCACCTCTGCACATCCTCAACCTGATATACTAGGACTAACTACTACTCAACGGGTAGATGTGCTTCTTCCTATCCACCTGGATGAATAGGTATCATATGATGGATCCTAAACTAAGGCCTTGTTACTCAAGGAATCATCATCATGCACCGAAGCTAGTATCCTGGATGGATGTCATCATGAAATCATCCTAAATCCATCAAGGAGTCTCACAGTTAAAGAGAATTTATATATCAACAACGATGGGGAGATGACTTAGGAAGGACATTCAAAGACTTAATCCTATATGATGCACATACAAAAGTTCCCTAAAAATGTCTCATCATGACGAGTTGAAAATTGGTAATCAGGGTTCGGGTGAATGGCTACGTCGGTCGCCACACCATCATTGGACTTCCTAGTTTGAGAGCTGCTCTCGAGATACATTAATATTGTTTCCCTAAACCCAAACAAGACCTTTTTTAGGGAAACATCGAAACAAAGTATCAAGGGTTGAACCACCTATGACACCAGTTTGACATGACCCAACCCATGCCAGGTTTTGAACCGCAACTATCCCAAGCCCGCCTCTATAGGCTAGGGGGTGGAGACAAATGTCGAAGGCACAACAAACTTAGTGAGGCCTTTTCCTAGGAACCTGTATACATACACGCAAATAAATCAATGAAAAAGTGCATAGGGAAAGGAAAAAAGATACAACACTTCTATAAATAAACCACAAATATGCATCAACCTATAAATATTACAAGTATAGGCACTGTAAAGTAAACTGAAATGTAAATGGGAATAATAAATTCCCAAGAAAAAGAGTTTCATGACCTGGAAATAAGTAGAAAAGTAAAATAGTTAAGAGATCCCTGCTCATGGATCTCGAGCTATGACTATTGTACGCGGTCCAAGAAACCTATATCTCTTATCTCTTCTGATGTCACGATCAACCAGTCTACCACCTGCAAGGGCATAACAAGTGTGGGAAAATCCCAAGAAGGAGTTAGTATAAAACTCCTCGGTACGATTCCCCAAAGGCTCAAGAGAGCAGAAAAATATGCACTGAAGAGGGAAGAAGTAGATAGAACAAGGTACAATAAAAATAGTAGGAATCAACCCAATAAGAGAGTGAAAGTAAACTCATCTAGACACATGGAGCTAGAAATGGTGAGAATATGAACTTATCATTGAGTCTCCGCTACCTATATTAGGAGAGTATACTCCTCTAACCACGAGAATCTTGACACAGAAAGTACGTGGCATGCCCCACACGTCTTCACCTCTTCTAGAAGGATAGTAACCAAAACCCAAGAAGTGGGTACTGAAACATGATATATATATGCTCAGTTAAGAAACCTAAATGAGAGAGTAAGGGGATCTCTATATCATAGCTCAACCCAGGAAGAAGAGTCTCCAACAGTTTCAAAAGTAACCACCAATGATGTCCAGCATCCCACACATCTTCCCTGAACAAGCAATTCAAAGGGACTTAATCACCTCACCTTGATACTATTCACTTTGGGTGGTGTTGTCTTGCCCTTACAATTTTAGATTACGTCACATGGATGTGTCTTAGTGGGGAAATCTTCCCTATTACTTGTGATTCCAAAGTAACGTTAAAGAACTTATCATCACTGATCCCTAGTCGGAAATATTAAACCCAAAGTAGAGGACCCAAACCCTAGTAAATAAGGAGTATTCCACTCTAATAGTTGTCGTAGAGGACCCACACCCTGATGCGTCAGGGTGATTCCACTTTGGTTCATCAAGGACCCTCACCTTAGTAAATCAGTGGGATTCCACTCAGAAGTAGCTGGCAGAGGACCCACACCCAGGCTGATGGGGGATTTCACTCAGATATTAGTCATAGATACCCACACCCATGCCAATGGGGGATTCCACTCTAGGTTATCGAGGACCTATGCCCTACCCAGTTGGGTGATTCCACTTGTATGGTATCGAGGAACTACACTGGTCATCCCTGCTAGATGGTACCTCTCAGAAAGCACCAATATTCCAATGCCTAATCACTACTATCATCAGATGTCGCTTGAATAGTAATCACATCTAGAACATCTCACATCATATCCTGAAATCCACTTCAAAGGGAACCATCATGTTCTATGTAGAAAAAAACATTCATGATAGGCTACTTGTGGGCCGAAATCCGAATCCAAAAGAAGAAAATATGAGAGATAGAAGATTTGTAGTGGTACACGGTACGTATGGGGAACACTTTTCATGAGACCCTACCTCACCACCTAGCCATGTACTAGCCATAATTGGGTAATAAAATGCGATCAAGTACCCCTAAGTGTGCCAGTGTACTCCTAGAGTACATAACACCCATAGACAAAAAGGCTCATGAGCGTATGATTCTCTTTATGGATATGAAGATTGAAAATGTAATTATACTAAAATTTCTCTTCAAATGACCCTATATAACCAAATGGATTACACCTTCATGATCCTTGTATAAAAACGCATAGTATTGACTATTCATTCACCTGAATCGGACTCCCAGAGAAGAAACTGTATTTCGCAGCATTATGCATGAACAATGCTTTATTGGGACCATGAATCGATCCTAGAACACATCATATGGATTACACCATTTCAATCCTTAGGAAAAAATTCATGGGTTATCTATTCACTTGTCCAAAACAGACACCTAGTGAAAAAGCTGCATTTCACCGCAAACGCCCAAACTGGGACCCATGGGGCCCACTCTTTGATTTTGATTTAAGTACTCTAAATCAGAATTATAATTTCTACCTCAATTATAGGGTTTCAATGTAGTTAACAACACATCAATCAGATGTCGGACACAAGAGATAAGTCTGATACAAGAATTCATGAAAAATAATAATTATATTATTATTATTTTAATTGAAAGTTTTGTGCCACTGATCCTCGAGCCTGAAACATAAAGTTCTTTCACTAGACTCCAAAAGTCCATCTCGAAAGATGGGCCATGCTCTCGTAGATGAAACGTTAACAGGATGCTCCATGTAGGAGTTATTCTCAAATCAATATATGAATATTATTATTATTATTATTATTATTATTATTATTATTATTATTATTATTATGTTTTATTGACCCACTCCACGAGTCATTGAAAATCACCCAACATCGGTCTTAAAAATACATCATCGAAGACAGGGTCACATTTCCATTGATGGTGCGTGAATTGGAAGCTGCACAGGGAAGTTATGGGTGTTTAAATGTTTTAATAATAATAATAATAATAATATCCTTTTTTTGTTTTTTTTACCTATAGGGGGGTTCCTGTGGCTGGCTGCCTATTTCCATCATAATCCCACTCCAGCCACCTCTGCATGATGTCTCGTGGCACTCCATCGCTACCTCCACCTGCAACCTTATTTCCTTCCACCACGGCCTCCGCACAGCCTGCTAGACCAACCGCACCATCCCCTTGCCAGAGTCGCGCCCTGCTAGACCCGCATTGCCACCACCTTTTATGGACCACTAGAACCACTTCAGTGGTTGGAAAGTTATTTCAAGACCAGATCTGGGATCCTTGGGTCCCAGTCTACACTATGATGGTCTCCTCTCAAATAATCATCGATGTTTCTACACGACGAGAAGTTAGAGGATCTTCCGCTCGCCGTCGCACCTCCTCTGGCACCCGAAACAGGAATCTAAGCATATATCGGGACTCCACCTATCAAGAGCTTCAAAGATATGTGTCTTGCTCCAATATCGGAGGATGTTTCAGCATGGAGAAAATTTATTATCGAAAAACAATGAAGAACACGAAGAACGGGTGATCCTGAATCAAAATAAATGATGGTCATTGTTATTATGGCCATTAAAAAAGGGTTCTAAAGCGGCGAATTCCAACTTAAATTGAATTTGGAAACAAAGGATTTAATCAAGGAGTTTCAGAATACAAAATAAAAAACCTAACTTGATTTTGGATCCACCGTTGAGTTTGTCGCAGCCTAATCTACTAGTGACTGCATTTTCATCATGATCTTATGAAGTTTGGACATCAAATCACCATCATAAGAAAATGGACAAAGCTTCGGCATCCGTGAGAAAAATGAGGCAACTGTAGAACATTTATCTAAACTCCTATTGATAGGAAACTACCGACGGTCACAGAATCTGAACCTCCCTTTCCCTCTCACTTGAGGTCGCCCCTTGGGTAAACACCGTGCTACGAACTCAATGGTGCTCTCATATCTCAAATCAGAATCCCTGTTCATAATTTATCAGAAGTTTCATCCAAATAAAATAATATTTTTTTAACTATTTTATTTACAGTTACATCCTCGATATCTTTTCTGCACTTGAAAATGTTATACCCTGCCTAGGGTAAACAACATGCTCCAAACTCCACTGTGGCCTTAGTTTTTCAATCTGAGAAACTTTTTGAGAGATATTCCATTTCTGTCACATGGATTCTATAAAAAATACTTAATATTTTTATAAAATTTATTCTGGACACATCGGGACTTGTAATCGCATGTCGTCTTAGTGCCTAGCTCTGGAAATATCTATATAAATATTCCAAAGTATTATAAGGAGAAAACCTGGTTTCTAAAATCATCTTATTTAACCATAATAATATTTTTATGACAATCCTAGAATGATGTGGATAAAAACAAACTATGTTTTTTCATGGAGGTAGTGAAACAACCATATTGTAAATAATATTTTTATTTCAGAATCAAAATAAGAGTGGGTAGAAGATAAATTTTGTAACGTCCCTGACCCAGAAGCCACTAAAATGGTGCTCTGAGCTGGGTGGTTACATGACCTTAAGCGTGCCTCCCTGTATGCCAAAGGCTGCCAACTAGCAGCAGGGGTCTATGTAGTCAAGTGGGGAGACTATACCCATTTATTATCAGAGTAAGCCACAACATAAACAACCAAATAGCAGAAAAAATAATCAATAAACAAGAAAGAATTATAACAACCATTTCCAACAATAAATATGTCATGTAGTACTACAATTGCAAAAGTGAACAAAAGCCCAAAATAAGACAACGCTCAAATCCCTAAAATGGTTCTGAACCCAAGTTTGGATCCTCCACCAAGTGCTACCCATGTTCACTCAGCTATATAGAAAGGACCCTTGCCCTTGTCCTTACCTACAAACATGAAGTCTGCTCGGGTACCCATCGGCGGCCCGAGCAGGGTGTGAGTACAACTCAGTAGGCCACCACCAATGGTGTCTACAAAATATCTAGTATAAACAGGTAGTGCATGCAAAAAGAAAGTGAACGATAAATGCCAAGTAATTAATTAAGGTTCCATTAACCAGTTAGAGCCAAGCCATTTCCACTTCCATTACCATTCCTTACACACTCATTATCACCATTTACCATTTCATCACATTTCCATGGGTTAATCACATAAATTATGTTACATGGGTCTAAGGCCAACAATCGCATGAAAGAGGGTAAACACAATGTTATCCTATCTCACTAGGACTAACCCCTCATAGCAACCATATCCTCGCCTCGAAGCCTCAGTCCGGGTGGATGCAACCGTTAATAGAATAGACCCTCATTCCCCTTTCCTAACCCATGCATTTAGGGTGGAGTTTAGAACCTCAGTCTTCACTCGACCTGTGGGCGTAGATCCTCAAGTCATACCCCACTCTACGAAGCCATGTGCACATGAATATATATATAAGTAACCATCAACTGTACAAACCATTTCCCTTTGGCAAACACTATTCTCAACAACCCACATGGGAATTCACATTCTGCCTTAACCCATTAACACATTACCATTTCACATCATTTAACCATTCACCCAATTCCCATGTGTTATGCCTATCTCACTAAGCATTCGATCCTAGACCCATAACCTATCCCATTATGGTCTTTAATCAATTTAAAAATTAACCCATTTAACTCATTCATCATTTACATGAATCAACCATTCATGCCAACATATTTATCAAGGGCTCTATAGTTCATTACAACAAGGTCACTTGTTTAATAACAATCCCTAACCTGAGAAAAGTCGTCATATCCCATGGATGGACCTAATTTAGGTCAATTCAATCCCAAAACATCCCAAGGGGATCATGAGGGTTCCCATTTTCATTTTAAACATCATTAAAACCAAGCAGGCCAAGGTTATTCAAAACCTAACCAAGGGAAACAAGAACACAAGTAACATGCACAAAAACCCTAAATAACCATGGGATATAACTTGTAGACCACCTACCTCGAAACCGCGGTTGAACGCACTCTCAATTGAGTCCTTATACCTAGATCCAACCAACCTTTAGAGCTTCAACCTAAAACTCACCCAAAAGTTAGGGTTTTAGAGCTTCGGAACGAGAGGAAGAGAAGATACAAACCCTAAACCAAAAAGAGAACCAAGGATGGGATTAGCCTTACCTGGAACTTCGATCCGCAACCAACGACACCAAAAATGCCTTAGAATCGAATGAGTTTGATCTCTTGAATTCCTTGGGAGGTTTGGTTCGTGCCTAAGGTGAATAGAGGAGGAAGAGAGGAAAATACTGAGTGGGGTTCTTAAAGCCTGAAGTGGCAATTTTGTAAATTTTCCAACTTTAAGTGGCCGCATGGTTTACCCACACGGTTTGGAAAACCGTGCACAAACCATGTGTACGCCACTACCTAGAGGAGGGGGAGTCATGCGATTTAGCTGTACGGTTTGTAAAACCGTGCGCAAACCGTGCGCTCGCTTCTGTCCAGAGGAGGGAGGGTCGCACGGCTTAGTTTGGGCAGGCCGCACGGTTTGGCTGATCGTGCGTAGGCCATGCGCCTTGGTCTGCTTTGCCCAGACTTCCCTTCTTCCATGCCCCGAGCCCCCAGAACACCCCCAAGGCCTTTCACACTTCCAAGAAACCTTGTAATTCCCCAAAATCAAAATGGTTCAACCCAAAACACAACAAAACATACCTTTCCAAAAACCGGGATCTTACAAATATACCATTAAAAAAATAAAATTACATTATATTTATGATACTATATTCATTATTTCATGTTGTATGAGGAAGTATAGGATAATATAGTAGAAGAAATTTATTTAAAATAGGTTAATTGAGAATATTGCCTCTTAAATGTCATTTCCTTGAAATACTTCTCAAGGAAGTTAGAATTGGATTCTTGGTGATACCAGTATCACAAAAACATAAGGTAGAGGAATGGGAATAGTTTTGGTTAGAAATTTGGAAAGATCGAAGGCTTATAAGTTGTGAGGAGAAGTGGTGGTATTTATAAGGGTATGAGTAGAGTGTTTTTGAATATTATATGTATTAATTCATTATTCAGGATCTAGACAGCCAATAGTATTGATTATTATAAATAAATATAGTAAATAATTCATTTTAGTTTGAACTAGTGGGTGATTAAATTATCCATGACTTCAAAATTCAACAATTTATTTTATAATTTCAAATATCATATTTTACCATATTTCACTATTCACAAAAAATTCCACCATTTTAAAAAAATTCAAAAAAACTACCCTAACAATTTTTCAACATGTTGATTAAAAAAATAAATCCATTTTTTGATAATAATTATCTAAATATTATAAATTTAATTTTCGAATAAAATCCTCATTTATTTGATAAAAATACCAATTTTAATATCAACATCAATTTTTTGACCCTTTGAAAAATTACTTAAGGACTCATAAAATCATCATTCCATTATGGTAGAACTTAATATTAATTTTTAAATGAATTTTATGGAAATAAAATTATTTTAAATCATTATATTTTTTATAAAATCAAAATTAAAACATTTATGTTTTATAAAAATAAAAACACATAATTTATCATTTTTAAAACATTTATTTACTTATACCTCGGTATAAATTTATCATATTTTCATTTCATAAGACAGTAAAATTTTATTTTAAACTTTAATATGTGAGGATTAAAAAACCTTAATATTTTATTATATTTTTATCTCGAAATAAATTTGATTTCTTACTTTACACGCAACGTAGAGTTTAAATGAACTGTGTTATACTATTAAAATTTTATTATTTAATCTTATAGTAATCACCTTTCCATTTTATTGACTTGTATGAATATAAAAATATAAATTATAAAAAAAATTGGTTTACACATGTATAAAATGAATTCATTGGTTATCAATTAACTAGGAGCGAAAATAATATTTATTTGAAAGTGAAAGAGATGTTATTTTGAAAAAATGTTTTTATGTACACACTATGTTTTTCATTAAAAAATTATATTTATCACTATTTGTGAATGATTTTTAAGAAATGTATACGTTATATTTAATAAAACATTTTAACATTAATCTAGGATTTTTTTTTCTAGCAAAGAGATAAAAGTATATATATTTTTACTTAAATTTTTTTTCTAAAAAACAGTTTTTATCACATTTTTCACACTTATTTTATAAAAAAATTATCTACTTATTGAATTTGGAAAATAAAAAATTGATTCCATATTTTGAATCGAGTGGATAAAATTTGGTAAATAGGCCACTTTTTTGGACAATATGAATAGTAACCGTAGTAAATTTTGGTCACCTTGAAAATGGTAAAACAAGTAGAACATGGTTAAATTTTTTGGATAAGGCTTTAAATTTTCCTAAAACATTCATCTAAAACTATTTTATGAGTTTATTTCTTCCATTTACATCAAATTCTCTATTATATGGCCTCTTTATGCCATTTTTATTTGAATATAACCTTTATATTAATTTAAAAAAATAATAACTACAAAATGTTATTTTGTTGAAATTAATATGTCTAAATTTTTTACATAAGGACAAAAAGAAGATATTTTAAGTAATAATTTTTTATTTAAAATATAAAATATTTTATTATCTTATTAATTTATTTCTAATTTTTACTAATTTAATAGTTACATTAAATGATTAAACAATGCCAACATATTATTTATTCAATTAATAGAAAAATAAAGTAAATTATTTTAAAAATATTAAAACTAATAAAATTTGGGTGAAGAATTGTGTTTTCTGAATCTATAGAATAATATAAAATATTATATATGTGAAAATGGTTTAGATTCGAATTCCTCTACTATCATGTTGTCTTTAAATTCAAATTAAATGAATAGTGTTAAAAATGACATTAAGGATTTTTATGTTAAATAATATTTTATTAAATTATTTATAAATCATAAGAATCATACAAGAGGATAGTTAGTATGATAAATAGTCTAAAATTTCATCCCTTTACCATTTATGAGCTATTTTATACCATATAAATAAAATTATAGCCCTTTAAGATTGGAATAGTTGTTACAATGATTAAGGTTAAAAATAGTAAATGAAGGGGTTAATAAAACATATATGGTGTTAAATGACCCAAAAACATATCTAAATTTTTTTGGTTGATGATATTTCAAACGTAACCTCTTTTTATTGAAATTTATTTCCGTTTTAAAGGATTTTTCTTAATAATTAATTAATTATATGATAATATTTTTAGTAACTTCAAGTGTGTCCTTTCCCTCCCTTATTGAATGACACCCCTTATCTCTTTTCTTTACACTACATTTATACATCTAGATTGTACAAACACTACCCATTTATATTATAAAAATCCTTATACTGGTTATAGAGTTTATAGTATTCCCAAAAGACTAACCTTAGGCCCCTTAAGAGGAGATCTATAAGAAGTCTACCAAAGAAGAAGTAATCATATTTATAGACTCTTTCAAATTTATTTATTATTTTACTTACTCTAAATATAGTGTAACCATACTAAAATAATTAATACAATATAATAAATATACTGAGATGTTATTATGATTGTGGTATATCCATTTTCTACTTCTTTTACATCATATGGAAAATGAAAAAATTGCTTATACATACGTACCACTTACCATCTCCACACAATGGTGTAATTAGTTTTTCATCACCATATTTAATGGATGGTTATTAAGATGGGTATAAAATTTATATATGATATTTATAACATAATTATGCTTCTGTAATTATAATATCACATTTATGTTCTTACATTCAAATCCATTGTAAAAAAGATAACATCGCTTGTGCGTATGTGTGAAATACCACTTCCATGAAGTGATGTGATTTGTTTTTTAATTTTCTCTTTACATGGATGGTAATAAAAGAAAACTCTGATATTTTAAAATAACACTATGCTCAATAGTGTATAAAACATGCAACATATAGTTTATGTGAACCATAATATACTACTAAAATATTATTATTTAAAACTGACTGTTATAACCTAGACTTTAAATTCTAAAATATGAATAACAATAACAAAATTTTTAAAATTAAGTATGGAGGATAAAGAAAATATATTTATAAATAAGTACTTGATTCTCTGTAAATTCTTATAGGCTTTGAAAATACATTTTCCTCAAAAAATGATTTTTATTGCTTTTTGTGAAAAAAATAAAATAATTTTTCCCACTTTAAAAACATTTATATAAAAAAATTAACTAAATTTTTATAATAAAAATGTAAAAATTATACTATGGTGATTTTTTGGTATTTTTCTAAAAAATTTAATTTTTTAATGAAGAGTGAAAAAATACTGGTTTTTATTGAAAACCACCTTTTCATTTAAATCATTTAAAAAGTTATATTTTGTTTGAAAATAGTTTAAAAGTAACATTAAGAAAATTATTTTATTAATAATCCAAGTTATGTAATTGTAACCAATTTCATGTTGAATTTTGATATAAACACTTTTTATGCTTACGCAAACCTTTTCTTTAGAAAATCGTTTTCATTGCATCAACAAGTTTAATTTTAAATTAAACTCTTCCAATTTTTTTAATTGAATTACAAAAATTGGATTCCATATTTGAAATAAAAATAAATAATATTATTTAATAAGTTTAACTTAATTTTTGGTCATAATGAATACTAAAAACAATAAAAATTAATTAGCACAAGTATAGTTAAAACAATTTTATCAGCGGGTTAAATTAAAAATTTAAGGTTTAAAATGACTAAAAACTGGTAAAAATAATATTTTATGGCCATATTTTGACAAAATATCATTTAAATTTCATGAATGTTCCATTTTTGAGCCTTTTGGTATGTTTAAATCATGGGTATAATTTTTTATTTTAAAAAATTATAATTGTGTCCTCTCCCCCACATCTAAAAGGTCACTCCTATCCTATTCTATTTAAACTTATAAAGATTTTTTGAGCTAATAATTTCCCAAATAACTTATTTACTTCCATACCCATGTCATGGAGTCCTTATTCGTATCATAAATCTTATATAGGAAGGCATTAGATATAATCCTAATGAGGTGGTCTGAAGAAAAACCATCATTCCTAACTAAGAATATTTGTTTTATTTCGTATTCCACCTCCCTAAAATATTACTCAATAATGATGATATAATAAAATAAGTATCTTCCATATAATTATATTTTATTATGTTAATGTAAAAGCAAACATCAATCTCCTCTCCCATCCAATATGAAACATAACCATCATTTGTGTGCACAACGAACTACCTCATCATGAACCGATGTAATTTATTTTCCATCATTACCTATCATGAATATTTATAATTATGGATTTAATATTTATATATTAAATTCTTGAGATATTAATAATTTTAAAATTTTAATATATCATATAATTTCTTACCTTACCATCTGTGGAATGATGATAACATCGTTCATGTGTTTGACGAACTACCACGTCGCGAAGCAATGTGATTCATTTTTTATTAACGAATCACTTGGATGGTATATTTAATTGTATTTAAAGAAATAATATAATATTTTTTTATATATTAATCATTCTATAATGTTAAAATAACACTTACCTTCTTTACATCAGGATCATTGAAGAATGGAAACATTATACATACATATATATGACCTACCATCTTCATGATCATAACATAATTCATTTTTCATACCCATAATTCATTGTTTTTTTTATTTCAATTTATGTATAAAAAATATAAATATTTCTTGATTATTATTTTGGGTATTATGGAGTAATGATCCCTTTTACCACATTCAACACTTTGATTTCATTTTGAAATTATGAACTAAGCATCCTCAAAACACCTCATGTGGATATAATTGATTAAGTAATTTAATACATCATTAAAATAAATGAATAAATTGTTTAAGTATAATGGATTAAACCTATAAAAATTTTCTTAAGAAAAAAATTTATATAATTTTATAATATAGGAGATAAAATACATTCTTGACAAATTCTGGACTCGAGGTAGGGGATTCATCCCAAAACTTCCTTCATTGAGACACATGTTCTTTTATGAACCTAATTTATTTTAAATGGAGTATATACTATTGAATTAGATATTTTATAATTAATCATTAATAATTACAATTCATTTACTTCATCCATGGGAGTTATGATTAAAATGTTACCAAGTAGTAAGGGTTTATGTTTTAATCTCATTTTAATTGGGATTGTTTATGCTTGTATTTTCATTGTAGGGACTTATTTGATAATTTTCTAATAATGTACTTTAATTTTATAATAATATGTTTATTAATTAAATTTTGCAATAAATAGTGCAATTTTACTCTCTTTGGCACTTAAAATGATTGGGAAAATGTTATTAAGAAAAATTGACTTAGTTTTTCTCTTTAGTCGAAAATCCATTTTATTCAATATCTATGTTTTCTAAAAATCATTTCAAAAATATTATTTAAATTATCAAAATAATTTTTTAAATAAATTTTGACAAATATTTTAGTTTTCATAATATGGTTTTAATGTAATATTTTTGTTTTTTTCTAAATGAGGAACTTTTTAACCTTTTTACAACAGTGTGAAAGGAATGTTTTTTACTTATACAACAAGTATGAAATTATACACTGTTAAAACCATCCAATTATTTGAATCTTTATTTATAAGTTTCCACGGTTCCTTTTTATATAAAATTATTTCTATAATATATTTCAAATTTTTAGACTTTGAAGAAGTGAATTCAAATTGAAAAGGATATTTTCCTCATGAAATATTCCAGGTAATCTTTTAAAGATATTTTCCTCAATAAAGATAACCTTTGATGTTATGGATTTATTCGAAATTATGTATAAATTTATATCAAATATATATCTATATTATTCTCCCTTACTTTTATTGGGTAATAAATGCCTTATTTTCATTTCTCAAATGAAATCATTATAAAATTTCCTTTGATTATGATATGTGGAAAGACTATACAAACCCATTTCTTTCTATGGGAAATTATTATTTAATGCATAATTATTGATTTCATTTATGTGACACATATAAACTATGAACATGTTATGATGGGTGTACCCAAATATTTCTCTAATAAATTGGGTAAAGCTTTAGTCTCATGAGGCATCATGTATAAGATTAGGGAGTAAACCTAATCAATTATTTTAATTTTTTCACCATGTGTTATTGTTTGGGTAGATAGCCATGAATATTATTTATGTCTTGTTATATATTTCTGGAATATTTCCTATGTTTCCATGATCTTATTATGTCATATTATTTATTTTATTCTCCTGTGTGAGTACCCCTGATCATTCTTCTTCATGATATCATGTTATACCTTTTAATAACATGCTACGTTTCCTTGTCATGTTTATTCCCTTACTAGAATTTTCAGCTCACCCCTATTGTCTATGTATTCCCCATGTTATCCCATGAAGTTATTGGATCTTGAAAGGATTTAGGATGTCATTATGAAGAATAAAATAAAGAAGTTTTATTTTAGTCTCACTTTGATGTATTATGAACCTAGTATTACAAATACACTAGGCCTCGTGATATTTGGTTTGTTATAAATATATTTTTATGTTAAAAAGTATATAATAATATGTATTAAATTCTTGGGTCATTATAGTTGGTATCAGAGCATGGTTAAGTTATTTTTAGATATTAAGACTAGAATAATTTAATGAGAACCCTAAGGATGAGTATAAGGATAAGACTAAGTATAGAAATATATTCTAGAATTTTGGTGAAGTATGGAGCAAGTGGGTACTAAGAAATTTCATCCCAATATAGATAATATATGTAGATGTAGATCTAGAATAATTATGCATAATGGTAATTACCCCAAAAAATGGAATATTGACCTAAACTCGATCATCACCTAGGTCTTGCTGCACACATGGTTTGACACTCTTGGGGGATGTGTTTTTGAAATTCAAAAACTCTTTACAAAAAAGTATGAAGTAATTGAACAAATTTTTAGGTTATAAAACCTAATAGGAAATGTTACCATGGATAACCTAGATTGAAACATAGAGACTCATAAGTTAAGATATACTTTCATTTATAAGTTATTCCTTATAGGTTTATAAGTTTTCCATTTTTTATATTAATGCATTATCATCTTTTTTCTTATATTATTTTTAGTTAATGATAGGAAATAAAAGAAAGCACGTTGACAACTAATTTGATGGGAAATAAAATGATTTCCCTAATGAGATGGAAAACATGATGGAACATAAGTTATATGTTTGGTGATAATTCCAAATGATCTATCTCTAATTTTGATTAACAACTAGAATATAGTTGAATTTCTAAACACGTCAAATAAGATAAGGTTTACATCTCATGGAAGTTCAAGTGTTAAAGTTGATAAATAAAATAAGATTAAATTTTAGACATGTCAAAAATGAGGGAAAGGAACCACATAAAATGTCTTAAAGGAATGATAAGATGCTTTATCTATAGAAAATGATTGAATAAATTATATAATTTATGAATAAAAATTAATAGTATGGTTAATAAGACATAGGGAAATACAGTTCAACCTAAGGCACCACTAACAGTTCAATGTCGTAAATGTGGGGAATGATGTGGCCTTATTTTTACATAGTTTTGCCACATGTTTTTACATAATTTTTTATGTTTTAATTAACTATTTCTACATTTTTTATTAAACAAATGTACTTTTGTACCTTTTTAATTAAATTCATTAAATTATCAAATTTTATAATTAATTATGTAATTGTAATCTTTAAAATAGTTAATTTTAATTTCTTAATTTTTATTCTCAT
Organism: Viscum album; assembly: GCA_963277665.1. Lineage (NCBI taxonomy): Eukaryota > Viridiplantae > Streptophyta > Magnoliopsida > Santalales > Viscaceae > Viscum > Viscum album. The sequence goes on from OY728159.1 coordinate 1,084,979,352, forward strand.
ATATTTTATTATTTATATTAGTTGTATTTATTCTGATCACTACTTAATAATATTTTTATTTTGTGTATTAATTAATTTAGTTTTTAATTCAATATTTTATCCTTTAATTTATAATAAACTAACTTCATTAATTGTTATGTTTTATTATCCTTCTAATTAATTAAGTTAGGAATTTGAGTTCTAATTTAATGGAATAATGTGTTTCTAATTTTAAGTTTTCAGTTAGTTATTTAATTAATTAATTTAGAGTTTTTAAACATTAATTATTTAATCCCAAGTATGCAGTTAAGTTATTAAGTCATTAAGTTTCGTTTTTAGTCTAACGGTGAGACATACATTAGCTATCAGTGACTCATTTAGTCACCGAGAATATCATTTTCTACTCAATATAGACCCTTTAATAAATTTTAATTTAAGTCTTTTGTCAACTTAGTTTAACATTAATCGAGTTTTTAACTTAAATGTTAACATTTAATAATTTTAATTGTAATTTAAAGTTTAATGTCTAATTATAATCTAGTTTTAATTTATGACGATTAACCTTCTTTTAATTTTTAAATTTGAATCTTTGTACTTTTGATTTTATGTTTTTAACCAGTTATTTATTTTCAATCTTTGCAAGGGAGGCTGAGGTTTGTTGCACTGCTGAGAGGATGGAGTGAGTCTGAGAGCTGCGCTGTAGGGAGTTCCAGCAGAGTCGCATCGCCGGGTTGAGGAGAACTCGCCGCGGACCCACTTTCTGCTGCGTGGAAGAGCTTCTTCTATTGCAAAGACGAACAAAATAGGGAGTCGCCGTCACCATTTGTCAAGACACTCGTCGCGCTGCTGTTGAAGGACATTGCCGAGTGAAGGGGTGTGCCGAGCTGATGCGGGAAAAAACCATACGAGTCCCCCCAAGGGTTGTGCCCATTTGGGGGTGGGGGATAAGATCTTATTTAAAAATATATATAAATATAAAATAAATTAAAATAAAACTAAAATTAAAACTAAAATTAAAAAATAATAATAACTAAACTAATTAATTTAAAATGGTTATAAGTTTAATTTTCAAAATAATAATAAACTTAATGTTTATAATTTACATTAATAATGTTAATTATTAAAAATTAATAACTTAATAAAAATTTAACATTTAAATTAATAATTAATAAAACCTCTTATACTTAAATAATAATAATGACTTTACTATTAACAAATTCGATCAACTTATAATACTTAAATTATTATAACTTAACTTTTATAATTAAATAATAACTATTTTAATATTAAATTTTATTTCATTTTAATCAACAATAATATAATTACAAGTTATTAACAATACTAATAAAATAATTTATTTAATTAAATTATTTAAAAGTTTATTAATTTTTTAAAAGACTTTTTAATAAGCTATTGTCTTAAACTATATTTTTTTATTTAATTATTTCCTTTGTGTTTTAATTGCGTTGTTTGTTTTTCTTGCGCAGGTTCATTCAAGAGACGTAAAAATGACCAAGTGCACTCAACTAACTCACTCAGAGTTAGTTACAAGGAAAATGTTAGCGTGACGTGTTAGTCATGAAAAAATGCAAGTGCGTGGTGCACAAGTGAGGGACACTCGAAGTCGGTTGAAAATAGGGGGTGATGTGTATCTTATGACAGCAGGATTTAAAAACTGAGAAAGTAGTAGAATTAGAGACTCATTTTTTTGGGGACTTATTCTGATTCCACACGACATTTTTTCGAGAGCAAAGACTCCTGGGAGCAGCACTGGAGACGAGTTGGAGGCTAAGGAACCCGAAGGCAGAGCATTACTTAGAGAGTACTCCTTCCTCTATGTTCAAGATTTTGTACTCTATTTTCATGTGTTTTAGTGTTAAAATCAATATGATCATAGGATAATAATTTATCAGCTCAGGAATTTGATTCTTCTAGATTTTCATTTGAATTTCTTAACATACTTTACATCTTTCAGAATCACAATCAATCGGCGAGATTGAATTATGATTCTCTATTTAGTTGTTTCACCTCTCAATTGATTTCAGAATTCAAAATTTCAATATCGATTGGCATGGTTGATTATGAGTGCATCTATCAAAACTTTAATATAATTAATTTGGACATTTAAGACTAGTTTATTTCCAAACATTATATTTTTAAAACTTCTTAGTAGTGCGATTAAGTTTTGGTGTGGCAAATTCCAAGACATAATCCTATGCCTGTTGAATTTCTTGGCAAGGAGAATTCTTTAGCATGTCTTTGATGACCGATTAAACAAAAGTTGCGAAGAAGTCAACTATTTTAACCAGTATATTAGATTTCCCAAGTGACTTTTGTTGATCTAAGCTCCTTTGACCTTACTGTTTTATTTTAGTATTTGGTTTTCTTTATATTAACTTATTGTATCTCTTAGCTTGTCAATATTCTAGTATTTGATTTAGTTTCATTTTCAACATTGTTATATTTACTTCTTGCTTAAAAAAATACAAAAAAATTAAAAAGTTAAAAAGCTATTAAGATGTGTACATCACTACTATTAACAGTGAGGTTTTTAGGTTCAATAAACCTTAGAATAGCTCACCTTCCTTCCCTTGGGTTTGACCATTCACTGTTATACTAGTGTAGGTTTATAAATAATATTTTGAGGGTCGTGACGACCTCTGACCATATCAAAATTTGGCACCCTTTTCGGGGAAGGTATGTACTGAGAGTCTAGGTTTATAAAAACACATAAAAAACAAAAAAAAATACGTGAACTGTATCCGCTGATTGTGTTGTTTTTGAAAAATCTATTTCATTGTGAACTGTTGTGTGTTTAATCTCTTTCAGTAAAATAAATGGAAATTCATGAGAACTGGAATCAATTTGGGCCTCACTGTGTATGTTATGGCTGTTATGGGAACACTGCTTGGTTGTGTGTTAATAACCAACCACAATAGGATGTTTACATTAAAGAAAATGAACAATATGAGTCTAATCTTTAATTCTTAGAAAAACTTGAATTAATTGAAACCAAATTGGATGTTAGGGAGGATTCTTGGAATTCCCGGATTAATTAAACCCGTGAAATTCAAATTAGAGATTCTCAATAGAAATTTAGAAGAATTAAAAGATTAGAAAACATTCTCTTATAATTACAACATAGGGTTAAAGAACAAGAATAATTTGAAGAAAATGAAAAAGAAAATGTTTATAAAAGATTTTAAAATCAAGTTGAAGAGGAAAGTGATAGTGAAACTAGGAAAAAACTATTTACTTTAAAAATTTTGATTCTTTTGAACTAAAATTGGAAACAACCAACTCATTGAATCAAGAACACATTGATGAAGTCCCCAAAAAGAACTTTAATGATGTTGAGTTGGACAATTCTGAAGATGAATTGAATCAGATTGAAAAGGAATGCCCAGTTCTCTTCATAATTCCTATATTAGAGAAAAATCATTTCTTTAGGAGTTTTGTAAATGAAATCACTAGGGTTGAAGACAATCTTGAATTATAGAACTTACGGTATAAAAAATATTCACCCATTTTTTATGAAATTTGGAATACTAAACCTAAACTGGAAATAGGAAACACTTTGGAAGAGAGTTTTAAACTGGATAACACGGAATCTGAAATTTTTAAACCATAATTGGAAACCACTCTTCCATGTTTTGAAACTGTAGACCCAATAATTTCTGAAATGTTGTTGGATGAAGAATTTTATGTAGTGTGTTTTGAGGAAAAGTTTATTGATGAGCTTCCACTGCCTTGTTTACATTGCAATCACTTTTCTGGAACTTTTTGTACTGAAATGGAAAGTAGTGTTGTCTTACATGGGGATAAATGTTTACATTTAAACATTCTAGAAATTGAATTTATTGAATCTGAATTAAACATTAATCCCCCTGTTGTGAACTTTCTAGAACTCACTATTAATTTTTTTTAAATGAACTCTTTAATTGTGGACATGTAAAAGAATTTGAACACATACTTGACGATGGTAGAAGATTTGATTTGTTAGAAGCTGTAGATGTTGAGTATGAGTTAATTGATGAAGACTTATTGGAAGAGATATGCAACATTGTTAAACCTGAATCTGTTAGTAGTTAAATAAATTCTCTTCCCTGTAATTCATTTCTTTCCTCAAATGAGTTGGGTGTTGAGCCTTCTTGTGAGATAGATAGTAGTTTAGGGAGGGATTTATGCTTGAGTTACATTGTACATGATTATGTTCAATACTCTATTTAATCTCTTCTTGAACCTACTAATCAGAACTCATCCATTAACACTCTTGAATTTGAAACTGTTAATGTTGAGGTTGGGAGATATATCCATGAGAATAAGGTCACACCCCTAGGAGCACCTGGTTTAACATTGTCCATTCATGTGAATTCAAATCTTGAAAAATCTGAACTTAATCTAGAAGTGCACAACACTATGCTTACTACTGTCAAGGGGTGTCTTTTAGTGGTTATTTCAAGCTATGAGAGATTAGTTTCTTTTGTGTTAAGTCATGATTCCCACATAATTTATCTTTCTATTAAAAATATTTGGGCCAAAAACATGTGGTGGTTCCTATTAAGGAAACCACATCCACCTAGTTACTATGGCTAGTTTCTAGGTGAGTTCAGCTGGGGACTATAAATCTAGCACTACTTGGGAGGCAACCCATGGTTTTTTTTGTTTTCAATAAAACATGGAATTTTTTTTACTTAAATAAAGTCTAACTGAAGACTTTAAACTCAGTGATTCATGGGAGTCAACCCATGCCCTTTCTTTATTTTCACTTGTGTACTATTTTTTGTTGAATAATGTGTTGTTGTGTTGTCTTCTTAATATTTTTCTCTACTGGTTATTTGTTTTTGGTTTACATGCTCAGTGTTTTTAGGATGTTGCTGATTGGTTTCATGGAGGATTGGAATTCCCTTGTTGAAGCTTTAATTGACAAATTTATACAGGGAAGTTCTTTCACTTTACTTTTGCACATATTTCTTCTCTTATTTTCTTTGAAAAATTCATCTCTATAAGTATGTCGTTTAAAAAAATCCTTCTTGGAGGAGTAAAGCTCTGCCTCATGACTGAAAATGTTAAAAAATCTTCTACATGTCTTGCACACTAAGAATTTTTGTTTCATGTTTGTTTCCGCTACAAAATTTTGCTTGTATGAAAAATTCTGCATGCGCCTATTGCTGAAAATTGAATTTCATTACTGTTAAAATCATTTCACTGCTTGAAACTAAGTGTAGGGGGTACTTTCTTGCTAGTTGTTGTGTTTTTCATTGAAACTGCTTAGCTAAAGGGTGTAAGTATGCATCTTTCTACTATATTGAACATTCATTTGAATCATACTTTCTCAAATTGCTACACCTAGTACACAGTGCACCTACAAATTACATGCTAATTTTTGTACTTTAATGGAAAATCATTGTTACTGGAATTAAATTTTAATGTGTTTACTTGATAATGAACATGTTGTTAAGTTATTCTTTGTGGAAAACAATATTTTTGAACTTAAAATAGACCCTTTTAACATGTAATCGATCTATTAAATATAAAATCTATTTTGAACTTAAACTGTCAAATTGTTCTTCTCCATATTTGGAATTCAACTTTGGGGAAAAAGTTGGGTTTTAAGTGTGGGGGAAAGGGTCAACTCTTGACTTTGCTGAGATGTGATTAATTTAAAGTCTCGTCAATTCCCAATTCCACTTAAAACATTTTGTAAAACATGGTTAATTTTTTTCAAAAAAATTCCGTAATTTTAGGCTTTCTTCTTTCTTCAATTGGGTCTTGCCTAAGGATGTTGCCTGATTGGTAGTTAAGAACTGCTTTGAATCTAAAATTAATGTGGGTAGATCATTACTGAGTGAGTATACTTAGTGATTTAATGGAAATTTGGTTTAGGAACTACTTCGGAGAGTGATTTTGGTAACCTGTTAATGGTGTTATGATCATAACTCTCGGAACTGGAAGTTTTATTTTGATCCTAGGGGACACTCTTTTTTATTATTTATTCCAATTAATGACCTTATTGAGCCAATGTAAATGGTTTTTATAAAAATATTTTGAAACAGGAGTAATTTGAACATTTAGGATCCCACGGTGAATCTCTGAGACCCTAGATGTTGGGTGCATTTCTGTTTACTATAAGCCCTCTATTCACTTTGAATAAGTGCATTGCACAGTGATTAACACGTGATACATGGCTTGGAAAAAATAAAATAAAGTGTCTAGTATAAGGCCCCAGCCTTAAACCTTACTCAATCTTGAGTTATTACAAGATTACACATTGAGGATCTTTTCAGGTTTAGAGTTTTAGAGAATTAGATCATGAAACTTGCATTACATTCCACATTTAAACAAAGTTGTTACATAAAAGACAGTATTCATTCTTCCCATCAACGGAAACATATTTGAAATAAAACATGGATTCTTTCTTGACACATCCTTGACACTATCATCACATCATGTACCCTTCCCTTGACCTGTGAAAAACATTTCAAAAAATTGGGATGAGCATAAAAAGCTCAGTAAGGGTTATAAAAATATGGAAAGGAAACATGAGTTCATATATACATAAGAATGAAATCATACTTTACCTATAAAACATAGGCACTTTAACATACCTCATCAAACCATGAATAAATCATATAAATCATAATACATAAAGGTAACTTGAGGCATTCATAACATTCTTACGTAGGGAGTAACCCTCTTGGTTACGTTTGGAATACCCATCATAGTATATTCCCTAAATATCTTCGGATAAACCTTAACGTTTCACTCCTTCGTGTTACCCAATGCATTGGAGAGCTATATCGGGCTCACCCGCCCTTAGTTTATCACGGAACCACCCGTCTTCATAACAATGCCCAAGAACCATAACATAATCTTATCACATAAAACATGCATAAAGGAAACATAACATTTCCACCTTTAAATAACAAGATATCAATACAACACATTGATATAAAAACATTATCAAAACCATTTTCAATACCAAAATAAAATAAAAGTAAAACATGGTATTTATTTTTCTTTTAAAAAGAAGGCATGGCTTGTAGAAGAAGCCGAAACTCAAATGATGGTCACGACGGCGGAGAAGTCATTGTCGCCGCATACGTACGACAAAAACATTCCCTTTTGTCATTTAGTAAAACGATTCGTATAAAAAATATTCCTTTTTGGATAAACGTAAAAGTCAAATGGGTTTATACACCGTATAAAAGAAGGTTGTGTATAAAAAAAATATGTCTCAATGAATGGAGATTGAGACGAAGTCCCTTACAAAGACGGTATCCTTGGTTTAAGGATAAATCAATTGAATAATTATGTGTGACAAAGGAATACACCAAATATAAGTGGATATTAAGTGTAAAATAATCAAAGGTCATTCACACATATTCAAAAGATGACATATTCAATAACTACATGTTGAACCCAAAGAAATCAAAATTGGGTTAAGAAGTTCCCTTGACAGCCTAACGGCGTCACATAAAATGAGTTGATGAGAGATAAAAAAAAGGGTATCTCATCACATGGACATAAAATTTACATCAATAAGGATATATGAAAACATATCCCAACATAACAATATGTAATTTAAAAGACCCAACAAAAGAAGTCTTTTAAAAAGAGGAGGGTGAAAGGTTCCCTTACCGACATGGGTATCTTTCGAAACATACACCTCGTGAAAGAAGGACAATACAACATTGATGTAAATACTCATAAAAGAAAGTATATTACACAATGAATAAAATAATGGGCAGTACATACACCAATCAAAGGAAATTGTGGCAAATGTAGCATAAATCTCACGGGAATAAAAGTGAGATGAAAAATCCTTTACGAAAACTCGGCAGCCTAACGGCGCCACATAAAACTTTTAAAATGGATTGATGAGAGAGAATAGGGCCTCTCATCACATGAACATAAAAATTACAGTAAGATTAATATAAAAGAACATCCCAATAACAAGAAAGATGAGCTTTAAAAGGAATGACATAAAAGAGTGTACTTAAAAAGAAAGAGTGGAGTAGGATCCCTTACCTCGGGTCCGACTTGACTCGATCGTTATTTAACGTCCTGAATAATAAACTTGAGTTAATTTACACTTTATTAAGCAACTTTTTCTAGTTCATTATTCCTTTTATATCACTTATTGCCATGTCATAAACATTATGTAATCATTTAAGTTAATAATGTTTGTTTTGTCGATATTTGGTTCTTAAGTCGAAAGTGGACTTCTTACAATTACATGTTCAAATGTTCATTATATCCAGAATTATATTCATGATTTGGATATCATATATATCATATATATCCAGAATATACATGTATTTATAATATTACATAATCATTTAGAGGTAAGAAATTAAATGCACCGTTCATGGAGACGGTAAGTCGTACGTACGCATGAACGCTACTTTCATTTCTATGTCATATTAATGGAATTAAAACTAAATGAGAGGTATGTATATTTTAATTCCAGAATTATATTCATCATTTTGATGTATCATTCATCATATATATCCATTATATACATGTACTTATAATAGTACATTACATTTGGGGATAAGAAATGAAATGCACCGTTCATGGAGACGGTAAGCCATACGTACGCATGAACGCTACTTTCATTTCTATTTCATATTTTTATGTAATGGAATAATAATGATATAGAGGTATATTATAATTCCAGTATAACATTATATATAATAACTTTAAATCCATCCTTTATACGTCCCACATATGGCATTAACGAATCACATCACTTTGAGGGGGCGGTAGTCCGCACTTCCTTAAATGAAGATATCACGTTTACCCATAATGGAAACCATAAAGGTATGCCCAAAATGAAAAATACAGAAGCTTAAGGAAAACATAAACATATTATATATCATATATAAATATAGTGTCATCTTAATGGCCACCTTTGAAGGTGTTAAAAGAATGTTGAACAATCATCGTTTCGGGAGGCCGAAATTCTCCATCCACAGAAACAGTATGTTCTTTAACCACTAGATGTAGGTGTGTAAAAGTGTAGCTCGAATCCTTCTTATAACAACATCCTAGTATATTTATGATACTTTATTTGTTACAAAAGAAATTAATAAAAAGATTTTAGGGGGTTGGAGAAGCAAAATAAAACAAAAGGACTCAAGTGAAGACATTACCTTAAAATCGGGTAACTCCCTTTGGTTTGAGCTCAAAGGCTTCCTTGGGAAGACTTCTGCCCAAAGTGAGGCTTCAAGGAGTAAGAGAGGGAAGTGGAGAGACAAAATGGGTAGAGTTTGGCCGAGCCAAAGGCTTTGGGAGTGTGGGTAAGGAGGTAGAGGTGGGGGCCTTTTATAAGAGGAGAGGAGGGGCAGTCTTGGAAGGTAAAGAAAAGTCACTTTATTTTAAAATGGTATTCGGATTTAAGAGGTCCCACATTGATGTGTTTCAAGGATAAGGTGATAAGGGTTCTAAATCCACTCATCCAATAGGTTTTGGACATGTGTAGGTCTTAGATATTACATTATCTTTCCATTTTATTTAAATTGTTAAATAATGAGGTCATCGCTGCATCATCATGATGTCATAAATAATTTAATTTATTTAATGTCTAAAAATTATAAAAAAAAATACTATGATGTAGGAAATATTTTTATCTTTCCAATTAATATTTATAGTTAAAAATATGATTTGTATAACCCCATGTAAAAATTGTTTTAGTAAAACATTTCATGTTTGTCTCGTTTTTTACTTTAACATTAAATAAAAAGATATTTATGTCATTTCCCAACCAAAGTGGCTCCATGGGGTCCCCAAGTTGACCCATGGATTTTCTTGGTCGGCCATGACACATCCAATGAGTGTAGGACATGTGTATAGGTCATTTCATTTTATTAAAACATTATTCTTACCATAAACTACACTAATTATCTCTAATCGCGATTAAAAACTTAATAAGTTACTATTCACCAAAAAAATTATTTTTATCCCATTGAACCACATTTTACTTCTTAATGACAACCATGTATGTCGGATTTTTTAAATTCAAAACACAAAGATGGCAAAATTTCATTTAAACGGAAAAATCAGTTTTTATAAGTACCACTTAGTGGTTTCACTATTCATCAAAAATTGAAGTTTTTCAGAAAAATCCCAAAAATTCACCCTAAGCTATATTTGATATTCCGAATTCAAAAATGAAGTCTATTTTACAAAATTCAAAACATATAAGTCACATTAATTAATTTAATAATTAATTCCCGCTGTCAGAGCAAATAGTGTGTTTTTATGAAACAATAAGTATCAAAAGATTGACACTAGTTTAAGTCTGATTTCAAAGTGAAATTAATTCCAACGACCACCATTGGATTTAATGGTAAAAATATATTCTAATTTCACTTTAAACCCAATTCAAAAGATAATCTAATCATATAAATAAATTAGATTAAAAAGAGTTTTTGAATTAAAATACAACATTTTACACTATTCATTAAATAATGAACTTTATCAGAAAGATACCAAAAATTTACACAAAGTAAATTTTGATGTCCCAATTCTTAAGAAGAGTTTTATTTGGTCCAATAGAATGTATAAGAGTGAACAAAACTATATTTAATGACGTTTCTCCATCAAAAGGCGATAAGTGAACCTTTAGTGAAAACTAGGGCATATACGCCTAAAATTGAATTCTTTCCATATTTTAAGCCTTTATCTTTTATTGGATAAATGTAAAAACATTTAAAAACATATATAATCATATTTTAGTTATTTCTATCCATTCCCGCTAATACAACGGCTACATGTTAACTACCATTTAAAATAATATTATTTTATTATTAGAGTGCAACGTAAGATTCCCAAGAAACTCATTGTTGCGTGTTGGGTACGCCATCGAGCATAGCATCCCCTTTAAAGTCATATTAATATTTTATTCACAAATATGGATAAATATGAAAATGTCATATTCTTTATTTACCTGGGGTGTTACATCCTTCCCCCCTTTTGGGAATTGCGTCCTCGCAATTTTTAAAATTGAGCTTGGAAACATCCTTGAAAGTCCCATATCGGAACAAGAGTCGGTAAAACAATCACTTTAAAATAAAGGAAGATAAGTACAGAGGTCACCCGAGTTAACCCATATGTAGAAAAACATGGACATGGAAGAAAAATCAAAGGGTCATGTTCTTGAGGGAGAGTGATAGTAAACATGTCTAGGAGAAAGTTAACCATAAGAAAATCACAAACTTGTGATGGGTTAAACGGTATTCGATTCCCCAGTAGGAAAAGTTAATAGACAACATTTTTGTTTTAAGTTACTTTTTATTGAGGAATTTATTCATAAGGAAACATAATCACTTATCATGCTGACTTTCAACTTTTACTAGATTCCTTAATCAAACTCATATTTTTTTCCAAAAGACGAGTATTTAGGGAGACTTGTTCGCATTAAGAGTACTATAATCAACTTATAGAGAATCACCTAATCCACCAAAAGAGAACTATATACTTCCCATGTCTTTAGACTTTAACCAAAATCAAAACCAAAAAGGTTAGTACAAGATCAGATAATCCAGAAAAGGATAACCCTTTATAAAAAGAAAATCTATTCTTAATCTCCAAAATTTGTCCAACAAAACCCAAAGTTCAACGAGGACCATTCTATAATCAATTTGTCCATAAAATTATTCAAAGTAAACCAAACTAATATTGAAACCCAATTATTTGAAGGATTTAGTCACATAGTCTTCCAAGTTAAATCGTAACATTTATCTCCAAACAACATCAGTTGCTCCTAAAGTCTCGTATTGAAAAGTAATTAACCTAATCACATATCCTCCATGATAGGTTAATCATTTTCATAAATAACCCAAAATCAACTTACTCTTAATTGATAAAATCATATAACTAAAAAGAATCAGTCAAACTAACCAGGGACTTCATGTAGTTCAGTGGTAGGCGATAAATACCAGTCACACTTTGGTTGTGGGTTCGATTCCTGCAGCTTTGTCCGACGCGACGAGTAGTCACACGGTCTGCGTGTTGTCCTTTTTCCAAAACTATATAACTCTTAAAACATTCCCCAAAATGAGATAAAATCTTAAAAAAAATCATAACATATTTTAACCTCAAGTTTATCTCATGCCTTTCATTTTCCATCATATCATAGAGTAACCCATAATTACCTCAAAAGTAAGGATCATATAAACTCTAATGGTTACCTTTATAATTATTACCTGAACTTCCACATCGATTGGTCATCTCGTACATGATGCATTACAGAACGTACCAAGGTTCAAGTGGTTGATCATGACTCCTTGATAGTTGGTTTAGAACAACCATGAGTTTCCTCATTGAATCCTCTATTTTATCTAGTATCTTAATCAGAGAACCACCACAGTTTCCTTCAAACCTATTGTCTCTTTGGTGCCTACTAGATCCATCCATTCACTAAAAACAGAAATGTCAATGTGAGTATATCAACAGAACCATCATGTACTAATGAGGAAGATATACTTACTCATTCACTTTATCTAAAAACTATGACTCTTTCTGAAATCCTAACCATTATGGTAATGTCACTTATGATTAAAGAATACCCTAACCTCTAAAGTTATCTAAACCGACCTTTGATACCAACTATAAATCCCCAGCCTTAAACCTTACTTAATCTTGAGTTATTACAAGATTACACATTGAGGATCTTTTCAGGTTTAGAGTTTTAGATAATTAGATCACGAAACTTGCATTACATTCCACATTTAAACAAAGTGGTTACATAAAAGACAGTATTCATTCTTCCCATCAACGGAAACATATTTAAAATAAGACATGGATTATTTCTTGACACATCCTTGACACTATCATCACATCATGTACCCTTCCCTTGACCTGTGAAAAACATTTCAAAAACTTGGGATGAGCATAAAAAGCTCAGTAAGGGTTATAAAAATATGGAAAGGAAACATGAGTTCATATATACATAAGAATGAAATCATACTTTACCCATAAAACATAGGCACTTTAACATACCTCATCAAACCATGAATAAATCATAGAAATCATAAGACATAAAGGTAACTTGAGGCATTTATAACATTCTTACGTAGGGAGTAACCCTCTTGGTTACGTTTGGAATACCCATCACAGTATATTCCCTAAATCTCTTCGGAGAAACCTTAGCATTTCACTCCTTCGCGTTACCTAATGCATTGGAGAGCTATATCGGGCTCACCCGCCCTTAGTTTATCACGGAACCACCCGTCTTCATAATAATGCCCAAGAACCATAACATAATCTTATCACATAAAACATGCATAAAGGAAATATAACATTTCCACCTTTAAATAACAAGATATCAATACAACACATTGATATAAAAACATTATCAAAACCATTTTCAATACCAAAATAAAAGAAAAGTAAAACATGGTATTTATTTTTCTTTTAAAAAGAAGGTATGGCTTGTAGAAGAATCTGAAACTCAAATGATGGTCACGGCGGCGGAGAAGTCGTTGTCGCCGCATACGTACGACAAAAACATTCCCTTTTTTCATTTAGTAAAACGCTTCGTATAAAAAAGATTCCTTTTTGGATAAACGTAAAAGTCAAAGGGGTTTATACACCCTATAAAAGAAGGTTGTGTATAAAACAAAATATGCCTCAATGAATGGATATTGAGACGAAGTCCCTTACAAAGATGGTATCCTTGGTTTAAGGATAAATCAATTGAATAATTATGTGTGACAAACGAATACACCAAATATAAGTGGATATTAAGTGTAAAATAATCAAAGGTCATTCACACATATTCAAAAGATGACATATTCAATAACTACATGTTGAACCCAAAGAAATCGAAATTGGGTTAAGAAGTTCCATTGATAGCCTAACGGCGTCACATCAAAATGAGTTGATGAGAGATAAAAAATGGGTATATCATCACATGGACATAAAATTTACATCAATAAGGATATATGAGAACATATACCAACATAAAAATATGTAATTTAAAAGACCCAACAAAAGAAGTCTTTTAAAAAGAGGAGGGTGAAAGGTTCCCTTACCGACATGGGTATCTTTCGAAACATACACCTCGTGAAAGAAGGACAATACAACATTGATGTAAATACTCATAAAATAAAGTATATTACACAATGAATAAAATAATGGGCAGTACATACACCACTCAAAGGAAATTGTGGCAAATGTAGCATAAATCTAACGGGAATAAAAGTGAGATGAAAAATCCTTTACGAAAACTCGGCAGCCTAACGGCGCCACATAAAACTTCCAAAATGGATTGATGAGAGAGAATAAGGTCTCTCATCACATGAACATAAAAATTACAGTAAGATTAATATAAAACATCATCCCAATAACAAGAAAGATGATATTTAAAAGGAATGACATAAAAGAGTGTACTTAAAAAGAAAGAGTGGAGTAGGATCCCTTACCTCGGGTCCGACTTGACTCGATCATTCTTTAACTTCCTGAATAATAAACTTGAGTTAATTTCCACTTTATTAAGAACCTTTTTCTATTTCATTATTCCTTTTAGATCACTTATTGCCATGTCATAAACATTATGTAATCATTTAAGTTAATAATGTTTGTTTTGTCGATATTTGGTTCTTAAGTCGAAAGTGGACTTCTTACAATTACATGTTCAAATGTTCATTATATCCAGAATTATATTCATGATTTGGATATCATATATATCATATATATCCAGAATATACATGTATTTATAATATTACATAATCATTTAGAGGTAATAAATGAAATGCACCGTTCATGGAGACGGTAAGCCGTACGTACGCATGAACGCTACTTTCATTTCTATGTCATATTAATGGAATTAAAACTAAATGAGAGGTATGTATATTTTAATTCCAGAATTATATTCATCATTTAGATTTATCATTCATCATATATATACATTATATACATGTACTTATAATAGAACATTACATTTGGGGATAAGAAATGAAATGCACCGTTCATGGAGACGGTAAGCTGTACGTACGCATGAACGCTACTTTCATTTCTATTTCATATTTTTATGGAATGGAATAATAATTATATAGAGGTATATTATAATTCCAGTATAAAATCATATGTAATAACTTTAAATCCATCCTTTATACGTCTCACATATGGCATTAACGAATCACATCACTTTGAGGGGGCGGTAGTCCGCACTTCCTTAAATGAAGATATCGCGTTTACCCATAATGGAAACCATAAAGGTATGCCCAAAATGAAAAATACAGAATATTAAGGAAAACATAAACATATTATATATCATATATAAATATAGTGTCATATTAATGTCCACCTTTGAAGGTGTTAAAAGAATGTTGAACAATCATCGTTTCGGGAGGCCGAAATTCTCCATCCACGGAAACAGTATGTTCTTTAACCATTAGATGTAGGTGTGTGAAAGTGTAGCTCTAATACTTCTTATAAAAACATCATAGTATATTTATGATACTGTATTTGTTACAAAATAAATGAATAAAAAGAGTTTAGGGGGTTGGAGAAGCAAAATAAAACAAAAGGACTCAAGTGAAGACATTACCTTAAAATCGGGTAACTCCCTTTGGTTTGAGCTCAAAGGCTTCCTTGAGAAGACTTCTGCCCAAATTGAGGCTTCAAGGAGTAAGATAGGGAAGTGGAGAGACAAAATGGTCAGAGGTTGGCCTATCCAAATTCTTTGGGAGTGTGGGTAAGGAGGTAGAGGTGGGGGCCTTTTATAAGAGGAGAGGAGGGGCACTCTTGGAAGGTAAAGAAAAGTCACTTTATTTTAAAATGGTATTCGGATTTAAGAGGTCCCAAATTGATGTGTTTCGAGGATAAGGTGATAAGGGTTCTAAATCCACTCATCTAATAGGTTTTTGACATGTTTAGGTCTTAGATATTACATTATCTTTCCATTTTATTTAAATCGTTAAATAATGAGGTCATCGCTGCATCATCATGATGTCATAAATAATTTAATTTATTTAATGTTTAAAAATTATAAAAAAAATACTATGATGTAGGAAATCTTTTTATCTTTCCGATGAATATTTATAGTTAAAAATATTATTTTTATAACCCCATGTAAAAATTGTTTTAGTAAAACATTTCATGTTTGTCTCATTTTTACTTTAACATTAAATAAAAAGATATTTATGTCATTTCCCAACCAAAGTGGCACCATGGGGTCCCCAAGTTGACCCATGGATTGTCTTGGTCGGCCATGACACATCCAATGAGGGTAGGACATGTGTCTAGGTCATTTAATTTTATTAAAACATTATTCTTACCATAAACTACACTAATTACCTCTAATCGCGATTAAAAACTTAATAAGTTATTATTCACCAAAAAAATTATTTTTATCCCATTGAACCACATTTTACTTCTTAATGACAAGAATGTATGTCGGATTTTTTAAATTCAAAACACAAAGATGGAAAAATTTCATTTAAACGGAAAAATCAGTTTTTATAAGTACCACTTAGTGGTTTCACTATTCATCAAAAATTGAAGTTTTTCAGAAAAATCCCAAAAATTCACCCTAAGCTATATTTGATATTCAGAATTCAAAAATGAAGTCTATTTTAAAAAATTCAAAACATATAATTCACATTAATTAATTTAATAATTAATTCCCGTTGTCAGAGCAAATAGCGTGTTTTTATGAAACCATAAGTATCAAAAGATTGACACTAGTTTAAGTCTGATTTCAAAGTGAAATTAATTCCAACGACCACCATTGGATTTAATGGTAAAAATATATTCTAATTTCACTTTAAAACCAATTCAAAAGATAATCTAATCATATAAATAAATTAGATTAAAAAGAGGTTTTGAATTAAAATACAACATTTTACATTATTCATTAAAAAATGAACTTTATCGGAAAGATACCAAAAATTTACACAAAGTAAATTTTGATGTCCCAATTATTAAGAAGAGTTTTATTTGTTCCAATAGAATGTATAAGAGTGAACAAAACTATATTTAATGACGGTTTGCCATCAAAAGGCGATAAGTGAATCTTTAGTGAAAACTAGGGCATATACGCCTAAAATTGAATTCTTTCCGTATTTTATGCCTTTATCTTTTATTGGATAAATGTAAAAACATTTAAAAACATATATAATCTTATTTTATTTATTTCTATCCATTCCCACCAATACAACGGCTACATGTTAACTACCATTTAAAATAATATTATTTTATTATTAGAGTGCAACGTAAGATTCCCAAGAAACTCGTTGTTGCGTGTTGGGTTCGCCATCGAGCATAGCGTCCCCTTTAAAGTTATATTAATATTTTATTCACAAATATGGATAAATATGAAAATTTAATATTCTTTATTTACCTGGGGTGTTACATCTAGGGTCAAAAACGAGTTCATTAAGGTGAGGGGAATGATTAATGTTGAACAAAGAAGGGATCAAATTTTTTAAATGAGAATCATTTAGGTTGTATCAATAAGGTTATTCAAAAAAAATACTTATTTTTGGAACCTTGGTGATGAGTCAAAGTACAAGGTTCCTCTATTAAGTTTTTGATTCCACTGATATTTTACCTCTTGTCACTCTTGGACTTTGGACTTAAGCCTGGATTTAAATGAGCCATTTAGTAGTATCACATATGAGGCATGACACCTTCTTTGATGGATAATCTTTGATATCTTGATTACCCTTTGAGTTTTTGTTACAGGCAATACTTGATTTTAAAATTTCTTTTCTTGAGCCTAAACACAGTTGACAGTCCTCTATTTTGAAAATGATGTACATGTTACATTTTGAGCAAGATAATAAACACTTTACTGTTTTTCAAAGATGATAAAACATGGGATTGTTTGAGGACAAACAATTCTTAAGTGTGGGGGAATTTGATGTGGCCTTATTTTTACATAGCCTTACCACATATTTTTACTTAATTTTTAATGTTTTAATTAACTATTTCTAAACTTTTTATAAAATAAATTTACTTTTGTACCTTTTTAAGTAAATTAATTAAATTATCAAATTTTATAATTATTTATGTAATTTTAGTCTTTAAAATAGTTAATTTTGATTAATTAATTTTCATTCTCATATATTTTATTATTTTAATTAGCTGTATTTATTCTGGTCACTAATTAATAATATGCTTCTTTTGTGTATTAATTAACTTAGGTTTTAATTTAATATCTTATACTTTAATTTACATTTTTTAGAATAAAATAACTTCATTAATTTTTATGTTTTATTATCCTGCTAATTAATTAAGTTGGGAATTTGAGTTCTAATTTAATAGAATAATGTGTTTCTAATTTTAAGTTTTCACTTAGTTATTTAATTAATAATTTAGAGTTTTTAAACATTTATTATTTAATCCTAAGTATGTAGTTAAATTATTAACTCATTAACTTTTGTTTTTAGTCTAACGGTGAGAGCGACATGAGCTATCGGTGACTCATTTAGTCCTTGAGGCTATCCTTTTTTACTCACTATAGACCCTTTAATAAATTTTAATTTAAGTCTTTTGTTAACTTAGTTTAACATTAATCCAGTTTTTTGCTTAAATGTTAGCATTTAATAATTTTAATTGTAATTTTAAAGTTTAAAGTTTAATTATAATCCAATTTTAATTTATGATGATTAGCCTTCTTTTAATTTTTAAATTGGAATATTTGTATTTTTGATTTTATGTTTTTAACCAGTTAATTATTTTCAATCTTTTTATTTAATTAACTTAAGTTTTAATTTTATGTTTAAGTATGCAATTTTAAATTTTTGTCACCATTTTTCTATTTTAGTTTTTCCACCCACCGCGAGGAAGAGGGAAATCGCCGAAGCTGAGTCCAGTTTGCCTTGCATCTAGATTGTGCGCCATCTCTGCGATTTGATGGAGGAGCTTCTTCCATCGCAAAGATGGAAAAAGTAGGCAGTTGTCATCGCCGTTTGGGAAGACCCTCGTCGCGCTGTTGTTGATAATAACTAAACTAATTAATTTAAAATGGTAATAATTTTAATTTTCAAATTAATAATAACCTTAATGTTTACAATTTACATTAATAATGTTAATTAATAAAAATTAATAACTTAATAACAAATTAACATTTAAATTAATAATTAATAAAACCTCCTATACTTAAATAATAATAATGACTTTATCGTTAACAAATTTGATCAACTTATAATACTTAAATTATTATAACTTAACTTTTATAATTAAATAATAACTATTTTAATAATAAATTTTATTTTATTTTAATCAATAATAATATAATTAATAGTTATTAATAATATTAATAAAATAATTTATTTAATTAAGTTATTTAAAAGTTTATTAATTCTTTTAAAAGGCTTTTTAAAAAGATATTGTCTTAAATTATTATTTTTTATTTAGTTATTTCCTTCATGTTTTAATTATGTTGTTTGTTTTTCTTACATAGGTTCATTCATGGGATGGAAAAATGACCAAGTGCATTCAACTAACTCACTCAGAGTTAGTTACAATGGAAAAGTTAGCACGATGTGTCAGTCAAGAAAAAACACAAGTGCATGGTGCACAAGTGAGGGACACTCGAAGTCGGTGGAAAACAGGCAGTGACGTGTAGCTTTTGACAACAGGATTTAAAAACTGAGCAAGCAGTAGAATTAGAGACACTTAATTTTTTTGGGGACTCTCATTCTAATTCCATGCGATATGTTTTCGAGAACGAAGACTCCCAGGAGCAGCACTAGAGATGAGTTGGAGGGTAAGAAGCCTGAAGGCAAAGCATCACTTGGGGAGTACTCCTTCCTCTATGTTCAAGATTTTGTAGTCTGTTTTCATGTGTTTTAGTGTTAAAATCAATATGATTATAGGCTAATAATTTCTCATATTGGGAATTTGATTCTTTGGGATTTTCATTTGAATTTCTTCACATACTTTACATCTTTCGGAATCACAATCAATCGGTGGAATTGAATTATGATTCTCTATTTAGTTGTTTCACCTCTCAATTGATTTCAAGATTCACAATTTCAATATTGACTGGCAAGGTTGATTTTTAGTGCATCTATAAAAAATTTAATATCATTAATTTGGACATTTACGGCGTGTTTATTTTCAAATATTATCTTTTTCAGACTTCTTAGCGCTGTGATTAAGTTTTAGTGTGGCGAATTCCAAGAGATAATCCTCTACCAATTAAATTTCATGGTGAGGGGAATTCTCCAACATGTCTTTGATGAGTGATTCAACAAAATTTGTGAAGAATTCAACTATTTTAAAAAGTAGATTAGATTTCCTAAGTGGGTTTTTTTGATCTGAGCTTCTTTGACCTTACTGTTTTATTTTAGTATTAGGTTTTCTTTATGTTAGCTTATTATATCTATTAGTTTGTAAATATTCTAGTATTTTATTTAGTTTCATTTTCAACATTGTTATCTTTACTACTTTCTTAAAACAAAATACAAAAAAAAGTTAAAAAACTATAAAGATGTTTACCTCACTACTGACAATAGTGAGGTTTTTAGTTTCAATAAACCTTAGAATAGCTCACCTTCCTTCCCTTGGGTTCGACCCTTCATTGCTATAATAATGCAGGTTTATAAATATTATTTTGAGGGTCGTGATGACCTATGACCACATCAGGGGACTTGGTAATTATCTGAGTCAATGCTCAAATATATGGATTAATTATTAAGGGAACATGTTATTAAAATAATTAATGTGTAATTATTGATGTTTTTTTAAATTAAAACATGAGAATCATATTATTGAAGTATTTTTATCAAATGTATCATGGTTATAAGAATCATGAAACTTATAAGGACTTTTCTACAATATTTTTTACTTTAAGGATTTGAAATAATATGTTGAATGGTGCTAATAACCTAGAAATTTGATTTAATGGTAAGGTGATATATTATGAAAAAACACCTGATTTATCAAGATATAATCTTTGGGATATGCTTGATGCTTATGTAATTATAGTAAATTAAAATTATTTGAACCTACAGAAAAGGTTGCACTCGAAAGAAAACATTAGAGGTTTAAAAAATTGTTATCTGATAACTAATGTTATTTTTTAAAATGTTCATCATATTACTAAGAATGATATTGGATCAAGGTTAATTTTGAATATGATTATTACATTTTTTCCTTAATTCTAGAAAAAGGGAAACCATAAGCTAGGAAACAACCCATCACATTCGGCAAGGCCATGAGGATTGAACCAATAAAAGAAGGGTGACACGGCTGTAACACCTTCCACTGACATACATGATGTAATAGTTAGTATGAAAATGTTTTCACTTAAATAAATTCATGTATAAATAATATATTTATTTTTTGAAACATGTTTTAGGATTAAAACATTTTTTATTTTTTATGATTTTTGTGGTGATTAATACTATTTTGGGAAATGTTTTATTTGGTTGAGGTATATGTGACCCTTAGGTATAACATGTGATTTATCGTGAAATATTATTTAGGAAGAACATGATTAACTCTTTGATATTGAGGTTATTTGGGATGTACATTTATTTTTTATGGAATAATTAAAGTTAAAATTTGGATTTGGAGATGAATATGACGCTACATTCCTTTTTGGAATTATATTACCTTTTTATAACCATTTATGGTGTTGGTTAATGTTTGAATATAAGAGGACTGCCATTATATAATTTTTTTGGAATTAAATAACCCTTTATAATTTAATTTTAGTGCTTCAGGTATGAAAAATCATCTTTGTTACTCATTATTTGGATCAAAAGATGCAATTTTGGTGAAAATTAAATAAATAATGAAATTATACCTGTCTAGTAAATATATTTCCTTATATTCTTATTCTAGATTATAAAAGGATCCCTCAAATTTATGAAAATTAACTTTAAATAAAAATATTATTCATTTTCAATAAATCAACTATCTTTTCTATCTTAAAATAATTATAACATTATCTCTTAAATGGATCTTATTTTTAAATCCATTTTTTTTACTTCCCATAATTTTTATGATAGTTTGAAACCTATTTATGTGATGAAATTCATATTTCCTCTTCCCTATTTTAAGAGGAAGTATCATTAACCCTTTTTATGCTGTGAGTTTTTTCATAAAGGAATTTCTAAATGGCAAACCCTTGATTACTGAGCACAAGTTAAAATTGTGAGGAAAAAATTTATTTCAATGTGGTATAATTTAACAGCCTTAGATTTTAAACGAACAACATGTTCTATAGTGTATACAACATGCAATATTTATTTTAAGTAAACTGTGATATTTTATTAATATATTTTTATTTTAATGTGACTGTTATAACCTAGCTGTTAAATTAAGAAATTTGAATAGGAATAATCAAATTTAGATAATTAATTATGCATAATAAATAAAATATTTTTATAAATAAGTACTTAATTCTTGGTAAAGTCTTCATAGGCTTCAGAAATAACATCTTCACAGAAGATACTTCATTTCATTTTGTAAACAAATCATAAAATAAAATTTTTCCGATTTTGAAAAATTTATTTGAAAAAATTGAATACATTTTTTGAGTCAACATTTCAAAATTATCTTAGGTCGAATTTTTGAATTTTTTTAAAAGTTTAATTTTTTTAATGATCACTGAAAAATATTAGTTTTTATTTTAAACCGCATTTTCATTTAAATCATTTAAAAAGTTTTATTATTTTTTCAAAATAAATAAACTTATTTTTTTAAAATTATGTTATTATTATTCAAATTTAGGTCACTGGAATCAATTTAATGTTGAATTTTGATATAAATATTTTTATACTTATGAAAACATTTTCTTTGGAAAATGGTTTTTTATCACATATGTGGGTTTATTTTTTAATTAAATTGTTCCAATTTTTTTATTTAGATTTTAAAAATAGATTAAATATTTTTAATTATTTTAATTAATATTATATAATAAGGTCAACTTAATTTTTGGTCGCACTATATAGTAAAAATAAAATAAAAAATAAATATCATGGTTAAGGTTAAAACGGGTTTACTGGGGGGTTAAACTAAAAATATAACATTTAAAAGACCTTATAACTTATATAAATCCTATTGGATGACCATATTTTGACTATATATCATCTAATGCTTGTGAATGAGGGATTTTGGAGCCTTCTGGAATGTGTAATATATGGATATAAATTTTTCTTTTTAAAAACTCAAAGTGTGTCTTCTCCCGCACATATAAAACGGAACACCCTATCCTCTCCTATTTACACCTATAAATCCTTTTTTCCTATAAATAAAAAAAATACCTTATTTAAGTCCTTAAACATATCCTATAGTAATTGTTTTATCATAAAACCAATATATGGAGGTTTTAGGTGTAATCTTAAAGAGGTGGTCCAACAAAGAGGTATCGTTCCTAACCGAGAATCATTGTTTTATTTCTTTTTACACATCCTTAAAATATTACTCAATCAAGATGATATAATTAAATTTTTATCTACCATATAATGATATTTTATCATGTTAATATAATAATGTACATCCATATCCTCATCCATAAAATGGGAAATGAAACCATCGTTTTTGTGTATGACGGACTACCACCTCCCAAACCAATATAATTCATTTTCAATTATCACCTATCAGAAATTTTTATGATGATGGATTCAATATTTATATATTATATTATATAAATATTAATAATTATTTAAACATAACCGATCATATACTCTCTTACCTTACCATCGACGGAAAAATGGTAAAGTCGTTCGTGTATACGGAGGACTACCACCTCGCGAAGCGATGTGATTCGTTTTTTATTACTACGTAACATATATGGTAAATTTAAGTGTATTTAAAGAAATAATATGATATTTATGATATTATTTCCATTATTTAATGATAAAATAACACTTACCTTCTTTTTATCATGATCATTGAAAAATAGAAACATTACACTTGCTTATGTATGACCTACCCTCTCCATGATCGTAATGTAATTCCTTTTTAATAACCATAATTCAAGATTATTTTTAAAATTTTAATTTATGTATAAAAATTATAATTATTTCATGAATATTATTTTGTATATTATGGAACAATGAACCATTTGACCACGTTCAACTCACCGATTCCATTTTTAAATTATGATCTGAGCATCCTCAAAACACTTGATGTAGACATAACTAATTATGTAATTAAATAAGTCATTAAGATAAATGAAGTAAATAGTTTATGTATAAGTTATAAAATCAAGAAAATGTTCTTAAGAAAAAAAAATTATATAATTTTATCATACAAGAGATAAAATACATACACAATAAAGGCTGGACTCGAGGTAAGGGTTTCTTCATAAAACTTCCTTCTTTGAGACACATGTACTTTTATTATCCTAAATTATTTAAAATAGAGTATATACTGAAAATTTATATATTATATCATAAATATTTTATAATTTATGATATTTTTAGTTACAATTAATTTACTTCATTCATGGGAGTTATGATTCAAAAGTTTCCAAGTGGTAAGGGTTTATGTTTCAATCTTATTTTAATCAGGATTGTTTATGCATGAATTTATATTGTAATAAATTATTCAATAATTTTCTAAAAAACCATTTATTTTTCTTATACTCTAGATATTAATGAAATTTTCAAGTAATAGTACCATTTTCCACTCTTTTGTACTTAAAATTATTGATAATGTTTTTTAAAGAAAAGTTGACTTGATTTCTCTCTTCGGTCAAAAATCCTTTTTCATTTATATCCATTCTTTCTAAAAAAATTCACGAATATTTTTAACATTAAAAAAATTATTTAATAATTTTTTTTACCAATTTTTTAATTTTTATAAGATGTTTTGAATAAAATGTTATTTTAATTTTATAAATGAGGTACTTTTTAACCTTTTTATTGTAGTGTGAAAGTAATGTTTTTTTAATAATATGGAATATACAGAATTACTCATTTTCAATCCCAATCAATTTTTTGAATCTTCCTTTATAAGTTTCCATGGCCTTTTTTTAATGAAAATGTTTTATATAATATTTTTGGACTTTTTTAACTTTGAAGAAGTTATTTCAAAGTGAAAATGGTATTTTCCTCCAGAAATATTCCATGTAGTCTTTTAAATAAATTTTCATCAGCAGCAACAACCTTTTGATATTATAGATTACTTCTAAATTATGTATATATTTCTCTAAAAAATATACCTAAATTATATTCCCTTACTTTTATGGGGTAATAAATTACTTATGTTTATTTCTTGAATTCCTTCATTATGAAATTTCCATTGATTATTAAATGAGGCGATATTATGCAATCACTTTTCTTTCCATGGGTAATTAATATGTTATGCCTTATAATTGATTTCCTTTACATGGAACACATAAATCATGAACATGTTATAATGGGTGTTCTAGGATAGAGATCCAATTCATTGGTAAATGATTTAATTTTACAAGGCATCATGTATGGGATTAGGGAGTGAGCCTAATCAATTAATGTACTCTGTACACCATGAGATATTGTTTAGGCAGTTAGCCTCGACTCTTGTTTATGTCATGGTATAAGTTTCTTACAAATTTAATATTATTAAATTAAAATATGATAATATTTTATTTATGTTATTCTACCATGTTATTATCCTTGATCCTTCTCTTTTACAATATAATTTTATATCTTTGACTCACACGTTATGTTTCCTAATCATGTTTATTCCCTTTATAGTATTTTTAACTCTCCCATTTTGTCTATGTATTCCTCATATTATCCCATGAATTTTTAGTAAATTTAAATGATTTAGGATCTCAATATTGAGAATAAAATAAATAAGATTTATTTTATTCATTATTTGATGTATGATTAACCTAGTCTTCTAAAGACACTAGGACTCATGATCTTTGGATAGTAATTAAAAGATGTTTATGTTAAAAAGCATGTAGTAATATGTGTTAAAGGATTGGGTATATCTAAAATGATATATTTAATGAATATATATGATATATATGATATAATAATGATTATGAAAAGTTAAATTATTATTTAACTTCATTTCATTCTATCCATTGAAAAGTAAACACAGCGTTCATGCTTACTTATGGCCTACCATCTCCAGGAATAGCGTAATTCAATTTCCAAACTCTATCCTTTATGGATGAATATATATATATATATATAACTAATATATATAATATTTATATCATGATTAAAATTCTAGAGATTATTTAACCATGATTAAAGTACATGGACTAGAACCACAAAACTGAAATTCTCATGAAATATGAAATAGTTTACACATGAAAATGAAGAGTTTAATAAGTAAATATTAATAAATACATGTTAAAATGTTATAATTGGATCATATATTATATTATATTTATATATATGAATCATTTATAAAATTATAAAAATTTTAATTTTATTATACATGATGTCAAATTGATTTTGAAGCAAGCTGAACTCAAGGAAAGGGTTTTATGTTTCAATTGTTATTTATCATGATTGGTTATTATTAAGTTTATAACGAAGAAATTTCATGATATAAATATAAATTAAATCATGAATTTTCTTCTCTTATAGTTATTTTTTTAGAATACAAGTTCTCCTTTCATTTTACACTCTTTAAATACTTAATGGATCAAAATAATGTTTTTAAGAAAAACCGGATTTATTTCTCTCTTCGGTTGAAAATCCTTTTTTCTTCCATATCCATGTTTTATAAAAACGTTTTCATGGATGTTTTTAATATTATAATATTATTTTTAATGTCATATTTATCCAAATTTTAATTTTAATTTTTTAAAGTAGTATTCTTGTTATTTTATGAATGAGGTATCTTTTGACCTTTTTACAGAAGCGTGAAAATAATGTTTTATTTTAACTTATAAGGTATAAATAGATTTTTTTTGCCATCATTACCACTCCATTATTTTAATATCATTTTATATGTTTAAAATTTTATTTTAAAATAAATTTTTTATTTAATATTAAGGAATTTTCTGGATTTTAAATAAATAGTTTCAAAGCGAAAAGAATATTTTCATCAAAAAAATTTCCATGAGATCTTTTGAAGTAATTTTTCATATTAGATGATATCATTTGATGTTAACTGATATTTAATAGGGATAAAATCTAATTATAATATCCTTATTCATTCTATGATTTTTTTTTATTTTGATAACAAGATGTTTATGAAAACCATTCCTTTTCCACAGTTTATACCCTCACGAATTAATAAAATTTTAGAAACCTATTTCTTTTACATAGTTTATGATATGATGAAATGATTATGAAAATAATTTATTTTTAATTAGTTATGATATGATAAATGTTTAATTATATCATGGTACACATATGTGTGGTTTTAATTATGTGACAGGTGGGCCTAGAATTATATAGCCCTCTAATGCATTGGGTAAAGATTGATATCTCATGAGATAAATAGGACTAAAATGGGGAGTGAACCCAATTTAGTAAGGGAATCTATCAACTATGATAGTCTTGGGAGTGAACCTTGACAAATACAATGAAATTGGGAGTGAACCCAATCCACTATGATAGTCTTGACCATCATCCTTGACTATTAAGAGAGTGAGTTTATATACTTATATGTATGAAAAAAACTTATGTATTTTTCTAATGTATTACTATCATGACTCATGGTATTTTATTACATTAGGATTCATGTCTTAAGAACTTCCATGATTTATGAAATGATACAAGATTACGATATTTGATAAGAATAGTATAGTTTTCAAATGTTAATCTCATGTTATAATACCCTTATGCTAAATTCATATTTATGTGATCATTAATATCTATCTTATTTTTCCATACCATGAATTTGAGGTCACCCTTTCTTATGTTTCATTTACTCATGTTATGAATAATGGTTTATTTATGATGATTCTAATAAGGTTTCTAGTTGTGATGAACTAAGAAGGAGTAGATGTAGATCTTTTATGAATAAGTTATTTAGGTGTTTAAGTTTCTAAAGATACTAAACCTATTTGATTTTGGAATGGTTAATTATTTTATATAATAAATATTCATCTATTAATATGTAATAACTATGTATGAAAATAATGAGTTTCTATAAGTATACTAGTCTAATAATCAGGTTACTATTCCTAATAGTTAGATCACTATTCCAATAGCCAGTTCACTATTCCAACTCTCAGATTACTATTACAATAGTCATATTTTTAATGGTAATATAGTTTTCCTACATCCTATAAATACCTCATATTTTATTCATTCTTTATTCAATTCTATTTCATCTCATGGTTATATATATTTTCATTTCTAAGATGAATATTTCATTAATAATATTCTGCTCTATTTCAATAAAATTTTCTGTGAGTGATGTTATACTAATAGATAAAGAAGATCTAAATTTTTATATTTTAGTTATCTTATTTTTTATTTTTTATCCCATTATAATATTTTCAATTTGTATATACATTTTTATTCTCTTAATGTAATGTTCAAATTAATATAATAAAATGAAGTTGGTTTTATCATGTGGTGCATGTGTTTTATACTATATTATTAAATATGACACAATTATAAGAAATAAAACTCCATTGATAAAATTATGTTTCATTAGAAATGATGAAGATTTATAGAGATCTAAAGTAAAAATTATGGTGGGATAGTATAAAGAGAAAGATTACAAAATACATATCTCAATGCTTGGTATGCTAGAAGGTTAAGGATGAATGATAAAAGTTTAAGGGAATGTCACAACAATTACCCATACTAGTATGTAAATGGGAAAACATCAGAATGTATTTATTTATAAGACTCCCCAAAATTACTAAATTTCATAATTTTTTTGGGTTATATTAATTCTCTTTATGATGTTAGTTCATTTTGTCTTTATCAAAGAAGATTTCTCCCTTGACCAACTCACCAAGATATATATAAGGGAAGTGGTGAGGATTCATGGAGTTACACTATACATTGTATCTGAATAGGATACTAGGTTTTTGTTAAGATTTTAGATAATTTTTTGGAATTAATTAGAGACAAATATTAGTTTTAGAAATTATTATCATCCTCAGACAGATAGTCATTTTGAGAGGAAAATTCAAAATCTAGAGTATATGCTATGATATTGTTTGATGGACTTCCAAGGATTTTGGGATCAATACCTTCTATTGTAAGGGTTCTCATATAAAAAAAGTTTCCATTACAATATATAGATAACACCATATGAGGATCTATATGAGAAGATATGTACGACTACAACAAGCTGGGATAAATAGGAGAGGTGAAGATAATATGTCCTGACCCTATCTAAGAAATTATAGGGAAGGTTCAAACCATCAAGTGACATATGAAAGTGTCACAAAGTTGAAAGAAGATTTATGAGGATAATTTTTTATAGGACCTACGGTTCAAATTTGGTGATAAAGGGTTCCTTCAAATATCTCCATAGAAGTGAGTTATGGTATTTGGGAATAAAGGGAAGTTGATCCCTAGGTATATCAGTCCCTTAGAGATGCTTGATCATGTCGGGGATATAGATTATCACCTATAACTCCATCATAAACTCTCTATTATAAATTATATGTTCTATATATCTCTATTGAGAAATTACATACTAGAACATTCACATGTATGGAAATTAGGAGCCATGTGATTGGAACAAGATCTCACATATGAGGAACAACCAGTATAAATTCTAGATTAAAGAGATAAGGTGGCATAAAAAAGACCACTCATTTGGACAAGGTTCTATGAAGAAGTCATAAATTTAAGGAGGATACTGGGGAACTTAATGATTTTATTAGATAAAATTACCCTCACTCATTTTATTCCATGTAATGAAATTTCTAGGATAAAATTATTTTTAAGGGGGTAGAATCCAATGACCAATGTTTTTCCATCTTAAATAAAAACAATGTTCGAAAGATTACTCCACACACTAAACCCAACATAAAAAAACCAAAACATATTAAGATAACATTATCAATAAATCTATAATAAACACTAAGATAGTAAACCATTAAAATTTATTACCTTTAGAAGTTAAATAATTAAAATAAGATAAAATTGAAAAGGTTATTTTCAATAAATTTCATTTTCTTTATATTATTTATTTTATTTTAAAAAGATAAATTTAAAAATTCTAGAATTCAAATTTCATAAAATAAAATTCATTTTTGAATTCCTCTCATCAAATATTACTTAGTATTATTTTTTGATTTTTTTAACAATATATAGATTTTTTATAAAAAATAAGGTTTTTGTTAGAATTATAATTTTTATGATTTTATCATCATATAAGTGTATCCTATAAGTTTCAAAAACCATTTACTTAATAAAATATGTATATATGGATAAATTATGCATTTTAATTATATCATTTGAGATTATAAATCTAATTTCCATCATTTTTAGAACTAAATTAAAAATTCAGTTTAATAAAAACTATTTTAAATATTTTCTTTAAATGAAATATTTTTAAGGTTGGCACACTTGCTGCTTTTAAATTATTTATTTTATTAATTTTCTTGGCAGCAGGTAGTTTGGGATGAATCCCAGCTTAATTTTTTTGAGTTTTTATTTAAAAAAAAACATTCTAGACATGGCAGTATTAGGCACACGAGCAAAGAATAGTTTGGGGTGACCACATGCCTTCACCCAGGTTGTCGTGAGTCTTGCCTGATGTTCAAAAATAAATAAACAAAAGGAAAATGAAATGATTTAAAAAACAAGAATACTAATAATTTTATCATTTTGAATAATAATAACATTTTTTATGTTGATTATTATCAAGTCTATTGTTATTTAATTTATTATGTTTATTATTATCCTTAATGTTGTTATTATTATTATTATCATATTATTATTGTTATTATTTTATTTCCTTTTTATTTTTTATTTTCTTTGTTTTTATTTTAGGGTTTGGCTAGCGCCCCCCACTTCCCTTCGTGTCACGCCTGCCCGGCCTCCTCCTTGCAAGCTGTCACGACCCATCCTCGGGGCTCGTGCCGTGACTACCCCAAGCCCGCCTTCCATAGGCCAGGGGCTGGCGACTAGCACCAAGGCGTAATTCCCGGTAAAAAGGGAAGGCATTGCCTTTGTAAAGTAAACAAACACCTCAGAGCAAGCAAGCAGAAATAAACACTAAGTAAAAACTGGGTACAAAAGTAAGTGCGGAAAAGTAAGTGGGCCAGAATACAAACCCAAACTGAAAGTAAAGTACAACTGGAAAGGGAAAACAACAACTGAAAGTAAAGCCGCAGCCTCGAGCCGTCTACTGGAAGTCCCACCTGAAGGGTGGGTACAGATAGCCTCCACAGCTCCTCGGGTCCAGCCGTCCGCTCCGAGTACGTCCCGCCCAGTGGTCCACCTCCAGGTACCGTCCTGCTCCGCAAGCCTCAACCACGATCAGTGTTGTCCGTCGTCTGCAACCAACACAACGTAGTGCGGGCATAGCCCATGTAGGGGTGAGTATAAGCTACTCAGTAGGGACCCCGAGACCCCCGTAGTTCTCCCAGAAACCAAAAAGGATAATCTACAAAGGAAAGATACAATCACGAAGTAACATCCGACTCTACTTAGGTATATGCCCATGCATATACCTAAGTCATCAATTCTCGTTCGGCTCCAACATCCGAGCTCAAGTACAACCCAGTACACACAGGAAATCACAACCCAGTCCACACAGGAAAGAAAAACGTAATCCACACAGGATAGCACAACACCATCCACATAGAAAAGCAAAACAAGATTCAGCTCACACAGGTATACTTCTTCGTAAGAAGATAGAGATGATCAGATGTAGTCACTGATTCATCTAAGCCGTCGGACCCACACAGGATCGATAGGTACTAACCCCCGCAATGACCCACAAAGGATCGATAGGTAACTAACCCCCGAAATGACCCACAAAGGATCGATAGGTAACTAACCCCCGCAATGACCCACACAGGATCGATAGATAACTAACCCCCCGCAATGACCCACACAGGATCAGACCCACACAGGATCTGTAGGTGCTGACCCACACATGACCACTGAGCACTGACCCACACAGGATCTGACCCACACAGGATCGGTAGCACTGATCCACGTAGGATCGCTGAGTGTTGTAGTCGTTACCGTCAAATCCACGGAGGATTTCTATACAGTCATCGTCGTCGTCGCAGTCACAGCCAGCTCTAGGGTTCCCGCACACAGCAAGCTCGTTCGGGAGGGTCTGCTCCACGAGCCGAGGGCCTAATACATCAACTGACACATAGTCCGGAGTTGATGTATCCAAAAGTTCTGTATCATCAATAGGAATTCAACGTCATAGACGACGCGTCAATCGGACGCCCGGTCTGAGAGTTATTGGCTTTTTCGTCCCAGGGGCCCGGTTGGTTTTTAAGTCAAAACCAACCCGACCATACTCCAACTGCGTCCAAACCTCGAGGGGAGTAAGCCAAAAGTTCTGTCTCACTAAGAGTAATCCAACAAAGTCGACGGCACGTCAATCGGACGTCCAGAGCTCAAGTTATAAGTGTTTCCGCTCCGAGGGCCCGGTTGGTTTCATGTACGAACTAACCCGACCGAACCCAAAGTACTCCAAAACCTTGAGTATAATATACCGAAACGACTGTCTCGTTCCAAGGATTTAATTGCAGCTGATGGTGCGTCGATCAAAGATCCGCAGCCCAAGATATGGGAAAAAGACCGTGACGGGTCCGGTATTAGGGGGTTCGGGCCCGGTCCGACCCGGCCCGATACCCTCTGGGTCGGCCTGAACCGGGTCGACTCGTCCCGGGTTCGGGTCCAGCCCACTTGGGCGCGGCCCGGCTTGGCGCGCTGACGCTAGCCTGGTGGCTCGGCCGTTCGGCCGAGCGGATGGGGGGGAGGGGGTGGCGCGCTGCCCCCATGTGTGTAACTGTGGCCCCCATTATGGGGCCGCTCACGTCTGGCCAGTCGGGGGTTTTGAACCCCCGTTTCTTCCCCTGTCTGGCCAGCCGGCTTCTGCCACCACGGGACCGGCAAGGCCGGTCCCCCCTGCTCCGACGCCGGCGGCCCAATTCCGGTCGCCGGTTCCCCTGCTCTGCCGCGGCTTAAGCCGCGGCCTTGGTCCGTCCGGCGCGGCGCGACAGCGCCGCGCCCCTCTACCACGGCCCCGCTTCGGTTGCGGTGTCTTCAGGGTTTTCTGGCGTGGCGCGACGGCGCCGCATCTTGGTTCGATTATCCAATGCGCGGCGCGATGGCGCCGCCCATCCTTGCCGCTCGTTCCAGCACGGTGCGACGGCACCACGTCATTTTCCTTCAAACCGCAACAACAAAAATAATAAGGGAGGAGGGTCGGCCGTGTTTGTGCGGTCTGGCCCCCTCCCGTTAAACGATATCAAACGTTCCAATTGAATGAGGATAGATGACGGAAGAAAACACGAATATCATCAACAATAAAAGAATTCCCTACCTCTAGCATAGCTTGAACGTTGTCATCGAATGAGAGTTCATCGCAGAATTAACTGTCATGGAAGAAGAGGATCGTCGCGGAAGAAAGCGTCACGGAAGGAGACGTCGCAGAAGGAGGAAGTCGCGTCGCGAGGACGACGTCGCGTCGTCGATCTCTGAGGAATCCGGCGTTCTTGGTGTTCTTCGCATTCTTCGCGTTCTTCGTCTAAGATGAAGATGTTCCTCAAGCTCCTTAGCTTTTCTCCCAAAGACTCCCACAACCAGAATTCCAACAAAATAAAATAAGTTCAACACTTATTTTATTAACATAACCTAAGCATTTGAATTTCAAAAGTTGAATTAAATTCCTCAAATTAAACTCACCAAATTAATTAACATAAGTTGTCACAATTTAATGGTGAGTTGAGGGGGGTTAGAGAATATGAAGGGGTGGGGTTCATGTGGGCCCCATCGGCCTCATAACCTCTCATGGTAAGTTGGGTGGTTACCCAACTTCCACCCAAAGGTTAAACACTTAGAAAGATAAATAAAATTTGTCGTTTAAATTTTATTTTAATTTCCACAAATTTTAACAACTTCACCCGTGAAAACGCAACTCCGGAAAAGGTTTTCCTAAGCAATTACCAGCGCTGTGGTTCCATCGGTGCCCTCAGAATTCGATTCCGAGCGCCGGTTCAAAAGTTAGAAAAACCCGCTCGTTCGTTCACTGAACGTACCCGAGCTAAACTTCGGATAGAAATTCTGGGCACACCGGGCCTCAGAATCAAGTGCCATTAGAAACCACATTCTTGTAAAATCCCAAAGAAAATTAAGAAAAAATTTTCCTTGAATTTTACGGGTCTTTAAATTACTCCCACCTCAGGGCTTTACGTCCCCATAAAGATACATCAAAAACTAGGGAAACAAAAGTGGGTACTGTGCACGCATCTGAGCCTCCCGCTCTCAAGTGCTCTCCTGGAGGTTCCCGTGCTGCCATCTGATGCGCACTAGAGGAATATACCATCCACGTAGGACCCGCTCCTGTCGATCCTCGATCTCCACCGGGACCTCCGCAAAAGTCACCCCATCATCAATGTCCAGCTCCCCATGGTCAATGATATGTGTCGGGTTGTGCACGTATCTCCTCAGCTGAGATACGTGGAAGACGTCGTGCACTAGGTGCAACTGAGGTGGTAGAGCCAGGCGATAAGCCACCTCGCCAATACTGCTGAGGACCTGGAATGGTCCGATGAAGCGTGGAGACAACTTGCCACATCAGCCAAATCTCCATAATCCACGTCGAGGTGAGACCCGCAAGAAGAATTGGTCGTCATCCTGAAACTCTAGTGGCCTTTTCCTCTTGTCATCATAAGACTTCTACCGGCTCTGAGCTTTCCTCATCCACTCCTGGATGATCTGGACCTTCTCTGTCGTGGCCTGGACCATCTCCGGTTCCACAAGTTCTGACTCCCTAGGGTCTGTCCAGCACAGAGGAGATCTGCAAGGTCGGTTGTACAATGCCTCATATGGTGTCATCCCAATGGTGGAGTGGTAGCTGTTGTTGTACGCGAATTCCACCAAGGGTAGGTGGTCCTTCCAGTTGCGACCAAAGTCGAGGACACATGCACGGAGCATGTCCTCAAGGGTCTGAATGGTCCTCTCCATTGACCATCTGTCTGAGGGTGAAAGGCGGTGCTCAGACGTAGCTGCGTCCCGAACGCCTCCTGCGACCCCTTCCAAAGCTGGGAAGTGAAGTGAGCATCTCGATCAGAGACGATAGAAGATGGCACACCATGAAACCGTACAATCTCCTGAATGTAAAGACATCCCAAGCTCTCCATTGAGCCCTGCTCTCTGATGGGTAAGAAGTGAGCTGACTTGGTGAGTTGGTCGACAATCACCCAAATGGAGTCGTGACCTCTAGAAGTGTGTGGAAGTCCAGTCACGAAGTCCATAGATATCCCGTCCCACTTCCACTTCGGGACCTCCAAGGGTTGTACCAAGCCTGCTGGTACCTGGTGCTCTGCCTTCACCTGTTGGCAGGTGAGGCATCGAGAAACTAAGTCTACAACATGAATAGACTGAAAAGCGCTTGCCCATAAGATAGTGTAGCCACATCTTCAGAGCGAAGACCACTGCTACTAACTTCAGGTCATGGGTAGCGTAGTTCTACTCATGCTGCCTCAACTGACGTGATCCATAGGCGATCATGGCCCGCTCCTGTATCAGGACACATCCGAGTCTGGTCCCTGATGCATCGCAGTAAACTACGTACCCTACTCCCTCTTCTGGTAGCCTCAAGAAAGGTGTGCTGGTCAAACTCTGTCTCAGCTCCTGGAATCTCTACTGATATCTATCTGACCACACGAAGGGTTTCCCCTTCCTCCATAACGTTCTGCAAAGCTGCAAAGATTTATCCTTTGCCGAAAAGGGAAATACGGTCTCATCCCCTGGATGAACCACGTTCCTTGCCTAATATAGTCAGTCCCGTCATGATTAGTTAATTCATGCCATGGATGAAGTTGTAAGGCCTCGACGCTGCTACCAAGAGATCCAATAGTTACTCTCGCCTCCAAGGGTTGAGTCACACTTTCGGCATCAGCGTGTGGTCACTGGGTCTCTTCCAGTAATAATCTCGTAAGTGAGGGTCAAGTCAACAGTTTTTAACCGGTATCTCTTAGTATTAACATACAAAAGATAAGAAAGAAAACGTCACCAATGAAATTGTCTCTTATTACTTAAACTCAAAGTACAAGGACACAAGGAAACATAAACAAAGAAGCTAGAGGCATTATGGTCAAGGGCCTCTATGCCTGGAGCTAGTCCCGCACTTGTCCACCCACTTCTGGAGCTCCATGATCGTATGCTTCAGCTGCCTGAAGCTGTGCTCTCCCCTGTGGTCGGGGTGGACCTCCTGGTGGTGGTGGTGGTGGTGGTAGAGCCTCAAAACGTCGCCCACCACCTGCCGCTTGACCAGTTCCTCGACCTCGTCCGCCTGCTCCCTGCGGACCGCCACGGTCGAACATCTGCCTCTGCTTGGGTGGTTCCTCAACCGTCTGCTGCTCCTCTACATGGCGGGTCGGGCAGTCACGAGCCAAGTGGACCTACCCGCCGCATGCATAGCATTTTCTACCACTCGTAAGACTGGATCTACTGTGTGTGCCTCGCACCTCCGAGCCAGTATCCTGTGGTCGTTCGCCCGATGGTCTGGTCTGCTTGGACCTCTGCGACATCTGTCTACTACCGGCTGTAGAAGACTCCGCTATGTACCGCCATGCGGTAGGTCTCGCTGCTGGTGTAGGCTCATCAAGAAAGATCTCAATGAGAAGGGCTCGCTCCAGTACCCCTGCCTGTATCGGAATGCTGAGGGAGATCAGCGATGCCCTGATCTCATGCCTCAATCCCTACTCAAAGGTCTGGGCCCAGAAGAATGGGTCCCGTACCATGTCTGTCGAATAGCACGAGAGATCTGTAAATCTCGCCGAGTACTGGGCGACCGTCAAGCTGCCCTGACGCAGCTGAAGAAGCTCCTGGATGCGCACTGCACAAAGGGTGGCTGGGACGAACTCCGAGCGGAAGAGGCTCTCAAAGTCCGTCCAGAGAAGAGGTGCCTCGCCGTGCACCTAGAGCATCAAGATCCACCGTCTTTCTGCTGCCACGTGCAGGAGGCTCGCTGCGAGGATCACCATGAGGTCCGTTAGTGTCCTCACTAACCTGAAAACTCGCACTACAGCCTCCAGCCAATCCTCGGCTGCCTGAGGGTCCGTCTCCTCGTGGAACCTGGGCGATCGCTGACGCTGAAACTCGTGCAGTGCACTAAGGCGACGTGCATCGTCAGCGGCTAGGGCTGGTAGAATCAGTGGCTTAGCGGGTAGAGGTATCGCCGGTGCCTCTGCTGTCAAAGGGCCATGCACCGAGGCCTCGTCGCTTGGTGGGCTGTCGTCACGCACAACTCTCGGAACCCTAGCTGGATGCCGTCATGGGGCCATCCTGAAAAGAGACAGGTGCGCCATGGTCAGATCAATATACCTGGTGAGCTGACACAAAGTAATCACAAAGAAAACTTGAAACACACATGCAATCAATGTTTTCGTGCATTAAGTCGGAAATCAGAAGTCAGGGTCCTGGTGTACGGATATGTCGGCTGCCGCACCAACACTGGACTCCCTGGACTGATAACCACACTCAATACTCTTAACACTATTGCTTCACATAGAAAAAGATCAGAGTCCTGAGTTCTGCGGTAGAACCGAACTCCTCTGATACCAATTTGTCACAACCCATCCTCGGGACTCGTGTCGTGACTACCCCAAGCTCGCCTTCCATAGGCCAGGGGATGGAGACTATCACCAAGGCGTAATTCCCAGTAAAAAGGGAAGTAATTGAATTTTTAAAGTAAACAAACACCTTAGAGAAAGCAACTAGAAGTAAACACTAAGTAAAAACTAGGTACAACAGTAAGTGCGGAAAATTAAGTGGGCCAGAATACAAACCCATACTCAAAGTAAAGTACAACTGGAAAGGGAAAACAGCAATTGAAAGTAAAGCCGCAGCCTCGATCCGTCTACTGGAAGTCACACCTGAAGGGTGGGTACAAATAGCCTCCATAGATCCTCGGGTCCAGCCGTCCGCTCAGAGTACATCCCGCCCAGTGGTCCACCTCCAGGTACCGTCCTGCTCCATAAGCCTCAACCACGATCAGCGATGTCCGTCGTCTGCAACCAACACAATATAGTGCGGGCATAGCCCGTGCAGGGGTGAGTATAAGCTACTCAGTAGGGACCCTGAGACCCCCGTAGGTCTCCCAAAAACCACAAAGGATAATCCAAAAAGGAAAGATACAATCACGAAGTAACATCTGACTCTACTTAGGTATATTCCCATACATATACCTAAGTCATCAATTCTCGTTCGGCTCCAACATCCGAGCTCAAGTACAACCCAGTCCACACAGGAAATCACAACCCAGTCCACATAGGAAAGCAAAACTTAATCCACACAGGATAGCACAACACCATCCACATAGGAAAGCAAAACAAGATTCAGCTCACACATGTATACTTCTTCGTAAGACGATAGAGATGATCAGATGTAGTCACTAATTCATCTAAGTCGTCAGACCCACACAGGATCGATCGGTACTAACCCCCGCAATGACCCACAAAGGATCGATAGGTAACTAACCCCCATAATGACTCACAAAGGATAGATAGGTAACTAACCCCCGCAATGACCCACACAGGATCGATAGGTAACTAACCCCCACAATGACCCACACAGGATCAGACCCACACAGGATCTGTAGGCGCTGGCCCACACAGGACCGCTGAGCGCTGACCCACACAGGATCGGACCCACACAGGATCGGCAGCACTGATCCACGTAGGATCGCTGAGTGTTGTAGTCGTCACCTTCAAATCCACGGAGGATTTCTGTATAGTCGTCGTCGTCGTCGCAGTCGCAGCCAGCTCTAGGGTTCC
Organism: Viscum album; assembly: GCA_963277665.1. Lineage (NCBI taxonomy): Eukaryota > Viridiplantae > Streptophyta > Magnoliopsida > Santalales > Viscaceae > Viscum > Viscum album. The sequence continues at coordinate 1,085,018,152 of OY728159.1, forward strand.
CGCGCACAACAAGCTCGTTCGGGAGGGTCCGCTCCACGAGCCGAAAGGATGATACATCAACTGACACATAGTCTAGAGTTGATGTATCCAAAAGTTCCGTATCGTCAACAGGAACTCAACGTCACAGACGGCACGTCAATCGGACGCCCGGTCTGAGAGTTATTGGCTTTTTCGTCCCAAGGGCCCGGTTGGTTTTTAAGTCAAAACCAACCTGACCGTACTCCAACTGCATCCAAACCTCGAGTGGAGTAAGACAAAAGGTCTCTCTCACTAAGAGGAATCCAACAAAGTCGACGGCACGTTAATCGGACGTCTGGAGCTCAAGTTATAAGTGTTTTCGCTCCGAGGGCCCGGTTGGTTTCGTGTACGAACTAACCCTTCCAAACCCAATGTACTCTGAAACCTTCAGTATAATATACCGAAACGACCTTCTCGTTCCAAGGATCGCATCGCAGTTGACGGTGCGTCGATCGGAGGTCCGCAGCCCAAGATATTGGCAAAAGACCGTGACAGGTCCGGTATTAGGGGGTTCGGGCCCGGTCCGACCCAGCTCGATACCCTCTGGGTCAGCCCAAACCGGGTCGACCCATCCCAGGTCCGGGTCCGGCCTTCTTGGGTGCGGCCCGGCCCGGCCTGGGCAGCCGGCCCGGCGCGCTGGCGCCAGCCTGGTGGCTCGGCCATTCGGCCGAGCGGATGCGGGGTGGGGGGGGGGGGGGGGCGCACTGCCCCCCTGTGTGTAACCGTGACCCCCATTATGGGGCCGCTCACTTCTGGCCAGCCGGGGGTTTTGAACCCCTGGTTCTTCCCCTATCCGTCCGGCCTGCTCTGGCCGGCTGGCTTCTGCCGCCATGGGACCGGCAAGGCCGGTCCCCCCTGCTCCGACGCCGGTGGCCCGATTCCGGCCGCTGGTTCCCCTACTCCACCGCGGCTTAAGCGGCGGCCTTGGTCCGTCCGACGCGACGCGACGACGCCGCGCCCCTCCGCCATTGCCCCGATCCGGCCGCGGTGTCTTCGGGTTTTTCCGGCGCGGCACGACGGCGCCGCGACTTGGTTCGATTTTCAAATGCGCGGCGCGACGGCGCCGCCCATCCTTGCCGCTCGTTCCCGTGTGGTGAGACAGCACCGCGTCACTTTCCTTTGAACCGCAACAAAAAAAATAATAAGGGAGGAGGGTCGGCCGTGTTTGTGCGCTTCGGCCCCATCCCGTTAAACGATATCAAGCGGTCCAATTGAACGAGTATAGATGATGGAAGAAAACACGAATATCATCAACAATAAAAGAATTCCCTACCTCGAGCGTAGCTTGAACGTTGTCCTCGAATGAGAGTTCGTCGCGGAATTAACCGTCGTGGAAGAAGAGGATCGTCACGGAAGAAAGCATCGCGGAAGGAGAAGTCGCGGAAGGAGGAAGTCGCGTCGTGGGGACGGCGTCGCGTCGTTGATCTCCAAGGAATCCGGCGTTCTTCGTGTTCTTCATCTAAGATGAATAAGTTCCTCAAGCTCCTTAGATTTTCTCCCAAAGACTCCCACAACCAGAATTCCAACAAAATAAAATAAGTTCAACACTTATTTTATTAACATAACCTAAGCATTTTAATTTCAAAAGTTGAATTAAATTCCTCAAATTAAACTCACCAAATTAATTAACATAAGTTGTCAAAATGTAATGGGGAGTTGAGGGGGGTTAGAGAATATGAAGGGGTGGGGTTCGTGTGGGCCCCACCGGCCTCATAACCTCTCATGGGAAGTTGGGTGGTTACCCAACTTCTACCCAAAGGTTAAAAACTTAGAAAGATAAATAAAATTTGTCTTTTAAATTTTATTTTAACTTCCACAAATTTTAACAACTTCACCCGTGAAAACACAACTCCGGAAAAGGTGTTCCTAAGAAATTACCAGCGCTGCAGTTCCATCGGTGCCCTCGGAATTCGATTCTAAGCACCGGTTCAAAAGTTAGAAAAACCCACTCGTTCGTTCAGTGAACGTACCCGAGCTAAAATTCGGATAGAAATTCCAGGCACATCGGGTCTCGGAATCAAGTGCCGTCAGAAACCGCGATCTTGTAAAATCCCAAAGAAAATTAAGAAAAAAAATTCCTTGAATTTTACGGGTCTTTACACAAGATTCTAGTTGACACCCTTCCCTCCAATTTCTAGAGGTCTCCCCTCCCTCATGCTACCCCGCCAGCAATGAACTCCCTCTCACAATACACACCACCCTATCAGCACACAAACCCCGCCTTCTCCTCTTCGACGTGCGCACAAACTAGCCAGATCCTCTAGAAACCTTGTTTTTGGTGCCCTTCTCTCCTATGGCACACGCAACTCCCCCCGATAATCCCTTATTCCTCATTCCCTAGGGTTTTGGTTAATTATTATTTAGGGTTTTAGCTTTTGAGTGGGTAGGATGTTAGATTTAGGGTTAATTCTTGATAATTTTGGTTCAGTTGTCTGATTTAGGGTTTAATTGGGTTTGTTTATTGTGCAGATTAGGCAGAGTTAAAGATTTTCACAAATTATTGGGGGGGTTTCACACTAAAGGTAGTTGGTTCCATACTCTAGCATTATTTATAATTCAATATATTCATTTTATTATGTGAATATGTTCTATAATCTATTTTTGTGGTGTGAATGTGATTTGTGGAAAAATGATATGTTTTTTATCCTAAAATGATTTTTTCATGTGAAATTGGTTGAGGTTTATGTGTAAAACTGTGTTATATAATTCATTGGAATTTTTATAAATTGTGTAAGTAATTTATTATATTTTTTATGTGATTCAGATCATATTTTTAAAGGGTTATGATGTGTGTTTGGTTTTAAAAAGGGGATTTTGGGTATATTTTGGTTTAAAGTCTTTTTGGTTTCCTTGAAATGTTTTATGAAGTGTTTAATTGATTTATTAAATTATATAAGTGTTTTTAAAGTATTTATTGAAAATATTTGATATACAGTTGCTTTTAAAATGGATTTTACATGTGAAATTAGATTGTTCTTGAGGTATGTCGTAGTTGTGTAATGCATGGTCCCTGCTTGGTGGTTTCGAGTCACCGAGTCTAAGGTGAATCTTCTGTGTGTTCATAAGTAAGTATATATATATATTTGGGTTCCCCCATTAGATGTATAGTCATCCATGGAAGTGAATATACATGTATGGGGCTAGGGGTGCCCGTTTATATATATGAAAATGCATATGTATGTGAGTGACAACTAGTATATGCATATAAGCATATATGTAAGGGTCCCCTTGCACATGTTCATGTCCATGTGGGTGTGTGCATAGGGGATATGTGTCCTTATATATACATGAAAGTGAATATTCTTAGTGGGGGAGTAGCACCTCTTATTTAGAAAGTGCCAAGGGTCAGAAGTTCAGTTTGGTTCCACCCTAAGGTAGGTCCCATATGCCTATACCTTTAAATTGAATTCCTTAATTTCTTTAGAGTTTTAAAAAAAGTATTTTTTATATTCAATAGTATATTCATGCTATGCAATGTGATGGTGATGCTTGATGTTGGTCTTTCCCCTGTTTTTTAGGTCTGCTTAAAGTGTTGACATGTGAATTATTCATTAAAATATGATCCCAAGCTTGTTTTAGAATGCTTAACATTTTAAATACTTAAAAGTTGTTTCTAAAATGGTTTTGGGTGTGCGGTGGGTATTTCTCAAATTTTTTAAGTGTATATTAGTTGCGAAGTATTATTTAAATGAATATGGAATCTTATGTGATTTTAAAAATAGGAAATTCCACGATTTGGAAAATTAGTAAAAGTGTATAGGCTTTGATGTGAATTCAAGGTTAAATAGTGATTTACCTTTCATAAATGGGTTTCTTGGATTTAATCATGGTTTCAAGTTGTTTTAAAATGTTTAAATCCTTTGTTGTTAATTTGAATTTCAAATGTATTTAGAACTTGAAAGTGTTGGGTGAGCGTATTTTCTAAATTGAAGTTTTTATTTTTGAAGTAATGAGGCCCATTTGGTACCTTGAAAATGATTTGTAAATGTGAAAAAAAATCCCTCTTGAGGAATTCCCCATTGTTTTAGAAACATGATGTGTATGTTAAATGTTTGATTTGTGATATGTGCCTAGTGAAGAGGCTTGTGATTTTTTATGTTAATTGTAAAGGGGGGATGTACTCAAGGATGGAGATCAGTGGTGAGAGGTTGGATGTGATTTTGTGTAATGAAAATGAGAAGTTCATATATGTTTGCTCGATAAAAACTCACCACCACTTGAAATGGAGCACATGGGAGACCTGTGTATAAAGGTGGGCAGACTAGGATTAGTATGTTAGATGATACAGAAGTGGTTCATCCTAGTTTCATCTAGCATGATTTATTATTACAATAATAACTAAACTTAATGATGATTGATTGGAGACCACTAGGTTATGAGTGTGTTCCCTGCTAGTGGATCATGCATGAGAACATAGTTCGTTGTGGTTGTTATGCCACATTTCACTGAGGTATGAGGATCCTAGGTCCCCAAAAATCACTAGCTTCTTATAGATTTCCCATCGTGCTTGTGATATGATTTTCAATTCAGTCGTTTCATTCTTGTTCCCAATTTTGTGAAAAGCATAATTTTAATCTAAATTCGTCCCATTTCATTTTGAAATGTTAATGCATGCTTGGAACCTATTTTGAAAACAAAGTGTAATAGAAATGATTTTCTTGAAAATGAAAGCTTTTTACTTGAATTTGAAAATAATGACAAACATTATTTTATTATGTCTTATTTTCAAACTAGCACGTTTTGGGTTTCTTTGTAAAGGTAAGGACATAGGGAGTTGTTGTACTCTGGCATTCCTAATGATCATCTCGATGATCACACCTACTTTATCATTTTAGTTTTAGGGTCTATTTTTTTATCTCTATTACAGCGAGTGTGGTTTATGTTCATTGGTGACCCACAAGGTCACTTGAGGTATTTCTCATTACTTAGCTTATTCCTTTTTCCACAGCCAGTTTGTTCATTTCATTTTCTTTTATTTATCTATTTTCTTAAGTTTATGTTTATTTATCTATCTTTTGTTATGGGCCAAATCATTCCCAACTGGTATATTGATGCCAGACATTAGTTGTCGGCCCATGGGGATCGAGAACGCCCCATGGACCTTACTGCAGACCGGGTTAGATGGTGACCCGGCTTGGTTAGTGAAAAAATGGTATCAATGGAGGTTCTTTATTTTGGGTCTTGTTTCTTGGGAAAGAGTTAGGGTAGACCCGAGCTAGGATTGTCAAAACTCGATGTTTTTTTATGAGTAAGGTGCCTAGCCAACACACCTCGTGACAAGACTTAAGATACTAGGGTAATTCAAGTTTTATTTGAGTCTGTTGGTCCTTATGGTTATTTATTATTTGTGGGGAAATGAAAAGTGGGTTGGGTCAAGGGCCTCAGTGAGCTCGCAGGGCCTAAAAATCCATATGAAGCCAGGGAAATTACCCTAGAACACTCTCTGTGATGGTGTTGTGATTGGCATGTGGCAGCCAACCATATGTCAGAGTCACCCTTTGGCACTTGTTTTCTCTCACATTGTCTTGCATCTTCTTGGTTTCTGAAAATTAATTTGAAAAACCTTTTTTAAAAAATTTATGAAATATGGATTTTAAAGTGGAAATGGATTTATTTTAAAAATGATAGAAAATAGGTTTTCAGAACTATTTTAAATGAGGTTTTATAAAGTTAGATTTTCATAAAATGGTCTTTGAATAAAATGAGATTGGATTTTTATGATAAAAACTTGTGGATTTAAAAATCAGATGGTTTGGGAAACATGGATAAATTTATGGTGGATTTTGAATTTCTGTTTTCAAGGAAATTTGTAAAACTAGTGATACATTTTTTTTAAAAAATTTTATGAGATTCAAAATGGTTTTAGTTAAAGAGTTGGTGCTTTTCCCGAAGTGGTTTTTGGTTGAATATAAAATGGGTTTAACTTTGTGACTAGTGGTTTTGAAAAGTGGAGGTGTGGGTCAATTGTTGTTCTAGAAAATGGAAGGAATTTGGTTATAACTTTTGGTATTTACATGGGTGACCACATGCGTGGGATATATGTAGAAGGTGAATTGGTGTCGGATTGGCATAAGGACATTCATGTGAAGGGCCCATGAGTTGTCATTGGTGAATGCATAGCCCACCCTCCCAGTTTTATTTTCGGAAGTGTTTTTTTAAATAAACACTACTATAAAAACAGGTAAGGGAAGTGCCACCCTTTATCAGCGCTAAAAAAGAACTGATAAAGGGGGTGCTTTATCAGTGCTAAAAAAGTGTTTATAAAGGGGGTGCTTTATCAGCGCTAAAAAAGTGCTGATAAAGGGGCACTTTTAACAACGCTAAAAAAGTACTGTTAAAAGTGACCCTTTATCAGCGCTTTTTTTAGCGTTGAAAAAGGCTCCCCCTTTATCAGCACTTTTTTTAGTAGCACTGATAAAGGGGGGCTTTATCAGCTCTTTTTACTAGCACTGATAAAATTTATATTTAAAAAAATCATAAAAAATAATATATTGTTATATAAGTATATTTATATTGATATAAATATAATATATATTTTTTAAATATGTTTTAGATAAGTATAAATAGACTATTACATGTAATATATAAGAAATTTAGTGAAAATGGATTTAAAATATTTTAAAAAATATTATTAATTAAAAATTTCCTATTTATCATCGATTAATAATCATTTAATAACAATATGAAGACACAAAAAATAAAAAAAATGAATAAAATATCTAAAATAAGTTGAAAATGTAACTCAAACTTCAAACGGCCATAACTTTTGATCCGGGTGTCTGTTTGATCTCTACAGCATATAAAATCGAAGATTGAAATAAGCTCTACGCTCTAGTGATCAAAGGAAACCTTCCATCACGTTTTTTGAGGCCCAAAAGGCCCAGAAGGCCTCCAAAACTGAGTTTTTAATTAGGATACCCTGATTTTTTAATATTCAAACAGGTGTAACTTCTGATCTAGATTTCCTCTGGGCCTGTACCACATATCATATCAAATATTGTTTCATTTTCTTTGATTTGACTGGGTGTAGAGTGGAAACGGACTTCTGGATTAGAAGTTATAGTCATTTTAACATTCTATGTCTTTTCAAATACAAATATATATATATGTGTGTGTGTGTGTGTGTGTATTTATTCATAAATATATGTGTTTGTGTGTGTCTCTCTCTCTATGTGTGTGTGTGTTGTATATATGTATGTATTTATTTATTTATAAACACACATAAAAATTTATTTTATAAATATGTTTAAAACTTATCTTATAAATATATATTAATATATAAATAAATGTCTGGACAAAAAAATATAACTAAAAATATATATATAAATAAATATAAATATAAATTAATATATAAATACATATATATATATATATACTAATATATGAATAAATATTTACATATTAATATAACTAAATTTATTTATATTAATATGAATCTATATTAATATACGAATAAATATAACTATATATATATATAATTATATATTAATATACAAATATATATATATATTAATAAATGAATAAATATATATGTATTAATATAACTAAATATATTTATATTAATATGAATCTATATTAATATACGAATAAATATAACTATATATATATCATTAAATAGAGAAAAAAATTAAATGTCTTAGTGGTAAAAGTGCAGGTCTGCAAGGGGGGATATCGCGGGTTTGAGTTTGGGTGGAAGCAAGGAGGTGCATGCGGGCATGTTGGGTGATGCGCGGGCAAGGACAGTGCACGGGAGAGTGGGAGGGGTCTGCCTAGCGCTGATAAAGGGGGTGTCAAGTGCTGTTAAAAGCTCTTCCCCACACATTATATATTCTATTTTATTTTTTTAATTTTTTTTTAATTTTTTTAACTTTTATCAATGCTTTTTAAAAGCACTGATAAAAGGTGTCCTTTATCAGCACTAAAAAAAGCACTGATAAAGGACCCCTTTTATCAGTGCTTTTTTTAGCACTGATAAATGACCCCTTTTATCAGCACTTTTTTAGCACTGATAAAAGGGAATTTTATCAACACTCTTTTGAGTGCTGATAAAAGGGACCCCCTTTATCTTAGCCTTGATTAATAACGCTTTTTTAGCACTGTTAATGCACTTTTCTAGCACTGATAAATGCCATAATTTTAGTAGTGAAAGTATGGAGTGTTTGATGATCCATAGTTGTGCGGTGTATCTTTTTTGTTTTTAAAATCTTATAGTGGAGTGTTTTGTGTCTTGAAAATCTATCTTGTATGGATGTTTTTTCTAGGTTTGTATTTCATCGATGAGTCGGTTCGAAGTGGTGGTTTTTATTTCCTTTGAGGAGTGTTTTGGGGAAACTTTTGGTGGTTTCCCTTGTGTGTTTGGTGTTCGCATGTGATGTGTGTTGGCTGAGGGACAAGTTTGATTGGGTCCTTGGTCTTCCTTCTTGACTAGTGTATGCCCCTATAACTAGTTAATTCCTAATTGACGTGTAGCCATAAATAGTTCACTGTTGGCCGACCCTCTAGTTGATCGAGGTAAGGATTGTCTTCTTGAATTCTAGAATTGAATCCGCCTCTCCTTTTTTCCAAAAAAAGGATCCTCTTGCGTCAGGTGGGTGGATGCGAGTGGGGTTGAATGAAACTTTGGTATCCTTGAGTCATTTGATAGTCAAGAGAGAATTTTTACCTCATTAAGTTGAGGGTCCTATTTGGAAGTGGAGAAAGAGATTCCAGTGGGGAAAGGTGGAAGCATCCTAGAGTTTTTGGTGCGGGATGCTGTTCTAAATGACCATTATTCGTTCATTGGTTTTGTTTAAGTAATAGATTGTGTTAATCCACTCGTGTGTTGAATCTAGTTATAAGAGGTGGTTATGGATGCCTTAAAAAATCTCAAACTATTAGGGACTCGGTTCAAGGTCCCTCCCCTTATAATTTTTCTATCAGTTTCAAGGGTTATGTTCGGTGACACTTTGTAGCTCAACAATAAGGGTGAAGGTTGTGTAATCTTTCAAGAATCCCTATTTTAACAAGAAGTGTTTTTTCCTTTAGAAAACTCCGAATTTCTCTATTCTAAGAGAAGGTTCCCTTTGTGGGTTCCTTCTTCTACTGTTTCTTGTTCAAAGTAAAAGGGATGGTGCATATGCCTCTTTTAAGCCCTTGTTTTGGTGAAAGTTCCATGTGGGAGAAAGTGGATGTTAGAGTGTGTTGTGTCTGTTGGTGTAGTCTATATTGTGGTATGGTTGCTTGTGGTACTAGAAAATGAAGTTCCATTCGGGGTTTGTAATAGCTGACAACAAGGCAGGAGATACTTCAACCACTAGATCTCTAGCCATTGGTTCTGGAGTGAATCTAGCACATATTCAAGAACCCTAGGAGGGAAAGGGGTCGTGGTCCAATCTCTGTCATCGATGTTGAAAATGGAGGTAGTTCAAATCGTTTCCTTTGTAGCTGTCTCATTCCAAGAGGCCCCGTTCAGTGAAAAGAGACGTAGGGACCCTGTTTCTTCATTGTGTTCCATGTGGGTGGAGTATTTCCTCCATAGTTATAAGTATATGTTTTTGTATCATTTTCTTATGTCTCAGTTCTTATACCCTTGTGGATGTGAGTTTTCATGTGGTTTCCCATATAGGGCTAGCCTTGAAAATCATTCTCAGTTTTGGTTAGTCTCATCTGAGAATAGTGATAACCCACTGGAGGGGTGGACCGTGTAAATTTTTCTATTTGGTTAAGATTCTCTTTCATCGGTCCCCTTGTAGTGGGGATTGAGTCCTTGTGGGGTTTTTTCATATTGGTGTTTTAGTCGGTTAAGATTCTTGAGTTTCTTGAGAGTGTTAAAGGTGATTTGTCTTGGGATATTCAATGGTTCATTATGAGAGTTTCTTTCTTTTGATCATCAACTGGAGGTGACATAACTTTTGGGGGTGGGCGTCGCTTGGTGTAGAGTCCATTCTGAGTCTCCTGAGTTTATTTTTTAAGTATCTTCCTTTGTTGAAAGTGTTATGACCTTTTCTTGTTGGTTGTTCTTTAGAAATCTCCTTGGACCAGGAAGGAGGCATCAAATTCTACATCAAGGTTATGCCTTTTGTGGATTTTCAGGGAAATAAAACGTTAAGGTGGGGAGAATTGTCACACCCGCCGCATTTAAATTATTTATTTTATTAATTTTCTTGGCATCGGGTAGTTTGGGTTAAAGCCCGACGTAATTTTTTGAGTTTTTATTTAAAAACACACATCCTAGGCATAGAGGCATTAGGAACATAGGCATAGAATGGTTTGGGAAGACTACGTGACTTCACCCAGGTTTCCATGAGGTTTTCCCGCTGTTCAGAAAAAATAAAAAAAATGAAATGATTTAAAAATATGAATACTAATAATATTATTATTGGGAATAATAATAATAATAAGTTGATTATTATCAATTTTATTATTATTTAGTTTGTTATTTTTTTTATTATCCTTAATATTATTATTATTATCATATTATTATTGTTATTATTCAAGTTCCTTTTCCTTTTTATTTTATTTTTTATTCTTTTAGGGTTTAGCTAGTGCCCCTATTCCCCTTCATGTCACGCCCGCCCGACCTCCTCCCTACGCACTGCTGGTCGGCGCCCAACCCTCCCACGTCTGGCGGTCTCCCCGCTATCATGATACCCCTCCAGCCGCTGCCTCCCTCTCCCCCTATGCACCACCCTACCGGCACACAAACCCCCTTCTCCTCTTTGGCAAGCGCACGAACTGGCTGGCTCCTCCGGTGACCTCATTATCGGCACCTCGCTCTCCTCTAGCGCACACACCTCCCCCAGTAAGACCCTCTTCCACATTCCCTAGGTTTTTAGTTCATTTTTATTTGGGTTATTATGCTTAGATTGGATATGATGTTATATTAAGGGTTAATTCATGATAATTTTGGTTTAGTTGTTTTATTTAGGGTTCAATTGGGTTTTTTTGCGGTGCATATTAGGCATGGTTGAAGATTCACAGAAATTCTTGGGGGTTTGACACCAAAGGTAGGTGGTTCCATGACCTAGCATTATTTTTTTAATTTAATATATTTATTTTATTATATTAATATGTTCTATAATCTATTTTTCGTGGTGATAATGTGATTTGTGTGAAAAAAATTGATATGTTTTCTGTGCTAAAATTGGGTTTCCTTGAGAAATTGGGTGAGGTTTATGTGTAAAACTATGTTAGATCACTCATTGAAATTTTTATAAATTCTGAAAATAATTTATTAGATTTTGTATGTGATGTGGATCATATTTTGAAAGGTTTATGATGTGCATTTGGTTTTAAAAATGGAATTTTGGGTATATTTTGGTGTAAAGTCTTCTTGGTTTCTTTAAAATGTTTTATTAAGTGTTTAATTGATTTATTAAATTACATAAGTGTTTTGAATGTAGTTTTTGAAAATATTTAATATGCAGTTGATTTTAAAATGTATTTTACATGTGAAATTGGTGTGTTCTTGATGTAAGACCTGGTTGTGTAGTGTGTGGTCCATGCTAGGTGGTTTTGAGTCATTGGGTCTAAGGAAACTCGCCTACATGTGCATAGGTAAGTGTGTGTGTGTGTGTGTGTGTGTGTCTATATATATATTATTTTGGTTCCCTCATTACATGTATATTCATCCATGGAAGTTAATATACATTTATGGAGCTAGGTGTTCCCATGTATATATATGAAAATGCATACGTAGGTGAGTGGTGACTAGTATATGCATATAAGCATATAAGTAAGGATCTCCTGACACATGTTCATGACTATGAATGTGTGTTCATAGGGGATAGGAGTCCTTATATTTATCTGAAATTGTATATTATTAGTGGGAGAGCATCAACTCTTAGTTATAAAGCACTAAAGGTTGGATTTTCGGTTTGGTTCTACCCTAAGGTAGGTCTCCTATGCCTATATCTTTAAATTGAATTCCTTAATTGCATGAGTGCTTTAAAAAAATTATTTTTTATATCAAATAGTATATAAATTCTATGAAAAGTGATGGTGATGCTTGATATTGGTCCTTCCTCTATTTTTCAGGTTCGCTTAAAGTGTTGACATGTGTATTTTTCATTAAAATACGATCCCAAGCTTGTTTTAGAATGCTTAACATTTTGAATTCTTAAAATTAGTTTCAAAAATGGTTTTAGGTGTGTGTAGGGTATTTCTAAAAATTTTGAATTGTATATTAGTTTTAAAAGTTGATTTAAATGAATTTGGATTCTTGTGTGATTTTTAAAAAAGGGGAAATTCCATGATTTGGTAATTTAGGAAAAGTGTTTGGGCTTTGATGTGAATTCAAGGTTAAATAGTTATCTACCTTTATTAAATGGGTTTATTGGATTTAATAATGGTTTAAAGTAGTTTTAAAATGTTTGAATCCTTTTTTGTTAATTATAAGTTCAAATGGATTTAGAACATGAAAGTTTTGGGTGAGCTTGTTTTTTAAATCAGAGTTTTTCTTGGTGAAGTGATGAGACCCGTTTGGAAAATTGAAAATGATTTGTAAATGTGAAAAACCCCTCTTGAGGCATGCCCCATTTTTTTAGAAACATGATGTGTATGTTAAATGTGTGATTTGTGATATGTGCCTAGTAAAGAGGCTTATTCTTTGTTGTGTGACTTATATAGGGGGATGCACTCAAGGAGGGAGATCAGTGGCGATAGGTTGGATGTGTTTTTGAGTAAAGAAAATAAGATGTTCATATATTTTTGATTGATAAAAAATCACCACCACTTTAAATGAAGCACATGGGAAACTTAAGTATCTAGGTGGGTGGACTAGGACTAGTACGATAGATGATACGAAAGTGGTTCATCCATGTTTTGTATAGCAGGATTGACTCGTACAACACTAACTAAACATAATGATGATTGATTGGAGACCAATAGGTTATGGGTGTGTTCCCTACTAGTGGATCATGTATGAGAATGTTAATCACTATGGTTTCTATACCACATTTAACTAAGGTAAGAGGATCCTAGGTCCCTAACTAACACTAGCTACTTAGGGATTTCACATGGTTTTTGTGATCTAATTTTCAATTCAGTTGTTTCATGATTGTTCCCTCTTTTGTGAAAACCATAATTTTAATCTAAATTGGACCCCTTTCATTTTGAAATGATAATGCATGCTTTCAAATTATTTTGAAAATGAAGCGGAAGATAAATTGTTTTCTAGAAAATGTAGTCTTGTTGGTTGAATTTGAAAAGAATAAAAAACATTATTTTATTATGTCTTATTTTCAAACTAGCACCTTTTGGGTTTCTTTGTAAAGGTAAGGTAATAGGGCATTGTTGTACTCTAGAATTTCTACTGAGCATCTCAGTGCTCATGCACACTTTATCTTTTCAGTTTTAGGGTCTATTTTTGGAGCGCTCTTGCAGCGAGTGCCGTTTATATTCTGTGGTGACCCATGAGGTCACTTGAGGTATGTCTTATTACTTAATTTATTCATTTTTCCGTTTTCAGTTCATTCAATTAATATTCTTTTATTTATCTATTTTTTTAGTTTATGTTTATTTATTTGTATTTTTATGGGTAAAATCATTCCCAACAGGTATATTGATGCCCAACACTAGTTGCCAGCCCGTGAGGATTGATAACACCCCTCGGGCCTTACCACAGACCGGGTCGGGCGCTAGGTCGTATGGTGACCCATCTTGGTTCGTGAAAAATTCGGTATTCAATTGTGTATTTCCTTGTAATAATCATAAATTTCATTTTATTTATATCAATTCAATTTATGTCAATAAAATTAGTAATAATGATACTAATATTTTATATATAAATATAAATATGAAAAACTTCAATTTTCTAAAAACTATTTTTACACTATTAAGTGTGTTTATTTTTAAATTATCTTCTAACACATTCAGGAATTTAAAATGATAATTTTTTTATATTTGAAATCATAATTTACAAATTATGTAATAAGGCGAATTTTAATTTTGGATAGAAAAATTATTTCTTAAGGTTGAAAAATAGTTACCCTAGTAAAAAGTAAAAATGGTCAAAAGTATTTTACTAAGGGGAAAGGGGAAAAACATGATAAAAACATATTTTAAAATTATTTATTATGGTGATTTTATAACCAAACACAATTTCCCATCAATTTTTTTCCATTTTTGAGCCATTGAGCCTTGAATAGTGTCTTTAAATTATTGAAAAAAGGCGTTTGTTTCCAAAAGTTCACTTTTCTTATCTTATAAAAGGATACCACTCCTACCATTCAAAGTTACACTTCACCATTGAACTACTCCTTAAAAAATAGCTATTTTTCTCCCACCATACCCCACTATAACATCCTAAATCCTCTAGTTACACTAATTTAGCCTAATGACATCAATTTCAAGAAGTATTCAAAGGAATGATCAAGGCTCCGATGTAAATATTATCTAATTATTACATTTTTATTCACAATATTAATTTTACAAATATATTATCACCATAAAAATATGATGAATTTAATATCACTATTATACTAATATTATAATATATTAATGGTTAAATCCTTATTTATTCACTTCCATCCACTTATAAATATAAAAAAATGTGAATCGTGGATGTCCGCGGACTACTGCCTTCACAAAGAATCATTTTTTTGTTTTTCTTATAGATTTTAATTATTTATTAAAGAACCATTAAAAAATAAAGATAATATAATTATGAATTTTTTAAAATTATTTTATGTCAAAAATAAACACCTCTGTAACCATACTCACCCACCGAGTTAACGCGTGTTCAAGTTTGTGCCGGTTTATCCACCTACATGAATGATTCTATAAAACTATATCATGGATGAGTATGATAAAATAAGTCCTAATATTATTATAATATAATAATAATATCCTTATTGGTATTTGGTTCTATAAATTTTATAACAGGGATTTAACTTATTATTATAGTATCATCTTTATTCCCTAACATCCCTGAAATAAGCCAACAATGATTACATTTTCACGCAACATAACTAAAAAACTTATGGAATTATATAATATATTTATAAATAAATTTATGTAATATATTATTTTATCTTATATGATATATTAATTTTGAACTTGGTGTCATATAATGGGTAACGATATCGAAATTATAAAATGTGTGGAAACGGTTAAAGTTATTAACACTTGATGGTTAAAATAAGCTATAAATAACAAATAAACTCATGATAAAAAATTATAAAGGAGGTATATAAAAGGTAAAATGTAGGAAAAAGGTTATTACATATACCATTATGGGATCTATGTTTGTTTTATAGGAGGTTATAGTGTCATTAACTATGTAATGAAACAAGGTATGGGTTTTCGTCTCAAATTTCTCTCTTTGATATATGTTTCTTATGATGAACCTAATTTCATTTATGTGGTGTATATAATACATATTTGAAATTTAATATCATGAATTATATTTTAATCAGGATATTTGAAGTTTAATTACAAGACCACTATTTCAATGGGATTTGATTTAAATGTTAGTCAAGTTGTAAGGGTTTATCATCCCAACTTCTCTTTATCAATACATGTTTTAATGTTATACACAAATTTCTTATTTATGTGGTGTATATACTACCCAATAATGTATTTTTTCAAAATCCATGATTTAATCCATGGGATTGATAGAAACACATGATTTTCAGGATTCCAATTAATTTCAATTCAAATGTTATTAAAGTTGTAAGACACTTAGTAACTCGAACTCCTTTATTTGAGTTATACAATTTCTTATTTGAACATAATTTTTTGAAGACATTACAATTTAAATTATGTTATAGTTTTATTTTTTAGGAAAGAGAGTTTTTGAACCAATTCCATTTTCATGAAAGTATTTCTTTTCATTATTCTTAAAAAAAGAGACTTTTTTTGAAAAGTGACTCATAACCATGACTTTTAAAATAATGAATAAAAAATATTGTCAAGAAGATATTTTCGCTATTTGGTTTTTATTATCATAAAATGATCAATATAAAATGGAGTTACGTTTCATGTTTCACCATGTACTATTATTTTATTATGTGATTATTTTTTATGATCAAGTTTTTGGTATCAAACGTTTTATTTTATGATGTTATTTTATAACTTTTGGATTTTTTATGAAACCCATTTTATTTACATGGGTTATTATAAAAAAAATTGAATGATTTAGAATTGGTTGTTTTATGAACCCCATTTTATTTACATGAGTTCTTTATTATGTTAAATGTGGATGATCTTTTAAGTGGAACATATATGTATTGATGAGTGATTGTTGGTTCTATTATAAACCAAGGATGAGTGGTTCTATTATAAACTAAGGATGAATGGTTCCATTATAAACCAAGGAAGGGTGGTAAAAATATAAAACTAAGAGGGGTGGGTCTGTTATAACCTTTAAATGATTTTGTTAAGAGTTTATATCTCATTATATAAGGTTTTTTCAAGTACATTTTAGTTGCTAAAAATCATGGGAACTAATTGTATGGATCATCAAAGTAATGATTCCAAATACTGATATTTGTGCAATGTTTGAAAGATATTTTTCATTATTATGTTATTCTCTCATGATTTGTCTCATGAATGTAATATTTCCCTATGATTATGTTTGTGTCATAGTTAAAACATGTTATTCATTAAGATCTTATGCTCTCATAATTCAAGGTTTATGTTAAACACTTCCAAACTGTGTTATAGCTAATATGTTTCTTTGATATTTTATAGCTCTATGTTATCATGCCATGTGCTTTGAATCTTAGTTATGTTTTATGGTTATCACTCATGATGTTATGATATTTATCTTATGCTCAATTTTTTACTTATTCTTATTAACTCATCCTTGATGAAATGTTTATTCACCCCATTGATGCGGTTGTTTTTTAATGCACTTTGCCACATCATTTTTTGTATTTTATTGTATTATTAATATAAAAATAGTGTTTTTAATTGAACAATTCCCAACTGTTGTCGATTTTGTACATAAATGTTAAAATAGTCATTTATTGTGAAAATATTAATTATTTTTGTCATTGTGAATAATTTTAATTTAATTAATCAATTTCGTTGTAACTTCCATTTTGTATTCTTTTGTTTTTACTTAAATTATAATTTTTCATTCTTTTAATTATATCATTTTGTCATTGTTTTATGTTTTCCAAAATAATAATTTCATTTATTTATTATTTTTAAATTAATTAATTCATTGTGTAATTAATTTTCATTTAGTTAATGTTTAATTCATTAATTTAATTAATTCATTAATTATCATCTGTAAATAAATAAATTTTCACTTTTTTTAAGACTTTGAATAATTAAATTGAATAAAAAATTGATTATATTCATTAAATATTTTAATACATAACATTATTCAATTTTTAATTTAATTATTTGATTTTTAGTTCTTTTAATTAATTAATTAGTTAATTACCTTTATAAAACTAAATTTTAGTTTTATTTTAATGTTTTAGATTTTTTTTGGTTGTAACAATTGTAGTCTTTGTTTTCAATCAATTGAATAATTTATAATTTTTATTATTGGGTGTTTAACATTTTATTATTATTAAATATAATTTTAAAATATTTTTTATGTTTAGTTATTGATTTTTTTGTTAAATTAATTTATCTCTTTATATTTGATGCCTTTATTTATTGTTTTATTTTTTTTTTATTGTAGGTGCTTCTCGACTCATCACTAGCTTCTCAGGTGGTGACTCCCTTTTCTCACCACTAGATTCTTTGGCATTGACTCTTATCTCAAATAAAGTACATAGAGAAAAATCCAATAGCAGCACAATAAATTTAACTGCAGTAGTATCAAACAAATTTAACACACAAAATATTTTTGAAACCAAATCAACCTAACTTGAAACCCTAAAATTTCAAAATTTTGCAGATCTGAAGAACATAAAACCTACCCTTAGATTTGGAAATTAGGCCGTCGAAGAACTGAGCCACCGCTGCTGAAAACCCGTGTCGCGCTGCACCCTCTCTCCATCATTGAAGAGACCAAACAACCACCAGAAGCCAAAACCACCTACTTTCCGAAGCGAGAACCACCACTGGATGTTTACTCTACACCACTGGAAGCTGATTGCAGCCTCCGTTGCTCCTCTCGCTGCAACTGTTGATCACCCGAGCCCATATTACCGGCTGGAAAAATCCAATCCCCTCTCTATGCCACTAATCCCCATAGTTAATTTAAATAGATTTAGTTATATATTTATTAATACATATGTTTATGTATATATTATTTTAATATATAATTATAATAAGTATTATATATAAATAATTTTAAATTTTTTAGTAATAATAAGTATATTTAAATAATTTTAATTTATTTTTTAACATTTTTTTGATTACTTAATAGTAATTATGACAGGTTAAACATTTATATGTTTTTATTTAATCAAATTAAGTAACTCATTTTAATTTTTTCTATGTAACTCTTGTGTGATGTTTTTATCTCCCTTTATTTTATTATAGTATTGGGCAGGTAGTGGTCATTGGTACTCCATTTAAAGTGAAAGGGAAAGAGAAAGTTGTTTCAAGAGGTCAGGTGCTTTCACACAGTGTTTTCTGATGGTTGGTGACAAGCACATCAAGAAGTACCATGAGGAATCTACTATTGGGAATTCGATTTTTTTCATTTTTCCTGTTTTTTTTTTGGAATCGGAGGAGATTTATCCTCTCTTATTTTAGGAGGGACACCTCATACATACCACACCTTCTAGACATAGGAACCATCTACAGCCTAGAGATGGGAACCCACTCCTCCATCTTCCATTTCTTTTTATTGTTTTTGTTTTCATTTTTGTTTTATAAATAATATAATTGTGTCTCTATTTTTTTGTGATATTAAATTGTGATGTTCTATATTCTCATCTTGGTTTTGTGTCATGATATCCAATGTCTAGAAATTGAGATCTAATTCGCAGGGTCTGGATCAAGGAGTGAAACCCAATGTAACATGGAGATCCAAACTTTATCGTGATCATCACATTCTCTTTATCATTCCTTGGAGATTGTGAATGTGAATTAGATTGTGCATGAGCACACTCTTGTGGTGGATCAGTTTCTTTACCAATTTCCCTTGATCCCCTTTTATCTTCTTCAAATAACTAGATCTAACAAACGGTTAGAAGATGTTGTGTGATTTATGATCCTTTGAATATCACTATAGTTATGAAGAAATTCATGGATGGGGTGCTTTGATCCATGGATGGATTCACTTTGGGAGGGTTCTCGTGTATTGGAAGTAATTTTGCACATGAGTCCTAAATGTTTTAGGTGAGAGTGGTGTGTGATCCAATCCATTGGAATGCATTGAGTGGATTGAGAATTGTTGATTTAATTATTTTATAGATTACTGATAAGGAGTTGAGGGAGGATTCACCAGAGTCTAGACCTGTTCTTTCTAAACTTCTTCTTTGTCTTATATTTTTTCATGTTCTTCATAGTTTTTGGTGTCCTTGATGGGTCTTTTGTTATTTTACTATTTCAGTTTATTCCTTATGTGATTTTCATCACTATTTTTTGCTGTTTTCTTTGGCTATTTTCAAAATATTAAAAACAAAAAAAAATATTTTCGGAAATACTACCTAGTCATTCGACATTGTTTCCTTGAGAGCGATCCTGAGGTTAGACATTGTTCTATATCTTGGGTCTTATAAATGTAAACTCAACCATCCTTACAATAAGGATGCCATCAAATTTTGGTTCCATTTATAGGGAAGTATCATTTTCTTGAGTGGTTTTCCCAATTTTTCTCTTATTCCAAAAAATACATAAAAACACTAAAAAATTATAAAAATGGACACTATATTCTCCTTTCTTGATGATTATTTTGATTTCTCTAATGTGGAAGCCCTATATAAGGATGTGGCTTTATTTAAATTTTGGCTACAAATCCGACTAACAGGAGACCTCTCAGAAGCTACAAAGGATGTGACACCTCAAACTAAATAATATAATGCATATCAACATAATCAAATCAAAAAGGAACAAGAGGGCAAGCAACCTATAGAGAAAGATCTTCTGGCCACAAAGAGGATCATGGATTTCCTTCAATACTCTCAAGAGGACCAAAAGAGCATGGTATATCCCTAGAAACTGACTAGAGTTGCAACTTATGAAAATCAACTTAGAATATTTGGGAAAAGGAACATAATAAAGGAAAAGAAGTTGGAGTTTCCGATTTTTGAGTCAGAATTACCCTCCAACTTTGTTCTGTAAATTCAAGAGCTACATCTAGAATTCCATTTCAAAGGATGGTAGGAAATGGAGAATATATAAATTAAAGATGCTGGAAAACTTTTTAATGAACATTATTTTCCTTATATTCATTTTATTGATTTTTATTACACTAAATTTTCTAATGATTTTTCCATGTTTCAAAAGAATGAGCCAACACAATACATTATTGCATTTCTATTGGTAGAAACTACATTAGAGGTCATTTTATTTGAATATAGGCACGAGGATGTTGAATACCTCCCTCCTACCACACACATACTCCTAGGATCACTATTCAACCAAGAATAACATACCACACTAATTTAGTGAGTTGAAATTTTATTTGAAGATTCTATTTTTGATTTTGTTGAAGCTGATTTACATTTTTTTGCTCCCATTATAGGTACTGAGGATGCAATTCACTTCTGTAATTTCCTAGAGAGTTAATAAATAGTTAAAGATGCACTTATAGTGGAATTAATGGAACTCCCAATTCTGAATGAAGATTCCAGTTTGGGAATTGTTTTTGAATAGGAATTGATTAAGTTGTTCATAAGATCAATAGTGGATGATGAAACATATTTTGTTATAAAAGAAGATTTTTTATTTGGACTGAACTAGGTGATAAGGCTAATATAAGGCATTTATTTCCACAACCAATGCACCATCACCCTCACATTGAAGGAGGATAGTGACCCTACATTTTATTTACCCCTCTAGTACCCCACATGAGGTACTCCACTATCAAGGAGGGGGGATCTAATGAATTTTTACATGGGGCACTCCAAAAATGGAACGTCTATTAAGTTGGAATGAACTATATTTAGTGGTTCTTGAGCTAGAAGACTCATCCCCCATCAGACTGGGGTTGATTCACTGATTGTCCTGTTGTGGAAATTCAAACTACAGCACCCCTTAGGGGGTTATCCTAAGATTAAACTTTTTAATTTCATGATTTACATTTTTAATGACTTCTATTTTAATTTTTATGTTTTTAATAGGTTAATAATTTGATAATAAACTCCATGTGACATTAAGTCAAGGTTAAATGGGTTAACTCTCTGAAATTTCTTGGATAAACACTCCCAAACTCACTCTTTAGTTGTTATTTATTTTGAATTTTAATTCTTGAAGTCTAATGTTAATTTTTTTACATCTTGTAGGTAATTGAATGAAATAGGTATATATCTAGTATAAATAAAATAAAGGGATCTTTCATTTGGAGTGAACTTGTAAATGTGAATCTTCCAAATTTAGGGAAGTGTTAATTTAATGCTATTTTTTTACTAAACATTTTTCATTCATAATTCTTACTGTAAGTTTCAAGGTGTGGGGGAGCCCCCCTGTTTCATTTTAAATTTTTGAAACTATTTTTCCTTCTTGGGTGATAGATTCTATAGTCTAGTGAGTTAAAAAATTTATGAGTTCATTTTTGAAACATGATTACACCCACTGTTTTCATTTTCAATCAATTGTTTTTGTACTGTATTGATCATCACACTACTATTTTTACTGATTTAAAAAATCTTATGTCTAATTTTAAAAATTCAACAACAGAACCTTTTCATAAAATAATTGATCTTGGCTTTCTGGTGGTGTTGATTGGTGGTTTTTTTATTTTTGTGCTCTATTTTACTTTGTTTTTTCTTTTTTCTTTTTTTTTCTTTTTCATTCTTGTGTAGAAAGTGATTTTTTAGCTTCACTGTTACCCAATAAAAAATCTTTTTTTGCTAAATTTCCAATATATTTTGAACTTAACTTTTTCCCAACATGTGATTCAATATTGGGGACAATTTTTAGTTTTAAGTGTGGGGGGAGAGGGGTCTTTCTGGTCACATTAATTCCCCTGATTTTTTTCTCAAAAAGTAGTCTAAATTTTTCCAAAATTTTCAATTTCTTTCAAAAAATTTCAGAATTCTTTCACAATAGGTGGTTCCATTATGTTTAATCTACACATAAATTCTTTCCTACCGAGTGGATAAAAACTTGATGGTTGTTGAGGGTTGAACTGAGTATGAAATTGTGAGGAATGTATAATTTTTTACTAAAGTATAATATTGTTCTTATGGATTTTAAGTTTAGAAACAGAGGAAGAGAGTGTGATAGGATAGTTTTTTAGAATTATGATCATGACTTTAGGAAAATATATATTTGAAATATAACCTAAGGGACTCATTTTTTTAAAAAAAATATCACTTTAGGGAGCCAAATCAAATGGTAATCATATAAGTCATTTGTAACTAAAGTAAAATGGGAAAATTGGATCCCATAGCGAATCTCTGAGACTTAAGGAATTGTTTGTGTGTGTGTTATCCCTCTATACATATTTAATAATTTCATTTTCACAGTGCTTTTCACATATATGGTTGGGAAAAAATACAAAAAAATGAAAAAATAATAATAAAGTGCATAAGGGTCAAAAATGAGTTCATTATGGTTAGGGGGATTTTGAACCCAGATGAAGAAGGGGATAATTGGATTGTATAAAGATCATTTGAGTTGTTTTAATAAATTGATTATAAAAATCTTTTTTGGAACCTATGTGAAAGTGAAAATTGAAGGTGCCTTTGGTTAAGGTTTTAATTCCACTTGATCTGACCTCTTATCACTCTTAGATTTGGAACATGAACTAGAATTGAAGTAGGGTAGTAGGTGATTTAATATAGGAGGCATGGAATCTTTGAAAGAGAATAAATCTTTGTTTCCCTTGTTTTTTGATTTGTGGTTGAAACTAGGGAGCACCATTTTTAGCACTCTTGAAAAGGTAATTCTGATCTTGTGCCTCTGTTTTAAAAATAATGACATGATCATTTTGAACTAAACATGACATATCATTTTTTCTATTTCAAAATGTTTAAAAGCATACATTTATTTGAGGACAAATAAACATTTTAATGTGGGGGAGTTTGATGTGGTTTTTTATGCACCTTTTCACATCATTTTTTGTATTTTATTATATTATTAATATCAAAATATTATTTACCTACGGTTGTCAATTTTTTACATAAATGTTAAAATAATCATTTTTTGTGGAAATATGTATTTTATCAATTTTTTGTCATTATGAATAATTTTAAATTAATTAATTAATTCTGTTATAACTTTCATTTTTTTATTGTTTTATGTTTTCCAAAATAAAAATTTCATTTATTCTTTTTTTCAAATAATTAATTTTTATGTAATTAATATTCATTTTTTTAATGTTCAGTTCATTAATTAAATTAATCCATTAATTTTCATCTGTAAATAATTAAATTTTCACTTTTATTTTTTATACTTTGAATAATCAAATTAATTTAAAAAATTAATTCTATTCATTAAAAATTTTAATAGATAGTATTATTTAATTTTAAATTTAATTCATTGATTTAATTACATATTTTGAATAATAAATTAGTTAATTAATTTTGTCAAATTGGATTTTAGTTTTATATTATTATTTCAAATTTATTTTTTTTGTAACAATTGTAATATTTGTTTTCAATCAGTTTTTTTGAGAAAAGCGGTGACATGAATTGGTCACCTAATTCATGACCCAGGGAGATTTATTAAAGGAAAAAAGAAACAATATAGACACGAGGTGTAAATATCATACATCAGTGGGGATTTAGGGGAAAATAACCAAGAATTCAAAGAAAACAAGTAAAAGAATAACCTCTAATCAGCGCAAATTCCGCCAAAAGAAAGAAGAAAAGAAGCAGGAGAAGAAAATCCTGGGAAAGAACTGATACAACTGAACTCCCATCACCAGCAGATTCATTGATTCAGTTGAATGAAAAACATCATGCCCAGCAAAATCAACTACAACTAAGGTCTCAACAAAACCAATATTCCATACAGTAGAAGAGACAAAATCTTTAAAACCATGCGGCCCTTGGCAAGTTCAGTTAGCAGAGCATTCTATGGCCACAAATTTCATTGTTCAAAGGGGGTTGGAGGATTTTCCATACAAACTAGTAGAGGTGTAACAACAAAAGGTGGAAGAACAAAAAAAAGATCAATTGCAAGCTAAACTTGTCAGGAGATTAGGCATGGGAAAATAGCCAAAACCATCATCAATAGAAAACCAAAGAACACCCAAAGTTGGAGCAACAACATTCAAGAAAAGGAAAAGCCAGATCGAGCCAATCAAATTAGAAATAGAACAAGTTAGATCCAAAGGGCGCAATGTTACACAAAAAAGAAACACCCAATATTTAAAAAATGGATCAATGAACCCATAATGGTTCAAGATTGCTCCAGTTAACACCTCAAAGTAGATAGAGACACCAAACCAAGAAAGACCAACCACCTCTAAGGGTCAACAGAACTAAATCATGCCTAAAAAAATCTAGGATCCCCATCCAAGAAAACCTTAAACCTAAAAAAAGTTCTTTCCCAGGGTATGTCTCTAATGTTGAAATCAGGATTCTTCTTGTATTCATCAACCGACCTTATGAACATACATTTTCCGATTTTAAGATACATGTCAGCATAAATGACCATATTGACATATTTTTGGTGAGATATTTCATCATGTTCATCCATCCATGCATGTATTGCATCGCTCACCTCACCCTCAATCAAGTAGGCATCCCTATACACAGGATCATTATCCCTATCATATTCCTCCTCTAAACAAGAGGTTGTAATAGATTCTACCATTTTTTTTGGAATCTTAGCATCCTTCCTAGAGGCTTGAAGGGATCTTGTAACTATTGTTCTTTCAATGTCAGAATAGTCTCTATGTTTCCTAGTGTAACACCCCAACCCCTCTAGACTAAAGTCGGTGCATTACTTGCTATATTGACATGGTTAAAATGAATGAAAAACCCAAAGTAACAGTCAGTTTAGTAGTCTTGAAGAATCTAGATACATAGATGTAACTCAAATTACATTGGAAAAGGGTACAAAATACAAAACATAACAAAAACTAAAAACTGCATCTATAGAAACTCAATAAATGATCTTCTCTTCATCACCTGTTGAAGGTAAAAAATTGAAATGGGTGAGCTCAAACACTTAATAAAGGTTAAAAATAGAGTAAGCATGAATCAATAATAACTGAATCATAAACAATTTGACATATCAATATGGCATGGTGAGAAAATGAAAACTCACACCATTAATAAACTGAGAATGAAACTGCGTCCATAGATTTTGTCGTAGTGAATATCTCATGGATATTAATAACTAATAATGAATAAAAATAATGCTTTCTAATTGGACGTCATGTATCTAGAACATGATACCATAATACCGTTAAAACGGTTTAGTTCTGTGGGTAGAAACCCGTCTGATTTTTGGAAACAAACTCGAATGGTTTATCGCCAACTGATTTGTCTCATGAAACCTGTCGATGCACCGAGAGGATATAGCGGGCTCCACCCGCCACTATAAGTCCAAATCATTCTTTATACATTGATTTAATACAAGAGAAATAAGCATTTTCAATATCCTTATAGAGTAGAAAATATAGATTCATCAATATTTTCATAGTTAAAATAACTTTCTAAATATACACCGTATGTAAAATGGTGCACGGTTTAGACAATAAACATATCCATTATATGAGATTATGGATATTTAATATAAATTTAATTTTAAATGAAAAGTGATCTCAAATGGGAAGTAGGTACACCACATAAAGATTATTAGGTGCACAAAACAAAGTAAGTCACAAAGAAATAGAAAATTGACACAAATCTCATTACCACATTGTAATCAATCGTTTCATGTGACCAAGAATTAATAATTATCAAATGAATAATTGAATACCATGAAAATATAGAGAATCATGATATTATATATCAAATGGAAGTGCACATATACCGCATGAAAGAAATAAGTGGTGAACAATGGAAATCTCACAGAATTAAAAGTGAGATGAGAAATCCCTTACCTTATGCTCGAGTATGTTATTCGTTTGTTTTAATGACCTGAATAATAAAATTTAGATTCATTAATTAATAATTCCAGAACCTCCTATACATGTAATTGGTTTATTATAACCTTATTAGGTTCATTCATGGACCTTTTTATGGGTTTAAGAGGTTTAATTTTATTTTTTTTTTGAATCATTTTCTTCCTTGATTTTCATGATTCGTTTACTTGTATTCATGAATTGAAGTTCGTTTGAAATGTGGTTAAAGATACATAATTGTTAATATATATTATCTGTGATATTAAAGAGATATAAATGATATTATAATGATTCTAGTTTATATACTTGAGGATGAATCATTAGTTAAAAGTTATTGACAAACGCTTGGATTTAGCTTGGCAGTTTTGTGTACAATGATCTTGTTTTGTATTATTATTCCATATTATGAGTGTGTAGGGATTATAGAAAATTAATGAGATGAAATACATATATTATGATATGGTTCAACCATAAAAATGGTTTCATGACCATAATTAAATATGGTAATGAAAATTGAGAACCCATCGTCCTTGAATGTGATAAATTAACACATCTCGGACGGTTTTTTTATTTTTAGTATAAGAGGGGGGGGGGGGAAAGAGAGATGATGATGAAATATTCTATTAGCATAATATAATTCCAGTTCATGTAAGGTACTGTATTTATCATATCATTTGGATGAGGGGAGATTCGGAAAGAAGTATAAAAGAAAGGAACTCAAAATAAGAGAAAAATTAAGAAATCTCTTATGAAAATTCGGCAGCCTAACGACGTCACTTAAAATTTAATAAAATAGTTTGATGAGAGAAAGTGGGTATATCATCACTCTTAAATAATATGGGCATTAAGGGGAATATGGAATGATATATCCCCACATAATCCAATTGAAAATAAAAGAGAAAACATAAAATGAAATCATTAAGAAAAGAGAAGGGTGGTTGATTCTCTTACCTTGTAGAGTAACTCCCAAAACTTGAATATTAGGACCTTGGGGGTTTGAGGACACCTTGGGAGGAATCCTAGGGAGATAATACCACCAGAGCTTCGAGGATAATGTGTTTGGAATGAAATAAAATGAAGGGGGTGAGTGGGTATTTATAGTAATTAAGAGAGAGTTTTTTATTAATTAAAAGGGACACCTCATTAGTGGTTTTTGAAAAACTATGGGTTTTCCCATGGTATTTGCTCATGGTTTTTGCCACTTAAGACACCTAATTTCATAAGTTACTGTAAACAAGTCGACCAGCCTTTTATATTTTAATTATTACATCATTATGATGTCATTAAACTACTGAAAACTCAAAACTGTATTTTTACTATTCATGAAAAATTCAAGTATTTTAGAAAAATCCCAAAAATTCACCCTAACTATTTTTCAATGTGTAGAATTCAAAAATGAACTCCATTTTTTGAAAATAATTTCCTATGTATTTTAATTTAATTTTTAAATAAAATCACATTTAATTCGAAAAATAACCATTTTAAAGATATAATTAGTTCTACATCACATTGAAAATTTAATTAAGATCTCATTATCTTATTACCTTAAGAAAATAAAATATTATTATTATTTACTATTTATAAGGTTCGTATTACTATTCATATTACTATTCATAGGGGTATGTTACTGACATCAAAAAATCAAGTTGGTTCTATTAGACTCCAAATGACTTACTGGTCACAACTCTAGATGACCATTTTTTGAAATTCAAAACATAGAAGTGGAAAATTTATGTTTAATGGCTAGGTTTTAACTATCTCTCAAATAACCAAGTGTTGTTTCAAATGAACATAGTGCTTTATGAAATATAGTCTATGAACAGAATGTATTTAAGAGAAGGATACCATAAAATGTTTGGGGTTTTATATTATTCCCACCATTGGAAATTTTGTCCTCAAAATTTTATGTATAAAGCCCACCAAAAAGATGTGGGTGGTTCTTCTTCATAACATCCTCAAGTTCCCATGTTGCATCCTCCATGTTTTGGTTTCTCCAAAGAACCTTTACTAGATGATTCGTTCTATTTCTCAATATATGATCTCTTGTGTCAAGGATCCCGATAGGCTCTACACAATATGACAAAACAGGTTCTAATTTAATTTCTTCATAGGTGAGTACATGCATTGGGTCTAGCATGTATTTCTTAAACAATGACACATGGAATACATCATGAACTTTGGAGACACTTGGAGGCATTGCTAAACGGTAAGCTATAGCTCTGATTCTTTTTAAAATTTCAAATGGTCTGATGTACCTGGGGCTTAGTTTCCCTTTCTTACCAAACCTTAAGACACCCTTCCATGTAGATACTTTTAGAAAGACATGATCTCCCACTTATAATTCCAAATCCTTTCTCTAGTTGTCAGCATAACTCTTCTTTCTACTTTGGGCTGCTTTAATATGGGTTTGGATTGTCTTCACCTTTTCTGTGGTCTCTTCAATAAGTTCTGGGCCTACAAGTTTCCTCTCACCAACTCGTCCCAACAAGTTGGAGTTCGACATCTCTTTCCATATAATACTTCATATGGAGCCATTTGAATACTAGAATGGAAACTATTGTTGTATGAAAATTCCACCAAAGGAAAGTATTGATCCCACATACCTTAGAAGTCAAGAGAGCATGACCTCATCATGTCTTCTAGAGTTTGAATAGTCCTTTCAGAATGTCCGTCAGTTTGGGGGTGATAAGCAATACTCATACGAAGCTCAGTATTCAAAACCTTCTGGAGACTTTTCCAAAATTTTGATGTAAACCGGGGATCTCGATCAGACACAATCGATATAGATTTACTATGAAGTCTTACAACTTCATTAATATAAAGTCTTATCAGGTTCTCAAGTGGTAAATCCTCTCTTATAGAAAGGAAATGTGCTAATTTTGTGAGATGATCAACAATTACCCATATTGCATCATTTTTTCTAGGTGTCCTCGGTAGTCCGGTGACAAAATCCATTGTAATGTTATCCCACTTCCACATAGGAATAGGTAGAGGTTGCATCACTCCTCTAGGATGTTGTCTCTTTTCCTTCACTTGTTGACAAACAAGACACCTTGACATGTAGTCAACAATTCCCTGCTTCGTATTATCCCACAAGAAATATTCCTTCAGATCTCTATACATCTTTGGGCTACTCAGGTGTATAGAGAAATTTGATCTATGGGCATCGTCTAATAGTTCCCTTTTTAGCTCAGGTACTGATAGAACGCATAACCTTTTCCCAAACTTCAGAACTCCTTCCTCAAACATGAAGTCTTCCAATCTCTCATCCTTAACAGCAATAATTTTCTTGTGTATATTTTCATCATTAGATTGAGAGCTTTTTATCGTCTCTAGTAAATATGGTTTAGCAATCATTTTAAAGAGAAAATATATTTCCCCTTCCTTAACTATTCTCATATCCATATTTAGTTGATCCATGAATATAGGATCTCTCTCAATCCTCATTTGAGTTAGAAGTCCATGATATTTCCTACTTAATGCATTTGGCACCTTATTTTCCTTTCTTGGGTGGTAGTGTATTGAACAATCGTAATCTTTGAGTAACTCGAGCCATCTCCTTTACCTCATGTTGAGTTATTTTTGTGTGAAAATGTATTTCAAACTCTTGTGATTTGTGTATATCTCACATTTTTTACCGTAAAGATAATGTCTTCATATCTTCATAGCAAAGATTACATCTTCTAACTCAAGATCATGTGTTGGATAATTTTTTTCATGAGTCTTCAACTGCCTTGATGCATAAGCAATAACTTTACCATTTTTCATAAGGATGCAACCCAACCCATTCTTTGATGCATCACTATATATTACAATTCCATCACTTCCAGATGGAAGAGTCAAAATTGGAGCATTGACCAATATTCATTTCAATTATTCGAAGCATTTTGTACATTCTTTTGTACACACAAACTTAACTCCTTTACATGTGAGCTTGGTTAACAGGTTAGCCAGTCGGGTGAAATTCTGAATGAAACACTGATAGTAACCTACTAAGTCAATAAAACTACGTACCTCGGTTATGTTTGTTAGCGTGGACCAATCTTGGATTGCCTTTTCCTTTATAAGATCAACTAGGATTCCATCCTTAGAGACAATATGGCCTAAAAAAGAAACTGATTGAAGCCAAAATTCACACTTGAAAAACTTCCCATATAATTTATATCTTCTAAGAGTTTTCAGAGTAATCCTCAAGTGAGCCTCATGATCTTCATAGATTTTTGAGTATACCAGGATATCATCGATGAATACCACAAAAAAGTTATCAAGATATTCCTTGAAAACTCTATTCATTAAATCCATGAAAATAAAGGGTGCATTAGTCAATCCAAAAAGCATCACTGTAAACTCGTAATGCCCATACCTAGTTCGAAATGTTGCCTTAGGAATATCTTCCTTCCTCACACGCAGTTGATGATATCTGGATCAAAGGTCAATCTTTGAAAAGTATTGAGCTCCATGAAGTTGGTCAAATAAATCATCAATCCGAGGCAGAGGATACTTATTCTTTATTGTAATGACATTGATTTCCCTGTAATCAATGCATAGCCTCATGGATCCATCTTTCTTTTTGACAAAGAAGATCGGGGCTCCCCATGAAGAAACACTAGGTCAAATAAATCATTTGTCACTCAACTCCTCTAGTTGTTTCTTTAGCTCCACTAACTCCATAGTGGCCATTCTGTAGGGGTCTTTGATATAGGTCTTGCACCAAGAATTAAGTCAATAGAAAATCAATTTCCCACTTTGTAAGATGTCCAGGTAAATCCTCTGGAAACACATCAATGTATTCTTGCACTATATGAACATCTTCAATTTGAATATTTCTTTCCTCACCCATAGATATTGGGTTCTCTTCCTCTCCAAGAATTTAATTTAATAGAGCTACTAGGGGTGGGTCTAGATAAGAATCAGATGGTGAGGTCTCTACTTTAAAGATAAGAGATTCTACACCATTTTCAAAAATTGTAACTTTCTTTTTCTTGCAATAAATCTTCGTATCATAGTTTGACATCCAATTCATACCAAGAATTATATCAAATTCAGTCATTGGTATGATGATAAAGTTAGAAACTAAATCACGTTTATGTGTCACGAGGGGGGACTAGTTGACATGCCTTTGTTGCAATGATGCATCCCCTATGAGTTTTGAATGATAACTCCTTTATTAAATCAAATTGGACTTGTCTAATTTTATTGGGAAAATGGGAAGATATAAATGAATGCGATGATCTAGAATCAAATAAAGCATTGGCTAAGTTTGAGGAAACAATTAAAGTACATGCCACCATATCATTAGGAACTTTAACTTCCGTAGTTGTAATCGCATAAACTCTCCCTTGCTCTCTTGGCTTTTTCTGAGGCATGTTTCCTTGGTGCTTAGAATACTCATTTTCATAGTGTCTCATATCTCTACAATTGTAGCATTGAACATCATCAAATTGTTTCTTCCCCTTGCATTCATGAGATAGATGACCATTTTATTCACACTTATAGCAGACTCTCATGCCTTTCAAGAATTTCCTGAGATGATTCTTTCCACAATTATCACATAATGAGAATTTCTTTGTTCCCTTGTTCTTCTTTGGTGCTTCACCTTTCCCTTGGTTATCAGAGTAACACTTTTTATCTTGGTTTCCCTTGAACAAATTTGATCTAGAAAATTCTTTCTCTATTTTGATGACACTTGAGACAATTTCATCATATGATGATAATGTTTGAGAAGCCAGTGCCCTTAGAAGACTTGGCTTAAGACCTTCAAAGAAATGATCAATCTTCTCTACTGAGTTGCATACGTAATCTACGGCATACCTAGCTAGCCTTGTGAAGGTAGCCTCATACTCTGCAATATTGTCTTCTTCCCTTTTCTTTAAGCCAAAGAATTTCCTCTTCATTTTGGTTCGTTGCTCATGAGGGAAATATTTTTTTAAGAATATTTCCTTAAAAAGTCCTCAATTACATATCTTCTATTTCTTCTTCCTATATGGTATTTTGAATTAAGGACCACCATTGATCAGCTTCTCCCTTGAGACAATATACTTCTAGTACTACCTATTCATTTTCATTGCATCTTAATGCCATGAATATCATTTCAAGGGAATTGATCCATTGCTCAACAACCACTGGATTAGTAGTCCCACTGAATGATGGGGGCTTCTTCCGCATGAAACAATCCAATACAGGTGTGAAATGGTTATTTGTTACAACCTGAGTAAGTTGTCCCAATATGACCATTATCTGATCTGCTCCAACATTGACTGTGTTGTCTTGCTCAGTGGGGAGATCTCTACATTGCCCACGAGTATTGATTCCCCTTCTTCCATTAGACGCCATTTCTAAATAATGGCACGCACTAGATTAGGGTATGAATCATAATGTACAATATTAACTTAACAAAATACTTAGCATACATTGAGATCCAACGCATGGCTAATCCCATAATCATAAAAATGGGTTCTTTGAAGAATAATTTACATTTCAATCCTTCAAAATGGTTTGTAAAGAAAATATAAATTATCCTAAGAATATCCCTCGGGAGTGTCCTAACCAAGAGTGCAGCAAGTCCCGTTGTCGTGTACCAGGATACCTCGGGTCAATCCCAAAACTCCATATCGGAGCTTTCACTCCTAGGTACATATGTGCCAGAGTCACCTCTATCTGCTCGTATACAGATAGGGATGTATTTGCTAGAAGGATTCACATAATCTATTCCTTACCAAAATACCAGGATATTCTTGTACATTTATCATCAAATACTACCTTAGGGCTTTGTTCCCTACTATACATTTCTTACTCTAGTTTCTAAGTTTTCTACTAAACTTCATTTGATACCAACTGTAACACCCCGACCCCTCTAGACTAGAGTCGGTGCATTACTTGTTATATTGGCATGGTTAGAAGGAATGAAAAATCCCAAAGGAATGATCAATTTAGTAGTCTTGAAGAAACTAGATACATATATGTAACTCAAATTACATTGGAAAAGGTCACAAAATACAAAACATAACAAAAACTAAAAACTGCATCAACAGAAACTCAATAAATGATATCCTCTTCATCACCTATTGAAGGTAAACAATTTAAAGGGGTGAGCTCAAATTCTCAATAAGGGTTAAAAATAGTGGAATCATGAATCAATAATAACTGAATCATAAACAATTTGACACATCAATATGGCATGGTGAA
The DNA here is from genome assembly GCA_963277665.1 of Viscum album. Taxonomy (NCBI): domain Eukaryota; kingdom Viridiplantae; phylum Streptophyta; class Magnoliopsida; order Santalales; family Viscaceae; genus Viscum; species Viscum album. Next base: position 1,085,051,435 of record OY728159.1, read on the forward strand.
TAAATGAAAACTCACACCATTAATAAACTGAGAATGAAACCGCATCCACAGATTTTATCATAGTGAATATCTCATGGATAGTAATAACTGATAATGAATAAAGAGAATGCTTTCTAATTGGACGTCATGTATCTAGAACATGATACCATAATACCATTAAAACGATTTAGTTATCTGGGTTGAAACCCGTCTGATTTTTGGAAACAAACTCAAAGGGTTTGTTGTCAACTGATTTGTCTCATGAGACCTGTCGATGTACCGAGGAGCTATAACGGGCTCTACCCGCCACTGCAAGTCCAAATAATTCTTTATACATTGATTTAATACAAAAACAATGTTCCTTTTCAATATCCGTATAGAGTATAGAATACATATTCATCAATATTTCCATAGTTAAAAAAACTTTCCAAATATACACCGTATGTAAAATGGTATACAGTTTAGACAATAAACATATCCATGATATGAGATTATGGATATTTAACAAAAATATAATTTTAAATGAAAAGTGATCTCAAATGGGCAGTAGGTACACCACAAAAGGATTATTAGGTGCACAAAACAAAGTAAGTCACAGCGAAATGGAAAAATGACACAAAGCCCATTACCACATTGTAATCAATCGTTTCGTGTGACCAAGAATTAATAATTATCAAATTAATAATTGAATACCATAAAAATATAGAGAATAATGATATTATATATCAAATGGAAGTACACATATACCACATGCAAGAAATAAGTGGTGAACAATGGAAATCTCACAAAATTAAAAGTGAGATGAGAAACCCCTTACCTTATGCTCGAGTGTGTTCTTCGTTTGTTTTAATGACCTGAATAATAAAATTTAGCTTCATTAATTAATAATTCCAGAACCTCCTATACATGTAATTGGTTTATTATAACCCTATTAGGTTCATTCATGGCCCTTTTTATGAGTTTAAGAGGTTCAATTTTATTTTGTTGGAAGCATTTTTCTTCTTTGGTTTTCATGATTCGTTTACTTGCATTCATGAATTGAATTTCGTTTGAAATGTGGTTAAACATACAAAATTGTTAATATATATTATTGGTGACATTAAAGAGATATAAATGATCTTATAATAATTCTAGGTTATATACTCGAGAATGAATCATTAGTTAAAAGTTATTGATAAACGCTTGGATTTCACTTGGCAGTTTTGTGACAATGAACTTGTTTTGTATTATTATTCCCTATTATGAGTGTGTAGGGATTTAAGAACATTAACGAGATGAAATACATATATTCTGATTTGGTTCAATCATAAAAATGGTTTCATGACCAAAATTAAAGATGGTAACGAAAATTGAGAACCTTTCATCCTTGAATGTGATACATTAACACATCTCGAATGGTATTTTTATTTTTTGTATACGAGGAGGGTGAAAGAGAGATGATGATGAAATATTAAATTTGCATAATATAATTCCAATTCATGTAAAGTACTGGAATTATCATAACATTTGGATGAGGGGAGATGAGGGGAGAAGTATAAAAGAAATGAACTCAAAATAAAAGAAAAATTGAGAAATCTCTTACGAAAATTCGGCAGTCTAACAGTGTCACTTAAAATTTAATAAAATATTTTGATGAGAGAAAGGGTTTATCTCATCACTCTTATATAATATGGGAGGTAAAGGGAATATGGAATGAAATATCCCCACATAATCCAATTGAAAATAAAAGATAAAACATAAATTGAAATCTTTAAGAAAAGAGAAGGGTGGTTGATTCTCTTACCTTGTAGAGTAACTCCCAAAACATGAAGGTTGAGAACTTGAGGGTTTGAGGAAACATTGGGAGGACTCCTAGGGAGGTAATACCACCAGAGCTTCGAAGATAATGAGTTTGGAATGAAAGAAAATAAAGGGGGTGAGTGGATATTTATAGTAATTAAGAGGGAGTTTTTTATTAATTAAAAGGGACACCTCATTAGTGATTTTTGAAAAACTATGGGCTTGCCCATGGTATTTGCTCATGCTATTTTCTACTTGGGACACCTCATGTCATAAGTTACTGTACAAAAGCCGAACAACCTTTTATATCTTAATTATTACATCATTATAATCTCATTAAACTATCGAAAACTGAAAACTGTATTTTTACTATTCACGAAAATTCATGTATTTTAGAAAAATCCCAAAAATTCACCATATCCATTTTTCGACGTGTAGAATTCAAAAATGAACTCTGTTTTTTGAAAATAATTTTCTATGTCTTTTTAATTTAATTTTTAAATAAAATCATAGTTAATTAGAAAAATAACCATTTTAAAGATATAATTAGTTCTATATCACATTGAAAAATTAATTAAGATCTCATTATCTTTTTACCTTAAGAAAATAAAATATTATTATTATTTACTATTTATAAGGGTCGTATTACTATTCATATTACTATTCATATGAGTATGTTACTATTCATCAACAAATCAAGTTGGTTCTATCAGACCTCAAATGACTTATTGGTCACAACTCTAGATGACCATTCTATGAAATTAAAAACATAGAAGTGGAAAATTTTTGTTTAATGGCTAGGTTTTGACTATCTCTCCAATAACCAGGTGTTGTTTCAAAGGAACACAGTGCTTTCTGAAATATAGGGTATGAACATAATGTATTTAACAGAAGCATACCATAAAATGTTTGGGGTTGTGAATTTGTAATTCGTTTTATTTTGTTAATTAAATGCCTTTTTTTAATATGTGTTTGTTCTGTTGAGAATTTGTTTTACACAGCTGGCAAGGGCGCACCGCCCATCTGTTCTCCACCGTCCACTTGTGCCGTCAAATACACATATGTTGTAACGTCATCAGCCCTGATTTACTCTCCAGGAGTCTTCAGAATTGGGGCTTCATCCGATGGGATGAGCAGTGACACCATCTAGTTTTCCAGCTTCGTAAAGAAAGGGCAGTGTCATTGAGAGTCTTCTCGAGATCTACAAGTGTGGTGGTGTGAGTTCTTAAAGCGGCAGCAGTGGAGATCTATAAAATCCTCTCTCACCATTGGATCTTTGATGATTGGAGGGTCCTTTCGCTCCTGGAAAATCGCTTTCTTCACTGGACAGGGAGGTGCGCGACTCAATGGGTGAGGAAGATCCAGGCTAAGGCGGCAGACCTAGGGTCTTGCAGCGGTTCAGAAACCTACAGCGGGTGGCGGCTAGCCAAAGAAATTTCTCCAGCAGAGGACGAGGCCGAACACAATGACCATGACTCCATCGGAACCATTCGACATTGTTCTACCTCTGGTGTGCTGCTTCGACAGTGATCGTGCATCCTTAGAGGAGCGGCATGAGTCAATTTCAAGAAGTGAGAACTCCTGATCTTTGGGGTGTGGCTTCTCTAATAGAGATAGAAGAGGAGATTTAGGGTTTCTGGTTCTTGAACCGAGATTTCTGAAAATTTGGTCTGCATTGCAATCCTCATTCACTGGAGGAGCCGAGGCAAGAGGTGGAGGAGATGAGTCGGCAGGATCATTCTTTGACCTTGAGGTTCTGGACAGCGATGGGGGGTGTTGGACAGCTTCAACACACTTGGATGGTGCTCCAGTTTTGGATGGCAGCATCTCACCCTGGAAGGTCTACCTTGCTGAGGAGGTAAGACCAAACCCTGGTAAGGGGGTTCGGTCAGTTTTGTTTCCCTTCATTTTTGGGTCGTTTCTTCTGTTTTTTTGTAGTGCGTATGTGTTTCTTTACTACTTCTTGTACTCCATTTTTATTTTGCATAGTAAAAAACCGTGATGATCCTGCCCCGTGCATGTAGGCCTATGGCCGAAGCACGTTAATCCTTGGTGTCCCTTTTACTGCTTTCCACTTCCGCATTTATTCGACTTGTAAATTGCTGAATGAATTTGATGCTTCTGGAATATTAATTCAAATATGTCAGTTTTGAATTTAATATGTTATTGCAATTGCCACTGCCAGTGCGTTGTTCACTGTTGTTGAATTCACTTGTTTCATTCCTAATGTTATGTAATTGCAACTCAGACATTATATGTTTATCAATTTGCATGTAATAAATTGAATATAAACGTTGTTTATGCATTTCGGATTTTGATGAACAAAAACACCCAATAGATCCGGGCTATTCTGTGGGGACTGCCTCTCGCGCAGGGGTACTCCCCGCAACAAAGTGGTATTAGAGGCTAATTGGGTAAGTTTTGCTTCATTAAAATTTTAAATCGTTTGTTTATTGCTTTCAAATTATTTGTCAGTGGATTTTACCTGTTGCAGCATGCTTTGTTATTTCGTTCAGCTAGGTCGTTAGCTCTCTTGGGTTGTAATTTCATTCTGCTGCTGGTATTTTGATTCCTCGTTGTTTGCTTTCCATTTTCCTTTACCTGTCTGAGCCTCAAAGATGCCTCTTGGTAGTTTCTATCTATGTGTGTCTATGGTTTTGGGGTAGGAATGGGTAATTTGTGAGGTTTGCCTATGTTTGAGAGCTGGTTAGCAGTAAGGGTTTGGCTAGATCTTGTGTCTCTAGTGTCTGCCTTTTGCCTAGGAGATGAGCTTATGTTAGCTCCGTTGTGTTCCTCCGCATCCTTTAGGACTGTTTGCTCCGGGTATGGTCCTGTTGCGAGTTCGGTGTTTAGGTTTGGGTAGCTTGTGGGCGCAGTGTCGCTTGGTTGGAAACCAAGCCTCTTTGTTTACTGTTCGACCCTGTTTAGAGGCTTTGTTTGGTTTCCCGAGAACCGTGTGCCGTTAGTAAGTCTAGACTAGGATGTGTGACCCTTTAGTGGCTTGTTTTCCCCTAGTTTCTAGCTGGCTCCCAATCTTTGTTCTCGCGTTTTTGAGCTGTCATAGGATGTTGGGACTGCTTGCATGTGTCCTTGCAGTTTCCCATTTGTGTGAGGATGTCTCCTTTTGGATTTTGTTTAGGCAGTCGTCTCCTATAGTGGAGATTCTGAATCCATTCGGTTGAGGATCTTATGGTGCCTTGCGTCAAAAGTCCAGGAGGCGTGTCCCGATTTTAAAGCCGACGGTTCTTGGTCCTTTGGTCCTGATATGTTTTTGTGGGTTCAGGTGGAGACTCTTTTGGGATGTTTCACTTACTATGCATGCTTCCCCTCTCTGCGTTGCTCCTGTTGCTGCCTATAGCCTTAGGAGAGTGAGTTGGTAATTTACTCTAGGTTTTTTCCTCTGTTTGTCCTGGATTTGGGCTGGTTTCTCTAGGTTGTGACCTGTTACGAGTGGTGATTAGGCCTGGGTAGTATTTAGAGTGACAGTGTCATGTCAATAGATTCGGTGACGATCAGACTCACTACCACAAAATAGGGCAAGGGCAGCGATGCCCTTTATCAACGCTAAACAGAAAGCGCTGATAACGGGGTATGCCTTTATCAGCGCGTTTTTTAGCACTGATAAAGGTAGCTCTTTATCAGCGCTTTTAACGAGCGCTGATAAAGGTTCTGTCGGTTTTTATTTAATAACCCTAATAGGCCATCCTCGCTTGCACGCGGTCAAGATCTCGCGGAAGCTGAACCAGGCCCCTCGCCACGAGATCTCATCCTCCCCGTCCTCCTCCTTCCTCCTCCTTCCTCCTCCTTCCTCCTCCTCGTCCTCCTTGTCCTCCTCGTCCTCCTCGTCCTCCTCGTCCTCCTCCTTCACCGCCGCCACCTCCGCCCCCGCTCCCGCTACCGCGACCGCCTCTGCCTCTGCCGCCTCCACCCTCGATGTCGCGACTGCCGCCGCCGCCTCCGCCTCTGCCGTCGCCGCCGCCTCCACCCTCGCTGCCACGACCGCCACCGCCTCGTCCTCCTCCTCCTCGTGCTCTCAAGGTGGGAGGTGAGTTCCATGGATGGTATTCCCTTGGTATATTATTTATATATTGTGCGTGGGAGGACCAAATAGTGAATATAGATGTGAGATAGGAATGATACCATATCTTGAGCCTAATTCCAGTAAGGATTTCCATAATAGATAGTGTGGTCTTAATGTGATTATGATTATGTTTTAGGGATGTGATTCATAATTAGTGACGAGTGTCGAAATAAGAGATGTTATTGATATTTAGCAACACAAGTGGGTTGTTTGTGAATGATGTGGAATTGGATACCCTATAGTGTAGAGACCCGAAACTTGATGTACATTAACATTACATTACATTTGCGGAATACTTAGTACATAACAAAAACATACACACAAGGATCGTAATAGTTTAGTGTCTTTGAAAACTCGGAATATAATCTTCTAATCCTGGTGAAAGATCTTCAACATCTCCCATAAAGATCTTCCTCTTTTTTTTATACCTAAAACCTTTCTTTATATCCTGGGGAAAAGTAAACATAAAAGGGTGAGCTCAAATGCTCAGTAAGGGTAAACAAAAGAAATATCAATCACATCGTATACACAAGCACATAACTTTTGGAAATCTTAACCTGCAAAAGAGATCATAATTTCATAACATGGGGTAAATCATGGCAGTGAAATGTAATCACAATAATCATAACATAAAACATGAAACTTTGTGGCATTCACACATAATCATAGAGAATCATTTCTTGTTAGTCAAGACTCATTTCCAAGACTATCTTAGTGGACAAAGTCCCTTTCTGAATCGAGTAACCCTCGTTTCAGTCCTGTTTCACTGAACCGGTATAACCTACCATTCCAGCCATGTCTATCTCATGAGATATAAAATCTTTACCCAATGCATTGGAGGGAGATATAGGTCCCACCCATCTCATAATGATACCATTCTTATGTGTGCCACAAAATCATAAACCATACATCATGCATAACCCATGTAATAAAAATGAGATTCTTAAACAACATGACATCATAAAACAATTTATATAAGAGAAAGGAATTCTTAAAAATAATTTCATCACAACATAATAAAATCAATGTAATAATAGGGATAAAAACAGAACCCTTTATTATCTTATATGGAAAATAATTTTGATAAAACACTTGAACTCCATTCTTGAGGAAAATATCCTTTCTTCTTCAAAAACATTTTTCCTTTCTTAACATGTCATACAACTTTAAACTAAAAGAAGTTGATTAAAAATAAGCTTGAAAACTTGTAAAGGAAGCTTCTTGGAAATAATGTTTTAAAAATCCATTCATGCCGTATAAGTTAAAAAAACATTCTTCTCGTACTTTTGTCGGAAAAGTCAAAAAGTACCTCGTACGAAAAACGACAAAAGATTCCTTTCATATCTTTTACTAAAAACTCACCAAAGGGTAAAATTGGATTTAAACAATTGTAGGTGGATGGAAATAATATTACATATTGAGGAAACATGGATGTGGATGATAAAATACACCCCAGTAAATGCCAAAGTATAAACAATCTCGGATAAAAATGAGATTGTGATATTTCCCTTACCTTAGGTCCGATTTGCTTCGTAAGTGTCCGAACCTCCTGTATAATGATTTAAATAATGTCATTAACTTATTAAAGAATCATATTCATTGTTATGATATCATATATGGTTCACTTATGACTTTATATTACCTTTTCTTTTGTAAATTCATGTTAAAGTAGCGTTTTGGGTAAAATCGTCTCATTTGTCGTTCGTGTTTTTAACTTGTAATTATTAATATGATTACTTGGATCATGATTACTTATATCCAGAATGTAAAACATGATTTATATATAATATATATTCAGAATATATATATATATATATAATATCGATAAATGGAATGAAATACACCGTTCATGGAGACGGTAGTCCGTACGTACGCATGAACGCTGTTTTCGTTTCCTTATTGAAGTTAATGGAATTAAGTAGATGACATACATATAAATTTACATAAATCCAGTATCATTATTATGTCATATATTTCATTAGTACTTATTATATATAATTTATAATCATTCATGAATGGTTAATCATTGAGAATGAATCTCATCGCGTCGTGGAGACGGTAGTCCGTACGTACGCACGAGCGATGATATCGTTCCCATGGTCGTGGAATTGTGTTGAAGTGTATGTATACTATTTCAGTATCAATATCACTTTATAATAATCATATATAGTTACTCATTACACCATTATACCCATCCTATTAAGGTGGTGGTGGAAAATAGATTACACCACGGCGTGGAGACGGTATTCCGTACGTACGCACGCGCGGTGATTTCATTTTTCCGTAGGATGGATAGAAGGTGAATTAGGGTTGTTTCATATTTATAATAACATATCAGTATGTAATTAATACTGATGTTATTACTTTTTCATGAAACAACTAAAGAAGAAGAAGTTGAAGAAGAAAGAAATTGAAAAGATCGGTAATGGATATTACCTCTTCTTTGAAACGCCTCCTTGAATCCTCCACTTAGGGAACTAAGATTGGTCTTTGAAGAAGACCAGGACCTCTAGGATTATTCTAGGGAAGTGGAGAAGGGATTTTGGCAGGGGTTGGCCGAGCTTGAGTTCTCAAATTGGTGTGAGGAGGAGGGGGAGGAGGTGTCCTTTTATAAGGGAGGAGAGGGGCACTTTAGGAATATCTCAAAATATTATTTTATATTAAAGTCAAATCGGTTTATAATGGTTCCAAAGGGTCTTATTTTGAAGCTAAAGTGTGTATGGGTCGAAATCCTATCAACCAATAGGATTTAGACAAGTTTAGGTTATTATTTTAAACTTATCAATTAGATTTAACTCTAAGTTAAATAATTTAACTTTTACCGTGTCTTTTTGTTTTCTTACACTATATGGTTAATACACTTACTATAACATGCCAAACGAACCCCAAATTATTTATTATTAATATATATATCCTTATCTAAGTCATTTGGCCGAACCTTAGATTTTTAGGAATAAAATAACAATTAATAATATAATATTTGATTTAAAAACTATTTTGTGTCAATTTTGACACTATTTGATATATGATTTTTGTGAAAGTCATAACAGAATTATATGTTCGAACCAAGTTGATTAAATCAACACTAATATATCATAGTAACCTATAAAATTAGTGGAATTCATAAAAGTCTCAAATTACATTTATTTGAGAATTTATAACATCAATTATGTTAACATTTCCTTAAAAGGGTAATTACTGCATCATCGTTGTGTCATAAATAAATTAATTTATTTAATGTCTAAAAATTATAAATAAAATATCATTATGTAGGAAATCTTTTTATCTTTCTAATGAATATTTATAGTCGAATTTATCTTATGTATAACCCCATATTAAAAATGTTTTAGTAAATAAACTTTGATTTTAACTCTTTTAACCCTTCTTTAAATAAATTAATAATAAATGTCCTAATCTAATCCAAGTGGGCCTAAATGGTCATATTTTATTCCTAAGTTTGTTTTTGGTCGAATTACACTTGTCCAATAGAATTAGGACATGTGTTAGGGTAATAATAATATCATTTCTACCCTTAATTACCCTATTTACTTTAAACCGTGGTAAATAAAACTAAAAAGTTACTATTCACCAAAAATTATTTTCATCTCATTGAACCACATTTTAGTCCTTGATATTAACCGTGTCTCTCGGATTTTCGAAATTCCACTCACAGAAGCGGTAAAATTAAGTTTTATGAACAATTCAGTTTTTTTTTAACTACCACTTAGTGGTTTCACTATTCATCGAAAATTGAAAGTTTTCAGAAAAATACCAAAAATTAGGCCTAAGCTATATTTGATATTATGAACTCAAAAATGATTTCTATTTTACCAAATTCAAAACATATCAGTTGCATTAATTAATTTAAAAATTAATTCTCGTCGTCTAAACAAAAGGCGTGTTTTTAAGAGATAATAACTATCAAAAGATTGACACTTGTTTATAACTGGTTTAAATGTGAAATTACATCTAACGACCAACATTGTATTGAATTGTAAAAATATATTCTAAATATACTTTAAAACCACTCAAATTAATAATTTATCACTATTAATTATTTCGATTGAAAAAGTTGTTTTTAATTAAAATTTAGTAATTTTCACTATTCATCAAAATATGAAAGTTATCCGAAAATCACCAAAATTTCACCCTAAGATAATTTCGATATTCCGAATCCAAAAATGAAGTCCATTTTGAAAAATAGAAATTACAAAATTTCAAAAAGTGGTTATTACTATTCATAACGGATAGTTTTAATAATATTTTAATAGCATATTGTTGTTTAGTGAAACTCGTTATTGCGTACTACACACGCTATCGAGGAAGGTCGCGATTGCGTGTAATGAAAGGCAAATCAAGGATGCGTGTTGTGCAAGCTCCTTTTGGTGTAGCGTATAACACAAGACATTAATGAAATTAAAAAGAATATTTTTCATAAAATCTCAGGGTGTTACATTCTACCCCCCTTAAAATGAATTTCGCCCTCGAAATTCGTTGGGGTTATAAATGGTTTACTATTCGAAAGTTTCTTTAATCGAAACCCACATCGTAAAAAGGAATACCAAAACCAATCTTTAAAAACAAAAGTATGAAACGTAACGGTTACCCAAATAAACTAATCACTGGGTTTCCACATAGGTGAAAATATGGATATGGAAGAGAAATCTAACCATCATGTTCTGATGGAGAGTGGTAGAGAAAATGACTATGGAAAAGCTAGCAATCACAAATCCATAAATTTTTGACGATCTAAGGTACCATCTGATTAATCAGATATAAGAGCACTAGGATGACATTTTTGGTTTTCAAGATCGTTTTCCTAAAGTTGAAGAATTTGAATTAGAATAAATACTTACTTTATTTTGGTACAATCTCATTGTTGTTCGTGCCTTGAACAATTTCCACTTCATCTCTTAAATAAATGAAGTTGAAATTGTTATTCGTGAAGTGTTAGCAGATCATGTGATAGAATGACGGGTCATTCCATCTGTCTCAAACAAAAGGTTAGCAAAAGTTATTAAATATACATAAGTCATTCTATAGTGAGATTAATCATATATGGTTCCTAAAATGGACTTATACTTCATATATCATACTGCTTAATATAATAAAACTAGTTTCTACTAAACAGGGACTTCCTGTAGGCCAGTGGTAGGCGATAAAGGCCAGTCGCACTTCGGTTGTGGGTTCGATTCCCACATCCTTGTCCGACGCGATGGGCTGTTGCCCGTCCTGCAGGTTGTCCTTTTTCTAAAACTACATTACTATAACATCCCATCAATAATATCGAAAAAACTTCCATCCTTAAACAATACTAACTTATGTCCAACATAATCCATTCCAATCTTTAGGCTTATCCATAATACTGCAGTCCACTCTCAGAGATTTAATACCATCGTTTATCCCCATATATCATAAGATATATGTTGTTGGTCACATTCCAAACATTCAAAGTCCTTAATCATGTATTCTCTTGAATACCTTAGTGAAAACATGAATGCAGTTAAAAGTTAACACCTTCCACATACCAAAATCCTCAAAATTCTATATACTCAAACCATGATATCACTTAGTCCTTATATCAATCATGAGCTCATGAATACAATCAAACATCTCATTATCGTCTTATCCCTTCATTATGCGCATATCATCTACATTCCAAAAATATCTGAATAACCTTTCATGGATACTGGTACCATTAATCATACACTTTCAAAACTCAAGGAAAGACAACAGTGTAACAATCCTTAGATGTCTCTTTATTCCATAGTACCATGAGATTACTTATACAACATTACACATGATAAACATGTCATCATTCCACTACATTCTTAAACCATTGACCGGGCTTCAACAATTTTTTCATCTCACATATCATTTATAGTCTCTTCATCATCATCCACATAAATACTACCCATACGACCATACTGATTCTCTTCATGAAACTTTCCCTTAGGGCATTGGTTTGCATAATGCACGTACATTCCACATTTAAAACATTTAACCATTGCTGATGTCGTAGCAATACCATTATCCTCATCCCTGGTGTTAACTGAACCTTTTCCTTTACACTTACTGGCTTTGTGTCCTTCTTTTCCACACCCAAAGCATCTTCCAGTTCCTTTGAAACATTCTCCTTGATGCCTCTTCCCACATGATTTACATAGGGGAAATTGAACTTTCTTTCCTCTATGATCATCATGAAACTCCATCTTTCTCTTATTAGCCGAGTCAGGAAACTTACCAAATTTTACTTTATTGATCATATTATGAGATTGCTGATTCGGCATAATAATGATGTTTGGACTTCCAAATCCCATTTCATTTGGTTTCTCATGAAGAATATCATTCCATTATCCATCATATCCTCCATTATCGTGAATCATCTTGTTTCCAGCCATTTTCTAAAACCCAAAAAGAATAGTGTGAGATGCAAAAATCATGCTAGGGAAAACAACATAATAAAGGGGGAGTACCTTCAATATCTAACATCTTAGGTTTAATTCTATGATCGTTAGCGTAATTATAGTACTATAACCTATACGTATACTTAACCTTAGAGACATCCCTAGACATACCTTAGAAATATCTATAGGGATCTCACTAAAGTTCTCGCATCCTAGTTTCCAAAGGTTGACTAAACCTTTCCTCTGATACCAACTGTAGAGACCCGAAACTTGACGTACATTGACATTACATTACATTTGCGGAATACTTAGTACATAAAAAAAACACACACACAAGAATCGTAATAGTTTAGTGTCTTTGGAAACTCGGAATATAATCTTCTAATCCTGGTGAAAGATCTTCAACATCTCCCATAAAGATCTTCCTCTTTTTTTTATACCTAAAACCTTTCTTTATATCCTGGGGAAAAGTAAACATAAAAGGGTGAGCTCAAATGCTCAGTAAGGGTAAACAAAAGAAATATCAATCACATCGTATACACAAGCACATAACTTTTGGAAATCTTAACCTGCAAAAGAGATCATAATTTCATAACATGGGGTAAATCATGGCAGTGAAATGTAATCACAATAATCATAACATAAAACATGAAACTTTGTGGCATTCACACATAATCATAGAGAATCATTCCTTGTTAGTCAAGACTCATTGCCAAGACTATCTTAGTGGACAAAGTCCCTTTCTGAATCGAGTAACCCTCATTTCAGTCCTGTTTCACTGAACCGGTATAACCTACCATTCCATCCATGTCTATCTCATGAGATATAAAATATTTACCCAATGCATTGGAGGGAGATATAGGTCCCACCCATCTCATAATGATATCATTCTTATGTGTGCCACAAAATCATAAACCATACTTCATGCATAACCCATGTAATAAAAATGGGATTCTTAAACAACATGACATCATAAAACAATTTATATAAGAGAAAGGAATTCATAAAAATAATTTCATCACAACATAATAAAATCAATGTAATAATAGGGATAAAAACAGAACCCTTTATTATCTTATATGGAAAATAATTTTGATAAAACACTTGAACTCCATTCTTGAGGAAAATATCATTTCTTCTTCAAAAACATTTTTCCTTTCTTAACATGTCATACAACTTTAAACTAAAAGAAGTTGATTAAAAATAAGCTTGAAAACTTGTAAAGGAAGCTTCTTGGAAATAATGTTTTAAAAATCCATTCATGCCGTATAAGTTAAAAAAACATTCTTCTCGTACTTTTGTCGGAAAAGTCAAAAAGTACCTCGTACGAAAAACGACAAAAGATTCCTTTCATATCTTTTACTAAAAACTCACCAAAGGGTAAAATTTGATTTAAACAATTGTAGGTGGATGGAAATAATATTACATATTGAGGAAACATGGATGTGGATGATAAAATACACCCCAGTAAATGCCAAAGTATAAACAATCTCGGATAAAAATGAGATTGTGATATTTCCCTTACCTTAGGTCCGATTTGCTTCGTAAGTGTTCGAACCTCCTGTATAATGATTTAAATAATGTCATTAACTTATTACAGAATCATATTCATTGTTATGATATCATATATGGTTCACTTATGACTTTATATTACATGTTCTTTTGTAAATTCATGTTAAAGTAGCGTTTTGGGTAAAATCGTCTCATTTGTCGTTCGTGTTTTTAACTTGTAATTATTAATATGATTACTTGGATCATGATTACTTATATCCAGAATGTAAAACATGATTTATATATAATATATATTCAGAATATATATATATATATATATATATATAATATCGATAAATGGAATGAAATACACCGTTCATGGAGACGGTAGTCCGTACATACGCATGAACGCTGTTTTCGTTTCCTTATTGAAGTGAATGGAATTAAGTAGATGACATACATATAAATTTACATAAATCCAGTATCATTATTATGTCATATATTTCATTAGTACTTATTATATATAATTTATAATCATTCATGAATGGTTAATCATTGAGAATGAATCTCATCGCGTCGTGGAGACGGTAGTCCGTACGTACGCACGAGCGATGATATCGTTCCCATGGTCGTGGAATTGTGTTGAAGTGTATGTATACTATTTCAGTATCAATATCACTTTATAATAATCATATATAGTTACTCATTACACCATTATACCCATCCTATTAAGGTGGTGGTGGAAAATAGATTACACCACGGCGTGGAGACGGTATTCCGTATGTACGCACGCGCGGTGATTTCATTTTTCCGTAGGATGGATAGAAGGTGAATTAGGGTTGTTTCATATTTATAATAACATATCAGTATGTAATTAATACTGATGTTATTACTTTTTCATGAAACAACTAAAGAAGAAGAAGTTGAAGAAGAAAGAAATTGAAAAGATCGGTAATGGATATTACCTCTTCTTTGAAACGCCTCCTTGAATCCTCCACTTAGGGAACTAAGATTGGTCTTTGAAGAAGACCAGGACCTCTAGGATTATTCTAGGGAAGTGGAGAAGGGATTTTGGCAGGGTTTGGCCGAGCTTGAGTGCTCAAATTGGTGTGAGGAGGAGGGGGAGGAGGTGTCCTTTTATAAGGGAGGAGAGGGGCACTTTAGGAATATCTCAAAATATTATTTTATATTAAAATCAAAATCGGTTTATAATGGTTCCAAAGGGTCTTATTTCGAAGCTAAAGTGGGGATGGGTCGAAATCCTATCAACCAATTGGATTTAGACAAGTTTAGGTTATTATTTTAACCTTATCAATTAGATTTAACTCTAAGTTAAATAATTTAACTTTTACCGTGTCTTTTTGTTTTCTTACACTATATGGTTAATAAACTTACTATAACATGTCGAACGAACCCCAAATTATTTATTATTAATATATATATATTCTTATCTAAGTCATTTGGCCGAACCTTAGATTTTTAGGAATAAAATAACAATTAATAATATAATATTTGATTTAAAAACTATTTTGTGTCAATTTTGACACTATTTGATATATGATTTTTGTGAAAGTCATAACAGAATTATATGTTCAAACCAAGTTGATTAAATCAACACTAATATATCATAGTAACCTAGAAAATTAGTGGAATTCATAAAAAGTCTCAAATTACATTTATTTGAGCATTTATAACATTAATTATGTTAACATTTCCTTAAAAGGGTAATTACTGCATCATTGTTGTGTCATAAATAAATTAATTTATTTAATTTCTAAAAATTATAAATAAAATATCATTATGTAGGAAATCTTTTTATCTTTCTAATGAATATTTATAGTCGAATTTATCTTATGTATAACCCCATATTAAAAATGTTTTAGTAAATAAACTTTGATTTTAACTCTTTTAACTCTTCTTTAAATAAATTAATAATAAATGTCCTAATCTAATCCAAGTGGGCCTAAATGGTCATATTTTATTCCTAAGTTTGTTTTTGGTCGAATTACACTTGTCCAATAGAATTAGGACATGTGTTAGGGTAATAATAATATCATTTCTACCCTTAATTACCCTATTTACTTTTAACCGTGGTAAATAAAACTAAAAAGTTACTATTCACCAAAAATTATTTTCATCTCATTGAACCACATTTTAGTCCTTGATATTAACCGTGTCTCTCGGATTTTCGAAATTCCACTCACAGAAGCGGTAAAATTAAGTTTTATGAACAATTCAGTTTTTTTTTAACTACCACTTAGTGGTTTCACTATTCATCGAAAATTGAAAGTTTTCAGAAAAATACCAAAAATTAGGCCTAAGATATATTTGATATTATGAACTCAAAAATGATTTCTATTTTACCAAATTCAAAACATATCAGTTGCACTAATTAATTTAAAAATTAATTCTCGTCGTCTAAACAAAAGGCGTGTTTTTAAGAGATAATAACTATCAAAAGATTGACACTTGTTTATAACTGGTTTAAATGTGAAATTACATCAAATGACCAACATTGTATTGAATTGTAAAAATATATTCTAAATATACTTTAAAACCACTCAAATTAATAATTTATCACTATTAATTATTTCGATTGAAAAAGTTGTTTTTAATTAAAATTTATTAATTTTCACTATTCATCAAAATATGAAAGTTATCCGAAAATCACCAAAATTTCACCCTAAGCTAATTTCGATATTCCGAATCCAAAAATGAAGTCCATTTTGAAAAATAGAAATTACAAAATTTCAAAAAGTGGTTATTACTATTCATAACGGATAGTTTTAAGAATATTTTAATAGCATATTGTTGTTTAGTGAAACTCGTTATTGCGTACTACACACGCTATCGAGGAAGGTCGTGATTGCGTGTAATGAAAGGCAAATCAAGGATACGTGTTGTGCAAGCTCCTTTTGGTGTAGCGTATAACAAAAGACATTAATGAAATTAAAAAGAATATTTTTCATAAAATCTCAGGGTGTTACATATAGGTTCCATAGGGATATCTTGACTCTAAGATGAAGTATATGGTAATTGGTTAGTTATGATGGTTCACATGTGTGAGAGGTCTACCAAGGTTATGTGTGATGAATTCTGTGGATAACCAACCCTTGTTTTCATTTTTTTTATTTTGAGTTACCATGGGCGGTAAGTTCTACCCCTTCGAGTTGAATATTTATGTATGAGATACAAAGGAAATAGTTTTTAATCTTATGGTTATATGGATTCCCAAAGATTATCCCAATGGAAATGATGATGGATCCATATTAATTTTCATCACATAGCATAATCTCATAGTTATATGATTAGACAAAGATGAACCCATAATACAAAACATATCACCTAGTATGTCTGTCACATATACGAATAAATAAATTAGAAAAAAAACATGCTACAAAGCATAAAGGTGCCATTAAATACTTACATTGGTTAACTTGTTTTAGAAATTGTTTATCTTCATCCGTTCCTTGTACTTGCACCCATGAATTTGAAGATGAGTATGCGTACACGATAGTTGACCTTCTTAGAGAAGAGTTTCTGGAAGAGTATAAGAGACATGAAGCAATGAAGATCATTAGAGTGTTGGAGAAAATGTGGTTGCTACAAACAATGTGGCAATCGGCTTGTGCAACGCGACCTAAGTTACAACTTGCAGGTATTGTAACTTAGGCCACGGTGCACAAGCTGATTGCCACAATGAATAGCAAGATCTTTATTGCTTCATGTCTCTTATACTCTTCCAGAAACTCTTCTCTAAGAAGGTCAACTATCGTGTATGCATACTCACCTTCAAATTCATGGGTGCAAGTACAAGGCACGGATGAAGATAAACAATTTCTAAAACAAGTTGACCTATGTAAGTATTTAATAGTACCTTTATGCTTTGTAGCATGTTTTTTTCTAATTTATTTATTTGTATATGTGATAGACATACTAGGTGATATGTTTTGTATTATGGGTTTATCAGGAGTCTGTATGATTTCCTGTTTCCACATTTCATTTTAAATAGCATGTTATAATTATATATTTACTATACCCTAATGGCTCAAATAGTCAGGCATATTGTAGATGTTGCTAGAATGCTGTAGGATTCTTTTTCCCCAATGGTATTACATTTTTAGGATGTTTTCACTGATGAGGTATAAAATTTACTTCTTAATAAAGAGATAAACTTTATAATCTAGTTAGTTTTGGGAGAAAATTCAGTTTCTATCACAATTTCTAAAATAACACCAAAAGAGCATCAGTTGTTTGAATTACAATTTGATGATATAGAATATAATGGTTTCATATGGCATAGTACTTTACCATGGGGTTTTATAGTTCTCTAAAATAGATGGTTGATTGGTATTTATTATTTTGTTGGACTATTGGAGATTGAACCTGATGAGAGTCATGAATATGTATCCTCATCCACGCATTGATAGTCACATTGATCATCTATGAGGTTCTATGATCTTCTCCAAGATAGATTTGACATTAGGATACCATTAGATGAGTTGGACATCGATGGACCTACCATGGAGTGCTTTTAGGAGTAGTTATGGCCTGTATGATTTTTTAGCGATGATTTTTGGTTTAACTAATGCATTGGTTGTATTAAGGGACTTGATGAATAGGATATTTCATCCTTTTCTGAATCAGTTTTTAGTAGTTTTTTTCAATTAAATATTAGTGTACTCCCAACCCATAGTTGATCTTGACCAACATCTTATCATCACCTTGAGTACATTGAGATAACATCATATTTATTACTGTTTTCTCCTGTTACTCATTGGTTTCCTCTTGTTCGCATGTCATGTATTTTCTAAGGCATCATTCAGTCTTTGTAAGACTAACTTGGAATAAATTTGATATATGTCAGATTAAATCAGGTATCTTATACATACACGATGTTCACCCTACTGGACACACCATGTATATGGATTTCACATGTGTTTAAAGGCATTTGTACCATGATTTGTTTTTATAAAACCCAAACAATGCTACCTGATTAATTAAAACATAATATTAGGCAAGTTCTCGAGATCGAACCCATAAAGACGATAAATATGAATAAAGAATGGATGAATTTCAATCAGTTGACAAAAGAGTATGAAGATGGCGTGAAAGAGTTTATCAAGTTTGCAGAAGATCATGCATGTCACCCTTCTCAAATCTTTTGTCTGTGTTTACGCTGTTGTTATTCAAGACAAATTAGTCCAAAGGAGTTGGAAGAACACCTGATCTGTCACGGAATAGATCGAAGTTATACATGTTGGAATAAACACGGGGAAAAAAACCAATATAGGTAGTGACTCAGAGAACACGACATTTTATAGATCATCTGATATGATTAGAAGCATGAACAGTGAAGATGATCGTATGGAGGGTGTGATTACAGATGTGAATGATGATGAAGATCGTATTGAGGAAATGACAAGGACAGTTGAAGATGAACTTCGTGATTGCCCAAAATTGTTTGAGAAGTTAAAGAGTTGTGCAAAAACGTCATTGTATGCTGGTTGCACTAAATATACAGCATTGTCAGCCGTATTGAAGCTGTATAATTTGAAAGCAGGCAACGGGTGGAGTGACGCCAGTTTTACGGAACTACTTGCTCTCCTGAATGACATGCTCCCAGAAGATAATGAACTCCCAAGCCGAACATATGATGTCAAACGAATGCTACGATCGATGGGTATGATCTCTGAAAGAATACATGCTTGCCCGAATGACTGTATATTGTTTCGCAAGGACCACAAATCACTTAAAGAATGCCCAAAGTGTGGTGTTTCCCGATACAAGAAAGATGATTCTAGTCCTACGAAAGTTGTATGGTACTTTCCAATCATTCCTAGGTTTAGACGCCTATATGGAAGTGAGGAGACTGCAAGACAATTGACATGGCATGCAGATACAAGAATTAAAGATGGGAAACTACGTCACCATGCAGATTCTCCTCAGTGGAAGAGAATTGATCACGAGTATCCTGAATTTGGGAACGAGCCGAGAAACCTTCGTCTGGCGTTATCTACAGATGGGGTGAATCCTTTTGGTTTTCAAAGCAGCAGTCACAGTACATGGCCGATTATGTTGGTAAATTATAATTTACCACCGTGGTTATGCATGAAACGAAAATACATCATGTTATCTATGCTTATATCAGGACCAAAACAACCGGGTAATGATATTGATGTTTATTTGGCCCCATTGATCGGGGATTTGAAAATATTGTGGGATTCATGTGTTACGATGTATGATGCTTACAAAAATGAACAGTTCACTTTGAAAGCCATGTTGTACGGGACGATAAATGACTTTCCTGCTTATGGAAATTTGTCAGGATATAGCATTAAAGGAACTTAATGGTGTCCCGTTTGCGAACAAGGTACACAGTCAATTAGGTTGAAACATTAATCGAAAACCGTGTTTCTAGGACATCGCAGATTTCTACCCCGACGACATAAGTACCGATCTTGGACGACATCATTCGACGGAAGTTCAGAGGAACGTACAGCACCGTCTCCACTAACAGGTGATCAATTGTTTGAGAAAGTGAAAGATTTGGACACTACTTTTGGTAAACCGTTTTCGAAAAACCTTACGAAAACTGGTTGGAAAAAGAGATCAGTTTTTTTTGAATTACCATACTGGAATTGTCTGTATGTCAGACATTTTCTTGATGTTATGCATGTTGAAAAAAATATATGTGATAGTGTCATCGGCACGTTGCTAAATGCACCCAGAAAAACAAAGGATGGAATTAAGGTTAGATTGGACATGGTTGAGATGGGAATACGAGAAGAGTTGGCACCAGTGAAGGGTGAAAAATGAACATTTCTTCCTCCTACTGCTTACACTCTTTCCAGACAGGAGAGATATCAGTTTTGCAACTTCTTGAATGACGTAAAGGTTCCAGAGGGGTATTCATCAAATATCAAGAACATCGTGTCAATGGGAGATTTAAAATTAAAGGGTCTGAAATCACATGACTGCCATGTTTTGATGCAAGATCTAATTCCTATAGCTTTACGTTGCATTTTGCCCAAGAATATCCGTCATACATTAACGAAGCTCTGTTT
Organism: Viscum album; assembly: GCA_963277665.1. NCBI lineage: Eukaryota > Viridiplantae > Streptophyta > Magnoliopsida > Santalales > Viscaceae > Viscum > Viscum album. The sequence goes on from OY728159.1 coordinate 1,085,072,239, forward strand.
CTTCTTCAAAGCTATATGCAGCAAAGTTATAGACCCGGCGAAATTGCCAACTATGGAAAGAGAAATTGCCGTCATATTATGTGAATTGGAAATGTTCTTCCCACCGACATTTTTCGATATGATGGTTCATTTGATTGGTTCATTTGGTGAGAGAGATTCGATTATGTGGTCCTGTACATTATAGATGGATGTACCCCATTGAACGGTATATGAAGATTTTGAAAGGGTATGTCAAAAACCGAAGTCGGTCAGAGGGTTGTATTGCAGAGCAATATATTGTTGAGGAAGCTATTGAATTTTGTACCGAATACCTGTCTGGTGTGGAAATCGTTGGCCTACCGAAATCTCGTCACACTGAGTGGCTTGAGGGTGAAGGAATTTCTAGAAGAGAGGTTTTCACAATCAATATTACAGATCGGTAGCAGGCTCACCTTTACGTTTTGCATAACAGTTTCGACGTTGACCTATATGTTCAAACCCACAAAGAAATTCTTAGGCGTTTGAATCCTTCTAGGGCTGAAAAATGGATATCAGATACACATAATCGACAGTTTATAGGATGGTTTCGAGACCATATTTTTAAGTAGTTAGATGAAAATCCAGACTCAATTTCAGAACAACTTCGATGGCTGGACGGAGGAGCAAGTGTGTACGTATTATCTTACAATGCTTATGCAGTTAACGATTATACATTCTATACTAATGAACATGATGAAGACAGTACCATGCAGAATAGTGGGGTTACACTTGTGGCTGAGGTGATGCATGTTTCCAGTGCTAAGGACAAAAATCCAATTTATGCGAATATGTCATACTTTGGCATCATCAAACGAATATGGGAGTTGGATTATACGAAATTCAAAGTGCCGATTTTTCAATGCAAGTGGGTTGATAACAAGACTGCTGTTAAAATAGATGAATTAGGATTCGTGAAAGTTGATTTCAGTAAGGAAGGGGAGAAAGACGAACCATTTATAATGGCATCACAGACAGTACAAGTATTTTATGTTCCAGACCCCACAAACCGAAATTGGTTAATTGTTCTGTTATCGACCAAAACAACTGAAGGGTCAGATGAAAGTTCAATGGAGGTTGACCCTTTTATAGGGACTTCACAATCATTTCGCAGTGGTCCAAATGTAGACGGCGTTTTGTATGTCAGAGGAGACCACAATGAAGGAATTTACATAGTCGATAGAGGGGTCAAATCACTCCAGCCTTTAAAGAAAAAAAAGAGAGTACAATAATCAGGTTATTTGTTTATTGTAACATACATTGTGTTACGTTATGTTATTATCTGTTCGTTGCTGTTTTTATGTAATCTAAATTAAATATTAAACCACTTCTGCAGATAATGACTTCTGCACCTGCTGATGCGCCCAATCCCGAGGCACAAAAGGTCTCTCAACCAGCAGTTGGTGGTCCCACTGCAGAGCAACAACAGGTTTCTCAACCAAATGTTGGTGGTCCCAGTGCAGAGCAACAACAGGTTTCTCAACCTGTTGTTATTGGTCCCAGTGCTGAGGTACAACAGGTTTCTCAACCTGTTGTTGCTGGTCCCATTGTCGATGCTAGCGCTCCGGGGGAAGATATTGATGCTACTTCTGAGGAAATGGTAGGAAATGAAACCCTTAAAGCGCAAAAAAAAGAAGAGTGTCGTAGTTTGACAGTGTTGGCCAAAATCCTTAAGGCAAAAGCAAAAGGCATCAAATTTGAAGTGGGATGGAATAAGCGAGACCAACATGTTAACCCCAACAAAGTCATCTTTAGTAGCTACATTGGAATCGTCACTCGGCAACGCATGCCGATTGATGTACAGTCGTGGCACCATGTTGTCACCAGGCTGAAGACACTAATGTGGGAAGATATTACGGTAACATTATGATATCATTTTTTTAATTTATTAAAATAAAATAAAATACCAAAACATTGACTGACTCTTCATCATCCATTGCAGAGTGCATTTATAGTAGATGTCTCGCACAAGGAATATGTATTAAGAGTTGCAGGAAGGATTCATAGAGGTTTCCGCACAATTTTAACGAAATATCATCTTAAAGATGCAGAAGGGAAAATCAAGCTGCACCCACCTCCTCTTTACGCACACTTGATATCCCAAGGAGCGTGGGATGCGTTTAGCAACCGTCGTGGGGAGCATACTTTTCAGGTACATTGTGTGGGGTAATACGTTGTTTGACGTTTGCTTGTATTCATCACTCTGATTGACAGTTTTTTATTTATGAAACAGCTACTGAGTGCTGAAAATAAAAAACGCGCAACAGAACCAGCGTACCCTTACCGTAAAGCAAGGATGGGGTACGCTGAACTTGAGAAAAAATTGGTACGTCTTTTAAATCTACCCTACTACTAGTATGTGATATAAAACAACACCATAACCATGTTTCTCTGTTTATATGCAGATTGATGAATCGAAATCGAAAGTCATATCCATCCCACGCCATGTGCTATGGAAGGAGGCTCGTGTAAATAAAGAGGGGAGATTGATAGATGAAAACACACAAAAAGTGTGGGAAACATGTGTAAGTATGACATAATATAAATTTGAGTTGCTTTAAATCACTATTACATTACAATAACTACTTATTTTTCTATATTTTCTATCTGAAATAGTCACAAGAATCAACAACAACTGCACCAGATGCAGACATACTTTCAGCAGCCTTGAAGCAGCCAGAAAAGTATGGTCGCGTCAGAGGTGCGGGTTTTGGGGTGACACCCCGAACATATTTTCAAAAACAATAACAAGCGGAGGATCAAAATGAAAAAATGGAAAAGCTGCAAAAACAATTATCTATTTTTTAAGAAGAATTACAATACCAGAGAGAGATGATAGCAAAATTGATGGGGGAGAGACAAAGAGAAGAAACAACTCAACAACAACCCATGCGTGACGATCTCGCCCCACCCCCTACCAGCTTTGAGGCGAGTCATTCCCCTAAAAAACCTGACTTAGATGAGGTAATCAATGTTTTAATAATTGTTTCTGTGAAATGTGATTTACATAGACACTGATACCTTTCCTGTACTAATATTCCATAGGGTGAAAATGACTGTGATTTATATTTATCAACTCCCACCTATCGCCTTGTAGTGAGGGATACGGTGTTCAATACGCAAAACGACATGCTACACAACAGACAACTTCCAAAAGATCATCTTAGAGTGTCAATTAACATAGCTAATGATCCGAGTGTCGAGCTCCCTGTTCCAAATGACGATCATGACATTCATACGGTTGAACAAGCTGTTGGAACATTCATCACATGGCCGACAGTTCTTGTAAAAAAACATATCGACAAAAAGGTATTCATTTCTTATTTATTTTTCAAGATGGACCTTTAACATTTAATGAAAAAATGTCTGAATCGATGACTGTTATTACAGAATGACAAAGACTGTGGGGTGAAACGAAATATCAGCTCAAAACTATCTCAAGGATCAACCAACCGATTGAAACCGTCTACTGAGAGCACCTTCACCCCACCCGTTCTATATCCACAGTTAATATCATTGCAGGCTCGTGTGGATACAAAGTTGAAAGACGACAGTACTCACATAGTTTCTTTCGAAAAAGATATGTATGGAGAGGAGATATCAGATTTCATTAGTGCTGAAAATGTAAATGAACTCCTCAAGTATGAATGGCTAGACGCCTCAGTTGTAAATGTATACATGAGGTAAGTTTTCATGATTTGATTTTACAAAAGCTGATATACTCTGATAATTTTGACTAAATACATTTTATATTTGTCGCAGACGTATATATGAAAAACAATTGAAGGGATTTCCCCATGAACAAAAATTTGGACTCGTTAGTCCTCACACCACATCTTCAAAAGACGAAATAGATTCTGTTAAATAGGCTGCAATAATGTCATCCCTGCTCAAATCGTTTGAAAACAAAATTACGGATGACAGACTCTTTTTAATACCAATGATGCAGGGGTAAAACTCTACAATTTAATCATATCAACTATATTTTCATTTCTTTCTTTACTTATTCTTTTTTGTATTTTTAGGGAGAATTGGATGCTGATTGCAGTCAATTTGGATACTCCAAAGATTTATTTTCTGGATTCAATGCATGGATATCCAACAAACCGACCACGCATGATGGCGTTTGTTAATTTGTAATACACTAGATCCAACATTTTAAAACTAAACATCTAGTTATATAATTTATGTTATCTTTTAATGAGGATTCTGTTATGATTGGGCGATGCATCAATATCGTCTAATGCATGGAATGAATCCAAGACGTAAGGATGAGCACGCCTACAAGATCTACAACTGGAAAAGTATCCGGGTATATATAATAACATTTCACTATCCAAACACATATCAAAACAAATTACTTATTGTTGTCGATGTTTTTGTAGTGTCCAAAACAAACAAACGAAAAGGACTGTGGTTATTATGTTTGTAAATTTATGAAAGAGATCGTATTTCATCAACAAACTAGCATCCCTGATGAGGTATTTTCGAAAATAATTACGAGTTCATTTAAAATATTTATTAATCCTTTGTGTATTTATATTTTTTCAGTACTACCATGACTGTCGCAAAAACTCATATTCAGAAGATGATATACATGTGTTTAGAAACGAATGTGCAACATACCTGATGGAAGATTGTACACAAATAGGATGAAGGTGAATTCCTACCACTTATGTTATCTATATATGATCATTGATTATCCTCCAACCTTCTTTGGTGAATTGAGAATGCTCCGATGTATTGAAATCTTAATTTATTACTCAATGTTTTCTATCCCCGGATTCATATTATTGATCTTTGAACAAATCAATATTGAAGTAAGACATGATGGTGTGCAGTGCGTATGGGGTGAACGATGAAACCACCGAGGATCAACAAAATCCATTTTTTGTATCTCGTTTGTTTGAACTTGTATTTGAGCACATGTGTTGTTGTTTGACTTGCACAATTATTTCTAGGTAGATGCATGAGATAATCAGTATCATTGAGGGATTTTTTGGAACCAAAATATGTGTCCCAGGATAATTCAAGTAAGGGAAAGGCTGGTTGAGATGAAATCCAAGCTCAAACGACCAGTACATCATCAAAAGAATCAACCCTGCGATGCACCATCATGTAGAATCTTGTCCTCGTGATGTTTTGAGGTGTTTATGGAAGGTATGGGGAGTCTGATAAGCCTCATGGCCACCATAAATAATGTTTACAGATAGCTCCACATGTTTTTTGTGCCTCGTGCCTCTTTACAAGGATCACGTCATTCACATGGTCCATCTTAGCACGTATGTCTCATTCATCCCATTGCTACTCTTGGAAGAACCTGAGAATCTGACAATGCATAAGCCCCACAAGACTCATACTCATCCAACCAAGAGTATTCCTAGTGTGAAGGGAAGCTAACCATGGGTAATACCCACAACATACCTCTTTTAAATATATGGGTTTTGATCCTTGTATTCTAAATAGGGTACGTAGGAAGCCTCCATGAGGTTAAATCCCAACCAATGGTAAACCATGGTGACCCCCTCACTGGGGTACACCTTCGTTTATTTTCCCTCTTGTATTTCCCTTAGTGGCGTCCGAATAATTCTTCAAAATGAGAAACCTTACCTTTATGGGATGCACCACACTTGGGTCAGACCTCATTGGGCGTTTTGATCCATCTATCAGGTAAACATTCCAGGTGCTCCCTCCTAGAGATGTACCTACCTGATCCACCTTTATAAGTGTTTTGATCCACCCAGGTCTTACATCTCTGTAAGACATTAAATCATGACCCTCTATCCTTGTGGGATGTTAAACTCATGGAATACCACAAGTTAAACATGGGTTTCCATTAATATATTCAATATTAATGTTTAATCAGTCCTTATTAAGGTATTGTGGAGGTGTGGTTTTATGTTTTCCAGCAGATTTCAGAAGATTTCACGCTTTATGTAGGTGATTCCATGCTTTTACATTATATGATGATTTTATTATCCTGTATTTGCTTGCTAAGTGTACTATATGAAATGTTTGTGTGGTTAAAAATGTGTTATCAAAGGAATTTGGGGTGTGTGTAAACTTGAAAGTTATTTTTAAAATGAATGCAGTTGTATTTCTTGTGGATTTCCATGCTTAAGTCCTTTAAATGTGTTTGAAGAAATGAGAAAGTTGTGTGATGGGTGTTTTCAAATGGATTTAATGTGTTTGTGAATTTTAAAGAGGGTTTTCTTATGAGATGTAGAGATTCTATATATGTGTATTTACATTGAATGAAAGTACATGAGAATGTACTGATATATATGATGTGTATAATGTAAATTGAGCACAATTTCCATACAAGGTATTTTCTTTATGATGTGCAGGGGACATGGTGAGAGGGTAGGGGTGGTTTTCTGGGGGAGGGGGAAGGGGGGCAAAGTGGTAGGGGGAAGGGGTAGGGGGTGTGCTGGGTTCTTTTGAAATATGTAGGGGGTGGGCAGGGGGGTGTGCAATGGGCAGGGGGGAAGTGCAGTGGGCAGGGGTGTGTTGGGGAAGGGGGCAGGGGGTGTTCAGGGGGCAGGGAGTGTGCAGGGGTAGGGGGTGTGCTCGGGGGTGGGCAGTGTGTAGGGGTGTGCTGGGGAAGGGGGCAGGGGTGCTTCTTTTTTATGGAATGAGGGGACATAATATTTGTTTTATGTTTTGTGTCTCACTAGTATAATTGGTTATTTTATGTTTTGTGTCTCACTAGTATAATTCCATTTAGCAACCTCATTCTTTATTTCATTATTGTATTACTAACATAATATTTGTTTTATTATGTAGGTGAAATCTTTTTCCTCAGTTTGAATGCTTTGTTCGGAAACCGCCGCCATGGACGACAATTTTTTAGAGCGGATGGATGCAAAAAGGATGGAACATCATTATTTTTTAACTGTTTGTTGGATAAACGTAATTGTAACCAAATTAAACATTGTTTGAAATGTATATAGAAGTGTGTTGTTTTGTATTCATGATTTCAAGTAAATGTATGTATCATTTTTTGTTCTTCTGTGCTTTGTGTGTGGGTGTTGTGTGTGCTGTGTACAGGTTTTGTTTGGACTATGTGCAGGTGCTGGGCAGGTTCTGTGCAGGTTCTGGTTTTGGATAGGATCTTTGGCCTTTATCAGCGCTAGTTAAGCGCTGATAAATGGATAATATATCAGCGCTATTTTGAGCGCTGATAAAGGTAGTTTTTATTAGCGCTCACAATAGCGCTGATATATTATACATTTATCAACGCTAAAAATAGCGCTGATATATTATACATTTATCAGCCCTAAAAATAGCGCTGATAAATATTACCTTTATCAGCGCTTGTTTAGCGCTGATAAAGGGGCACTTTTATCATCGCTTTTTTTAGCGCTGATAAAAGTCCCCCTTTATCTTCGCCGAGATTAACAGCGCTTTTTTAGCGTTGTTAAAGACCGTTTTTAGCGCTATTATAAGCCATATTTGTAGTAGTGACTTCATGGCGGTTCTGTCGGGATCTCTTTAGCGATATTAGGCGGTTCCTAGATATCATTAGGAAGCTAGATTGAGATGAGTTTTCTTGGTCGGTAGCGTGCTGCCCTTGGATCGTCGGTGTTCTTGTGGATCTGGAGTTTGCCCTTATGACTCTTGGGACTGCATGAGATTTGCAGTGCAACCTTGTTGCTGAGGAACCTCTCTTGTTGGCTCGGTTCTAGGCAGTGTCTTCTCCTCAGGTGGAGAGTTTCTGAGTCTGTTTTAGATTCAGGTTGTGTGAGCGATTGGCTTGCCTTTGAGGTTTGTGTCTTTTGCTACTTGTTTGCTCTGACCTGTTTTATTTCCGAGTTGCATTCTATATGAATTTATCTGAGCTTTGTTTTGCCATGTTTTGTGTGAGGTTGGATACTGCTCTGTTTATTTGTGTTCTGCGGGCACATGTGAGCTGATTCAGGGGCTTGTTAGCATGTGATTTGCTGGTCTCGTTTTCCTCATTGGCATCATCTCAGAGGGCGGCTCAGGTAAGTACAGGTATGCACTCTGTTTATGTTTAGAGCCATTTTTTTTAGCATGTTTAGTAGCTGTTTATAATATCATTCAACTTTGGGCGACATGTGTCACATTGATGCATGACTAGGGGGACTGTTTGGGTCATACCCCGTAGGTTATTTCTTGTTTAGGATTTTCCCAAGTTGATGATGTTAGGTGGTGCAGAATCATCATGTGGTTTGGTTTTAATTTGCAAGGTGGAGCGTGTGATGTTGTTGCATATTAAAATGTTCATGCATTTAATTTCTAAGGTGGAGATTTGTGAATTTGTAATTTGTTTTATTTTGTTAATTAAATTCATTTTTTTTTAATATGTGTTTGTTCTGTTGAGAATTTGTTTTACACAGCTGGCAAGGGCGCACCGCCCATCTGTTCTCCACCGTCCACGTGTGCAGCCAAATACACATATGTTGTAACGTCATCAGCCCTGATTTACTCTCCACGAGTCTTCAGATTTGGGGCTTCATCCGATGGGATGAGCAGCGACACCATCCGATTTTCCTGCTTCGTAAAGAAAGGGCAGTGCCGTTGAGGGTCTTCTCGAGATCTACAAGTGTGGTGGTGTGAGTTCTTCAAGCGGCAACATTGGAGATCTGCAAAATCCTCTCTCACTGCTGGATCTTTGACGATTGGAGGGTCCTTTCGCTCTTGGAAAATCGCTTTCTTCGCTGGACAGGGAGGTGCGCGGCTCAATTGGTGAGGAAGATCCAGGCTAGGGCGGCAGACCTAGGGTCTTGCGGCGGTTCAGAAACCTAAAGCGGGTGGCGGCTAGCCAAAGGAATTTCTTCAGCAGAGGACGAGGCCAGACACAACGACCACGACTCCATCGGAACCATTCGACATTGTTCTACCTCTGTTGTGCTGCTTCGACAGTGATCGCGCATCCTCAGAGGAGCGGCACGAGTCAATTTCAAGAAGTGAGAACTCCTGATCTTTGTGGTGCGGCTTCTCTGATAGAGATCGAAGAGGAGATTTGTGGTTTCTGGTTCTTGAACCGAGACGTCTGAAAATCTGGTCTGCATTGCAATCCTCATTCACTGGAGGAGCCGAGGCAAGAGGTGGAGGAGATGAGTCGGCAGGCTCATTCTTTGACCTTGAGGTTCTGGACAGCGATGGGGGTGTTGGGATGGTGCTCCAGTTTTGGATGGCAGCATCTCGCCCTGGAAGGTCTACCTTGCTGAGGAGGTAAGACCGAACCCTGGTAAGGGGGTTCGGTCAGTTTTGTTTCCTTTCGTTTTTGGGTCGTTTCTTCTGTTTTTTTTTGGTAGTGTGTATGTGTTGCTTTGCTGCTGCTTGTACTCCATTTTTATTTTGCATAGTAAAAAACCATGATGATCCTGCCCCGTGCACGTAAGTCTATGGGCGAAGCACGTTAATCCTTGGTGTCCCTTTTACTGCTTTCCACTTCCACATTTATTCGACTTGTAAATTGCTGAATGAATTTGATGCTTCTGGAATATTAATTCAAATATGTCAGTTTTGAATTTAATATGTTATTGTAATTGCCACTGCCATTGCGTTGTTCGCTGTTGTTGAATTCACTTGTTTCATTCCTAATGTTATGGAATTGCAACTCGAACATTATATGTTTATCAATTTGCATGTAATAAATTGAATATAAACGTTGTTTATGCATTTCGGATTTTGACGAACCAAAACGCCCAATAGATCCGAGCTATTCTGTGGGGACTGCCTCTCGCGCAGGGATGCTCCCCGCAACAGGGGTCTTATATCTAGTTTTATTAGAATTTTGGGTAATGTATCCATCATCATCCACCATCGGGTTTTTCCCTTTCATAGCACTAGATAATAGATATGCCTCCTTAATTTGGTTTGATTGGTCTTAGAATTAGAGAGGTTCCCTTGGTCCTTGTCCCTTGAGTCATTGGAATCCAGCTATTTCACTTGAGCCTCCTCTATGGAAATAGGGACTGTTCTGGCACTTGTGGTAGCAAGTACGACACCAAAAAAGCATGAAATACCATTAGACTCAGAAGGTTAATCATTATTAATCAAAGTCTCTTTATTCACATCAGTCTGTTTCCCTTTGTTGGAATATCCGGATGGGCCAACATTAAATCTATGACTAAAATTATCCCCATCTAATCCAAGATTATGCTTATTTTTTTCAATCCAAGTGGATTTCATGGGCTCGGAGCGTGCAGTCTTCTAGACACAAAGTTTTGAAGCATATCCAAGCTTATAGCAGAGATGAGAGTAATCTAAAAGCCTTTCATAAAGCACCTCTTGAGAGAATCCACAATCAGCATTTTGGATCCAAATGTGAGAGGGGTAGGCCTGAGATACATCAATTTCCACCAAAATTCTAGAAACAGAAGGTCTTTCTAGAGTCCTTGTCACCATGTCCAATTTCAAAGGATTACCAATGAGCTTATAAATTGGAAACAAAGCAGACTGTTTAAACAAATTCAACGTAAGTGAAGGAAAGACAATCCAGATCAAAACTATAAGGGATTCGAAGAAGGGATCGAAGTATGGGGTCCATTTACCACTTTCATGGAACAAACCCCAAAAACCCATGTATGTTTCGCTCAAATTAGATAATAGTCCTCCTCAAAAGAAAAATGAAACACAACATTGGAGGAATTCAGAAGGCCGATAAAAAAAATGGAAAAGCCGATGGATTCAAGGGAGGTTCTTAAGAATATGTCCAATTTCAAAGGATTACCAATAAGCTTATAAATTGGAAACAAAGCAGACTGTTTAAACAAATTCAACGTAAGTGAAGGAAAGACAATCCAGATCAAAACTATAAGGGATTCAAAGAAGGGATCAAAGTATGGGGTCCATTTACCACTTTCATGGAACAACCCCCAAAAACCCATGTATGTTTCGCTCAAATTAGATAATAGTCCTCCTCAAAAGAAAAATGAAACACAACATTGGAGGAATTCAGAAGGCCGATAAAAAAAATGGAAAAGCCGATGGATTCAAGGGAGGTTCTTAAGAATTTCAATGAAGGTATTCGTTTAAGGAATTTCCCAACAAGAAAAAAGTGAAGATCTGATGCAAGAATGTTTAACTCAGTTGTTGAGAAAAGAAATCGCCGGTTGTCTGCGGTGGAAAAAGTGCTTAGGGTTAACATAAAGATCAGGAGCTGCGACATCATTTGGGTAAGGTCTTGAAATCTCCATTGTTCTCATGGCACTTCTGTTTCCAGCAGGCACTGCCAGCAGCCAACAGTGAGAAGTCTCACCGCCAGCCCCACCCTCTCCCACCGCTACTGTCTCACCGTTGGGCCCTCATCTCACTACCACCCTTTGTTTCCGCTGCTACCCAGCTGTGACTCAGATTCACGTCCAGCCTCTTGAAACAGTAACTCTTTGTCACCGTTGCGGTCCCAACTCACCGTCGGGCCACCAAAACCACAGTAGGAAGCACAAGAAATTTAACAACAGATCAATAAAAATGAAATGGAAGCAAATACATTTCAGAACAATTAGAAAAATCAATGGCAAAAGAATGAAATGAAATACACAAAAAAACACAACGTCAACACAATAAATTCAAACACAACCGTATCAAAAAAAATTAACACATAAGAGATTTCCGAAACCAAATCAACTGAACTTGAAACCCCCAAATTTCAAAATTTTGTAGAATTGAAGAACATCGAACCTACCCGCAGATTCAGAAATCAGGTCGGCGAAGCACTGAGCCACTACTGCTTGAAGCCGGTGCCATGCTTCACCCTCTCACCATCACCAAAGCCACCAGGCCGCACCACCAGAAGCCGAAACCTCCTAATTTTCGAAGCCAGAACCATCACCAGACCTCGACTTCGCAAGCCGATTGAAGCCATCACTACTCCACCTTCCGCAATTTCCGAGCACCCAAGCCCCAGTGATTGGATCACCGAAGCCAACCCCCTCTCCCTCCGCTACTCCACCCGCCGTGCCACCAAACCCCCCTGAGCCCTCTCTTCATCCCATTAACCAAACCCTCCCTCACACCTCCTACTCCGCTCAAACCACCCCATCCCCATCTTCTGCTGCTCGAACACACTCACCCCACATCATCTATTCTTTTATTTTGTTATATATATATATATATGTAGATACATGTATGTATGTAGATATATGTATGTGTATGTAGATATATATATATGTATATGTAATATATAAGGTGGAATGACAATGGGGGACCAAAAGTCCCCCTAATATCAAAGGAGGACCATTCTTAGTTCTGTGAACAGTAATTTTTTACTGTTCATAGCACTGCGCCCGGTCCTTCTTGGGTATTAGGGGGGACTTTTGGTCCCCCATTGTCATTCCCCCTATATATAATAATTAATATAACATACATAATTATATATAATAAAATATCATTTATGTATTAAAATATATATAATTATAATTAATATAATATAATTATAACAATAGTATAATTAATTTAAATAGATTTAGTATATTATGTATATTTATATATTTATTAATACATATGTTTATGTATATATTATTTTATTATATAATTATAATAAGTATTATATATATATATATATAATTAGTAATAATAAGTATATTTAAATAATTTATATTTATTTTGTTTTTAATTACTTAATAGTAATTATGATAGTCTGAACATTTATATGTTTTTATTTAATAAAATAAAGTAACTCATTTTAATTTTCTCTACGTAACTGTTGTGTGATATTTTTCGCTCCCACTATATTCTCACAAGATTGGGCTAGCGGTGATCATAGATACTCTATACAAGTGAAAGGGAAACAAAAAGTTGTTTCAAGAGTCCATGTGCTTTCACATGATGTTTGCCGATGGTTGGTGACGGGCATGTCAAGAAGTGCCACGTGGAATTTGCTGCTGGGAATTCATGTTTTTAATTTTTCTTATTTTTTTCAAATATAAGGATACTTATCCTCTCTTGTTTCGGGAGGGACACCTCTTACATCCCACACTTGCTAGACATGGGAACCATCTTGAACCTGGAGACGGGAACCCACTCCTCCATCTTCATTTATTTTCATTTCATTTCTATTATGTAAATATTGTAATTGTGTGTCTGTTTTTTTATGATATTAAATTGTGATGCTCTGTATTCTCATCTTTGTTTGGGTCGTGATCTCCAATATTAAGAAATGGAAATCTACATTTCAGGGACTGGATCAGGGAGTGAAACCCGACGCGACCTGGAGATCCAAACTTCATCATGATCATCATTTTCACTTTATCATTCTGATGAGACTATGAAGGTGAATTTGAGTGAGTGTGAGCACAATCTTGCAATAGATTAGTTTCTTTCTCAATTCCCCTTGACCCCCTTTCCCCTTTTTCCCTTAATTGGCTATAACAAGTGGTTAGGATAGGTTTTGTGATTTCTGATTCTTTAACGATCACTGTAGTTATAAAGAAGTTCATGGATGGGGTGATTTGATCTAGAGATGGCTTCACTTTGGGAGAGTTATTGTGTGTTGGAAGTAATTTTGCGCATGAGTAATCAATGTTTTGGGTGAGGGAGGTGTGTCATCCATGCCATCAGACACACAATAAGTGAGTCTAGAATTATTTATTTAATTCTTTTGTAGATCAATGAGGGTAGATTTACCTGAGTCTGGACCTGTTCTTACCGACCTTCTTCATCGTCTTCTGTCTTTTCATGTTCTTTAAAGTGTTTTGTTTCTTCGGTGGGTATTTTGTTCTTTCATTGTTTCATTTTCTTCCTTCTATAATTTTCATCACTGTTTTTTTTTTCTATTTTCATTGGATATTTTCAAAATATTGAAAACACAAAAATATTTTTGGAAATACCACCTCGTCATTCGACATTTCTTTCTTGAGATCGACCCTAAAGTTAGACACTATGCTATATTTTGGTTCTTATAAATGTAAACTTGATCGTCCTCATGCTAAGGACTCCTTCAAATATTGAAGCTGTTTCTAGGGAAGCCATGTTTTTCTGAGTAGTTTTTCCAATTTTTTTTATTTTAAAAAAACATTAAAAAACACTAAAAATTTACCAAAATGGACACTTTATTATTTTTTGTTGATGATTCTTTTGATTTATCTTATTTTAAATCCCTATATAAGAATGTGGATTTATTTTAATTTTGGATAAAAAGCTATCTAGTATGATACCTCTCAAAAGATATAAAGGATGCGACACCTCAAACTAAACAAAAATATACACAATGACTTAGTCAAATAAAAAAGGAACATGAGGGGAAGCAGCCTACCAAGAAAGATCTTTTGGCAACAAAGAGGATCATGGATTTCCATTGATCCACATACTTTTCTCAGGAGGAACAAAAGAGCATGGTAGATCCATAGAAACCCACTAAAGATGCACCTAATGCAAAACAACTTAGAAGATGGGAGAAAAGGAACTGAAGAAGGGACAAGAAGATGGTGTTACCAATTTTTGAGTCATAATTACCCTCTAGATATCTGTTGGAAATTCAAGAGATACATCAAGAATCCTATTTCAAGGGCTGGTAGGAGATGAAGCATATTGAAATTAAAGATTCCTGAATTTTTTTGATGATCATTATTTTCCTCATATTCATTTTAATGATTTTTGTTACACTAAATTGACTAAAGTTTTTTCCATGTTTCAACAGGATAATCCATCATAAGACATCCTTGCCTTTACATTAGAAGAAACCACATTAGAGGTCATTTTCTTTGAATAGTAGAATGATGAGGTCAACTACCTCCCTCCTACCACACACATACTCCTAGGATCACTATTCAACCAAGAAGAACATATTTCACTAATTCAGGGAGTTGACATTTTATTTGAAGATTCTGTTTTTGATTTTGTTAAAGTTGATTAACATTTTCCCCCTATTATTGGTACTAAGGATGCATTTCCCTTACACGATTTCCTAGAGAATCAATAAATAGTATAAGCTACACCTAGAGTGGAATTATTTGTACTCCCAAATCTAGATTAATATTCCAGTTTTGGAATTGTTGTTGAAGAGGAATTGCTTGAGTTGTGCATACAATCAGTAGTGGATGATGAAACATCTTTTGTTATCAATGAATAATTTGTTGTTTGGACTCAATGAGAGGAAATGTATCATCCAATCCATTCAATTCCACAACCTATTCACCATCACCCTTATGTTGAAGGAGGGTAGTGACACTATATTTTATTTACCCCTCCAATACCCAACATGAGGCGACTATCAAGGAGGGGGATTTAATAAAGTTGTACATTGGGTACTCTAAAAATGTAAAGTATCTATAGCTATAATGAATAGACTCCAGTAGTTCCGGAACAAGAAGCCTCATCCTCCATCAGACTGGGGTTGATTCACTGACTATCATGCTTTACAGAGTCAAAATACAGCACCCCTTGGGGGTTATCCCAAGATTATCCTTTTAAATTTCCTGATTTACATTTATAATTCTTAGTGTATTAATTTGTGTGTGTTTTTAGTATGTTAATAATCAAGAAATATACTCCATGTGGATTTCAGCCAAGGTCAAAGGGGCTAGCTCAATGAAATTTCTAGGATCAACACTCTCTAACTCATTCTTTGGTTGATGTTTATTTTTAATTCTAATTGTTGAAGTCTAATTCTAATTTGTTTACATCTTGTAGGTACATGAATATAATAGTCAAAATCTAGTAGAATGAAAATAAAGGGAGATTCCATTTGGAGTTAACTTGTAAATGAGATTCTTCGAAATTTAAGGAAGTGTTGTTTTAATTTTTCAATTTTTTCTTTTGAAAAGTTTTCATTCATATTTTCTACTGGAAGTTTCTATGTTTGGGAGAGTCCCCCTCTTGCGTTTTAAATTTGTGAAACTTTTTTCCCTTCTGGGGTGTAGCTGCTATTACACAGTGAGTTGAATATTTTTATGAGATGATTTTTGAAACATGCTTGTACCCACTATTTTAATTTTAATTTAATTTTTATTGTACTGTATTGATCATCATTGTACTATTTGAGCTGATTTGTAAAATAGTATGTCTAATTTTAAAAATTCAAAAACATGAAATTTTCAAAAAAAAATTGTGATTGATTTTTTGGTGGTGGTGACTGGTGGTTTATTTTGTTTTTGTTCTTGGTTTTACTTTATTTTTGGTTTTGGTTTTGGTTTTTTTCTTTTTCATTTTTGTGTGGAAAGTGATTTTTGAACTTCATTGTTACCCTATCACAAAATCTTATTTATGATGAGTTTCCCATATATTTTGAACTTATCTATCTCTCACCATGAGATTCAACACTAGGGATAATGTTGTGTTTTATGTGTGGGAGAGATGGGTCTTTTTGGTCACATCAATTCCCTTGGATTTTTTTGGTCAAAAAATGGTCCAAATGTTTCAAAATGTTTCAATTTATTTAAAAAAAAATCAGAATTCTTTCACAAATGGTGCTTCCTTTGGGTTTAATCTGCACATCAATTCTTCCCTACATAGTGGATAACAACTTGTTGGTTGTTGAGGGTTTCAATGAGTCTAAAACTATAAGGAATGTATAATTTCTGAGTGAAGTAGAAAACTGTTCTTATGTATTTTTATATTTAAGAATTGAGTAATAGAGTGTGATATGATAGTTTTGTGGAATTATGACCATAATTTTAGGAAACTAAATATTTTAACTAGAACCTAGGGGACTCGATTTTTTTTAAATATTCACTACAGAGATCCAACTCAAATGGAAATCATAAAAATCCTTTGTAACTAGAGTAAAATGTGAAAACTGGATCCCATAGTGAATCTCTAAGACTCAAGGAACTGTGTGTGTTATCACACTGTACATATTTAATAAATTCATTTTTCACAGTACTTTTCACATACATGGTTGGGAAAAATATAAAAAAAGAAAAACTAATAATAATAAAGTGTCTAATGGTCAAAAATTAGTTCATTAAGGTGAGAGAAATTTTGAACCTAGATAAAGAATGAGACAATTGAATTCTATGAGGATCATTTGAGTTGTGTAAAAAAAGTGATTAAAAAAATAAATTTTTTAGAACCTATGAGAAAGTGAAAATTGCAAGTACCTTTGGTTAAGGTCTTAATTCCATGTGATCTAACCTGATATCACTCTTAGATTTGAAACATTAAAATGAATTAAAGTAGGGAATTAGGTGATTTCATATAGGAGGAATGAAATATTTTAAATTGAATGAATATTTGTTTCCCTAGATTTCCAGTGTGTGATTGAAACTAGGCATTACCATTTTTAGCACTCTTGAAAAGCCTATCCTGATCCTATGGATCTGTTTTAAAAATGATGACATTATGATTTTGAAATAAATGCGATGCTTCATTTTTTCTATTTCAAAAAGTCATAAAGCATGCATTTTTTTAGGAAAAACAAAAATTTAGGTGTGGGGGTGTTTGATGTGGCTGGGTTTGAGTGAACTTTGCCACATAATTTTTTGTATTTTATTACTTTATTAATATCAAAATAGTGTTTTTAATTGAACAATTCCCAACAGTTGTGAATTTTGTACATAAATGTTAAAATAATATTTTTTTTGTGAAAATATGTATTTTATAGATTATTTTTGTCATTTTGATTTTTTAAAATTAATTAATTAATTCTGTTGTAACTTTCATTTTTTATTCTTTTGTTTTTTACATTAATAATAATTTTTCATTCTTTTAATTATTTCATTGTTTTATGTTTTCCAAAATAACAATTTCATTTTTTCAATAAATTATTTCTTTATGTAATTAATGTTCATTTTGTTAATGCTCAATTCATTAATTTAATTAATTCATTAATTTTCATCTTTAAATAAATAAATTTTCACTTTTTTTAATACATTGAATAATGAAATTAACAAAAAAATTAATTCTATTCAATAAATATTTTAATACTTAGTATTATTTATTTATTAATTTAATTATTTGATTTCATTAGTTATTTTAATTAATTAATTAGTTAATTAATTACATAAAATGAATTTTAGTTTTACTTCATTGTTTTAAATTTATTTGTTTGTAACAATTGTAATTTTTGTTTTCAATTAGTTGAATAATTTATAATTTTGATTATTGGGTGTTCACAATTTTCTTATTATTAATTAGAATTTTAATTTCTTTTGTAAGTTTTGTTATATATATTTTTTATTTAAATTAATTTAACAATTTATATTTTTTGACTTTATTTATTGTTTGATTTTTTGTTGCAGGTGATGCTCAACTCACCACCAGCTTCTCTGGTGGGGACTCCCTTTTCTTTCAACTAGCATCTCTAGGGGTGACTCCTCACTCACCACCAGCTTCTTTGGCAGTGACTTCCATCTCACTTCCATCACCTCTCTTTTCCAAAAAATCACCCGCATCACATCTCAATGGTGACTCATTGAGTCACCATTCCATCCCTCCAGCATCTAGTGGCGATTCCTTTCTCACCACCACCCCCTCATGTATTGCCATGAATTCTGATTCCAATAGCCACCGCCAGCAGAAAATGGTGAGAAGTATCATCACCAACCATCACCCTCTCCCATCGCTACTATCTCACTATTGAGCTCTCATCTCACTACCACCCTTTGTTTCCGCTACTACCCAGTGGTGACTCAGAGTCACCACCAACCTCTTCCAACAGTGACTCCTTGTCACCATTGCGGTCCAAACTCACCGTCGCACCACCAAAACCATAGCAGACATCATACTAAATTTAACAGCAGATCAAAAAGAATTCAATAGAAGAAAATACAATTTAGAACCAATAGAAAAATAAATGACAACAGAATCAATGGTAGTATATAGAAATGAATCTAATGGAATCACAATAAATTCAACCACATAAGTACCAAACAAATTTAACACATAGAACATTTATGAAACCAATTAAAATGAATAAAAAACCCCCAAATTTCAAAATTTTGCAGATCTAAAGAACATAAAACCTACCCTTAGATCAATAAATCAAGTCATCGAAGCACCGATCCACCAATACTCGGGGCTGGTGTCATGCTACACCCTCTCGCGATCACCAAAGCCACCAGGATACACAACTAGAAGCTGAACCCTCCTACTTTACAAAGCCAGAACCACCACCAGACCTCAACTCCACACCATCAGAAGATGATTGCAACTATCACTGCTCCTCTCGCCACAATCACCAAGCACCTGATCCCCTATGATTGGCTCACCAAAGCTAACCCCTCTCCCTATGCTTCTCCACCTTCCACACCACCAAGCCCCCTGATCCCTCTTCTCTGTCTTCTAATCAAACCCTCTCTCATCCCTCCTGACCCACTTGAACCACCCTATCCCCATATTCCACCGCTTGAACACACCCACCCCTCCTCATCTCTTCTTTTATTTTTTTATTTATATTATATAAGATAATATATATATAATAATTAATATAACATATATAATTATATATAATAACATATGATTTATAAAATAAAATTAATATAACTATAATTAATAAAACTAATATAATATAATTATAACAATAGTTTAATTAATTTAAATATATTTAGTGTATTATGTTTTTTTATATTTATTAAGACATATGTTTATGTATATACTATTTTATTATATAATCATGATAAGTATTATATATATATATATCAATTTTTTTTAATAATAATAAGTATGTTTAAATAATTTATATTTATTTTTTAAAAATTTATTTTAATTTCTTAATAGTAATTACGATAGTTTAAACATTCATATACTTTAATTTAATCATATTAATTAAATCATTTATATTTTCTCTACATAACTAATGTGTGAAAATTTTCTATCTGTATGTTTTCTCGCAGGATTGGGAAAACATTGATCATAGATACTCCATTTCAAGTGTGAGGGAAAGTGGAAGTTGTTTCAAGAGGTCATGTGCTTTCACACGATATTTCCCAAAGGTTGGTGATGAGCACATCAAGAAGCACCATGTGGAATCTGCTTCTGGGAATTCAAGTTTTTAATTTTTCCTATTTTATTTTTTTAATAAGAGGAGACTTATTCTCCCTTGATTTGGTAGGGACACTTAATACATCCCACACCTCCTAGACATGAGAACCATCTTCAAACTAGAGATGAGAACCCACTCCTCCATCTTTTATTTTTATTCACTGTTTTCATTTTCATTTCTATTATGTAAATACTGTAATCATGTCTCTGTTTTTTATGATATTCAATTGTGATGTTCTGTCTGCTCATCTTCATTTTATGTCATGATCTTCAATCTTCAGAAATGGAGATCTAATTCATAGGGCCTGGATTAGGGAGTGAAACACGATATGTCTTGTAGATCCAAACTTCATTGTGATCATAATTTTATTTTCATTATTCCAAGGATACCTTGAAGGTGAATTAAAGTTCACGCGAGCTCACTCTTATGCTGGATTAGTTTCTTTATCAATTTCACTTGATCACCTTTCCCCTTTTCCCTTGGCCGGATCTAACCAGTGGTTAGGAGAGGTTGTGTGATTTATGATCCATTTAAAATCACTACAATTATGAATAAATTCATGTTTGGGTTCATTTGATCTGGAGATGGCTTCGCTTTGGGATAGTTCTTGTGTGTTGGAAGCAATTTTGTACAAGAGTACTCAATGTCTTAAGAAAGAGAGGTGTGTGATCTGAGCCACTAGAAATGAATTGAGTGAGTTGAGAATTTTTTATTTAATTATTTTATAGATAAATGATAGGGAGTTAAGGGAGGATTTACCTAAGTCTGGACCTGTTCTTGATGACCTTCTTCATTTTCTCTTGTCTTTTCATGTTCTTCACAGTGGTCTGTTTCTTCGGTGGTTATTTTTTTCTTTCACCATTTCATTTTTTCCTTCTATGATTTTTATCACCATGTTTTGCTATTTTCTTTGGCTGTTTTCAAAATATTAAATACATAAAAGGATTTTTTGAAAGACCACCTAGTCATTGACACTATTTCCTTGAGAGCGACCTCAAGGTTAGCCACTATGCTATATATTGAGTCTTATAAATGTAAACTTGACCATCCTTGTGACAAGGATTCCGTCACCCATACTAAACATTTGAGCACACACATTTGTTTTGCTTTCATTCCCCATGTTATGAGTATGAGTATTACTATTGAGTTGTTTAGGAGATGGTATATAATGTTTCTTTTATGGATAAATAATCTCAAGTATTATAAATATAATGATTATGTATCTAGTATCCAAAAACACTGAACCTATTAGTCCTTGTGATATTATTATTTATGAAACCTACTGTTTATATCATGTAAAATATGTAAAAAAAGGTATTTTTATTTTGGGTAAATATATTAATAGAAAAAAGGAATATTTCATGCCATGGTTTTGGAAGGGTTTATAGAAGGCTTTAGGGACTCATTTAAAAATGAGTAAGGTGTATCTTCTAGAGACCAATAGATAGTAAAAGTGGAAAGTCCACATATTAGGGTATATTATTAAGGAATGAAACTTGGACTTTGGTGGAATTTGGAATGATCATTCAACCTTTATGGAGTTCACATATAGTAATAGTATTTGGGCTTTGATTCTAATGGAACTATTTATAGATCTTTATGAACGTTTGTGTCACTCATCATTATTTTGGGATGAGGCAAGCATGGTAGAAGTTTTTGGTCCAATTATGGTGAAATAATCTTATAATAGAGTGAAATTGATCAGGAAGTGGTTGTTTAACTCTCAAATAAGACCGTGATCATATACCGACATGAGGAGGTGACATTTGGAGTTCACTATAGGTGATCAAGTTTTATTATGCATGAATTATTGACCAGGATATAAAAAATTGTAGAAGCAAGGGAATATTACACTACGATTCATTATAGTATTTGAAATTTATAAATTTATATTACCAATGGATTAAAAATTGGATCTTCCTTCACATTATTGAGGTGTGCATTATTTGTTACACATTTCTCAAATTTAGAGGTACGAGCCTGATCTCGTGCATGTGATCAACCGTGTGGACATTGAGTTAGAACCAAATGAGTATTAGGTGGAGTGACTAGTAAAACTTATAAACCAGAGTGAAAAGGAATTATGTGGGAATACAATACCACTTTTTCATGTCCTATGTCATCATGGATGGATCCAAGGGGAAACTTGATAGTTATATCCAGACGTTCGAGCTTAATGGCCTAAATTATTTTCAGAGGATTTCTAGAGATGCTTATCAAGGATGAGAATTACTAAAGGATGAGATTATAAATCCTCATAATATTTGTTCCATGTATGTAAAACCTTGTTTCATTCCATTTTATATGAGGATATAGGTTTTTCTCTATTGGTTATAGTCTTCTGAGATTTTGAGTAGCATTTGTGCGTTTTTAGTTCTTTATTGGTTCATCATGGGTTACAACACAACCTCTGTGAAATCCATGTTATCCCTTGGTGGTCCCCTATGTAAAATAAGAAAATAAAAATAGATAAGGAGATGTTTTCCTAGGATGTGGTGCTTGAGGGAAGATCCTATGGAAAATGACTATATTACCCCCACTACATTATTGTGAGTAAAAAAACAGCTAGGGTTCTAGAACCATTACCTGGTGGGTTCTGTGTGGGTTTCCCATGTTCTAAGACACCCCGACCATTGTGGAGGCCCTGGAAAAGGTCATTATAATGGTTGATCTAGAATTTGAATGGCATAAATGACCACCATTCTTTATGGATGTTGGCTAGTTCAAAGGGGAAAACACATGTGTTGTTATTTAGTGTCATGAATTCATTTTTTTTAATTCATTATACCATTATATTAATTAATGGATTCTAACACTTGATGGTACCTTTGATTCATTTGATTGGGGTTATTTATCTAGGCATGTTATATACCTTCCTATTTATTGAGGGAAGACTTCATATGACCCTTCTTGTGATGAGGTTTTTTCATTGGATAACCTCTTTTCTTCTAATTCATTCCTTTAATGACTTTTATAGAAACTAGAACTTGTATGATTGATCCATAGAATATGGAGGCTCTTATTGTTGAACCAAAATCATATAGGATCCTTGAATCTCTTCTATAGTTTCTATTCAGGGAAGCAATGGGCTCTTCTCTTCCATCAATCAAACCTAGTTCTAATGTTGATGGTGGTTTTCGGGTAAGTGTTTGTTATACCCTCACACTTTTTATTCCTTAACAATAATGATCTATAACCCGTGTTATTCTATGTTGGAATTAGTTATAGGGATTTCGTGCTGTGTTTCTTTTTCTTATTGGTGTGCAAACATGGTATAGGTAACAAAACTTTTGGAAAATATTGATGTTAACATCAACACACTTGTGGTAGGAAGTTCCTTAACATTTAGGGGATTATATAATTTTTTTCCTTGATATGATACTTCCATTATTATAGTTTGTTTGACCATTATTGATAGTGATCACATGTGTGTGTACATATAACCGTTGGACCCATATATGATGCTTAATTATATGATTATGACTATATAGCTTTTTACTACATTTGATACTGATTATATGTACTTGTATGCTACTACTAACTCTCATGATGATATGCTATATTATTTCTATATATTATATACACTTTTATTTGTTATTTTCATAAATTTGGTGGTATATATACTAGTATTATGAATAGGTAGACCATCGTGATGGTGCTATCCCTTAGAGGGAGAGTGTGAACAAAATACAATGATAATGATGATGGTCCTGAACACAAGGTAGGGTCATACCGACCTAGAGGCCATACGTGAGGTAGGAAAAACAAGGTTTTGATATTCGTTTGGCCTAAATCAAGTTATATAAAGGATAATATGGCCTTGATTCTTGATTTGTAACTGATACAAGGTATGATGGTCTTGAGGCCGAGCATATAATGGAGAAGGGATGCAACGGTCTTGTGGACTGATCTGACTCAATGTCATCCGACTACTATGACATGTTTAATAGTCTTGTGGCTAGATCTTTATCACTCTTGAAATATATTATGACCATCCATAAAAAATGGATATAAGAAGGTATGGTTGGGGCTCATGGCATCTTGGTTAGAATACGATCTCTTGACATATGTTTGATTTTTATTTATTTTACGTTTATCTTTATCATGGAATACACATATTATAATTGTTCACTCTTGTCAAGGATACATTGGTGGAATCCTTCTAGGTTTTATTACTCACACATTTTATGGGAATCTTGATGCATGTGTAGACTTCATGATCAGGGATCCAGGTAAGAGAAAGGGGCCTACAGTAGATAGATGAGCCACAAAGTACAGAGTTGACGATGGTATTAAGAAATAATTTAGAGGATTTACAAAATATTATCTTTATTTATCTGGTAACATTTCATATTCTCTGGTTTGGATTTCCATATTGATATCCTAGTTCATTTTTCATGTATGACATGGGTGGCATTTTTTTACACTATGTTTTTTTAATATTCCACTACGATATTCCAGGATGTTATTTTTTTATATTTATGGTGGTTGGATATGATTAATAAGGGTATAATATCCCCATTACACCTTTAGAAAAAATCTTTTAATTGAATTCATTTTTCATATGTAGAGGCACACATAAGGTCTTATAGTATCTCTAATCGGGTGTTGTTTGGGTAATCTGGGCTAGGGTGTTACACTCTTAGCCCTAGACCCACATTGATCAAAATAATCAGAAGCAGTAGATTCCACATTACAATGTCATTAATCATGAATATAGGAAAATAAAAAACAAATAATGTAAACTAAGAGATTTATAATGTAACCCCACTAAATTTTTACTATAATAAAATTATATTGAAAGAAAAAATAACTAGAGGCACTCCAAGTGATGATATGGTGAAATATTTAACATGATTTTAAGTGATCTATGATAAGTTTCATTGGAGATTAAACAAAACTTTTTCATCCAATATAAGAGAATATAAACCATCATAAGATCACCATGAATTAGAAATATAAAATATATTAAACTATAAATTAATATCTATAATAAAATTGTATAACTTTTACTATTGAGACACTTCATCATATTCAAATCCTATGATTGTGTTTGATAATGATCACAAAAGTTGAGGATGAAGGCCTCCCACTTCTGAAGGTTTCCCCAAGATGATTAATTTCACATCATACATGAAGGACACTATTTCTCTCCATAATGTTCTAGTACCTCACTATGCTAAGGAGGAAGAAGAGAGATTTGTGGCCTACAAAGAGTTTTGGCTAAGCATCCACATATACTACCATTATATGGTATTATATTTATCTATCCACCAAGGGTAATCCTTGGAAGTGCATGAATTAAATCATGAGGAATAATACACAAATTAATAATTTTTTTCATGCATCAAATTCATGTGATAACCCCCTCTCATTATAACTCTTATAACACTCCTTAAATGATTTATTGCATGGGATGATTTATTTAAATGTCAACCCTTAACAATCTGGATTCCCATAAAAGTGTTCTAGCCTTTCTAAATGAATCATAGAATTTGATTCATGGTAACTAAGTTTTATATAATATCATTAAGTACTCTATACCCCAACCCAATTCTAGGCTATGATAGTATATGGTTACATGAAATTAATGATAATATTTTCTTAGACCATGAACTAAGATTGCCTTATTTATTATCAAATATGATAGCATGAGAAGGGATATGTAATATTTATATATCATAAGAATGATATAACTGAACCAAAATATATCATATACCTTGTTGGTTTCTATATTTCATACTATGTTACATATTTTTATGATACCTTAAAAGGCATTAAATACAAAAGGATTCAAGTCATATCTCACCTAAAATATCCCTCTTATACTAAAGCCTAAAATACTTTGTGCTATTTCACCTTACAAATTATCATAAAAAATAACTCATAAAATCATATCTGATTTTATTTCGATATATTCTAAAACAATTTTAAAAATATATCATCAATTTCAAATCATATCACATTGTATGTAATACATTGTGAAGATCTATCGATTTTTTAGATCAAATCTTAAACACTTTTGAAGGATCTCTTTGATTCAAAATAAATCCCCATTAAACCAACAAAAAGGTGTGACCCCATGGAAATTTATATAATTGGAAACAAAAATAAATCACTAGATTAAAAATGTAAACAATTAGAAGCTTCTAGAATAGAATATATGTTACTCAATCTATAAATCCATCTGGTGTGGTCTCCATCAAACACACATATCTTTATACCTATTTCCACCAAATGACATATCATTATATAATTAATTATCATATATTACATTTGTCTAAAACTTCAAGTGACCATGAGACACAATGTATGTTAATACCATATAGCCAAGATATACATTCTTGACTCTCATAGTACAAACTAATCTGATCAATGAATACAAAACATATTAATCACCTTTATATAAAAGAAAATCATGTGACCCTCATCAAAATAGATAAGAACATTATATATACTATATAGGTGTGTCCTCACACTCCCCAATCTATCTCAACTGAGGAAAAAATGTCATACTCATTATATGATAGGATAAGTCCCATCTTGGTTGATCTCCTAATGATGACATGATCAGAAACATACCTTACCACCCCATTATTTTCTAAGATGAAATGGATTACATAAAAAAAGCATCAAAGTATTAAGGTTCTCATTCAAGTTATTTAAATAAATTCATGTTATGGGGACTTGATATGATCTATGCACCCATAGTATACAATAGACATAGTGTATGAAACTCTATGTTATAAAATCATTGGATCATCTAGAAGACAAAAAACAAAATTTATTTTGTTTTTATGCCACATGAGAATATTTTGTATCTCTATAAAAGAATCCTACTCATAACAATCTTTAAATTTTATCATAACCTATAATACTCCCTGACAAAAAATGGTTAGGGTTAACTCAAAATCATACTTTCAGTGGTAAATTATCAATGTATTTCATAAAATATATATCTATATATAAATTTATATAACCAAAATGAAAAATTGATAAAATTGAGATATCCTATAATATAATAAACTTTATATTCCTAAAAGACTCTTAATAGTATTTAATTAAATCCAACATAAGCAATAGTTTATCATAACACATATGATAAACTTGTAGTTCATCCTTATGTTTACTGCACTTTTTGGGGTAATGTTGACTTATTAAATCTGTATATAATTTTTAAAACACATCTATGTGATTTTAAAATAAAACCCTCCCACTAAACTCTTTAGTGAGTGAGATTTATAGAGAAAGAGAGTTTTAATAATGTTGATATTTAGTAATCATATTCATAATGTTCAACTGGTTCAATATATTAAAACTCCTTAAATCCACAAAATCAAATTTTAAGATGTTAATATCAATTATATACTTCAAAATCTTTATATTTTTAACATCAACATCTTAAGAACCCAATTCCATTAAACTTTTCCATGAAATACTGTAACTATTTACATTATTCATTACTTTCATATTCAAAACTCCTTTGGGAAAAAGTTACATTCACTTTTTACTTTACTAGAATAATCATTTTGGTTGTATTGATATTAAATTTTCATAGTAACTAAATTCAACTTTTTACATTTTTTTATTATTGTTACATATCCTATAATATTTATGTTATAAGAAATTAATTATTTAGACTAGTATATTTTTTTATTTGTTAACTTTAAACTTCT
This sequence comes from Viscum album, assembly GCA_963277665.1. NCBI lineage: Eukaryota > Viridiplantae > Streptophyta > Magnoliopsida > Santalales > Viscaceae > Viscum > Viscum album. The sequence continues at coordinate 1,085,099,824 of OY728159.1, forward strand.
TTAAATTCAAACATACTCTCACTAGCCTCTTAAACTCTGTATTAAGTTTATAATATCATGATAAGATAAAAAACTACTTTGTGTTAGGAAATAACACTCATTTACTTTTAGTAAAGATATTTAATAAATAAACTACTATTTCTATATCATATATGATATTCTATGTGTTTAGATTATTTTCCTATTAAAAGAAGGTTATTTATCAAAACATTCCATAATTGGGTGACATGAAAATCTTCCCTCATATTTTAAAAAATAGCTAGATAAAATCATTATCCTCGATAATTTTTTTTAATCCCTATCTCTTTTTGAAAACATGTTATAGAATTCAATGAATCATAAACCATGTGTATAAAAATAATCATCTTTATTTTTTTCATAAAAACTCACTAATGAAAAAATTTTCTTATCATATATGATAAATGATATATAAATACACATCTTTTTAAATACATCTAAGATTGAAATATTACATTACATTCCAATAATTTATGTCACTATAAGAAAACCAGGTGTTAGCGATGGATTTTTTGAATACGTGTTGGTTTTATCCTTTTACCAATGATTTGTGAAAACTTTATAAACTGATGCATTTTTTTGAGTCACCTATTAATTAGCGGTGGTCTAATAAAACCACTGTTAGTCTTTGATTGGTAGATATTGTGAATCCATTAGTATAATGGATCTAGTGGTTTTTTCGAATAATATTATATAATATAGTGGTAGTTACAACCACCCCACTAATTTATGATAGTTAATTACTTTTTTTTATTTTATGACTAAACTAGCGGTGTTTATAACCATGGATAATTTATTATTGATAGCCTGATAATATATAACCAAATCTTTTCTAGGAGTCTTGATGGTTAAAACTTCCACTATGTATATAACAATAAAATAAAACACCATAAATTAAAAAAATAAAAGTATTAGATAATAGTAGACTTTGGAATATGATACCACCTAAAATATAAAATAAAAATATACCCATTGTGTATATAATTCAATAATTTCAGTAAAATAAAAACATAAAAAAGTTAAAAATTACATATATTACATCATAATATATTTTAAAACATACAACATATTTTTTAAGTTAGATAATTAAAAAAACATATATAAATTTTAATAAAAAACACAACACTTGAAAAGATGAATCCAACATCAACATTACTTCCCTAAGTTAGGATGGTTTACCCTAGATAATCCATGCCCCTAATTTTTTCCTTGGATACCAGTATTTAGTGTGTATGATATCTTCATTAAATATAATTTAGAATATAAATTAGTTTTAATTAGATAGTGCATAAAAAATATATTTACAATAATCATCTTAATAATATAAACATATTATAAAAATTATAGCAGATTTAGTACTATTATAATTTACTGTATCAAGGATGCAATGTCCATTGAAATTATAAAAGTCATGCTATAAAATAGAGTACTTAATGCACTACCCATTGCTGAAAACTGGTCATATGGAGCTATCCATCATTTCTTATACTCCTATATTATTTCCTAGAGGATCATAATTTTATTTTTTTGATTCTAAGTGATCGATAAAAACAACATTACTAACCTATAGGTGGTGACATCAAAGATAATGAGGATGATATCCTCCCAAAGAATTATGAAGGGGATGATCTAGAACCCAACCCTTACACATGACCAGTATGTTTCTTGCACAAAACATTGGAAATAACATCATTGTGGGAGATTGAGGATGATTGTGAAGGATTTTTATCCCTTACCTATTTAATTTTCTCCTATAAATATATTTTTTTAAATATATATTTCTTAAAAAACATGAATTTTAATATTTATTTCTTACCCTAATTTTTGAAGTGGGTTTATTTATGTAATTTTTATTTTCTTTATTGTCCAAATCATACCACAACTCAGTTCATCCAACGTCATGACCAAATTATTTTTCCAATATCATCAAATAAAAAAAATGAAAACTATAAAAATTTATGTTATTAAAATGAAACAAAATTATATTTAATAAATAGTTAGAATATTAACTTGTTTGATCATCTCCATAAAAATATTTTAAAACCCAATGTGTCTGGGATGAAATATTTTTCCATATTTGATGAGTTTTTATAGTATTCATGAATAAATTTCAATATTAATAAAAATTGAATTATCTTTAATAAATAAATTTCAATGTTCTCATAAAGTATCAAATACCTTATCTAAATGAGAATGATGAATATCCAAAATAATACATCAACTAATCTCGAGGTATCCCTTCAGGTACCTTTTCATATATTTTATGGATACTCAGGGTGATTTCATTGTAGTCACCCCACAACATATAAATAAATAACTTCTAATTTTTCCCAAACATATGAAATTACATTGATAAAAAACCACATCATGCACATCAAAATGGAAAAATATATACATATTAGATATTAAAATTAAATTAAACTTAAATTTTATAGGAATGTTAGACACAAAGACTAAAAATATTTATTTTTTACTTACTTTTAGTTGTTTATTAAATCTATAATTCTTCTAATTGATGGGAATATACCTGCAATCATGATATGTTAAAGGATAGGATACCATATCACATTCTATCTAGACCAAGATCCATGCATATAATCCTCTAGTATCATTTGTAACCACCCTACACATGTCAAATGACATAAATACTTTAAAATTTACCAACCTCTAAAAAACTGACGTATTCATGATCTTTTATATCTTGTTATTATCTTAATATATTCAATAAATATATTTAATAGTTATTATAAACATGTAGTAAAATATTTTTTTCACATTAAAAATTATAAACCAATAATGGTCACCCTCTTCTACCCCGTGATGGTAACTCTTCCACCATATTCTCAGTTGATGACTGATCATCGATTAATCTATATGATCCCTCTGATATCCCTAGAGTATAAGGTGATTTAGTAGAAGTGATGAGAAAACCTACTGAATATTGGAGCATATCATATGAGATCAAATGAAAAAAGAGGACCAAACCAAAAGTAAGGAGAATACTATATACAAGTGGGAGTGTATTATATGGGTCATCCAACATCATATGAGCTATGGAAGATAAGCTCATATCTTGAAATCTTTTTTTTCTTGGTATTCCTATATCTCAAAAGAATATAAAAGAATTTGGAACATGATATAAACTATAAATTAATAAATTTTTATTGAATTTTATAAAATTTAATTCATTTTTGATATCATTATTTCAAATATCTCTTCGGGTTATTTTTTATTATTTTTATAAAAATATTGATTTTTGGGTGAGCAGTGAAAATACCATTTTTTTATTAAAAATGTCATTAATTTTCAAGTATTTAAGAAGTATAATTTTATTTTAGAGTGATTTTAAAGTAAAATTAGTCCCATTTTAATAAAAATAGTCTGATTCATTTCATAATAATCTTTATTATTTTTATTTTTATATAAAATTATTTTTATGCTTAAAAAGACATTCTTCTCAAACCCATTTTCATTGTGGTTTGCATTTTTATATTAAAACTAATTTAATCTTCTTATAAAAAATAAATATTGAAAAAATGGATTTCCTATTTTCAATTAGGATGTTGAAAATTGGAAAAAATTTATATTTTATTTTTATTCATTATGAAGAGTTACCTTAGTAAAAATTGACTACCATGATAAATGGTAAAACAAGTTAATTAAGGTAAAAAATATGTGATAAGGCCATGAAATATTTTTTTTTATTTAATAATTTTATTTTAAAACTTATCCACTTATATTCAAAATTTTATAGTTTTATATCCACATTATTATGATTTAATCTTTATATTATTTTAAAACTTTTGAATAATTATAAGTGTGTCACTCACCTAACTTAAAAAAGAGAACCTACTCTCCTCACTTATTCAAACACATTTAACACACTAACATAAAAAATTCAGGATAAATTCCCTTAAGAATTATCCTACCCATATTATAGAGGTAATGGTATGGCTAAAAGACTAACCTAAGAAGTCTTAATGTGTAAGGTAAGGTAGGTTTTCTAAATAATAGGTATAAATATTTACCGAGTGGTTCATGTTCATTTATTCCTATACCACCTTAAAATATTATTAAAAAAGTATTAAATAATATTATGAGTATCTTAAATATAATTAAATTTTATTATGATTATGTTATAACCATTTTTTATCTCATTTTAATTCTATTTGAAAACAATAACATCACTCAAGCATATGTGTAGATTGTTACCTCCATGAAGTGATGTGTTTAATTTTTCATCATCAAATCATATAAATGAAAAAAAAATATATGAAATAAATATTTAAGATATTTATGAAATAATTATGATTCTATAAATTTTATATATTTCGTTAATTCTTATCCTTTCATCTAGTGGAAAATGATAAATGTCACTCATGTGTACGTGCAGACTACCACATCCACGAAGCGATGTGATTCATTTTTCATTTACACTATATAGGGATGATCATAAGGATGAAGCGAATGAATAAATACGAATTTTATAAGATAATTATGTTTATATAAAAGTAAAATATTATTTATTTTATTTATTTTCCACTCATTAGAAAAATAAAAATGTCATTCAGGTGTATGCATAAACTATCATATTTATTAAACGATGTGGTTCATTTTTCATTATTTCATCACATGGTTGGTTTTAAAAGTGTATATAATGTATAAACATGAAAATTGTAAAAATTTATGATTATATAGTTATTGGAACAATAACCCCTTTAACCATGGAAAATGCATCAATGTTGTTTTGAGGTTATAAACCGAATGACCCCAAAACGTCCAACATGAACTTAACCATATTATTAACTAAATAAAACATGGTAATAAAGAAAAAAATTGAATAATGATAATTTAATTACCATTAAAAATATTCTTAAGCAAGTATAAAAAAAATATTTTTTTATTTAGGAGTTATAGAACATACAAAGCTATACAAAACTTAAGGTAAGAGATTTTCCTTTAAAACCTATACCTATATTATTTAAAAATTTTCAAGAATGCATTATTAATTATTAAAAGGTTTCTAAATTTATAACTCATACATATGTTTTTTTTCATAATGGTTTTTTCTACTTTCTACAAAAAATGAAAAGGATTGTTTTTTACGTATATGACTTGACTGATTTTCCCATCTTCATAACTATTATTAATTATCAATATTCCTTTACTGGTTAACATGTTTTTTCAAAGTAAATCATATTCTAACTCTTATATGAATTTTCTATTTTTATATTATTTATGAAAAATATAGTAAACCTTATTATTATAATAAAATAGAAAGTATTTTTCTTATAGGATCAAATGGGGTTTTCAAGAATTTTATAATGAAATAGTGTAAGACTAGAAATGTTTTGTTCATGAAATGGTACTTGAGAATTATAATGATGATGGGTGAGTCTGATATAGATCATGATTATGAGTGTGCCCAATATACCTCTCTACTACATTGGGTAATGATTTAGTCTTTGATAGATAAAATGAGGGAGAAAACTGAGTTGTTTAATCTTATAGTATTAACTGGGTTTAAGTTATTTTTGAAATGGTATAAATGTGTGTGAACATATTTTCTAAATAAAATGATTCTAGATACCCATATTAAGATTGAAATAAGGTTTATTTATGGAAATATTTTGATTTCATAAGGTAAGGAATGTTTATAAACTTTTAATGGTTAAAGGTTTTGAAATGTTTTCATGAGTCCCTACATGACAAAAAATGAATTCTTGGGTTTATAATGATTAATAATTAATCTCAAATGTTTTATTTAAGAAAATGTTATTTTTTATACATGGAAATGTTTTATTTATGTTCTCAATGTTTTACTGTTAAAAGTTAAACATTTTTATATATTTTCATATTTTCATTGGAATAATGAGATTCCTTTATTTTTATATCCTTTACTCATATTTTTTTACTCATCCCATGTTTTTAAATGTTTTTAATAGGATAAAAGTATGATTAAGAACTATATAAATTTCAAACTTTCCTATTTGGTATCATCTTAAAAGAATAATAAGTGTGTTAAATGAAATAGGGTTTTAAAACTTAAGCTATGTTTTTTTGGAAAAAATCACATTATGTGGAAGTGTATACTTTTTTATGTAAATTTTTTCCAATTCTTTAAAAATATAAACCAAAATGATCATGTTAATGTTAAAATTTGAATTATTTTCTATTAAACTCATAATTATGGGTTTTTAAAGTTACAAGTCATTATAGTTTACATAAGAGTATGGTATAGATACCTTTTGAGGTTATTATAATGTTAAATGAAATTTTAAAGCAACTCTAATTTATGGTTATATTATAATGAGATAGCTATTCACAATGTTTTTTCATAGATAAAATAGGGAAGATGAAGTAGAAAAGCATTAAGTGGGTAATAATATTCCAAATCGGTATCCTTGAATGATTATAAGAGATTAGTTGATGGTAATGTTAACTTAGATGATAGAGGCTATTAATTGTGGAACCCATGAAATAGAACAACTAAATTTACCCTATAAGAACATATCTATATTTGAGAATTTTATAAAACATTTCCCTCTAGTTTTTTGTGGATCCTTAGACCTAGTGAAAGATAAACAATGAATAAATGCATTGGATAAGATATTTGATATTTTGGTATATAATGAACATAAAAGGTAAATTTTTTCACTTATTATTTTGAAGTAGGAGTTGATAAATGATTGTATTTAGTTAAGAATAATAAGGAAGTGAGATTGAATCCATGGAGTGGGTGGTTTTTAAAAATATTTTTCTTGAGAAGTATTTTTCAAAATTTATTTTTATAAGGATGGGAAATAAATTTTTGTAATTAAAGTAAAATAAAAAGACCTAGTGGCCACTTATAAAGTAAAATTATCTAGATTAGACATGTATTATTCAATTTTTTTCTAGATAATGAGAGTAAAATTTATATATTTTGTATAGGTCTAAAACCAAGTTTATGATGAGATCTGGCCTCTTGTGAATTTAAAAGTTATGAGGATTTTATTTATTATTCTAAAAAAGTTGAGATATAGTTTTCTAACACTAATGTACTTTATAAAAACAAGAGTAATAAGTGGTATAGGTGGAAAGAAATAGATAATCAATAAACTAATAAATATTGATGTATACAAAAAAAATGTTTCAAATGTTTTAAAAGTAATTTTAAAGAATGTTTGACAGGATTAGGGAAGTGTTACTGATGTGGTATACTTGGTCATTTAGATCATGGTTTCATGGAATAGAGTTGTGTTCAAAAAATTAATGGGAAAAAATAGTCATCGAGTAGTAAGATATTTCAATCATAATGAATTTTTAAATTATGCTAATACATATTAAAAGTTAGTTACTCAAGGAGGGAATCATCAAGAATAGAAATAGAAAAGTATGAAAAAGTATTTTGGTACCACTACAACAGATACAAGACCCTAAAATGAAGTGGTGACATGTACATTACTTGTTTATTCATATTATGCCAATAGATTTTCTGATATTGTATCAATAATTTATTTTATATTTATTAAATTTTTAAGAAAAATGAAAATACCATCTCAATAAATTGATTCAAATCTATTAGTAAAATATCATGGGATAATTGAAAGGGTTTAGATTTTTCTGGATCCTTACATTATCATTTTGGGGTTTCTAGCAGTCTGAAAAAGTATTTCCTATTTTAATATGTTATTTTAAAATGGTTTGAAAATTTTAACAGTAATTTCAATGTTCTAAAAATTCAATTTGAAAATCAATTTGGGAGTTTTGAAAGTGATTTAATTAATTTTGGAGGTGTTTTATAATTATTGGAATTTATAATAAATCCTTTACTTATTTATTTATTTATTATTTTTAATTAAAAATATAATAGTTTCAAAATATTACTTAACCTTATGAAGAAAACAGTCCTTACATCATGGTAAATATATATCCCGTTATGAAAGGGATAAAATTGGAGTCCTTGTAAAGGTAGAAAATGGTTTTTAGGGGGTGCATAAAGGTAACTTATAATTTCTATGTGTTATATAATGGTAAGAAAGTTTTTCTAAATGATGTGTAATGATAAGAATTAGTTTTTATACCTTGAATAAGGGTAAACCAATGATTCTATTCACATCAAAAATGTAAATCCTAAATTATAAAATCAATATACGAGTAACTTATTTGTTGTGTAAATTTAACCTTTCATTCTCAATCATTGTGTAAAGATTTACTAGTTTTTTGTAAGCTTGTGTATTGTTCATCCAAAAATCATAATACTTATATAAGGATTGGTTGGTGTTTTCATTGTTTTTATAAGGGTCAAATTGTTTTATAAAACCCCATGTAAAGGTAGGTAGTTACTCATGTATGGGTAATCCATGATTTCTAAAGGATGCATCAAGGTAACCATCTATATAAGGGTAATGCCATGTTACCCCTTCGCAGCGCATGCATGGTGCATAAGGGGTATCAGGTTATACCCAAATTTTTAGTTATCCACCTCTCATTCATCATAAAATGTATTTTCAATGTTAATTAAAGAAATAATTTTTTAAAACATTGTTTTTAAATTTTTAAGAAGATATAAAATCAAATATTGACTCCCATGATTTTTAGGAGTCATAAAATGGGTCTTGTGAATTTAATTATATAAAAATAATTAAATAATAATCAATGTGAAATAGTATATGGAAGTCCTGATAGAGTTTTTTGGTATATAATGTGAGATATCTGTGAATCTTAAAAATGAGTTTCCTTACCTCATTTGAGTTTCTCGTTATCTCACTTGAGTTTGGGTGACCCATACCCCACCTCCTGAGATATAAAAAAATTCTACAAAATCACATGAGATATCTTCTATGTTTCCTAGGATGTTGTTATTTTTTCTCTATGTTTTTGGTGAAGTGTGTCAAGATTCTATTCTCTAAGAATTGAATTCAATTTCTCTACCTTTTATGTGAATTTTTTGGATTATCATTATTTTTTATTCCTTTGGGTGACTGGTATGAATTGATATATCAAGATAATTAACTAGTTTATTGAAATTTAAAAGGAATAGTGTGATATATATGTGATCACCAGTTTTTATTGATATATTTATTAATACTTTTAATGATAAAAATAATATTGGATATAGAAAAACCAATTATCACATGATGAGGAATAACTATAATTATTCTGAAAATTCTATAAGTGAGAGAAATAGATAATTTCATGACATTGTTTAATCATTATTTTCTAAAATCAAAATGAAAGCATGTTGTGTTGTTAAACTGCTTAAAAAATACTGATGATAGTTATTTTTATATTATCGATGTTATACAATTGAAATATATATTATTATATGTTAATGATGATTAATATTTCTTTTTTAGGGAATTAAATTATTGGTTGGGACTTTGTGATCAAATGTGTTTTATGTTGCCTCTTTATATTTACCATGATAGAGTGTGATATATTCTTCTATGACTATTTATGTTATTAGCATGATTAATATTCTCTTAATTTTCTAATAATGGAAAGTCAATAATTATTATGAATAATTAAAGATTCATATGAACTAAAATTTATTTCTTCCCAAATTTGTTGAGATTGAATTTAATGAGGAATCATATTTATTTTCTATTATATCTTGTAGTGTTTTAATTATTTGAAAATTGTCCTTAATTTTTTAAATAATTAAATTTGGTAAATTAAAAGACCATTTTTAACATTACCATTTTATGCTTGACTTGATATGTGCAACTTAGTGGCTCTAGCAGTGTGCAGTTTGGTGACCATGTGTGTACGAATTGGTGGCATGAGTTGTTTCTTGGATTAGAGAACTTATCGTGATGTAATAATTTGACATGGTGGTTGGTTGATATTGGTTTATTATAAATGGAATAATAATATTGATATACACATATGTGGTTATGGATAATGAATTCATTTGTGCAAATTTAAACTAATAACTAAATGATTAATTCTTGATGAATGATTATTGAATTAAAAATGGAAATTGGAACCTCAATTATAGACCTTTTTGTGATGCTTAGGGGTTTTTTGTTCTATATTTGTGGTAGAACATGGTGGTGTGATATCATTATTATATGATGGTGGTTGGGGAAGTGTTTCTCATGTGAACCCATATGTGTGGGATTGTGTGAGACTACTATATACTTGTATTATTTATGAATATTCAATGCACCCTACCTAATTCTGGTAACTTGATAGACACCCAGATACCCTGAGGGTGTTTTCTAAAAAATTATGGCTGGGGAGGATACAGATGGATGATTACCCCTTTCCCTTTCTCTCCATTCAATAGTATCATCTAGTGATACTGATAGGGGATGATGAGATATTTGATGGGTGTTGTCTGTTATATGAGGATGAAATGAGGTTGATTTCCTATTCATTCATGATACCCTACATCCTTGATTATGTGATATGATATATGTGTCTTGGGATATAAGAAATTTTTTCTGGTTAGTGTCGTGAGACATGATATATGGTTGGCATTATTATTAATGTATATGGAAGGTATGAGAGTAAATGATGTCTTATCATTGGGTGAGAGTTATAAATCAGTGAGAAATTTATTGTGGGGAACCTTTATCTTCATTATTATGATATCATTTTATTACTCTTAGATGAATTATTTGGTCAGATATCCTTGGTGAGTCCTAGGGGAAAAAATTTAACTTGTGTAGGTGTTGGTTAGGTCTATTATTTGTTCATCGAGGAATTAGTATACTCTTTTCAGTTTTTCATGAGAGGCCTTGATTTTTATCCTACATAGTATGTATTATATTCTCACTATACATATATATAAATTGTTTTCAAGTTTCTCAGAGGGATTTGGTGATTGAATTGTACACTACTGGCTTAGATTTTGGGTTGTTGCGATAACTACCACATGATTTTATTTTGGTATTATTTTATTTTTAGAGACATTTGTATCTGTTTTATATTCATACATATAGGGTATCACTGGCATGGGATTTTGGTTTATTTAATTTTATGTTATAGTATTTTGTGAGTTTTTCCATCTTATCTCTCAATATTTTTGTTAATATTGAGGGTAATTCCTTCCATATGTGTGTTTTTATAATCTTGGTGCTAGTTACCAACCTAAGGCTTACTGACGGCAGCACTTGGTGGTCATTATCTCTCTTCCTTCATTGTCTCCCTTAGAGAAATACCAATGGAGGTAGTGTGTCATGATAGAATGGTATAAAAGGTGTTAGTTAAGAGTTAGGGTGGAGTTTGGAGTCAGTCTTTGGTGTGGGTTTCATGGGTTGTTAAGGAAACAATGTTAGTCGAACATAGTATATGATGAAAACAAAGGAGATCAGATCAGACATAGGATTTTAGGGACCCCTTTTATCTAATTTAATTACCTTAATCTATCCAAATATACTATGAAAACTGAAACTATCTATGGGGTAGTGAATGAGAAGAGGTTCATGCATCATACTTTCTTGAGTTCTATTATGATTGTGGTGATTTTGGGAATTAAATTTTCATAATTAAATGAATTAAAATTAATTCCATGCCATCATGAATATGTAATTATCTTTTGATGGAAACTTTTTCTATATATTTAAGAATATAAGGAGGTATGGGGGTAATTATTCTATCATGAATCATTATTTCATGCTCTATTTTCCTCTTCATAATTGAAACTCATTCTACTTATCTACATATTTAATTGTGATTTTTATTTTAATTGATGTATTGAGAGGTGAAAAGTGATTTTGATAATATTATGAACTATTTCATATGGATATAAATAGAGAGTTTGAATCACATAACTAGTTAATTGAGAATTCATAGATTAATGAGGGTTCACTTCATGAATGACTACTTTATTTGAAGGTTTTGTTGATTTTATCTTTTTGAGATCATCAAGCCTCTTCATCTAAATTTTATTTGTTATCCTTAATCATAATCCCACTTGTTAACATAGGCTAGTATCACATCATCAACTCTTATCCATTTATATATATTTATTCTCATACATAATCACTATCATTATCATTTTAGTTTAGTATCAGTAAAATAGGTAAAAATGAAACTCTAATATCATTTTCCCTCCTTCCTTGTGGATGGAACCTACTCATCACTATTATAGTTCAAGTAAGAAATTATAAATTATAATTTTTTGGTGCTTTAGGGACCACTATGATCAAAATTTTAGTTCTATTTTTTGAAAAGGTAGGTGTTTAATGTCCAAGGGTTTTGAAAAATAAAAAACCATAAAAAAATAAAATTTAAAAATAGTAATAATATAAAAATAAAAATAAAAAATTATATTTATTTACTATTGTGTGAACTAAATTTATACATATTCTACTTTATTGTAATGTGTTTAGTTTTAATTAATTTATTTGTTAGTTTTTTTTATATAATTAATTCCTGGTGCTGTTTAAAATGGATGATTTTGGGGAGGGGTATCAATGAAATGAAATATATTGTGTATGTTGATGATATTTTGGGAAAATTTCTTATTAGTGTGTTTATAACCAGAGACAACATAAACCCTATAAATTTAAAGGCACACACATATATTATGAATCTAAACGTTGAGATTTATTTGATGTTAAAGAATTAAAAATGCAGATTCTTTCCAAATTTTACCAAAGAGAAGAAGAAGAAAGAATTAAAATATTTCAAAATAAAATATGTGAATTACATTAAAAGATGAAAAATAAAAAACAAATTGAAATTATTTATGAGGAATGTGACTTTTGAAAATATTAAAATGATATTGAGGATGAGAGTGTGGGTGAAATTAAGCAACAACCCTCTGATATGGAAGAATTTGAATTTGAGAAAGAATAATCTGTTAACAAAACCATCTCTATGAAGTAAGAAATTAATTTTGATAAATATCTAAAGAACAAAAATGGTGTTGAGTTATAAAATTTCAGGTGATAACTAAAGGAACATAAAAAATAATATCCCATTCTTATCATGTTTCTTATTTATGAAAAGCTTCAATTTTATATAAGTTTTTTGAATGTCATAGCTCAGGTTGAGGTAAATTTTGGAAATAAGTTTTTAAAATATGAAAATACTCGAACCAATTCTTATGAAATTATAGGAAGTGAGCTTGAGTTAGAAGTTAGTGAAATTTTGGAAGAATACAACAATCATGAATTCAATTATGTTATAAATTTTAAAACTATTGATAAATGTGATCTTCCTAATATTGAAAATGAGGACACTATAATTTTGAATTTTTTTCTTAAAGAAGAGGATGAGTGTGTGTAATTTATGAAAAGAGTTTTTGATAAACATACACTCCTTTATTTACAAACTAATAATACCTATAAGGATTTGTTCTATAATATGTAATTTAATGTTGATCAACTTGGTGGAATTTTTTTGAATATGGATTTTTGAAAATCTATTTTTCATGGAGATAAAATGAGTAATTTCCACCCTAAAATTAAACTAGAATACTCTAATAATTTTTCTTAGAGGATAAAGTAATGAAATATGAACTTAAAAGAAAATCTGAGCACACACTAGAATTTGTATATTGAAATAATTTTTGATGGTAGTTATTGATGATTGTATATTTTTAGATGATTAATTTTTAGAAGGGAATCATAATTTGGTGAAATATGAATTTCAAGATGAAAAAATCACTCTTCCTTATTTTAATTTTATTTTCTCAATTGAATTTGGTGATGATTTTTTGGTGGAACTAAAAAGTTATTTGGCAGAGAAATCCATTTTTATCACTAATTCAAAATCATCTTATAATATTTTTTATAGAACTGTCATTAAAACTAGTTTTTATAACTCAAATCCTTGAACCTTGTATTTTGAGAACATAGAGTTTAATAATGAGTTATAAAGCTATGAAAAAAATATAACACCCCTAATATCACCTAGTTAAATAGTTTCTATTCATTAAAACTTTAAAACTATCAAGACTAAATTAAATATAGAGGTGAAAATAACTACTTCCATGGGTGATTCTGGTGATCTATATTTTGTTATTGAGCTTAATGAGCTATTATAAGATCTTTTGGGATCCCCATATATTACAAACGAGTGTGAGTGTTTTGAATTCACAAAGAAAGTGGGCTTTGTTGATGATCAGTTTGCTTAACTTGGAGAATAATTTGAGTATTCTCTTGATGATAAAGGGTTTTTTCTATAGAAACATTTTAACTCTTAAGAGAGTAAAGAGATATTTTAGAAGTTTAGGTTCCCATAGAACTCATATTGTTTTCAATAATTCATACAAAAAACAAATATGATGGTTCATAGATGAGAAAACACATCTAATTAGTGAATTTAGTTAGTTTATAGGGAATTATTTCTGAAGAATAAGAAATTAGTGCCACTTAGGAGGAAACCCATAGTTTTAGTTTTCTTTGTTTGTTTTTCTAATTTGAATAATAAAAATTCCCGATCATTTTATTTTGTGCTACCTCACTTAAACCATTGATCCCATTTTTTTTTTCCAATATTGGTATTGGTAAGTATTCTTATTAGGATTTAAATATTCATTATTTTATATATCTCAGCACTTGGTACCATCTTTTTAATTTCATTATATGGACTTAATGTTTCTTAAATTTTATCCTTAAATGTACATTCATAAAGAGACAAAGTGTAACTAGAATGTTAAAAAGAGAGTGATCACTGAGCTAAGTAATAATGTATTAAATCTTTAATTGTCCAGGGAGTACATTTTTATATCTTTTCATTCTTCCTTAAAAAATTTAATATTGGAATAAATTATTAAATGCTACCCTATTTTTTTATTTTCTCTAAAATATGCTCATGATTAGAGCCTAAGTTCAGGGGAAAGTGCTTTCTGGTTAGAAAAAAATTAAATTCATATAATTTAACTTTTTGAGGTGTTATGCTTTTCTAAATATTTACTATTGAAAATCATTTTAAACCAATTATATAAACCTTATTTATCCCCTCGTTTAATATTTATTTAATTTAGAAATCACCATTCAATATAATATTTCTTTGATTTAAAGTGAAAATTATTCTTTTTGTTTATAAAGAAAAACATGTAAATCTTAAAATTTATTTTTAAAAATGATTTAATATTTTTGTTAAATATTCATGTTTAACCAACATGTGACCCTTTTATATATATTTGAACTACTATCGTTGAAAATATATTTTTTATTAACTATCTAAATTGTTCCCTTTACCT
Source organism: Viscum album (assembly GCA_963277665.1). NCBI lineage: Eukaryota > Viridiplantae > Streptophyta > Magnoliopsida > Santalales > Viscaceae > Viscum > Viscum album. Next base: position 1,085,114,990 of record OY728159.1, read on the forward strand.
TTTATATTTAACATTGGGGAAACTATTACATTTTAAGTGTTATGGGGGGGGGTATCTTTAATGACTATTTCCATGCTTTAATTAAAAACCAAAAAAATGGGATTTAATGTAAACTCATAAAATATACCATATTTTTTTTCAAAACTTGTGATTTTATGCATCATTTCTCCATATTTAGTGGTTTAAAATTATATTTGATATATGTTTACCACTTTAAATAGGTTAATATTTAACCACTTTATATATTCAATTGGGTGAATCATTCTTCTTTTATTCTCTTGAATTTAATTGTTTGGTCAATATTTAGAACAATTTTATATATTAATAATTGAATTGGAAGTTTTTTATTTGAATAAACTTTTAAGGAATTCATTTAAATGAGATATGGAATGAAGATCCTAATATAGTTTGTGACTCTATTACTTCATTATTTTATTCTTTAAGCTATTGGATGAGTTAATTATACTACATTGTAATTATTAAGTTTTCTATCCCAAACAATGTGTCTAATTTTTATGGATTATATTTATGTGTGTCTATTATGCTAGAGATAAATAGAAATCTCGAATCCCCAATTAAATGTATAAGGATGTTTTTTTATTTTAAAAGTGATATTATTCCACTAAATTGGTAGTGTAATTGCTTGAGAAGAAGAAAAATTCTATGTATGGGGGAATTTGATGTGGAATTTATTTTATTTATTTTCAAATCATTTTTATTATATATGTAGTGATTTTAGTGATAATTATTCCATAAAATTAGTTAATAATAATATAGTGGTTAATTTGTTAGTAATTTATTGAATTATTTAATGTTATGTTTAAATATTTTTATTTATGTTTGAATTATGTATGTGTCGAGCATTGAGTTTTCTATTTACTTATGATAATTATTTTAGAATTTTAATTTTATGTGATTTTTATTATTTTTTGTCTTTATTAAATTTAATCTTTCGTTTATTTGTTTTTATTATAAATAAATTAATTAACTAATGGAATTTTATTTTTTTAAATTTTATTTTGTTTATTTAACATTTTTAATGTTTAAATTATAATTTATGTATTAAGTAAATAATAAAAATTGGTTTTTAATTTTTAATATTTTGTTTTTAATGTTTTAATATTTATAATAACATTAATTTATAAATTTTAATCCTTTTGTTTTTTATGATATGGTGTTTCTTTCTACCGTTCCTTACTATAATTCCATTCCTTATACTATTGTTAGGCCATGATTCTATGTATTTTCTTCTAGAAAGTATCAATTTACACTACCTTTACCTATTACTCTGAACCCATGGTACCACCCTTCATTAATCAACATATTTTCATTCACTAATAAGAATCCATTTCTTTTATTTTTACAAAAATTTGTTCTTATTCTATGATTATTTTATTTTGTTAGAATAAAATTATTCATCCATGAGAAACCAATTAAAAAACAAAATCAATAATTATAGACGAAGGTGACCAAATTTTAAGGTCAAGTTTAGGGGATCCAAGCCAATTTCTTGAAACAAATGTGAATCAAAGCTTATTGGAGAAGGAAAATGGATCTTAAAATATTTTTACCTCACCAAAATAATTTGAGATTAATGTAGGTGTAAATTAAAAGCTAATTTATAAAAAAAACTAGTTCTGACCGGTACCTAATAGAACATGCTGACGATGATTCGAGCTTAATTGTTCTACTAGGGGGGGGGGGTGACTATTGTATTTTCAAAGTTTCGAGATGGGATATTGGATTTAATATGATCAGTATTGACCTAATAGAGACAAATGAAACATATTTAAGGATAATAGGTTTGTCAGACCAATATCTTTGAAGGGTAGAAAATCTAAATCTTATTGAAGAAGCTAACCCATTTCTAGGAATGTTCTAAGCATAATAAAGATAACCTGATTCCCAGCGACCAAGTTAAAAAAACTATTTTGATGAACCTAAATAATAAATCACAAACATGAATTGGTGTATGAGTTAGAACATGTTATGGATGATTGAGAATATCCATTTACTCAAGATCTCCCCTTACTCGTTGATGAAATTGATTGAAAAAATTTATAAGGGGTTTTGTGAAGGATTTGGATATTCAAAGTTTTATGTTTTGTAGTATTTTATTTTTTTCAGGATAAAATATTGAAGATGATTAAGATATCAAGCATTATTGTAGTTACAATGGGAATCTAGAGATGATGGGGCCTTCATGCTCTTAGTATTGTGGGTGATAATATTGGTCAACATGAATTCTAAGTGCTCGATGTAATAAGGAAGTGAAATTTTATTTTAATGTTGTGTGACACGATTGATGGATAGAGTGGTATTTTATTTCTAAGGATGAAGTGCAATATGTCTAAGAGGAGAAAATGATCTTGAATCATAGTTTTCTGGAAGCTAATTTAGTCTATTGTGAAAGCTCTAGGAGTGTATTGTTCATGTATTTTTAAATCAATTCATCTTATGTAGTAGTGAAAAAATTAGTTTGTGGGTTTTTCTATTTAGTTAAAAGAGTATAGTTATTGTCACATACCTATTAAATGTTAGACTAATGAGTAGTTTACATTTGGAGGATAGCGTTATGAGAGATTCATTTTTAGCAGGGATTAAATTTTTTAATATATTTGAATCAAAGATATATCAAGAAGGTGAGATGACCATTTTTCATGTTTCTTCCCCATAGTACTTTAACACACCTATAGAGGAGAGAATGAGGGAAATATTTAGAATAAAGAGATGAAGATTCACTGTGAGATTGGATATTGGAGATGAAGAATTAGGGAAAAAAATTCCAATTTGATAGAGAATAATATTTATCTATTTATCTATTTTTTCTAATGTATGAATTTTTTTGTCACTTCTTCTTTCCACTTTTATTCAAAACAGTCACTGTAAGAAATTTCTTGTGGTAATTTAGTTGGATTTATTGAATAAACATTTTATACTAAGTTTTAATCTATATAATTGTAACTCATTTTACTTGGATGCATCATTTAATTAAAATTTTTATTTTACTTGATGTATTGAGAGATGAAAAGTGATTTTGAGACTGTTATGAACTATTTAATATGGTTTTAAATTGAGATATCAAATAATAGTAAAATCTGATTTAACATTAAAATATGAATGATAATTAACTTTGTGAATAACTACTTTTTTTTTCAAGTTCTTTTGATTTCATATTTTTATGACTATTATCACTTTATCAAGTCTCGTCATCTGAATTCTCTTCATTATCTTTATTTGTTCTCCTACTCATGAACATAATTTGGTCTAACTTTATTAACAATTCTCACTTTATTTATTATTATTTTGTCACACAAGAAATTCTATCATCATTTTAGTTTAGTTTCAATGGAATAGGTAAAAATAACCCCCAAAGATCATCTCATACTTTTTCCCTATGGATCAACCCTACTCACCACTATTCTAGTTTGAGTAGAAAATATAAATTCTAATTTTTACGACATGTCAACAACCACAACTATAACAAATTATGTTTCATAAATACTAAGAAATGTATAATGGTTTAAAAGATCAATATTCCTAATAAAGAATAAGTTGTTTCTTTAAAAATTATCACGTAACATGATGAGTAAATATGAACTTTATTACAAAGAGAGTATGTCTAAAGCTAAGGATTTTTTATAAAATTTAGTAGGTAATAAAGATAAAATCTATGTTAAAAACCTTGAGAATACTATAATAAGATATTAAAGTAAATGCATTATATCCATTATGAACTATGAGAGAATGTATTTATTGAAAATGAAATGATTAAGAATATTTAATATGATCTTGAATAGTATGATGCATGAGAACATAACATGTGAATATTTTCATTGAAATCATGGAAAAATAATTTTATAGCGATGACATATATGATTTATACTCTGAAATGAATATAAATAAATTAATAATGGGATATAAAGTTTTATGTGGTAAATGAATTCTATAAAATTATTGTAATGTATTACTAATAACTGATTTTTAAAATATAAGTTAACTTGCTAAAGATAGATAAATTGATATTTTCCCTAATAAAATATTAGTTTTTAATTTCTATTCCTTCTGTTAAAAATCCATGTGAAGTGATTTTCATCTATGATATTTCTATACTATTGTGATTATGTATTGAGGCTATGAAATAATCCCTGAAACCACTACCTTATATACAAATAGAGGGGGTGAATCATTTTAAGTTAGTAATGAAAAAGGACATTATAAATCTTGGATTGGGTGAGGATATATTAATGTATATAATTAATTCATGATAAATTAATGAAAAAGGAAATTTATTGATAAGAAATGTTGGTTGGGTTTTCTATGAATCTTCATATGGTTTGGTTGTGACTCGTGTGGTTTAATTAGGGAAATTTTTTATCTTGATATGAAATCCATGAGTTATTGGCCTTCTGTAATTCCTTGTGACTTAACATTGGTTTTCTCATGTTTGAGATGTATCTTATAGGGAGTGTGGTTTGATTGTGGTGGTTATTATTTTTGATGTGGTGAGAATATTTAGAGGTATCTCATGGGGTTGTTGTTTTAACCCATTTTCTCTTTACTCATTGACATTTTTTAATTATATAGGATGATAATTGTTTAAGGGGTATTTGATACAAGGATATGGATTTTCCCAGATCCTTCCTTTAGCATCCTAGGGTGACTGGATGTTTGTAAATTTCTTTATATTTTAATAAGTAATATTGAAATAGTTTGAAAATTATGAAAGTGATTTCAATGTTGTAAAAATTTTATTTAGAAATTAATTTTGGAGTTTTGAATGTTATTTAATTAATTTTGGAGGTGTTATGTATTTTGTTTAATTTATAGATATCCTTTCATTTTTAAATTTTCAGTTTTTTAATTTAAAATATAATATTTTCAAAATATTACTTACCCTCATATAGGAAACCCTCATTTTCCAAAGGTTAATTTTCTTACCTTTATACAAGAGATAAAATTGGAGTCTATATAAAGGTAAATAGAGGATTTTATGGCTTCCATAAAAGTAAATTACTATTTCTACCTGTTATGTAAAGGTAATGAGGTTTTTAGAAATGTTTTATAAGGGAAATCCTTAGTTTTTATACCTTTCTTAAGGGACATCCACTGATTCCATTCACTACATAAATGTAAAGGATAAATTCTTATATCAACATAAGGGTAACTTCTTTGTCATGCAAAGGTAGTCTTTCATTTTCAAACCCTATATAAAGGTCAACTATCCTTTCATAAGATTGTATATAAGGCATCCAAAAATACTAATCCTCATGTAAGGGAAGGATATTGTTTTAGCTATGTGTGTAAGTGTCAAATAGTTTTCTCAAAGACTGCATAAAGGTAGGTTATTCCTCACATATGGGAAAGATGTGATTTCCAAAATATACACCTGGGTAACCAGCCATGTAAGATTAATTATTTTAGGAGTCCAAAAAAGAGTCTTGAAAAGTAAATTAAATGAAAACTAATTAAATATGAATTAATTTGCAATAAAATTTGGATGTTTTTATGGAGTTTCCTTAGTATCCATGAAGAAATATTAATGAATCATAAAAATAAGTTCCCTATAATTGTTCAAGTCTATACTTATCTCCCTAAAGTTTGGGTGACCCAAACCTAACTTTACAAGATCTAAATGCCTTCAGTGAAATCATTTGAGGAATATCTTATGTTTCTAAGACTGATTTTATCTTACTATCTCCTATGTTATAGATAAAATGAGTAAATATTCCCTTATCCATGAAAGGGATTCATGTTCTATTCCTTTTATGTGAATTTTGGGGTTATTATTCATTTTATTTCCTTTGGTTAAGTTGTATTAATTGACATAATAAAGATAATAAACTAGATTATATAAATTGAATGGAATTTTTTGATATGTATGTGGTTACCATTTTTCCTTGATATTATTATTGATACTTTTAATGATGGAAATCAGATAGGAGAGATATAATCAACTATCATATGATAAAGAATAATTGTAATTATTTTGGAAATCATTCAGGAGAGGTAAATAGATAATTTCATGCTATTATATAATCATTATTTGATAAAATATAAATAATATCATGTCGCGGTGTTAAACTACTTAAATAATATTGATGAGAATTATTTTTCACTTTTTATGTTAAATAATTGAAATGGGGATCATTGTACATTAATGATGCTTAATATTTCTTATTAGGAATTAAATTATTGGTTGAGACTTTGTTATCAAATGGGTTTTATATTACATCTTGATATTTACTAAGATAGTGTGTGATCTATATGGTTGTGATTATTGATATTTATAACATGATTATTATACTTGGAAATTTTTTAAAAATGGGATATCAGTTATTATTATGATAAATGACATAGGAATATGAACTAAATTATATTTCTTTTTAAATTCGTTTATGGATATTTCAATTATGGAAGTATATTTATTTTATAATATAGCTTGTAGTGTTGGTTTAATTTGATAATACCCTTTAAATTGTTAAATTGTTAAATATAGTAAATGAAATGACTAAGTTGAACATGCCTATTTTATGATTGACTTGATGTGTGTGGATTTATGACCAAAGTTTTGTGAGGATTTGTTGCCTTGTGTGTGTGGCTTGGTGGCCTTGGTTGTTTGAAACTTAGTGGAATTGTTTGTGATATTTCAGTTTGACTTGGTGGTTTCATGATATCTGTTCAGTAGTTTTGGAATAATAATATTGGCATACATAAATGTGGTTATGGTTGAAGAATTAATTAGTGTCAATTTAAATAGACAATTAAATAAATAAAGAATTTTTGACGATTGTTGAATTATAAATGAAAATTAGAAACTCTTTTATGGCCTATATTTTTTTCCTAGGATGGTTTTTATACATTATAGGAATTGCATGGTGGTGTGATATTAGTAATGATCAATGATGATTGTGGAAGTGTTTATTTTGTGAATACATTGGTATAGGTTTATATGATACAACTACATACTTAAATTATTTATGACCTTTCTATATACCCCGTATGAGTTGGATAACCTAAATGATACCTAGAGACCTTGGGGGTGTTTTTCTTAACATCTAGGATGGGGAGGATATAGATGGATGAATACCCCTTCTCCCCCACTCTCTATTCAACAATAGATTCTTTTGATACTAATGGTGGATGATGAGATGTGTGGTGGGGGTTATGAATGGTATAAAGAGAAAACATGGTTGATATCCTATGTGTTCATGATAACCTATATTCCTAGTTATGTGATAAAATATATGAATTTTGTGTTATGTGACATGACATATGTTTAGTTCCATGTGATATATACTATAGGTGATGTTATTGGTAGATATGGAAGGGATGATAGAAAAAGATGTATTCTCATTTAGCGAGAGAAAAACATCAGTAGGGAAGCAATTATGGGGAAACTTTATCTAAATTCTTATGATATTAAATTATTACTATTTGATTCTTTATTTGGTGAGAGAGCCTTGGTGAGACTGAGGGGAAAATAGTTAACTTGTAGAGGTGCTGGTTAGTTCTTCTATTTTTTCACCATGGTGTTAGTATGCCCTTTTCAATTCTTCATGAGGTGAATTGGGCATGATCCTACCAATAATACATGTTATGGTCACCCTATGTATATATAAACTATTATTTAGGTTTCTTGGATGGATTTGGTGATCAATATGGACAGTACTAGCTCAGAGCTTGGGTTGTTGTGATTTCCACCACATGATTTTATTTTGGTATTGTTTTTATATTTGGAGACGTTTTTATAAATTTTATATTCATTAATATGGGATGTCAATTCTATGGGATTTAAGATTATTTAATTTTATATTATAGAGTTTTTGGGTGGTTTTTAATCTTATTTATTGATCTTTTAATTATTATTATGGGTAATGCCTTCCATATGTGTAATTTTTATACCCTCAGTTATAGTCTCCAACCACGGGGCTACTAAAAGTGGGACTCAAGGGTCATTATTTCTCTTTTATAATTACTTTCCTTGTAGGGGTACCTTTTATGGGAGTGGGTTGTGACAATAGTACAATAGAAACAAGAATTTAATGAAATATTCATGTTATCCTTGATGGAATGGTTTTTCCAACAAACCATGTTGTCTTTCCCATTATAGAGCATGATGTTATTCTGGGAATTAGTTAGATTTTAGTTGATCATTCTATTATATATTGAAGAGATAAAGAAGTTAGTTTTCATAATGATTTTTAGTTTATATATAAAAATTAATTCATACCTATGACAACATATCAAGAAGCTATGAAATTGATAAAATACGAAAGTGAAAGTTATCTTTCACATATTTTTGAAAAGAAAGGAACTTTTCAAATTAGAGATTTTATAGTAGTGAATGAATATATAGATGTATTTTCTGATAATTTTCCTATTTTTTATTTATCATTGGGATATTAAATTTACTATTGAATTAGTGCCTGATTCTTTTCCAATTTCAAAAACCCCTTATCAAATGGCCATAGAAGAAATTTCTAAATTAAAAAATCAGTTATAAGAGTTTCTTAATAATGGTTTCATCCAACCTAGAACTTTAACTTTGGGTTCGCCTATTCCATTTGATAAAAATAAGTATTGATCCTTGATAATTTTCATTGAATATAGATCACTTAATAAAATCGCTATTAATAACAAGTATATGTTGACTCATATTGATGTCTTATTTGATCATTTATAGGGTGATAAATATTTTTCAATGATTGATATCAGGACCATGTATCATGAGTTATATGTGAAGGATTAATATATTATAATTGATATGTTTTATACTTAATATGATAATTGTGAGTTTTTTGTTTTTCCATTTATGTTTACAAATACACCCATTGTATTTGTGGATCTTATGAATATTTTTTTCATGAGAATTTGGATAAATTTGTGGTGGTTTTCATTCATGAAATTTTTTTATTATAAAATTTATGAGGAAATTGAGAAACCACTAAGTATTGTTTTGACGATTTTAAAATAAGATAATTAGTGTGGAAAATTTAGTAAATATGAATTTTGGATATACCATATTTCATTCCTTAGTAATATTGATTCTAATGATAGAATAAATATTGATCCTATTAAAACTAATGTGGTTGAAGAGTAGACAAGATCTATAAATTTCATTAGGATTAAAAGTTTTCCCTGATTAGTGGGTTACTACCAATGGTTTTTTGAAAATCATTCTTCGTTATCTACTCCAATAACTAATTTATCTAAAAAAGGAGTGACATTCACTTGGATAAAAGAATATGGTGAATGTTTATAAGAGTTAAAAAAATAATAGTTAATTATTTTGTATTACCCTTTCTTATAAGAAAGGGTGAATTACTTATTTACAGTGATACTTCATTCAAGGTACTTGGTTGTGTCTTGAGGTAGGATGATCATGTTATTATATATGATTCACATCAATTAAAAATCAATGATAAGAATCAACCAACACATTATCATGATCTTATAATGGTGTTTTTTTCTTTAAAAATTGGAGGCATATTTTATATAGGGTAAAATGTGAAATATGATAGTTACCCAAAATTTTAATACATAAATATTAAATCTTTTTAGATTAATATTAAATAAATTTCAAAAATAAATTCCAAAGTAATATAAAGGTTTAGTATCTTTGGAGACTAGATACACAATAATAAATATCTTCAACATCTCCTCTAAAGATCTCCCCACATGGTACTCTTCATAGAAATTCCCTTGTGAAACCTTTCTTCATAACCTGGAAAAAATTAACATAAGAAAGGGCAAGATTAGATGCACAGTAAGTGTAAACATGGGCGATATAAATCAATTATCATATGAAAGTGTAAGATAAGAATAAGGGACATGGAAGAAAGATGATTTTTGACCAAAGATATAAATAAAGATGGCGTTCCTTAAAAATGAGATTGAAACATAAATCGCTTGCATCATGTCTTTTATTTCTTGATATATGTTCGAATCACCTATATAATAAATATTGATTACTTATGAATTTATTATATAACTATAATCATATATATCATACCATATATTATTTACTTATAATATCATATCACCCATTTATTATCAATGTTTTTATTAAAATCACTATTCTAGGTTATAACTATTTCATTTCTCAGGTATATTTTGGTTTAACAGTCTTTGTCCTTGTACTTTAATCACTGATACTTATTGTAAATTTTTTTAATCATGATATAAATATCATATATTGTCATTATATTTACATATAAATTAATCCATAAAAGGTAGATATATAAAATTGAATTACACCGTTCATGGAGATAGTTGTCCATACGTATGCAAGAACACTATTTTCTCTTTTCGTAGGATATAACAAAAGAATGTTGAATAATAATTGAAAATTAAAAAAATAATTAATATATCATATATATCATATACATTCATTAAATATATCCTTATTACCATCCATGTAAAATGGAAGTGAAAAAGTGATCATGTTGCTTCATAAAGGCGGTAGTCCACACGTACGCACGAGCAACGTTATTGTTTTCCAACAAATGAGAATAAGGTGTATTATGATTATTATATAATAATAATATAAATTATGTATATTTAATATTATTGGTTATTTATTTTAAAATATATAACATATATTTATAGGTTTTATAAGAAAAAATAAATTGAAAGAGGTTGGGTAAGATGATTACCACTTCTTTAGTAGGTCTCCTTTAGATATTTTCTTAAGAATCCCTGGAATGGTATTTTAAAGAGACTAAAAACTCCTGATCATGGATAGGGAAGTTTGGAAGATAATTTTTTAGGATTTTATCTTTAAATATGGTTCAAAGGGTGTAAGTAATATAGAAGAAGAAGTTCCCTTTTATAAGTAAGGAGAGGGGAACACCTAGAATTTCTTAAATTACTAAATTAATATAAATTAAGTTTTACTAAAAATGGATCCAAATTGATATAATTTGAATATAATATGAGTATTATTTTAAATAATCTAATATTTTTTTTATAATTTTTGGTTATGTTTTTACCCTTATCTCTTAGTTTTAACCCATGCTAACCTTTTTTACAATTATTACAAAATCAATGTTTTCTACTATTTAAGGGTTAAGAATGTTACCATAAATGGACTAGTGAATAATAAATAGAACAATGATAATATTTTAAACCATATATAATACAATTAGAATAATAAATTAGTTTTGTGAATTATAAACCATTTAATAAAATATTATTTATTATAAAATATCATTAATTTCATTTTTAGAACTATTCATTTTATTTGATTTTGAAAAGAAACCTGATAGAAAAGGTATTAGAATATAAACATTTAAAATATATAAAATTTTTTATGTTTATATATATATATATATTTGGCACTAAAAATCACCCATAAAAATTACTTTTATAGTTTCTAAAATCTTTTACATTATTTTTATACTACTTATACAAGCACCAAGTTGACATTTAGAAAGCATTTAAGGTAATTATTTCACCACCAAAAATTAAAAATAAACTTCCATGAAAAAAATTAATATTTCAAATAACTATTTATGAACAAAAATTAGTTTTTTTATCCACGTCACAAAATGTTATTGATATTAATAGAAAGAAAGTGACATTTTTTACTTTATCTTTCACTTAAATATTATAAAGGCCAAAATTAAGGATAAATGAAAAAGGTATTATTTTTGAAGATTAATTATTAAATAAACTCGTCCAATTACATAAATTAAATTGATTTAAGTAATTTTAATCCTTATTATATTATCTTTAACCCTGTTAACCAATTTTACCTTTATTATGGTAACAAAAATTTACTATGGTTATTATTCTTATTGACAAAACATAAAAGTTCAAAATTTATAAAATTTGGACTTTATGATTCCAATTATGGATTTTTTTTTCAATTTAATTTATATAAGTGCTAGAGATTAATTTAAGATAAAAACACAAAACACAATGAAAAATAATTTTTTATAAAAGTACATTTTTATGTAAAAAATGTTTCTATTCCAAATTCAATCTTAAAATTGGGTAAAATGAAATTAATTAGATTATTACTGATATAATATAACTAATTTTAATTTTAAATTTTTTTAAAAATAAAATGTAGCTTTTTAACAACTTGAAACAAAAAATATAGTTTTTAATAATAATCAGTATTTTTCACTATTTATTAGAAAATCAATATTTTCAGTAAAATCCCATAAATCCACTCTAATATAATTTTTAATTTATTATTTAAAAAATGATATCCTTTTGGTAAAATAAAATTTCTAAAAGTTTCATAAATTTAATTGTAATATTATATTAAAAAATAAATAATTTTTTAAAGAAATTTTTTTTGAAGAATAAAATGGATTTAATAGAAATTGAGTGCTTATTTCATAAGAATTAATTAATAAATATGTATTGTGTAGTGAATTTATATATATTTAATATTTTAGTTAGTCATATTCATACTCATAAAATTAAATAATAATATTTCAATAATAATATTTCGATAGTATAACATAGTTTATTTAAACTCACTGTTTTGTGCTATGAAAACTATCAAAGAAATCAATTTTTTATAGAGAACTATATCATAAAATCTAATTTTATAACATCATACCCCCTTAAAATTAATTTTACCTTGAAATTCCATCACTATGATAAAAAAATTAAGGATATATCTATTTCATTAAATCCTCAGGTTCCCAAGTAGGTTCCTCTAGTTTATGGTTTCTCCACAAAAAATTGACCAGGTGAGTGGACTTATTTAATAGCACATTATCTCTAGCATCCAAAATATCTATTGGTTGTTTATCATAAGAGAGATAATTCTGTAGTGGTATGAACTCTAATTTAATTACATGTGATTGATCATGTATGCACTTCCTTAGAAGAGATACATATAAAACATCGTGAAATCGAGAGAGATTCAGTAGAAGCACCCAATGATAAGCTACCATCCTAATATGATCAAGAATTTATGAGGGGAAAATATTACTAGCAATCAAATTTCTATTATTTGTAAATATTATAACCTCCTTGAAATTAGAACTTCACAATAATACATTTTCACCAATTTAAAATTCTATAACTCTATGAAAATTTTAAACATATCTTTTCTATAGACCCAGAGCTGCTATTATGTGATTATGGATGACTCTAACATTATCTACCATTTATTCACTTAGATATGGTCTTAATTTATTTCTTTCTCCAAATTATTTCTAGTAGATAGGATTTATAAACTTCCTACCACATAGAGATTCATAATTATCCATTTGAATGCTTGAGTGAAAGCTATTGTTGTAAAATAATTCCACAAAAGGAATGTGTTAATCCCAACCTCCACTGAAATACATAGAACAAGACCTCAAAATATCTTCTAGCTTGTGAATAGTTCTCTTAGACTGGACATATGTATGAGGATGATAAGAAGTACCAAAACACAACTCTAAATCCAAATCTTTCTTAAGACTTCTCCAAAACATTGAAGTAAACCTTGGATCCCAATCAGATACTACATAATGTGGAAATCCATGAATTCTAACCTCTTCATTAACGTATAACCTAAAAACATTACCAAAATAGAAACATTATATAATAATAATGAAGTGTTATAACTTTGTAAGGTGATATAATACAAACTATATAGAATTATTCCCTTTAGATGTTCTAGATAGTCTGACTGTGAAATCCATGATAATGTTTTCTCATTTCTATTTTGATACAAGTAATAGTTGTAACATCTTATTAGAAATAAGTCTCTTAGTCTAAATTTTTTGGAATACCAGGCATCGAGATAAAAACACTATAATATCCCTTTTCATGTTGTCCCACCAAAATTATTCTTTCATATTTCTATACATTATTGTACTTCTAGGATGTATTAACAATGATGAACTATGAGATTCATCTAATAGTTCATTCTTCAGTTATGGTATTTATGGGACACATATTCTATTCTCGAGCCATATCATTTCACCCTGATCATGGTTGAACTCAAGAACACTCCTTACTTTCTTATGTGATTCTACATCTTCCCTTAGTGTCTCTAAAATATTCCCATGGATGGATGGTTGATCATTCATATGAGAAAGATACAATCTACATTATTTCCTTAACTTTTCAAGTTCCATATTCTATAGATCCATATGTATTTGTTCTATTTCAATCCTCATTTTGTCCAAACTAACATGATCCTTCCAACTCAAAGAATTAACCACTATGTTCACCTTCCTATAGTGGTAATATAGTGAGTAATCATAATCTTAAATAAATTAAAACCACCTTCTATAGAAAACATTTAACTCCTTCTATATGATGGGAAACTTAAAAATTATATGATCTATATATATTTCATATATTTCACAATAATGATAATTCCTTCATATTATTAGTACAAAAAATTATTGCTTCCATATCTGAATGATGAGTCTATTACTTTTCTCATGTATTTTAAATTGGTGTGAGAGATTTCATATCACCATATTATTCTATTTTAGTACTCATCCTAGAACATTATTTTCTATATCACTATACATCACAATCCATTGTACACTATAGGGTAGAGTGAGCATTGGTACATTGAAAAACCTTCACTATATTTCTTTTAATTTCTCTTCACATTAATTTTTTATCAAGAACTTAATCCCATTATATTTCAACTCAGTGAGTGGATTATATAGTCATTTAAAATCTCTAGAAAAACATTGGTAATATCTATCTAAATGAAAAAAACTAAGGATATTGATTACCAGGGTTGGTATAGGACATTTATTCATAAGTTTTACCTTTGAAGGATCCAACCATATACACTAACTTGAGATTATATGGTCTAAGAATGAAATTTTATGAATCCAGAATCTATACTTGGTAAATATTGTACACAACATATCATTATCGAGGGTATTCAACACAATTATCACGAGATATTTATGATCTTCCTTTCCCTTTGAATATATAATAATATCATCTATAAATACCACAAAAAACTAATAAATGTAATATTTAATGACCCTACTAATTATATCCATGAAGACCATAGGGGCATTAGTAAGTTCAAATGGAATCACTATAAATTCACAATAACTGTACCTCATATTCAAGGCTATCTTGGGTATATCCTCATTTTTAAACATTAATTTATGACATCTAGAATGATGTTAAATCTTAGTAAAGTATTTAACTCCTCTTAATTGATCAAAAAATCATTTACATAAGGTATATAATAATTTTTATTGATAGTGATCTGTTTAAGTTCCCAAAAATCAATGACAAGGCACACTAACCCATATTTTTTTATTAACAAAAAGAATAAGTGCACCCCATGGAGACACACTAGGGAATATTAATCCATTTTAAAGATTATCTTGGAGTTTCTTCTTCAATTCATGAAATCCAATTAGGGAAATTCTATAATCATTCTTTTAAATAGGTTTAGCTTAAGGTTTAAGTTCTATTGGAAACTCATCTTCATGATTAGGAGAAAGAATAAGAAATTATAATTTAAAGACACCAATAAACTCTTATATAATAGGAATATCCTCAATGTTGAGTTTCTTCCTAACCATATGAGATATATAACTTTCATGTATTGGAATTAAAACCCACACAATAGAAGTAATTTTCATTGGAAGTTCATATTAATCCTCACATTAATAAACGATCATAGTTTCATTTGAAATATGAAATGTGAATTCTCTTATTTGGAAATTTATATGAGATCCATATAAAGAAATAAAATTAATTCCTAGAATCACATAAAATTCAAATAAATTAGAATCAATATTTTTGTACGAATCAATTTCCCACAAACGTCAACAAGAGAGGAACCACTGAATTGAGTTGAAAACATCCTACCATTAAGAGTTTTCACCAAAAACTAAATATATAATTATTGAGGATATAAATTATAATTCATTTAGAATTTTATTGATATATAAGAATTCATTTAACTACAATCAAATAGGTTACTTAAATATTTTTTCTTACCTATTACTACTTCAACATCATAATTCTATTTTCAATCCTATACTAAAACAAAAAAAGTTGGAATGACCATCATGAATATTTGATCAGAGTGATCAATCATGAAAAATAATTTTAAATAGGTCTGAAACATGATACAACTCAATTTATTGAACCTTAGGTTTAACCTAGGTTATCCATGGTCATTAGAAAAACCTTAGAATATTATCTTATGCTTAGACTTTTCCCCATGGTTTTCACCAAAGTTCTATAATATGAATCTCCAATATTAAATAAACATATTCTTTGATACTAAATAGGGATAATCATACATTTAATATATAAACATGACATCATTTTATATGAATATTTAATACATTTCAAAAAATACACACCTAAAGAATTTAAAGGGTTAGTGTATTTGGAGAATAGATACACAATCGTCTTATTTAATGAAAGATATTAAACATCTCCCATAAATATTTTCCCACAAATCACTCTTCATGTAAAAACATACTTAAAACTCTATTCATAACCTATGTAAATTAAACATAGAAAAGGGTGCACTCAAATGCCCAATAAGGGTAAACATGGGGGATATCAATCGATGATCATATGAAAGCATAAGATAAACATAAGGGTATAAAATCATGAACATAACTTAAAAGTTAATAACCAATCTATCATAGATCATAAACACGATTCATGTTATACAACTTAATAATTTAAAAATTCAAGAATCATAAGAGTGAAAAATCATCATAAATCAACCATGAACCATAAGTTCATGTCATAAATGTGTGGCACTATAATAGTTATAAAAACCATTTTAGATGTCAAGGTTAACTACCAATACCATTAAATCATAGTGGATATAGCATAAAAAATTGTTTCCCATATTATAATAGATCATAAATTATCACCTATTTCCTATAGCAGATCATGCACATTGACATGATTCCCATAGTGGATCAAGAATATCGACTTTTTTTTCCATAATGGATTAGCCACATCGACTTGTTTCCCATAATTATATCATGAGATATACAAATTTACCCATTCCATTAAAAATGATATATAATTCTAAGACTACAGGTCACAATATGAAAACCATACATATATCTTCCACAATATTACAAACCATCCATTATATCGTTACATCATAACCCATGGAAAATAAATGGGATTCATAAACACCTCTTTATTTCATTAAAGTGTATCCCATGGAAAATAAATTGGTTTTATAAAATTATCATCACTATAATCATAAACCATCTAAAGAAAGAATAAGTATGGAATAATTGGATCATATCCCAAGTAAATCATGTGTATTATCAAAGGATGTTATCATAGATAAAATATTACTTGAAAATATCACTTGAATATTTATTGAGTAAAATATCATTTTATTTTTGGAATCAATTATTAAAAATAAAAATAATACCAAAATATTATTGAAAAAAATTTATTGGAAATTAAACATTTAAAATTATAAAGTATTATTCAAATCATTGAGTGTTCCTGATGATTGGAAATTCTGTTCATGCTAAGTATATTAAAACATAGATTCCTTTCACATTTTTTGTTCATTAAGAAAATTACAAGAATATTACTTTGTAAAATTTTAATAAAAATTAAAAAATGGTTAAAAACTAATTTAAATAACTATTTTATATTTTTAAAACATTTTTAAAACATTTTATAGAGAACACGAACATGGAAGTAAAAGGATTTTTGGCCAAAGATAGAAATAAATTCAGTTTTCCTTAAAAACATTGTTTCACTCTCTTGAGTATTTAAATTGAGGAAAATGAAAGTAAAACTAGTAATCTATAGAAATAAAAATATGATAATAAAAATGAAATGTATTTTTCTGATAATGATTAGATAATTTCCTCAAAGTAAATTCAAACATAAAAAATCCTGATTAAAAAGTGATTGAAACATAAATCCCTTACCACAAGTATCATTTGTATTTGTATATGATCAATCATATTGTATAATAAATATAGATTTATTATACATATATTTTATAACTATAATCAGATATATCATACCATATATTATTTAATTATAACATCTTATTTCCCATTTATTAATAAATTGTTATTTAAATAACTATTTAAGGCGATAACCAGTCAGTTTCTCATACATGTTTTGGTTGGGCAATTATAGTCCTTGTACTGTGTTGATATTTACATAATCTATATATATTTAATAATTATATAAATAATATATATATATATATATATATATATATATTGAGTCATATATAAAATTTATAGAAATAAAAATTAATTACACCTTTCGTAGAGATGGTAGGTTGTACGTACACATGATTGATGTTTTCATTTTTCAATGGATGGAATGAGAGTAATATAAATAATAGTTTAACTTTTAAGAATAATTATTATATCATATATATCATATATATATTCATTAAGGTTATCTTTATTACTATCCATGTAAAACAGTAGTGAAAAAAGAATCTCATCGCTTTGTGGAGGTGGTAGTTCATACGTACGCACGAGCAACATTATCATTTTATAATGGATGGGAAGAAGGTGGGTAATGGTTTTTAAATCATAATATTAAAAATTATGCATATTTAATATATTTAATTAATTATTTTAAAACTTATAATATATATTTATAGGATGTATAATAAGAAATAAATTGAAAGAGGTTGGGTAAGATAATTACCTCTTCTTCGGTAGGCCTCAAGATCATTTCTAAAGGACCCTTGTAATAGACTTTTAAGGTTATAAGAACATGTAAATCATGTATAGGAATTTTTTAGAGATAAATTCATAGGTTTTTTTCTAGCTAGATGAATCAAAGGGTGGAATGAGGATAGGAGAATAGGCTCCCTTTTATAAGTGAGAAGAGGGTGACTCTTTGAATTACTTAAAAAAGTAATTTAATATATATTAATTGTAAAATAAAAAGGAATATATATTGATATAATTAGAAAATAATATCATTAGGAATATAATTTATCTCATACAATAATATTTGGACAAGTTTTGGTTTTTGTTTTCACCCCTATCTCTTAGTTTAAACCCCCGTTAACTCTATTAACAATTACTCTAAAATAAAATTAGTATACTCTTTAAGGGTTAATAATGTTACCATAAAAAGAAAAGTGACTCATAAATGGACCGTGAATGATATTAAACCATATCCAATTTACTTTACCAAATATAGTATTGTGAGGAATTTTAAATCATATAATAAAATATTATTTATTATAAAATATCATTAATTTCATTTTTAAAACTATTCATTTTATTTGAATTTAAAAACTATATTATAAAAAATTAATTCAAATATAATCCTTTAAAACATCCATAATATGTTATATTTATCTATAATATTTATGATACACTATAAATCACCCAAAAAAATTACTTTTAGTATGTTTTAAATCATTTACATGATTATTCTATTACTTGCACAAGCAATGATTTGTCATTGTGTAAGAATTTATGATAATTATTTCGTCACTAAAAATTAAAAATTAATAACCATGATAAAAAATTAATTAATATTTCATATAAAACTTTATAACCGAAAAAAAGATATTTTATTTCTTAATTTTTTTATATATATTAAAATCAATAAAGTGACATTTTTGACTATAACTTTTACTTAAATATTATAAAGGTAAAAATAAAATATAAATAGAAACAAAAGGTCATATTTTTGATGATAAGATGATTATTGATGAATTAAAATCATTCAATGAAATAAATCCAAGTATGTTTTTTTAAAAAACTTCCTTTTATATTTAATATACTTTATACCAAATTCAATCATAAAACTGATTACAATAAACCTAATTATATTATTAATAATGGAATTGAACTAATTTTAATTTAAAACAAATTTAAAAAAAATGGAAGTTTGTATCTCTTTGTTATATAAATATACTTTTTAATAAAAATCATTATTTTTAATATTTAATAGGAAATTGATCTTTTCTAAAAAATCCAAAAAATTCACATTAATCTAAATTTGACATTCTAATTTAAAAAAAGATATCCTTTGTATCAATTAAAATTTCATAATTTTCTAAACAATTAATTGAAATATTCACTCACAAAAATGAAATAAAAACCATTTTTTAAGAATAAAATGAGTTTACTAAAAATTGAGTGCTTATTTTTTAAACATTAATTAATAAAAATTAATTTAGTAGTACATTTATATATATTTCATAATTTGGTTAATCCTATTCATATACAAAAAATCAATGACTAGAAGATAACTATCATATTCAAATAATACTATCTGAATAGTATAATGTGTTTTGTTTAAACTTGATATTGCATAAAAAGAAATATATCTAAGAAATCAAATTTATTTAGAGAGAAATATATCATAAAATTTGAGGGTTTTAAAAATATATACTTACCATAGAAGTTAAAAGTTTATTTTCACTCAAAAAGAAATGAAAATGAGGAAAAGAAGATTGTTTTAACTAACAAAATATTGTGTTTTCATGATTCACTATCTTCTAATAAAATAAAACAAATTATTTTATACCATGAGATAATAAATAATTTATCATTAAATATAATACATTTAGAAAATGATCTATTGGTTAATTATTTGATGAATTTTTTCCTAGAAATTGTGCATGCAGAAAATTCCAATATCTTGGTTTATGTTTTTGTGTATTCATCTCTGTCAAATAGAATTAATCATGCTTAAAAAAAGATTGTGATTTTCATGAAATGATATAATTAGTCAAGAAGGGTAAGTTTCCTTAAATAAACACTGATAAAGAAGTTGTTATGAGATTTGGAAGTAGGTTTTTTATGATAAGTGATTCATAGTTTAAGAAGTAATTTATGAGTAAAGTTCATATATTTTAATTATATGTTCATCCTGGTAGCAGTAATATATACAGAGGCCACCTGTAATATTATTGGTTGGATGGAATAACGAAAGATATTACTAATTTGGCTATGAAATGATCAAATTTTCAACAGGTTGAAGTTGAGTGAAAACTAAAAAAGAGGATTATTTATCCTTTTCAAATGATTTAATATAAATGGTAGAATATATCCATTAATTTTGATGCGGGTTTACCAAATACATCTTGAAGTAATAATGTGATTTGGGATATTATTGATCATTCAACTAAGTGTGTGCATTTTTTTGAGATATTATGTCATTAGATCAACTTTCTAGAATATATCATAAAGAGATATTCAAATTACACAGAGTCCATCTATCTATTATATCTGATTATGATCATAGGTTTACCCTTACATATTTGTAAAATAATTCAAAAGTCTTTTTGTAATAAATTAAATTTTAATGCAATTTTTCATCATTAATATGATGGAAATAATGATTAAATGATTTATACTTTGGAAGATTTTCATCTATATTTCTTGTTATATTATCATAGAAGTTAGAATCAACATATTTCCATAGTTGAAATTTACTATTTAATATAATAATATCTTTCATTATAGTATTCATATAGCACCCTTTGAAGAATTATATACAAAGTCATGTAAAAATCTATCATGTTCGGATGAATTTAGTGAAAGGAAGTTTTTGGAAGCATAGTTGGAATAAGGTACAGTAGATAAAGTGAAGATAATTCAACACTATATGATGTAATCTTGAAATAAGGAAAAATTTATATATATAATCAGAGGAAATATCTCTTGTTTGAGGTATGAGATCATGTTTTTATTAAAGTATCTCTTTGGAAACGTAATATATGTTTTTTTAAATAGGAAAGGTTATGTCTATGTTATATTAATCCATATAAAACTATAAAATAATTGTGATTAGTTTCACCCCAATTCATCTTACCTCTGAGTTTTTTAGGTATATGATGTGTTTCATATTTCATTATTAAGGAAATACATATCAAATGAATCTCATGTTTGGAGCCCTAAAATAGTTTTGTTAGAGGAGAATATCTCTTATGAACAAAATTACTTCATATTTTGGAATGAAAATATAAGGTACTTTTAAATATGTTTTTTCACCTGGTTAAGGTTTTATTAAATAATCACATGATTGATGAAGCATCATGGGAATTAAAAATATCTATATGA
Source organism: Viscum album (assembly GCA_963277665.1). NCBI lineage: Eukaryota > Viridiplantae > Streptophyta > Magnoliopsida > Santalales > Viscaceae > Viscum > Viscum album. The sequence goes on from OY728159.1 coordinate 1,085,137,003, forward strand.
GTATAATACCCTTACTTGTTTAAGTAATGAATAAAATTTCAAGGAAAAAAAATTATTAAAGGGGGAATAATGTGAATTTTTTTTAATCATATAAGTAAATCAATATCATTATTTAAAATTATTAATTTTATAGAATCTAATTCAATAAAGTTTTATAAATAATTTTATATGATTTTTCAATTCATAAAGGTATAATTTAATTTCACTAATTGTTTTCTATGTATTACACGATTTTGTTTAAAAATTTTATTTATTAATTTTATACATTTAATTTTATAAAATGGATTTCCTTTTTTATGTCCTAATATGAAATATATCTTAGGGTGAATTTTTTGGATTTTTTTGAAAATATTTTTTTGGATGAACAGTTAAAAATACAAATTTTTGTTAAAATTAACATATATTATCAAGTATTAAAAAAGATAAATTTTATTTTTTAACATTTTTAAAGTTAAATTATTTATTTATAATAATAAAGTACAATTAATTCTATATAATTTAAAATTATAATTGATTTTGGTACAAAATCATTTTTATACTTAAAAATGGAATTTTTTATAAAAAATGTTTTCATTGTGTTTTGTGTTTTTATATTAAAATTAATGTATGAAAATTAAACAAATTTAATCTTGATAAATGTATTTAATATTTTTAATCATTTTATTTAAAAAATTTAAGAAGTTTAATTTCATTTTTGTTAATTATTAATCGTTACCAAGGTAGAAATTAGTTACCCTGGTAAAGGGTAAAAAAGTTAATTACAGTGAGAAGTAAGTGATAAAGCCAAAAAATATTATCTAAATTATTATTGAATAATTATATTTCTACCACTATAACCTTATATTATAAATTGTATAGTTTTAGTGCCACTTTCATATGATTGAGACTTTATATTTTTTTAAAACATGGAATATTTAAAATTGGGCCACTCCCCTCACTTAAAAAAGGGAACCACCTATTCTCACTTACTCACACAGACATAACAGTCTAGATAATAAAATACCTATACAAATACCTTACCAAATATCCTATATACATCCAATATTTTATAGAATCACCAAAATACCAACCTAATAAGGTTTAAGGTGTAAACTAAGGTAGGTTTTCCAAAGAAGCAGTAAAATTCTTAACCAAGTGTTTCAAGTTTATTTATTCTTATACCACCTTCAAATATTATTTAAACATGATGAAATTATAAAATAAATATCCTATATATTTTAAAATTTTTGTATGAATTTTAATAAAACCTTTTTTATCTCATTTTCCCTCAGTTGGAAAATGATAACATCACCTGCGCGTATGTGAGGACTACCACCTCCACAAAATAATGTATTTTGGTTTTCATCACTAGATCATATGGAAAGTTAAAATTATAGATAAAATAAATATATATGATATTTTTTAAATAATTTTTATTTGTTAAATATAAAATATTTCTTACATTATTTCTCTTTAATCTGTTGCAAAATGATAATGTCGCTCATGTGAACTTGTGGACTGCCACTTACATGAAGAAATGTGATTCATTTTTCATTTCCACATTATAGGGATCGTCATAAAGATGAAAATAATGAATAAATATAATATTTATAACATATTTATGATTTTTAAAAAAATAAAATATTATCTTATTTATTTCCTTTCCACCTAATAGTAAAATTCAAATATCATTCATGCGTATGTACGAACTACCATCTCTATGATACAACATGGTTTATTTTTTGTAACCACATTAAATGGTTGATTTTAAAAGTGTATCTAGTTTACAAATATTATAATTATAACCTGTTTAATATTCTTGATTTAATGGAAAAAAACCTTTGACTATGATTAATACACCAATTTTATTTTGAGTTTATAAACTGAATGACCCCAAAACATTAGACATGAACATAACTATATTAGAAACTAAATAAAACAATGTGATAAATAAAATAAAAGGAATAATGATAATGTAATGAACATGAAAATGTTTCTTTATAATGTATAATACAAAAATAATTTTATTATTCATGATATATATAATGTAAGAAGATATACATAACTTAAGGTAAGATATTTTCATTTAAAATATTATTTTAAATGTTTCAAAATATTTCTCCACTATATATATGTTCTTTTAAATGATTCAAGAATTTTCTTATTTATACTTAATATATTAATAAATTCAATTTTTACTATTTTTTACATTCTTTATTTTTTTTAAAAAAATATGAATTTTTTCAAAGTTTTCTGCATTGTTTGTTTTTGACTTTTTATAAAAGTGAAAAAGAATGTTTTTTACAAATACGACTTGATATTTTTCCCACCATTATAGCCATTATTTGTTATCAATATTCCTATAGAAGATATATGGTTTTCAATATATCCTATATTCTTTATCATATTATAACTTTCCATTTTATGTGTTTTCAATGAAAAAGGATATCTCACCTTATAATTATTTAGAAATGGATAATGTTTTTCTTATGGTTTAAAATGATTTTTAAAGTGTTCTAAGAAGGAAAAGTTAAACCTTACAATTTTTTTTCAAGATATGGTAATTTATCATTATAGATCATGATGTGTGATCCTGATAAAGGCCTTGATTATGGTTGATCTTAATATCTCTCTCAAATGCATTGGGTAATGATTTAGTCTTCAAAAGAAAAAAATAAGGGAGAATACCAGGTTTGTTACTCCTATAGAATTTACAAGAATTTAAATTTTTTTGACACCGGTTAACCATGAGTGAACATGGGTTATGAATATGATTCCATAATAAACCTATATTATACATGAATAAAAGTTTTTTATAGAAACATTTTGATTACATTGGGTATTGAAATTTTATAAACTTTAAAGGTGAATGGTTTTGAAATGTTTTCCTGAGTTCCCATATACTTCAAAATGAATTCATGATATTCCTATGATTAATAATAAGTATGAAATGTTTTATTTTAGGTAATACTAATTTACATATATGGGAATGTATTATTTTTGTGCTTAAAGTTTTATTGGGAAAATGTAAAAACTTTTACAAGTTTTTATTTCTTTATTAGAATAATATGATTTAATTATTTTTATATCCCTTACTAAAATTTTTATGCTTATACAAAATTTAAAAATTATTTTGACATGATATAAGGATGAGTAATAACCATAAAACGGTCAAATGTTCTGATTTAGTCTCATCTTAATTGAATAAAATGTGTCTTTAATGAAACAAGGTGTAAAATTAAAGCCAGGTTTTATAGAAAAAATGTACATTGTGTAGAAGTGTACACTTTGTTATGGAAAGTTTATCTTAATTCTCTAATACTCTAAACCTAAATAACATGTGAATTAAAAAAAATGATAAATTCTTATATTAAACACATATTTATGTGTTGTTAGAGTAACATGTCATTACATATAATAACAAAACATTAATATTAGAAATTGTTTTACCTTTTGTAAAATCTGACTAAGAAAAAATCCTCAAATATAATATAATTATAATCAATTTATATGATGATATATTATTTTATGATATAAATATATCATATGATATATTTTAGAAATGAAACATCACATAAATAAAGGCCACATATAAAAAAAAATCATAACTCATTATTTAAGTGAATCATAAATGCATATCTATTTTGGTTTTCTCCCTTTGTCTTTTTTACTTTAATTGTATGTTTTTAAAATACATCATTTAAAATATTGTCTATATATATGAAGATTGAATATTAAAAATAAAACATAATTATATAATATGTGATAATTAAAAATATTTAAATGAACATACTATGAGATTAAATGAATACTCAATTGTAAAAAAATCGTAACTTTTATTTAGCAATCACATAATAAATAAAAAATAATCAAATAAAAAAAATAGAATATAAAAACCATCACCAATAATTCTTTACATGTCCATTATATTAAATCATCGATAATAAATGGATGGAAAGTCAAGATTTATAGAAAAATTATATATGTTCTGTATATAAATAGAATATATATAATTTTTATATATACATGTTTTTTTAAATATATATATATATATATGTGTGTGTGTGTGTGTGTTCTGAATATATATGTATGTATATGTTCTATATATTTTTTTATTTATAACTTTTTTTAATATATGTGTGTGTGTGTGTGTTTATTCTATATAAAAACAAAACATATATAAGTTATATATATATATGTATATTTTGTATATATATATATAATGATTACACAAATGTATATGTCCTATATATAAATAATAAATTATTAAATGTATATGTTATGCATATTAATAAAACATGTTTTTGCTAATTTCATTTTCCTATTAATTTTACCATATTTTTTTATAGTTCCATTTGAATAGTATTAAGTAATTAATATAGTTTTCTAGACTAGGTGTATCTAATTGTGAACATGTAATTACCTATATGTATGGGTGAAATTTCAAAATGGGTACTCATTATAAGGGGAGGACGTATTTAGGGGGTCTTGGAGGAGAGGATGTTATTATAGTGTCATTAAGAGTGGAGGATTTATTCTGAGGGTCCTCATGAGAGGAGAACATCATATAGGGGAAGATATGTTAGAAGGGAATCTTGGGAGAGGTTGGTATGGGAGTAAGCATGATTAGGGATCAAATCTAGAGGGGATGAGTAAAGGGGTTTGTGTGGATGATATTCAATAATGGAGACATTTAAAAAAAACCACAACCACTAATAACTAATTTGTAGGGATTTATTTACACCACCACTATAAGTTGATGAAAATTATGTTTTATATAATTAGACTTAGTTTTGTGTAACTTATTCTAATAAACCATCACCAATATCTAATTTTTTTGGTAGTGTATAGTAACTATTTTCTTCATTATTTTAATGAGAACTTCAATATTTAACAATTCTTCCCTTGATTTTGAACTCATGTGTATATTTTTTTTCAAAATATACACATGGTATCATATACCCTTTAATACCTAAAAATAAATTAATTTAATATTAATACTTGACATGGAAATTCCATATGGTTTTATAATCTCCTTTAGGTATTCTGAACAGTTCCATATTATGGAATTATAACTCCATCCTGATAACACCCTTAGGTTTCAGTGACATTGATTGAATACACAAAGAAAAGTTATTAGACTCTACAAAATATATTTCCTTCTTCTAGTTTGAACTTTTACCTACTTTCACTATCTATAAAACAATAAAATCTAGACATGACATACCCAATTCATCTATTATAAACAATTTATAATATCAGGTAAACTTTACTTGAATTAATTTATCTTGTAAGATTATTTCCATAAATGGTAGTAAGATGAGTTCATTTATTAGATCAATCCTTAAATAAACTTTTAGTCTCATAAAGTCATTGGAATACTTAATCATATCAATTATATGAGTGGATACTAAAATTTTGTATTTCATTTCACATCTTATACATTTGAAACCATTAGTGAATCATTCTATGATTTTCATAAGCATCTAGATCCACCTATTAATAAACCCTTTATCACTCAAGAAGGTGTATCTCTAATATATATGATTTATCTTATAATTCAAAATATTTATTAAGTTACTATTCTAAAGAGTTTCTTAGATAAATAATATCCTTCCTAATAGTAATTTCAATTTAATGTTTGATGATGATGACGTTACTATATACAATAGAAGTTTTTATCATATGTCTATCATGTTTAATTAACATTTAGTAGGGAAATTTAACTAAATAAGACCCTACTAAAATGATAAAACCATTAAAATACATCATATCCATTAGTATGACAAGATACATATTTCATCATGACTTAAATTGGCTAATCATGTAAATAATATATGATGGAAACACCTCTACCTAAACCGTAGGGTCGAAGACAAAGTGACACATAACCTTATGCATATCTCCCTCTACGTAAGAGGATACCGACTAGAAGTGAGGGTCTAACTCTATTAGTAGGGAGATTATACCCTCAACATCATTTCATAAGATCAAATAAAAAAATAAACAATTTAATAAATAGTCATAGTAAGTATGTAGAAACTAAATAATGGTATGCATGTGATATAAATAAAATAAGCTCCCAATGTGGAAAGACTACCTAGTATAATAAGAAAAAGGAGAATTAATGAATAAATAAACATTGGGTGTCCTCTAGAGTCCATCCCTGTCTTCCACCCACTCCATGCTCCCCTATATGGCCATCCTTCATAAGGCCATTTCCTTTTACCGAATCCTTCATGAAATCTACCAATGTACTAAAATACTCAATTAGGGTGGGAGTACAAGACTCAACATGATACCACCAATGAGTCTTTAACCTAGTGTGATCAAATATAATAGGTTTATTCTATGATAATAATAAATTCATAATAAGTATAATTTTATAATACACAAAATAGAGCAGTCATACGCTAACCAAGATGCCATAAGCCCTTGACTACACTTTCATCATCACCATGCCAGAATGATAACATAATATTTAGGTAGTAACAAATCTAGCCACAATATGATGTCTTTATGAAGATGTGTGAACATTCCACCAGACATACTCTAGCCATCATATAGGTCATGATGTTTTAATTCCCCTTATAGTTAACTAGGCTATCTTAAGGTCATGATACTAGACAATTTTCAGGCTACCTCGAGTGCATCCTCAACATGGACTCTAGAGTTACCTACTTCCTCAAGCCTATGATTAGGTTTCTAATCTCCCTCATAAAAATTCAAGAAGATTCCCCCTCTAAGGGATGACCATGTCATGATGGTCCACCTGTCTCAAGTACCAATAACAACCACTAAGGAACGGTAACACATATACAAGGTGGATAATTCAAGGATGGAATAACATATCATAATGAGTATACAAATGGACACATAAAACCATGTGATCAAAATCAAACATTGAAAAAATATTCTCAAGTATCACTCATGGAATCAAATATCACATTGGGTATCACTTTCTACACACACAAACACCCACACACCCACATGCAATAACAATCAAGTATGTTATCACATATAACAACATATAAATTATAACATGGAAATATTTGTAAATGAATCCCAAGTGGTAAGTAAATTCATAACTAAAATCAATAACATTCACACAAAGGTCTATTAGAGGATTAAATAACTGAACCACATTCTCACACCAATTGGAACATAATCACCCATCAAGGTATCCTAGAACTGGTTTCAATCAAACAAGAAAATGGTTCAAGAGTAAGGCATGAAAAAAATTAAAATGGGTAGAAAAAAAATTATTATTTGAGGTTGATAATCATCAAGGGAGTTATTAAGGTTTGTTAGAATAATTAATAGGAAGTATATATGGAAAATTGGGAGGCTCCATAGTGAACAAAATGGGATATGTCATAGAGGAGTGATGGAGAACACTACCATAATGCATGGAAAATGATTGTGGAATAGGGTGTGAACCAACACATGCATAAAGGAGATAATTTGATGTATATGTTCACTTGAAGGGAACCACTATGTTTATGGTCTGAATGATGTAGCATAGAAAACACCATAGGTCAACCTCAATAGTGAAGGTGGGGGAACTTTAGTGTAGTACTATGTCGGGGTGTACACCACTATGACCTAAGGTAGTGGAATATGACATGGGGTCTTGTTTGAAACCCTTTGAAATCCTGGAACCATCTCAAAGGAATAGGGATACTCAGTTCATTTATAGATTGAAATAAGACCATTCCTCATGGAAATACTCCTTTAATCCTTATTTAAATATTCAAATCAATTTCAAAATTCCTTCCCAGAATTCCTGATCGCAACATCCATTTAAGGATATAACTTCTGAACACCAATATCCTAGACAAGCGTTTCCAGCCAACATAGAGATAGGTTCTTATGGGGTAGTCTAAGACCCTATGATGTAGCTACCATGATCAATACTCCATGGTGAAGACTACAACGTGACCTTCTTCACACAACACCTCTATTGTAGAGACCCTTTTCACTATGGTGAAACCGACTCCCCTACAGTGGGGTCCTTAGTGATATGGTGAAAAAACACCTAGTTCGGATAGAAACATGAAATCAAAACCTATACGTTATATGGGTCCATTGATATTCCAATATCATACAATAAATACCCAAATAATATCACCTTCTATATCCATAAGTCAAACTTAAATAGAATGGTGTAAATATAGTGTTCTCAAATCATACTTAGGACTATCTCGAAGTGTCTATCATGTTACTCTAATGTCAGTAAGTAGAAAAGGATGTAATCAACAAACACTATGAAAAAAATAATCTAGATATGGGTGTATGATCTTGTTTATAAGGCCCATTAACACTATTGGTGAATTAATTTTTATAAATAGTTCAACCAAGTACTCATACATTCTATACCTACTCCAAAACTCTATCTTTTGAATTTCCTCATATCTAATTCACAATTGCTGATAAACTGATCAAAGATCAATATTGGAGAACCATCAGGATCCCCATAATTGATTAAAAAGATCATTAATCCTAGGTAAAGGATGTAGGTTCTTCATGGTCATATGGTTCATATTTCGATAGTCAATACAATATTGAAGACTACCATTTACCTTTTTATAGAACAATACAAGTTCACCTAATGGTGAAGTACTCATCCAGATAAATCCTTTCCACTTGAAGTTATCCAGCTACACCTTGATATCATTCATCTCAGTTGGTTCCATACATTACATGGGTATTAAAATGGGGTACATACTTGGTATGATTTCTAACCCAAAGTCAAATCCTCTTTTTGGAGGGCATCGTGTGAAGTCATTTGGAATGATTTCCTGATAGAGATCCATTATTGGAGGAAAATATAAGAGGGATACCACATATTCTATTGAAATAAAAAATACCACTATCTGTGATGTGATCATATCGAACTAACTCACATCATGTCCAACTCTACCTAATCATAGTTTCCACCCTCCACTCATCAATAACATCTCTCTTATTGGTGATGTGAAGGAAAAAAATATACTATAGTAGTCATTGTGAGCTTAGTAGCTAGTCAACCAATCCATGAAAAGAATCAAATCAAAGGTAATCATTCCTAGAATCATGAACTGTCACAAATTTCCATCTCAAGTTACAAATATAATACACTATAGGAATCACTGGAGGTAGTTGAATTTCATACCCAATGGTGTATCAAGAGAAACTAACTTATAGGATAACCTGAATAGTATATCAAGTAAAAAAACTAATTGTATAGATATAAATGAATTGGATTCACAAATACCAAAAAAAAAAAGAGTAGATAGAGTGGATGTGATCAAGGCCATACCTAGAACCATAGATAGAACCTCTACACCATCATCTAGAGTCTGATTAACTATGTAAACATGACCTGCCTCAGTTCGGCAACCATGTCCCTAAGGTGTATGACCATTTTGATTCTATTTCTAATAACCCTATATAGACCTCTAGTTCCATAGTTAGGTCTATCTCTATATCCTATTCAACACTCTAGGAAAAAACAGTTAGATATTTATTATCTTTACACTACACTATCATTGACTATAGGGTGTTGAGCATACTTTACAGTAGTATCTAACATTTCCAAAATTGAAGAACTATGGGATATATCATGAAGGAATTAATGAAACTGAACTCAGCTGCACATGTATGAAACTACTCTACTTCATGTCCCTAGACTTCCTCTCCCTACCATAAAAAGTGGTACTCATAATAGTAGTAAGAGGTCTAACTATCTATGTAGTGAAAGGTATGAAAAGATTATATGTTCATATATCCTAAAAAATATTCTTGATGTTCAAGGACTTCCTTAGGACCTATGGGTATGAATCTAGGTCAAAAATTTGGACTTTCTATCTAATATTGGGTCTAAGTCCAATTTTGAACTTCCAGAACATCTAAGTATCATTACCCTCCCAAAGTGAAGAAAAAAAATAATTTTATTAAAATGAGAAGAGTAGGAAGATACTGTCATGGATCCCTAATCTATCTCCATGAACTCATATTCTTAGTCAATATTCACCATGTTAAGGAATGAGTATAAAAAAAAGTCATTGTAAGACTCCTAGGTGATACCCTCACGTTATCCAAACTGAACCATAATTGTCCACCCATACCTAACGAGTTCTTACTGCATAAACACTACAAGCTTCACCATTTTAGCCACTAGTGCATTGATGAGGTCAAAGATGATCTCAATGATTCACCCATAGTACTAGACATCATATAGTACACTATTTACCTGAAAGGATGAAGGATTTTGGAGCTGAAAATCCTTGGCATAGTCAAACATGGACCTCAGTGGTGGATAGTAAGGAATCAATACCAGCAAAACTGAAGTTGGTGTGGGAACATGTTCAAGAATAGAGTGCTTAGTTGGAATTCCCACAAAAAATATGTGAGGTGGCATCTTCTACAATAGAAGGATCATTAATAATATAAATAGATCTTAAGTATTCTATGAGATCATACTTTTTTTCTTAGGATTCTAACTACAAACCAAGGTATACCCATCCCAGTACTAACCCCTGTCTCCATCCCTGCATGTTAGTCACCGTCATCATATATATATTTTCTAATATAATATCATGTTGAGTTTTAATAATTAATATTAATAATAATATATCATAACAACATAGTCACACAAATATATCACATGAGAGAAACTATCTCGAAAAAATATCCCAATAAAGGAATTTAATTAAAAAAATACTATGAAACACAACAACTGGTATATATATGGAATATGAATGTATGTTCCTATTAATGATGCATGAAAACACCTAAAATCTCATAAATCACATATTAACACCATGTGAATCATTGAATGTGAATTTAATCAATGGTCATAAAAAACATAATTTCCCCACTTTATAAAAACTCAGAGGTCCGGTTTACATTGATGGATAGAAACTATCATAGTTCCCTTGAATGAGTCACATCTGTAATAACTCTCATTTATCTTATCCCAAATCAAGGTATTGGGAAGAAAAAAGTTGGTGAGTCCTGATGCTCTGAAACCATTTTGTAACACCCCGACCCAAACCACTGGGTCTAAGTTGGAGTATCACATGACCTCATACATGCCTCCCTATATGCGATAGGTTTTTGTTCTAGAAGTAAGGTTCTGAGTCCATTAGTGGGGAGACTATAACCTCAATTTCTTGTTATAGGATATAATAAATACAATAAAAAATATAATAAATTGGTAAAGTATACAAGAAAAAACTAAATAATTGCATACTTGTCATATAAATAAAAGTAGCTCCCAATTTGGAAATCCTATCCAGTGTAATAGGTATAAGATAAATAAATTAATAAATAAATCATGGTAGTTCTCTAGATTCTATCCCATTATTATACCTTCTTTGTGATCCTATTCACATCCATCAACCAGAGGGCCCTTTCCCTTCGCTAGATCCACTATGAAAACTATAAGATCACCAAAATGTACGAGTAGGGTATGAGAACAAGACTCAGTGGGACACCACCATGGGGCCCTTATTATAGTGTTCTCAAGCATAATATTCCAATTCCATAATAATATTAAATACACAATAATCATAATGTTATAATATAAAAAATGAGAAGTTGTGCATTAACAAACCTACCACAAACTTCCATATGTACCTACTTTGGATCCATTCCATAAAAATAATGAAATATATAAATAGTAATGAAATTATCCACTATATGAGATCTTGATGGAGTTGTGTAAACTTACCACTCAACATCCTCTATCCATCAAGTAAATTATGATGCCCAAAATTCTCTTATTATTAACTTGGATACCTCTAGGGAATGACACTCATCAAATTCCAATATACCTTGAGTGAATCCTCAAAATGGTATCCATGGATATGTTATACCTATACTCTTTACTCAATTCCCTAATCTCCATAATCGTAAGTCAAGTGTGCACCCCCTCTAAAGGATAAACACATCACAATGGTACACCTGTCCCAAGTACTAATAACAACCACCATGGTATGGTAACACACATACATGGTAATATATATAAGGCAGGGACATCATATCATCATGAATATATAACAACACACATAACAACATATGATCACAATCAAACATGGAAATAATCTACTGTAGTATCACTCAGGGAATCAAATATCACTTTGGGTCTTATAGGTTACACACACACCCACAAGAAATCACAATCAATTATGGTATCAAATATTTCAACATATAAATTATAATATTTAAATATGTGTAAATGAGATCCCAAGGGGTAACAAACATCCCACCTCAATTCATTGACATCCACATCCAGGTCCATTGGAGGTGTCGATAACTGGACCACATTAACATACAAACTCGAATATGATCAACTATCAAGGTATCATAGAACTGGTTCAAAGTAAAAAAAAATGGTAGTAGAGAAAGGATTAAATAAATAAGTCAAAGGTATAGAACAAATTATTACCTAGGGACATTCATCATCAAGGGAGTTCATAAGTTTAGTTGGAAGAAGGAAGAGGAAATTTCTCTAGAAAATTAGGAGGCTCAATGATTCCAGGCATGGGCTGTGGCACGGTGGTGCACTAGAAACTGCTATCATAACATAGGAAAAATATCTATGGAGTAGAGTGTGAAAAACCATGGGCACATATGAGATTATATGGTGAAAATGTGCTCTTAGAAGGAACCAATATGGTGTAGGACTGGAGGTTGGGACATGAAAAACACTAGAGGTGGACCTCTATGGTGTATGAGGGGGCACTATGGCATAAAATCAAATAGGGGAATGCACTAATATAGTGAATGGTAGAGGACTATTATTTGGGGTCTTCTCTATATGCCTTCAGAATCTTGGATCCATCATAAAGGAAGGGGGGGGGCTCAATACTTTTAGGGATTGAATGAGGACCATTATTCATGGAAATCCTACTTTAAGCCTTACTAAAATATTTGAATCAATTTCAAAACACCTTCCCCAAATTCAAGATTGTAACAAAATTTTTATGGTCATAACTTCTGAATACCAATAGGTTGGAACAACATCTGTAACTATTGAAAAGATAGGGTCTTGTGGTGTGTTCTAAGGCACTACAACACAAATACCATGATTAACCCTCCATGGAGAATACTATAGTGTTACATCCTTCATATATATCCCATAAAACATAGACCCTTTTCACTATAGAACAACATCTAATCCTATGGTGTGGTCCAAAGCGCTACGAAACAACCACCCCTGATTCAACCATAAACATACCAAAATACACAAAACGTTTTCCTTAATCTTAACAAGGCCCACAACCCTTTATCAACACTTGGACTAACATAAAAATAATTCAGAAAAGAATGGAAATACGGATTTCCATTAAAGAAAAAAATAGGGATTTAAAATGACTATATCCAAAAGAGAACACTTATCAATCATATCATATATGACTCTTGGATAGTCAAGTAGACAACTCCTTATGTAATAAATTATGTGGATAAATCCAACTCTATTCTATTGGTATTTTAGCTTTTAGAGTTTCCTAGGAAATATTAACCTATAGCAAAAACTAAGAATAAGTCACCTAACTAGTTGGGTCACCTCATTACATGTCTTACACAAGTTAATTCATGGGAACCTAACTATCAGTGTTGCCCATACTAAATCATTGAGGTCTTGACATGTTTTTCTTTGAAATGATTTTGACACTAAGTATTTTTTGGTATTTAATCTCATCATATAACCTCATTTTATTCCCTTTTATATATGCATGCTTATAATTATTTAGTTTTGGAAAACTATTCCCTCTACCAAATCAATGTGTTTAATCCATATTGATTTGTAACTATTTACACAAATCATAGTTTGTGTTACTCACCCAAAATAGAATCAAAACATATATACACAAATCCAAATACCCCACATGTATAAGGAATAAGACTCTATGAAATTATAAATTCCAACTCAATGTCCCTCCACCTAGGTATACCTTACTCAATATGGAATGAAATTTATCATAACTATAACACCAAACATATATAAAATATGTTCAAAAACTAAATTCTAGCTCATAAATTCAATTAAAAATTCAAGTTCAAGGTAAATTAATACTAAGTCTTATATTGAAATACCCAACATGTTATTCAAGGATTAAAATTTTAATAAGAAGTGGGTTTTCATATATAAACTAAATAATATACATATTTATAATATAAATATTTTATACTAGGGAATAATAAAGTAGTGAGTAATATTTATATAAGTGAAAAATTATATATATAGACATCAGATGAATACCTATGAATAATTCATAAAAATATTAACTATAAATATTTATTATTTTAGCATTATTTATTATGGACATTCCACTTTTCATAATTATAAACAATTTAATGTGAATTTTTTATATTACCATTATATGGCATTTTATTTGATATTTCATAAACATTTTATAATGTATTAATTATTATCTAAAATTTTTACAATATATATATATATATATCATACACTTAACATTATTAAAACCTTTTATTAAATTATTCATCAAAACATTTTTGATGATGTTTAAATAATTTCCCAAATAAGACCTTCTTTTAATTTGAACACTTCCTAAATAAATAAAAGTATTTTTATTATTAACTTATTTTGTAATATATAAACACTTTATAAATCACCCCTTATTAATAATAAATAAAAAAATTATTTCTAATCTATAAATCATTCCATATATTTATATAAATGGTATTTTAAATATTGTTTTTTTTAAATTTTATGGAATATTTATTAATAATTTTTTATAAACATTAATTAATTAATTATTATCCTTTTATAATTAAATTAATTAGAAAATATTTATAAATTATTAATTATTCTCTAAATACCTTTTATTATTATTTATAATCAATTTATAAATAATTAATTCAATTCATAATTGTATATAAATGAAAATCAAATTTTTATTGCATATCAAATTTTACGATTTAACTTATATTGTAAGATACAGGTTAAAACCATCATCAATCATATTTTATAACTGATAAACATTCCACAAAATTTGATATACCATGATAGTTTGACATCATTTTAATGATGTACATCATATCATTTTTATGATGTAATTCTCTTTTTAGTAAAACATGACAAAAAAATCACATTATACGATATCATGACATCATAAGGTGTTATTTGAAGAATAATGTGACTTTCTAAAATGTTATATCTTATGCTATCACATATCATGCACTATAATTTAAAACCCATAGAATAAATTTTTCTTCTGATATTATGTTATCTTATAATAGAATACCAAGAATTAGTAATGATTTTATTATCAACATAATTTAATGTCGAGGACCTTGGTTATTTATTTTGAAAACATGATTTCATAAATCTAAAGGAATGGATTGCTATGATACCACATATATGTTATATATGAATTAAAAAAAACTATTGTATCATGTGGAAGTTAATATATTCCATTCCATGACTACAAAGAATTAGAAACATAGAATATTCTTAACTGGAAATGATGAACTACTATAAAATTACATGAATTTAATTATTGTTCCATTGCATCATCTCTAAAGCCTTTGAATGTGTTTGATGATGATCACTAAAGTAGAAGATGGAGGATTCTCCCCTTAAAAGGTATACACTAGCTGATGAATCAGATGTTATATGTTTAGGGAACACCTTCTCTCTATAGTATTGTAGAACAACATTGTTTTAAGGAGGAAGAAGAGACGTCTATGAGATATAAAGAGTCTCATCCATGCATCCCACCAACTTCCATCGCATGGAAGTGGATTTATATATCCCCTGAGGATTATACTTAGTGATTCATGAATTTACTCATGCATTATAATGCATGATTTAATTATTTGTCCATGGATCCCTTGTATGTGATAAATTCTTTTCATTACAACTATTGTAACGATCCTTAAATGAGAGAATGTGTGTGTTGATTTATTCAAACATCAACTCTTAACTATTTTCCACCCATATTAGTTCCATATCCTTTATAAATGAATCAAAACATATAATTTATAGCAATAGAGGGGTATGTAATCTTATTACATACTCGATATGACACCCCAATAGTTGGCTATGATTATAAGGGGTGCCATTAAAGAAATGGAATCATTTTATTATACCATGGAAAATGATTTCCCATTATATTGTAAAATATTAAAATCTATGAATGACTATAGTATATGGACATATAATAAAAAAACTATATTTCTAAACCAAAAATATATCATGTAACTTGTTTGTTTCTATATGTCATACCATATGAAATATTTTTATTATACCTTAAAATGTATCAAATTCAATAGTAATGAGGGATCATATCTCTTTTAATATATTATTCTACAACTTATTTAATAACTAGTTTAATTTGTAAATGATGACAAAAAAAATTGATATATCCCAATATCTTTTGGTCTGGTTGAAACAACATTAGAAGAATATTTCCTTCTACTAATGGAGAAAATAAATCTCATGGTGCAAATAATTATCATTCCATTACAATAATTCAAAAAGTTTTAAAAAGTGTATGGTTCTCCTTGGTTTTATTGAACATACAACTAGAATATAGAATATTCACATGAAAACATAAATAATCAAAACATATTTTAATTCATCCAAAATAAGAGTGTATTATTATTTTCAATATAAAGGATATGGAAGTAGTCAATTAACCTAAAAATATCCTAAACAGTCTACACCTTTTTGGGAATTATAAAACACAAATAGAAAAGGTAAGTTTAACTGAAGTATAAAGAAACTAATCTCTATATGTTCTGATAAAAAACTCTCCCATATTTTATCCTTATTCAGAGTTACATTTTTCACCTCATTACTTTAATTTATCCCCTATTTATACTCAATTAAAAAACAATAGTACAAAAAATTATTCCCTGTTAAATGAAAGAAAACATAATATTATTATAATTTAACTTTACCCCCCTTTGTGATTTTCAAAAAAAATCCATGGAAAGAATAAAATATATAAGATAATTAATCTTAAATTATAATGAGAAAGTGATATCATGTATTTATAATATCCCCATGGGATATAAATATACTTTTAAATTATTAATGGATGATAGGATACCAAATTTTATTCTCTATAATTTTTGATAGTTTCCACTATATGAAACAATCAAAGACAAACAAAAAATATATTCCCATTTGGGATAATTATAAACAATTAATTAATTTTCAAAATATTCAATCATTCATAAAAAAATAATTATCGATAGAAGAAATTGATGTAAAAGGAGTAGAAAAAAAGGTTCACTGAGGTTTATGTCTATATGTTAATGAAAAATAAGAATTATGAACTTATTATTTATTATGTTTTTTTAAAATAATTTTATTAATTTTTGTTAATTTATTCTATTGATTAGAATGATTTATATAATTATGTTCTATATTTTTACTCTGTTCTACTATCATTTTATTTTACTCATATATATCATGATTTTACACATTAATCATTTAATCCTAATATTAGGAAATAATGTTGGTATTATCAAAATAGATTCTTAAGGAGAATGTATGATATAGAAAATACTGAATATTAATGACCTATCTCTTATCATATAGTTATTTTCTCAATGTTCTAGAAATGATGCTCATAATTTTTCTTAAAAAAAGAAAAAATCAACTTTAATCTCTATATGCTGGTCTTTAATCTTATTATATGACTAAGATATATAAGAATCAATGTTATGGTCTTGAAAAAGTATTATCCTAGAAATGAAATGTAACTATTAAATCTATAACAATGTTCCAACCTAATAGATAAATGATTCATAATCCCCTAAAATATTGAGTTATTTTCAATGTCATACTATCTGATTGAAATTCAACATCCCTATACATTAGATGATTTTCTGAATGAGTGTTCTCTGCAAGAATGAAATTGAAATCAAAAAAACAATCAATATACTGAACATCATCTTGAGTATCAACTCTAATATTATCATGACCTATATCTTCTATAGGCTTCATGTCCTTAGACTCTGGTGAGTTGAATAACTTATCCTTTAAGGAAATACTTCTACAAAAGATTTCATAGATTTCATAGATTCATCAAAAGTGGATATAGTCATCTAGGTTTCATCTAAGAAATTCCTTTATGACATGAATTCTATAATGATTAAGTACTTTCAAATTATGTTCATAGAGAGGATTCATGTAGTTTAAACTCATTTAGGGTAGCCTTAACAATAAAATATTTTCCAAAATCCACTAATTTTACACCTTTTCTCTTTTTTTAAAATGAGAAAGTGGTGAAAGAGATTTTGAGGATGTTTGAACTTTAACTTCCATTAATTTCTGTTTTACCTTTTCTATGTTATATTACAAAAGATTAATCTTATTCTTTGATATCTTAGAATCCTCTATCCCATATTTTATAATAAAAATGGGGGGGTGGGTGGGTGGGGGGATAAAAACCTTCAATTTCATTATCCTTAAAGAAAAATATCTCCTCTTTTATGATAACTAATATGAAATCAATTCTTCCCTTGGATCTTTAATATAAAAATTAGATAAACCTAATCAATACTTATTATATTTTCACTCTTCCAAATTTAAATAAATTTCTTCATCTACTTTTACCCAGTCTTCCCCATGTTTTAAAAAATCCATTTGTAATTTTCATCCAAAGATTTATCCACTTTATATTTTAGGGGAGGAGGGGGTTTAATAAATATTGTAAATTTTTTATATATCCTTCATTTTTTATACTTATCATGTTTTTAATTCACATAGAGATTATCTTTTATTTTCTAAATAAATTAAGTCCTTTTTGGATTAAATACAAGTCTCCTATTTGTAATGTTATCATAGTTAATTAGAATCTCCCTCTACCTTTTCCAAGCTCCAAAATCTTTAATATTCACCTTTTCTAATGTATTTACTATTATATAACATAAAATCCTCATGTAATTTAGCATTTTCATCTTAACAAAACCCATAAAAATTACATCGATGTAATCCCAAAGGAATTTAAAAATATCAAACATATTTATATTGAAAATAAATTCCAAAACATAGTCATATTGACCATTAATAATTTATTTTTCACCATTTATATAAAGTAATAAACCTTTCACCCATTGAAAAACTATCCAAAATTCTAGATATAAATGTTCCATCTTATACACCCTTTCCCTCAATGAAAATATGGCATCTTTTTATCTTCCGTTATTGAAACTATCAATAATGTTTTATTTTTTTGTGAAATAAACATTGATTATCCTATGAGAGATAGTTCAACCATTTCTTTAAATTTTTAAATTAAAAAGTAAAATTATATCCTTGAACTATGAATCTTACCTTCTTCTCACCATCTGTATAATAAAAAATAGTGGTTTTGTTTAATTATTAAATGATAATAGATGTTCTTCTCTAGTTGGTGTAATTTTCTCCCATACTTGAAAACTAGTCACACTTTTTATTATAGAGTAAAATATAAAAAATCAATGATAATAAATGTTCCTTTCTAATAAAATATCATTCAATACAATGTATCTAGTAGTTTCTATTTAAATTTATAAATAACTAATAGTTGATCTGAAATATAATTTCAAATTTTTAAAAACTTTATAGTAACGATGAAAATAAATTTTGGGTCCACAAGAATTTAAATAGGTATATCTCACATCCATTGATCGATTTAATCTGAGGATTTAAAAACCTTCATGTAAAAGAATAATATATCCAAATATCATAAAATAATAAAATTCAAATTTTTGAAAATTGATGTTGGACACCTACTAACATATAGAATTATTAATGGGGAATACATGAATCTATTACAAATTATCAAAATATCTAATTTAAAAAAAATATTTATAGTTTTAAAAAATAAAAAAAATGAAAAGTAAACCTCCCAAAAGTTTTCTTTTAATGCATTTAGTCGATCTTATTCCATATAAGATGGTTTCATAAGGGATTATGAAATAATTCCCATTTTTACTAAATCAAATAGTAGATAAAAAATCATTTATATGAAAGTCAGAAAAAAACCAGACTACCCCAACTAAGGAGTAAACTTTTAAACCATAACATTCAATGTATAAAAAATATGTAAAAAAATTATACATGACTAAATAAAAAAATGTAAGAGTAATCAAATCCTTATGTTAGTATAAAAAAATTAAAAATTATATTATACTTTACAAAATGTAAAAGTAAATTAGAAAATCATAAGAGTGAATTGAATAAGTATAAGATTATTTTTTAAGATTATTAGATTAATTTTGAATGCATAAAATTAAATCATTAATAGGTATAAGATATTTAATTTCAAATTTTGGTACACACAATGCTTTAATTAATAAAAAATTAAGTCCATAAAATATAGACCTACTTTAGTCTAGAGATATTCAGAAAAGATAATTTTAGCACCCACGTATTACCAGATCTTCTATGCCTAATAAGAGTGATATTCTTAGAAATAAAGTCCTTGTGAGTTTTGAAAGACTAAACTTCACTTTTATCTTATAAATATGAAATAAATATTGTATTTAATTTTTTATTATAAGTTAACATCATGATATTAATGTTTTCACTCAACAAATTCTAAAACATATTTAACATTTTCATTTTGAATAACTCATTTTTAGACTTAAAAAGACAATAATTCTTCTAGAAAACCTTATCTTTGAGTTTCAAATATTTCTTAGAAAAAATTTTATGGTCTGATTTAGCTTGTTTATAATATTATATCACTCTCTTATATATTCTTTGTAGACTAGTCGTATCCCTATCCGTCTCCACAAGTGATGGAGTTTCATCCTCATCATCACAATTATTATCTAATGAAAAATAAAAATTAGCATCAAGATATAAATTTGAGTGTGAATTAGAAGTTAATTTACCCATAAAACACAGTTCATTTCAAGGAGCTTATTGATAAAAATTTGGAGATCTTTGAACTATCATGTCTATCAAAATCCCTTCTAGTTTTAGATTTCAGATCCCCATTGGTACTCCATTTATCATTAATATCTGTAAAGTTTTTCAATATTTTATATTTAAAGACTTCCCATCGTTATTATTCTTCTTAGTCCAAATATAATCAAGTTTGATTTTACATAGTTTTTCAAACTCATAAAAGATAGTATCCAAAAATTCATTTTTACCATAATTTTCTTTCCCATACTTATAATTATATCTATAAAAGCACTTTTTTACCATTTATCTATTCATCCACCTAGAAAATTTATCAATTAAAATTTCAGTAAGTTCTTTACA
Source organism: Viscum album (assembly GCA_963277665.1). Taxonomy (NCBI): domain Eukaryota; kingdom Viridiplantae; phylum Streptophyta; class Magnoliopsida; order Santalales; family Viscaceae; genus Viscum; species Viscum album. The sequence goes on from OY728159.1 coordinate 1,085,158,211, forward strand.
ATTATTATTAGAATTACATCTTAAATTAATGTTGGGTGTACTTGGATTTGTGGTATGAGTTTTGGAATTTAACACTTTAAACATTGATCAAAATTCATAACCATATTTCTTCCTTTATTACTTGTAATCCCACTTGATATGGTTATGAAATTACTTGATCATACCAAAAAACCTTATAGAATAAGATTTGTGATATGCTTAATATCATCAATAATGGTTCTCTTAGATTCCCACTCTTTTAGTAAAATATCAATAACCTATTCAGCTAACATTTATTATTAGATTTATCTTTATACTAGAGGTTTTAGAGTATTCATAATCATTATAAATAATTGGTGAATTTGAGTAATGGATTCACTAGGAATTAAATCAAAAACTCTGCTAATCTTTCCTGAGAATTTTTATATTCATTTAAAAAATATATGATGTTTTGAAATGAGTACCCTCTAATTTTATCCAAATATTATTTTTTGTTTGACATGAAAAAACTTAACTATAAATATTTCTATAAATAACTCATAATATAGTTTTTTTGAATAAAATATACAACTGAAATTTAGCTCTCTAATAATGAGTAAAACTGTAAATTTATTTCTCTAGTATTTTTCATATTCTGAATTATGATTATCTAAACTTTGGACTAGAATTAAAATATCCATAGCTAAAACAAACAGATAAATTCATTACTATATTTAGTTATAAGAAAACTTATAAATTATGAAAAATAAATAGAAAATATATTAACCAAGAGACTAACTCAAAGTTATAATTGATCTCAGATATCAAGATACATCCTTTGATAGAAAATGTTATCCCATTGTATGAAACATATGATAGAAAAAAAGGAGGGGGTGAAATTTAGTAAAAAATAAGATAATAATTTTCACTAACCCAAGTATTCATCTGATCAAAAATTATAATTTCCAATAAAATCAATTTACACAAAATGAAAACATATGAAAATAAACTTAAATAAGTAAAACAACTAATCAAGTTAAAGAATAAAATACGATATGAATATAAAATCATAAGGTAATGTAAATAATAGACAGAGTATGTGGTGGAAATATAAATACCCCTTAAATGACATTTTTACCAAAAAATTCAATTCAAGGGAATTGTTCTCTTTTAAATTAAAGTAGTAGGTGGATTAGTAAACTATATCCAAGCTATACAAGATTAAAATATCCTAACATCCTTGACTAATAAAGTCTGAAAAAAAATTACAAATATAGAACTTGATTGAAAAATAGTTATAAATAAATAGATCAAGTCCTGAGCACCTCTTTTATCACAGTGATTGAATGTAATTCCAAGAACACTGAACTTTTTCGAATTTCATACTTTGAAAGCACCCAACTTATCATACTAGAGTCTCATTGATCAAAATTAATAAAGGTAATATATTCCACACTATAATGTCATCAATCATGAAGTTTATAAAATGAAAAATTACAAAAGGAAACTACGATATTTACAATGAAATATCACTAAATAACATCTCTAAGAAAATAACATTGAAATAAAAAATAGTTGAAAGAAATTTATAAAAAAAGATGAAATAAGAATTATTAAGATTAAAATTTTTATAGTCATGTACCATTCATTGAAAAATCAGTTAAATTTATAGAAGATGGAATAAAAAACAACAACAATCATATTCAAACATATTTGGGTTCATTTTCAATAACATAATAATCATATTTATATCTATTCATGAGGTGACTCTATCTTTTATTAAAACAAATTAGTGTGTCATAAGAACACTTCATCAAGTTTTAGAAATTGTATGGATCACCAAAGATTAATGAAACACATAACCATAAGATATAATATACACATAGAAAACATAAGGAAACAAAAATTAATATAATTCAAACTCATGATGAGTGTATTGTGATTTTAAAAATAAAGGATCTGAATGTAATTGATTGAATTAAATATCTCCCTAATTGAGGGGTTATCTAATAATTTCTTAGCGAAAAGCTCTACTGATAAAATTTTAAATTAGTAATGTTATGTTTGATAATTCAACCCTCTAATCCCTTGGTATGTACTTCAATATAGTGTTGTCTATTTTTTTACAAATCAAATATTTTTTTTATAATTATTCCTTATTTATGAAATCATCTCAATATGCACACACACACACACACATATATATATGTGTGTGTATATATATGTATGTATATGTATTATGTGTGTTTATATAAATATAAATATAATCTTTATATATATATATATATGAACTTAAAATGTATAATTATTTTGTTAAAATATATTTATATGTATTTTATATTACATATATATATATATATTCTGTAATCCTTATATATATATATATATATATGTATATATGTTTGTAAGTATATATGTATACATATTATGTGTGTGTGTGTGTTTATGCGTGGGTGCACACATGCTCGCATGTGTATGTATGAGTTAAAAAAAATTATAAATAACATATGAGGTTTATTATAAAATTAAAAATATAGTTTTTCCTGATGATAAAAAATACCAAAATAAGAAAATTATTTTTTAAATTAATAAAGATAGGCCAATAACACTTTAAAAACTAATTAATCTTGAATGTAGTGGAATTATAAATAAAGGAAAATGAAATTATGAAGATGTGTTTGAATAATTAATAACTATAAAAATTCAAAAAACTATTTTTTCCAATTATATTCACGATCTTGATAGAAATATTTATATAAATTTTCATAAAAATTTAGTAAAATAAAAAGAAAATGTTTTAAATAAAAATTTATAATAAATAAGTGTTAAATATAAAAAAATATTTCTAGTTTTTTATAAAATTAAGTAAAAATAAAAAATTAAAAGCAAATGATTTTTTAACCGAACCATCTTTAGATTATTGGAAAGAAAAATCAGAAGATTCCCTTTTTCTAACTAACTCTTAAATTATAGATTTTAATCAAAAAATTCATAATTATATTTTAATAATTAAAAAATAAATTGAATTCAATATGAAACTTTTAAGAAAAGAATACAATAAATAATTAAATTATAAATATAAATAATTATTTTATGAAATTATCAATAAAATAAATGTGATGAAATTATGAGAAAATGTGTAGAATAAATGAACAAATCAAAAAAAGATATTTTTTGATTATTGTGGTAATTACCTAAAACATTAAAACTCTACAAATTTTATTTCCAAAGAGTAAATTAATTATTAGAATATTAGAACATATTAATTACCACTAATTTAAAAAGATTATTTAATTAAATTAAGAGATCAAATTATGCTAGAAGAAAAACCTCAAAAAATTAATTTAACTTATATTTCCAAAGTAAATATTAAAATATATAATAAACCTAAACCACAATATTTTTTGGATCATCAACTTAAAATCAATGATATTAAAGGTTATTTTAATACTCTTTAAGCTAATGTGATAAATTTTTAAAAAGGAAAAGAGAAAGTTTTAAAAGATTTGGATAGTGATGAATTAAAAGATGAATTTATGCAACCAAAATAAAAATTTTATAGGAGATATATAAAACATTATAATATATAGGTTGACTACAAAAATAAAATTAGTTATCAATAAAGAATATACTCTAGAAATATATGATTTATTGGATATATAAGTATATTTAAACTATAATATATAAGTATTAATATCAAAACAATATTTAAAAAGTACTATAATAAAATTATATAGATATAATATTATGGGTTTAGAGGGATATATAATATCTATATTTAATAAATGAAAAACTCCAAAACCAAAAATAACTAGGATATATCTATATGTTTGGAATGAATATAAACAAAAAACTAGAATGACGTAGCTTAAGCTAGTAAATCTAGAAAATTGAATCTTTTTATAATATTTTGATTAATATCACTGAGAAGTATTAAAAATAATAATTACTATGATAACATCAATGGATTTTGAAGATTACCAAACAATTGTTCTTTTTGTGCACAATTCTAACAATATTAAACTTGCAGTAAAGACTCATAGGCTTAGAACACATTAACCTTATATCACATCATATTCAATAAATAGTGAAACTATATTTAGAACTCATTTTATATATTTCTAAATCTCATTTTTGAAAATCTATTATTTTCTTCCACCATGTGTAATGTTATATGTAACAACTTGTGAAAATCATTTTAGAACATCTTACAAAAATCATAAAAAACACTTTTAGGGTAGATATCAAATTTTATAAACTATAACTTCATTTATATGAAAACTAAGTGTGAACCCAAGGGAATTTATATCATTTAAAAAAAATATTAATTCCTAAATTCATCATTTTATGCAATGAGTAGCCTCTAGTGAGGTGTTAATACTACTAAAGATTCAAAGGGACCGGATGTGATCACCATCAAACACATATATCTCTATACATATATCCAATTGATTTATCATATACAAGTATTTATAATTATATAATCCCCTTATTATGGTAATTGAGAGACTATTAGACATGAAGTATTTCAATCCCATATAACTTACTCATCTATTATTGATTTTCAAAGTATATACTTACCATGTTGATGAATATATAACATGTCATTCATGTCAAGTGGATGAGCATATAACATGCCCCTCACCCAAATAATTTGTCAGATTATATGCTCTATCTAATTATGGATATACACTTCCCATTCTATCTCAATCGAGGGAAAGATTCTATACTCATCATACTAGAAGGAAAATTCTATATTAGTTAATCTACAACCAAAAACATGATTATAAACATTACCATCCACCCCATGATTAGCTATGATTCAAGGATTACATAATAATGGTTTCAAAATATAAAGGTTATCATGCTAGGTATCTCTACAACCTTAGGTGTGAGGATCCAATATAAAACATGTACCCAAATTATAGATTAAATATTATTTATAACAATCCATGTGGTATACTTAATGGGCCATCCAGTATAAAAAAATCATTTTTTGCGTTATGAGAATATTTCATATCTATATTAGAAATTCTACTCGCACTAACATTAAAATTTAATTACAAAAAATAACTCTCCATGATGAACATAAATTAGCGATAAATAAATTATCTATAAGTTAATTATCATTTACACTTCATGTAAGATATGCATCCAATGTGAAAGAATGATAAAATAGAGCCTTCCTCTTGTATGATAAGATACATTTTATATTTTTAAACTATTTTAAGAATACCTAATAAAACCATACATAAGAACCTACTAAACCATATCATATATGATAATTTTCAAGACCAGCCTTATGATTTATATATTTTTTTAGGTTCTGTTAAATTCATTACAACTCTATATAATTCTTTCCACATATCTATGTGACCATCTGATAAAACCCTCACACTAATATCCTTTATTGAGTAACATATATGAAGGAAATTAGTTTGAATAATGGATATAATTAAGAATCATATTCCTAATATTTAACTCTATGAATAAAGTATTCAAACTCTTATACATCATGAAAAAATGTTATAATATTACTAAATTGATATTGTATACTTAGAAGACTTTCTAATTTCATCATCACCATCATTCTATGAACTATTCCACCAATTTTTTTCCTTGAGATAATTTTTGGAAACTAATATAACTATTTATATTATTTCTTTACTAACACACCATGAAACTCTTTTAGGATATAAAGTTATATTCAAATTGTTACAATAGATATACAAAACTATTTATATTTATCTTTACTGACATAACCTTAACTCTTTTATAATATTAATTGAAATTCAATTTGAATTTTTACAAGTATAAAATTTTATTTGTTATAATTTTAACTTTTATAACTCCATAACATACTCCCACTAGACTCTTAAAATCTATATTATCTTCAGAATATCATTATAATATGAACAAACTCTTTTGTGTTTGGAAATAACACTTATTTCCTTTAGTGGGGACATTTAAAAAATAAAATATTGTTTCTATATCATTTGTGTTTTAAGAATTATTCTAAAAAGAATATTTTATTTATTAAAATATGCCACTAATGGGTGGTTGGATTACAACCCTCATATTTCAACAAACATCCTGATAAACTCTTTTATCCCAGATAAAACTTCATTTATTAATTTCTTCTTTTTTAAATCATGTTATAGAGTTTCATTAATCCTAACAAACGTGTATTAAAAACATTATCTCATACTATTTATAAAAATCCCTTGTCAGGAAAAAAATACCTTATCTTATAGTATAAAATGAGATAAATTTAACCATATTTTATTTAGACCTATTTGAGATTTCTATATTCCTTTTTAATCAAAACCATGACTCAATAACTCTTTTATTCTACATTTAGATGAAAACTAAAAGCTCCATGTTTTTTTATTGATTTAAAATCACAAATATTTACATCATTTTTAAAATATACATTCTATATCACATAACCTTCAAAATAAAATAATTAATTTCCTAATACTAATACCTAATGAACACTCTGCATAGAGATTATCAAACCCCTTTAGTCATCCTGTATAATTATATCACACTAAAACATTTTCCTTTCTTCTTGGTCCTTTAATTTTTATTGAGTAGGGTCGACTATTAGAAAAATATAAAGTTCTTATTTTGGCTAAAAATATTTACCCTTTAGTATTATCTTCATGGTACTAGTTCATAGACATATCATTTCATGTTTACCTCTCCCCAATAATTTAATGAAAATAGGTTAAACATAATTTTGAACTTATTCACACCATCATAACAATTCCTTTGATGACTACGGAGTCATTTACACATCTAAAACAATCCTTAGAGGACATCTTCAGTCTAACTTAGTCATTAATATACTTAATCATATTGAGTATATGAATAAAGACTAAATTTTCTTTAAACATATTACATATAATTCCTTTTAAACCTTAAGTTAATCCTAATTTTCTTCTCATAAGAAACTTGCTTATATTTTTGAATAACTTTAATATTAGGTTATATGGGAAGGGTTTTCTCAAACAAATAGTTTTTTATTTCTCAATAATGAATCTAATGTTTAAATACATGTTTAAAAAGATTCTTCAATTAATATTTTCATTTTTATATAATTAATATCAAAGTTATGTTTGATGATGATGATGATTCCATTATGTATAACAACATTTTTCATATGAGTATCTTTTTTATATTATTTTAACATGGGCTACTTTTAAATTTACTCCCAGTCAAATGATAACCCCTTTTAAAATTTCATCATAACCATTAGTGGGATAAGATCTATTTTTTATTAATAAAATCACCCCTATATGGAAAGAAATTTACTGATTAACTATTTAGGTAGTGCATCATCCAAATCATATTATATATGAGTCTTTGATAGTTGAGTGAAAAATACTTTTCACAATCAACTATATGGATAAAAACAATTCTATTCCTATAGTATTATAACTCTTAGGGTTTCCAGGATAACTATATCCTAAAAAAATGAAAAATACGAGTAATCTAGTGGTCAATATCACCTCATTAGTTTCTTTACTTACATAAGGTAATCATAGATCAAATCATTTTTCTATGAATCAACCTGGTTGGATAATCGAGGTCTTGAATAATGCCTTCTTTAGAAGGAATCTTACACATAATATTTTTAAAGGGGATCTAGTATCAATATATTTCCAAATAGTTTCCCATTACATGTATGCATCCTTTTAATGGTTTAGTTTAAAATCCCATTCCTTTCACCAATTTAACGTGTTCAAACCGTAATGATGTGTAACTCTTTATAAGACTCATAACATGTTTTATAAACTAAAATTAAAATTTTTCTATATTCATACATATCCAAAAGAATCTCATTTACAAGATACATGATACCCTTTTATATAAATTATTGAAATCATATGAAGTTAATAACTCTGATAAGAGTAATCCTAGATAGATAGGTAGCTAAGCCCCACTTTTCTAGATAAAGACTAAGCCTCTAGTTTGGTGAACCATTTGACCCAAAGTCTCTCTACACTTGGATACTTTAATCAAGAGAAATTTATCTTCGAACAAAATTCCAAAACCCACTATATTTAAAACTATAATTATTGATTTAGGTTTATATCCCATTGAAAGAAAAATTCATGGTAGAAGGGAAAAAATCCATTATTAATCATAGCATATAATTTCTTATATATATCTATGATAATATTTATAAATATTTTAACACTTAAAACTAAAGAATGAATCCCAATTCGTAATATAACACTTTATATCAATGAATAAAGAGAGGAATAAATAAATTAATTGGCAATTCATATATTTAAGGACGAGATAAACAATTATGAACAATTCATAAATAATGAAATTATAAACACTTCATGATTTAGACATAGATAAGATTGAAAAAATCACTTTTATCAAATATGAACATTTCATATTATAATTTACATGGTTTTAATATGAACTCATTTATATTGAAATTATGATATATTTTATGAACAATTTTATTATTGAATAATAATATTTTTATATTTATGTAAAAAATTTATATAAATTAAATATCACAGATTAGAATTTATATAAACCATTAATGATATGAATATTAAAAATTCTTTTTGGGATAGTTCTAATGGATTTTCAAATAAGGCCTTAATAATTTTTTTATATTTACATTTATGAACTATTTATAAATGAATATAAAAACATTTATATTTTACCTTACTTTATAATTTACAAACACTTTATAAATTGTAAAACCATATAATTCCACCATAAACCATTTCCACATCTATAGAAAAGAATTATATTGGTTTAAATCCCATTTAAGATTAATCACATGTCCACCCGTCCCATACCAATAGAGGTTTTTAGAATTTTAAAAAACAATTTATTTAAAAAAACTCAAAATTCTTTGAATAATGTCATATTACAATTAGGTTTGGTCAAATGGAAATTAAATTAAATCTAATAATTTTTTAATTTCATTTTGTGAAGGGTCAAAATTATAGGATAATCACTTTATCCAAGTTATATCAGGTGGGAAAGTTGGTAAAAAAATGAAATTTCAATTTTCACCAATCCATGTTGGTTATAATTTTAGAGGGTAACAAAACAAAGAAAACCCCAAACCATGATGTAAATCATTGCAATATGAATCTATAATTGTTGTGATTTTTCATAGATTCCTGTAACATCCATTTCGTATTAACTATACCATGGACAGTCTATAATATAAACTACAATGCTAATTTTATAGGTCACTATTCCATGGTTAGGGAGTTTTAATAATTGAAAAAAGCATTTTACCATAGGCTATACCATGATTCTTAGGGAATCAAATTTTAAAACTTCATCATCCATTTAATGATCAAACCAATAAGTGATAGATTTTCTCAGATATCACTTTTTAGGTTTTGGATGGATGTTCAACATCTCGATTCAATTGAAGAACAACTCCAAAAATAAAAACAACTAGGATATATCTATAAATTTGAAACGTATATAAACAATGAAAAAGAATGTAGTACCTTACACCAGTCAATCCATCTTTTAAAAAATTTTCCCTAGTGTTTGAACAAGATCACTATGAATTTTAAGGAAGAGTCCTTCCTTCAGAGGTACCCATTATAAGGCCCCGACCTTAAACATTACTTATTATTGAATTAAATGAGTAATTTAAATTGAGGATCTTTTCAGGTTTAGAGTTTTAGAGAATTAGGACATAACTATTACATCTCAAAGATTACAAAGTATACACTTCTATTAAGTTTCCATAAAATAAAAACTCTTAAAAAAAACATGTCTAGTTCCGTGTTTTAGATATCATGTCTTTCCTTGATCCCATACTTCACCCTATTCATCTTTAAGTCCTGTGGAAAACATTTCAAAAACTTGGGATGAGCATAAAAAGCCCAGTAAAGGATACAAAAATAAGGAAAACTATTAGTTATTAAAAACAACAAGTAAACCAAGAATACTTTATCAAAGTAATACTTTTCACCTTTATGAAGTAGTAAAAAAAACTCTTCACTGAATAAAAGATCATTACTTACCCCTTTTGTAACCAAAATATTACCATAAAAACCCATATAAAGAACACATAACATATAAAGGTAACTTGGGACATAAACATACTTAAATGGAATAACCATACGGTCGACTTCCACACATATCACTTAATGGAATAGCCATACGACCGACTTTCATACCCAATGCATTGGAGGTTATAACGTAACCACTTGTCCTGGTATTCACGACACCACCCGTCATATGGTTTATCACGTAACCACCCATAAAATTTCCAAGTACCATCATTACACATAAAATATTGAAAATATAAACATTTCAGTAACAACATCTCATTTTCAATCACAATAAGTAATTCCATGATATTGAATTAATCAATACATTTTCAAAAATCATTTAAAAGAGATTTTTGAATGAAAGTGTCCCATACCACTTTGAAGATTTTAATGGAATTATAATTTTAAAAAATTAATGTATATATAAATAAATACTGAAAACCATTTTGAAAACATGGACATTAAAGATAAAGATTTAGAATAATGAATCTTTAAAACATTTAAAATGATATTTTTGTTAAAGAGTTTTTAACAAAATGAGAGACTCTTGAATACAAATAATTGCAGAATAAAATTTAATCCTTACTTTATAATATCATGAGAATAAAGGGATTCATGATATAATATGTCAAAGGATAGTATACACACCATATAAGAGTGAATTGGTGCATAACAACAATGAAGTCTCAATGGAAATGTAAATTGAGATGAAATCCATTATAAAGATGGTATCCTTAAATTAAGGATAAATCTATCACATAATTATGTGTGAGAAATATAAATACACCCAATATAAGTGGATATTAAGTGTGAAAAAATCAGAGGTCATTCACACATAATATTGGAAAAACAAATCCAATGATATAGATATTTAACTCAATGAAATGAGATTGAGTTATGATTTCCCATACAAGTTCGTAAGAATTTATCAATGGGATGATTATGCGTAGAAATAGTATATCCACACAAAGGTTTATGGAAATTACAACATAGATATTCCACACATAATCTTGGCATAATAAAATCAATAAGTAGAGGTTTAACCCAACAAATTGAAAGTGGATTAAGAAGTTCCCTTACAGAAATCTGACAGCCTAACAACGTCACGTTAAAATTCAGAAAATGAGTTGATGAGAGATAAAATGGTATCTCATCACTTGGACATAAAATTTAAATAAATAAGGATATATAAGAACATATCCCAACATAATAGTATGTGAATTAAAATACATAACAAAATAAGTCTTTTAAAAAGAGGAGGGTGAATGGTCCCCTTACCGAGTTGGGTAACTTTTGAAATGTACACCCCATGGAAGAAGGGTCATACAATGAAGATGTAAATACCCATAAATTAAATTATACTACAAAAAGTGTATAATAATGGTAAGTACATACACAACTCAAAGGAAATAGTGGAAAACATAGCATAAATGTCATGGGAATAAAAGTGAGTTGAAAAATCCCTTACGAAAACTCGGCAGCCTAACTGTGCCACTTAAAACTTCCAAAAATGGATTTATGAGATCAAATAGGGTATCTCATAATATGAACTTAAAAATTACAGTATGATTAATATAAAAGAACATCCCCAAACATAAGAAAGATTAGCTTAAAATAAATGACATAAAAGAGAGTACTTAAAAAGAAAGAGAGAGGTTGGATCCCTTACCTCGTGTCCGACATGAATCGATCATTCTTTAATCTCCTGAATAATAAAATTTGGTCAATTTATAATTTCTTAAGGACCTCATTTAAATATTATTATTCATTTCATATCACATATTATAATTTTATAATAATTGGTAAATAAAGTGAGTTCATATCAGACGTTTTTTTCGATATTCGGTACATGAGTAAAAATTGAACTTGTTGGAAAAGAATTTTCCATGTAGTTATAGGTACATCATCTCCAGAATAGTATTAATGTTTTAAATATCATATATATCTAGTATATATTTGTTTTTTACTATTACATAACATTTGGAGATAAAAAATTAAAATCACCGTTCATGGAGACGGTAGGCCGTACGTACGCATGAACGCTACTTTCATTTTTTGTCATATTAATGGAATTAAAGATAAAAGAGAGATATATATATTATAATTCTAGAATTATATAAATAATTTAGATTTAATATATGACATATATATCCATTATATATATGTACTTATAATAGTACATAACATTTGGAGATAAGAAATGAAATGTACCGTTCATGGAGACGGTAAGCCGTACTTACGCATGAACGATACTTTCATTTCTTTGGCACATTAATGGAATTAAAACTAGATGATATATATATATATATATTATAATTCCAGTATAATATATATGTTATATATATCACATATGTTCATCAATTTCATTCTTTATACATTCCATGTATTGAATGAACGAGTCACATCACTTGAGGGGGCGGTAGTCCGCACTTCCTCAAATGAAATTATCGCATTTGCACAACATGAAAAGCATAAATGTATATATTAAATATAAAATACAGAAGCATAGAGAGTAAATAAATATAATATATATCATAAATAAATATATTTCCATCATAATGTCCACCATGAGAGGTGGTATGAGAAGATAGAACAATCATCGTTTCGTGAGGCAGTAATTCGCCATCCACAGAAATAGTATGTTCTTTAACAATTAGACGGAGGTGTGTGTTAGTGTAGCTCCAATACTCCTCATAACAACATCCTATTATATTTAAGATACTGGTTTTGTTACAAAATAAATAAATAAAAAGAGTTTAGGGGGTTGGAGAAGCAAAATAACACAAAAGAACACTAGGGAAGACATTACCTTTAAAATAGGCAACTCTTTTTGATTTGAGCTCAAATGCTTCCTTGGGAAGACTTATTCCCAAAGTGAGGCTTCTAGGAGTAAGATAGGGATGTGGAGAGACAACATGGGCAGGTATTGGCCGATCCAAAGGCTTGAGAGGTGTGGGTATGGTGGTAGAGTTGGGGGCCTTTTATAAGAGGAGAGGAGGGGAACTCTTGGAAAGTTATAAAAGGTTACTTTATTATAAAATGATTTTTGGATTTTAAAGGTCCTAAAATTATATATTTCGAGGATAAGGTGATAAGTGTTCGAAATACACCCATACAATATGTTTTTGACATGTTTAGGGATTAGATTTTACATTATCTTTTCATTTTATTTAAATCGTTAAATAATGAGGTAATCGCTGCATCATCATGGTGTCATAAATAATTTAATTTATTTAATATCTAAAAATTATAAAAAAAATATCATGATGTATTAAATCTTTTTATCTTTCTAATTAATTTTTATAGTAAAAAATATGACTTGTATAACCCCATTTAAAAATTGTTTTATTAAAACAACTCATGTTTGTGACATTTTTATTTTAACTTTAAATAAAAAGTTATTTATGTCATTTTCCTACCAAAGTGGCTCCATGGGGTCCCCAAGTTGACCCATGGATTGTATTGGTCGGCCATAACACATAAAATGAGTGTAGGACATGTGTATAGGTCATTTCTTATTATTAATACATTATTTTTTTCTTAAATTACACTAATTACCTTTAATCGCAATTAATAAAACTTAAAAGTTACTATTCACCAGAAATTATTTTAATCTCATTGAACCACATTTTACTTCTTAATGACAACCATGTATATCGGATTTTTAAAAATAAAATCACAGAAGTGGCAAAGTTTCATTTAAAAAAAAAATCAGTTTCCTTAACTACCACTTAGTTGTTTCACTATTCATCCAAAATTGACTTTTTTAAGAAAAATACCAAAAATTAACCCTAAGATATATTTGATATTTCAAATTAAAAAATGATGTCTATTTTACAAAATTCAAAACATATAAGTTTCATTAATTAATTTAATAATTAATTCCCGCTGTCAAAACAAATAGCGTGTTTTTAAGAAACAATATCTATTAAAAGATTGACACTAGTTTAAGTCCAATTTCAAAGTGAAATTAATACCAATGACCACCATTGGATTAAATGGTAAAAATATATTCTAAATAGACTTTAATATCAATTAAAAATATAATATAACCATATAAATAAATCATATTAAAAGGTGGGTTTGAATTAAAATGCAACATTTTCAATAAAAATGATCTTTATCGGAAAAATAACAAAATTTTACACAAATTAAATTTTGATGTCCAGATTCTAAAGAAGGATTTTATTTGGTCAAATAAAACATATAAAATTTTCAAAAGTATATTTAAAAAGGGTTCTCCATCAAAAGGCGGTTAATCGACCTTTTAAAGAATATTAGAATATTTATGCTTAAAATTGGATTCATTTGCATTTTAAGCCTCTAAAATTTATTGGATAAAAGTAAAAATATTTGAAAAACATATATAATCATTTTGTAGTTAGTTCCGTTCATTCCCTCCATTACAACGTCTAGGCGTTAACTACCATTTAAAATAATATTATTTTATTATTAGAGTGCAACGTAAGATTTCAAAGAAACTCGTTGTTGCATATTGGGTACGCCATCAAGCATAGCGTTCCCTTTAAAGTAATATTAATATGTTATTCAAAAATATGGATAAATATGAAAATTTCATATTCTTTATTTACCTGGGGTGTTACATCCTTCCCCCCATTTGGGAATTGCGTCCTCGCAATTTTAAAAATTAGGCTTGGAAACTTCATTGAAAATCCCAAATCAGAACAAGAATCAGTAAAACTATCACTTTAAAATAAAGAAAGAGAAGTACAAATGTCACCCGAGTTAAACCATACTAGGATTCCATGTAGGAAAACATGGACATGGAATAGAAAACAAAGGGTCATGTTCCGAGGGAGAGTGATAGAAAACATGTTTAGAAGAAAGTTAACCACCAGAAAATCACAAACATGTGATGGGTTAAACGATATTTGATTCCCCAGTAGGAAAAATTAACAGACAACATTTTTGTTTTTAAGTTACTTTTCATCGAGGAATTTATTTATGAGTGTAACTAAAAAATAATGAAACATACTTACTTGTCATGTTGACTTTCATCTTTTACTATATTTCTTACACGAACTCGTATTTTCTTCAAAAGATGAGTATTTAGGATGACTTGTTTACATTAAGAGAGCTATAATCAACTTCTAGGGAATCACCTAATCCACAAAAGAGAACTATATACTTCCCATGTATTTAGACCGTAACCAAAACTAAAACATAAAAGGTTATTATGAGATCAGATAATACCCAAAAAGGATAATCCTTTATAAAAAAAATCTATTCTTAATCTCCAAAATATGTCAAACAATACCCAAAGTTCAACAAAGACCATTCAACAAACAATTTTTCCATAAAATTATTCAAAGTAAACCAAACTAAGATTGAAACCCAAATATTTGAAGGATTTATTCACATAGTCTTCCAAGGTAAAAATTAGCATTTATCTCCAAATAACATTAGTTTCTCTTAAAGTCTCATATTGAAAAGTAATTAACCTAATCACATATCCTCCATGATAGGTTAATCATTTCCATAGATAAAAAAAAACTTACTCTTGATTCCTAAAATCATCTAACTAAAAATAATTAGTCAAACTAACTAGGAACCTCACATAGTCTAGTGGTAGGTGATAAATACCAGTCGCACTTTGGTTGTGGGTTTGATTCCCACAGCTTTGTCTGACACAACGGGTTGTCACATGGTTTGCGTGTTGTCCTTTTTCAAAAACTACATAATTCTTAAAACATTCCCCAAAACGAGATAAAATCTTCAAAAATGATTATAACATATTTTAACCTCAAGTTTATCTCATACCTTTCATTTTCCATAATATCATAGAGTAACCCATAATTACCTAAAAAGTAAGGATCATATAAACCCTAATGGTAACCTTTGTAATTATTACCTGAACATCCACATAGAGTTGGTCATCTTGTACATGATGCATTAGAGAACTCACCAAGGTTCAAGTGGTTTATCATGACTCCTTGATAGTTGGTTTCCCACAACCATGAGATTACTCATTGAATCCCCCATTTCATCCAGTCTCTTAATCAGAGAACCACCACAGTTTCCATCAAACCCATTGTCACTTTGGTGCCTGCTAGATCCATCCATTTACTAAAAACAAAAATATCAGTGTGCGTATATCAACAAAATTATCATCTACTAATGAGGAAGATAAACACTAATATATACTTACTCATTCACTTTATCTAAAAACTATGACTCTTTCTGAAATCCCATCCATTATGGTAATGTCACTTATGCTTATAGAATAACCTAACCTCTAAAGTTATCTAAACTGACCTTTGATAGGCCCCGACCTTAAACATTACTTATTATTGAATTAAATGAATAATTCACATTGATGATCTTTTCAGGTTTAGAGTTTTATAGAATTAGGACATAACTATTACATCTCAAAGATTACAAAGTATACACTTCTACTAAGTTTCCATAAAATAAAAACTCTTAAAAAGAAACATGTCTTGTTCCATGTTTTAGATAGCATGTCTTTCCTTGATCCCATCTTTGACCCTATTCATCTTTAAGTCCTGTGGAAAACATTTCAAAAACTTGAGATGAGCATAAAAATCCCAGTAAAGGATACAAAAATAAGGAAAACTGTTAGTTATTCAAAACAACAAGTAAACCAAGAATAATTTATCAAAGTAATACTTTTCACCTTTATGAAGTAGTAAAAAAAACTCTTCATTGAATAAAAGATCATTACTTACCCCTTTTGTAACCAAAATATTACCATAAAAACCCATATAAGGAACACATAACATATAAAGGTAACTTGGGATATAAACATACTTAAATGGAATAACCATACGGTCGACTTCCACACATATCACTTAATGTAATATCCATATGGCCTACTTCCATACCCAATGCATTGGAGGTTATAACGTAACCACCCGTCCTGGTATTCACGACACCACCCGTCATATGGTTTATCACGTAACCACCCGTAAAATTTCCAAGTACCATCATTAAACATAAAATATTTAAAATATAAACATTTCAATAACGACATTTCATTTGCAATCACAATAAGTAATTCCAGGATATTGAATAAATCAATCCATTTTCAAAAATCATTTAAAAGAGATTTTTGAATCAAAGTGTCCCATAACACTTTGAATATTTTAATGGAATTATAATTTTAAAACATTAATGTCTATATAAATAAATACTGAAAACCATTTTGAAAACATGGACATTAAAGATAAATATTTAGAATAATGAATCTTTAAAACATTTAAAATGATATTTTTGTTAAAGAGTTTTTAACAAAATGAGAGACTCTTGAATACAAATAATTGAGGAATAACATTTAATCTGAACTTTATAATATCATGAGAATAAAGGGATTCATGATATAATATGTCAAAGGACAGTATACACAACATATAAGAGTGAATTGGTGCATAACAACAATGAAGTCTCAATGGAAATGTAAACTGGGATGAAATCCATTATAAAGATGGTATCCTTAAATTATGGATAAATATATCACATAATTATGTGTGAGAAATATAAATACACCCAATATAAGTGTATATTAAGTGTGAAATAATCAGAGGTCATTCACACATAATCTTGGAAAAACAAATCCAATGACATAGATATTTAACTTAATGAAATGAGATTGAGTTATGATTTCCCATACAAGTTCGTAAGAATTTATCAATGAGATGGTTATGTGTAGAAATAGTATATCCACACAAAGGTTTATGGAAATTACAACATAGAGATTCCACACATAATATTGGCATAATAAAATCAATAAGTATAGGTTTAACCCAACGAATTGAAAGTGGATTAAGAAGTTCCCTTACAGAAATCTGACAGCCTAACGACGTCACTTTAAAATTCAGAAAATGATTTGATGAGAGAGAAAATGGTATCTCATCACTTGGACATAAAATTTACACAAATAAGGATATATAAGAACATATCCCAACATAATAGTACGTGAATTAAAAGACATAACAAAATAAGTCTTTTAAAAAGAGGAGGGTGAAAGGTCCCCTTACCGAGTTGGGTAACTTTCGAAACGTACACCCCATGGAAGAAGGGTCATACAATGAAGATATAAATACCCATAAATGAAATTATAATAAAAAAGTGTATAATAATGGGCAGTACATACACCACTCAAAGGAAATAGTGGCAAACATAGCATAAATGTCACGGGAATAAAAGTGAGATGAAAAATCCCTTACGAAAACTCGACAGCCTAACGACACCACTTAAAACTTCCAAAAATGGATTTATGAGATCAAATAGGGTCTCTAATAATATGAACATAAAGATTAAAGTATGAGGAATATAAAATAACATCCCCAAACATAATAAATATGAGCTTAAAAGAAATGACATAAAAGAGAGTACTTAAAAAGAAAGAGAGAGGTTGGATCCCTTACCTCATGTCCGACATGACTCGATCGTTCTTTAATCTCATGAATAATAAAATTTGGTCAATTTATAATTGCTTAAGTACCTCCTTTAAATATTATTATTCATTTAATATCACATATTATAATGTTATAATAATTGGTTAATAAAGTGAGTTCATATCAGACGTTTTTGTCGATGTTCGGTACATGAGTAAAAATTGAACTTGTTGGAAAATAATTTTCCATGTAGTTATAGGTACATCATCTCAAGAATAGTATTAATGTTTTAAATATCATATATATCCAGTATATATTCATTTTTTACTATTCCATAACATTTGGAGATAAAAAATTAAAAGCACCGTTCATGGAGACGGTAGGCCGTACGTACGCATGAACGCTACTTTCATTTTTTTTCATATTAATGGAATTAAAGATAAAAGAGATATATATATATATATATTATAATTCCAGAATTATATCCATAATTTAGATGTAATATATGACATATATATCCATTATATATATGTACTTATAATAGTACATAACATTTAGAGATAAGAAATGAAATGTACCGTTCATGGAGACGGTAAGCCGTACGTACGCATGAACGCTACTTTCATTTCTTTGGAACATTAATGGAATTAAAACTATATGAGATATATATATATATATATTATAATTACAGTAGAATATATATGTTATATATATCGCATAAGTTTATCAATTTTATTTTTTATACATTCCATGTATTGCATGAACGAGTCACATCACTTGAGGGGGTGGTAGTCCACACTTCCTCAAATGAAATTATTGCATTTTCACAACATGAAAAGCATAAAGGTATGTATTAAATATAAAATACAGAAGCATAGAGAGGAAATAAATATAATATATATCATAAATAAATATAGTTCCATCATAATGTCCACTATGAGAGGTGGTATGAGAAGATAGAACAATCATTGTTTCGTGAGGTAGTAATTCGCCATCCACAGAAACATCATGTTCTTTAACCATTAGACGGAGGTGTGTGTTAGTGTAGCTTGAATAATCCTCATAAAAAAAATCCTATTATATTGAAGATACTGGTGTTGTTACAAAAGAAATAAATAAAAAGAGTTTAGGGGGTTGGAGAAGCAAAATAAAACAAAAGAACACTAGGGAAGACATTACCTTTAAAACGGGTAACTCTTTTTGATTTGAGCTCAAAGGATTCCTTGGGAAGACTTATGCCCAAAGTGAGGCTTCTAGGAGTAATAAAGGGATGTGGAGAGACAAAATGGGTAGGGTTTGTTCGAGCCAAAGGCTTCAGAGGTGTGGGTAAGGTGGTAGAGGTGGGGGCCTTTTATAAGAGGAGAGGAGGGGCACTCTTGGAAAGTTATAAAAGGTTACTTTATTATAAAATGCTTCTCGGATTTTAAAGGTCATAAAATTATATATTTAGAGTATAAGGTGATAAGAGTTATAAATCCACCCATCCAATAGGTTTTTTACATTTGTAGATCTTAGATTTTACATTATCGTTTCATTTTATTTAAATCGTTAAATAATGAGTTAATCGTTGCATTATCATGGTGTCATAAATAATTTAATTTATTTAATGTCTAAAAATTCTAAAAAAAATATCATGATGTAGGAAAACTTTTTATCTTTATAATTAATATTTTTAGTAAAAAATATGACTTGTATAACCCCATTTAAAAATTGTTTTAGTAAAACAACTCATGTTTGTGACATTTTTATTTTAACTTTAAATAAAAAGTTATTTATGTCATTTTCCTACCAAAGTGGCTCCATGGGGTCCCCAAGTTGACCCATGGATTGTCTTGGTCGTCCATGACACATAAAATGAGGTTAGGACATGTTTCTAGGTCATTTCATATTATTGATACATTATTTTTTTCTTAAATTACACTAATTACCTTAAATCACGATTAATAAAACTTAAAAGTTACTATTCACCAAAAATTATTTTAATCTCATTGAACCACATTTTACTTCTTAATGACAACCATGTATGTCAGATTTTTGAAAATCAAATCACAGAAGTGACAAAGTTTCATTTAAACGAAAAATCACTTTCCTTAACTACCACTTAGTGGTTTCACTTTTCATCAAAAATTGATGTTTTTCAGAAAAATACCAAAAATTCACCCTAAGCTATATTTGATATTCCGAATTCAAAAATGATATCTATTTTACAAAATTCAAAACATATAATTTTCATTAATTAATTTAATAATTAATTCCCGCTGTCAAAACAAATAGCGTGTTTTTAAGAAATAATATCTATTAAAAGATTGACACTAGTTTAAGTCCAATTTAAAAGTGAAATTAATACCAATGACCACCATTGGATTAAATGGTAAAAATATATTCTAAATACACTTTAATATAAATTAAAAATATAATCTATCCATATAAATAAATCAGATTAAAAGGAGGTTTTGAATTAAAATGCAACATTTTCAATAAAAATGATCTTTATCGGAAAAATAACAAAAATTTACACAAAGTAAATTTTGATGTCCAGATTAGAAAGAAGGATTTTATTTTGTCAAATAAAACATATAAAATTGTAAAAAGTATATTTAAAAAGGGTTCTCCATCAAAAGGCGGTTAGTCGACCTTTTAAAGAATATTAGAAGATTTATGCTTAAAATTGGATTCATTTGCATTTTAAGCCTCTAACATTTATTGGATAAAAGTAAAAATATTTGAAAAACATATATAATAATTTTGTAGTTAGTTCTGTTCATTCCCTCCATTACAACGGCTAGGCGTTAACTACCATTTAAAATAATATTATTTTATTATTAGAGTGCAACGTAAGATTTCAAAGAAACTCGTTGTTGCATATTGGGTACACCATAGAGCATAGAATTACCTTTAAAGTAATATTAATATGTTATTCAAAAATATGGATAAATATGAAAATTTCATATTCTTTATTTACCTGGGGTGTTACACCCATAGATTATACAAATCACTTGATGCTCATGTAAGATCTACCTATATTTAGGGACTACTAGAGTGTTCTGTTCTATGATTATGGAGAAGTTATATCTTGGAGATATTCTAATTTTGAGGTGTTATAATGGGTGTATTGAGTCTCATAATCACATCCCACACAATGAGGATTTAATTGATTTATATAGTCCTCTAAGAATTAAAATATTGACCATATATTGATTGAAAATTTCACAAAAAGTTCCAACATTTCAACTCTTTTGAAACATTTTGTTTAATCCTCATAAATAATATTTAACATTAAAACATTCATGCATAATGTTCTAACTCCTTAATATAATCATCATTTGATGAATAATTAAACATGATAGAATCCGGATCAAAAGAATAGGAAATAAAACATGATATGACATATCATGATAATTCTATGCATGTAAAATATAGCGTGGTGATAGTCACCATGCCTTAGTGTACACAAAAGAAGACCATGATGTCGTATAAACCACCATGTTGTGATAGTGGTGCCTTTAGTTCACAATTCTAATAGCTAATAGTTCAACATTAAAAATTAATTAAAAATTATTTAATGATCATATTTTTAGTAATAACATTTCTATCAAAACAGATTTTACTATTATAAAGTATTTCAAATAATAAATTATTTTAATTATATTATTTTTTTCATTTTTATATTATTTTTATTTTAATAAATTAGAAATTAATAGTCAAATTATGGGATAATATTTTGATTTTAGTTTTAATCAAGCAATAAAAAATTCAATTTATTCATAAAATTTTGTACTAAATATTTAAATTTAATTTGAAAAATTAGAAAAAATATTAAACTATTATAGAATGAAGCTCAACATAAATATATTAAAGAAAAATTAGAATCAAATGAAATCAAAGTGAATATTATATTTTTTAGAAAAATATTGTGAAAATACTGTTTTTTAATTTACCAAATTATTTTTATAAAATAATGAAAATTTTAATAAAATTACCATATATTAAATAATTTTTTAAAGATAAAATTCCAACAACTGTTTCATTGATAAAATTGAATAATGAATTATTGAAATATAATAAAAAATAAATTAATGATTTATTAGTTAAATGC
This sequence comes from Viscum album, assembly GCA_963277665.1. NCBI lineage: Eukaryota > Viridiplantae > Streptophyta > Magnoliopsida > Santalales > Viscaceae > Viscum > Viscum album. The sequence continues at coordinate 1,085,180,701 of OY728159.1, forward strand.
ATTATTAGGAAAATCACATCTTAATGGAGTTACTCTACCTTTTTATGTTCACAATCAAGAAGAAATAAAAATTGAAACAGTATGAATGAAAATAAATTATAAACTACTTAAAATTTTTTTACAATGGATTCGTTTTCATATACAAAAAATAATTATAAAATATTCCTTATAATTGTATTTTTCTTTCAAAATTTGATATTAAATATTTTTTTGGTAAATTAAAATAATTGATGATGATAAATTCAAAAGTTATTTTATAGTTCCTATTTATCATTTTGAATGGAATGTTATTTTGTTTTGTTTAGAAAATAATCTTTTTGAAATTCAAAAGGTTATGAATGGTATTTTTATTCCTCATTAAAAATTTTCCCTAGTATATACAGATTATTTCATAATATTATATATATATATATATATAAATTCAAAATAATAATTATTTTTTAAAATATTATTGAAAAATATTCATCCATTTTTAATACCAAAAATAAAACTATTTTAAAAAAAATTAGGGTTTTATGACATGGAATTTATCAATACGCAATAACACCTTTTCAATTATCCCTATAATATTATTATAAATTTATAAATAAAAGTCATGGAAAAAACAATAAAATTATTTTTAGGATGTCCTAATGATATAGTTTTTTATTCTCAATATTTGTGTCATAATAAAACTAGCATTTCAAATATTAAAGAAAAATCCTTTAATATAGAAAAATAAACTTTCCAAAATTATTAAATAAATAGAAACTCATCTTAAAAATATTTCATATCTTAGCATCCCCCATATAAATCTATTTTTAGTTATAGAATTAGATACCTTAGAGTTAGGTTTTAGAGATATTATAAATCAAAACAATTAGATAGAAAATAATAAATAGTATGATCCATATAATAATATGAAATGTGAGATGGAATAATTATTTTACTATCAGAAATAAAATTTTATCAATTATTTTGTTTAAAATTTTTCTAATGATTTATATAATAATTTATTTTTATTAAGAAGTTCTTTGAAAAGTATAAAACAAATTTTATAAAAAGATGATAAAATTTTTATTTCTAATATAATTTTTGTAAGATGGAAAACAATCTTATTTGTAATTAAAATTTGAATTTAATTTATAAAAGAAAAATAAAATCCACTTATTTATTTTTGAAAATAATATTTTATTTACTATTTAAATAAACAAAATTGGATATTGTTTATTTATTAAATAATTTTAATTGATATAGGAAAATATTTTCTCATGATATATGGGCACAACCCATGTCTAAATTTATTATCTCTTATATATAGAATAATTTTAGTTATTATTTAAAAAAGATTATAAAATTATTTTATTAATTTTTATTGTATTAAAACTATATGTGAAATAATGTATGATTTTTTAAATTCACCACCTATTATTTTGAATTTTTATGGATATTAAGATGCATATAAAAAAAATTTATCAGCTTAATTTTTTTATCATATCTCAATAGGGAAATACTATCAAGGGATTTATAAATTATTTACCTTGATTCTTATATATCATACACTGTATGAATTTAACAAATCCATTGAGGATGGTGAACATTTATAAATATATATTAATATAGATTTATAATGTAGAATTATTGGGAATATTATTTAATCATCAGACTAAACATCTTATCAAGCCTTAGAATTTAATTTTATAAATTATATTGTAAAAATAATGTTCACAATGATATTTAAAAAAATTATATCTTAAATATATATTTTTATAAAAAATATCTTTACAAAAATTAAATCACATCTTTTTAGTTTCATTTGGATGGAATAAATTAATAAACATGGAAATATTTTGATTTTTTTCAATTATTTGGTCCAAATTTACCACATAATGGATTAGTTGCTATCAATGGAATACAACAATTGTTATTGATGTTATTATTCAAAATATGGATAAATATAATCAAATGGGATATTAAATGATCTATAATTAAATCCAAATATGTTCAGAAATGTGTAATTTAATCCAAGAAGATGAAATGATGGAAAATGATAAGGTTTGAAAGTAACATATAAAAGAAACCAATGAAAATTTATAAAAAAACCACAAAATTTTATCTTATCATTTTGGGGTCCCTATTTACAATGGAAACTACATTATAATGTCAATAAAATGTAAATTATATTTTAAAACCATTATCATTTTTTCATTACAGAAAAATAGAGATTAGAGTGTATTTTTTTAAAAATTCAATATTCACAAAGTTTGGTATATTTCTCAATAACCAATCTCATGTATTATGGGTGGGAATTTTTTAAGATTAATCAAGCCAATATCTCTATAAATAGAGTAGGATTCCAAAAATAAAAGATGTAGAAATTTTTAACAAACAAGGCTAAATTTAACAGATAAATATGTCATGAAGGATGAGTGGTGATGCCTAAAAGTGTTTCCATCTTGTAAAAATAATATAGAAATTTCATGAGCTAATCATCCTATAATTTTTCAAAATTTATTATAATTTTAAAAATATTTCATTTTAATTAATGATTCCATTAATAAGTACAATTTTCTAAATAATTTTTTTTTAATGTTTTCATAAAACATTTTCATTACTTCAATTATCTATACTAATTACACTTTCGGTATTTCATAGACCATCTTTCCAAATTCTTGGGTTAATCCATATTAGTATTAGAACCAATTGTGTATATAATTCTTATAACATCATCACTATCAGAGCTAGAAAAGAAGTTATTTATAGGAAAATAAAAGGAGAGAGGCCATTTAACGATACCAGGCATGTATGAAGTAATGATATAATCTAGATTTGACTAATGTAAACCAATGGGTGGTGAATATGGACTGATAGATAGATTAGAAAACATGGATTCTACATCAAGTGATGACGATGTAATGGGGATGAGAAAATTTAAAACTTTATTTATATTATTAAAATAAATAAATCCTAATATATATTTACTCATGTCGATTGAGGTTGTTCCCTATCTCATAGATTTATATTATTATAAAGAAACTACTCATTACATTATTTATGAAGATTCCATAAATGATTATTACTTTTTTACATGAACCTATCGATCCAAATGATTCTCATCACATAAGTTTTATAATTAAAATATATCTTTAAATCTTGTGCGGCTTAATTGAAACCATGAAACTCATAGTATCAATAATATTTTTGGATTTTACTAAGAGAGTTAATGGGGTTGAAATCTGATTAAAGATGGATTTTCGAGTGAAAAGTGAATGTAGTTTTTTAAGAATAATTTATTAGAGATAAAATCCTCTTAAATTTTGTTGCATAATTTAACATGAACAATTTTTATTTTATGGTGGATTTGTTTTGGTCGATGAGCTTTGATATTCCCCTATTTAACACAATCCCTGCTCTAAAGCCTTAAGGAACATTATTGTAAAATAGTTCTATTAATAAAGTGTAATATATAGAATCTAGTTACCATTAATTCATGATAAAAGGAAATGAGATTAATGAGTATTTTTAATTAAATCTATATAAAGAACTTTTTTTGGAAGAGAAAATAGGAATCGATCCTCTAGGAGGTGGTTTGATGAGATTTTTTCCTAAAATATTAACTTGAACAATATATCAATTTGGTGTATCACCACATTATTTTTTCTATCCATTAGCTGAAGTTAAAAATTAGTGAAAGGTAGATTATGGGATCTATGGGTACCCACCACCATCAATATTGATATTTCATTTTGAATATATAATTCTAGAATAAGTGTTTCATGGTAATTTATAAATTTCTGATATGATTCTTTGACTAGGTTGGTCTAAATAACTACCATGATCTTGCACCACCACACCATGACAAAATTTAGATGACTTGGATAAAGGAAACAAATAAACCTTTTAAAAAAATTCAATGTTTTTGGTAATATCATCTTTTAATGTTATAACCTTGGAACCAATACACCCATATGGTTGTTTATTTTCCATGTATCCTCTAGACGTTTCAATTAATGAAGCATCAAAATTATATATTGAATATTTAGGGGCAAGGATTATCATTTTTTAAATTAAAATATTCAAATTCTAATAAAAAAACATTATAAGTGTATTATGAGAACTTATAAATCCTAGAGGTTTCACACTTCCATCCATGGTTGTAATTTTATTTCCCTTATTATCATTAAAAATTTCAGTAGTATTTTAATGCAATATCTCTATCAAAATATTTAATTCCTCTATAAAATTTACCATTAAAAATATTCTCAACTTGGATGTTTTAATCATACATGATGGGTCATTATTAAAATTTTGTTCCAATAGGAACAGGGAACAAATGTTCTATATCATTTTTATAGGAGAGCAACACTCATGACTATTACCACTCATCCCCTTCAACTATTTTGTTAGTTAAAATTTAAAAATATAAAATAAATTTTTATATTACATTAACCTTTGATGTCCTACTCAATTTATAGACATATTGTCTTGAAAAATATAAAAACATATCCCAAAATCATCTGTAATATCTACTGTTTTGAGATCTTCCAAACACTACTCACATTGGATTTCAAAAAAGTAAGTTTTGAAAATGTAACAATCTTATTTTGATTCAGTGCATAACTAATAATTATTTTTGAGTTTTAGTTTCCTTTTTCATGGAATAATAATGGAATTTACCATGGGAGAAATTAGTCCTAACCATGATAATATAAAATTCCATGACTTTTGATAAATCTGTTTTGGATTATTTTAATATATCACTTTCAAACCTTATATATTTTCATTATTTCTTCCACTTGGAATTAATTATAAATTTATGATTTTTTTTGAATTCAATTATTAATCCTTTCAAATCCCATTTGATAATATTTATCCTTATTTTGAAATACAATATAATAAAAAATCATTGTAGCACCTTTGATCTTAATTTCTCTATGATGTGTTAGATTTTTACCATGTGGTTGAATAATTTATCAAAACATTATCAGGTTATTTAACTTGTTATTTATAAATAAAACTAATTAAATTTTATTTAAATTTCTTTTTTATAATATACTATTTTGATTAAATATTTGTACTAGAATATAATGTTTTGAAATATTATCATGAAATAAAATTTTATAGTAATGTTTGATATGATAAGTAACAAATATATAAATTATATATTGAAAAAACATATTGATATGTATTTTTAGAAGGTCAATGTCCTCAAATAATTTTATTAATGTATCAAGAAGATGATATATATATAAGTTATATTAAAAAAAATTAATAAATCCCATGATATTATTTTCTAAGTTGGTTAAGATGAAAAATATTAAGATGATAAAATTTTATTATATATATATATCCCATGACCCATAAAAATTACTATGAAAATATAATGAATTTGAAAAAATCATAAAGTTTCTCACACATAGTCTTAATATTAGAAAAGTGTAAAAATTATTTGAAATATATTTTCCCCTACAATTTTATTTTTGGATAATACCCATTTTTTAATTCGGTTGATAGGAAACCCTTTACATGATCTAAGGTCCCCGTGGCTCAAGGACCTTGGAATTACATGGCTCTAATGCCAAGTGGAACAAGACTTAAATTATAAAATCTAAAAATTCCAAGGAATAGAAATAAACATTTAAAAATATAGATATAAATGATATATAAATTTATCTATTTTAATAAATAAAATATTTATACATGTAATAGGTCAATATTTAAAAATAACACATTGTTCGATAGCGTATACAACACGCAACACCGAGTTTAAATGAACCATGAAATATTATTATTTCAATATAACGGATAAAAAAAGCTAATGAATTGGAATATATGGATATTATTAACCAAATTAGGAAATATATATACACATGTCCTAATCAGAACAAATTTAATGGTTAATTATTCATAAAGAGGCACTCAATTTTCTGTAAAGTCATTTCAAGATTTAAAAATATGTTTTCTTTGAAAATGTTTTTTATTGATTTTTATGAGAAAATTTTGTATTTAATTATTCCAATTTTATAAATTTTATTTTATACAAATAATATATTTTTGAAATTGTTATATTAAAGTTATCTTAGGGTTAATTTTTGAGACTTTTCTAAAAAGATTGATTTTTTACCAAATAGTGAAAATATTGATTTTTGTAAAACTATAATTTATTTTCATTAAATATTATCATAATTATTTAAATTTGATATAATATTATCATAATATTTATTTAATTATATATAATCTAATTAATTACATTTGAATCATCATTATACCTGATTTTTGTATAAGTTCATCTTTGTTCTTAAAAAAACTATTTTTCTAAAAACTGTTTTCATTGTGTCTTATGAAATTATATTAAAATCGATTCATAACATATATAGGAATTAAATATTGAAAACTAAATATCATATTTATAATCATGATGTATAAATTTGGTAAAAAATTCCCTTTTATGCTTTGTTATTATGAATAGTAACTGTAGTAAATATATTTCACCTTAGTAAGGGTAAATCGAGTAATTAAGGTTAACAATAATGTGATAAAGACTAAAAGTAACTATAAACCTTTAATTTAATCTATTTTATGAGTTTTTTTATACTTTCATCATCCAATATTATAATTTATTTCGATTTGGTGCCATTTATCTTTGAAAATGACTTAAATATTATTTTATGTACAGAAAAATATAAACCTTCCCCTCTTGAATTTAAAATTTTATTATATATTAAAATAGGGGAAAATAAGTTTTGAAAGAAAATTAAAGGTTAGTTTGATAATAATGAAATTATTTTTTTGATGGTAATTTGTTTTTTTTTGTGATGAAATAATTACCTTAAATTCCTACACAACGACGACATAATGCTTGTTCAAGTATTAAAAAATTAAAGTAAATGATTTTTAAAACTATAAAAGTTATTTTATAGGTGAGTTGTAGTGTAACATGAATTTAATAATTTAATATAACATATTATAAATTATTTTAAAGTATATTTTTTCATTCCATTATTATCTGATGATTTTAATATAAAAGTAAATGAATAGTTACAAAAATACCATTAGTGATATTTTATAATAAATAATATTTTATTAAATGATTTAAAATTAATAAGAAAAAATATATGGGTCCAAGTTAATGGGATATGTTTTAAACTTTAAACCATGTTTCATTTATCAATTACTTATACTTTTATAGTAACTTCCTTGACTTATAAACAATAAAATATAATAATATCAGAGTAATTGCCAAGAGGGTTAACAAGGGGTTAAAAAATGTAATAAGGGTGAAAACAATACCTAACATTGTAAATTTTTTATTAAATTATAAGATTTATAATTTTAATCATATTATATTATAAATATATCAATTTATTACGACTTTCCCATGAATATTAATTTATATTAATTTAATATTTTATGTAATTTCAACAGTGACCCTCCCCTCACTTTTAAAAAGGATTATCATATCCTATCTAACTCACCCATTATGACCTCTATATATCAGTGAATAAGTATCAAAATAACTTAATAAAATAAATTACCATGTTCTATAGGTTTTATTTGTGGAATAATAACAACATTAAATGGATTATGGTTTATAGAAAAGGATGTTGGCTGAAGAAGTGGTATAGATTTTAACTGAATGTTTTAGTTTTATTTCTTCTTCCACAACCTTAAATAATTATTCAACAATGTTTAAATAATAAAATAAATATATTAAATATACTAATATGTTATTATGTTAATGTAATAACCTATATCTATCTCCTCTTCCAACAAATTGTAAATGAAACCATTATTCTTTTGTATGGTAGACTACCACCTCGCGAACCGATGTAATTAATTTTAAATCAACACCTCTCAGAGTTGGATATAATTATTTATAATGTATATATATGATATTAATTAAATAATTATCATTATTTAAAGATAATATATCATTTATTTTCTTACCATTCTATACATTAAAAAAAAACAGTAACGACTTTCATGCGTATATGTGAATTACCACCTCTACGAAGGGATCTGATTCATTTTACGTCACTGCATTACATGGATGGTATATATATGTGTATTTAAATATAGAATATAAAATTTATATTATAATCATAACTCTAGAAATATGAAATAATACTTAACTTCATTCCCTCATGTCCTTTGAAAAATATAAATGTTTCTCATGCATATATACGACCTACCATCTCTATGATTGCAACATAATTAATTTTTGATAACCATATTTCACAGTTTGTTCTAAAAGTAAAACTAATGTGTAAAAATTATAATTATTTATTGAATATTATTTGGGAGAAAATTTAATAATTACCATTTTGACAATGGTTAACATACCGATGTTGTTTTGCAACTATGAACCGAACGTCCTCAAATCACACAATGCAGACTTAACAAATTTAGTAATTAAATTTTTCATTGAAATAAATGATTTTTTAATGATAAATTAATAAAATAGGAAATTTTTCTCAAATAAGTAAATAGTTTATATATGTTTATTATGTAGGATTTAAAGGACATACATGAAAATTTTGGACTCAAGCTAAGGAATTTCATCTCAATTTCACTTCATTGAGCCATGTTTTAAGATTGTACACAAAATTTATTTTCTATGGTATATATAATAACCTTTTACATGTTATATATCAATTAATTATTTATTAATGTCATTTTAAGTTAAAATTCATGTTAATTCATCAAATGGGTTTTGATTCAAAATTTTACAAAGTGGTAAGGTGTTTCTTAACTCAATTTTATTTCATTGGGTTATATAAACACATTATTGATTATATTATATCAATATTCTATATCAAATGGGATTTTTTTATTTATGTTTTATTTACACTTATTTTTATGATTTTAATTTTTGACACCTAATCTATCCATTAATTAATTCTCAATTCAATGATATGTTCTTTTTAAAAGTTATTTGTCCCAATTTATCTTTCTTTGGGACATACATTTATGTTATGAACCTATATATTATTTTATATGGTGAATATAATACCACTTTGATATATTATATTATTAATATCTTTATGTTCATGATATTTAAAGTCTCATTTGATTTTATTCTTTCACGGGGCTTAAGATTCAAAAGTTACGAAGGTGGTAAGGGTTTTATGTTTCAATCCCATTTTTAATCAGGATTATTTTTGAATTAATTAAAATTGAGAAATTATATTCTCCTAATTTGATAAAAACATTTAATTTTTATTCCCATTTAGATATTTTTTTATTTTTTTATGTTTAAGTACCATTTTTCTCTCAGTGGTCCTCAAAATGGTTTAGAAAATGTTTTTAAGAAAATTCAACCCTATTTCTCTTCTTCTGGTCAAAAAAACTTTTCCGTCCATATCTATGTTTTCAAAAATAATCTCAATAATGTTTTTGAATATTATTAAATGATTTTTTAAGTTCAATTTTATCATTTTTTTACATTTTACAAAATGGTTTAAAAAGAATATTCTTTATGTTTTCTAAATAAGGAACTTTTCCGTGAATGTGAGAACATAATTATTATTTTAAAATTTATGGAATGAATAAAATTTCCCGCCATCATGACCACCCAATTATTTGAAGATTCAATTAAAATTTTCAATGGTTCTTTTCAAATAAAATTTTCCCAAATATTCTTCAAATTTTTAGTCTTTAAAAGTGATTTTCAAATATGAAAGGTAATTTTACTCAATAATGTATTTAATAACATTTTTATTGTATTTCTATTGAACAATGAAAAAAAACTTTTATTTAATTTATTCTATATTGGGTATTAATTATAATTATGAAATAATTATTATTTATTTGGATGGATTATGATTGTTTCAAATAGATTTTTATGGAACCCATTTCTTTTTCTTTGTAAAATCAAGATATTAAAGAACAATTGTTATTTTTATCTTAATAAGTGCACAATTCAAATTATTTTTCTCATGAAATGGTAAATTAAAAATATTGATGAAATTGGGGTCTGGGAATGAACTAAAATAAATATATGATTTTATATAATATGTTATCAGTGGTCCTGTTATAGTCCTATAATTTATTGGGTAATGGTGAAAAATTTGACTAACTATAAGTAACTCTGAAGTGATGAGGTATTTAACCAATTAAAAAGTTATCTTAAGAGATTATAGGTATTAACTAGGTATGGTTATCCCATTTATAAGGGTTTTTATGGGTTCTATAATTGTAATTTTCCAAGATACAAGAATTATTTATTTATTTTTGATATGATTTTTAATGGTTAATTTGTTCAAGATTAACATCACATAACTTAGTATTATTGATTATTATGACTCTTAACTTTATTAATGATTTATTCCATGTCATAAATTTAATGATACACATTATTGTAGGTATGAATTATCTTATGATATTCTCAAGAACTTTGATTATGTCATCATACCCGTATGATCATCTTACACTTAGAGACGAAATTCAATTGTTAATGCTTATATTTACCCTTATTGAGAAGTTTGTATCACCCTTATTATGTTTTCTATTTACCTTAGTTGTGAATAAATGTTTTTAGTATTTTATGAATATTATGTTTATTATATACAAAGAACATTGTGGGAGATGACATAGATTTTTATAGACTAGTTATTTATGAATCTAAGTTTCCATGTAATAGTTTTTCCTAATTCTCTAAAACCATAAACCTAAAATATCCTAGGTTATGTGAGTGATACAACTTTTATATTTTATGTTGTATGTTTTGGATGGATAAAATTGGGTCAAATTTATTGTTATTAAAGCTAAAAATGTAAATATTATGTTTTTAGCACCAGATCTAGATGTATGAGTTTAGGTTTATTATATTTGGTATCAGAGCAGGGTTTATAAAGATGCATGGATTAAGATATTTTCATGTGTGGTTAACTTAAGAGTAATATAAATATTTACGAGTTTATAACTTTATGGTTATTAATAAGTTAAATTTCATAGGAATTACTTTTTAGGTTTTATGTGATATGAATTTAAGGTGACTAATGATAATTTAGGAGGGGTTTTTTCTTTATTGATGTATACACAACCCTTAGTTTTAACATAAAGAATTATCTTAGGATAATGTTATTAAATTTTTAGGGATGTTAGATGAATGGAATGAGAAAATATTTCATGTTAAAACATTCAGTAATGTTGTGGTTATTAAGGTTAATTAGGATTTAAGTTTATTTATTTATATAATGATCTATTTTGAATTATTGGTGTTATTATGGAAATTTTTGAGTTAAATGTGTTATTTATTCACATAATGGTTTATTAATTTTGGTTATCATCTTATCATTTGGTAACATTGTGGTTTTAGTAAAGATAATAAGAATTGGTTTTCATCCTTTTATATACCTCATGGTTAGTCAGATGCTAATTATAGTTCTTCAAGAATTAAATATTCATACTCATCATTTGGAGTAAAAGATAAGATAAAGGTAGAAAATATTTTAAACAGACAACCAAACGATGAAATTATATTTATGAATTTAATGAAAATAACATAAGTATATTTTATTACATTCTAAGTATTTATGGTAAAGAAATTAGTCAAATCCAGAAAAAGTATCTTAAAATAAAATTTTATGCAGTTAGAACCATGGTTTATGAATTGATGTTCTTTTTCAGGCCTCATTGGTTTATAGTTTTTTTCAAATTTAATTTATCAAGATAATGCAATTTCTTATAATCAGTTTTCTCTATCAATTTTCTTCATTATTTAGACAATATATTTTTCCTCCATGTCCATATTTTCACTTCTCACCAATGTTATCATATTTGGAAACCTAGTTATAAGTTATTCTAGATTTCCTTTACATTTCCCTTTCCGTCTTTTCATACGGAAGTATTATTAACACTTTTTAGGATATAAGATTTCAACAAAGATGTTTTAAATTTTCAAATATTAATCCCTTAATTATTGAGATAAATAAAAAATATAGAAAATTAAATTTATTAAATGGGGGTGGGGGGATGAAACAACCAGCGATTTAAAAAATAATACTTTATTCAACAGCACATACAACATGCAAAATTAAGCTTAAATGAACTAAGAAATATTATTATTTAAATATGAATAATATAATATATCCATTGAATTTTTAGATATGAATAAGAGTAACTAATTTAATATATATATATATATAAGGTTTCTAGTTAATACAAATTTATTGATGAATTATTTTAAAATTAGAACTCATTTTTTAGTAAATTTATTTTATACTTCGAAAATAAATTTTCATTAAAAATGATATTTATTACTTTCTATGATAAATTATTATTACTAATTTCAACTAATATTTGAAATTATATTTTAAAAAATAATTTCAACTTTTAAATTATTGTATCAAAATTATCTTATGGTTAATTTTTGTTTTTTTGAAATGATTGATTTTTAGTGAGTAGTGAAAATTATAAATTTTTGTAAAACTATAAGATATTCTCATTAAAAAGTATTATTTTGGTTTTAATTTGATCTCAACATAAAAAAATAATAATTTAATTAGATATAATATAATTAATTACATTTGATTAATCATTATACCTAGTTTTTTATAAGTTCATTTTTGGGAATAAAATACATTTATCTAAAAATATTTTTCATTACATTTTACAAATTTATATTAAAGTTTATTTCTAAAAATTATAGGGAATTGAATATTTAAAAATTAATCCCTTATTTGGAACCATTAGGTTTAAATTTGGTAAATAAGTCCCTTTTATTTTGGTCCATTGTGAATAGTTACTTTATGTAATATTTCTCACCTCAGTAAGGGTAAATCAGGTAATTAAGGTTAAAAATAAAATGATAAGGACTAAAAAAAATCCCAAAAATTTATTTTAATATATTTGATGGGGGTGTATTTCCCAAAAAATAGGGATCGATGCTTGATTGTGGGTGTTGAGTATGGCGACACAATTATTCACGCTAGGTTTATCATTTTTGTTTCCAAACAAAAATAGGGCCCGATGATTGATTTTGGGGGTTAAGTATAGATACAAAATCATTCATATAAGGTTTTCTAGTTTTTTACAATGAAAAATCTGATTTATTTATCCCATATAATAATTTTGTGTCTATTAAGACCTTCTTTCCAATGGCTAGCATTCACTAGAAATTTTCCAAGACCATCTAAGAAAACACATTGGTTGAGAGGACGAGAGGTTGGACTCACCACACCCTTTTGAGGGGGATTATTTACTACTCCAAGACTCACTTATAGATTTATTATGTGTTAATGAGTCCTTCCTAAATCTTAGTACAAGACTGGATACCCCTATTCCACTGATTTAATCAACACCATGTGTTTTATGTGAACCTCTCTATATATAAGCCCCCAGCCTTAAACATTACTTAATCTTGAGATATTTCAAGAAAACACATTGAGGATCTTTTCAGGTTTAGAGTTTTAGAGAATTAGATCATAAATCATGCATTACATTCCACATTTAAAAAAGGTGGCTACATTAAAGACAATATTCACTTTTCCCATCAAAGGAATCATATTTAAAACAAAACATGGATTATTTCATGACACTTACTTCACAATATCATCACATCATGTACCTTTCCCTTAACTTGTGAAAAACATTTCAAAAACTTGGGATGAGCATAAAAAGCTCAGTAAGGGATATAAAAGTCCAAAATGAAAACATTAGTCCATGTATACATAAGAATTAATGAAATCATTCTTTACTAATAAAGCATAAGTACTTTATCATACCTTATGAAACCATAAGATTTATGAATAACTCATAGAAAACATAAGACATAAAGGTAACTTGAGTCATTCATAACATTCTTACGTAGGGAGTAACCCTCATGGTTACATTTTGAATACCCATCACAGTATATTCCCTAAATATCTTTGGAGAAACCTTAAAGTTTAACTCTTTCGCATTACCCAATGCATTGGAGAGCTATATCGGGCTCACCCACCCTTAGTTTATCACAGAACCACCCGTCTTCATAACAATGCCCAAGTACCATAACATAATCATATCACATAAAACATGCATAAAGGAAACATAACATTTCCACATTTCAATCAAAAGATATCAATACAACACATTGATATAATAAAAAAATTATGAAAACCATTTTCAAAACCAAAATAAATGAAAAGTAAAACATGGTATTTATTTTTCATTTTTTAAAAAACGTTATGGCTTGTAGAGAAAGCCGAAACTCAAATAATGGTCACGGCGGTGGAGAAGTCGTTGTCGCCGCATACGTATGACAAAAAACATTCCTTTTGTCATTTAGTAAAATGCTTCGTATAAAAAAGATTCCTTTTGAATAGACATAAAAATCAAAGGGGTTTATACACCGTATAAAAGAAAGTTGTGTATAAAACAAAATATGCCTCAATGAAAGGAGATTGAGACGAAGTCCCTTACCTCGGGTCTGACTTGACTCGATCGTTCTTTAACGTCCTGAATAATAAACTTGAGTTAATTTATACATGCTTAAGAACCTTTTTTAAGTTCATTATTCCTTTTATATCACTTATTATCATGTTATGAACACTATGTAATTATTTAAGTTAATAATGGTCATTTTGTCGATCATTGGTACTTGGGTCAAAAATAAAATCTTTATAATTACAAGTTGTTCATGTATCCATTATATCCAGAATTATATTCATGATGTAGATATCATATATATAATATACACCCAGTATATATATGCATTTATAATATTACATAACATTTAGAGGTAAGAAATGAAATGCACCGTTCATGGAGACGGTAAGCCGTACGTACGCATGAACGCTACTTTTATTTCTATTTCCTATTTTATGGAATGAAATCATAATGATATAAAGGTATATTATAATTCTAGTATAATATCATATATAATATCATTAACTCCATACTTTATACGTCCCACATATGGCATTAACGAATCAAATCACTTTGAGGGGGCGGTAGTCCGCACTTCCTAAAATGAAGATATCGTGTTTACCCATAATGGAAACCATAAAGGTATGCCATAAATGAAAAATACAGAAGCTTAAGGAAAACATAAACATATTATATATCATATATAAATATAGTGACATCTTAATGGCCACCTTTGAAGGTGTTATAAGAATATTGAACAATCATCGTTTCGTGAGGCAGAAATTCATCATCCACAGAAATAGTATTCTCTTTAACCATTAGATGTAGGTGTGTGTAAGTGTAGATTAAATACTTCTTATAACAACATCCTAGTATATTGAAGATACTGGTGTTGTGACAAAAGAAATTAATAAAAAGATTTTAGGGGGTTGGAGGAGCAAAATAAAATAAAAGAACATTAGAGAAGACTTTACCTTAAAATCGGGTAACTCCTCTTGGTTTGTACCAAAAGGGTTTCTTGAAGAGATTTATGCCTAAGGTATGGATTCTAGGATGAAGAGAGGGATGTGGAGAGATAAAATTAGTAGATATTGGCTGATCCAATAGCTTGAGAGGTGTGTGTAAAGAGGTATAGGTGGGAGACTTTTATAAGAGGAGAGGATGGACACTCTTGGAAAGTTATAAAATGTTACTTTATATTAAAATGAGTTTCGGATTTTAAAGGTAAAACATTGATATATTTCGAGGATAAGGTGATAAGGGTTATAAATATACTCATCCAATAGGTATTTGACAAGTGTAAGTCTTATATTTTACATTATCTTTTCATTTTATTTAAATCGTTCATTAATGAGGTAATCACTGCATCATCATGATGTCATAAATAATTTAGTTTATTTAATGTATAAAAATTATAAAAAAATACTATGATGTAGGAAATAGTTTTAGATTTCCAATTAATATTTATATTCTAAAATATAATTTACGTAGAGAAAATTAGAAATGTTTTACTCGGGTGATACATTTTTTAGTGATATTCTCCTTTCTTTAAAAATAAAATGATAAAGTGTCACTTTCACCCAAAAGTGATTCCATGGGGTCTAAAAGTTTGGCACAAGGCATCCCATTGTCGGCCATGACACAACCAGTAGAATTAGGACACATGTTGGGGGTCATTTGTTTTTATTATGATATTATTTTATTATCCTTAACTACCCGATTACTAATTAATCAAGATAATTAAAGATAATTACTGTCGTTACTATTCATAATGTCAAAAAAAAGAGAGTCTTAATTAAATAATTTGTAACTTCTGATTCCAAATATGGAATCCATTTTAACAAATTCCAAACATTTAAATTACAATAATTAATTTAAAAATAATTCCCGTTGTCAAAACAAATAGCAGTTTTTTTGAAACAATATCTATGAAAAGTTTGGCACTTGTTTATGCCCAATTCCAAGGTGAAATTAAATCTAATGACAAAAATTGGATTAAATGGTTAAAATATATTATAATTAAACTTTAAAACCAATTAAAAAGATAATCTAACCATATAATTAAATTAGACGAAAAAGCAGTTTTGATGTAAAATGCAGTATTTTTCACTATTCATTAAAAAATGAACATTGTCAGAAAAATACCAAAAATTAATCCAAAGTAAATTTCAATGTCCCAATTCTAATTAAAAAGTTTATTTTGAAAAATAGATCTTATAAAACTGTCAAAAGTTTGGTTTAAAAATGGTTTGCCATCAAAAGGCGGTAAAACAGTCTTTTAAAAAAATATTAGAGTATTCCATGCTTAAGATTGGATTTATTATCATTTTAAACCTCTAAAATACTATACAATTCATAAATAGACATAGATAAGAAAATACATAATTCTTTACTTACTTGGGATGTTACATCCTTCCCCCCTTTATAAAATTGTATCCCCGCAATTTATTTACTTATCGAATAAGTGGGGGTATTCATCCCTCATTGCATTTTCAGATTCCCATGTTGCCTCTTCAATCGTGTGGTTTTTCCACAAAGCCTTTACTTAATGAATCACCTTATTCTGTAACACTTTCTCTATGTGGTCAAGAATCTGGACCTGTTGTTCCTCATAAGATAGATTCTCTTCCAACTGAACTACCTCTAGACTCAAAACATGAGATGGATCTAGCATGTACTTCCTTAACATTGAAACATGAAAAACATTGTGTACCTGAGATAAACTCAGAGGTAAGGCCACTCGGTATGGAACTGATCCAACTCTCTCCAGAATTTCGTATGGTCCAATGAACCTTAGACTCATCTTTTCTTTCTTACCAAATCGCATCACACTTTTCCATGGTGATACTTTGAGAAAAACATAATTGCCTACCTCAAAAGAGATATCCTTCCTCCCGTTGTCCGCATAACTTTTTTACCTGCTATGAGCTGTTCTCATGTGTCTCTATATCAGCTGAACTTTTTCAGCCAACTCTTCTACCAATTTTGGTCCCATCAACTTCCTTTCACCCACTTCATCCCAAAAAGCTGGAGTTCGAAACCTCTTCCCATATAATGCCTCAAATGGTGCCATCTTTATACTAGAATGAAAACTATTATTATAAGAAAACTCAACCAAAGAAATATGTTGGTCCCAACTTCCCTGATAATCCATCAAAAAAGCACATAGCATATCCTCCAAAGTCTGAAATGTTCATTCTGACTACCCATATGATTGAGGATGAAAAGCTGTACAAAAATTTAATTCAGTACCCAACGACTTCTGAAGGCCTTTCCAAAAGTTAGAAGTGAACCTGGGATCATGGTTAGATACCATGGAGAGAGGAAATCCATGTAACCTGACTATATCTTTAAGATACAAAAGGGAATGTTGATCTAGGGAAAAATTATCTCATATGGCAAGGAAATGAGCAGATTTAGTCAAGCGATCAATAATAACCCAGATTGCATTATTACCTCAAGGTGTCTTCAGCAATCCCACAACGAAGTCCATGGATATATTATCCCATTTGCACTCTGGCACTGGTAAAGGCTAAAGCATCCCTTTCGGTAACTGCCGCTCTGCTTTAACCTGTTGACAAGTCAAACACTTCATAGTAAAATCAACAATATCTTTTTTCATTCCGTCCCACCAGTAATACTCTTGAGGATCTCTATACATCTTAGTACTTCTTGGATGAACTGAAAATGGAGAACTATGAGATTCACATAACAACTGTCTCTTCAACTGTGAATCACACGGCACACACAATTTTTTCCCAAATCTCAAAACACAATCATTATCAATGTTGAATTTTGGAAACTTACCCTTCTGAACTAGCTCTACCTTTTTCCGCAACTCACTGTCTTGCTTCTGTGCTTGCTTAATTCTGTCTGATAGAGAAGATTTCACTGATACCTGAAACAAAACAGAAGAACATCCTGCACCAACAACTTCTATGCCAAAGTTCATCAAATCCCTAACCAAAGGATCACGTTCCAAACACAACATTTTTAATGATACATTACTTTTTCGACTCAAAGAATCATCCACTTTATTTGATTTTCCCAGATGGTAATGAATTGTACAATCATAATCCTTGATTAATTCTAGCTATCTCCTCTATCTCATGTTCAATTATTTCTGAGTGAATATATACTTTAATCTTTTCTGATCAGTATATATTTCACACTTTACACCATACAAATGATGTCTCTAATTTTTTAAAGCGAAAACAACAACAGCTAATTCCAAATCATGTGTAGGGTAATTTACCTCTTGAGTTTTCAACTGACGTGAAGCATAATCAATTACCCGATCATTCTGTATTAGGACGCAACCAATTCCTTTCAATGAAGCATCACTATAGAAAACAAACTCACCATTCCTAGAAGGTAGTGCCAAAAATGGAGCATTCGCCAATCTTCTTTTCAATTCCTGAAAACAATCATCACATTCTTTCGTCCAAATAAACTTAACACCCTTCTGAGTTAGCTTAGTCATTGGACTAGATAACCGTGATTTCTTTTAACAAACCTTCAGTAATAGCCTGCCAAACCAAGAAAACTATGAATCTTAGTTACATTTGTGGGTCTTGGCCATTCTTAGACAACCTTTTTTTATAGGATCAACAGTTATCCCATATTTAGAAACAATGTGGCCAAGGAAAGAAATTTTTTGCAACAAAAATTCACACTTGCTGAATTTCCCATACAATTTCTTTTCTTTTAAGGTTTGAAAAATAACCCTTAAATGTCTTTCATGCTCCTCTTTACTTTTAAAAAACACCAAAATATCATCAATGAAAACAACCACAAACTTATCCAAGAACTCATGGAAAATTCTATTCATAAGGTCCATGAATACCGCAGGTGCATTGGTTAGCCCAAAAGGCATAACTACAGATTCATTATGGTCATATCTTGTATGAAACACGGTCTTCGGAATATCTGCTTCCTTTACCTTCAACTGATGGTACCCTGACCTCAAGTCAATCTTCGAAAAATACTGAGCTCCATGGAGCTGATCAAACAAATCATCGATATGAGGCAAAGGATATTTGTTCTTAACAGTGATGTTATTCAAGGCTCTATAATCAATTCAAAGTCTCATTGAACCATCTTTCTTTTTAACAAATAAAACAAGAGAACCCCATGGTGATGTGCTAGGTCTAATGAAACCTTTATCTAATAAATATTACAATTGATCCTTAAAATCTAAAAGTTTAATGAGACATTCGATAAGGGGGTTTTGAAATTGGTTTAGAATCAGGAACTAAGTCAACAGTAAATTCAACTTTCCGATCTGGTATTATTCTAGAAAACTCATCAGGAAAAACATCAGGATACTCATTTACCACTAGCACATCATTAATCTGAACAGTTCCTTTGTTTTCCACAATATGTGCAAGGTAACATTCTTTTCCATATTTTACAAGTTTCTCAGCCTCTTGATATGTTATCAACAGTAAGGGTTCATTCTTGTACACAAACTAAAAGACTTTTTGAAAAGAAACTTATTTAGATCTACAATAAATCTTAGCATGGTAAATAGAGAGTCAATCCATACGCAGGATAACATCAAACTCTACTAGAGATAAAACAATAAGGTTTTCAAGTAGGTTATTTCCACAGATAAGAATAGAAAGACTCTTATAAATTATTTTTGCCTCAACATTTCCCCCAGGTGTTTTTACCATAAGTTCAGGAGTAATTTCTTGAGATGGAATTCCCATTTTACTAGAAAAGTTTTCAGAGATGAAAGAATGTGTAGACCCTGAATCAAACAACACACTGGCATAATCTGAAAAAACAAACAAAGTACCTGATACCACTTCATTTGATGGCCCAACATCTGCTGAAGTAGTTGTAAATGATTTCACCACCCCTTTATACTATTAGTTTAACTACTTCCCATCACTCGAGCTCTTTGTCAGACACTCGTTTTCATAGTGACCCATCTCATTGCACTTAAAATATTTCACTAATTATAAATCAAATTTGGTCTTACCATCACCTTGATATTTTTCAGTGCAATCACGAGCCTTATGTCCCATCTTACCACATTGGTAGCACTTTCCAGAATTCAGAAGAAATTCCCCATCATGCCTTTTACCACATTTATCACAAACTAGAAACTTAGTTTTCTTAATATCAGACCTTTTTGAAGAATTCTTCCCTTTCTCCTATCACCTCGGTCTCTTCTTCTGTTGGTTTTTATAGAACACTTGATCATCGGAAAACTCCATTTCCACCTTCTCAGCACATCGAAAAAGATTTTCATAACTCCTGAACTCACGAGAAGCTAAATCCCTTCGATATTTTGGCTTTAATCCTGAGTAAAAACTGTTGATTTTACTATAAAGGTCTCGGATAAAATTTGGAGCATACCTTGCCAATCGAGTGAACCTCTCTTCATAAGCAGCCACTGAGTCGTCCTCTTACCTCAATTCTAAGAATTTTTTTCCATCCTAAGTCGAATTGCCTTAGGAAAATACTTCTCAAGAAACATACCTTTGACTTCATCCCAGTCGAGAGCATCAATCTCATCAGCGTCCTTGATATTTTTAACCATTGACCACCACTGATATGCTTCACCCTCCAAATGGTAAATTTTAAGACTAACCTTTTGATTGTATGAACACCCCATGATATCGAAAATCTTCTCCAGTGCTTTAATCCACACTTCAGCTAGCACAATATTAGATGATCCTCTGAATGACGGGGGATGTTTCCTCATGAAATGTTCCACCACTGACATGTTCCTCTGTGGTTTATCTGGATGATCTCATGCATGGATACCACCACCATTTATCTCTTGAGTCAACTGTGCCATTACTACAACAAACTATTCAGTTCCAATTCTGACTATCTCAGGATGCTGATTCAGAAGGTCATTTCCTTCTATATGCCTTCCTAGCACTGCTTCCCTATTTCCTCTGTAGAAAACCATTCTGAACAAACTTGTCTTAAATGAAGCAACATGGTAATATTAAAATTCTATATCATTTCAATTTGACCATAACAAATATTTTTGGATAATCATTTAATATAATTCTAACTCCTAAAGTTATCTAAATCGATATATGATATCAACTATAGGGGCCCAGCCTTAAACATTACTTAATCTTGAGATATTTCAAGAATACACATTGAGGATCTTTTCAGGTTTATAGTTTTAGAGAATTAGATCACAAATCATGAATTACATTCCACATTTAAAAAAGGTGGTTACATTAAAGACAATATTCACTTTTCCCATCAAAGGAAACATATTTAAAACAAAACATGGATTCTTTCATGACACTTCCTTGACACTATCATCACATCATGTACCTTTCCCTTGACCTGTGAAAAACATTTCAAAAACATGGGAGGAGCATAAAAAGCTCAGTAAGGGATATAAAAGTACGAAATGAAAACATTAGTCCATGTATATAGAAGAATTAATGAAATCATACTTTACTCATAAAACATAAGCACTTTATCATACCTTATGAAACCATAAGATTTATGAATAACTCATAGAAAACATAATACATAAAGGTAACTTGAGGCATTCATAACATTCTTACGTAGAGAGTAACCCTCATGGTTATGTTTGGAATACCCATCAAAGTATATTCCCTAAATCTCTTCAGAGAAACCTTAACGTTTAACCCCTTCGCGTTACCCAATGCATTGGAGAGCTATATCGGGCTCACCCGCCCTTAGTTTATCATAGAACCACCCGTCTTCATAACAATTCCCAAGTACCAAAACATAATCGTATCACATAAAACATGCATAAAGGAAACATAACATTTCCACATTTCAATCACAAGATATCAATACAACACATTGATATAATAAAAACATTATGAAAACCATTTTCAATACCAAAATAAATGAAAAGTAATACATGGTATTTATTTTTCATTTTCAAAAAAAAAGTTATGGCTTGTAGAGGAAGCCAGAACTCAAATAATGGTCACGGCGGGGGAGAAGTCGTTGTCGCCGCATACGTACGACAAAAAAACATTCCTTTTGTAGTTTAGTAAAATTCTTCGTATAAAAAAGATTCCTTTTGAATAGACATAAAATCCAAAGGGGTTTATACACCATATAAAAGAAAGTTGTGTATAAAACAAAATATTCCTCAATGAAAGGAGATTGAGACGAAGTCCCTTACCTTGGGTCCGACTTGACTCGATCATTATTTAACATCCTGAATAATAAACTTGAGTTAATTTCTACTTGCTTAAGAACCTTTTTTCAGGTTCATTATTCCTTTTATATCACTTATTACCATGTTACAAACACTATGTAATTATTTAAGTTAATAATGGTCATTTTTTCGATCATTGGTACTTGAGTCAAAAATAAACTCTTTATAATTACAAGTTGTTCATGTATCCATTATATCCAGAATTATATTCATGATGTAGATATCATATATATCATATACACCCAGTATATACCCGCATTTATAATATTACATAACATTTAGAGGTAAGAAATGAAATGCACCGTTCATGGAGACGGTAAGCCGTACGTACGCATGAACGCTACTTTCATTTCTATTTAGTATTTTATGCAATGGAATCATAATGATATAAAGGTATATTATAATTCCAGAATAATATCATATATAATATCATTAACTCCATCCTTTATACGTCCCACATATGGCATTAACGAATCAAATCACTTTGAGGGGGCGATAGTCCGCACTTCCTAAAATGAAGATATCACATTTACCCATAATGGAAACCATAAAGGTATTCCATAAATGTAAAAATACAGAATATTAAGGAAAACATAAACATATTATATATCATATATAAATATAGTGACATCTTAATGGCCACTTTTGAAGGTGTTAGAAGAATATTGAACAATCATCGTTTCGTGAGGCAGAAATTTGCCATCCACGGAAAAAGTATGCTCTTTAACCATTAGATGTAGGTGTGTGTAAGTGTAGCTCGAATAATTCTTATAACAACATCCTAGTATATTGAATATACTGGTTTTGTTACAAAATAAATGTATAAAAATATTTTAGGGGGTTGGAGGAGAAAAATAAAACAAAAGAACATTAGAGAAGACTTTACCTTAAAATCGGGTAACTCCTCTTGGTTTGTACCAAAAGGGTTTCTTGAAGAGATTTCTGCCTAAGGTAAGGCTTCTAGGATGAATATAGGTATTTTTAGAGATAAAATAAGTAGATCTTGGCCGATCCAATGTCTTGATAGGTGTGCATAAATAGGTAGAGGTGGGGGCCTTTTATAAGAGGAGAGGATGGGCACTCTTGGAAAGTTATAAAATGTTACTTTATATTAAAACGAGTTTCAGATTTTAAAGGTCCCACATTGATATATTTCGAGGATAAGGTGATAAGGGTTCGAAATATATTCATACAATAGGACTTTGACAAGTGTAAGTTTTCGATTTTACATTATCTTTTCATTTTATTTAAATCGTTCATTAACGAGTTAATCGCTGCATCATCATGATGTCATAAATAATTTAATTTATTTAATGTATAAAAATTATAAAAAAATACTATGATATAGGAAATAATTTTTTCTTTCCAATGACTATTTGTAGTCCAAGAGATCATTTATTTAGACAAAATTAGAAATGTTTTACTCGGGTGATACATTCTTTAGTGATATTCTCTTTTCTTTAAAAATAAAATGATAAAGTGTCACTTTCACCCAAAAGTGATTCCATGGGGTCCCAAATTTTGGCACAAGGATTCCCATGGTCGGAAATGACACAACCAGTAGCATTAGGACAGATTTTGGGGTCATTTGTTATTATTATGATATTATTTTATTATCCTTAACTACCCGATTACTAATTAATCAAGATAATTAAAGATAATTACCATCGTTACTATTCATAATGTCCAAAAACAAAAGGGTATTAATTATATAATTTGGACCTTATTATTCCAAATATGGAATCCATTTTACCAAATTACAAACATAGAAATTTCAATAATTAATTTAAAAATAATTCCCGTTGTCAAAACAAATAGTGTTTTTTTTAAACAATATCTATGAAAAGTTTGGCACTTGTTTATGCCCAATTCCAAGGTGAAATTAATTATAATGAACAAAATTGGATTAAATGGTAAAAATATATTCTAATTAAAATTTAAAACCAATTAAAAATATAATATAACCATATAATTAAATTAGATGAAATAACAGTTTTGATGTACAATGCAGTATTTTTCACTATTCATTAAAAAATGAACATTGTCAGAAAAATACCAAAAATTAATCCAAAGTAAATTTCAATATCCCAATTATAATGAATAAGTTTATTTTAAAAAATATAGCTTATAAAACTGTCAAAAGATTGATTTTAAAAATGGGTTTCCATCAAAAGGCGGTAAAATAATCTTTTAAAAAATATTAGAGTATTCCGTGCTTATGATTGGATTTATTCTCATTTTAAACCTATAAAATACTATCTAATTCATAAATAGAGATATATAAGAAAATACATAATTCTTTAATTAATTTGGATGTTACAATATATATTAGATATTCCCCATATTTCTCTTATTAACTTATGATAATTTGGTTTGAAGCCAAAAACTGGTCTCTCTAGAGTTTATTGTTGTCCATGGAGGTAGTTTTTATTTTTAGTTGGGATTGATAATTGAATAGGTATACTATGTATCATGTGAAAACATGATTCTAGAGTTATGTAGTTTGATTTAAAGGTTGAGGCTTACACCTCAATAGGAGGTCCACAAAGGAGGCACATTCACCATGCTGATGGGATAGTCTTTGCATATCTATAATCCCACATGATTCATGCACATTGTTAGAAACAATATACTACAAAATATTAGTAAAATTTCAAGTGAGTATACCATTATATTTTAATTGAGGTATTACACACTAAATAAATCCATAAAATATTGATGTGCCGCGAAAGTGTAGAAATTATAAAATAAGGTAGTGATTATGCATGAGCTTCCCTGATGTACCTTACCTTATAAGAGGGTCAGGTGAGGGTATTTGTTTAGGATTAATCCATAGAGAATTACCATTCATCTAGAACCAATATTATTATTTAGAATCATGGTTAATAATGAAAACTATGAGGAGTATCTCAACTAAGTGGTAATTGATGATTTGGAGAGGGATTACAACTTAGAGGATTAATTTATATTTGAAACTAATAAGATTATCTTAACTGAAGGTTAATAATGATAAAATTGAGTAGAATCTTTACCCAATGGTAATTAAATATATTTTTAGGTCTTACACATTAGAGGATGCATTTGTATTTGAAACCAAGAGTTATATGTCGATTCAATGTGAATAATGATAATCATGAGGAGTATCCTAACTCAATAGTAATTAAATTTTTGGAGGCTTACACCTAGGATAATGAAAGTGGAGAATATTTTGGCCTTAAAACTAGTAGGTTTCCCAATAATAGTATCCCCCCCATCTATTGATAATATTATAAGGAAGGAAGATTGTTAAGGATGAGAATTACACCTGAGGAGGAGGACCTTTTATTTGAAACCAAGAGGAGTATCTAAACTAGAGGTGAATAATGAAAACTACGATAAGTATCTGAACTCAATGGAAATTAATGATTTGTTATGTAATTACACCAAGGAGGATTACTATTTATCTATAACCAAAAGGAGTATCTTTAATCATTGTGAATAATGACAACCATTAGAAGTATCTCTACTCAATGGTAATTGAAGATTTTATCAGGGTTTACACCAAGGAGGGTGCCATTTATCTCTAAGTAAGAGGAGTATCTTGACTCATGGAGAATAATGACAGAAATTAGGAGTATCTAAACTCAATGGTTTTTTAATATTTTGTTGGGACTTACCCATTAGAGGATTCCCCAAAAAATATCTCCCCCATCATTCATTGTTAAAAGGATGAGGAAAAGTGATTGTCAAGGTTGGGTATTACACCTAATAAGAGGCCCTGGTGGATATTGTTGGGGATTTAAACTTATGAGGATTCCAAAAATTGATAATCTTTAAGTATCACATTCTCACATACGAGTTTCCACATGGTGCTTTGGGAATGGATGTCCTCATAGGATCTCCATATAAGTTTGGATGCAAAGCATTGGATTCATAGAACTTTATGCATAATATTTGATACATAGATGCATTCATATAGATTACTAAAAAGGAATTACACATGTGGATAGCCACATATAATTTTACATTGGGAAATACACATAACATTCTATTAGACATCCTTCTATATCACCGTTCACATAGCATTTCATGATGTTTCCTTATAGAGGGACTTCTTTGTGGATGGATTTTCTTAACGAAGGATTTCCTTATAAAGGATCTTAATGGGACTAAATAAAAAAGTTCTTACCTAGTTTATATCTCAAGAATTTTAGTTGAGTGGTTCTAGGAGAGTGAGTCTAGTTTGAGCCTGATAGAAAGTCAGTCACCCCTATTCTGGAAGTGTGGGTCGATATTTATAGGAAGTGATAAATAAATTCTTCCCTGAGATAGTTGGACACATACAAATAGATAGTCGTATAATTCTTAGTGAAAAAGGTTTGACACAAATGAGATTTTCATAGTAGTCTCACAAAGGGATGACCACATAATAACTTCTTGATGTAATTAATTCACTATACGGGGTCGTAAAATGATACTTTGTACCACAAAAGACTTTATTATATGGGAGAATAGAAAATATTTCCTCATACTAAAAACATATTTAGTTTTAAGGATGAGTGTTTCAAGAACTATTTGAAGTGACATGTTTTTAGAGAAAATTTCAATGCGGTAGAAAAAAAACCATCATCACTAAGCCACAAAAAACATTCAGTTTGTGTAGGGAATGAAGCACTATGTATAATTTAGAACATTATTGTTTTTTATTTGGTATAAAATTAATTCCATCATATAATGATCACCATTACTGATCTATAATTCTATTTAGGATCCGAGAGTAGTCAAATAGAATCATGTGAAAAAAAATTCCTAGATATGGTGTATACACTATAGTAGGATGCTTTTTGATGCCTAAAAGTTCTTAGAGGACCCTCAAATACGTGTTTCAAGGAGTTGGTTCCTTTAAATCATAAATCTCTGAAAAAATGGAATAATACTAGATAAATGTTTTCACCTCCACACTATTAGACTAGGAAATGTTTCTGAGGAATCTTCATACCTCAGTGTGTGATCATTCTTGTTGAAGATGGAAATCCAATATGCCTTTTCTTCTAGCATAGAGACACATCTCAACTCAAACTTGACTTGCTTTGTATAAGTGGGGATAATATCATGGGTTATGGGGGGGAATTCAGGGCATTAGTTTTTTTTATTCTAATAGTGGGGTTCAAATATCCTCAACCAATATTCTATTTTATGAAAATTTTGTGACATTTTTCTTCTAAAATGACTTATATATTTTTCAAAAAAAATGTCAGTCTATAACATTTAAATTTCACACATATATTCACATAAGGATAAAAATAATATGTTAATTAATATTAAAGGTTATTTTGATCATAATGAAATTATTTTTATTATGGTATTTTATTTTTAATTTTTAGTGATGAAATAAGTACTTTAACTTCTTACATAACGCTGACGTAATGCTTGTGAAAGGAGTAGAAAAAATCAAATGAACTATAAAATAATTTTATTCGATGATTAATAGTATACCATAAATTTAATAGTAAGATATAACATATTAGGGATGTTTTAAAAAGTTTATATTCAAATTATTATTTTGATGAATTTAAAGTCAAAGTAAATGAATAGTTCAAAAAACGACATTAATAATATTTTATAATAAAAAATATTTAATTAAATGATTTAAAATTAATAAAAATACTTTATTCAGTAATGTGGAAGGTATATGTTTTAAAATATGAACCATGATCCATTTATGGGCCAATTTTCTATTTATAGTAACTTTTTTGGCCCATTAAGGGTAGCAAACATTGATATCACTATAATCATGAAAGGGGCTATATGCAGTCAAAGTAAAGTAATAAGGGTGAAAACAACACCTAAAATTATCTAAATTTTATTATATTAGATTATTTTGAATCATAATCATACTATATTATAAATATATCTACTTGGTTCCATTTCTCCATGAATGTTTATTTATATTAATTTAATTCTTTATATAATTATAAGAGTTCACCTCCACCCACTTATAAAATGGATCCTCTTCCCATATTTTAATCACAGTTTTTGAGAAATATATCTTATAAAACCTAAAAAGATCCCTTCATAACATCATGAACCATGTTCTAGAGCTCTTATTTTACGTATAATACCAACCACATAGGGATTTAGGTGTAAAGTAAAAAAAGTTGTTTGAAGAAGAGGTTTATATTTTAACTGAATGTTTTAGTATATTTCTTCTTACACATACTTAAAATATTATTTTACTATGATGATATAGTAAAATTAATATATTATATATAATTATATGTTATTTTTTAATGGTATAACCCATATTTATATCCTCTTCCATTAAATGGGAAACTA
Source organism: Viscum album (assembly GCA_963277665.1). Taxonomy (NCBI): domain Eukaryota; kingdom Viridiplantae; phylum Streptophyta; class Magnoliopsida; order Santalales; family Viscaceae; genus Viscum; species Viscum album. The sequence goes on from OY728159.1 coordinate 1,085,209,529, forward strand.
ATCTATCGTTCATGTGAACTATAAACTACTTCCTCACGAACCGATGCAATTAGTTTTCCACTATCACCTCTCAAAGTTGGTTATAATGATGTATTTAATGTTTATATATTATATTAATTACATAATTATCAATATATAAATATAACATATCATCTAACTTCTTACCTTTCTATCTATTGAAAAATATGATAACGTTGTTCGTGCATACGTGTGAATTACCACCTCCACAAAGCGATGCAATTCATTTTTCATCATAGCATAACATGAATGGTATATATAAGTGTATTTAAATATAAAATATAATATTTACTATATAATCATAATTCTATATGGATAAAATAATACTTACCTAATTTCCATCATGTTTGCTAAAAAATAGAAATTTTACTCATCCGTACATACAACATTCCCTCTCCATGATTATAACAGAAATCATTTTAAAAAATGATCATTCATGGTTGGTTTTAAAGTTATAATTAATGTATAAAAATTATAATTATTTCATTATTATTATTATGAATACGATAGAGTAATTAACTTTTTTACCATGATCAACACACCAATGTTGTTTTACAACTATGAACCGAATATCCTCAAAACACATGATGTGAACTTAACCAGTTAAGTAATTTAATATTTCATTGATATAAATGAAAAAAATAGTTAATGATATAGTAATAAACCTGTAATGGTTTTTAAAATAATTTATTAATTTATATAACTTTATTATATTGGAGTTAAAAGACATATATGGCATGTCTAGACTGGAGGTAACAGATTTCATATCAATTTCCCTTAATTGGGGCATTTTTTAATGCTGTACACCTAATTTGTTTTCTACGGTGTATATAATACCATTTTAAATGTTATATAATTAATCCTTCAAACTTCATGGTATTTTATGTTACAATTCATGTTAATTCATCCACGAGGATTTGATTTAGAAGTTACCAAAGCGGTAAGGAGTTTCTTAACTAAATTTTGTTTTATTGGGTTATATCACTTATTCATTGATTATATTATGTTAATATTATCTAGTAAATAAAAATTGCTTTATTGATGTTGTATTTACACTTTTTTGGGATTTAAAATTGTTTCAAATAATTTATCCATTTATTGATTCTCAATTCAATGATATGATTTTTGTAAGTGCTATTCATCTTAAATTATCTTTCTTTTGGACATAAATTTATATTATACACCAATATTATATTATTTGTTTTATATACCTATAATATGAAATTTTATATCAATAATATCCTTATGTTAATATTATTTACATATTCATTTGAAGTTATTAGTTCATGGGGATTACGATTCAAAAGATACTAAAGTGATAAGGGGTTTATCTTCCAATCCAATTTTTAATCCAAATTTTTTATTCTTGAATTTATATTAATAAATTATATTATAATTATTTAATAAAACCATTTAATTTTTCTTTTCCTATGTATATTTCTATAATTATTACATTTAATTACCATTTTTCTCATATGGTACTCAAAATGGTTCATAATATATTTTTATGAAAAGTCGATCATATTTATCCTCTTTTGGTTAGAAAACCCTTTTCTTCCATAACTATCATTCCTAAAATGTTTTGAAAAAACATTTTTAATATTATTAATTTTATTAAATTAATTTTTACTAATGTTTTATATTTTATTCGAAGGTTTAAAATATATCTTCTTTTTGATTTCTGAACATGGAGTTTTTTACCGAATGTGTGAACAAAATATTTGTTTAAAAAATTATTGTATGAATAGAATTTACCATTGTCATGATTAATTACTAATTTGAATATTTACTTTCATATTTACATGGTTATTTTCCAATAAAATATTTCTACTAATATTCTATATGTTTTTAAAATTTAGATGTGATTTTCAAAGTGGAAAGTGTGTTTTACTGAAGGATGTTTTTAATGATATTTTTATGTTAATTATATTCATAAAAAACCCTTTATTTTAATTATTCTACACTAGGGATGTACTTTAATTATACCATCCTTATTCTTTATCTTCATGTATTATGATTTTTTCAAAGATATTTTCATGGAATATATTTCTTTTCTGGGGGTAAATCACTCTTTGAAATATCAATACTTATTGTTATGTTGAAAAATGAAAGATTATAATATTTTTTTACATGGTATGGTACTTTGAAATTATTTATAAAGTGGGATTGTGGAGTGAATCCAAATAATTAAGTTTATCTATCTGATATGTTTCAGGTGGGTCCATTAAAGACCACCAATGCATTGGGTAATAGAGACATAGTTGACTGAATATAAGTAACTCAGAATAGAAAATGGAATTAACCAGTTATCCAATTAATCCTAAGATATTACATGTATTAACTTTTAAAGGTTATCAAATTTATAAGGGTTATTATAAGGGTTCTATGAATTCAATTTTACAAGATTCCAACATGATTTTTCTATTCTTTCTATGAGTTTTTAAGGGATCATTTGGTCAATATTGACATCACATGGTTCATGATTATTGATTCTTATGAATATTTCATTTTTAAATATTTATTCCGTTTAAAATTTTTAATGATAAATGTTTTTATGGGTTTGAATTTTTTTATTTTGTGCTCATACACTTTGATTATGTCATAATACCCTTATTATCATATTATACTCACTGATGACATTCAATTGTAGATGTGTATGTTTACCCTTACAAAGCATTTGGGCTCACCCTTATTATGTTTTCCATTTATACATTTTGTGAATAAAAGTTTAAAATATGTTATGAAAAAGAAGGTTATTATATATGAAGAACCTCATGGGAGATGATGTAGATTATCATGAACAAGTTTTTTATGTATCCATCTGTTTATAATTTTATAATAATGAAAACATGTATCATACTTTATTAACCATTAAATTATAATTACCTAATTACTAAGATTAAGTGAAAATAAAATATTAAAAAAAGGAATGTAGTTATCCAATAAAACTATAAATTTAAAAAGTATCATGAATATAATAAATGATATATAACTATGATATATTTTTGATATACATTATAGTTCATTAAATTTATAAAATATTTTTATCTTATCTTGTGTATATGTTTTATAACTTTAAATTTTTCCTTTTAAAATTTTAAATTACATATTTTATTATAAACATTATATAATGATTTAATTCATTAATTAAGAATAATATATTTTCTAAACAATTATAGCCAATAAAATACTAACTATTAAAAGAGAAAGAATATAAAATTTGTTTACATATCAAGTGTTAATATTTACTATTAAAACTAGTAATAGTAAAGGGAAATAAACATCAAAGAATAGTAAAATAAAAAAAGGTACACTATATGCGTGAATTACCCCATGAAGATCATTCCTACAATAATGACTATAAAAATTAAGACATACATTTGGAAAATGATAAACATTATCAAATGATATGTATGAACCATTATAAGTGAATTAGTGAGTAATGAATTGATAAGGATAGTGTCTTTATAGTGAAATATGACTATTTTATGTTATTAATGATGGAAATTATTAATGATGAGATTTATAGACATTGGTTAACAAGGTATTTGGTCCTTAATATTTTTAGTTTGGTAGATAAATTTAAGTGGCCATTTGGAATTGTTTTATGATATTACCAGAATTTATTTTTTGGGGAAACTATAAACATATTTACAATTAAACTAAAAATATTTTTTATTATAAATTTATAAGTTTTAAATAAATGTTATTTTTATGAACCAATCTTACAAAATACATTATAAGTGAAAATAAAAATTTTTGAAGTATTTTTTAATTTTTATAACAGCCATAAAGTTTCTTATATCATAAAAACTTTTAAATTAAAATAAATAGTGTTTTTATTTAAAAGATAAAATTATCATATTTATTGAATTATTTTTGAAAAATAAATATCATTTTTTTAATCATAATATCTAAATTATCTAAAGTTTAATTTAAATTAATTTTCTAAAAATTTTATTTTTAGTGTAAAAAGTAAAAAAATATACATTTTAAAAAATACCAAAACTCTTATGATATAATAATTATAGATTCATGACTTAAAATTTATTAATAATTTTTATTAATAAAAAATTTATATATAGAATAAAAAAAATTATGTTGTGTTAAATTTCAACACACATGCTTAGAATTCTAGAACCACGATTCTATATTTTCCAAAAACTATTTTATGTGTTATACGTTTAATATATTAGAATTATTTTTTATCACTTTCATAAATTTATTCAAGTAAAATTGATTTCATATTTGTAATTGTAAGTTCCAAATTTGGTAATAAGGTATTTTTTGGGCACACAAAGATATCATTGTAAAAAAAGAGTTACCGAAATAGTGGTAAAATAATGTACAATGTTAAAATTATAGGGCATATGCACAAAATACCAAAAAACTATACCATTAATTAGGTGTTTATGGATATTAATACCCTTAAAAAACTATTTCAACATTAAATATACAAAAAATCTATTGAAATTAATTCCTTCAAAAAGTGGTTGTCTTTAATAAAAAATAATCATTATTTAAACCATTAAACCCACCCTCCTCAAGTATAAATACCCACCCCTTGTTCTCATTATAAAAATAATTCAAAGTTATATCATAATATCTATATAATGTAGTCTCTTAAAATTCAACCTCTTCAATATTGATGACTTTTGTGGTTCATTGGGTTGGCTCTAAGATAAGAATATCTAGGTAAGTAAAGTTTCATCAATCCTCTTCTTCCCTTTTCAAGTATAATAATTTTGTTATGATGTATTTTTAAATGATTTGTTCCTATGCTAATATGATTTTTTCTATTTTATTATCTTCCATTTCATTTATTTTTTATGATATTTAATTTATTATTTCTCATTATATCCTTTTACTAACCCTTTACTCTACCGAAATAAGTGTTCCTCACCCCACATTTATCATTACCTTTGTAAAGATTTTTAAACTACTTTTTATTTCAATAGGAATATTTTATTATACATCATTTTTATAATTTATTTATTATGTTATCAATGAGATATCCCCACTCCCTCTCATTATAATACCTTCATAAGCCATTATAATCTTCAAACATTCCTATAACTATAAAGCCATCCTAAATATGGTATGGACAAGTGTGTGTGGTATTCCTACTAATGAATACTATGTTTGGATACTATAATGGGATGTGGCTATAGAAAAAAAAAATACACATAGGGGTAATAATATAGAAAAAGGAGGATTTTATATTAACTCAATCATCACTTGGTGAATGATAAAGAGGCCTTACTGCACACCTGGTTTGATACTCCCTGGGAATTTTCTTTGAACAATCCATATGCTCTTTATGATCTATAATAAGGGATTGGAATATACATGTTTAGATAAACCTTTAATTACTGAATATAACCTTATTTAATATCTTTTAACCTTTATTTAATCAGGGTATTAACCATTGAAATATTAATTTCCTATATTTTCTAAATGGATGCTCACCTATATAGAAATAATTATTCATCATAGGGGATTCTTTGCCTCTCATGTTATAACCACTGACCATGTTCTCTATAACTCTCTATCTATATCATGAATTTTACCATTCTCCTTCATTTACATGTTCCTATATACATTTATTATGGTGGAAATATGATCTCTAGGTATAATTATCCATCACATCATTTATATTTTCTTATCATCAACTATACATAACTTTTCTTCCAATGCATTTCCCCTATGGATACCCTTGTATATTTCTTCTGATTTAAGTGTTTATACCTTGATATCCATCTATTGATTGACTGGGAAAATTATTAAATAAATTTTATACCATTTATACTATACAATTTAAATACCCCATACTTCATTATCTTGATCAAAGGGTATTTACATAGAGAGATACTTACTTTAATTGGATGCCCATTTATTTTCCATGGCTTTATACTATAATTATTGATGGATTTATGTATATTTTGGTTATGTGGAACACATTAATTAAGTCATATTAAGGGTGTTCCCTAATATCACTCTAATTAAATGGCTTAAGAATTAATATTTAGAGATGACATGTTCATGATACCTTAGTAGAATGCCTTGGTAATTTGTTATGATACCCTTGTGAACAACCTTGATAATATGATTTATGAAACCTTGGTGATGAACATTGGTGATATGCTTATGAATTCATAATTTATATCTTATAGACACATTTACATTTTATTCCTCAAGTAATTATGATTAAATTATTCCTAATGTACTTATGGTCGTGTTAAGCCTCATGTTATTGTGATTATATTACCAATCTTGTCCTTATGTTTATGTTCTTATATTATGCCTCATGTTTTACCCATGATGTTCATTTATGATATGTTTTATTTTATTCAACCTTACTAGGATTTATATCTCACCCATTATTATGTTTCCTCTTTCCCTAAAGATTTTAAATCAAAGGGACACACATAAGAGAGTGACCTATGTGGATAAATCTTTTATAGATGAAATGTACTTTGTATTGAGTGTTAATGTGGTAAATGTACCTAGTTCCAAAATACATTGAACTTTTAATATTAGGATTTATTTTTTTAAATCATGTGATGTGTTAAAAAGTATGTATGTCATCCACAAGACTTGGAAGTACGGAATGGGGAATCTCATTTGGTATTGGAGCAAAGTTTGGTTATTTTTGGTAACTAGGATTCAAAATATTCAGGTATAGAGACTTAGGTAGATATCCTTTTTATTATGAGAACTAGGTTAAGTATAACTAGTATGAACCTATAATATTACCAACACCAAGGTATTTATGATTCTTCCTTTATATAGATAACAATTAAGAGAATAACTGGATATAGGTAGTTTTTATCAATTAGTGAAATTTAAAGGATACAATTTCTTTAAGGCATTATAATGTAACATCCTAGATTTGTAATGAACATTTTGACAAATTTTCATTAAAAACTATACATATAAAAGAAATTTAAATTTATTTATTTTAATACACAAATGATTTAATTATATATTTATCACCTGTGTTATTTTTTTTACAAAATTTTCATGTCTAATAGAAATTTATTTATTAAAATATTTTTCACAAAAGAGATGCTCAAAAGCCGAGTGAAAATCCAATGCGTCTAACAAGGACATGGGTATCAAACCAATGATTGAAGGGTAAAAATGGTGTATATCATTCCACTTACATACATGATTCCATAAATCCATATTCAATCCTTTATATATTTAATTATATATCTCTTATTATATTTATGATTATTTAAAAATATAGAGTTTTATTTGATAACTACATTCCTTTTATTAGTTGTTTTTATTTTCACATCATCTTTGTAATTAATCCATTCCAATGTATTAGTTTAGAAAGTGTGATGTATGTTTCCATTATAAAGAAATTATAATATAAAACCATTTGAGGAACTATTATAGAAAATTTTATATGTGACACGTGATAAAATAAATGGTTAAATTTAAATAATAAATTATTATGAATTTTTTATTTATATTATAATTCATTTAATTTATAAATGTTTCTTTACTTATTTTTTTATGTTTTATTACATTAAAATTTTTCTTTTTTTAATTTCAAGAAATATGATTAATAATAAAAATTTAACGATGCTTTATTTCAATAATGGAGAACAATACATTTTATGAATAATCATAGCTAATAAAATACGCACACTTAAAATATAAAGACTATTACATTTCTTCACACATCATGTGTTAATATTGACCACTACAACTAAGAATAGTAAAGGGATATCAACACTAAATAATTGTATAATCTATAAAAGGTACTCCATAGGCTTGAATCCCCCCATGAAGATCCATCCTATAATAATGACTATAAAAAGAAATAGAAGCATTAGGAAAATTATAGACATTATAAAATAACGTGTAATAACCCTTTTAAGAGAATTAGTGAGTGATTAAGTGAGAATGATGATGTATTTATATATAAATATGGTCATTATACATTATTACCATCGTCCTATATGTCCAATGGGAACTATGACCATTGGTTAATAACATAGTCGGTCATTATTAATATTTGTTTGGTAGACTCAATAAAGTGGTAGTTAGGAATTATTTTATGATATAACCAAAATTATATTTTTATAGAAACTATAAATATTACTTAAATTCAATTAAAACTATGTTTATAATAAATTTTGATATTAATAAAATTATTTTTATGAATCATCCATTTAAAAAACTCTTTAGATGATAATAAAAATCAATGAATACTAGAATTCCCTTGACATATTATTTTCCTATCTGTATGGTCAAATTGGTGAGCCAATATGAGGGATAGTTTTGGAATGAAAAAAATCCAATACCTTTGGCTATAAATAGATACATATTTTCACATTGAAATTATTTGATATTTTAGAGCTTAGGAGAATAGGTTGGCACAACCATAGTCTTTCCAAAGTCCTAGGCGGACCTTCCAAACATATGTTTTGACTTGAGATACCATTCCTCCATGCTTTATTTTCATGCATTTCAAGAGTTTTCAATTGTAATCATGTAAGTTTGTTTTCATTTAAATTAATTATTAAAGAATTATTCTTTATCATAATTTCTAACTCTAATACACCCTCTATTGTGTAATATTAATTTTCTTAAATTTTTTTAAATAAGGTTGAAAACAATTCCCCTATTTCACTTTATCATTCGATCAAAATTCTATATTTAATTATATTCATAGTTCATGTGTGTGTTCAGTGTACTAATCTAATACTATCTCATTATTTTTATACTCTTTTAACTGATCACCCTAAATATTATAAAAAATAATAATAACCATCTCAATAGATGAGTAAATATACCATTGGTGTAATTCCTAATTTGGGGATGTTTAGTGGTTGAGGTATTTTTCTCGATTAATATTATTTAAATTGATATTGTTTATATTGAAATTTAAACATAATGGATTAATGAAATATTTTTTAGAATGTGGATTACATGGATTATTGGAACCAAAAGTACAAATGGGTTCATGAAACATTGAACCTTCCCTCAATAAGAATTGATTGAGATCATGCTATCACCAGCACAGAGTTCGTGATGAGGATGTGTTGAAGATGAACTTCAGGTGTCGGTAAGACCACTATGAGTTCTTGGTTATTCCCTTCAGCATAACCAATTCTCCACCAGTGTTCATGAGACTCATGAACAGGATCTTCCAGCCATACCTCGATCGCTTTGTCATAGTCTTCATTAACGACATTCTGATCTACTCGACTACTGAGGAGGAGCATGCCTTCCATTTTCAGGTAGTACTGGACACACTGAGAGAGCACCAGTCTCTCAAAGTGCTAGTTTTGGATACGATAGGTTCACTTCTTGGGAAATGTTTTCTCGGAGGCTGGAGTTGTAGTGGATCTAGCGAAGATTGAGGCGGTACTTGCTTGGGAGCTACCCAGGAGTGAGACGAAGGTACGAAGATTCCTGGGTTTGGCTGGATACTATCAGAGGTTTGTTCCAGACTTCTCCAGAGTTGTAGCACCACTATCAACCTTGAAAAAGAAGGGGAAACCCTTCATGTGGCCGGAGAGATGCCGATAGGGCTTTCAGAAGCTGAGGCAGAGGTTGACTAGTGCCCCCATCTTGAGGCTTCTAGAGGAAGGCGTAGGGTATGTAGTCTACTGTGACACATCAGGGACTAGACTCAGGTGTGTCCTGATGAAGGAGTGATTAGTGATCACGTATGGTTCTTGGTAGCTGAGAAAACATTAGCAGAACTCTGCTACCCATGACCTAGAGTTAGCATCAGTGGTCTTTGCCTTGAAGATGTGGTGACACTATCTGATAGGTGAACATTTTACCGTGTACTCTGATAAAAAGAGTCTCATGTATATCTCTCTTAGAAGGACCTAAACCTGAGACATCGATTTTTTCTTGAGTTCCTCCAGGACTACGAATTTGATATAGTCTATAATCCTGGGAAGGGGAATGTTGTTGCGGATGTGCTCAGTAGAAGATCTGGTATACAACTTCTAGGAGAGGCGACATAGCAACTAGTTGCTTTACAGATATCCTTTTTGGATAGAGATAGATCAGCCTTTCTTCAGTCTCATACAGTCACTCCCCCACTTCTTCAGTGAGTTAGGGAGGCAAAGCATGTGGACACTGACTGTGAGACACGACGTGCTCAGATATCCACAGGGAAGACACCTGATGGATTTTCTAAAGGTGGGGAGGACATCATCCTCTTCAGAGGACGTACCTTGGTACCAGTAGCACTTCAGGAGGAAGTTTTTAGGGAGTTCCACACGTCCACTCTAGAGGTACTTCCAGGAGTGGCGAATATGTACCAGGACCATCAACGACAGCACTGGTAGCCAAGTATGAAGAAGGCAGTAGCAGAGTCTGTCTCTCGATGCCTCACTTTCCAGCAAGTAAAGGCGGAACACCAGGTACCAGCAGGCTTGGTTCAGCCTTTAAAGGTCCCAGAGTGGAAGTGGAATGGGATATCCATGGACTTCGTGATGGGTCTTCCACGTATATCCAGGGGTCATGAATCGATTTGGGTGATCGTCGATCGACTCACCAAGTCGGCCCACTTCCTACCGATTAGAGAGCAGGGTTCAGTAGAGATCTTGGGATGCCTCTATGTGCAGAAGATTGTGTGGATTCATGGAGTACCTTATTCCATTGTATCCAATCATGACACACGATTTACTTCACGGATATGGAAGGGGTTGCAGGAAGATTTTGGGATGCATCTTCGTTTGAGCACCGCCTTACATCCACAGACGGATGACCAAACTGAGAATACCATTCAGACCCTCGAGGACATGCTGCGTTCTTGTGTCCTCGACTTCAGTCGTAGCTCGGAGGATCACTAACCTTTGTTAGAGTTTACCTACAACAACAGCTATCACTCCACCATTGGGATGACACCTTTTGAATCCTTGTATGGTTGACCTTGTAGATCACCACTGTGCTGGACAGACCCTGGGGAGTCAGCACTAGTGAGACTAGAGATGGTACGAGCTACCAGGGAGAAGGTGTAGATCATCTAGGGACAGATGAACACTGCACAGAGTAGGCATAAGTCATATGCTGACTAGAGATAGAGACCTTTGGAGTTCGAGGATGGCGACCACGTCTTTCTATGGGTATCACCTCAATGAGGTCTACAGAGATTTGGCCTAGGTAGCAAGTTATCTCTCAGATTCATCAGACCTTTCCAGGTCCTCAACAGAGTAGGCGAGGTGGATTAACGCTTAGATCTTCCACCTCTATTGCACCGGGTGCATGACGTCTTCTATGTATCTTAGATGAGGAGATACGTGCACAACCCTTCCCACATCATTGACCATGGAGAGTTGGACGTCGAAGATGGGGCGACTTTTACGGAGGTCCCAGTGGAGATTGAGGATCGATAGAAGCGGGTCCTACATGGATGGTTGATACCTCTGGTTCATGTACGCTGGCAGCACGAGAACCTCCAGGAGAGCACATGGGAGCGGGAGGCTCAAATGCTTTCTCTATACCCCCATTTGTTCCCATAGTTCGAGTTATAGCTTACGGGGATGTAAAGCCCTAAAGTGGGGAGAATGTAAACACCCGAAAATTTTATGGAATTTTTTTCTTAAATACATGGGAATTTTAAGAGTCCGTGAAAATTGACGGCGTGTGATTCTGAGGCCCGGTGTGCCCAAAATAAATTTCTGAAGTTTTGTTTGGGTACGTTCAGTAAACGTATGAGTAGGATCTTATAACTTTTGAACCAATGCTCAGAACTGAAATCTGAGGGCATCGTTGAACTTGCAGTGCCGGTATTTACTTAAGAAGACTTTCATCTCGATGAAAGTTGGTAGAGAATAAAAGTTAGTTTTTGGCTTTTTATAAAAAAATAATAAAATAAAGTGTACAACACTGTATTTTATTTTAAGCTGCCATGTGAGTGATTGTTGGTTAGAACCTCCACCTGGGAGTTGGAGGCAAGACCGCCACACCCTAACCTCCCATGAGAGGTCATGGTGGTGGGTCCCACATGAGCATAACCTCCTGTGAGAGGTTATGACATGGGGACCACACGAGGCTTAACCCCCCAATTAATGGGAAGGGAGAAAAAACATCTCAACCCCCTCAATTATTTTTTTGTGTTGATGTAAAATTAATTGATTCAAATTTAATTTTATGTGTCAATATGAAATTAAATGCTTCCAATTAATTTTATGTGTCAACACAAAATTATTTGCTGTCAAATTAATTTTATGTGTCAACATAAAATCAATTGCTGTCAAATTAATTTTATGTGTCAATATAAAATTAAAGCTATCAATTAATTTTATGTGTCAACATAAAATTAATTGTTGTCAATTAATTTTATGTGTCAACTTAAAATTAAATCATGCCAATTGTTTTGTTATTGGATTTTTCTTTTCCTCGGTGGTGGAATTGGGGAAAGGATTAGATTTAGAGAATTGGGAGGAGCTCTGGGAGAAAGACTCTCCAACGAAGAACGCTTCCTCCATGAAGAACGCGAAGAACGCTAGTGAGATTTTTATTCTTCGACTTACTTCCTTAAATCCTACTGACGTGGAGCATCGTCAATGAGCCGATGCAACTCAGAATTTGAGACGTGCGACAGACACAAGGAACAAAAACTGACGAATCAAAGGTAGGGGGTTTATTTCTTGTTGATGTTGTACGTTTTTCTTAAATTATTCAAAGGATAAAATGGGATTGTTGTGGACATATTAATGATCTTCTTCTTCTCATGATGAGCCAAATGATACCTCCCTAAACGTGAAAGGGGCGGGCCAACCTAACATGGCTCGACATCCTCCATCATTTTATCTTTTCTTGTGGCGTTCTACGGCATGACGATGAGGCGACGACAATGAAGGCAACAATGATGAAGGCCACGCTACCCGTGGCCTCCAGGAATCACGCCGCCCCCACGACGCACCGAAGCTCCCGGATGAACACCATTGGTGCCCTACCCGGCACGCGGCCCGCCTACCTGCGGCCTCCCGACGCCCTACCGGTGCCCCCACGGCCTCCTGGCACACCACAGGCGCCCTGCCTGGTGCGCGACCTTCCTACCCGCGGCCTCTCGGCGCCCTACCGGTGCCCCCGCGGCCTCCCGGCGCACTGCCGATGCCCTGCCTGGCGTGCAACCCACCTGCCCGCAGCCCTCCCGATTCACTGCCCGGTGCCCAGGCCGGCTGCCTGCGGCCCCCCAATGCACTGCCATGGCCTGCCCGGCCGCCCCGAAGCTGGACTTTGTGCGTGGGCCACCCCGAACCGGTTAACCCTGAGTCGACCTCCGCGCGACCCGTGCTCTGCCGGCCAAGCCGGTGTCCTAGCTCCCTCGCGCCCTCTGGGCCGAGCCGCGCCCTCGCAACGCTCTGGGCCGAACTACCCCCAAGCCTGGGCCGAAATGCCCCCGCAGTCCGCTAGCCTGGGCCCAGCAGACCGAGATAAACTTAGCGAGCTGAACCACCCAGCGGGCCGGGTCAGACCCAGCGAGTCTGACAGGGTCAACCAAGATCGGGTTGGCCCACTTTGGGTTGGACCGAGTCGGTCCGACCGGGTCCGACTGGGCCTAGACCCATTATTGACCCATTACATACTTTGTCCATAACTTTGGAACCGAATGACCATTTGACGAACCATCAAAGAAAATGGTATTGTTGGAGCATGATGGTCCCATTGAGTATACCCCACTGGAGTTCGGGGTAATATTGAGATACGGTCAGGTTGGATCATACACGAATCCAACCAGGCCCCTGGGACTAAAAAGCTAATAACTCACAGACCGGGTGTCCGATTGACGTGCTGTCTATTACTTTGAGACCCCTATGACGAGACAGACCTTTGAGATATTTCTTCACGGGACTTGGTGGCAGTTGATGTGTCGACACTTGTCTTGAGGAGCGGACCCTCCTGGAATCAAGCGTACCTTGTGGAAACCCTGCGGCTGGCTGCACTCTGACGACTGTTCCTGGATCCTGTGTGGGTCCGACAGTTCTGAAGACTGTTCCTGGATCCTGTGTGGGTCTGACAGTTCTGATTTCTGTTCCTCGATATTGTGTGGGTCCGACAGAATAGCTGGTCCCAGATCCTGTGTGGGTCCGACAGCTCCGACTACTATTCCTGGATCCTGTGTGGGTCCGATAGTTCCAACTGCTAGTCCGGGATCCTGTGTGGGTCTGACAGCTTAGATGAATCAGTGACTACATCTGATTATCCCTATCACTCTAGAAAAGTTGTATACATGTGTGAGATGCGTTATAAACTCTTGTGTTTACTCATGAATGAGATGGATTACTTGATAACTTAGGTATATGTATGGGTATATACCTAAGTGGGGTTATCTGTCGATTTCATACTTTTTGGTTTATCCTTGATGGATTTTTTGAGACCTTGAGGGTCTTGGGGTCCCTACTGAGTATCGTTATACTCACTCCTGCACGGGCTACGCCCGTACCTTGTTGTGTTGGATGCATACGATGGACAACACTGATGGAGACTGAGAGCGCCAGGACTGGATGGTACCCGGAGGTGGACCTTATGACGAGATGGTACGTGGTGGAGTATGACATACGTGGAGTGATGAGGAGGATATCTATACCTACCCTTTAGGTAGGATTCGTGGTGGATGATCCAGGAGCTGCTTTCACCATTCAACTGTTTTTCCCTTTTTTAGTTGTACTCATACTTTACAGTTGGTCTTGTATTTCCGGCCCCTTTTTTACTTTCCATAACTCTCTTTTTGTATATAGTTTTTACTTAGTGTTTGCTTCCAACTGCACTCTATTGTGTTTGGTTACAGTTATAAAGGTAATGCCTTCCCAGTTTAGGGATTTACGCCTTTGGTGCTAGTCGCCAGCCCCTGTCCTATGGAAGGAGGGCTTTGGGTAGTCACGACATGGGCCCCGGGGGATGAGTTGTGACCTACTGTAGTAGCGATGAAACTGTAGTTGCGGAGATAATTGTAACAGTAGCAGTAGAGGGTACTGTAGCAGGTGGGTACTATACAATACTATTCAAAGAATGGGCTTTAGGCCAAAATTTAATGCATATGGGCCATGTAATGGGCTATATGCCCATTGGGACTTCGTGCCAAATATATATGATGTAATAAAGCAGGTATGTTGAGGGGTTATCCCTGGGGGGGATATGACCTTCCTTTCAGGCATGTGTGTGTGGTGTGTGTGTGTTTGATGTAATTTTACCCCCGAAATCCTAATATAATATAATATAAAGTCCACAATAAAAGAAAAATGGAACCATGTGACCATATATTTGGGAATTAGATGGAAAGGGATGATATAAATCCATAAAATATGATAAATGATAGTGTTAGAATAATTTTAAAACATTATCCAAGAGTTTTAACTATATTTTACCCATTTTAGCCTTACTGAGGGGAAAAATATTTACCATGGTTTTTATTCATAATGAACCAAAATAAAATATAATTGTTTACCAAATTTGATCCTACTAATTGTAAATATTGAATCATTACTTCAAGATTACATTTTTATAAGTGTAATAAATTCATTTTAAAATAAGGGTGCAAAAGGTATCGAAAACCTTTTTGTAGAAAAGTACATTTTAAGAATAAAAATGGATTTATTCTTATATCATGGTTATAAAAAATAATAGATTAATGTTAAAACATTGTATTGAATATATAATATATATATTTAATTAAAATCATTCACAAAAAGTGATTAATTTAATTTAATAAGATAAAAACACATTCCTTACAATGAAAAAAGTTTTTCAAAGTACATCTCTTTTATATTTAAATAATTTTTTATTTTTACTTCAAATAAATTTATAACCAATGAATTAATTTTAAACAATTATAAATAATAGTTTTTTCATAATTTAGTTACTCATATTTATACCAACCTATACAATGGCTAGACAGTAACTATATACTTCATTAAAGATCATTTAGACTCGGGGTTGCCTGCATCACAAGATATAGAAGTTAAATTTATTTAAATAGAAATATAACATAAAATCTAAAGTGTTACATAATACCCCACTTAAAATAAAATTTTCCATTGAAATTACATCAAAGATATGCAAAAATTAGGGATATATTTGTGTCAACACATCCTCGAGTTCCCAAGTATATTTATCTAATTTATGGTTTCACCAAAAAACTTTGACCAGGTGATTAGTCTTGTTTCATATAAATTTATCTCTATGATCCAGATTCTCCACCATTTACTCCTCATTAGAGAGTTCGTTCTCTAATGTTATGAATTTTGAGTTCAGCACATGTGAAGAACCAGGTATGTTCTCTCTCAAGAGAAATAAATGGCACACAATGTTAATTTTAGATAGATTCAGTGAAAGTTACAACAAATATGATATTTTTAGAATATGATCGAGAATTTTAATGGGGCTCATATATCTGGGATCAACATTCAATTATTTTAAAAAATCATAAACTTATTTCAAGGAGATATTTATATGAATACAATGTCACTAACTTTAAAATCCACATCTTACTTATGAATATCAACATAACATTTTGGTCGACTATGGGATCTTTTTATGCGATGTTGAAGGGATCTGAATTTATCTACTATTCACTCACCTAACTCAGGTCCCAATAGATTCATTTCGATAACTTCATCCCAAAATATTTGTGTTATTCCATTCTTACCATATAGGTCATCATAAGGATCCATATTAATGATTTTTTGAAAGATATTCTAGTATGAAATCTTGACTAATGGAAGATGTTGATCCCAATGACCTTTGAAATCTAGAGAATAAGATCTCAATATATCTTTTAGGGTTTTAATGGTTCTCTATAATTGACCATATATTTGAGGATAATAAGTCGTACTAAAAGATAAATATATATCCATAGTCTATTAATGGATTTTAAAGAACATAAAGATTAGCCTCAGATCCTGATAAGATATAATAAAATTTGGTACTCCAAGAAATATCGCCACTTCCTTAATGTATGATATGGAAAATTTATTAAAAGATAAATATTATCTGATGGAAAATAAGTGTGCTAACTCCATAAGGTGATCAACTACAACATAAATAGAATTATTCCATTTAGATGTTTTGGGTATTTCAAAAATGAAATCCATGGTAATGTTTCCCCATTTTCATTTAGGTTTTATTAATGGTTATAACATCCCCTTAGGTCTCTATCTATTATCCATAACATTATTTCATACCAACCATCAAGATACATACTTTTCAAAATCCCTTTTATTGTTTTTCCAAGAGAAATATTCTTTTAGAACTCTATACATATTTATACTTCTAGGATGTATTGAGAATGATAAACTATGGGATTTATCTAAAAATTTCCACATCAATTTTGGGATTAATGGGACATATACTCTATTCTTAAACCTTATCATTTCATCTGTGTAGATTCCTATGAAATGAGCATCAGAAATATCAAAAAGAAACAAATACCTGAATATAGGCATTAATTTCCCCACAAAAGGAAGATAAAGGTGTCCCTGATTGTGTGAATCATGAAAAACCCTTGGATACACTTGATCGTATGACCAACAGACGGTCATGAGATGGGCACACACAACCCATAACTTGCGAAAGGTCCCATGACTACCCTTTAACGAGTCCTTTTTATTTTTATTTTGCAAAGGTACCATAAAGAACCAGTGATCATGCAGTGGCAGCCAGATATGATCCCATACGTTACATTATTTCTCAACCACTGGTCTCCCTACGAACCATAAAAAATCCTTCAAAAATAGTATAAAAATATCCAAAAGGTGGGATCCTGTTTTGATCCTAAAACTCATGTAATGCATCACCTATGGGGAGAATGATTATCCTTGAAAAAATTCAATAAAACTCTTGAGACCACCAGGACATTCCAAAATAAATAAAGTAAATAAAAATGGAGGATGTTAGAGCCTCTTTTTGTTATAGAAATCACACAGCACACCGTAGGTGATCCTCATGACACCACATGTACCTAGAGACATGTATACCTCTTCCCACGAAAGCCTGCTTCCATGTCATCATTGTCACATGAGGAGCCTTGAACATGTCAAGGAAACATTACAATCAACCTTAGTATTATAATGAAAATAGATGTATTTGACCATGAAATGATTTCACATTTTTATAGTACCTTTTTTTGGTCACATGATGCATCACTAAGAGGTAGAGTAATAGTCTTCAACAACAGTCATACCAAATCGTGTGATCCCCAACCCTTGTAAAATAAATAAAGGGAGTAAAAAGGGAAAGTGTGTGAGCCTCTCATAGTTATAAAATTAATTCGATGTTCCAAGGATGTCAACGGAATGATCTCGCAAGACCCCTTGTCAAGCTGACCAGATTCTACAAAGGCCCCTTGACAAGATTTCCTTGTCTCATAGAAAGTATTAGAGAAGTCATCTAAGATCACATGAAGGACTTTCAATAGTCACCCTAATCTCATTAAGGCCCCTGAACATGTTGATATGTTAATATAGAAGTATTTCATCATGTATACATAATTCAAAAAAGACTCATTAATTGTAAATAATCCAATAAAGGAGGCATTGATGGGATGGTCTCATAGATGTCGAAAATGAGGAAATAACCATAGTGTAACCTACATAAGGACATAGAGAAGATGTGTGATTAAAAATAACTCTTCTACCTCCATCCATTATTATCACAATATATTCCATGCAAGGAGGTGTAAATTGGGGTGCTGAGTCCTATAAATCCCCCACACTAGCATCAAAGAAGGGGATGGCCTTTTCGTATCCAGATTCACCAGCACACCCAAGAAACAGAGAAGATTTCATTGATAAGATGATTTCACAACTGAAAAATATTCCCATCAGGTAAGATTCAGGGAACCACCAAAGTTACCATGAAACATGAATAAGAACTTTTCATGATCAATCATATATCACATGAAGGACTTATGACATGACACACAAAGAACATCTCATACATCCGCTCGATCAAATGAAAATTAAAAGAAGATAATATGGAATAAATATAAGTAATTTTCAATATAAAGGCTTGAAAAAAATACTAGAGACATAAGAAAAGAACATATACTCTGATCCTCATGCACATTGCATGAACCACCCAGGACCTATGAAAATACTAGGATATGTCTCCCAGATCTCAAGATGCTCCTTTAATTTACAATTTTGATCATGTGAAGTACTTAAGATATGTTAATGAAAGTCAAATGGATCCCCTCATGCATTCCACCCAAGTCCCACAAAACCCTCTAGTCTTTACATCCAAGCCTCATGATTTCCTTCAAATGTTTCACCAGACTCATATGGAAACACCAATTCTTTTCAACTAAGTCTCATATTATAAACTCGGCATGTCAAATGGTTCTCATGATGCCCTTCGAGAACACCAACTAGATTTTCACAATGTATTACATAAAAGTCATCCATGACATATGACACCCTCTAAGACATGCCATATTGACACTCACAATGACCTCCAATAGTGTCATATAGATATTTCAATGATAACAAGGCACTTCGGTTAGATCACGTGACACTCTCTAAGCATGTCGGCAAGGATCATGCGATGGCTTCTAGGATCAACCATGCTGGTCTTGCAATGACCTCTATAAAATTATGTCTTGACCATGTGATAACATTCATACATGACATCCATGATATGAAATTTTCCCTGGAAAAGTCAACTAGATCATGTAATTTCCTTTGGAAATGTCAGGAAGACACCCTATGACTTATCAAGTAGATGATCAAGGTATTCTGAGTAGAAGATCAATGCATGTCATGTAAACAAGTAGGCCAGGTCAATCAGGAATCCTAGGAATGGATAACCATGTCTATACTCAAATTTTAATCTCTAAACATAAGGGAAAAATCCTTATGTATTCCCCAACCAATGGAATAATATGATATGTATGCCACATCAGGGCAATGTTAGTGTGTAAGACTAAACCAAAATAACTATGATGACTCTGATTCCTACTATAATCAGGATATGTAGGATGCCTATCCAATTCTAGAGCTCTATATTAAACTCCAAAGGTATTTTCTTGTACTTATGTACTACACCCATATGCAGTGATACTGATTAGTTACCATCACTTGTTTCTCACACCGAGCATAGCTCACATGTGATTAGGGAGTTGCGATGGTCATACAATTTTTACCATAAACCCATAAAAAGGAAAGGGAAATGTTAGTGTGTATACCCTGTCCAATTGAACTATGATGAAACTAATTACTTCCATAACTAGGATACATAGGAAACATTCCTATGGAATGAGCCTGAACTCAATTCGGTATCCAACTCAGTGTAAGTCCCACCATGTCTCTGACATTTTAAACATCTAGACCCAAACATTCCCATTGGCTGATCACTCTACCTCAACCCTCAACGGGTTAAGAAATAAACTAAACTATTATGGATATAATTTATTTCTATAATATGGATACATAAGATTCCTCTCTGAGGCCCGAGCTCTATATAAACATCCCAAGGGATGTTCCAGTGAATAATTCCCACATTTGTATGCAGTTAGACTGATTACTTTTTAACCATTATTTTTCACACAAAGTATGGATGATGTGAGTTTAGGGAGTCATAATAGTCATAACATCCCCCTCATGAATCTCCACCATCCAGGGCAACCCAATTTTGTAATCATTGATGAGTGGCAAGATATATTTTCCTCCATATAAGGGTATCTACCTTGGGGTTAGTCCCAATAATGTGAATGAACTATGAGAATTCTAGTTCATGTAATAACTGAGATACATAGGATTCCTTACTAAGGCCTAGGATAAAGTATTCATCCACTTCGGTGTATTTTCTATAATGTCACTAACATTTCAACCATCGAGACCCAATCATTCCCATGGACTGATCATTGAACCTCATCCATCAGTGGAATGAGAAACCAAATGAACTACAAAAACTCTGATTCTTACCATAATTAGGAAACTTAGGTTGTCTCCTAAAGGCTCAATCTTGAATGCCTGGTGCCTAAGTTCCCACACATATTTCCTTTCTATAAAACATTATAATATACTATTTTAATGAAGTATGTGGGTTTTCATTCCTATAATAACCAGGATACATAGGATGCCTCATAATGGCCCAATCCACTCTTCATAATATTAATAGCCTCCATATGTAGAAGAAAATTTCAAAGTACCTGGTTATATGGTTTAATTATATAAGAAGATTTCAATTAATGGGAAACAAATGAAGATCCTCAGACACATACATATTGATTTTCTAATTAGATCCCCATCTCCTATATATAGAAGGGGTTACCCTATGATCATTCTGTTAGGGTAATTAGCCCCGTATTGGGATTAGGAATAGATTCACGAACAAATCCTAAATATATATAAGAGTCCTAGATTAGGAAACAATTCCCCCAATAGGTTTCAATGAGACAGACCTACCATCTTCCCGACAGATGTGTGTTCCTAAGCATCATTGGGTTTCAAACCCCAACTGACCACCTGCCTTTGGAAAGAAGTTATATACCCTGTTATAGATGTGGGAACCACTGATATTTTTTTAAGAAGACTAAAGAAATTGAAAATATGATGCGAGCGATCGAGAAAGGCATTGTACCCCCTCTCCCCACAATCTAACCTTTATGAAAATATTTAATCCTGGAATCTCTTTTACAATATAAAAAGGATAGAATGCTTAGTTTTTTTCAATACATTACTTTCGTTAGATGAGGGGTTTACATCCATTATATTTTCCCAAAGAAACAAAAATTGTGAACCCAATGTGAATATCTCAAATAATAAAATGATTGGTTAATCATGAATTAGCCCATTTTTTCTTTTCATAGTCTATCCAAATAATGAGATCGATGTAAAACCCTAAAATAATAGGATGGTTGGCTTACCATGTTCCAAGACACTTTCTGGCATATAAAATAGAGTTGATAAGTCTAACATAAATCTTACAACTAATCCTCTATAACTGAGTTTCTCATGAAATAGGTCCATCCCTATTTTGACAAGTCCACACGAGCAGAATGGTTATATTGGGAATATAAGGAAAATTGTGTTAACCAAGCATATCTAATTGATCACTCATCATGACTATGATATTGAAATGATTGGTAACCTTATTCCTTATTGTCTTCATGAATGTAAATACTACTCTGATAAATGACATTTTGATTTGAGATAATGTCAACATCTAGTGTCTATTCTAGTAAATCGACAATGGATGCAATCCCCATTGGTCGAAAAATGATCTCTCCTACCCAAAAGCTATAATGTTAGGTGTTGAAAGCAATGGTATAGGAGTACCACCAACATGGTATAATATAGACCTTGGAAGCTAGTTGTGAGGGTCTCTAAGAATAGAAATCAAAGATTCTACATCATCTAGGGAAAGCTATAGTTAAGCCAGTGGCCCTCATCGTTATAGCCATCCAATTCAAGAGATTATTCTTAGAGAGATAAAAGCACCACCTTCAGTATCTGATGAAGGTGGACAAGAGAATGAAATATACCCCCCTTCTGATTAAAGGTACATAGAGGATAGATCATGTTAACTACTATCTCTAGCACCATCTCACTAGTATGCATCATTCATGTACTGAGGGTACCCCCCTGACACACTGCCACCTATGATACCCATGAAAGGGTGACAAGGAGGGCACATCAGGTGAGGATGGATTTGGATAACCATGACTAGGATCATATCCCCAATCCCATTTAAAAATTATGTTGGCATATTTCGATAGTAATAACGAGAAATATCATATCCCTACTCACATGGAATAAGTCCATGGGTATATTCCTACAGCAGGCATGGGGGAGGAACATATTCTCACCCCCTTGCAAAAATTCTTTTGGAATATTCTGATGGAACAAGGAGGAAAGGAGTGGGATGACATATCCACTAAAATCAAATAGATATTCCATTACATAGTGAAGATGGAAAATGTGAAATCTTATATCCCTTCCCACAAATTTATAAAATGCCAATACATCTTAGGAAAATCTAAAAAACTCTGACAGGCATATTCCGGCACTGTTGAAGATATAGGGACTGACACATATTCCTATCCCTATATCTAGGGTAACTCAACAATATTATCATTATAAATAAGTGGGTACACCAGATCAAGAACACATTATTTCTCTCACAAAGAAGGATTACCTGCATATTCAATTAAAGGAAGAGGTATCAGTCCTAGATCATATTCCTATTCTGATATGGGTTCACTAGGTGAGAGAGGCACATGCCTCAGAACATGGGCACATTCATGTTGAATTTTTTTTGTGGCATATTCCAAATGCCTAGGATTAGGATCATATTCCTATTTTGGTCAGGGATCACCAAGTGGGAGGGGCACAAACCTTGAGATTGGATCACATTCTTATCAAAAAAGTCTAGAAGCATACTTCAAAGGCCCAGGATCGGGCTTATATCATATTTATAGATGGGACTACCTAAGTGAGAATGGAACCTGATTCAGATAGGATCATATTTCTATCAGTGAATCTTACTAGAATATTCTATTAGATCATGGAATCAAGGTGTATATTCTTACTTCCACTGATGGATGACTTCACCAACATAATTCTAAGGCAATAAGGGAGGAGGCTCATATCTCTTACCCCATTCTGAAGGTCCATCAAAATATTCTAGCAGGGAATACATATTTAGATCAGGATTATATTACTATACTAACTAGGGATCACTAGGTGAGAGAAGCACATGCCTTAGGGTAGGCTCATATCCCCGCCACAAAAGACCATCGACATATTGTAAAGTCTCAGGTTCTGGATCATACTTTCGTTCTAACTGAGGATCGCCATGTGAGAATGACACATGCCTCAAGACATGCTCATATTCCTTTCAATAATGAGGAATATTATTATAATATTACATAATATTCTCAGCAACAAGCTCATACTCACATAACACCATAAGATTATCAAAAATCTATGGTAATTGTCATGCAATAAGCTAATATACCTACAAAATTATAAAAGGAAGGTCGAAATATTCTGGAAAATACATAGAACGAGGATTATATCCCTAATATTCTCAATGAAAGTATCCTTAAGGTTGTTTAAGACACATTATCAACACCCCAAGGGTCCATCAACTCTTTAACTGAAGCCAAAAATAGTCATTACTACAATAGTCCTCCTCATGGCAGTGTGAAGATGGACTACATGAACACTACTCCTATCATATATTGGGGTGAACATCCCCATGAATATATCTAAAACTAAAATGGAAACCCTTCCCTAGCCAAAACACCTCTGTATATAGAGGTTTTGAAAACTCACATGTCTTTGTATAGTGAGGTTCTCAAAACATTAGGGTCAACTGCATGTAGTTCCCCATCAACATCCAAAAAAACTCTACTCCACTCAGTAGGATACCCCTAGAAGAATATTCTAGGGTCTATATATATGGAGGCTTGTAATTCTAATGAATAGGAGAGAAAAATTGATATATGGAGAGAACCACTAAGAAGAAACCTTCCCATCATGTTCTGCCCCCTAAACACTTCCAACTATGAGGTCCCGAATGATCTAGAAATGGAGTGTATTCCTTATCTACAGCAAAATATTCGGGCTACTCATCAGCAGATGAAGGATATAAATCACCCCTATTCAGGATACAAGTATCAACTTAATCTCACCAATACACTCTATTGTCAGCTAGATATGATCACCTTTTCCATTACCTAAAACCTAGGACTGTACGAGAATGACAAATTTCTATGCTATGTTTATCACCACATCACAACAACCATACACTGATTGATTTCATGAGAATCCCCAAACATACATATCTAAGGATGGAAAAAGTATAGAGAGTTTCAATTCACAATTTCCCCATAATAGTAGAACCCTTTAGATATGACATCTTATAATTTTATAGCCTTTGGAAAAATAAGAGGACTGAGTAATTTGTGGGCCAGTTGGTCACTACAACAGAATTACCCCACTTCAATGATTCCTAGAAATCATGAACATAGGGAGAGGATATCCAAAACATCATTGAATTGGTCCCCTCCAAGAAATGGTAATGCATTTCAATCATGGATGTGGAAGTTGTAATAAAACAGAAATCTTTCCGTAAAGAATGATTCCCATCATGGGATATCATTGCACCCATCTCTTATATGGGCATAGCTACACCACATAAAAAAACTGCAGTACTAGCTACCTTAATAGCCATCTTGGAGAGTACTCAACCCACTGGGTTGAGGGAATTTCTATCTCTACCTCCACCTCTCAGATTGTCAATTCTGAACAAGTCGGGACATATCATCAACAACTACAAACAAACCCCGACCCACTATCCTAGGTGGATTTATATCTCAATCACCATCACCAGGTTTATCATCCCTGGAGAGGGTCCTAAGAAATCAATTGTGATTTTATATTAACCCCATCCTTCTTGGTTAGATGCATTTATACCTCAATTTCCATCCCAGGAGTCAAAAAATCCCTAACTAGAATCATTGGATCCTCAACAACAGGATAAATCAATGCAAATTGTAGCCTCGAATAATCCCCAATCTATAGGGATGGGGGAATTTTCATCATCACCATTATCAAAGAGAGAATCAGTATTCTCTGAGTTCGGAAGTAAATATCAATAGTTGGAATCCAATCTGTTCCCCCTCCCCAAAGACAAACCTATTCTATTTGTGACCTGTTCAACAATCACAACTTCAAACTCCCTAAAAGTCACTATTCACATACCAATATGGGAGGAATGTAAGATGAAGGTAATCAGACCCCCACCAGTGTCACTTACCAAAATAGACCAATATGGACAAGGGTTTGGAGAATGACCTTGATTGAAGGTAGTGTAGAATCATCCTGTTTCTTGGAGAGTAATTATACAACAACCATTTACCGATATTACTCTTTGACTATTTCTTCTATCAATGTGACACACATTGTGGATCAATATTGAAATAGAAAAGGCCAAAAAATGAAAAAAACAACCCTGAGAGGAGGGTGATCTAGATGCACCAACCGAGGCTAAATGAACCTGAAACCATAAAAGGATCCAAAACCTAAAACCTCTAAATATTAAGTCACCGCCTATATAGTGGAGCATTTCCAAATAAAAATTGAAAGTTATGGATATATCCCAATCACCACCTAGAATAATCTAAGTCTCTTCCATGAGGAAAATTATTTGCAATATGAGAGTGATATAAAAACTCTCTGAAAAATAAATGAGGTGTTACTCATGGTAAATATTCCCACTGGGTATCATCTCTAAACATAGATGAATTTTCTCCCCCCCATAGCTGATCCTCCAACATGAATAGTATTTGAGTGACAGAATGGACTTGGATCTAGGTTTCCAGTCTCCATAAATGAGGAAGTTGAAAATGATCATGAATTTCCTCCATTGTAGAGACGATCTATCACTCTCCAGGGTAATCATTTTGTCTTAGGATGAATCGAGAATCAGTGAGAGACAAAGGCGAGGCCACCTCATCGATCCCTTCCCACTCCATATAAATGGGAGGCAACTCAGAAAATAGTTCCCCCAAAGTTGTATAACATCATCGAGTAATTTCATACATGAATGGAATCAATTGAAGGGATATGTACACCTATGAAAGAGGAATCCATACCCTAAGTGGGTGGATGACTCTTTTCCTTCACCCAAATTTAGAAATCCTTCCTTCTCTACCATAGATGGTGCAGACAACCCCAAAACGAATCTCGCACACTTCATATCCTAAATCAATTCGACGATGGGCCCTTGAGACCAACATAAGGAAACAAATATTAGTTGTTTTGAAAAACCTCTGATAAGGAAAACCTTTTTTTAGTATAGTAGTCTACCTGAAGGATTCTTTGGAGGATGGTAAGACCTTCTTCATTAGTTCATTTAATAGTTCAACTACACATTTATGAAAATGACAATTCTAGACCTAAAAAACATCAAGAAATACAAAAAATAGTGGGTGTATGAATTTTTGGAAAGGTGGAAAGGATTAACCTATTTAATCATCATCCCTCTATCATAGAATCAACTAATGATACTATATGTTGAAAATATCCTAAATGAGATGCAGATGCCTATTATCCTAACAAAGTATTCAAATGGATTCTGTGATTTTGCAGAAATGACAAGACATCTAAAAGACACCATTCAGTGAACATGATAAAATATATTCCAATTATCTCAAAATGGGGGAAAAGGATAGGTAAAGTAGAAGCTACATCTATCACTCTCAATCCAGCAGTAGATCCCATCCAAGAACCTAGGCAGGTCTGAAATCATACTACACCTTCCTGTTGAGTGGCGCCAACCAAAAAATAACCCCTGTCTAGAAGAACAGAGAAATTAGGGTCGCCCGTGATTTAAGGAACGTATGAATAAATCATATTTCTTTCTAAATGAACAGGTGACCAATTATTTCTTAGCATACATAGACAATAACCTTCTCAAGATTCCACAGCCCCAGAACCCAATGAGAATAACCTCACAAGCCATCTTGGAAAATTACTTTACATAGGAGGATGTACCATAATATCTAGGACT
Source organism: Viscum album (assembly GCA_963277665.1). NCBI lineage: Eukaryota > Viridiplantae > Streptophyta > Magnoliopsida > Santalales > Viscaceae > Viscum > Viscum album. The sequence goes on from OY728159.1 coordinate 1,085,237,054, forward strand.
GTTTCATCTTTAAATAATTACTTCAATGCATGGTAAAATCTAGAAAGGTAGTTTTATATAACTTTTAAGAGCAGGTTTCCTACATAACAATTTCCCATTCAAAATAAGTGGGTGGTTGGAAGAAATATCTGGATAGGAATGAGCGTATGTTTGAAAACTGGATGACTAGAATATTAGTTGACCAAGCTCATGAGAGCTTGAGAGAACAACTATGTAGACCCACAATATCTCCACCACCCAATATTGTGACCTTAGATATGTCTCCTAAAATTGGGCACAATCACTAAAAGTGGGATGAAACAAAATAAGAGGATTCATATTCTTCTCCAATAAAAACTCATACTCGTACATATTTCTTCCCCGTGTCATCTGCAACATGGGAACAATCCCACCAAATGGAAACCTCATTGGATAAAGAGGTCATGTTTGGTTATATCAACGTGATACACTTGGAAAATCTATTTTTTAATGATGAATATGCCTCAGAATACAAGTTCCCCACACCAAACTATGGAACAAGAGGCCACATGCAAAGGAACCAAGGATACAGGGGAAAACATGAGCATGGTGCGACATAATATTTTGGTAAAATACCCACAAAGGACATATATTTAGATGATATCCATGGGAAGGCAGTCCACTATGAAGAAAAATTCATGGAGGTGTCTCAAAACCCTCTAGGAATCATCCACACCCAGTCGTCTTGCATGACCCCGTAACAGGGGTACGATTATGTGATCATCCCAGAAAATCGGGAAGGTCGGCACAAACAACTCCACTAGAAGTAGATGATCCAACAAACTCAACACAAGTACCAAGAATGTCTAAGTGAAATGATTCACTTTCAAAGCCTCATGTCCAGGAGAAACCCTTGGGATGTGCTGAACTATGGTATAAAAGTGCAACATTTTTAAATAGTTGGTGATTGTACCATACAAGCTCTAAATCATTGATTCACTCCATATTTATAAATAACATAGAGAGAGACTCATTAAATCACTCTAGAACCCATAGGAATTTTAGAAAAAAGTCAATAAAGTACTGGTATGTCAAATGGAAACCATTTTACTAGAATTCTATGTCGTTATGTCATTTATAGAGCATGATTAGGACGAGATCATCCATGGACACATCAGACCCCATTATGTTTTAGGAAGACTTGATAATTTCAACTTATGAATGGATCTGATTTAAAATGTATTTGAGATCAATATCGTCTCGATTCAAACCCTCCAAAGATGGGGGTATAACAAAGGAGATTTTCCTCCAAGAAAGATGACCATTCAACGGTATGATAAGCATGTCAAATTCCCACTCAAGAAGATCAAACTAAAAAACTCAGTTTAGGGATCTCACATTTGAAGATGATTTTATGGAAATACAGCAAGACACCGTATATAATTTTCTACTCATAAGGCCCTAGCTCCATAGACACATGGAGTTACCTTAAACATTTCATCAATTTATGAAATACCTCATTTATAGAAAGGTCATCATACTACATGGTGATCATGACCCCTTTGAGATCTATAAATCCACATATTACGGGGAATGTTTTTACATGAGGGGAGGTATACATCTAATGGTTGATGATGAAATATAGGTTGTATCTCTTTATGGATTGGGGATCATCCCTAAAAATCCTTGGAATATACTCAACAATGACTATGTGCTCCCCATAAATCTAGTTGAGGTGATATACCTTATCCTAGAGATACAATATTATCTTGTTTCTAGAGATAGTGAAAAATAAAATCAGTTTTGACATCTCTCTATAATGAATTAAGAAGTAGGTGATAATAATGTCTCTTCTTATGGCCTCTCTCACATCGATAATGACCAAAAATCCAAAATATTTCCAACTTCATATAAAAGTGTATCCATAGAAATAAATGTGGGAGAATATGAGGATAACCTTAGGAATGACCCTCCCACATTTGAGGAAGGAATTACCACTACCATTTATGAGCTTAGACTGATAAATTTGGGAATAGAAAAAGACCTGTAACCTATAATAATTAGTTCCCCCATGATCCTCAAAGAGAAAGATATGTACATCCCATTTCTTAAAAAACATCGATATGTATTATGTTGGAACTATATAGAAATTCCTAGACTGAATCCATATGTGTCCACAGACCATCTCAGCTTACCTGATGAGCATCGAGGATTCAAGTAGATAGCAAGGAGGATTCACCCCTCTCATGCTACCAATGTAGAGGTGGAACTTGATAAATTGATAAAAGCCAACATTGTCAGAGAAGTGAAATACCCAGGATGGATTTCCAAAATCTTCTCTATCAACTAAAAGAATGGGAAGATTATGGTATTCTCTGATTTTAGATACATTAATCTCCATTCCCCAAAAGAATATTTCAAATTATCGATTATATAACTCTTTATTAATCTAACAAATGAATTTCAAGCACTTCACTTCATGAAAGAGTATTCAAGGTATAATAAAATAAAGATAACCCTTGAAGATGATGAATACACCATGTTAAGAGTGCCCAAGGTATATATTTCTATCAATTCATTCCCTTTTTCTTAAAGAACACTGTATCCACGTATCAACACACCATGAATCATATCTTTAATACATTCGTGCGAAGGATAGCCAAATGTTATGTCGACGACCTATTTACAAAATCCTAAAAGCAATGTCATCAATTCAAGGATCTTTAAACTATCTTAGACATGTTGTGAAAACTAAATATGAATATTTATCCAATGAAATGCAATTTCAGTGTAACATCAAATAAGTTCCTTGGCTTTTTAGTATGACTCCACAACATTGCGGTCGACCCAGATAATTCAAGTGCAAATTTAGATATTTCACCCCCAAAAATCTCAAATAACTAAAGGGGATCTAAGGAAACCTAACCTAAATTTGGAATTACAAAGCAAAATTGGCTAGATATGATCTCCCATTCACTAGGCTAATGAAGAAGGGAATCAATTATTAATGAAATGATGACTGCCAGGGACCCTTCGATAGCCTCTTGCTATACCTATGACACCCACCATTTCTAATGCCTTCGATGGAAGGGAGACCACTCTTATTGTCTGTGGACACCATGGAACGCTCATTGGGATCCATCCTCATAAAAAATAATAATGTGGGGAGTTAGAACAATCTCTACTACCTCAGCTATATGATACTAGGTGTTGAGAATCGATAGTTTTATGTCGAGAAGAACTTCCATACACTAATATTCATAGTGAAAAACTAGAGGAATTAATTACAACACCACAATGTCCATATGATCTCCCATATTGATCTGACCAAGTAAATACCTATTCTTATTATATTTATTGGGTTCTTGGCCCTCATGGGAGGTCATTCTACAGCAATAAAAAATTTGGTTTGTATCATAGAAATTAGTGCAAGAGAATGCCCTGGTTAATTTCCAAATAGCACATCCTTCCCTGTAGAATACACTAGTGGACATCGAGCTTCCAAATGAGTAGTTATTCTATGCCCATAACACTCCCTAGACATGGTATATGTGTTTTGATGCTACCTCCTAGATTCATATTGAAAAAAGGACGGGAAACCCAAAGATCAATCGAGTGTGCCCATGTATTGTATTTTTATCTTCAGAAAGAATAGTTTTCCCTACTTTTTTTCAATATCTGAGTGCTGCACAAATAATGAGGCAAAATACCAAGCCCTCATCGTTAGAATAGAACTAGCCCTACAACTGTATATTGCCACCTGAATATCATAGGGGATTAGAAATTTTTTATAAAGGATATCAATGGTGAATATTCCATAAAAAATGAAGAACTAGAACCTATTAATTTCTACATCAGGGGAATGATGGAAGAGTTTCCTTTTAAACCCATACCACATCATGTTACCAAATCACATAATGCTCAAGTTGATGCATTGGAAAATATAGCCACATTCATGGATGACCTTGATCAAGAGGATGCAATCTTCCATATCACGCACTAAAGAATGGTCTCATCGATCATCATCTATGATATGGAATAAATAAATCAGTTCAACAATTCCCCAAATCATGATGAACCGATATCCACCCCTATATGGATGGAGCTCATAATTGGTTATCTCCAAAATGAAGCTCTCCTGATAGACCAAGTCAGTATAGAACAGATTCATCACTGTGTAGTGAACTTTACCCTCTATGATGTTCAAAAAGAAAAAATAACTTTATAAGAGAAGATTTTGTGAAATCATCCTTGAATACATAGAAGAAAGGGAAATTTACGCCATCATAGATGGAATCCATGCAGGATCCTATGTCACTCTTCATTTTGGAACCAAGCTCTCCCACCAAATTAGGAGTCTAGGTAATTACTAGAAAACCGTGAAATTAGACTATGTAGAATTAGACAATAAATTTCATGCCTTTCAGATCCATGAAAACTTCATCCATCAGCCCCCATAATTTCTACATATAGCTAAATCTTCATAGTTATTTTTTGTTCGGGGAATGAATGTCATGGGCCCATATCCCCAAACCATAGATAAATAGTTCAAGTATATCCCTACTACTACCCAATTAATTTCCAAATAGGCTGAGGCAATGCCCCTCAAGGAAGTTAGGAAAAATAATATCATCAACTTCATAAAGTCCCATATCATCATTGAGTTTGGGATCCCTCAAACAATATTGATGAACAATGACAACAAATTATATTCTACAGAGTTACAAAAACTATAATAGGTGTACAACATCAAGTGAAATCTCATCTCACTATCATCTAGTAGAAAATGGATAGATAGAGGCCTTCAACATGACTCCGTTGAATATAATCTCAAGGATGGTAAAAAAGGATATGATTTACTAGATGGACAAGCTTCTCTATGCTTTTGGGGCCTATCATACCACCACAATTACTGTTAAACAATAAAAACCATTCTCATTAGTGTATGAGAATGAGGTAGTGTTACCCATAGAAATCTAGTTTCCTTTTCTATGAATAGAACTTTTTGGAAAACTCTTAGATGATGAGAAATCATAGAAATGGATGGATGAATTGGAGTATCTCGATGAGAGAAGGTTGCATAAATTGCACAACCTTGAGGTCCATCTGAATTAGATCACATGATTCTTTAATAAAAATTTTTACCTCAATTTATTTCTATAGGGATAACTAGTATTGGCTCTTAAGAATCCTCAAAAGTTGGAACCAAAATAGGAAGGGCCTTACAAATTACATAATTTATATCAAAATGGAGTATAATCATTAGAACAAATTGTTGGGGAGTATTTCAAAACCCACACCAATGAAATATTATTCAATAAATACCTTTTATATCAATCATCAAACAAATTTCTTCCTAGATACATGAATTTAATTTGTATGAGCTCATCCTGGTTACATGACATTAAATAGTTCAAGATTGTCCTAGAAGAAAGACTTTAAACTACACGTCACCTCATGTCCTTACAACATGACACTAAACTACATAGAGAATTTTTTCACTGCATTACATCAACCTACACAGGAAGAGCTATCTCACTAATGAATCATGGAACATAAGCCAGATCTATGTAAAGGAAAGAAGAAATACCACTATCCCCATGTGGGAGATAGCTCCACATAGAGAATATATTTATCTAAGAACTATGAAAAACTTAATTCCTACCACAAAAGGATACATAGTGACACTGAACCTCTAGTCTTTATCCCACCCACAACCTTCTTTTTTCCTCCACTTTAGCCGATACATGTCCTTATCTCAAGACATTATACTGCACAGATAATTTCCATTCCACATGAAATTAAACTACATAGGTTTTATAGAAATATATATGGATTGATTATAATTTTCAATATAATACATAGTGATTCCTCAATCCAATATCTTGGTACAACCAATGCACAAAAAAAAATTCCCATGTCCCATCATTAAACACCTCTACATGGTGAGAATATTTCTTTCATTCATCATTTCTCACACTGAGCATAGATCACATGAGATTAGGGATTTTAGTAAGGGCTTATCCACACAAAGATGGCATGACATCTCATGAAATAATGATCATGGTCCCAAATTTATGACCTTAAAAGGAGTACCATTATTCCTCACTGCATGACATTAAAATTCACGGTTGATTCTATTTGCACGACATAAAACTGCACATCATGTGGACCTCACTCAAGAGGACCACCTTTGTTGGTGTTGGTATCCTACCATACCTATGTCTTCAAGAAATATGCGTGACATGATTCTTGACATCATAAGATACATAGTAATTCCTAGATCTTCGATCCAGGGTACAGTCACAAAAAATATTAAAATAACCCCTTTCTGCATATACGCCAAACTTTCACATGAAGGTCCTCCCTCAAGAACTAAATTTTTTTTGATTCCTATTACTATAGGATACATAGTGACTCCCAAATTTCCCTCTTTGGGACCAGCCACAATCCCCCTTTCACATTAGGAAGCTGACATCCTTTTCACATAATGTTAAACTACACAGTTCCCCATGAACTATGTGTGTATTGATTCTTATCATCAAGACATACAAAGTGACACATGTATCTCCAATATTGGTCCATACTAAAAAAATCAATGGAAAAATTCCCACCTCTATGTATGGGATAGACCTGCATAGAGAGTTTCTCATTAAAGAACTATGTGTGGTTTGATTCTTGTAATTACAGGATATGCAGTGATGCACAGATCTCCAATCCTAGGCCCAACTATAACAACCGAAGAAATAACTCACCCGATAAACATAGGGACCAAGTCCTAAAAACTCATTTTCCTATGGATGATCTAGATCTACGTACAAGTTTCTCATGAATACAATATATCATGAAATAAAATTTCATGTTAGTTCACATCCTTGCTGCATGATGTTAAACTACAAGGAAAATGTCCTAGTTGCATGAAATTAAAACAAAAAAACAAAAAACGCCCTTATTACATGATAATAAAATGCATGGAAAATTCCCTTACCGCATGAATTTAAAATGTATGGAGACAAATATGTACCTACTATTTGACATTAAATTGTGCAATCCATCACTCACTATCATTCCTTACCAAAGGACCATAAGATACTTACTATGGTCAACCAAAGTTTGGGGTGATTCCACCATCTTTTAAACAACCTATAAACAATAAATCAAACTTCATTTCCTAAGAACCTCATGTTTCCAAAAACCTTTCATGGACCTTATAAAAGATACCTAACTTCAAGGGACTCTTTTTTTTGACTATGCATGTATGCCTGTGGAACTTACATATGTGCCAATGGTGTCAACCAAATTCATCCCTCTATAAAATGGATTTTCAATACTTGTGATCCCTAGCATCACTGTGGTGGAACTCAGCACATCACTATGTTCTAGGCCATCCCCGATATGATTTTTCTTTACCACCAATCATGACATGGTAACTTCGAACCATGATTTACAACATTTTCATCTCCCTCTTTGAATGATGTTGCAGAACATTTGACCTAGGGTATCCTAATTAGGATCTTGTGTACCATCCTCCATATTTGGTCCACGTGTGCCATGAACATAACCTACCTACACTATTGGCCAAATCTATTCATCCTTAAAACCTTTCCTATAATGGTCAAAATCGCAATACCATAAATTTCTAGAGAAGGAGACAAAAAACGTGTCAGGACAAAAACCAAAAAAGGGGGTCATGAGAAAAAGTCAAGTATTTTCTCCCTAAACCCTCCATCTCCAGAGTTTAGTAAAAAATTAGGGAATAAATAAATAAGGAATAAATCTCATAGAGCCAAATTTTTAGGCCTTATAAAATCAAATCTATGGTCGTTGGATCCCATGGTTCAGGAAAAAGATAGATTAATGATTTTTCACATCTCATCACCATGAGAACGGGTTTTGCAGGGGGTGACACAACTTTTAGGGTTATTAAAACCTTCTTATATATTACACATTCTATAAATCAAACTTCCTGATTCGAGTCCCTTGGATCACCAAAATCTTCCACAGCCCTTGGAAAGGATACCTAGCTTCAAGAGACCCTTTTCTTGACTATGAATGTATGAATGTGGATCCTTTATATATGTGCCTATAGTCATCAATCAAATTAATTACTTTACAAAAGGTATTTTAGATCTTTGTGATAACTAACATCACTATGGATGAACCCAACATCTTAGTGTATTTTTGGTCATTCTTGGTATGATTGTCCCATATAATTCTCCAGACCCAAGAACTTTGGTCCATGATTTTTAATAACCATACCAGACTATTCAATAATATTCAACATCCTTGACATTACATCACCATGTTTTTTACCCTTTATCAATGCCATAATGTGACACTCCATTCCCAAATCTTTGATTTCCCACACCATGTGATTCAAAACCACAAGGCATATGGATCAAATCTCAAATCAAGAGATAAACTACCCTAGGGTGCTAGAACCCTTCATGGATAAATTTATTTCCATGCCCAACCTCATTATCTGGATGTTTGTGTCTTTATAAACATCTCATGGACCATGTAAAGGAGTGTATATCATATTTTCATGACCTTTCTATCGACATATAACAGCTCTAACCTACCAACTAAAGGCATATCCTCCTTACTAAAAGAAGAATCAATCCTTTTAAGCCCTGGAAACACTACAGAAGAACCTATAATGTTAAAGTGTTATGGGTTATACCATACCTTCTTTCCCCATCCCATATTCATGGACTCAAACATTTAGGTTATGACTCATATCACCCACATTCCAACCATCCTTGTGGTATTATATTCCCTAGTCATTCTCCCTCAAAAAACATTATCACTATAATCTTTCATGACCTTATAAAAGAGAAAATAAACCTCTATTTGAAAATGTTATCGATGCATAAGGGATTTTACCTAACAACCATAGACACCTCCTCCTTACAAGGATGGAGATCTGATCCTCACAAGCCTTGATAACACTACAGTAGAACTTTTCCTCTTAATATGTCTTGAATCATTCCTAGAAAGTCTACACAATATTCCATAATCATAGATCAATTATGGGAAGTAATACAGTAAACTACATGGAATTATATGTTTTGAGCTAAAAGAACCTAAACTGAAATGATATAAGGTCTGAGATAGAATCTCTAAACTTCATTAATAGAAGGTCCAAGATAAAAAACCCTAAACTAATACAATAGTAGGTATGAGCTAAAATACCTTAAACTAAATGTAATTAAAGGTATGAGATAAAATAACCTAAAAAACATTGATATAATTTTTGAGATAAAAGACCCTAAACTAAAATAAATAGAATGTATAAGCTAAAAGACCCTAAACTATAATGATAAAAGGTCCGAGAAAAAAGAACCTAAACTATAGCACAATAGTGATTTAGTCTACAAGAATAGAGATCTAGTAAGGCTACTATATGAACTAAAAAAATCAAGCTATGCTTGCCAAGAATATAATATTCAGTTAAAAGAAAGCACACTCTCCCTCCAGGACATATATTCAACCCAAATACCCTTATGTGAATTTTGTGATCTCAAGATAGCTGGAAAAAACATATCAATGAATAATCTCATGTTTGTGGAAATTCATAAGAATTTTTCAAGAATAATATGTAATAATTTCAAAATTAAAATCTAGGAATTTGGGTTTACTTGAAATTATAAAAATTATGGATATTTTTGATGATTCACATAATATGGGGTTAGTGAAATTTCATGCACAACATGAATGAAAAAAAACTAGAAAACCTCATATAAAGTTCACCTGATTTTTTTCGCTAATAGCATAAAAGAGGAGGAATATCCACATATTAAAACCTCTCTCAGTAATATACTAGACAAGTAAAAGTTATAGAAATTACAACTCCATCACATCATGTGCTTAGAAAAATCCGTGAACTAATTAAGCCTCTGCTCCAAGGAGGAAACAGATCGACATAACTCATCAATGGACCTAGATTCCTCTTCCACAACTCACTGAAACTCATTTTCCCTGGAAATGGATTCAAGCCTAAAATTCTCTACTACATTGAGGATTTCATAGTTCTCCTACATAGTCTTTCCTAATATCATAATTTGATGTTGAAAATGGTATAGTTATGCTTAATGATGGATGATTTAGGAATAAAGATGGTTGTTTTCAACCTTTCCAACACTAACTATGTTCTAGTGAGTAGCCGCCTCCACCGCATGCTGGGAGGAATCATTTATATCCTTTTACTATCAATGATTTTCTGAATAGGAGGCCTTAGTATCTACCACCCACAATTCAAGGCCCCCTTATGTTCCCTCATAGAGATCACCTTCTTCACCCTGGAATAAAGGTAAGAATAATCAAAACCCTTATAACCAAGGGTGGGAAACCTGAATCAATGATGATCTGATAAGTCCTTAATCTCATCTAGAAGGGTTTATGATCCATGAGTCTAAGTCTCCCTCCATATTTTTCAGTGCATCGACTGATAAATTGATGTAAAACTGAGGCCTCGATCCAGGTTCATCATAGGGATACGAGTATATTTCGGATTCATGTCTCCAAGAGAAAGGTTATTAATCACAGTCCTTGATGATGAGGTAAGGGTTAAGTCCTCCTCACTAGTTTATCCAATCAGAGGAACCCCCAAGGGAGCAGGGACTAGAGCCTCTGATCTTCGAGGTCAATACACTGTAATAAGGTAAACATGTGTTTATTATTCATAGGATAAAAAATATGATATAACTAGATAATCGAATTATATGATCGATGTTAGAAACAAAACTTTCTCAATCACATCACTGGTTACATCCACTACCCATACCACATCCTTGGGTGAAGAGGAGACACCTTCTTGTGATGAGTGGATTCGTAACACCTCTTGTGCTTTTCTTGGAGATGTAATTCACTCACTATCCTTGAGGACTGCTGGAACAAAATAAAATATCAGGGGAAATGAAAAAAACAATAAAATAATTCTATTTTTGAATAAGTATTCACCTTCTACAAAACCCACTTCTATAAAGACTAACATGGTAGAATAATAAATACCCATGTAAGTTTCCTCAAAAAGCATGTTCACCCCCACTGAATCAAGTGGTACGATCACTGGAACATATATAGTAGGAAACAAGCACACTTGATTTAGAACCTCACCCGTATCCACTTTTTCATAGGCAAGGCATGATATTGAATGGTTTTATAATGTATCCATACACCCTCCCACATCCTCAAACGTGGGTGAATGCTCTTCCAAGAAATCTCAGTGGGGACCTATGTATTTTTGATGAATCAAGATGTGTTTCTAAAGTAATCCTAAAAAACAAAGGGGTGAAATGCCACAATTAGTCAAGGATACTAGAGAAGAAGAACCTAGAAATTAAGATCACTTCATTTTCCTCTTCCCTTACTAGGAAGGATCTATGGAAGGTGCATAAGATGAATTATTTGTTCTATCCATCATTATAGGTCCCCTGGTCACTATCAAATTTCTATCCCATAAATATACAATGAGGAGAATATTTAGGGGATGGTAAGACTAGTTGGTTTTTAGAATCCTTCTTCTATATCAACAAAACACTAAGGAAATCATTACAATTGAAATGAAACCATGAAATTTTAAACATAGTGGTGAGATCAGTCTTACCACTAACTCTATGGGAAAGACAAACTCATTCACAACCATTTTCTGTAACAACCCAAAGTTTCATTAATGGGAATCCCTCTTGATCTAATTAAATGTCTCTTTATGTTTATATAAAATATAAACTTCTTTGGTTTTATGTTAATAATTTTGACCGTTTCTAATATATCCATTGAATAATTATCACATGATTAGTATAAATAAAGGGCTTTAACAAATCCAATTTACTCAGACAAAAGAAGCGATGGCCTCATCCAGTAGAATTGCTCCATACAAAGCCCATTTGTCAGAGCTCGGAAAAGAGGTGGCGTCCTTGAGATTCACTCTTGACCAAGCCCAAGCCGAGCTTCATCTTGTCAAGCTCGAATGTGACCGTCTATGGGAGAAGTGGAAGTTGATAGAAATTACCACTTGAGCGATGTTATCCGAGCCACCACTAGAGTCTGTCACCATCGTACACCATAGCCTCAGGTATTATGTGTCTATTTTAAGGGGTTATGTAACAAATCAATAGTACTATGTTCATGTATATTATTTTTTTATATAATAATTAATATACCTCCTTGTCTTTTTTGATATATTGTAAATAGTTTTTAAAGTACAAATAGTGTTTTTAGTTATTATTTAATTAAGAATTATATTTTATTAAATTAAGGGATTTTTGAATTAAATAATATTTTAATAAGATATTATTATTATTATTAAATTAATTTTTATTAAATATAAATTATCTTATAATTTTATGAATGCAATTATAATTTTTATTAAGGTTTGAAAGCCATTTCTGTCAAAACCCGTGAATTTTCGATAAATGTCAGTTTTTATTTTAAAAGTGAAAATTAACATATTTAGAAAATTATTTAGATAAAATAAATGTTATTTTTGGAATTAGGACGTCAAAATTATCCAACGGTGAATTTTTCATAATTTTCTGAGCGTCAAATTTTTGGGTAAAAATTAAATTCTGTTTAAATATATAATGTGTTTTATGACAACATAATGACCCAATAGTGATGTAATAAAATACTATAAGATTTATGTTCGGACAATATATGTTTTACCATTAAAATAATATGATTTTGGGTTTGTTTGACCTACTTTTCAAAGCATTAATGGACCCCTAAGGACTTATTAAATATCTTGTCTTTTTAAATTATTTTCCATGGGAGTGTGACTCACCTCCACATAAGTAACCCTATTATTTTAAGAAGTTCAGACTTTGGACTTATAAAATATTGTTTTCCTATTGCCTTTTCCAAAAACCATGGGCAAAAACCCAGGGATGGTTTGTGGTTTGGATTAATTTAATATAAGGGGTCCCAAACCTAAATAATAAAGAATTACCTCACATTTCCTATATAAACCCACCCAAGATCCCACTTCCTCCTCACTCAAAGCCTTTGGAGTTCGTTCAACCTCTACCCTACACTCTCTAGAATCCTTCCAAGGTTCCCTAATCTCCCAAGAAGCCTCTCAAAATCCTCTCTCTAGCCTTCAGAAGCACACTTCCAAGTAAGGGTTTTTCTTCCTTTCTTATTTTTGTCCAATTTTCTTTAAGTTGTTTTACCTTTTTAATTTCAATTATGAATTTTGGGGTATAGTTTCACACCTACCTCATAATGCCCTATTTATTTTTGAATGATGGGAGACCCCTTTCACTCTCATTAAATTCCTCCCATGTACACCCGTTACTATGCCGAAATTCCGAAAGGAACTTCTCTCTCCTCATTTATATTCAAGAAATACTTTTGTATCATGAATCTAAATTCCATTACAATTATTGGGAAATGTATCTATATGACCTACTTACTGTCCATTACATGTAAATATGATGAGGAACCCCTTTCTCTCTCATAAACCTTTTTTATAAATTCTTATGTCACACCGTTACGCTGCCAAAATCACACCGATTTTCTAAGCCAATGTCATTGTGTAGTGAATACCATGCCCGTTTCTCCATCAAGGGTATTCACCTTTATGCACATTTACTTATTGATTATAAATTTTCATGTATTAATTCCACATTCCTTTATCATGGAATAAATGATTATGTTTTATGAATCCATGTTTTATGATCCATGTGGCACACTTATGCATGAAATGAAATGTTTAAGAAGGGTGCGCCCTTATAGCGCTCTAATGCATTGGGTAAAGTATAATATAATGATACGTCATGTGAAATGAGTGTTGACTCATGCTAATTCAAGTGCAACAAGGGTTTTACTCGTGCTTTATGTGCAATGGGGATTTACTCAAGCTCCATGTGCAATGAGTCTTGGCTCATGCTAATTTCATGTTAAGTGTTGTTGCCACATTTCCATGTTATGATTATCATGTTTTATCATGAATTTATGTTCATGTTTCTCTTGTGCTCTATTAATATTCCTAATTTCTAACATGTATTGTACTCCTCATGTTATTCCATGTGTATTCCCTTACTGGGATTTAAAGCTCACCCTTTTCTTATGCATGCGCTCAGGTTATCCCATGCAATGCTAAGTACGAGGGAATGTAGTTGTCATGTAAAGGAAGTTTTCAATAAAGATGTTGTATTTCATGTTTTAAGTTTTTATGTAATTATCCTAAGCCCCAAAGACACTAAAAATTTTTATCTTCTTTGTTGTATCAAGTGAAGTTTTATGTAATAAATCATGTTTAAGTTGTAATAGAAAGCAGGGTTGTCATAGTTTGTATCAGAGGATTGGTTTAGTTATTTTTGGGATTAGGATTAGAAAACCCTAGTAAAGGCTTAGAGAAAAGACTAAGTATAATAAAAACATCCCTAATTTTTGGTAAGTACTGAGTAAGTGGTTTATCAAGCAAATACATCCCTCTCTGGATACGAGCAGGTAGAGGCGGCTCTAGCACAGATGTATCCTAGGGGTAAAACCCAAAAACACCGCTTTGAGCTAGACTCGAACGGGAACTGGTGCGCGACAATGGGCCTTGCTGCACTCTTGGTTATGACACTCCCGGGGGATATGTTTTGATAAATTCACAATCTTAGTATGAACCCTTATTAATGGAATTAATAAAAATGCCCCTAAGAATATATGTTAGAAAGTAGATCATGAAAAGCCTAGATTGAAGCCTATAGACTCATGAGTTAAGGAAATAAAAGTTTATTTATAAGTCATAAGATTTTTTCTTTGTATTAATCTTTATGTGTCACCCCTAACTTTCCTTTTATTCTAGCCAATGGACGGTAATAGGAGGAATTGGGCTAACAACCGTTGTGAAGATCAGTTTGATGACTATACTAATGAGATGCCCAATCCAATGGGAGCAGGAATCACGAACCTTTTCACGCTTCTCTCTCATCTAAATCATGTTTTGAATAGAAACAAGGGTCAAGAAAAATGTTCAACCCCCCCCCCCCTAATAAAGAACAAGTCGCTATCGATATCTTAATGAGACAAAGGCCTCCTACTTTTAGTGGATCATTTGATACCACGATCACTGAACAATGAATCAACTCCATTGAAAATATCCTCTCCATCCTTCAATGTTCTGAACAAGAGAAGGTCCTCATGGAGGATTATCATATAGAGGATGAATCTGATCAATGGTGGACATTGATAAAAAATACGAAGCCTGAGGAGGAGATCGAGGCGTTGGAATGGAAGGATTTCCGGAAGATGTTTTTCGATAAATATTTTCCGTGCACCCTCCGGCTTAAGATGGAAATAGACTTCCTTTCCCTCAAGAAAAAAGACGAAGAATCTGTCAGAGCGTACGAGAAAAACTTCACAAGTCTTGCACGATACACTTCCGGCTTTGTTGTTACCCCAGAATGCAAAGTTGACCGCTTCTTTGGTGGGATGAAGCCTAGCATGTGGAAAGCATTAGCGATCCGTGACTTCGACAACTATGAGGAAATTGTCCGATGTGCCCTCAAGGTCAAAATGGAGATTGGAGAATCATATGGGTATCATGGGGATAAGAAGCGTAAGGTGAAATTCAATGCTAGTGGTCCGATGGATAAATCCAACAATGTTAAGAAGATCCAGCACCCCACTTTCCAAAAGTACGGAAAGAAGCACCCTGGAAATTGCCTTAAGGGGATGAGGAAATGCTTCAAGTGTGGAAGAGAGGGGAACCTAGCAGTTAAATGTCGGAAAGAAAGACCCGCGGCTGCGACAGAGGAGAGGAACGCTCCGTTTGAACCTCAATGCATTGTTCATTGCTACAAATGCAAAGAACCAGGGCGTATTACAAATCAGTTCCCTAATCCAAGGGTTTTTCAGAGGCAACCAACAACCTCCAAGGCAGAAAGGATGATCTTTTTCCATCACTTCTGCTGAAGTGAACCCCGACAACAAAGTGGTGACAGGTACGGTAGTTATTAATTCAATAATAGCGAACATACTTTTTAATTCAGGTTCTACGCATTATTTTATATCTTTAAAGTTTAGTAGAACAATCCTAGCACCACCAAAAATCATGGAAGTAAAGATGCCGGTGAGTACGGAAAATGGGGCAATCATTGCATCCCATGAATATAAGTCCTTCCTTGTTTTAATCTATGGATTGAATTTCTCGGAGAACCTCATCATACTCCCTATAGTAGAATTTTATACAATTGTTGGCATGGATTTGATTTCCTTATATAGATCCAACATAAATTGTTGAGAAAGGGAAATCACACTCCATATGGAGAATCAACCCCCAATTCTTTACATGTTTAAGGAGGAAGATGAATCTCCTTTAGCTCCATCATCTCAAGCATGGATATTACTACCCTATGAGCACACGTATCTGGCTCAGATGATTTAGTCCAAGGAAGAAACCATCCTTGAAGAAATTCCTATTGTGAGGGAATTCGCTGAAGTGTTTCCCAAGGAACTACCTGGTCTTCCTCCTAGAAGAGATTTTCAATTCTCAATTGAACTTATACCCGGGGCATTACCAATATTCAAGACTCCATATAGAATGTTTGTTTTAGATCTTGAAGAGCTGAAGAAACAACTACAGGAGAATATGGATAAAGGGTTTATACGCCCAAGTGTTTCACCATGGGGTGCACCAGTCCTCTTCATCAAGAAGAAGGATGGGTCAATGCGGCTTTGCATCGATTATCGTGAACTTAACAAAATCACGATAAATAACAAGTATCATCTCTCACTAATTGATGACTTGTTTGATCAGCTGCGTGGAGCACAATACTTCTCCAAGGTAGACTTTTGGTCAGGATATTATCAAGTATGGGTGAAGTAGGAAGATATCCCCAAGACTGCTTTTCGCACAAGATATGGGCATTATGAATTCATAGTAATGCCTTTCGGACTCACTAATGATCCTAAAATCCTCATGGACTTGATGAATAGAGTCTTTAGAGATTACCTCGACAAATTTTTGGTAGTCTTTATAGATTATATTCTAATATACTCCAAAACCAAGGAGGATCATGAGGAACATTTAAGAACTGTACTAGAGACTTTTTGCAAGGAGAAGCTCTATGAAAAGTACAACAAGTGTGAGTTCTAGTTGAAGGAGGTCTCATTCTTGGGCCATATCATCACAAGAAATGGGATATCTGTGGATCCCTTTAAAACAAATGCAATTGAGGGACGGCCAAGGCCAACATCGGTAACAGATATCCGTAGCTTCTTGGGGTTAGCTGGATATTATAGACGATTTTTGAGGAATTTATCACGATTGTACAACCCTCTTACCAAGATAACTCGGAAGGGAGTAAAGTTTTCTTAGAGTGATGAATGAGAAGAAAGCTTCAAGGAGTTGAAAAGGAGGCTTATCACTATGCCCGTTCTCACTTTACCCACAAGTGGGGAACTTTTTGTGGTATTCAGTGATGCTTTGAAGAAGGGATTAGGTTGTGTGCTGATGCAGAATGATAAAGTGATATCCTATGCCTCAAGTAAGTTGAAAATATATGAGCGAAACTATCCAACGCATGATCTGGAGTTGGCAGTGGTGATCTTTTCCTTGAAAATCTGGCAGCATTATCTCTTTGAGGAGAATTTTGAGATATATACTTACCACAAGAGTCTTAAATATATATTCACACAGAAAGAGCTTAATATGCACTAGAGAATATGGATAGAGCTCATCAAGGATTATGACTGTTCAATACAATACCACCCTAGGAAAGAGAACAAGGTGGCAGATGCCCTAAGTAGAAAGGACCCATCGATTATATCAATGATGAGAATTGAGAAGGATCCAATCTTCTTAGACTTGATGAAGATGGAAATGGGAATCATAAAGAAGGGAACATCATCAATCCTTTCACAAATTATTTCTCAATTGTATATTTTGGAGAGGTTAAAGGATGCTCAAGAGGATGATGTGGGAATTCAGGAAAAAGTGGAAGCTATCAAAAAAGGAAAATCCTTGGAGTTTAATGTTAATGAAGAAGGAATTGTGTGGTTTGGGAAAAGACTATGTGTTCCATCAAGTCTGGAGCTGAAGAAGGAACTTTTGGATGATGCACATAGTTCAAATTTATCTATTCACCCAGGGAGCACAAAGATGTATCGAGATCTCCGAGAAAACGTTTGGTGGGATAATATGAAGAAAAAGATCACTGAATATACATCAAAGTGCCTAGTGTGTCAGTAAGTGAAGGAAGAGAGGCAGAAGTCTAAGGGGATGATGAAACTATTGCCCATACTATAATGGAAATGGGAGAACATCACCATGTACTTTGTCACCAGACATCCAAGGACATCCAAAGGCAACAATGCAATCTAGGTTATTGTGGATCATCTTATAAAGACTGCACACTTCATTTCTATTCGAGAGGATTTCTCTTTGGATCAACTGGCACAGATATATATCAGGGAAGTGGTAATGTTGCATGGAGTACCACTATCTATTGTGTCTGACCAAGATCCAAGACTCACCTCTATGTTTTGTAAGAGTCTTCAACATGCTCTGAATACTGAACTGAACTTCAGTACGACCTATCATCCTCAAACTGATGGCCAATCCGAGAAGACTATCCAAACACTTGAGGACATGTTGAGATCATGCTCAATGTACTTTAAAGGAGGATGGGATCAACATATTCCTCTGGTTGAGTTCTCTTATAATAACAATTTCCACTCAATTATCCAAATGGCACCATATGATGCCCTGTATGGGAAAAGGTGCAGAATGCCGACATGTTGGGATGAGGTCAGTGAACATAAGATGCTTGGACCAAAAATGGTCGAAGAAATAGTGGAGAAGGAGAAAACCATTCAGAAGCATATCAAGGCAGCCCAGAGTCGACAGAAGAGTTATGCAGATAATTGTCGACGATACCTTGAGTTTAAAGTTGGAGACATGGTTTTTCTACGCATATCTCTATGGAAGAAGGTCATGAGGTTTGGAAAGAAAGGGAAGTTAAGTCCAAGGTACATCACCCCCTTCAAGATTCTTGATTGTGTCGGGGCTGTGGCCTATCGACTAGCACTTCCACCTACCATGGCCAAAGTACATGATGTCTTTCATGTATCCTTATTAAGGAAGTACATACCAGACCCTTCACATGTACTCTCTTCTGAGGTGGTACAATTGGAAGATGATCTTTCTTATGAGGAGCAACTAGTGAAGATCTTAGATCGTAGAGAAAAAGTTCTACGAAATAAGACAATTCCCCTCATCAAGGTGTTGTAGAGAAATCACAACTTTGAAGAAGTGACTTGGGAATCAGAGGAAATGATGAAGCTGAGTTACCCACATCTGTTTTTTTTTGTGGGAAAAGGAACATTTCGAGGGCGAAATTTCTTAAGGGGGGAATATTGTAACAACCCAAAGTTTCATTAATGGAAATCCTTCTTGATCTAATTAAATGTCTCTTTATGTTTATATAAAATGTCATCTTCTTTGGTTTTATGTTAAGAATTTTGACCGTTGCTAATATAGCCATTGGACAGTGATCACATGATTAGTATAAATATAAGGATTTGACAAATCCAATTTACTCAGACAAAAGAAGCGATGGCCTCATCCAGTAGAATTGCTCCATACGAAGCCCATTTGTCGGAGCTCGGAAAAGAGGTGGCATCCTTGGGCTTCGCTCTTGACCAAGCCCAAGCTGAGCTTCATCATGTCAAGCTTTAATGGGACCGTCTACGAGAGAAGTAGAAGTTGATAGAAATTACCACTTGAGCGATGTTATCCGAGCCACCCCTAGAGTCTGTCACCATCGCACACCTTAACCTTAGGTCTTATATAGATATTTTAAGGGGTTATGTAACAAATTTCTAGTAATATGTTCATGTATATTATTTTTGTATATAATAATGAATATACCTCCTTGTCTTTTTTGATACATTGTAAATAGTTTTTAAAGTACAAATAGTGTTTTTAGTTATTATTTAATTAAGAATTATATTTTATTAAATTAAGGTATTTTTGAATTAAATAATATTTTAATAAATTGTTATTATTATTATTAAATTAACTTTTATTAAATATAAATTATCTTATAATTTTATGAATGCAATTATAATTTTTATTAAGGTTTGAAATCCATTTCTGTCAAAACCCGTGAATTTTCGATAAATGTCGGTTTTTATTTTAAACGTAAAAATTAACATATTTAGAAAATTATTTATAAAAAATAAATGTTATTTATGGAATCAGGATGTCAAAATTATCCAACGGTGAATTTTTCATAATTTTCCGAGACAGTCAAATTTTTGGGTAAAAATTAAATACCGTTTAAATATATAATGTGTTTTATGACATCATAATGACCCAGTAGTGATGTAATAAAATATTATAAGCATTATTTTCGGCCAATATATGTTTTACCATTAAAATAATGTGATTTTGGGTTTGTTTTACCTACTTTTCAAAGCATTAATGGACCCCTCAAGACTTATTAAACATCTTGGATTTTTAAATTATTTTCCAGGGGAGTGTGACTCACCTCCACATAAGCAACCCTATTATTTTAAGAAGTTCGGACTTTGGAATTATAAAATATTTTTTTCCTATTCCATTTTCCAAAAACCATGGGCAAAAACCATGGGATGGTTTGTGGTTTGGATTAATTTAATATAAGGGGTCCCAAACCTAAATAATAAATAATTCCCTCACCTTTCCTATATAAACCCACCCAAGATCACACTTTCTCCTCACTCAAAGCCTTTTAAGTTAGTCCAAACTCTGCCCTGATCTCTCTAGAATCCTCCCAAGGTTCCTCAAGCTCCCAAGAAGCCTCTCACAAGCCTCTCTCTAGCCTTCAGAAGCACACTTCCAAGTAAGGGTTTTTCTTTCTTTCTCATTTTTGTTCAATTTTCTTTAAGTTGTTTTGACCTTTTAATTTCAATTATGAATGTTGGGGTTTGGTCTTGAACCTCCCTCATACTTCCCTCTTTATGTTTGAATTATGGGAGACCCATTTCTCTCTCATTAAATTCTTTCCATGTACACCCGTTACTATGCTGAAATTCCGAAAGGAACTTCTCTCTCCTCATTTACATTCAAGCAATACTTTTGTATCAAGAATCTAAATTCCATTAAAATTGTTGGGACATGTATCTATATGACCTCCTTACTTTCCATTACATTTAAATATTATGAGTAACCCATTTCTCTCTCATCAACCTTTTTTATGAATTCTTATGTCACGGCGTTACGCTGCCGAAATTGCACCGATTTTCTAAGCCAATGCCATTGTGTAGTGAATACCATGCCCGTTTCTCCGTCAAGGGTATTCACCTTTATGCACATTTACTTATTGATTATAAATTTTTATGTATGAATTCAAAATTCCTTTATCATGGAATAAATTATTATTTTTTATGAATCCATGTTTTATGATCCATGTGGCACACTTATGCATGAAATGAAATGTTTAAGAAGGGTGGGACCTTATAGTGCACCAATGCATTGGGTAAAGTATAGTATCATGATACGTCATGTGCAATGAGTGTTGAATCATGATAATTCAAGTGAAATGAGGGTTTTACTTGTGATTCATGTGCAATGAGGATTTACTCATGCTTCATGTGCAATGAGTCTTGGCTCATGCTAATTCCATGTTAAGTGTTGTTGCCACATTTCCATGTTATGATTATAATTCTTTATCATGACTTTATGTTAATGTTTCTCTTATGCTCTATTGATATGCATAATGTCTAACATGTATTTTACTCCTCATTTTATTCCATGTGTATTCCCTTACTGGGCTTTATAGCTCACCCTTTTCTTATGCATGTCCTCAGGTTATCCCATGCAATGCTAAGTACGAGGGAATGTAGTGGTCATGTAAAGGATGTTTTCAATAAAGATATTGCATTTAATGTTTTAAGTTTTTATGTAATGATCCTAATCCCCAAAGATACTAAACCTATCGATCTTCTTTATTGTATCAATTGAAGTTTTATGTAATAAATCATGTTTAAGTTGTAATAAAAAGCAGGGTTGTCATATTTGCAGTGTTCCCCACACCACCATTCGGTGAACAAAAGGTGAATGGAAAGATTAACCCTTAAAAATTTTAATCATTTCTTCAAGGTATCAAAAGAAGGCCCGGACCAACTAATTTTAGTCTTTTAAAGTAATTTCTAGAGGGTATGTGACATGGTAAAACCCCCAAAAGATAACTCTAATTAACACATGATACCCCATAGATCATCCTATGAGTTCTACATACTCTAAGTCTTCCATTGTAGATTTGTGATAGGAAATAATAATTCTAATGTGGCCTCACTTTCTAGTGTAACACTCACCACAAATGCATCAGTGGAATCTTCTACTTGCAAATTAGATGATGGTAAATGTCTTATCTCTTTACAAGGTGCTTTAGGAGTTGTCTAACCTCTAGATTTTTTTAGGATTATGATTTTTATCTGTGATTGGAGAGCTATGTCTTACCAATTTGGATAATTTTACATTGGGATATGATCATATTGAAAACAAATAATAATTCTAGGATAAACCTATCAATGTTATTAGACTCAGTTGAAGTGACCCAATGTCATGGAGGTAAGTAGCATCCACACTTGCTATAATGGAATCACGATGGTCTATTTATGCCTTTGACTCCTTTCTAAAAGGATTAAGAGAATATAAATGGGAACCATAATACATATGAACTAAATTTTGTCACATATGTTACACAGATAATATAAAATCTTTTCAAAAAGGCATAAATCGATAGCATCAAGCAGATCACATGAATTAACAAGGGAAATCACGAATCACATAAAGGATCTGAGAACCGTC
Organism: Viscum album; assembly: GCA_963277665.1. NCBI lineage: Eukaryota > Viridiplantae > Streptophyta > Magnoliopsida > Santalales > Viscaceae > Viscum > Viscum album. The sequence goes on from OY728159.1 coordinate 1,085,259,804, forward strand.
TATCTCTTGAAGGTATTGTGGTTCACATAATCCTAGAATTCATCATAAAACTGCATTACCACTCTATGATTCATGATTTATGACCTATACATGGTCACATGATCCCCATGATAGTAAAAAAGATAATGTGATCAAAATGGCCTAGGGAACCCTTAAGATGATCGAATACCCAAAAACAAAGTTCAAGAAATTACAGAGGTTTAGTTATTATGTTAAATTTAATAGGCTCCTAAACAAAAGAATTATCATGGAGTGTTCTCACAAAAACGTGATAGTAGTGAGGTCTCACAATTAGGTCATGCAGTATGGTCATGTGATAAGGACACATGATAGAAGAAGGGAAAAAGATATCTACTAAATGAAGTATCCACTTAAAGAACCCATTTTTGATCCCCTATTTATATGGAATCCCATAGAATACCAAGTGTCACTTTTCAGACCAAGAATCTCCCAATACACCAATCCGTGACAATGCTAGAGCCTTATGTAGGCATTTACTTTCCTCAGAATTGATCCCTTTTCCGCTCAGTCGTCACTCCTGAGGGGGGAGGGGGAATTGTTAAATCTTACAAAATGAGAATAAAAAATAATAAAGGAATAAATGCCTAAATATGGGTATTATAATCCCCACAAAAAATGAAAGATGAAGGTGGCCCTGATCACTATAATCATGTGAACCCCCAGGAGACTCATGAACGCATGACCAACAAGAGGTCATGAATATGGGTATGTGTATCGTATAAACTATAGAAGGTCACAAGTTTTCCCTTAAAAAAGTCCTTTTTTATTTTTTAAGGTTCCCCAGTCAATTGGTGATCAAGCGGTAGTATCTAGATAAGCTTCCCTAGGTCACACAGCTTGTCAATCAGTGTACATCTGATGAACCATTCAAAAATCCTTCGAAAATAGGATAAAAATATCCAAAAGGTGGGAGAATCTTGTATTCATAAAACTCATGTGATGCATCACTTATGGGGGGAATGATTGACCTTGAAAAAATTAAAGAAAACTCTTGAGACCCATAGGTTTTTGAATAATAAAAAATGAAATAAAAAGGAGAGGTAAGAGCCTCTTGATATCATAAAAATCACATGGTGCACCCATGTTGATCCACATGACACCACAATAATCTGGTGACATGTATGCCTTGACTCACGAAATCTTGATTACATGTCATCTATGTCACATGAAGAGGCTTAGACATTTCTGGGAAACCTTTCACTCCTCCTTTGTCTCATAAGGACAAACAGATGGATTCAACCATGAAATTCTCACACATCTCCACATGATAGTTTTTTAGCCACATGATGTATCAACAAGAGGTAGAGTAATTTTATTCAACACCACTCATACAATATTCTGTGATCACATACCGTAGTAAAATAACCAAAGGGAATAGAATTGGAAAATGTGGGAACCTCTCATTCTCATAAAACTCATGTGATGTTCCAAGGCTGTCTACAACATGGTCTCACATGACCCATTGGAAAGCCTACCCGATTCCGTGAAGTCCCCCATACAAGCTATCCTTATCTCACGAAATGTGCCAGAAAAGTTTCCTAAGATCATGAAAATGTTTTTTGATAGGCACCGTAATCTCAAGAAGGATTTTGTACTTAATAATATGAAAATATAGAAGTTATTTAGAATTCCCACATGATTTAATAAAGACCTTTTAATTGGAAATAGTTCAATAAAGGTGTCATTGATGGGATGATTCCACGATCACTGAAAATTAGGTGATGCCCCTAGATTACCAACATCGACATATCAAGAAGATTTATAAATCAAAATCCCTATGCTACTTCTATCAAGGATTTTTGTGATATACACTGCACAAAGTGATTAACAACCTAGGTGGTGAGGCCTATAATCCACCACCACAACATTAAATAAGGGGTTGGTTTTTTTCAACTAGATGCTCTGACGCACCCAAGAACTAGAGTGGGTTTCTCAGAGTAACTGATCTCAAAATTGGAAGAGCATACCATTAGGTAAGATTTATGGAACAACCAGAGTTACCATATAATATACATAATCACTTCATTTGATCACTCATAGATCACATGAAGGAATTTTTAAAAGATAAACAACGAACATCCTGCACAACTGTTCAATCATGTGATACTTAAAGAAATATAATACATAATAAATCTAAGGATTCACAATATAATAGTTGGAACAAAGACTAAAAGACACGAGACTTAAGAAAATAACATATAATCTGATCCTAATGTGCTTATAATGAACCACCTATGACACATGGTAACACTAGGACATGTCACCTAGATCTCGAGATGCCCCTTTGGTATACTATTTGGATCACAAAAGTCCTATAGAAATGTTATATAAATTAACATGGATCCCTTAGGGAATTCCAATCTAGTCTCAAAAACCCTCAAGGTTTTCAATTCATGCCACATGATGTCCTTAAAATGTTTCTCTGGAATCATCTGATGGCACTAATTCATGTCAAACCTCTCTCTCAATTCCCTTTAGGCACGCCTGATAGATCTCTCAATGTCTTTTATAAAGGTTTTCCCGGACATGGGACACCTTCTAAGACATGTAATGTGGACTCTAGCAACACCCTATAAGAGTGTCATCTAGTACTTGTGATGAAACTAGGTCATGTTAGCCAGATCATGAGACACTCTCTAAGAATATTATCCAAGATCATGTGATGGATTCCATGATCAACTAGCCAGGTCTTTCAATGTCCTTGAGACAAGTTATTCTTGATCATGTGGAAAAATTTGTACATGGAATCTAGGTTATGTGAAGTCCCTTGGAAATTTAAAATGGATCATGTAATTTCCTTTAAAATTTTTAGTCAGACACCCTATGACATGTTAGGAATAAAATCAAGGCATTCTGAGAAGACAATCAATGCATATTAGGCAGACAAGATGGCCAGGTCAATCAGGAAACCTCAGACTTAATCAACTTGCCAATACTCAGTGTGTATTCCCCAACCATAAGGAAAATTTAGTATGTAAACCCTGACTAGAGACATAATATTATATGTTCGGAACATTAGGGAAACATCAATGTGTAATCCCCAACCAAAGAACTATGATGAATTTAATTCCTACTAAAACTAATATATATAGGACACCTCAGCACGGTACAAGATCTATATTAAACTCCAAAGGGTTCTCCTAGTAATTAAGTCATGCACCCTTATACATTGAGACTGACTACTTTCTATCACTTATTTCTCACATTGAGAATCACACATGTGGGATTAGGGAGTTGCGATGCTCATACAAGTTTCACTGTAAACCTCAACAAAGTGAAGGGAAACGTTAGTGTGTAATCCCTGACCAGTTGAACTATGAGGAACTTGATTCCTTCCATGAAAAGGATATGTAGGATACTTTACTAAGGTCTTAGACTGAACTGAAATGGGCATCCACCTCAGTGTAAGTCCCTCCATGTCTCTAACTTTTCATCCATCGTTTCCCGATCATTCATATGAGACGATCACTTTACCTCATCCCTCAGCAGAAGAAGAAATCAAATAAACTATGACGAATCTAATAAATTCCATAATAAGTATATATAGAAAGCATCTTCGAGGCCTGATATATTTATTAAAATCCCAAGGGTTATCCTAATTCATATGTCCCATGTACATATATAGTGAGAATTATTACTTTTTATCCCTTATTTTTCACACCAAGGATGGGTCACTTGAGATTATGGAGTTAAAATTGTCATATCATTCACATCATGTGTCTCTAATAGCAAGGGAAACCCTAGTGTGAAAGTATCGATTAGTGGAATGATATATTAGCCTTCGTATAAGGGCATCTACCATTGGGAAATTATCGAGAACATGATCTAACTACAAAAACAATGATTCCTACAATAACCTGGACATATAGGAATCCTTCCTAAGGTCTGATCTCAAGTATGTATCCAATTTGGTGTAAGTCCCCTCATTTATCCGACATTTCAACCTTCCTAAACCAATAATTCCTATGGTCTGATCATTCTACCTCATCCATCAGTGGACTGAGAAAAAAATGAAATATGAAAACTCTAATTATTTCCATAACTAGGATATGTAGGATGTATCCAAAATACTTAAGATTGAATACTTGGTGCCTAAGTATCCACAAATATGTCCTTTATGTTTGATTTTTTACTACATGGGTTTCACAAACTACATGGGTTTTGATTCATACAAAACTAGGATATGTAGGATGCCTTATAATAGCTCAATACCCTTATCAGGATATTAACCACCCCTCTGGGGAATAAAATTTCAAAGTACATAATTATTATACTTTAACATATATGTAGTTTTCCATTAAGGGTAAATAGATGAATAACCTCAGATACATACAGATAGATTTTCTAATCAGATCCCCTTCTCCTGTATATTAAATGGGTTAACCTATTAATGTTCTGTTAGGGTAACCAGTCCTGTATAAATATTATGAAGATATTCATAATTTTTTCTTAAATTTATAATAGATTCCCATAGTAGGAAACAATTCCGCCAAAAAGGATGCAATGATATCCACCTCCCATACTTTAGAGAAAAGTGTATTCCTAATAATCGCTGGGTATGAAACCAAAACTAAACACTTTCCTTTGGAATATAGGTTGTACCAACATATGGATATGGGAACCATTTGGAGTTTTAGGTAATTCCAAACAAACAGTAAATCTGATGTGAGTGGTCGAGAAAGGCAATGAACCCCCACCCCACAATTATACCATTAGGACAACATTTAATCATGGAATCTCATTCACAATATAAAAAGTATAGACTGCCTAGTTATTATCAACCCATTCCATTCATCAAATTAGGGTTTTACATCCACATAATTTCCCAATGAAACATTCAATATTGTGGTTAAAATTATGAACACTCCTTACTTTCTTCTAATGTTCAACATCTTCCTTATGCACCTCATTTATTTTCTCTTAGATATATGGTTGAACATTCATTTGAAAAAGATAATATTTATCCACTTCATTCACTATTTTTACATCAATACTTTGAAAATTTAGAAATATTGTATCTTTTGTTATCTTAATCATAGATAAGATAACATCATCATTTTGATTTCGAGCATCTTCCACCTTATTCAGTTTCCTAGGGTGGTAATTCATTGAGTAGTCATAATAGTTAATCAATTCGTACCATCTTCTCTGGTGTATATTCAACTCTTTCTGATTTAATATATACTTTAAAATTTAATAATAAGTATATATATATATATAAACTTTTTCCATTATTATAATGCCTCCATATCTTCAACACAAAAAATTTGAATCCTAGCTCCAAATCCAGAGGCAGGTAATTTTTCTTAGGTTTTTTTATTTTATGTGAGGAATATTCTATCACCATATCATTATCCATGGGGACACATACTAGTCCCTTCATTAATGCATCACTAAAGATAAAAAATACATCCCCACTAAATGGTAGTATGATAATAGGTTCAAAAACTAACCTTCTCTGTAGTTCCTTAAAATTATATTCAAATTCATCTATCTAGAAGAGAATAACCCATTTTGTTCTAAATTGGTGAGTGGATTATATATTCCTAAGAAATATCTCATAAAAAAATGATAACATCCATCCAAACCGAAAAATATGGATTTTAGTCACCATAGTTTTTGTAGGGAATTTCTAAATAACATTTTCCATTTTAGTATATACTAATATAATCTCAGTTGAAATTAAAGGACCTCAAAATGAATCTTTTTAAATCCATAATTAACACTTGTTAATTGTTTATACAAATTATCATTCCTCGTGGTCTTTATCATAATTCTAAAATGTCTTTCATGATCTTATTTTCTATTTGAATATATGAAAATATTATCTAGAAAAACTATGACATATTGGTCAAGGTAATCTATAAAGACTATATTAATTAAATCCATGAAGATTTCATGAGAATTAATACGTCTAAATGACATCACTATAAATTCAAAATGTCGATACATCATAAGGAATGTTGTTTCAGGTATATCCTCCTTCTTAACCCTAAATTTATGAAATAAAGAATTAAGGTCAATCATAGAAAAGTATTTAGGTCATGGTAATTAATCAACCAAATCATTGATATGTATAGAAGAAACTTTCTCACGATAGTGATCATTTCATGTTCTCAATAATTATTAAAAATGTGCATTGACACATCATTCTTATTAACAATAAGATTAGGTTCACCCATGGTGAGAAATTAAGGAATATGAATATCATAGGAATATTCTCATGGAGTTTCTTTTTCAATTCATACATATCAATTGGAGATATTTTATAAGTAATCATCGAAATAGAAGTAACACTAGGTATGATTTATATTTAATGCTCAACTTCATTATTCAAAGGATTACTAGGAAACTATTCTGAGAGGAAGTTAAAAAAATCCCATAAAATAGGAATGTATTCAATAATTATTTTCCCTCCAACCATATAAGATAAATATTCTTCATGGATAAGAATTAAGATCAATAAGATATAAGTTATTTGCATTGGAATTTTCATACTCATCATTGAACTGATAAAATATTACAGGTTCATTGAGAATATAAAATATGACCTCCCATATTCGGTAATTTATATAGTCTCTATATAAATAAATAAAATGCATGCCTATAATCATATAAAATTTAGATAAAGGGAGAATCATAATATTTTCAAGAAGCACTTTTTGACAAATCTAAATTGGAGGGGAAATATAAACTTGAGATGCAACCATTGTACCATTAGGTGTTTTCACTACTAAGTCAACATCTAATAAATGAGGATATAAATTAAAATTCTTAGAGTATTTTCATGATATAAGGAAATTCATATAAATTCGCTAAAATAAGATACTTCATTATTTGATTATTCCTATTACCACCTCAACTTAATTATTAATTATTCATTACATTAGTAAAACCAAAATGGTTAGTGTAAGCATCAAACATTATAGTTAAAAATTTTATAATGAAGAAAAATCATTTATAGGATGTATAAATCGAGAAACCTTCTTCTTAATCTATGTATCCTTATTTTTATCCTAGATTATCCATGGTAATTACAAAAACTTTATTATTTTATCATTTACTTTGACTTATCCTTAGGGTTTTCAATTTTTTTTTCTAACCATAGTCTCTAAAGGTTGATTAAAAATATCCTCTGATACCAATTATAGTAACCCATACTTTTCATATATAAATATTTTATATTTTTAGATGAATATTCAATAAATATCACAAATACATGCCCAAGGGATTTATAAGATTAGTGTCTTTAGAGACTAAATAAATAAAATTATAATTTCATGAATGATATTTAACATCTCACATAATGATATTACCACATAATAATATTCATAGATATACCTTACATAAACTATTCTTCATAACCATGGGAAATTAAAAATAAGAAAGGTTGAACTTTGTTGCTCAGTAAGGGTAAATATGGGAGATATCAATTAATGATCATATGAAAAAAATAAGATTATGGTATCAAGAACATAACTTAGAATGTCCATACCAAATCTATCGTGAATCATAAACATGGTTCCTTATATAAAACATTATCATTTTAAAAGTTATGAATCATTAGAGTGATAAATAATTAGAAAACAATCATGAAACTTAATTTCACATCATAATCATGAAAACATGTCATAAAATTGTGGTACTATCACAGTTATAGAAACCATTTCATATGTCAAGGTCAACTACTAAGACCATCAAGTTATAGTGGACTAGTAATCAACACTTGTCTCTCATGTCATAATAGATCAGGAATCATCATATATTTTCCATAGTAGATCAAATACATCAATATTTTACCCATAGTGGATTAATCACATCAAATTTTCTCCCATAGTGGATCAAGTGAATAATCTTTTTTCCCCATAGAGGATTAAGTGCATCACCTTTTTTCCCATCATAGATCAAACACAATGGCTTGATTCCCATAATTGTATCATGAGATATAAAACACTAAAAATGAATTTTGAGGGATATATAATTTCCGACCCACTCATCACATTATGAAAACCATATATATATGTTCCACATGATCATAAAATATTAATCATATCATCATATCAAAACCCATTTAAGGAAAATGGGTTTAATTTTTTTTTCTTCATATTTTAATCATATAAAACCCACAAAAAATAAATAGGGTTCAAAAATATATAATCATCATATTCATAAATATTTTAAAGAAATAATAAGGATGGAATCATTAGATCACAACCTCATTAAAACATAATTAACATCAAATGATTTTATCATAGATATAAATTTCTTTAAAATAATCATTGGAATTTTTCATAATGAAAATACCCTTTTCACTATAAAGTCACTTATTTAAAATCTAAAAATTTACAAAATATTAAAGAAAAAAAATTATTTAAAAAATAACATTAAAATATTTAATGTAATCTTCAAATAATTTCATAGTAATGATATTATGAAATTATATTCATGTTGTATAATTTAAAATAAAATATTCCTTTCACAATTTTATAAAAATTTTAAAATTTCCTTGTTTGAAAAAAAAACATGAAGATTAATTTTAAACCATTTTCTTAGAAATTTAATCATGGGTAAAAAACAATATAAAAAATTATATTATAATATTAAATAATATATTTAATTCTTTTAAAAAACATTTATATAGAAGAAAAAATATTTTCAATAGTAGAAATAAATAAATTTGATTTTCATAAGAAACATCATTTCGATTTTTTTGAGTATTTAATTTGAGGAAAATGGAAAGAAAAAAATGTACTATTTAAAATTAACTAGATGTGAATAAATATTAAATGGATTTATCAGATAAGGATCATATAATTTCCATAGTTTAAATTCAATTATAGACAATCTTAATTAAAATTGGATTAGAGCATAAATCCCTTACCTCATGTCTCGTCTTTCATTGTACCTGTTAGAACCTATTGTATGATAAATATTTTTTTTATAAATTTTATATATAACCATAATCATACCTATCATACAATTTATTATTTACTTACGACATATTATCTCCCATTTATTAACAATTTGTTATTAAAAACATAGTTTTGGTTGATAACTATTTCATTTTTCATGCATGTTTAAGTTTGATAGTATTAGTCGTTGTAATTTTATCATGATTAAATAATATAAGAATTGTTAATAAATATATAAATATCATATAAATTCATTATATATATTTATATTCATCTATAAAAGTTTGAGATAGAAAAATTAATTACACAGTTCATGGAGACAACATGTCATACATACACAAGAATGTTGTTTATATTTTTAGAAGGATGGAAAAAATAAAGGTAAATAATAAATCACATTTATAAAATCATTATTATATTACATGTATCATATATATTTATTAAAACTATCATCAATATCATCTATTTCAAAATAAAATGAAAAATGAATCACATCGCTTCATGGAGATGGTAGTCTACATGTACGTATGAGTGCCGTTACCATTTTCCAACGGGTGGAAAGATAAAAAGGTAGATAAGATATTATAAATATAAAATAATTATTATTTCATAAATATAATATATTAATTTTATTTCCATCATTATAACTATCCATGTAAAGTGGTGATGAAAAATGAATTACATCACTATATGAAGAAGGTAAGATATATATATATATAAGAGAAATGTTTCCAATTTCAATGAGATGGAAGGAAGGTGGATACTGGTTGTTACATAATAATAATAACTATTAAATATATTAAAAATACTAAATTAATTACTTTATTTTTAAATAATTGATTTAGAAGAGGTTGAAGAAGAAATAATAGTGAAAACACTCAGTTATGAGTTATACCTCTTCATTGAGAAACCATAATTGGATTACAACTTAATAATTGAATAGATGGTGTTTTGGAAACACAAAAATCTATATGATGTGATGGAGGAAGATAGGATAATATTATATCATGTATTTTCTAATATTTATGGATCAAAGTGGTGTAAAGGGAATAGAAAAGCGGTTTCCTTATATAAGGGAGTGAAATGACACACTTGGAATTTCTAAAAATATTAAAATAAAATTAAGTCATTATCATGATAAACGATTATCAATTGATATAAATTCAAATAAAAAAGATATAAAGTCAAAATAACACCATAAAATGAAATTTTAACAAATTTTTGTGTCATTTTAAACATTTTATTTTGGTTTTACCCTTCGGTTAACCAATTGTTTCCTTGACCGTAGAAATTACCTTTTCAAAATTAAAGGGTTAAAATTTTTCATATATAGTGAAAATTGACTAATAAATAGATCATAGATGACATTTTAGACCATATCTCATCCACCATTTCCTATTTCAATATTTTTATGATTTTTAAATGATTAAACAATATATTATTATCATGTAATATTGTTAATGTCATTTTTTACAATATTGATTTAATTTGACTTTTAAAGACATCATGGAAAAGATAAAATTGGCATATAATACTCTAAAACATCCCTATTATGTTATATTTCTCTTTATAATTTTTGAAACATAGTAAGTCACACAAAACTTTTTACTTTTATTATTTTTAAAATCATTTGTTAAATTTTTCTTTTAATTGAATAAATACTATTTTGGAATTATATAGGCATTTAAAATAATTATTTAATAAAAAATATAAATAAATTACTATGATAAAAAAATTAATTTATATTTTAAATTAACATTTAGAACCTATCTTATCCTCATTTTTTTACAATGTAAAATGTTTATTGATATTAAAGTCAAGAGAGTGATATTTTATAGTTATTATTTTCTTTTATTAATATAAATATCATAATCAAATACAAATAGAACCAAGTAGCCATATATTAAAGATATGGATGAAAAGGGATGAAATCAACCGATATTATAAGATAAATTCAAATGTTATATGAGTTTTAAAGCCTTAACTTGTAGTTTTAACCTTATTTTACCCATTTCACCCTAATTGAGATGAAAAATATTTACCAAGGTGACTATTCATAATGAAAAAAAATAAAATAGATCTATTTACCAAATTTTATATTATTTATTTGTAATATGGAATCAAAATTTCAAGTCTCAATTTCTGTAATTGGAAAAAGTTCATTTGAATATAAATACGCAAGATGAAATGAAAACCATTTTTTAATAGTACATTTTAATCATAGAACTAGATTTATTATTAAACTATACCTAGAAAAAATATTATATGAATGATAAAAAAATTAATTGAATAATATGTATAGATATCATTAATACCATTCAACAATAGTGATTAATTTTATTTATTAAGATAAAAACACATTTTAAATATAAAGATATTTTTTCTAGAAAAGAATATATTTTAAATAAAATGGATTCTATTCTCATTTATAATCAATTTATAACCAATAAATTCATTTTAATCATGTCTAACCAATTTTTTTTCACAATTTAGTTAGTCCTATTCATAACATCCAATTTAACGACTAATAATTTATTGTATACTTCATTATAGTTCATTTATACTTATGGTTTCATGTATGGAAATCTATTAAAAATAAATAAATTTATTTAAAGTGAAATATATCCTAAAATCTTAGGATGTAAAAATTAAAGTGAAAAACTCCACGATTAATGAAAATTTTATATTGTAGTACAAATAGAATGTAATTAATTTTGTGCATCATCATGTATTTCATAAAAATCCTAATCAATCATGATCTAAACCAGAGCATTGATTTATCTCACAAGTCCCAAAATTATAGATGTTAAGGCCTTCAAGAGATTGTGAACAAAACATTTCCGAAATAATTTTATGTATCAGATCTATCTTCCTCACATCAACATCCATTAGATTTGTTTTTATTCAATGAAAATGAATATATTATTCCTCACTATGATTCCAAATATTATAATTATTCAAAAAATCATTCAAGAATAAGTTCTCCCTAATGGTTTATCATGTGAATTGATATTTATTTTCACATTTTATACATTAATTACCAATATAGTCATTTTTACATCCTCTAGTGAAATTAATAAACTTCCAAATTCCCTCAAAATATTTTATATATTTTCTATTTGGATGATCAATCCAACTTGTATATATATATCTATCTATATAAAAAACAATAATAATTACACAAGATTATATTAAATGAATTTTCCATAATTTCATGCCTGAAAACATATTTAAATAGTTTTATATCTATATATATAACAAACAATAATATTTTTATACTAGAAAACATATTTAAATATTTAAATAGTTTTATAAAAACCTACAACTATTGTATATATATATACATCACATTCCCTTTTACCTTTGGATTTTGTTTATAAAATTTTTAATTTATTCTTATATTTCTCATAATATTTTTAATCCAATTATCATTGTAATATTTTTATCATATGTATAAAATAGTATAACATTTCTTATAATTACCCATCATAATAATATTTATTTCAATAATATTCACAATGACACCATCATCCAATGATGTAAAGGATATTATAGTATAATGTACAATTTATATTCAAATATTAACAAATAAGTAAATAATTTTAGTGTCTACTACTAATTTTTTTTTAAATTTATTAAATGTTTAATTTTTTTATATGATAGTATAATAACAAACTAGGGTCAGACTAGAAATTAAAATAATTATATTTAATGTGTTTTCAAAATAAAAATTTTATTTATTGTGATTAAATGTTAATTTTTTATGTTATTCAATAGAAATATAATATTAAATTGATACACTCAATCAATATGAGAAATAATGTATTCTAGATGTAGATAACTTATATTTTTTTTATTCCTAAATAATGAAATATTCAATTCCAACGGTGGTCACTATTGAATTTTTTCTAGTAGTATTTAAATAATTTTTGTGTGTAACCAATGGTATACAAAAAACTTTCCCTGAAAGCCTTTGTCTAAAAAAACATCATTGAAGGATATATACACATAGTGAAACCATATATAAAGAAACTATTTATTTTAATCCATGTTAATGATTATTCATAATTACTAATAGTGAAACTTCAATATGATGAAGACCAATTTTTATTTCTAAAACAAGTGTTCCTCCTTATCCATTTATGAGTTTCTATAAAAAGGCATATTATGTTCATTTTGAATCCTTTAAGCTGAATTTAATTATTCATGGTGAATCTAATAATGTAGATATAACATCCTAGAAAACTTTATTTATAATGAATATCAAAATACCATAAATCTTTGGTTTATATGTATCCTTCTCTCCAAATATTTTGGAGTTTTTGAAAATCAATAGCGTTTAAATAGGATAAACCCATTGTGTTGAAGATGAAATGATAAAAATCTTAAACACTTGAATTATATTAAATATAAACATTATGATTTCATTAGGATTTTTTTAATCTCAAGTGTATGATATCTATTTCGAAGCACATATTGAGTATTAGGAAGAATATGATGAAAAAGGGTGACCATATTAGTTTTCATTCAAAAATAAGATTTCACCCTTCCTTATGATTCATTAATAGTAGTTAAATAGGTTTTTATGGTGAACCTTGATGGTTTTTCCAAATAAGTCATCTTCTATAAATCACACATTATATAATATAGAGGGTTTTACAATATTTTTTTCATGAAAACCATTCCCACAAAGAGTGACTCAATAACCCACCCGAATAGAGTGTAACCAATATATATTCCACTATGATCAATATGTTCACACCTCATAAAATAATTATCTTCAAGAGTCAATTTTTACTATACTTTTTTAAATTTTAATTAGTGTGATCTAACTAGATGATATAAATGAATATAATTTCAATTTTCCTTTAATTAGTACATGATATCATTTTAATTGATAAAATGGAAGGGGTATAAGTGTTATTTTTTAATTCATGGTCCCAAGTTACACCAAATATAGTGGGAACATGGGAAATAAATTTTTTTTTTAGAATATAGTACCCTAATATAGAGTGGTTTTTCAAAAAATAAAAAAATATCGAAAATAGGGTTACCTCAAGAATATAGAGACTATGGGAGGGATCATTAATAGAGAAAATGGGGATGATAGTGACATGAGAAACTAGAGGTGGTGGAAATAGTGCGTTTAGCATAGATAGATGGTATTGGAAATCTAGATTCATATTAGTGGTGGGTGGACCATAATGAAAAGTGGAATATTCAATGAGTGGAAGTGCACAATGAGAAAGACTAGAGGTGACCAGGATCTTTGGTGGGCTATGTTTCTATAATGATAATGGGTAGAGGGTGTGGGAGTTAAAAGAGAGGGTGTGTAATTAGGGGTTGGGCGGTGGGGAGGTGGTGAGTAGGCTTGTGTAGTTGGGGTCATGATAAGGTAGGGTTTTATGTTTAGAGACCACCAAAGGTGGAAACACTTGTACATGGATACAAAAACCCAATTACCTAGTAGTTAATCCACCACTTTAATTATATATTTGAGGTAAAAAACAATTTTTTTCTTGTAATTATTGATTAAATATTTGTATTACCTATTAATTGTGTGTTTTTTATTATAGATATTATAAATGTGATTTTAAATTTGATGTTTTTGTAAGTGTTGATTTTTTGTGTATGTTTTAGGATTTAAATTTTAATGAGGGAAATAATCTGAATGATGTATGAATTATAGTAAAATAATGTTGTTTCATCATGATATAAGAGCATAACACATCAATTTTTTTATTACGTTACAATATAACACAACTCTGTAGGTAGGATTACAACATTATTATTTTTGAATATACAGGGAATAAATTTTTTATGGATAAAAGTTGAATTAACTTACATTGTAACAAATATTAGTACATTCATGGTTTATATATTTGTTTTAAATATATTTTTAATTTAAAATATATATATATATAAATAGAAGAATTAAATGTACATGTCCTAAGTGTAAATTTATATGGTGATTAAAGAGAGATGTATTATTTCAACACTTGATATTGAACCAACTTCCTCCTCAATATGTTTTTGTGTATTTATAATTGATAACTAAATATTACAAAAATATTTAGTAGTCACGTATACCATCATAAAGAACATGTTGATTCCCAAATAGTGTATAATAAAATCTAGATATTTGATAAATTATGTTTTCAGTATAACTGGGAAACACTATGAACATAGTGACATGTCGGTTGATTCACATGATGACGCACTAGAAATAAATTATGTTTTAAGAACTGAAGGGGAACTTATTCAAGTCATTTATATATTAATAAAATATGTTCTAAAAGCTAATACAATGAAAAACATAACTTATAAGTGAAATTATTTTTTTGAATTAGTCAAAGATGAAAATAAATAATTGTATAAAGGATATGATAAGTTTTCAAAAATATATTTTCTACTGAAGTTTTACATAATCAAGTGTATTTTTGTAATTATAAATTAATAAAATACCATGATATTAGAGTTATTAGATAAAAGTTTTGTAGAATATTAGATCACTGTATCATTTTATGAGAGGAAAAAGGTTATTACCAATCTTGGACTCAATCATACAAAGATACACATATGTCTCAATGATTGTATATTATATTGGGGAGAAGATTATAAGAGATAAGAGTATAAAATATGTTATACCTCTAGAAATAAGTCAACAAATCCGGATTATAGTCAGAATAAATACATTTATATGAAGAAGAACAAAAAGAAGACTCATGTAAATGTTTTATGTTATTTTCCTTTAAAATTTCTATTTCAAATACTCTTTATGTCATCAAAAATCACTAATAATTTGGGGTATCATGATATAGTTAATAATAATGATTTTTTTCAATATCTAAGAGATTCCAAATTATGGATGAACTTAGATTCATCTTATCCAGATTTCTCCTTTGATCCTATAAATGTGCACTTAGGATTGGAGAGTGATGGATTCAACAATTTTGGGACTGTAAGTTGTAGTTATAGCATATGAATAGATATTTTCATCCCTCATATTCTACCTCATTGGATATTAATAAAACACATGACTTTAATCTCATCGGCGATTATTATAGGACATAAGATGCATGTAAATGAGATTGATGTTTACCTATAGCCTCTCATATGATAATTACACTATTATGAAATGAATATATTGGAAAATATAATGCATAAAATGTACAAAAATTCAAAATTTATGTTTCTATAATTTGGACCATCAGGGAATTTACTAGAGTATGATTTTTTTTGGTTGGAACACAAAATATAGTTTGGATTATCCAATCATTAATTTTGATTTTTCATCTCACCAACCATATTATAATAGTAAGTTGTGTTTATTCTATAATTGTTGACTACTTGATACCTATCATCAGTTTTGGTATAAAAATTCATTTTTCAAATGAAAAATAAATTTTATACTTTAAAAATAATATTAATTTGATCACAAATATAGGTGTAATTATCAAATGTAATTGTAGAGTTTTGAAAATATTTTTAATTGAATAAAGTAGTGGTACTACAAAAAACAAAAAAAAAATGAATGTTCTATTAGAGGATGATGTTAGTATTTTTTTTATATTGTCAAATATTTTTTTCCAGTCAATGAGGAATTTAAAGGGGAGTTTAAGAATCAAGTACAACAGATAAGAAGATTAGATAATTCTGTTGAATAAAGTTAGACTAAAGGTAAAACCATTAGAAATAAAATAATTATTTATGAGTATCCATAGAAACTTATGAATTATTCCTTATAAGTTCCTTAATGAGGTTAGAAAACTTTCTAATGAATTACTAGAGGAGGTTATAAATTTTCCTTAACTTTGTTAAGAAACCTCCTTATGATGTTAGATGATTCTATGACTTTCTAAAAGTTCCTAACATCATGAAGATATTCATAATTCAATATTGACTTTAGAGGGGGAGATTATGGTTACCATAATGATGGTAATGGATTGAGTCAACCAGATATAGATCACTATATATATGTAATTAGATAGAGATATATCATATTTCTATGGTTTTAGTTGCATGATTTTATCAGAAAACCCATGAATGATGTTACTCGATAAGGAATTGTAGGGTAAATAGTTTTTAGGATTTTTTCATAAATAGGATTAGCCAAAGTTTTATCTATTTATATAGAGTCATGATTTTACAATATACATGCCATGATATAGTGAATTTATTATTAGTTATAGTATATACATGACTGAAGGTTAATTATTTGAGTATACCAAACATATAATTTTTTGATGTTAAAATTGAAAATATTATGTCACAAGATGTATGTAGTTCACTATTATGAATTAAAGGAGTGTATTTCTATTTAGAGGCTACCAGATGGAGTCCATCAAATGAAGATCTATCCGACTATTTTTTATGATAGAGATTTTCTCCCTATAATAGAAGGAAAGGTCATATAGATAATTACAAATATTAATGGATCGACATTATAAAATATTCAAAAGAAATGAGTGATATGATGTTCACCAATTCGAGATATGTTATAAGTATGTTTCCAAAATCATACTAAATGAAAAGTGTGAGAAGTTGAAGTTCCAGAAGAAATATAATGTTCAATTGGGAATTATAAAATAAGGATGGTGTTTGTTGATGTTCCACCATGCATATTTTTAGGGAGTTACTTATTATAAAGATTTATGATGTCATCAGCTTTTTTTTTGAATTCAAACCTTGAATATAAAGACGTATAAATTTTTAGATGAAGATTTACTTCTATAATATGGAAAATAATCAAAGTATTATCGATTATGGGGATGAATTATCATCAAATAAAGAAATAATTTTATCAAAGGAGGTAACATGATGAGTTTTACAAGTCATGGTGATCAGATGAAGAACTATTAGATAGAAGAGGATCAGATAAGTGATCATGATGTTATAAAACTAATTATTATACATTTTTCAAACAAAGAACTATATTATATTTGAGATGAGTTAGGGTGACCATATGGAGAGATTATAACCCATCAAAAAAAGTTATACTAACAAATGTAATCCCATTGGTCAGAGGAAGCATATTAATAACATTAATAAAAAATGTGTTAGGTTCATCTGACTGAGTCAATCAGTAAAATTAGATTGTGGAGAGGTGATTTATTGTATGGATAGAAATAAATTACACTAAATAGAGGAATAATCACCGAATGAAGGAATCCTTAATGATGAAATTGGGAAAAAATATGTTAGATGGAGTATTGAGGAGATCCAAAACAATTTGTAACATAATTATAATGATTCAAATCTTTCCATTCAATATTTTATATCATTATAAGATAATTTCGTGTGAATAAACTCCTTAAGACTAATGTCAAGGAAGTTTATATATGTTTTTGGATGCTAGAGTTCTCAGGATTCTATAAGAATATTTTATAAGAGTGAGATTTATCTAGTGAATTTGAGATTAGTAGGAAGTTTGAAATAAAAAATTGAGTTGATTAGAAAATCATATATGAGTTCCATAAATTTTTCATTTAGGGGTGACTATATAAATGGGAGTACATACCATATGTAAAAAAAATATCATTTTAAAGAGTGAAGAGAATTATTGAATATTGCAGATTCATATGAGTTTTCTACCAAGTAAATACTTAGTCAAGTAAGAGGAATTTGATAGAGGTACCAAGCATATGTATACCAATTAGAGGTTCTGATCAGATTCACCAGACATAAGTTTTCTGGTCATAGATACAAAATAAATAGTTTTATCGAAAAAAGTTATTGGTAATAGGGGATTTTATTTAAGGAACACCAGATAGAGGAATAATAGATGGAGTCTGAGGTGTAGATTTTTTTGGTGTATCAAACGATGTCATACCAGATAAAGGTAAAGGCATACCATATGGAGTTATATGTCATAGATTTTTTAGATGATGTTTTAGTGAGCTTATTTTTTTTATCTCATGATAGCTTTAAAGATATGAAAATTTGTAATTGGAGGGAGTTAGTATAATATCGTATGATGATATTGGTGGACTGTCTTAACATATATCTCAACTATGGGGTGTATTCCAAATAACCATAATTTTTAATTGATGAAAATATAACTTGTTTAAGAATACATGGACTAACATGAGTAGCCCTAGTATGGATATAGGTTCTCACACTAAGGTGGAACCTTATAAAAATTACCCTGTGTTATTTGTTTTTCATCAATATATAATAAGGGTTCGGTAGTGAGTAAGAGTTTATAAATATCCAAATATCTTAAATGATAATAGAGGTTCAATAAACTTAATGTAAGAAAGAGTTTCAGTTGAATATAACTATTAAGAAATGTTTTTAACAATGATTCATCCCCCAGCTAAGGGTGAATACTAGATCCACTTATGAATATCAATTGGAATTAGATAAATGGTTACCTCAATTTTCATATAAAACTTTTATTTCTAGTTATGTTTAAATACTCTATATAAAGTGAATCTTTCCAGAAGTTGAGGATTTTTTTTTCACTGGAGGGTAAGAATGTTTATATTGAGATGAAGAGTATGAACATTATCCCTGGTTGGAGAAACATTTAGGTTTTACCCAAAACCTTAAAAAATATAAGAATAAAGAAGATCAAGAGTATAGGAAGTCATCCTATTATAACAAACTAAAGGAGGATCCATCACTACCAAAAGTTATGGTGTGTGGTAAGAAGTCTTGTGAATATGAAAATATTAATCATCTATGAGAATCTATCTTAAATTTTCAAGAATATGATTTAATTTCAACTTTTAAAGATTATTATTTACAAATAAAATCATACATAAAAAATTTCTCTATTATAGTTACGTATATACTTTCATATATCTGGGAACAAAAGGTGGAAATATCATAGATGAAATTAGAAATTAATGACACAAATAAAGTATTAGGAAAGATGCATAGAGAATTTAAATCTATTAATAAACTCATTGAATGTAAGGAATAAATTGTGTTCTGTTCTGAAGAAAAATTAAACCATGAAGCAAAAATATTGTATAGAATTTTTGGTGAGAATTATATTTTTAAGGATGTTCTTAAGGAAATATTCTATGCATTTGAATCTAATTTTCAACTCAATAAATCACAATTATTTAATAAAGTAATAATAATTTATGATCATGAAGAATCATTATAAGAGAAGATTAAAACATATGAAGTTTTTTTCTGAAGAAACACATGTTTGAATCCTTCACCAAACCAAATGATTTTAAGAAAATATTAGACACATTCAATAAAGAAGTGTTCACTTATATAAAAGAATCTATAGAGAGGAATTCATGGGAAGAAGATGTATTAACAAATATTTTTATAGAAAATCACCTTGAACTAGAAGAAACTTTCAAAGAAATTGTTCTGGTTAAGAATTATCAACTAGAGATCAAAGAAAAATGATTAAGGTGACATTACCTTTCCTTGAATGAGTTAATTAAGGTGCATGAGGAAACAATAAAAAAGTATAATTTGTATGTGAAGATAAAGTAAGGAGTCTTGAAAATCAGGTGAACACTTTAAATGTAAAGTTACTTGAGAAAGAAATGAGAATGAAAAACATGGAAGATAATCAAGATGAATCTTGAAATAAATATGATATAATAAACTTCATATAAATTTATAGGGAAATTATTACTTTAGTAAATGCTCAATATAATGATAGGAGTAATGTGAAAGCGTTAGAAGCATCAGTTTCTGATAAGATGAAGAAAAATATAACCCAAAACACTGATAAATCTATTATCACTAACTCCAATAATCATAGTGTAGGTTATTTTTCCTAAAAATATTTGGTGAATAAAGTTTCTAGACACACCAAATATAGTAAGGAATAAGTAATAAAATAGAATAGAATAAGTCTCTCTAGAAAAATAAAAAATAAAAAAGTTTTTAAAGAAGTGTCCACTAAAAAAACACAACTCAATTAAAGAAGCCTAGAATTATTGGTTACTGCAAGTCCTATAGAATGTTTGGACACATAATTAATGATTATTGGAATAATTATTCAAGATACGAATAAAAAAGAAATCCAACATTAAGGGTGAGTAAAGTGAATTTAAATGTATACACAGCTAAGTTTACCCAACACTCACAAAAGAAGAAAGGTCTACTAACATCCAATAGATTAGGATATCTTGATGATTTTTATGAGAGTTTTGGAATAAATGGACATGATAAATAAAATCACAGATTTAATTTTATTAATAATAAAAAACAACTACTAATAAAAATATGCCTAAAAAGATGAATGTAAATTCAAGGAAGATGGACTATAGTTCTACCTTGGGGTGAAAGTAAAAATATATAGATAATAATCTTACACCTAGAAAGAAATATTTTGTTGATTTGATCCCCATGAAAATATTTTACTTATATAGAAGAAGATACTACATCATGAATAGTTTTAAACTTTTTATGAATTTTCAAGACAATGGAAGTAATCTTAAAAAGAAAATTCAATAAGTCAAAGAAAGATATAAGAATATTGGAATAGTAAATGGAATCTTAGATGAAGTAGTTGAAGTTCACCAAAAGTTACCTCTAAAGAGTAAAATACTAGATGATAAGAATATTTGTGAAAGACATATGTTGGAAAACTACACACAAAAAATGTTTCAAGACTATGTTATCAGAAGTGGATGGGTTTTTAATGAATAATAAAAAATCATATAATAGATGAAAATATATTTTGAATTAATCTCAATACAAGAAGTAAATTGAAACTACTTCAAAGGTTTGAATGGTTTTATATATATACTAGTTGGAGTAAGCATAAAGATTGAAAGTAAAAGTAAATATTAAAAGTGATTTCTTTATTATATCCGAATTTAAAGAGATGCCACCACACAATGTTGTAATAAGATGTAATAAGGAGAAAAAATTCCAATCAAGAAGATTAGTTCTTTGAATGATAAGGGTGATGAATAGAAGAAAAGATAACAGAGGATTATGGTTCGATAAAACATTTTTTTACCATATTTGTATACCTAAATAATCTAAAAATTATATACCTTAATCCCATATTTTTTCTAAATAACTTAACACAAAAATATAAATTAGGGTGGTGATATTCATGGGGATCTTTGAAGCAGAAAGATCAAGTTTTTTATTTTAGAGTTATTATATGGTGAAGTAGAAAGTCACAACATTTAGCAAAAAAGTTCCAACATTGGATGCTTAAAATTTAGTTGTGTGATGAATAAAGTACAAGGAAACAAAATTTATATATTGTAAGTAAAATTTAAGGTTGTTTTCATCCTCATGGTACATTTTCTTAACTACCATTTTTTGTAAAAAATCTATGGTGGAAATGCTAAACGGAAATTTTTTATTATTTATGACAATGTAAAAATTATCTAACAAAAGATGAGAAATTTTTTCATTATTGATTTGGTTGATATTTTAGTTAAGATATATGTGATAAGGTAAGTTCATTGAAAATATTATAAACTTTCACCTGAAATAAGTTTTTGAAAATTTGGCATCAATTGGAAAAAATTCATAAAAAACATTATTATCAGGGTCAATTACTCTTGTATTTTGAACTGAGAATGGATCTTTTATACTTAGAGACAATTTATTTTAGGAATATTGATTCATGAATTTTTTTATTACTTCTATCAAAGATTTTAGAGTTCAAACTTGGAAATGAAGTAGAAAATGTGTGAATAAAAGTTCTCTCCCACCATAAAATGTCACAAAATGGGTATTTAGATTTAGATCATTAAGGGTCGAGGGAGAGAGAAAAGTGTTACCTAAATTAAATATCTTGGAAAATAATTTTACCTTGAATTCATTTTCAACATGGGATAAAGATATCATTTATATTAAAGTTAATCTAGTATTGAAAAAAATACAAAGGGGGAGATTAATGGTCCTATCTGATGATAATGTTGGTAAATTGTATACATAGTCGATAGTTTGTTGTAAATTTAATAAGTAATTTGAAGAATCATGTACTAGTAGATAATAATATTTAATAGTTTTTCCAAATGATGTGAGATAAAGGTAAAACCATCAAAATTAAATGAGTAAAATATGAATATATATAATGACCCATACTTTAAAAACATTGTTATTACTTCAGAAATGAAGCATAATTATTACAAAATATAACAAAACCATGGTAGTACCATATAGGTATAGTGTCTTTAGAAACTGGGAAACATAAACAACTGGTTCATAAAGCATCTACATTGTCTCCTGTTTATTTCATCATATATAGAGTCCCTTTTGGCATATCCTACTTAATAACCTTCTTCCTGACATGGGGAAAGAAAAAATATAAAAGGGTGAGCTCAAATGCTCAGTAAGGGTAAACAAAGGAAATATCATGTTCATAAGAACATAGCATTTTGAAAATATTAACCTACAAAAGAGAACATAATATCATAACATGGGATAAATCATAGTAGTGAAATGTAATCCCAATAATACTAACATAAAACATGAAACTTTGTGGCATACACACATAATTATATAGAATCATTTCTTAGTATTATAGACTCATTTCCAAGACTATCTTAGTGGACAAAGTCTATTTCTGAACCGAGTTCACTCTTCGTTTCAGTCCTGTTTCACTGAACCAGATTAACCTGCCGTTCCAGCCATGTCTATCTCATGAGATATAAATATTTAACCAATGCATTGGAGGGAGATATAGGTCCCACCCATCTCATAATGAAACCATTCTTATGTGTGCCACAAAATCATAAATCATACATCATAACATAACCCATGTAATAAAAATGGGATTCTTAAACATCATGTCATCATAACATAATCCATAAGAGGACATCATAAAAATAATTCCATCATAACATAATCAAATCAATGTAAAAATAGGGATATAAACAGAACCCTATATTATCTTATATGGAAAATAATTTTGATAAAACACTTGAACTCCATTCTTGAGGAAAATATCCTTTCTACTTCAAAAACATTTTTCCTTTCTTAACATGTCATACAATTTTTAAACTAAAAGAAGTTGATTAAAAATAAACTCGAAAACTTTTAAAGGATGATTTATGGAAATATTGTTCTATGAAATCATAAAAATCCATTCATGTCGTATAAGTTAAAAAAACATTCTTCTCGTACTTTGGCCGAAAAAGTCAAAAAGTAGCTCGTACTAAAAACGACAAAAGATTCCTTTCATATATTTTAATAAAAACTCAAAAATGAGTAAAATTGAATTTAAACAATTGTATAAGGATAGAAATAATATTACATATTGAGGAAACATGGATGTGGATGATAAAATACACCCTAGTGAATACCAAAGTATAAACAATCTCAGAGAAAAATGAGATTGTGAGATTTTCCCTTACATTAGTTCTGATTTTCTTCGTACGTGTCCGAAACTTCTGTATAATGATTTAAATAATGTCATTAACTTATTCAATAATCATACTCATTATTATGATATCATATATGGTCATATTCTTATCTTCTCATTAGTAATATTTCATTACTACTTGTTATTCGGGTGTTTATTGCTTTTTGTTCTTATGCGTGTTTTGTCGAATAAATTCTTATTCTTCTTTTTAGGTTATAGATACCTCATTTCCAGAATGGTATTCGTGTAATATATATTGTATTTATTCATTCAATTCTTTTATATAATCATTATGCAATGAAGATCATGTAGAACGAGTCGCATCACATCGTGGAGACGGTAGGCCGTACGTACGCACGAGCGATGATATCGTTCCCATGATCATGGAATTGTATTGGAGTGTATGTATAGTATTTCAGAATTAATATAACTTTACAATAATAATATATAGTTATTCTTTACACCATTATACCCATCCAAGTAAGGTGGTGGTGGAAAACAGATTACACCGCGACGTAAAGACAGTATTCCGTACGTACGCACGCGCGGTGATTTCGTTTTCCGTAGGATGGATAGAAGGTGAAATAGGGTTATTTCATATTTATAATAACATATCAGTATATGAGTGATACTGATGTTATTACTTCATAATGAAACAACTAAATAAGAATAAGTAGAAGAAGAAATAAAGTTGAAATAATCGGTAACAGACATTACCTCTTCTTTGAAGCGCCTCTTCTTAACCTCCTCTTAGGGAACTAAAGATGGTCTTTGAAGTAGACCAGGACCTCTAGGATGTTTCTAGGGAAGTGTATAAGAGAAAATGTCAGGGTTTTTCCAAGATTAAAGTCTCAAAAGGGTGTGAGGAGGATAGGGAGGAGGTGCCCTTTTATAAGGGAGGAGAGGGGCACCTAAGGAAAAACATAAAATATTATTTTATTATAAAGTAATATTCAGTTTTTTATAGCTCCAAATTGATTTATTTTTAATATAAGGTAGGTATTGGTCGAAATACTCTCAACCAATAGATTTTAGACAATTTTAGGTTACTATTTTAACCTTATCTTTTAGATTTAACTCTAAGTTAAATAATTTAACTTTTACCGTGTCTTCTTATTGTTTTACACTATATAGATAATAAATTTACTATAACAAGACAAACGAACCCCAAGTTGTTTATTATTAATATATATAACCTTATCTAAGTCATTTTCCTGAACCTTATATTTTTATAAATAAAATAATAATTAATAATATAATATTTTTTTTAAAAACTATTTTATGTCAATTTTGACACTATTTGGTAATTGATTTTTTTTGAAAATTATAACAGCATGATTAGTTCGAAAAAAGTTATTTAAATCAATACTAACATGTCATATTAACCTATAAAATTAGTGTAATTCATAAAAAGTCTCAAATTACATTTATTTGGGTATTTATAACATTAATTATGTTAATATTTCATTAATAAGATAATTACTGCATCATAATTGTGTCATAAATAAATTAAATTATTTAACGTCTAAAAATTATAAATAAAATTCCATTATGTAGGAAATATTTTTAACTTTCTAATGAATATTTATAGTCGAATTTATCTTATGTATAACCCTATATTAAAAATTATTTAGTTATTAAACTTTGATTTTAACTATTTTAACCCTTCTTTAAATAAATTAATAATAAATGTCCTAATCTAATCCAAGTGGACCTAAAGGGTAATATTTTATTCCTAATGTTGTTTTTGGTAGAAATATACTTATCCAATAGAATTAATACATGTGTTAGGGTAATAATAATACCATTTTTACCCTTCATTACCCTATTTACTTTTAACCGTGGTAAATAAAAGTAAAAAGTTACTATTCACCAAAAAATATTTTCATCTCATTGAACCACATTTTAGTCCTTGATATTAACCGTGTCTCTCAGATTTTCTAAATTCCACTCATAGAAGCGGTGAAATTAAGTTTTATGTAAATTTTCAAATTCTCCTAGGAGGTGGGTAAAAGACGGTGAAAAGTTCAATAAAATTTTTATATATCTAAAATTATTATAAAATGACTACAATGAATTAATTTGATCTTATATAGGTATTATGTATCAATTTTGACCTAAAATAAATTTAAATAAAATAAATAATTATTTAAATAAAATGTTGGTTTTTAAATAGTAACCCAGTGTTTTCACTATTCATCAAAAATTGAATGTTTGCAGAAAAATACCAAAAATTTACCCTAGTCTAATTTCGATATTCCGAATCCAAAAAATGAAGTCCATTTTTAAAGATAAAATTTATAAAATTTCAAAAAGTGGGTATTACTATTCATAACGGCTAGTTTTAATAATATTTTAATAGAATATCATTGTTTAGTGAAACTCGGTATTGCATACAATGCAAGCTATCGAGGAAGGTCGCGATTGAGTGTAAAGCAAGTCAAGATAGTGTTGTGTGTAGTGAAATATTCCTTTGATGATGTATATAACATAAAAACAAAATATTTCTCATATTAAATCTCGAGTGTTATATTCTACCCCCCTTAAAATGAATTTCGCCCTCGAAATTTGTCACTTTGTAACTAACAGATGAGGATACCTCTCCCTCATCATATCCTCAAGCTCCCATGCAGCTTCTTCTAATTGGTGGTTCCTCCATAAAACTTTCACCAAGAGAGTGGTCTTGTTCTGTAGGACTTTTTCGCTACGATCGAGAATCTCTATCGGCTGTTCTTCATAAGAAAGATCTTGCTCCAGCGGTACAACTTCTAAGCTGAGTACATGTGAAGGATCGTGTATGTACATTCTCAGGATAGATACATGGAACACATCGTGAACTTGAGTAAGATTCAGTGGAAGCACCAATCAGTAAGCTACCTTCCTAACATGATCTAGTATTTTGAGGGGACCGATATACCTAGGGCTCAGCTTTCCCTTATTTCCAAATTTCATTACTCTCTTCCGAGGAGATATTCGTAAGAACACTTTATCACTCACTTCAAACTCTAGGTCTTTTCTTCGGTTATCAGCATAAATTTTTTGTCGACTCTGAGCTGATCTTATGTGTTGTATAATATATCTGACCTTTTCTACCATCTCATCAACAAGATCAGGTCCTAATATCTTTCTTTCCCCAACTTCATCCTAGTAAGTTGGAGTCCTGCATTTATTTCCATGGAGGGATTCATAAGGAGTCATCTGAATACTGGAGTGAAAGCTATTATTATAAGAAAATTCCACCAAAGGTAGGTGTTGATCCCAACCACCTTTTAAATCCATAGAGCAAGCTCTTACCATATCTTCTAGAGTTTGAATTGTTTTCTCAGACTAACCATCTGTCTGAGGATGATAAGTAGTGATGAAACTCAACTCTGTATCCAGAGTATGCTGAAGACTTTTCTAGAACTTCGAGGTAAACCTCAGATCCCAATAAGATATAATGGAAAGTGGTACTCTATGAAATATTACCACTTCCTTTACATATATCATGGAAAGCTGATCCAGAGAGAAATCTTCTCTAATAGCAATGAAGTGTGCCGACTTCGTAAGACAATCAACTATGACCCAGATAACATTATTGCCTTTGGATGTTTTAGGAAGTCCGGTGACAAAGTCCATAGCGATGTTTTCCCATTTCCGTTCCGGTATTGATAATGGTTGTAACAACCCCTTAGGCTTCTGTCTCTTAGCTTTAACTTGCTGAAAAACCAAGCATCGAGATACATATTCAGCAACATCTCTTTTCATGCCATCCCACCAGAAGTACTCTTTTAGGTCTATATACATCTTCGTGCTTCCAGGATGAATAGAGAATGAAGAACTATGAGCCTCATCCAGCAGATACTTCTTTAATTCTGGGACGGGAGGAACACAAACCTAATTTCTGAACCTTATTATCCAATCATAATCAAGGTTGAATTTAGGAACATTTCTCACCTTCTTTTGTAACTCTACATCTTCTTTCTGTGTCTCTTTAATCTTCACATGTATAGATGGCTGAACATTTATTTGTGAAAGATACAATTTTCCCCTTCTATTATAATTCTAAGATCCATCCTTTGTAAATCCATAAATATTGGATCTTTTTTGATCCTCATCATGGATAAGATAGCATGGTCTTGTCGACTTAAGGCTTCTGCCACCTTTTTTCTTTCCCAGGGTGATAATGAATTGAGCAGTCGTAATACTTAATCAGCTCTAACCATCTTCTTTGGTGCATATTCAGCTCCATTTATGTGAAAATATACTTTAAAATTTTATGATCAGTATAAATATCACACCTTTCTCCATAAAGATAATACCTCCAAATCTTTAATGCAAAGATTACCACAGCTAACTCCAAATCACGAGTTGGGTAATTTTTCTCATAGATTTTCAACTGCCGTGAGGCATAAGCTATCACCATATCATTTTTCATGAGAACACACCCCAGTCCCTTCTTGGATGCATCATTGTAAATCACAAACCTTTCTCCACTACAAGGCAGTGTGAGCACAGGTGAACTGGATTACCTTCTTTATAACTCCTTGAAATTCTCTTCACACTCCTCCATCTAACCGAAATTAACTCCTTTTCGAGTCAACCTGGTGAGTGGATTAGATAATCGTGAAAAATCTTTCACAAAACATCGATAATATTCAGCCAGACCAAGAAAACTTCAGATCTCAGTTACTGTCGTTGGTCTCGACCATATTTCAATAACCTCTCTTTTTGCTGGATCCACAGATATCCCCTCTTTTGAGATTATGTGACCCAAAAATGAAACTTTTTGAAGCCAAAATTCACACTTGGTAAATTTGGCATAACACTTCTCCTTTCTCAGGGTCTTTAATACAATTCTCAAGTGATCTTCATGTTCTTCTTTGATCTTCTAATAGACAAGAATATCGTCTATAAAGACTACCACAAACTGATCAAGATAGTCTCTAAAGAATCTATTCATCAGATCCATGAAGATAGCAGGGGCATTAGTAAGACCAAATTGCATCACTATAAATTCGTAGTGTCCATACCTTGTACCGAAAGCCGTATTTGGTATATCCTACCTTTTGAACCTTAATTGATGATACCCTGAATGAAGATCAATCTTGGAAAAGTATTGAGCTCCACGTAGTTGGTCAAATAAGTAATCAATGCGCAGGGGAGGATATTTTTTCTTCATAGTGATCTTGTTAAGTTCTCGATAATCAATGTAGAGTCTCATTGATTCATCTTTCTTCTTAAAGAACATAACATGTGCTCTCCAAGGTGACACACTAGGGCGTATGAATCCATTATAAAGATTATCTTGGAGTTTCTTCTTCAATTCTTACAACTCATTTGGGGAAATTCTATAAGGTGTCTTTGTAATAGGTAAAGAACCCGATATGAGTTCTATTAAAAACTCAAATTCACGATTTGGTGGAAGTCCAGGCAATTCCTCTAGAAAGACATCATCAAACTCTCGTACAATGGGTGTATTATTAATCGTGAGTTTCTTTCCAAACATTTGAGATAAATAACCTTCATTTAGTTGAATCAAGACCCATATGATGGATGAAATTTCCACTGGAAGGTTATGTTCATCCTTCCATCGATAGACGATCATAGATTGATCTGGAATATGAAATGTGACTTCCTTTCTTTGGAAATTGATATGATCTCTATATAAAGAAATCCAATCCATGCCAAGAATCACATCAAATTCCACTATAGTAAGGATCACAAGATTTGCAGGAAGCACTTTCCCACAAACTTCAATCAGAGAAGAATTATAAACTTTTGATGTGACTGTTGTGCCATTAGGAGTTGTCACAGCTAAATCAACATCTAATTGTTGTGGTAATTCGATGATACCCTTAGAAAATTCTTCAGAAATAAATGAGTGGGTGGATCCAGAATCAAATAAAACATTTTCTATTTTAGATTGAATGGTAAGTGTACCTTTCACCACTTCATTATCGTACTCCACATCACTGAAAGAAATTGCATGTGACTTTCATTTGTCTTTATCCTTAAGAGTTTGTTGACGTCGATCATCATCAACAACACTTGAATTAGGGAATTGATTAGAATAATGCCCCATTTCCTTACACTTGTAACATTGAAGTGTAGGAGGTGCACCATATGTAGACTTTTCTTTGTTCGCATCACTAGACATATTTTTCCCATCATTGCAACATTCAAATGCCCGATGACCTTCTTTTCCACATTTGAAACATTTACTTTTCCCTTTAAGACAACTCCCTCCATGTTTCTTTCCACACTTTGAGCATAAGGGTAAACTCATCTTCTTTTTAGTGTGCTCTTTAGATTTTCCTTTGAATTAAATTTTCCTCTTCTTATCAAACCCATATGTCTGATGGGTTACTACAATCTCCATATCAACCTTGAGAGCACATCAAAGGATTTCCTCATATCTATTGAAGTCCCTTATGGATAATTCCCTTCAAAGACTTGGTTTAAGCCACTAAATAATCGATCTATCTTACTCTCAGGTTGGATAATAATCCCAGAAGCGTACCTTGCAAGTCTTGTAAAATTTGCTTCGTAGGTACCAACAGATTCATCATCCTTTTGCTTCAGTTCAAGAAACTCCTTCTCTATATTTGTTCGAAGAATAAGAGGGAAGTACCTATTGAAAAATAAGTTCTTGAACTCATCCCATTCCATGGACTCAATTAAATCTCTTGGCCTCCTATTCTTGATAAGATTCCACCATTGATCAGCTTCACCTTCCAAACGATAAACTGCTAAGATGACTTTATCATGTTCAGAACATTGAAGAACTGAAAATATCATTTCAGTGGTACTGATCCATTGTTCAGCCACTAATGGATCAGTAGACCCAATGAATGAAGGTGGACGCTGCCTCATGAAGAATTCAATAGAATGTTGCTCCTTCCTTTGCTCGTTTGGAAGTCCTGCATGATTCATAGCTTGAGAAAGTTGTGTGAGCAAGGCTACAAGATTTTTCATTCCAGCTCCCATAACATTTGGTTGCTCAGGGGTATAATCATTGAATTTCCCATCACATTCCACATTAACACGGTTCCTTCGGGTTCCAGACATTGACTAAAACCAAGAAGAATAGTGTGAGAAACAATAATTATAATAGTAAAACCACATAATCAAGAATAAAATTTCACACTTAAGGTCTTATAATAGGTTGTTCATGGCCATTTCTAAAACACTAATATTGTGTTCTATGCTTAGACTTATCCTTAGGGTTCTTACTAAGGCTTTCACATCCTAGTTTCCAACGGTTGACTATACCTTTCCTCTGATACCAACTATAACGACCCATACTTTACATACATTTTTATTACATCAAAATTGAATCATTCTTATTACAAAATATAACAAAACCATGGTAGGACCGTATAGGTATAGTGTCTTTAGAAACTGAGAAACATAAACAATTGGTTCATAAAGAATCTACATTGTCTCCTGTTTATTTCATCATATCTAGAGTCCCTTTTGGCATATCCTACTTAATAACCTTCTTCCTGACATGGGGAAAGAAATCATATAAAAGGATGAGCTCAAATTCTCAGTGAGGGTAAACAAAGGAAATATCATGTTCATAAGAACATACCATTTCGAAAATCTTAACCTGCAAAAGAGAACATAATATCATAACATGGGATAAATCATAGTAGTGAAATGTAACCCCAATAATCCTAACATAAAACATGAAACTTTGTGGCATACACACATAATTATAGAGAATCATTTATTAGTAATCAAGACTCATTTCCAAGACTATCTTAGCGGACAAAGTCCATTTCTAAACTGAGTTCACTCCTTGCTTCAGTCCTGTTTCACTGAACCAGATTAACCTTCCATTCTAGCCATGTCTATCTCATGAGATATAAATCTTTATCCAATGAATTTGAGGGAGATATATATCCCACCCATCTCATAATGAAACCATTCTTATGTGTTCCACAAAATCATAAATCATACATCATAACATAACCCATGTAATAAAAATGGGAATCTTAAACATCATGTCATCATAACATAATCCATAAAAAGACATAATAAAAATAATTCCATCATGACATAATAAAATCAATGTAAAAATAGGGATATAAAAAGAACCCTATATTATCTTAGATGCAAAATAATTTTGATAAAACACTTGAACTCCATTCTTGAGGAAAATATCCTTTCTACTTCAAAAACATTTTTCCTTTCTTAACATGTCATACAATTTTTAAACTAAAATAAGTTGATTAAAAATAAACTTGAAATATTGTAAAGGAAACTTTATGGAAATAATGTTCTATGAAATCATAAAAATCTATTCATGCTGTATAAGT
This sequence comes from Viscum album, assembly GCA_963277665.1. NCBI lineage: Eukaryota > Viridiplantae > Streptophyta > Magnoliopsida > Santalales > Viscaceae > Viscum > Viscum album. Next base: position 1,085,292,359 of record OY728159.1, read on the forward strand.
TAAAAAAAACATTCTTCTCGTACTTTGGCCGGAAAAGTCAAAAAGTACCTTATACTAAATACGACAAAAGATTCCTTTCATATCTATTACTAAAAACTCACCAATGGGTAAAATTAGATTTAAAAAATTGTATAAGCATAGAAATAATATTACATATTGAAGAAAAATGGATGTGGATGATAAAATACACCCCAGTAAATACCAACGTATAAACAATCTCAGATAAAAATGAGATTGTGAGATTTTCCATTACCTTAGTTCCGATTTTCTTCATACGTCTCCGAACCTCCTGTATAATTATTTAAATAATGTCATTGACTTATTAAAGAATCATAATCATTGTTATTATATCATATATGGTCATATTCTTATCTTCTTATTAGTAATCTTTCATTGCTACTTGTTATTCGGGTGTTTATTGCCTTTTGTTCTTATGTGTGTTTTGTCGAATAAATTATTATTCTTCTTTTTAGGTTATAGATACCTCATTTCCAGAATGGTATTCATGTAATATATATCATATTTATTCATTAAATTAATTTATATAATCATTATGTAATGAAGATCATGTAGAACGAGTCGCATCACATCGTGGAGACGGTAGGTCGTACGTACGCACGAGCGATGATATCGTTCCCATGATCATGTAATTGTATTGGAGTGTATGTATACTATTTCAGAATTAATATAACTTTAAAATAATCATATATAGTTATTCTTTACACCATTATACCCATCCAAGTAAGGCGGTGGTGGAAAACAGATTACACCACGACGTGGAGACGGTATTCCGTACGTACGCATGCGCGGTGATTTCATTTTTCGCAGGATGGATAGAAGGTGAAATAGGGTTGTTTCATATTTATAATAACATATAATTATATGAGTGATAATGATGTTATTACTTCATAATGAAACAAATAAGTAAGAATAAGTAGAAGAAGAAATAAAGTTGAAAGAATCGGTAACGGACATTACCTCTTCTTTGACGCGCCTCTTCTTAACCTCCTCTTAGGGAACTAAAGATGGTCTTTGAAGTAGAAAAGGACCTCTAGGATGTTTCTAGGGAAGTGGATAAGATAAATTGTCAGGGGTTGGCTGAGCTTGACGGCTCAAAAGGGCATGAGGAGGAGAGGGAGGAAGTACCCTTTTATAAGGGAGGATAGGGGCACCTTAGGAAAAACTTAAAATATTTTATTATTATAAAGTCATATTCGGTTTTTAATAGCTCAAAATTGATTTATTTTGAAGACATGGTTGGGATGGGTCAACATACTCTCAAAAAATAGATTTTAGACAATTTTAGGTTTCTATTTTAACCTTATCATTTAGATTTAACTCTAAGTTAAATAATTTAACTTTTACCGTGTCTTCTTGTTTTCTTACACTATATAGTTAATAAACTTACTATAACAAGCCAAAAGAACCCCAAGTTGTTTATTATTAATATATATAATCTTATATAAGTCATTTGTCCGAACCTTATATTTTTAGGAATAAAATAACAATTAATAATATAATATTTGTTTTAAAAACTATTTTATGTCAATTTTGACACTATTTGGTAATTGATTTTTGTGAAAATCATAAAAGAATGATTAGTTCTAAAAATGTTAATTAAAGAAATAATAAAATGTCATATTAACCTATAAAATTAGTTTAATTCATAAAAAGTCTCAAATTACATTTATTTGGGCATTTATAACATTAATTATGTTAATATTTCATTAATAAGATAATTACTGCATCATCATTGTGTCATAAATATATTAAATTATTTAATGTCTAAAAATTATAAATAAATTACCATTATGTTTTAAATATTTTTATCTTTCTAAGGAATATTTATAGCCGAATTTATCTTATGTATATCCGTATATTAAAAATGATTTAGTTATTAAACTTTGATTTTAACTATTTTAGCCCTTCTTTAAATAAATTAATAATAAATGTATTAATCTAATGAAAGTTGACCTAAAGGGTAATATTTTATTCCTATGGTTGTTTCTGGTCGAATTATACTTATACAATAGAATTAGGACATGTTTTAGGGTAATAATAATACCATTTTTACCATTAATTACCCTATTTACTTTTAACCGTGGTAAATAAAAGTAAAAAGTTACTATTCAACAAAAATTATTTTCATCTCATTGAACCAAATTTTAGTCCTTTATATTATCCGTGTCTCTATGATTTTCGAAATTCCACTCACAGAAGCGGTAAAATTATGTTTTATGTAAATTTGCAAATTCTCCTAGGAGGTGGGTAAAAGTCGGTGAAAAGTTCAATAAAATTTTTATATATCTAAAATTATTATAAAATGACTCCAATGAATTACATTGAACATATATAGGTATTATGAATCAATTTTTACCTAAAATAAATTTAAATAAAATAAATAATTATTCAAATAAAAAGTCGGTTTTTAAATAGTAACCCAGTGTTTTCACTATTCATCAACAATTGAAAGTTTTCAGAAAAATACCAAAAATTCACCCTAGGCTAATTTCGATATTCCGAATCCAAAAATGAAGTCCATTTTGAAAGATAAAATTTATAAAAATTTAAAAAGTGGGTATTACTATTCATAACGGCTAGTTTTAATAATATTTTAATAGCATATCGTTGTTTAGTGAAACATGGTATTACGTACAATGCAAGCTATTGAGGAAGGTCATGATTGTGTGTAAAGAAATCCAAGATAGTGTTGTGTGTAGTTAAATATTCCTTTGATGATGTATATAACATAAAAACAAAATATTTCTCATAAAAAATCTTGGGTGTTACAGTTGCAGTAGAAACATAGGAAATCTTCTTGACGAGTTCTTTATGAAGGTTTGAAAGATTTCATAATGAGTTTTTGGTAGATGATATAATGTTTATTTAAATTTGTTAAGATTTTTTTTTATAAATTCATACAATGATTTTATATTCTATAAGATTCTTAAATAATGAATATATTCATGGTTTAGGCTTTAGTCTAAAGAGGGAGATCATGGTTACCAAACTGATGGTAGCATACCGAGTCTACTAGACATAGATCACTTGACAGATGAAATCAGATGGAGATAAAATATATGTTTGAGGTTAAAAATTCACGATTTTATTATAAGGAACAATAATTATTTTAGAATATGAATTATTATTATAATATTTCATTAAAGAGTGTACTGTTTTTATAAAGAGAAGAACATATTGTTCAAGATATAAAGTTGGAGTTTTGGATACACCGAATACAATATATGATATGGTGAAGTTGATACCAGTGTTCAAAAAAAACATAATTTAATGTTAAGGTCTTGATTATATCAAGCATATAGTTTTTGGGATGTTTAATAAGAAAAAATTATGTTATAAGATAAATGAAGTGCGATGTTATGATGTCAAGGAGTGTATTATTTTTTGGAGGCTACTAGATCATGTCCATCCTATAAAGATCTATTGGACCATGTTTTATATGATAGAGATGTTATTCGTCTAAAAAAATTCATGATCATACAAATATTTTCAAAGATCAATGGAATAACATGATCAAAGTTTCACCATACATGATATATATGAAGTTCATTAATCAGAGCGATAATCTGAGCAAGTTTATTGAATCATAATAAGTAAAAAGCATGATAAGTTAATTTTTGAGTAGCATTATGATGTTCAAGTAGGTTATATAGAAGATGGATGATGTTCACTAAAGTTTCATCAGTCATAATTTCATGTAGTTATATTTAATACATATTTATGATGTATTTAGGTAATTAAATTTGAAGATTATCCTAGATGATAAATATATACGAAGACTAAGATGAAACTTGATTTCTATAAGATGGATAATTAAGAAAGTCCTACTAATAATGTGGTTGACTTTTCATTAGTTGGAGAAGGATTTTTATAAATATATATTATTGGATGAGTTTTGTAAGTCAGTATGATTAGTTTTAGAACAATCAGATGGACGTGCATAAGAAAAAGGATCATGCTATTATTAGATGAATGATTTTGAATTTTTTAAACCACATATTCTATAAAGTTTGAGATAAGGTAGGGTGACCAAATGGAGAGATGCAGACCCATGAGACTAAAAAGTAAGACTAAAAAAGTGATCCCATTGATTAAAGGATGAATATGAGGAGCATCAGTTGAATAAGTGATGAGTTCATTGGACCGATTCAATCAGTTGAACAAAATTATTACTTTAATCAAAAATCTTGGTATAATTATCAAATTATAGTGTAGATCTTGAAATTTTTTTAGTTGAATTAAGGATTGGTAAGAGTTCAAACACTATCAGATATAAAATTCATATTAGATAAATATTTCTGTATATTTTATATATTCTCTAAGAATTTTTATCAAGCCAATGAGGATGTTAGAGGGGAGTTTAATAATCTAGTACCAAAATTTAAGAATATTAAATAATTATATTGAATAAATTTAGACCGAATGTAAAACCATTAGATGTATAACAATGAATTATGAGTTTATATTAAAAATTAGGAATTATTCCTTATGAGTTTTGTATAATGGTTAGAATAATTTTTTAATGACTTACTAGAGGTGGTTAGAAAGTTTCCTTAACTTTTTTAGGAAACTTATTTATAATGTTGGATGATTATATTCCCTAATAGAAGCCCATAAAATCTTTAAGATATTCATAATTCATGATTGAATATAAAGTGGAGATTAAGGTTATTATACTTCTAGAAATAAATCAATGATACCAACTGTAGATCATCAGATGTATGTAATTAGATGAACATGTAGGAGATGTCTGGGTTTTTAGTTTAATTATGATATTATAAAACTGATGGATGGTGTTATTGAATGAATAATTATAATAAGATGGAATTTAAGATTGAAAGTTTTGTATGTGTTTTCAAAAAGAGGAGAAGACAAATTGTTAGCTCTAAACATGGAGTAAAAATTTCACAAAATACAGGCCAAGATAAAGTGAAGATACTATTAGTTATTGGATAGACATGATTGAAGTTTAATTACTTGAGTATAATGAACAGATAGTTTGTATGAATTTAAATTTGAAAATTTAATATTACAAGATGTATTAACTTCAATATTATGATATGAAGGAGTTTTTTTCTATTTGGAATCTACCATATTGAGTCCATTAGTTGAAGATCCATAAGAATAAGTTTTTTATGATAGAGATGATTTCCCTCCAACAGAATTACAATTTCAATATATCCTTACAAATATAAATGGATGGATGATATCAAAGTTTCAAAAGAGAAGTGAGATATGATGTTCACCGATCGAAGAGTTGTTCTGAGTTTGTTTATAAAATAATAATAAATGGAATGTGTGAGAATTTGAAGTTCAAGAGGCTGTACAAAGTTCAAGAGGGTGTGGTGGTTGATGTTTGGTGTTTGATAATGTTCCACAAGAAACATTTTAATGGGGTTATATCTTATGAATATTTACATTGCTGATAACTAAATAATTTTTAATGTTATCCAAGAATATACAGATGTATGAATACTGAGTTGAATATTGAGTTCTATCATATGTAAAACTAATAAAGTCTTATCAATTATGGGTTTTTAATTTTCATCAATTAAAGAAATTAGTTTATCAAAGGAGGTAACATGATGAGTTTTATAATATAGTATTATCAAATGAAGAACCATCAGATAGACGAACATCAGATTAGGGATCACAATGTTATCAAACTGATGATTATAAGTTTTACTAACCAAGAAGTGTATGAAGTTTGAGCTGCGACAGGGTGACCATATGGAGAGATTCCAACCCATCATACAAAAAAAGTCATCCCAACAAACGTGAGTCCATCAGTCATATGAATCATATTAATAACATCAATTGAATAAGTGTTAAGTTCATCAAATTGAGTCAATAAGTTTAAGAATATTATGAAGAGGTGATTTACTAGATGGAGAAACATTAAATGCACCAGATAAAAGAATAGTCTCTGAGTGAAGGAGTCCTTAACGAAGTAATTGGGAAGAAATATTTCTGGTGGAGTATTGGGGATATTCAAAACACTTTGTAAATTCCTTATCACAATGATAATAATTTTTCCATTCGACATTTTTTATCCTACTAAGATAGGGTAGTTTGAAGAAACTTTTTAATGCTGAGGTTAAGGAAGCTCAAATAAGGTTTCATATGCTAGAGTTTTCATGAAGATAAATGAATATTATAAAAGATTTGAGATAAATATAGTGAATTTGAGATGATTAGAAATATTTAAATAGAAATTTTTTTTGACCAGGAAATAATATTTGAGTTCCCTCCATTTTCCCTTAAGGGTTACATATATAAATGGGAGTACATATAGTTTTTAAAAACACTATGCATATGCATGAGTGAAGAGAATTGATGAAGATTTCAAATTGGTGTGAGTTTCAAACTAATGAAATACATAGTTGAGGAAGTGGAATATAAAAAAGGTACCATGAAAAGGTGTACTTGATAAGGTTTTTGATCAAAGGAATTAGAAAGAGTTTTTTTTGGTCATAGGTACAACAGATAGAGTTTCATCGCACAAAGATACGGGTAAGAGGGGATTTTATTTAAGACACACCAGGTGGTGGAATACTATATGGCGGTTGAGGTTTAGAATTTTTAGCTATATAAAACCATGCTATACTAGATGGAGTTATAGTCACAATTGATAGAGTTATCTATCAATTTTTTTTATGAATGATTTTTTTGTGAGATTCTTATATGTTTGTCTCAAATTGTCTTGAAAGATAAGAAAATTTTGTAACTTGAGGGGTTTAGTATAATATTTTATCATGATATTGATGTATAATTTTAGGAGATATTTCAACTATGGGATGTACTCTAAATAAACATTATTTATAATTGATGAAAACATTTTTAGTGGAATAATCTTTGGATTGATAGGAGTCGCCATAACATGGTTATAGGTTCTCACACTTGGGGGAATCTTGTAAAAATACACATGTTCTATTATTATTATTATATAATTCATATGTCATAAGGGAAATTTAGTGGGGAAGAGTTTCTAAATATCCATAGATATTAATCGATAATAGTGTTTTGATCAAATTAAATTAAGAAAGAGTTTTGGTTGAATATAACTGGTAAATTTTTTTGTTACCAATGATTTACCCTCCACCTCACTAAGTGTGACTACCAGATCCACCTGTGAATATTAATTGGAACTACAGAAAATCTAACCTTTATTTTCATCTATAAGTGTTATTTCTAGTTATGTATAAATATTTTATATAAAGTGGATCTTTCTAGAAATTTAGGGAATTTTTTCTCAAGAGGTTAAGAAAGTTCATCTTTAGATGAAGAGTATAAAAGTTATCCTTAGTTGTAAAAACATTGTGGTTTTATCCAAAATCTTAAAATATGGAAGGATAAATATACCCAGAAGTATAGGAGCTCATCCTCTCATAAAATACAATAGAAAGATACATCATTACCAAAAGTTATGGTGTGTGGTTAGAAATCATGTGAATATGAAAATATTAATCCTATAAGAGTATTTATCTCTTGATTTCAAGAATATGATTAAATTGTAACTATTGAAGATTTTTATTGAGATATAAAATAATACATGAAAAATGTATCTGTTATAGTTGTTACATATATACTTTAATATATTGGGGGAAAAGGAAATATCATAGTTAAAATTGGAAACTGATGACACAGATTAAGCATTAGGGAAGAAGCTTAGAGAATGTAATTCTCTTAATAAAATCATTTAAGGTGAGGAAGAAATTGTGTTATGTTCTAAAAAAATCAACCCTACAGTGGAAATATTGTCTATTTTTTTTGTGAATTATATTTTTAGGGAAGTTTTTATAAAATATTCTAGGTGTTTAAATCTAATGTTCATGTCAAGAACTCTCAATTATTTGATAAAGGAAGAAGTATTAAAGATCTTAAAGAATCATTACAAGGGAATAATAAAATTTCTGAGGAGAAATTTATGAAGAATCACATGTTTGAAAAATCTACCAAACCCCATGGTCTTAATAAATAGTTATAAGATTTATATGATGAAAAGTTGAATTTTATGGAAGAATAACTATATAATAATTCATGTTATGAATATGTGTTAGAAAATATTATTAAAGAAATGAACCATTCACTAGAAGATACATTCAAATAAATTTTTGAATTTAAGAATTCACAACTGGAGGTGAAATAAAATAGAGTAAGGAAATATTATCTTTGCATCAAAAAGATAAGTAAAGTGGATGAGAAAAATATAAAGAAGTTATAATTTTTATGTGAAGATAAACTTAGGAGTCTTAAAAATCATATAAAAAAACTAAATGTAATGTTCCTTGAGAAAGAGGTGAGATTTAGAAACATGGAAGCTACTCAAGTTAAATTTTAACATAAAAATGAGATAATAAACTCCATCAATGTTTCTAGTGAAATTATTACTTTATTAAAGAATCAATCCAATGATAGGATGAATGTTAATGTATTGAAACCATCAGTTTTTGATAAGTTGAAGAAACAAATAACCCAAAACTTTGATGAATATGTTAGCACTAACTCCCATAATCTTATTATTGGTTATTATTCCTAAAAAAAGTGGGTCAATAAAGTTGAGAGGAACTCCTCTTCTAATAAGTTAAAAGTAATAAAATATAATAGAATAATTCTATTCTTAAATATTCAAAATAAATAAGTTTTTAAAGAAGTGTCCACTAGAAAAAACACAACCCAGTGAAAGAATCCTAGTCTTATTGGTTACTGTTAGTGCTGTAAAATTTTTGGACATGTAATTATATATTATTGGAACGACTTCACAAGATAAAAATAATTAAGAAATAAAATATTTAGGTGGTGTAAATCGAATGAAAACGTTTACTTAGCTATGTTTACCCAACACTCAAAAAATAAGAAAAAGTCTACTGACATCCAACATATTAGGATAATTTGAAGATTTATGTGAGTGTTTTGCAAGAAATGGTATTGATGAAGAAAAACAATGGTTTACATATATTAAGAATAAAAAAATTATTATTAATAGAAAGTAGGAAAAATGATGAAATTAAATTCAAGGAATTTAGAATATAAGACTACCTTGGGGTGAATACAAAAATAAGTAAAGAATAATCTTTTACCCATGTTGAAATATTTGGAAGATATCATCCATAAGAAAAAGGTTTTACTTCTATAGAAGAAAATCCCAACTCATGTACGATTTTAAAATTTTCATCAATGTTCAAGAAAATGGAATGAATCTTAAAAATAAAATTCAATCAATTAAAGAATGATATAATAAAATTTGAATTGTGAAATACATATCTGATTAAGAAGTTGAAGTTAACCAAATTTTACCTCTTAAGAGTAAGCCCCTAGAAGATAAGAAGCTATGTGAAAGACATAAGTTGACTAGAAAAAAACCTGAATAGTGAAATACCATGTTACCTATCCAAGAGCAGTTTTTAAATAATAATAGAAAATATTCAAAATAAATTTTTTGTGTTGTAAATTAATGTTAACATAAGAAGAAAGTTGAATATACTTTAATGGTTTGAATGTTTTTATGTATAGAATAGTCATAGGAAGCATGGAGGATTAATGTAAAATGAAATAATAATAGATAATATTTATTTCTAGGTAATGTTAAAGATACACCACAAAAAAATATTTCTGAAAAGGTAGGGAGGAGAAACATATACCACTTAAGTAGATTTTTTCTAGGAACGATGATGGTGAATACATGAGTAAAAGATAAGTGTGAATTCTATATTGGGAAAAAATTATTATCATTCTTTCTCTACATAAAAAAGATAGTAAGTATCTAACTTAATCCCAATTTTTTTCTAAATAAATTTCTATAAAAATATAATTTATGTCAGTGATGTTCATGGGGAGCCTTAAAGTAGAAAGATGAAGTTTTTTATTTTAGAATCACTGTAAGGTGAAGTATAAAGTCATGTCATTTAACCAAAGAGTCCCAAAATTGGATGTTGAAAATTTAGTGGTTTGATGGATGAAGTAATTGATAGAATTTATTATAAGACATAATTAAAATCTAAGGTTGTTTTCATCCTCATGGTATGTTTTCTAAACTTCCATTTTTCATAATAAAATCAAGGGAAAAATGCAAAAGGTAAACTTGTAAAATTTATTACAAAGTATGAATTATCTCACTAAGGAAGGGAGAACATGCTCATTTTTATTGTAGAACATTATTTATATTTTAGTTAATATGTAAGTGAGAGTGTAAGTTAAATTTAAATCTGATGAACTTTTCTTGGAAATATTTTTTTTAAAAGTTGGCATCACTTGGAAAAACATAAAGGAAACCATTATTATCATGTTCAATTACCCTTTTATTATAAATGGAGAATGGATAATGTTGACTTAAAGATGATTAATTTTTGGATTATTTATTTATGAAATGTGATGATTCCTTTCTCTCAAAGATTTAAGAGTTTATACTTGGAAAGGAAGAAGAAAACGTGTAAAGAACATTTCTCCCCCATTACAAGATGTCACAAAATGGGGATTCAGATTTAGATCATTAAGGGGCAGGAAGAGAGAGAAAAGTGTTCCATCAATTAAATATCTTTTAAATGAAGGATACCTTGAATTCATAGTCAATAGGGTGAGAAATATATCATTGAATATAATGAGTATTTGGAATTGAAAACAAATACAAAGGTGGATATTGATGGTCTTATCTAATGATAATGAAAGTATATTGTATATGTTGTCAATAGTTCATTTTAAAGTCAATGAGTAAGTATATGAATCAATAACTGGTAGATAATAATATTGAAGAAGTTTATTGAATGATGTTAACTCAAATAAAAACCATAAAATGTATTGAATTATGAGTTTCTCTAGAAACATAAGAAATATTCCTGATGAGTTCCTTATGAAGGTTAAGAGGATTTCCCAATGATTTGTTGGAGGATGTTATAAATTTTCCTTAACTTTTTTAAGAAACTTATTTATGAAGTCATATGATTCTATGCTATTCTAGAGGTTTCTAACACCATGAAGATATTCAGGATTCAGGATTTATTCAAAAGGGGGTGCTCACAGTTACTAAATCGATTGTAATAGACCAAGTATACTATATGTATATCACCTGATAAATACAATCAGATAGAGTTACAATAGATGTTTGAGGTTATAGTTGTATGATGTTATTTGGAGGAACAAAAATGTTTTTTCCAGATGAATAATTATAATAATATGTCATTACAGAGTGTATCATTTTTATAAAAAGAAAAATACAATGTTTGATATATAAAGTTAGAGTTGTAGCTGGAAAAAATAAAATCCAAGATATAGTAAAGTTTCTACCAATGATCAAGCAAACATAATTGAATTTTAAGAGATCAATTATATTGAAAATATAGTTTTATGAAGTTAAAGTTGAAAATATTATGTTAAACGTTTTATGAAGTTTAATTTTATGATGTTAATGAGTGTTTGGTTGTTTTTGGTTACTAGATCATTTCTATGAAATGAAGATTTATTAGACCATACGTTCTATAATAAATATGTTATCCCTCTAAGATAAGGAATGCTTGAAAAGATATTCACCAAGATTAATGGACATATATGATCAAAGTTTCACCATATAGGATAGATATTAAGGTCACCAATCAGAGAGATATACTGGACAAGTTTCTTTAATCACAAGAAGTATAAAGCATGAGAAGTTGATGTCTGAGCAGCATTATGATGTTCAACCAAGTGCTACAGAAAAAGGCTGGTGTTTCCAGATGTTTAATTAGGAATACATTCATATAGTTAAATATAAAAAATATTTATGATGTTATCCACTAATGAAATTTTAATATTCACTTTAAAAAGAAATATATATGAATATTGAGATGAATCTTGACTTTTCTCAGATGGATAATTAACAAATTCTTACTGATCAGGGGGTTAGATTTTCATTGGGAGGAGAATTAGTTTTTATCAAAGGGGACTATGGGATGTTTTTTTCCAATTAAATATAATGGGTTAAAGAAACATTAGGATGGATGAGCATCACACAAATGATCATGTTGTTATTAGATGGATGATTCTGAATTTTTTGAACCAAGAACTCTATAAAGTTTGAGATGAGGTAGGGTGACCAGACAGAGTGATGAACACCTATTAGATTGAAAAATTCATGCTAAAAATGTGATTTAATAGATTATAGGATTCATATGAAGAGTATCTATCAAATAGGTGATGAGTTTATAGGATTGATTTAGTCGGTCAAAGAATATTTTTGATAGTGGATTTGTCAGCTGAAGAAACATCAAGTGCACTTGATAGAGGAAAAATCATCCAAAGGATTTGTTCCTAATGAATACATTAGATAGACATATTCTGAATAGATTATTAAGGAGAGTTATATGATTTTTAATGCTTTTAATATGATGATGATAAATAAGTTGTTCAACATCTTTTTCTTGATAATATTAAGATGTTTGTACAAGTTCCCTAACATTGAAGTTTAGGAAGTTCAATGAAGGTTGTAGAAACTATATTTTTTATGAAACTTCAAAAATATTCTAGAATATTTGAGATGAATATAATGAAGTTTATAAGAGTGGTATGTTTCAATTATAAACATTAATTTATTTGGAAATCATTTTTTATTTCCATCCCTTTTCCTTTGAGTAAATCCGATATGAAAGTGAGTACATACAGTATGTACAAACATTGTTCATATGCATGAGTAAAGAAAAGTTATGATGACTTTAGGTTTTCACGAATTTCAAACCAAGTAAATACATGGATGAAGAAGAGGAACCAGAAAAAGGTATCGAGAAAAGGTATAACAGCTCATGGTTTTGATCAGAGGCTTTAGATATAGGTTACTTGGTCAAAGGTACAATGGAAATAGATTTATCAGACATAGGTACTAGCCAGAGGGGATTTTATTTAAGGACCAAAAGATGGAGGAATTCTATATAGAGGTTGAGGTGTATATTTTGGAGAAGTATAATTTTGAGGTACACTAGAAAAAGTCATATTGGTTGAATAAATAGACACAACTGATAGAGTAACACTATATGGAGTTATTAGATAGAGATTTTTGAGGATATGTTTAACTAAGATACTTACTTGTTTATCATATGTTTGATCAAAAGATTAGTAGGTTTATTAACTGGTGGGATTAATTATAACATCATCTTTGGAGAAAGGTTATTATTTTAATGAGTTATATCAAATGTGGGATTTAATATAAATACCCCTCACATATAATTAATGAAAATATTTTTATCATAATAATCCATGGATCGATGGGAGTCACTATGTTAAGGTTGTATGTACTCACACTGAGGTTAAACCTTCTATAAATAATTGTGTACTATTTTTTTATATCATCTACATAACATAAGGGAAAATTAGCAAGGAATTATATATATATATATATATATATATATATATATATATCTTAACTAAAAATATAAGTTTGATCAACTTAATGCAAGAAACATATTAAGTTGAATATAATCATTAAAAAAGTTAGCCATCACTAACTCTCACACCTCTTTGGGTGACTGCATGATATATATATATGAATTTTAATATATTACTACAACACAACACTGGAAGAAAAAGAGCATATTTTCCAAACATCTTTTTTAAGAATTTAATTTTTTATATCAAAATGTTAACATTATACAAATTGAGAAGAATGTGTGTGAAAATGTTCTTTTTTACATTAATTAATGATCCATGGAAATTGAAATGTCATCTTAATTCTTTTAAATAACTAAAATTAGTGAATAACAAGAATTATCTATAAGAAAATTAGAACATGAAGTTTCTAGTTGAAAATTTTTCATTAATAAATAAAAAAATGTTTTCTTTCAATGATTAAAAAATATAAAAGTATCATATGGATATTTAATTAACTTTTAAGTATGTTCTGATTTGAGTAATAATAAATTACATTGATTTAAAATTCATGACTCACATATATTGTTAGATATTTTGTTACCTTTAGATATTCAAAGTTGTTACACAAAAAATATGTGTAGTTATAATTGGGTTTTTCATATTCTTTATAAATCTATTTTATAATTGTATAGAAACTTTTCTTATTTAGAGATGATCATCACCCCTATTTTTTTATTTTGAAAATTTATTTAATTGTGAATTTGGCCGAGGAAGATAAAGTTGGAGGACTTGTACATTATCAATGGATTTATCCTATTGAGAGGAACATATTTACAATTTTCATTTATATTATTATATTATAAATATTTTATTCAATACTTACTAATATTATTTTTAAATTATCACTCTTTTGTATTAGGTATCTTGGTAATTTGATGTCTTATAGGAAAAATAAATCACATCTAGAAGTTTTTATTACATAATGTTACCTAGGCATAAAGTTTATAACCTTCTATTAGAGACATTGAGATTCTATAGATATGAGTATCAATCAAGTGGGGTGTGATAATGATAATACATGTCATTCCCAAGAAAATAAAAAATCATCAATATTTCAAAATTTAAGTCAAGAATATAGAAAAGTCTCAAAATTTACATTGAAAAATTTTCATTTAAGAAATTCATATAGATATATTATACCTAATACTTATATTTTTGGTCAATATATTAAAAAATTGAGGATATAAATGAAAATATACCTTTGTATCCAAACTCAAAATGAGAAAATGATAAAAAAGTGGTCAATAAAGAGACTATTGAATTGTTTTCACATCATGGATTCTCTTATTATAATACACATTTTTAATATATTAAAAATTATTTAGTATAAGGAATAATATTTAATATAAATTTTTGTAGATAATCAATTTTGATAACTGAGTTGAACTATAAAATGATTTGTTGTATTTATCTTGAGTTCATCTAAAGAATCCAGGAGATTAAATTCTTACAATATACAATATAAAAGATACTTATTTTATAATGGTTAATTCATAAAAGAATGGTAGATCATTCTAAATAGTAGATCAAAAAAAATTTTATGATGGAAAATTATCTTTCATAAGTTACATTATTAGTTTTTAATATTTGAGATGAAAATGAAGTCGATCAAAAATAAATTTAGTTGAAAGGCATGTTTTTTTAATAAGAAAAATTTTTTGAGAAGGAAAATTTAATCCCATCACAAATAGTTCTGGCTGGTGAAACTATTTGAAACAAAATTACACAATCCAGAAATAGTAATAATCTACAATGAACTAAATATTACATCATAAATAATCATTATATAAGTCTTTTTTATAGTGGTGGATTATTTATAATGAACTGCATATGTTGAAAGTACTTTATCTATTTTTAAGATAATGAGACCTTACCCAAAAACAAGGATCATTTTTTGGAAATCAAAAGTCAGCTTACACATGTCTAAAAATGGGATATTTATCACAATCCCTTTTAAGAAGAGGATGAAGCTCATCAGGTACCTGATTATACCAGAAAAAATCAACACCATTAACACCTTTATTTTCAAGACCATCTACAACTGAATTGGATTCCATATAAATATGTTTGATAATATGATTCATGGAAAAGAGAGAATCCAAAAATTTTATCCAATGATTGGTGAGCTTACAAGACAAGTGAGACAGACCCATCCTGATGGCAGAAAAAACAATAGTAGAATCACTCTCAATCCATATATTATTCCATACTTGATTCACAACTTATTCCACCACTACAATAATGCCGAGCATTTCAGCCTCAAGTGAAGATGCAAGACCACAAGAACCATTGAAGTATCCAAGGACATCCCCACTATGATTCTTTAAAATAGCACCATATCCAGAAAGCCTTGGTTTTATTCTAGAAGCTCCATCAGAATTAAGTTTTAACCACCCAACAAGAGGTTTCTTCTATAAGACTTAAATGGTTCCATATGGAGGTTAAAAATTTTCCATGACACCTATCTAGTCAGGAATAGACAAATCACGAACCAAGTTTAAGAAAAAATGATTCCTCGGTGTTCTGGTATCACATATAGTCACAAGAATAGATGATAAAGCGACAAAAACTGAGAAAGAGTAGCTGTCATGTGTCATTTTATTATGAGAAAACCAAATAAAATGTATAAGTTGAGTAGTATCAACTTGAAAGAGATCCAAAAGTTGATGAGAAAGCATAATGGAATGCTAGCCATGGAGGCATTCTCCGATTGAAGTCACACAAGGAATAGAGATTTCATAGATGTCAGATACGAACTTCCACATGGATGATGCAGTAACACAGCTAAGAAACAAGTGATTGATATTCTTCTTATGATGATAGAAAAGAAAACAAGAAGAGAAAATGGAAATTCCACATTTTTGATGAAAATAATTAGTAGGAAGCTTCATGTGAGCCAATCTACAGGCCAATGTTGTCCAAGAAGGCCTGATAAAATTCCTACACAGACCCCCCATCCACTTATAATATGTGTTTCAAAGTAAGGATTGCATGTAAATTAATTTAGAAGAGATAATTCCATTGAAAAAAAGTTCTCATACCCAAAAATACACATAGTTAGAGAAACAATAGCTATTGATAATATTGATAGTATGATTTGGAAGATCCCCTATATTAGAAAGCTGATCCTTAATCATGGAATCTAGTTCAAAATTAATGTTGTTCATTAATCAAAGCATCAATAAGGGAACAAATAGCCCATTTGGCATTCTATAATGATAGATATGAATCCTTTGAAACTAGACATATAGAATGAAAATCAATATAAGAAAAAATGGATTTAATGGAAGTCTAAACAGATGAGTCCAGATGATTAAAAACTCTATTTCTGAGTCTATTTCTGAATTTCATTTGAATAAAATCAAGTGCTTCAGAATTGCTATTAACAAGACTCCACAAGAACAATGCCTACAGAAAATCATCTAACAGTTCAAGATTCTTAATACCTTACCCCCTGCATCATAAGGTTTACAACAATTGTTCCATGAAACCATGGCCAATATCCTCTCAATAATTCTGACACTCCAAATGAAATTTTTTAATTGAAAAATTAATTATATTGATGATATAGGTTGGCTACTTATAAACCATAAAATAATAAATAAACTTAGAAATAATAATTGACTTGAAAAAACATACATGACTAGACAAATAGAGAGATTTCCCTTCCAAGTAGCAAGTTTCCTTCTGATTTTACTAGGAATATCAAAAAAATAATAGGCTTTTGGCCTCCCCCAGAACATCTGAACCCAAAAATATTTTATGGGAAGAACTCCCTCATGAAAACCCAATTCATTAACAAAGTCCATCTTCCTAGAGGTGGGAATATTCCTACCAAAATTGGAAAAATACTTACACCAACTGATCTCCTGGATGAAAACTTTTTCATTGTGAAAAAGGTCCCGTTTAATGTTCTTTATATTTCTATTATCCCCTTGAGTGAAGATAATAATATCATTAGAATAAAAAAATGCGTAGGAGTAAAAATTCCTATACCATTACAAATATGCCTTAGTATCCCATTGAAATCCATAATAGAAAGTAATATTCTCAGATAATATTCTATAATAGAAAAATGATAGAAGAAAGAGGATCACCTTTCCAGACACCTCTACAACAAAAAAATAGCCCTCCAGGGATCCATTAATATAGAAAAATATGTGAGCAGAATAAAAAATGGTTCTTAACCATTCAATAAAGACATCATCAAAACCAAACAAATGAAGAACCATATAAATGAATTTACAATTTAAAGTATCAAAAGCTCTTCTAACATCTTGTTTGAGAGCAATATTGTCACCCCTTATAAATTTATTAAGAAGGGTAAAGCATTCCAAAGTATTGATGAGGAAATCCTGAATGGACCTACCTATTATAAATCCAAACAGGTCAGGGGAAACAATATCACTAGTAATTGAGGCTAACCTCATAGCTAAGATTTTGAAAATGAGTTTAAAAATTGTTTTAACCTTGGAAACTAGCCTGAATATGTGAATCTTATTGGAATTATCCACCTTTGAAACAAGAGTAAATAACTGAGTATTTAGACATTAGGGAAGAGACCCCATTTAAAAAAATGTGTGACTAACCTGTAAACATTAACGTAAATGATATCCCATTATGTTTGGAAGAAAAAATTTCTGAAACCGTATGGACTAGGAGAGCTTTCAGGCTTTAGGCTAAAGGTCCCTTCCTGGATTTCAAAGTTCAAGGGGGTAGAAGTAAGAATGGAATTATATTATTGATTGAAAATACTCAGTATAATACTATCAACTAGATTAGTAGGAGGACCTGGACCATTGAAGAGATCTGTAAAGTATGAAACAACTTACTCAGAAAGATCCTTCCTATTTTCAAATACATGATTCCCATTTCTGATTAAAGGAAGAGGCATCAAAACCTTTCTTATTTTCTATAAATAGGTGAAAAATTTATAATTTCTATCACCATATCTCAACTAACTACCCCTAAAATTGTCTATTTGAAAATCATCTTTGAGGTTCAAAAGATTTTTCTGTTTGTAAACATGTTCATTTTCTCCTAGAACATCATTAGAGTAGTAATTTAAAGTATTCTGCTCCTTCATGTGTTGAAGAGATTTTTCAAGAGAGGAAATTTTATAATCATGAGATCCGAAACAAGATTTACTCTATAATTTAAAGGATATTTTGAGGAGTTTGACCTTGATGACAAAAGAAAAGTCATTATCTCTACCATTCAAAGAATTCCAGGTCTGCTCAATAACTGTCTTGTACTCAGGATGATTGACCCAGGATTTATTATACCTAAAAGGAAAAGGAGGTTTGGGATCCTTTCCCACAAGGTAAACCAAAATGGAATGATGATCAAAATTGATTCCAGAGAGATTTATACAAGAAATGGTTTCCCAGGAGTCAAGAAAAGCTTCATTAACAAATACCTTGTAATCTCTGAGCCTACGGGCCTTGTAAGGGTTCCCCCTCATCCCTTGAAAGGGGGGTTATCAAAAATAAATAAAAATGAAGGCCTTCGGGACATTCAGGCGTTATCATC
Source organism: Viscum album (assembly GCA_963277665.1). Lineage (NCBI taxonomy): Eukaryota > Viridiplantae > Streptophyta > Magnoliopsida > Santalales > Viscaceae > Viscum > Viscum album. The sequence continues at coordinate 1,085,311,301 of OY728159.1, forward strand.
AATACAATCCGTTAAATCTCTTGAAGATATAAAGTTAGACATGGCTCCAATATTCTCATCTGAGTTCATGATAGCATTAAAATCTCTAAGAATGGTCCAATGACTAGGGATGATAGAGTTAATAGATCCAATTTCCATCCACAAATTCCTATGAACCTGATAACATTTACGGGCAAAAAAAAAGAATAAATAATGTTGAAAGCCAAGAAAATTGAAAGCACATGTGACATTCTGTTCACTAATAAAAACTAGGGAAATATCAGTTAATGAACAACGAGATAAAACCCATAATATTTTGACCTCTAATAAATATTTGTTAGATTCCAAAAAATGAAAACCCAGATTTTCAAAGTTGGAAATACTGGGAGAAAAAGTATTTTAGGTTCAGACAAGCCTATGATAAGAGGCTTGTGATTTTGAATGAAGAGCTTAAGGGACCTCATATTATCATGATTAGCCAGTCCCTAGATATTCCAGAACAAGATATTCATTTGAACCTAAGACTAGGACTAAGTCCTCCTTTTTTAACCCCTACATCTTTATGTTTTCCTGACATAGGAGGCCTTCCAACCTTTCTTTTTGGACTAGATACCCCATCTAAGAGATCATTTATATCAGAGGTGTTGGTGATTCCTTTTCCATTTTTGACATTCAAGTCACATTAAACCAGATGGAATAAACTCTGATTAATATCTGTAACACCAACAACATTTACTACAATGGCTTTAGAATCTGAGTGAATACTAGAAAGTAACAAAGCAAGAGCAGCAAGTTTAGATTCATAGATAGTATTCAAAGTATCATCATATTTTATAATTTCATCATTTGTGATAAACACGTGAGTATAATATGGACGTGCATACTTTTTACGAGCCTTAGGTATATGAATTTCAATGATCTCCATATGGTAAATAATTTATATATAAGTAATAGAAGACATGGGATCCAATACAAAAGTAAGAGAGTTCGGAGGTATATTTATAGAGGATTATTCACTTTCCTGTAAAGAAAGTAAAAGCCCACTGATGGTATTTTACAAATCCTACAACAAAGAAGTATCCTCCAATTCCTTTGGAAAATGGAAATCAAAATTATAAATCAAATTTGAGATAAAAAAAACTTAACTTATGTTCCTCCATGTGATTAGAGTCCCCCTTGTCACACATTTTATACTCTATAACTAAAAGAGGACTAGGTAAATCTAGGATTTTTTCCTTGATCCTCTTCTTCAACCATCTCAACCAAGGACTCTTTAATAGGAACCCTGATCTTGGAGGGACCCTCAGTATTTGAAGCCCCCTCTTTTCAATAGTAATCCTATTATTCTTTTTATTTCAATTAACCTCATTTCAATTTATATACTTGGGTACTTCATTAACCTTCTTTTGGAGAAAACGACAATTAACAATAGAATGAACAACAATTCTACAAACATCAAAAAAATGAGGGACACACTCATATTCAATTTTAACATCTATTTTGTTTCCATTAGAAATAAAATTAATCTATCTAGCCTCTTTTTTTCAAGGTTAACATCAACCAAAATTCAAGAAAAATACCCAAGACCCCCTTCAAGGGGGTTTTGATCCATTCTAATAGGGGTGCTAATGCAAGAAGCAATGTCATTAGGAATTTTAGGATACCAATACATCGAATTCAAACAGTGAAGCCTTACCTATATATAAGCATTAGTCTATTTTAGATTGAAGGGATTGAATTTAACATATCATTAAAAAAGCTTCAATGTTCTAGGATTAATCTGAAAATTTCCAAGATCCCATACTCTATTAAAATCATCCCTAGATTGGAAAATGATGTGAAAGAATCCTCTACCGATTGGAATTAACATCCAATTGAGAAATCCCCAGTAATGGAAGATTTTATCTTTAAGATCTACATAATACCAAGGTTTATCTCCTTTAGAATAGATAGAATGACCCAAGATTGAGAATTTGAAAAGATCAACCCGCTGTTGTAATGACTCTAGATCATACACCACAGAAAAACCACCATTATCAATCTTGCTGATGTCAGATGGTTTGGATAACCCCTCCAAGATCCAATTAGAATAGACCAAAATAGCCTCCAAAAAGAAAACACCCTTCTTTCTCAAATTAAAAGGATCATAAATTTACAAGGACAAATAAATATTCTCCAACAAAGGTCGATCATTCTTAAAAGAAAAATCCCAATCAGGATTAAAAGAACCCATGAGAATGATCAAATAAGAATCCAAGATCTTGAAAAATCACCATCCCCAAGTTCAAAGAGTAGGGTTCCCGCTCTTACCCTCATTTTACCATGATATTTTATATCTTCTCATGCAAATATTTTTCAAAAATCATGTAAAAAATAGGTTGACTACTATTTTTGGTCTATTTTCCATTCATTCTAAATACTCATCACCAATAACCTTTTCTATCAAAAAGTTTCATCATAAAAAATTATGTGACATAATTTTTATGATGAATTTACACATCACACGAAAAAGTTTAATATAAAAGAATTACGATGATCCCATTTCAAACCAATTTTTTTTACTTTTCTTTCATTCTTTCTTATGAACAAGTCTTATAGAACTTCTTGAACATATTATTCTTTTAATCTAGAACTACAAATGTGAAGTTGAGTATTTTCACTTTAATCAAAATTTTATATTCTAGAATGTTATTTTCATAATTTATTTTTCACTTGATTTAATTGTTTTTAATTTTTTAATTTTTTTAATTAAAATACTATTATTATTTTAATTTAATGGGATTTAAAATATATTAAAAATAAAAAATATTTAGAAATTTGTAAATAAAATTATTATTCATTAATAAATGAAGATTATAGTAATTAAATTATAGAATTATTATAAATTAAAGAAAGATAATTTTGTTTGTTTGTCATCTTATTTATTATTTTTATTTCATTATTTTTATTAATGGTTTAATTTTTTATAGTTTGTAGTATAAAAATAAAAGTAATATAATTTAAAAAGAATCTAATTTATAGTTAATACTAAATTAATATTTTTGTGTTAAATAATAAAATATTATTATTTATAAATTTTAATTAATTTAAATCAATTAAAATAGAAAAAATGATAATTTCAATATTTTTTTTAAAATTAATAAATAATAAGTAATAAATATTAAAAACTAAATAATTTTGTTAAAATAAAAAAAATTAATGGAAAAGGATAATGAAAATTTTAAAAATTTCTTAAATATTATAAAAATTAAAAAACGATTAGAAGAAAAAAAAATAAAAAATAAAATAAAATAAAATAATTAAAAATATGAAAAATAATTAAACGAGTAATATGTAAAAATAATTTATTTTTTAAAAATTAAAAAATTTAAATTAGAAATCAAAATTATTGTAAATTAATATCATTTAATTAATTTAATTTATTGAAATTATTAATAATACATAGTTATAATAAATAAAATTTTAATTTTAAATAGAAATTATGGGAAATAAATTTTAAAATTATTCAATATAAAAATTTTAAAAAATATTATGTTAAATAATTTTTTAAAAAAAATTAATGTTTCTAATTAAAAAACCAAAAAAAAACTTATTATAATTTAAAAAATATAATTAGTGGTTAGTACTGAATTAATATTTAATTTTTGAAACAAATTATTATTATAAATTTTATTTTATTATTGTACCTCAATAAAAAATAGTAAAAATACTATTTTTTATAAAATATAATTTTAAATTATGAAATTAAAAATTAAAATACAATTAAATTTGGCTATTTAAAAACAAAAATGCAATGACAATGATATTTAAAAAAAATACTTAAATATTATAAATTTTTAAGAAAAAATAATAGAAAATAATATAAAATAGTGGAAATTAAGGTAAATTAATTAAAAATAAAAACAATTTGAAACATTAATAAATTTTAATAATAAATATTTTTAAAATATAAAATTTTTTAATTTAAAATAAAACTTATAATAGATTGATATAAATTAATTCTTTAAAAATATTATGAAGACTTTTTTTTATTAAAAAATAATATTTAAATAGAAATTATGAAAAATTATTACAAAAAAATTGAATAAAAAAATAAAACATATCATGTTAAATAATTATAATTTTTTAAAAATTAATTTTTTTTAATATGAAATAATTTACATTAATATATCTAGAAAAAATAGAAATTTTAGTTAATAATAAGTTATGATTTTTTATTTTGAAAAAAATATTATGATTCAATAAATTTAATTAATTTAAATCAATAAAAAATAGTAATTATTTTAAATTATATGAAATAAAATTTACATTTATAAAATAGACATATTATTTTATATATGAGTTTTAATATCATTATTATTATTTTTTTAGTAGTAAATATATTTAGTGTGTTGTGAATTGTTTTTTATCTATTTTTTTTATTTTTTATTTTTTATTTTTAACATTTAAATTTGATGGATTTTGAGATTCATCACAATTACCCTTTTTGGTGGATTTAAATTTCCAATGAAAATACTGATTATGATGAATTTCCCAATCAATCATAATTAATTCGATATAAAATTATTAGTGATAGACTTGTGTGTCCATTAAAAATACTATTTATGATGGATACCAAAGTTCATCAGAAATACTAATATCCTATGATTAATAGTGAAAACCCATCAAAAATATAAATAATTGTGATAGTCTTTATAATTATGGGTCATTTATGATATATTACTACTGCAAATAATTTTTTGAGTTGGAAATCCATCGCAAAGGTTTCCATCGTAAAGAATCATTATTTTGTAGTGGTGTTGGTTTCCAGTTTCATAGTCTCAATCATAAAGACAATATGAAAACATAAAATAACTATGTATATAGATTTTTAAGTCATGATTTCTATGGAATTTTTGTTGATATTACTGAGCTATATTATCATTGAAAATTTTCAGTTATGTTATTCAAATGAAACAAATTCAATATTAGCAATGGTGTTAGGAAAAATTCATTACAATTAAGTTTTTTAAAAATCCATCATTTGATTAATAATAGTGATAAAGTGGGACATGATACATATTTTATGGCTACCTAATAAAAGATGCATTTTATGTTAATGATATAGTTGAGGATTGGTGGACTGTTGTTGTCCACATGAAACCATGGGACAAATTTTATATGAGTGATGGGTTGAAGTAATTGGTGATAGTAAACCCCCAAAAAAACTAAACATTGACTTGTTTACCCTATGTATATTGAAAATATATTTATTGTGAGTGGTGGAGAAGAAGACGAAGGTGTAATGTAAATAGTGAAACTTGAAAACAATAAGAAAAGTTGAGATTTTTTTGCAATCTATATAAAATCACCTTTTAATCTTTAATTTCATAAATAAAAATATAATTACTGGTAACCAATTTTTTTTTAAAATGGAATATGAAATGAATATTAAATTTATTATAAAGTATTTGATATCTTTTTTTCAAGATAATTTAATATATATAATTTTAATAATATGTTATTTGAAATATAGGTTAAATTGAATTGCTATTTTTCTTGATTTTTTTGCTGGAATAGAAGGTACAATGTTATTTAGAGATATTAGACACTTTACAGTACATGATAGTTGTTATACTCTTACTATATAGTGTAAATTGATAATAATAGATAACCATTCTATCCCTACTATATAGGGAAACCATCATCACATACTATGCATATTTCATTTAGTAACAGTTTGAGTTATGATAGTATGATTTCATTCAAAAGAAATTATACAATGTTGAATCCCTCTAACATTTATATTTTGACTCAATTACCATCAATATGATCTTAATATATAACAAATTTCAGTATGTACTTCTCCATAATAATATTAAATGCTTAAATATTTACACGAATTACTTAATTTATATGGTAAATGGATAAAAATAATAATAGAAAGTTTTGAATATACTAATTTTGTTCCAATATATCCCAAAATTTCATATGTTTTACAGCTTGAAAATTCCCCATGTTTTTACTAATTAGTTACTCTAAAGTGATTTCTAGTTAATAATAATGTATTTAAATAAGTTATATTTTTTTGGAGCTGTTAGTTCAATCTATTTTTTGAGTATGAATAAATTTTTACAAGTAAATAATCTAACACAACTATCATGTTTAAATAAATTTTCAAAGTAAAATATCTTTTCATTTAATAAACATTCAACATGGATTTATTTAAAAGCCCCATGTAGGAATTCTAGAATTTGATAAGTTAAATTCTTTTATGGTAGTCTCATGTAGAATAATTATCATCTGTCTTAGGTAAATTTTTATTATGGAATAGGGTAAAAATCTTACTAGAGAATACTTCTTAGAAAAATTATCCAATGAGAAAAATAGTCTAACATGCTATATTTCTCTAAACATCAATTATCATATGGGGATCAAATCCCATACACATTCTTTAATTATCCTAAGACCAAAACATATATCCTATGGGGAGAAAGTTTCTATATTATCTAATGGATTAAAAATATCATATACAAAATATTACCATTCAATGGATAAAAAGTATTATGAGACTCAAGATTATAATTTAAAGATTTAAAATATATTTATAAGGGGAATAATTTTTCATCGAGACAAAAGTTATATGATGTTTTGAAGTTAGAATCGAAACCATAAAATTAGAATAGTTATGAAATAAATTATTATGAATATGAATACTTGTGAATTTTAATATTTTTCATTATTTAATTATGATTTGGAGTAAAATATAACCATTCCTATTTTAGGAGAAAACTCCACTCTGTTTTTTATCGAATGTGGTGATGTTCAGATGATAAAATTTTGAATTAAATAAATCTTCCACTTCCAAGAAATTATATAGTTCTAATTGAGCTTATACCTATTGTCAATGTCGACATCCACTTGTCTATTTTAATAGAATAAGGTAATAGGAAAACATAACATTTTTTGAGTATTAAGTGTTCACTCTAAAAAATCAAAATGGATGTGCAGTTTGGATTAAAAAATAGTAAATATGTAAAGATTCAAGAGAAATAACTATGCACTTTATTTTCTAAATATCTCTTTATGTACTATAGGGAAGATCAAAAACTACTACCATTAAGTTCCAATAATGTCTGTCACAACTAAAGAATCTTTTAAAGCTAAACCTCAAAGATAAATTCAATATATGGATGATTCTTTATCTAATTTCTGTTTCAACTTGAAACTGTGTTCCAAATCTGCTAACTTTTCTATATCTTTTTCTTTGTAAAATTTTACATTCCTTATAATGAGTGTAGTGATGAACACAGAAAGATCTTATAAAGGGGGATCCTGGTTGGAAGCTCATGTAATTATTTAATAAGGGACACTTTATTTCTCTCAAATTGGAATCCCCTAAGAAAATTGAATCTTGAATAAAAATAACTAAACTCAAATTGAGTATTGGTATATTGAATTTAGGGAAGCTCTACATGACATGATCCGCTATAAATTTTATGTATAATATTATTTAATTTCTATTTTAATATTTTTATGCATATCTGATTAAGATTTAATTAGAGATTCTAGATAAGGTCGTAAAGTGGGTGGTTATAAATTTGATAAAAAATTGAGAACACAATTTTTCCCCATCACAAGTCATTATAAAACACCTAATTTGGAAAAAATGGTATCAAATCTGTGACCATTGAGTTCTCCATAATTGGATAGTGGAATTATAAAAAACACACTTTTTTGAATAATTATTGATTCAAAGGAATAAATGTATATGGTTAGATCATCTTACTTCAATAGATAAAACACTAGTTGTTGGAAAGAAAATATGACCATATACCTGAAAAAACATAGTGTTAAAGTATACTTGAATGCTGTAAAACCATAAGAAATGGCTTAAGGATAACATGAGAAGTGGTATTTTACTATAAATTCTGAGCGTGATTTAAAATAAAAAAAATATGAATTCTATTATATACAATTAATAATAGACATATTTAATTATGTTTCTCACTGTGATACAAATTATGAGACCTATAAACCTATTTTTATTGCTTATAAAGGGAAATATAATGTTAGAAAACATAAATAAAACAATTCAAATTTTAATTTAAACATATTTTGAATGGTTTATGGTGAACACATCACTCAAATGAATTGAATATTTACTGAGTGTGTTAATTATATAACAACCATGGGAACTTCAACTCTAGAAATAGATCATGCATGGAATGTTCATGTAGTTTTTCGTCTAAATGAAGGGGATTTCTATCCACAATAAGAAAATAAACTCTAGTTAAATATTTCAAAATAAAAAGGGTTAATTGGAAGACTAATGATTTATGAATCTGAAATGAAAGAAGAGTATTATGATCAAATGTACATCAAGAAGAATAATTTCACTCTCACTATATCTACTTTAAATGATAAGAATAAAGATAAATAAAAATTACTATCTGACTCATCTGATGAAATCAAATCAAGTTGTTCAAATTATTGTAGTGAAATTGAATAATTTTCAAGGATATTAAAAAAATTATAATAAGAGAATATGATTTTGAAAATCCTTTATCAAGTACAAGAAGTTTTAAATATATTGAAAATAATTCACATGTTATGAGTCTAAAAATATTTGTCATATAAATATTAATTTCTCATAGTTGAAAAAGAATAAGATATATTATAAGTGATTTAAAATTGAACATAATTATAAGAAAAATAATAATAAAGATATGAAGACCACATAGGGTGATACTAAAGACATTAGTGATGACTCATCTACTAACTGAGAAGTTGAACATTTAAAAAAAAATCAAATATGTGATTTATTGATCATGTATAGGAGGTATAATCTACTTTCTCTAATAAATCAAAATTTGAAACTAAAAAATATATTTTTGAAGAACTAAATGAGTTTTTTAAATATTAGAAGAAAAATGTAAATCTTTTCTGAAAAAATAAAAAGGCTGTTCAAAAATCATATAATACTGTTATTTGTGAAAGGAAAGTCTTAACTAAGAAATTTTATGATTTGAAGTCAAAATTAGATAATTTTTTTTGATTGTAATGATCCTGAAAACAAGATTATAATTTTGTTAGATAAGGATAAATATCTAAAATATGCTTCAAATATTATCAATAAAGGGTAGAATTACCTCAATCAAATCCTTTTTAGGAATAATGCAATTAAATATAAACATGTAAGATTATGTAATGGTGAAAGGACTAAGGAATATAGAAATTATTTTATTTATTGTTTAAAAAGAAAAAGCATGTATACTATCATTATTTTTCTATATGGATTCAGTGGATATTATGAAGATGATTTTCAACTTAGAAAAAAATCAATTCCATGATATTGAAATCATATTTCTTTCAAGGAATTTATCTAATTTCATGGTTGGAAATTATATTCAGTATAAATATATTTAAATTAAAAAATCTTTTGTTTATAAGATTTCTCAGTGAAAGATCATATGGGTACCAAAAAATATATTTGTTTGATTTCTCTTTGTAGGAAAAAATCCATTGGGACAACCATTCAATGTGGTACATGAATAGTGGATGTTTGTGGAATACAAGTGATGAATTTTTAAATTTCCACTGACTCTCAATGGATGGTGGAGGTTATTTAACTTTTTATGATAATGATAAGGGAAAAATAACTAGATTTTTTTGGTTAGAGATCTAAAGTACATTCTTATCAACACAATTCATTATGTTTAAGTCCAAAAAGTTTACATAAAAGGTATATCTCAACTATGGGAAGATGTATTTTCAATTGATTTTTATAACAATGATTATTCAATGTTTAAAGATAAAGTGATTAAGTTTATATCACCTAGAATATAAAATGTTGACAACTTAGATCTAAATTATTTTTTAAAATAGAATGTGAACTGTTTGGAAGCAAAAAATAGATGAATCTTGTATTTGGAATAGGAGACATAAAAGCTAACACAATTATTATTTTATAAAACTATTTGAGAAGAATATGATTTAAAATGTTTCTCAATTTAAAATATATAAAAATACGTTATGTGATGAATGGGAAATAGTATAGAAACACAAATTATCATTTAAACTAATCAAATAAGACTTTACTTATATACCATTATATCTTATTCACATGGATTTTTTTGGACAATCTAGAACTACAAGACTAGGTGGAAAATATTTTGTTTATATATTATTTGATTATTTTTATAAATTTACATGGTTATTATTTTTTAGGATTAAAATAGAATTCTATTCTATTATTATAAATATCTATAAGCTTGTAAAAAATAGAAATTATGATAAATTTTTTTTAGGAAGTGACCACATGGGTGAGTTTAATAATTATGAATTCAATTCATTTTACTCAAAACATGGAAATTATTGTACATACTATTCCTCTTGGAAACCTATACTGAATTGTATTGTTGAAAGGAGTGATAAGAACTTTGATGAAATTTCATGAAAAATGTTATGCAAATATAGAATGCATACTCATTTTTATGTTTAAGCTATTAACACAATATTCTATGTGATAAACAAAGTTTTTATAAGGCCTATGTTTAAGAAAAAACACTATGAGATATCAAATAATAGAAAACAAAAGGTTAACTATTAAAAGTGTTTGGATGTAAATATTATACCTTGAACACTAAGGACAATCATGGTATGACCGATACAAAGGATGATGAAGGAACCTTCCATAGATACCTTACATCTTCTAAAGCCTATAGAGTTTTTAACAAAAATTTATGGATAGTTAAAGAGCCTTATCATGTAAAATTTGAAATATAATTTTATTTAATTAATTTAATTATTTATTACATCATTATTAAATACACTTTTATTTATTTATAATATTATTTATCAATCTTTTTCTAGATTAATGATATATTACAAACGACATAGTTATTTTTCTTGAATCCAAACCTTTGTCACCAAAAACTAAACACTTAAAACCTCAACCATATTATATATGATGATCATAAGGAATTCAAAGATATTAGTTGACAGTACTTATGGATATTCAAATAGACCAATAGTTATATAATTTTTTTATAGAAAAGATATAGATTTTATTTGGATGGACCACACAAAATTTCTATCAAAGAAAGTGTTAAATTTTTAAGGACGGGAATTTATTTCCAATGGAAAAAGGATTAATTTTCTCTATGGGATAGATGTTAGAGAATTATATTATAATTTTGAGTTTTTTAATGAATAATATGATATTATAGTTTTGAAATTATACACCAGTTTCTTTTGAATTTCTTCATTAAATTTAGTTTATTTTTTCCATTTCTACTATGTAGGAAGTCTCTAGTTAAATTCATCTACCATTTGAATAAATAAGGTAAGTACATCAAAGATAGTATCCCCACTTTTTGATTGTAAATTATAGAATATAATCTACTTAAGGACATTGATCATGAGAGGAATATTTTGGTTAATTTTATTCAAACTGAGATTTCCCAGGGTAATGTAGAGTTTGAGAAATTTTTGTTTCTAGATATTTATTTTAATTAACTAATACTATTTGAGAAGAAATTAAATTTTCCAATTTAAATATTAATGTATTTTCACAATAGAAACGATGTTATTTTGAGTTTTTATCCATTTATATGTATTTTAACTCTAGTTTTTTAATGATATTATGTTGATATAAGTGAATTTATAGAATCCAAGTGACATGGTTTGAACATTTTTATAGTTTAAGTTCTTAAGAAGAGTGGGTATTTCTAGAGATATTCATTATATAATCTTATAACCATTAAAATTATTGAAGAAACTAAATTTAACCCTTCTCATGTGGAGGGGTATAATCTTATAAAAGTTGTTGATGGACCTAATACAAGAGAAAAATAACCATAAGATGACGTTGTTGTTGAAAGAAAATTACCATGTTCCTATAATTATGGATGTTGGTGATTTTAGAACAAATGATGTTCATTGATTAGAGGATGTAGAGGATAATAAACATCATCATGAATATATAGCTAATTAAAATGTTCCTAATTGATATTAAGCATATGATTCAAATTATAATTATCCTCTTGTGATTGGAAGTGTAAATCACAAAATCACTAATGTTATTACTTAACCTACTATTGAATCTATTGCTAATTGAGAAGAGGATCCAGATCCTATTGTTAATATTCTCACAACTAGTTACCATAAAAATGTATCCACTATTTTTTATACTTAAAGGTCTTAGGAATTTATAGGTTTATGTGTTGTTATAAGAAATCTAGTTACTATAGAAGGTGGTGAAAAAGGACTCCCACCTTATCATTGTTTCCTATGATAATATTTATATTATTGGACATGTAAGAGGTAGTAATATCCTACCTAGGAATGATAATGAATTTATAGTTAGTCAAAACCATGAGTAATCAAATATTATGTAATATTGTTTTTTAAGAACATAGATTATTGGATATAATTAAGAATTCAGTTAAGAGACTCCATTAACTTCGAAGGAAAAAATGAGTGTAATTGAAGTTGGATCTTCTCTTGAAGAAGAAGAAAGGGTAGAATCATCTCTATTAATTTAAGATGAATGAAAATTTAAATTATATATTCAAGCTCAGGCTCTTTCTAAAATAATATTTTTTGAATTCCATCTGATGTAAAAAAGAAATATAAGGTACAATACTTGAGCTCAAGGAATCTAGAGAATAAGTAAAAGCTCTGAAATAAACCTTAATTTCTAATTCATATTTTGAGAATATTTCATCTAAGTTCAGGAATAAAAAAATATTTTAATGTAATTAATAGAATGATGAAAACACTATTTGATTATACAAAAAATATTTCATTATTTCCCATAGTTATATCAAATCTTATTGGGAAGGTATCTAATATTGTTTCTTACCAGTTAAATTTTTTTATTTATATATAAATATGTTGGATGGTATAATTCAAGAATTAATGTGTGATTCACTTTTTTTAGACACATTTCAATATTCTATAAGGGATATAACTTATAAAATTATGGATTTACAAGATAACTATAGACATTGTATCCATAGTCTTAAGAAATCAATTATTGACCTTAATAATTAAGTTGAATAATTTCATGCTTCTCTCAAACTGGCTTATCTAAAAAATCTTGCCTCTTCTAAAACCACTATGAATTTACTAAAATGGACCAATATAAATTTTAAATTCTAAATCAGGTTTGATATTATAATTTTCATTCAAATACAGGTTGATAGTGTCTTTACATTTGAGTCTAAAAAATCATTTCTAATAAGTTTTTTTTGATAAATAATCTCAATTTGAAAAGTATTATTCCATGGGAAATGAAGTTTATATTCAAAGATAATTCCGTGTTGTTCTTGTTTTTTCTGAATCCTCAGTTTGGAATTTCAATTTTTCAAAGGGAAGTTTTGAAGAATCTTATTTATAGTTTTTCTTTTAAGTCACATATTCAAATATCTATCCATTTTATGGAAAAAACAATAAAAACGATATTCAGTTATCCTAGACTTTTATTGAGGGTATATCATTAAGAATATATAAATGTGTAATGATTCACTGTTTTTGATGTTGAGAATACGATATCTAGGTCCTCCACCTATTGAAAATTATCCAAATACTATAAATAATCTAAAATAATCTTTTGATCCTTAATAATTTTATTAAAAACTACATCAAAAATATATTGAGGTAGTGAGAACAGACTCTTCAACATATTCACTAACTAGTCATCTGAATTTTCCATCCACAAACAAATTTTATAAAAAGAATGACAAAGAACATTGTGCATGCATTTTAGTTGGTACAATGAATACTTAGGAGGGAGATATTGTTCATATTAGAGTGATTCTAGTTCTAGGGTTCCTATTTGTGAAGTATTCTCTTAATCATAGGGAACTCATCAAACAAAACCTTCCTTTACTTTATTTATTAAAAAATATCCTCTAAAGTTCAAACATAGGATTCCTAACCTTCTACCTTTGGATAAATTGAATGTATATTTATAAGATTTATATTCTATTGTATTTTATTATTATAAATTTTCAATTTTATATTGGTTTGTACATTTATATTATTTATGTATGAAAATTTTTATTCCCTTTTCTTGTCCCTTTCTCTATTTTGAATGTTTAATGTTGTTTTTTGTTTTCTTATTACATTTATGATTTTAATCAGTTCATATAATTCTATACCAATTGTTTATTCATTTAATTACTTTATATTCTCTATGTTTATCCATCCATTTTTATATAATGAATGTGTTTTTTTCACATTACCCAATATTTATTTGTGACATCATAAAAAGGTGAATAATACATGAGTAAACACAAAATTTAATCCTAATTTACAACCTATATTCCCAATAAAATTTAGAGGTATTTTATACAAATAGGGAGGGTATAAATGGGTTTAAATATAAATATCAAATTTATTTTTAAAAAAATTATTATTTCATTTATTGTTTATAAATTTAAAAAATATATATATTTTTGATTTATTATGGGATTTTTGATCATTTGAAAATGGTATATTGTTTGACATATTAATATTTTTCTAATATATCCTAACATTTCATATGTTTTTATGATAAAAAAATCCTCATTCTTATAGATGTGTTCAACTGATGTAATTTATGGTTAATAATTAATCTTTACTTAAGTGTTATTTCAAAAAGAGGTTTTATTTAAATATATGTTATTTGAGTTTGAAGAAATTTTCCAAAGTAAATTATCATATGTTTCTATCATGATTGATTAAATATTTAAAATAAATTATCCTATTTTCTGAATAAATATCCTATGGAGACTTGTTCAAAATTTACAGACAAGAGTTCATAAATTTTACAAAGTATTTTATAATAATTACAATAAAAATGGTAAAACGTTCTTACATCATAGTAGAAATATATTATGATTGGAAGCATCTTATAGAAATTAACCTTTGAGATATGTAATTCATATGTAATGTATCTTTAGAAAATTAAATTATCATACAAGGATCAAATATCTTATACGTGCATGAATTATCTTATGGATATATAATTTACCATATGGGAATATTTCTTAGAGATTATGTTTTCAAGTTTAAATAACATATACAAAATATTGTATTTCAAATGATAAAATAGAATATGAGACTCAGGAATAGCATCCAACTATGAAAGATAAATTTTTATGGATAATATTCTCTCACTAATATAGAATTCATACAAACTATTGTAGTGAAAAGAAAATTTATAAGATCAAGATAATTATGAAATATAGTCTTACAAAGCTGAATACATGTAAAATTGAGAATTTTCAACATTTAATCACCTTTTTGAGGAACATATTATCATTATAATTCTATCATAAAAGTACACTTTTTCTTCTGCTTTATCAAAAATTATTATGCATCAATGAGTAAAGTATGCATTAAATAATGTGTCTACTTATAGAAAATAATATAGTTACAAGTGAGACCATGGATAATTCCAAAGAATATATATATATATATATATTTCTATGTTTTTGATAATTAGGTTACAAAGAAAAAGAAAACATTATTTTTCTAATTATTATGTATTTAATATCGACTTTTGAAATAAAAGATTAGTCTGAAATCCAAAAGAGTATTGTTGTGTGTTTTCAAGAACATGAACCAAGAAATTAATTTTTGACCTAATTCTTATTGTGAGACGATAAAGAAAAAAAATATTTCTATTTATCTTCAAGAATATCATTCAAAATTAATGAATATCAAATAACATCAAATTAATGATATATTTATTATCTGGAAGCTTATGCATCCACCGTCAGTTTACAAATAAAACCGTGTGTTGAGTTTGCTATATTTTACAACATCATTTTATTTGTAAAATGTTACACTCCATGAACCAAGTCTAGTTAAGGTCATGGATATGTATTATAAAGTTAGAGTTTATCTAAAATATCTTGTAACTTTATACAAATTTATAGATTCTTTCACTCAACTAATAATCCCTTAGGAAAATTTATGGATGATTAAAAATCACCAAACTCAAATTAAGTATTGGTTGAGTGGATCCAGGGTAGCTCCATTTTCTTAAAAATACTATAAATTATTTGAATCAGTTTCTTTAATTTATGATTTACTTCCCACTACCTATCTGATTAAGTTTTAAGTAAAAACATTAAATATTATCATAATGAGGGATGTTTTATATTGGTGAAAATTTTAGGAAATAAATTCATCTCCCTCTCGAGTCATTATAAAATACATTGTAGGGCAATAGAAAGGAGAACAAATATTAGTTACATTTAACGGTTGAGTGAATTGTAATAATTTTTCCAATGATTTTTTATTAAGTATTTTTAACAGATCCTGATAGTTAGTTCAATTTCAAATAAATCTTTTCAAACATATATTGAAGAGTTTTATTCTATTTCTTAGATACATCGAATGGTTTAGTGGATTGTAATTAATTAAAACATTATTTTTCCCTATTTCATAATTAAATAAACTAAACATTTCATGTTTTTAAATATATTTGTTACTAATACATAGTTAATTATTTTTAATGTTTGTAGTAGATATAGGAAGTATATAGGAAGATAATGACCAACAAGCTCTATATATGAAAGCTAAGGGGAAAAATGGTAAAAGAGACTCTATTTTGTTAATAAAAATTATTTTACTTGTAATATTAATGAAAAAAATTATTACACATATTTTATAACTTAAAATATTATTTAACAATGATATATATATTGATGTATTTTATATTTATGAATGAAATCAATCTTTAAAATATTTTATTGGATGAATATATTATATATGTATTGGTTTCTGATTTTTTCGATATTGTAAAAAGGGATATAAATGTTTGGACACATTTATTAAAATATTAACATAATTTTTTCTAGTTTTAACAGTCTTAAATTTTTTAGGTGGTTTTTAATGCTTCTAGTTTTTTTAAGTAGTTTTAGCCACCTCTAAGAGTGGTATATACCAAAACTTATACCCTTTTTAGTGATGATTTTTAAAACTACCTATAAGATAAATGGAGGTAGTTAAATAACCATCGATATATTGTTAAAACAACTCTAAATATATTATAAAAATCTAGAAAAACATAGAACTTGAATTTAGTAAAGTTTTTAAAAACTTTCACTAATTTATGGAAACCATCACTAATGAGAGGTTTTATAATAGTCAAAAATAGAATTTTGAAATAATAATAACCACCATTAAATGAATATTGATGTATCAATATATGGAGGTCTATATAAAATGCCATAAAATAATTTCATGGTAGTTAAAACTTCCACTGATCGTACATAAGAACTACTAAAAATGATTATATTTACTGTAGAGTATTTTTTTCATCCTTTGATTTATTTTTGATCCTTATCCATGCATGATAAATATTTTTTGACCAAAGGAGAGATTCTCATTCCATTACATTCTACTCATTTTTATTAATTCATACAAAGGCATTAAGAGTAGGTTAGTTTTATTTTTATTAATGTTGGTTACGTAATTTATGAGTAAATGTTGTCAAATGGATTTGTGGTGAATCCTTATGAGTTTGGTAGTCATTTATCAGTGTTTCCTCATCATTTTCATGTTGGGATTATGGAATGTCTATTTTTTGGTAGGGGATTCAGAATATCTCTCTAATTTTATTATGTATGAATGTTGAATTATCATTAGTATATCTTTAATAGGTAAATATTTATAATTAACCTAACAAAGATATGGAATAAAATCATATAAAATTAATTGGGAGATGTTATTCACATTTACTTTATGATATACTATATTATTTATTATGTATTATTATATTTATTAATGGATATTGAGGACTGTGACACCTTGTTTACTAAATTCAATATGCTCAATCACATTTATAATTTCATCAAGAACATAATTATAGCAATAAAAAGTTTTATGAACATAAAGAATTCATATTTTTATTGTTTATACATGATATTTTAATCAAATATGGAAGTATGAATAGAAAATAATATTTATTATTTCTTGCTATATTGATGTTGATAGATGCTATATTTCATTGTTTATTATTAGAATAATTATGTTTGAGGGTGAAACTTCCAGACATTGTCCACTCTATATAACTAGATTAAGGAGATACCTAACCTCAAACATGCTTCCCCAAATTATAGATGATTTCTATTATCAATGAGGGTCTAATATCATACAATGGGGAGAATATACCTAAATATTGGAGAAGATAAAATCATTAGAGTGAATCATACAAATAGTCATTCAAATACTCAATACAAGAAAAGAAACACCATATCAGATCTATCAAGAATAAACAACATATCACATGATATAAATTTATGAACTATAAAAAATATCACATGACTTAGGTAGACAATAGAGAGATCTCTTATGGTCATTCCATATATAATACATACATAAATAAACATAAATAATATAAAAATAATTAGCACTAGGTCCCAAGTCTCATACTCAGTCCAAAGATCCACACATGGTCACATATCCTAACTTAGTACAAGATATCCAATTAAAATAAAAAATATTAGTACTCCTCCCTACTTGCACATGTAACTATGAAATCTTCTCGGGGTACCAATGTGACAAGGCGACCTGAGTAATGTTTAAGTATAACTAATCTAGACACTCCAAAAAAGGTCCCTAATATAACTTTTATTTACAGTGTATATACAATATGATATTCTTATAATAATAAATAAAAAACTCAAATAATAACAAATAAATAAACTTCGATCCTTATTTTTGAAGGTTACACATGAGTTCTACCATACTTTCTATGGATAGTACCAGATGTCTCCTAAAATGCCACAATAGAACCCAAGGGAAAGTATGTTCTACCCTTTACCCTTTTTGGAATATCTCATGGGGGAACTATATCCTACCATAGAACATTATTAGAATATCACCTAGGGACATATCCTCCACATAACCTTTATATAAAATACACCCAATGTATCTCCTTATTGGAACCTTTATATAACATTAACCTAGGGAATATCATTCCCAGAACCATTATATAACACACAACTAGAGAATACCCTTCCAAGAACCTTTTTATATAACAATCTTAGGGTGTCTCCATCATACATCATTAATATAAAATACACCCATGGAATATTCTTCCCGGAACATTTATATAGAATAAACCTAGGTTATATCTATATTGGAACATTCATTTAAAATTGAAATGTTGAATTCCCTTAATATAACATTTTTATACCATAACCAAGGGAATCTACTTCATAGATAATTTATATAAAATATATTTGGGGAAACCACTTTTTAAAATCATTATATAAATATCCCAGGGAGAACCATGTATTTCCATTAAACCTTTTTAAAATATCATATATTATGATTTTAATAATTATATGAATTTCAATGTTTATTAATAAGATAAGAATTATAAATTTATAAGCATAATATTTCAGATTTCAACTCTAAAAGGATACTCACTCATCCAAGGTCTCAACACATACTCCCATGGGATACCACTATATTATCTCACTCATTAACTTGATTTCATCTTAGGGTTCTTCCTAAGGTCTCTTACATTATATTACTAGTTCAAAATAATGGTTGAATACCACACATGGGTTCCTTTATCACATTTCCACTATAGGATAAAATCCTATCGATGAAGGGGAAAAAATCTATCAACATATCCAAGAGGCTATAAAGTAACTTAAGGCTACACAAGGCTTACACTTAATCCAACCATTCAACATCCATCACACATCCCTACTCATAGGGATCTCAAGAAACCTAATAAATGATGAAATATGTTCTTACATTGAATCCATACCTACCTAGGGTCTCTATTACCCAAAGTACATACTTATAATAAATCCCATGATGATTGATGATAGAGGAACTAAACTAGTTTTCATTTTTCCTTCATGGACCAAGAAACCTTTGTTCAAGTAATGGATGTTTAAATGGAACAATTATTTTATAGTTCAAGCTAGATCAGACACAAGTGGTGATTCCATATATAAACATCTACATAAATAAAATTTATAAACCTTAGGAAGATATTTAGGAACCACATACCACATTTATAGTTAATCTCTTTAATCTATGATTTACAACCCTCACCTTAGCTTATTTAATCCCAACTGGACATTTACCAACCACACAAGGACCCTATATCCAAAAATTTATTTGAACATAATTATAAAACACTTATAGTTAATTAATTTTTTTTAATAAATATAAATTAAAAAATAAATAACTAGGTAATACATAATTAATTAATCATTGGGAGATCTTATGTGTCCTAAACCATGTGAAATAGGGTATGAAAAAACATTTGTATTCACCTATACCTATAACACATGTATCCCCAATTTCTCATTTAAATTTACCCATCAATTTCACCCAAATGAAAAAATCTATAAATTAATAAAAAATATATACATACCTCAGTGAAACTAAATGAATCATTTCAAATTCATCCTCTTGGGATCACCTTTAGCCAAGCCACACCTAGTCTCCATTCATATCGAGATGATTCCACACAAAATTTGTGGTATCTTTAAAAAACCTTAGCCTGGGGACAACAAAATTAGTAGCAAGAATGGGTGGAGAATAATTTAATAATAATAATAAAAGATACATTATATAATGATAAACCCCACATTTAATCACCATAGTTCAAGGATGTTAAAAATAGATAAGATGTTTGGAAGAGGATCTCAACCTATATCTACACATATATCCTGAAAATAAATAATCATAAAGTGGAATTATATTTCGAAATCTCAAAATAAAATTCTAACCTTGATTCTAAAAACATTAAAATGGTTTTCCATCATGGTATAGACTTTATAGATCAAAATTTTGAACTCCCCACCCATGGAGAACCAAATTCTATCTCAATAAGGCCTTTATGAAATGTATCTCATCCTAAAAGTGTGATTCCATCTCCATCACATTTACAATTTAATAATTTTTTTATAATTTAAAAAAAATTATAATCATATAAATCAATTCATTTTCATGTTTAAGAAAAACTATTTTTTTTATATGAAACATATTTTATGATTGATAATTCATTTTTCAATCATAAAATATGATTTAAAACAGAGGATATATTTTCAATTTAATGGAAAGGGGTATTACCCTTTCCTATCAAAAAATGACCATTACATATGACAGGGGACTCTAATAAATTTCTAGATCTATCTACAAAAGGACCCTTATTTATTTTGAAATTACTCTTATATATCAACCTTCTAGAATTTTATGACCTTTACGAATTAAATGGATATTATATATTAGATAATTACCACTACGTATCAGAGAAAATACTCTTAGATACCAAAATTTAATCTTATATATCAAAGGTATTCCAAAAAAATACCATTTCTTTTAAAGAGCAGTACATTTATGTATGGTGTAACTATACATAAGATTATATTTACCACATGGTGTTTCTTGGACATATCTATTTTCTAAGTGGTTAACCATATGTAAGAGTAACATTTTCTATATAAAGACTCTTATGTATGGGAACTTTTCAAATTTCAACCCAAAAATATACACCTCATATCTGTTATAAGTTATGATTCACATCAATTTTATCCAACTAATTACCACCTAGATTTTCTATAGATATACTATAACACCAAAAACAACAAAAAATATACCCCCATGATTTATAAGAATATCAAACCATTTCAAAACACCTAAAATAACTCTAATTATTTATTAAACCTTTATAAATATCCAAATCTAATTTATAAGGAATTTGGAACTCAAAATTCATAATAAATTAACCATATATTAGAATATAATGATTTCAGCATTTTTTCCAAATAACATAACACCTATTTTACCCCTAATGAAAACATCAAAGTTTATAAACACTTCACTGAATTTCAACCTCATCAAAACTTTATCAGTCACTCGAACACCCAATATATATCTCCAGTATCCAAACACATAAAAAACTAATGAAGATTTTCCAAACATTGGATTTTTGATCTAAATCATAATTATGAAATATTCTCTTTCTAGGGGGCCTACAATTCAAATTTCCGATAGTTTTGACCAATCCATGGTGAAATTCCTTAAAAACTCCCCAATTTAATGGTTCTTTTCCCAAGTAAGTATCATCATAATTCATTTATAAAGCATCATAATGACTAAGACCTTCTGCACGACCTAAATCCCAAGCATCTAGTTGGTTATGGTCAGACTAAACTACACCTAAACCAAATCCACCACGAAAAACCATTCCAACCCTACATTTTAGAACGAACTAATTCCACTAACTCTTTAATGATTCCTCACTTCTAGTGTAATTAGTAAATTTACAATTTACTAACATCAAAAAACATTGGTTGATGTTATTATTTTATAGCAAACAATATCTCACCTTCCATCACACCCAAGCATTAACAGACTATTCCTATTAGAATTTAAAGTATTATTTTTGACACCCTATCGATAAAAAAATTTCTCATCTCATTCAACATGTTGGAATAATACTCATGAGCACAAAAATTCCATAGAACTAGTTACATTTCCATCATGTTTTATCTAATTCACCCCCGTTTATACCACATGAACTCTATTCCATGTTTAGCATCTATTTGATATCAAAAATACCAAATCATCCTGATTTCCATTAACTAAGACCATCATTTAGTTATTTTATATTTAAATCACATAAACTATCCAATTTCATCCAATTACTATAAAAAAACTACAATGAAACCTTGGTTTCTTCCACTAACACATCACTCGTTATGTTCATAGAAAACTATTCAACACAAGAAACACACACTTATATCATCTATGGTGCTCTCCCTACTATATTAATTTCCTTATAAATAATACATGTACGTGATCCCACTCAATACCCATCATTAAATGAACATCAAAACTCATTATATATACTTATATATGTAAAATAGATCGATATCCTAAGCCTAACTCTGTTTTATAATGATATCATGGCACCCCATGTAACCAGTTTATAATTTTAATATTATTATGCACTTTTACTCCTAAGAAATATAAATCAAGGTATAAAACCTTATTCACCATCATATAACCCTATCATTTCATCCCCTTACAAGCATTACCTAGGCCTACAATTAACTCACAATCGATCTTATAACCCACTCACCATAGCAGATGCACATTACAATTTCCTTCCCCATCACATCAATCTTGTTGGATCATTGGTTTTTTACATGACCCAATGTTCACTTAACCACATTACAAACTCCAAGAAGTCACAACCCATATTTCTCATGAGTTGATTATCTTGTCATAGACAAAATAATTTTAACCACTCAATCATTCCTCTATCAGGATTCACTTTTATCATATCACATGTCGGTTTTATTCTGATACATTGGTTCCCACTGGTCAATCATTCCAGTCCATTCCTTAGAGTCTCCCATACACTAACAAGCACACATCATCAAAATAAGTCCAAAAACCTATTTTTACTCTACAATCGTGAAAATGTGTCTCACTTATTTATACCATCATCTAATTTTTCATTCCATCCACTCTATAGGATCACAAAAACACACATTCTCATCTCATTAATCCAAGTATTGTATATCTGATTAACATTATAATCGAGCCTCCCATGGATGTAACATGCATCAAAACATAAGAAATTACGATTATTTCACATACAATAACTATGGAATCTCTATGCCTATATCAAATTCTTAATAACACCTCACTTACATTGAGCTAAAACACTAATAATCAACCCATGCTTAAAATCCCTAAAGTAACTCACATACCTGGGGAAACCACTCTCTTAGGATACTCTTATACACCATAACTAACCTCTAAAAATAAAATAAAAGCATAATATTTTTTTATTGAAATGCATGAGATATCAATATCATAAGGAATATATCAACTTTAGTAAGATTCTAAACATTTACCATAGCTTATATCCCATATTGGTCAAAACTCACAGAGAAACACCCACACTCCCATCTTAGGTATCTTAAAGAAACATTCATGCTAACAAACCCACCCTAAGAATATCATATATATATACATATATATATAGAAAAACCCAATGATATGTACAAAAACATCCACACATACACATCATGTGTCTCATATTGAATTATAATAGACACTCTAAGGTGATAGTCATCACAAGACTTCCACCAGCAATATTACACCTTTGATTACCAAAGTCACATAAAAATGAATATAATGAGACCATCATTTATTGATTCATATCTAGAAAAGAATACCCATCTAGGTTGTCTTATTATAATTCCACCATTAATTTAATTATGAGAACATAAAAAAAGTCATTTGTTAATATTTAAATAACCTAAACCTATATATATATATATTTTTGAAAAATAGTTATACAATCATACACTAGTATAAACATGTCATGTGAAACTATGTTACTGATTTGATGTAAGGACACATTCCTCTTGCTACTCTAATCCAAGTGAAAAACTATTAATCAATAAATCTAAAATTTCATTTTTAGTAAGAATGAACACAATAGTAATATAAAAAATAAAAAAATAAATACAAACTCACTGGTAAGTTAGACTTTATCTCATGTAGGTGCTATCCTGGAAAAAGACATAGCATCCATCCCAGGTTATGAATAGTTTGATCACTAATCCATTATATCCCAAGTAGTAAGATATATAAATAAATCTGTGATACCACATTGTAATGTCTTGAACTGACTCACTCTGTAGTATTAAAATCAAATCATCACATGACATCATGAATTACTCCTTCCAATCTGGATGATTATAATAGGAAGTTAAGGACTAAGGAAATACCCTTAGAATATTATACCCTCATATTATAGATTAAATCATAATAGAAATATCATATAACCAATCATCCCAATATTGAATATAATAAAAGAAACACAATAGAAAAATATATCAAAAATAAATAACACTTCATATGATATAACAGAAAAAATTATCCAAAAATGTCACATGATTTAGGAAGACATCAAGAAGATATTCCATGGTAAAATCATATACAACATAGCCAAAATAAGTATAAATAAAAATAAAAATAATCCCCTTTTTATTCTGACTCCCATGCATAGTCCCATACCTAAAATCCATCCAAGATATGTACCTCTCTATCCTAGAATTCCAGAGTCCATGTATTATTTTAATACATTGGAATGATTGCCATGACCTTTCCCAATGGGTCCCACACGGTGACTCTCCAAGCCCACCTCCAATAGGTCAGGGGCTGGTGACTAGCACTAAGTAGGCATATAACTAACATGGGAGGCATTCCCTAAGTACCTATACAAACACACACATATCTAAGACCAAAAAATACTGAAATGTAAAAACCAATAAGGAACAAAATGCTTGAATACAAATAAACCCCACCAACAGAGTACAATAGAATGTAAAGTGCGGAAAAGTAAACTAGGCTAGAATACAATCCCACCATAAGAAAAAGTCTACAAACTCCAAAGTCTAACCTTTAATAAAGAGTGGTAATGGGACTGTTTCTTGACACCGATGTAATGTATTTCCCTATAGGGAAAATAAAAAATCTTGGTTTGGTCCTGGTCTACCCTAGAGTCTATCAAAAGGGAACTCTTCAGCCCAAGACATGACATGTGCGAGAAAATTCCATGCAGGGGTGAGTATAACAATACTCAATAGGACACCCCAAAAACCACAAAGGAATACACAAAGAAAAGGTTTATTAATATTTACATAGTATATGTCTACAAAACATATAATAAGAAAAATATATAGATATAATCCAAACCCAGACCCATAGTCTAGAGGTAAGTCACAACAACCACATACCCACGCTTGGGATTCAGTTTGAATATTCCACAAAGCACTCACCTAGGAGAACTCACTCCACAAGTGTGATAGCTCTAATTATGTCTGTCTGAGAAGTAATATTAGTCAATAAGTGTCATTAGAGAGATAGATTCACTGATAGATTTGAAGAGAGAACAAATACACTCATTCTAGGAGAACTCACTCCTGAGTGGGGAAAGATCAAGATACATAGATGATGATCACTAGAAGGGACTTGGAGTATACAATGATTCATATGAATTTATCTTTTAAGTAGAGGATTAATGTCCTATAGGATCGGTCGTGCTAATAATTAACTCTACCTAGGGTCTAGAATGGATAGAGTATCTCGCTCCGGGCCTCTCAGAGTGAATCTAACTATATCCAAAAATTCTTGCCGAAGGGATCATACTTATGTGGATAGAAACAATAACTAACCTTCAAGGGACTGATAAAAGGGGTCACTAACCCAAATGGATCTTTTCAAAGATATGGTGGACAAGGAGATCAATCCATTTATAAAAAATTACATGGTGTGTATAAGTTCCACACACCTTGTCCCTTGACTTCAGGTACTGCCTATGTGAAATGACCCGTATCAGTTAACAAGTTGCATAGAAAGGAATATACACAACATGTAAGAGAATGACACAATGTATCCTACTAACTGGGGAACACTCTGTGTATGTTGGACTTGTGCCCGTACATGACTTCAACCTGTGTTTACAGACCCATATATCGGTACACGAGGTGACGCACGTAACCGGCCTAGTCTAGTCCTGTGGTGGATTATAGGTCGTGTACTCCACATCATGTCCATGTATCGTCCGAGATACACTTTGAGTTCTGGGTAAGGCCCCACACGCCGTGTGACAGCTGTCACATGCCATGTTCAACCTTTTTGTTTCCCAAAACCCTAGTCGCCGATCAACAAGGACCACACACCATGTTCTTTGAATGTTTCCATAACTACTGTTCTTTGAAGGTGTGCCTTAGGTGATCTTTTTATTCTCAATACAACCATTCATTTTCATCAAAATCAAATATCCATAGTTTTTTCATCAATATAAAGTCGATTCGGTAGGTTTTTGGCTTTTGATCAGATCCAAAAACTCGTTCTGATCATTCTCATAAAGAATAGTCAAAGAAAAATTTCTCCTGAATTAGGTTGATTCATCCACCTCCATCATTGTTTCACCTCCACTTGGTCTTCTAGATGATGGATCTCTTATTTCAGATTATTGTGCCAAGAAACAAAGCATGCAATGATTATCTGTTCATCTTCAGCAAAGAACGGGAAGAACGCAAAGAAAAAATTGGGGAAGAAACCCAAAAAATAAAATTGAGGAATGAACCTTGGTTGTTGTTCATTATGACCATGATATACTCCTATTAGAAGGATCAAGAAAATGAATCTAAATAGAAACAATTCTCCCAAATCAAAACCCACGAATCAAACCCTCCTGCAAGAACGATCGAATCGCGAGTCAACCTGTTCATGGGTTGATCCGTATTTGTCATTTAAATCCAAAAAAGGTGAAAGAAGAAAAAAACCCTACCTAAAACTTTGGATCAATCATCAATGAAGAGTGTATTTTTTTTATCCTTAGTGAGATCTGATCTTGCTGCGCAACGATGCATGCATTTTCGTTCATCGTCGTTCCTTGAGAGTTCTCCAAGGGTGGCTCCTCTCTAAATATCTAGAGCATCCAAGGGAGGTTTCTAGGGTTATAAGACTAACCCTAGGTTCCCGGTTATTTTAAATCATAAAATGCGTCACTACATCATTAAAACATTTAAAATTAAATAAATTATTAGTTTATTAATTTTCCTTTAAAATGTTCAAAAATTAACTTTTGTACCTGACCTATGCCTATAAATGTTAGGCCTCACCTAAGTTAAAGTCACTAATTTTAATGATATGGTTCCATCATATTTATGATCTGGGGATTATTTTAAAGTTATTCCACTTTTTCAGGAAAAACACTTGCGAGTGCTATTTAAAAGATTAATTTATTTCAAACATCTATTCCAACATTAGGGCATTATGTCCCCAAAAATCCAAAAAAATGATACTAAAAAAGATGTGGGCACTACGCAAAAATCTGAGTCTCCCACTCCCATGTGATCTTTTGAATGTTTCTATGCTTCCATTAGACATGCACCAAGGTAATCGATCACCCATGAAGGATCTTATTCTACTTATCCTCAAACTCCATAGGGCAATGTTCGGTCCATCCTCGATGTCTAGTTCTCCCCAGTTGATGTCATGAGAGGGATCGTGCACGTACCTCATCAACTGTGACATGTTGGAGACATTATGTACCCGATGCAACTACAATGGTATATCTTGGCAGTATTACACCTCTCCAACTCTGCACAATATCTAGATAAGTCCAATGAACCTCGAAGATAACTTTCCACCCTATCCAAATCTTTTCAACCCTTGTTGAGGTGAGACACGAAGGAAGACATGGTCTCCTTCCTCAAACTCCAGAGGTATTTTTTTTCTATCAACAGAAGATTTCTACTAGCTATGTGCAGTCTTCATCTGCTCTTGGATGATCTAAACCTTCTTGGTAGTATCTCACACTAACTTTGGACCCATGAGTGCTCACTCACCTGGGTCAGTACAGCAAAGTGGTGAACAGTAGGGTTTCTTATATAAATCCTCTAATGGTGCCATACCAATGGTGGAGTGGTAGCTATTATTGTACACAAACTCTACCCATGGTAGGTGATCCTCCCAACTATGACCAAATTATAATATATAGACCCAAAATAAATCTTCTATTACATGAATGGTCCTCTCTATTTGGTCATCTGTCTGGGGATTAAACACTATGCTCAAGTATAACTGAGTCCCAAATGCCCCATGCAATCCCATCCACAACTGAGATGTGAAGCATGCATCATGATTTAAAAGTATATTCGATGGGAATCTATGAATCTAAACTATATCACGCACATAGAGGTGTTTGAAGATCTTTACTGAACTCTGATCTTTGATAGCTAGGAAGTGGGCCGACTTGGTGAGTTGTTCAACGATCACCCATATGGAATAGTATCCCCTTTAAGTTCATGGAAAACCCATTACAAAGTCTATCGATATTTCATCCCACTTCCACTCCAGAACCTCTAGAGGGTGATCAAATACCTCTATAACCTGGTGCAAAACTTTCACCTGCTAGCATGTAGGGAATTGAGAAACAAACTCAGGCACTTCCTTCTTCATTCCTATACACCATAATTGATGTCGGAGGTACTAATATATATTCACCACTACAAGATATACCACCAAGGGTGATGTAAACCTCATCTTGCAATGCCACTAGTAAAATTGGGCATCCTCTAAAAAGGTTTTCATGCTCCCCACCTTGTGTATATTCATATGGAGCTTGTCCTATGGATAACTGAGCGCATAAAATCCTCAAATTTGACATCCCCTAGTTTCGCATCCCTAACTTACTGTAAGAGTAGAGGGATGAAAACCATCAACTAAAGGGAAGATGAATCATCTCTATACACAAGGGTTATCTGTAGCGAGGCTAACTACTCTGACACCTCACTCTATAGTTATGAACTCAATCTCTAAATGAGAGCATCATCCACAAAGTTCCCCTTCCTAAGAGTATAGAAGATATTGAAGTCATAATCATGGAAGAAATCCATCCATATTCTCTTAATTATATTCAAATCATTCTATGAGAAGATGTACTTGAGGCTCTTATGGTTAGAATAGATGATAAGCCACTCACATATTAGGTAGTATCTCCACATCTTCAACGCAAATACTACCACAACCAACTCAAGATCATGGGTCATGTGTTTCTACTCATGCGCCATCAGGTGGATCAAAACATAAGCAATCACTGCTTGTATCTACATCAGAACACAGAAAATCTCTATCCATGATGAATCATAGAAAACTAAGTACTCGATTCCCTCCTTTAGAAATCTCAGGATCGGTGCACTTGTCAAACTCTACCTCAACTACTGGAAAGCCTGATAATGCTTATCTATCCATACAAAAGGCACCCCCTTATGGGTTAAAACTGTCATTAGTGATGATATACAATATAAATTAGGAATAAATATCCGATAATATCCTACTAGCCCAGGGAAGCTCTTCACCTATTTCATGATCCTAGGTGGCTCCAAAGCTAACACTGCCTCAACCTTGGTTGGGTCCACCATTACTCTATCTGCTATGATAACATGACCCAAAAAGTGGACCTCCTATATCCAGAACTATAAATTCATGATCTTCCCAAAAATATGGTGCTCTCGAAGTACATCTAAAACCATCCGCAGGTGTCTCGTGTGCTCCTCCTCTGATGCCGAGTACGCAAGGATGTCATCGATGAAGACTACTATGATATGGTCTAAGTATGGTTGGAATATATGTTTTATGAGTCCCATGAACACTATGAGGGAATTCATCATGCTGAGGGGAATCACCATGTACTCGTAGTGACTATAAGATCATCTTAATGACATATATGGAACATCCTCATCTCTTACTCAAAGTTCATGATAACCAGATCGAAGGTCAACCTTCAAGAACCACTATTCCCCTATCAAATCATCGAATAGGTTGTTGATTCTTAGTAGTGGATACTTATTCTTCACTATCACCTGGTTCAGGTTTCATTTATCCTTGAAAAACCTCAAACTCCCGTCTTCCTTCTTGACCAAAAAAGGTGGGGCCTCCCAAGGTGAAACACTGGGTGTCATGAATCCCTTCCTCTGTAAATCCTCCAACTG
This sequence comes from Viscum album, assembly GCA_963277665.1. Classification (NCBI taxonomy): domain Eukaryota; kingdom Viridiplantae; phylum Streptophyta; class Magnoliopsida; order Santalales; family Viscaceae; genus Viscum; species Viscum album. Next base: position 1,085,341,822 of record OY728159.1, read on the forward strand.
TACCCTCATCCCACACAGCTCCATAGGAGCCATCCGATATGCTGGTGAGGGTATCAATTTCATCCTTGGGTGTAATTAAATGCACAAGTTGATCTCCCAGTGGGGAGGTAGTCCTGTAACATCTTATGGAAAGACATCCTCATACTCTTCCACTATAGCTGGGTATTAAAAGCTCACAACATCTGCTGCATCAAGGGTAAGGCTATCCAACTCATGAGTGATTGAATGCACCCTATTACACATGATCACCTTATTTTATTCCTTGGTTTCCTTTTCACCAATAAAAGAAAACATTGTAACATCACTGTGGACACACCACATCCTTCGCCTAAAGTAGTCAATCTTGGAATGGACCGAAGAAAACCAATTCATGATGAGAATGACTTCATAATTCCCGAAACAGCCACCAAGATGTTCCAACCAAAACCCTCACCTCCAAGGGTAAGATCACACTATCAAAAAAGATGTGTGATCATTTATTACCCTACCATAGGTGTTTCCAAGCATAAGGGTCGAGTTAATAGCTATACTAGAATCTCAAGGTTTCGCACAAGACTTTTGGTGATGAAAGAATGACTATCACCTGTGTCTATAAGTATGGAAGAAAAGGTAGTGAAGACCCAGATTGTATAATGGATCATCCTTGAAGTCCTTAGGTCATACGACTCGACCATATGTAGATTCCCACACCATTGTACCCTAGCTCCATGATCCTAGTGCAGACCACCAGGGGGTGGTGGTAGAAGTATATCAAAACGTCTGCCACCTCCTTTAGCTCTCCCTGCTCCTCTGCCACATTTTCCGCCTAGTTCGTCTACATATTCCACTCTCCCCCTTTACCTCGACGGTCCATCGACTACCTCCTTGTCAGAATCCCGACGGATTGGATAGTTCCTAAAGAGATATCCTCTATCATTGCATGAGTAGCATCACATCTCCCTAGGCTGATTGGATCCAACCAGAGAGCCATGGACTGCATATCTCCTATCCTGGGTCCTCCAGTGACGTCACCCACACACCGATCCCTATTTCTAATGTTGGATCCCTACTAATGAGGTCTCTACACCTATCTACATACTGTTGACCGCCACGAGTGGTCACTTCTTATCCATGAATCTCTCAAACACCAACGATCATTTGAGCACTCCAGTATATGTCGGAATTCATAGAGGCACTATGATAGCTCAAATATCATATAATATTCCCTGATCGAAGGTCCGAGCTCTAAAGTAATAATCCCCGAACATATCCATTGAGTACTTGATGAGGTTGGTGAACCTTGATGAATATTAATCCACCTTTAAAATACCCTGATAGAGCTGATGAATCTCCTAGATATGCACTTCTCTCATCATACCAGAGAGAACTCCTCCCTAAAGAGTCGCTCGAACTCCGTCCATGAAAGAGTTACCTCATCATGAGTCTATGTGGTCAAACTCCACTATCTCCCTACCAAACCATGAATAAGGCTCGCTCATAGGATCACCATATGTTCTACCGGTGTCCTCACTAGATGGAAGACTCCAGCCACCACCTTGATCCACTCCTCAGCCACCTGAGGGTTAGGCTCACTGAGGAACCTGAGGGGTCTCTATCTCTAAAACTGATGGAGTGCGCTCAAACTTCAGTCCTTGTCTTCAAGTACTATAGGTACCATGTTCTAATCTACTGGTGGTGGAATATCATGTGCACCACCTAGAGGTAACGCCTTGTAATGTGGCCCCTAAATCAAAGTTGCGTCACTGAGTGGGTAATCCTCATTATTGAACTGTTGAATCCTAGATGGTATGCATCACAAGGGAATCCTATAAGGAAACAATATGTACCATGTTCAATGATTATATCTAGATAGCTAAAACAAAAGGAAATGGTACCCACAACCCATTACTATATGATGCATTTAACTTTCATTTCCCCCTACAACTTGTGTTCTCATGTAAGGAGTCAAAAAAAAAGGTTATTAGGGTCATGGTGTATGTAAATGTTGGCTTCCTGCACAAACACTGGAGTCCCTGGCCAAAAAGAAAAACTCAAGACAATAAACACTATTACCCCAAAACAATATTAAAGACTCTCAGTCTTAAGGTAGAACAAACCACCTCTGATACCACTCTGTCATGACACTTCCCGGTGGGCACCATGCCATCACTCCCCAAGCCCATCTCCAATAGGCCATGGGCTGGTGACTAGAACTGAGTAGGTATATCACTAACATAAGAGGCATTGACTAAGTACTTATACACACACACACATCTCCAATTCAACAAAATGAAAAATGTAAAACCCAATAATGAAAAAAATGCATGTACACAACTAAACCCCACCAATAGAGTATAATGGAATGTAAAGTGTGGAAAAGTAAACTGGGAAAGAATAAAATCCCACCAAAAGAAAGAGTCTGAAAAATAAAAATTCCAACCTGTAAACAAGAAAGGTATTGGGAAGCCAGCTCGGTACTGAAGGAACACCTTGGCCTATAGGGAAACTCACAAATCTTGGTCTGGTCCTGGTCTTCCCTGAACTCCGTCAAAAGGCCGCTCATTTGCACAAGGAAGGATATGTGTGGGAAAACCCGTACAGGGGTGAGTGTAACAATAATGAGTAGGACACCCTGAAATCCAAAAAATAAATACACAATGTAAAGGTACAGTCATATCTACACAATAAATGTATATAAAACTTTTAACAAGAGAAATATCCAGATATTCTCAAGACCCAAACCCATAGTCTAGAGGTAAGTCACAACAACCGCATACCCATGCTAGGGATTTAGTTCAAAGATTCCATGAAGCACTCACCTAGGAGAACACACTCCACAAGTTTGATAGATCTGATGACGTCTGTCTGAGAAGTACTATTCATTAGGAAGTGTCATGAGAGATATAAATGCAGTGATAGATCTGAAGAGAGAACAAATACACTCATTCTGGGAGAACTCACTCTTGAGTGGGGAAAGATCACAATACATAGATGAGGATAACTTCCAGGGCCTTGGTGTATACCACGACTCATCTAGATTCACCAACTAAGTAGAGGATCAATGTTTTTTAGGATTGATCACATCGATACCTAACTCTACCTAGGGACAAGAATGGATAAAGGGTCTCACTCTAGGACTCTCGGAGGGACTCCAACTATATCCAGAAAGTCCTACTGAAGGGATCATACACCTATGGATGGAAATGATACCTGGTCTTTAGGAGAATGTGTAAAGGGGTCACTAACCAAAATTAAACTTGTCAAAGATATGGTGGAAAAGGATATCAATCCATCTATAATAAAGTACACAATGTCTAGAAGTGTCACACAACATGTCCGTTGAACCCGGGTACTGCCTGTATGCAATAGACCATGTTAGAAGAAATGTCATGTTGAAAGCAATATACATGGTGTGTAAGAGTGTAACACACCATTTAATACTAACTAGTGGCTAATCTATGCACGTTGTCCATGTGCTGGTACATGGCTACAACCTGGGTCTTCCAACCCATATACCGATACATAGGGTAACCCACATAACCATCCTTGTCTGGTTGTGTGGAGGAGTACATGATGTGTACTCCACTACCTGTCCATGTATCATCTGAGATACTTTATGAGTTCTGGGTAAGGCCCCACATACCATTTGACAGTTGTAACACATTGTGTTCAAACTTTATATCGCCCAAAACCCTAGCCACTACTCAATAGGGTCCATACGCCACGTATCACAAGATACACACTACGTTCTTTAGAAATTTCTAGAACCGATGTTATTCACCAGTTCACCTATAGTGATCCTATTATTCTTGATCCAACAATTCCTTTGCCTCAAAATTGATGATCCAATGGCGTTTTATCACTAAAAAACCCGATTTGGTAGGTTTTGGTCCTTTAATCATCTCTGAAAACTCATTCCAATCATTCATATGAAGAACAGTCGAAGAAGGATTTATCCTAAATCATTTTGATTCATCCTACTACATCATCTCTGCACCTTCACTAGGTCCTCATGATGTCGGATCTCTGATTTCAGATTGTTTCTCCATGAAACGGGTGCACAACGATCATCTATTCATCTTCTGTGAAGAAGGGGAAGAATGCGAAGAACGAATTAAGAAAGAAATGCACAAAATAAAACTAATAAACAAACCTTTGACATTGTTCATTTTAGCCTTGATCCTCTCCCATTTGGATGATCAAAATAATGAATTGAAATAGAAATAATTCTACTAAATCAAAACCACAAAGCAAAGACTCCTTCAAGAACGATCGAATCACGGGTCAACCTATTCATGGGTTGATCCGAGTTTGTCATTTCAATCCAAAAATGGGGAAATAAGAAATAAAACACATGCCCTACCTCAAACTTTGGATCAATCATTGATGAAGCATGGATTTTCTACCATTGTCGGTGAGATCTGATCTTGCGGCACAATAATCAATGCATTTTCATTCATTATCATTATTCGAGAGTTCTCCAAGGCTATCTACTCTCTAAAGCTCCAGAGAATGAAAGAGAGTTTTCTAGGGTTATGATCCTAACCATGGGATCATTGTTATATGAAACCATAAAACGCATCTTTGCGTCGCTAAAATGATTAAAATAAAATAAATTAATAAATTACTTTTTTATTTAAAATGTAAAAAAATTAACTTTTGCAGCTGACCCACACCGGTCGATTTTAGGCCTTGATTAAGATAAATTCATTGATTTGAACACAACGATTCCCTCAAATTTCTGATCCAGGAAGCCATTTAAAAATTATTCACTTTTTTCAAGAAAACTGCTCGCATGCGCTATTTAAAATTTTAATTTATTTCAAACATTTATTCCAGGCGCCCCAGGCTTTAAAATCACATGCCATCACAAGGCCTAGTCTCAAAAATAATTCCATATAATATTTAAAAATAATACATGGAAAATATGAGAAATTACAATGATTACAAGGAATAAAATCCCAAAGGACTAATCAGTTTAGCACTATTGGAAAATAGATTAAACACATGAACTTTACATTATAATTAAAAACATAATATGAAACCTAGATTATTATTTGAGAACTCCAATTATTCTTCTAGATTAACCCCACATATCAATCATAAAACACTTATTGGAATCCTAGGATAATAAATCATAAGAAAGGGGTGAGATCAAATGCTCAGTAAGGGTAAAACATATTGCAGAAGCTATCATAAATATGTATTATCTTTTAAGGAAAGGTATAAAACTGAAACACAAGCCTTTTGAACATAATCTTCAACATAATATGGAAATAATAAATCAAATAATTCTATTTAAATACTCACATGGATATTCTACTAGTTTAATAATCACATGTAATATCAATAACTAATCTCATAATGAGGGAATGCATAATGTCACACATTATAAGCACACCATCAAGGCCTTATTCTAAGACCATACATAACCATACCATCAATGATTCATTCTAAGACACTATTTTCATTCATGAGACCTAAAGATGCATTGAGGGGATATAGAGGGACCCACTAGTCACTTACTAAGTCCAATACACTCCATAAATGAAAATGGTGAGACATAAACAACATGATTATTCATATTAAAGACTAGTATAAAAAATATAATACTTTAACCATAAAATAAGAATTGTATCTAAATAGCACATCTAAAATAAAACTAAATCATAAAACATTCAATAAAATATAGTAAATTATATCATAAGAGATCAATATCAATTGAGTATAATATCCATCAAAGGATGTTGACATAGATAAATATACTCTATTAAAATAATTAAAAATATAATGAGACAAATTCCCCATTTTCATTGAAATAATTTATTAAAAATTCATGCAATTATAAAAGAAGACATTTGAAAATAGATTTTTGGATCAAAGTGTCCCATTCCACTTTGAAGCTTTTAAATGAATTGAACATTTTAAAACATTTATGTCCATATAAATAAATCATTAAAATAATTCTAAAAATATGAACATTAATGAGAAAGATTTTAGAAGAATAAATATCCAAAAATTTTAAAAAGATGTTTTAGTTAAATATTACCTTGCATGAATCCTTAAAAATATTCATTTTGAAAATATTTTTTAGATACATGGATATGGATGATATATATTTCCTATAAAATACTTACATATAAACAATCTCGGATAATAATGAGATTGAAAAAGTATCCATTAACTTGTACTTTCCTTTAGTCGAGGGTGAGTTAACCAACTGTATAATGGTTAAATAATGTTGTTAAATTATACAAGGACAATTTCTATATTTATAATATCATATATGATTCTATTATATCATTTTGATAATAATATTTCAGTATTACCGTTGTTTCAGGTGTTATGCTTCGTTTTCTTATACATGATTTGTTATGTAAGTCATTATTATCATGCATAGAATATACTTTATACATATACAGAATGATATAAAGTTCTTAAGTATTATATTTACTAATATTACAAATTTTATAATTATTCTTGAATGGTAAACATGGATAATGAATCTGACCGCATCGTGGAGACGGTAGGCTGTATGTACGAACAAACGACAATATCATTTCCTTTATGGTTAAATGGTATGAAATTTGATGGAATATTAATTATAAATAATAATTATAATTTCATATTTATTATTTATATCCATTATACTCATCATTATACCCATCCAAATAAAGTAGTGTTGGATAATAAATTACACCACAGTGTGGAGACGGTAAGTCATACACACACACACATGGTGATATTATTATTCATTGGATAGATAAAATGAGTAATATGGTTGTACCATAATTATTATAACATATCATAATGTATATGATGCTAGAGTTATTACATTGATATGTAAAAAACATAGTAATATGATGTAGAATAATAAAGGAACTTTGAAAGAGTTGATAAAACATTTATCTCTTTTTCGGGTATCTCGTTTTGATTTGAACAAAAGGACTCCTTAGGTTGTCATTATGCCCAAAGTATGGCCTATAGAATGAATTGAGTGAATTTGAGAGGTGAAGTGGTAGGTTTTTTCCCAGAAAAAGGGATTTAGAGGTGTTATTAAAGGAGAAGGAGGGCTGCCCATTTATAAGAGAGGGAGGGGGCATCTTTGAAAACTTGAGAACAAGTAGTTTAATATAAATTGATTTTCAATTACAAATAGCTCAAAAGTGAGTTATTTCAAATATAAGATGATAATGGGTCTAAATAATCTTAAAAAATTAATTTTAGACATGTTTTTAGTTTTAAAAACCATTTCATTTTCATTTATATTTAATTAATCTATTTAATTTTAATTGTAGTAATAATTTTCTAAATATTAAAGTTTTATAAATATTTATTCATGTGGTATAAATTTCCTATAATTGGACACTTTATGAAATATTTGACCTTATAGTTATCATGATTTTGTTTATAAATATTTTATTATTTTTAAATAATATAATAATTTTTTATTTTTATAAAATATCAATAGTGTCAATTTTGAAACTATTAATTTATTTGACTTTAAATAAAATTTAAACTGAAAGATTAATTCAAAAATAATCATTTAATATACTAATAAAATTTCTTAGTAACCTATAAATTTCTTTTATCACATAAATTATGTCAAATATTATTTATTTTAATAATTTTAAAATCATTTATTCTATATTTCTATTAATAAAATAATTACTTCTTCACTATTGTGAAATTATTTATGGTATTTATTTAGTCTCTAAAAATTACAAATAAATTAATATGATGTAAATAATTTTTTTTAGATTTCCATATAATATTCATTATCTAATTAATCTTTAGGTTATCCCTATATTAAAGTTATTGAACTTATATGAAATGAGAGCGTGGTATTTTGTCATATTCATTGATTTTAATAATATCTTTCATTTTCATGGATATGTGTCTGTTAAATAATTAAAAATTGATAATTATGTTATATTTTAAATTATTATAGTCATTTGGATGAATTATATATTTATAATAATTTTATAACATTTAATAAAATATTTTATATTTTAAAATACCAATAGTTCCAATTTGGACACTATTCATTAGTTGACTTTTAAAAATATCATATAAATAAGATATGTCTATAAAAACTACTTTAAATGATAAAAAAAATATAAAATTAATCCATAAAATTATTGGATGGCATAAATTATAAAAAAATATATTTATTTTAATATTTTAATATAATTTATTTTATTCTTTCATTAATGAAGCAATTACTTCTTCATCATCGTGCCATCGTTTAATTTAATTATTTATTACCTAAAAATTATAAATAAATTAATATGATGTAGGATATAATTTTATATTTCTAAATACTCTTTATATTCTAATATATCCTCTATATAAACTCATATTAAAAATACTTTACCATTTAAAAACAAAAGTTAAACAAAAATGACTTTTCATTAAATATAATATTATAAATACATTGAAGTCTTCCATGTGGCTCCAAGTGGTCCTAAATTCTACCCAAAGACTCTCTTGGTCTGAATAAACTCATATAATTAAATTAGTACAACTTTTAAAGTAATTTTAATATTTTAATAGTATAATTCCTACCTTTAATTACCTGATTTACCCTTAAACGTGCTAATAAAATTTATTACTACAGTTGCTATTCATGATGTAAAAAAATAAAAGGGACCTATTTAAATAATTTTTACCTTATGATTCCAAATATGGAATCTACTTTTCCAAATTAAAAAAACAAATTTTTTATAAATTAACAAAATATTAATCCTATTGACAGAATAATAAAATGAGTTATTTAGTAAAATGTTCAAACATTTACATAGTTTTTATATCCAATTTCAATGTGAAATTGATTCAAGTGAATTAAATTAGATTAAATGATAAAAATAATAATCTAATTATACTTTAAAACCAAATAAAATTATAATCTATCAATATAAATAAATTAGACGAAAAAGAAGTTTTGAATTAAAATGCAGTATTTTTCACTATTCATTAAAATATGAAATTTATCAAAAAAATACCAAAAACTAAACCAAAGTAAATTTTGACATCCCACTTCCAAATTAATAATTTATTTTTCCAAATACAACTTATTAAAGTTTAAAAAATAATATTTCAAATTGGTTCACCATCAAAAGGTGGAAAAACTTTATTTTTTGATAAATAATTCTTTTATCTGAAAAATTGAATTTATTCTTATACAATGCCATATAAGATGAATTTTAAAATTATATTTAATATATAAAAATTAAAATTTGGTTGATACTATTCACAACCACTTATTTAATGGCTATTTTATATATTAAATAATAATATTTTATTAATATATTGTTGTTCGGTAAAACTGGGCATTACGTATAATGCAAGACAACTCATTATTATGTGTAGTGTAATCTTAACATGGTGTTTCATAAAAATAAAGTATGAAACAAATAAAATTTATTCATAGATGAAAATATTGTAATGTCTCAGGGTGTTACATTCTCCCCTCCTTTAATAAATTGCGTCCTCGTAATTTGAAATTGTACTTCGAAAATAAAAGGTTGATACTAGAAAACAACTTTGTAGAAAACCCACATCAGAAATAGGGTTAATAAAATATAATCTTAACAAGAGGGAAATGTAAATTTTACGGTCACCACAAAATTAGACTTTTTAATACAAGAACATTAGTGGCATATAGAGAAACGTACTTGGGGGGGGGGGGATAAATATTTATTGGGAGTGATTGAGGTCATCAGTCACAGATAAGTGAACAATCAATAAAAAAATTTGGGCCTAAAAGCCATAAATCTATAATGATTTAAAATATCATCAGTTCAACTAAACTTAAGGAATTAGGATAACACATTTGTTTAGATAATTTTTCCTCGAGTTGAGGTATTATTTTACAATCCAGATAAGTAATTTATATAAAATACTTGATTCCATCAATGTTATCCTTTGGTTATGCTTTTATCTATGTTCACTTCATCCCTTACACCTTGAAATTAATGTTCAAAATTATTTTTTTCACTCCTGAATCACTTTTGATAAATCATAAGGCCCATAAGTATTTACTTAATCCTATAAATGTTTACTAAAACAAAAAAGGTTACCCCAAAGTACCAAATAAATCATAATTTTACCACAAACAATAATATCCACTGTTTAACTTACTCATTTCCAACCTTAAGATTTTTCCAAAATACAACTGTCCAAATTAATAGTCTAAAATGGTCTCTAAATTTCCAAAAATAAATCGTGTCACATACATGACATATTTTAAAGTTATTTTTCATTTAATTTATATCTTTTCTTTGTTTTTGTGGTTTTACATGCATTTTTGAAGGAAATAGTGGGTTTCCAAAGTTTTGGCCAACCTGAGAGCCCATTTACAGTTTTGAAAGTAAATTTTGTTTCTTTAATAACTCCTTCGTTTTTCAACATTTTTCACCCATTAAACTTCCAAAATGACCTTATTTTAAATATTAACACCAAAAAAGAATTTTGGGCCCCTTAAAATTTCATTAGAATCTTGGATTTGGGTGATCAAATTAGGTAATGGGCCAACCCGAAAGCCCATTTCCAATTTTAAATTTTTTTTGTAATTATTTCATAAAATATTCATTTTTTATCTTTTTTCGGTGATTAACCTCTCACACGTTCCCACTGAACCCAGCCACACCCCCATTTTCTTTTTCTCCTCTTTAGAGCTCATATTAATTGCGATTTAGGGCCGAACTTATGAAGCTCCAAAAAACGTCCAGATTTCTCAAGTAAGTTGGTTCTCTTCCTTATTCCTCCCTTCTTCTTAGGGTTTCTACTTTTTTTATTGAATAAAAAAATGTACAAAAGATGGGGCTTCGTACCTAGGGTTTTATTTTTGAGTTTCGTTGTCCAATACTCTGGTTTTAAGTTCAATCTTACTCCCTTGTGGTGCGGCAGAGGTGCGGTTGAAGTGACGCACAAGGATTTGGGGGTTTTGAATCTTTTGGCACGTGATTTCATATTTAGGTATTATAGAATGAGTTAGATTTCTGTATTTCTATTTCCATTATGTTCCTCATTCAGTATTTTGATTGCTAAAATTTATTTGGGTAGCATTTTAAAAGCGGTAGATTTTTTAAGTACCAATTTTGTGTGAAAATGGATGTTTTACATGTGCAACCCATGTTGTGCCTCTTGGTGTTGTTTTATAATTCAGGGATTGGATTTATAAAAATGTTTTGATGATAAAATTTCTGTTTTGGTATAATATTGGTCTCCATTTCATTTTAAATGTGTGATTTTAGATGAATTTAATGTGAAAAATTTGATTACTTTTCTTGAAATTGTTTTCTGGAAATTATAAGTGGTTTATTGAGTTATACAAAAGGTGAAAAGAATGTGTAGCTAATATTTTGAATTTGTGTGTCCATAACTGATATTTATATTTGAAAATTTATTTTGGTAGCTTGTGGTGACTATTTGAGCACAATACGGGAAACCCGGGTAACTAGGTGGGCTAACGTGTACTAGTATGCTAGTGAACAGAGGGGTTTTGACCATGGTTCACATAGCAAGTCTGACATGGATAACACTAAAAAAACTATAATAGAGATGATTTGAGACCAATAGGTTATGGGTATTCTCCCTACTAGTGGCTCGTGCACGTGAACGAATTTCATTCTGATTACTTTCACCGAGGTACGAGGTACTTGGGGCTCACAACAAACTAGTACCTAGGGGGTGTTCCTATGCTTGGTGCTCGTGGCCTTTTTGGAATTTATACTTTCTTTATGGTATTTTGGGATGTGAAAACCAATATCTTTAATGTTTTATTCAAATTCACTCATTCTTTAACGTTATCCCCATTGAAAGTTATTTTCTTTTTAAATTTGCACTTTTAGAAATAAATGCTACCATTATCTATTTATAACAATTGCAAGCCTTTTATTTTATAATGCCTATCACTTGGAATCCTTGGGTGATATACTATTGGGATTAGTCTCTGACAGGGCTTATAATTTACACATTTTTTAATGCATTTCTATTGTTTTAAACATCCCAAGATACCATTTTGAGCTTATATGTTACAATTTTGGATTTAAGAAGTATTTTAAGTTTAAATGCAAAAATGACCAAATTCTGCATTTTGGACAGATTTTCACTACAAGGGTATTTTGGTCATTTACAAAAAAATATAAATCCAAATTTTATGATTATAATTTCTTTAGAATACTAATTTAATTTCCTTCAACTTTGTCTTCTGGACCAGGATCTGATTCTACCATCTTGAGGTCCAAACAATTCAATGAAGTTGAAGATTATTGAGGAACACCAAGGAAGCTTCCAGGAAATTTCTTCCAGAAAAATGAAGGTTCAGTGAAATATCCATAACTAGCTCAAAACGACTTTAATGGAGCTGAACTTTTGTGGATAGACGGTTAAGAAGATTTTGAACAAGTTTCATTAAGGAGGCCACGCCTGAAATGGCCGTGTTCAGGGACATTAGTTCAGTACAAAACGGTGTTTTTCGGTTTGATGATTCTGACTGGACAGAATAAATTGTCAGAGGAAATTGGCCATAACTCTCGGAATACCTATCCAAATACGCTGAGCTTTTGAGGGGAAACGTCCAAGACAATTATTAACAACATTGAAGAAGGGCTTAATGCGTGAAGAGGTCATTTATGGGGTCCAAAACGCGACAACTTTCGGGGGTCGAATTCTGCCTATAAAAGGAGGAGAGCTCCTCCCCCTCAAGACATCCCATTTCTCCACCCCATTCCTTCTCGGGCACCCAGGAGAAGAACTTCTCATATTTTTCTTTTATTTATTTTGTTTTAAAATGTCTCTCCTCTCCCGAATCATCTCTCTTACCCCATCCATGGAGGGGTAATTTCATTTGAGTGATCGGAAAGAGGGGAGGCTGGACCGATGTGTTGTGCTTGAGTTTTGTGCTTGAAATGAATAAAATTTGTTCTTATTTCTTCTTCTGGTTTCAATTCATAATTCAGTATTAAATTCCGAATGCGGTTGTGTTAAGGTTTTTATTCTGAAATTATAAATTGCTTTGGTCGATGATCACATCTCCCTCCACCCAATTCTAATCTGTATACGGTGGCACATGATTAGGGTTGGGTGGTGATTGCTCGACGGTTGTCAAGCACGTGTGTAGGATTGTATGTTGAAATCTGGGTTTATTAGGGAACAACAATTCCAGGTCTGGGATTTCTCTAATTAATCAAGAGACCATATACAACCCTAAACACATTGGAAGGAGGATAGACCAATCTAAGGTTTTAGAAAGGAAAATTCTCATCACATTTATCTGACTAAGGGAGAGAGAGGACTCGGTAGATAAATCTCTCTCTTACCAGTTTAAGGAAGAAGAAGAGATAAAATTTGGAAACCATGATGGCACAACACTAAGTCCAGCCAAACCCAATCCGATCACCATCTTTATCATTTGTTAAAATTAATCAATTTCTATTGTTTGTTTCTCTCATAGTCATTCATATTAATTAAAACCAATCTTTTTAATAAAACCAACAAAAAGTGACAACCTTGTTTTGTGTGCACTCCTCTTCGGGAGACTACCTAGGATCAACTGCTATACTATAATTAGGTAAATAAAATATTGTTTTGCCACGCCCCACGACAGGCGTACGTCAAACTTGGCGCCGTTGCCGGGGAGGCAGTGCCACAATCAAATTGTAAATATTTGACTTTTTTTTCCAAATTAAAAAAACAAACTTTCCATGTTGTTTTCAAATGACTATTTCTTTAATTCATGGAACAATTACCCACCAATAAATGAACCAATTATTGAATCGACCTTTTCCGCAGAGGATGGTGTTTCTTCTATTGTTAGACAGGTGATGTTATTTTGGAAAACAAATAATGATGAGAAAAAATTCAAAGAATTCATAGATGGGCTAAGGGAGGACATGAACGAAGATGTTTTTGAAGCGATGGCACGAAATCTAGATGAATTCTCCCATTACTTTACAGAATTCTATGAAGTATCCAAGGTCCAAGAAGATCCCCCATTAGTCATCCCTGATTTTTCAATGGAGATCCAATATATAGTGGAGCCTGACTACCTGCCTATATCTTCTACTACTCAACTCCAAGAGGTGATTTCAAATGAAGAAGAGATTGAAGACGTACAAAATGAGGGAGATGATACAATCTTGAACTCAAACTCTTTTAAATTTATTGAATCTGATTTGAGTATAACTCCCAACTTTTTTGAATTTTCAGAATTGTGTGAATCATATTATGCCTTGGAGGATGATGTGGAAAAAGAAGATGCACCTGTTGAGGAACACCTAGAGCTCCCTGAAGTCATTGAACATCTAATGGAGGAGCCCCATCATGAAGAGATTCTAGTGTCTTTTCCTGATGAACCAGAGACACATGCTGCTTCACATCTGAAGCAACCACTGGAAATAGAAGAAGATGTTGCACAAGAAGCAACGAAGAAGGAGGAGGATCCATACTTCATCCTACCCCCTCCATGCAAGCTATACCACATTGCAAAGGGGGTGGATCTGGTGTACTCTATACATGGAATCCTCCTCATCAAGGACAATGAAGCACAAGCTAGGAAAAGCCACATGTGGTGGTTCAAATCAAAGAAGCTACAACCACCATCAGACTTTGGATAACAGCTGGTACTGCCCACTGGAGGCAGTAAAAATTCAGGGCCCACTTGGGGGATCGTACCAAGACTTATCCCTTGCTTTCTAGGAATTTATATTTCAAATTCATTTTTTAGAAGTAGTTTAGCATTCATCCCTTTCCTCCTTATCATTTTGAGATTTAATGACATGATAATTGTTCTTAATTTTGAAATTTTCTTTTGTAGGATCATGATGGCAGAAGGAATCCCCAAAAATTTGTTAAAGGGGACTGAATCTTTATTTCAAAAGGGAGTTCATTTTTAAATTTTAAATTTTAAACTCCTTAAATTTTTTTTCCAAAACATGTTTTAAGCATTAATGATAAGAATTGCATACCCACACTTGAATTAATGATGTACTCAACTTATCTAGGAGACATGAGTTTCTTAGGAATCTTGTGATGCCATGTTTTAGATTTCAATGTTAATAAGATTGAATGATTAAAATGGATAATTGGATGATTAATGTGAAGCAAGGATATTAAAATAAGGACTCATGATTTAAGGGAATTAATTGATTCATGTAAATGAAATTTCCCTTCCATTTTCATTCTTTGAATTTATGAAATTCATGTGAATTAATTTGTTATTATTAATCATGCCATAAGTGATTGTCCAATATCATATTCTCATTCCTGAGAGGATTTCTAGACCAAATATTTCCTATTTTATCTTGAGCATATTTCTTGAGTGATCTTGGGACGTGCCACCTGCTAGAACTTGTATTGAAACTTGTCAAAGCTATGACTGTAAAAAACCACATTTAAAATGATTGAGGCATATCTTTGGCTAGCCACATTTTATCCTAAGACCCAACTTTAAATTTATCCTTCGTAAGCCCTTAGATGCCATGAATTGCCTTATAGGTTTAAGCCACATTACAATCCAATTTTTCCTTACCTACCTGCACTTTTAGTATTTTTGCATGGTTATTTCAAGTTTGAGTGTGGGGGAAGGGCCTTTCGTGTGCGTTCCTTGGGATATGTATCATTTTTGGGTGGTGTAATGTGTGCGTCGTCATTTTGGGCAATGTATTATTAGAAAATTGGGCATGAGTCATCATTTCATTATGCTTCTTTCATTTCATCCGGTTCTCCATAAAAAAAAAGAAGAAAATAAAGCTGTGCCTTTCTGGAGCTTTACAAAAAAAGAAAAAAAAAGAAAATAAAGAAAATAAAGCTGTGCCTTTCAGGAGCTTTACAAAAAAAACAGGGAGAAATTGGATGATATCATTCTTTGTAATCATTTATTGACTCATGACCCATGTCATTGAAAGGGGAGTGGTGTTGTGATTCACATTTAAAGGGGATTTGAGTGAGGTTCATCTTGTGTTTTCACTTGATTAATCATGCATTGTACATAAGAGTCAAACCTCATACTTCTGGCCTTAAATTATTTCAATCATTTACCCACTAACCCTAAGCCACAGAGTCATTTGAACCTTTATTGCAAGTCCTCATGATTTTATGTGTGTTTTGTCTTTACAAAGTGGAGAAAGTAGTTACTTTACAAGCCTATGGGTAAGGAGCATGTTCTCATGATATGAGCATAACTACACTATTAATTGTATCATGAGTGATGAGAGAAACGATTCATAAGTGAGGTAGATCATGATTTGGCATGTTTAATAATAATAAATTGAGAAGCTTGAATGAATGAAAGGAGAAGCTTCATTATTTTTCAAAGGGGAAAAGTAAAATGCATGAATTGATTGTTTCTTTGAAAAATGGTAAATTAAATTGGTATTTTTGTGGAAATGGAAAATTTGATTGGACATTGATAATCATTTTATTTTATTCCATTTGAAATTTAAATATTGGTGACATTGGTGTCCTTTGAATTCCATGTTGAGATTTTATGCTTGAGGACAAGCATAGTTTTAGTGTGGGGGAATTGACAGGGCTTATAATTTACACATTTTTTTAATGCATTTCTATTGTTTTAAACATCCCAAGATACCATTTTGAGCTTATATGTTACAATTTTGGATTTAAGAAGTATTTTAAGTTTAAATGAAAAAATGACCAAATTCTGCATTTTGGACAGATTTTCACTACAAGGGTATTTTGGTCATTTACAAAAAAATATAAATCCAAATTTTATGATTATAATTTCTTTAGAATCCTAATTTAATTTCCTTCAACTTTGTCTTCTGGACCAGGATCTGATTCTACCATCTTGAGGTCCAAACAATTCAATGAAGTTGAAGATTATTGAGGAACACCAAGGAAGCTTCCAGGAAATTTCTTCCAGAAAAACGAAGGTTCAGTGAAATATCCATAACTCGATCAAAACAACTTTAATGGAGCTTAAATTTTGTGGATAGACGGTTAAGAAGATTTTGAACAAGTTTACTTAAGGAGGCCACGCCTGAAATGGCCGTGTTCAGGGACATTAATTCAGTACAAAACGGTGTTTTTCGGTTTGATGATTCTGACTGGACAGAATAAATGTTCAGAGGAAATTGGCCATAACTCTCGGAATACCTATCCAAATACGCTGAGATTTTGAGGGGACACGGACAAGACAATTATGAACAACATTTAAGAAGGCCTCAACGCGTGAAGAGGTCATTTATGGGGTCCAAAACGCGACAACTTTCGGGGGTCGAATTCTGCCTATAAAAGGAGGAGAGCTCCTCCCCCTCAAGACATCCCATTTCTCCACCCCATTCCTTCTCGGGCACCCAGGAGAAGAACTTCTCATATTTTTATTTTATTTCTTTTGCTTTAAAATGTCTCTCCTCTCCCGAATCATCTCGCTTACCCCATCCATGGAGGGGTAATTTCATTTGAGTGATCGGAAAGAGGGGAGACTGGACCGATGTGTTGTGCTTGAGTTTTGTGCTTGAAATGAATAAAATTTGTTCTTCTTTCTTCTTCTGGTTTCAATTCATAATTCAGTATTAAATTCCGAATGCGGTTGTGTTAAGGTTTTTATTCTGAAATTATAAATTTCTTTGGTCGATGATCACATCTCCCTCCACCCAATTCTAATCTGTATACGGTGGCACATGATTAGGCTTGGGTGGTGATTGCTCGACGATTGTCAAGCACGTGTGTAGGATTGTATGTTGAAATCTTGGTTTATTAGGGAACAACAATTCCAGGTCTGGGATTGCTCTAATTAATCAAGAGACCATATACAACCCTAAACACATTGGAAGGAGGATAGACCAATCTAAGGTTTTAGAAAGGAAAATTCTCATCACATTTATCTGACTAAGGGAGAGAGAGGACTCGGTAGATAAATCTCTCTCTTACCAGTTTAAGGAAGAAGAAGAGATAAAATTTGGAAACCATGATGGCACAACACTAAGTCCAGCCAAACCCAATCCGATCACCATCTTTATCATTTGTTAAAATTAATCAATTTCTATTGTTTGTTTCTCTCATAGTCATTCATATTAATTAAAACCAATCTTTTTTATAAAACCAACAAAAAGTGACAACCTTGTTTTGTGTGCACTCCTCTTCGGGAGACTACCTAGGATCAACTGCTATACTATACTTAGGTAAATAAAATATTGTTTTGCCACGCCCCACGACAGGCGTGCGTCATTCTCACACCCTACTTACACCTTTGGGTGTAAGTAGACATTATCAAGTTTGACACAGGCAAAGGAAAGGCCTTGGGCGATGGCGGTTCGGGTTGCTAGTTTCTCTCGATGGTGCAGTGTTGTGGAGACGGCTTATGGGTGATGACCCCTTGTCGTGTGGAGTCTAATGGGATTGTTGCTGCTACTTTTATGTACCTTTGTACCTCTTGTGTCTTGCTTAAACCCATATAATTCGTTCTGAATTTTTATTAAGTCTTTTTTTGCATAATTTTTCAGATTTGTTTTTTTGTTTGTTTTTGGTTATTTTATGAACCCAAACTCGGGTAAATCATTCCCAAATGAATTTTTATGATACCCAGGCACTTGTACCAGACTGTGGGGATGGGGAATGCCCTACGAGTCTTTCCATGAGCCAGGTTTGGTTCTGGTGTGATGGCTACCAGATTCAGTTCGTGACAAATCGTAACATATGATTCCCAAAACAATGTAATATTGATCTTCTTTATAAATAACTTTATAACCTCTAATCCAAATTGATTTAATTCATACTTTCAAATACTTTATGAATATGTACTGATGTACAGTACTTATATATATCAAGAATCTTATAACCATAGAACCATTGATGTAATAATTATTGATTCAAAATACAAAATAACATTAATCATTCCACTTCACTCTTAAACCATTAAGTATGCTTCAAAATCTTATTCCTTAAATCCTCATTCATATCATTTTTCTTTTGTAGCCTCCTCATTATCAGCAGTATAACCATTTCATGTATAACCTTGTTGATTCTAAATAGTGACCAAAACTCAAAGAATAATGTGAGAAATAATAATCATAATGATTTAGTCATGAAGAATAATTTATAGGATCTCTAAATGGTTGAATCTTCTTATCAATCCATTTTTTCATAGTATTAAGCTTGGTTATCCATTACCAAATCTAAAGGATGATATCATATACTTAGACTTATCCTCGAATTCATTCATTGGGTTATGTTTTCTAAATATAATTTCCACGGTTCATAATAAACTTAAATTGATGCAATATTTAACACCCTGAACCCAAAAGCCTAGAGTTGGTACATTATTTTAATACATTGGCATGATTACAAGTAATCAAATCCTGAAGGACCAATCAGTTTAGAAGTCTTGGAAAATAGATTACACACATTAAAATTACATTAAAATTCAAAATATAATATGTAACATATATAATTAATTTATAATTCCATTATTCTACTGGATTAACTCTTCATATCTATCATAAAACACTTATTGGCATCCTAGGAAAATAAATCATAAGAAATGGGTGAGCTCAGATGCTCAGTAATGGTAAACAATATAGTGAAAGCTATCATAAATAAGTATAAACATTTAAGTAATGGTATAAAACTAAAACATAAACCTTTTTAATAGAATCTTCTATATAATATGGTAAGAATATATCATATAATTCCATTTAGATACTCACATGGATATTCTACTAATAGAATAATCCCATGTATTATCAATTATTAATCTCATAATGAGGGAATACATAATGTCAGACATCAAAACCAAACTGTCAAGGCCTCATGCCAATACCATACATAACCATATCAGCAAGTCCACATTCCAAGACATTAGTTTGTCTCATGAGACCTACAAATGCATCGAGGGGCTATAGAGGGACCCATCCATAACTTACTAAGTCCAATACTTTCCTTATACAAAAATGGTGAAACCTAAACAACAGAATCATTCTTATTAAAAAATAGTATACAAAATATTAATAGTCTAACCATATACCAAAAATTTTATCTTAATAGTACATTGAAAACCAAACTAAATCATGAACCATTCAATAAAATATGAAAAATGATATCATAAGAGATCAACCATAATTAGGAAAAAGATCCAACAAAGGATGTTGATATAGATGAAAATACTCTATTAAAATCATTAAAAATATCATGAGAAAAATTACCATTTTTCTTTAAAATCATTTATTCAAAATCCGAACACATATAAAAGAAGAAATTTGAAAATAAATTTTTGAATCAAAGTGTCCCATACCGCTTTTAAACTTTTGAAAGGAATTAACATTTTATATAAGGACCCGACCATATTACATTACATAATCTTCAATTTAGTCAATAAATAAGTTACTATCACATTGAGTATTTTCAAGTTTATATATTTAAATAATTGGGACACAATACATTTATAAAATTACACATTATTACAAAGTGGATACCATAAAAACCATATTCATTTATTGTAAAATATAAAACGTTTCAAAGAAAACATGATTTATTTGAAAACTCTTAAAACATTTAACTTGGCTTCCTTGTTTGTATTACACATCCTTATAACCATTTAAAATCTTTTAAAAACATGGTATGAGAACAAAAATCTCTGTAATGGATATAAAAAGAAGGAAAGAACACATTAGTCCACGAACACTTGTAACGTATGAAATCATTTCCAATGGACATACTTGTCACCCATATATACTTACATTGTGAAACATGATAATTCCAAATGATCCACACAAAACATAAGAACATAAATAGAACAATAAAGGTATAATGGGGAATTACTTACTTAATATTGTAACCCTCTCTACTACCTTATAATTTGTAACCCTCTTGGCTACCTTACAATTTGTGTAACCATCACAATTACACTTGGAGTAACCGTATGTCCAAACTCTAACATACACATACCCAATGAATTAGAGGGAGATATAGGTCCAACCATTCATAAAAAACAATTCCCAAGAACCATAACATAATCACACAACATGAATAATTTCATAAAAACATTTCTTTTGAATTTCATAAAATAGAACTAAAAAAGATGTTTTTAAAAGACAGGTCCCTTATAAATATCATATAGTTGAAGATAGGCATAACAGAGTGGATAGAATATGTATATACACTATAAATATACATAATTAAACACAATATAATAATATTTAATCACACAAAAAATTTAAATACCACATGAATAATGAAGTATAAGGTTAACCCAAAGGATAGAAATTGGGTTAAGAATTCCCTTACCTTGGGTTTGTCTTACTTAAAACTCATTTAAACCTCCTTTATAATGGTTAAAAGTGTGTTATTAATATCTTAAAGAAACATATCCTTCTTTATAATACCTTATAAGATCATTTATTTACATCATTTCACCCTTTAATTGTTTGTATTTTGTTACTTGCATTGTTTTGGGTGTGTTCTTGACATTTTTTTCATGATCAGTTCATGAGGGATGTTCTTGTCGATTGGAAGTGAAACTAAAGAATTGGAATGGAGTGGAATTTAAATATTTCCATAAAAATAAATTATAACATTTATCATTTTAATTCTTACATTAGGATGATTCATAAGTTAAAAAATTATTGATGATTGTTTTGGTTATTTTGGCGATTCTTTGATTGTAAAGAACACATTTTGTTTTATAAATTAATGACATATGTGAAGAATATTTCCATAAAATTATATAAGATATAATACATAAATTATAATCTGGTTCAACCAAAAAAATTTCTTCATGACCTGTCTTCAAAAAAGTAAATGAAATTGAAATCACATTTTCCATGATGTCGGTAAATTGACACATCACATACGATGTTTTAATTTCTTGAATAAGTGAGAGAGGAGAAGAAATGTAATAGTGATTATTACATAAACATGATGAAATAAAGAATATGTAATATAATCTATCAATAATTCCTCTTGTATAAGGGTAGGTGAGGAAATAAAAATAAAATAAAGGAACCTCAAAATAAAAGAAAAGTTGAGAAATACCTTACGAAAATTCGGCATCCAAACGACTTCGCTTAAAATTTCATAAAATATTTTATAAGTGAAAAGTAGTCAATAATCATTATTAAAAAATATGGGAAGTAAGGGGGATATGTAATGACATATCCCAATATAATCCAAAGGATATTAAAATTAATAACATAAAATGAATGAAAAGAAAGAAAACAATAGAGGATGTTTACCTCTTGTTCTCTTCTCCTTGTGATCCTTCTTAAGGCCTTTGTTTTTGACCTTTTGGTAAGAACAATAGCTCTAGGACATGGATAATATACTTGGGAGGATTATTGGGCATAACATAGGTAAGGATCAAGGATTGAGAGGTGTGGGAGGAAGAGGGAAATGAGGGTGGTAATTATAGTGGAAGAGAGGAGGTATTTTTCATTATTTCAATCATCATTATAATATTTTTTCCCAAGACTATGAATACTATTAATTCATGTGAACCCAAATAGTAATAATGGTATGTGTGTTCTAACCAAGTGGTCTTACATCACACATTCATCACCGATGATGCAGTAAATCAAGTATCTAGCATTTATCGTATTTTATCGTATTTTACTACTCATCAAAAATTATAGAATTTCAAAAAATTCCCAAAAATTCACCCTAACAATTTCTACAAATTTAGAATTCAAAAATGAACTCTATTTTCTGAAAATAAATTTCTAAATATTATTAATTTAATTTTTAAATAATCACACTTTATTCAAAAATTAAAAATTTTAAAACTATAACAATTTTTATGTCACATTGAAAAATTAACCAAGATGTCATTATCTTAAAGCCATAAGAAAATAAAATAACAATAAAATTTACTATTCATTAGGGTCATATTAATATTCATATTAATATTCATAATGGTATGTCACTATTCACCAAAAAATCAAGTTGGCTCTATCGGACTCTAAATATCTTACTGAACACAATTTTAGATGACCATTTCTAAAAATTAAAAACATAGAAGCTACAAAATTATGTTTAAAGTAAATTTATAAATATATAATTAAAACAAAGTTTCATGAATTTCAATTTATTTTAAAAAACATGGGGTGTTACATTATCTCCACCTTATGGAAATTGAGTCCTCACAATTTTATTTACTTATTAAAAAAGTGAGGATACCTTTCCCTCATAACATTTTAAAACTCCCATGTTGCTTCTTCAACCATGTGGTTTATACAGAAAACATTTACCTGGTGTAATACCTTATTCCGCAATACATGTTCCCTTTGATAAAGAATCTGAACTGGTTTCTCTTTATAAGAAAAGTTCTCTTCCAGCTGAACTACATCTGGGCTCAAAACATGAGTTGAATCTGGCACATACTTTCTCAACATCGAAACATGAAAAACATTGTGTACTTGATACAAACTCAAAGGAAAATATTCTCAGTATTAAAGTGGTCCAACTTTCTCTGGGATTTCAAAAGGACCGATGAACTGCAAACTTAGCTTTATTTTCTTACCAAAATACATCAAACTTTTCCAAGGAAAGATTTTATGGAAAATATGGTCACATACCTCAAAAGATAAGTCTTTCCTTATGTTATCTACACAACCTTTCCTCTTGCTCTGAGCTATCCTCATGTTATACTTGATCATCTTCACATTATTATCCGCTTCCTATACTAATTCTGGCCCCATCAAATTTCTTTCACTGATTTCATCCCAAAATGCTGAAGTCCAACACTGCTTCCCATACAATGACTCAAAAAGTGACATATTTATACTAGAATGAAAAATGATATTATAAGAAAACATAACTAAAGAAAGATGTCGATCCCAACTTCCCTGGTAGTCCATTGAACAAGCTCGAATCATATCCTCCAATATATGAATTGTGAATTCTAACTGCCCATCTAAATGAGGATGAAAAGCTGTACTAAAATTTAATTATATGCCCATCGCCTTCTGAAGGCCCTTCTAACAGTTAGAAGTAAACATGGGATTTTGGTCAGATACAATGGAAAGAATAACTCCATGTAACATGACATTCTCTTTGAGGTACAATCGATAAAGTTGATCCAATGACATTGTATCTCGAATAGAAAGGAAATGTGTAGATTTTTTCAACCGATCAACAATTACCCAAATCGAATTATTACCTCGATAAGTCTTAGGTACTCCCACCACAAAGTCCATGGATACATTCTCCCATTTTCACTCTTGCACTATAAAAGGATGAAGCATCCCATTTAGTAACTATCACTCTTCTTTTACCTATTGACATGTCAAAAATTTCATGGTAAAATCATTAATATCCCTTTTCATTCAATCCCACCAGTAAAACTCTTGAAGGTCTATGTACATCTTAGTATATCCAGGATGAACCAAAAATGCAGAACTATAATATTTACACAACAAATCTTTCAGTAACCTAGAATCAAAAGGCACACACAACCTTTTTACAAATCTTAACACACAATCTCTATCAAGGTTAAATTATGAAAACTTACCCATTTCTACTAATTCTATATTTTTCTATATCTGATGGTATTCCTCCTATTCTTTCTTAATTATGGATGACAATGATGACTCCCCTAAAACCTGAAAAAATAGAGTTATTTCTTGCACCAACAACTTCTAGACCAAAATTCATCAAATCATTAATCAAGAGATCATGTTCCAGACATAACATGGTTAATGATGTGTGATGTTTTCAAATCATGGAATCCACCAAATTGTTTTCTTTTCCTGGATGGTAATTGATCGTGAAATTATAATCCTTTATTAGTTCAAGACATCTTCTCTGCCTCATGTTTTATTCCTTTTGAGTGAATATATACATCATACTTTTATGGTCAATATATATTTGAAATTTGGATTTGTATAAATGATGCCTTCAAATTTTCAAAGCAGAAACCACATCAACCAATTCCAAATAATGATTGGGATAATTTAACCCATGTAGTTCTAGTTGTCTTGAAGTATAAGAAATTACCTGATCATTATGCATTAGAAAACAATTAAGTACCTTCAATAAAGAATCATTGTAGATGAAAAAATCTCCATTTCGTGAAGGCAAGGCCAAAAATGGAGCATTCGCCAATCTCTTCTTCGGTTTCTGAAAAAAACATAGCATTCTTCTGTCCAAATAAATTAAACCTCTTTTCATGTTAACTTGGTTATCGGGCTAGATAACCGTTCAAAGTTCTTAACAAACCATTAGTAATAAGATGTTAATCCAAGAAAACTATGAATCTCTATAATATTTGTAGGTATTTTACATTCATCAACCACTTTTTTTTGGGTATGATCAACTATTATTCCATCCTTATTTACAATGTGGCCAAGAAAATAAATCTGTTGTAACCAAAAATCACCCTTGCTAAATTTTCCATACAATTTCTTTTCCTTTAAGGTTTGTAAAACAAACCTTAGATTTTTCTCATGGTCTTCTTTACTTTTAGAAAATATCATAATTTCATTAATAAACACACCCTCAAACTTATCCAAAAACTCATGAAATATTATATTCATAAGATTCATGAATACAACAGGTGAATTATTTAACCCAAATAACATAACAACAAATTCATAATGCCTATATCTAGTAAGAAAGGCTGTCTTCGGGATGTCATCCTCCTTCACCATCAGCTGATGGTATCCAGATCTCAAGTCAATCATGGAAAAGTACTAAGCTCCCTAGATCTGATCAAACAAGTCATTGATGTGAGGTAAAGGATACTTGTTTTTAATAGTGATGTTATTCAATGCTTTATAATCAATGCCAAGTCAGGAACCATCTTTATTTTTAATGAACAAAACAATATCACCACATGGTGAAGGGCTAGGATGAATAAATACTTTATCAAGAAAATCATGAAACAAAATTTTCAATTCAAGAAGTTATATTTAAGCCCTAAAATATGGGGGTTTGAAAGTGGGCTTAGCATTAGGAACTAAGTCAATTGTGAATTTGACTTCCCAATCAGGTATGACACCAAGTAACTCATAAGTAAAAACATTAAGGTATTTATTTACCATCGGTACATAATTAATCTAAACAGTTCCCTAGTTTTCAACAATATGAGAAAGATAACTTTCATTTCCATCTTTTAATAGTTTCTCAGCTTCCTGATATATTATCAATTGTAAGGGTTCGTTCTTGTATTAAAATTCAAACTCTTTCTAAAAAACAACTTCTTTAGCTCTATGGTCAATCTTAGTATAATAAATAGAAAGCCAATCCATTCCCAGAATAACATAAAACTCAAATAAGAAAAAAAACAAGGTTTGCAAGTAAATAATTTCCATAGACCACACCAGAAATATTATTATAATTCCTATTTTCAATAATATTTCCCCCTGGTGTTTTGACAACAAGTTTTGGTCTCATTTGTTGAGGTGATATTTCTAATATACCAGAAAAGTTCTCTAAAATTAAGGAATGTGTAGACCCCGTATCAAACAAAACTTTAGAAAAATGTAAGTAAACACAAAATTTACCTGATAAAATTTCATTAGATGGATCGATATCTGCTGACATAGTTACAATAGATCTCACTAAATATTTCTACTTATTGTATGGCTTCTTTGCATCATTCAGATCTCTCTTTGGGTAGCCATTTTCATAATGACCCATCTCACCACATTTAAATCACTTCATAGTTTTCTTATCAGGATTAGTCTTAGGATCATTTTCATTACAATCTCGGTTCATATGTCTAAACTTACAAAATTGAGAACACTTCCCAGTTTTGATAATACATTCCCCAGGGTGCTTCTTGCCACACTTTTTACAAACTGGAAACTGGATTTTCTTACCATTATATTTCTTTAGTTGATTCTTACCCATTGCTTTCCATTTGGACCTCTTCTTCTCCTTGTTTCCAAAATGCATGTGATCCTCAGCAAACTCCATCTCTACCCTCTCAACACATCAGAAAAGTTTCTCAGAACCTTTGAATTCACGGGAGGCTAAAACCCTTTGATACCTTGTCTTCAATCCTTATTGAAAATGGTTGATTTTGTTATCAATATCCAGAATAAGATTTGGAGCACACCTCGCTAGTCGGGTGAAGTTCTCTTCATACACATCCAATAAATCCACCTCCTTTTTCTTCAATTCAAATAATTTCTTCTCCATACTATGTCACACCACCTTAGGAAAATATTTTTCAAGGAAATTACTTTAAATTCATCCCACTCTAAGGCATCAATATCCTCTCCATCCCGAATATTCCTTTCCATTGACCACCACTGATCAGCTTCAACTTCAAAATGATAAATGGAAAGACATACCTTCTGATTATCTTAACAAACCATTATATCAAATAACTTTTCAAGGGATTTAATCCATCCTTCAGTTTCTACTGGGTTAGAGGATCTATTAAAGGCCGGAGGCTGTTGTCTCATAAAATGTTCCACTATTGTCATGTTCCATTATGGTACCTCTGGTTGATCTCTTGTATAGATGCCACCACCATTTATTTCCTACGTTAGATAATCCATTAATTTTACAAACTACTTGATTCCAATCCCTACAATTCCAGGCTGCAATTTGGAAGGATTTTGTTCTATTAGTGCTTATCCTCTCCATCTTGCCTATTTCTTCTATGGACAACCATTCTGAAAAAAAATATCTTAGTCAAATAAACATGGAAATCTTTAAATTATATGAAATTTCAAATTAGACATAGAGTAAAAAAAACATCTATGGTATTATATTAACATCATCCTAACCCATAAAGTTAGCTAAACCATCCTCTTATACCAACTATAAGGACTCAAACTTATTACATTACGTAATATTGAATTTAGTCAAGAAGTAACTTCCTATCACATTGAGGATCTTTTCAAGTTTAGATATTTAGAGAATTGGGACACAATACATTCATAAAATTACACATTATTACAGATTAGATTCGATAATAATAGTATTCATTTCTTACAAAATATAAATCTTCTCAAATAAAACACGATTTATTTGAAAACTCTTCAAACATTTGACCAGGATTACTTATTTGTCTTACACATCCTTATAACCTATGAAAATCATTTAAAAATTTATGATGAGCACAAAAATCTCAGTAAGAGATATAAAAATAAAGAAATAACACATTAGTACATTAACACTTATAACGTATGAAATCATTTCCAAAAGAATTTCTTCTCACCCATATATACTTACTTTGTGAAACATGAAAATTCCATATGATCCACACAAAACATAAGAACATAGATAGAACCATAATGGTATCTTGGGACAATACTTACATAATCTTCTAACCATCTCGTCCACCTTATAATTTGTAACCCTCATGACTACCTTACAATTTGTGTAACCATCACAGTTACACATGGAGTAACCATACTACCAACATACCACTTACACATACCCAATGAATTGGATGGATATATAGGTCACACCCTTAATCATAAAAAATTCCCAATAACTAGAACATAATAATACCACATGAATAATTTCATAAAAACATATCTTTTGAATTTCATAAAATAGAATTTAAAAAATGGGTTTTAAACAAAAAGTGCCTTATAAATATCATATAGTTGGAGAGAGACTTAATAGAGTGGATGGAATATGTATATAAACTATAAATAAACCCAATTAAACATAATATTATAATAATTCATCACACAAAAAATTTAAATACCACATAAATAATGAAGTATAAGGTTAACCCAAAGGATGGAAATCGGGTTAAGAATTCCCTTACCTCGGGTTTATCTTACTTCAAACTCATTTAAACCTCCTTTATAATGGTTAAAAGAGTGTTATTAATATCTTAAAGAAATATATCCATATTTATAATATCTTATAATATCATTTTGTTCCATCATTTCACACTTTAATTGTTTGTATTTTATTCCTTGATTTGTTTTGGGTGTGGTCTTTACATGTTTTCCATGATCGGTTCATGATGGATATTCTTGTCGATTGGAAGTGAAACTCCAGAATTGGAATTGAGTGGTATTTACATATTTATAGAAGCATATATTTTACCATTTATCATTTATAATTCTTCTATGAGGGTGATTTATAAGTTAAAACAATATTGATATTTGTTTAGGTCATTTTGGCGATTCTTCGATCGTAAAGAACTCATTTTGTTTTATAAATTAATAACATGTGTGAAAAAATGATTCCATAAAATAATATAATATATAATAAATAAATAATAATCTGTTTCAACCATAAAATTGGTTTCATAACCAGCCTTTAATAATGTAAATGAAATTGAAATCACATCGTCCACGATGTCAGTAAATCATTACATCACAGACAGTGTTTTAATTTCTTGAATAAGTGGGATAAGAGAAGAAATGTAATGGTGTGTATTCCATAAACATGATGAAATACAGAATATTTTAGATACTAGATCATTCATTCCTCTAGTGTAAGGGGAAGTGAGGAAATAAAAATAAAAGAAAGGAACCTCGAGATAAAAGAAAAGATGAGAAATATCATACGAAAATTCGGTAGCCTAACGACGTCACTTAACATTTCATAAAATATTTTGATGAGAGAAAATGGATCTCTAATAATTAATACAAACTATGTGAATTAAGGGGGATATGGAATTAAATATCCCAACATAAGACAAATAAAATTAAGAATAATAACATAAAATCAAAGAAAAGAATGAAAACAATTGAGGGTGTTTACCTCTTGATCTCTTCTCCTTGAGATCCTTTTTAAGGCCTTTGGTTTTGGCCTTTTGGTGAGACCAAAAGATCTAGGACATGGGTAAGAGCCTTTGGAGGGGTATTAGGTAGAACTTAGGTAAGGATCAAGGCTTGAGAAGTGTGGGAGGAAGAGGTAAATGAGGGTGGTATTTATAGTGGAGGAGAAGAGGTATTAACCCTAACCATTTCATGAAATGTATAATTCAAAAATGATCTCCATTTTTTGAAAACAATCTTATAAGTATTATTAATTTAATTTTTAAATAAAATCATACTTTGTTAAAAAATTAACAATTTTGAAACTATAGTTGTTTTTATATCACATTGTAAAATTAACCAAGATGTCATTATCTTAAAGACCTATGAAAATAAAATAATAATAAAATTTACTATTCATTAGGGTCATATTAATATTCATATAACTATTCATAAGGGTGTGTTACTATTCACCAAAAAATCATGTTGGTTCCATCAGACTCCAAATAACTTACTAAACACAATTGTAGATGATCGTTTCTCGAAATTCAAAACATAGAAGCATAAAAATTATGTTTAAAGTATACGGATAAATATATACTTAAAACAAAGTTTCATGCATTTCAATTTATTTTAAAAAACATAGGATGTTACATTTTAAAACATTCATGTCCATATAAATAAATCATTAAAACCATTTTGAAAACATGGACATTAGTGAAAAAGATTTTAGAAGAATGAATATTTAAAACAATTAAAACAATGTTTTAGTTAAATATTCCCTCACATAAAATCTTAAAAATATTCATATTGAAAATATTTTTAAGAAACATGTGCACAGATGATAAATATGTCCCAGTAAATAATTACGTATATAAAATCTTGGATAACAATGAGATTGAAAAATTAACCCTTACCTTGTAATTTAATTTAGTCAAGGGTGCGTTAACCACTTTTATAATGGTTAAAGCATTTTATTAAATTATACCCAGACCATATACATATTTATGATATCATATATGATCCTCTTATATCATTTTGTTAATAATATTTTAGTATTACCGTTCTTTCAGCTGTTAAATTCTTCATTTCCATATACTTGTTTTGTTATATAAGTCATGTTTCTTATGAATATAATATATTTTATACATATAAAAAATTATAATAAGTTATTTAATATTATATTTACACATATTATAAATTTTATAATCATTATTTAATGGTTAATGTGGAGAATGAATCTAATCACTTCATGGAGACGGTAGGTCGTAGGTACACACAAGCGATTGTATCATTCCGAAGATGGTTATAAGGTATGGAATTGAATGGAATATTAATTTTACAGAATCATTATCTTGTTATATTCATTATTTATATTCATTATACTCATAATTATACCCATACAAATAATATAGCGTTGAATAATAAATTACACCATGGTGTGGAGACGGTAAGTTGTACGCACACACTTATAGTGATACTGTTATTCATATGATGGATAAAAAGAGGAATATGGTTATTCGATAATTATAATAGCATCAAATAATTTATATTACACTAGAGTTATTATTTTGGTATAGAAACAACATAGAAATAGGAAGTAGTACAAGAAAAGGTCTTTGAAAGAGTTGATAAAACGTTTACATCTTTTTGGTATCTTCTTTTGATTTGAACAAAAAGACTCCATAGGTTTAATTTATGCCTAAATTATGGCCTCCAAGATGAAGTGATAGAATTTGGGAGGAGAATTAGGCAGGGGTTAGCTGATCCAAAGGTCTTTATAGGTCTGATTAAAAGAGAACGAGGGGTGCACTTTTATAAGAGAGGGGAGGGGAATCTTTAAAAACTCAAAAACTATTAATTTAATATAAATTGATTTTAAATTCCAAATAGTTAAAAAGTGAGTTATTTAGAATATAAGATGAGTATGGGACGAAATAATCTCAACCAATAAATTCTTTACATGTTTTGATTTTATTTTAAACCTTTCCTTTTCATTTACCCTTAATTAATCTATTTAATTTTAATTGTAGTAATAATATTATAAATATTAAAAGGTTTAAAATATTTACTTATGTATTGTAAATTTTCCATAATTGGACAATATGAAATTTTAAACCTTATAATTATCAATTTTTAGTTTTTTAATATTTTATTATTTTTAAATAATTTAATAAAATGTTGTTTTTATAAAATTTCAATAGTGTCAATTTTGACAGTTTTCATTTCATTGAATAATAAAAAAATAAAAAAATAAAGATGACTTAGAACCAAATAATTTAATATAATACTAAAATGTCATATGCACTTAGAAAATTGGTGTATCACCTCAATTATGTGAAATTATATTTATTTTAATATTTTTGAAATATTTATTTGAAATTTCTATTAATAAAATAATCACTTCTTCACTATTGTGTTATTATTTATGGTATTTATTTAGTCTCTAAAAATTATAAATAAATTACTATAATGTAGGTAATTCTTTTATATTTATTGATACTATTTATTTTATAATTTATCTATCGGTTATACATCTATTAAAATTATTGTACTTATAAAAATGATTGTTTGACATTTTGTCACATTCTTGGATTTTAATAATATCTATATAATTTTCATAGAAAAGTTTCCATTAAATCATTAAAAAGTGAAATTTATGATATCATTGACATTATCATAGTAATTTGTAAGGATTATAAGTTTTTAATAATTTTATAACATTTTATAAAATATTTTTATTTTAAAATACAAATAGTGTCAATTTTAACACTATTCTTTAATTGAATTTTAAAAACATCATAACACCAAGATATATTCTAACCAACTAAATTAAATCATAACCACTATATAAAATTAATCCATAAAATTTTTTTATGGACTAAATTATGTAAAATTATATTTATTTTGATATTTTTAATATCATTTATTTGATTCTTCCATTAATGAATCAATTATTACATCATCATTGTGTCACCATTTAATTTAATTATTATTTCCCAAAAATTATAAATAAATTACCATGCTGTTTGTTATCAATTTAGATTTCTAAATACAATTTATATTATAATATATACCTTTTATAACCCCATATTAAAAATAATTCTTAAAAACAAAAGTTTAACAAAAAGGAATTTTCATTGAGTATAATATTATAAATGCATTAAAGTCATCCAAGTGACTCCAAGTGGTTGTAAATAGGACCAAAGTTTTATATTTATCATAATAAACTCATAAAATTAAATTTGTAAAAGTGTTAGGGTAATTTAGATATTTTAATGATATAATGCTTACCTTTAATTAACTAATTTACCATTAACCTTGGTATTAAAATTTATTACTAATGCTACTATTCATAATGTACAAAAATAAATGGGAACTATTAACATAATTTTTACCTTATAATTAAAAATATGAAATAAATTATTAAAAATTAAAAATATAGAATTGGAAAAAATTAATTAAAAATTAATCTCGTTGACGAAATATAAAAACAAGTTTTTTTAAGTAAAATGTTCAAAAGTTCACATAGTATTTATATCCAATTTCAATTTGAAATTAATTCCAATGACATAAATTTTATTAAATGATAAAAAAATAATCTAATAATATTTTAAAAACAACTAAAATGACAATATATCAATATAAATACATTTTTTAAAAAATAATTTTTAATTTAAAATGTAGTAATTTTCACTATTCATTAAAATTTGATGTTTATTAGAAAAATACCAAAAATTCAACCAAAGAAAATTTTAATGTCCCTATTCCAAAGGAGAAGTTTATTATTTCTAATATAACTTATAAATGTTTCAAAAAATAGATTTAAAATGAGTTCTCCACCCAAAGGTGATAAAACTGCATTTTTTGGAAAATAATTCTTTTATCCAAAAAATTGAATTTATTATTATATCATGTCATATAAGATGATTTTTAAATTTATATTTAATATATAAAATTAAAATTTTGGTTGGTACTATTTGTAATCTCTTATTTAACAGTTAGGTTAGATATTAAAATATAATTTTTTATTAATATTTTATTGTTCGGTAAAACTGGGCATTGTGTGTAATACAATCCAACTAATTGTTGTGTGTAGCATAAGATTAACATGGTGTTTCATAAAAAATAAAGAAAGAAACAAAATTAAATTTATTCAACAGTGAAAATATTGTAATATCTTAGGGTGTTACAAGCTATCGAGTTGAAAACAACAAATAATAGGCCTCTTTCCTACCCAAACCTATGATTATGAGATTTTATCGTGTACCAATATGATAGGGTCACTCAAGAAAGGGTTTGAGTATAACTAATTATGCCAACAACAAAGGTGTCTCTAACCTAATATGTATATATTTTATATGTACAATATGATATACTGAGATTAATATATAAACATCTAAAATCACAATAAATAAATTAATGTTGATCCTTGGGTTCTAAGGATACACTCGAGGCATCCTGTAAGAACCCAGATCTTCGTTCAGGTATGTTTTCCCTTTTTTTTAGAGTTTTTGGGAAAAATAAAGTTTCTGGAAATTTTTGAAGTACACACCATGTACGTTTTGAGTATACGCTGTGTACTCTTCTCCGGCTCGAAGCCGTGTGCAGGCCGTGTCTGGGCCACACACACGGTGTGTAGGGGTGACGTGGAGGACGATTTTGGCGGAGTATGGAAAGACATAGTACATTCCATGTACTCTAAAAGTACACGCCATGTACTTTTTTTTCATTAAACGGACCAGGGTCGCGGCTGACGCAGAGAAGCGTCTTCTTCTAGGTCTCGTTCGTCCAAGAATGCCGAGGATCTGCGAATCTTTGACGAGATCCTGTCTCTCCGTCCATTCTTCAATTTGAGCACGGTAGATTGCGTTGGAATCACAATGGTAAGTTCTTTCTTCTGCTTTATCCTTGTTCCATGGTTCCTCCTCATTCTCATGTTATCATGGTTTATGTGTTTCAGACGTTTTCTCAGATCTACGACGTCCTAAGGAGAACCTGTCATCGCTGTTCACATATATCAATCTCCTAGGATTGAGGTAGGTGGTTTGTGACTTTCTATAGAAAGTCTTTGAGTATCTTGTGCAATTGCACCAATTCCCTTGAACGAGAATTGTGCATTTTTCCTATTTTTCCCTGATTGATTGCCTGCTTGCTTGATTGCTATAGTAGAGGTTTACCTTTGTGAATAGAGTAGTTTTTGTTGTACTTTGGATGCTTTCCATTTGTAGGATAGTGGAACCATTACTTTGTTATGTCGTTGAGCCTTAGAATGATATCCAAGTAGTTTCGAGGTTTACTTGGATGATACACACGCGCTGAGTATGTTTATTTTCACACAGGACTGTGATAACCTAGTGTAGTAGACCATAAAGAGAATGGATGTAAGGGCTTCTCCAGAGTGTCTTTTAATACGATACGAGACCATAGGGGGAATTGACGATGAATTCTTCCTCTGAGAGTCTGTAGTTCCTCGAGGTGGGCCACAGGGGGAATGAGGCGTTGAGTGCTTCCCCAGAGAGCCTTTAGCACGATACGAGACTATAGGGGGAATTAACGGTGAGAGATTCCTCAAAAAGTCTTCTCTTAGCTGAACCAGAGGGGTGAGACTATGTGTGCCTCCTAGAGGGTTTCTAGAACTTTTAGGTTGAACCATAGGGGTTAGGCTTTGAGAGATACCCAGAGGGTCACCTGTTTTCTACTTGTGTAATTATTATGCTAGAATTGTGGGTTGTAGCTGATGTGTGCTTTTCCGTTTACTACCTTCTGCACTTGTACTTTCCTTGTATTCATTGACTATTAGGCACAAATATTTGGGTGATTAGCTACTGGGATTGTATCTCACACCCTGTTTGGGCCATGCTTTTGGGCCCAAGTAGACTATGTTGTTGCAGGTATATATAAGGGAAAGTGCCCTTCTACTTTAGATTCTTGATTTCACTGGAGCTGGAGAGCATGGGACCGAGCCAAGGCTTGCGTTGATGAGGAGTTTCTCATCTATTTTTCTTTTTCTGTTGCTTTAGTACTTGTGTTCAGTTGTATTTCAGCACGTTTTTGTGTTGCTTCTTTCCTTAGATACTTGTACTTGCTGCATCATTAACATCATTGCTATATATTCATTGCTTCCGCTGTTTGGTTTCAGTTGTTGTGTATTGTTTACTGCTTCCACTGTTTACTATTGGTTTCCTTACCGCGTATACCTTACCAAATGAGGGAATAGTTTCCCCAATAACTTACCAAGACACTCACTGCTAGTCGGCATCCTCTGGCATTTGGGGAAATGCGCTTGAAGTCATGTGGCGAATTGGGTACGGGGAACCGGCGAAGGGGCTCCGGATTTGGGTCGTTACAAAGTGGTATCAGAGGGGGTTCCTTTATCTTGATTTAATGTTTGGAGCCTTTATCCCAGGATATGACGGATTCGGTACTCGGTATTAATCTGTGCTTGGGAGTAGCTTACCCGTGTACAGGGAAAAGCCATACCACCTTGTTAATTATAGTTTTCTGGTTTTTAGATTTTATGGTTGATATGATTTCACCTAGAGTGATTCACATGCTTTGTGTTCTTATTTTCTTGACTATTGCAGTTCTATTTCTGTTGCAACTCGATGAGATGAGGGTATGCCATCTCATGGATCATATAGGCACTTGTAGAAATCACATGCCATGAATTCTTGTCATGCCATCGAGGGTGAATTAGCAATTGCATGCTTTTGTGATAAACTTTGTGTAGTTTTTGGATGTTTTTGTGATATATGTTTGATAGAATCTATGATCCCTTGTTAGAGGATTGTTTTTATTCTACATTTCTTAAATGAACACCAAGTTTTGATTCGTGGGGAGTATGTTTGACAACCCTGCTTTTATTACAAACTTAAACATGATTTATTGCATACAAAATCACTTGATACAACAAAGAAGATCGAGAGGTTTAGTGTCTTTGGGGCTTATGATCATTACATAAAAACTTAAAACATGAAATAAAACATCTTTATTGAAAACTTCTTTTACATGACCACTACATTCCCTCATAATTAGCATTGCATGGGATAACCTAAGGACCTGCGTAAGAAAAGGGTGAGCTATAAATCCCAGTAAGTTAATACCCATGGAATAACATGTGGAGTAAAATACATGTTAGACATTAGGCATATCAATAGATCACAAGAGAAACATGAAGATAAATGCATGATAAAGCATGATAATCATAACATGGAAATGTGGCAACAACACTTAACATGGAATTAGCATGAGCCAAGGCTCATTGCACATGGAGCATGAGTAAATTCTCATTGCACATGAAGCACGAGTAAACCCTCGTTGCACTTGAATTAGCATGAGTAAACACTCATTGCACATGACATATCATGATACTATACTTTACCCAATGCATTGGATCTCTATAAGGGCACACCCTTCTTAAACATTTCATTTCATGGATAAGTGTGCCACATGGATCATAAAACATGGATTCATAAAACATAATCATTATTCCACGATAAATAAATGTGGAATTCATATATGAAAATTTATAATAAATAAGTAAATGTGCATAAAGGTGAATATCCTTGATGGATAAACGGGCATGGTATTCACTACACAATGGAATTGGCTTAGAAAATCGGTGTGATTTCGGCAGCGTAACAACGTGACATAAGAATTCATAAAAAAGGTTGATGAGAGAGAAAGGGGTTTCTCATCATATTTATATGTAGTGGACAGTAATGTGGTCATATAGATACATGTCCCAACAATTGTAATGGAATTTATATTCATGATACAAAAGTATTGCTTGAAGGTAAATGAGGAGAGAGAAGTTCGTTTCAGAATTTCGGCATAGTAACGGGTGTACATGGGAGGAATTT
The DNA here is from genome assembly GCA_963277665.1 of Viscum album. NCBI lineage: Eukaryota > Viridiplantae > Streptophyta > Magnoliopsida > Santalales > Viscaceae > Viscum > Viscum album. The sequence continues at coordinate 1,085,379,305 of OY728159.1, forward strand.
AATGAGAGATAAAGGGGTCTAACATCATTAAAATATAAAGTGGGAAGTATGAGGGAGGTTCCAAACTATATCCCAACATTCATAATTGAAATTAAAAGGGCAAAACAACTTAAAGAAAATTGGAAAAAATGAGAAAGGAAGAAAAACCATTATTTGGAAGTGTGCTTCCAAAGGCTAGAGAGAGGCATGTGAGAGGCTTCTTGGGAGCTTGGGGCACCTTGGGAGGATTCTAGAGAGATTAGGGCTGAGGTTGTATTAACTCCAAAGGCTTTGAGTAAGGAGGAAGTGGGAGCTTGGGTGGGTTTATATAGGAAAGGTGAGGGAATTCATTATTATTTAGGTTTAGGACCCCTTATATTAAATTAATCCAAACCACAAACCATCCCATGGTTTTTGCCCATGGTTTTTCAAAAAGGGAAGAGGAAAATAAATATTTTATAAGGCCAAAGTCAAAAATTCTTAAAATAATAGGGTTTCTTATGTGGAGGTGAGTCACACTCCCATGGAAAATAATTTAAAAAGACCAGATGTTTAATAAGTCTTGAGGGGTCCATTAATGCTTTGAAAAGTAGGTCAAACAAACCCAACATCAGATTATTTTAATGGTAAAACATATATTGTCTGAACATAAAGCTTACAGTATATTATTACATCATTATTGGGTCACTATGATGTCATAAAACACATTATATATTTAAACGGTATTAAATTATTAACAAAAAATTTTACTATCTCAGAAAATTATGAAAAATTTACCGTTGGATAATTTCGACATCTTGATTCCAGAAATAACATTTATTTTATCTAAATAATTTTCTAAATATGTTAATTTTCACTTTTAAAATAAAAACCAACATTTATCGAAAATTCACGGGTTTTGACAGAAATGGCTTTCAAACCTTAATAAAAATTATAATTGCATTCATAAAATTATAAGATATTTTATATTTAATAAAAATTAATTCAATAATAATAATAATATTTTATTAAAATATTATTTAATTAAAAAATACCTTAATTTAATAAAATAAAATTCTTAATTAAATAATAACTAAAAACACTATTTGTACTTTAAAAACTATTTACAATGTATCAAAAAAGACGAGGAGGTATATTCATTATTATATAAAAAATAATATACATGAACATAGTACTAGAGATTTGTTACATAAACCCTTAAAGCAGCTGCATAAGACCTAAGGGTAAGGTGTTCGATGGTGACAGACTCTAGGGGTGGCTCGGATAACATCGCTCGCGTGGTAATTTCTATCAACTTCCACTTCTCCTGTAGACGGTCCTATTTGAGCTTCACATGATGAATCTCAGCTTGGGATTAGTCAAGAGCGAAGCCTAAGGATGCCACCTCTTTTCTGAGCTCTGACAAATGAGCTTCGTATGGAGCAATTCTACTAGATGAGGCCATCACTTCTTTTGTCTGAGTATATTGGATTTGTTAAAGCACTATATTTATGCTAATCATGTGATCACTGTTCAACGACTATATTAGCAACGGTAAAAATTTGTAACATAAAACCAAAGAAGTTGACATTTTATATAAACATAAAGATAAATTTAATTATATTAAGAGGGATTTCCATTAATTTAACTTTGGGTCATTACAATATCCCCCCTTATGAAATTTCACCCTAGAAATTTTCCTTTTCCCACACTAAAACAGATGTGGGTAACTCAAATTCATCATTTCCTCCGATTCCCAAGTTGCTTCTTCAAACTTGTGGTTTTTCCACAACACCTTGACAAGGGGCATTGTCTTATTTCGTAGAACTTTTTCTATATGATCTAAGATCTTCACAGGTTGCTCCTTATAAGAAAGATCATCCTCCAACTATACCACCTCAGAAGAGAGTACATGTTAAGGGTCCGGTATGTACTTCCTTAAGAGGGATACAAGAAAGACATCATGTACTTTGGCCATGGTAGGTGGAAGTGCTAGTCGATAGGCCACAACCCCGATACGATCAAGAATATCGAAGGGGAAGATGTACCTTGGACTTAACTTCCCTTTCTTTCCAAACCTCATGACCTTCTTCCATGGAGATATGCGTAGAAAAACCATGTCTCTAACTTTAAACTCAAGGTCTCGTAGATGGTTATCTACATAAATCTTCTGTCGACTTTGGGCTGCCTTGATATGCTGCTGAATGGTTTTCACATTCTCCACCATTTCTTCAACCATTTATGGTCCAAGCAGCTTACGTTCACCGACCTCATCCCAACATGCCGGTGTTCTGCACCTTTTCCCATACAAGTCTTTATACGGTTCCATTTGGATGCTTGAGTGGAAACTATTATTATAAGAGAACTCAAACAGAGGAAGATGTTGACCCCATCCTCCTTTAAAGTACATTGAGCATGCTCTTAACATGTCCTCAAGTGTTTGGATAGTCCGATCGGATTGGCCATCAATTTGAGGATGATAGGCCGTACTGAAGTTCAGTTCAGTATTCAGAGCATGTTGAATACTCTTCCAAAACTTAGAGGTGAATTTTGGATCATGGTCAGACACAATAGATAGTGGTACTCCATGCAACCTTACCACTTCCCTGATATATATCCATTCCAGTTGATCCAAAGAGAAATCCTCCCAAACAGCAATGAAGTGTGCAGTCTTTGTAAGACGATCCACAATAACCCAGATTGCATTGTTGCCTTTGGATGTTCTTGGAAGCACAGTGACAAAGTCTATAGTGATGTTCTCCCATTTCCATTCTGGTATGGACAATGGTTTCATCATCCCCTTAGACTTCAGCCTCTCTTCCTTCACTTACTGAAACACCAGGCAGTTTGATATATATTCAGTGATCTCCTTCTTCATATTATCCCACCAAAATTTTTCTCAGAGATCTCGATACATCTTTTTGCTCCCTGGGTGAATAGAGAAATTTGAACTATGTGCGTCATCCAAAAGTTCCTTCTTCAGCTCCGGAAATGATGGAACACATAGTATTTTCCCAAACCGCATAATTTCTTCTTCATTAACATTAAACTCCTTGTATTTACCTTTTTTGATAGCTTCCACTTTTTCCGGAATTCCCACATCATCCTTTTGAGAATCCTTTAACCTTTCCAAAAGAGACGGTTGAGAAATCATTTGTGAAAGGATTGATGATGTTCCATTCTTTATGATTCCCATGTACATATTCATAAAGTCTAAGAAGATTGGATCCTTCTCAATTATCATCATTGATATAATCACTGGGTCCTTTCTACTTAGGGCATCTGCCACCTTGTTCGCTTTCCCAGGGTGGTAATGTATTGAACAGTCATAATCCTTGATGATATCTATCCATATTCTCTGGAGCATATTAATCTCTTTCGCTGTGAATATATATTTAAGAATCTTGTGGTCAGTATATATCTCACATTTCTCTCCATAGAGATAATGACGCCAGATTTTCAAGGCAAAGATCACCGCCGCTAACTCCAGATCATGCGTTGGATGGTTTTTCTCATAGACTTTCAACTGCCTTGAGGCATAGGATATCACTTTATCATTCTTCATCAGCGCACAGCCTAAGCCCTTCTTTGAAGCGTCACTGAATACCACAAAAGTTCTCCACTTGTGGGTAAAGTGAGCACGAGTGTAGTGATAAGCCTCCTTTTCAACTCCTTGATGCTTTCTTCGCATTCATCACTCCAAGAAAACTTTACCCCCTTTCGAGTTAGCTTGGTAAGAGGGTTGGACAATTGTGATAAATTTCTCAAAAATCGTCGATAATATCCAGCTAACCCCAAGAAGCTATGGATATCCATTACCGATGTTGGCATCGACCATCCCTCAATTGAATCTATTTTAGAGGGATCCACAGATATCCCATTGCTTGTGATGATATGGCCCAAGAATGAAACCTCCTTCAACCAGAACTCACACTTCCTGTACTTTTCATAGAGCTTCTCCTTACGCAAAGTCCTTAGTACAGTTCTTAAATGCTCCTCATGATCCTCCTTGGTTTTGGAGTATATTAGAATATCATCTATAAAGACTACCACAAATTTGTCATGGTAATCTCTAAAGACTCTATTCATGAAGTCCATGAATATTGATGGAGCATTAGTGAGTCCAAAAGGAATTACTATGAATTCATAGTGCCCGTATCTTATGCGAAAAGCAGTCTTGGGGATATCTTCCTTCTTCACCCTTACTTGATAATATCCTGACCACAAGTCCACCTTGGATAAGTATTGTGCTCCACAAAGCTTATCGAACAAGTCATCAATTCATGGGAGAGGATACTTGTTCTTTATCATGATTTTTTTAAGATCACAATAATCGATGCAAAGCCACATTGACCCATCCTTCTTCTTGAGGAAGAGGACTGGTGCACCCCATGGTGAAGCACTTGGGCGTATAAACCCTTTATCCAGATTCTCCTATAGTTGTTTCTTCAGCTCTTCAAGCTCTACAACAACCATTCTATATGGAGTATTAGATATTGGTAAAGGCCTGGGTATAAGTTCAATTGAGAATTCAACATCTCTTATAGGAGGAAGACCAGGCAGTTCCTCGGGAAACACTTCAGCGAATTCCCTCACAATAGGCATTTCTTCAAGGATGGTTTCTTCCTTGGACTCAATCATCTGAGCTAGATACGCGTTCTCATAGGGTAGTAATATCCATGCTTGATATGATGGAGCTAAAGGAGATTCATCTTCCTCCTTACACTTGTAAAGAATCGGGGGTCGATTCTCCATATGGAGTGTGATTTCCCTCTCCCGACAATTTATGTTGGATCTATATAAGGAAAGCCAATCCATGCCAAGAATTGCATCAAATTCTAGCAGAGGGAGTATGACAAGGTTTTCTGAGAAATTCAATCCACAGATTATAACATGGTAGGACTTATATTCATGGGATGCAATGATTGCCCCATTTTCTGTACCCACCGACATCTTCACTTCCATGATTTTTGGTGGTGCTAGGATTGTTCTACTAAACTTTAGAGATATAAAAGAATGCATAGAACCTGAATCAAAAAGTATATTCACTATTCTTGAATGAAAAACTAGATTACCTATCACCACTTTGTTGTTGGGGTTCACCTCAGCATACGTGATGTCTAAAGCTCTTCCTTGCTGCCTTGGAGGTTGTTGGTTGCCTCTGAAAACCCTTGGATTAGGGAACTGATTTGAAAAATGCCTCGGTTCATTGCATTTGTAGAATTGAACAATGTGTTGAGGTTCGAATAAAGCGTTCATCTCCTCTGTAGCAGCCGTGGGTCTTTCTTAACAACAGTTAACTACTAGGTACCCTTCTTTTCCAAACCTGAAGCATTTCCTCATCCCCTTAAGGCAATTTCCAGGGTGCTTCTTCCCACAATTTTGGCAAGTGGTGTGCTGGATCTTCTTAGTACCATTGGATTAATCCATCGAACCACCAGTATTGAATTCTACCTTATTCTTCTTATCTCCATGATACCCCTGTGATTCTTTGATCTTAATTTCGACCATGAGGGCACTTCATACAATTTCCTCATAGCTTTCGAAGTCACGGATCGCCAATTATTTCCGCAGGCTAGGCTTCAGCCCACCAAATAAGTGGTCAACTTTGCATTCTGGGGTAACGACAAAGCCGGAAGTGTATCGTGAAAGCCTTGTGAAGTTTTCATCGTATTCTCCAATAGACTCTTCGTCTTTTTTGCTTGATGGAAATGAATTCCCTTTCCATCTTAAGCCAGAGGGTGCGTGGAAAATATTTATCGAAAAACATCTTCTGGAAATCCTTTCATTCGAACGCCTCAATATCCTCCTCAGGATTTGTATTTTTGATCAACATCCACCATTGATTAGATTTACCCTCCATATGATAAGCCGCAAGGAGGACCTTCTCTTGTTCAGAATATTGAAGGATGGATAAGATCTTTTAAATGGAGTTGATCCATTTTTCAACGATCATGGGATCAGATGATCCACTAAATATAGGAGGCCTTTGTCCCATGAAGCTCTCGATAATGACTTGTTCTTTCTTAAGGGGGGGGGGGGTTGAACGTTCCTCTTGACCATTGTTTATATTCAAATATTGAGTTATTTGAGAGAGAAGCGTGACAAATTTCACAATTCCCTCTCCCATTAGATTGGACATCTCATTAGTATAGTCATCACACTGATATTCACAATGGTTGTTAGCCCGAGTCCTCCTATTACCGGCCATTGGCTGGAATAAAAGGAAAGTTAGGGGTAACACATAAAGGGTAATCCAAAGACAAAAGTTGATGACTTATAAATAAACTTTTATTTCCTTAACTCATGAGTCTGTAGGCTTCAACCTAGGCTTTTCTTGATATACTTTCTAATATATATTCTTAGGGGCATTTTTTTTAATTCCCTTAATAAGGGTTCATATTAAGCTTGTGAATTTATCAAAACATATCCCCAGGGAGTGTCGTAATAAAGAGTGTAGCAAGACCCATTGTCATGCACCAGTTCCCGTTCGAGTCTTGCTCAAAGCGGTGTTTTCGGGTTTTACCCCTAGGATACATCTGTGCCAAAGCCGCCTCTACCTGCTCGTATCCAGACAGGGATACATTTGTTTGATAAACCAATTACTCAGTACTTACCAAAACTTAGGGATGTTTTTATTATACTTAGTCTTGTCTAAAAGGCTTTACTAAGATTTTCTAATCCTAATCCTAAAAATAACTAAACCTATCCTCTGATACCAACTATGACAACCCTGCTTTTATTACAAACTTATACAAGTTTTATTACATAAAACTTCACTTGATACAACAAAGAAGATCAAGAGGTTTATTGTCTTTGGGGCTTAGGATCATTACATAAAAACTTAAAACATGAAATACAACATCTTTATTGAAAAATTCCTTTACATGACCACTACATTCCTTCGTACATAGCATTGCATGGGATAACCTGAGGACATGCATAAGAAAAGGGTGAGCTATAAAGACCAGTAAGGGAATACACATGGAAAAACATGAGGAGTACAATGCATGTTATAAATTAGGCATATCAAAAGAGAAAAAGAGAAACATGAACATAAAGTCATGATAAATCATGATAATCATAACATTGAAATGTGGCAACAACACTTAATATGGAATTATCATGAGCCAAGGCTCATTGCACATAGAGCATGAGTAAATTCTCATCGCACCTGAAGCACAAGTAAACCCTTGTTGCACTTGAATTAGCATGAGTCAACACTCATTGCACATAACGTATCATGATACTATACTTTACCCAATGCATTGGAGAGCTATAAGGGCACACCCTTCTTAAACATTTCATTTCATGCATAAGTGTGCCACATGGATCATAAAACATGGATTCATAAAACATAATCATTTATTCCACGATAAAAAAATGTGGAATTCATACATGAAACTTTATAATCAATAATAAAATTTGCATAAAGGTGAATACCATTGATGGAGAAATGAGCATGGTATTCACTACACAATGGCATTGGCTTAGAAAATCGGTGCGATTTCGGCAGCGTAATGGCGTGACATAAGAATTCATAAAAAAGGTTGATAAGAGAGAAAGGGGTTCCTCATCATATTTACATGTAATGAAAAGTAAGGAGGTTATATAGATACATGTCCCAACAATTGTAATGGAATTTAGATTCATGATATAAAAGTATTTCTTGAATGTAAATGAGGAGAGAGAAGTTCCTTTCGGAATTTCGGCATAGTAACAGGTGTACATGGGAGGAATTTAATGAGAGAGAAAGGGGTCTTCCATCATTAAAACATAAAGATGTCAGTATGAGGGAGGTTTGAAACCATACCCAAACATTCATAATTGAAATTAAAAGGGAAAAACAACTTAAAGATAATTGGACAAAAATGAGAAAGGAAGAAAAACCCTTACTTGGAAGTGTGCTTCTGAAGGCTAGAGAGAGGCCAGTGTGAGGCTTCTTGGGAGCTTGGGGCACCTTGGGAGGATTATAGATAGAGTAGGGCAGAGTTTGGACGAACTTAAAATGATTTTAGTGAGGATAAAGTGGGAGATTGGGTGGGTTTATATAGGAAAGGTGAGGGAATTATTTATTATTTAGGTTTGGGACCCCTTATATTAAATTAATCCAAACCACAGACCATCACATGGTTTTTTCCCATGTTTTATGGAAAAGGGAAGAGGACAACAATATTTTATAAGGACAATGTCCGAAATTCTTAAAATAATAGGGTTTCTTATGTGGAGGTGAGTCACACTCCCATGGAAAATAATTTAAAAAGACAAGATGTTTAATAAGTCTTGAGGGGTCCATTAATGATTTTAAAAGTAGGTCAAATAAACCCAAAATCACATTACATTAATGGTAAAACATATATTGGCCGAACATAAAACTTATAGTATTTTATGACATCACTATTGGGTCAATATGATGTCGTAAAACACATTATATATTTAAACGGTATTTAATTTTTACCCAAAAATTTGACTATCTCAGAAAATTATGAAAAATTCACCATTGGATAATTTTGAAATCCTGATTCCAGAAATAAAATTTATTTTATCTAAATAATTTTCTAAATATGTTAATTTTCACTTTTAAAATATAAACCAACATTTATCGAAAATTCACGGGTTTTGACAGAAATGGATTTCAAACCTTAATAAAAATTATAATTGCATTCATAAAATTATAAGATAATTTATATTTAATAAAAATTAATTCAATAATAATAATATTATTTTATTAAAATATTATTTAATTTAATAATCCCTTAATTTTATAAAATATAATTCTTAATTAAATAATAACTAAAAACACTATTTATACTTTAAAAACTATTTATAATGTATCAAAAAAGAAAAGGAGGTATATTCATTATTATATAAAAAAATAATATACATGAACATAGTACTAGATATTTCTTACATAAACCCTTAAAACAACCGCATAAGACCTAAGGGTAAGGTGTGCGATGGTGAAAGACTCGAGGGGTAGCTCAGATAACATCACTCAAGTGGTAATTTCTAACAACTTCCACTTCTCCCATAGACGGTCCCTTTTGAGCTTGACATGATGAAGCTAAGCTTGGGCTTGGTCAAGAGAGAAGCCCAAGGATGCCACCTCTTTTCCGAGCTCCGACAAATGGGCTTCGTATGGAGAAATTCTACTAGATGAGGCCATCACTTCTTTTGTCTGAGTAAATTGGATTTGTTAAAGTCCTATATTTATGCTAATAATATGATCACTGTTCAACGACTATATCAGCAATGGTCAAAAATCTTAACATAAAACCAAAGAATTTGAAATTTTATATAAACATAAAGTGACCTTTAATTAGATCAAGAGGGATTTCCATTAATGAAACTTTGGGTCGTTACAGTATGGGCCCTCAAGAATCGGAATTTGGCACCTCTTTAACTTGTTTTCTGTGTTTTCTGGGATTCTGTGCAGTTCCGAGCTACTGCCCAGAAAAACCCCGAATACACGGCGTGTACTTTTTGACTACACATCGTGTAGTTTTTAGGCCGTGTCACTGACCGTGTGAGCAGAGACACACTGTTGTAGAAGTAACTTCAGGAACTCACCGTGTATGGTTGGTACACGCCGTGTAGTTCAGAGCTGTGTACCCAACTATGTCACTAACAACATGGGTCGGGGAAGCTCGAGTAGAACACACCATGTTGTAAAGGAAAATTTCATGTAGTCCCGTTCATGTACCCGAACATGTCACGAACAACATGGGTCGGTGCCACCTTCTCTTAGACACACCGTGTGGTTTTCGGAACACGCCGTGTTACCTTGTTCAGGTACCCGGCCATGTCACGAACAACACGGGATGATGTCACCTTCACCTATCCATGCCTTGTTTGTTCGAAACACGCAATGTAAGGTCCAACCATGTAGACAGCCATGTAATTAACAACAAGGGTCACTTAAGCCTTGTCTAGTACACACCGTGTTTGTTAAATACACACCGTGTAGTTTCGGGTTAAGTCAAACCATGTGGGTTAGCCATGTAAAGAGACTCGGGTAGGGGCATAGTTTTTTATTACACATCGTGTGTTGGATCAACACGCCGTGTAGTTTTAGGTGTTACACGACCTGTAGGGAAGGGGTACACGCCCATGTCAGTGGATTAAAAATACACTCCATGTAGTTTTTATACACGTCGTGTAGTAGTGTTTTGTAAACTTGTGTGTTTTCCTTTCCATGTTCCCATTGTGTACTCTTGTGTTTCCTTTCCTTGCTTTTCTGATCTAAGGTGTGATTTTGATCTTTCAGAGCTATGCCCCCGAGACGTCCTTCGGTTGTACGTCTGTTGTTAGGCAGTGATCAGACGCCAGATATGGCTGGTCAGGGACTTCCTGCCGATCCTCCCGTTGGGCCAGCCTTGGCATTGGATGTCATACCAGTTGCAGGCGCAGATGCGCAGTTTAGGGAAGGTTTTATGAGGAGGATGTAGAAATTTCAGGGATCACTGCCTCCTGCCATGACTATGGCAGACTTGACATGGGTTTTCTAGCAGCAGCATCCTCCAACTTTCTCGGGGGAAGGAGGACCTCAGGCTGCAGAGTCCTGGCTGGAATCCATGATGACTATCTTTGAGAATATGGAGACACCTCCAGAGAGGCGAGTCAAGATCTCTACCTACATGCTCATATACTCCACCAAGAGGTGGTGGGACATGATCTCACATAGGGTTCATCAGTAGGTTATGTCTTGGGATGATTTTCAGCGCGTCTTCTATGACTACTTCTACCTAGAGACCCTAAGGGCCGATCGAGCCCAGGAGTTCATGAGCTTAGAGTAGGTTAATATTTATGTCATGGAGTATTCCTCTCGTTTCACTGAGCTGCATCGTTTCACACCCCTCTGGGATGGGAGTGGGGTGTTCTTAACAAGGAAGTTCGAGGATGGTCTCAGGCGGGAGATCCACTCGCAGGTGAATATCTTCTAGTTGACTTCCATCACTTCCATCGTCAATCAGGAACTGATTGCAGAGCGCAATCTGAGAGACCCTGGAGCTGCGAGCCAGGGTGGTTCTGCTTCCAGAGCTAGTTTCCCTCCTGATGACAGCAAAAAGTTCTGTAGGGAGTCTACGTGCGGTGATCCGAGGAAGCAAGATGCATCGTCAGGAAGCCATGTGATATGCTACCAGTGTGTCCGGTTAGGGCACACAAGGCCATAGTTCTAGAGAGACCCCATGGAGTGCCGATATTGCGGCAAGATGGGTCACCTTCAGCGTTTCTTCCAGGTTTTCTCACCAGCAGTTGGTGACCGGGGTTTTTCCATGACTCCTCATTCACGAGCAGCACCACCAGTTTCTCACCAGTCAGGGAACTGGAGTTCTTCCGGCCGTTCGGGATGAGCTGTAGGTTGAGGCCGTGACGCTCAACCACCAGTCCCCCAGCACTAGCAAGGTGGATCAGCTCAGAGTGGTCAGCCAAGGGTGTAGGGCCATGGTGCAGGCCAGTCCTTCACCGTGGAGCAGACCTAATAGAAGAAGGATCCCAGGCCTTCTACAGTTTGAGGTACGATTTTAGTAGCCTCAGTTTTATCTTCAGCTCTTTTCGATACTGGTGCTATGCATAGCTTTTTCTCTGTTGCTGTCGTGGAGAGCCTTGGGCTCTGCATCTTTTCTTCTACCGACTTGTTGACACTAGAGACACCTTTGGGGATGAGGACAACTAGTGTACACCAGTGTAGAGAGTTCCCTCTCAAGGTTGCAGGGTATCGTTTCTTATGGGATCTCTATGTCCTAGAGATGACAGGATATGATGTCATCCTCGGGATGGACTGGTTGTTTCCCTTCCAGGCAGTCGTCGACTGTTATCGCCGCAGAGTGAGTTTTGTTTCACTAGAGGGTGAATCTTTTCTTCATAGAGGCGAATGGGATGTATAGGCGAGTCGAGCAGGACTCGAGCATCATTAGCTAGGAAGGGTGACAGCCCCGATTGCTAGTCTTTATTTGGATGATCAGGGGACTTCGCAATTGGACTTTCCTCCAATGGTGGATTGTTTCAGGGACATATTTCTAGAGGAATTTTCGGGTTTACCTCCAGAGCATGAGGTAGACTTTTATATTGAGCTCATCTCAGGAGAAACACCAGTGTCTATTCCTCCTTATAGGATGGCTACACCTGAGTTGTAGGATCTCAAGAAGTAGCTGGAGGAGTTGCAGGAAAAGGGTTTTATCCGACCCAGTACTTCTCCTTGGGGTTTTCCTGTCCTGTTTGTGAAGAAGGAAGACAGTACCCTTCAGCTTTGGTTGGATTTTCGGAAGCTGAACCAGTTGACGGTCAAGAACTGATATCCCTTCCTGAGGATCGATGACCTCTTTGATCAGCTTCGAGGAGCCCAGGTGTTCTTGAAGATTGACTTGAGGTTTGACTATCATCAGCTGCGCATTAGGCCATCAGATATACCTCTGACAGCATTCAGGAGAAGGTATGGTCAATATGAGTATACAGTCATGCCATTCGGTCTCACGAACGCGCCTGCAGTTTTTATGGCACTAATGAACCGAGTGTTCCATCCTTATTTGGATTCCTTTGTCGTGGTCTTTGTGGACGATATCTTAGTGTACTCTCACACTCGACATGACCATGAAACACATCTTGAGATCGTTTTGAGTACACTGGGAGAGAATCAGCTTTATGCTAAACTCTCAAAGTTCCACTTTTGGATGGTTCAAATTCACTTTTTGGGTCACGTCATCTCAGAGGCAGGAGTATCTGTGGACCCAGAAAAAGTGAGAGCTGTTGTTTCCTGGGAGCATCCGAAGAAGTTTTTTGAGGTATGGAGTTTCCTAGGGCTGGATGGATACTACAGATGCTTCATTCAGGACTTCTAACGCCTAGAATCACCTTTGAAAGGACTAACCCAAAAGGGGGTGAAGTTATTGTGGTCAGATTCTTGTGAGTCATCCTTTCAAAAGCTGAAGGGAATATTGAAATCAGCACCGATACTAGTCTTGACAGTTCCAGGAAAGAGATACACTGTTTATTGTGATGCTTTAGGTATTGGACTAGGCGATGTGCTTATGCAGGGAGATGGAGTCATTGCATACGGGTCTCGGCAGTTGAGGCCACATGAGAGGAACTACCCGACGCATGATCTGGAGTTGGCAGTTGTTGTTCATGCCTTACGCTGTTGGAAACACTATCTTTTGGGAGAGAACTTTGTGGTCTTCACCGACCACAAGAGTCTCAAGTATATCTTCACTCATCGTGATCTGAATCTAAGGCAGCGCAGGTGGGTCGAGTATCTTAAGTCTTTTGATTTCGAGCTTTCCTATATGTCGGGAAAGGGAAACGCAGTGGCAGACGCGTTGACTAGTATGACTCAGATTCAGGCAGTTCAGGAGGCCAGCAGTGAGTGGCAGTTGATGGATCTGTTCTCTGAGATGCATCTGGAGGTGCCCAACAGACAGGGACAAACTTTTCTATCTTCTGTAGCTGTTACCTCGACACTACTTGATCGGGTGCAGATGAGGCAGCTATCAGACTCAAAAGGCTTAGTCCTGCGGGAGAGTGTAGCAGGAGAGGACCCTCTTCCGGAATGGATAGTGGGTGAGGATGAGATCTTAAATTTACAAGGATGCATATGGGTTCCAACAGACATACGCGAGGAGCTGATGCAAGATTTTCATTCCTCAGTTTGGGCAGTTCATCCTGGCGTCACCAAGATGTATCGGGATCTTCATCGCCAGTATTGGTGGCCAGGTATGAAGAGGGATGTTGCTGGTCTTGTCATGAGATGTTTTACTTGTCAGCAGGTGAAGGTGGATCATCAACGACCAACATGCCTTTTACAGAAATTACCCATTCCAGAGTGGAAATGGAACGATGTCGCGATGGACTTCGTGACAGGGTTGTCGATGCCGCCTTGGGGGAACGATACTTTTTGGGTTGTCGTCGACAAGATCACGAAGGTTGACCACTTATTGCTAATCAAAGATAACTTCAGTGTCGATGATCTGGGATGACTTTACATTAGAGAGATCATTCGTCTGCATGGAGTTCCACACTACATTGTTTCAGACAAGGATGTGTGTTTCACCTCTCGGTTATGGCAGGGACTTCAGAAGGCATTAGGTACACAGGTACTTTTGAGTACAACATACCATCCCCAGACTAATGGCTAGTCCGAGCATATGATCCAGGTGATAGAGGATATGTTGAGAGATTTCATTATGTACTTTGGTGGTTCTTGGAAGAAGCATATCCCTCTGGTGGAGTCCGCCTACAACAACAGTTTTTAGGTGACTATTCAGATGACACCTTATGAGGCTTTGTACGGTAGGCCATTCCAATCACCCTTATGATGGCTGGAGGTAGGAGAGGCAGCTTTGCTGGGACCACGTCTTGTTCAGGTGACCTCTGAGCAGATAGTGTTGATTCGGAAGAGGATGGCTACAGCACAATCTCGACAGAAGTCTTATGCTAATCAGTGGAGATGACCTTTGGAGTTCGAGGTCGGGGATCAGGTTTTCCTGTGTGTCACACCGAGGTTGGGACACAAGAGGAGGGTAAGCTTTCACCGCGGTACGTCGGGCCGTTTGAGGTTTTGGAGAGAGTTTAGCCAGTTGCCTATCGGTTGTAGCTACCTCAGAGGTCATGGGCCATGCACGGCATCTTCCGTGTCTCTCAGCTCCGACTTTACTTTTCGGACCCGTCTCATGTCTTTCAGCCCGAGGAGGTTGAGCTCGAAGTGGATGCATTTTTTTAGGAGCATCCCATCCGGATTGTCGATCGCAGTATGAAGGTTCTCCGTGGATGGTCTGTCCCTCTTGTATGGGTGCTATGGTAGCATGGGCGAGTATAGGATGAGACCTAGGAGGGGGAGGCTGATGTACGATCGCAGTGGCCAGAGCTGTTTGGGGTTTCTTCTTCTACGCCTCGCTAGGGAAATTCAGGGACAAATTTCTTTAAGGGGAGAAGTTTATAAGAACCCGGATCTTCATTCAGGCATGTTTTCCCATTTTTTTGGAGTTTGTTGGAAAAATAAAGTTTCTGAAATTTTTTGAAGTGCACGTCGTGTACTCTTCTCCGGCTCGAAGCCGTGTGCTGGCCGTGTCCGGGCCACACACACGGTGTGTAGGGGTGACGTGGAGGCCGATTTTGCTGGAGTACAAAAAGACCTAGTACACACCATGTACTCTAAAATTACATGACATGCACTTTCTTTCTTTTTTCATTAAATGGACCAGGGTCGTGCCTGACACACATAAGCGTCTTCTTCTAGGTCCCGTTTTTCCGAGAACGCTGAGGATCTGCGAATCTTCGACGAGCTCCCGCGTCTCCGTCTGTTCTCTGATTTGAGAACGGTCGATTGCATTGGAATCTCAGCGGTAATTTATTTCTTCTGATTTATCCTTGTTCCATGGTTCCTCCTCATTCTCAAGTTATCATGGTTTATGTATTTTGGACGTTTTCTCAGTTCTACGACATCATAAGGAGAATCTGTCGTCGCTGTTCATGTATATCGATCTACTAGGATCAAGGTAAGTGGTTTGTGCCTTTATTTATAAAGTCTTTGAGTTTGTTGTGCAATTGCACCAATTCCCTTGAACGGGAATTGTGCATTTTCCCTGTTTTTCCCTGATTGATTGCCTGCTTTCTTGATTGCTATAGTAGAGGTTTACCTTTGTGAATAGAGTAGTTTTTGTTATACTATAAATGCTTTCCATGCCTAGTTATTGGATAGTGGAACCGTTTCTTTGTTATGTTGTTGAGCCTTATAATGATAGCCAAGTAGTTTTGAGGTTTACTTGGATGATATATGCACGCTGAGCATGTTTATTTTCACACAGGACTGTGAGAACCTAGTGTAGTAGACCATAGGGAGAATGGACATAAGGTCTTCTCCAGAGTGTCTTTTAATTTGATGTGAGACCACAGGGGGAATTGACAATGAGTGGTTCCTCAGAGATTCTGTAGTTCCTCGACGCGGGCCACAGGGAGAATGAGATGTTGAGTGCTTCCCCAGAGAACCTTTAGCACGATACCTGACTATAGGGGGGAATTGACGGTGAGTGCTTCCTCATAATGTCTTCTCTTAGCTGAACAAGAGGGTTGAGACTGTGTGTGCCTCTTAGAGGGTTTCTAGCACTTTTAGGTTGAACCATAGGGGTTAGGTTGTGAGATCTACCCAGAGGGTCACCTGTTTTCTACTTGTTTTTGGTTGTTTACTTGTGTACTTATTATGCTAGAATTGTGGAATTTAGCTGTTGTGTGCTTTTATGTTTACTGACTTCCGCACCTGTACTTTCCTTGTATTCATTGACTGTTAGGCACATATTTTTGGGTGATTGCCTACTGGGATGGTATCTCACACCCTGTTTGGGCCATTATTTTGGGCCCAAGCAGACTATGTTGTTGCAGGTATAGATAAGGGAAAGCGCCCTTCTACTTCAGGTTCTTGATTGTACTGGAGCTAGAGAGCATGGGACCGAGCTGAGGCTTGCGATGCTAAGGAGTTTCTCATCTATTTTTCTTTTTCTGTTTCTTTAGTACTTGTGTTTAGTTTTATTTCAGCACATTGTTATGTTGCTGCTTTCCTTAGATACTTGTACTTGTTTCATCATTATCATCATTGCTATATATTCATTGCTTCCGCTGTTTGGTTTCAGTTGTTGCGTATTGTTTACTGCTTCCACTGTTTATTGTTGTTTTCCTTATTGTTTATACCTTACCGAATGAGGGCGTAGTTTCCCTAATAACTTACCAAGGCCCTTGCTGCTAGTCGGCAGCCTCTCACATTTGGAGAAATTGTTTTGAGGTCATGTGGCAAACCGAGTACGGGGCACCAGTGGAGGGGCTCCGAATTCGGGTCGTTACACCCCCTAACTGCTTCACCAAGGGATATATTTCTCTTAAAATGCCACATTAACACTCGATGAAAACAACATCCTACCTTGGAATCAATTTTTAATACCCCTCAGTGGGACCATGTCTTACCCTAAAATGATTTTATAATACATCATGGGTAATCTCATCATTGGAAACTTCATATAACATACAACCAAAATATCTACTTCCTAGAACCTTTAGAAAATATAATCATGGGGAATCTATTTCCTAGAACCTTTATATAATTCCCACCAAGGGAATTCACAACCCATAATTATTATAGAACATACACCTTGGGTATCTTTTTCCTACTGAATTTATACAAAATATGTATGGTGTTTCACCTTCTTGGAATATTTATTAAAATAAAATTAGGGTATATATTTCCAAGAAATGTTAATTAAAATGAAACTATGGAATCCCATTCTCAGAACCTATTTTATAACATACACTAGGGAATAAATAGAGGAATATTGTTCCAATAACCTTTATATAAAATCACTTTGAAGAATTATGACTTGCACATGAAGCTTTTTTAAAACACCACAATTTAACTATTAACAAATGACATACATTTTATAATCTATTAAAAATATATGTCACATAAGTTTTTAAGCCTAAAATTTTAGATTCAACTCTAGAGGGTCACTGACTCATCCCTAGTCTATAATCATACTCATCTGGGCTACTGCTATAATATCTTACACATTTGAATTTATTTCATTATAGGGGTCATCTACTGGCCTACACAATAACATTTCTAGGTCAAAACATGTTTCTAAATTCTCACATGGGTTCCGTAATCTCATTTCCACCCTATGCTAAATTCTCACCTCTCAATATAAATAATACCTATCAACATATCCAATAGACTATAGGTTAACTCAAGGCTCCATGGAGCCCACCTTTAGGCCAACCATTCATATTATATCACATCTCTCTACTTGTAGGGAACTAAAGGAACATAATCCATGATCAAAAATATTCATCTTATAATGATTAGAGTTTTTAATCGGACAAAAAATATAGTGTAAATTTGAACATTTGCATTTACGAGATGGGTAGTTTTTAATACTGTTCCTCAGAATGAAAATTTGAGAGTTGGGACATAGGTATGTGTTTTTTTAGACTTGGGGTGAAGGTATGAAAAGTATCTTGGGTGTCTCGTTGAGTTTTTGGAGTACCATGGACTAAAAAAACCAAATTTTGGAGGGCTTTCAGAGGGTGCACAATTTTTTTGAATCCATGAGTACCCTAGTAGTAACAGTATGACCTTTTTAGAGTATCAAAACATCCCGTATGTTTTGTACATGGTTTACCCAAACCATGCGAGATAGGTGCATAATTAGTGCCACTTAAGTAGTACCTAAACACTATTCACAACATGGTTTGGTCATGATTATGTTAACAGTGTGGGACAAATCATTTGGGGTGTTCTAGGTGACTAGTGGAGGGAACATGGTTGGCACCTCGTTTTCTGAACCATGCCACCCAAACTATGTGTGATACCATATTTTAAAGAAATGAATAAAATTAAATTAAATTAAAATAAAAATAAAAAATTATACACTCCCCCCTAGGTCATGACGCACCCCCGGGGTCTCTCCTTGACCACACATGATGCCACCACCCGACACCCTCTCTGTTTATTTATTTCACCTCGTTCATTCATGTTTCTCATTCGATTGGATGAGGTAAGGACTTTTGTACTCATATCCTCCTTCCTTAGGCCGATTTCTTCCCCATTATCCAATCTTGTTCGTCAAAAACCATAGGGTTAGGATAATCCTGATTGTTGGTATTATTTAAATGTTAGGTTATGAGAAGGGTTCCTTAGGACTCCTTGGTTCATATTTCGGCAACCGACCCTAAAGGAAAAGTGGTTCAGATTGTCTCAGTCCTCCATCATCAATTTGGGTTAGGGTTTTTCTTTTTTCTTCATTATCTCTCAATTAATACTTACGGGTTTTTATAATTTATGTGTTCTTAGTAGATTCATTTGAGTTCATTGAACATTTATAAGGTGTTTTTGAGGCCCTGGTAGTTTTCGTAGAGCATTCTATGAATCTAGAGGGCTTTCACCCAAATACATAGGTTTTTATATGTATATACATGTATATATCTTCCTTGTAAATATTTCTTAATGGAGAGGGGAATATGTACATTGTATTAAGGGGTATATATATATATATAATGTATTTGCATGAAAGTTTGGAGAAGATTCAAATTAAATTTTCCTTCGAGTGCCAAAGTATTTTGGATTGCTCTACTTTTGATATAGTATCCCGTTCCTTTTCCTTTAATTTAAAGAATGGATTAATTACTTATATATCACAAATTCCTTATATTTTAATAAATGTAGTATGGTATTTAGATTAAAATATTCTTAAATGTGAATTTTGTAAGTTTCATGATTGAAATGGTAAATATAAAAAATGAAATGTTTAAATAACAATGTCATGATTTTATAATAAACCCCTCCAACAGAGGTACACTTTATTCTAAAACAAAATGTCGTGATAGTCTTAAATACCATTCTTGATCTGGTTTTAGTTTTCCATATTCCTTCACATTAATGTTTTCTATGTGGTGAGTTATTATGTTGACCCTTTTTTAACATGAATATCAAATGTAACCCAAGAAACCTCATTAGTGTTGGACCTCCTTAAATTAAAATTTCTTGACATGGAATAAAACATGTTTCCATGAAACGCTTCTCGTATTTTGAGCTTTATAAAATAAATTTCCATGATCTATGGAATTAGAAGTTGTTTATCATGTGGGTGGGCTTAAGAATGATGGGTTTCCTTTATTAAATTGAATCAATTGATTTAAAATGGAATTGACCTAGCTAATGACATGCGTGAGAGGTATTTATCTCACGTATTAATTTATATATATGACCATGCCACTGGTAATGTTTAATTGAAAGGAATAAGAGGTTATGAATTTATTATTAATTTGGGAATATGGAAATGGATATTGAAATTAATTAGAGTCATTGACTTATGGATTATATTATAAATGTAAATAATGGTTTAATTGGAATGATACATAAATGATGGTTAGATTATGCCCTTTTATGCATTTTTAAATGCTTCATATGAAATAAAATTCTTTATGTAGAAAGGAAATTGGATAATCTCATAAATAAGAGGTTAGACCTTATGTATATTTTTATAAATGAAATTGGATAATTAGATGCATTAGGGGTTAATGACTCATTCATTATATATCATAAATGCATATACCTCTTAATATTTAAATGGGTGATTGGGATTTTGAGAACCATGTTACATACATACCAAGTAATATAGTATGAAATGCTTAGTCTATTGGGATGTAGGGAATTTACCCTATTAGTGGAGCTAAGGGATCATGAGAGCCCTTGAGAGGGGAGACTATGTGAGATTCCAAGCGGGAGCCAGGGGATTGACTATGAGAGATCCCTTGGTGATGGATGCATTTGGGTTACATCTCGGTCCTGCCAGAAGATGAAGAAAGGGGATATAATGTTAGGGATATCCTAGTGATAGATGACACTGGTTCATATCATAGTTCGACCAATACATTCATTGCAAGAGACTGTGAGATATTTAGGTGCTGGCTTAGGGGCTAGACCGTGAGAGCTTCACCTAGAATTGGATGACATTGGATTACATACTGGTCCTTCCCAACACATAACTATATACACATATACTGGTACTATACACACACACACACACACACACACACACACACACATATATATATATATAAAGTGACATGATTAGACATACCATCCACGGGTTAAAGAAGGTAGTCCCTCCAGGTGACCTTTAGGAACCCGAGTTGGATATTATATGATTATTCAATATTGTTTATTATTTAATATTATGCCTACATACTATTTAATTTTATATTTCACTATCTGGATTGGGCTAGACATCGTGGGTGCCTGCCTACTGAGATTTATATCTCAAAGCCTGCTCAAGCTTTCATTTTGCTGTGGAACCCGAGCATAATTTCTTGTTTGTAGGATTTTTGACATTGATTGATTCCTTATGTTGTATTATTGTACCAAAGATATTAGGAGCATAGGAATAAGATGGAGCTCTAGATGCTCAAGGATATAGACTTTGGGATTTTGAGTTCTTCTATTTTATTGAGTCCGATATTGTAATTTCTTATAAATAATGTTGTATGTTTATTGTTTAGCTCATGTATCACCATCTATCAATCATAATTTTTATAAACTGGTATTGGAAAAATTTAATACATCATTATAATAATTGTCTTTCTCTACTTTATATTTATTTATTTACTACTTCCACTACAATTTACTATTTATTAGCTAATAAAAACACTATTCATCTTTGATAAGAGGGTATATCCTCCCCACTATCAGATCACAAGACCCTCACATCTTGTTGATAAACTCTAGCATACATGGAGATGTGCTTGAGGACAGGTGACCCACCTATTAGTTTATCGGTTTGATGGTATGTCAGGATGAGAAGTTAAAAATTGGTATCAGAGATTAATTGTTCCTTTATCTTACTATTTTGTGTTCGTATATTAGAGGCTAGGAATTTGTCAGCACTTGGTAAATAGTCATTCCTAGGACTTATCACCCAACGCATGGGAAATGACCAAGTGACTGGGGATAAGATCTTTTTTCATGTTGTTTTTAATTAAAGTTGATATGATTTCAACTAGAGTGACTAGTGTACTTTTTGCTACTGATAATTTATAAAATTTTATGGAAATTTACCCCTGGTCTTGTTTGGAGAGTTTAAAGCATCTCATGCATCATATTTGGCACCTAGAAGATTAACAAGTCATGCATGTGCCATTATATGTATTTTAATTATAGGAAACTTTCTTATTTTTATTTTTTTCCTTCCATGTTTTTCTATAATCTTATTTTAATTATCATGCATGTTTATATTCTGTGCTACCTGATCTATTTAACATGATTCTCTTGTATATATATTCCATGCTTCTAGGTAATTATTATACTTTTGTGTTACTACTTACGATGAAATGCTAGTATTTTTTTATATGTAAATGGTTTCAGGTGTTAAATATATTGGTTATGATTAAATGGGACCCAGTTTTAAATTATAAGGTGTATATGTTTTTTATAATTGGGAAAAAGTATCCTCTACATTTAAACCATTGTAAAATTATTCTAAAGCTTAATTGTAAAGTGAAATTGGTTCTAATTAATGGAATCAAAATGACAATATATAAAGTGTATGTGAGCTTTATAAGATGGTATGTGGCCTCCCATATGATTGGACTATTGTATTTGGTCATGTTAAATTCTGAAATGGAATTTGTATCGATTAATGGGATCTAATTTTCAATCAATGAAGTTAATGGGTTTTTATAAGTTGGGAAATTGAATCCCATGTAATTGATCATTTGTTTATATAATAATCATTTATTATGAAATGGATAAACATAAAATACTATTTAATTTTAATCTATAATGAATTGGTTATCTACCTAAAATGATCAACTGGACCCAAGTAGGTTAGTTGGTTAATGTTTCTATGAGATGAAATATTTTGTGTTCTTATGATTTATATAATTAAGAAACTTATATTGGGTTTCATTCTAAAGAACCCAAGTTGGATTAGTGGGACCCTCATAGGTCTCCATATCTATTAAAAAATAATATATTTTGATAAATTACCTAATTCTAATAGAATTTCAAGAAGATATTTTTTTTAAATGATGTTTTTCAAAGCATTTTTGTTTTCCCCTTGGGGCATTGGATAAAATTAAGTCCCTTGTGTTTTTTTTGAAAAATATGGTACCTAATGATTTTATTAAACCTTTTACTAATTAAGGATTAAATTTGAATAAATGTAAAGGGCTTAGAAATGGAACCCTGGGTGGTGTAATCTATTTAAAAAACTAATGTAAAGGTATTTTGAACTTCTCTTTGAGTTTCCTTGGAATAGAAGAAAGAGCATTCTCTATAGGTATTCTTTTCTTTAGCAATGGATTGGAAATCATATTTTGATCATAGTGGAATCTATTCAGCATGACCTAGTGATAGGTTCGATGCTTGCTGGTTCCTATAGGGCAAGCCCATGGTAGTTAGCACCCTTGAGTTTAAATTCCTTTCTAAATACTATGAGTTCCTGACATTAGGTGTCATTTGGGTGTCATTGTCCCTTGTTGGACTCTTTAATTATGAATGAAACCCTTATTCAGATGGGTGATAATGTTTTTATAGGACTTGGTTATCGGTATGAGCATTGAGTAATGATCATTCTCATCTAGTTAGATATGCCTCATGAATAGTTGGCATTTTCATAGGTTTCTAGACCCTTTTTTTCTTAGTCATAGACGAATGGTTCTGGTGTCATCTAAGATAATGGTCATATGAGGTAATATGACATGGAAATAGATCTCTTCTACTATTGAGTATGGTCTCAGGTCATCTCCAAGTAGAGTGATATGAGCATTAAAGAATCAATTTCATCCCAATTGTTGGGATGTAGTTTCTAAAGAAGATGTTATTTTAACATGCCAGTCTGTTTTAGTTTTGGTTTTTATAGAAAATGTTTTGACGTTGTGAGCACGACACGGTGAAGTGTCACTCATTACTTTGGGGTGAATCCAACCTAGTGAGTTGGTGAGAAATTGGTCTATCACTTATTTTGATGACTTGGACACCTATAAGGTGGAGATAATCATGTCAGTTATGGTAAATTTGTGTTCTTATAGGTAGAAGGAACATCATAAGAGGACCATTTGGAAGTTTTTGGTTTTTCTTGAATGCTTTTGAGGATTTAAGGTTTTGAAATCATGTTAGTTCTTTATGATAAAAATTAAATTTTTATTGTTGGATGGGTATACAGACTTTGAGAAACTTCACTGGTCTTAGATGTACATTTTTTGTTAAGTTCAAGCAATAACATTATGCCTCAGATGGTAAAGTCTTTTCCATTAGTTGTAATGACGTGTCGGTAGGTGAACCAAAGTTTCTTCTTTGAAGTCGACTTGTAGTGGTTCAAATAGTATTCTAGGGTTTTTTAATCCTCTCAGTGTACCCTTTTTAAGATATGATCTTGTCCCCTATCTTAATTTCATCTAAGATACACTAAGAGAGCATTGCTCTTATGCCACACTTAATCTTTAAAATATATTTTGCTTATCAGGGTAGTTTTCTCTGTGGTGCATGCTAGACAAGTGGTTTTTATTGAGGTGTGGTTAGTCTTGAGTGACCATTGGGATCCCAATTAAAAATTACCTTGACACGATCTTATATACCAGCCATTTCTTCTGACCAGACCACCAGGTGGATGCCACTTTGGGCTTAGTCAATGATTTGATGTGGATGTTGTGGCCTTGAGTCAACATCTCTCTTGTAATTATGGAGTGGTACTACATTCGAATAGTCCCTTGGAACCCAATATTGATGAATTTGTTGGTTACCCCATTCTTGTTCATGGGCTTAGAGTTAATTCTGGAAGTGTAAGAATTCCAATGGTGTGGATCTGGGTTACACCATTATTGTACTGAGGCACAATAGTTTAAATGGTTAGCCAAAGGTCACCTAACTTGAGGTCCTTCTTATTTAATGTTTCTGGTTGATGAAGGACTCTCTCTAGAATGTCTTCAAGTAGATATGAGTGTGGTTTATGTTAAATGAGGATATTTATGAAAAGTTATTTCAACTTGGGATTCAAGGTTGATTAGAATCGATCATTTAAACCATTTCAAAAATCACGCGAGTTGCGTAGCTAGAACACTTGAGGGTGTCTGTTGTTAGAAAATATGACTATGGAAGGTTTCCTTTTTTAGGAATTTTACCTTTATAACATTAAAACCTAAGGTATAAATTTCCTTTGTATTGATTCATAATGATATGACAACGTGATCATGTCTCTAGTTTAATTATCAATAGTTGGCTTCGTTTTTATGTTTTGGTTGGAAAATGGATGTTGGACCAGCTATTTATGGATAAAGTGACTTGTGATTAAAGGCATGATTAGAGGTGCATTCAGAGTTTGGAAATGAAACATGTCCATTTGAATGAATATTAAATACCATTTTCGTTTAGGTGATGTTTATGTTATTCCAGAAGGATTCTTGGGGATGAAATGTTCTAAAGTGGGAATGTTGTAAAGATCCATGTTTTGAACTGAATGAAAATCTAGTGGAAATTTTAATTTTTTTACAAGATGTGATGTTTTTAAAACCAAGATTTATAATGAAATTCTAAGAGTTGTAACACTCCCATGTGTTGTTTAGACATGGGTGAAGGCTCGAAAATTCTTCTAGGTGTATTGTCGAGTTTTGGGAGAATCGGGGGAAAAAAAACCAAAATTTTGGAGGGACTTCTGAGGGATCACAAGTTGTATGAAATGGTGGATCCTTTAGCAGTAATCGTATGAACTTTTTTGGAGGAGTAGAATTCCCCACATAAGCTATGCACAGTTTAACCAAACCATCTGGGATAGCTTCCCTATTAGTTCTCCTTAGGTTTCACCTCAACACTATTCACCACACATTTTTTGCATGATTAGGATAACCATGCGAGACAAATGATACAGGGTGCTCCAAATACCCAGTGGAGGGTGCACAGTTGGTGTAGGGTTTAGTAAACCTTTCATACCAAACCGTGTGTGATACCCTATTTAATAATGAATAAAAATAAATTAAAAACATTAATATAAAACAAATACACACCCTCCCTTCCACCTCTAGGCACCAATGAACCCCCTGGGGGATCTCTTTAGCTACGTGGAATTCTACCACCTGACTACCTCTATGTTCATATATTTCACCTCATTCCTTCATGGATATCTTATTATTTTATGAAGTAAGGCTTATCCCCACCTATTCTCCTTTATTGGGCTGATTTTTGGTTTCCCCGTCACCCTATATCATTCGAAAAAAATCACAAGGTTAGGTTACACCAAATTTTCATTTTTTTTTTCGGTGTTAGGTTATATGAAGGGTCCCTCGAGACTCCTTGGTTCATCTTTTGGAAAAAACCATCAAAGGTGAACCAATTCAGATCATCTTGGACTATCTTCATTAATTTGGGGTACGTTTTTAATTTATTATTCATTTTCAAACAATTACTATTGGGGGATTTCATATTTTATGAGTTCCTGGTATCTTAATTTGAGTGTGATGATCCTTAATGCAGTGTTTTTGAGTCCCTAGTAGTTTTTGTAGAGAATTTGATTACTTTGAGAGTCCTTTAACTCATGTACAGAGGCATGTATATATACATATGTATATATATATATTTATATCTTCCTTGTACATTTTTCACCATGTATAGGGGAATATGTACATTGGATTAAGGGGTATATATATAATAATGTATATGTGTGATAGTGTGGAAAAACATCGAGTTAAATTTGGTGCTGAGTTCCAAAGTAGTTCATCATGGTTGAATTTTGAGGAGGATCCCTTTCCTTTCCCATTAATTTAAAGAAATCACCAATTACTTATATATCACACCTTCATTAAATTTTAATTAATCACGTATGGTATTTAGATTGAAATACTATTAAATGTGTATTGAGTTTGTTTCATGATTAAAAAGTTAAATATGAAAAATCAATTGTTTAATGAATAATGTCATGATTTTATAATAAATCCACCATAGTGGAGGTATGCTATATTCTAAAACAAAAATTTGTGATAATATTTTATATCATGCTTGATCTGGTTTGAGTTTTCAATATGACTTCATTTAATGTTTTTATGTGGTGAGTTAATATGTTTCCCCTTTTTATATGAGTATCAAATGTAACCCAAGACACCTCATTAGTGTTGGACCACCTTAAATTGGAAATTTACCAAGATGACAGATAGAATCTTACCATGAAAATTTTCTTGACTTTTGATCTTTGTAAAATTAATTTATATTTTATTTATAATTAAATTGAATTGATCATGTAGGTGGGATTAATAATGTTGGGTTTCCTTTTTAAAATTGAATCAATTGGTTTCAAGTGTAACTGACTTGGCTAATGACATGCATGTGAGGTCATTGCCTTATACATTAATTTATATATAGAAAAATGCCTTTTCTAATGGTTAATTGAAAGGCATAAGAGGTTATGCATAATGTATTAAATTATGAATATGTACATGGATATTTAAATTTATAATAGGTATTTCCTTATTCATTATATTATAATTGTAAATGATGGTTTAATTAGAATGACACGTAAGGGATGGTTAGATCAGGCCCTTGTTTTTTCATTGCTAAATGCCTCATATGAAATGTAATTTCTTTATATGGAATCAAACTTGGATAATGGAATAAATAAGAGGTTATGCCTTATATATATTGTTATAAACGAAATAGGCTAATGAGATTCATGAGAGGTTAATTCCTCATGCATTATATATCACAAATGAATATGCTTCTTAATATCTAAATAGTCGATTGGGATTTTGGGCACTACGTTTCATCCATCCTGAGTGATGTATTACGACACTCTCACTCTATTAGGATGTAGGGAATATACCCCAACTATGGATCCAAGGGATCGTGAGAGCCCTTGGGATGGGATCTTGTGTGAGCTTCCCAACTGGAGCTAGGGGGTTGACTATGAGATCTACCCTGGTGATGGACGCCTCTAGGTTATGTCTCGGTCCTACCAGTAGCTTGATCCATGTGATATACTACAAGAGCTCCTATTATGATGGATAATATGGGGTTACATCCAGGTCCTTCCAGTACGTGCATTCGAAGTGATCATGAGAGCTCTTGGAGTCTGGTCAGGGGCTAGACTATGAGAGCTTCTACTAGAATTGGATGATAATGGGATATGTACTTTTTCTTCCCAACACATAACTATATATATGTGGGTAATATATATACATAAAGTGAAATGATAAAATATACCTTCCATGGGATAATTTAGTTAGTCTCACTAGGTGTCCTTTAGGAACCTGAGCGGGAGGTTATGTGATTATTTAGCATTGTTTATTTATTCATGCTATGCCTGCAAAATGTTTAATTTTATATTGCACTTTATGGATTGGGATAGACACCATGGGTTCTATCATACTGATATTTATATCTCACAACATAATTGGGCCACCAATTTTCTGGGGTACCCGATCTAAAATTCTTGTTCATAGGACTGTGGACCTCGATTGATTTCTTATACCGTTTTTATTGTACCTGAGGAGTTATGAGTGTAAGACTGAGCTGGATCTCAAGATGCACGTGGAGATCACCTTTGAGATTTTTAGTTCTTCTATTTTATTGATTATAGTGTTGTAATATATTATAAATCATACTTTATTTTTATTTTTTATCTCATGTATCATCATCCATCATGAATTCTTTGTATAAATTGGAATTATCCAAATTTAATACAGTCATTATAACAATTTTCCTCCACTGCTTAGTCTTTATTTATTTACTAATTCTAATAAAAAAATTTTACCTTGAAAACACCATTATGAATATGTGATAATCGGGTATATTCTCCCCACTATCACCTACTGAGACACTCACTTCCAGTCAAAAGCCTCTGGTGTATGTGGAGACGCGCTTGAGGCCATGTAACCCACTGGTTTGAAAACCAGTATGATGATAATATGGGTTGGGATGTTACACATCCATTGAGTATATACCTCCCAAGGTTACCTAGACCCCATAACACATACTTATGGTTAATATAATGACCATTGATGACTGAAATGTAAAAATAGTGTTCTAAAGTTAATGATTCCACAAGACACTTTCATTCTAATCATGGGAGTTTAAATTAAATAATTAATTTACAGTTCAAGGTCAATCAAAAACAAGTGTAAATACCTCATATTACATGACATATAAATGAAATTTATAATATTTAGGAATATATTGAAGGACCACCTACCTCACTCAAAGATATTACCATTAATCCAATCTTGGATAATGTCTCCTACACTCATCCAATCCCAGCTGGCCATTACCTAACCATATGAGGCCCTAACTTCACCAAAATAATTTAAATTTAATTTTAAAACTCTTATTTTTAATTCACACTTTAAAATAAAATAAAATCAATAATTAATACTTATCAAACTTTTATGGAATTACTCATTATAAAAAATTTCATGGGATAAACCAAGAGAAATGTTGTAATCACCACCCTTATTGTCCACTAAGAACTCTAACACATAAAATTACTATAATCTCATTTCAAATTATCCATCAATTTCAAAGAAAAAAAATAAATCGATAAATTAATCAAAACATATACCTATATTAATGAAACCCATCTCATTTATCCTATAGAGATCCTATTTATCCAAGACACACCGAGGATCCTTTTATATAGAGATAATGACATCGTACCTCAATGTATTTGTCAGTAAAACATGGAATGAAGACACTAGAATCAGCATCTAGTAAGGGGGGAGAAGAAAAAAATAAGAATAAGATAAAGATAATAAATTAAGGAAAAAACCTTTCATCAATATGGGCTAAGGATTATAGACATGGGTAAGAGGGTAGGAAGAGGTTCTTGGCCTCACCCAGCACACATATCCATAAAATGTAGAATAATAAAGGGGTATTACATATTAAAATACTGAAATTATAATTATGACATTGGTTTTTAAAAAAATATAAATATTATTCATTTCTCAATGTGACCCATATACATTATGGAATAACCATAACCTCCAAGAAAAAACCAAAAAATCTAATGGATAGACCTTAATAGCATAACCCTCATATTCACAAAAATATTTTTTATTCAGATTTTTTATAATTTATTCAAAATAACCAGACATACTTTATTATATTTTAAAAAAAATTTATAATAATATGATTCAATTCATTTTCATATTTATGAAAAAACCTTTTTTTATAAATCATATTTTATGATTGATAATTCCCCTATAAATCATAAAATTTGATTTAGGATAGAGGGGATGAGTTCACATATGATGTGAAGGGGATGAACCATCAATACCACAAGGGACTCATATTATATTCCAATTTTCTCAACCAAAGTACCCTTATGTATTTTGAATATTATTCTTATGTATTTTACATATCAGTTGACTCTTACGCATCAGGGTGTTACCCTTATGTATTAGGGAAAGGTACATTACATACCAACAAGGTACTCTTATATATCATAGGGATTTTAACACTTCACCATTTACATATAAAATTAGGACTCTTATATATGGTATTCCATATATATTTTTAACATTCCCACATGGTGTTTTTAGGAAATAACTATTTTTCTGAAGGACAACTTATGTAAATGAGTAAATTTTTTTACACAATGATACTTACATATTGGGAATTAAAAAAAATTAAACCAAAAAAATATACACCCCAAATCAGTTATAGACCGAAAATCATGCAATTTTTACACTATAACATAGTACCTTTATTTTTTATAAATATGTTGCAACTCAAAAAACTACAAAAATTCATCTCCATGCTTCCCATCAACCTCAAAAGATTTCAAAACACCACAAATAACTCTATAAATTTTTCAAACCCCCATAAATACTTAGAAAAATATTTTTAATCACTTTAGAATGTATAATTATGAAAAACTAAACAAAATTTTAAAGATGGTTCTTTCAATATTTATTCCAAATAATGAAGCGCATACTATTCCCCTCATGGAAGTACCTTAGTCAGTACAAAATTTATATCAATTCAACCTTTCCTATACTCTAATACTCACTTGAATAAAATATAGAATTAATTTTTCTTTAAATAATACAAATAAATTTGAAAGAGATTATATAATATTTTTATTCCAAATTTGAATCCCAATTCTAAAAATGTTCTCTACTTCAGGACCAAAAGCTAAATTTCCCATGATTTTCACTAACCTAAAACAAAAAAGTTTATAATAAGTGGAATAAATATAATGGTTTTTGGTAGTGTGTTTTCATGGTTAATGTAAGAAGAACTATGTGATGTTATGAAATTGGTTAAATTGATGTTGTGTTACTTTTCATGAGATGTTGTGCAAGATTGTTTAATTTTGATTTTGAAATATGTTTGGAAATTATTTGATTAAATTACTAATGTGCATGGGATGAATATGGTGAGTATAATAATGTTTATTAACATATATAAAACTAAATAATGATATATGATAAATATATTTTTTGATATAGAATATTAATGGATTAAATAAATGTGGTTTAATGAATAAATGGTTACTAGAAATAAATGAAACATAATAAATGCAATTTGGTAGGTAAATGAGGCATATATGAAATTTTTAATGATATTATAAAATGAGAATTTATGATTATTTTACTATTGATATGTGGTAATGGCGTGGTTGGTTTGGACTTTGGTTAGTTGTGTTAATAGTTGATGTTGTGATATGGTAGGTATGAAGTGACTATTACAACTCATAGTGATAAATGAAATGTGTTTTTAGTTAACCATTATTATGAGATATGTTGTTTTTTGTATTTAGTATATTATCATATTATTTGTTACTCAACACCACTCAAGTGAATTATCTTTACTAACACCTAAATATGGCCATAGAGTTTTGATGTTTTCTCCAATATTTATGACAGAGGTGGCACGAATTGATGATGATTTTAACTGCCCTATCTCTTCTAGACATAAAATTACTATAACGACCATTTATTATATTTCATTAACTATAATTTCTTGAGGTTATTGTGCTTATTATGATGGTGTATGGTGGGGAAGAACATGGAATGATGATGGCACAAGGTTTTTTTTTCATTATTTATTACATACCCTATTAAAGCGAGTCTACGATATGTGGTGATGTGGAATGTGGTTGTGGTATGTGGTATGTGGGAAAGTTTAGGTGGTTGTGGTTTTGATGGGGTTATGTGGTTATGGTTAAGTGGTTATGGAAGGGATGGTATCACTATGATGTATTCTGTTTGGGAATAAGGAAGACTATTTCAAAAGCTGTGTAGTTATGGGTAACTTATTCATATACAATATTCTGATATCATGTTACTATAATTGCATGCAATATTTGGTGAGTGATCCTTGGTAGTTTTGGGTGACAAATTACCTAGCATATTTGATGATATGGTTCTATTGTTTATTCACCAAAGCACTGGTATTGTTATTTCATGTTATCATGAATGTTTTTGAGGAGAATACTACTGAATATACTTGTATTATCATACTTTTATACATATATTCTCTATATTTTGTAGTCTATTAGGTAGGATTTAGAAATTTTTATTGATCTTTCTTGAACTTAGTGATCATAGTGTTCATAATGTCACTATTCTAGGAGTTATATTTTGATATTTTGTCTGAGAGGCATTTTCTTATGTATTATATTACATATAATTTGGGGTTGGTTATATTTTTTATTAATAAGTTATTGTGTTGTTTTTTATCTTATATTCCTAGGATTATTAGTGTAATACCACCCATTTGAATGTTGTATACCCTCAGTGCTTGCCACCAACTCGTGACTTACTGGACACATACTTTAGGTGACACTCTTATCATTATTAACGACCTGATAAGGATTCGAGTGGGGGTGGGTTATTATATCTATTGGGTGTTTTTTAATTCCCAAAAAGTATTTGGTAAATTTGAAAAATTTCATTTTGAAGAAGTTTTTGAAATATTACCATTATCTCTTTGATTTATCTTGATTCTAATTATTCTTCAATATTTTTATATTAGACATTTTTTAATTGTGTAATATTATACCTATTATATTTAAATAACATTAAATTTTAATTAACAAAATCTTTAATTAAATTTATTTCATTTCCATTCACTTTTTATTAAAACTAAAATGATTATGTTATCCAATAATTATACCACGAAGTCCTTCTTTTTTTAATGAATAAAAGTTAAAATAATGAAAAAATAGCATACCTAAACTACATTATAGTTCAAATTCGTGGAAAAGAATCAAATATGTTTTAATATGAATATTATTATTTCAAATATGATAATTAGATAATTTCTTATTTTTGACTATTCAATCCATATAATTTTTTTGAAGACTTTTTATAATACTGTGTGGAAGTTAATCCTTCTTGGATACAATTTAAATATGATTTTACATCTAATATTATGTAAATATTATTTGAACTATCGATATGTCTCATATAATAATATTATTTGGTTCTATAGATTCATATTCATATTCATCACGATCTAAATATTTTAAAACATCCGCTTTTCATCTTTTGATGTTTTCAATGTCATCCTGATGACTTTTAATGTAACTTTTCATATATTTGGTATTATGTTAAATATATTGATTTCTTTATTATAGTTTATGTTTATAATATATTTGAATAATTTCTCTGAAATTGTAAGGTTCCCAATTTTTTTAGGTTTTTATTCTTTCATAATTTGATTTATTAATTTAATTAAACGATATTTTTAAATTTTAGTGTAATTAATATTCCCTATAATTTTATATATTAGTTTAATTTCATCAGAAATACAATTTATATCATTTTTTATTTTATGCACTTGCTATAATTATATATATATATTTATATATTTCATTTCCTCACCCCATTTTTCAATAATTTCACCATTTTCTTTTTGTATCATTATTTTTATGTAACTATTACATTTATATTTTGTATTTTTCTTTTTTTTCATTCTTTTATGCATATTTTCATGTAAAATCCAAAATCATTATTAATTATTGGAATTTTATAATGACAGTTTTTATTATCATATGCTTATTGAGAAGATGTTTTTTAGAATGAATCATTATATTTTTCTTCATAATAACATTTTAGAATTTCACATTAAAAATTAACTCCTTTTAATTTAAAATTTTAATTTACTTCTATAAAAACACTTGAAATATTTTTTATAATGGTAATGTTTTAATTTTTAGAATTTGAATTTAAAACACTTGCATATTTTCATTATAAAAAAGGTGTTTGAAAATAAATCGTTATATTACCCTAAGTATCCTGGCTATAAAAACTGTTTAAAAATTCCATTTTCCACCAGTTAAAATATCATTCCCTTCACATTTTATTAATTGAGAATTTAATTTTTACCTATCATAATTCTCTTTAAAAATATTTATTCTCATTTTGGAATTTCTTTTTCACATTAGAAAAATTATTATAGTTGTAATGTTATAATAAGTCCTGTATATATGTTTATTTTTATTTTAAAATTAGTACACATATTATAATTCTAATTTTGAACATCTAATGTTAACATGTTGAATAAAGAATCATAATTAATATATATTTTTTAAATTTAGATAAAATAAAAAATAAATATGACATTCAAGAATAATTTTTTTCATTCCTCGAAAAGAATAATTAAATTCCTGATGTATTTAATCCCTAGTGACTTTAAAACAAGTTTATTTAAAGATTATTCTAATGAAATAAATATTTCTACTTGAAATGAACCTATATTCTTTTAATCATATTTTTATTCATATAATTGATTATCCTTTTGAGTTTATAGTATTATTTTTTGTGGATATTTTTTTAATAAAAATTCATTGGTTTATTTGCAATCTTTAAATCATATCATTGAATCGTTTTATTGATCCTTCTTGACTAATAATTCTAGCATCAATTTTTTTTTCAGTTTCCATGTTTCCCTAGAATCAATATATGATAAAACATTATCTTTCATATTTCATTATTGTTCTTAGATATCATCTATCTACATGTGAAACTCTTTCGAAACTAAATTATATAATTCAAATTCCATGGATTTACCATTCTTAAACACATTAGTATGAAATTCATACATTAAAATGGGATAATAAAATACCTAATACATTCAATTTTAGTTGACCATTCAACTTAATTGTGACCACTACTAAGATCAACTCTAACGTTTTGACAACTAGTGGGACCACCAATAGTATCAAATCAACATTTTTAGAAAAAATTATATTAAGTAAGAATTTAATAATATTAAGGAGACATTAATTGATAAATTTTATTTGGTGGTAGGAATTTAATTTCCTTGTTTGTCTATTGGTCAACCTAGTAGATGTGGTGCCAATGATATTGAATAATCTATTGGAATAATAAATATTATGTGATTTAATTTCATGTTATTATTGAAGAACATTTTAAAAAATTGTTTAATAAATGGAAATACATGGAATTTAATTCTAGTAGTTTAAAATGAAAATATTTTCAAATGCCAATAAATGATAAAAAATATTGATTAAGAAACTAGAAATAAATAATTTTACTAGATAAAAATGAAATATAAATTTAGAAAATATAAAAAAATGATGCTATAATTATCCTTACTACAATACAAGACTTTAACAGTGCAAGAATTGGCCTATATCAATGCTAAAAAAGAACTGACTACTAGATAATGATTAAAATACCTAGGCTTTAATCAGCACTACTCAATGTGATTATAAAGGAATTTTTTTTAGTGATTCTAGAACAACTGATAAATGTTTCATTTATCAACATTTCTATAAGCAATGACAAAGGAAGACTTTATCAATGATTCTACAAGTGATGATAGAGAGATATGTTATCATTAATTTTAGAAGTATTGATAAACTATGCCTTTATCATCACTTTTAGAAGTGACAATAATGGGGAATACAATAGTGTTTTGTAATAGCACAATGTAACAATGGAAACATGTCATACTGGAATGTTTTGTAACAACTCACTACATCCCTAGAAATAACTAAAAAGAATAAAAATTAGGTAAAAATGATGAATTTAAATGAAATAGAATTTACAACACCAATATAAAAAATAATAAAACTATATTATATACTTTTCAAACATTTTTTTATAAAATTACATGATTATGTACAAATTTTCACATACATTAATAAAAATAAATGTTCCTTTTTCATTTTCCACGAACCCCAACTCACGATATTGCAAAAAAACCACCAATGGTCAAGAAAAAGAACTCACCTATTGTAGGTGTAGACACCGGAAAAGTCCGTTATTCCCAAACAAAGCTCCAGATGTGGAAAGCGAGGTCGTATTTAGAGTCAGAAGCACGTTTCGAAGGGCCCGGAGGCCTTGCGCGGAATTTTGGAGACCAGTGCGCAAAGGTGGAGTGCTGCGCGCAAACCTCCCGGGATGCGCGCAATGCGCTGGGCCGGCGCGCAATTTTGCGCGCCCGTGGCCCGCGCGGTTCCCTTGCGCGCCGGTCCCGATTCCACGCCTGCGAAGGAAATTGCGCACCCGCGAACCAGATTCCGCGCCCGGGGTTGCCTATAAATATAAGGCGACCCCCGACGTTTTGAAGGTTGCCGGAATTCGAAGAGTCGCTCGTTCGCGCAATCCAACCCCCTCCGCGCGCAATGCCGATCTTCATGTAACCTCTTTTCTTTCGCACAAGAAATCCTTGGGGTTCGCCTTCACGCGCAATCCCTTTGGCTCCTTTCCTTTGAAACAACTCTTCACCCAAAGGCCTTCGCGTGCAAAAGAAGCCTCTTGTGCGCAATTGCCCCCGGGTGCGCGCAATCCAGCCCGATTGCGCGCACCCCCCCTTACTAAGAGGCCATTCGTTAAAGAATGAGCCGTTGCCCCCGCGCGCTATCCGAAGCCCAGTGCGCGCAATCTCCATCTTCCGCGCGCAAAGCGCTGGCCCAATTGCGCGCCAGCCCGCCCAATTGCACGCCGACCCACGGTATTGCGCGCCAAGCT
This sequence comes from Viscum album, assembly GCA_963277665.1. Lineage (NCBI taxonomy): Eukaryota > Viridiplantae > Streptophyta > Magnoliopsida > Santalales > Viscaceae > Viscum > Viscum album. The sequence goes on from OY728159.1 coordinate 1,085,415,725, forward strand.
CCTCTTTTGTGCGCAATCCGCCGGGGTCGCCCCCTTTGACCCCCCTGAGGGTACCCGCCTGCGTGGCGCCCGATAATCTTCATCTCAGGTGCCCGCACCGTGCGTTGTCTTCCCGTGCGGCCCTCCAGGCTCGCGCGAAGTGACACGGACCCATCGGAGGTATCACATTCGTCCGCGCTGCAAGACGTTAAACTGCCAAGTGTTTCGTCCAACATGACGTTAAACTATACCACGTCCAAGCTGCACGACGTTAAACTGCCTAGCATATCGTCCGCGCTACAAGACGTTAAACTGCCAAGTGTTTCGTCCAACATGACGTTAAACTGTACCACATCCAAGATGCACGACGTTAAACTGCCTAGCATATCGTCCGCGCCGCAAGACGTTAAACTACCAAGCATCTTCATCCTCAACGCACGACGTTAAACTGTACTTCGTCCGGCAAGACGTTAAACCGTCCGCTTCGTCCTCAACACACGACGTTAAACTGTACTTCGTCCGGCAAGACGTTAAACCGTCCGCTTCGTCCTCAACACACGATGTTAAACTGTACTTCGTCCGGCTAGACGTTAAACCGTCCGCATCACCCGATCCCGTGCCCCGCACGCAGGGTCCTCCCGGTTTGGATGTGGCCCCCACCCGCTCGTCTCTGCAGGGGTGTCGGGATTGGAGTGGCCTTCGCCCATGGGGGTAGAGTGTTACAAACCGAATGAACTACGTGGACTTTGATCCCTGTCTCCTAAACAGGGTACGTAGGAAGCCTCTTCGAGGTTCAAGCCCACCACCTGGTCGTCCCGGTCGTATTCACGTCGGTTCGTCCATCAGTGGACCCCTCCCGGGTTCACACTTGCGTCGATTCACCTATGAATCCGCCCTTGTGGGAGACTGCACGTGTGTATCTCCATTGTGCTTCCCCACTGCCGAAGCCAGTAGAGGGCGTGACAGGGATCGAGGTCTCTCACCTTCGGCCCAAGTCCCTCTCCAACTGAGCTTTGCCGCATCCGGGCTGCCTCAGTGCGTAAGTCCTGAAAGAATGAACTACGTGGACTTTGATCCCTGTCTCCTAAACAGGGTACGTAGGAAGCCTCTCCGAGGTTCAAGCCCACCACCTGGTCGTCCCGGTCGTATTCACGTCAGTTCGTCCATCAGTGGACCCCTCCCGGGTTCACACTTGCGTCGATTCACCTATGAATCCGCCCCTGTGGGAGACTGCACGTGTGTATCTCCATTGTGCTTCCCCACTGCCTTTTTCTATTTCTCCTTTCAGCATCCAGCATGACGTGAAACTGTGATCCACCCGGCCGTTCCATCCCCCTCTGTGCGAGGTGGTTCGGTTCAATCCTCCGCTCGGCAGCCTCGACCTCTTCGTGAGTTGGCTTGCCAACGTCCAGCATGACGTTAAACTGTATACCCGAACTACGCTGACTTTGATCCGTGCTAACGCGCGGTACGTAGGAAGCCCCTACGGGGTCCAAGCTCTTCACTCCATCATCCATCCTGATCCTTACCCGGGCCGCCACATCCCGGTGGGGTCATGCCATTTCATTCTACTCCACTTCACTCGGGAAGCCGCCCATGTGCTGGCCCCAGCGTCGGAAGTTCCCCGCAAGGGGTTCTATCATCTGATCCACTTCTCGTGTTGATCAGTCCGATGTCGTCCCCGCCGGACGTTAAACTCGTGGCATACCCTGTGTTAAACATGGGAAGCTGAGGAAAACCTCAGGTAACACAGTTCCCCGCACCTAGCGCGGGATGCCTCAGGTCATCATGCCTTCGAGAAGCCCTATTAGGGACAGAAGACAGACATGCAGAGCCGCAGTGTTAAGGCACGCCCCCAACACCCAGAGCCACCCGGTCTCCTCACCGCAGGTTGCTGCCCCGACCAGACTCCTTGGAGCGTCCGGGCGGAAGCAGCGTAATTAACCGGTGTCCATGGAGACATGGCGCCGGGAACGAGATTCACGAGCACGTCTTAAATCTATGAGGGAGACCCGGATTAGGCAACGAGTTCCGAGGAGACGTCCATGGAAGGAGGAGCCGACATCCCATCATCCCGGTTTCGATCAAGGAGCAGACGCCCCTGAATAAGGGACGGATGTCGCCCGCCTTTGGAAAGCGGGACTGCAGGGCCACAAGCCGCGCGCCCATCCCCTCGGGTCGATGGGCGCACGCGCGAACGCGTCCTGGCGGAACAGCGTCAGAACAGAAACCCGGCGCACATCCGCACCGAAACAGAAAAATGGTGAACCCGACGTGAATCTCTTCTCCTCCATACGAAGACCAATAGCTTTCAGAGGTGTTGGAAGACCAGCATGCTGCTCGACCGAGCATTCATCACCGGGGCATGGAACCTGCCAGGGGCTAGGGAAGGGAAATCGGGCACTCCGTCTCACGACATCGATGGCCTGGGTTCCCCCCACGGAAGGCGTCGTGGCACTAATGATCGGTTGTCGATTTCTTTTCCTGTCAGTATTAATGGGTTCTTCTCCCTGTCTTCCGGAATCAGGTCGCCCAATCCAGTGCCCGATCGCCACCCGCCCACTGGCACAGGGGTAGGGGAAACACCGACGCGGCTACTCCGCGTGGTCCCAACTGTTCCACAGCCGTCCCAGCAGCCGCAGCTGCGGGGCAACCACGCCCTCTCTCCCCCTCGGAGGTCATCCAGAGAAGGGTGATCAACAACTTGGTGCGGAGATATGAGGAATAGGGAGTCATCCCCACCAGGGACATGGCTCGCCTAGACCTCGAGGAAGCTGCACCTCGCCACCAACGCCGCCCCCGAGGGCCGCGCAGGGAGGCACCGCTGCCTACCTCGACGTCCAACCGCTTCGGGAGTTTATCCCCGGAACGCTCCGACAGCTCCTTCCCCTATGCGGATGAGGTGGAAGATGCCCGGGACCACCCTATCCGAGATTCTCTCCAGGGATCCGCGATAAGGGCTCCTGTCAGGCCACGTCGACACCGCCACCAGGCCTCTCAAGTCGAAGAACGGGCTCTCCACCTGCCCGCGCCACTCATCCCGACTCGTTTGTCCCGACGCCAACGTCGGGCACGAGCGGAAGAGGATGCCCACCTTGGGGCCCTAGCAACAGCGGCCGCGTTGGCTAAAGCCACTGCTGGCTCCAGTCACCAGGCCCCTGCGCATCCTGAGCAGGGGCACTTCTATGCCCGACCTGGATCGAGGCCCCGACCACCCCAAAGGCAGGTTGGGTTGACTCTCCCGGTTGCTGGTACAGGCAATAGCCACCGCGGACCACCTCGCGGTAGCGCTATTCAGCAACAGGGTCTACTCCGTGTGGCCGATCCAAGAGGCATGGGTCATCCCACCTTCCGATCCCGGCCCGAAGGCCCGCCCGGAATCATCTCTCCCTGCGTCCCCTTTGATATCTGTCCCGGTGCTCCTCACATCGTGGTTTCCTGTCCTCTTGGCCCCAGCACCGGTGCGGCCAGAGGACGCCAGGACAGAGATCAGCCATGCCCCGAAGAACCACCCAGGGGCAGGAAGGCGAGGCGTCGACGTAGAGGGAAGAATGTTAGGGAATTCCGGACAGAGATCCGACCGGTTCGTTTCTCTGATACAGAGGCGGAGTATGATTCGGCGACGGAGCCCTCCCCCCGATCCCGCCAGTCAGGGGCAGGGGTAGGAATGCGGCGCGTCAGCCTCGTACTTCCCGAGAGCGATATCGATATGATCCCCGCTTCTCTCCGAAGGTATATCCAGAGTAGCGAGGGCCTGGTAGACCCCCAAGGATCAAGCTTGCGGTTGGTACCGGCCCCTCCGGAAGCGCCTTCTGCCTCGATCGGAGAAGCCGGAGACTTTTTCTGGGGACCGATGGTCGAACCACGATTTAGTGCACCCTCGGCGAGCACCGACGCTACGGCAGGATGTTCGCTCGCCGGCCCGTCCTATCGTGATGTGGTAGCTGGGGCACCGCCACCCTCAGAGGGAGGCCCGGGATATGGAGGCCAATCGGCCTGCTCGCCGTATTCACCGCCGGCCAGCCCGTCGGCCCGGCGGCCCGCCTCAGCACCACTGCCAGTTCCCCGTCCATTCCCAGTCGTTGAAGAGGACCAAGGAGACCTAGGTCCCGAGTTTGAGTCGTGGAGCTTCTGGACCGTCCTTGCAGAGGGCCACTTCCCTGAGAAGTTTTGGCCAGTCGCAGGACCGGACTTTGATGCACCCGAATCACTCACCCCGGATGAGTTCGAATGCTTCCGCCGAACTCTCCGGGAGACTCACTCCCGTCTTCACCGCCTAAAAATGCCGTATCCCGGGAGTCAAGTACACCTGGAAGACATTGGTGAGCAGTGCCGTCAGATCGACCTGGCCACGCTCCCCGCGGTTCGGCACCCCGGGTCGTTTGGGCACCACGAGGCCCTCCAACAACGATGCGTTGAGTGTTTTCAAGTACTCCGCAAGGTTATCGAGGGATCCACCCCCCACATGTATATCCGTGGGTGGGGGCAGTACGCTGCCCTACGCTTCAGTGCGATTCGCCGACAGCCCGATTCACTGGGTGGCCCTGAGGGTACATCCCCAGGGACGGAAACAGTCAATATGGCTGACCTGTCGGGAGAGGGGAACGGCTTGGAACTTCTCGACGGGGGATCTCCCCCCGAATACAAGCCGTTGTTGGATCCATCAGTGAGAGTTACTCATCACCAGAGGAACCTCCTGGGTCTCCCCACACCCACTGAAGCACTGGCGTTGAGCCGAAACGTCAGCAAAGGTAAAGAGCACGGCGGGGCTGTAAAGCCCGCCGACCCATCTGCCTCCATGCAGAGGGTAGAGGAGGATCCCGAGAAGGCTATGCTATGTCAACAGCTCGCCGAGCAGAGGAAGCTAGTTGACCAGCTCCTCGCCGAGCGCGCTGCAGAGCAGCGGCCTGACTACGGTGATCCTAGGCCAGGACAGTTGGGACAGGAACAACCGCTCCTAGACGAGACTCTCCCGGGAAACCGTGATTATGCCGTGTTTTCCGACAGGGGAGAGGCCATTGCCTATGGCAAGAGGGCGCGGTATGTTTCACCACACCCTCCCGAGCGGCGTGACTACCTGAGAGACCCCGCTCGGATTCCTCCCGCTTCCCCAAGGGCCGCTCCGCCCACCATCCCACGAGCTGCCGAGTTCGACGACCCGGTCGATGACCCGATTGAAGGGCCATGCAATGCGCTCGTGGTTAGAGATCCTCTCCAGGACTGGAACCCATGTCCGGACGATCCGATGGTGGCACTCATCGCCCGCTTGGAAGCCTTGGAGACTCGGCAAGTGGCGATCCCACCGGACAGCAAGCCATACCCAGCATGGGTGGATGACATGCCGACACCTCCGGGATTCGGGAATCCCACCTTTGCCCCCTTCAACGGGACTGGAGATCCGCCACAGCATTTGGCCCATTTCAACTCGAGGTGCAGGCCTATGTTGGGAACTCCGGCGCAGCAGGAGGCCGCTAAGCTTCGCTGCTTTGTTCAGACACTGGAAGGGCCAGCATTTGTCTGGTACAGTCAGCTCCCCGTCGGGTCGATAACTAGCTGGGAGGACCTTCGTAGACAATTCCTCTACCAGTTCAATTCCACGATCCGGAAGACGAGTATCGCAGACCTCTTCAAGTGCAAGCAGAGGCCTGATGAGCGAGTCGCGGACTTCGTCGCCCGATGGAAGGGTCTCACGTATTCCCTTGACATGCCATTGACTCAGGAGCAGTTGCTGACAATGTGCGTCGGGAACGTCAAGACCGAGATGGTCCCTTCCTTGATCACTCAGAATTACCCCGGAGGGTTCAGGGACTTCTCAGACAAAGCTCAACGTCTTGAGGAAGCCTTGCAACAGGCCAGTCAGGCACACCCGCTGCCCCCTATGATTCCTGCAAGGAGAGTCAGCAGGGCTGAGCCCGCTGCTGTTGCCCAGATAGAGGCCCCCAGGCCATTGGAGCTGCTGCCGGCGAGGCCAGATCCACAGCCTCACAGGAATCCGCCTCCATGGGCTCAGTTCCCAGCCCAGCAGCGGCAGCCCCAGAACCGGCCGGCCCCTCCGCGTAATGTACCGCCACAACCCAGGCGAGATAATCAGGGTCCACCTCCTCGGCAGGCCCCTCCAGCCCCTCGTCAAGACCACGCTCCCAGGGGCCCGCGATACCTGACTTACTCATTTCACGAGGATTAGGTCCCCGGTTATTTCCGGAGCGCCCTGGAGCAGAGGATTGTGCGACTGCCTGAGTGTTGGAGGCCAGAGGAGGCACATCTCACGGATAACCCCCGCTACTGCCCTTACCATCGGGCCCTGGGGCACACCATCCGGCGGTGCTACGTGTTTAAGGACTGGCTCCAAGACCAGATTAACAACAATGTAATCAGGTTGGGCCCAACTCCAGCATAAGTGGCGGGTGTGTTCTTGGGATCAGATGACAATAGTGGCAATGAGGACGAATGGCAGCTGGTCTCCGACCGCGAATCCCAGAAGTATAATAACTGGATGGCCCGCAAGACGATCATTCGCGCCCATGGAATCATCCGTGCGCGCTTGAATCAGCCTGAGCCCCCAGAATCTGCGGGTGCTGCTTCGGCATCGTCATCCCAGCCTGCCTATTCCGAGAAGAGAAAACGGCGGCGGCGCAAGAAGGAAGAGCGCGCCCCGCCAGTTCCGCCACTATCCCGCACTCTCGGCGAATTCATGCCCTCGGAGATGGGGATCCCTCCCCGGATCCGCCCAGTGGTGAATGATTCGTCCGATGACAGTGTTGGGTACGCTTCGGTTAATACCGTCGAGCTGGTAAATCCCTTTTCGGTTCCCGACGTTGAAGAACACCAGGTGGACCTCCCTAGTGTCCCCGGTCGTCGCCACCGTCGGAGGAACCGCAACAACAGGAGTTGCCGGGGCACAGCAGTTGGTACCTCCAGCCAGGACGTGCACACCACTGAGACTAGGCAGCAGGCTAAAAACCGAGCTCAGCGCGCGCAGCCCCCCCATCCGGGGATGACGGATTCGCCTCCGCCACTGTTTGTGGTATGGGACCGGGCAGAACCGCCTCAGCCGCGCCGCGACCAGCTCCGTCCTGCCACGAGTCCATCCCGGCCTCCTGACCCCAGTACGGTGACTACTTCCCGGGCTTCAACCAATGGACAACGAGATGCGGCAAGCACCAGTCGGCCGCTGACCCAACCGGCAAGGCCCGTCATGCCTCCAACCGCAGAGCAACCTCCTGCAACCAGGGGCTCGCGCTTGGCCAAAAAGTATAATGTCCTGAAGCACTTGGCCGACATCCCAGCAAGGCTCTCCATCCTTGAGGCTCTGCGCATGTCACCTGAGATGCGCGAGGCGCTCGCTGAAGCCCTGAAGAGCCCCCTCCAGTTTGAGACAGAGGTTGCGGCTGCAGAGGCCTTTCACGCCGAAACGATCGAGGACGCCGAATGTCAGGCAGTTATCTCGTTCTCTGGTAAGGATGAAGACCCTCCTATACAGGGGCACATTCATCCGCTGTATGTTACTGGCCAGTTTAATGGCCTTGAAGTCCGGCGCTGTCTTGTCGACACGGGGTCCGGGATTAACTTGATTCCCACTCGGACGCTCCGGAGATTGGGCTTGTCTGAGGATGACTTGATTCCCTCTGACCTCAGGATCCAGGGGTACGACCGCACCGAGCAAACTCCGGTCGGCAAGATACGTTTGAAGACCCAGTTCAGTGACTTGGTTGCCAACACCGAATTCATGGTGGTCTCTCAGGACACTTCGTATAACGCATTGATGGGCAGGCCATGGCTCCACCTTCATGCGGCGGTTCCCTCGTCATACCACCAATGCCTTAAATACTCCCTTAATGGTCGAGTAGGCGTGCTTCAGGGAGATGCCTCTCCTTTTGCCTCATGTGAAGCCCGCTATCTGGACGCGGACTATTACAAGAGCAAGGATAAGCAAATCCTGGCAGGTGAGGTTGAGCCTGTCGCTGTTGCAAGTGATCCCTGGGCAAGTTTGGATGACCCTTACGTCCTCCCGATCCATCGGTTGGACGTAGCCATGGTCTCGACGGCCTGTGAGTCTCCTTATGAGATGACCGCGACCGCCCATGCCAGCACCAGCGGCCCAGCAGAATCTGGTAGCCCCAATGCAGTTTCCAGCGCAGTCTCTCCCGTGGACGATCCCTCCCCGAGTGGATAGGACGTGGAAGATGCACCCCCAGCCTTTGAGGAGGGCGTCTCTGCCACGGTCGATGAGTTAGTACAGGTGAACCTTGGAACCGAAGCAGATCCAAGACCCACATTGGTCAGTGCCACCATGCCCTATGAGGAGCGGCAATAGTACGTGGAATTCCTCAGACAGCACCGTGACGTGTTCGCTTGGGGCTATGACGAGATGCCGGGGCTAGATCCTCAGGTAGCCGTCCACCGCCTTGGTCTCCCGGCGAACCATCGCGGGTTCAAGCAGCCTCCCAGGATGATGCACCCATTCCACGGTGCCATGGTTGAGGCAGAAGTTGACAAGCTTATCAAAGACAACTTCATGAGGGAAGTTCAGTACCCCAGATGGCTGGCCAACATTGTGCCGGTCAGGAAGAAGAACGAGAAGATCAGAGTCTGCATCGACTTCCGCGATCTCAACCGCCACAGTCCGAAGGATGATTTTCCCCTTCCAGTGACAGAGCTGTTGATTGATGCCACGGCAGGGTTCCAAGCCCTCTCCTTCATGGATGGATACTCCGGATACAACCAAATCCGGATGGCCCCTGAGGATGAGGAGTTCACTGCCTTCAGGGCCCCCCAAGGTATCTTTTGTTACCAGGTCATGCCCTTCGGCCTGAAGAATGCAGGTGCCACCTATCAACGGGCAATGCACCGCATATTCAAGCCAATCCTCGGCACACTGGTGGAATGCTATGTCGACGACTTGGTGGTCAAATCGCGCCAGCGTCAGGACCATCTCAAAGATCTTGAGAAAGTGTTCGGATTCCTCCGGTCTCGCTGCCTGAAGATGAACCCGTTGAAGTGTGCCTTCGGGGTCACCTCCGGAAAGTTCCTTGGATTTGTGGTAAGATACCGGGGTATTGAGATCGACCCAGAGAAGATCAGGGCGATTAGCCAGATGCCTCCCCCAGGTAACATCCGGGAACTGCAAGGGTTCCAAGGCCACTTAGCCTATATACGCCGATTCATCGCGAATCTGGCCGGCAAGTGTAAGCCCTTTTCTCGGCTCATGAAGAAAGGTGCCACCTATGTATGGGATAAAGAGTGTCAGACCGCTTTCGAGGAAATCAAGCAGTACTTGCTTCAACCTCCGGTTCTGATGCCGCCCGTATCCGGGAAGCCGCTGGTCCTCTATGTGACCGCCCTGGAACGGTCCCTGGGTGCCCTTCTCGCCCAGAAGAACAACGAGGGAACAGAGAATAGCCTCTATTACCTCAGTCGCATGCTCCTCGATGCGGAAGTTAGGTATTCCCCCATCGAGAAGAGCTTCCTGGCGCTCGTATTTGCCGTACAGAAATTACGGCACTACTTGCAGCACCATGAGGTACAGTTGGTTTCTTGGGTAGACCCGTTGAAGTATATCCTGAGCCGGCCTATGTTGACTGGCCGTCTAGCGCGGTGGGCTGTGATTCTCCAGTAGTTCGACATCAGGTATGTGTCTCAGAAGGCCATCAAAGGGCAAGCATTTCCAGACTTTCTGGCTGCTCACCTGACCTCTGCGGATCAGCCGATGGATCTAGGCTTTCCTGATGAGGCCATTCTCTCGGTCGATCATGCCGATCCATGCTGGCAGATGCACTTTGACGGTGCCTCCCGGAGCCCCACCGGTAGAAGACTCGATAATCCTAAGCTCAACAGAGTGGGATTGGGTATCGTCTTCATTACCCCGGAGCAAGCCATGCTGCCATACTCTTTCCTGTTGTCAGAGGGCTGTACCAACAATGAGGCGGAATACCATGCCCTCATCACTGGCCTCGAGTTGGCTCTCGAGATCGACGTGCCCCATCTGTGTGTGAAAGGGGACTCCGAGCTGGTCGTTAAGCAGATCAATGGCGACTATGTTGTCAGGAAGCCGGAACTTGTGCCATTGCTGGAGTGCACGCTCCTTCTGATGGCCCAGTTCCCTTCTCGGCCAGAAATTGTCCATATTCCCCGGTCGCAGAACGGTCGAGCAGATGCTTTGGCCAGCCTTGCTGCGTCACTCGCAGAGCCTGAACAGGACAACCTGATCATCCGCGTGACGCACCGCAGGCTCATCGCTCCTGTTATCCCGGAGGGAGATCGCGGCCCGTCGGTAAGTAATCTCACCACGGTTGCCCCTATGCCCGGAGCCTCGAGTACCCCAGATATGGCAGTCGAACCATCCCCTGATTGGAGGACGCCTTTGGTTGAGTACCTCCAACATGGCATTCTCCCGTCGGATCGGGCCGAGCGCGAGCGAGTTCGACGCCGCGCATCGTAGTTTGTCCTCCAGAGCAGTCCCGGCCTGGAGCAGATCCTCTATAGACGCGAATTTGATGGTGTTCTCCTCCGTTGCCTTCAGGGAGTTGAGATCCCACGAGTCATGCAAGAGGTTCATGCTGGTTCATGTGGTGCCCATCAGACTGGGCCGAAGCTGTCCCACCAGATTCGGAGGTTGGGATACTTCTGGCCCTCCATGATCCATGACTGCATCGAGTATGCCAGGAGGTGCCATGCGTGCCAGGTTCATGCGAACTTTGTGCATCGGCCGCCGGAGCCTCTCCATACCACCAGGTATTCTTGGCCCTTTGCAGTCTGGGGTCTGGACGTTGTGGGACCTTACCCGCCGGCGACGGCTCGCCAGTGCCGGTTCATTCTGACCGCCACAGACTTCTTCTCCAAATGGGCAGAGGTGATTCCGCTCAGAGAGGTCAAATCTTGTTCGATCGCTGACTTCGTGACTTCCAACATCATTTATCGATTTTGAGTGCCTCACGCTATCCTCACGGATAACGGGGCCAATTTCCGAGCAGCCGAGTTGAAGAAGTTGTACACCAAGTACAACATTCGCTCGATCCATACATCTCGCTATCATGCGTAGGCGAATGGACAGATTGAGGCGTTTAACAAAACCCTCTCTAACATTCTGAAAAAGATGGTTGGTCAGAACAAGAAGAGTTGGCCGGACAAGCTCCCCAACGCCCTCTGGGCTTATCGGACGACGACTCGCAATTCCACCCAGATGACCCCTTATTCCCTGGTGTATGGAGCTGAGGCCGTCCTGCCCATTGAGATCCAGTTACCGTCCTTGCGCACTGCGGTCTACAACCAGCAAGCGCCGGACAGAGCTGCTGAAGCCCGTCTAGTCGAGTTGGAAGCGCTGGATGAGAATAGGCTTCGCGCTTTGCACAACTAGGAGAGGCATCAAAGCAGAATGGCTCGAGCTTTCAATAAGAAGGTTCGCCTCCGCTCCTTCCTGCAGGGTGACCTAGTACTGGCCCTAAGAGCACCAATGATCCCCGGCAGGAATCCACCCAAGTTGGAGCCCAAGTGGGAGGGACCTTTTGTCATCCACAAGGTCTATCCCAATGGCGCGTACTCCCTAGAGACTATGGATGGTGACCGTGTCACTCCTCCCACCAACGCTAGGTTCCTCAAGCAGTACTTTGCCTAAGTGCACTTCGTCCGAGCTACAAGATGTTAAACTGTTCAGCATTCATCCTGCATGACGCTAAACTGCACTTCGTCCGAGCTACAAGACGTTAAACTGTTCAGCATTCGTCCTACATGACGCTAAACTACACTTCGTCCGAGCTACAAGACGTTAAACTGTTCAGCATTCGTCCTGCATGACGCTAAACTGCACTTCGTCCAAGCTACAAGACGTCAAACTGTTCAGCATTCGTCCAACATGACGTTATACTGTACCACGTCCGCGCTGCAAGACGTTAAACTGCCAAGCATCTTCGTCCTGCATGACGCTAAACTGCACCACGTCCGAGCTACAAGACGTTAAACTGTTCATCATTCGTCCCGCATGACGCTAAACTGCACTTCAAGAACTACGTGCGGCTTGATTCCCATCCTAATGGGATACGTAGGACCGCCTGGACATTCATGTTTCAGGCCCAGCTCCATTTCCCGGGAATCTCTATCCCGCGTTGGGCCTCTGGCCCAAGTTCCCCTCCTTTTTGTGCGAGGCGTGTGGCGTGAGCGGGGGATTATGTCCTCATTCACATTGGTCTACTGGCCGCGCCGTACGCCTCCCCCGTGTGTGGGGCTACCTCACACCCCTCACCGTCCTGCATGACGTTAAACTGCCTCTCAAGAACTACGTACGGCTTGATTCCCATCCTTATGGGATACGTAGGACCGCCTGGACGCTTGTGTTTTAGGTCCAGCCCCGTCTCTTGGTTGATCACGGGGATCTGCCGTCTTTTGGTTGCTCTCAGGGTGAGTCCTCCGACCCTTTCCGGTGATCTGTTAACATGTTTTGGGTACTTCGGTCTATGACCCATAGTGTCGGATTCAATCCCGACAAGTCCTGTGTTGCTTGTCGGGCCTCGCGCTTCCTCTTGTTCGAGCCTTCACTCAAAGGGATCCTCGTTAGCGGTTTGGGTACGATGCCTCAGTGCTCTCCTACCGCTCCGGGTCGATTTACCGGCGAGTCCTGGGCCGCAAATCGATATGAATCCTGCGCTTGAGCGGTTGATGCTCGTTTGCTTGCCCCATCCTAGGCTGACGCGATCGGATGTTGTGTTGCGAATATGGTCAGCGACATCCTTGATCGCCATGTCGGCTCTTTCAGGCTCTGAACATTGGTTGCGCAGTCCTCATCACACTCCGCCTTTGTGCGTTGTAGTGGAATCTCGACACTCTCTTCATACTGACCTTCAGTACACCTCTACACGTTAGGCAGGCCAACCAGGGTAATGGTGTCTTTCGAGGCTCCCACGATCTGAGCGCCAAGGATATATGCTGATGCCCTCCCTAAGGGCCATGTGTAGCTGGACCCTCGTCCCCATAAAGAGGAAGGAGTCGCCCGAACAATCGCGTTCTGGGCCCAGTATAGCTGGAGGCTAGCATCTCTGCCCCTCAGGTGATGGACATACGCATGCCCCTATCCCAGGATCCTTCTCCTGGAATCGTGCGTGACCGCAGGGCTGGGTATGTTCCCACCTCCGCTGGGTCCTCCATATCGCAATAAGCGGATTCCTCCATGGTCCGAACAACACGACCTTAAACTGTGTTGTCTGGTCCTACCACACGACCATAAACTGTGATCGTCTTGGCCGCCCGACGAGAAACGGCACTGCATCGTGATGTTCTCCTCAGAGGACACTCACGTTGGGCGCTGGTTAATAACCACACCATTTATCAGTGCCTTTCATGGCTTGATTATTGTGGCAACGCCAGGGATTTCTTAATCACAGGCATGTCGCTGCACAAAGAAAAACCATCCATCTTTAAGGACAAACAAGAAATATCAAATGCCGCTTCTTCTGGGTGCGAGGGCCCGACCCGCACCCCTCCCCGCGCTGGTGCCCGATTGTGTTGCGCCGCGCTTCAAGAACTACGTGTGGCTTGATTCCCATCCTTATGGGATACGTAGGAACGCTCGGATATTTGAAACTTCGGGTCCAGCCCCCCACCTCTTAAAGATTCCCCCTTCTCTTGGGAATCCGCCCCCTTTGGGTCACCCTCAAGGCGTGTCCCTCGACCCCTTGCAGTGGTCCACCGGTGTCAAGAGTACTCTGGTTTATTGCCGGGAGGGTCAGGTTCAGCTTGGTCAGGTTCCTTCCACTTTTCAGGATTCGTGCTCCCTTTCATTCGGACCCATCGCCTACGCCCTGGGTGGAGCCCCCGTGAGCGGTCTGGACACAATGCCTCAGTGCTCTCCCACCGACTCGGGATGGTGCCCCCAAGGGCCTCGGGCAGCAAATCGATATGAATCCTGCGCTTGAGCGGTTGATGCTCGTTTGCTGCCTCATTCCATCAACGGTCAGTGCGATATTGATGCTGCTTTTCCGCCACGGACGGCAGTACTCCCATATTGTTATGCCGGTGCCCCCAGTCCTTGAGTGAATGGCCGCATGATTCACATTGCATTTTCCACCTCCCATTCTGACCAGGCGGAACCTCGACACTCTTGAAACTATCCCTCAGTGCATCTTCGCATATCCAGGGGATAGGACCATGATGTGGTGTACTTTGAGGTTCCTATGGTCCGAGCTCTAATACTTTAAACTAAGATCTACCCCTATGGTCCGAGCTCTACGACTTTAAACTAAGATCTCCCTAATCAGGGTTCTACGTCCTGCATGACGTTAAAACTGCACTTTCAGAACTACGTGTGGCTTGATCTCCAGCCTGATGGAGTACGTAGGAACGCCCGGGCATCTCGACTCGGGTCCAGCCTCAGGGATCGCTAAGTCCCGCCCCTCCTCGTCGCCGGCCGTCTGGCCTGGCTTCTGGTAGAGTGGTGCAGTTGTGACATTCTCCCCGGTTCAGCTCGGGATGCCCCATTACAATGATGGGAAGCGACAGTTGCCTCGCCAAAGAGGTTCTGTCTGAGAATTGGGGTGATTCACGGCCAGATTAGTGCATCCGCCTAATACGCTTTCCCCACGGTGGCGCAATTTTGGGAGTGTTAGATTCTGTCCGAACAAATCATCACTTCGCCCCACGCTTCGCATGCCCTGTTGATCTGGATTTCCGCCCTTATGCCTGAAGGAACCCCCAAAGCGGCATTGATGATGACATGTGATCCGCCTCCTGCAATATGAATGATGACCTTCGGTCCGTCTATTGCAGTAGTATGGTCGATTGATCCATTGTCCTCTTTCCATCTTGGGCATTTCCTGGAAGGCCGACCGTTGTGAATTTCTGAATTCGGGACACGCGATTCACCCTTTCTCATTTCCCTATGTTCGGATAAAATCTTAACGCCCCTAGCGTTGTCCCGCTCGTGTGTCGGAACAAGTTGGGGGGATGATACATTGATTAGGTCTGAGGTCTCCCTTCCTAGGGATGACCTCCCTCTCTTCTTTAGAAATCCAGGCCTAATTGTGGATGCCTGAAGCTTGGTTAACGCTCCCGCGAGACAATGAATTGTGGTTGAGAATGTTAAGCCAAAAGATGCAGATAAATATATTGATTCATACAAATGGATCGAAGTATTGAGTAGCGGAAGAAAAATGTTCTGGGAATGGAAAAAATAAAGCCCCTAGGGATTAGCGTGCTGAATGAGTCTTTCCAACGCCGCTACCCTTTGGATGGCGGCCTCCAGAGCTGCTTCTCTCTCTCTGCGCACCCTCTCCTCGTCGGCGGTCACAGCACGCAGCTCGTCGATCCTGGCCTGTGCACGCTCCCGCTCGACTTGAAGTGTGACCATCTGTTGGCCCGCCTCCGTCAGCTGTACCTGGGCGTCAACCAGCTGGGCCGTTAGTTGCTCCACAAGCTCAGTGCACACTGCGACGAAGGCCTCCTTCTCTGCCGCCTGCCCTTCGAGGCGCCGGACATCCTGCTCCGCCACGAGGAGCGCCCGCGTGTTCTCCGACACGTCCCGACATTGTGCGACGTCGGCACACCGGCGGCTCTCGCGCATCTTTTCGGCCATGAAATCACGGACCGTCAGATGGAGGCGTTGAGCATCGGCTCCCCCGGCACACAGGAAGCGCATCCAGGTTTGAAGGGATCCCATGCGCCCCAGCCACTCCGATGGGTCTCGCTTGAGGAAGCGCTGGATGCACTTCCACCCCCTGCGTCGCGTTATCTGACTCTCCTCGACCGCCTCCGCGTCCGAGTCGTCCATCTCCTCGGGGTCGGCAGGCCGGTAGGCAGGGAAGGCAGCCAGCAGGTCTGCTGCAGGGTCCACCCCTGGGATGTCCTCACGGGGGATAGGTTCCCCAACATCTGGGCGACCTTCTTCTCTCGCCCCAGCGGCGTTGACACCCTCGTCAGCCCCCGACCTCTCTCCGATGGCAGCACCGCCGGCATCCGCAGCCCCTTGATCAGCAGTTGGTGGGGCCGGCTCGGTGTGAGAAGTCTGTTCTGGAGTAGGCGGCATGTCTGCCACCGGTCCACTCGTGGATGGCCCGGGTTCGGCAGCCCGACGAGCCTCCAGTGTTGAGATCACTGCGCAGGGCATGCCGTGGTTAGTCACGGATCGTCAACGGGTGAATTCCGCGCCGGCAACGGCAATTTCGCGAACGAGAGCTTGGCAGCTTGTCGCGCGGAAAGCCAGTGTACGGTACGGGGGACCCAGGGCCCCTATTTATAGGCGAGGCCGGGTGTCCGCGCTGCATGGAAAGCGCTTTGCGTGACCGAGACAGCGAATTTCACGCCCGATGCCCTTTTTTGCGCGCCACAGTCCCGCGCCACCCAGGACTTCGGCATTCCGACGTCTCCCTCGGAACCCGATCGTTGCGACCTCTCGCCGATCAGATTCCGAGGGGGGGCTTTTGTAGACACCGGAAAAGTCCGTTATTCCCAAACAAAGCTCCGGATGCGGAAAGCGAGGTCATATTTGGAGTCAGAAGCACGTTTCGGAGGGCCCGGAGGCCTTGCGCGGAATTTTGGAGACCAGCGCGCAAAGGTGGAGTGCCGCGCGCAAACCTCCCGGGATGCGCGCAATGCGCTGGGCCGGCACGCAATTTTGCGCGCCCGTGGCCCGCGCGGTTCCCTTGCGCGCCGGGCCCGATTCCGCGCCCGCGAAGGAAATTGCGCGCCCGCGAACCAGATTCCGCGCCCGGGGTTGCCTATAAATATAAGGCGACCCCCGATGTTTTGAAGGTTTCCAGAATTCGAAGAGTCGCTCGTTCGCGCAATCCAACCCCCTCCGCGCGCAATGCCGATCTTCAGGTAACCTCTTTTCTTTCGCGCAAGAAAGCCTTGGGGTTCGCCTTCGCGCGCAATCCCTTTGGCTCCTTTCCTTTGAAACAACTCTTCACCCAAAGGCCTTCGCGCGCAAAAGAAGCCTCTTGCGCGCAATTGCCCCCGGGTGTGCGCAATCCAGCCCGATTGCGCGCACCCCCCCTTACTAAGAGGCCATTCGTTAAAGAATGATCCGTTGCCCCCGCACGCTATCCGAAGCCCAGTGCGCGTAATCTCCATCTTCCGCGCGCAAAGCGCTGGCCCAATTGCGCGCCAGCCCGCCCAATTGCGCGCCGACCAGCGGTATTGCGTGCCAAGCTCCTATTTTGCGCGCAATCCGCCGGGGTCGCCCTCTTTGACCCCCTGAGGGTACCCTCCTGCGTGGCGCCCGATAATCTTCATCCCGGGTGCCCGCACCGTGCGTTGTCTTCCCGTGCGGCCCTCCAGGCTCGTGCGAAGTGACACAGACCCATCGGCGGTATCACATTCGTCCGCGCTGCAAGACGTTAAACTGCCAAGTGTTTCGTCCAACATGACGTTAAACTGTACCACGTCCAAGCTGCACGACGTTAAACTGCCTAGCATATCGTCCACGCTGCAAGACGTTAAACTGCCAAGTGTTTCGTCCAACATGACGTTAAACTGTACCACGTCCAAGCTGCACGACGTTAAACTGCCTAGCATATCATCCACGCCGCAAGACGTTAAACTGCCAAGCATCTTTGTCCTCAACACACGACGTTAAACTGTACTTCGTCCGACAAGACGTTAAACTGCCAAGCATCTTCGTCCTCAACACACGACGTTAAACTGTACTTCGTCCGGCAAGACGTTAAACCGTCCGCTTCGTCCTCAACACACGACGTTAAACTGTACTTCGTCCGGCTAGACGTTAAACCGTCCGCATCACCCGATCCCGTTCCCCGCACGCAGGGTCCTCCCGGTTTGGATGTGGCCCCCACCCGCTCATCTCTGCAGGGGTGTCGGGATTGGAGTGGCCTTCGCCCACGGGGGTAGAGTGTTACAAACCGAATGAACTACGTGGACTTTGATCCCTGTCTCCTAAACAGGGTACGTAGGAAGCCTCTCCGAGGTTCAATCCCACCACCTGGTCGTCCCGGTCATATTCACGTCGGTTCGTCCATCAGTGGACCCCTCCCGGGTTCACACTTGCGTCGATTCACCTATGAATCCGCCCTTGTGGGAGACTGCACGTGTGTATCTCCATTGTGCTTACCCACTGCCGAAGCCAGTAGAGGGTGTGACAGGGATCGAGGTCTCTCACCTTCGGCCCAAGTCCCTCTCCAACTAAGCTTTGCCGCATCCGGGCTACCTCAGTGCGTAAGTCCTGACAGAATGAACTACGTGGACTTTGATCCCTGTCTCCTAAACAGGGTACGTAGGAAGCCTCTCCGAGGTTCAAGCCCACCACCTGGTCATCCCGGTCGTATTCACGTCGGTTCGTCCATCAGTGGACCCCTCCCGGGTTCACACTTGCGTCGATTCACCTATGAATCCGCCCCTGTGGGAGACTGCACGTGTGTATCTCCATTGTGCTTCCCCACTGCCTTTTTCTATTTCTCCTTTCAGCGTCCAGCATGACATGAAACTGTGATCCACCCGGCCATTCCATCCCCCTCTGTGCGAGGTGGTTCGGTTCAATCCTCCGCTCGGCAGCCTCGACCTCTTCGTGAGTCGGCTTGCCAACGTCCAGCATGACGTTAAACTGTATACCCGAACTACGCTGACTTTGATCCGTGCTAACGCGCGGTACGTAGGAAGCCCCTACGGGGTCCAAGCTCTTCACTCCATCATCCATCCTGATCCTTACCCGGGCCGCCACATCCCGGTGGGGTCATGCCATTTCATTCCACTCCACTTCACTCGGGAAGCCGCCCATGTGCTGGGCCCAGCGTCGGAAGTTCCCCGCAAGGGGTTCTGTCATCTGATCCACTTCTCGTGTTGATCAGTCTGATGCCGTCCCCGCCGGATGTTAAACTCGCGGCATACCCCGTGTTAAACATGGGAAGCTGAGGAAAACCTCAGGTAACACAGTTCCCTGCACCCAGCGTGGGATGCCTCAGGTCATCATGCCTTCGAGAAGCCCTATTAGGGACGGAAGACAGACATGCAGAGCCGCAGTGTTAAGGCACGCCCCCAACACCCAGAGCCACCCGGTCTCCTCACCGCAGGTTGCTGCCCCGACCAGACTCCTTGGAGCGTCCGGGCGGAAGCAGCGTAATTAACCGGTGTCCATGGAGACATGGCGCCGGGAACGAGATTCACGAGCACGTCTTAAATCTATGAGGGAGACCCGGATTAGGCGACGAGTTCCGAGGAGACGTCCACGGAAGGAGGAGCCGACATCCCATCATCCCGGTTTCGATCAAGGAGCAGACACCCCTGAATAAGGGATGGATGCCGCCCGCCTTTGGAAAGCAGGACTGCAGGGCCACAAGCCGTGCGCCCATCCCCTCGGGTCGACGGGCGCACGCGCGAACGCGTCCTGGCGGAACCGCGTCGGAACAGAAACCCGACGCACATCCGCACCGAAATAGTAGGGTCTCAAAAATTCATCAAAGGGAATGAAAGTATGCCCAAAAGTTTGGTAAAGAATATGGATGCATGTTTCATTGAAAAATTGGGGAGAAAAGTGATGAAATCAGATTTTCAAAGTGATTTGGCCTGACCATATACCAACTACTGGGAATGGTTCATATAATTCATAAGATGTGAACCACCGGTACGCGGAAGGCCTATGACACGCTGGCTGGTGAGGAGTTGTCCAGCGAACGAAGATGTTCATGGCGAATTTCCACCCACGAATTGAAGCTGATACGAACTATTTTTTCTAGAGATAATACTACATATGTATGCACCACACACCATCCCTACAAACGATGTGGTTCACAGATGAAGAGAAGCTGATGGTGTGCCGCATCTCTGCAAACCCCCAGTTGATCGAGTCTTCCGCGGGTCAAGATACCTGTTCATGGGCCTCTACAAATGGTTCTTTATGACCATATAATTTTTTCCCAATGATCTATAAGAGGAGTGAAGAAGAGGTGAAAAAAGAGGGGAGAGAACCCTAGGATGGGTGAAAAGTGGACGAAGAGCGTAGAGGGTGTGGGGGAAATTTCTCCCACACTCAAATTAGTTCACGGATTACATCTTGGGAATAATTAATAGTTCAAGGAATCTATCCCATGAACTATATGAACAAAGAAGTTTGAGAAAGTCCTTCCCATGAACCGTATTTGGAAGGCCCTCCACATCCAACCAGTGAACCAATAAAAAAATATATAAAAATCAGTTCATGGATGCCAATATGCCGAAGATAGTACGCGGGTGCCCATATGAGAAATACAGTATGCATATTCCCCCCTATGTGGAAGAAAGTACGCGAATACCCCATATGTGGAGGACTATTTGTGGAAAGCTTCTCCACGTACCATCCTAAGCAGCTTGCTTCTAGGCGACCAATTCTTACGTGGATGCCCTATGCAGAAAACCGTTTGCAACTACCGGTCCATACCATGGGGGTTGCGCCCCCACACCCCCACTTCCAATCAGTGCCGAACTGCGGTCCCAATAATTCAGTTCAGTCCCTTCGCTTCCGCCACTGACCTCCATGAAAAATGGATGGTCGCAGTGCGAACTTTTTGGGCCTTGTCAATGACATTATCCATTGCTCCCTTATGCCGCCCAAACATCTATCCCCTAAATACCATGAGAAGAGACATTCCTCAAGCACCTCCTATAAAACCCTATCACCTACCTCCAATGCCAGGTTGACCTAGAACACCATGAACATTCACAACCTAAATGTTTCTTAAATGTTTGAACACATCCTTTCCATCCATCAAACTCTATGTATCTGGTGATTCAGGATCCCCATAATCATCCAAGGCCATCGGTGAGGGAAGTTTGGTGTCCTATGGACACCTTTGTTGTACTATTCACATCATTCCCTGGAGGATCTTCATATGTTTCCCACAAAAATATCCATAAACCAAAGGAAAATATGTCCTCAAGAGATTTCTTTCCTACCTTTTTATGCCTCGATGGCTTCCATGCCCCATATAATTTCTCCTGATTTGAGAATCCCTAAGGTCACGGTTTACACTTTCATTCCCTTTGATGTATGAGGAATGTGAGAACATCTTTGCCTGATTTTCCTACAACAAATCAAGGGTTTTTATAATGAGTGGTCCAAACTCTATGACGTTAAACTATGAGTTATCGTCATAACCACATGAAAATAAATTTTACAGTATTCTTACAAGATATATTACTTTAAACTATAGTATACTGAGTGATTTTAGATCTTCATAAGCTTCTATGGCCATTATAAATATAAGGATAGTGTCCTACGAACACC
This sequence comes from Viscum album, assembly GCA_963277665.1. Lineage (NCBI taxonomy): Eukaryota > Viridiplantae > Streptophyta > Magnoliopsida > Santalales > Viscaceae > Viscum > Viscum album. The sequence continues at coordinate 1,085,436,897 of OY728159.1, forward strand.
TTTGTCTGACTATGCACATCATGCCCCGATTGCTCTGCATATGATGCCCACAAAAATGGCCTCTCAACAAGAGGAAATTTTTTCCTCAGGAGAGTCTTTTCCTACCTCTGTACGTCTCAATGGATTCCATTCCCCATATCATTCTTCGGATATGAGATTCCCTAAAGTCATGGTTTACACTTTCCTTCCCTCTCATGTTCAAGGCACATCAAAATATACAAACATGATTTTCCTTTAGATAATCATGGTTTCTATAGAAAGTGGTCCTCATCATATGAACCTAAACAACATGACCCCAAATAGACCTATCCACATGACATTAAACTGTGATTCCACCATCCAAGTTATATGACTTTAAACTATAGTATACCTCATATGACGTTTCGGGGCCCACTGACTAAGGTAATTCCCCAATCTTCCGAGGTCAGGCCGCGTGAACTTCAATGACATTTCACATTAAAAGGGTCATTGCTCTGCACCCTCAACCATAGTTGCCCCGACCTATTCTTCCATGGCTATCCCTCTCCCACCAATAGAAGTGGAAGCATGCCCATTGTTGAATCTTTGACATCCTATTATTTCTCACACTAAGCATGAATCATGCGGGCCTAGAGGTTTGTGATGATTATAACATCCACATGGTTTTGAACTATGAGAAATCTTATTCCTAATGAAATCGGGATATGTAGGATGCCATCCAGAAGGCCTGAGCTCAAAAGGGTGCCCTTCCAAAAGGGTTTACCAAATAATGTCTTAAATGGGAATCTCCCATGCGTAATCCCCACACCTTAGGTACTACAAAAACTATGATTCCTGATCAAATCAGGATACGTAGGATGCCTACCAAAAGGCCCAAGCTCTAAAGGGTGCCCATCCAAAAGGGTTCACCCAATCATGTCTTATATGGGTAGCTCCCATGCATAATCCCCACACCTTCTAAACTACAAGAACTTTGATTCCTAAACAAATCAGGATACATAGGATGCCTAACAGAAGGACCGAGCTCAACAGGGTTCCCCTACAAAGGGGTTCACCCATTCATGCCCTGTAAAATGGGAAGATTCTATGTGTAAGACCCACACAATCTGAAATACAGGGGTTCTGATTCCTCTCCCTAGGATACGTAGGAAGCCCCCCTTGTGAGCCTGATCTGAACATCAAGTCACCTTCCACACCCTAGATGGCGATAAACTGTATAGCGCCTTATAATATGGAACAAGTCATTTTGACCTCCATAGCATCAAATATATGCATTCTTACGACGATCTTTCAAAACCAAGGGTAGCTCGTGGACACACTCTTCAAGAATGAACCATGGATTCATGAACATATGAACACGACTTAAATCTATAAGAGAGTCATGGAACATGCAACAATCCTCCCCCGAAAGGGTATGGTGAGCCTGACCTCCCATCCTCTCGACCGATGGAATCCTTTAGTGTCATTGGCCAAATCTTCAGCCAACGAGCGCCTGCCTTTGAAAATAAGGTCCATGAATCATGTATACTTGGGTCGTTGGGCGTTCTTAGCTCCACAAATGAACTCGTTGGAGATAATTTGAGGAATTTATATCCAAGAAAGACCAATTTCATGAGTTCTTGAACCCAACACAATCCACCACTGGGACCAATAGTTACCACATGGTTAATTCTACCTTCCTTAAAGGATAATGACACAGAACGGGTCAAAACAAAGGAATGGTAAATTTGACGAGAACCCGTCTCTAAAGAAAAAGGGACGGGTGATGATCCTTGTCGAACCATTTCTACACCACCCGAAAATGCATCACCTCGAAGGCGAAAAACCTGTATATGAAAAAAAATTATATTATTAATAATATAAAGAAATAAATTAAATATAAAGTGTTAATTTTAAAATAAACTTTGAACCATACTAGGAACATTGTGTATCATATTGAGTTGTAGTTGATTTTTTCATGTCATACCATTTTTTGTTCATATTCTAGAATTATCTATATGAAATTTAACTAAATAATTATAAGATAAAAATGATATGGAAATTAATTAAGTAATAGAAGATAGAATGATGTGGAAAAAAGTCTCATTTTCTCAGTTTTGGTGATGTGATGCATGTTTTAATCTAGAATGACACATATATATTGATATGACACACTTGGAGTCATAACCGCCGTACTATGAATTTTATTTTGAAGGGGATGATTCCTAAAAATCCCAAATGACTTATGGATCATTTTATTAAAGTATCAATACAATCTGAGTGTCTTTTCATGGTTTTGAGTACTCCACTTTTGTTTTATACTAAAATGTCATTTTAAACTAGAAAAATGAACATTGAGTTATACCAATTACCTCATGTGTAAGATTGACATGAGACTGATTCCTAAATTTCAGAAATGATTTATGAATTATTTTCCTAAATTATCATGAAAATATGAGTGTGTTTTATGGGTTTTCTATGATTGAAAGGTTTTGAAATAAAAGTTCAACTTTAAAATGATAACAGATACTTTGATTCATATCGGGTATATCATGTATCAAATTATGGTTGTGATGAATCATACTTGTCCCAAATTACATATTTATTGTTTTTATAAAGTATCAAAACAATTAGAATGTGTTTACTTAGTTTTTATTATGTTAGATATCTTTTTTAGTAAAATTAATTTTCATGTTAAACTTAAAGTCGTATTTGGAGTCATACCAGTCACACCATGAATTGGATTGAGGTGTGGCTAATTATTACACATACCAAATGATTTCTAGATCATTTTTATAAAGTATCAAAACAATATGAATGTGTTTTCTCAGTTTTGAGTACATCACTTGTTTTTTCCCTAAAATTTCATTTTAAACTGGAAACATTCAGTTGGAGTCATACCAGTCACATCATGTTTTAGTTTTATTTGATGTAGATTAAAAATTACTTATGTATTTTTTCCAAAATTATCAAGACAATACATGCACATTTTATTGGTTTACAATGAGTGATACTTTTTTTGTACTAGAATGTTAATTTAAAACTAATAAGGGACACTTTGATTCATTCTAGACACATCATGTATCAGATTTAGGTTCTATTGATTTATACATGTCAAAAATAATTTATGTATTTTTTTCAAACGTATCAGAACAATATGAACGAGTTTTCTTAGTTCTGAGTATATAAATATGTCTTTTTTACTAAAATCAATGTCAATTTTAAAAAATAATACACACTTGGAGTCATTCTGATCATAATATTCATCAAATTGAGGTGAAGATATTTCCTACAAGTCAAAAATGACTTATCTTTTTTTTCCTAAGTTATCAAAACAATATGAATGTGTTTTCTTTGTTTTGAGTACATAACTTATGTTTTATTACTAAAATGTTATTATAAGAAAGAAACAAACATTTTGAGTCATAATGTCCACATCATGTTTTATTTTTACATGATACAAATTCCTACACATCAAAATTACATATGAACCATTTTACTAAGTTATTAAAATAAAATGAATGTGTTTACCTGATTTTAAATATGTTTCATTTTTTGAACTAAAATTTTATTTTAAACTGATGGGGGACACATTATGTCATACCAGACAAATCGTATATCATATTTAGGTGTGTATGATTCTTACACATAAAAATGACTTATGCATAATTTTACTAAAGCATCAAAACAAAACAAATGTCTTTTCTCAGCTTTCAGTATGTCAGTTTTCCTTTTTACTAAAATCAATATCAATCTTAAATTAAAAGATTTACTTGGAGTCATACCGGTCACATCATGATACAGATTTATGTAAGACTAATTCCTACACACCACAAATGACTTACATATCATTTTCTAAATATATCAAGATAATAAAAATGTATTATCTAGGCTTTAATTATGTCACTTGTTTTTTTTTACAAAAATATCATTTCAAACTGAAAACAAGAACATTGAGTAATACCAGTCCCATCATGTGTCAGTTTGACGTGAGACTAATTCCTACACATAAAAATGAATTATTAATCATTTTCATATATTATTAAGACAATATGAGTGTGTTTTCTTAATTTTCAATGAGTGAAACTTTTATGAACTAAAATGTTAATTTTAAACTAATAATAGACACTTTGAGACATAAAAGAAAAATCTTATTTCAGATTGAGGTGAATCTAATTTATACACACAAAAAATTAATTATGTATAGTTTTTATAAAGTGTCAAAAAAATAAGAATTTATTTTCTCTATTTTGAGTAAATCACTAGTGTTTTTTTAGCAAAAAGTCATTTTAAACTAGAAACACACACTTTGAGTCATAGTAGTATCATCATGTGTCAGTTTTACATGAGGCCAATTACTATACATAAAAAAGACTTATGAATCATTTTCATAAAATATCATTAAAATTCGAGTCCATTTTCTCAGAATAGAGTATGATACTTGTATTTTTTTACTAATATTTATGTCAATTTTAAATATAAAGACACAGTTGGAGTCATAACGGGCACACTATGCATCAGATTGAGCTGTAGATGATTCCTACCCATCAAAAATGGCATATGGATGTTTTAGAAAAATATTAAAAAATATTAATGATTTTTATCCGTTGTGATTATGTTATGTGTTTTTTGAAGTAATTTTTAAATTATAAACTAAAAACACATAGATCTGGTCATACTAATAACATTTTGTACCGGATTGAGGTGAGGATGATTGAGTATGAGATATATTTTTTCTTTTAACTCTATAATAATATCTAGAAAATATAGAACATGTTCCACTCTGACGGAAGAGAAACTCCATGCTACCTAAAACACTTCATGTTTCATACATCGGGGGTTTTATCTTCCATAAAAAAGGAAGATTCCCTCCCTTTTGTATATTATTATAGATAATTGAATGAAAAATGTGTCTTCCCAAAATAACTATGATAAAAACTAAATAAGTATTAGATAAAAATTACAATGAAATTAAATTAAAATAGTAGAAAAAATGATGCAAAAAAATTAAATAAGTAGTATGAATTCACACTTTCATTTTAGTTATATATATTCCCAACTAATTTATTTATTGTAATTATCTTAGTTGCAGCCTTGAAGTGTAATATCTTATGAGCATGAGCAGCTTTAAACAAACAAAAACAACCCAAAAAAATAACCCCCTATATAATAATACAATTCCTTTGGATGTAATACTAAAAGAATTAAATTAAATATAAATATGAAATAATACATTACTTCTATGGAAAATTATTTTTCTGTGAAAACATCAAGATTGCCTTTATTATTGAGTGCAAATAACACTATTGAATTATTGGAAATGTCAATGGAGGTAACATGGAGAAAAGTGACAGATTCCAACATTGTAGGGGTGAAAATGTTTTGAAGGAGTACAATTATGTGAATGTTTTTAGTGAATAAAGTCATGAAATAAAGATATAAATCTTCCAAAATAATTGATTTTTTCACAAAATAATGAAAATTAAATCAACATTTTATTATGTAACTTTTCAGTAAAATAGAGAAAGTATATCATAACAAAACTTTTTTTTTCAAATAAATAAATTTATGGTTGAGTGAGAACCAAACAAGAGCATGCCCAAGGGGATCCACCATTGCATAAATTTGACAAAAAAAACCCAAAAAACACTTTATGGATGAGTGAGAACTATAAGTTACACCCAAAAATCATCTTCATACAAACCTTCAGAAACATATTGTTCCCTCTTAGAATCAAGAATCAAATCCTCAAATGAAAGACTAGATTGACGACTGATGAAGCGAGTATGCGTCCTACCCAACCAACTTGCCTCTTGCCTAATGTTTACCTATGAGGAAACAACTATATTGAATAGAACTATTACTCCCCCCCTACAATTTAGGCTTTATTTTTTGTTGGGTCATAATAACAGATGCCACTTTTTCCCCAAACACACCAACTACAATAGTGGAACTCACTTTGGCTCCATCTATTTTTGGTAAACTTTGTAGTGTTGGGTAATTTCTTGTCCCATTTGGGACATCACTTCACACATCAATGTCAGCCACTACACCATGAACAACATTGGAATAGGAAGGTCCGACACTCTTAGAAACCACAACAGTAATGCCCTTACCTTTATTATCTTCCCTTGGATCAAGTGCCTTTGGCACAAAAGGAGGTTCATGAGTGGCATAACCTGGTAGACCAGTAGTAGGAGATGAGGGCTTGCCAGAGCTCGAAGTGGCTGGATCCTGTTGGATGCTTGAGAGGGTGGGTGTAGGTGATGAGCATTCGACTGAGATCTTTGACTCACTATGACCCCAGACTGATGCATTCCAATAATAGCCTGAGAGATTTTGGGATAAAGGGTGTCATTAGGTTGAGCTGTTGATCCCTTGATACCTCACTTCCCACGTTGAGAACATAAAGAATTCCAGTGGACTTGTCGATAGAAAAACGAACAAAAACCAAAGGTTTCCTCATAATGAATGAATTTACAAAAACCAAACGCACCTTCCACCTAGAGACGAAGATGATTTGGGAGAGGCACTGAGAAGACAAACTCAATTAAAAGATGAGAAAATCCGAGCTTCTTCATGTAAAGAGTATCATCATCAATTCTAATAAAACACTTGATCATGTCACCGGTACCTTTGGGGACATATGGGTTTTGAAATGGGAGTGGAAGGCAGGGAAGTCGAATCCACACCGTCACACACTTGCAATCAGAACCACAATCAAAGTCGACTGTACAGGTGAAGTGAAGAAAGTGACAAATATCAAACATGTACGACTCCAATGACCAAGCATAAGAGAAATCATCATAAGAAAAAAGGTGAATGCTTAGATGTCGATGATCTAGAACTCTCACTAGAGAAAGTATATCATAACATTACCTTTACATCTTTTAAGAGGGTTTCCTTTTTTATACTATGTTCTTCTATGGTATTAGTAGAATCATCATGTGAATAAGGTATTTTCTTCACAAGTAGTAAACCATTTAATTTATATTATGCTAATGTAACATATAAAAATAATAACACGATTAAAAAAATAGTACATTAAAAAACGATTTTACCTTCTCATTGTACCCTATTTTTGTAATGGTTTTAGGGATTTTTATTATCTCTCCAGAATCCAAATACACACTTTTTAGCACCCTATAACATAAAAAGTATTGTATATATTGGGACCGACATGAACTCATCATGATCTCTCAATAAAAGGGTCATCCTTGATTGAATTTTCATCTAACCCAATAATTTTTTAGTCTCTATTAAGGTAATTGACCAATTATTGTTTTCTAGATCTGAGACATAGTTTACTTTCACTTATTGTGATTCTATTATCTATGGATCATTTTTCTTACTATTCCACACTAAAATTCACCTTCATGAATTTAATTTCATAAACGTTCACTATACTCCTTTTTTCAACCAGTTTGTAATGTAAAACCAACATTTGAAATGTTATAAAATCCAACATGTATATCTTTTCAATAATTCCAAAATATGAAATATTATTATAAATTGGATTTCTATCCTTGTAAAAAGACATGTGCATCACTTCCTCCACAAGCATAACTCTACTATTTTGTACCGTACTACAGTCATAATGTTCCATTATATAAAAAGTTTAACTAGTGTTTAAAAATATAATGTAAGATATAACATTTATATTTGGTTAGCTGAATATCCATCAAAGTCATTCATCAATTGAATTAATATTTTTAGATAACTCCATATAAATTTTATCTCAGAAGAATCCTATAAACCATTGATTATGTGTATATGATATCCATCCTCCAACCCTTAATGGACAAAAATCTGTTAGAATTACTTCATGGGATTCAATGTATGGATCACTATCTTCACATTTATGTAAAATGTAAAGGTTTTCTTGATCCAAATCTATAATGGTAATTGTAACAACATCAATTCTGAAAATACCTTCTCACATGAGGCATCCATTGTGACAAGACAATGGGAGAGCGATGCTGTCAATATTTAACAGGTAATCTGTATATAATTCAATAACTTCTTCAATGGTATACCATTATATATTACAACATTATGGTTGACTTTTATTCTTTACATACCCTTTTAAAATCATCATATACTATTAATTGGGGGTACATCCATCTATAATGGAAAATATCGCATAGTTGAACCTTTCTAACGAAGTGAACCATCAGGTGGACCATTATATCAAATAATGACGGTGGGAAGAACATCTCAAATTCACCAAATATGACTATAAACTTTTTATTTATGATTGGAAACTTTTTTGGGTAAATAAATATACTGGATATTACTTTGAATTAGATATTGATTCTGGTTAATGTATGCCATAAATTTTCTGGTGGAATGTAACAAAAAGAAACAAGCATAAAATCTTGCATCAAAAGATGACATTCATGTGATTTTAGTCCCTATAAATTCAAATTATTCATTGAAATGACATTATAGATATTTTATTAATACCCCACTAGGAAATTTAAAACATTATGGAAAAGTAAAAATTAAAACTATACCTAACTTGATAGAGTGTAAGCTTCTAGAGGAAGAAAATTCCTCCCTTTTCCCTTCACCAGTTCCAAATCTTCTATTATTCCCATGTCAATCATGTCCAACCTAGCCTTAATACCATCTCTTTTTTTTATAATAACATTAATATCATGAAAATGACACTGTCAAATATATTTATTTCTACATTAATGGCATCAAGAAAATTTCTGACATAGAATAAATTCCAATACATAAATTTAAAGAAATTTTTTGTCTTCTTACAAACTGATTTAGTATGATTTTTTAAAAATGTTTCATAAAAAATAGTGTCAATATCTTTTAAATTATCAAATAGTTGATCACGTATTATAATATATGGAGGTTTACCTTATTAGGTATTTTCGTCAAATGATGTCATAAATGATCAATATTTATGCCATCGAGGTAAAAAATTCTGATGTCGTAAAAACATTGTCTTTGAGGAATGATTCAGGAAAATTGATTGTGTTAATTATTCACAAATGGGACACCCCAACATTTCTTTAATGATATAGCCTGAAAATTTCCATATGAAGTAAATTCATTTATTATCCAATTCAAAATGACCCTCAATGTGAATTCTTTACTTATATGAGCATCATACATTATAACACCTATACCCCACATCAATTTTAGATATTATTTTCAATTGATCCAAATAGTCATCAACATCATTACCGAGTTGGTTCGGTCAATATATAATTAGAGAAAACATAATATATTTGTTCTTCATGTATAACCATTGTGTAAAGTTATAATTCACCAGCATAATGGGACATGTACAATGAGTACTAATTTGTAAACCAAAAGGATTTAATCCATGTATAGATAATTAAATACCATCATTTCTTAGATACTTTACAAATTAAAGATACTCATAATAAATTTTCATCCACTGAGGAGAATCTGTTGGAAGGTGTCCGTTCCCATATTTAATTCTCGTATCTTCTTGAGATGTTTATTGTATCACGATTTCCTAACATCTATATAGTATTCTAATCCATGTAATTATAGGAAAGTACCATAGATATTTTTAATGACATAATTAATATTTATTATATTGATCCATTCAACACTTAGGGTATTTTATGAGTGATTCATGGTCCTTGTGAAATATTATGTAATACTTTTTATAAGCACTTATTTTTTAGAGATCATGCACATTGAAGTTATAATTCGTTAAGACTCATATGTTCAATATGGAAGTTCATTTTCTTCTGGAATCATATCATTTAAGAGACCAATAAGTTCTCTAAATCTGATGTCTCTCCATCCATTGATTTCTTTCAAATTATATAACTTCAATACCGAACAAAATGTTGTGTATTTAGTAAAAATGGTAAACAACAGTCTCTTAGAAAATCTTTTTAACCTCTTAGAAAATTCCATAAAATCCAAAAGTTCATCTTCAATTTCCAATATAATTTATTCTATGTGATCTCCATCATTATTTATACTTGTATTCATTTCGAATGATCTGAAAACTACAGTATCATCCCAATCGGTGTGAACATTTATTTTTTCTGCATGTTTAGTCTAAAATTAATATCCATGATCTATTCCATAGAAAATAAAATTTCCTTCTAACTCTTTTAGGATAAAATTTATTGAATAAAAAAATTTTAAACATGGGAAAAGGATTGGAGAAGGGTCTTATACATTCTCTTTTTCAAACTCGATGAACTCTTTAACTAAATGTTTATACAATGTTGTCAAACTATTAGCATTCATCTATTTTCTATTAATATCCATCCTATTAGGTTCATAAAATATTCATTTTTAAAATAAATAATTAAATATAGAAAAATTATTCATAATCAATGGTGAATGTTATAGATAATTCTAATAAGGGGAACCCAACACTTGATTGTTTTAAATAACTTCAATATGAATTGAAGGAAATGGGTAATTTAATTTAATAAAATAAACACTCAACTATGGTAGTTTTTATCCTCTAAATTCATAAAAAGATGATATTTATAGACAATTATCTTCCTCATCAGCTTCATATCCAGAAAAATTATTATTTCATTTTTTTCGTGAGACTCACCCCTGATCTCTTATGGACATGCACAGATGTTGCTTGAATAACTCTAAGATGTGTTCATATCATAGTAGGTACCGGTGATCATTTTGTATGAATACAACTTATAGTATTTCAAGGAACATAGAAATACGGGGGATGAGTCTAAAGCTGTAAAATTCAATTACTTCTATTCGGGAGATTAATATGACGAGGATGAAACCAAACCAATCATGTTTAAAATAATGGGGGTGATTAGACTTTTTTTGAGTCTCTATTCCTAAAATAATTAACACATAAACTAAAATAATTAAATAAGTTTTTTTTCATATGGAAAATAATAATTTATCATATCGAATAATTCATATAAAAGTTAATATCATTTTTTTAATCCATGGTTGTATAATTTTTTATGAATGAATTTTATTAAGATAATTAAAATAGAATTGATCCTCATAGCCATGTATCTAGCGTTTCATATATTTATGATATAATGGAAGATAATAAAGATGATTCTTAAGTTGAACATAAATGGATTACAATACCTAGAATGAAGAAAGATCCATATCATGAATTCATATTTTTCAAATCTTTCATTTTTCTTATTGATGGAGATAAACATAGTAATAATCTAAAAAATTTCCTATGGTTCTAACCTTAGATGATGATATCAAGTTATATAAAGAAGAATTGTATTCAAAATATGCTGATTTCTATAAATAATAATTTAATTATAAAATAGATTCTATAATTAGAAATGATACTTTTATCTTTACAAATTTTCTAAAATATTCAAATCATATTGGTTATAAAACTGTATTTAGAAGCATTTATGACTCCAATGATAAAATTCATGTTTTTAAAGATATATTAGTAATCAAAGGTTTAAAAATAATGTAATTGATTTGTTATTTTGAAACAGATACTCATTTAGTTCAAATTATAAAAAAATATTATTTTTATTATAAATTTGATAAATCATTTTTGTATTAATCAAACAAATGTTAAAAATACATTTTTAAATGAAAAATTTAAATAAATAAATTTACATGGAATAATATAAAGGTTTTCTATATAATATATTTAAAATAAATTATGTAAATTAATTAAATAAAATTATAGTATTAATGAAACACCTAAACAACATGAGAAATGTTATTCTATTATTCTATCTAATAATTTTTTACCTAATAATGTTGATAATTGTATTTTTTAATTTTCATAAAATAATATTAATTTATTTTGGGTAGCTATGTTGATGACATTTTCATTCTGAAAAATAAGTCGACTCATATTAATGAGATGAATAAATATTTATCCTCCTTGATTAAAATGAATAAAATTAGAATAATATATACTATACTAATTGTTAAAGTAAGAATACATTTTGGGGGTTATTATTTATGAAAGTCTCATTATATTGTGAATATGTTAAAAAATTTTATCTTATAGGTTTCAAAGATTCAAATACTATATTTTACTCTAGTGTGAACTTTTTTTTATTAATACTGACACAATTGTATCACAACCTGAACATTCTAGTGAAATTTGTTCTTTAATATTTCTGATATAATATAATAAACCCAATATCACATTTTTTGGTTTTTCAAATACCTTGATATTATTTAATGATAATGTGGTTCATTGTAAATGTATAATTAGAATAATTTTATGCTAAAAGAAGGCTAAACAATTTGACTTCATTTTATAATGATTACCTAAGTACATTACGTATGCACTAATTCAAGTTGAAATACTATCATGGGAGATTATCAATAGAAATTTGGATAGTTATTTACTTTTACAGATTGTTTCATTTTTGGGGTGGAAAATAAACAGGCATTTCACATTCGACATTAGAGTAAGAATTAAATATTTTAAAAACTTATAGAAGGGAAAAAATAATCGTAAAATTATTAATTGAATTTATGTTATGTAATATTCCAATGCCTATTATTTATATTAATTATGGTAGTGAAGCAACAATGTAAAAATATTATAGTTTCATGTATAAGGTATATATTAAACATATTACTTTTAGACATGATATGTGATAAAATTATTATAAATTACCACCATAATAATTGATTATGTAAAATCATGTATGAACCTTGCAGATCTGTTTATAAAATACTAGTACATCGCTCTTGCATACGCACGACATCATAAATAAAATATAAACTAAAATATGCATTAGAAATATGAGAAGTGATCAATAGAGAATAATAAATATTGTATTGAAATTATAAATCTATTTATAGAAACTAAATATGAAAATCTAATATCTAGATACGTGAAATAAGAAAACATTGAAACACAAGCATGGTAAGAGAACATTATATTCAAAACATACATTAGTTGTAATTTTCATGTCACCTTTGAAAAAGAACTATGGAATTTTGTTTAACCATTATAAGAGAACATAAATACACATTAAGTAGCATATACATGTTTGAAAACAATTAAAGGAACCATGATTTTCAACAACATCGGGTGTGTAGATCAGATTACAATTCATGTCATCAGAATGTGCAATCAACAGCCTCCCAGTATTACTATGTATCATTGATGTAGAGTAGCAGTTTGTCATGTTTGTTGATAGTTATATTGATCCCTGCAATATATAATTAGACATTAATGTGAGTAAATGAGACATATTACTATGAAAGAAAACTGGGTAATGTAGTAAAGTCAAACCGAACAATTATTAATACGAAAAGGAAAAATCACTACTAATTGAAATAATAGAAAAATCAGTACTAATTGAAAAAGAACAGTGGTTATTATGGGCATCCTGTCACTCACCCCCCAATTTTTTAGCAGCTCGTCTAACCCCCCTACCTAGCTCTAACCCTCCCCTCCCCTCGTCTCCGCTTGTCTCCCACCCAATACAAGCATCTCCCCCTCCCACCTCTGCCTCCCCCTTCCCGTCGCTTCCCCCACCACCCCCTACCTAAACTCTTCCCTCAGAAGCCCCCTCCCCCCTACACTCTTCCTCCCCTCCCCTCTCCTCTAACCTGCCCAGCACCTTCCCTCCATTCCCCTACCCAGCCGCTTCCCCCACCAACCCCCCTGCCCATAGTCTTTCTCCAACAACCCCCTCCCCCTGCCCTCATCCTCCCTCCCTCCCCTCCCCTCTCCTCCAACCTGACCAGCCCCTCCCATCCATTCCTTTTCCCACTAAGTAGAATCTCCCCTAAGCCATTCCTCCCTCCTCCTCCCCACCCTCCCCATCCCTCCCCTGCGCAGCCCCTCCTCTCCCCCCCCGTCACCCTGCCTAGCCTATCCCCACCCAATTCCCAGCACCTCCTCCTACCCCATACCCAGCTCCACCCCTACCCTCCCCCTCCTCTGGTTGTATCCCACCCAATCCCAGGACCTCCACCTCCTATGTACACGCCCCCTACCCCGACCCTTCTCCCACCACTCCCCCTGCCCAACCTCTTCCCCCACCAGGACCCTGCCCCTGCCCTTATCCTCCACTTCTCTCCCTTCCCATCCCCTCCAACCTGCCCATCCCCTACCCTCCATTCCCTTTCCCACTAAGCAGAATCTCCCCCAAGCTTTTCCTCCCCCCTCCTCATCCCTCCCCTGCACAACCCCTCCTCCCCCTGCCACCCTGCCTAGCTTGTCACCCCCCCAAATTCCCAGCACCTCCTCCTACCCCCCTACCCAGCTCTACCCGCCCCCTCCCCCTCCTCTAGTTGCCTCCCACCCAATCCTAGCACCACCACCACCCACGTACACCTCCCCTCTACCCAGCCCCTTCCCCCACTACTCCCCCTGCCAAACCTCTTCCCCCACCAGCCCCCCCTGCCCTCATGTTCCCCTCCCCTCCCCTCCCCTCCCTTCCAACTTGCCAATACCATTTATATTTATATGTAAAACAAAATGGAAACCATTAATTAGGAATCATAAATATATAGAATAAATTAAAACAACTATAGAAGTAATCATTGTAGCACATAATACTGAATTGTTTATAAGTTGTTACCTTTTAATAAAAATAACACACTACAATACCTTATTTCAAATATGAAATATTCATAAGATAATATCAGTAATAACCTCACAGGATCGGTTTTTGTAGTAAAAAAATCAAGTTGTTTGATAGCCAATATTCATGTGTTGTGTAATGTAATTTATATAGACCATCCAATGAGCCGATAAAAATGTAATACATAACATTACATAAGCTCGCACCTCAAATATGTGTATGGAGTTCCTTGAATAACACCCCACCCCATGTTGCTATCGAACCTGCACACAAAAGTTAAAATTATAGAATCCTAAAATTAATGGAAAAGTGAACATATTTCACTATCAATGATCAAAAAACCTGTATATAACAAACACCACATGCATATGCATGTTGACCATCCATAAATTTAAGTCAGGAAGGTAATAAGAAGAAACTTAATTAAAAATATTTACGCAGGCCCGTCCCCCTTCCTAGATCCACCCCCACCAGGACCGTCCCCCCTCCAACTCCTTCTCCCACCTGCCCATCACCACCCCACCCATGCCCGACCCCTCCCCTCTACCACCCTGCCCAACCCCTTGCCTCCCCTCCCCCCTTAGCAGCCTCTGCTTCTACTGCATCCCAGCACCTCCCGCTTCCAACTCACCCCCCTTCTGCCTAGCACCAACCAAAATAGGCCCCTCCTCCCTGCCTAGCCCATTTCCGACCAGTCCCCACCAGGCCACCCTCTCTAACCTAACCCTTATCCCACCATCAATGAAATACATCAAGTGACAATTGATTTTTAATACATGAAGAATAAACTAACTCAAATTACAGAAAAGAAATTAGAAGATACAATCACCTGATATCGTATTACCTTTCATATCTGAAGAACATATTAGTCATTCTTTTCTTCCTTGTCTTTTAATTTATCCTTCATTCGGATTGACATATTTGTTTCCTGAATTTTACCACCAACACTTACATGTGGAATATTTTGATATTTCTCAATAATATATTCATCAATAAATTCAGTCAGTAGGTTTTTTTGAATATAGAACATAGTTAAAAGTAGCATCAGATGTAGGAGAAATTACAATGTCGAATAAAATAAAGGCTTGTAAAGAAAATTCTAAGGGAAAAAAATATATATACCTGAATATAGGATGATACCGTAGATGATGTTTCAAATATATAGTCATCCTTTTCACTGAGTCGAAATGATTTAATATTTTGATGATCCTATGATAGAACAATAAAGCATTAATCCAGTTGCATGTTCTTTACACACGTGGAAGTAAAAATGATGATAATGGATTATATTGTACCTGAATATGTTCATTCACACTACTTAGATTTGTACAACCACTACTTTTATGATGTTGTATATAATCAATAACACAAATAACTATTTGAAATCTATCCATATTAATGAAAATAAGAATATGTAGTATAATCTACCTAAAATTATGTGAATCTATCATTGAACTTGGTGATGTATTTTTCGTTGTCGGTAATGAATATTACCTTGTATGAGTTTTGTTCTGCTGAATGGTGATGATTTTTAATATTATAATTTGACACTTCAATTGATAGGAGAACCTCTTATGATTCAAAAACAGTCAATTTAGTTGGAAAATCGTACTCATCATCAACCTACTTTAAGAAGAAATAGTAAATGTTAGTTTAATTGAAGCGAACATATTTTTTCATCATGATAGTTTATTATCTAGTAGTACCTAAATCAAATACTCTCGCAGATATGAAGCAGTTTTGCACACAAATTGCATTACTTGTTTATCAAATAGGACAACTGATAAGGAGTCTGTGGAATCACTCACAAGCAGCTGCACTCTAAATCTATTGATTTATAAATTTGATTACAAAGGGATTTAGAATAAATAAAATTAATTACTATTGATATATAAAATAAGTAATAAACTATTAAGTAGAAGAAAAAAATAAGAACCTGGGAACGATGCAAGTTACAGATATCTTGCAGTTGTTGCACCAAATATTTCCGTCCCCATTATGCACTTTTTTCATGCAATAATTGCATGAATCATAGAACCAATTGTGAGTTTTTTGAATTTTTTTATGATGATGGAAATAAAACACTTTGTAGGCTATCCAACATTGAGATTAATGTAGATAATGACATAGTAAAGTACTATACTGGTACAACCATATTTTTAAAGTGCATAAATTAAATTTTAAATTTGTCGTATACTACATACCTGATCAAAATTCTTGACTTCAGAAATGGTTTTTTTATTTTCTCAATATAGCAATGGTGTAGAGGAAGAAGATGGGTTTGTTGGTGCTGGACTTTGATACTCTGATTCCATTATAAACGTACATCTAAATATTAAAAAATCCATGTCAAATGTCAAACATAATATGTACATCTATCATATAGTAAACATTGGACAACATATACAAAAATCACAATTAAATCAAGTATCCAGAGAACCTTTTTCGGAATGATTCAACATCTTTAATATTAGGATTGAAAAGGATTTTCATCGCATTAATGGAAGTTGTATGTATAAGAGAGTCTGAAAGAAATTTTAAAATGAATTTAGTTGGAGTAGTGGTTTAAAACTTTTTAAAGCATTGAATAAACGAAAGGTCAATAAGGCTTTGGGTTATTAGAAAGAATAATATTCAATTTCTTAACTTTGACAAGTTGCAATATTAAAATAGTAGAAGAACCGATATTTTCTTCCAAGTAAGATGAAATCTAGTTAGCATAGTCACCCCATAAACTGCATTTAAGTTGTAAACCTCTGCAGAAAAATATGCACCACATAATGTTAAATATAAATAGTGGGTCAAAGATACTGAAAGGCCGTAATGACTAAACTTTCATCCTGTAAGACAATTTTCATCTTAAAATTGAAATCCCCCAATGCTTCAAGAATATGTGAGAAACGTAAATATCCAATAATTTCTAAAATAGATCAAAAAGAAGAAATGGTTATGTACTGTAAGGTAAAAAAAGTTAAAAGTAATCCATACAATTATATATTTAACAATAGAGATACTTTAGAAACATTCATAAACTGTTAAAGAAATGTCAATAAACATTTAACTATTAAATGTGGCTCTAGAACCCTTCTCTGAATTACGTCTTCAAAGGAAGTAAAATTGAAACAGAAATGTGGTATCAGTGCATCACATGGACGAACATGCATTGTTAATGTGAAAAGTACTCGACATACATGTCTAGTTCCTACGTAGGTACCTTGATTAGTAGCTATCTGCATGTTTTGGATGAAATAACACATCCCTTCCCACAATATATTTTTGAACTTAGATAGAATTTGACGCCCTATAATAGTACAATGTATCTTTGATTTCTGCAGAAACAAATATCTAAGAATGTCAAAATTTGAAATAGATTATATTGAAGTTGCCAAATATGTGGTATAATTGAAATGAAACGAGAAGTAAAATAGAATAAAAGAAATATGCAGTATAATTTTATTCTTGAATTCACCTGTAAATCTCCAAGAATCATATCAATCACGAAAACATTATTGGAGTACCTGGATGATGTGTTGCACCACAAATTTAAAATACACACTTGTATCTTCAATGTCTCATCGGTATCAGGTGTGATATCATTTAAAGGGGAAATTGATCGTGACATATTCGTAAAAGTGTGTTGTTTTAATTTCTGTATGAACAGATCATAATCAGAAACATTGAGTTTCATAAAATTAGACATAAATAAGCTGAGAAGAACCAAACATTCACAATTTAACATATAATTTGACATATACCTATCACAATATATGAAATATTTCTTTGTAGAAAATATTTTGCATTGATTCACGAGTTGTGGGATTCATATAACAAACTACTATTTTCAAACCTAATGGTGATGTGAATATAGATAGATCAACAAATAATTGATCATGATAAAACACAGGTTATCGAAGATACAACCCAACAGAAGACAGTGATTGTCCTTGAATTTTGTTAATAGTCATAGCATAAGATACAGTCAAAGGTTATTGTCTTCTTTGTAGTTTGATAGGACATCGAAAGTTGGAGTGTGTCATATTTAATCTTCGAATGAAAGCAATATATCCTGAATTATAGCCACATAGAATTCATTCTCCGATGACATGATCAACTAAGTGGGTAACAATCAAGCGAATCCCATTACATAATCCCACAGACTAATCTACATTTTGAAGAGACATGGTAGGAACCCCAATTTTGAGTATAATTTTATGGGAAACCATCCCCGATACATTAATCCCAGTTAACATTTTAGATGTTTAAATGTTTTCTGGCCTATCTGTATCAAAACTTGCATCACAAACTGAATTTGAGCTGAAGTAATTTTTCATTCAGAACACGTGAGGGACATCATGTATGCATTTACTTCTTCAACAATATCCCGAGTTGGAGCTAAGATGGTATGATCTTTAAGATAATTAACATCAGCATGGTTAATAATGAAGTTGGGATAAGTATGTTCAAAAATTTCAGAAATATGATCTTTAGTCCAAGAGAGAAGATATGTGGATGGAATTGGAATTGTGGTTTCACCATCATTTGGTTCTGCAATACGAACTTCACCAATATCTAAAGTCCATTTGAAAAATTCAAGAACCTCATCTTAAATTGTAGAAGAATTGGAAATCAATCTCATGTTACTTTTCAGTGTTATAACATTACAATGTTTCCACATGTATGAAGAATATATACTTGATGAAACTATTTCATTTATATTACCACCTAGTACGACATGTATTATTTGCCTGAAATCCCCACCCAACACAACAGTTATTCCACCGAATGGAAATTTTGCAGCATTATCATTTTTTACCGACATGATATATTTTAAAGTATGGTTAAGAGATTAAAAACAATGCTTATGAATCATTGGTGCCTCATACCAAATAATAAGCTGTAGAAGATTTGCGACATCACTGCCTTGTTGAATATTACAAACAGAGTTTTCAGAAACAGATATGAGGATTCGAAATTTGGAATGTGTTGTCCTCCCACCAGGTAGAAGCAATGAATAAATTCCACTGGATGCAAATGCCAGAACAATATTGCCTTATGACCATAGAAAAGATGTCAATACTTTCAAAATATAAGTTTTACATGTTCCTCCATGACCATGCATGAAAAAGAAACCTCCAATGGATGTAGTTAACGAAGACATAATGGTAGTCATCACCTCATTCTGTTCACCAGTAAGCTTACTTTTCAAAGTTAGACACTCATTCCGAAGAGTCTCTCTATCATAATTAAGTTCATCAGCTACCAATTGATTTCATTGAGAAATAGTTTCAGAATCTGGAACCGACATTAGTGGAAAAGAATGAAGAGATATACCATTCCTTTGTAATAGGTTCTCTATTTCAAGCAAAGCATACATCTATTTTTGATGATCCGTGAGTGAAAAATCTAAACGTAATCACGAAATTTTGTTATTTAATTAGTAAAATGTCTTAATGAAGAAGAAAAACTAACTAAATTAGAAACTACATAGTTCACGTTATATATATTGAGCAATTTGAAAACATATACATGACATTTGTAGCCTATTTTTTCCATATAGAGAATGTCTTCACTGAGGAGCTCCCATGTTTCATGCCACACAATGTCTGGGAGAGATCTATTGTTTGAAAATAAAATGCTGGAAAAAAGTCTGCGTATATACTGGCCTGTAGCGCAAGTTGACACCTCCATGATTGCTTCAATAAATTCTCCGTCATCAGCAAGAAGTCCCAATGCAGAACATGCTTCACGAAAAGTACCATGAATAATGTTGTTCACGGTTTTAATACTGTCAAAAGAAGTTGCACCTCTGATCTTTCTGAGCATTAATCTAAGGTAATATAGCTCTTTAGTTTTCTATGGCACATAATAATGTCTACCAATACTGAACCCCTGCTTTCTTGGACACCATATTTTTTCACGTTGGTGGAATACAAATCTAGTTGGAAATTATGAAAATGTGAGACATCTTCCTTCCTGGTAAGTAAAATTAGCCTCAAACCATACTGTAAGCATTGACTGATAAATGTTAGCCTTATGAAACACATCCTCGATATGATCAATGTCAGTGTACGTAACACTATTTTGGCCTGGTAAATGAAAACGTAATCTTTCAACTGGAGGATATCTATATTGGATATCATAGGAAAATATCCTCCAAGAGGCCTCGCAAGGAGAAATGTATCGAAAATCATAGTACATTTTAATCTCATCGACATTATTTCCTGACAGTGCTTTAGTGTTGGTTTTATAAAATGTTGTTGTTACACGATCATTACCTTTGCTAATATACTTGAATAGATATTTGATGGAAGTAGATTGATTGCAAACTTCAATATTCAGATGAGCTTGATACTTCATTATCAAGAAAGGATTATATGGTACAACAGACCAATTACCCAATGGGACACCATTTTCACAATCGTGTTTCCATAATTTCTTCGTTAGTATAGAACATACCCATCATCATCAACTATTGTACTTTCAAAAAAGTTTTTGGGAAAAAATGTAGTACATTTTCCATTTTTCGTACAAGGTGATCTACGATTTGCATCACCATAAGGTCCATGCATCATAAAATTCTTAACAGCCTCATCTAGTTTTGGGAAATCACCTTTATTTGGAATTTCAGCAGAAACACATTTGTCAATGCAAGGAGTACCTATTTTTCTCTCTCTACATAAAAATAGTAAAATGTGTATATGAGGCAGTCCACGTTTCTGAAATTACACTGTATGAACAACTGCATAGAAAGTAATGATATAAATGACACAATTAAACAATAGATTCATTAAATAAGATAAAGTATGTCTCATTAAATAATTTGTATTACAGTAGGTACCTACACGTGAATTTCCAAATAAAAATCTGTCTCGTAAATATTTCATTAACTGGTAAACCTTAATATTGACAATTCTGGATACAATGTGTACACAGTCTGAAGGGAAAATATTGTTACGTGATACAAATCTAGTGATTTCAGGCATAAGGAGATTGCATGTAAACATTAAAAACAAATCTGGATATCCTGCCCAATTGCAGATTGATATTTCATCTTGGTAATTTTGAGTCATATACTTGGGACCACCAGTAAATGTAGTTGTTAAAATTATTCTCTTCCCGCATGCATACCCATCACGGTCACCTTGAAGAAAAGTATCTTTCAACCCATTGTACAAACACAACCCTCAAGAATTTTTGATTGAAGCGAATGAAGGATAGTCTCTGAGACTCTATCATTGTATAAGAATCAAAAATAAATTATTGAAACAGTCTTCTTGAATGTTGTAATATTGACGTATCACTCAAATGAAACTGCAAGTGATAGGAGAAGTATTCACACATTATTACTTTCTGAACCTTTTTACATGCACTCATAGATGTAGATCGATACAAAATGTGGTCATCATATCCATCTTGACCATTTGTGAAAATAAGTAGATTTTGTAAAGGAAGGTACAACGGATGATGCTCATCAATCCACTACAAATCACCACTTTTGCTTTGAATGATAATATCTCTTTAACAGTTGAGATCTTCAATGTCACCGACAATAAGCATCGCAATCTCAGAAGTAGTAGGAAAGTTGTAAGTCGTTGAATCTATTTGTCTTCTCTTAAGAAGGAAAAAATTTAAGTTTGCATGTTCTTAACGATCAAGAACATCCTTTTAACTTCTGAAAGGATGAGATAAAACATTTTTTTCATGAAGCATATTTTGTAAGATGACAACAATATTATAATCGACCACCATGTTTGAATTTTCTCCGTCATAACTGAAAATCGAATTAAAATAAGAATGAAGTTAAATTATGAATCTCCCGTAAATGTGTAAACCTACATGTTAAATATTACCTAACATTCAGAATTCAGTTTTGAGACTCATTCATAGTATCATAAACATATATCTGGGCAAACTAAGGTGGTTGTCCCTCAGGAGGACACAGACTACCTATGCGATGGTAATTTTGTCCATTCAATCTGAATATAATTGGAGCTCTTCCATTATTGAATGATTTGTCAACCTTACCGCCCATTGACTTGAATGCAAACATCTAATTGTAAATATAAATATATTCCTTGAATTCTCTTACCTCTACAAAGTTATGATTGAAGACTAATGTTTGAAGGTATGGAGGATAAGAAGGTAGTAATTGCAAAGAGACTTTACCAAGCACACAATATATACCAAATCGTGGGTTTTCTTTGGTGATGCATTTTATATTTCTCTCATCAAACAAAAAGATAGAACCAAAGTATTGGAAAACATTAGAGGGATCTCCACTATTCAAATATTCTTCAGGTGATTAATGGTTAGATTAATTTTCTTAATAAACATGGAATTATAAATTACATAAAACTATGATGACTTGAACAACATTCTAGCAAAAGGTAAAAAGAGTACATTGACTTTCATTTTCCACAAGGTGAAGTAGTTTCATTATTTCTACAGCAGTATTTTCATTTAGTTTGTAAGGAATTGCATAAGAAATACCTCTAAAGTAACATATGATTATGTAGTAGGTCAAACCTGAATAGTCTCTTCGATGAGTAATTCCAGCGTTGATTTCTCCAATTTTTACATCTATTTCTGAAATGACATGAGTCAATGTAGATGACACATATTTTCTAGTGTAAATTATGCATTCGAATTATATTGAAATACCGAAAGAATGGAGATATATATATCTATGGATACAAAATAAGAATACAGAATGATTAGAATATACATCACACCTGTGCCGGGAAAATAAGCTTCATTACCAGTAGTTGAAGAAGTAAAACAGTATCCGTTTTAAATATAGTATTCAAAAAATTACTCTATGTGATAATTAAAAATCACTTGAAGGCCTGATTTTTACTTACTCTGATAATGAGTCACGTGAAGGGTAAGTGGGTATATTTCCCCCAGTCGTTAAACCTAGAAAAATTAATGCAAATTTAGTTTAAATGTTAAATATATATGAGAGAAAACGTGTGTTTTTTTGGAACTATACGATGACAGAGTACTTACCAGAGGGGTCATAATTTTCTTTATTAGTTGCTGATATACGTTTTCACTTGCTACCGGGTGTAAATATTGTTGATGAAGATCCAAAACCATGATAAGCTGTCAATGAAATTTAATAGTTGACAAACTATACAATGTTACGACATAGTAAAATAAATTTATATAATCACTGTTCTTTGACAGTGTAATATAACTCACCATTTGAAGATAAAGGTGAAAATGATATGCATGATCCTCCTTTGGTGAGTAGACAGTACATGAACACAGTTGTAATGATTGGATATAATTTAAGATTGAAATGATCAGATACTTAAAGTTAATACTATTACTACAACCTTTTCTAATTCTTGTTCTAACACTAATTGGCGTAGAGGATCCGGAATCTAGAGCCACTGTCAATTGAAATGAAGCATGAGTAAAGTAGATTACATTATTTACAATAACTATAATGACTGTATATGAAAACATTGGTAAAATGAAAATATACATACCATTGGTAGGTATAAAAGAAAGTGGTATGTGAGCTCCTCTAATCAAATAGAAATTCAGTTGCAATGAATCAAATGTTGTAGTAGAACATAGTTGATGGCCCTCCATGGGTGATTTTCCTATGATGTTAGGAACCTGTAATTAAATAAGCAAGTTTATGGAATGTTTTCAAGGAAATACAATACTGTTGTACCAATTTGTCATTCTCTCATACGAATTCTCCTTTGCTACCTTGCATCTCTCGATGATGACAGTGTCTTAATCTTTGTTATGTTGTCTTTATGTTGAATTGTCAAGTTTTACAATGAAACCAAAAGATGTTTATGGGTATGTAGATTCAATTTATAAAATGATCATGAGATAATTGACAGAGAATGCATGTTTGAATTATAGTGATCGACACTTATACTGTTATTTTAATGAACCACACTTATACCAACATCAAAGAAACATATAAATATTTCAGAGAAAATATAAATTCAAATATTCAATTTCAATGTCACATAATGAAAGAAAAGGTACCCATAGATAAGAAGTTCATAGTTATTTCACTGATCGAATCTTATACCAAAGTTATAACAACATCAAATAAATAGCAACATTAAAGTAACATATATAAATTAGACAGATGCAAGAGCGGAACTGAAATTTGGAATAATAGAGGAATCTCTATAGTTAAGCAATAAAAGGTACCCATAGATAGGTAGTGTATAGTTATTGTACACATACATGGATTGCAGTTTCATACTGATGTGCGAAATTAGACCTAATAGAGGAGAAATAAATTACTGGAATATTTCATTCGAACATCAAATGGTAGAATAGAGGAATCTTTGTATATATTAATCGATGGGAGCTCGCGTTGAGAGAAACCAAACTTAGACATTGCAATACCGACAACCAAGGGAAGAGGATGAGTAATGTTAGGTAGACCTTTTTCGAAGCCACCTGGTAGGAATAAATCCAAATATGAAGCTAATAGTAGACACGCCGCCGGGCACTGAATGCCGTCACGAGAGTTGCGACTGAAAACGGAATATTGTGTCGTAGATATTTGACAAAGCAGCCCGGTAGCTCGAAACACTAAATTGAATTGTAAGAGGGCAGAGCGTGCGACTGATAGTACCATATGCCGTCGACCGAGGTGTGAATGAATAGATGAAGAATATAAAAGGTAGCTGAAATGTCTAAGAATGTCGGTAGCTGTGAAACTTTATTTCAAAGGGAGTGGGGGAGAGTGCGGGGGGGGGGGGGGGGGGTTAGCCGATGGTGTCACACTAGGAGTGAAGGAATAGTTGGGGGAAATACAATGGAGTGGTATGTGGAAGAAGGAGAGTGTGACACGTAGGGTAGGAATAAACCTAGTTTAGTACAGATAATATATTTATTAATAGATATTCCTAAACAAATTAATATATAAACTGGGATAAAACCCTTAAAATGAAAAATTTAATTGAATGTGTAATCATAAACTAGTGCAATACTCATACATAGATCTTTCAACATGATACCCAAGGGTTCTCATGACATGTAAGTGGAGGATAATAATACAATATGAATCATTTTAATACAATAAAAATAATTATAAAAATGTTCATAAAAAAATAAACCCACTCGCACCTTTGAACACAGATTAATGAAAACCCCCCATCATTATAACATAAAAAATATAATGATATCAATGATCCATGATCAATATATATTACAATTACAAACATTTCACTTATGAATCAATAAGGGGCTTAAATTAAAGGATGTATATGACACGAAATATCAATTTAATTAGGAAAACATATCAACCATAGCTTATTTCCTTTGAAAATCAGATAAAAGACATCTAACCTTCCCTTTGAAACCTATCCAAAACATTTAAAGCAATTAATGGGAACAATACTGCAATGATATTTTCTATTATTAAAAGCATCTTGAAAAATATTCAAAAATAGTCTAATGAAAATCAATACTTGATAAAAAATGTTAATTCGTTATAATTTATATTAAATCATGACATGAAATCTCTTTTTATTTTTTCAATAAAAAACTTTGTTGGAAATTGAAGAATTTATTTGTTTTAATTATTCCCATTGAATGAAGTTCAAAATAATTAAACATAATAAATGCTCCTTCGGTGTTAATGAAAACATAAAAAAACACTTAAAAATACAAAACCCCATCACAGATAATTATAATTGAATTTACTTCATATAAAAAAATGGATGTAAAAGATGCAAGTATTCATGGTTCCATGTTTAAAGTAAAGTGAATGGGTCCATCTACCAGAATGGATGAAATCATTGTGTGGAAGTCTTAATATGCTAAAAGATATCAAGGAACGAAATTAAAGGGTTAATACAAACCCAAAATAATAGAAACACCCAATTAGAAATTAATTCTAGAAGGGAAAGAAGTGAAGGATAATGAATAATAATAGATAATGAACAAAAAAATGGAAAAATATATCGCCAAATAGGAAATCAGTGAGCGAGGAGGACAAATATTAACATACCTTAGAATGAAGCTTGGATTCTTCCGAGAGAAAGTAGAGATATCATTAATATTTTCATTCCTTCGAGCCTTGGATTAATTCAATCCTTTAATTCATTTAAGCCTTAATTCAATCTTGGATTGAATGAGAACGAGAGACAATAGAAGGTGGATTCCCTGTAAAGCTATTGATATCACGACTGGTTCTGACTAGTTAGGGTTTTCTAAATAGACCAGGGACACATTTATCAATGCTTCCAAAAAAGAAATGATAAGGATAGTTTTTTTATTATTGCTATTGTAATAAGCCTTAATTAGAGGTATCTTTATTATTCCTAAAAAACGCACTGATAAAAGTCATCTTCATTAGTACAAAAACATTATCACTGATAAAGGATTTATATTTATAAATATTAATAATTTTTTGAAAATATATTTATATATATAAATTTATTATAATTCTATAATTATTTAAATATATAATTATTTATTTATAATAATATAAATATATTTTAAAAAAAATTATATTTTTTATTTATAATTATAAATAAATAAATTTATAAATATAGTGAACATAAATTTATAAATATATTTATAATTAGTTATTTATAATTATAAATATACTTATATCAATATATATTTATTTAATTACATATATATTTGGTGAATATATATAAATATAAATGGAGTTAATATATTCATTATTTAAATATATTTATTATAATTTTGTAATTATAAACATATTTATATCATTATAAATATTTATATAATTATATACATATATATATTTAATAAATATATATAAAGATAAAGATAAATATATTAAATATAATCATTATTTAAATATATTTATTATAATTTTATTATTATTTAAATCTATAATTATTTATTTATAATTGTATAAATAATTTTTAAATATATAATATTTATATATTTATATATTTATATCATTATATATTTATATAATTTATATATAAAAAATATATGTAAATATAAATATAAATATATATATATATATATATGTGTGTGTGTGTGTGTGTGTATAGATATAGTAAATATATTCCTTAGTTTAAAAAATTAATACAATTTCAAAATTATATATATATATATATAATTATTTATTAATAATAATTAAAATACATTATTTTTAAAAAATAATTCATATTTATGAATATAAAAATTTATTAATATAGTAAATATACATCTATAAATATATTTATTTATAAATATTTACAAGTATATTTTTAACATTATTAATGAATATATAATCTTAAACACATACATGTTACGAATTAGTGAAATTGAATAATTAAAAATTACCACACATAAAAAAATTGAAATATGGGATAAGTATTATTAATTAAATATAAATTATTAAACAAATTTTGATATATATTGAAATAAAGATGAATAAATATTGAAAATATTAGATCCTAACAAATAAATAAATATAAATAAATAATATAAAATGACAAAATACCCATAAAAATAAAAAAAATAAAAAATAAAAAATATTAAAAATGAATTAATACCTAAGAGTAATAATATAAAAAAATTAAAATTATCGACTAAAAATGTAATATATTAAAATTATCATCTTAAAATGAAATTCTAAAATATATACTAATATTTTAAAAAATCACATAAATATTAGGTGTACGTGTTTCTATTAAAGATTTTATTAATTTGGTAAATATTTATGTGTGTGCATTATATATAAAAATGCATTAATTATGTATATGTATGTTAAATAAACGATACACATGTTTGATATGTTAAATTGAAAAACCAAATGAAATTAAATTATATCCAATACTCGATGTAATTAGTCAGTATTGTTTATTAATCTTAATTTTTAATTATAAACCATTCTTCACTAAATATATGACTTATATAATGTAAAACATAAATATTTTTATTATATAAATAATATTTTAGAAAATATTATATATATATATATATATAAGAATATATTTCTATATTAAATTTATAATGAATAATTAGGTATAAAAAATATTAAATTTGAATAAGACATTAATATGTTATTAATTATTACATTTTATTCATTTTCTATATTTATATTTAATAAATATTATTTATTACTATTTATAATTAACAAATATATTTGTTAAAATTATTCATCTTTATTAATAATTATTTCATTAATAAATTTTTAATAAATTCATAATTTCTTTTTCTAGTTTCTTTGTATAATTATTATAATTTATTTATTTTTATGTTTTTTTATTTTTATAATCTATTCATTTATAATTTTTTTATTTAATTCTTAAAATTTATTCATTATATATATCTATATTTAATATATATTATTTATTAGTACTTAATATATATATATAAGTATATTAAATTTATTCATTTTTATCAATAATTATTTAATTAATACAATGTCTAATATTATTCATAATATACTCATTTTTAATTTTTAATTTTTTAATTATGTCATTTTATTGTAGATCTTTTCAGCGCTAATAAAAGAAACCCTTTATCATTGTTAAAAATAAAGTGCTAATAAAGGGCACCCTTTATTTACAATAAAAATAAAGTACTAATAAAGGTCACCATTCTTAGTACTAAAAATAAAGTACTGATAAAGGGTACCATTTATCAGTGCTAAAGAAAAGTGCGAATAAAGGTCATCACTGTTAAAGGTCAAATTTTTAGTAGTGTATTAAACATGTATGATAAATATATAAGAGTTATTATGATGATAAATAAAAAATAAGTTTTCATTTAAAAATAATTAACAAAAAATTAGATAATTAACTCAAAAATATGTTATATCTATGCTCAAAATATGGTAGATTACACATAGGTTTAAGAAGTGACCATGGATATATAAATCGTAAGTTGTATCTTTTTTCAATAAGGCATCAATAAGAAAAAAAACTATGTATAAGAATGTAAAGAAGAGTTTCTACCATTTAATATAAAAATGAGAGCATATATTATTTTTTAAAATGAGTTTAAGGTAGTTATATTCTTAGTGTGAAGCCATAAAACATATGAGGATTATAGATCTGCATCTCACGTTAAACACAGGTGCTAAAGGGGTTTAAATTCTAATCTACAATAGTGACATTGGATGTAAAAATATGTGGATGTTTTTTATTCCTTATCTATTACTAGACATGTTGTAGAAATTCAATTAATAAGTATAAAACACTTTCAATGTTTGGAGAAATATAACTAAATTTAGGGATAAACCATTCTTGGATTATCTAGAATCTTGGTCGCTGAATTTATTGTAGAAACATCATTGGATTGAGTTCCATTAATTTTGGTTTGAAGGCTAGAGATTGGATATGTATTATTTTGAATCTTGTATGTTTATGTTTATCATGTGTAATGTTGAGAGAAGTTGTTCGTAAGATTTTGGCAAGCTATTTCACAAGGTTCAGACATACACCTCATTCGGTTGGTCAAACCATGGGCCCCAAGGTTCAAAAAAACCTAATATGGTTCAGATAACCATGGCATAAGGTTCAGAATCGTACATGTTAGGTTCAAAAATTTATTCATAGAGTATAAGTCTATCTTCATAAGGTTGGTATAGCCATAATTTATTAGGTACATAGTGTAGCATAATGTTTAACACCAAGATAAATTCAGATAATATTTTTATGGAATACAGTCTTCCAAAATTGAACATTCTAAAGTGGAAATACTCTTTGATGATGCCAAATCCATTCCATCTTGTCATTAACAACATGAATCCATGATTAGCTATGATGTAAGATTGATATGAGATGATTAAGAAGAAGTGGTTATTTGATGAAAAATTTGATTATTCTATTTTCCAGAATAATGAAACCATTTTTTATTTGATTCTCATGCCTAACCTCATTGATCAAAAAATTTTAAAATTAATTACGATTCAATCATGCCGGTATAATAAGTAGAAATCTCTATTTTTTGAGAAGAAGATCATGGTATGATGTACCTCATATAATTTTTTTATCTTGAATTGAGTGAAATTACATGTTTGAAAAACATTGAAATAAAAGAATAAATCTAAAGGTGATGGTGCTCTGATTTATGGTTCTAATCATCATGAAATGTCATTTTACTTAAAAATGAGAGAATGATTTTCTATCTTCTATCCCCTGGGTATTAACTTATGATTTTTTTACTAGTATCCTAGAAGATCTCAATCCATTAAAATATGGTCACATGCTTTATCTTCTATTGTATAATTTTTTATATGTTTTAAGAATGATTTTAGTGTAGTTATTGGTATAATATATTGAGAAGGTGATAATTGAGAAATTATAAAAAATATTGAAGAGATATTTTATTGTGACAAATAGAGAAGAAAATTTTAAAAATAAATGAAGTTTTTTTTTAAAATATTTCATGTATGAGAAATTAAATAAAAAATTAATGTGTGAACATTCCCATATGAAATCATTGAGAAGTAGAATACGGGGAGTGGGAATAGTGATGGTTAACCAATTTGTCTCACCTATACATAATTTCTTACAAGAACACAATTTTATATAATATAAAAGATCAATTAAATGAAAGTCATTCCTTTACAACTATGTATATCAGGGATAGAAAAACAAAATAGGCCCAGCAATGCTATATCCATGGTGATTAATGTGAGAACTGAGAGATGGAAAACCTTTTAATGAATAATAAGAGGAATCCAATGCATATTTCAATGAGAAAGAACAATGAACTAGTTACAGTAATGTAAAACTGAATATGTTGTGTATCAAATAATAAGATTAGAATAGGATTCCAAAATAATAATACTAAATAAATTCAGATAAGGATAATAAGAGAATCATCTCACTTATAAGGATCTTATTATAGTGAGTAAGAACATACCCAAGATTTATTTTTTACATTCATGTTTATTCACCAGGAATATTTTTAGGGGATGAGTTCATAAAGAATGAGTTATGAGAGGCCTGTGAATATATTCTAAAAATGGTTTTGTGAAGTAAGGTATGATTAGATACCATGTCTTAGTTGATGTGTTGAGAAAATAAAAAGTGAGTTTAAGAATCTATTATTAAGAAAGTATATTGGTTTTATGATTGAGTGAAATCCTAGATAAAAGCATGATTTACTTCAACAGGAGGAGGAAGTGTTAAAAGAACCAATGTGATTCGAGTATAAAGAACCCATGAGATATTAAGAATGTTTAATTTAATAATATAGTGAAAATGTATAACTTATTTATATGGTGTGGAGAGTTTCCAAATAATCCATAGGCAACCCACTTGAATTTATTGACAAGATTAATATGGGAAAATATATGACTTAGATATCCCATGCATTATAAATTCCAAGATTCCAAAGAGGATCTAAACTTAAAAAAAATAACTATTCTAATTTAATTCTTTATCTTCATTTCATAAATATATATTCCTGGTTAAATAATAAAATATCGAATAGTCATAACCAAAATTAGGGATTCATAGTCCAAAGGGGTAGAAAGTATTAAAGAATATGGTCAATTTTGGTAAATATTATAGAACACCTAATTCACCACCATATAATTTTTTTCTACATAGATATTGTGAAAAATACAATTGGTATATGAGAAAAGGTTCCCTTTGTCCAGATCTATTGTTTTATAAATAAAGACTATTTATAATTGGTTTTGAAATTATTTTTTCTTCTTTGTTTTTATTTGACATACATGAAGTATATAATTAAAAACCTTTTATACCTACCTCAGATGGAATACTCTATTTCCATTTCTATTAGAATAGATTTGGAGTTCTCAGATAATAACTTGAAATATAGAAATATAAAGGAGGAAAATAAACAGAGATAGTTTCAAAGGTGATGGAGGAAACACAATAATATAAAGTTGTAGGTTCATTATCAAGGATCACTACTTAATGGGGGTAAATTATGGTATATAAGTTGAAAAAAATTATTTCTTGATTATGGATCTTATTCTCTAACCTTGGGGAACAATTCAATTTTTATCAATTTCTGCTCAATTAGAGATGGATGAAGTAAATGACACGAGGTATATTACTTAGTTCACCCACAGCGGTCTAAAACTCAGGAGCATGTATGAAAATGTGTATGTGCACCAAAATCACTAAAATATCACTACATTATAAGTAAAATTTGGAGCAACCTCACTAACCTTCCTAGTTCACTTCCTTGAATGTTTGGAAATATCACTATGATCTACGTCTACGAAACTCAGTACTCCTCATGATGAAATATTCTTATCCAAACAATATTCATAGAAATGTCCACCAAAATTTGCGTTTCTTCCCTAGAATATTAAATTTCAAACATCTAGTAAGAGAATGGATCTTCTATAATGACACCTTCTTCACCCTTCAACATTCTAGACAAGATCTAGAATCACCCATAAATTTTTGTCCCTTTATATTTATTAGGATTCTTTGTATATCTCCCTATTCTCTAGACCAAGGATTATTCATCTTATTAAATACCCCTTCCATGTAAATCCCTCAATACCAATGAATGTTTCAATTATTGGATTCAAAAACCAACTTTAAACTCCTCATTAATTAGAAGTTACAACCTTCATTAATTGTTTTTCATGATTTTTTTTAGATCTATGAATTTGAGTACTAAAACACCATGCACTATGGTGTGGTGTGAAAAAATAAGTATGTTTTACCTTCTACACATAGAGATCGATAGCCCGACCTCCTTTTGGAATCAATTTCACACATGAATGATTTATTTTAACCATGAACTATAAAATTAAAATAGCGTGTCTTCCCATGGATTATAGGATAACATCTATAATTCCATGCCTTGGTCCCCTGCCATATGGGAATTCCCATAGATCATAGTGATTTCCCAAATCACCATTACCTAATCCAAAAGTATAGGAGACTCCCCCTGAATCTCAAGGTGAACCAATCTCCAATATTCCATTTTAAAATGCATGGTCTCATCCTTGTTGTCTACATTAAACTATAGGCACTCGACCACAACTTTATCTCTATGACCCATATTGTCCATTTTTACTCTAAAACGACATGTTCCATAGATAATACATTGATCATCGATCAATTTTGTCTTGAAACTTCTCAAATAAACTATGACCACCAAATAACACCACCACACATATTTTGAGCATTTCCCATTTTATAGAGGTGCACCATTAGGAGACCATGACGACCACCATTTGTGTAGTCCCAGCTATTTCATGGTCCTTATCTACCAAACAAACAATATACCTCCTTCAACATACCATGAAGTACATTTTGAAAATATTGTCTAAAAAACCAAAGTACTAATTCATTTTTCGTTAAAAAATCACTATAAAAATAAATTCCAATTATCCACCAATCATCAATTTTAAGTTCACATGATCCATGTTCGATGTGAGGGTCATGAACTGAATGAAAGGTTTTTTAAAACCACATACCTCAAATTATTTCAACAACAACACATCTCTCCCCCTGATTTTTCACTGAGATACTCTCCCTATATGATTGACATACTCTCCCCCTTTCATACACACATAGTCACCCCCCCTTTGGAAATAAAACCAAAGAGATCCTTATTTGAAAAATTCCTAAAATAAGATTAGAAATCCGAAAAATTATGAAAAAATATAAATTTATTATTATAGAAACCTTGAAGATTATATGTTCAATCCTATAACCAATAATGTTGATAGATGCATTTGGAAATCAAGATTCAACTGATTCATCTCAAATACCACTTTCAGAAGGACTTTTTTCTTGATTCATGTTATGTTATCATGAGTTTACACATACTCTAACATAATAGGACATTATGACACCTTATCATTTGTGAAATTATATTTTAGCTAATTTTTTTTGGTATATGAATTTTGTATGGTATTTTTCATGATAATGTTCATACTTGAGTTATTTCACATGATTGAAATATGAGAAATCACATCTACACCCACATCGTCAAGGTGTTTCTTTATGCATAGAAACTAAGTGCAAGCTTCGGTGGTAAAAGTGTATCCATCCCCTAAAATTATAAATTATATACAATATATATTATTACATTTCTATTATATACATAAAATTGTAGTGTAGAATGTGCCCCATGAAGTTGATTTTCTGTCACCAACTAAACCAACACAATTTATATCATAAAATACCAATAAATTATTCTTTGAATACTTAGTATAAGATGTCCAATAGTCTATCATGTGAAGGATGAATTGAAGAATTATTTTCACACCATTCATGTCACTTTATCTAAGATTACTCTATAAGAAAGCATATTAATAATTGGAAAATAAGATTTCTGTTTGAGTATCTATAAAATAAGAAAAAATACCAAAATTTTATTGATAATAATTCAAATTGACATTATTTACCTTTTCATATATTGTAATTTTTATTCTTTCCATTAAAATATTTTGAATAGGAATTTAATTATCTCTTTTAATCCTTATTAAAACTACCTTGGAATGTTTTTTGTGAGATAAATATTGCGTCCATCATTTATATTAACTAGAACCCAAGGGAAAATAAAAAATAAAAAATTAGAGACATCTCAAATTCACATCTCATAAGATATGAAAACCACTTCCATTGGTTGTCCTCCATGTCTCCAAAAATTATGTTATAAAAATAAATAATTAACATCACTCTCTTATCATTATCGATCTTGATATAGAGGTTATGATAAACCTGTTGCCTATGAAAACATAACTTCATTAAAAATTTATAATGCATAGAATATCCTAATACTTGTTATTGTTCATATCCATAAAAATACTTTAACAATAAAAACACTTTTATTTCATCTTTATAAATTAGAAACCCATAAGGTTTTCTGATGTACACTTCCTCTTTAAGGATTACGTTGAAAAATTCATATTTTACATACATTTCATATACCTTGAAACCCTTTTGAACCACCATGGATAATAATAACTGAAAGGATTCAATTAATTCTTCCACCATAAATATATCTTCAACAATAGTTGATTTAATTTTGGAATATATTGTGCACATAAGACCTTATTTTTTCTAAATCATGTTACTATCTTCATTAAGATTATTTCAAAACACCCACTTAGTTCCCAAAAAAATCTTATACCTTTTACATGGAAAACCATATCATGTCTAATTATTATTTATTTGGTAGTGTTATTAATTTATATCCTCAAAAAAACTGGTATAGTTTTCATCCTATTTAAATTATTTTAATTAGATGCATGATAATTAATATATCTACAACCAAGCATTCATTATTTTAATTTTAATTGGTGTTGTCATGTCTCTAATAATGTTTCCTTTAGTGATTTTATCCCTAATAATTTTAATTCATTAGCCTACTATAACGGTTTTATATTAGTCATTATTAGAGTTGTTATCATAATTTTAATTTGGCCTCAGAACTCCCCCAGTACCATATTATTTCTCATCCCTTTCTACTTAAAAAATTGTTGCATCTTATAAAAATTATATTTATGTGCATCTATCATTTTCCCACTTTTAAACACCAAAAAACCATTTCTCTCTGTAATTTTTACAATTATTATAATAGAATTATTAGTCCATTTTATTTTATGAATAAAAAATAAATAGGCCTTCATATCCTTGATCTTAAAAACTTCTTAACTTTTCCTTATTGAGAATAAAAAATTCACTTCAAAAATATTGAATATAATTGAAAAAAGGATTCTTTACATTCCGAATTTCAGAAGTGTTTTCCCTTTATTGTAACATTACAATTATCTTTTAGATACGTACACAGCTGTAAGTACAACTTATTTTTTTACACCATTCTAGAATAGATATCTCTATAAGATTTTTTTGGGCCATTTAATTGATTATGAAATTTTTTATTTCTAGTGCCCCATTTTATTAGGGTGTTCTAACCACCGTATCTTTATGTTTAATTATAAGAATATATAATTATAAATTTACATTATAATTATTAATTTATTTTCTATTTTCATCTTGAAACTTATGAATCTTCACTAAATGAATTTTTTCAGGTCCCCTCCTATAATTAGTGATTCATATGTATACCTCGATCTTTCAGATGATATATAAAATCCATGAAATCCTATTTATATAGATAAAATAATACATAACGCCTTTTTATTTTAATTTTTTTGGGTGACATAGGCCCACATTAATACACATGTACTTTCTCAAGAAACAATAATTTATTCACCATCATTGGATTGTATGTCTTTAGAATGATATTCCATTTTTCTCATGAATCACACATGTGTCCATGAGATCATATATGATATGGGGAATTTCACATTCCCCACCACCCTTTTTAGAATTCTCCAAATTCCTTTGGATTAAATGTCCTAGTCAATTATTCCATATCAAATTTTCCTACTCTTTGAGAAATATATAAAAAGATTCCTATTGAATAGTATAGATTTCCATTGGTTCTTTTTCCATATAGAATATGTGAACCATATTTATCATTAACAGTACATACTTTTTTTAACTCAACCAAATTCCCAAATCCACACAGTTCTTTAAAAATATGAATATTTTTCCTTTAATATTTCAACTAAGAGAACATTATGATGTCAAAAATATTTGTCCCTAAATTTGAATTATCTAGAGCCATAAATTTTGATACCCTCATTATTCCTAAAATGAAAAACACCATATTTTTTGGGCTTTATATCTATAATAAGTTCTTGATTTCAAATCATTTGCGATGTACAACTATTTTCCAAGATCCATGAAGAAGACTTGTTCATTTCGGTTAAGGAAAATTTAGAAACATTATCTTTTACAAAACGTGATTTCCTTACCCATATAAGTTATGATTGTGAATCCTCAACATTTATCTCAATTAAATTTTATTCTTCTTATAAAACTAAAAATATTTTTTGAGTTTCTATTTTTTATAATGATTATACCTTTTTTTTCTTTCACATTAAGGCATTTTTTATTCCATTTTTTTTTTCTCTTGATGAACAACTGATTTCATTATGATCCAAGCCTTCAAAAAAACAACAAAATTCATTTGTCTTTCCTATTTTGATTGTCATCACTCTCAAAAAATATCCTAGATATAGAGAATATAAGGTATGTTTGCCTAAAATTTTTAAAAAAAAATATTTGAACCTTGACGTACATGTATTTACCTTTTCCACATGATTTTTATACCATCCAATGCAATTAATATATACCTTATCTTTTGGTGTTTAATCTTTTGGTTTATATACAAAAACTATTTTCTTTTTCTCTTAAACAAGATTCCCCACTAAATTTTCTTTATCATTGAATTTATAAATATATTAAATAAGTATAAACACTTCCTTAGAAATACATTTATCTTGATTGGATGAAGATGATTTAGAAGTCCCTATCATCAGGAAGAGTGTAAATAATATTTATTGATATTCACACATCTGATGCAAAATCATTACATAATATTCAATTTGTTTAATCCTTTTAACTTTATCTTTTATAATTTCTTATAAACCATCAATTATTCAAGTTTATTCTTCCACTTTAAGATTCAATTCTGTTTTTTTATTTTCTAATAATTATAGTTTTTAGTTTTTCAGTCTCCGGTATCATTCCTTTTATTTATTCTTCTAATTATTTTATATAAATCTTGAAATCATGCACCAATGATTTTCCCATCTTAGTCGTTTATTTTAAAAAATAAATTTCTTTAAGGGGTACCTTATGTTATACTTAAAGATCACCTCCTAAGACAATTTCTTTATTCTCATAATCACTACATTCAGATTTTGTATTATTAGTAATATTCATAAAGACATTTTCATCCTTGAAATCTTTAACTTATTGTATTTTACTTTCTCTTGAACAAATTTCATCTTTAAAAAAGAAATTTTACCTTTTAAAGGGTCTCTGTTGGAAGTTCATTGTACACATAATGTCTCCTGTGACCTTTTTTGGATACTCCTCTCCACCATAATCTTATTGATTATTGTCGGGATATTTATCCATATGATTTTCATGATTTCTGAATTTCAAGTAGGAAAGAGAAATAATAACCTTGAAATTTTTTCATACACTCTTAATATTAGAGGAATGAAATGAAATAGCCACTGTAATTTCATCAACATATAGACTATACTTTATTAATATTTTCTTTATTTAATTAAAGGATACCTTTTGGGCTATCTAGTTTGTTTTGGAATCAATTTCATAATAACTAATCTCATAAACCACATGAGTATAGTGAAAACTATCAAGTAATTTTTTAGATCATTATATTTTAGAATTGATAGTTTTTTCATTATAATGAGTTGGTATCATTTTCATGATCCTATTGATGATCTTATCATCTTTGATATCATTACTGAGGCATCATATATATTCCAAAATCAAAATTAGATAACAAAAAATGAATTATCCATATCATTTTAATTCATAGTCAAATATTAATATTTTTTTATAGAACCTCAAACTTCACCTCTCGTTCCTTTGAATCAACTATATAAATATTCAAAATCTTTTCATATATAACATGATAGGATATTTGCAGTATTACCTATTTGAATATAGGATTTCGTAGAGAAATTATAATGGAATTTATAGATATATAAAGAACAAAAAAAGTATTAATGATATATCTCCATTGAGTCTCCACTCTCTATGATAAAAGTGAACCTATAAATGTCTAATTTAAAAAATTCCATATCAAAATACCAAAAATAGTGTTTCAACCTAATTTTTTTAAAATTGGAAATTATTGTCTTCAAATACAGGAATAAATTTGTTTTTGAAAATCATATACATGATTCAAATATAGGGAATGAACATAGACCCTCTGATTTATCATGTAGATTTCTTATATTGGATCACACCCAAAGAGTGGTGGTGGGGAGGAATCATTGCATACATGTTTAAAACAATTATTCCTCAATTATGGATCTTTTTTTCTCTCATTGATGAATTATTTTGTTTCTATATTGATCCTTTTAATGCGATAAGTAAGTAATAAATTATACAATGGATTTAACATGGTTCCCCTGTAATGGGATACATCTATGGACTATGCATGACAATGTTCTGATGAACACTCCAATAGCCCGAAGGCCTTCATTTTTTATTGATTTTTGATAATCCACCTTTCAAGGGTTGAGGTGGAACCCTTACAAGGCCCGTAGGTGTAAGTATTACATGGACCGTAGGCCTTATAGAAATTCACTGCCCGTAGGCTACAAACATTACATACAACTCAGACTAACTATTTGGAACAGCTCCTCCCCAGCATCTTCATCGTAAAATCAGTTCTCCACCTTCACATGGCTGTTCGGCTAGGCATTACCTTGAATTAATAGTCTTGTCCTGATAGCAGGTGCTATACCCTCTCATTATTGCAATCCGTTTAGCTTCTGCTGTGGTCAAAGATCCTTACTTATCCTCCTTGTAGATCTTGTTCCTTGTGGGTTGTCTGGTTTGCAATTGCACTAAGGTGGCCCGAAGGCCTTGAGGTGGCCCAAATGCCTTACTGACCCGAAGGCTTGGGTGGCTCAAAGGCCTTATAGGACTCAGAGACCAAATTGGTGCCCTGAAGGCCCAAACAGGGACATATTCCTGGCTTCTACAGTTCCAAACAGTACCTGCTACAGTTCCCACTACAGTACCTGCTACAGTACTGCACAGTTCCCGCTACAGTACCTGCTAGGGTACCACAAAAATTCTGCCTCTCCCCGGATTTGATCCCTAGTTGTTTGGATACACTTACAGAGTCCTTACCAACTGGGGTAAGGCTCATGTGCTTATGATGAACCCAAATCACTAAATTCTCACTGATTTTAAAGTATAATTTAGATTTTCTTCACTGACACTCTCGGTTCAATATCACAAATGTTTTGAAAGCTCACTACTCTCCAACATAATAAAACTCACTACTCCTCATGATGCAATATTATTCTTTAATTTTTTTGATATATTTATATTCATCAAAAATGGAGATTCTGCTTTAATAAATGGAAATTTTAACTTCCACAGAAAGAATGAATCACCTTGAAAGACACCTTCTTCAGCTATCAACTTTCCAAATGAGATCTAGAAACACCCCACATCCTTTCACCCATCAAAAAATTCAATAATTTCGATAGAAATCTCTAATATATATCCTAATGTTGAGTCTAAAATACCTTGATATTTTATGAAATATATATTTTAAAATTAATTTAATTTCTTTAATTGATTATGTTACATGAAACATCAAGTTTTAATGAACCATGATATGTTATTAATATTATTATTTAAACATGACCCATATAACCTAACCTCTAAAAATGAAAGTATTAACATGAATAACCATACTCTTAAAAGTAATTATAATGGTCAAATATAAATAAAACATATTGATAAAATGAACTTAAATTTTGGTAGTCTTTATATTATTTGAAAATAAAATTTTTCAAAAAATGTTTTATTTCTTTTTTTTTGTGAAAAATATTAGAAGTAATTTTTTTCCAATTTTAGAAAAGTTATTTGAAAAAATAAACATCACTTTTTTAAATCTACATGAAAATATTATATTTGATTGAATTTTTGATAATTTTTCTAAATGTTTATATTTTTGGAGAATAGTAACAAAATTCTAATTATTATTAAAACATCATTTCCATTAAAAATTTTACAAGTTCAATATTTTTAATATGGTTTTAAAATTAACATTAGATCAATTTTATATTTACTAATCCAATTTAATTAGTTTAGGAAAATATCATATTGAATTTTTATATTAAAACTTTATACACTTATGAAAACCTTTTCTTTGGAAAGCTATTTTTTTGTCAGGTTTGTGGGCTTTATTTTAAATTAAATTTTTTTAGTTCAGTGAATTGAATATGAAAAAATGGATTTTATATATTTAATCATCCTAATTAATACTGAATGATAATTGCAACTTAATTTTTTTTATAATGAATAGTGAAAAAAGTAAAACATAGTGATATCGGTTAAGGTTAAAATGAATTTATTGGGAGGTTAAAAAAAGAAAAGGGTTAAAATGACCCAAAAACTTCTCTAATTATTTTTTTATAGATATATTTAGACCATATCCCATATAGGGTTTGAGAATAATACATTTTTTTCCTTATAGAGAGTGCTAAATGTAGATATACATTTTTCTTTTGAAAAATTCCAAGTGTGTCCACTCCCCCACTTATAAAAGGGAAACCCTTCTCCACACTACTGCACACATCTAGATACTTTTGGT
The DNA here is from genome assembly GCA_963277665.1 of Viscum album. Taxonomy (NCBI): domain Eukaryota; kingdom Viridiplantae; phylum Streptophyta; class Magnoliopsida; order Santalales; family Viscaceae; genus Viscum; species Viscum album. The sequence goes on from OY728159.1 coordinate 1,085,478,551, forward strand.
TCAGAATATACCCAAAAAAATCTCTTCTATACTAACCTCATAATGTAACATTTTACTTAGTTTTATTAAAAATATTTCCTAATATGGTTTTTGGTTCAAACCCATGGAGGTTATCAGAAGAAGAGGTATCATTCTTAATCGAGAATTTTTGTTTTATTTATTCTTCTAACTCCTTAAAATATTATCCAAAAAATATGATATAATAAAAAAAGTACTATTATATACTATGATTTTATTATGTTAATGTAATAACCAATATCCATCTCCTCTTACATCAAATGTGAAATGAAACTGTCAATCATGTGTAAAGATGATTATCACCACGCGAAACGATATAATTTTTTTTCCATCATCAGCTCTCACTATAAGATATAATGATGGGTTTAACATATTTATATGATATTTATGACATAATTATAGTTTTTGAAATATAATATCCCATATACCATCTTACATTTCAGTCTATTAAAAAATTATAATATCACTTTTCCGTACGTGTGGACTACGACCTCAATGAGGCGATGTAATACATTTTTCATTTTATTTCTACATGGGTGGTAATACAAATATATTTAATGAATGAATATGAATTATATTATATTAAAATGATTTTTTGAAGGTGAATTAATATTTACCTTTATTTTCATCCATCTGTTGAGAAATGGAAGTAGCGTTCAGGTGTTTGTATGGTCTACCATCTCATTGAGTGGTGTATTTCATCTTCTATATCCTACTTTTATAGATTATGATTAATACATATATAATGAATATAAATGATCATTACATCATGGTTAAAATCATAGATATGGTCAAATTCAAATTCTTGACTATAGATCCATGGGATGGATTGACCATTGAGAGGGGAGGTGTGAATTGGAGGTTTCTTTTTAAAAATTCCATTTATTTTGAATTAAACCCATTAAAATTGTTATGGTTCTTGATCAAGTTAATATTATCTCGAAAAATCACATCACATGCATTAATAACAATAGAAATAGAATAACATATTATTTATAAGGTTTTACATATATATATACTAATTTCCAAGTTGGTTACCCTCAACATGGATTATACATTATAATGCTCACTATCAAACGAGTGATTAAAATAGATCCAGATACAACCAAGACACACCATTTAGTTTTAGATCTAACTAAATGACTTGTTTCTATGTCTCCAACCCAAAGAATCCTTATACTTCTGGCTCCAACAATAAGACTTCAACTACTCCTAGTATAATTCAAAAGGCTTCACCTTTGTTCAATGGCTTGATCCACAATAGGATGATATTTAATATTCCTCCATGATATTTTTGGATCTTATTTTATCATGTACATGCCTAGTATCTTTAAAAACTTATAGTTGAGACTATTAGCCTTTCTTAATAATTATGATCACCTATAAGGACCGATTTTTCTAGTGAAACTATTTATAGGCTAATTCTTTATTCTTTTTGAAGTGCCGACCACACTAGAATGTGTAAAATATGTGCAGATAAATCTTCTTTAATATTTTATTCAAGGAAAAAACATTCACAAAATCAAATCAAATACACTTTATGATTGAGTTTCATTATATTCAAATATTATATTTTCATTTATATTCCTAAATATTATGTGTTTCTTAATTATGTTTTATTTCTCAAGAATTTTACGTATGAATGAATTCATGCATGCCCATGCATTTCCTTCATATATGAGTTTTTTCTACACTATCCACCTTAGGTTTCTTCACATACACCTTATATGCACACACACACACACTTACCACCTTGTGTCTTAATTCATGTGTATACATGGAAGCTTGAAAATGATCTCTAATTCAATCTTAATTTCCTTCAAGGACACATGTTAAACTTTTATTACTTGACTCAAAAATTGTATGCAAACACCCAATTTGTTTTTTTATATTAGGTTCACTGTACGTGCACCACAAACATCATTTTTGAAACATACAGACAATACTATGTGCATAAGTCATCCTTCACATGCAATGAATCATTATAAAAGTGCTTCTCATGTAGTTGTGGGATTCTTAGACTTCTTTTACACAAACCAAAATTGGATAAATCCTTATATACATAAAATGTATTCTTTTTTTCAAGTTACACTATCTTTGTCACTAACATGTGGATTTATCAACCAAGTCACATAAACCAATAAGGCCTCTCGGACCTTAGGTCTTCTTGAATGATAGGGAGACACGTTATAGCACTGTCTTGAGTAGATTCATTGAACTACATTCTTCAAAATGAAGTTTTAGTGTTCATAGAACAGGTTTAATGCTCACGTGATACTATTCTCTATCGTATAAGGATTATCAGGAGGAGGGATTCTATTTCATGAAGTTGAGGGGTTCACAGTGCTCTATTTCACTAGAATTGAGTGCCGTTGATAACTTTTCCGAAACTACTCTGTAACACCCCATGCTTCCATGCTACGTTTCCTTTTAAATAATTCAATATCTTGTGTTGTGTGAAACATAGAGATCGAGTACCCCAGGACCTTTCAAACTATCCATTTAAAAAGAGTTTATGAATAGTATTAACCAGAATTTGAAATTAATAAAGTTTATATTTCAAAATAGATTTTATTTTTGAATTCATAATGTCAAAATTATCTTAGGGTTATTTTTTTCAATTTTCTAAAAGATTCAATTTTTGATGACTAATGGAAAATACTACATTATTGTTAAAAACTAATTTTTTCATTTAAATAAATATTTTACATTAATTTTATTTTAGTTTCAAAATAGACACATTATACATATATTAGTCCAATGTATTTCATAGGAATCATTTTTATAATAGAACCAATTATAAAAATTTTTATTGAACTTTTGAGCATCCCTTTTACGCACCTTCTAAGCACATCTGCATATTAGCAGTAATTGTAATTTTACCACTTCTGTGATTTGAAATTCAAAAAATAGACATAAAGAGCTATAATAAATTTAAAAAATTCAGTCTAATAGGATCAAAATAAATTTTGTGAATAGTAACTTTTGAATTTTATTTACCACAGTTAAAGGTAAATAAGGTAATTAAAGGTAAAAATAATATTATAATAATATAAAATTACCCTAACACTTATCATAATTTCACTGGATATGTGTTTTTTGACCAAAAGGATCCTTATTTTGAAAATATGATCCTTTTTACCCACTTGTGTTAGTTAAAGACATTTACTATATTTAATTTAAAGAAGAGTTAAAAATGTCATATTCAAATTTTACTAACTATATCATTTTTAATATAAGGTAATATAAGTGATATGGTCTAATATAAATAGTATTTATATATATAAAATGATTATCTACTTCATGGTAATTTATTTATAATTTTAGTAAATAAATAATTAAGTTAAATCTTGAGAAAATAATGATGCAGTAATTTAATTACTATAGAAAGAATCAATTACATGTTATTAAAAATATTAAAATAAATATAATTTGACTTACTAAATGATATTAAACAATATTATATATAAAATATATATGTCAGTGACATATGATAAGTATTTTTGTGAAGTTATCCTGTTTTTTTTTTAAAAATGAAAATTTTGAATAGTATCAAAATTTATAAAAATGATACGTTAAAATGAATTATATTTAATTAAATGTAATAAAATTCATAAAAATATATTGTTTATAAAAAACATTTATATTGTTAAATATTTCATATTTGGTATAATTGAGGTCCTTTTTTCATTTTATAGTAACTATATTAAAAATATAGTGTAAAAAACAAGAAGACACGGTACAAGTTAAACGATTTATCTAAGGGTTAAACCCCCACGATAAGGTTAATTTTGTGACATGAACTTGTCTAAAGACACTGGATGAGAGTATTTCAACTAATAATAATATTATTAAAGAAATAAATCACTTTAGAGATACTTTAATCTTAATATAAATTTATAATAAATTAATGTTTTATGATCTTCCAAAAGTTCCCCTCACATCTTTAATAAAATGATGCCCTTTATTATATTTGATTCACTCATATAAAGACCTTTAAATTGAACAAAAACTACCCATTTCTCTTTATAAATTCTCTCACTTCGTCCTAGAGGACACACTTTGGGCGGAAAGAAAACCTATGGAGTCCTTTTTTTAGAGAAAAAGGAGACACCTGAAAAAGAGGTAATTGTTTTATCACGTCTTTCAATGTTATTTTATTCTTCTACTCCATCTTCCAAGGTTGTTTTCACATAAAAATAATAAAACCAGTATCATCCATATAATTTTATTTTATTCTAATCATGGGAAAACCATATTTCTCATTTTATTCGTCATACCAATAATAAAATCACCTTGCATGCAAACGTATGACATACTCTCTCCACACCATGGTGTGATTTGTTATTAATCACTAATTTATTTGAATGGGTATAATGATTAGTATAATGTATATAAATAATGAATATAACATGATAACGATTCTTTATAATTAATATACAATCAAATTCTATACCATTTAACCATCAAGGTAATGATAATGTTGCTTGTGTGTTCATACAACCTACCGTCTCCACAATGCAGTGAGATTCATTTTCCACGTTAACCATTCAAGAATGATAATAAAATTTATATTATGGTAAAAATAATAATTATGAACTTAATTTCATTCAGTATATGAATGAAATATATCTTATTCATAACAAACATTACTTAAATGACAAAACATAAATCAAAAAACGAAGTGGTTAACACCCGAAACAACGGTAATAATGAAATATTATAACCAAAATGATATAAGAGGATCATATATGATATCATAAATATGGATATGGTCCTGGTATAATTTAATAACAAGTTTTAATGAATATACATGAGGCTAAGTCACCCTTGATGAAAGGAAAGTATAAGGTAAGTGTTAAATTTACAATCTCTTTGTTAGCAGAGATTTATTATATGTAAGTATCTATTAGAAAATCCTTAGCATCCATGTCCATGATTCTTAAAATGTAATTCAAAATTATATCAAAAACTTTTTATGTAATTTTTACCCATGCTTGACTTTTTACAAAACATTTTGAGAGGAATATTTACATCATTTTCCAAACAAGGTTCTTTATAACCTTTTCGACAAATTAATAAAAGAAAATTTTTAAACTTATATGGAACAAATGAATTTTTTACACCATTATAATGTCATAAAAATTTGAATATTTACTTACAATATTATAAGTTTTTTTTCAAAAGAAATGTTTTTTATAATTGTGCAGCTTCTAAATGATTTAAAAGTATAAAATGTATATTTACCTCAATGATTTTTAATGAATTTATTAAATTATTTTCATCTATGTCAACATAACATATTGGATTTTATGGGTATTCGAGGTTGACTTATTATGATATAATCTTCCATATTTTATTGATGCTTTTGTGATATATTTGATTGTGGACGTGTTATGTTTATACCATTCATGATTTATGGTTAAAGTATTAACATTTCATATGATAGTGTTTATACAAATGTTTATGTTATGTTTCTCCCTTTTCATAAGAGGAATGAATTAGACATATCAAGTTACGGGCATGGCCTGCTATAGCCCCTTGATAAAACTGTAAGTCTCATGAGACAAAATAGTGTCTCATAACAAGTCCTTGATGGTATAGTAATGGTTTTGGCACGAGTCTTTGACGATATGATAATGGTATTGGCACAAGGCCTTGACGGTATGGTTATGATGTCTGGAATTATGAATTTTCATATTATGAGTTTTGTTATTGATATTTCATGTGATTATCTGACTAGTAGAAATCTATATGAATGTTTAAATGGAATTATTTGATTTATTATTTCCATATTTTTCTGAAGATTATGTTTAAAGGGATTTGGTTTTTGTTTTATACCATTACATAAAAAGTTTATGATTAATTATGATAGATTCTTATATATTGTTTATCATTACTAAGTATCTGACCTCACCCATTTCTTATGCTTCATTTTTCCCAGGATGTAAAGGATTTTATTCTGATTGACCTTTAAGGATAGTCTAAGGGATATGAATGTTTTAGAAGGGGATAATATGTTGTTTTTTATTTAATGATGTAATTTAAATCTTATATTTGTATCTAGTATCTCCAAGTATAATCAATTTATTAGTATATTGGGATTTGATATCTTGTGATCATACCAATGTAATAAAATAATTCACTAACTCTGGGTAATTGGTGTTGGAGCATTACAGTTGGTATAAGAGGAATTTCAGTACAAACCTGTGAAACTGGATTTATAAAAACAATGATTATGGAACATTAACCTAATAAAGACTTTAAGGACATGTATAGAAGAAACCCCAATAATTTTGGTCATGTAGATATTATGTGGGTATTCCTAGAAAATATATCTCTGTCTGGATACTACACGTGGATGTGGTTCTGGCACAAATATACCTAGGAATAATATCTCTAACAAAGTGTTCCAGGCTTGAATCGGGGTAACCTAGTACATGAAAATGATACTTACTATGCACCTAGTTTGAATCTCTAGGGTTATATGCTTAGGATAATTCATATTTTATTCACAATCCATCATTAAGGCTTTATGATTAACTATGTCGTCAAAGAAACCATGTTTATGATTATGGATTAAATATGCATAAAACATTAAATTTATGATAAGTATTCTACTAGTTAGGAATTATGTATTATGATTCATAACCTAATCTACTGTATGCAATTGTATAGAAATGGCTCATAGTGGAAGAAATGTAAATCATATCAATACACGTAGTCCATGTAGATAATTACCTCCTATTGAAGATAATGATAGAGGAGCTGGTGATACAACTGGTGGTGAATAACTTATAACCTTACTAGGAGAACTGACTCAGGTTATGAATAATAACCTTATCCTATATGGATCACCCTAATTCACAATGTGGTGGATCAATGTTAGACCACTTCATGTGAAAAAAACCACCAAGATTCAATGGTACCACAAATCCATTTATAGCAGAGCAATGGATATGTTCCTTAGAGAAATTTTTTATTTCTTTGGGGAGTAATAAAAGGGAAAAGGTTTTCATGGAAGTTTATCATCTCTCAAGAAATACAGATCAATGGTGTTCATTAATTCAAAACATGGAGGCAGATGAATAAGTAGTAAATATAGAATGGAGAGATTTTAAAGAACTTTTTCTAGAAGTATACTTTCCCTGAGAACAATGAGCTAAAATGGAAAGACAATTTTTGAGTTTGATGCAAAAAACATGATTTTAATGTTGAAAAGTATGAGGCTAACTTCACATTATTAGCAAGGAATTTTGTAGACTATATATGTAACCCAAGAAGTAATATTGAATGATTATTTTATGGGTTAAAACCATTTCTCCGATGGGAATTGGTCTTACGATCCTTCTCATCATACGAAGATATGGTCTCATTTCTATCAAGATAGAAAAGGAATTCTATAAGTCTTATGTATTTAAAGGGAATAAAGAGAAGAAGAGGCCCATTGAACGCTTTGGGAATGGAAATAAGGGGAATAAGGGAAAATCTAACTTTCTACCCTATAGTAACTGAGGTAAGAGACACCACATTACTTTCCTAAAGAGGATGGGAGTTTATTACAAGTGTGGAGAAAAAGGCCACCAAGCTCAGGATTGTTAAGGGAATAAAGAGGATATAAATTTTAAATGATACAATTGTAAATAAAATGGATATTTTTTAAATTATTTTCCTAAGCGTAAATGAATCATTCCTCAAAAAAGGCCAAGGGAGAAAGGACAATATTTTTTAATCAAAACTAATGAGGTTGAAACTTCTAATGACATTGTGGTAGGTACTATAATCATATCCTCAAATTTAAGAAAATATTTATTTGATTATAGATCTTCACATTCCTTTATATCTTCTCATTTTTCTTTAAAAATTAGATATTTCTAATTCACATTAACAAGGGAGTTGTCAGTCAAAACCCATAAGGGAAGTCTCATTACAACAACGATGTGTTAGGTAGTTCCCATTATGGAATATAAGTAAGCATTATCTTCTGAATTTATTATCATACATTTGTTTTACTATGATATAATTTTTAGTAAGGATTGGATATCAAAATATGATGTGAAAATTTATTGCAATAATAATGAAATTACGATATGTGAGGATTATGTAGAATCCATTTTCTTTACAGTAGAAACATCATCACCTAATTAATATCAAAATCCCCCCAGTAGCTTTAGTAAATGAGATTCATGGTGAGGAATAGGAAATAACACCTAGGGATGAAGAATGAAATTTTAGAATTGAGGATATACCTATTTTAAAGTAATAGATTGATGTTTTCGTCGAATATTTACCTGGTCACCCCCAGAGTGTGAAGTTGATTTTTCTACTGATTTAATCCTTGATGCAAGAACAATATCAAATAATCCTTATAGAATGTCCACTATGGAATTAGTAGAGATGAATAAAAAACTATAGGATTTGAGTAATAAAACATTTATTCACCCTAGTGTTTCTCAATGGGGATCCCTAGTTCTTTTTGTGAAGAATAAAGATGGTTCAATAATGATATGCATTGAATATAGATAAATAAATTCTATTACAATAAAGAAAAAGTATCCCCTACCTCGCATTGATGATTTATTTTATCAACTTCATGGAGCTCAATATTTTATGAAAATTGACCTTTATTCTGGATCTCATGAATTGTGTGTAAACAAGGAAGATTTTCTAAATACAACATTATGAATGAGGTATGGTCATTACCAATTTATGTTAATTCCATTTGGATTGACTAATTCACCCTCTATTTTCATGGATCTAATGAACTTAGTGATCAATGAATATCTTGGTGATTATGTAATATTATTTATTTATGATATCTTGGTATAATCCAAATGTTACTCAGACTATGTGAACCACTTGCAGATTGTTCTGAAGACTCTGAGATGAAATAAACTATATGGGAAGTTTAATAAGTGTGTATTCGAGGATCAATAAATTTCTTTTCTTAGCCATATTTTCTCCAACGTTGGAATCTTTATTGATCCTTCAAAAACAAAATCAATCCATGAATGGGTAGAACTAATGAGTAAAACCAAGATACACAGTTTTAATTATTTAAAAGGTTACTATTGGCCTTTTTTCCAAAATGTTTCCTGATTGGAAAACCCATTTACCAAGATCACATGTAAAGAGGTTAAATTTGTCTGTAAAAAAAGAGTGTGAATAATGTTTTGAATAATTGAAGAGAATATTATTCAATTACCTTATCTTGACTCTACCATCTAGGAATTATGGGTTTGTAATTTATAGTGATGCATGAAGGAAAGGAATCAAATGTGTCCTGATGCAGAATTATAGGGTTATTGCTTATGCATCAAGGCAATTAAAATTCATGAATAAAACTACCCAACTCATAATCTAGAGTTAACATTAGTAATCGTTTCTATAAAGATATGAAGAAATTATCTCTATAGTCAAAGATGTGAGATATATACTAATTAGAAGAGTTTTAAATATATTTTTTCATAGAAATAACTCATCATGAGACAAAGGAGATGGATTGAGCTACCTGAGGATTATGATTGCACAATACACTACCACCAAAGAAATGAAAATAAGGCAGTGAATGATTTGGGTAGAAAATACCATGGAGTTTTAAACAAAATGAGAGTTGAGAGGGATCCTATATTTATAGAACTAGTAAAGATGGATATTGTAATTATAATGGAAGTTGAAACATCACTAACTTTTCAAATGGTTGAAATACCTTATTTACTAGAAAGGACAAAAATTTCTCAGTTTGATGATGAGGAGTTTCAAAAGAAAATTAAAGCTACGAATGAAGGGAGACAAGTTGACTTTGTATTTGAAGATGGCACATTGAAATTTGGGAAGTGGATTTGTGTTCTTACTATACCTGAGCTAAAAATTGAATTATTGGATGATTCTCATAGCTCCAATTTCTCTATACACCATAGTGTAAATAAGATGTATATATATTTGAAGGAACATTTTTGGTGGGATAAAAAAAGAGGGATATTGCTGATTATGTGTAAAGATGTTTGGTTTGACAACAAGTGAATGCTAGATGATAATACCCTAGAGGTTTCATGCAACCTCTTCCTATACCTATGTAATAATGGGATGATATTATTAAGAAATTAGTTATGGGTATACCATAGACTCCCAAAAGAAATGATGCGATATGGGTTATTATTGATCATCTTACCAAATCAACACATTTTCTTTATATAAGAGATGATTTACCAAATGATTGTTTATAAATAATATATATTAATGAAGTTGTAAGACTTTATGGTATACCCCTATCGATTTGTTTTGACTTTGATCCCCATTTTACATCACAATTCAAGAAATGTCATTAGAAGGTCCTAGATACTAAGCATCGTTTGAGCACTGCCTACCACCCTAAAATTGACGAACAATTAGAAAGTACTATTAAAACCATAGAAGAAATGTTGAGATCTTGCTCTCTTGACTTTAAAGGTTTGTTGGATCGGTATTTACCTCTGGTAGAATTTTCCTATAATAATAGCTTCCATACAAGTATACAAATGGAACCATATGAAGCGTTATATTGAAGAGATATCGTAAAACAACTTGGTGGGATGATTTTGGTGAAATAAACTCATAGGCCAAGAACTTGTTCGGGAAATGACGAAAAAGGTAAAAACTATTCATACCCATATCAAAATAGATCAAAGTAAGGAAAAGAGCTATACTGATAACCGAAGGAAGGATTTAAAATTTCAAGGGGGGAGATTTTGTCTTCTTGAAGGAATTTATACGAAAGGGTGTTATGAGATTTAATAAAAAGGTTAAATTGAGGCCCAGGTACATCTGACCTTTGGAAATTCATGAAAAAGTTGTAGTTATAGCTTACCATTTGGAAATTCCACTAAGTCTCACCAAGTTCATGATGTTTTCTACATATCAATGTTAAAAAATTAGATGCCATACCCAATGCATGTACTCACCTATGAAGAAATAGAATTGGAACCTGATCTCTCATATTTTTAAGAGCCTATCAAGATTCTTGATACCAGAAAATAGGGGTTGAAATATCTGACGACTCGTTCGGTTAAGGGTCTTTGGAGAAACCATAAAATGGAAGAGGCGACGTGGGAAACTGAAAAACTTATGATGAAGAACCAAAAAAATATTTTTATGATGGGATATTCTAGAAATTAAGAGGATGAATTTTTTTGGAGGAAAAAATGTAACATTCCAAGATTCCATGGTACGCTTCCTTTTAAATAATTCAATAGCTTTCAATGCATGCAACATCGAGTTTGAAGCACACCACGAGCTTTCAAAATAGCCGTTCAGAAAAGAAGTTATGATTACTATTAACAAAATTATGAAATTTATAATGTTTATATTTAAAAACTGACTTCATTTTATAATTCTAAATATCAAAATTATGCTAGGGTAAAAGTTTGGTAATTTTATACAAAGTTTCAATTTTTTGATGAATAGTGAAAATACTGCATTATTGTTAAAAAACCAACTTTTTGATTTTAATAATTACTTCAAATTAAATTTATTTTAATGTCACAATATATGAATTATATATATATATCATTACAATTTAGTTTGTTGTAATCATTTTTATTATGTATTTAGCTATAAAAAATTTATTGATCTTTTGAATGCCTCTTTTACCCATATTCTAAGCACAAATGCAGATTAGTCATAAACGTAATTTTACCACTTCTGTGATTTGAATTTTAAAAAATGGAAATACATGGTTTTAATAGATATCAAAAATTTATTCTAATAAGATCAAAAGAATATTTTTTGAATAGTAACTTTTGAATTTTATTTGCCACAGTTAAAGGTCAATTGGGTAATTGAAGGTGAAAATAATATTATAATATTATAATATTATCCTAAAACTTGTCCTAATTTCATTTTATAAATTTTTTTTCATCCAAAATAAACTTTAGGACTAAAATATGATCCCTTTTGAGGCACTTTTGTAATATTAGGATATTTATTATATTTTATTTAAAGAAGAGTTATAAATGTAATATTCAAATTTTATTTACTATATAATTTCTAATATAAGGTAATGTAAGTTATATGATTGCCTACAAATAGTATTTAGTAATATAAAATTATTATCTACATAATGGTAATTTATTTATAATTTTAGGAAACAAATAATTAAATTAAATGTTACCACAATAATGATGCAGTAATTAAGTTACTAAAGAATGAATCAATTAAATTTTATTAATGATAGTAAAGTAAATATAATTTGACTTAATTAATGAAATATAAAAATTTAATATATAACATAGATATTTTAGTGAAATATTACAAGTATTTTCTATAATTTATTATGTTGGTTTGATATTTTTAAAAATATCTTTTTTGAATATTATCAAGATTGAAAAAAAGGATGCGTTAAAATAAATAATAATTAATTAAATGTTTTAAAATTCATAAAAATCTCAAATTTGGAAACCTAACTATGATATTGTTAAATATTTCATATATGTTCCAATAGGGGTTCTTTTTTCATTTTATAGTAACTATATTATCCCTATAGTGTAAAAATACAAGAAGACACAATAAGAGTTAAACTGTTTAACTAAGGGTTAATCCCAAACGATGAGGTTAATTTTGTGACCTAATATTGTCTAAAAGTAATTATTTAAGAGGATTTATACCCATACTAATCCTATCCTCTAAATATATTACTTTTGTACTTATCTCAAATTGATAATAAATATATAATAAGTGATCTTCCAAAAGTGCCCCTCACCTCTCTTATAAAAGGGAACCCTTCCTTCTCTTTGATTCACTCATATAAAGCCATTTAGTTCGGCCAAAACAAACCCATTTATCCTCCCAAATTCCCTATATTCATCCTAGAGGCCACAATTTGGTCATAAATTTAACCGAAGGAGTCCTTTTGTGCAAACCAAAAGGAGACACCCAAAAAAGAGATAATTGTTTTATCACCTCTTTCAATGTTTTTTTCTTCTTCAATATCCTCCTCCAATGTTGTTTCCGCATAAAAATAATTACTATAGTATCATAAATATATTGTGATGTTATTATAATAATGGGATAACCATATTCCTCATTTTACCCATCATGCAAATAATAATATCACCATGTGTGTGTACGTATGTCTTACCATCTCCACGCCATGGTGTAATTTGTTATTCAACACTATATTATCTGAATCGGAATAATAGTGATTATAATGGATATAAATAATGAATATAACATGATAATTATTCTTTAAAATTAATATACCATCCAATTTCATACCATTTAACCATCAAGGGAATGATATTGTCGCTCGTGTTTACGTACAAGCTATCATCTCCACAACGCGATGAGATTCACTCTCCACATTAACCATTAAAGAATGATTATAATATTTTTATGATGAGTAAGAATAATAATTATAAACTTAATGTCATTATGGATATGAATAAAATATATCCTATGTATAATAAACATGACTTAAATAATAAAACAGGAAAGGGAAAATGAAGCAGTTAACACCCAAAACAAAGGTAATACTAAAATATTATTACCGAAAAGATATAATAAGATCATATATGATATAATAAATATAGATATGGTCCTGGTATGATTTAATTACATGCTTTAAGTATTATACAGGAGGCTAAATTACCCTTAATTAAAGGAAATTATAAGGTAAGGGTTGATTTCACAAGCTCTTTATTATCCCATATTTCTTATACATAAATATATACTTAGACATCCTTATCATCCATGTCCATGTTTCATAAAATGTAATTCAAAATACTATAAAAAATTTCTTAAAATCATTTTTAACCGTGTTTGACATTTTAACAAATGTTTTTAAATGAATATTTCCATCGTTTTCCAAATGAGGTACTTTATACCAATTTCGACAAATTAAATAAAGAATGTATTTTAACTTATATGGAACTAGCAGCTATTTTCAGAAATTATGACCCCATAAAATTGTGATGCTTTCCTTACAAGATTATAAGGTTATTTTCAAAAGAAATTTTTTCTTCTATAATTTTCTGGCTTAGAAATGATTTCAATATAAAATGGGATGTTTCCCTCAAATACTTATTAATGAATCTGTTAAATTATTTTCATCTATGTCAACATCCTTAATTAGATTTTATGCGTATTCGATGTTGACTTATTATGATACAGTCTTTCATATTGTATTGAAGGGTTTATGATATATTTTACTATGGATGTTCTATTTTTATACAGTTCATAGTTTATGATTAAAGTATTAAAATTTCGTAATATTGTTTTAATATGAATGTTTATGTGATGATTCACCCTTTTCATACGAGGAATGAATTAGGATTAGTAAGTGATAGGCGAGGCCCTCTATAGACCCTCAATGCATTGGTATGTCTCATCAAACAAACTAATGTCTTCGAAAAAGACCTTGATGTTATGGTAATAGCCTTGGAATGAGGTCGTGATAGTATGGTAATGGTCTTGGCCTGAGGCCTTGACAGTATGGTTATGATGTCCAACATTATGCATTTCCTCATTATGATTTTAGTTATTGATATTTCATCTGATTATTTTACTAGTAGAATATCCATGTTAATATTTCAATGGGATTATTTGATTTATTCTTTACATATTATGCTGAATATTATGTTTAAAAGGATTGTGTTTTAGTTTTATACCTCTCCTTAAAACGTTTGTTCTTATTTATGATAGATTTCTCTATATTGTTTATCGTTACTGAGCATCTGAGCTCACCACTTTCTTATGTTTCATTTTTCCCAAGATGCGAAAAAGTATATTATGATTGACATGAAGAGATAGACTTAGGGATTTGAGATTTTTCAAATGGGATAATATTTTATTTCATTTTAGGATGTAATGTAAAACTTATGTTTGTATCTTGAATCTCCAAGGATACTAAACCGATTAGTCCTTCAGGATTTGATTTCATGTTCTCATGAAAATGTAATAAAATAATTCACCGAATCTGGATAACTAGGATCGAGACATTACAACCTCATCAACTATAAACATATCTTTTTATAGTAAAGTATCATAGTAATTTTCACATCATAGATATATAATTCATGCCGCATCATGTAATTCCTCAAATATTTCAAAATAATTCCACACCACAACTCCATCAAAGATATCGAGTCATTTTGGATTTACTAATAAGTATGCTGAAAATCATGGAATTTTTTTTCCTCCTTTATAGTGAGCACCTCTCATTCATGAAATGACATCCAATTCTCAACATTTATCTTATAATGAACTAATTTTTTATTTGATTGACCTGAAACTCATTTTCAGTTTTTTAGGTGGCTCTTTCAACAATTTATCACATGCATGCAAATTGTAGCTGCATGTATGACATCAGGATGATTGAATGATACCCATTCCTTCGGTAGGATCTTCAATAGTGGATAGTTTCTCAATCATGGTAGTTCATCTCCATCTTCGGCATACCAGTGATCTTTTATGAGATCAGAGGAAGAATATGATCAAATCATATAATAATAGATAGAAATATATCTCAATGGATGACTCATATAAAATAAAATGATGATTCACATCATGTTGTATTTTTAAGATTCAAGAACAGTACCCACATGTCTTTAGACCCACCTAAAAACTCACATGCAGTGGGGTCATGGTCTAACAATCAAATGTCACTTTGTAGTACCCATTATTATCCTCTCTCGCTAGGTACTTCCCTATATTAGTTCTCTCATCCACCGTGCAGCCCAGTATGTGGGTGTGACCACTCTTGCGCCCTATACACGAGAACCTTTGGGATTATACATGGCATATCTTCTCTTCTGACTTTGAACTAAATCTAGATTGTCTCATTGGGAATGGTTTACCATTATTCTAGGTCCACAAGTTCTTATGTTGAGCCTATCATGTCTGGTCCTCCAGTGGGATTATTTTTTAATTAATTTCCTTTCCATAATTATAATAATTCATAGTAATAAAATTAATTACAAATACTTCTTAAAAATTCCAACAAAATTATATTAAAAATTATTTTCTTCTTTACTTAATTAAAATTAAATTCATTTGTTATATCCTTTGTCATTATCAATTATTATTCACATCATAAAGTATGAAATTCATATTTCATTCCATTTTTAATATTGAAAACATTATTATAAACAATACACCCTCTATGAAACATGTCTTTGGTTATTTAAGATCAGAACAACAATCTTCATATTTTTAATGGAAAATTTTCCATGAATTAAATCCAATTATGTAAAGTGAATACATAATAGTTTTCTAGGAGTTAACACTCCTCGTCATTAACTTTCTAATCACACATGGACATATCATTAAAAAAAAGGAAACACTGGGCCCAACAATCACCACCACTATATTTGGTTTTCAATACCCATTTAGAAGACTTTGTAAGAGTAAATATGTAAGGAAATTTTTTCCCCTTATTGGAAATTAAATTCTATGAAAACATGGTGATTTTCTCAAAAAATATGTTATCATCCCTTCTTAAAAATTCCAACCAACTTCTTCTCAATCTTCTTTTATCCCTTAATTCATACAAATGAAATTAATTTTTCATGACCTTAATCATGATTAATTATTCATTACATAATGAAATATTATATTTATAATAACCTAGTATTAATGTACATGGACATTACATCAATTTTTTGGAATAATTAAAACATTACACAAATAGACACCCAAAGACCATATTAGTTTAGTTCCTTTAGAAACATGGAAACATAAACCCTGGTACATAAGTGAGCTACATTATCACTCGCTTGGTTCTTTAATACCAAGACCCTCCTATAATATATCATACATAAAATATATATTTATAACTTGGGGAAGGAAATATAAAAACGCATGAGCTTAAATGATAATTAAGGTTAATCAATAGAGAAATGAAAGAATAAACACAAGAATAATATAAGGAGAACATGATCATAACATTATATGATCATACCTTGCATATCAAAGATCATAAACATGAATCATGGAATAAATATTAGTAGTTCATAAGTCATGAATCATTATGGAGACATGAGAATTATACCTGAAGGAATAAGTCATGGAACTCATGGAATACATGTAGATATAGAAAATACTATGTCAAGGCTAACTACAATGAAATTCAGAAAATGTTAGGCTGGGGGTATTAACCCATGAACATGCTTCAGGCTTGGGATTCCCTCCCATGTAACCTATTGTTTCAGGGTTGAGATTCCCTCCAATTTACCATTTTATTTTGATATTGGGATGCTCTACCATTTACACTCTTTTTTGTTTATGTTTTCCTCCAATTTACCCTCTTGTTTCAAGCCTAGGATGCCCTCCCATTTACCATATTATTTCAGGCATGAGATGGCCTCCCATACACCCTCTTGTTTCCGGATTAATAGGCTCTATTCTTATAGGCTTTGAATACCCTCCCATGTACCCTCTTGAGATCCTAAAACATTTATCATTACCCAATTCATTGGAGGGAGATATATATCCTACCTATATCATAATAAAATCATTAATACATGTGCCAGAAGAAAATAAAACTTTCATTATATAATGAACCCTAAAAAGAGATGGGTTTTATAAAAATCATATAATAATCCATGAAATTAAATGGGTAGCATAAATGTTGAAACAAATAATAACCTATATAAAATATATAGGTTTCATAATCATTTCATCAAATCATAAAAAATTAAAATAAGTTGGATTCATAGATATATAACCCATGAATCAAAAATTGTTTTCATAAAAATGTAACCCATGAATTAGAAACAGGTTTTATGAATATTATACCATCAAAACACAAAACATTTATAAAATAATATGAATATAAACTTTAGATCATTTCCAAGAAAGTAGTGAATAACACCAATTATTTTCATCTTAGATATAACCTAATTTTGAAATCCCTTTTAAAAAGTTTTCCAATAAAAACATCATTTCTTCTCAGAAAAATTATTTTTGAAATATAAAACCTTTTCAAAAAATCATTTTCATGAAAATTAACTTGAAAAAATTTAAAGGAATTGTCACATACATAGATTATTTTAAATTTATTTTTCTTTTAATTTCCATTAATGCTTTGTTTTGGGGGTTTTCTAAAGTTTTTATGGAGAATAGGTGAGTTTTCATGAATTGGGCCAAACCGTGAGCCCGATTCCAGATTTAAAAATAAATTTTGTTTCTTTTATAGCTTATTCATTTTTTAATATTTTTCACTCATTCCAACTCCTAAATGTCCTAACCTGATATATTAACACCAAAATTAAAATTTGGAGCCTTTGGAAATCCATAACCAAGGTGTATATGGGTTTTATTTAAGGGATTGGGCCTGCCCGAAAGCCCAATTCCAGTTTTAAAAATAAATTTTGATTAGTTAATAAATTATTCATTTTTAAGGATTTTTAGGTTATTCCAAGACCCAAACACGCCCCTTGAACCCAGAAGCGCGTCCAATATCCTTCAACCCTCTTTTCATCTCATTTGCATCGCGAGTTTGGTCGAAAATTCTGAAGAACCCAAATTTCGGGCAGATTTATAAAGGTAATTTGTTTCCTTCTTAACTCCTTCGATTCTTACTCTTTTTCCCCCATTCAAATTCCTAAATTATATACCTATTCTTGTTCGAACCTCCCTTGAATGTTTGAGTATTTTAGAAATCAGCTACTGGTATTTTGGGGGGCTATTTATCCAATATATTTTAAGTATGTTGTTCTCCTCCTTTCTTCTTTCAATTTGTTTAGGGTTACATCCAATTTACTTAGGGTTTCTTCCATTATCATTGAGGTTACTTATGTCCAGGAAGTAGGGTTTAAAAATTAAGGTTTTATCTTGTGTTTTATGGTCTTAAATTCTGGTTTTAGGTCTGGTTTACCTTCCTTGAGGTGCGGTGGTGGTGCGTTTGAGTTTTCGCACAAAGGATTCAAGGGTTTCCTGGGTTTTGGTAGGTGATTCCATTGTGTATGAAATCTTTGTGAATTGGCTACTGTTTTTATGGTATTTTCATGCTTATTCAATTTTATTATTTCTGAAAAATATAGTTTTAGTGGTGTTTGTATTTAAAATGAATCCTAAAGGCCAATTTCATGTGAAATTTGGGGCTTTTCATAGAAATGTTTTATTAGTTTAATTGGGGCTACCCTAAAAGTAACTAGTTGATTTTATTGAACTATAATAGGGATAAAAATACTGTTTTTAATGATTGTACCTTGTGTTTGTTACTGAAAAATCTGGTTTTAATGGTGTTTGTGAACCACATGAAATTCCAAGAGTTGTGTTGTGTAATAAATGGAGACTTTCCAATGATGTCGTTTCTTCAACCATATGGGGTTGCCCTAAAAATGATTTTGTGTTTTCACTGAAATGTAGTAGGATTCCTTTTATGTTTTTGAAGCTTAAATATGTGCACATAGTATGCAAGTGAGGTCTATAAGGAGTTTTGTGTCTGAAACACTATGAGATTTTGAGTAATTGTTTTATGAAAAATCTAAGTGTTTTGTTGCATGTTTTAAGTGGTATAAAATGTGATAGCTACTGTATTGGTTGTGTTTGACCAGTAATGGTGTTTTATATGAAAATTTATTTATGATGCATGCTTGAATTGATTGAGCACAAAAGGGGAAGCCCGGGTACCTAGGTGGGGCGGATTTGTACTAGTACGGCTAGTGGACCGGATGGGTTTTGTCCCTGTTTCACTTAGAATTTGGATAACAACAACTCTAACTAAACAATGTGGATGATTATTGGGGACCAATAGGTTATGGGTATGTTCTCTACTAGTGGCTCGTGCACGAGAAAGGATTTTTCTATGGTTACTTTACACCGAGGTACGAGGTACATAGGGCCCAAGACAACCTAGTGCCTAGGGGTGTTCCCAATGTCGTTGCTCATTGGATTTGTATTATATACCCATGTCTTAGGGTGTGTTTGGAAGTAAATTAAATTATCTAACATTTATATTTTAATGTGTTAATATTCTGAACATTTTGGATTGGAAACTATTTTCAATTAGACGTTTCATTTCTTGAAATTTTAACACTACTTTTCCTTGCGTTTGAAAACTACTTGCTTTTTCACATTGTATTTCGTACTCTTTGGAATCACTGGGTGGTATCCTACAGGGCTTAGGCTCACACCCTACTTACACCCCTTGGGTGTAAGTAGACTTGGTTATGTTTGATTCAGGTAAAGGAAAGGCTAAGGGTGATGGCGGTTTATCGTGTTAGTTCCCATCCTTGGTGCAGAGTTGTGGAGATAGCTTGGGGGCGATGACCCCTAGTCGTGTGGAGTCCTTGGGGCTGTCATGATGCTATAATTATTTTTATTTGGACCACTTGTATTATCTTTAAACCAATGTACTCAGTTCTGGTTTTTACTTAACTCTTGTTTGGCTCAAAAATTTCAGATTTATATTATGGATTGTTTTTAATGTTCTATGCTTTCATACTCGGGTAAATCGTTCCCAAACCTATATTAATGATCCCCGGGCACTTGTGCCAGCCCGTGGGGATAGGGAACGCCCTTCGGGTCATGTCACAGGCTGGGTTTGGTGCCGGTTTTGGCGGTGACCAGATTCGGTTCGTGACAAAATGGTATCAAAGGAGGTTCTCTCCTTGGGTCATGTTATTTGGGGAAGAGTCAACATAGTTTGGAGCTAGGATTTTTTTTGGGGACTTGAAATTTCAGTCATGGGTAGTGTGCCTGGCCAGCACACCTCATGACGGGATTCAAGTAACCATGGGAAGTATGGATTTATCTATGTATTTTGGTTTTATTGGTCTGATGATGATTAGGGGAAATGAAAAGAGAGTTGGGTTAATGGTCTCAGTAAGCTCACAGGGCCTGGCAAGCCATGTGGAGATGGGGATATTCCCTAGAACACTCTCTGTGACAGTGAAGTTATTGGAATATGGCCGCCAACCATATGTCCAAGTTACCCACTGAAACTAGTTTCCTCTCGCATTGTCTTGTGTTCTTTGGTTTTGAAATCTTGGAACTTTGGTTTTAAACTGACTTGGTTTTAAGAAGTGTAAAGTTTTTGTGAAATGATTTTAAAATAAATATGGAATGTTTTGATTTATGAAATGGTGTAACTGAATTTTTAGAATTGTTTTGAAATGGAAAATAGTATTCTTACACCTCTTTTGAAAGCCAGAACCGTATTGAAGTTTGTTTTCAAAAGTGTTTTGGATTAAATTAAGTGTTCTAGAATTTTTGTGTGGGGGTTGAAGATGGATTTTGGGTTTGGTGACTACTGAATAAATAAAAAATAATGCACTTTTAGAACCTTGTCTTGAAATGAGAAGAGTTGAGTTCTTAATTAAATGGAGATTTATGAAATGATGTTTTTTATGAAATTAGAAGTGTTTTGAAATGGGTTGAAATGTTTTGAAATGATTGTGAAAGGAATGAATATGTGTTTTTATTGAATTATGGATTCTTATCTAAATGGTTGTGTCCTTATGAAATGTTTTGTAAGATGTGAATTGGGATTTTGATCTTATTGTTAGCAGTTTTGAGAAAAATGTTGGGTTGGTTGACCATTTTGTTTTTGAAAAAGTGGAAGGAAGTTTTTTTTACCCTTTGGTATTTCCATGAGTGACCACATGCATGGGGTTATATGGGATTATGGATGGTTGCTGGCATGACTGGATGAGTGCTGGGATGGATATGAGGAGGGTGCCCGGTGTGGCACAAAAACATGCATGTGTGAGGCCCATGGGGTACCATTGGTGGATACGCTTACTGCTAAACCGTTTGTTTTCAAAGAATTGGTTTTAAAGAAAAACATGATGTCTTGATGAATAGTTTGGAATGGTTTGTATTATGGGTTTTTGAAAATGTTGATGTTGTGGGATGTTTTGAGTTCAAGAACCCCTTCTGTTTGAACTGTGTTTTGGGTTTGTGTTTGGTCGGTAAGCTGTGTTGCAGGGATGGTTAGTGGTATCTTTTGAATTTTTTTTTGGGATGCCTTTACGGTGGTTCCCTTCATGTGTTTGGATCTGGTTTGTGGCATTTTTTGACCAATGGACCAGCTTGGTTGGGTCCTTGGGTTCTCTCATTGGATAAGGTACGCCCCCATTAAGGGTTAATGCATAACTGAAGTGCAACCTGTTTTGTTTCGCCATTGGAAAGTACTCCAGTTGATCAATATAAAGAATATTTTATCAAACTTTTTTTATTGAGTCTACACCCATTCATTTCGCTGATTTTTGGATCCTCTTGTAGTGGGATAGTGCTTGTGGAAGGTTGAAAGAGACTTTAGTTTCTTAAGTTTTCTGATTCATCAAACGTGGGAGTGTTCTTTCGATGTTAGTACGGATGAGTGTCTTGATGGTGTCTAAGAGGGCCTCTGGGTTCTTTATAGTTTCTTTGAAGAAAGAGTTATTATTAAACCACCAATTTTGAGATTTCAGTCATGATAGGATATTGTGTCCACTTTTTGGACTTATCTGTTGTTTAGGGACTTTGAATATGGTCCCGTTCCATGTATTATTTTTCTATCAATCGCAAGGGTCATGTTCGGTGACACATTGTGATGTTGTGTGCTCTTTTGACCATAAAGGTGAAGGTCACACAATCCTCTAAGGTTCTATGTTATGTTGGGATTATGTCTCCCTTGGGAAAAACATCAAATCCTCTATCTTAGAGGAAGGTGTTTATACGTGTCTTTCCCTTCTGTTGCTTCTCACCCAAAGAAACAAGGCGCACCTTCCTTTTCGGGAGCCTGTCTGATTAGAACTCCACAGTTAAGCGTGCTTGGACTGGAGTAGTGATCAGGATGGGGGACCTTCTGGGAAGTTTCTCAGGGTGTGTGTGAGTGAGGACAAAGCACACTGGAAAGGACAAGTGTTGGCCTGTGGGGACTGTCATTAGTCAGATGACCCGTTCAGGCATGTGGGTGGACCCTAGGGTGGGCACCATGTGTCTGTGGGGCAACCGAGGGTACCAAGTTGGCCAGGACCCGACGACCATGTTAAGGTGGGATGGTTGTGCTGTCACCGGGACCCGGTTGTCACATTTGGTATCAGAGCAGGAACTCAGCCTTAAGTGTGTGGTGCACTGCCTAGGTTGAGATGTAGGGCTCAGAACGAGGGCGTTGTGCTCTAAAGGGGGGGTTATTGTAACATCCCCAAATGATAAAGGGTTAAATGACTAAATTATATGACTCATGTCAGCAAGGTGCGATGTGTGTGCATCTTTTGATCCCTTGTTTCAATGAAATGTCTGGTTTTGGTAAAGTGGGTTATGGAGTGTGTTATGTCTTGATAAACTCATCGGGGTATGCGGTGTAGTTGTTTGTGGCACCGAAAGAAGAAGTTCCACATAGGGGTTTCAACAGCCTAACTACATGGCCGAAGATGCTTCAATATTTTGAGCTCCAGCCATAGGTCCCGGAGAGAAGCTGGCGCGTAGTCAGGGGAAACACCAGTGTTGTTTAAACCCTTGTACAATTTCATATCCTCAGTGTGAAAGATAGAAAGTGTTTAAACCTATGGTTTCATCATCTTCCTTCTGTTGTTCTCGTTCGGTGGAAATAGGTAGAGGGCCTTGTACCCATGTCATCGCTTAATGTATTTCCCTCCCACGTTGGTTTCCATTGAGTCATTGGAGAATGGTTGGAAATTTGGCTAGAAAGTTTGAGCACACATTTTGTGCACGATTAGTAGTGACAGTGTGCTAGGAATCCACGTGGAAAGAATGATCATCATAGTTAGTGCACGGTTTCCCAAACCGTGCAGACTGACCCTGCACCCTTCCCAAATCTTAAAAAAATGGGTCTTTCTGTGTCGGCCCATGCTGGTCAGTTAAGATGGTTGTTTTTTTGGTGGGAAGACCCACTGTGGGTATCATGTATATTATTTTGTAAATTTCTAATTTATGTATACCCCTTGTACTAGGGAGTCTGTTTGGGCCTCCCCCTATTAGTGTCTTGATTATGTCTCGAAAAAAAAATTAAGTTGTCTCTTATGGTGGGGAGCCCATTTCTGTCTCTTCATACGAGTAACTCATATTTTCCCTTGGTATTGTATGGGAAGTAGGTATTATCATTTGGAGATATCTAACTGCCTACATCTTACTTTGGTAAACATTGATATTGGAGAGTGACCAATGGTTTAGCTATAGTATGGCAAGTGTAACCTTGTTCGATGTTGTTGTTTATTTGGGTAAATTGATTGAGTATTGTTCTGATTGTGTTTGAGGAGTTTTCATTTGGGATAAAGCATGAATGTGCTTAATAACTTCAGAAAAGTGGTGTATGTTTTGGCTGTGAGAGTATTCCTTCCTTCATTGATCACTGGAGGTGTTATGATCTTTGGGGGAGAAACCTGGCAAGAGAGTACCTCTTGGTTTCTCAGTTGAGTTTGGTTGTTGATTTGGCCTTACTGTGACTTTCCGGGGCAGAACGTTTTCATGGTGGGGAGAATTTTAACATACATAGATTATTTTAAATTTATTTTTCTTTTAATTTCCATTAATGCTTTGTTTGGGGGGTTTTCCAAAGTTTTTATGGAGAATAGGTGAGTTTTCATGAATTGGGCCAAACCGTGAGCCCGATTCCAGATTTAAAAATAAATTTTGTTTCTTTTATAACTTATTCATTTTTTAATATTTTTCACTCATTCCAACTCCTAAATGTCCTACCCTGATATATTAACACCACAATTAAAATTTGGAGCCTTTGGAAATCCATAACCAAGGTGTATATGGGTTTTATTTAAGGGATTGGGCCTGCCCGAAAGACCAATTCTAGTTTTAAAAATAAATTTTGATTAATTAATAACTTATTCATTTTAAGGCTTTTTCGGTTATTCTAAGCCCCAAACACGCCCCTTGAACCCAGAAGTGCGTCCAATATCCTTCAACCCTCTTTTCATCTCATTTGCATCGCGGGTGTGGTCGAAAAATCTGAAGAACCCAAATTTCGGGCAGATTTATAAAGGTAATTTGTTTCCTTCATAACTCCTTTGATTCTTACTCCTTTTCCCCCATTCAAATTCCTAAATGATCTAACTATTCTTGTTAGAACCTCCCTTGAAGGTTTGAGTATTTTAGAAATCAGCTACTGGTATTTTGGGGGGCGATTTATCCAAGATATTTTAAGTATGTTGTTCTCCTCCTTTCTTCTTTCAATTTGTTTTGGGTTACATCCAATTTACTTAGGGTTTCTTCCATTATCATTGAGGTTACTTATGTCCAGGAAGTAGGGTTTAAAAATTAAGGTTTTATCTTGTTTTTTATGGTCTGAAATTCTGGTTTTAGGTCTGGTTTACCTTCCTTGAGGTGCGGCGGTGGTGCGTTTGAGTTTTCGCACAAAGGATTCAAGGGTTTCCTTGGTTTTGGTAGGTGATTCCATTGTGTATGAAATCTTTGTGAATTGGATACTGTTTTTATGGTATTTTCATTCTTATTCAATTTTATTATTTCTGAAAAATATAGTTTTAGTGGTGTTTGTATTTAAAATGAATCCTAAAGGCCAATTTCATGTGAAATTGGGGGCTTTTCATAGAAATGTTTTATTAGTTTAATTGGGGCTACCCTAAAAGTAACTAGTTGATTTTATTGAACTATAATAGGGATAAAAATACTGTTTTTAATGATTGTACCTTGTGTTTGTTACTGAAAAATCTGGTTTTAATGGTGTTTGTGAACCACATGAAATTCCAAGAGTTGTGTTGTGTAAAAAATGGAGACTTTGCAATGATGTCGTTTCTTGAACCATATGGGGTTTCCCTAAAAATGATTTTGTGTTTTCACTTAAATTTAGTAGGATTCCTTTTATGTTTTTGAAGCTTAAATATGTGCACATAGTATGCAAGTGAGGTCTATAAGGAGTTTTGTGTCTGAAACACTACGAGATTTTGAGTAATTGTTTTATGAAAAATCTAAGTGTTTTGTTGCATGTTTTAAGTGGTATAAAATGTGATAGATACTGTATTGCTTGTGTTTGACCAGTAATGGTGTTTTATATGAAAATTTATTTATGATGCATGCTTGAATTGATTGAGCACAAATGGGGAAGCCTGGGTACCTAGGTGGGGCGGATTTGTACTAGTACGGCTAGTGGACCGGATGGGTTTTGTCCCTGTTTCACTTAGCATTTGGATAACGAGAACTCTAACTAAACTATGTGGATGATTATTGGGGATCACTAGGTTATGGGTATGTTCTCTACTAGTGGCTCGTGCATGAGAAAAGATTTTTCTATGGTTACTTTACACCGAGGTACGAGGTACATAGGGCCCAAGACAACATAGTGCCTAGGGGTGTTCCCAATGTTGTTGCTCATTGGATTTGTATTATCTACCCATGTCTTAGGGTGTGTTTGGAAGTAAATTAAATTATCTAAAATTTATATTTTAATGTGTTAATATTCTGAACATTTTGGATTGGAAACTATTTTCAATTAGAGGTTTCATTTCTAGAAATTTTAACACTACTTTTCCTTGCGTTTGAAAACTACTTGCTTTTTCACATTGTATTTCTTACTCTTTGGAATCATTGGGTGGTATCCTACTGGGCCTAGGATCACACCCTACTTACACCCCTTGGGTGTAAGTAGACTTGTTTATGTTTGATTCAGGTAAAGGAAAGGCTAAGGGTGATGGCGGTTCATCGTGTTAGTTCCCATCCTTGGTGCAGAGTTGTGGAGATAGTTTGGGGGCGATGACCCCTAGTTGTGTGGAGTCCTTGGGGCTGTCTTGATGCTATAATTATTTTTATTTGGACCACTTGTATTATCTTTAAACCAATTTACTCAGTTCTGGTTTTTACTTAACTCTTGTTTGGCTCAAAAATTTCAGATTTATATTATGGATTGTTTTTAATGTTTTATGCTTTCATACTCGGGTAAATCGTTCCCAAACCTAAATTAATGATACCCGGGCACTTGTGCCAGCCCGTGGGGATAGGGAACACCCTTCGGGTCATGTCACAGGCTGGGTTTGGTGCCGGTTTTGGCGGTTACCAGATTCGGTTCGTAACAGAAATCTTTGAAAATAGATTGAAATCCTCTTCCATTGAAAACTTATTGAGAATTTATAAAAAAATATTTAAAATGTTTTGAAAAAAATTTCTTTGAAAAAACATTTAAAACGTATAAAATGATCTTGAAAACATTTTGAAAGAAATTTTTTAAAAATGGATGCATGAAAAATTATTTAAAACCATTTCCTAAAAAACACTTTGAAATCTTTCAAAAAAATATTTTAAAATCATTTAAAACAATTTTTAAACATAAAACATTTTTGCAAACCATTTTCATTGAATACAACTTTATAAAAAACAAATCTAGAATATTAGGAATGAATTTATATAATAAAATAACATTGCAATATTATAAAGTAATATTCAAGGGAATGAAGGTCATAACGGCGGGTAAATCCAAACATGCCGGCATTCCTTCTGCACTAATTGTTTTAGAAAAGTGCCTCCGATGGAAAATGTAAAGAATAATCATTTTTAAAACCCATTTTATTTAAAAAGGTAATACATGGGTAAAAATTTATTTTAAATATCATATGAGAATAGTATAATATATTAGGACACTTTTTTTTATAAAACATAGTTTTGAAAGAAGAAATATTTCCCAATGAAGAGAGAAATAAAGTCAGACTTTCTTAAAAAAACATTCTTGATCATGCTATGTATAGAACAGTGGAAAAATGGTACCCTTAGTTGAATATATAATGAATAAATAGAGGGTAATAAAACTCATGAGATTTATTTAGATATGGATCATAATATTTCATTAATTAGAGCATAATCATAAACAATCTCAATAAATGATGAGATTATAGCTATAAATCATTTCCAATTTAGTAACTTTTAATCATAATAAAATGGAATGAATAAAATTAAATGAAGCCTAAAATATCACAAAAATAATTATATTCATGATCTACCATATAAAAGGTTGTATACACACTTCATGGAAAAATATATTTCCACAACATGGAATGTGTCTTAAAGAAGGAAAATTGAGACAAAATTACTTTACTACTTTGGTAACTTTTGGGACATAAAAACCATGAAAGAAATATCCTAAAATGGATATATAAATACCCAGAAATTTAATTATAAGAATCATATAATAAATTTATGGGCAGTATACATACCACAAAAAATAAATGTGTGGTGATTAAGACATGTATCACATATAAATAAAAAAGTGAGATGAAATTCCCATACCTTATGTCTTGAATCTCTTCACATTCTTAAAAACCACATATATAATTAATATAAGTTTATTATAGATATTTTACAGAAAAATATTCTTATTTATAATATCACATATTATTTTATTATGTCTTTATATGAAATTTTTATTAACACTTCCAAGTTAAGGTTTTGCTTCAGGTAATAACCATGTTGTTTTTTGCATGTGTCTTAATTTGTAATAGTTTTTGTACTCATACATATATATTTATTTCCATAATGTAAACCAAGATATAATTATAATTTATAATTAGTATATATGTATTTAAAATAATCTATAGAATATAGAAATATGAAATTGTAATACACCGTTCATGGAGACGATATGATGTACGTATGCATGAACGTTGTTTCTAGTTTTTTTGTAATATTGAAAGAATGAAAGTAAATGAAATATATATATATATATATATATATATATATAATATCATTAATCTATAATTATTATTTCATATGTATCATATAATTCTACTAAACTGATATTTAATATATTCCATGCAGTGTGTGAATGAATCACGTCGCTTTGTGGGGGCGGTTTTCCACAGTTCCTCAAACGAAATTATCATATTTACATAACATGGAAAGAATAAAGGTAGGATTTATATAAAACATTAAGAAGTATAAATACATCAAGAATATACAAAATATAATATAAAAAATATTTTACATCATAATTCTCAACAATTATTATTGGTAAAAGTAAAACCAACAACATCGTTCCGTGAGGTAGAAATTCGCTATACACAGGAATCGAAAGTACGTTAACCATATGAGGGATGTGTGTGTCAGTGAAGGTCAATATAATAAAATGAAAACATCTAATTATAATGAGTATAAAAGTGTTATTATATGATCCTATAGTAAGAATAATTGAAGTGTTAGAGAAAGAAAATAAAGGAAAGGAGCTTGAGGAAGGATATTACCTCTTCTTTGAGTAACTCATTTTGGTTTGCACAAAAGATATTCCTTGGTTGGATTTCCTCCAAAATGTAGGATAAAAAGAGGAAGATATGTATGTTGTAAAGTTTAAGGGGAATATATTTTCCAAAAATATGTTGTTTGAGAGGTATTAATAAGGAGGAGAGGTGGTGGTCTTTTATAGGGAGGGGAGGGGATAAACTTGGCAGTTTCTAAAACAAGGTAGGTGTACCCACGTTTTTACATAACAAAAGTCATCCAAAAACAAAAAAACAATTAATGATTTATGGACGAAATATGTCCCTCCAATGGGGGTTTTTACATGTATATAGGTAATCTTTCCCCTTAAGTTTAAGGTTTATTTCCTTGTTAAGCTTAATTTTACCTTCATCATTGTAATTAATCTTAATAACTTGAACTTTTTTTTGTAAAAACTTATTTTAATCTTATTTAAATATAAATATAATACTGATTACAACCATGTATGTCCATTTTTCAAAATTCAATTAATATAAATAGAAAAAATTAAGTTCAATGTTAATGTTGCTGACATGGAAATAAAGCGGGTTTTTAAAGTGATAGTGTTCAAAAGTTAATTAAGATATTATATTTAAATTAAATATAAAAAGGATAAAATGACTTAAATTAGATTAATATGTTTATAATAAATATAATTTGACTTTAAAACCAACATAAAATATAATATAACTATATAATTAGATTAGATGAAAAATCCAAAAAAATCACCACAAGATAATTTCATCATTCTGAATTCAAAAATGATATTTATTTTGTAAAATTAAATTTATAAAAGTTTCTATCATTAATTTTATTATATTTCATATAGGGATATAAAAATTAGTTATTCTGAGAAAATAATATATTTAAACTTTTAAATACGTTACCAAATATTATATTTTTCATTATCGGCATTATAAATAATATTTGAAAACAATTTATTATTATTAATATTACCAAATTTAACATCTAATTTATAATTATATAATTTAAATAAAAATAAAAATAAAATGATGATTCATATAAAATCAGTGTTGTTTGTAACATTATCCAAGTCGGTGTTTCATATAACACATGCCAAACCGATGTTGTGTGTCATGAAAAACTCATATTGGGGTACATTATAATTAAATATTATCATGGTGTAGATTAAAAAGAAAGAAGAACATGGCACTCCCATATAACAAAAGATTTATTTAGGGCTGTGTGAAAAACAAAATATCCAAAATATTACATGAATTTGAAAAAAATATTTCATAAAAACTTAAGGTGTTACATTCTAACCCCAAGAAAATGAATTTCCCCTAAAAATTTATCTAGGTTATCTATGGTTTATTACTTGAAAGTATCATTCATAAAAACCCACATCATAAAAATGAGGACTAAAAATTCTTTTAAAAAAGAAAGTTGGAAAAATAATGGTTACCCAAAGTAATATGTAACTAGGTTTCCACATAGGATAACATAAGTGGAATGTGAAAAAATGGACATTGAAGATAAATATAACTATCAAAATCTAGAGGAGTGTGATAGAGAACTTAGTAAGGTGAAAGTTAATAATAAAAAATCAATAAATCTGTGATGATCTAATGGACCATTTGATTCATTAGAAAAGGAGGTACTGGGATATCTTTTTCTGTTTCAGTATTATTTCCCTAGAGTTGAAGAATTTTAATGAGAAACTTACTTGATTTTATTACCATTAAAAGTAAAATCTCACCCTTTGGTCATGTCTTGACCAATTTTGACTACACATATTTCTCCAAAAAGGATGGTGTATTTTTTATTCCTAAAGCACTAACAGATAATGAGATCCATGATAAGTTATCCCATATGTCATCAGTTATCATCAATATAGAGTTGTTAGAATATGTTATCCAATATACAAAAATCCTCATTTTTGAGATAATACCTTAATCTCACAAACATCATATGATGTATAACTTAATATTACAATAAATGGTTAACCTTATAATCCTTCTGAAAGATTAAAATAAAAAACTTTAGAAATAAGGTCACAAAATCAGATTAACATTGATCTTCCATATATCAAAAAGTAGCTCTATGTAGTCACATTCTATTCAAGTGAATATCATCATCATATACTCACTTGAAACATGGTAAAAACCTAAATTACCATAAATAATTTTAGAAAAAATGCATGCTTACTTATTAAAAATATTATAGGAAATATTCCTTAAATCTAAGAAGTT
Source organism: Viscum album (assembly GCA_963277665.1). Lineage (NCBI taxonomy): Eukaryota > Viridiplantae > Streptophyta > Magnoliopsida > Santalales > Viscaceae > Viscum > Viscum album. Next base: position 1,085,509,912 of record OY728159.1, read on the forward strand.
GTAAACTTCATCCATAGACTAATTTTTCAAAAAATAATTTTTTAATTTTAAGGTAATCAATACCATCCGATTTACATATTAATATACAATATATATTTATCCAAACATTATTATCTCACAATTTGGAAAAAATTAAGGGTTACCTTCCCTAAATCAAAATATCACATTTCCATGAAATGAATTTTCTACCTTTCCAACACCATTCAACATATGATTTAAAATCCTTAGTGAAAAACTTATACTGAAAATAATTATATATCTCCTGATTCATATTTCATAATACTTTAATTCTAAAACATAAATACTTAATTCATACAACATTGTTCTTAAACCTTTACTCATGCTTCATCAACTTATTCCTCAGTACCACATTCCTAGAATATGAAGTATGAATCATGTCTTAAGGTTTTTGAACATTAATTTAATAATGTTTTTCACGTTTACTTTCAACAACATTGAATCAACATTCCATACATTTCACTTGTCTTTTATGGTCTCTTTATTTTGAGATGTATATCCAATACTCATGGACCAAACTGATTATATTCATGGGATTTTCACTTAGAAAATAAATTTTCATTATTCCCATACATTCCACATATGAAATATTCATTATTAACCCAGTTCCTTCTAGTTTATTTTATATAATAAAACTATAAATAATAGGGTGAGAAAATTTTATAATAGAAAACCACAAAACCATGAAAAAATACATATATAATTTTTAAATAATTACACCTATTTATTTAATCATTAATACCTTAGGATTATCCTAGTTCATTCAATTCCAATTAATTTTTAAATCATTTATGGTGTTCGTGAAGATTCAATGTATTCCCAAATCATATCCCTTGTGAGTGTCAAACTAGGTTTGCAATAAGGCTCGTTGATGTGTACCTAGTTACATCGAGTCATGCCTGATGCGCCTTGTCATAGTTATAATTCTGAGGAATATTTGCACTAGATCCATATACACTTTTAGTATCAAGATAGGGATGTGATTCTAGGAAACCAATCACTCCATTATTTAACATGATTCTAGGAAATTTTCCTATACATTTCTTCATCCATAATGTTATACTTAGATACATCCTTAGACACATCCTTATAAAAATTCCTAGGGATATCACTAATGTTTTATCATCCTAGTTTCCAAAGGTTAACTAAAACTTCTCTCTCATACCTAATATAACAAACCAATCTTAGAAAATATGGACATTACATCAATTTTAAGGAAAACATAAAACATTGCACAAATAGACATCCAAGACCTTAATAGTTTATTTCTATTGGAAACATGGAAACATAAACACTCGTACATGAGTAAGATATATTATCTCCCACTAGGTTATCCAATACTAGGACCCTCCATACACATATCTAACATAAAACATATATTCATAACATGGGGATGGAAACATAAAAAAGGGTTAGCTCATATGATTAGTATGGGTAAACAATGGAGATACATAAGCATAAACACGAGAATAATGGTATGAGAAGGTGTTAATAACATTATATGATCATACCTGACATATCAAAGATCTTAAACATGAATCATGGAATAAATATTAACATTTCATAAGTCCTAAATCATAAAGGATACAAAAGCATGGTCCATAAAGAAATAAGAAATGGAACTCATGGAATACACATAAACATAGAAAATCCTATGCCAAGGACACCTACCAAGACCTTGATAACATGTAAGGGTCAGGATACTAACCCATGTACTTGCTTTGGGCTTGGGAAGCCTTCTAGTGTACTCTCTTGTTTTGGGCTATTTATTCACTCTCGTGTACCCTCTTTTTTTTTGGGTTTGGGAAGCCCTCCCATTTACCCTCTTGTTTCATGATTGTGATGCTTTACCTTTTACCCTATTGTTTTATTCTAGTGATGCCCTTCTATTTACCTTCTTGTTTTAGGCTTTGGATGCACTCATATGTACTCTCTTATTTCAGGCTTGGGATTCCCTCCTATGTACCCTCTTGATCTCATAAAACATTTATCGTTACCCAATGATTTGGATGGATATATTGTTCCCACCCATCTCATAATAAAATAAGTTATACATGTTCTATAAGATAATAAAACTTTCATTATATTATAACCCATAAAAAGAGATGGGTTTTATAAAAATCATATAATAACCCATAAAATGACATGTGTATCAAAAATTTTCCATCAAATCTTAACCAATATAAAAGATATAGTTTCCATAATAATTTAATCAGTGCATAACCTATAAAAATAAGCTGGTTTTAAATACATATAACCCGTGAATAAAAAATAGATTTTATAAACATGTAACTTGTGATGGAGAAGTTGTTTTTAAAAACATTATACCATCAAAACATAAACCATTCATATAATGAATATGAATGTAAACATTAGAATATTTCCTGGAAAGACATGAGTAACACTAATGGGTGTGATTATATATAGAAAAAAATTGAAATATATTTAATAAAAAATTATTGAGGAAAATATTATTTCTTATTTGAAAAAATATTTTTATAACATAAAACATTTTGTAAAAACAATTTCCTGAAAATAAACTTTAAAAAATATAAAAGAAGCTTTGAAAACATGTTTAAAACCACTTCCTTTGTAAATATTCTAAGAACGTATAAAGAAAGCTTAAAATTTCTTTTAAAACAATATCTTTGAAAACAATTTGAAAACTTATAAATGAACCATAAAAAAATTTTGAAAACCATTTCTTTCAAAATTAATCTTGAATCATTATTGAAAAAAATTTCTTTAAAAATACTTTCAAAATTTATAAATGGTTTTTTTGAAATTCATTTAAACAATTATTAAATATTAAAAAAATTAAACAATTTTCATTAAAAACCTATTTATAATAACTAATTTACTAAATATTTGGAAAAGAATTCATAAAAAAACATTTTAAACTTGTAAGGGAATCTCTAAGGGAACTATGGTCATGATGGCGGGTAAATTTGTATATGCCTAAAATCCCTTTTGCATTGTAAAAAGTTTAGAAAGCGGCCTCGACCGAAAAATGACAAGAAGAATAATTTTTAGATAAAATTATATTTAAAAAGGTAAAACATTAGTAAAAATGTATTTTAATGACTATAGTATAATAATATAATATTTTTGGATACATTTTTATAAAACATGGTTTTGGAGGAATACATATTTACGACCGAAGAGAGAGATAAAGTCGGACATTCTTAAAAACACTTTCTTGATCATCTTATGTAGGAAAAGGTGGAAAAAATTTAAAACTACTTGGATATAACATGAATAACCATAGGTTAATAATACTTATTAGAGTTAATTAGATATGGATTGTAATATTTCATCAACGAGAGCATAATCTTAAACAATCTTTATAAATGGTGATATTCTAGCTATAAATTATTACCAATTTGTTAACTTTGAATCATAATATAATGTAAAGAATAACATAAATGAAGATTAACATATCTAGAAAATAAGTATATTAATTATATAAAATTTAAAAAGAATTATATACACTTGCTGAAAAAATATTGGTGCATAACATGGCATGCCTATCAAAAAAGGTAAATTGAGAAAAAATTACTTTACCAATATAGTGACTTTTGAGACATAAACCCCATGAAATAAAAATCATAAAATGGATATATAGATAACAATAAATTTAATTATAATAATTATTTAATACATCCCTGGGAATTATACACACCACATAAATGAAATGTCTCGTGAGTAAGGCACATATCTCACAGAAATAAAAAGTGAGATGAAATTCCCTTACCTTATGTATTGACTCTTTCCGCATTCACACAAGCCTCCTAAATAATAAAAATATGTTTATTATACATATTTATAAGAACCATATTCTTATATCTATTATCATATATGGTTTTATTATGAATCTATATTACCCACTTATTAACAATTCCAAGTTAAAGTTTCACTTTAGGTAATATCCGCATTGTTTTTCGAATGTGTCTTAATTTGTTAATTTTTTTGTCCTCATACTTATTTTAGGATTTAAATATAGTAAAACATGATATAAATATCATGTAAAATCAGTATATATGTATATAAAATAATCAATAAAATATAGAAATATGAAAATGGAATACACCATTCATGGAGGTGGTAGGTTATACGTACGCATGAACACAATTTCCAATTTTATTTGTAATATTGAAAGAATGTAAGTAAATAAAAAAATATATATATATTCATTAGAAATATTATTTCATATTTATCATATAATTCCACTAAACCCATCCTTAATATATTCCATGTAGTGTGTGAACCAATCACATCTTTTCGAGGGGGTGGTAGTCCACACTTCCTCAAACGAAATTGTTGGATTGACACAAAATGGAAAGAATGAAGGTGGGATTTATATAATAAATAAATAATTTCTAATAAATCATAAATATAATAAATATAGTATAAAAATATATTGTACATCATAATTCCTAGCCATGAGAGGTGGTAAAGGTAAAAAAAATAACACCACCTCGTGAGGCGGTTGTTCACCATACACAAGAATGGTAAGTTCATTACCCATTAGATGGAAGTGTGTGTAAGTGAAGATAAAAACCATATAATAAAAACATAATTGTATATTTATTATACTATTGTTATTATATTATCATGAAATAATAATAATTGAAGTGGTTGAGAAAGAAAACAAAGGATAGAAGCTTGAGGAAAGATAATACCTAGTCGTTGAGTAACTTATTTTGGTTTGCACGAAAGGGATAAGGGAGGATTAAATAATGAAAGAATGTATTTTTTTAAGTTTATTGGGAATATATTTTCTAAAAATAAGTGGTTTTAGAGGTGTGAGGAATGGCTATAGGTGGTGGCCCTTTATAGGGAAGGGAGGGGACACACTTGAAATTTTTTAAAACAAGTTAGCTGTACCCATATTTTTACCTAAAAAAATTCATAAAAACCCATAAGAACTATATAATTAAATTTTTATGGCCAAAATATGTCCAAAAATTTGTTTTTGACATGCGTATTGGTCATTTTGTCCATTATGTTTAAGGTTCATTCCCGTGTTAATCTTAATTTCACCTAAATCGTTGTAATCAATCTTAATCACTTTCACTAATCTTATAGGAAAAACATTAATTTGATATTATTGTAATATAAATATTATAATAATTACATCTATATATTTCAATTTCATAAAATTAAATTAGAATCAATATAAAAATTATTTTTAATGCTAATCTCATAAATGTGCGAGAAATCTGGTTTTTAAAGCAAGAATGTTCAAAAGTTCATTAAGCTTATATATCTAAATTCAATATAAAAATATTTAAATGACCTAAATAGTATTAATATAAGTATAATTTATCTAATGTGACATTATAATAAAAATAAAATATAATTTAACTATATAACTAAATTAGAAAAAAATTGTAGTTTAGAACTAAAATTCAGTATTTTTCACTATACATCCAAACATTATGTTTCTCATAAAAATCCAAAAAAATTACCCTAAGATAATTTTGATGTTTTTAATTTAGTAATGAGATTTATTTTATCAAATTAAATTTCTAAAAGTTTCAAAAATTAGTTTTTTATTGTTTATAGAAGTACAAAAAAGATGTTCTTTTGAGAAAATAGTATTTTAAAATATTTAATGACTTTACCAAAAATTATTATTTTCATTGTCACCAATATAAATAATATTTGAAAAGTAGTTATTAATATTAATATTAATAAATTTAATGGCAATGTTATAATTATCTTGTTTAAATAATTATAAAAATAAAATGATGTTTCTTATAAACTCAATGTTTCTTGTAATGCAAGCATTATTAGTGTGGTGTATAACGCACACCAAGTTGTTCTAGCATGTAGCACATACTTATATTGGTGTATCTTAGGATGAAATATTAGCATGTTATATCTAATAATGAAAAAATATATTGGTTCCATCATATAACACAAGATAGATTTAGTGTTGCGTGAAATAGAAAATTTCAAAAGGATTAACATAATTTGAAAAAAAAAATATTTCAAAAAAAACTCGAGGTGTTACAATATTCATATTTAATTACATTATTTAATCATAAAAAAAATTCTAAAAAATGTGTCCAATGTGACACATGTATTTGGTTATTTATTATTAGTACAAAATCATTATATTTATCAGGGATAAATATCTAAGCATGACATCCAATTCCATAAAGTGAATCCATGACATTTCACTAGGAATCACCACTTATCATCAGTATATTACCAAACACATATTGAAATATCATTAACAAAAATTGAAAAAATGGGCCGCAAAATCTCCCCCATTGTATATTTTTCAATACCTTTTTACCAACCATTGTAGAAGTCAACACGTGTGATCAAAAATTTTATCTACTATTTTGGAAATCAAATGAAAAGAAAAAGTGGGGACTTTCTCAAAACAAGTTATTTGACATTTGAATATAATTTCTTGAATACCTATAAAAGAGGTATGATATCAGAGGGTTCTATTAGAAAATAACCACTAGTTAATAAAATCTATGTTCACTTGGTCTAACCCTATGTATAAAAAATGAGATATATGACTAAATAGTTCAATGTTGTCCATAACAAACTGTGCATCTGAAATCACAATCAGAATGTCTCAATCCTCATCCAAGGGGTAGTAAATAATCACATTTATCAATGAAATGCTAAATCATACACATAATTGAACAAAAACATCAGTAGGTTCAAGTTAAAAGATAAATCCCCACCTCTATATCACTTCTTCATCAACTAATAACTCCCAAAAAATTGATATATTTAATATAATTAGGAATGATGGATGAAATTTTGATTTGAATACCTCATTTTCAAATTTTATATAGCTATTTTTAAGGTCCACATTCACTGTGCAGTGAAGATTTAACAACTTTATCAAACCAATTATCCCCCTCAAGGGATGAAATCATCACTTTCTATTCCCTACATTTTAGTAAACAAGTATTCATATATAAAAGAATGAGGAGGAACCCAACATATTCCCTAATGTGTACAATAAGGTGGAAATGTTTTTCTCAACCAAGTCTCTCCACTGTATCATGTCTATATGATTCAACATCTGATTTTCCAATCTAGTCTATCATTTGTAACATGGATCTCATCACTAATACCACATAATTGGGTGAGATAGTTCTTCTTCCTTTAACCATAAAATCATATGCATCGCATGATGTAAGATTCATTCTCTTTATGGATTCTTCATGTGCTAAAATGTGGTTAAGAATCCTATTGAACTATGTACATCTTTATTTCATCTCTCACACAAAACATATTTAATACACGAGTTGTCATTTCTTGAAAACATGTTGTGAAATTCATATTCTTTATGCGGAATCTTCATTTATTCTTTTAGCACAAGATTTCTCTTGTGTTTATTCTAACTTTCTATATTTCTTCAAATTATCTAGAAAAATCACAAGAATGTCTTTCGAAATGATAATAGTTTTTTGAATTTTTCACACAGATTTATATATCTTTCTCTATTTTATATAGGAGATGATATCTCATTGTTATTCTTGGTGACTTTTGGATTAAATGTATTATTCTTTTTATTCATAGCCCAAGCATGAATTTTCACCTTTTTTATTCTACGCAATTATAAATTTTGGTATAGGTATTATATTTTTTAGATTTTCTCCCCTTAAGTACATGACTTATGGTATTATCATTATTTGGAATGATTTTCAATCAATCCAATTCATTGTGTCTAAATTTACAGCAACACCAACAATAGACTATGAGAATTATTATCTTATTTTGTGGTTTATTATGTCTAGTATTAACATATTATGAGCTTTTATTCTTCTATGTGGATCTATAACTCATTCAAACACTTATTGGGGAACATCAATTTATTTTTAGTTTCACATCACCCCTTGATGTGGTGGATTTTAAAACATTTTTCACCATCCATACATTCCCAGAGTTTAGTTTAAAAGATATATCTACAATTGAAACATCATAAGTAAACAAGATAGTTTCTGGGTTACGGGTTACCTTTCTCTTGGAGGATGATTCCATTTGAGTGGTGGGTAATCTGAGACCACTTTTGGAATTATAATCCTCAATACAGACTTGAGTGGAAACATCACTTTTCACTATAATATTGGAAGTTCCATCATGTGGTGATTCTTGATTCCTAAATCTCACAGCTAGATATAAGAACTTCATATTGAGAGAGTTATTCTCATCCAGAATTGATCTCATATTGTCTTCCCATTCCTATTTTAAATTCATCATTTTAAATTCATTCAATTTTTTTGATTCATACAATGAAATATAAAGCTCTTTTACCATGTTAATATTTTTATCTATTTGAGAAGCTCTGACACCCATTGATTTTTTTGAAAATATTTAAATGCGTGGAAGGAATACATAAAATAAAATCCTAAGTAGTTATTTCTCAAAAATACTTACATGAAATTATTTAAAAACTTTAGAATATATTTCATTTCAATTAGAAATTGTTGATTCATTTTCTTTAAAATGTTTTGTGAGAGTGTTGTATATACCAACCCATTTAATTAATGCCACTTCCATGGCATCATATTCTTCTTCTAGCTTTGATTTTACATCTAGAAGACCCATGATGAAATTAAAAATACATTTCACCAATTATATCGGGATTTTCATCAGATATTGTTTGAGTACTAAAAAAATATCACTAAATGGTCCATAATCACCACATCTTGACCATGCATTGCCAGATGAACAATAATTGAAAGAATTCTAACATGTTTAACTTGCAGATTACCTTCAATTAAAGGTTTCTCCCTATTAATAGTAATATTCTTATTCAACTTATTTTCCTTCTCTATCCTTTTATTCATTTAGACTTATTAGAAATCCTCAAATGAGGTTTCTCACTCATTTCTTGAAATATTCAATTCATAAAGAATCTCTTGGATCATTAGAGGTGACCAATGCTATGATAGCACTTTTTGATCCCCTGGATGGATAGACTCTGTTATCTTTTGGAACTAATAAAAAAGATTCTTACTCTCAATCCAACTGAGAGACTCATTCAAATCCTAGCTCCAACAACAAGACTTTAAATTTTCTCAAAACCAAGAAAAATACTTTACATTTTTTAAAAGGATTGATATATTATAGGATGATGTTGAATATTACTCAAATATATTGAAGGATATGTGTCACGACCCCCTCCCCACAAAGTGTACCCCTCTTGGGCCGGCAATGTGAAAAGGGAGGTAATGACCCCCGAGTCCCGCCTCCAGTAGGCCCCGGGTTGGTGACTAGCACCGAGGGTATAATAACATACAAACGGGAGGCATTACCCTCTAAGAGAACACATGCAGAAGAGAGAGATAGAATAGACTCCGACCAACTCCAACTCATAACTGAAATATAAAATAAACCCAAGTACATATATGAAATGTCATGCAAAAGTACTACAACTGAAAGGGAAAACTAAAAGTACCCAAAAGAAAGAAAAACGGCAGTGACCACGAGCCCGAACAACTCCTCCTCCAACCACAAGCTAGTAGTAACCCGCTTGACCTCCAACATGCTCCAAGTGACCTGAAAAACAGTTTATATGTACATAGGGTGAGTATAACAGTATACTCAGTAGGATCCTCCCCAAGCCTCTCGTGCAAAGGTAAATAAATCATGCTAAAGCCCAGTGAACAACAAGTGAAACTAACTTGTCACATAAACAGGTATACTATGTTCCCAACCTCACCATGGCTACTCTCACCAAGTAACGCATACAAGAATATAGAATATAGTAAAGAATATCAAGGGTACCCCGCTACTACTTCCCCGCTGGTTTTCCTCTTTGCCCCATTGACATACGTCCTGTGAATCTCTCTCCAAAGGCTTGCCCGCAGACACCTGGGCTAAGCTCCACAATCTACACCTTGTGCACCACATAGGCTTGCCCGCAGAAACCTAGGCGAAGCACCGCGCCGTCCTCACAACCAAAGGTAACCAGGTAGTTTCTGGGAGCCACCACAGCTCGCATAACGTGTATCATACGTCGGGTATAATACCTCAAGCCATTACAGCCCATACTCCGAGTAAGGATCCTCAAGCCATCATAGCCTATACACGTTACACCTATAGTAGTCCGTAGGATACTATATCCAGAATATATGTGTGTGAATAACCACAAGCCATTACTGCCCTCTACACACATATATGGGGTAACTAACCACTGTGCCTTATGGAACAAGTATCTACCAAGAGAAGAGAGCGGAGCCAAAGGGGGTAGTCAGCCATTCAACCTCCCATCAGAATGTTGGGGAAAACACCCCCCAGGGCTCAGATTCCCCGGGGTGTCAGTTGCCCTTACCGACAGGGTGGAGTAGCGTATAGAAACAAAAAAAGTACAGAATATATAAGTAACTCACATCCACACTATGGGCATTACCTAGTATTAGATACAACTGTAGATAACGTCTCTCAGACTCCAGGCTGCTACTTCTAAGACTAGGTATCCTATAAGCACACAAACATTTGAAGAGATTTATTATATTAATCCGTTCTCATTTTATCAGTTCCACTGTACATTAATTAATTCTTTAAACATTAATTAAGAATGAACAATTCCACATTAAACAGAATTGGCATCACATTCAAAAAAAAACTGCTCCTTTTTAAGATTCACATCACCTTTAAATTTCAGCATCTCCATCCCCGTGGATTTTCACCATTTAATCAAACATTCATTACAGAATTACTTTTCCATATTCCCAGGCATTCTAGAAAATCATCCTATGCTTCTAAACACAAAGGAGGCTCAACACGGTGAGTAGATATACTACCCGTCAAGTCTTTGCCGCCTATAGAAAGAGCATATACCCATTCTCCCTCAAGAGGCTAAGCACGGAAAGCACATGGCATACCCCGCGCGTCTTCACCTCCTTCGGAAGAAGGGTAGCAAGACCAGCTGCCTTGAGCAGTGGGGAAAAGCAAAGTAGATTAACATTCAAGAAAACTGCAAGCAACCAGCAACCACATCCATCCCATTCCATCACCCCTGGTGTCCTCCCTGACACCCACATGCATAAACTGATGCATCTCGCTACTCTAGGCGTCATCTGCTACTATAACCACAAGGCCTCCATGCCTCCACATATCACAACATCCATCCAGGCTCACCTCACAACACAAGCAGCAGGAAAACAAACATCACATCATGGGCTCTTGACCCTTTAACAAACAAGAGGGTAACTCAGAACCCTTTTAGAAATTCCAACATAATCTGTTCTCTAATCCATATTGAATTGGAAAATTTGTTATTCATAGGTTCCAATCACGGATACCTAATCAGCAAGTTATCCCAATTAAATAACCATGCTTACTTCCCTAATTTTATTTTCCTCAAATTAGAACAACTACAACAACGGCAATAACCAGATTAATTTACATGCCTCTTTATCTTTAGCCAATTAATTAACAATTAATCCCGGCTTTACGTTCATTATCAATTTCTATCATGAACGAACAAAAAATCAAAGAAAACATAGATATCACTATATCTAGGAAAACATGAGGCAAACCGTTATCACGGTATAAAGCAACAACATGCGATCAACCAATTCTTTTAATCCAGTTCAAGTATTTAATTAGGTCAATTTCATTGTGATCCAAAGGGATAAATCATGCTAATTCTACGATTGCACATATACAATTATAGAAGCCATGAATCCCCTACCTCAAACAGTTCCTCACGTTCTTTATCGACACAACAGGTCACGATCCTCCCCTCGTGACAACTGCATCCACCGGAGGATGCTGCGGTACGACAGTACCAACCAACCCCAAGAAAACCCATTAGAATCTTGGAAATTACATGGTATAATTATGGAAAAGAGGATAGGAGAAGATGAACCCCAAAAGAACGATGATACAACATACCTTATATCGAAGATTGATCGACACGGCTCAGTTGCATCCAAAACAGAGCAGAACCAATCCTAGGAGTAAAGATTGATTGTGCAACTCCTACGGAAAGGATTGAAAGGTTCTAGTGCCTCCTAGTTGAGAACAAAGGGAAATAAAAAGGGAGAATGATATCTCGTCCCTTTTTGAAGATTAAATGGGGCAACGGTTTAAGATTCGGTTAATTCTCCATTAAAAACTGATCGCATTAACCCAAGCGGTTTGACCAAGTAAAATATTCCAAGCCTTAGTAATAATTAATATAGGATTTATGGCATTTTAAACGGCCTTAAGAGCCCTTAAAATAAGTCTTTAAATGTATTTTATGTCAAAGGAAATGTCAAAAGGGGCAAAACTGTAGGAGTCTGGAAACACTGTTCACCCACTGTTACTGTACATGAAACCGATCTGTGAAACCGATCTGTAAAACCGATCTGTGAAACTGATCTGTGAAGCCGATCTGTGAAACCGATCTGTGAAACCGATCTGTCAGACCGATCTGTGAAACCGATCTGTCACATCGATCTGTGAAACCGATCTGTCAGACTGATCTGTGAAACCGATCGGTCACACCGATCTGTTAAACTGATCTGTCACACCGATCTGTGAAACCGATCTGTCAGACCGATCTGTGACACCGATCTGTCAGACCGATCTGTGAAACCGATCTGTCGCACCGATCTGTGAAACCGATCTGTCACACCGATCTGTGAAACTGATCTGTCACACCGATATGTGAAACTGATCTGTCAGACTGATATGTGAAACTGATCTGTCAGACCGATCTGTGAAACCGATCTGTCACACCGATCTGTGAAACTGATCTATCAGACCCATCTGTGAAACCGATCTGTCAGACCGATCTGTGAAACTGATCTGTCACACCGATCTGTGAAACCGATATGTCAGACCGATCTGTGAAACCGATCTGTCACACCGATCTGTGCAACCGATCTGTGAGACCGATCTGTGAAACCGATCTGTCACACCGATGTGTGAAACTGATCTGTGAGACCGATCTGTCAGACCGATCGGTGAGACCGATCTGTTACTGTTCATAAAACTGGAAACACTATTCATAGAACTGGAAAATTGGCAAAGTGTTGGGGATAAGTCCCCTTGACCTCCCAGAACACCTCCAACACCAAAATTCCAGAAAGTAACGGACCAGAGAGGTCCGGGACATTACATTAGATACCTCTCAAAACATTCTCGTCCTCGAGAATTAAAAACCAACCCAGAAGAAAAAAGGGGTCCGAACAACCACCCCATAAGATACCTATCAGGGGAAAACCACCATGAGTTGTTCGAAAGCTGGAACAAAACTACGACATCCGAGAACAAACAATCCATACCCAAACAATTCATTCATAACATCACATCAAAGGTATATAAATAAAACATTAAAGGTCTAACCATAAAGGAAACATCATTACATGAAAGGAGTTAAACATTGAACAACTCGGGGTACTGAGCACGTATCTGTGACTCACGCTCCCAGGTACTCTCCTCCATGCCACCGTGTCGCCACAAGACACGAACTAAGGGGATAGAACGCCCACGCAACACCTTCTCCTTTAGATATTTGAAAGTTTCCTGACACTGATCAGTCCATATGGACGCTTGATCCTTCTTGGTCAAAGCTGTCAGAGGAGTCGCAACTCGGGATAAATTGGCTACAAACCTCCTATAATAGCCTGCGAGACCAAGGAAACTTCACACCTCTGACACAGTCTTGGGGGATGCCTAAGACACTACTGCTTCTATCTTCGAAGTATCCACAGCTACTCCCTATTGGGACACAACATGCCCTAAGAAACGAACTTCTCGAGCCCAGAACTCACACTTGGACAACTTCCCAAACAACTAATGTTGGCGAAGAACTCCCAAAACGGATCGTAGATGCTCTGCATGCTCTTCTTCAGATGTGGAGTACACAAGGATGTCATCGATTAAAATCACAAAAAACTTGTCCAGGAATTCACGGAACACAACATTCATCAACCCCATGAAAACAACTGGAGCATTCGTCACGCCGAATGGCATTACAACAAACTCATAATGCCCATGACAACAACGGAAAGCAGTCTTCGGGATATCCTCATCCTTTACACGCATCTGATGATATCCTGACCGCAAGTCGATCTTTGAGAACCAACTTGCACCCTTCAGTTGATCGAATAGGTCATCAATCCATGGAAGAGGATAGCAATTCTTTATTTTCACTTTGTTTAATCGATGATAATCGACGCACAACCGCAAACTGTCGTCGGCCTTCTTCACGAACAAGACTGGTGCACCCCACGGTGACACACTTGGCCAAACAAAACCACACTGCAACAGACCATCGAGCTGTATACGTAGCTCTCGTAACTCAGAAGGGGCCATCCTATACGGAGACATAGAGATAGGAGACGCTCCCGACTGTAGCTCGATCCCAAACTCGATCTCTCGTCGAGGGGGTAAGGATACAACCTCTTCTGGAAAGACGTCAGGGTACTCCTCTACGACCCTAGGAAACGCCAACTGTTGAACCTCTGAAGAACTTAGCATTATCCCAGCCATCATGGATGATAAGGATGAAACTCGTCTATGACTCATCCGAGGATCTCTCTCACCAACAAACACTACTTCCTCTCCATCTTCATTAAAGAAAACGACCTTCTTCCTGTAGCAATGCACAATATCCTGCACTGAATACAACCAATCCATGCCGAGGATGACATCATATGGTTGTATTCGTAAACATAGGAAATCTCCCCATGAGCGGCCCTGCCCCAACACTAGCTCACAGTCTCTACATACTCCAAACAAGCTAGCTTGACCTCCAACTGGCGTAGTCAACGCCAAGGGCATTGGAAGCCTCTCTACCTCATGTCCCAAAGCGTGGACAAGGGTAGGGGATATAAAGGAGTGTGTCGCTCCTGAATCAAACAAGGCATACACCAAGGTAGAAAACAAGCAAAGGGTACCTCGGATGACGTCTAGATCGCCTGGAGCTGGCAACGCTAGAGCATGAAGCTGACCACGACCACCTGCACGGCCTCTCTGGCCTTGATGACGACCACCACCATAGCCGCGCTCTGCTCTCTGAGGACGGGGAGCGTCATGGGGCTGTCCTCTGCCTGCTCCATCTACGCTCTGGTGATTTAAAGCTGGTGAAACCTACTGCTGCTACCTCGGCTGGAACTGCCTCAACAGAGGAACCTAGAGTGGAGCGCCTGGTGCACGATTACTGCTCTGAAAAGTAGGGCACTCCCGCTGCTGATGACCACGACCACCACAAGAAAAACAAGCGCCTGATCCCTTGGCATAGGCCTGAGAGTTGCTGCCTCCGGAGAAACGAGATGGGAAGGGCTGGGACCTACCCCCAGGTGAACGGAAACTCTTCTGTCTTGAAAACCGGGAACCCCAGACCACAGCTCTGCTTCGTGAGGAATTAAGACGATTCCCCTCTTGTGACGATTCGGTCCTGGTCAAAGTCCTCTCAACAACCTCTGCCCTTGCCAGCACCTCAAGATATGTCTTCAGCATAAAAGGGGTGACCTGGCGCTGGATCTCTGGACGCAAAGCCTCCTCGAAATGCCTCGCCCTGGCTTCATCATCTAGTAACAGGTTTAAATCATATCGTAGAAGGTTCCTGAAACGGATTCCAAAATCTCAAACACTAGAGCTCCCCTGTCGAAGGGTGAGTAGCTCCTGGCGACTGGACGCCTTCGCAGTCGATGAAAGAAACTCGACTCTAAACTTGTCTCGAAACTCCTCCCATGAGATTGCTGACTCCTCACGATCACCGAGGATCAAGAACCACCACTTCCTCGCTACTCCATGCAGCATCGTCACAACCAAGGACACCCAGTGTTCCTTCCGAGAACAAATCGAACTGAAGCCTATCTCGATCTCCTCCAACCAGTCTTCTATGACTGCATCTGAAACGGAGCCCTCGTACTTCTGTAGACTCTGGAGCCAAAACTCTCAGAGTGTCTTCCTCCAAGTGTCATCTTCGTCAACCTCTACTCGGCGGTGATCTACTGGAACAGCCTGCTGGGCATCTTTTGCGCAAACCTGACGAGGACGTCGACCTGGAGCCATACCTGTAAAATAACAACCATTAGAGCTCCTAAGCCTGGAATATGGAAGAATCAACATTAATTAATTAATTGTTTTGTTTTATTAATTTCAGGTTACCTATCCTGAGGTCTAGCCATTCAAACACAGGCACACAGAATAATGATGCATGATCCTTTCCTAGGTCTCTACCCTGCAACCAGTATCACTTTTTTTAGTAGCCATCGTAAACCTAAAGGTCCATGCAACAGATCATAGGGGGCCCTGAACGCCTATGTCTCTGCCGGTCTCCAGTGTTTACCCCACTTGCTAAACATGAATGACACCGTTGCCCTACCATCCCATGCATCCTCACCTGTGCCTAACTCCAAACTCCATCCTATCCCTCAACCAGACCTCTGATACCACTCTGTCACGACCCCCTCCCCAAAAAGTGTACCCCTCCTGGGCCGGCAATGTGAAAAGGGAGGTAATGACCCCCGAGTCCCGCCTCCAGTAGGCCCCGGGTTGGCGACTAGCACCGAGGGTATAATAACATACAAATGGGAGGCATTACCCTCTAAGAGAACACATGCAGAAGAGAGAGATAGAATAGACTCCGGCCAACTCTAAATCATAACTGAAATATAAAAGAAACCCATGTACATATATGAAATGTCATGCAAAAGTACTACAACTGAAAGGGAAAACTAAAAGTACCCAAAAGAAAGAAAAACGACAGCGACCACGAGCCCGAACAGCTCCTCCTCCAACCACAAGCTAGTAGTAACCCGCTTGATCTCCAAATTGCTCCAAGTGACCTGAAAAACAGTTTATATGTACATAGGGTGAGTATAACAGTATACACAGTAGGATCCTCCCCAAGCCTCTCATGAAAAGGTAAAGAAAGCATGCTAAAGCCCAGTGAACAACAAGGGAAACTAACTCGTCACCTAAACAGGTATACTATGTTCCCAACCTCACCATGGATACTCTCACAAAGTAACGCATACAAGAATATAGCATATAGTAAAGAATATCAAGGGTACCCCGCTACTACTTCCCCACTGGTTTTCCACTTTTCCCCAACGACATACGTCCTGTGCATCTCTCTCCAAAGGCTTGCCCGTAGACACCTGGGCTAAGCTCCACAATCTTCACCTCGTGCACCACATAGGCTTGCCCGCAGACACCTGGGCGAAGCACCACGCCGTCCTCACAACCAAAGGTAACCAGGTAGTTTCTGGGAGCCACCACAGCTCGCATGACGTGTATCATATGTCAGGTATAATACCTCAAGCCATTACAGCCCATACTCCGAGTAAGGATCCTCAAGCCATCATAGCCTATACACGTTACACCTATAGTAGTCCGTAGGATACTACATCCAGAATATATGTGTGTGAATAACCACAAGACATTACAGCCATCTACACACATATATGGGGTAACTAACCGCTGTGCCTCATGGAACAAGTATCTACCAAGAGAAGAGAGCGGAGCCAAAGTGGGTAGTCAGCCATTCAACCTCCCATCAGAATGTTGGGGAAAACACCCCCCCCCCCAGGGCTCAGAATCCCTGGGGTGTCAGTTACCCTTACCGACAGGGTGGAGTAGCGTATAGAAACACAAAAAGTACATAATATATAAGTAACTCACATCCACACTATGGGCATTACCTAGTCTTAGATACAACTGCAGCTAACGTCTCTCAGACTCCAGGCTGCTACTTCTAAGACTAGGTATCCTATAAGCACACAAACATTTGAAGAGATTTATTAGATTACTCCGTTCTCATTTTATCAGTTCCACTGTACATTAATTAATTCTTTAAACATTAATTAAGAATGAAAAATTCCACGTTAAACTGAATTGGCCTCACATTCAAAAAAAACTGCTCCTTTTTAAGAATCACATCACCTTTAAATTTCAGCATCTCCATCCCCGTGGATTTTCACCATTTAATCAAACATTCATTATAGAATTACTTTTCCACATTCCCAGGCATTCTAGAAAAGCATCCTATGCTTCGAAACAAAAAGGAGGCTCAACACGGTGAGTAGATATACTACCCGTCGAGTCTTTACCGCCTATAGAAAGAGCATATACCCATTCTCCCTCGAGAGGCTAAATAAGGAAAGCACGTGGCATACCCCGCGCGTTTTTGCCTCCTTCGAAAGAAGGGTAGCAAGACCAGCTACCTTGAGCAGTGGGGAAAAGCAAAGTAGATTAACATTCAAGAAAACTGCAAGCAACCAGCAACCACTTCCATCCCATTCCATCACCCCTGGTGTCCTCCTCGACACCCATATGCATGAACTGATGCTTCTCGCCACTCTAGGAGTCATCTGCTGCCATAAACACATGGCCTCCATGCCTCCACATATCACAACAACCATCCAGGCTCACATCATAGCACAAACAGCAGGAAAAAAAACATCACATCATGGGCTCTTGACCCTTTAACAAATAAGAGGGTAACTCAGAACCCTTTTAGAAATTCCCACATAATCTATTCTCTAATCCATATTGAATTGGAAGATTTGTTATTGATAGGTTCCAATCACGGATACCTAATCAGAAAGCTATCCCAATTAAATAACCATGCTTACTTCCCTAATTTGATTATCCTCAAATTAGAACAACTACAACAACGACAATAACCAGATTAATTTACATGACTCTTTATCTTTAGCCAATTAATTAACAATTAATTCTGGCTTTACGTTCATTATCAATTTATTTCATGAACGAACAAAAAATCAAAGAAACATAGATATCACTATATCTAGGAAAACATGAGGCAAACCGTTATCATGGTATAAAGAAACAACATGCGATCAACCAATTCTTTTAATCCGGTTCAAGTATTTAATTAGGTCAATTTCATTGTGATCCAACGGGATAAATCATGCTAAATCTATGATTGCACATATACAATTAGATAAGCCATGAATCCCCTACCTCAAACAGTTCCTCACGTTCTTTATCCACACAACAGGTCACGATCCTCCCCTCGCGACAACTGCATCCACCGTAGGATGCTGCGGTACGACAGTACCAACCAACCCCAAGAAAACCCATTAGAATCTTGGAAATTACATGGTATAATTAATGAAAAGAGGATAGGAGAAGATGAACCCCAAAAGAACGATGATACAACATACCTTATATCGAAGATTGATCGACACGGCTCAGTTGCATCCAAAATATAGCAGAACCAATCCTAGGAGTAAAGATTGATTGTGCAACTCCTACGGAAAGGATTGAAAGGTTCTAGTGCCTCCTAGTTTAGAACAAAGGGAAAGAACAAGGGTGAATGATATCTCGTCCCTTTTTAAAGATTAAATGGGGCAACAGTTTAAGATCCGGTTAATTCTCCATTAAAAACGGATCGCATTAACCCACGCGGTTTGACCAAGTAAAACATTCCAAGCGTTAGGAATAATTAATATAGGATTTATGGTATTTTAAACGGCCTTAAGAGCCCTTAAAATAAGGAATTAAATTTATTTTACATCAAAAGAAACGTCAAAAGGGGAAAAACTGTAGGAGTCTGGAAACACTGTTCACCCACTGTTACTATACATGAAACCGATCTGTGAAACCGATCTGTGAAACCGATATGTGAAACTGATCTGTGAAACCGATCTGTGAAACCGATCTGTGAAACCGATCTGTCAGACCGATCTGTGAAACCGATCTGTCACACCGATCTGTGAAACCGATCTGTCAGACCAATCTGTGAAACCGATCGGGCACACCGATCTGTGAAACCGATCTGTCACACCGATCTGTGAAACCGATCTGTCAGAATGATCTGTGAAACCGATCTGTCAGACCGATCTGTGAAACCGATCTGCCGCACCGATCTGTGAAACTGATATGTCACACTGATCTGTGAAACTGATCTGTCACACCGATCTGTGAAACCGATCTGTCAGACCGATCTGTGAAACCGATCTGTTAGACCGATCTGTGAAACCGATCTGTCACACGGATCTTTGAAACCGATCTGTCAGACCGATCTGTGAAACCGATCTGTCAGACCGATCTGTGAAACTGATCTGTCACACCGATCTGTGAAACCGATCTGTCAGACCGATCTGTGAAACCGATCTGTCACACCGATCTGTGAAACTGATCTGTGAGACCGATCTGTCAGACCGATCGGTGAGACTGATCTGTTACTGTTCATAAAACTGGAAATACTGTTCACAGAACTGGAAAATTGGCAAAGTATTGGGGATAAGTCCCCTTGACCTCCCGGAACACCTCCAACACCAAAATTCCACAAAGTAATGGACCGGAGAGATCCGGGCCATTACATTAGATACCTCTCAAAACATTCTCATCCTCGAAAATTAAAAACCAACCCAGGAGAAAAGAGGGGTCCGAACAACCACCCCATAATATACCTCTCAGGGGAAAACCACCATGATTTGTTTGAAAGCTGGAACAAAAATACGACATCCGGGAACAAACAATCCATACCCAAATAATTCATTCATAACATCACATCAAAGGTACATAAATAAAACATTAAAGGTATAACTATAAAGGATACATTATTACATGAAAGGAGTTAAACATTGAACAACTCTGGGTACTGAGCATGTATCTGTGACTCACGCTCCCAGGTACTCTCCTCCATGCCACCGTGTCGCCACAAGACACGAACTAAGGGGATAGAACGCCCACACAACACCTTCTCCTTTAGAAATTCGAAAGATGCCTGACACTGATCAGTCCATTTGAACGCTTGATCCTTCTTGGTCAAAGCTATCAGAGGATTCGCAACTCAGGAGAAATTGGCTACAAACCTCCTATAATAGCCTGAGAGACCAAGGAAACTTTGCACCTCTGACACAGTCTTGGGTGCTGCCCAATACACTACTGCTTCTATCTTCGAAGGATCCACAACTACTCCCTGTTGGGACAGAACATGACCTAAGAAACGAACTTCTCGAGCCCAGAACTCACACTTGGACAACTTCCCAAACAACTAATGTTGGCGAAGAACTCCCAAAACGGCTTGTAGATGCTCTGCATGCTCTTCTTCAGATGTGGAGTACACAAGGATGTCATCGATGAAAACCGCAACAAACTTGTCCAGGAATTCACGGAACACAGCATTCATCAACCCCATGAAAACAACTGGAGCATTCGTCACGCTGAATGGAATTAAAAAAACTCATAATTCCCATGACAACAACGGAAAGCAGTCTTCGGGATATCCTCATCCTTTACATGCATCTGATGATATCTTGACCGCAGGTCGATCTTTGAGAACCAACTAGCACCCTTCAGTTGATCGAATCGGTCATCAATCCATTGAAGAGGATAGCGATTCTTTATTGTCACTTTGTTTAATCGATGATAATTGACGCACAACCGCAAACTGTCATCGGCCTTCTTCACGAACAAGACTGGTGCACCCCACGGTGACACACTTGGCCAAACAAAACCACACTGCAACAGACCATCGAGCTGTATACGTAGCTATCATAACTCAGAAGGGGCTATCCTATATGGAGACATAGAGATAGGAGACGCTCCCGACTGTAGCTCGATCCCAAACTCGATCTCTCGTCGAGGGGGTAAGGATACAACCTCTTCTGGAAAGACGTCAGGGTACTCCTCTACGACCCTAGGAAACGCCAACTGTTGAACCTCTGAAGAACTCAGCATCATCCCAGCCATCATGGATGATAAGGATGAAACTCATCTATGACTCATCCGAGGATCTCTCTCACCAACAAACACTACTTCCTCTCCATCTTCATAAAAGAAAATGACCTTCTTCATGTAGCAATCCACAATAGCCTGCACCGAATACAACCAATCCATGCCGAGGATGACATCATATGGTTGTATTCCTAAACATAGAAATTCTCCCAAGTGCGGCGCTGCCCCAACACAAGCTCACAGTCTCTACATACTTCAAACAAGCTAGCTCGACCTCCAACTGGCGTAGTCAACGCCAAGGGCACTGGAAGCCTCTCTACCTCAAGTCCCAAAGCGTGGACAAGGGTAGGGGATATAAAGGAGTGTGTCGCTCCTGAATCAAACAACACATACACCAAGGTAGAAAACAAGCAAAGGGTACCTCAGACGACGTCTGGCTCGCCTGGAGCTGGCAACGCTAGAGCATGAAGCTGACCACGACCACCTCCACGGCCTCTCTGACCCTGATGATGAACACCACCATGGCCGCGCTCTGCTCTCTGAGGATGGGGAGCGTCATGGGGCTGTCCTCTACCTGCTCCATCTACCCTCTGGTGATCTAAAGCTGGTGCAACCTGCTGCTGCTGCCTCGGCTGGAACTGCCTCAACGGAGGAACCTGGAGTGGAGCGCCTGGTGCATGATGACTGCTCTGAAAAGTCGGGCACTCCCGCTGCTGATGACCACGACCACCACAAGAAAAACAAGCGCCGGATCCCTTGGCATAGGCCTGAGAGTTGCTGCCTCCGGAGAAACGAGATGGGAAGGGCTGGGACCTACCCCCAGGTGAACGGAAACTCTTCTGTCCTAAAAACCGGGAACCCCGGACCACAGCTCTGCTTCGTGAACAATCATGACGATTCCCCTCTCGTGATGATTCGGTCCTGGTCAAAGTCTTCTCAACAACCTCTGCCCTCGCCAGCACCTCAAGATATGTCTTCAGCATAAATGGGGTGACCTGGCACTGGATCTCTGGACGCAAAGCTTCCTCGAAATTCCTCACCCTGGACTCATCATCTGGTAACAGGTCTGAAGCATATCGTAGAAGGTTCCTGAAACAGATTGCGAACTCTCAAACACTGGAGCTCCCTTGTCGAAGGGTGAGTAGCTCCTGGCAACTGGACGCCTTCACAGTAGATGAAAGAAACTCGACTCTAAACCTGTCTCGAAACTCCTCCCATGAGATTTCTGACTCCTCACGATCACTGAGGAACAAGAACCACCACTGCCTCGCTGCTCCACGCAGCATCGTCACAACCAAGGACACCCAGTGTTCCTTCCAAGCACGAATCGAACTGAAGCCTATCTCGATCTCCTCCAACCAGTCTTCTGTGACTGCATCTGAAACGGATCCCTCATACTTCTGTAGACTCTGGCGCTGAAACTCTCGGAGTGTCTTCCTCCAAGTTTCATCTTCGTCAACCTCTACTCGGCGGTGATCTACTGGAACAGCCTGCTGGGCATCTTCTGCGCAAACATGACGAGGACGTCGACCTGGAGCCATACCTGTAAAATAACAACCGTTAGAGCTCCTAAGCCTGGAATATGGAAGACTCAACATTAATTAATTAATTGTTTTGTTTTATTAATTTTAGGTTACCTATCCCAAGGTCTACCCATTCAAACACAGGCGCAAAGAATAATGATGCATGATCCTTTCCTAGGTCTCTACCCTACAACCAGTATCACTTTGTTTAGTAGCCATCGTAACCTTAAAGGTCCATGCAATAGATCATAGGGGGCCCTGAACACCTATGTCTCTGCCGGTCTCCAATGTTTACCCCACTTGATAAACATGAATGACACTATTTCCCTACCATCCCATGCATCCTCACCTATGCCTAACTCCAAACTCCATCCTATCCCTCAACCAGACCTCTGATACCACACTGTCACGACCCCATCCCCACAAAGTGTACCCCTCCTGGGCCGACAATGTGAAAAGGGAGGTAATGCCCCCCCGAGTCCCGCCTCCAGTAGGCCCCGGGTTGGCGACTAGCACCGAGGGTATAATAACATACAAATGGGAGGCATTACCCTCTAAGAGAACACATGCAGAAGAGAGAGATAGAATAGACTCTGACCAACTCTAACTCATAACTGAAATATAAAAGAAACCCAAGTACATATATGAAATGTCATGAAAAAGTACTACAACTGAAAGGGAAAACTAAAAGTACCCAAAAGAAAGAAAAACGGCAGCGACCACGAGCCCGAATAGCTCCTCCTCCAACAACAAGCTATTAGTAACCCGCTTGATCTCCAACTTGCTCCAAGTGACCTGAAAAACAGTTTATATGTACATAGGGTGAGTATAACAGTATACACAGTAGGATCATCCCCAAGCCTCTCGTGCAAAGGTAAATAAAGAATGCTAAAGCCCAGTGAACAACAAGGGAAACTAACTCGTCACCTAAACAGGTATACTATGTTTCCAACCTCACCATGGCTACTCTCACCATGTAACGCATACAAGAATATAGCATATAGTAAAGAATATCAAGGGTACCCCGCTACTACTTCCCCACTGGTTTTCCGCTTTGCCCCAACGACATACGTCCTGTGCATCTCTCTCTAAAGGCTTGCCTGCAGACACCTGGGCTAAGCTCCACAATCTGCACCTCGTGCACCACATAGGCTTGCCCGCAGACACCTGGGCGAAGCACCACGCCGTCCTCAAAACAAAAGGTAACCAGGTAGTTTCCGGGAGCCACCACAGCTCGCATAACGTGTATCATACGTCGGGTATAATACCTCAAGCCATTATAGCCCATACTCCGAGTAAGGATCCTCAATCCATCATAGCCTATACACGTTACACCTATATTAGTTCGTAGGATACTATATCCAGAATATATGTGTGTGAATAAACACAAGTCATTACAGCCCTCTACACACATATATGGGGTAACTAACCGTTGTGCCTCATGGAACAAGTATCTACCAAGAGAAGAGAGCGGAGCCAAAGGGGGTAGTCAGCCATTCAACCTCCCATCATAATGTTGGGGAAAACACCCCCCAGGGCTCAAAATCCCCGGGGTGTCATTTCCCCTTACCGACAGGGTGGAGTAGCATATAGAAACACAAAAAGTACAGCATATATAAGTAACTCACATCCACACTATGGGCATTACCTAGTCTTAGATACAACTGCAGCTAACGTCTCTCAGACTCCAGGCTGCTACTTCTAAGACTAGGTATCCTATAAGCACACAAAACTTTGAAGAGATTTATTAGATTACTCCATTCTCATTTTATCAGTTCCACTGTACATTAATTAATTATTTAAGCATTAATTAAGAATGAACAATTCCACATTAAACTGAATTGGCATCACATTCAAAAACAACTGCTCCTTTTTAAGATTCACATCACCTTTAAATTTCAGCATCTCTATCCCCGTGGATTTTCACCATTTAATCAAACATTCATTACAGAATTAATTTTCCACATTCCCAGGCATTCTAGAAAAGCATCCTATGCTTCTAAACAAAAAGGAGGCTCAACACGGTGAGTAGATATACTACCCGTCGAGTCTTTTCCACCTATAGAAAGAAAATATACCCATTCTACCTCGAGAGGCTAAACACGGAAAGCACGTGGCATACCCCCAGCGTCTTTTACTCCTTCGGAAGAAGGGTAGCAAGACCAGCTTCCTTGAGTAGTGGGGAAAAGCAAAGTAGATTAACATTCAAGAAAACCGCAAGCAACCAGTAACCACATCTATCCCATTCCATCACCCCTGGTGTCCTCCCCGACACCCACATGCATAAACTGATGCATCTCGCCAATCTAGGCGTCATCTGCTGCCATAACCACAAGGCCTCCATGCCTCCACATATCACAACAACCATCCAGGCTCACATCACAACACAAGCAGCAGGAAAACAAACATCACATCATGGGCTCTTGACCCTTTAACAAACAAGAGGGTAACTCAGAACCCTTTTAGAAATTCCCACATAATCTGTTCTCTAATCCATATTGAATTGGAAGATTTTTTATTCGTAGGTTCCAATCACGGATACCTAATCAGCAAGCTATCCCAATTATATAACCATGCTTACTTCCCTAATTTGATTATCCTCAAATTAGAACAACTACAACAATGGAAATAACCAGATTAATTTACATGCCTCTTTATCTTTAGCCAATTAATTAACAATTAATTCTGGCTTTACGTTCATTATCAATTTCTATCATGAACGAACAAAAAATCAAAGAAAACATAGATATCACTATATCTAGGAAAAGATGAGGCAAACCGTTATCACGGTATAAAGCAACAACATGCGATCAACCAATTCTTTTAATCCGGTTCAAGTATTTAATTAGGTCAATTTCATTGTGATCCAAAGGGATAAATCATGCTAATTCTATGATTGCACATATACAATTAGAGAAGCCATGAATCCCCGACCTCAAACAGTTCCTCACGTTCTTTATCCACACAACAGGTCACGATCCTCCCCTCGCGACAACTGCATCCACCGAAGGACTCTGCGGTACGAAAATACCAACCAACCCTAAGAAAACCCATTAGAATATTGGAAATTACATGGTATAATTATGGAAAAGAGGATAGGAGAAGATGAACCCCAAAATAACGATGATACAACATTCCTTATATCGAAGATTGATCAACACGGCTCAGTTGCATCCAAAACAGAGCAGAACCAATCCTAGGAGTAAAGATTGATTGTGCAACTCCTACGGAAAGGATTGAAAGGTTCTAGTGCCTCCTAGTTGAGAACAAATGGAAAGAACAAGGGAGAATGATATCTCGTCCCTTTTTGAATATTAAATGGGGCAACGGTTTAAGATCTGGTTAATTCTGCATTAAAAACGGATCGCATTAACCCACGCGGTTTGACCAAGTAAAACATTCCAAGACTTAGGAATAATTAATATAGGATTTATGGCATTTTAAACGGCCTTAAGAGCCCTTAAAATAAGGCTTTAAATGTATTTTACGTCAAAGGAAACGTCAAAAGGGGCAAAACTGTAGGAGTCTGGAAACACTGTTCACCCACTGTTACTGTACATGAAACCGATCTGTGAAACCGATATGTGAAACTGATCTGTGAAACCGATCTGTGAAACCGATCTGTGAAACCGATCTGTCAGACCGATCTGTGAAACCGATCTGTCACACCGATCTGTGAAACCGATCTGTCAGACCGATCTGTGAAACCGATCGGTCACACCGATCTGTGAAACCGATCTGTCACACCGATCTGTGAAACCGATCTGTCAGACCGATCTGTGAAACCGATCTGTCAGACCGATCTGTGAAACCGATCTGTCGCACCGATATGTGAAACCGATCTATCAAACCGATCTGTCAAACCGATCTGTCACACCGATCTGTGAAACCGATCTGTCACACCGATCTGTGAAACTGATCTGTCAAACCGATCTGTGAAACCGATCTGTCAGACCGATCTGTGAAACCGATCTGTCACATCGATCTGTGAAACCGATATGTCAGACCGATCTGTGAAACCGATCTGTCACACAGATCTGTGAAACCGATCTGTCAAACCGATCTGTGAAACCGATCTGTCACACCGATCTATGAAACTGATCTATGAGACCGATCTATCAGACTGATTGGTGAGACCGATCTGTTACTGTTCATAAAACTAGAAACACTGTTCATAGAACTGGAAAATTGGCAAAGTGTTGGGGATAAATCCCCTTGTCCTCCCGGAACACCTCCAACACCAAAATTCCACAAAGTAATGGAACGGAGCGGTCCGGGACATTACAATATGAATGTTTCTCACAAATTTCAAGTACCTTCAACAACTTCTAGTGGGGTCTATTGGTCGGAGTAGATCACTCAAGAGTGGAGGTGAACTGAGTATCTATAAAAATATCTGTTAAAAATGGATCATTAAAATAACACCCTCGAATAAATTAATCAAATTTAGTTTGCAGTGAACTTAAAAAAGTCCTGAATGTTCAATTAATTTTTCAGAATATTGATTAGTTCTCAGCTTTACCAATCTAAAGATTAGTCAAACTTTTGAAACTAATCTTCTGGTTCAAAAAAGGTTTAAAAAATTTCTAAATTAACTATCAAAGTTTATTTTATCTTAATATGAAATGAAATAAACACATATCAGATTAAAACAGAAGACAAACTACAAAATGGATAAAAAATAAGAGGTTCAACCTCAAGTTGAGACACAGTCCTCTCCACTAGGTGATCACCTACCACCAAGCAGTTTATATTAATAAACTTTTGATCCACACCCTGGATCAGTGTTCACAATAGCACCCATGGATTTCCAGGTCACACTTGACCTCTAACACATTTAATCTTGGGAAAACATAACAATCATATCACACAAGATCTCTTCCACAGTTCTACGTGGGATACTAGAGTAAAAAGGGATTGAGTGTGAGGATATTTTAGTATCCTCCAGTTATGATTAGGAGACAATCTAAGTGATACAAATAGATGCACACACTACTCAAAAAGTAAACACAAGATCACAACAGATCTATAAAGGAAGAATAGAGTGTATAAATCTCTCTATGTTGTGTAGTAAATCTCTAGACTAAAAGGATTCAGAGAAAATGATAGTCGAGCTCTCTTTTGGAAGTTGGATCCAAAATAGAGTATCGTAGTCTCTATAATCTAGCTTCATGGTGTTAAAAGGATCGGTTCTTCTATGTGAGGGTGTACAACAAGCTTCAGTAGATTGATTATTGTAATATTAAACTTTTTGTGTACTCATTCTTTGATTTATTCTATTTTCAATATATTACATAATCGCACAACCAACCTTTTTGTTTTTTTAGCAGGTTCTGAGAGTGTCTATTTTAAGGTTGATCTTGTAATCCTTCTATAAATCAAGGTCCTGTAGTCTTGAATATCCCCCCAATTGCATGTACCTCGTACTATCTATGGATAGTCCAACAGACAACATTAAATAGTGTCAAAAACATTAATTTGTCTAAATATGACTGTTAAAAATAAATTTGAATTAATAAATTTGAAACAGTTAATTATGACTACCAGTGAGTCATAAGTATTGGCATGTCATGATAGGTCTGTCACCATCAGTTTTTCATCATCAGTGTGTCATCATCGGTGAGTCATCATCGGTCTGTTAGTATCATTTTGTCAGCATCGATTTGTCATCATCGGTCTGTCAGCATTGGTTTGTCAGCATCGATTTGTCATCATCGGTCTTTCATCATCAGTTTATTGAACATCTATGTATTGAACATCCATGTGTCGAACATCGGTTTTTCGAACATCGGTGTGTTGAACATCAGTTTTTCGATCATCAGTGTGTCTAACATCGGTGTGTCCACCATCGGTGTGTCGAACATCGGTGTGTCGACTATCGGTGTGTCGAACATCGGTGTGTCGAACATCGGTGTGTCGAACATTGGTGTGTCGAACATTGGTGTGTCAAATATCGGTGTGTTGAATATCGGTGTGTCAAAGATTGGTGTGTTGAACATCGGTGTGCCAAAAATCAGTGTGTCAAACAATGGACTGTCAAGCATACTATCGGTTCCAGGAACTCTGAGAAACTTATGAAGTGTATGTCTTACACATAACATTACTAGATTAGGTGACATCAAAAAATACATGTAAAAATACACTTGTAAACAAATTGATTCCTAAATATAGGTTTTTGACTTATTTAATTATTAAAAAATATTGTTCTGTATAACATAATTGATTAACATAGAGGTATTAAATGGCATGAAATAGTAGAATATATATTTTTACATTATTTGTGATTATGAAATCGACTATAACATTGAAGGTCAAATAATCTCCCCTTTTTTATAATAACAAATTATGGTATACATGTAAATATAAGGAATAATAACAACTGCACTTAGCATATACTTCACTGAATGTGATTATTCAATATAACTAATGATTTCCCTTGTTCGAGTTTTGAAAACAAAGCTCCCCCTCAATAAATGTATTATGTGCAGTACATGTAATGTGTCCTATGCCAGAATTTATCTACCGGAAATTAATAATGTATGCATCTTCTCCCCCTTTTAAAATGAGAAAAAAAAGAAAAGGAGAAGGGAAGAAGATATATATTATAAAATAAAATAAAAAATACATAGAGAAAATAAAAAAAGAGTTCCATAAAAAGAGTTCCATTAAGAAACAAAAGATTACAATCCAAAAAAATAGGAGAGATTGATATCAAAGACACAATCCATCCTTAAGGGTTTTGATTCTAGGGGTCTTTTCCTTTATCTGTAGGATCCAGAGTGGGATGAGAAGGTTTGGGAGTGGAAGATGGAAGAGGTGGTCTAAAGATAACACCAGGAAAAGAAACACATGTGGGAACATTTTTTTGCAAGGCTAGGCCTCCTCTCTGACAACATGTGACTGGGATATTTCTCTATAATGAATGGTAAAATATATGAAAGAGCCTGAGATAATGTCATTGGAGGAGGAAGCAGAGAGGTAGTAATGATTGAAGCTGCAGGAGGAACCACAATTTCATCTGCTTGGACATGTAAATATGGATTAAGAGGGTTGATGATATCATTGATGATTTCACCACTATATTTCATAGTTTTCTCGAATTCATCCTTATTCTCCATGAATTTATTTAGTAGAGGAGTGAAATCCATGAATTGAGTAACATGATTCTTGAAAGCTTCTGTGACTGGAGGAATTTTGAGATTTTCTTCTAAAAACTTGAAGCTATTGATGAGATCATGCTTGGTATAGAGCTTAGTAAAGTACTTATCCAATTTCTCTCTAATATATTTCGGAGCAGTAGAGGATTAATTTGTGCATTTCCTTACCATATTGTACACAAGGTTTGTATTTCTATGTACCTTTTAAAGAGTTTCTTTGTGTGAAATACTCTAATGATTTTGGAGTTCCTCTCTCATCACAGCCTTGAGAGATTCCAAATCAGCAACAGCACCCTTCCCACTCCTAGAACTGGATATGATAGAAACCATTTTTACAAGATCCTATTTCAACTTCTTCATATATACACATAGTATATGATTCACTATATTCCTAAGAACAACAAGTACACCCCTAAAGGAGGTTTTGAAATTAGAGGTTAGATAATTTAACTCATTGCTCATCTTTTTTACTTTTTCTCTCAGTAAGGCATTATGTCTAATGATTGTTTATGTTGTAGAAATGATATTTGGTCAAATCTCATGGATCACTATCCTTGAAATCTTTGCTGCATCGGCATTTGGAATACCTATTGATGTGGAGGCTTCATTTCTGGATCCAACAGAGGATTTCACAGACTCAAAAATATCATTTTTGAATTTCTCAAAATCGGCCTTAGTGACATAGTCACTAGGCATGGTTTGTACTACTGGCTCTACTACTGGATGTGCAACTGGTGGAAGAGGTGGAACTAGTTCTTCTTCATCTTGGGCTTGTGGAGAAAGAGGAGGTGGCACCCTCTTCTCATCTCACTCATTTTCCAACCCAAAAATAATGTATCTTGGATCATTATTCCCTTATCGAGTACAAGTCCAGTCTTTTGGCTCAGTAGTGTCAATATTGATCCTTCTTCCCCGAGGATTAGGAATAACTTCATCTTTATCAACTTCTTCATCCTGTCTTCTAGCCATAATAACATTTTTGGGTACTGGTACCAACTGAGCCTGAGGTTCAACATGTGATCTTTCCACTTCAAGTTCTCCAGGAACTTCCTTAATTTGAGGCACATAATCCTCAACTTCTTCCTCATGGCCACCAACCATAACTGCATTCAATTCCTGAATGATTTCTTTATTCTCAACATTAGGATGGGGTGATTTGTACTCATGACCAGCATCTCTAAGATCAACATTCTCTTGTTAAACATGTTCAACATCACTACTAGCTCCATGTACATATTACTCACTAGATCTATCAACAACATGATGTCCCACTTTTAAAAAATAACTTACATGCTCATCATTTCCTCCTCCTCCTTCATCATCATCAGACTACTCATCTAATTTACTCACATATCCTTCAGCTCTAGTAACCTCGGTCTCTTCCTCATCCTCATCACCTAAAAATTATTCTCTTGAGGGTAAGTCCAAAGATGGACTAGCAGGTCTACAAGACATATCTTTAGGGGTTTCAAAAATATCAAGATCACTCCTGTCATAAAATGGGGATCCTTCTTCCCTTGGAACTTCAGAATCATCTTCCTCATCAGAATAAACAGGTTTTTCTCCTAGATTGAGACCTGGATCAACTTGATCGTTTGGTCTAGTAGGATGGTAAATTGGATTGAATTGTTCATACATCCTTTCATCATCTCCTACCCAAAATTTTTTCAATAGGTTCCAAAATATCTTCATCCATTTACAAATATCTATTTGAAGGCAGAAACCACTTCATGCACTTATCACTTCATCTCTATCTTCCACACAACCTATATTCTTTAACATGATAGAGATCATCCTAAGATAGTACAAAAAAGTTTCCTTCATGGATGGATTTATCATGTCAGAAACATGCACCATTAGATACCTACAATGGTGGATGCTGTAGTGGAGGTAGGGCATTATAGCAGTGATGAGTACTATGTGTTACTATAGGAGCATGGGTACTGTAGTAGTACTATTCACAGAATGGGCCTTGAGCCAAAAAAATGGGTCTACAGGCCATGTAATGGGCTAAATTCCCACTGGGCCTTTGGGCTATGTAATGGGTATCCCTCTACCCAGTTAAATATGTCTTTTCTTTTCTTTAATAATAAAGGAGCCTTCGGCCCCAACCTTTAAAAAATTTAGGAAAACATCTTGATACTTCACAGTTGAAAAATCTACCTTGGTAAGATTTGATGTTGGATACACTTAAAAAGTAACCCTGCCTATCCATCAAATTCACTTAAAATAGTTCTTATAGATTCTCTATTTCTAGTCAGCTTCATCAGATCATCTACATAAGATAAAAAATCAGAGAAAGGTGTAATATTACCTTGATAATCAGTAAAGACACCTTCATGAGGCATCTCCCAACACTCTGCCCATTCCATAGACAAAAAATCCATTTCCTTTCCCTTTACCATTGACTTTTATCCTTGCTTCCTCATTTTTCATCCAGAGATATCTTCAAATGTTGATAAAACTCATGTACTAGATGGGGATAATAAGGCCTTTCATTATTTGAGAACCAGTTTAGCCACCCTAGAGATTCCAACACTCTCAATAAAAACGACTTTCTTGATAGAATCCACTCTACATATACTTCATTCTTAGATGTAACCACTCAGATTTCCAAACATGGATTTGTAGTCCCATTGGGCACACCCTTATGATGTTTATCAGATGTAGATTTTCTCAGATCTTTCATAGCACACTTGGTCCTTTCCATTTTGGGGTTTCATATTCTAAAGGAGTTGAGAGGTCAAGGGTCGAGAGATAGAGTGACAAAGAGGATTAGACTTTACAGAAGTGGGAAGGGGAATGGTCGAGATTGATCAAATTTGTAATATCATTTAGGGATTGTAAATCGTAAATCATAAAATTTAACCGTGATAAAAGGAACACAAAAAATAGTGTCATTTTATTTAAAACAGACAAAATTACAAAAGAGTATTTAAATACATCGATGTCATTGAATCGGTTTTACACAATCGGTTTCACGGATTTGTTTAAAGAGACCAGTTTTAAGGGATCAGTTTCACAAGAATGGTTTCAAGGATTAGTTTCACAAGATCAGTTTCAATGATCAGTTTCCCAAGATTGGTTTCAAGGACCAGTTTCACAAGATCGATTTCAAGGATCGGTTTCACAAGAATAGTTTCAAGGATCAGCTTCACAAGATCAGTTTCATGGATTGGTTTGACAAGACATTAGAGATTTATCATTCCTAGTTCATGTCTGATGTAGTTCATCATCTCAGAGTTTAAGGGTTTAGTGAATATATCAGCAAGTTGATGCTCAGTCCCAATAAACTCAAGAGTTATATCACCTTTTTGATATTGATCTCTCAAAAAGTGATGTCTTACATCAATATTCTTTGTTCTAGAATGAGAAATTGGGTTCTTAGAAATGTTAATAGCACTTGTGTTGTCACAGTTTATAGGGATATGTCTGAATTGAAATCCATAGTCTAATAAGGTGTGTTTCATCCAAAAAATTTGTGCACAAAAACTACCAGCAGAAATGTATTCTTCTCCAGCAGTTGATAATGCAACTGAATTTTTCTTTTTACTACACCATGATATTAGAGAATTTCTCCAAAAGTGGCATGTTCCAGAGGTACTCTTTCTATCTAAATTACATCCACCAAAGTTAGCATCTGAATAGCTAACAAATCAAAAGGTATTCCTTTAGGATAGAATAATCATAAATTAGTTGAATACTTGAGGTATTTGAAAAAAAAATTTAACATCATTTTAATTTGACTCTTTTGGGTTTTCTTGAAATCTTGCACACATATATAAACTAAAAATAATATCTGTTCTGCTAGTAGTTAAGTAAAGTAAACTCCCAACCATTCCTCTATTGGCCGTTTGATCAACTGATTTTCCATTTTCATCAAGATCCAACTTACATGAAAAATCATAGGGGTTTCACTACTCTTAATGCTATCAAATCTATATATTTTCAAAATATCTTTAGTGTAATTAATTTCATTTAAAATAATATATTATTTGTTTTGAAATTTTTGAAATTCAAGAAAATATTTAAGTTCACCCATTAAACTCATTTCAAACTCGCTTTGCATTATTTTTGAAAAATTGTTACATAAATTGTTTTTAGAATATCAAAAAATAATATCATCTACATATATTTAGGCTATTAAAACTTATATTTAAATTATTTTTATAAATAAATTAGTATCTTCAAGTACTTCTGTAAATCCTTTAGAAATAATAAAATTTCTAAACCTTTCATACCAAGCTCTTGGAGCTTGTTTCAAATCGTGCAAAGCTTTAGATAATTTGAACACATGATTTGGAAAATGTGGATTTTTAAAACCTAGGGGATGTTAAAAAAAACATCCTCAATTATATAAACATTTAGGAATGCACTTTTTACAAACATTTGATAATGTTAAAAATTAAAATGTGCTGCATAGTAAAGTAAGATTGTAATTGCTTCGAGTCAAGATACTGGTGCAAATTTCACTTTATAATCAATTCCCTCGTCTTGATTATATCCTTGTGAAACTAGTCTATATTTGTTTCTAACTATATTTCCAATTTCATCTAATTTATTTCTAAATACCCATTTGGTTCCTATGGTCAAAGTATCCTTTGTTCTATCTACAAGTTTCAAAACATTATTTCATTCAAATCGATTATGTTCTTCTTGCATGGACATTACCCAAAACTCATCATTGATTGCATCATTGATATTTTTAGGTTCAAGCTATGACATGAAAGCTTGATGATAAAATTGGTTTATCAAGGAAGCTCTCATCTATGTTCCTCTATCTAAATATCTAACAACAACCTCTAGAAATTATTTTCTTAAGGGTCCTAGTTGGTCTAGAGATGGTAGGACTTGATGTTTGAGGTTGGTCAAGTTGATCTGGTTCATTTCGGTTTGGATCTGAAAAATTTATAGAACTAGAAGTTTTCAAAGATTCCTTCACATGATGATTTGATGTATTATCATTATTGTACAGATTGGATGTATCCTCTATAATAGTTTATAGTGAGGTCTTGGGCTCATGTGTATCTACTTCATCAAACTTGATATGTACATATTCCTCTACACATTTGGTTTTCTTATTAAAGACTCTATAGGATTTTATTGATATATAATATCCAAGAAATATTCCATCATCACTTTTGGAGGAAAATTTATCTAAATTATTTTTAGTGTTCATAATATAAACATTACATCCAAACACTTCAAAATATCTTACTTTGGGTTTCCTAATATTACACAACTCATAATGAGTTTTCTTAATGATGGGTCTGATTAAGACTCTGTTTATTATGTAGCAAGCTGTATTAACATCTTTAGCCTAAAAAAATGGGTATGTCATATTCATTAAACAAAGTTTGGGAAATTTTTTGTAAGGTTAAATTTCTTCTTTCTACCACAAAATTTTGTTGAGGTTTCCTAGGAGTAGAGAAATTATGATTATAACCATTTTGTGACCAGAAAGCTTCAAAATATTGATTCTCAAACTCATGGCCATGATCAATTCTTATGGAATTAATCTTAAGTCCACTAAGATTTTCTACAGTCATAGCATACTTGGTAAAGTGCGAACA
The DNA here is from genome assembly GCA_963277665.1 of Viscum album. Taxonomy (NCBI): domain Eukaryota; kingdom Viridiplantae; phylum Streptophyta; class Magnoliopsida; order Santalales; family Viscaceae; genus Viscum; species Viscum album. The sequence continues at coordinate 1,085,545,828 of OY728159.1, forward strand.
AGATTCACTTTTGTGAGCCATTTAAAAGGTCCAGTTATACCTAGAGAAATCATCTACAAGAACATAAACATAGTGCTTCCCATTGAGACTCAAAAATATAGATGTTCTAAACAAGTCCATGTGAACCAATTCAAGAGTTTGAGAAGTAGTTTCTTCTTTCTTTAGTTTGAAAGAGATTTTATGTTGCATAACTTTTTGACAAGGATTACATACTTTATTATCAGGAAAATCTAATTTGGGTAAGTATTTAACTAAAAATTTTCTAGTTAACTACCTAGGAGAGTGTATATTGAAATGTCCTAGTCTTCAATGCCAGATCCAAGACTCTTTGTCAAAGACATTTAGACAAGAGACATTCTGTGAGGCTAGTGTATTTAGATTTATAACATATACATTATCATTTATAAAATCAGTAAATACTAAGTTATTCTTGGAATAAGAAACATGGCATGAATAATTTTTGAATTTAATATTAAATCCATAATCATAAAATAGAGATATGATGAGAATTTTATACTTTAATCTATCAACGTACAATACTTTAGAAATTGAAATAGAGTTAGGGTTACAAATCTAGCCTAGGCCGATGATTTTTCCTTTACCATTGTCACCAAATGTGACATGTCCTCCATCAATCTTGATAATAAATTTAATGCTTGAATAATCCCTTGTCATATGTCTTGAACAACCACTGTCCAAGTATCATTTCTTTTTACAGGAGCTCTTTAGGTAGTTTACCTATAAAATAGTTCATCCAAGTAACAACTTTGGTACCCATATTTTTCTGGGTCCACATATATTAGTGATATAATCTTGAGGAACCCACAAGTGTCTTATGGACTTCCTATATGAAGAATATAGGGTGTTTGAAAAATAAACACTGTTTATCCCTGAATAATTTGATTCATTAAAAGAATTGTCAGAACTAGAACATGTTGTAAAATTCTGGTTTTTGAAAGAGGTAGCAGATTTTCCAGATTTGGTTACAAAATTTGATTTGGATAAATTCCATTGACCTGGTTGATATCTTATCCCAGAAGAATACATAGGAGCTATTTTTTACCCAGAATTTGAGTAAGATTATTTTCCCCATTAGTAAACTTTTCCAAGTCTTTCTTTAATTTCTCATTAGACATTTTTAATTCATTCTTCTCCTTCAGCAGTTGAGCATTTTTACCTTTTTCAGTTATAAGTTCAGAGTTAATAGTTACAGTAAGATCATGTTGTTTCTTTAGAGATTTATAATTATATTTTAAATCATTTCATGTTTTTTCTAGCATGTTGAAATATTCTAATAATTAATCATTTTTCATATTCTCTAACTCACTTTTATAATAATAAGAAATATGCATAGGAGATTCTAAGGTTACATTAGTTTTGTTTGTCATAAAACACATATTATCCATATCATCTTATAATTTTGAGAAAAGGAAGATTCACTTGATCTGTCCTCAGAGGAACTCCATGTGGTCTTCATTGCTTTCTTATACCTTATATCCTTATTTTCGTACTTTTTCATGTATTTCATCTTTGGAAAGTCAGCCTTAACATGTCCTTTCCTTTTATATTCATAAAACATTATCTCTTCTGACTTATCATTTCTGTTCAAATCCTTTTTTCCAATTTCTCTTGTTATTATACTTTCCTTTTTAATTGGGATTTCTCAAAAAATTATTTTTCCTATAAAATTTCTTGAATCTTATAGCCAAATGGTCTATTTATTCATCTTTATCTAAAGCTACATCATCACTAACGAAGATTTCAATAACAACTTAAACTTTCTCCTTGCCCTTAATTTTATATGTAGTTTTCTTGAAATATATAGACTTTAATTTGGGTTTATCCTCTTCTTGATTTACCTTTCATTCCTCTTCATACATCATTAACTTACCATTAAATTTCTCCAATATAATTTTATCAATATCGCATGATTCTCTAATAAACATAGATATCTGAAGCCATCTTTCTAGTAAGAATCATAGAATCCACATAATCTATTCATTGGCTATTACTTATCTTCCTAATGAAATCATGGTATTCACAATTTCATTGAACTTGATATACATATCAGAAATAGACTCATCAGGATTCATTCTGAATTTTTCATATTTAATAGTATAAGTATTTAAGCTCATCTCTTTAACATTAGATGGTGACTCATGGGAAATAGACAGAGTGTCCCAAATATCATGTGTAGTTTTACAAGTGTAGATATGGTTAAACTCTTCTTCTCATAGTGAACAATATAGAGCATTCATTACTTTACAATTATTGTTATAGGCAGTCTTGGTAGTTTAATCCCAAGTGTTCCTAGAATTTTCAAGAATTTCATATTTACTTTCAATAGCATTATAGATTTCAAATCCCATGCTTTCTAGATGTAATTTCATTTTAAACTTCTACTGAGCATAATTATTTCCACCAAAGAAATGTGGTCTATTGGTGTAATCCTCTTATAATATATTTTCCATGATATAGATTGTAAAATAATTTCAAAGAGAAGAAAATTTAAAAATAATAGAAATTTTGAGATCTTTGAAAAAATAACTATAATCACAGTTGACAAGATTTGAAAAAAAGACAATAACTTTTAATTCAGTTCCTTAGATACCAAATGTTGGTTAGAGTAGATCACTCAAGAGGGGGATGAATTGAGTATCTATAAAAATTTCAGTTAAAAATGGTTCTTTAAAATAACTCTCCTGATTAAAGTAATCTAAGTTAGTTTTTAATGAATTTACAAAAGTCTTGAATGTTCAATTAATTACTCAAAATATTTATTAGTTCTCAACTTTACCAATATAAAGATTAGTCAAACTTTTGAAACTAATCTACTGATTCAAAACAGATATAAACACATGCTAAACTAACTATAAATGTTTAGTTTATCTTAATGTGAAATGAATTAAACACATATCATATTAAACATAAGAGAAACTACACAGCAGATGAAAATAATAGGTCCAGTCTAAAGCTGAGACTTAGTCCTCTCCACTAGGTGATCAACTACCTCGAAGTAGTTTATGTTAATAAACTTTTGATCCACACCCTAGATCGGGATTTACAGTAGCACACATTCCTGTCCAGGTCACACTTGACCTCTACCACATTTATTCATGAAAAAACTCCACAAACAGATCATACAGGATCTCTTCTACAGTACTACATGGGCTACAAGAGTAAAAAGTGATTGAGTGTGATGATATTTTAGTATCAACTAGTTATGCTCTGGAGACATTATAAGTGGCACAAACAGATGCACAGACTGCTAAAAAAGTAGACACAAGATCACAATAGAGTTATAAAAGAAGAATAGTGTTTAGAAATCTCTATGTGTTGTGAAGCAAAGCTCTGGACTCAAAGGATGTAGAGAAAATGACATTTGAGCCCTCTTCTGGAAGTTGACTCTAAAACAGAGTATTGTAGTCTCTGTAATCTAGTTTTCAGGTGTGAAAAGGTTTAGATATTCTATGTGAGGATGTACAACAAGCTTCAGTAGATTGATCTTTTTAATATTAAACTTCTTGTGTACTCAATCTTCGAGTTCTTATATTTTCAATATCTTGCATAATCACACAACCAACCTTTTTGTTTTTTTAGCAAGTTCTGAGAGTTTCTCTTTTAAGGTTGAGCTTGTAATTCTTTTATACTTCAAGTTAAAGTAGGCATGAAGATCTAACCATGTGCATGTACCTCATACTGTCTATGGATAGTCATACAGACAACAATAAATAATGTCAGAAACATTAATTTTTCTAAATATTACTGTTAGAAATAAATTGGAATTAATAAATTTGAAACAGTTATTTATGACTATTGGTGAGTCATAAGTATCAGTCTTTCAACATAGGTCTTTCACTACCGGGTTTTCATCATTGGTGTGTCATCATCGGTGTGTCATCATTGGTGTGTCAGCATTGGTTTTTTAGCATCAATTTTTCATCATCGATCTGTCATCATCGGTCTGTCAGCATCGGTTTTTCAGTATCGATTTGTCATCATCAGTCTGTCATAATCGGTGTGTCAAACATCACATTGTTGTACATAGGTGTATCGAACATCAGTGTGTCGAGAATCAGTGTGTCGAGTATCGTTGTGTCGACCATCAGTGTGTCTATCCTTGGCGTGTGGAACATCGGTGTGTCGAACATTGGTGTGTCGAACATTGGTGTGTCGAACATCGGTGTGTCGACCATCGGTGTGTCAAACATCAGTGTGTCAAACATTGGTGTGTCGAAAAATGGTGTGTCGAACATCAGTGTATTGAACAATGGTGTGTTGAACATCAGTGTGTCAAACATCGGTGTGTCAAGCATACTATCAGTGCAAGGAACTCTGAGAAACTGATGAAGTGTATGTCTTACACATAACATTACTAGATTAAGTGACATCCAAAAATACATATAAAAATACACTTGTAAACATATTGATTCATAAATATAGGCTATTGACTTATAGACTTATTCAAAAATATTATTCTGTATAACATAATTGATTTATGTAGAGGTATTAAATGACATGAAATAGTAGAATGTGTAGATTGACAATATTTGTGATTATGAAAATTACTATAACATAAAGGGTCCAACAGGGTCTATTGGCCTTGCTCAATAATTCTGATCACCTGTAATGACCAGTTGCCTCAGTGAAACTATGATTAGGCTAATTCATCCATCTACTTAAAGTCTCTGTCCAATTTGAATATGCGCAAGATGTGTACAAAAATATTCTTTAATATTTTATGTAAGGAAAACACTTGAAAAATTTGAAATCAAATCCACATCAAGGATGAGGTACATAGAATCTGAAACATAGAAAATTCATTTTTATTGTTCAATATTATTTTGTTCTTAATTATATTTCAGAAAGATCAAAAGAATTGTGCATATTCTTGAAAGAATGCATGTACAATGAATGTTCTTCATGTACAATGTGTGTGTGCAATTTACACTTTATGTTTCTTCACATACACCATACTTGCACATACACACACACTTCTCACCTTGTGTCTCAATGAATTTATATTCAAGGAAGCTTTCATATACTCTAAACTCCCTTCACAATTTTCTTCATTCACACATTGTCCACTTAAATACCTTTACTCATACCTATTATGCATAGACCATGTTTGTTTTTTTAGTTTAGGTTCACTTTACATGCATCATGGATATAATATGAACAACCAGTACACACTGTTATGTGCATAAGTCCTCTTTCACATGCATTTTTCCATAATTCATGTTCTTTTCATGAATGTTTGGGATTAATCAGATTTTTATAAGAAAACCTAAATAGAAAAAGGCCTTATATTGGTGAAAGTTATTCTTTTTAGTGAGATACAGTGTATGTGAAAATATCTTACATATATCTAAACCAAGTCGCATAAAACAGGAAGTCTTCACAGATCACATATCTTCACAAAATACTGGGAGATTCATTATAGTGATTTCTTGAGTGTACTCGTGGAAGTATGTTCTTTGTAAAGAAGTTCGACTCTTATTAGAAAATGTCCAATGCTCTCAGGATCCTCTTCTATCTAGAATATGGCTTATCATGAGAAGGGATTCTTATTCACAAACCTAAAGAATTCTTGGTTCTCTTTTTCACTAAAAACGAGGTCCTCTCACTAATTCTCGATAACATACCATCAGCTTTGGACTTATCCTTTTATATTCAAGGATTATGATGCCTTTCACTGCCAAGATCCACAATTTATGCTGAGTCATGGGATCCTTAAAATCTCTAAAAATATTTCCACACCCTAACTCCATCAAATATCCCATGTCAGTTGGGATTTACTTATAAGTACTCCGAAAATCATGGAGATTTTTTTCACGAGTCTCTTTTGCATTGAGCACCTATCATGCATGCAATAAGGTCAAAAGATCCTCATTTATAAAAGCAAAAACACATTCATTATTTAAATGAACTGAAACCCTTTTTTTCAGATCAATAGGAGGAGCTTTCTTCAATTCATCACATGATGGAAATATGTTGTCACATGCATGACATCGGGATGATTGAGCGAGCCTCATTCCATTAGAATGATATTAAATGGTGGTCATTTTCTTGATCATGGTGGTCTGGATGCATCTATGGTGTATTGGTGATTATAGAGGAGATCCAAGGAATACGACTATCTTTTCATTTAAATTAGAAGTGTGTAGTATCTAAATGGTTGAATCGTATTTAATAAACTATCAGTCCATGTTATGTTTGATTTTTAAGATGTTGGAACAATACATGTGTGTCTTTCATCACACAGAGAAACTCACATGCGGTGGATATATGGTTTAACAATAATGAACCACTTCTCAGTGGCCAAAATTATCTTATCTCCCCTAGTATCACACTAGACTAGTTCTCCTTGATATCATGCTGCACCACACAGTGGTTCCATCACTCTTTCACCTTATACAGGGGCACCTATTGGCTTATAAATGGACCAACTTATCTTTCACCATTAGGATGGACTTATAAAGGCTCCCTAAGCATTGTTGAATGTTCTAAAGGGTCCCATAAGTTCTTAGGTCAATATTGGATTGGGATTTTACTCTAGTGGGATTATTTTTTAAGTAGACAGAACACTTATCATTCTTAAAAAATCAAACCGACTTCTTCTCAATTTTCATTCCTCCTTTACTTCATGAAAATTAAAATTAGTTTTCATAGAATTTATCATTCTCAGTTCTTCGGCTTGTCATGAAATATATAATTCATATTTCATTCCCATATTTAATCTTACAAACATTGTTTAATATGTGACACATGTCTTTTGTCATTTAAGATCTGCATAACAATCATCAGATTTATCATAGAGAATTGTCCATGTGTGACATCCAATTAAGTAAAGTGAATCCATAATAATTATCCAGGTGTCACCACTTTACATAATTATCTTACCAAATACATATTGTCATATCACTGAATAGAAATTAAAAATTTGTCCCAACATTGACCAAACCAAATACTCCTGAAAAATAATGTAATTATTTCGCAAAACATGATTTTAAAAATGAATTTTTAAAAAATGGGTAATAAAAAGTCATAAGTATAGAGTATATGGTATTATATATATGGTTATGGTTATGGAATGATTTTATAATAAACCTATATTTATTATACATTAGGTTGAAACATGTACAAATAAATTTGAGTCTTTAGGTAATAGATTCTTTCCTCAAATTGTCTTCTTTGGGACACATGTTATGTTATGAACATATCTTATTTTATTAAGTTTATATACATCTCAATGTCTTGTTATGTCATAAATCTATTTATTATAATGATATTTAATATTTAATTTAATTTTATTCATTTATATTAATTATGATTAAAAATTATATCAAATTAGAAAAATCATTATATTACAATCTCATTGTTTATCTGGATTGTTAATGATTATGTTTTCAATGATGAAATATTAGGATCTATCTATAATTAAACTCATGAATTTTATTATCCTTTATTTATTTCCTAGAATTAAAAGTTATCAATTAATTTTACTCTCTTCATGTACTCAAGATTCCGAAAGATTTGTTTTATAGAAATCCAACTTTATATATCTCTTTAATTGAAAATCATTTTTCTTTCATGTCCATGTTTTATAAAAATATTTTATATGAATTTTTTAATATTACCCAATTATTGTTTAAAAATATTTTTATCCATGTTTTAATTTTTATAAAATTGTTTAAAAGGAGTTTTCTTATTATTTTCCAAATAAATAACTTTTGATTTTTTTTCATAAATGTGAAAGGAATCATTGTTTTAATGTGTACAACATGAACAATATTAAATATTGTCATGACCACTCAATGATTTAAAGATTGCATTAATTTTTTTAAGGTTAATGGAAAAAATAATCTTTAATATTTTGGAAATTATTAATTTTTAAAGTATTGATTTCAACATGGAAATGATATTTTCCTTAATAATATTTTAATCATATTTTTGAGGAATTTATCTTCATAAATGAAAAAACCTTTGGGAATACTTAAATTTTTTAGGGTAAATTATCCAATGGTACCATCATAATTATATCTATGGTTGTATTATTATTCTGATAATGATATTATTATTAAACCCATTTATTTTTCCATGGTTTATGAAATTTTTTATTGATGAAATGCTTATGAATCCTGATATATTATCATGAGTTTTGATATGATGATATAAAGAATGTGTATTGATTTTATGTCACAAAACATTTATGGATTATGTTATAGGTGAGACCTATATATCCCTCTAATGCATTGGGTAAATATTTATATCTCATGAGACAATTTTGGGAAACAAGATAATGTTCTCCATCTGTTATGGGAAATAGGTTGATGTACATAATCCATTATGGGAAACGAGTCATTTTTCTTAGTCCACTATGGAAAAAAGTGGTTATTATTGAACCATTATATTAAGGGAAATAGGTAATGGTTCCTAATCTATTATGAATAAATGGTATTGGTAGTTAAAATTTACATTGGAAATGGTTTTCATGTATATGATGGTGCCATTGTTATATGATATCAAATTGTAGTTGATGATTGATTTATGATGATTTATAACCATTGTAATTATTTTCATTAAAATAATAATGTTTTATTCCATGTATCATATTTTTGATCTTTGATAGATTCAATATTATCCTTGAATGTTATGTTCATGATCTCATAAACTTATTCATATCTTATTCCATCTTATAACCATCGATTTATATCTCCCATGTTTAATCTTACTAGGAATCTGAGCTCACCCTTTCTTATGTTTCCATTCCCTAGGTTTTGAAAAAATGTTTAAGTAGGTTATGTCTATAAATTTTACAAAATAGTAAGATATTTTTGGGATATTTTAAATTTCTTTCATGAAATAAGATGTTTGTGTTTCTAGTATCCAATGAATTTAATCCTTTATGGTTCTATTGCATGTATTTGTGAAAGGTATTGAATATTCATCTAAAAAGATGTAATATATATGTATGGAAACATTGTGTTTATATAGTTTGTATTTAAAGAAAGGTTTAGTTTTAAATTGGAATTATGATGACAAATATATCATGAGAACCTTAATCGTAAGTCTATGGATAACCCTATGTATTAGAAAATATCTTGGAATTTCTCATGAAGGATAGAGTGAGTACTTTTTAGGAAATTACATCACTATATACATGAAATATATGGACATGTATCTAGAACATTTTTAACTATGTTAAATGATAATGAAAAAGGGAATATTGTGATTTTATATGATCATCACCCGGTGCACAACAACGATCCTTACTTTACACCTTGTTTGACATTCAAGGGGTTTTTTGGAATTCACAAAATCTTTACGAACAATCATGACGTATTTTAAAAGATAATGATCATTGATGACCATGGTAAAACATATAGTTTTATGTATTGAGAATATATAGTCTTCATTTTGATATCCTATAAATAATGTGTCATGATCATGTGGTTTTCTTATAGGATTATTGTCTCTTACACAAGTTTTTTTGGTTTTAGTCAATGGTTAGAACCAGATGAAACATTGGTAATGATGAATGTAAAAAGAATGAAATGATTTTCCTCCTAAAAAACCAAAAATTAAAGTAGTTGGAATAAAAATTCTCATTTTAATTCTCAAACAACATTTATAATCTATGAATCATGTTGAACTTCTAAATTGTAAAAGGAGGGAATAAAGTTATGTTGATTCCTTCATGATACAACATCAAACTTATTTTAGTGTTTCCACTAATACATTAGTTTATAAGAAATTAATTATTACCATTGAGAAGATATTTCATATTATTCAGTGTTCAAGGTATAAAAAATTCATTTTGGATGTTTATTATTTAAAAGGGAATGAATATTTGTGTTCGCCACTTATCAAGAAAATGAGGGAACAAGATGATATTGACTCTATATAAAGGGTTAGGTTTAAGAGATTGTTTTTAATAAGTAATTTCTTTATAATAATCATAGAAAAATGGATAAATAATTCCTGGAGATGATGAAGAAAAACAATGAATCCATTTGGTACCTAAGAGTCAAATTTTACAAGAGTTGTGAAGTACGCTTCTTGTATTATTATCTAGCCTAACAGTATGGTTTATCAATTATTTGGTTGCCTTAAGATAATTATCCAAAATAAGTTTACTATTAAAGCTTTAATAGCTACAAAGAAATTTTTTCATGTGCACTCAATGTTGAAATGGAAATTAGAGATTCCAAAAAATCCAATGGTTTTTATCAGAAAAAGAATATCAAGTCTCTTGAAAACTTGAATAAACCACACTGTGGAAATAAATTTGAGCCATATACATTCCATAATAGTGGGAATAAATATCCTTGTTACTTTTTAAAAACAAATATGAGATTCTTTAAATATAGAAGGGTTTTTCCTAAATCTTGTGAATATCGAAAGGTAATGAATGAGATGGCTTACATAATAAAAGAGAAGAAGATGACCACTAGTGAACCTTCCTATGCTCCAATGCTTCAAATACTAAGAGTATGGGAATTATGATAACTAATTATCAATTATGAAGGGTAATGATAATGAATGGTGTTAGTAACCTCTTAAGCATATAGAAATAGTAAAATCTCTTGCGATTATTACTTTTAATGAGGGGTATGATAGAATCATGGTGAGAGGTACAGTTACCATCCACTCTATAACTATTAATTTCTTATTTTACTCTATATCTACCCAGTTTTTATATATGAAAACTTTTACAAGGGTGTAAAACTGCTTCAAAAATGATTAGATGTTGAATTAGTAGTGATAAACCCTAATGGATTGTTTTTCACATCTCAAACATATGATTCTTATCTTATTTATGTTTTTAGGGATGTTTTTATAGAAAATATTATAATTCTCTCTTTGGTTGAATTTTAGGTTATATTAGGTATGTATTTTATTTCTTTTAATTATAAATTAATGAGGAAGAGAAGTAGTTTTTGATATTCCAAACCAATCTATGATTGTTTATGAGTGTGATGATAGATATGAACTTCTGATACATATTACATCCATTATATAAGTCTTGATTCCTATTCAAAAGGGGTATTTTTATAAGATGGTTGGGGGAAACTCAACACCAATCATATGCCTATTATTCAAGAGTTGGTTGATTTATTTTGAAATTTTTTTCCATGTTTTCCACCAAACCTTGAATTTAAATTTTCTACAAAACTAATTCCTTGTGTTATACCTATATCAATGACTCTATATATAATGTACTCGATTGGGTTGTAAGAATTGAAGAAGTAACTACATGAGAAACTTGAAAAGGGATCCATTTGACTATGTGTGTCACCATGGGGTGCACATATTATTTTTGAAAAGAAGATATATTGATTGATTTATCTCTTCATTGATTATTTGTAATTGAACAAGATCATAATCAAGAAGAGGTATCCTTTACCCCATATCGTTGACTTTATTGATCAACTACACAGAGATCAATAATTTTCAAATATTTAACTTCATTTTGGATATCATCAATTAAGTGTCAAGAAGAATGATAAACCCAAGAAAAAATAACATATAATGCATGGACACTATGAAAATATAGCTATTCAATTTGGTCTTACAAATACCCTTGATATTTTCTATCTTTTAATAGAAAAAATCTATAGAGGTGATATCAATCAGTTTGTGGTAGAATTTATAGATGATATTATTATCTATTCATATAGAAAGGAAGGGCATGATGACCACTTTAGGATTATAAATTAAACCCTATGAAAGGGGAACCTATATGAAAAATATTAAAAGTGTGAATTTGGGATACAAAAGGTTTCATTTTTTGTTCATATATTCTAAATAGAGATTGTATAATTAGATCCATAAAAGTCCGAGGCTATTGAACATTGGCATAGACTAGTCACTTTGACTAATATCCATAGTTTTATTGGTTTGGATGGGTATTAATGATTGTTTTTAGAGGATTTTACACAACTTTATAATCTACTCACTCTGTTAACTTAGAAGGGTTTCATGTTCTTTTGGATAGAATTATGTGATGAAAATTTCAGAAAACTAAAGAGAAGGTTAGTTATCACACATATACATACATTACCCTTCAAAAGAAAAGGTTTTTTAATCTATTGTGATGTATCTATGAAGGTATTGGGATGTGTTCCATTGAAAAATGATATTGTGATAGCTTTTTCATCCTCAAAATTGATGGTCCATTATAAAAATTATCCAAATTGTGATTTGTAGTTTTATTTAGTGATTTTTTCATTAATGGTATAGAAGAATTATATTTATAGTGATAGGTGTGATATATATATAATGATCAAAAATGGATAAAGTATATATTCACAGAAATGAAGTGTAATATGCACCATAGAAGGTGGTTGTAGATGATTAATGATTACTATGGATCAATACATTACCACTCAGGGAAGACAAACATGTTAGACAATGATTTGAGTAGAAAAGATCATGTTATCCTATCCATTATGAGGATCACAAAAGATCCAATATCTTAATATTTTCTATGGATAGATAAGGAAATATTGAATGGTATGGAGAAATAATATCTTTCTCAAATGAGTGTTCAACCATCTTTCAAAGCGAAGATTAAAGAGATGTAAATGGATAATATCGGGCTATAGAATAAGGTTATACATGTTTCCAAATTTAACATTGATTATTATGGAATGATATAAATCAATAAAAATATATGTATTTCATCTATACTCTATTTAAAGATTGTTTTATTATATTATGATAATTGTTATTCATTCTCTTTTAATTCATGATGTACTAAGATATATAATCATTTGAAAGAGTATTTCTGGTGGGTTGGAATGAAGAGAAATATATAAATGTTTGTATCTATATTATTTATATTCCAGAAATTTACAGATGAGTAAAAAAAGTATAAGTGCATTTTATAACCATTACCCATACTAGAATGGAAATGTGAAAACATCACCAAGGATTTTGTCTTTAGACTCCCAAAACATCAAAACATCAGAAATATATATTGACTGTACTCGATCAATATAAAAATTCTGTACACTTCATCACTATTTGAGAAGATTACACTCAAGATTTTCATTCTAGTATATATATTAAGTAATTGTTATGTTTTCATGGAGTACAAAAATCCATTGTATCTTATCATGATATGAGTTTCACCTTGATGTTTTGGTGAAGCCTTCCAAACATCCCAGATACAGAGCTATGTTTTAGGAATATGTATCATCCTTAGATAAAAGGCCAGTATGAGATAAAAATTAAAACCATAGAATCTATAATGATATATTTTTTTATTTATTTAAAATTAGGTTGAGATCAACACCATCCTCTAGTTTTGTTTTCATGCAATAATATATTTCACACAATCATTCAGATGGATCTTTAAGATTCCATTTATGGTAAGAAGTGTAAAACTACGACATGCTCGGATGATGTTAGAGAATGAAAGATATTATGACCTAAGATAGATATGAAAATTTAATATAAAATTATATCATTCAATAGCACATCAAGGAATCTCATAGTTGATAGAAAGGTTATACTGACAATCATTAGTGTGATCTTGAGTTTAATGTTAGTGAGAAGTTTTCTCTATGAATTTCTACAAGGAATAATGATATGTGATTTGGTATAAATTTAATGTTGAGACCTTGGTATATTCGATACATAGAGATTTGTGGTTATGTAGGGATATTGTCATATCTCTTGGAACTTCCACTGAACCTCTATAAAGTTTATGATGTGTTTCACATATATCACTAGATAAAGTACATGCCTGGCCCATCAAATGTGTTGAACTAAAAGGTTGTACCCCTAGAGAAAGATAATTATTATGTAGAACAACCGGTGGATATTTTTCATCATATAGTGAAAGTGATATGAAAAATACCACTCAGTTGGTCAGTGTTTTTATAGAATTCACCAATTTGTTGAATTTACATGGGCACCTAAGTATACGATTAGGAAAATGTATCTCTAGTTTCTAATTTCAAAGTGATGAAATTTAAATAGTGAAATTAGTTTTAAGGGGGGTAGAATATAGAAACCCATTATTTTATGAAATATATATATTTTCAAATAATATTTTGTGATTTATCGTGTTATATGAAAGATTGAGTTTCAATGAACCATGATATACTATTAATATAATTTTTTAAAAATGATTATTATAAACTAGACATTAATCTTTGAGGTATGAATAAGAATTACCATATTTTGAATATTATTTATAATAGTTTTATATTTTAAAATAATATTATTTAATGGTATATAATTTTTAGTAAAGTATTTATATACTTTGAAAATGACTTCTCCTCAAAAAAAATTATTGATTTTTTGAAAAATAGTAAAATTTATTTTATAAAATTTTATAAATTTCACTTGAAAAAATATACATTATTTTTAAATATATATTTCTAAATTTTATGTGATTTAATTTTAGAGAATTTTATGAGAATATTAATATTTGGATGAATAGTAAAAAAATTATGATTTTTATTGAAAACCACATTTTTTAAAAGAATTTATAAACTAATTTTTTTAAATATAGTATTAAAATTAAAATTAGTAAAACTATAAATTTTTTAATCCTATTTAGGTCATTTAAATAAATTTCATATTTATTTTTGATATCCAAATATTTTACACTTATGAAAACCTTTAGTGTTTCTTATGTTTTAATTGGTAAATAACTCAATGGTACTATACTTATTATTTATCTATTTTTTTTATTATGTTGATTATTTGATTATGGAACATGATTATTTTTCCATGGGTTGTGAAATGATGGATTGATGTAATGTTTATAAAACCTAATTTCTTAGGACAGGTTATGAGAAGATGACATGAATAATGTTTAATTATTTTTGGAAGAAAAATGGATGTATTATGTGATGGGTGGGACCTATATCTCCCTTAAATTAATTGGGTAATGATTTATATCTCATGGGATAATTATTCTAAATAAGTTGATGTGTTTGTTCTACTATGGGAAATAGACACATTTCCTTGATCCACTATGGGAAAAAAGTTAACGTGCTTGATCCATTATGGAAAATTATAATGATTCATGATTTTTAATGTTATTATAAACACATATAGATGTCTTAACCCCTATGATTTTAGGATTTTAGTGGTAAGCCTAGAAATATGAAATTATTTCTACACATATGATGGATCCACACATATATGACATGAAATTGTGGTTCATGTTTGATTTATTATGACTTTTCACTCTTATAATTCATGTATTAGAAATGATAATGTGTTATTCCATGAATCGTTTTTTTATCTTTGATATATTGGGTATGACCCATGTAAGTTATGTTCAAGATGTCGCACCTTTATACTTATCTTATTCCATATTCTTATCATCGAATAATATCTCCCATATTTACCATTACTAAGAATATGAGATCACCCTTTTTTATTTCTATTTTAAGAAGGTTATGAAAAAAGTTTTAATTATGTTATTTCCATGAATTTTACTAAAGAGGAGAATGTTTTTGGGATTTTTTAAATTTATTTCATGAAATTAAAACATTTTTTTACATAGTGTCTAAAGACACTAAAACTTTACGGTCCTCATACATGTATTTATGAAATTTATTGAATATTCAACTAAAAATATATAAATTTTTTATGTAAAATGGATGGGTTGATATATAGTCCAATTCATAAATCTTCTGCTTCATGTATGTTTCTCAACACCAATGAATGGACAAATTATTCCCTTTAAAAATTAACACGAAACTACAAAATTAGTAGTGGATACAAATACCAATATTTTTGAGGGAATTCATATATATTTAAATCTTCTAATTTAGGCAATAAAATTTTATACACCATGACAGGGTGTGAAAACCATGGTTTTTTTCCCTTCAACACACTAAGATCCCTAGCTTGGGGTCCGGGTAAAAGACTTTTTTCACATTAATACTTAATGAAAAAAACATTGAAACCACCATAGCATGGCTCCCCATGGTGCACAAGTGAATATCCATATTTTAAATTCATAATCAATGACTATAGGATACTATCCTTGGATCATATTTGAATGGTCACATTTCCATGCCTTGCTACTTGTTCATAGGAGACTCTATATATCTCAAAAAGTGAACCAATTTCCACAATTCCAAATGAAATAGTGTGGTCTAACCATATAATCCACAAAATACAGTCACTCAACTAAATCATCTACTCCCCAACAAGGTGAAAACACATTTTCTATTTTCTTCCAACACATCATGTACCATAGTTACCACCATGATCATATAGAATTTATTTCTCGATAATTCTCTTATTGGCCACATTCAAAAAATAACACCACCATGCCTATTGTGACATTTTCCTATTTTACATATTTCCGCTACCAAGACCCAAAAGGGACTATTAGGGTAATGTCTTAGCCTTTTTGATGTACTACTTCCCCAAATAATGAAACTCCTCCTTTAACATCCCATTAAGAATTATTTTAAATATTTTATAGTAAAAATAACTCAAAAATTATTATGAGGTATTTTTACTAATATAAGTTAATTTGAAATTAGAATATTTTTCTATTAAATATATTGAAGATTATTACTCAACTAAATTGAGCACCTGCTAAAATGAAGAAAAATTCAATAAGTCAATTAGTAAATTATATATTGAAATCAATGACTAATTAAAGAAATTTTACATTGAATTGGTAGGATACATATTAGATTATATCAATAGGATGATAAATGAAAAGTGATTGTTGAGTTTGATGATGATGCAATGGAAGTGTCATTAAAAATGAAGGTGGGTTTCTAGAACACTCTAAAAAATATGGTAAAAGTAGAAGATGAATATATTTTACATTTAATGGAAATAATTTCAACAGATGATGGTGAAATATAAAGAGGTTAATGTGAGAAATAGTATTTGAGAAGGTTTTCAAAGAATTTTTCCTTGGATTGTAAAAGATATATAAAATTTCTATGCGTGTCAGGGATTCATAAATGAATGTTAATAATAAGGATAAAAAATAACATAATGACTATATAAAATAATGTAGAATTATTAATCTGGATGAATTTTTATAAAAGAAAAGAAAATGATAAGAAATACTGAGTTCAGTTGAGGCTAAAAAGTATACTCTCAACATGAATTTCTTATATATGGATTTAAAATTAAAAAATATTAATGCTAAACAACTTGGGAATTCCAAAATTACTGATATGAAGTGTATTTAAATTAATATATCTAAAATGAGTATTCTTTTAAAAGTACCACGTATATATAGAAAAAATATCATAAGAACATCTGGAGAAGAAACCACTTTTTTCTCAAGGGGGAGTTCACTTATAACTAAATTGTATATATATGTACTAAATTTATATCAACTATTTATAGGTATTTAAAATCAAAGAATATATAAATATGGGGACAAAAATCATAATAAACCCACTAGTTCATTATGTGTGGGTATAACTTAGTCTAAAAAGAGAATATTCCCAAATGGATCCAAGAAAAACAAGGTTTCTACTAAAAAATACAACGATTATAAATCTGGAAAAAATGATTCAATAGTGGGAAGGTCATGTCTTATTATAATACATTGGTTATTTTAGAATTTAAACAATATTCCATGGAATACTTGAATAAAATATCAGTATGGCTTTGTGAGTGGCCTAGTGAAAGCGTTAGAAGAGATAATGCTACAATACAACTTGAAGTGCACAAAAATATTTCATAGATAAGGAATAATATTTCTACCTAAAATAGATATTAATATAATGAGGACCTATATGATTTTATGAACATATATATCCATTTATATAAAGGTAATTAGTATGTACCAACCAAAAAAACACTTATACAAATGATAGGATAAGGCCACAACAGTAGGATAAAAACAAAGAAAAATGAGAAAGTATACCATGGGATGAGAAAAAAAGAATAAATTTTAAATTATTTCACCTAAAAGGTCAATTAAAAATGATAAAAATTATGATATCATAAAAAGTTTAATATTCTTATACTACTACTAATAAGGTCACATCATGGAAAATTTCAAGATGACCATGAATCTTAAGAAAGAAGGGAGAAATTTGGAATAAAAAAAGAAATGAGTCAATATGAGAAACTGATAGTAGGATTGGCATGGTATTTTACAATCATGATTTTGAAATTGAAAGGCTATTCATAATTGGTAACTTAAAAGTTAATGAACGTGTGTGTGGAAAATGTGATATAGTCATAAAATTTTCTAACAAATTTATGACATGGATATCAAAAAGATCTAAATAAAAAATAAATCCTACTATCAGAAAGGCTATTGTGAAGAAGATGTTAAGACACCAAAATAAGTTTGAGAATGTGAATAAAGAGTGTTTAGTCATATAGATAGACTATTTTGAAAAGGACATGGAGATTAAGTAATATAGAAATAATAAATGTTTGGTAATTTTTAAAGTAGAGAAAGGACATTCCAACTAAGAATAAATACAAAAATAAAAATGAATTATAAGAACTAATAAAAACTAGACATGAAGATTAATAGATTAGATAACATATATTGGTCTAGTCACATTAATCCTTTTAGGATGGTAGTTTCTTGTTCATGAAAGTTTTCTCAACCATATGGCTCACATTAGGGACTGTATTAAACATCCATATCATCCTATTTATAGTGTGTTTATATCCCATGGTTGGATATTAAAGGTGTATAATTATAATTAGATTCCCATAAGTGGGAGTTATTATAAATTTACAAGCTATTGAAGATTTATAATTTACTTTAAATTTAAAAATCAATATTTTTTTAAAAAGTTTATTCTTGAGGTATGATTTCAATTATAGACTCTTTTTCAGTAATTATAAATATATAATTCAATGGGGAGTTATTTTCTATCCTAACGAGGGAAGAAATATCTTTCAATTCATTGTTTTTATGGTTATATTCATGTGAGTGAAGGTTTATATAAATTCATAAAAATAAATGTTAAAACCCCCCTAAGAATTGTAATTTAGTGTTATTATCACATTAGGAAATGTATATGGAATTTTTTTGTTTTACCTTTTTACTCCCATTTATATGTGGGTTATCCCATCTAGAATGATATTTTATTAGTTTTATGGATCATTACTATGAAGAATGTGGTGCCTCCATTATATCATGATATAACTGGAGTACAATTGTAATGGAAAGATAATGGTAAGAAGATGTGATTTTTGAGAAAATGGTTGAAAATAATTCCTCTATTTGTTTTGATTTCAATAGTGTGAGAAGAATGTTTTACATCTATATTAAAATGTATATAAGGGGAACACCTATCCCTATTTTTCATTTCTTTTCAAAAAGGTGGAGAGAAACAATATTGAATTGGTTTTAAATGTTACAGTAGAGATGAAAAAAATAAAAAGGGGGAGATTTAAGTTCCCTTTATTATGTAAAGATTAATTTTTATTTGTTTCAAATAATTTTAAAAGGAGTAAAATTAGTGTGTTGATGAAATTGTAGTAGAATTAGCTACCATTGAATATTAAAATAAGATCTTATATTATATTGAAAAAATAGTTTTGAGGTTATAGTTTCTTGGGGAGAAGCCAATAATTGTTTTATTATTATAGAGATTATCTACATGTTAATAAAAAGTGAGAAAGTGGTTAAAATTATTATTTATAATAGTTAAATTGTGAGTTCAAAGCTACAAAACTATTGGATATTGATTTCTTTAGTAAACAAGTTTCATATTTTCATTTTAAAAGTATAATATAAGTTCGAATTTTAGAGACATATTGGTGAATTATTAGAGATACCATCATTGTATTATCTATAAATTTTATTTCTAAATCAATTTATAAAAAACCATTAATGATTGTATATTAACGTTGATTTGAAAGACATAGGTTTGATAAGTATTAGTATGGTTCTTCTAAATTTATGTTTATAATACATAAATTTGGGAAAATCAATTCATATGGTTCATAAAACATGCTTTCTATGTTCAAATAGATACCTCATAAGGTTTGGAAAACTGAAGGGTATATTATACTAATAGACACCTCAAAATGTTGGGACAATTGAATTATAATATTCATACATGTCCTCATAATTTTTATAATTTTCTTTGTTGGATTTTAAATTATCTTCATAAGGTTGGTAAATAAAACTTCATAAGGTGTTAGGAGAAATTTAATGTCCAACACTAAGACAAATTTTGATCATTATACCATACTAAAGACAAGATTCCAAAATATATGCTTCTAAAGTGGAAATTAGTTTTGATGATTCCAAATCCATTCATTCAAATATTAAATATCATGAATCTATGATTAGTCTGGATTAAAGCTTGATACATGATGATTAAGTAGAATTAGTTCTTGAATGATAAAAATGAATTCATTCTATTTTGAATAATAATGCATACATTTTAGAGTGTATACTAGAGTTAAACACCAATTAATAAAATATCATATAATTAATTGGGATCCAATCCTCATTGAGTGAGAAAAATATCTTTCTGTTGATAAGAATAGGATCATGGTAGTATTTACTTCAAAGAACATTATGTAGAATGTATTAAGTGAAATTAAAGACTTCATAAATCTATAAATTTAAAAAAAGTATTATAGTTCTATTGATATAATTCATGCTTATAAACATAAAAAAATCACTTTAGATAATAATGAGAAGAATAAGGGTGGTGATCTGATAGATTTTGGGTGTTGACTCAATATTGAGTCTATAAAAGTTTCTTGGAATCTCTTAAAACACAAGAAAATGCCACATGCCACTGATTGCATGATATACGTTTTTACAATACTGAATAGTGACTTTAGTGTGGAAAGTGGTAGTATATTTTTTAAATATGTGACCTGATATTGTTATAACAATAGCTAAGATATATTTAGATGAAATAAAGAGAGATTAATTAGGATAAAGTGATCAATATTTTTGTAATAATCTGTGGTAAAATGACTTAAATAAAATATGGAACACAGAAATAATCCATTATGTATCCGTTGAGAAGGAGAATGTTGGGAGAAGAACAATGATAGATAACCTATTTTATTGAGCTATGTGTAATCATTTGCATGTTTCCATTTTATGAAACTGTAAAACAAACCAAAATGAAATTGATTCCAATATAGTTGTGTGTATTAGGGAGAGAAAAATAAAATAGGCTAGTTAGTGTAGTACACATGTTTATTAGAGTGTGAACCAGTATAAGAAAAAACTCTCAAGCATGAAGAATAATAATAATTCCTTGAAAATTATAGAAAGTAAAAATTGAAAACTTAATAATATTGTGTGAAGCTAAACCTATTTTATATCAAATAAGAGTAGAAGAAGAGGTTAAAAATAAGTTGGAATAAACTTACCAAAAATTTTCATTTTATTATAATAAGGGAATAATAAGAGCTATAAGGATTTATATATAGTGAGAAAGACAAAACAAGGGCTTCAATGCTTCCTTTCAAGGTTATTCACTGGGTATACTATCTAGGGATCAATTATTTAAGAATGAGTTGTGGGAGGAATATGAATAGATTATAAATATGGTCAATTAAGATAGGAAAAATAAAAACAAAGTTACTTGTATGGTTTTTGAGAAATTTAAGTGGCACTTGAAGACTCGATTATTGATGAAACAATATAGTTTTTATGCAGTGACATCACATACAACATAGTGATCTACTTCAAGAGGAGGAGGATGTGCTGATGAAACTAGTGCAATGCTAGTATAAAGAAATATTGAGATGAAAAGAATGTTCACTAGTGTAATAGAGTGAGCATAAATAGATATGTAATATAGGGTTCATGTTTGTAAGAAAATCTTTGTCGATCCCACTTGTATTTGATTATGAGATTACTAGTATATAATCTGTGACTTAGACATCCTAAGAATAAAAAAGAGTAAGATAATTGTTAGGGGTCAAAAACACTTATTCAAAATTACTAATTTATTTTCATTGTATATAAGTTTATACATAGTTAAAAAATAAAATTTGTAATAGTATTAAATTGAATCGAAGGTTCAATGTCTAAAGGTGTTGAATGGATTAAAGAAGAAATTGGAATTTGGTTAAAATTGAACAACATCTAATTTACTCACTCAGTTTTTTTCTAAACAAATCCTATGAAACATAATTTTTTTTCATGAAAGAATATTTATACTAATAATATATTTTTTAAATAAGATATTTTTTTTGATATTAGAGATTCAAAATAGAAGGTTTTTTATTATTTTTTATTAAGAATAATAGAAGAGAGGATTTCCTAGGGCCCGATTTATTTAGAATGTTATCCAAATTTATGAACATACATTACGAATGAGTCTTTATTTAAAATATTAACATTATATATTCAGAAAAAGAACTATAATATGTTTAAAATTTCCAAATTATAAATATTATACTAGGTCTATTATAAAGTTACAAATTCAATTGTTTTCCCTAATGATAAAAAAAATGTCTAAAAATATAAATAATATTTTTTTTTTCAAGAATATGATGATAGATAAACTTTACTATATCAACAAAATTAATATAAATATAATAATATTTTAATTTTATAAAAAATAAAATTTTGAAGATATGGGTGATGAACTAAAAACTATAGGAATTTAAAAAAACACTTATCCTAGTTATAGTCAAGATACTGGTGGTAATTTAACAATTTATTTTCTAGAACATTTTATTAAAAAAATGATTCAAAAAATGTTTAATATTTTATAATTCTCAAGAGAAAAAATGATTTTAATTATTTTTAATGATATATATAAAATAAATTAAAATGATTTAATTTTATATGGGAATTCCTTAAAGGTTATTATGAAGAAAAAAATGTATGATTCATATTATTCAATTAATTCACAAAAATTATATGATAATTAGAGGAATGAAAATGTAATAATTAAGAAATAATTTGAGTTTAGCTTGAAATGTTTGTGAAAAAAATAAAAAAAATAAAAAAAATAGAATGAAAATTATTTTATGAAAATTATGATAATAAATTACTTCATGAAATTAGGGGAAAATGGTAGAATAAGTATATAAATAAAAAATATTCTTATTTTTATTATGATAATTATATGACCCTAGTGGTCATGGGTGCATGTGTGCATGTGTTGTTTCCTTGTACTTATACCACCAATGATAATATATGACAAGTACATGAAATATAAAAAAAGATGAATGATATTTCCAAGGAATTTAAATTAATAATTGAAATTTTAAAAAATATTAGGGACCCTAAAATTAAAAATATCATTTAATTAAATTACAATATCCAATTATGAAATAAGAACAACTAAATCAAATTAGTGAACATTATAAAGATAAATAAATTATCAAAACATGGAATAAATGTAATTCATAACAAAAAATTCAAAAAATTCAATATGAAATCAAAGATATAGAGGTTGATGTTAAAAACATCAAGATGATGTTTAAAATATTTAGAAAGATAATGATGTAAAAGTATTAGGTAGTGATGAATGTAAAAATGAATCTATAAAAACAATTAATAAACTTTTAGGTGATATATCTAAAGTCTAAATACCTAAGTCGGATATAAAAATTATTTAGCAATAAAGAATACACTATTGAAACATATGATTTAATTGATATAAGATAATATTCAAATTGTATTCAAGAAGTATTATTCCAATTAAAATATTATAAAAAGGCTAAATAAAAATTATATGGATTCAATAGTTAAAAATAAGCAATAAATTACAATTTATTTAAAGATTAAATTTGAATTAATAATGTATGTATCAAAATTTATTTTATTATTTTGAAAATTTGAAATAATAAATTATTTTAGGTATAGCACATTTTTCATTAGTATATACTTTTACCAGTGATAAAAAATGTATTCATGGTCAAATTAGGATAAAATATATTAATTTTATTTTTACTCAAAAAATTATAGAAAAAGAAATCAATTTACTCAAAGATTTAGAGATTCAAAATTTAAATTTAAATTTTAATTAATATAAGAATAAAATATTAAACAAGTATAAAATCAAGTCCAACATTAAAACATTAAAGAATAATTAGAATCAAAAGAAATCAATGTGAAAATAATAACATTTCAAAAATAAATTGAAGAAGTGGTTTTTTAATGTTAACCAAAATATATTTTGGGAATGTAGTAAACTTTCAGTAAAATTATCATATATTAAAGAATTTTATGAAGATAAAATTTCAAAAAATTATACTATTACAAATGATTTTTAAATAATCATAATATTTGAAAAAAATACATTTTATAATTATTATATAAATGTATTATTTGGAAAAGAAAATATCCAGGAATTTGTTTTGATTTCTATGTTCAAAGTCAAGCACAAAAAAATCAGGATAACCAGGGTCAATAATCAATGAGAAACCACTTAATATAGTCTTACAATGGTTATTTATCCTATAACAAACAAAATTAATTTATTAAATAGACATTAAAATGAAAAATAAATTTCAAACAATTTTATTAAATATAGTTTTTAGAAAATTTTCGTAAATAAAGAATATAAATACAAAACCATTTTAATTGTTCCTTTTTGTCATTATGAATGAAATATTTTTCCATTTAGATTAAATAAATTTTTCCCTTGAATTTTAAAATGTTTTAAATTATATAATTAAACCATATAATTTTTTTTTCAAAATTATGAATATATGATGGTTAAATATTATATTAATCTATAGAAATTCATTCCAAACACATAAAAAAATTTATAATATATTTTAAAAAGTGTACTTTGAGTTTCAAAACGAGAAAAAAATTATTTCAATTAAAAAATAAGGTTTTAAATATGATATATAATAAAAAAATCTAACACATATTCCAAGAGAAATAATTTTTTTTGTAATTTTTTAATAAAATTAATCAAAAACTCAAATAATAATTTTTTGAAAATTTGTTAATTATATATATTATTTTATTCCTAATTATAGAATTCTAATAAAACCATTTTTCCAAACAATAAAAAAATCCTTCCACATGGATAAATGACAATAAAAAACATTACCAATAAATGGAAATTTTTATGATAGAAATTCTATGTATTAGTATCCCAAATATAAATACATTTTTAGTTTTATAAAGAGATCCATCAGAGTTAGGATTTGGGGGTGTTCAAAAGAAAAGATTAAATGAAAAATAATCAATATCCAGACTACATTTTAGATCATAGAATTTGATATAAAATAATTATTCAATAATTACCAAAAAAATAAATGATTGTTTTATGAGTTCAAAAATATCAATAAGATTGAATAATAAATATTTTTTATTAGTAAATGATTTCAAAAGTGAAAAATATGTTTTAAATAATGATATCAATAATTTAGTTTCCAATTTTTTAGGATCAGAAGAAATCATATTATTATTTTATTTTAGAATTTAATTTTTTAAAAACAATTCAAATCCTCATCTAGATTTATCATCTAGATATTTTCTTCAAGCTTTCAATAATATAAATTAGATATAATTAATTAATTAAAATATTTTAATTGATATAGGATAAATAATTTCTCAATATAGATGAGAATTTATCCTGTCTAAATTTCTTATCCATTCATTTGAATTAATTATAATTATTTTTATAAATGAAAGTTCATATGGTTTAATACATGTTCTAGTATTAAAAGTGAATGTGAAAATTTTAGCGACTTTTCCAATTCATCATATTTTTTACAAATTTTTATAGATCCTGGGATATATATCTAAAAAATTATTAGTTATATTTTTAAACTTCATCTTGGCATGGAAATACTATTAGAAGAGTTATCAAATTTTTTACCATGTTTGATATATTTCATGAATATTATACATTTGAAATATTCACTATAGAGGGATACCTTTAATATATATATATATATAAATATTATTCTGTAATTTGGAATTTGTTAAGATATTAATCACTTTATAATGCTAGTGATAAAATTGAAAAAAACATTTTTATGGAAAGGGGGTCGGGTGAATAAGTAGTTAGTAATTTCTTTTATGTTTCCCCTTTTAAAAATATTTCATTACTGGTTAATGTAAAAAAAATTCTATATGAAAAATTCTATCATGAATAGGTAGAAAAGGCATGTCATAATTTATAAGGTTCAATACTCAATAAGAGTATCTTGTTTATGGCATGATCTGAAACATACACGACTAGAAATTCCATTAGAAACAACCCTATAAATTACCGAAGGTATGAGATAACCACATACTTGTGATAAAAAATATTCTCTCAAATTTGTAAGTTCTTATCACATAGTAATGTTAGTATACATAGCTTTTTAACAATAATAAAGTCTCTCAAAGCTATAGGGTTTTATTATATTGTTACCTTGTTTCTTCCATATTATCAACTAACATAGATGAAAACAAATTTTCTCATTATTCAATATCTTTCACATCAGTGAGTAATAAATTCTTATTGTTTTTCCTCATACCTATTCATTCCACTTTGACAGAAAATGAATATTCAATTGATTTTTTCTTTATTTAAATCCACTCCCTTTTACTTATCTAAAAACTTTATATTCCAAGAATAATATCAAGAATATTATTTACATAATTTACATAGAAAATCTATGATGGATGGTTGGGAGAAATCCCCCTCTTCAAAATGAGCAACCTTCTTTCAATTATTTCTAGTATTCAATTTCAATCTCATTAAGACTCGGGCACTTAATTATCATGTGGTATTTGAATATTGGTGAAATTTCCTTCCCCAAAAAACTAAAAAACCATAATTCTTCTAAATATCCACATTTCTATTGAAAGACACATATTTTTTCAATGTATATACTCCTTATATAGAATAGAACTCACCTCACTTATCCCTAAAAGAACATATCATATGAAACACCTAGCACTTGGGTTAAAAAACCAGAATGGTGTGGCAGTGTCATTGGTGTATTATCTATTGACTCAATGTAGTGATTATTAAAAAACCATCTTCCCCCTTGACTGGACCTCATATATATTATTGAATCATGATCCCCTGATAAATCATGATATTTAGTCCACATAAAAACAATTTTCTTGTATCATCTGATTTTATTTTCTTCATAATCTAAAATATTTTGGAAACTATTATTTTACCTAAAAAATACATTAGAAATTATCTATGTAATGATCAATAATTTGAAGTTAATATCACGGTATTGACTATATAATTTAGACAAAGAAACACTTGGATCAATAATATGTGTAAATGCTAGTCATGTGGATTAACCATTAGACATGAAATAGACCACATGTAAAAGATACTAATCATATTAATTGATTGTGTGAATGAGTTAAACCAAGAATATTTATCTCAATTTACTATTTTTACAACCAAAAATCCCTGATAGATTAAATATAATAATAAGGTGTCTATCATTCTTTAATAAAAGGAAAATTCTTGGATCGACCACATGAACAACTGTTTTATCTTTATGATTGATCATAGAAGACAAGTGTTTGTATGATTTTTTAACTAAATATAAATGGAATTTGAAATTATTAATGACGTTATACAAAAACTAAAGTAAAAAAAAAAATCCTTATGAAGGTATAAGAAACATGAATTTTTAGTATTTTATTTAAATGAATAAATAATCTAATCCTCAAAATAGTTCCATCCTTTCTCACACATGTCAACAACACTTTTTAAATTTGGTAGACACTGTCTCTATATCCACCAACACATGTACTTAATTTCTCTATGGATCATCACATCAATAAATAAATTTTTCTTTTGAATATGATATATTAATTAATGATAAAATATAAAAAAATAGACCATATCCACTCCATCCTTCATAAAAAAAACCCTCTTCATACTTGGTCTCTATAATATTCCAATTAATTTTTTTGGAAATAAAGGAATATTAATCACCTTCAAAATTAACCAACATAGGAATAAATCATTATACAATAGTTCTAATACTACTTCAGTGAACTCGGTGTGACCAAAATAATTTTTGAATAAAAATTTCACATTGTACAAAAAATAGTCATTAGAATTCTACTTCTTTAATATTTGATTCAATTCATTAAACCTCATCAAATCCTATAAAAATAAATCCCCACATGTAATTCAACAAAACTATTAAAATAATTCAAAAAAGAACATGATTAAATCATATGTTTCCCCTTTTATTCCCATCAACACATAGTCCACATGTATAATTGAGAGATATGTCTTTGTAATTGCACCAAATTTTTTTCTTCACTTCATAAATACAATTGATAAATCCATAATTCAAATAAAAAATGAATTTTGTTGTCATTTCGCCCCCTATGAAAACAAATTCGAAAGAAAAAGGTGACATAATGGCTATAACACCATACCGAAGACTACTGATATGGGCGATTGAACTCCTATTTCCATCGTTGTTCTTTAAAATTCATACTTCAAGCCTAATTTATTGAAAAAATTGACTATTTTATTCAAAGTATAGAAAAAATTATAAATGTATATCATTTGTCTCCATCGGCTCTAGAAATAAGTGATATTTTATATCAATGTTTTTTATCGTAAAATTTTAAACAAGATTATTTGATATGTTTATATAACACCAATTATCACAAACTAAGATAATTAGAAACTTCAGTTTCACTATGAGGTCTTCCAACTATGTTTTCGTCCACATATTTTGAGTAATAGATAGAATTATTGATCCATACTTTACCTATATAGTTATTATGGTTATATAATTATGATTCTTTTTATTCCAGTAAACACAAATCTCATTATTAAATAATATTCCCCCATATTTTGATTTTTTTCGAAAACAAATCCTGACCAATATGAATATAAAAATCTATATAGATTCAACTCTCATTTTCAATCATATTTAAACCAAAAATCAATTATTCCTTTGAATAATATAAATTATCCTTTTAATATCCATTAGATGTGAAATTTAAGATCAATTTCGAATTTGGTACATTGTGTGAAAACTTAGACTATATCCATCCTTGAATCTATTAAGAATTATAGACTTACAAACAGCTTTAAAAATAATCATAGATCCACTTAATTTTATTTCCTATCATTACAAATACTTTTTACTACTAAGTTAGGTGTAGAAACTAGTCTTGAATCCAATTTTATAAACCTTGTAAGAAGTTATCAAATATATTTTTCTTGTAAAAGAAAGATATGATATTTCTCTTAAGAAATTTGAAAGCAAATAAAATATCTCATCTCAATAAATATATACATTTCAAACAATATGATTATATCCTTATAAAAAGCTTCATATAACCCTTCATTTTTTCCAAATAAATGATATTGTCTATATAAACACTAAAAATAATAAACACCTTATTGTTATATTCAATGTAGGTGTTTCTATCCACTTTCCCATTTTTTGATTTTTTGCTTCTTCAAGTAGGTGTAAAACATAGATCACTAAGCTCTTGGAGACTTTTTCAACCCATATATGTCCTTATTTGACCAACAAACATGATTTTCAACTTTGTACAATAAAAAATAAAAAATTTTCTCAATAAAAACATCCTCTTCGATCTCACCATTGAGAAAGGAAGACTTGAATCAATTTAAAAAAAATATTTTACTACCTTTGGGTTTAAATAACTCTAAATATTATTATGATTTATATCCTAGAAACTGATTAAAATGTCTCAGAAAAATCAAGTCCTTTAACCCGATAATATCATTTATAAACAAGTCTAACTTTATTTCTAGTAAATTTACCATTTCCATTTAACTTGTTATGAAAAATACATTTTTAAAGGATATTCTTGTCTTTAGGTTTGGGTACAAACAAACCTATTTCATTCTTCCCAGTATAGAACAATTATTCATTCATAGAGGAAACCCATTATTGATTGTCTATAAATTTTTAGATAGCTCTTAGTTAAACTTATAAAAAAAAATGAAGTATGTGATGCTTTCCTCAATGTTTCTCTTTTTTAAACTTGATTTTATTGACCACCAAAAATTATTTAGACCTCTACCGATCTGCTAATACTTGTATAATATGAGTGGAGCTTCCCTACAAAACACAATTTAGATGAATCATCATATCTATAATGAACAAATTAATATATTCTATCATTTTTTTCAACTTCATCCTTACATTTAATGAAAGTGGATTTATCTTCATTACATGGGATACATGACAAGGCATTTATTCCTTATTTCATTACATGTTCCATTACTTTAACATCAAAATTATCTGTGATTTGGTTTTCATACAAGGCATAACATTGGTATTTTTTCATTTTGAGGATAACGTAGGATGATTTCATCAACACCTCTTCTATCAAACATCCCAACATATTCAACCATGAACTTTTTTAATGTAAGGGTTACCAAATATCCTTCAGTACATCAAACATGTGATATTTTTGTAATATTTCTTAGGGGGTTGAATGAAATAATTTGGTCTATATAAGATATGAATTTTTAATGTAAACAATTTCTCTAATGGAATGTATCCAAAAATACAACAAAATATCATTCTCTATCAAAATTGTTCTGGATATCCCTAGTAAGATTCTATTATTCCATTCTTCCAATCCATTTTACTATAGTGTATATGGTTTCCCAAGTTCATAAAGAATAAAATTATTCTCTATATAAGCATTAAATATGAAATTTGTCTATTCAAAACCATTGTTTGTTCAAATATTCTTCAAAGAGTTATCACAATCCTTTTCATGACTTATCTTGAAACATTTAAATATAATAAGGGCTTCTGATTTATGTTTCATAAACATGATTCATGTAATTTGGGTAAATATATGAATAAATAAAATAAAATTATTCTCTTTATTCATTGAATTATTTCTCATAGGTCCACCAATTTTATAATGAATAGTATCAATGTGATGAGATGTATGAATGTAAAATTTCCTATTTAAAGAATAAGCAATCTTACACCTTTGAAATGTAGAGAATATTTAGTCCTTTCTTGGCTAATCATAGAAACATCAAAAGAAATTTATATGTATATAATCTCACACATATTTCTTTGAATTTTATTTCTAATCCTTCTATGAAACATCACATTTTATTCTTTTATAATATTTTATCACAAATGTTTCCCATATCCCACGTGAAATAATTCAACCTTAGTTCACTATTACTATGTTAAAGTCTTTTTATATTCAAGACATTCCCCCATAAAACCATATTTCTTAAAAAAATCCATGCCCTTTATTACAGAGATGAGATAACATTAATAAATTATGCTTCAACCCATCAATAACAAGGTATTCTTTGACTCCATGTTTTCATTTCCAATAACTTCTAAACTAACAATATTTATCTTGAGTGGCCCATAATTCCCAAATTCTACTAACCCTTCTTTCCATTATTCAACAGTCTTCAACAATATAAATTTTCCTATCATATGTGATGAATATGTACTATAAAATATCCATGGTCCTTCCACTTTTTAATCCTTGAGAGAAACTTTAGAAATAATGGATTTTCCTTAACTTCACTCTTAGTGTCACATAGTTTTTTTAATTGTAATTTATACTCTATTTTAATGTTAAGAAGAATGGACTTTCTTTTTCATGAAAAATATATTGTTCACATCTACCGTAGACATCCTCAATCTCTTGAAACCTATTTTATGAAATTTTTCGAGATGTCACTACTTCCCTCAAAACAT
The DNA here is from genome assembly GCA_963277665.1 of Viscum album. Classification (NCBI taxonomy): domain Eukaryota; kingdom Viridiplantae; phylum Streptophyta; class Magnoliopsida; order Santalales; family Viscaceae; genus Viscum; species Viscum album. The sequence continues at coordinate 1,085,577,430 of OY728159.1, forward strand.
GTCTCATTTGAGAGGGATTATTCCTCCTCAATATTTTTTTCAAAGAATTATTAATTCATAGGAATTTTTATGGTCAATCCAATATATTATTTCTATTTTTTTTAAATATTCCACAAAAGTATCTATAGTCATAAAAGGAATTATTTCTTATGTAATTCAATTGAGAACTTAAATATGTAACTTTAAATTATTCATTATTTTAACCAATATTTTTTATTTATTTTAATAAAAAAATTACCATGAGTCTCTGACATATTCCTTTATAACTTAAACATTTCCCAACCCCTTCAGTGCAACTAGTTTTAGTAGTTTTTGACTTATCCTTTAGGTTTCTAGGATTTATATATTTCTATGAGTCACCTGATTTAACAAAAAAATGGATATAAAAACATGGTTATTCTTTTCAAACTTACTATCAATAATTCTAGAAATATTTTATCCTTCTGAGGGTTGTTTTTCTTTCCATGATAAGATAATTCCTTCATTATTTTAGAATTCCCCAACTCATTGAAAATAATATTTAAAATTCATTTTAGTGTTTATTGATTCTTTTTTATCTTTGACCAGTATTTATTTAATAATGTCAAAATACATCTCCTTATTATTTATTTTCTCTTCCTTATTGATTTTGAAATTATTTTCATCATATATAAATTTTTTAGATCACTAATTTATTTTAGTAACATGTAATTTTCTTTAATATGTTTATATTCCAAGCTACTAATAGTTCGATCATACGTTTTCAACATACAATCCCATTTTTCAATATTAATAGTTTTTTATAGAATCTTTTTAACTCTCTTGTTTACATAAATTACGTTTTATTTATTTTTATTAAATTCTATAACCAGTAAATGCATTACTAGGGATATTTTTATCATTCACCTTGGAAATAAGTATCTTCCCATTATCATCCCCATAAGTCTCACATCCCCTTCATCTTCAGTGTCATCACTTCCTTAATTATTTGATAAGAACTTCACCTTTCTATATTTAGATAAAGTATTGACCTACACATTAAGACTTAGAGTTTACATGTTAGTAATTTCAAAGTATCCTTTTGGTATCACATTTTACTCCTTCAATGTTGGGATGTTTTTTGAAAAGTGTCTAGTAAATCATCACTTCAATCATTATAAATTAATATTCCTCTTGTTCATTATCATTACCCTTACCACTTTTATAGTGAAGAGTGGCATACACTAATTAAAATCATAATTTACTTATTATTTCATGTTAGAACCATACAATCATTACCTTTTCCTTTATTCATTACTTTATCTATATAATATTTAAAATAAATATATTTCATTAACATTTCTCTATTATGAGAATCATTATCACTCCCCTTATAATAATCCATAATAATTCTATATTAGTCATCAAGTGGGAAAAAATAGATATTTTTATCATCCATATTTAAAAAAACACATCAATTTTTTTGGTGGAATCTATAATATCATATCAACCATAAAATTTTCTCTATATTTATTCCCAAATCTCTTGATAGTGTTTAAAATATCATTTACTATTGTGAAAAATTCATAAATAAATTTATCATTGCTCAATTTTATAGCTTTATATTTCAAATTAACATTTTCTAATTTTTCTTTCTTTACTTTGGTGTTCTTTATATAAAATTTTTCTAGATTATCCCAAACACATTTAACCATGGTGATTAACTTCATCTTTATAAATTTGATATATAAAAGAGAATATAATATAAAATTTATATCAATCCATAATATTGAAAATTGTTCTTACATGTTGCTAATAAAGAATTCTATTTAGCATGAGGGGCAAACCCATTAGTAATATCATCCAAGACATGATAATTAATGTCTAATAGATTAGAAAACCCAAATTTCTTTTAAAAAATAGTAAATCTTCACTTAAAATGTGGGAATACACTAGAAATTGAATAATATTATTTTATCTATTATTTAAAATTTAAATTAGTAATATAAATACAATTTCCCTGACTTTCATATAGCCTTAACTCAATCCTGTTGAGTGGCTCCCTAAACCAATTTATTTTTTGATAATTAAAAAATATCTATACATTTTAATTCCTTTAAATTTATCAATACATTTAATTATTTATTGATTTTAGTATATTTAATTTTTATTATATCATAATATTTCACTTTATAAAATATCTTTGAATTTCATATTTTGATTGTCTATAACATGTTCTACAGGTTTTATATTGTGTTTATTGGAAAAATACAACATTTTTTACCCTAAAGTATTTTTTAGAACAGTTTTCTACATTCCCCACTCAGAAAAAACTATATCCCACATACCCAAAATCTTACCCACATAGCACATTTGTGAACTATGTAGCCATATTAAAAGCCACATAATCAATTTTCCAGAATTAGTTATTCTTTGTATTTCGACCATATCATGATATAATGAACTAAAAAATTTAGGGATTCATTTATTAAAAATCTAATAAAATTACCAAAATTTAAGTAGAAAAAAAAAATCAAAATTTGAATCAATCTCTATGATGTCTAAATTAGGTTAGAAATAACTATATGTTTGTAGACTAATTTATGAAGATCTTCAGAACTGTTTTGGAAGTATTTTTTATGATAATGTGATCCAAATAAAATTTATTAATATGATTCTTGGTTATATGGAAATATAATGAAAATTTAAAAATATAAGTCAAAAGAAATCAAATATAATTCTGTTAGTTTGATACTCAATTTTTGGTCTTCACTTTGAAAAGTAAATCTATTTTCAGTGTTCAAGAATTTAGATACGTGAACCAGTTATGTGATTAATCTATTTTATAAATACCTTACGTTATTCATCTACATTTATTCTCATATTTGAATATCCTATGTTAACATTCCTACATGGTTAATTATATTATATTAATAAACACACTTATTTGAATAACCCCTATAATATTATTTCAACGTAGTTTAGTTAATTTAAAATGTTTTTTAAATATATAAAAATATCTATGTTTTATGATTTGTTTCATATATCTAATATCTACATATTCAATTAACATATTTTAATTTTTTTAATTAATTTATAAATTCTTATTAATTATATAGAACCTATTATAAGTATTTTTCATTGTATTAATTTTTTTATGAATATCTAAGTGTGTTTTATCTTCACATATAAAACATACAACTTGCAACTAAAAGTATTTTTTATCATTTCAGGTTTTTTATTTTATTTTTTTATTATAAATTAATATTAGCTAATTTTAAACTTCATCACACTTTATTAGTATAGTGTTATTATGTTTTGATATCCTCCACATATAAACTATACATTTTGGACGGAATGTTTTTGAATTTCATATCCCAAATTCAAAAAATCTATTTTAAAAGGACCATTCATTACTCAACTATTATATAGAATATTTCAATTATTTAATAGATGATTAAAAAAATTTAAACAGTCTTCATTTGTTTAAATTTCATGCATGATTTTATTGATTGTTATGAAATGATAAAATACCATTCTCACTCTTTCTGATAGTTTGAATTTTTTTTTGAATTAAAAAACCTCTCTCCAGGGATTTAAGTTGAATTTTTTTCAAATGGTCATTGAGATTTGGTGTAGAATAAGTTGGGAAAGGTATATAATGATGATATGATAAGTTTTAACAATGTGTTTTAAATTTAGAAGTGTTATAATATGAATACTCTAGTGGTGTTGAAATGGGGACATACTGAACATTCTTCATATACTGAACATTTATAATTACTACTAGATGATCTTTTAACGGATGAACACAACCATGTATAACTTCTTATATTGACTTTATGAGAAAATAAATCTGATCAGACACTTAATAACCATTACCTATGTTTTATTATTCTTCTATCTATTTTGTTTTAGCATCTATCACAGTATTCCAATATCTCATATGAATTCAATTTCATTTTTTTTATAAAAAATCATTCTATATATTTGTGTTATGATTTCTAGATTATAGATTCAGGAACATTCAAGTTGTAAATCCTAGTATCTAAATTTAGGTTTTCTATTGCGTTGTAACTCCCCACACAAAAGTAACATGTCTCTTTGGATATACATATACAATAAAAAGTATATTTTAATTGGGTTATAATTATCATTAAAAAATCAATATAGTTCAAAAAATATATCTCAATGATTAGGGATGGGTATGAGTATACTAGGCCCAATTTGGACTGTACTACTATAAAAAATCCTTATATTATTTTCATTATTTTAATTTTTCCTCATAAAATAACTATATAAATTACATATATTTATTATCATTTATAATTAATCCTTCCCTTTTTTATTTTCAAACCTGGTCTATTAACCCCCTCTATAGAGTATACATCTTCCAATATTACAAAAAAAAAACAGGTATCAATTTTTTTTTCTTTTTTATATTTATACAATCCTTCTACAGAGTCTATATTTTTTATTTTTTGGGGATAACATTTTCCTAGACCTAAAAATATAAGGACAAAACATATAAGATGGAAAAAATTAATAATTCTTGGATTAATAAAAATATTCATCACTTTTATGGAAATGATTATGGATACTGGTGATCTAAAATTGTGGGTTACCTTAAACATTTAAGTATAGAACACTGGAAAATCATGTAAAGATTATACACACTATAGGAAACTGAAACGTATTTTCTTACAGGAAAGGATATTTCTAGATGTGATTTAAATTAAATTTTTTGAATACTTTATATTGTTTTAGTAATATAAGTGTGTTTATTCGTGTGTCTAATTAGATAACATCTCATCATATTTAGAAGAATCTACAAGTTAATCATATTGTCTTAGACAAATAGATTTGAACTAATCATGTATTACTTCACGATGAGTACTAGTATTTCAATATGGGTGAATAAGAAACACTAAACCAAATATTATTCTAATTTAAATTTATTTTTAATGGAATTAATTACCTTAGAGAATATTTGGAGAACCACAAACTTATTGAATGATTCCGAGAAGCAATACAAAAGAAATAGAATTCAAAGAAGGTTTCCATTGAGGAAATCTAAAACTTCTGAGGGTACACTCCTGATAAATTGTTGGGATTGCTACTCTAGTAACAAATGCAATAAAATAACATCGTTGAAGAGGATAAAATAATAAATGGATTAGTGTTAAAATCTTAAAATAGTTTTTTATCATCTCTTCATATTTTGAACTATAGTATAGAGAAAAATAAGATATGGATCATATTATGACTAGAGTCTACAAACAAATGAAAAATAAAGAATTCAATAACTGAAATAGAAGATACCATTTGACGGAAAAACAAAAGTGAGATAAGAAAGGATGTACTCTTTATAATAATTATATGTTACTTTTTTTGAGTGAAGAAAGAATGGGCATATCAAGCATCACTATCAAAAACTAATAAATAAAGAAAAAAAATAAGGCATTAATTTTTTTTTGGATTTATATCAAATAATCCTATTCTAGTGAAGAATTTATAAATGAGAAAGAATTTACTAACTTGTGCTTCATGAATTTTATAAATCGGGTTAATGATTTAGGTTTTTATTTTGGATGTTCAAATTTAATTAAGACTGTAAAACCCAAATGTTTCTAAGTTAAATAAATAAATTTACAAATTGAGAAAATATATCTTCAAAGGTGAATATTTTTATAAGAAGAATAAATAAAATAATGAGAGACTAGTCTATGAAAATAAATTTCTTTTACCAGAGAATGGAAAACTAAGGAATACTTATTCTTTTTCTCAATATATAGTTTATTATAATTTGAAATATATTCCATATTTTATTTAAAAATTGAAAAATGAAGTTGAAATAATTAATAAATGATTCAATGATTTCATTAAATATCATGAAAAAATAACCAGATGATGTACTTGAATAAAATAAATAAAAATAAAGATTGTATTGGATGTGATGAGATATTAACTCAAATGTATTGAAATCATTTTGTTAAAAGTATAGATGGGTTTTATTATACTTTATATGTTTTCAATGTAGTAGGAAATGTCACTATGAAAATTATTTTTTTCTTAGATTCAAATAGTATTTGGGATTTAAAAAGTGTCATTTTTAGATATATTTTCTATCTAGAGTATTTTATAATAACTTTTAAATTTATGTGTGGGTACATAAGAATTTTTCTAATCTGATTGGACCCAAAGTAGTTTGGATACCAATAATGGGAAGTAGTTGATTTCTATAAGACAAATTCCTTGGATGTATCAATAAAAACACATGGTATATTGAAAATGGATTCCCTAGTAATATGATTGGAAGCCCATCAAGGTTAAATAACTAAAACACATAAGATGGAGGCATTGTAACCTTTGGAGATAATTACAAAGTGAATGGTTTTTGTAAAGTTTATATTTCTAATTATAATTTCATTATTATTGTTTTATATGTTAAAGGATTGATACATATTTAATTTTTATATCACAATATGTAATGAATGTTAAATTTTAAAATGAAATTTTTTTAGTTTTTAGGGATGATTGTTTATTTTTATATGATGATTAAACAGAAAATATTTATGCTATTTAATATCTTAAAGTAATAATTCATCATTTTATGTGATTAATTATATTTATAATAATATTATTATTTAGCATCCAAAATTTGGCCATGTTATTTTGTTAATGTTATATAATATATCTAAAAATAAGAATGTTCTATAGTTTCCTACCTTAAAGAAAGAAAAGATTCATGTTTGTCATGTTTTCATGAAATGGAGACAATGAAAAGTTTCTTTCAAGCTTGTCAATCAGATTATTACTAATAGAAAATTCTTGTTAGTATATATTTGCCTATGCAGTTTCACTCAAAATTCATTCCTTGGTGGAAAGAAATAAAATTTAGTTATTTTTGATGATTATAGTAAATTTATATGGGTTTACTTTGTTTCACATAAAAATGACAAATTATCCAGTTTTTTTTAATTTAGATAATAATGAAAATGTTTCATGATTTTTTAAAAATGTAATGATAAATAAAGTGAATTTTATAATTTAAAATTTAAAAATATTTGTGAAAATAAAGGTTATTTTCTTATTTTTTTGGCTCTTAGAACACCACAAATAAGGGTGTTTTAGAACTGAAAAATAAAATTATTATTGAAATGAAAAACTATTTCATATGAACATAATTTGACTAGATATTTTTGGACTGAATCCATTTCTTCATCTTTTTATATTTAAAATATAATTATTATTATACCTTTTTTAAATAAATTATTATGAAAATTTTAATGATAAAAAGACAAAATTTGGTTATTCTGTTTTTTTGGTTCTAATGTTTTTATTTTAAATTTTAAATATAATATAGATAATTTTGATGAAAATAGTTTTGAATATATTCTTCTTGTTTATTCTAATAATAATAACGATAAAAATGGTGATATTAAAAGAACAATAATTGTTGATGAATTTTCTCATGTTATATTTGATGAAAATAATATGAAATTTAATTTTGATTCTAATGTTTTTATGATGATTTTGTATATTTTAACTTTAGTGGAGAAAAATATTTAGATAAAGTTGCATTAATTGAGGTGGAGTATACCCTTTCTCAAACTAATCCAAGTTCCTAGATGATTCATAAAGATCATTTGATTGAAAATTTGATTTTTAATGTTGGTTTTGGAATGAAAACCAGAATCTTTATATTAAAAATATTTTATAACCATTTTTTATGATCACATTTCTATTAATTTTATTGATTCTTTAAATAATCTGAACTAGTTTTTTATACAAATGATGAGAATAATTAGTTTGTTAGAAATAATTTTTTATTAGTTAAATTTCATTTGAATATTTAGGTAATCAAAACTAAATGGATATTTAGAGACAAACTATTAGAATCTAGACAGATTATTAAAGATAAAGAAATACTTTCCCAAGAATATCATCAATAATAATATATAATATTTGAATATCCATTTCCACTTGTTTCAAGGTTAGAGGATATTATAATATTTTATTATATTTCTCAGTTTAAAGGTTTTAGGTTATACCAAATGGATATAAAATGTGTTTTCTTAAATAGTTTTACAACTAAAGAAGTTTATATTTCTCAACCTCCTGATTTTGAAAATGAAAAATTTACTTATCAAGTTTATAAATTATCTAAATGATTGTACGGTCTTAAATAAGAACATAAATTTCAGTATAAGAGTCTTTATTCTTTTCTAGTGAAAAATGATTTCAGTAAAAAAATTATAGCCTTACTCTTTTTATGAAAATAATTTCTAATTCTATTTTAATTATGAAAATTTAGGTTGATGATATAGTTTTTTATTATTCTAGTGAATTTATTTTTAATGATTTTTCTTCTTTAATGTCATATGAGTTTGACATGGGCTTAATGAGAAAATAATTTTTTTTCTTATACATCAAATTTATTAAAGGAAGTATTGGATCTTTTTTAATTAATACATGTATTTTAAATAGTTGTCAAATGATTTGGTCTCAATCCTTGTAAATCTATGTAAACTCCTATGGGAACTAGTTGTGAATTAGATCTATATTATTCACATATATTTTTTATATTATAGTTTATTAAGGAATGATAGGTATCTTACTTTATTTTTCTCTATCTAGATATGATATCGTATTTATTGTTTTTTTTATTTTCAGTATTTCAAGATAATCCAAAAGAGATCCATATTAAAATAGTCAAAATTATAATTAGATTCTAAAGGAACTATTAAATCTTCTTTTTTATTCTGAATGTAACTATTTTAATTTAATATCATATTTTGAAAATAATTTTGGGGGACGCATAAGTGATTGAAAAATCACATCAGGTATATGTCATTTTCATGTAAATGATTAATTTATTGGTCTTATAAGAATTAAATATATATTCTTCTATGTACTGAAAAAATATAGTATATTTCTATTTTTAGTTTTAATGCTCGGAGTATATGGATTAAGTAAATGTTATTTTATTTTGGTGATTTCCTTGATAAATATTCCATATATTGTGACAATAAATCTGAAATTTTTATTTCTAATAATCCTTTACAATATTAAAAAACAAAATAAATCTATTTTAGATTTTATTTTATTAGAGATCATGTGAATATGGTAGATTTTATTTTGGATTTTATCACAGCTGAAAATCAACTTGGAGATATATTTGCTAACAATATTGAATTTACATAGTTTTTAAAAAAACTTTTGGGCTTAGTGTGTTATAAAATTTATAGTTTTAATCCTACATGTGTTTAGGGGGGGTTTAATTTATTTATATGATGATTTTTTTAGATTTAAATGAAACCTATAAAATTTACATTCTATTTTTCTGATTAATGTTATTTAATTTATGTACATATTTGTTTTATGATATATCTATTTTAAAACATCTCACACATTCTAGATGATATTAATATACTATTTAAATCATTAGTTTCCATAAAAAATTATTATTATAAATAATATCTCATCATTTTTTTAATATAAATTTAAAATAAAATCTAGTTGTATCATGGAAACACTCCAAATATTTGGAAAAAAGAATTTATAATGGATCCTTTACAAACTTTTTGAACATATGAATGTTTAATAACACTCTATACACTATTTTTATTCATTTTAAAGAAGGATTTTTTCTTTTGAAAAATTATAATTTTGATAAATTCAAAAAGGGGGAAATTTTTTTGACATTATACATTGTCATAATTATAGAAAGGGGGAGAATATTGAGTGTATCCTTTAGCAAATATATAATTTAAAAATTACATATATTTATTTGATTTATTTCCTTCAAATTTTCTAATACATCTATTTATCAAATTATTGATGTAAGTCTAAATTTGAGTATATAAAAATATTCCTTTTGTGAAAATATATTTATATCAAATGTTTTGATTTGTCATAACATTCTCTACAATTTTTCTTTTCTGTAACTATGATAAATATGTCATTTGGATGCTTAAAATTACACTTTGAAATTTTTTTATTGTTCCAACATAACAAAAATACTATACACCATGTAGAAAAATGATTAAACATATAGAAGATTTAGGACCCATGTAGACATTATGAAATCCATATAGTCTATTTACCAAAATCAGTTACCCTCTATATTTTCACCGTATATTGAGGTAAAGAACTCAAAATTGAGTTATTTTCTTTTATAATTTTAAAAAATATATGATAATTTTTTGGAATAAATCATCTTCTGAATCTATCTGTACATATCTAAAATTGGGTTATAAGTAACTATATGTTTTTAGAATGATTTATATAGTTTTTTAGAAATGATATTCTATAATTTTATGATGATAACTTTAGATATAGAAATACGATTAATCGGATTCATAATTATTGAAAAATATAATGGAATTTATTAAATATAAGTCAAAAGGAACCAAACATGATTATTACATTTAGATTGTATGATTATTGTCTAAAATTTTAAAAGTCAATCAATTTATATATTTTAGAAATTTAGATATGTGAATAACATATGTGAGTAATCTATTAAGTAAATCCATTACATGATTCTAATACATTTATTTGCAAACATTAATAAACTACATCTATTTTTTATATTGTCAAGTCTCTTATATAGATAAAAAAATTACATGAATAACCCCTATGTCAATTTGGAGGCGTAGTTTAGTGAAATTCTATAGGTTTTTCTTAAATCTACAAAAATGATAGGTTTTACTATCATGACCCACCTTCACCAAGATAAACTAAGGGATAAAAAACTATCATAACCTTCCTTCCTGAAGTTGAAGGAGAGATAATGACCTTGAAGTCTCTCATTCAATAGGCCCCGAAGTGGCAACAAGCACCAAGGGTATAGAATCACTCGTAAAATAGAAGGCATTAACCTTTTTATTTAGTAGGATTAGAGGATATGATATTAAAAACCCAAATAACTCCAAAACTGAAGGTAAAAGTAAAAATAAAACCCATTCACACATGCATGTCCAAAGGTAAACCCATACAAGGTACAAGAAAAATCCAAAGGTAAAGTACCAAAAGAAAAGAAAATGGAATAAACAAATGTCCTAATGTTTGAGCTAGTATGATCCTGCATGGTCCCCGAGTCATCCTAGAAACCTAAAAGTAGTCTTATATACATAGGATGAGTATATAGGTATACTCAGTAGGAAAAATCAAAATCTCTCATGTGAAAGTAGGGAGGCATTCTAATGCCTAGTGAGAAAGTAGAGGTAACCAAAATAACTATAAAGGAAACTATCCACCCTGCCTCACCAATAAAAACTTCCCAAATAACACAAGTTATGTAAGGTAATAATAATTGCACATTGATATCTGGGTACCCCGCACTACTTTCCCATAGGTTATTGAAGACATCCTACGCGTCAGACCTCCCCTTCCATTTCCCACTAAAGTCCCACTACCACCCCAACAACAACCTTATGGACCACCTCAAACATGTATCCCACTTGCAAACACCTGGGCCACCACAACCACACATCTCTCCCACAGACACCTGGGCCACCACAACCATACGTAACCACACCCACAGACACCTGGGCTAGAATAACTACCGTCATGCCCGAAGACACCTCAGCTTCATCCCGAAGGAATGTAGGAAACAACATGCCCGCACACACATGGGCCAACCACCACAACATACCCTGTCCGAAGAGTCTTGGTCTAAAATGGTCCTCAAGACATAACAGCCTATCCAAATAGTCTTCGTCTACTCAGGAGAGGGAGATGAAAAGAGTTAATAACCAGCCACCCAATAGGATGTTGGAAACAACACCCTCCCCCATGAAATGGTGGTGTTAGGTAGATGTTATCAACTTGAGTGGGGTGATAATAAGAAGAAAAAAACTAAATATATATATATAAGTAAACAAGAACTCATCCCAACCTAAGGTTTCCAAAACCTGCCCATACACAAACACCCTTGTTATTATTCAGTCATGCCCAAAAGTATCAAAACCACGACTAGAGAACCACCCAATTTTGTTATCATGTTCAAGTGATTCAGTTCAAGAATTCCTTCACTACCAGGAAACTAACAGGCATAGACACTACCAAAAAAACAACTGGACTGAAGAAGAAAACATCCAAACTGAAATTTAAGCATTCACACCTGGTTCTCTTGTAAATTCACAATAAAAAAGGGATTTGTGAGATCCCTCGAAGTACTGTAACCAAACCACGCCCCAACATATGGACCCACATGGCCTTAGGTTTACAAACAAACAACTAAAAAATAGTGGATCCCATCCCCGTTCACATCACCCAAAAATCATCAAGCAGAATGTCTATGCTTATTAATTAGAAGAACAAAATAGGGGAGTTTTCAGATTTAACCACACAATTTATCAAGTTCCTTCCTTTTGTTTGTTTGACCGGGGTGATCACATAAGGATTATTATTTATTGGAAATCTATTTAATCAAAAACAATTATTTGGTTAATCAGTTCACATGTTACACACATTCAATCACAAGTTTATACAGAGAAATAAAGGTTCATTTGTGTGAAATAAAGGACCACCAATGGCCATGATTTTCCATGGGCATAGGCCCATAAAACTCACATCATATAAACAAAATTAAAAGAGTAAAACAACATCATCATAAAACACACCCCATGATTCTTTAAAACACATTTATTATCTTAATTAATATTCAGTTTCATCCACACCCAGAGGAACCATTATCATACACACCCTGCATGATACACAGTAAAGAGAGACTAAGGAAGACCCTACTTGGATAATCAACGATCAAAGTTTTCTCTTCTCAGGCCAAGAACTGAAGATGAATGATTTGTATAAGAATATCTCTAAGGACCCCATGTGTGAGCAAGAAAGGCTCTAGAACTGTTTCATGATTCATATCAGGAAGAAGGACTCCAAATTCACCAAGAGAGAGTGAAAGGAAAATAATATATAATCTCTGCTAAAGAAAATGGACATATCCTAAAAAAGGGAGACAATTGTGAAGTAGTTAAAATTTGGATTGTTTCCCAACCACAGAGTTGGGCAGTTTCACATGTTGGTATTAGTTGTTATTTGATAATTTTTCTTGAAGTGGTGGTGATAACAACTGTGAGTTAATAGATATCTTTTAAACTGAGAAATACATGTAACATGGCAAAACTATAAAACACCATAGGGTGTGAAACCAAGGAAAAAGGCCACAATTTTAGTATCTCAAGGGTCGCCCAAACATTGGGAATTTAAAACATATTTTACTTCCTTTAAGTTTCTTTATAAAGGGTATTAAAACACTTTTATGTCAAAAGATAAGTTACTGGGGAAAAACTGTATGGTCCTGGAAAAACAGGGAAGGACTCACCGTTAGGTGAGACACTGCCACCATGGCATCATTGCCCTAGCCCTATTACCCAAGCACCGTCACCCTAGAATCGTCGCCCTAGCATCGTCGCCTTGGCACCGTCGCCATAGAACTGTCAACCTAGCACCGTCACCCTGGCACCATCGCCTTGGAATTGTCGCCCTGGCACCGATGTCGATTAGTTCAATGGATGACCCATCAGTGCCACTAACCCATTAGTGCCACCGACTCCCATCTGTGCCATCAATTCTCATCAATTCCATTGACACTCCTCGGGGTCACCGATGCTCATAGGTTCCACTGATGTCGATCGGTCAAACTGATGCCCATCGTTGCCATCGACACCCCTCGGTTTCACGGATGTCGATCAGTGCTACCTAAGCCCATCGGTGCCACTGATGCCCATTGGTGCCACAAATGGTCATTGGTGCCACAAATTTCGATCAGTGCCACTGATGCCCATGGGTGCCACTAACGCCCATCGGTGCCACCAATGCCAATTAGTGCCACTGATTCCCATTGGTGCCACTGATGCCCATCAGGGCCTCCAATGGTCAAACTTGAAATTTGGGAGAACTCCTCAATGTCTCACCAATGGCCCTCGAGGCACTCCAAAAACCAGAATTTGGAAAAGTAAAGGACCAAGAAGGTCCATTCTATTCTATCAGATACCTATCAAACAATTCTCATCCTCGAAAATTTAGGATAAACTCGAAGAAAAGAGAGGGGTCCGAACAACCACCTCATAAGATAACTCTCCGAGACAAACCACCCTAGAGTTTTTTGAAAGCCAAAACAACCTCAATATACAAGAACACCTCCCAATAATCTATCTATTGAAAAACCATTAGTACACTACCTCTATTCTCTACCAAGAAACCACACAACATAAAAAGGTGTCAGAGACCAGACATATGGATTAGGGAGACTCTTTTACCCATGTCAAGATACTATCCGATTTTGGCGGCACTGACTCTCCTGTACAGGTTTAATCACATCCAATTTAATGCTTTTTGATTAGGGATCATGTTCTACCCTCCCCATAGTCAGGACTTCACATACATTCAGGGAACAAGGTAAACAACACATCCCATAGCTAATAAGGTCAAGCATTACATCACAATCAAGTACAAAAAAAACACAGAAAAAACTCAAAAAAACTCTGGGTAATGGATGTGCATCTTTACCTCCTATTCCCAGGTACACTCCTCGAGGCCACCATGCCCCCATAACACACAAACTAAGGGAATAGTTCTTCCACAAATCATATTCTCCTAACAATCTTCGATCTTCACCAGTTGCTGCACGAATGTTGCATCATACTCAATATCCAGCTCCCCCCAATTGAGGATGAGTGAATCATCATGTAGATGCCGACATAGATGAGAAACATAGGAGATGTTGTGCACCCTTATTATCGGTAGTGGTAGAGCTATCTAATAATCCACTTCATCGACCCACTACAACACCTGGAAGGGTCCGACGAACCTAGGAGAAAGCTTAATTCCTCTTCTGAACCTTAGTTTCCCATGCTGAGGGGAGACCTTTAAGAACACATCATCCCCAAACTCAAAGTCTAATGGTCTCCTCCTATGTTAGGTGTACGAATTCTTCCGTTCTTGAGCCGCCTTCATCCACTGACGCACAAGATGAACCTTCTTCTTCTTTCCCTTCACCACCTCTAAGCCTAGAACGCTTTCCTCCCCAACCTCTGTCCAACACACAGGTGAAGAAAATAGTATTCCATACAAGGATTTGAATGGATCCATACCAATGGTAGAGTGATAGAAGTTGTGTTAGGAAAACTTCACTAGTGGAAAGTGTCGCACCCATGATCCTCTGAAGACTAGAACACATGCCCGTAGCATGTCCTCTAACGTCTAGATGGTCCTCTCTGTCTGCCCATCGGTTTGATGGTGGAAAGTAGTGTTTTGGAAAATATAGGTGCCAACATAATGTTGAAATCCTTTCCAAAATCGTGTGGTAAATTGTGTATCTTGATCTGAAACTATGGACCACGAAAACCCATGTAACCATGCCACCTTGTCCAAATAACTATGTTCTAATGCGTCCATCGAACTCGACTACTTGATTTCCAGGAAGTGAGCTGATTTCGTCAGCCGGTATTCCCCCACCTAGATATCATCACATCTTCCTTGAACCCTAGGTAGTACCATGACTAAATCCATCGAGATGTTATCCCAGTTCCACTCTAGGATGTCTAGAGGCTGTAACAGACTGCCTGGAACACGGTTCTTAGCCTTCGACTGTTGACACATGAGGCACTTTTCCACAAACCCCGCCACAACCCATTTCACCTCAGGCCACCAAAACCGACTCTTCATGTCTTGGTACATCTTGGAAAATACTAGGTGTACCACCAGGGGTGATTTATGGCACCCACCAAGAACATGGTCATGCATCGTTCCTGAAACAAATAGCTTCCCATGGAAAAGTATCTGATTCTGACCATCTTCTGACCATCCATTCAGAGCATTTCTATGGCTAACATGATCGTGCATCACTTCAGCCTCTAAGTACAGCACTGAGACTCCACTACCTACTATACCCTAGAATACTGCATCGTCATCTAGATACAAGAATCCCCGATCATACTCCACCCTTACATCCAAGGTCAAGGTAGGTAATTCCCACATTGCCTTCCATGATTTTAATGATTCTCAAACCACATCCTTCTGCGACTTCCTGCTCGGGGCATTATCCACCACGTTCCCCTTTCCCGAGGAGTAAGAAATATTGAATTCAATGTCATGAAGGAGCTCCATCCACCACCAAAATCATAAGTTTAGGTCATGATGGGAGAAGATATGCCTCAAGATCTTGTGATCCGTGAAGACCATGAAGCACTCCCCTATGAGGTAATGTCTCTATAATTAAAGTGTCAATACTACTGTTACATGATTTAGTTCATTGGTGGAATAGTTACATTAATGAGTACATAACTGACTAGACCCATAAGAGATCACTCCTGGTTGCTGCATCAACACACACCCTAAGCATAGGCATGAAGTGTTGTAGAATAATTCAAACACTACCCATTCTTCTGGAAACCTTAGTACTAGGGAATTAACAAAATTCCATTTCGGATAACTGAAGGCTGCCTAACACTGGTCACTCTATACAAAAGCCTGGTCTTTCTGGTTCAAGGCTGTCAAAGTTGTTGAAACTCTATATAAATTGAGCACAAACCTCTAGTAATAACCTACTAGAACTAGGAAACTACAAACCTCGGATACATTCTTGGGTGTTGTCCATGAAACAGCTGGCTCGGCCTTCAATAGTTCCACTACTCATCCTTGCTGGGACACCATGTGTCCTAGGATGTGCACCTCTTGTGTCCAGAACATGCACATAGAAAACATCCCGTAGATTTGGTGTTGTCGAAGGACCTCTAAAACCATCCTAGGATTCGTGGCATGATCATCCTCTGATGTTTAGTAGATCATGATGTCGTCGGTAAACATGATTACGAACCAGTCCAGATACCCGCGGAAAACAATGTTTATGAGGGAAATGAACACGACTGGTGTGTTTGTAACACCGAATGACATGACCATGAACTCAAAGTGCCCATATCTACACATTAAATCAGTCTTTGAGATGTAACCCTCCTTCACCCTCAACTGGTGAAATACCAATCAAAGTTCAATAATAGAGAACCAACCTACTCCCTTAAATTGGTCAAAAAGGTCGTTGATCCTTGGGAGGGGGTAACTCTTCTTTACTTTCACCTATTTCAGACTTCAGTAGTCTATACACAGCCTGATACCACCACATGACTTCCTTGCAAACTAGACTGGATCACCCCATGGTGACATGCTAGGTTGAATAAAACCCTTCTATATTAGATCATCAATCTGAATCTGTAACTACCGCAACTCAAAAGGTGCAATCTGATTGGGAGCCATCGAAATCAGATGGGCCCCAGGTTGCAAGTCTATCCCAATCTCAACATCACGTCGATGGGGGTAGAGTCACCACCTCTCTATTGAATACGTCTAGGAACTCACTGATGATCCCCGGAACATCAACCATCTCTGTATCTACCAACTCCACTAAAAATCATCTAATAAGGAAATAAGGGTATCCACTCACTGGCTGACCTCCTTGAAGCCCCACTCACTAACGGAAGTCCCATGTTGCCCACCCATATCTAAGAAAACAAACATTTTATAGAAGAAGTTGATAACGACAGTCACAGAGAATAGCCAGTCGATTCCTATGATGACATCATATGGATTTATCTTTAGCAAAAAAAGGTCCCCACTAGTCTGATGTGGCCCCAACATCAGTCTACATCCATGAAAAACATAAGACAAGATGGTATGACTTCCAAATTGAATATTCAATACCAGGGGTACAGGAAGTATATATACGTCTATACCCAGAGCCTAGTCTTGATAGGGTGCAACAAAGGAGTGTGAAGCCCCTGAATCAAACAATGCATATGCAAGAGTACTAAACAAGCTAATCGTACCTCGAATGACCTCTATCTCTGTTGGGATAGTGCCTCTAGGACGTGCAACTTCCCATGCCCATCTCCTCTTCCCCTTGACTATCGGATGCCTCCTAAACCACGCCCTGGTCAAGGTCCCTGAGGAGCACCCTGAGGTCATCCTCCTCCTACAATGTCTGCTATTAGAGGAGTGGGAGCTCGCTGTCCCTACTACAGCTACTGGAAGGGTCTAGTTGGGAACTCTACTGCTGAAGAGGGCATTGTACCTACCCACCTATACTATACTAGACTCGGTCCGGACACTGATTCGAAAGTTTTCCATAAATTCCACAGATGAATCACCTTGGTCCTATGCTTGTAGAGAAAGGGTGAGGACCAAAAGATCGAAACTAGAACTGTTCAGGCATGCCCCCCACTGGCCGAAACCTGGATGGACCTAATGGTGGAGATCTACTGCTAACTGCCTGTCCCTTTGAGGAACCCATCTGGCTCCCCTCTCGTGGCACACCTCCCAGCGGGTGCATCCTATCCACCACTTTAGAATTCTTCTGAACCTCCAAGAATGTCGATAGAGTGAAGGGAATAACAAAATACTGAAGATAAGGTCAGAGTGTATCCTCTAAAAATCTCACCCAAGACTCCTCATCTGGAAAGAGGTCCTAAGAAAAGTGAAGGAGATCCCTAAACATGATCCCCAAATCCCTCACAGACATACTCCCATGTTGGAGGGAGAGTAACTCTTATCTGTTCTCAGCCATCATCATAGAATAAATGAATTCTTCCTGAATATCCTTCTCAAAGTCTGCCCACAAAATCTCACTCTCAATCCCCTCTCTGAGGTAGAGATCTCACCACTAATGCACTGCACCCCTCATCTGACTGACTGCCAAAAAAACCCAGTGCTCAGTCAAATCCTAGATCAAGCCTAAATCTATCCCCAGCTCCTCAATCCAGCTTTCGGTCTCCATGTCTGAGATGTTGTACTCGTACTTCCCAAGGGTCAGTCATTGAAATGCATGAAGAATCTTTTGCCACTGGTCATCCTCCTCCTCTTAATCAGTCCTCCTCTGATTAGCTAGGTCATTATCATGGGCCACGATCACTCGCACTACTCATGGTCATTGTCCGGGTTCCATAGCTGAAACGTAAACAAGGAATTCCTAAGACCAAGTAGTGTGGAAGATTTCTTTTAAATTTTTCTTAAAATTATTATTTATTTAAATTACTAGAAAACACAGTACACAAAAGAACTCAATTCATTATGATTCATGTACCTTTCCTGTGGTCTCTATCCTAAAATTAGTGTAGTCTTACTTGGTTGTTGGGTAGGTCCAAAGTACTTGCATCAGATCACAGGGGTCCTAAACTCCCACGTCCAAACCGGCCTTCCCTAACCTATTTCACACACCAAGATTTCTTAACACTGTTTCCCTACCATTCCATGAAATCCTCATTTTTCCTAACTCTGAACTCCATCCTATCTCTCAACCATTACCTTTTATACCATTCTGTCACAACCCACCTTAACCAAGATGAGGGAAGGGACATTAAACTTCCAGACCCTTCCATCCTCAAGTTGAAGGAGATGTAATGTCCATTGAGTCCTGCCTTCAATAAGACTCAGAGTGGTGACTAGAACCAAGGGTATTGAATCATGCATAAAATGGAAGGTATTAACATTTTTATTTAGTATGATCGGGAGATACAATGGTAAAAACTCCAAAAACAACAAAAATGATGGTAAATGAAAAACCAAAACCCATTCCCATAAGAATTTTAAAAGGTAAACCCATACAAGGTACAAGAAAACTCAAAAGGGAAAGTACGAAAAGAAAAGAAAATGGAAACAACAACTATCCCGACATCCAAGCCGGTATGGCCTCACACGGCCCCCAAAGTCCTCCCGAAAACCTGAAAGAAGTCTTATATACATAGGGTGAGTATACATGTTTATTCAGTAGGGAAAACCAAAATCTCTTGTGAACAAGTGGGGAGGAAATATAATGCCTTGTGAGAAAGTAGATGTAACCAAAACACCTGGTTAAAAAACTTTCCACCCAGCCTCACTAAGGAACACTCCCAAAATAACACAAGTCAGGTAAGGTAATAGTAATAACACATGGGTATTTAGGTACCCCACACCACTTTCCCACTGGTTATTAAATACATCCTACATGTCAGACCTCCCTCTCAATTTCTCACTGCAGTCCCACTATCGCCCCAACAACAAACTTATGCGCCACCGCAAAAACGTATCCCACATGCAGACAACTAGGCCACCACAACCACACATACCTCCCACAGACACCTAGGCCACCAAAACCATACGTAACCACACCTACATACACTTGGTCCAGAACAACTATCGCCATGCCTGAAGTCACATGGGCCTCATCCTGAAGGCACTTGGGAAACAACATGCCCGCACACACCTAGGTCAACCACCACAACATACCATGCCTGATGAGTCTTGGGCTAAAACGGACCTCAAACCATCACAACCTACCCGAAGAGTCTTGGGATACTCAGGAGAGGGAACAAAAAGGTTCTAATAACTAGCCACCCAATTAGATATTGGGAAAACACCCTCCCCCATGAAATGGGGGTGTTTGGAAGAAGTGATCAACTTGGGTGGGGTTCAAATAAGAAACAAAAAACAAAATTTATATGTATAGGTAAAAAAGTAATCATCCCAACCTAAGGGTTCCAAAACCATCCCATACACAAAAACCATCATTACTATTCATTCATGCACAAAAGTATCACAACCAATACTAGATAACCATCCATTATTGTTATCATGTTCAAGTTATTATATTCAAGAACTACTTCAATACCGGGCAACTAACTATAATAGTCGTAGCCAAAACAACAATTGGACAGAAGAAGAAAATAGCCAAACAGAAATTTAAACATTAAAACCTAGTTCTCTTGTAATGTCAAAACAAAAAAAAGGATTTGTGAGATCCCTTAAAGTACTGTAACCAAACCAAGCCCCAACATACATCCCCACACGGCCTCAAGTCCACAAACAAACAAATAAATAATAGGGGATCCCATCCCTATTCAAATCACCCAAAAAGGATTAATAAAAACATGTTTGCTTATTAGAAAAACAAATTAATGAATTTTCTAGATTTAGTTACACCATTTATCAAGATTCTTCCTTTCATTTGGTTAACTGGGGTGATCACACAAGGATTCTTATTCATTGGGAATCCATTTAATCAACCAAGTTTATGTGATTAATCAGTTTCCATGTTACATTCATTCAATCAATAGTTTATATAGAGAAACAAATGTTCATTCATGAATAAGAAAGAACCACCAATGGCCACAATTTTCAGTGGGCATAGGCCCATACAATTCAAAACATATGAATATAAATAAATGAGTACAACATCATCATCATCAAATACACCCCTTCATTCTTTAAATTTTTTTTATTATCTTCATTAAGGTTTAGTCTCATCCACGCCCTAAGAAAACATTATTATACCCATCAATCATGATACATAGTAAAGAGATACTGAGGAATACCCCACTCAAATAGTCAACGATCAAAGTTTCCTCTTCTCGGGCCAAGAACTGGAGATGCGTGACTTGTAGAAGAAGATCTCAAAGGAATCCAAGGGTGAGAAGGAAAGGCTCCAGCACTGGCACATTATTTGTATCCAGAATAAGGACTCTAAATTCACCAAAAGAGTGAATAAAGAAAATAAGAGTTGATCTCAACTGAATAAAAAGTTTAGATCCTAAAAAACAGGGATACAATTTCAATGTACTTAAAACATAGATCGTGGCTCGACCACACGGTTGGGAAGTTTCACACGTAAGTATTATTTGTTATTTAATAATTTTCCTTAAAGAGGTGGTGATAATGTCTATAAATTAATAGATATATTTTAAACAGAGAAAATGTTTAATGGGGAAAACTGTAAAACACCATAGGTTTTGACACTGAGGAAAAAGGAAACACATTTTGGTAGCTCAAGGTTCACCCAACCACTAGGGATTTAAAAAATCTTTTACTACCTTTAAATGGATTTGGGAAGGGTTTTAAAACACTTTTATTCTAAAAGATACATTATCAGGGTGAAACTGGAAGGTCCTGGAAAGATAAGAAAGGACTCACTTTTAGGCGATCCACTATCACCCTGGCACCATCGCCCTTGTACCGTTGCCTAGGCACCGTCACCCTAACACCATACCCCTGGCACCTTCGCCCTGGCACCTTCACCCTGGAATCGATGCTGATTGGTGCTATGGACAACCCATCAGTGCCACAGACCCCTCAGTTCCACCAAATCCCATTGGTGCCACCGATGCTCATCGGTGCCACAGATGCCCATCAGTGCCACCTATTCCAATCGGTGCCACTGATTCCGATCAGTGCCACCAACTCCCATTGGTGCCACTAACACTCATCGGTGCCACCGATGTCGATCGGTTCCGCTGATGCCCATTGGTGCCACCGATGCCCATTAGTTCCACCGATGCCGATCAGTGCCATTGAGGCCCATCGGTGCCATCGATGCCCATTGGTGCCACCGACGGTCAAACCTAAAATTTGGGGAAAACTACTTAATGAGTGACAGATGGTCCCCAGGACTTTCCAAACACCTAAATTTGGATAAGTAAAGGACAAGGAGAGTCTTTTCCATTACATTTACATTTTTAATTATATATATATTATTCATGTTTATCTCACAAATTTATGTTATTCTAATGAATTTATAATCCATATTAATTTTTTAGAACTTGTGTGAAGTGTTTTTCTTTTTTTTAATCCTTTTTTATGATGATTCGTGTTTTTTTATCTTCACACATGAAACATACAACTTGAAACTCAAAAATAATTTTTAATAATTTTTTATTTTTCGTTAATTTGATTGTTTATAAATTATTATTAGTTCATAAAAAATCATTTGAATTTTTTTAATTTAGTGTTATTAAGTTCTGAAATTCTCTACCTATTCACTACTAATTATAAATGGAATGTTTTTGGATTCAGTATATCAAATTCAAATATTCAAGATCTTTTATTGTTCTATCATCATTGATACTATTTAAACTATTTAATCTGTGATTTAAAATTATTTGAATAATCCTTAATTGTTTTAAATTTTATTCATGAGTTGAGATATTATTATGAAATAATATATTATATATATATATATATATATATATCTCGTTATGATTTTTTGATAATATTATTTTTGAATTCACTATCCTCTATCCATGGTGCTGAGTAAATTAATTTTTTAAAAGTAGAATCAATATTTGGTGCTTTATATGGTGGGAAAAGGAAAAAATTATAATACAACATTTTTCAATGAGTGCTACCATATTTGAAATTGATATAATGTGAAGAGTGTGGTGGTGAGGATGCTATGAAGTTTTGTACATTCTACCAATGTGAAACATTTATCACCACTAATGGATGATATCTCAAGGTATGACCCCAAACATCTATGAATTATTTTATAGCCTTGATCAGAAAATCATGATAATCAAACACTCATGAAAAATGACATACATTTTATTCTTATTCTATCTAATTTTTTATTCTTTCTTGATTGTGTAACACTTATTCCCATCTCTCACAATTCTTCACTTTACCTTTATGATTTTCTTTGAAAAATCATTCTCTATCTTTTGGTTGGGACTCGCAGATTCTAAATACAGGACCATATGATGTTGTGAATCTTGGTATTTAATTTTAGGGTTATAATTGGGTTGGTCCTTCATATATAAAGGTTATGTGTCATTATGATTACACATATTCTAGAATAAGTATGTCATAATTGGGTTATTATTATTCTTTAAAAACCAAAATAGTTCACAACTTATCTCTCACCTAGTAGAGAGGTATAGGAGTAGAAAAGGCCCACTTTAGAAAGAAGTACTATAAAGAACATACTTACATTATTTTTTTGGTTATTTTAATTTTTATGATACTAATGTTATATATTAATTAACATTACTAATTATTATTATTAATTAATAATTCTTTTTAAATTTTTATTTTGGTCTATTCAACTTCCTCTAAACTATCAGGAATCTTACTATACAACCTAAAAATTGAAGGAACTTGTCTTTGATACCAATAGAAAATCCACATACAAGACTAATGAAATAACTTAGAGGTGGGGTGAATTAGTTGTTATAAATTTATTTTAAATTTTACCTTTTAAAAACATTTCCTTACAATTTGGAGTAAAATTAATTCACTTTAAAAAATACCTATATGAAAACACTGAGAAGGCACCAATGATTTTATACTGTTCACTAATCAATATGATTTAATTATTTTCAATATATAAAAGCACTAAATATTAAAAAATACACTAGAAATAATCTTATTAATTAAATCAAGTAGAAGATAACCATAAACATGAGATTATAAATAGTCTATCGATCTTATAATTGAATCTCATACACCAATGATGATTCAGAAAATTTGAAAAAAATAAAATAAAATCATAGTTACAGACATTAAATAAGTTTTAAAGATGTTTGTTCTTTCATCCCAACTCACAATAGTCCAAGTCTTCTTTTCCCCTTCCCTAATCTCTTTTATAATCATGAGAAAGAACAAATTATTATTCTTAATTTTATATATTCATTCATATTTGATTCATAATGAGTATTCACTAGGGGTTTTCAATGTATAAATCCAATATATTTTATTTCTCCAAAAAATATATATTCATAAGATAATATTCAGAATACAATTTCTATATTTCATATGAAAACATTGTGATAGAATGAAGAAATAAATTCTCTTCTTTGAAATTATTCAACCTTATTTAAATTGATAAAATGATTAGATTTACAACTATTTAAGACTTGGTCTCTTAATTATCCTAAAATATTTGAATAATCACGAAGTCTAATTTTCCATAAAAAGTAAACCATTAATTATTTTCAATATATACATGTGTAAGGAATCCTAAATATTTTTCCACATGTGAGTTCCTTCTATAATATGGAACTCACCTCACTCATCCAAAAATTATTTAATAAAATTCCACTACTAAGGTCACACACACCAAACTACTTCATGTGATGTCTTAATCATAGTCTTGATTAAATTTATACGGAGTATATAAAACAAAATAACTCCCCCTAAAGATGTGTCCCATTTATTTTGACATCAACCAAGAGCCCTTGATTTATCATGATGTTTAATCCATCAATAATAGTTCTCCATAAAGTATGATATTTTACTTTTTTTAGAACCTAAAATATTTTAGAGCCTATGATTCTTACAAAAAAATTATTCCAAAATTATTTTAGGAATTTTCAACAATATAAGGTTTTTTACAAGCGATCAATAATTTAAACCAAACATTTGACTGTATAGACTATCCAAATATATAAACATTGATTGTGTGGGTCAATTAAATGGAAGATAAGCATATTATTCTATGTAATACTAACCATATTAATCAATCATGTGAATTTGATCGACCATAAATATTATTCTAGATTGACCACATGTACCAATAGATAACAATGAATGGATCAACTGTAATAAAAAATTATTGACCATGTTAAAATAAACTACAATGTTCTAGATCATTCATATGAATGACTGATAGGCTACGGGGAATGACCTTGGAAGAAAACTTCCCATATGGGTTTTCAACTAAGTATTATGTCTTATAATATTATCACTACAATCATACTAAAACAATCTTACAAGTATTACTAGTAAGTCATAAAAAACACGAATTTAGCCTTTTTTTATTCATACAGACCAATAATTTTATCCTTGAACCAGTTCAATCCCATCTCACACATCTCAATTGTAGTCCCAAAATGTTATAGTCAATGTCTCTAAATGCACCAATTTTTTTTTCAATTTCATCACGATTCAAAAAATCAATCATAATATTTTCCTTTGAATATGATTTATTTATTTACAAAAAAAGGAAACACAATAGACCATATCCAATTCATCATTCTCTAAAAAACTATCTTTAATTATGGCCTCAACATAATTATTATATCAGTCGTATAATCAAGTATCCAATTTATAATTAAGGAATAATATTGTAAAAATCATATTTATAGTGATATTTTAAAACAATAAATTTTAATTTTTAATTTCCCATCAAAAATAACATTTAAAAAAATATTAAATTAAATATTAGTAATTATATTTATAAATAAGAATTTAATAAACCTAAAAATATTTTAAAAAATAATTCAAATTTATGTTCTAAATCTAAAACATCATGAAACAATTATTATCAACAACACAACACATGTTTTTCATGGTATTACTATTCAAAAAGTATATAGATATCATAAAATTTGATATGAAAGGATAAATAATTAATTACAGATATGTTCATAAAAATTTCGTTAATGTTAAGTGGATGAAATTATGGAAACTCATGTGGTTTTAGAGTGACATATTAGAATAAGGCATAATAAAATTATCACAAGTTAAATAATAATATCTGATAATGATGGGGACCAATGTTACCGTTTAGTAACACCATTATTATGATAATAAAAATGAAATGTTATCTTGTAATCATTCTGGGTCATTCACCAGACCAAGATAAGTGTGTTATATATTTAAAATATTAATTTTCAAACACCAATATCATGGAGTTTGACATCTTTCATAAAAGAAGATATCCAAAGATTAAAAAATAATATTTTTCAAGACAATTTAATATAAGACATCTGTAAATAGTAAGGGACACCAAATATTATTTCAGTATAAAATTTATAAAACTTTTTTCAATTTTAGCTGTTAAAGAATTTAAGAAGAATAGAGGTAACATCAATGAGAGGTTACCTCTAGAAGAAAGGATATAAAACATTTAATTTATAATCCTCCATTATATATTTTTTTTTATTTTGATAAAAACTGATTTATATAAATAAATCCTCAATTACTATGTACTTGATTATCATGTATTTAAAATATTTTAATTTTTTTCTCAATACCCTTCTCTCCTTCAATCATTTGGGGTTATTCCACTTTCCTATGAACATAAATTAGATTTCCCAATTCATGTTTTCGTCCCGATGGGTACTAGTGAAATTTTATTCAAATAATTCTCATACGGGAAGAAATTAATAACTTCAAATAAGGTTATATTAATAGTATAACATCCCATACCATTAAAAAACAAAAAATATGAGCTTAATAGAATGATTTTAATTTTATTATATTCTTATGATTATTTAGTTTTTGAGTATTATAGAATTAGGATAAACTATTACATGTCAGAAATTTAATAAATAATGTGGATATTTATACTCAATATTTATTTTTCGACGAAAACTAGATCTTAAATTTAAACTCTTATTTCATTCAAAACACTTTTTTTATTTTTTTAAGATGAATCCCCATAACAGAATTATAAACCTTGTGATAGTTACTACACATCCTTAGGACCAGTGAAATGAAGCTGAAAACAGGGGATAAGAAATAAAATCATTGTTATGTATACCAAAAGGAATAAATCAATTTGACTATTTTGAAAATCATGAAATCCATAATAAAAATTGTTATTGAAATAATCATTACTTAAAATTTGAAATCAACTCTTTCATAAAACATTTAATAAAGAATAATTAATGAAAAATCATAATAATGAGAGTTAATTATGATGAAATAAGAACTCATAGAATCATGTTTTTGAAAACATATTTCCCCCCCTTAAAATGGATAGAAACATCACTTTAAACATATTATGATTAGTATACCTTATGAAATAAATATAATTCACTAAAAATAATTCTCAATCATATAAAAATTAATTTAGTAACCATATGGAATCATATTAATATCAATATTACAAAAAATATTATTGATGGAACTACCTACAAGTTAATTCCCACATATGTTACTCAGAGAACAAAATCATTACCCAATGAATTAGGGAAATATATCAAAACCACTTATCATCGTGAACAATGTACAAGGTCTATAAGATAAAAAATATATAATATTTCATTTAAATCATAAAATCTCCTAAATTATTTTTAAACACATTTGAAAAAATGATTCTTGTAATCACATAAAAATAATGATAAAAATACTCTTTTCCTAGAAAAATATTAAAAAGTAATTTTCTTAGAAGGATTATATAGAATTTTTAATTTAAAAACCCATAAAATTATTATAGAGGAACCTTCTGAAATAATAATGATCGTTATAGATGTAAAAATTGATCATGTGTTAAATATAAAAAAATATTCTTTTCACTTTGTTAAAAAGAGTCAAAAGTTAACAATATGGAAAATATTTGAAAAGATTACTTTTCAAACCATGAAAAGGATTTCCAAATATATTTTTAAAGTAATTTCCAAAATCCATTCTATTATAATAAAAAAAATTATTGAAATACTTTAAGATAAATGGATATTTATGGAAAAGAGTTAGAAATAAAATGATAAAATCTTTTAGATAAGGTTTTAATAAAAAACCATTACCTTGGGTTTGACTTGTCATGTACCTAATTTAACTCTTGTATAATAATATTATGTTAATTTTATAATTTATTAAGAACTATATTAATGTTTTATACATTTTTATTCATTTAATTTAATTTTTTATATCTTATATTATTTCTAAACTAGTTATGTTGTTGTCAGACGTTTTGAGGATGTTCAGTTCATAATCCCAAAAAAGGTTTGGTAGGTTGACCATGGTCAAAGGGTCCATCATTCAAATATATATAGAATATTAATCATGATATAATTATTATTTTTATACCCTAAATAATTTTTTACAACTAGTGTAGAATGTTCAACATGAAAAAAGCATATTGCTCTGTGGAGGTTGTAGTCCAAATGTTAGCATGAGCTACATTATAATTTTAAAATAGATGGAAAGGTAATAAGGAAAGTAATGTATTTATTTAAAAAATAATAATTATTTCATGAATATCCAATATATATTAATTAAATACATTATAATAAAAAACCTAGTGAGGTGGTTATGAAAAACAAAACACATCTCATTGTAGAGGTGCTAGTCCACATGTACAAACATGTTGAGTTATAATTTCCACTATAATTGAAAAGGAGATAAAAATGTGTTGTTCCATACAAAAATAATCACTAAAAATATATAAGATAATAATGTTATTATATAATTATGTTTAAATAATATTTCAAGGAGGTATAAGAAGAAAAATATATGAAAAAACTCAATTAAGAGTTATACTACTTCATTGAAATCCAATTTTTTAGATTACATTTTACGAACTATAGGTTTTATCCTTTGGTGAGAGAATGATCTATAGTGTCATGACCCAAACCACTGATTTCTGACCCATGGCTACCCAAATACCACCAACAATTGGTCAGGGGATGGAAACCATTACTGAGTAGGAATATCCCGAAAATGGGATTCATTATCCTGATGTTCCTATAAAGATTCACACATCACTTAGACCATTAAATTTTTAAATGATAACAACTAAAACCAATTCACATATAAATCTATAATCCCACAAAAATACTATTACAGTAAAGGACTGGAAGTGAAAAATTGGAAAAATATAAGCCCAACTAAAAAACATTAACGAGTCCAATATTATCTAAAGAAGACAACTAAAGTAAAATGAATAAATATAGAAAATACCTTGTTCTGTCATGAATATTCTATTCTCCACCCACTCTCTATCCTCCTAGGACATTATCAAAAGGGTTGATTTTTATATAAGACACAACATGTATAAGAATATACCATTCATGGGTGATTATGACAATAACCAATAGAACACCCTAAAAACACTAAACATAATGAATCAATAGTTATTAGATCATCGAAATGATATAATATTAAATGCATAACAAAGAGAACCCTAGATATACTCAGGATAGAAACAGCACCACTAGGTGGTCACAACCAACTATTAGCGACATGATTCTGCTCGAATCATTTCTCATTCCAAAGAGCCCAATCCACAATACATTACATCCCAAAATATACTAATCATAGAGTCCTATATCATTGGTCCCCACTAAAGAAAACTCACCAGTCTTAGAAAACCATGATACTCAGATAGGGGATTATGCTCTGGAGAGTTGGAGGACACCATGAACCCAATATGGATCAACCCAATATATAGTTGATTATATTCCAATGATATTGATAACCTTAAGGATACGACCTACTAGAAGGAGGATTGACACCCTACTCATGGATGTCACATCAATTCCATAAACCCTTCGTAGGGTATAAAGATGATAGGGGATCACTCTCTTGTCTCATGGAGGGACACTACAAACTCTACCAGAGACTCATCTTCCTGAGGGAATCAAAAACCAAAAGATTTTCATGTAATTATGAAATATAAAATCATGGTAATAGACCATGTGAACACACTCAATAGTAATAGGTTCAAATTAAAGCAATAAAGGGATAAAAATAACATCAAAGTTGGTATAAGACATATACTAAGGTGTACATGGTGTGTGAAACCAACCCTTGGTTTGTAGTGTAGTGATACTTCACATTACATTTTAATCTCAAAATAAATGGAGTGTACAAATATTACTCAATGTGTAGATATCTCTTGACACCTTATTCATGCTATATTCCCATGGATTTGTACCACTAACCATGTCCTTATAGCAACCCATGTAAACCTAGTCGTGCCCATGAACACTTGGACGTGTTCGTGCCCATGTAAATATGGTTGTGCGCTCTTTCTATGTCTATGTATCTAGAATGAACATTACCATTTATCCTCCAAGATACACTCCATGCCACTGGTGACAAGTCACATGGTGTGTGACAGTGTCACATGATGTGTGATATTTTACTCTCAAGGGTAACCCGTGCACCATATAGAGGGTCCCACATTGGGTGTATAATTGAAGAACATGCAATGTACCACAAGATTTTTCACATCCTCTAGTTCTTCCCCTAGAGCATCCACCACATCTCAAGAACTGCTGTCCTCACCAAAATATTCATATCTAGTGTCATCCAAGAATCTAGTCACTAAATATCGTAGTTTTGTGCTCCAAATATTCATAGGTAACGTCTAATCAGGCCATCAGTAGTTGCATAGTAAGGTCCTAGATGAATGGGTAATGAAGTTCCATTTTAATTCACCATTGATCATCCATCATCATTGGAATTCCTATATCATACACATGACTATTAAAAATATCCATAACATTTAATCTTTGGGCTGATGAACACAGTCACACAATAATTGAATACCGAGTATTCATCAAACCAAAAACCAATGAAATTTCCTACGATGAACATGTAAAGAACTGGGGAGAGAAATACATAAAATCCATGAAATGTGACGAATGAGCCTCTGTTTTTTTTATTCATCCTAAACCTGTTATCGTAGATATATATGAACTGGGGGGAAAATGTGAACAATATAATTAAATCAACCAATTTAAATCTATCATCAATGCAAGAATCAATTATTGTTTGTAGAATTGATTTGTGTTCATCCAATAATAATGAATGATATGGAAGTCATTAAAACACATACTAAATGGTTTTTGGATCAATTTTAGATGAATAATGGTCTTGTGTCACTTTTGTTAGTGAGATCCACAACTTTCATAGCTACACCAGTCCTTGATCTTAATCTCATCTGACATCATCTAACAATAATGGTCTCCAACTATATCTCTAGATCTATGGGTTTTAATGTAACACCCTGAGATTTTATGAAAAATATTCTTTTAAATTTCATTGATGTTTTGTGTTGTACACTACACCAAAAGGAGCATGCACTACACGCATCCCGGACTTGGCTTGCATTACACACAATCACGACCTTCCACGATAGCGTGTGTTGTACGCAATACCGAGTTTCACTAAACAATGATATGTTATTAAAATATTATATAAACTAGCCGTTATGAATAATAATACCCACTTTTTGAATTTTTTTAAATTTTATCTTTCGAAATGGACTTCATTTTTGGATTCGGAATATCGAAATTAGCCTAGTGTGAATTTTCGGTTTTTTCTGAAAACTTTCAATTTTTGATGAATAGTGAAAACACTGGGTTACAATTTAAAAATCGACTTTTTATTTAAATAGTTATTTATTTTATTTAAATTTATTTTAGGTAAAAATTTATACATAATACCTATATAAGTTCAATTTAATTCATTGGAGTCATTTTATAATAATTTTAGACATATAAATATTTTATTGAACTTTTCACCGCCTTTTACCCACCTCCTAGGAGAGTTTGAAAATTTAAATAAAACATAGTTTTACCGCTTCTGTGAGTGTAATTTCGAAAATCCAAGAGACACGGTTAATATCAAGGAGTAAAATGTGGTTCAATAAGATAAACATAATTTTTGGTGAATAATAACTTTTTACTTTTATTTACCATTGTTAAAAGTAAATAGGGTAATTAAGGGTAAAAATGCTATTATTATAACCCTAAAACATGTATTAATTCTATTGGATAAGTGAAATTCGACCAAAAACATCTTAGGAATAAAATATTACCCTTTATGTCCACTTGGATTAGATTATGACATTTATTATTATTTTATTTAAAGAAGAATTAAAAAAAATCAAAGTTTAATAACTAAAAAATTTTCAATATAGGTTTATACAAAACATAAATTTGACTATAAATATTAATTAGAAAGATAAAAATATTTCTTACATAATGATATTTTATTTATAATTTTTAGACATTAAATACTATAATTTATTTATGACACAATGATGATGCAGTAATTACCATATTAATGAAATATTAACATAATTGATGTTATAAATACCCAAATAAATTTAATTTTTGACTTTTTATGAATTCCACTAATTTAATAGGTTAATAGTACATGTTAGTGTTGATTTAATTAACTTTTTTTGAACTAATCATGCTGTTATGATTTTCATAAAAATCAAGTACCAAATAGTTTCAAAATTGACATAAAATAGTTTTAAAAAAATATTATATTACTAATCGTTAATTTATTCCTAAAAATATAAGGTTTGAAAAAATGACTTATATAAGGATATATATATTAATAATGAACCACTTGGGGTTCTTTTTTCTTGTTATAGTAAGTTTATTAACTATATAGTGTAAGAAAACAAAAAGACATGGTAAAAGTTAAATTATTTAACTTAGAGTTAAATCTAAATGATAAGGATAAAATAGTAACCTAAAGTTGTCTAAAACCTATTGTTTGAGAGTATTTCTACCCATCCCCACCTTATCTTCGAAATAAATAAATTTGGAGCTATTAAAAACCGAATATTACTTTATTATAAAATAATATTTTAAGATTTCCTAAGGTGCCCCTCTCCTCCCTTATAAAAAGGGCACCCCTTCAGTCTTCTATTCACACCCTTTTTAGCCTTGAAGCTTGGACAAACCCTGAAAATTACTTTTCTAAACCATTCTAGTTACATCATAGAGGTTCTGGTCTTCTCAAAAGACCAACTCTAGTGCCCTAAGAAAAAGTTTAAAGGAGGTGCGTCGAGGAAGAGGTAATATCTTCTACCGACCCTTTCAAGTTTCTTTCTTCTTCTACTTCATCTTCTTTATCTATTTCATTATAAAGTAATAACATAAGTATTGATTATATACTGACATGTTATTATAAATATTAGACAACCCCATTTCACCTTTTATCCATCCTATGGAAAATGAAAGCACTGTGTGTGCGTATATACGGAATACCGTCTCCACGCTGTGGTGTAATATGTTTTCCACCACCACCTTACTTGGTTGGGTATAATGTTGTAAATAAATAAATATATAGTATTATTTTAAAGTGATATTGTTTCTAAAATATTATAAATACACTTCAATGCAATTCCACGATCATGGGAATGATATCATTGCTTGTGCGTACGTACGGACAACCATCTCCACGAATTTTGATGAGATTCATTTTCCCTGATTAACCATTAAAGTATGATCATAAAGTATATATAACAAATAATCATGAAATATTTTAAATAATAATGATACTTTATTTATGTACATATATGTTTCATTTACTTAATTCCATTGAATTCAACAAGGAAACGAAAACAGCATCCATGCGTACGCACGACCTACCGTCTCCATGAACGGTGTATTTCATTCCATTTATCAATCTATCATATATATTTATATACTGAATATATATTATATATAAATCATGTGTTACATTTCGGAATTAAATAAATCAGGATATAAGTAATAATAACAAGAACAATATGTCGAAACACATACGATAAATGAAACGATTTTACCCGAAACGCTGCTTTAACATGGAATTTACAAAAGAACGGGTAATATAAAGCCATAAGTGAACCATATATGATATCATAACAATGAATATGATTCTGTAATAAGTCAATGACATTATTTAAATCATTATACAGGAGGTTCAGATACGTACGAAACATATCAGACCTAAGGTAAGGGATAATTATTCCAATCTCATTCTTATCCGAGATTGTTTATTCATAAGTATTTAATGGGGTTATGTTTATTATCCATGTCCATAGGTTCTCAAAATGTTTTCATAAAATGTTTAATTTTCTTCCATTTATTTTTACCCTTTTTTAATTTTACCACATCTTATGGAAGGAATCGTTATTTTGTTTACCACACGAGGTACTTTGTGACTTTTTTGGAAAAAGTATGAGAATAATGTTTTTTTAACTTGTACGGCATAAATAGATTTTTACAGTTTCATAGCGCCTTATTTTCATGAAGCTTACTCTACAAGATTTAACGATTATTTTCAACAAAATACTTTTCTTTTAAAATTTCATGTAATTTTGTGAAAAGAAAATGGTTTTGAATAAGAAAGGATATTTTCCTTATGAATTTATTTCCATTGTTTTATCAAAACCATTTTCCATCAAAGATGGCATTATTTCATATGTGTATGTTACAAATATAATGTCTCTATGATTTACATGGTTTCACATTTCTTATGATGAAATGATATCCATTTGTTTTATAAGGAGTATGTTATGATGGGATGATGTTTATGAAACCCATTTTATTCTTTGGGTTATAATGAATGATTTATGTTTATGTTGTGGAACACGTAAGAATGACTTCATTATGAGATGGGTGGGACATATATCTCCCTCCAATTCATTGGGTAAAGATTTATATCTCATGAGATAGACATGGATGGAATGGTAAGTTAATCTAGTTCAGTGTTACAGGACTGAAACGAGGAGTGAACTCGATTCAGAAAGGGACTTTGTCCACTAAGATGGTCTTGGCAGAAATGCCTTGGCTACTATGAAAATCATATCATGTGCTTAATGGTTTTCCACAATTACATGTTTTATTCCGATGCTATTTTATCATGATGGATGTTCTCTTATGATATATGCCTTACGTACTTCCAAGATTCATGTCTTTACTCAAGATTATGATGTTTAGATTTTATGTTGAAGTTTTTGCATTCAAATGATTATCGATTGTTTTATGTTCTCTATGTTTACCCTTAATGAGAATTTGAGCTCACCCTTTTTTATGTTTTCTTTTCCCCATGAATTAAAGAATGGTTTTATGTAAGAAAATAAAATGGGAAGATCTTTATGGGAGATGTTGAAGATCTTTCACCAAGATTAGAAGATTATATTTCGAGTTTCCAAAGACACTAAACTATTACGGTCCTTT
Source organism: Viscum album (assembly GCA_963277665.1). Taxonomy (NCBI): domain Eukaryota; kingdom Viridiplantae; phylum Streptophyta; class Magnoliopsida; order Santalales; family Viscaceae; genus Viscum; species Viscum album. The sequence continues at coordinate 1,085,612,844 of OY728159.1, forward strand.
GGTGTCTATTTTTGTTATGTATTAAGTATTTTGAAAAAGTAATGTAATGTCCATGCACGTCTCGCTTTGGGTCTTTATAGTTGGTATTAGAGGAAAGGTTTAGTTAACCATTGGAAACTAGGATGCAAATACTTTAGTGAGATCCCTATAGATATTTCTAAGGAATGTCTAGGGATGTCCCTAAAGTTAAGTATAAGTATAGGTTATTGTCCTAGAATTACAGTAATGATATTAGAATTAAACCTAAGATGTTAGATATCAAAGTTACTCCCCCTTTATTATTTTTTTTCCCTAGCATTATTTTTGCCTCTCATACTATTCTTTTTGGGTTTTAGACGATGGTTGGAACCCGAAGGAAACGTGTTGATCAATGTAATGGACGATGCAATGATTGTCCTCCTGAACAAACCAACATTATGGGAGATGGAGTGAAAAATATTTTTGCTATACTTGCACAAGCTATGAATCATTCTGGACTTCCTAATGAGCAGAGAAGGGAACAATATTCTATTGATTCCTTCATGAGGCAACGTCCACCTTCTTTCAGTGGGTATTCTGATCCACTTGTTGCTGAACAATGGATCAGTACCATTGAAAAGATATTTTCCATAATTTGATGTTCAGAAAATGAAAAATTCATTCTGGATATTTACCATTTAGAAGGTGAAGCAGATCAATGGTGGACTCTAATTAAGAATATGAGGCCCTGAGATGAAATTGAATCCATGGAATGGGTTGAGTTCATGAACTTATATTTCAATAACTACTTCCCTCATATTCTTCAAACAAAGATGGAAAAGTATTTCCTTGAGCATTATAAAAATAATTATGAATCTGTTGGTATATATGAAGAGAATTTTGCAAGACTTTCAAGGTATGCATATGGCTTTATCATCCAACCTGAAAGTAAAGTTGATCGATTCTTTAGTGGTTTAAAACCAAGTATTCAATAGGAATTAGCTATAAGAGACTTTAGTAGCTATGAAGAAATTTTGTGTTGTGCTATCAAGGTAGAAATGGAAGTTGGTGTTACATATCCATCTCATGTTTTTGACAAGAAATGAAAGATGGAGTTCACGGAGAAATATCAGAATAATGGTGAAAAGAAGATAAATGTTTCTTTATGCTTGAAGTGTGGAAGGAAGAATAGTGGAGATTGTCTTAAAGGGACTAGAAAATGTTTAAGTGTGGAAAATAAGGTCATCGAGTAGCTGAGTGTCGATGTAATGGAAAAAGGGTTGCTAATGATGTGAATAAAGAAAAGACTACAGATAATGCACCACCAACACTTCAATGCTTGAAGTGAAAGGAAATGGGGAATTATGCTAATCAATGCCCTAATCCAAGGGTTAATGATAATCAACATGAGCAACCTCTTAAGGGAAAGGATAAAGGGAAGTCACATGAGATCACTATTATCAATGTTGAGTATGACAACAATGTGGTGCAATGATTATGTTTTTATGTAAAGGGATTCCAAAATAATGTCGTGGAATATCATTTATAGTATTGTGGGACATAGGAATATCTATGTAATGGTTTATTGTGGTTTTCGATAATTATATGGTACTGGTAACCATGAAAAGTGATTCAATTTTTTTGGAAAGCAGATGATATGCTCATAAAGAAGGGATAAGAAGATAATAAAATGATTGATAATATTAATGATATCATGAATAATATAAATAAAAAGTGATATCATGGTTTGAGTATATAGAATTTTTGGGATTTTGGTATATGGAAAGAGTTACCTTGTGACAACATTCTTGTTTTCACTATGGTTCAAGAGAATACATGATTATGGTATTCACATGTTTGGAATGTGACCAACAAGATATATCATATGATATATGGGGGATAAATGATGGTATTCACATGCTCGGTAGATGACATTTCAAGTAATTGTTTTCTTTATACTATGAGCTTGGACAAAAGTATTTTCGATAAGCCAAAAGATTGGAATGAATTAAGTTAGACATAAGATAGTATTTTTTTCTATTTTATTACAGGAATGTTATTATAATGTTGTTTTAGAAAAAGGGACAACCTGGAGGATGGGAGAAAACCCATCGCGTCAGACAAGGTTGTGGGAATCGAACCCACAACAGATGTGTGACAGGCCTTTATCGCCTACCACTGGCCTACAGGAAGTCCCTGTTTAGTAGAAACTAGTTTTATTATATTAAGCAGTATGATATATGAAGTATAAGTTCATTTTTGGAATCATATACGATTAACCTCACCATATATGGACTTATGTATATTTGATAACTTTTTCTAACCTTTTGTTAGAGACATATGGAATGACCCATCATTCTATCACATGATCTGCTAACACCTCATGAATAAAAAATTCAACTTCATTTATTTAAGAGATGAAGTGGAAATTGTTCAAGGCACGAACACCGGTGATATTATACCGAAATAAATTAATTATTTCTTCTAATTAAAATTCTTCAACTTTAGAGAAATGATCTTGAAAACCAAAAATATTCTATCACGACCCGTCCTCGGGGCCTGTGCTGTGACTACCCCAAGCCCTCCTTTCATAGGCCAGGGGCTGGCGACTAGAACCAAAGTTGTAAATCTCGGTATTTGGTACGACATTGCCTTTATAAAACATAAACACATCCAACCAGAGTACAAGAGGAAGTAATACACTAAGTACAAAAGAAAGTGCTGAAAAGTAAATGGGCTAGAATACAAACCCAATTGAGAAGTACAACTACAACTGAATGAAATATAAAATAAAATACAAACAACTGGAAGATAGAAGTAGCTCCTAGGGCGTCGACCTCGGATCCTACTTGAATGGTAGATACAGATAGCCTCCTCAATGCTCTCGCCCGCCAACCTCCTCCGAGTGCTATCTTGTCATGAAGTCCACCTCCGGGTACCGTCTAGTCCTTGAACACTCGATCTTAGTCAGTGCTGTCCGTCGTCTACATCCAACACAACGAGGTACGTTCATAGACCGTGCAGGGGTGAGTATACGATACTCAGTGGGGACCCCGAGACCCTCAAGTTCTCACTAAATCCAACAAGTATAATCACAAATAAAGTTCTCAACAGATAACCCTTACTTAAGTATAAGCCTATAATTATACCTAAGTTATCAAGTAACCCATCTCATCCACGAGGTATCACACAGATATGAAGTCGATGGATAACCACTACTTAGGTATATGCCCATTCATATACATAAGTTATCAAGTATACCATCTCAATAATGAGGAAAACACAAAGTTCATTGACTCAGCTCAAACCATGATTTTCATTATCGAAACTGCAACTGCAGAATAGCTCCTCCTCTGTCGAGTACAGTGATCCTGTCACGACTCGGAGGTGCTTCTCACTAACCTTAGACTACTGAGGTACTCCTCCAGTCGAGTACAGCGGGTCAGCCACCCAAACACAGTAGTGCTCCCCGTCGGGGTCTACCACCCAAACACAGTAGTGAACCCCCTAATAGTCTGTAGAGGTACTCCTTCTGTCGAGTACGACGGGTCTACCACCCAAACACAGTAGTTCTCCCCGCCGTGGGTATGCCACCCAAACACAGTAGTTCTCCCCACTAGACTATACAAGTCACTCCGACTCGAATCAGACAAGCAGTCATCAGGTCTCAGCCACCTACACGGTCTCCGTACTCCATACGCTCATCTCTGAGAGGGTCTTCTATACGAGCTACTAGTTGATACTCAATGTATCACAAAGTCCCACGAAGAAGTATCTCAAAGGACCGCCTCGTCATATGCGTCTCAATGCAACAGACAGCGCGTCAATCGAACACCCGGTCTGTGAGTTATTATCCTTTTAGTCCCGGGGTCCCGGTTAGTTTCGAGTACGAACCAACTCGGGCGTATCTCAACTATATACCAAACTCACATAGGATATACTCAAAGGGACCGTTTCTCAACAGGATCACCAATGCTGCTGACGGTTCGTCAAACGGATGTCCGGTCTGAAAGTTATCGGCTTTTCCGTTCTAGGGGCCCGATTGGATTTCGGGTTCAATCCAACCCGGACATATTCCAACTGCATCCAAAACTCAGGTGAAGTATTCAAAAAGATCCATCTCACCAAAATGAATCCAACAAAGTCGACGGCACGCCAATCAGACGTCTGAAGCTTAAGTTATAAGCGTTTCCGCTCTGAGGGCCCGGTTGGTTTTGGGTTCGAACCAACCCGATCATACCCATTCTTCGCCAAAACATCAAGTGTAATATACCAAAACGACCGTCTCGATCTAAGGATCCCAACGCAACTAAAGGTGCATCGATCAGAGGTACCTAGCCCACGATATGGGTGTTTGAACGAAACATCCCGAAAATAAGTGGTTTGGGCCCTGTCTGACCCGGGCCGATACCCCCTGGGTTGGCCCAAACCAGGTTGACCCAACCCGGGTCCGGGTCTGGCCCGGTTGTGTGCGGCCCGACCCAGCTGGCGCAGCCACCCGCACCGGTCCGGTTGAGGCTCCACCAGCGTGGTCGAGCGGATGCAGAGCAGGGGGGGAGGATCAGCCCCTCGCCGCTAATTGGAACCGGCAGCGGTTTGCGCCGCCGCCGTTCTTCCGGGATCCCGCGCAGCCGCAGGTTCTGCCTTGTCGCACCGCAACGGCATGTCGTGGAGGGTTTTCTCCGGCGGCGCACTGGGGAACCGCTGCCACCTGGCGGTCAGACAGCTCCAACCACCGTCTCCGGTCACCAGCGCCACCACGCCGGCGCGGCGCGTAGGCAGTTTCTTCCGCGGACCACCGGACGCGCTCCGATGGTCCAATTTACCCGCCGTCTTCGCCAACGGTCCCCCAGGACCTGCTCTTCACTGCGAAGGCTTTCAAACGTTGTTGCGGTGCCGTTTCATCATCGCTGTCAATCTGCGCACCAACAACAATCCGCGGAGGGTTGTCGGGCCGTGTTTGTTCAACCCACACCCTCCGTGTTAGGTGTTATCAATTGGCAAGATTAAACCGGGTTTTATAAAGAACAAACATTCAATTTTATTTAAATAAAATTGAATCAAATCATTCCACAATCTCTTAAATAAATTGTAGCATACAAATATACTGAACCCGCGATTAATATAAAACATTCGCGGATCAACATAATGATGAGTTGATCCGTGTTCTCTGTTTTAGAAGGAAACAACCATGGGAATAATATCATTATCAAATTAATCCCCTTCCTTGAGAAAGGTCCGCAGTTGACATGCGTCATGGATGACGGTGTTGTTTCCGTCATCATCGGTGTGCACCAGAGGAAGTGACGTCTCCTCTCTTGTTGTGATGGAAGAAGAGGATGGAGAACCATGGACATCGAGTCATTCTATGTTGAAGGGAAGGTGTTCTTCATCGAAGAAGAACCGTTCTTCGTTGAAGATGCGTCGTTATTCATCAGAGGGTAGTTCTCTTCTTCTTCACACCAAAGATCTCCCAAAAACTCTAGAATTTTGCTAAAGTTATCTCACACAGAAAAATCTCAAACTCAAAATAATATCTCATGATATTATTTTTATTCACACCACAAAGATTTTAAAATTCAAACTAAACCATTTAATTAATTAAATGAAGAGACTCATCTCATTAATTAAGGTATGTTGGCATGAATTAATGGTGAATGGAAAAGGTGAAGAGTTACACAAATTTAGAGGAGCTAATAAACTTAATGGAAGAGGAGATTAATGGGGAGTTGGCACATTAAATGAAAAGGGAGTTTAAGGGGGGTTGAAGAGTTATACATTTAAACACAAGGGGTTTTAAATGGGTGGAAGTTCATGGGGGTTAAAGGGAAGGTGAAGGGTTGGGGTTTCATGTGGACCCCACCACCCTTGGTCATACCCTCTCATGGGAAGTTAGGTGGGGTGTGGCCCAACCTCCAACTTCTCTATGGAGAAATTAACTTCCACATAAAATAAATTGTAACACTACAATTTATTTAAGACTTATCAAATCCCCAAAAATTAACCACCTCATGCGACAAAATGCAACTACGCTTAAGGTCCCCTTAAGCAGTTACCAGTGTTGTGAGTTCATTGGTGCCCTCAGATTTCTATTCCAAGCACCAGTTCAAAAGATAGAAAAACCCGCCCGTTCGTTCACTGAACGTACCCGATCCAAACTTCAGAAATTGATTCCGGGCACACCAGGCCTCGGAATCAGGTTCCGTCAGAAACTGCAGACTTGTAAAATTACAAAGAAATTAAGAAAAAAAATTTACTTGAAATTTCTAGGTCTTTACATTACTCCCACCTCAGGGATTTACATCCCCGTAAACCTCAACACACCCTAGGGAAAAAAAGTGGTACTGAACACACATCTGAGCATTCCGCTCCCATGTGCTCTCCTGGAGGTTCTCGTGCTGCCAGTGAGAGAGCACCTGAGGAATCGACCGTCCACATAGGACCTGCTCTTGTCGATCCTCAATCTCCATTGAAACCTCCGTGAATGTAACCCTGTCATCGACGTCCATCTCCCTGTGGTCGATGATGTGTGAAGGATCGTGCACGTATCTCCTCAGCCGAGATACGTGGATGACATCATGCACCCAGTGCAACTGAGGTGGAAAGTTTAAGAGATAAACCACCTCGCCTACCCTGCTGTGGACCATGAAAGTTCTGTTGAACCTCAGATATAACATGCCGCCTCAACCACATCTCCACAAACCTCATTGAGGTGAGACACGTATAAGGACATAGTCGCCATCCTCGAACTCTAGAGGCCTCCATTTCCTAATTAGAACTAAAACTCAAAACTCTGTCTTCCATGAGGGTAAGGTTGACTGACTCAAACGTGATCGACCGCACCCTCCTGTGCATGAGTGTATCCTATGCTGCCTAGGGTTTCCTTTTCGCCGACCTTGTAAAACCCATCCCAATGTTGTAGATAAACCACAACCTTTTTTCCTAATACATTCAATCTGGGTATGAACTGTGAATCCAATCCATACCCAGACCAACTTCGTAAGTCCTCGATGCTACCACCAAGAGATTCCAACCGAAACTCTTGCCTCGAGGGTCAGATCACACTATCGGCGTAAGTGTGATTATCGAGTCTCCTCCCAAAGGTATCTCCAAACGTGAGGGTCATGTCAACGTCTTACTGGAAACTCTAGGTCTGGGACAAAATTCATGGGAGAAAAGAATGATTCGTATCAACGTCTATTGTAATGGCAGCTAGAGGTGGACACAGACTATCCCTTAAATCATTCTTAGAGCCATTAGGTCACACTTCATTGACCGCATGTATCTACTCTTTTTCCCTACCCACCAGCTCCCTGAACCTGGCGGGGATAACAAAGGCTGGTGGTTGTAACCTGTTGAAATGTACACCACCTCATGCTACTCTCATAGCTCTGCCTCCACATATGCAGCTCTATAGAGTCATCTATCCTTAACACTTCTTCTTCTTGAAACATTTTACACGCCTGAGTCTCTGAGACTGGTGCCAGTTTCATGTTTCTTACTACACTGTGCAGTCTTCATCCGATCCTGGATGATATGCACCTTCTCCATCATAGCTCATACCATCTCTGGTCGGTAGGAAGTTTTCCAATGCGGTAAGTCGGTCAATGACCACCCTTCTTCGCCTACGATCTGTAAGAGCTGCTATGATTTCTCCTTTGACGAAAGGAGAAACTTGGTCTCAACCCCTGAATGAACCACGTCCATTGCCTAATAAAGTCAATCCTGACATGAATGATGCATTCATTCCATGGATGGTGTCGTAAGGCCTCGACGTTACTACCAAGAGATCCAACCGTCACTCTCGCCTCTAAGGGTCGAGTCACACTGTCGGCATCAGTGTGCGGTCACTGGGTCTCCTCTAGTAGAAATCTTGAAAGTGAGGGTCAAGTCAACAGTTTTAACCGAGACCTCTCAGTATCAACCAAACAAAAGGACAGGAAAGTAAACATCAGAAAGATAAGTGTCCTTTATTACTGCAGCTTGATGTAAAAATACAAAAAAACAACAGAAACATGAACTAGAAGTACCAAGAACAAAAGGAATCCACTAGTTCCGCTCTTGTCCACCTACTTCCGGAGCTCCACTTCCTTGTCCACCGCTCGACTGTTGCTCATGAAGCTGTTGCTACTTCTGTCTTGATGGCTCATCCAATGACTACTGATCAACTGTGCGGGGAGTCAGACAGTCACGTGCCATGTGACCCTTCCTTCCGTAGGAGAAACACTATCTGTTTCTGGCACACCTGGCTCTAACTCTACTCAAGGTTCCCCGCACTACCGATCTTATAACGTGAGGTTGCCCACCTGCGGGTCTGGTCCTCTTGGACCTTTGCATAATCTATCTACTACCTACAGATGACTCGGCTACTGATGGAAAATACTACAACAAAGGCAGTAGCTCCTGAGCACGCTCAGAGTGTAGAGTCACTGGTATAAACCCCACCCGGAAGAAGGTCTCGAAATATCCCTAGGTGAAGGTCATCTCATCGCAAAACTGGAAAATACGGCTCCAACATCTTCCTGCTGCTGCCTGAAAGAGGCTGGAAGCAAGGATCACCATGAAGCCCGCTGGTGTAACTACTATCCTGAAGACTCTCACCACACCCTCCAGCCAATCCTCAACTGCATGTGGGTCCATCTCTCCCTTGAACCTGGGTGGCTTCTGGCGCTGGAACTCATGCGGCGCGCTCAAGCGGCGTGCATTACCTTCTGTTGGGGCTATTGGCATCGGTGGCCCAACATATGTTAGTACCGCTGGTGCCTCCGCTGGTGCCTCAACTGAAAGAGGGCACTGTACTGAGGCCTCTTTGCTTGACGGGCTGTCAGTAAGTACATCTCTCGGGGCTCTAGCTGGTCGTCTTCGGAAAGACATCCTGAAAGAAACAGATGTGACACTGACAAACGATTATACATGGTGATATGACTTGGTTTGAGCTGTTTTAATGGGAAACCTTTGAAATCACACACACAATTAATGTTTTCGTGCACTGAGTTGGAAATCAGAAGTTAGGGTCCTGGTGTATGGATACGTCGGCTGCCCGCACCCACACTGGACTCCCTGAACTAAAAACCACACTCGGTACCCTTAACACTATTGCTTCACAAAAAAGAAATATCAGAGTAATATGTTCTGTGGTAGAACCGACTCCTCTGATACCAATTTGTCACGACCCGTCCTCGGGTTCCGTGCCGTGACTACCCCATGCCCGCCTTCCATAGGACAGGGGCTGACGACTATCACCAAAGGCATAAATCTCGGTATTTGGGAAGGAATTGCCTTTATAAAACATAAAAACATCCAACCAGAGTATAATCAGAAGTAATACACTAAGTACAAAAGAAAGTGCTAAAATGTAAATGGGCTAGAATACAAACCCAACTGAGAAGGAGAGCTACAACTAAATGAATTACAACAGAAAAGACAAACAGCTGGAATATAGAAGCAACTCTTGGGTCTTCCACCTTGGATCCTACCTGAAGGGTAGGTATAGATAGCCTCCTCAACTCTCCCGCCTGCCAACCTTCTCCGAGTACCATCTCGTCGTGAAGTCCACCTCCGAGTACCGTCCAGTCCTCAAACAGTCGATCTCAGTCAGCGTTGTCCGTCGTCTGCATCCAACACAACGAGGTGCGGGCATAACCCGTGCAGGGGTGAGTATACAACACTCAGTAGGGACCCCAAGAACCTCAAAGTCTCACTAAATACAATAAGGATAATTACAATGAAAGTTCTCAATAGATAACCCTTACATAGGTATAAGCCCATACTTATACCTAAGTTATCAAGTAACCCATCTCAGCCACGAGTTATCACACAGATAAGAAGTCGACGGATAACCACCATTTAGGTATATGCCCATACATATACGTAAGTTATCAAGTAACCCATCTCAATCATGAGAAAAACACAAAGGTCATTAAATCATCTCAAACCAGGATTTTCATTATCGAAACCACAACTGCTGAAGAGCTCCTCCTCTGTCGAGTACACTGATCCTGTCACGACTCAGAGGCGCTTCTCACTAACCTTAGACTGCTGAGGTACTCCTCGTGTCGAGTACCGCGGGTCAGCCGCCCAAACACAATAGTGATCCCCAACAGGGTCTGCTACCCAAACACAGTAGTGCACCTCCCTTAATAGCCTACAGAGGTACTTCTTCTGTTGGGGACCGCGGGTCTGCCACCCAAACACTGTAGTGCTCCCCACTTTGGGTCTACCACCCAAACACAATAGTGCTTCCCACTGGACTATACAAGTAACTCCGACTCGAATCGGACAAGCAGTCATCAGGTCTCATCCAGATACATGGTCTCCGTACTCCGTATGCTTGTCTCCATGAGGGTTCGCCCCACAAGCTTCTGGTCAATACTTCAAGTATCAAAAATTCCCCCGAAGAAGTATCTCAAAGGACCGCCTTGTCATAGGGGTCTCAACGCAATAGACGGTGCGTCAATCGAATGCCCGGTCTGTGAGTTATTAGCCTTTTAGTCCCGGGGGCCCAGTTGGTTTTGTGTACGATCCAACCTGGATGTATCTCAACTGTACAATTCCACGATCATGGGAATGATATCATCGCTCGTGCATACGTACGGACTACCATCTCCACGAACGCGATGAGATTCATTTTCCATGATTAACCATTCAAGTATGATTATAAAGTATATATAATAAATAACCATGAAATATATTACATAATAATGATACTGTATTTATCTATATATATGTTTCATTTACTTAATTCCATTTAATTCAATAAGGAAACGAAAATAGCGTTCATGCGTACGCACGACCTACCGTCTCCATGAACGGTGTATTTCAATAAAATTATCGTTCTATCATATATATTTATATACTGAATATATATTATATATAAATCATGTTTTACATTATGGATTTAATGAAATACAGATATAAGTAAAAATATCAAGAACAACATGTCGAAACACGTACGATAAATGAAATGATTTTACCCAAAACGCTGCTTTAACATGGAATTTACAAAAGAACGGGTAATATAAAGTCATAAGTGAACCATATAAGATATCATATCAATGAATATGATTATGTAATAAGTCATTGAAATTATTTAAATCATTATACAGGAGTTTTGGATACGTACGAAGCATATCATACCTACGGTAAGGGATAATTATTCCAATCTCATTCTTATCCGAGATTGTTTATTCGTAAGTATTTACTCGGGTTATATTTATTATCCATGTCCATATGTTCTCAAAATGTTTTCATAAAATGTTTACTTTTCTTCCATTTATTTTTACCCTTTTTAATTTTACCACATCGTATGGAAGGAATCTTTATTTTTTTACCATACGAGGTAATTTTTGACTTTTCTGGAAAAAGTACAAGAAGAATGTTTTTTTAACTTATACTGCATGGAAAGATTTTTACGGTTTCATAAAGACTTATTTTCATGAATCTTACTCTACAAAGATTTAATTAATATTTTCAACAAAATCATTTTCTTTTAAAACTTCATGGAATTTTGTGAAAAGTAAATGTCTTTGAATAAGAAAGGATATTTTCCTCAAGAATTTATTTCCAGTGTTTTATCAAAACCATTTTCCATCAAAGATGACATTATTTCATATGTGTATGTTTCAAATATAATGTCTCTATGATTTACATGGTTTCACTTTTCTTATGATAAAACGATATCCATTTGTTTTATATGGATTATGTTATGATGGGATGATGTTTATGAAACACATTTTATTCATTGGGTTATGATGAATGATTTATGTTTATGTTGTGGAAAATGTAAGAATTATTTCATTATGTGATGGGTGGGACCTATATCTCCCTCCAATTCATTGGGTAGAGATTTATATCTAATGAGATAGACATGGCTGGAACTGTAAGTTAATCCGGTTCAGTGTCATAGGACAGAAATGAGGAGTGAACTCGATTTAGAAAGGGACTTTGTCCACTAAGATGGTCTTGGCAGCAATGCCTTGGATACTATGGAAATCATATCATGTGCTTAATGGTTTTCCATAAATAAATGTTTTATTCCCATGCTATTTTATAATGATTGATGTTCCCTTATGATGTATGCCTTATGTACTTCCAAGATTCATGTCTTTGCTCAAGATTTTGATGTTTAGATTTTATGTTAATGTTTTTTAATCCAAATGATTATGTATTGTTTTATATTCTCTATAGTTACCCTTACTGGGAATTTGTTCTCACCCTTTTTTGTGTTTTCTTTTCCCCAGGATTTAAAGAAAGGTTTTAGGTATGAAAATAAAAGGGGAAGATCTTTATGGGAGGTGTTGAAGATCTTTCACCAAGATTAGAATATTATATTCGGAGTTTCCAAAGACACTAAACTATTACGGTCATTTGGTGTCTGTTTTTGTTATGTATTAATTATTCTGCAAAAGTAATGTAATGTCCATGTACGTCAAGATTTGGGTCTCTACATTTAACATCCAACCCTGAGAAATCACTATAATTGTGTATTTATATTTGATCTTGGTCACTGCATCAATTTTTTTTTAAAAATATAAGTTTACTTATTTATTTTATTTATTTGTGCATGGGGAAACTTTTTCACCAATGCCTCCCGCTAATAAATGTTATATCACACCTAGGGTAAAACGAAAATTTTGAACTAAACTATCCACTTAGATATCTTATTTGGGACTCTTTTCAGTTTTTATTACACTTTTTAAAAAAAAGATCCAAATGTGATATTTATATATTTAATATAATTCAAACATTTATTCCAAGATCACCGAGCATCATAATCACACAATGTATCAGTTTAAGGTCAAAAAAATATTCCACATAAAATCAAAAATTATACATGGAAAATGTGATTCATTAAATTCTACCCACTTTAGTAATTATAATCCTGAAAAAATAAAAACCTACTTAAAGAGATCGAGGAACCAGATTGCATCTGGGTCCCTTACCCCTATGTTCTCTCTTGCAAATTCTCATGCTTCCACTGAGCACACACTTGGGGAATCGGTCATCTATGAAGGATCCTCCTCCTATTGATCCTCAATATCCACTTGGTACTGATAAATGGTAGATCCATTCTAAATTTTCTTATGTCCCTTGTAAATAACACATGATGGGAAATCCATAAACCTCCTTGACCACGAAACATGGAATATTCCATGTACTTGGTCAAGTTGTGGTGGTTGAGAAAGGTGTTATTCCACCTTTACAACTCTACAAAAGTCCTAAAAAGAGAAAATGATTCTAAGATATATCTTTCCACCTCTTCTAAACCTATGTAATCCATGTCGAGGTTATACGCTCAGGATCACATAGTTTACCTCCTCAAACTGTAGAGGCCACTACCATTTTTCAGTATAAGACTTTACATGGCTCTGTGCATTCCTCATCATATCCTTGATAATGAGAACCTTCTCCATAGTAGACCACACCAACTCCAGGCCCATGATTGTTGTCTCTACTAGATCAGTATAACAAAGGGGTGACCTACAGGGTCTCTTGTGGAAGGACTCGAATAGTTCCATATCAATGGTGTAATGGTAGCTATTATTTTATGAAAACTACACAAAAGTTATATGATCCTCCCAACTATGACCAATGTCTAACATTCGTTCCAGTAACATGTCCTCCAATACCTAAATGTTATGCTCATTCTGGCCATCAGCCTAGAGCTGAAATTCCATGATCAAGTGAAATAAATTCCCAAGGGCCACTTACAATCCTCTATACAATCACGATGTGAAATGAGAATCACGGGATGAAATTATTTTCTAGTCAAATCCATGGATTCAGACTATCTCATTCACATAGAGGTGTCTAGATCTCTATACACAACACTAATTTGGAATGGATAAAAAGTGTTCTGACTTGGAAAGTTAGTCAATGATAACCTAGAAGGTATCACGTCCCCTGGACATATGTGGTTACCCCATCATTATGCCCATAGATATCCCACACCACTTCTACTTTGGAAAATCACGGGGATGAACTAAACAAGTCGGAACCTGGTTCTTAGCCTTCACTTTCTAAGAAGTGAGGCCTCAAGAGATAGACTATACAATGCAACACTTCATAGCTGACCACCAATACTAATGTTGAATGTATTGATACATATTTCCCTCACCTGATTATACTTCCAAATAAGATTTATGAAACCACCTCATCAACTCCACCCATAACACCAATGGTACCATAATCTACCCTCTAAAAATAATAGTGCGCCTCTAGTTTCAAAACATAATTTGGAAGCATGAGTAGTGGAGATATGAGTATTTAAGGTCCCATAATAAGTATCTCCATGATGAGAATCCCTAACATGATGTAATATAATATTGGTAACAACCATCGACTAATGATGTAAAGACTAATCCTTTCTCGATAAATAAAAATTCAAAGAGTATATTTAATCTGATGCCTCAACCATCAACCAAGAACAATATCTCTTATTGAGAGTGCATTTCACCATTCCACCTTCCCAAGACTATTGAAAATATCAATGTCATAGTTATAGTTTAACTATATCCATGGACACTATCTCAAGTAAATATCATTTTGAGAGAAGATATACATTGGAATTTTTTTCAGAGTATACGATAGATCACTCACCCATTAGGTAGAGTCACCACATCTTCAAAGTGAATACTATCATTTCCAATTCAAGCTCATGGGTCATGTAATACTACACATGTGGTCTCAACTGATGTGAACCATAAGAAATAACCACCTACCTCTATTTCAAAACACAACCAAGCCCATTCCCTGATACACCACAAAAATCTATGTACTCAACACCCTCATCTAGAAATATTATTATGGGAGAGCTCATCAACCTCAACCTTAACTCTTTAAGAACTATTGGAATCTTTCAATCCACATGAAATCCTGACCCTTTCATTTCAAATATTTGAAGGGTGATGAAACTATATTTAAATTAGGTACACACCTATGATAGAACCTTTCCATCCAAAGGAAGATCTGAACCTCGGTGAAATGCTTGGGTGACTCCCAAGAAAGCATCGCCTTAGCCATTATTGGGTCTACTATCACTCCTCCCACTGGGATGATGTGTTTTATAATGTGGACCTCTCAATGCCAAAACATAAACATTTAGAGCTTCCCAAAAATATGGTTCTTTTAGAGTGTGTCCAAGACCATCCCCAAGTGTCTCACATGATCCTACTTGGATGCTAAGTACACTGGGATATCATTGATGGAGACCACCACAAACAAGTATAAGATTGGTTGGATGATCTAGTTCACGAGTCCCATGAACACTGTTGGGGAATTCATCATTCTAAAAGTTATCATAAGGAACTCATAGCGATTGAAACAACTTATATAATTTTTCTTCAGTACATCCTTATCTTGTGCTCACAGCTGGTGATAGCCTAATCTATGGTTGATCTTAGTGAAATATCACGACCCGCTCAACTAATAAAATAGGTCATCAATACTTGGACATGTATTCTTTCCCTTGTTTCACATATTTCATGTGATAGAAATCCACATCCAACATCAAGAAAATATCAGTATATTATGAGAACAACATAGACCTTCCTAGGAAATCACACTAGTTCTTACAAAGTCCCTACTTTGTAAACTCTTCTGAGTGAACCTCCATATATCAAAGATATATGGGGTCATCTGATATTCTATCTGAAATATCGATCCATCCTTAGTGGGATTATATTCAAAAAACTAACTCTCATTGGTGAGGAAAACTCGACATGTTCTAGAGAAGAATTCCCTCATACTCCTCCACCACTATAGGAACTAAAATCTCATAGTATCTGCAACTCGAAAGGTAATAATATCTAACTAACCAGGAAGAAACTTTAACCTCTTAAGAATTATCTAATCCTACCCGGGTTGGGGAATCAATATTTATTTAAGAATGAAAACTCCTGCCCAATAAACTAGAAGTACTACTACTCTCATTGGTAGTAACATCTTAGCGTGGATGGTAGTAAATCAATCCATACTGAGGAAAAACATCATAGGTTCTCAATTACACTATGAAGATATTACACACAATGTTCTATATTTGATCATAGATTTAGGTCACATTGTTGATTGAAGTGTGTAATAACTGACCCTCTCTTTAGGAGACTATAATACATGGGTTGGGAAAGAGGGTTTCACATGTATCACTAGGTCTCAAACAAGGGATAAAATCTCGGAAAAGAGGTTCATAACTCAGTGTGAAAGCTATAACTTGGGCAGTGAAGTCACACTTCGTGTCTCAACACAATGAAGGCCTTTATGAGCTCCCACCACATCGAACTCATTATTTCCGTATCCCACCTATTTACCATAACTAGGGCTTACTCGGACACCTTAGTGCACCAGACCACCACAACCACACAAGCCATAAAATATAATCACTAATACAGGGATCTACCAATGCCCTACGCCACCCTAGATATGTCTTTCCACCTAGACCTCCATCAAGGAGGGGTCTGATCTATTTGGTTCATTCATACCACATACACACACCTGTCCTTCACCATCTGAAAAGGGGTATGGCCCACCATGTAACTGTGGATATCTCTAACCCTATAACTCACAATGTACACTTATCATATGTGTGTCATATTCTGGTACCAAGAGAGCTAACTACTAATCCATATAAAAAATGGCTTGCAAGCACAACCATCTAATCTATTAGGATCCACACATTACAGAAACCATGAACACTTCCTCAAGTAAAACCTTTACCACCTAAGGGTATTATCATCATGGAACCACCATTATCCCCATTGTTAGAACTCATGTAACATACCAAGCCTATGCATGACATGTTCATGTCATATGTAAGAACCCATATCTTCTTTTTCAGGTATGTCTTTAATTTTATTGATGTTTTTGAGAAAATAGGAATTTCTAGAAATTTTTGAAGTACACGCCATGTAATTTATGAGTACATGTCGTGTACTCTCTTGCCACGCCAGGACGTGTGCTGGCCATGTCAAGAAAACACACACAATGTGTAGGGGTGAAGTGGAGGCCACTTAAAGCGGAGTATGGAAAAGTAGAGTAGATGCTGTGTACTCAAGAATTACACACTGTGTATTTTTTTTTCATTAAACGGATTGGGGTTGCGTCTAATCGACATAATACTCTTCTTCTCCAGTTTCTTCATCCGAGAGAGACCATACGACTGCATATCTTCAACAATCCCCAGTTCCTCCGCCCGTTCTCCGATTCGATCGCTGTTGATTGCATTGGAACAGCATCGGTGAGTCCTTCCTTCTCCTAGTAAATTGTTTTCCAATTCCTCTTCTTTCTAAAGTTATCAATGGTTGAAAATTTTGTGAGATTTCATAGATCTACACCATTCTAAGGAGAATCAATCTGCGTGTCTCAAGTATATTGATCTCTTAGCATCGAGGTAGGTGCTTTGTGCCTTACCTTTCGAAGTCCTTGCGTTTTTTGTGCAAATTCCACCAATACCCGTGAAC
The DNA here is from genome assembly GCA_963277665.1 of Viscum album. Taxonomy (NCBI): domain Eukaryota; kingdom Viridiplantae; phylum Streptophyta; class Magnoliopsida; order Santalales; family Viscaceae; genus Viscum; species Viscum album. The sequence continues at coordinate 1,085,630,255 of OY728159.1, forward strand.
GTGGTATTGCGTGTTTACAGTATTTCTGTTGTTGCTTTCCTTACTTTATTTCATGCTTGTGTAGAGGTAATTTTACCATGTTTGAGGAAAATTTTTGTCCTTGGATGTTTTGACCATGCTTTTTCTATTTACGACCTTTGGGTCTTTGTTATCCTTGGTCGTTCTGTGTGTTTCCATGCCTAGTGATCGTATGATGGAGTAATGTTGATAACTTTCTTGTTGCTCTGTAGATTTTTTACCCAAGTAGCTCTATAGGTGTACTTTGGTTAGCCAAGTAGCTCTATAGGTGTACTTTGGCCTTATATAATTATTATGCACTGACTTGTATGTGGCTGTGAGAACCTGGTGCCTAGACTATAAGGGATCGACCGAGTGAGCTTCCCAGAGAGTCCTTGAATTTATAGGCTACATGGGATAGACTGAGTGAGCTTTCCAGAGTGCCTTTGGATATTATAGGATACCGGTGATAGATAGAGTGAGCTTCCCAAAGTGTCTTTGGATAATATAGACTACAAGAGGGTATACTGAGTGAGCTCCCTCAGAGAGTATTTACTTGTTTAAATGTTTTTAAAACCTTCCCAGGCTAGAGGAGGAATTTAATGAGTGAGCTTCCTTAGAGAGTCTGTGGTATACCTGAGGCTATAGTAGGATTGACCGAGTGAGCTTCCTCATAGAGTCTCTAGACCTTGGGACCAAGAGGGTTAGACCACGTGATCTTCCACAAAGAGTCCCTGACTACCCTATACTATAAGGGGAATTGACTAAGTGAGCTTCCTCAGAGAGTCTTATAAATTCGTATGACAGAACCAGAGGGTTTAGGCAGAGTGCACTTCCCAGAGGGTTGTGGTACTTATTAGATAGGACCAAAGGGGATGACTACGAGTACTTTCCAGAGGGTTTCCTGTTGTGGTTAGCTGTTTGCTTCTATGTTGCTTATTGTGCTGTGGTTTGATTACTGATAAATGTTTACTACATGTTGTAAACTATTAACTATTTACTACTTATTGTACTATTGTCTTCCATATTCTCACTAATTGTTAGGCACAAAACTTTGGGTTGTTTCCTACTAGGATTTTTCCTCACACCCTGTTTGGGACATGCTTTTGGGCCCAAGTAGACTATGTTATTGTAGGTATAGACAAGGGAAAGCTCCCTTCAACTTTTGGTACTTGATTTCTTGGATCAGGACAACATGGGACCAAGATTTGGCTTGCGATGCTGAGGAGTTGTTTACCTTCTTTTGTACTTGTTTCGGTACTGTGGTTTTTTCCAGCACTGTGACTTGTTTGGATTCTTTCCTAGACATATATATCATGTATCATTTTATATATAGGTGTGTGTGCTCCAGTTGTTTACCATTTTAGTCTTCTTCTATTCATTACTGTTGGTTATTTAGTGCTTCATCTATTGCATGTTTATTTACTTCCGTTGCGTACTCTGCCAATGAGGGCATAGTTTCTCCACTATCACATGCATGGCCCTCGCTGCTAGTCGGCAGCCTCTGGCATTTGGGTAAATGCTCTTGAGGCCATGTGACCAGCCGGGTACGGGGCGCCTCTGGGTGGTTTCTGAAACCGGGATGTTACAAAGTGGTATCAAATGAATTATTTTCGCTTGATTTAGTATTTGGAGCCTTTATCCAGGGATAAGATGGATTCGATACTTTGAAATAAGCTGTTCTCGGGAGTAGCAAACCCGTGTACAGGGAAAATCCATACTACCTCGTTTATTGCAGTTTTCTGGTTTTGAGATTTTACGGTTTATATGATTTCACCTAAAGTGATTCACATGACTTGTGTTGTTATTTTTGTTTCAATTATTGTTCTATTTATGTCGCAACCCTATGAGATGAGGGTATTCCATCTCATGCATCATATAGGCACTTGTCAGAAATCACATGTCATGCATTATTCCCATGCCACTAGGGTGGATTAGTGATTGCATGTTGTTGTGATAGAACTTGTATAGATTATGCATACTATTGTGATGGATGCTTTCCTAGAATATCTTCTGTTAGATAGGGGATTGATTGTATTGTACTTTGCTTAAATGAATGCAATATTTTGGTTCTTGATGTGTTATGGGCCCTCTTGAATCAGAAATTGGTGAATCATTGACCTGTTTTTCCTTATATATGACTATACTGGATTCCAAGATTTGATTCGTGGGGAGTATGGTCCCCCATGGATCGGAATTTGTCACTTTCATGCATTGTTTTTCTGTGTTTCTGGGCTTCGGTGCAGTTTCTGAGCTAATTCTTGGAAAAACCCAGAATACAAGGCATGTACTTTAGGACTAAACGTCGTGTAGTTTCAGACCGTGTCACTAACTGTGTGAGCAGGAACACGGTGTTGAGGAAATGTCTTTAAGAACACATCGTGTATGGTAGGTGCATGCCGTGTAGTATAGAGCCGTGTACCCGGCCGTTTCACTAACAACACGGGTCGAGGAAGCTCGAGTAGGACACACCGTGTTGGTAAAGAACACGCCTTGTAGTCTTGTTCTAGTTACCCGGTCATGTCACGAACAACACGGTTCGGTGTTATCTTCTCCTATACACACCGTGTTTGTTCGGAACACGTTGTGTAAGGGTCAGCCATGTAGCCGACCATGTGACTACCAACACGGGTCGCATAAACCTTGTCCACTACACATCATGTCAACAGGGAACACTCTGTGTAGTCTCAGTTTAGGAAGACCGTGTGGGTTAGCCGTGTAAAGAGACTCAGGTAGTGGAATAGAGTTCAAGTACACGCCATGTGTGGGAACAACACGCTGTGTAGTTTTGGGTGTTACACGACCAGAGGTGGCAGGAATACATGCCCATGTCTTTGGATTAAGTGAACACACCATGTAGTTTTTAGACATGCCGTGTAGTCGTGTTTTGTAAACATGAATGTTTCCTTATCATATTCCCATTTTTTACTCTTGTGTTCTATGTCTTTGATAATCCTGATCTAAGGAGTGCTTTGGATCTTTCAGAGCTATGCCTCTGAAACATCCTCTAGTTGTACGTTAGCTGCCAGACGGTGATCAGACACCGGATACGGTCCACCAGGGACCTCCTGCAGATGCTCCTGCTATACCAGCCTTGGTACTAGCAGTTATATCTGTCACAGGCGCCAATGCGTAGTTCATGGATGATTTCCTGAGGATGATGAAGACTTTTCAGGGATCACCGCCTCCTGCCCCGTCGATGGCCAAATTGACGCGAGTCTTTCAGCAGCAGCACCCTTTTACTTTCTCAGGGGATGGAGGACCCCAGGCTGTAGAGTCATGGTTAAAGGCCACACTGATGATCTTTGAACATCTGGAGATACTCCCAAAGAAAAGGGAAAAACTGGCTACTTATATGCTTCGAGACACCGCCAAGAGGTTGTGGGAGGTGATCTCGCAGTCGGGGAGCCAGCAGAGTATGTCTTGGTAAGAGTTTCGCCGCACCTCCTATGACTACTTTTACCCGGAGACCTTGAGGGTCGACCGAGCCCGGAAGTTTATGAGTCTGAAACAGGGTACTCTTTCTGTTATGGAGTACTCTTCTCACTTTACCGAGCTACAGTGCTTCATGCCGATCCCAGCAGGTGATGAGTTATTACTTGCTAGGAAGTTCGAGGATGGTCTCAGGCAAGAGATCTATTCCCAGGTGAATATCTTCAGGTTGACTTCGATATCCTCTATCATTAACCATGCGCTGATCATTGAGTGCAACCTGAGGGATTCTGGAGCAGTGAGCTGGGGCGATTCGCCATCCAGAGCTGGTGTTCCTCCTACGGATAGTAGGAAGCGTCGTAGAGAGTCTTATCGAGGAGATAGAGGTTCGTGGGTTATATCTTCTGGCAGATAGGTTGTATGCTACCAGTTTGGTAGGAGTGGGAATACTCAGCCTCAGTGCCAGAGGGACTAGATGGAGTGCCGATATTGCGGAAAGATGGGCCATATTTAGCGCTTTTGTCAGATCTTCTCACCTTCAGCTGGTGGTAGGGGTTCTTCTATGACCCCGCATTCAGGAGATGCTTCGCTAGTTTCTCACCAATCTGGGAATTGGAGTTCTTCCAGCCGTTCGGGCCGAGGTGGAGGTCGCAGCCGTGGTGTTCAGTCACCATGTTACTAGCTACTGTAGATTGGATCAGCTCAGAGTGGTCAGCCAGGGGCAAAGGGCCGCGGTACATGCCAAACTTTCGTCGTGGAGCAAACTTACCAGGAGCTGGATCCCGACTCTTATACAGTTCGAGGTACGATCTTAGTATCCTCAGTTTAATCGTTAGCTCTTTTCGATACTGGCGCTTCACATAGTTTTATCTCTGTTGCTATTGTGGAGAGCCTTGGGCTCTGTATCTTTTCTTATGCTGACTTGTTGACACTAGACATGCCATTGGGAATGAGGAATTCTAGCGTACGTTAGTGTAGGGAGTTCCCTCTCGAGATTGCAGGGTATTGCTTCTTATGGGATCTCTATTTCTTAGATATGATAGGCTATGAGGTCATTCTCGGGATGGACTGATTGGTTCCCTTCCAGGCGGTCATTGACTGTTATCACTGCAGGGTGAGTTTCGTATCACCCGAGGATGAATCTTTCCTTCATAGAGGTGAGTGGGATGTTCAGGCGAGTCGAGCTGGACCAAAGCATCATGGGCTAAGAGAAGTTATAACCCAAATTTCCAATCTTTATCTAGATGACCAGTGGACTTCATAGTTATAATTTCCTCCAGTGGTGGATCGTTTTATGGATGTCTTTCCAGAGGACTTTTCAGGGTTGCCTCCGGAGCGTGAGGAAGAATTCTCGATTGAGATCTTTCCAGGAGTAGCACCAGTGTCTATTCCTCCTTATAGGATGGCTACACCTGAGTTGCAGGAGATCATGAAGCAGTTATAGGAGTTGCAAGAAAAGGGTTTCATCAGACTCTGTACATCTCCTTAGGGTTCACCTGTCCTGTTTGCGAAGAAGGAAGACGGAACCCTTCCTCTTTGTGTAGATTATCGGAAGATGAACTAGTTTTTGGTCCAGAACCGATATACCTTGCTGAGGATCGATGACCTCTTTGATCAGCTTTGAGGAGGTTGGGTGTTCTCAAGGAACAATTTGAGGTACGGTTATCATCAGTTACGCATTAGACCATCAGATATACCTCTGACAGCCTTCATGAGTAGGTACGGATTATATGAGTATACGGTTATGCCGTTCGGTCTCATGAACGCGCCAGCAGTCTTCATGGCACTAATGAACCGTGTGTTCCATCCTTACTTGGATTCCTTTGTCGTGGTCTTCGTGGACGATATCTTGGTGTACTCTCACACTCGACACGACCATGCTACCCATCTTGAGATCATTTTGAGTACACTAAGATAGCATTGACTTTATGCTAAACTCTTGAAGTGCCACTTTTGGATGGATCTGATTCACTTCTCGGGTCACATCTTCTCAGAGACAAGAGTATCAGTGGACCCAGAGAAAGTGAGAGCTGTAGTTTCATGGGATTAGCCGAAGAATGTCTTTGAGGTGTGAAGTTTTCTAGGGCTGGCTGGATACTACATGCATTTCATACAAGACTTTTCATGCCTAGCAGCACCACTAAAAGGTCTGACCAAGAAGGGGGCGAAGTTTTTGTGGTCAGATTCTTGTGAGTTAGCCTTTTAGGAGTTGAAGGGAAGGTTGACATCAACACCGATACTAGTCTTGACAGAGCTGGGCAAGAGATATACTTTTTACTGTGATGCTTCAGGTATCGGGCTGGGCGCTGTGCTTATGCAGGGAGATGGAGTCATTGCGTACGGGTCTCAGGAGTTGAGGCCACATGAGAGAAACTACCTGACACATGATCTGGAGTTGGCAGATGTTGTTCATGCCTTACACCGTTGGAGACATTATCTTCTAGGAGAGAACTGTGTGGTTTTCACCGACCACAAGATCCTCAAATATATCTTCACTCACCGTGATCTGAATATGAGGCAGAACAGGTGGATTGATTATCTTTAGTATTTCAACTTCGAGATCGCCTATACACCGGGAAAGGGAAACATAGTGGCAGATGCGTTGAGCATGAGAACTCATATTCAAGAAGTTCAGGAGGCCATCAGTGAGTGGTAGATTATGGCTATGTTCTCTGAGATGCACTTGGAGGTGCATGACAGACATGGACAAACGTTCCTATCTTCTGTACCTGTTACCTCTACACTTATTGATCTGGTACAGATGCGGCAGCCATCAGACTCAGACGACTTACTCATGTGGGAGAGTGTGTCAGGAGAGAACCCTCTTCCTAGATAGACAATGGGTGAGGATGAGATCTTGTGTTTCCAGGGATGTGTATGGGTGTCAGCAGACATACGCGAGGAGCTGATGCGGGATATTCATTCCTCAGTTTGGGCAGTTCATCCTGGCGTCACCAAGATGTATCGTGATCTACACCACCAGTACTGGTGGCCTGGTATGAAGAAAGATGTAGCTAGTTTTGTCATGAGATGTTCTACTTTTCAGAAGGTGAAAGCAGAGCATCAGTGACCAGCCGGTCTTTTACATTAGTTACCCATTCTGGAGTGGAAATGGAACGATATCGCGAAGGACTTCGTGACTAGTTTGCTGAGGTCGCCTCGAGGGAACGATGCATTTTGTGTTGTCGTCGAGAGGCTTACGAAGGTTTCTCACTTCTTTCTGATCAAGGAGACCTTCAGTGTTGATGATCTAGGATGAGTATACATCCGAGAGATTGTACGTCTACATGGAGTTCCACACTCCATTTTTTCAAACATGGATGCGCGCTTTACTTCTCGGTTCTGGCATGGACTTCAGAAGTCTTTAGGTATACATGTACTTTTGAGTATAGCATACCATCCCCAGACTGATGGCCATTCTGAGCATATGATCCAGGTGCTTGAGGATATTCTCCAAGCTTGGATTTTGGGATTTGGTGGTTCTTGGGAGAAACATATTCCTCTTGTTGAGTTCGCATTCAAAAACAGTTTTTAGGCGACTATTAAGATGGAACCTTACGAGGATTTGTACGGTAGCCCATGCTGATCACCCTTATGCTAGCTGGAGGCAGGAGAGGTAGCTTTACTAGGACCTCGTCTTGTCCAGGATACCTCAGAGCAGATTGACTTGATTTGGAAGAGGATGGCTACAACACAGCCTCAGTAGAAGTCTTATGATGATTAGCGGAGATGACCTATAGAGTTCGAGGTTGTGGATCAGGTTTTCCTGCATGACACACCGAGGCTAGGACACAAGAGGATTCAGAGATAGGGTAATCTTTCACCCTGGTACACCAGACCATTTGAAGTGTTGGAGAGAGTTGGGCCAGTTGCCTATAGGCTGCAGTTACCTTAGAGGTACCGGGCTATGCATGACGTCTTCCACGTTTCTTAGCTCCGACGTTACTTTTTAGACCCGTCTCATGTCTTTCAACCCAAGGAGGTTGATCTTGAAGAGGATGCATCATTTGAGGAGCATCCTATCTGGATTTTCGATCATAGTACGAAGGTTCTTCGTTCCTAGTCTGTTCCTCTAATATGGGTGCTATGGTAGCATGGGTGAGTACAGGACGAGATCTGGGAGAGGGTGACCGATGTAAGATCGTAGTGGCCGGAGATGTTCAGGGTTCCTTCTTTTATGCCTCGCTAGGGAAATTCAGGATGAATTTCTTTAAGGGTGGAAGTTTTTAAGAACCCGGATCTTCGTTTTCAGGTATGTCTTTACTTTTTCTGATGTTTTTGAGGAAAGAGGAATTTCTGGAAATTTTTGAAGTACACGCCGTGTACTTTATGAGTACACGCCGTGTACTCTCCATCCGCACCAGGTCATGTGTTGGCCATGTCTGGGCCACACACATGGTGTGTAGGTGTGTAGTGGAGGCCGCTTAATGTAGAGTATAGAAAAATAGAGTACATGTAGTGTACTCAAGAAGTACACACCGTGTATTTTTTTTCATTAAACGGACCGGGGTCGCGTCTAATCGGTAGAACACTCTTCTTCTCCAGATTCTTCATCCAAGAGAGACCGTATGGCCGTAGATCTTCGACTAGCCCCCGTTTCTCCACCCATTCTCCGATTCGATAACCGTTTATTTCATTGGAACCGCAACGGTGAGTCCTTCCTTCTCCTAGTGCTTTTTTTCCAATTCCTCTTCTTTCTCATGTTATCAAGGGTTGAACGTTTTGTGAGTTTTCGTAGAACTACACCATTCTAAGGAGAATAAATCTGTGTGGCTCAAGTAAATTGATCTCCTTGCATCGAGGTAGATGGTTTGTGCCTTACCTTCCAAATTCCTCGAGTTTTATGTGAAAATTCCACCAATACCCGTGAACGGGGTAGTGCGTGTTTACCATTTTTACCTTGTTGATTTCCTTCCTTGCTTGCATGCTTGTGTAGAGGTAATTTGACCATGTTTGAGGACAATTATTATGCCTGGATGTTTTCCTATGCTTGTTCTGTTTACGACCTTTGGGTCTTTGTTTGCCTTGGTCGTTCTGCCTGTTTCCATGCATAGTGACCGTAGGATGGAGTAATGTTTATTACATTCTTGTTTCTCTGTAGACTATTTATTAAAGTAGCTCTATATGTGTACTCTGGTTAGCCAAATAGATATATAGGTGTACTTTGACCTTATAGCATTATTATGCACTGATGGGCACAAAGTTGTGAGAACCTAGTGCCTAGACTATAAGGGATATACAGAGTGAGCTTCCCAGAGAGTCCTTGACATTATAGGCTATAGGGGATAGACTGAGTGAGCTTCCCAGAGTGCCTTTGGATATTATAGGCTACTGAGGATAGACCAAGTGAGCTTCCCAGAGTGCCTTCAGATATTATAGATGATAGGAGGGTAGACCGAGTGAGCTTCCTCCGAGAGTCTTTAATTGTTTGAATGTCTTTAAAACCTTCCCAGGATAGAGGGGGAATTGACTGAGTGAACTTCCTCACAGAGTCTGTGGTATACGTGAGGCTATAGGAGGATTGACAGAGTGAGCTTCTTCATAGAGTCTCTAGACATTGGGGCCAAGAGTTTTAGACCACGTGATCTTCCTCAGAGAGTCCCTGACTACCCTAGACTATAAGGGGAATTGACTGAGTGAGCTTCCCTAGAGAGTCTTATAAATTCGTATGACTGAACCAGAGGGGTTAGGCTGAGTGCACTACCCAGAGGGTTGTGGTACCTCTTGGATAGGATCAGAGGGGATGGCTGTGAGTAAATACCAGAGGGTTTCCTATTGTGGTTATCTATTTTCTTCTCTGCTGCTTATTGTGTTGTGGTTTGATTACTGCTTACTGTTTACTACCCGATGTTTACTGTTCACTGTTTACTGCTTGTTGTACTATTGTCTGCCATATTCTCACTGACTGTTAGGCACAGATCTTTGGGTGGTTTCCAACTGGTATTTAGTCTCACACCCTATTTGGGCCATGATTTTGGGCCCAAGAAGACTATGTTATTTCAGGTATAGACAAGGGCAAGCACCCTTCGACTTCTGGTACCTGATTGCTTGGAGCAGGACAACATGTGACTAGGATTTGGCTTGCTATGCTGAGGATCTATTTACCTTCCTTTGTACTTGTTTTGGTACCGTGATGTTTTCTAGAATTGTGACTTGTTTGGATACTTTCCTAGACATATTTATCATGCATCATTATATATATATGTGTGTGTGTGTGTGTGCTCTAGTTGTTTACCGTTTTAGTCTTCTGCTGTTCGTTACTGTTGGTTATTTAATACTTCCGTTATTGCATGTTTATTTACTTCCATTGTTACTCAGCCAATGAGGGCATAGTTTCCACACTATCACACCCAAGGCCCTCACTACTAGTCGGCTGCCTCTGGCGTTTGGGAAAATTCTCTTGAGGCCATGTGACCAACCAGGTATGGGGTGCCTCTGGGTGGCTTTAGGAACCGGGAAGTTACATCCTACTAGAGCTATCAAATACTAAACATGTAGATAATAATATTCTTAATCCACATAAGGATCTATGTTATTCTCAATAGGGGATGCACTACATAGTTCCCACATGGATAAAAAAACCTCCTAAGTGGGTCTCAGGATTGAAACCTCATCACTTGTCTTGTCATCATCATTTAAGTGACTCAAAATCCTAGATGGTAGTCATTGTAGAAGAATCTTGAAAATTTTTAAGACTTACCAATATAAATGAGTATATATAGGTAAATGAGTAATGAAGGAAATGTAAACCACCTCCCATTTCTATATGATTAATGTGTCAATGTTTTTCCTAAAACCAATGTCTATATATATATAATCCAAAGACTCGTAATCAGAGTCATGGGGTATGGATATGTTAGTTTGGACACCAAAACTGGAGACACTAGTCTGAAATCTGAACTCAACCTAGATAACATTGTCTTCACATATAAATATCACATACTATAGTCCTAAGGTAGAACTAAATCCTCTAGTAACACTCTGTCATGACCCAACCCACCAAGCTCCAACCTGTAAATAAACCATGTATTCCTCTAATCGGCTAGAGAATGGTATACAACATTGAGAATGCATATCCCAAAAATGGGAGGAATTGGCCTAATGTTTTATACACACCCATATCTCCAAGAACATAGAATTATTAAATTAAAAACAGAATAAACCAATGCATGCATACATCAATGATCCCACAATCAAAGTATTATAGTAATACATTGAAAGTGAAAATGGGTCCAAATACAAGCCCATCTGAAAATCGTAGAGTAAAACCCACTCTAAGGGTGAGAACTATGATCAAATGAAAAAACACAAAAAATAAATTAGTCAGTCAATATTGAGATATTCTCCACAATCTTTCTATCTTCCTAGGACACCATCAAATGGGTCTTCACTTTCCTAAGACATAACAAGTGTTGGAAGATCCCATGCAAGGGTGACTATAATAATACCTAATAAGACACATTTAAAACAATAAACATTAAGAATAAATAATATTAAACTCACTAAAAGTATATAATAATAAATTCATAGCAACAGGAAACCCAAATATAAACTAGAAGGACACCGTGCTAGTAGACAGTTCCAACCAACTTCCTGCCAGAGGATTCTACTAGAAGGAATGCTTATTCTGGGAGAGTTCGGTCCATGGGTCATGCCATCATCGAACACACTCATCCAAGAGGTCAGGATCATTGGGACCTTCTCATTAAAACTCACTAGTCTCATATGTCCTTTATTCTCATAGAGGGGGTCATGCCCATGAATAATGCGGGACAACATGAGCCCAATATAGATCATCCCTCTACATAGGTGATCATATGAGAATGATACCAAAAACCCAACCAATATGACCTACTAGATTGATGATCGATTCATTGCTATAGGAGGTCATGATGATTACATAATCCACACATAGTGTATAAATATGATATAGGTTCACTCTCTAGTATAACATAGGGACACCACAAACTCTATTAGAGACTCATCCTCTAGAGGGGGTCACAATTCTGAGATGTGGATGTAATGTCACCCATTACCCTTGATGGAATTCACAATGGGAATAAAATAAACTGAAAATGCTTCAATAAAAAATAATTAAGGGATAGAAACACCGTCAAAGGGGTACATGTAATATACTGGGGTGTACATGGTATGTCCAGTCAATCCTTGGTCTACCAGTGTGGTGCTACCTCACTTGGTATGTAAATATCAAAATAAACAACATGTCGTAACAATACACAACATGTAGATATTTATTATAACCTTACATGATCCATATTCCCAAGGTCTTATACTACTTGTTGTGCCCATGTACAAACCCATGTACACTTTTCCATGCTAGTGTGCATGTGGTCGTGTCTATGGATATGTTCACCTGGCTGTTTACTTTGGATATTATCCTCTGCAAGGACTTCCCATGCCCATGTATACTCTGAGATACATGATGAGTTGTTGGGAATATGTCACATAGATTGTGATATTCAACTTTCCATATAAAACCATTAACTACACAAAGGGTCCCACTAGGCACATACCGCCAGATTACACGTTGTGTACCACAAGATTTTCTAGATCCAATGGTTCTTCCTCTATACCATTAACCATTTCTCTAAAATTTTAGTTCTCAGGGGAATCTATAGGTCTAGGGTAATATAATCTTGTATTCATCATGCATCAAATATTAGGGCTTCAAAACCAATTGTAAAACGCCCACTTGTGTCGTTTGTAGCCACATCATCAAAACTAGGATGAACAGGGTCCAAAAATTCCTTATAGTCTGCCTATGATTGTTCTATGTCATCGTTGAACAACAATTTTATAATCTATAATTAACCAAACACATGGTATCAATCTATTGCATAGATAAACTATCACACAATGATCAGATACTGGGTTCATCAAACCAAGGATCATAAAAATTTCCTGCAGTGAACACAAAAATTCAGGGACAGAATTCCACAAGAAATTAAATTTTAGGGAAGAACCTTGACCTTTGTTTGTTCAGCCTCGATCGATTTTACAAGATATAAATGAACAAGGAGGAATAAAATCAAGTAATTCTATAATTAAATCAAAAAAATTAATCTACCATCGATGTTTCAATCATCAATTATTCATGTAAGTGATTCGCCTTCGACCAATATTAATGAACATGATAGAAAAAAATCAAACATGGAGTTTGGATTGATAATTAAGTATGAATGGTCTAACTTCTCTATCATTGGAGATACCCACACATTACTTTGGTACACCGGTCCTTGATCTTGATATGATCTAGTATCATCTTCCATGAATGCTCTCTAATGGTATCTCTAGATATCAAGGTTTTAGCAGGAAATCAGGATACATCTCTATAACCCTGTATTTATACATGAGATCAATCACTGCATAAAAAATAAATAAAATAAATAAAATAAATAAAATAAATAAAATAAATAAAATTAATAAATGTATTTAATTTATTCATTTTCACTCGCAAAGACTTTCTCACAAACTCCACATGTTGAAAAAAGGTTATGTATCACCCAGAGTGAAACCTATGTTCTGAACTTAATGGTGTCCTCAGATTTCTAATCCAAGCTCCCATTTGGGAGTAAAATTACCTTTTTAAGAAAAACACATGAATGTGATTTAAATATATTTTATGTATTTTATGCATTTTTTCAGGAGTACTAAGCATCATAATCAAATGTTGTCTCAACACCTAGTCTCAAAACTATTTCTTATAATCTCCCCAAATAATACTTAGAAAATATGATTCATTACATATAGGATGTGGGTAGGTATGTTTGTAAGGTATATAAGTAGGTATTGATTGAGTTAAAAAGATAATGTGGCATGAAGAAGAGATGAGATGAGGTTCTCTTGTGTAAGTGAGGGGAGTGACACTATTACAATTATTCAAAGCTATAATATAATATAATATATTATTCATGCATAAGTGGAACCTAAAAAGTAAAAATTTAAAGATATGGTAATAAGGGTCAAAATAATATTTTTTAATTAAAATTAACATAATATTTTGTTCCCTTATCTCTTAGTTATAACCTTAATTAACCCATTTTACACTTTTTGTTGTGGTGATAACATCTTTACCATGGTTACTATTCATAATAACCAAAAATGAAATTGAACTCATTAATAAATTTGATCACAATGATTCTAAATATTAATTATTTTTTAGGATTGAATCTGTATAATTAATGAGAAATAAATATATTACCATAATTCAATACACAGTGAAGAATAGTTTTTTTTTTGAAAAATGTATTTTTAAGCAAAAAAATGGGTGTATACTGAAATCAAATATAATTATAATAACTACAAAACTAATTAGATTATGTTAGAAGTATATTCTATTATGTTAATTTAAAACCAAATAAAAAATATATGAGTCTATTTAATTACCCTAATTAAATAAAAAATGAAAATTTTGCAAAAAATGGTACTTTCACTATTCACTCAAAAATCAATCCTTTCAGAAAAATCACAAAAATTAACCATAAGATAAATTTAATATTATGATAAAAAATTAATTACAATTTATAAAATTAAAATTATATAATTTGGTAATTTAACTTTTAAATGAAACACTATAATATAATGAAAACACTTTTGTTTGAATAACACTATTTCTTTTCTGACTCAAAAATTACTTAAAATTACTACAGTGAATATGAATATATAAAATATAATCAAGAATATTATTATGAAATGAAATTGATATGTTATTTAAATCACATGAGTTGTAAAATTATCACCCTATTAAAAAAAATTATATCCTCACAATTTTATTCATCACTTAAGTAGTTAGGGATACACTTCCATCATATACTTTTCTTGTTCCCGTGTTTATTTTTTCATCATATCATTTTTAAATACAGTCATCACTAGATGATTCACCTAATTCTATATCACCAGATCTCTATGATCAATAATTTTCACTAAATATTCTACAAAAGAAATATTTCACTCAAACTATACCACCTTAAATTTCAAAACATAAGATGTATCAGACATATATTTTTTTAACAAAGAAACACAAAACATATCATTTAAATGAGATTAACTTATTGGAAATAAAACAAAGTGACCAAATAATATGACCATTTCCATAATTCCATATAGACTAATAAACCATGGTATTAACATTCCATTTTTATCAAATCACATAACAACATTACATGGAGATATTTTAATAAATAAGTGATCACCTTTCTCAAATGAAATATCCTTATTCCTATTATATACATAACTCTTATTTATACTTGGAGATCCCCATATGTGATATTGAATTATATTTACCACCTCAACCATTTCTTCTACTAGTTATACTCAAAAAATAATTATTTTATTAACTTCTCCACTACAAGATAGAGTTCAAAACTATTTCCCATATAATTCTATAAAAGTTCAATTGTTATACTGGAATGATAAATTATATTATAATAAAATTTATCTAATGATAAATAATGAATTTAATTTCACTAGTAAACTAGTGAGAAATACAAAATCATATGATCCAAATTTTTAATTTTTAACTTCAAATGTCTTTCTGATTGAAGATGAAAGTATATACTAAAACATAACAATGTTTCCATCGAATTGTTAAATCACATATAGAATGTTAATGTAAATATGAGATCATGGTCTGATACAATAGAGAGATGGAATCCATGCAATCATACTATTACAAATAAAGTCTATAATGTTTACAAATAGACATAATATCTAAAATTGGAAGAAAATGAACATATTTAGACAAAAAATAAATAATAACCCAAACCAAATTATTAACTTGAGATGAATCTAGTAATCCAACAACGAAATTCATGGATGTATTATCTCTTTACTATTTAGGATTTAGTAAATGCTGAAGCATACCCTTAGATAGTTTTCTCTCGATATTAACCTACTGAAAAGTTAAACATTTCATTATAAAATCCATAATAATATTCCTTATTTTATTTTAGTAACTATATTCCCAAAGGACACTGTACAACTTAGAGATACAAGGCTGAACAAAAACATAGAGACATGAGTTTCACTTATCAATACCTTTTTGAACTATGAATCACATGGCTCACAAAACCACTTTCCAAATTTCATAACGAATTATTTTTCAATGTTAAATTATTGAAACATAACATTATTAAAAAAATATGTTCTTCCTTTTAAACCTCGATTTTCCTTATGAGCATGCTCAATTTTTTCGAATAAGGATATAAAAGAGTGGTAGTTCGTTCATGAATTATTTATAGAATATAATTTTAAATTAATTATTAAAATATCGTGTTTAAAATGTTTCCTAACTAATGATTCATTATATTTTATACCTAATGCATTAACTACCTTTTTTCCTAACCTGGATGGTTCTAAATCCTAAAATCACAATCCTTTATCACTTCCAACCAGCTTCTCTTCCTTATATAAATGATGTATCCATATATTTAAAATAAAAACTATTTCATAATTTCAATGTCATATATAGGGTAATTATGATCATGGATTTTCAATTATAATGAATAATATTAAATGAATCGATCATATCACAACAAGACACCCAAAATACCTTCGAATAAGAATAACTATAATTAAAAAATTCTCCATTACTAGATCACAAGTATAACACTTGTGCATTGTAACATCCTCACCTATATTACCACAAAACTTGTAGCTATATTAGTGGGTCACATGGACTCATGTAGGCCCTATAAGAAAACTGGGTTTATCCAGTGCTAGGTCTTTAACAACACTAGCTAAAAACACTATTAAAGGGCCATATTCTCATTTCTAAAAAAGCATTGTTAAATGGGGTCTTTAATAGTGCTTAAAAAGTGTTTTTAAAGGTTTAACTTTATCAATTCCTTTTTAAAAGTGCTGATAAAGGCCCAAAATTTATCATCACTTTTAAAAAAACACTGATAACTATGGTATTTTAATAGAGATTGTAAAAAAGTGCTGTTAAAGGGGGAGTGGTCTTTATGAGTGCCTTTTTAAAAGTGATAAAAAAGACCCCCCTTTATCAACACCTTTTTAGTAGCACTGATAATGGTATAACATAGAAAAAAATATTTCATTAAGAATAATATATTAATATATTAATATATTAAAATTGATATGAATATAATATATATTTTTTAAAATATGTTTTAGACAAGGTAAATAAGTATTTACACTTAATATATATGATATTTTGTGAAAATGGATTATAAAATAATTAAAAAATTATTTCTAATTAATAAATTCCTTATTATTACTGATTAATAGCCATTTAATATCAATTTTAAAATAATAAATAAAAAATTAATAAAAGATATAAAATATGATGAAACATAAAACAAACTTCAAATGACTATAACTTTTGATCTGGTTGTCAGTTTGAGTTCTACCACATATCAAATCAAAGCCTACATTGAGCTCTATGCCCTTAGTGAAAAATGTAAACCATTGTCACATTTTTAAGGCCAAAAAATACCTAAAAGGAATCCAAAACATTGTTTTTATTCAGGGTGCCCCGATTTTTTAACATTTAGTGGATTTTCATCCTCATTTATGGGGGTCTTATTGCCTTTTTTTTGGTAGAGACTGAATTTAGTCTCAGGTATTACATTCATATTGATATTATGGTTTTTAAATGTTATTGTTTTTCATAATTTTATTTATAATTAAATATATGCATTTTTTTCTTACACTGAATTATAATAATTAACTTATATAAATACTTATATCGACATATTTATGTAAAAATGTATATTATAATATATGTAAATAAATAAATATACTAAAAATGTATTTAAAAAAATATCTAACCATTTTTACATTATATATAAATATACATATGTGAGTATTAATAATGAGATATATATTTAAATTATATGCTAGTATATATAAATTAATATAAAATATAATATAAATAAATATATGTATGTATATATATCACACACACACATATATATTGTATTGATGTATTTTGAAATAATTATATAAATATATGTAAGTTTATATATAAATAAATAAAATTATCTTTAAACACAAAACAAAAAAACATGGTGTGGTGGTAAAGGAGTTCCATCGTTAAAGGAGAGGTGCAGGTTTCGAATCAAAGAAGGTGTCTATAAGGCTGTAAATTCACAAAGCACTGATAAAAGGTGTTGGGGTGAAAAATGCTGATAAGGGGGTAAATAACTATTCAAAGGGTTGTGGAAGCACTAATAATGGGGTTCAGGATCTTAGGTGTCCCAAAAAAATATAGTTTAACCCCTTTAATAATGATTCTTGTATCAACGCTAAAAAAACTATTAAAGGCCCCCTTTAACAGTAATAAAAAAGCACTAATACATTTTTTGGTCTTTTAACCATGCCCAAATTGTCAGTTATTTTTTAGCGCTGATAAAGGCCTATTATAGCATTATTAAAGGATTATTGTTTTAGTAGTGGTGTATTCCCGTACACCAGAGGCTTCTGACTAGTAGTTATGTTGTAAAGGAGGTGATAATGGGGAGATTATACCCTCATATCAAAGTATCATAGTGGCATAATAGAATAAATAATAGTCAATAGTGGTAGTAGTAATAAAAAAATGTCAACGAAGTAGAAAACAATTTATAATAACTAAATTAAAGTGTCTAAAACCAGTTTAAACAATGCATGTGTTCATATCATAATGATGATATATAAGAAAAAAAATATAAATACAACATGCTCTATAATAGAGAATAAAAATAAATAAATGATATAAAATCCCCAAGGGTGATCTCTATGAGCATCCCGAGCTCTAGTTAGGTCATTTTCTCATAAATCCCAGGTACAAGCACACAACAATAAGAAATCAACCGAGGTCTCTAGTCCTGTGAACAAGAGAGTCTACTCGGGTACCCCAGTGCATTGGAGGCCCGAGAAGGGTGTGAGATATAAATTTCAGTATGCTGACACGCAAAGTGTCTAGCCAAATATAGATTGTGCAATATAATTTTTAATAGTGTGTAGGTATATGGAATTTAAATAAATACTTAATATTCAAATAACCTCCCACTCTGGTTCCTAAGGGAAACTTAGAGGGTCTACCTATTTCAGCCCAAGGATGGTATATATAATCACATCACGTTATTTATATCTATACATAATATCATTATATATATATATATATATATCATGAAGGATCTGGATGTAATCACCTCCATCCAATTCAAGGGTAAACTCTCAGGGTCTATCCCCTAACCCAATTAAAAGATATCTCACGGTCTCTTGGAATATACATACTGGTAGGACCAGGATGTACCCACTATCATCCATCACTAGGGGAGTTCTCATGGTCTATCCCCTAGCTCCAGCTATTGGTAGGACTGGGAAATACCCAAATTCATCCATACCCAAGGGTGCTCTCATGGTCTATCTGCTGGCTCCAACTGGGAAGCTCCCATAGTCATCCCTCTCAAGGGCTCTCACAGTCTCCTGGAATGAATGTTATAGAAGGATCAAGACTTACCCACTATCATCCATCAGTAGGGGAGCTCTCATGGTCTATGCCCTGGCTCTTGCTGCTGGCAAGACTGGGAGGCACCCAAAGGTAACCATCACCATGGGAGCTCTCACGGTCTATCCCCTAGCTCCAGCTACCTATATTGTGTAATTATTTATAATATATAATGCATGAGGCATTAACCCCTCATGCATCTCATTAACACGTTTCATTTATGAAAATTGTCTCAATTATAATAAAATTCATAAGGTAGTCCCTCTTATGCATTTCAATAGCTGTACCATATTCATAATCTAATATAAATGGAAATTCCATTATCCTCCAACACATATAGAATAACATCTTATGAATTTGAAATTAATACATTTTATCCCATTTTATCAATTTCAATGAATATCATGTCATGAGGCGAGCAATCCTCAATAGGGTTATCTCTCCCATTTTTATTAAACATAGAAAATTGGTTTACACAATAAAAGTGACTATGAAGGTGACATGGTTATTTCATTTTAAGGATTAAACTATCTCATTTAATCCATCATAATCAAATTCATTCACCAAAACTGATTCAATAAAAAAATTAAATCTTGGAAATTTCATTTATAATGCCCAAGGTTCAAAGATCTACTTAAAAGTCATGGAAACAACTCAAATGACCACATGGGAAATTACAAGTACAAAGGGACGAAACACACATGGAATATACTGGGTTCATTGAAACACACATGTGACAAGGGAAACTTCATATAAAATAAAATCCATTTTTTTATCGAATAGGATAAAGTACTAAATATTCAATTCACAAACCAAGGAAAAAAGCATAATATAGGTCACACGCCATGGGAGAGGAGGTGGTTCTTCTCATCCGAGTGAGGTGAGGGGGAGAGTAGATTGGTATTTTAATTTTTTTTAATTTAATTTATTTTAAATTAAAATATTTCTATTTTTTATATAGGTCACCATACATGGTTTTGGATGCAAGATTTGACAAATACTGGGCTAACTGTATGCCCTATATTAGGCTCTTGGATCATCCCACATGTTCTGTCCTGCATAGTTTTCCAAACCATGTGAAAACTGTGTGATGGATTTTGTTAAGCTACTGTCTCTTCCACTAATGATGTGGGCTTAGTGCATGAGTTGGAGATGTGTTCACAGTCACTGTGAACAATGTTTTCCCATCTTCATAAGGCCTTAGAGTTTCTTGCAATTGTCTGCACAACTTTAGGTAAACTGTGTACCCTTTATAGGTCTTTCAAAAGATTATTTTTTGGGTCTAGTGCTCCTAAAACTCTTTAATACCCCATAGAAACTTCTCAAGACATATCCCAAGACCCAAAAATCACTTTTAAAGGTTCCCACTCTCATAACTTCATTCTGAAGATCATTTCTATATTTGGGAAACCCAGTAAACAAAAATGTTCAAAATCCTTTTCAATTTATCCAGTTCAAAATGTAGATCATTAAAATAATCTAACTTTAGAACTTATCATCACCGAGAAGACTTCTAAAATAACATAACCATCAACCAATACAAAAGTGTCATGAAGCTTCATTCAAATGGCTATCTTATGTTTCCAAGTGACAACGAACCTCAAATAATTCATTATGAATATAGAACATAATTCATTTAAACCCAATCCAATGTTTATTTTCCAACTGAAACACCCAACAGAGCCTACCCAATCTCATTTATCTAGATGCATGATCATGTCATTGCCTAATTAGTAACTAGGACAAAGGTACTTCCCACCTAAGGATTTAGCATTAAAGAGGACCAATTCATTGCCACGACATTTCTGGCATTGGGATTTCCGTTCAAAGAATGCTCCAAGCATTTTAACAACACTACTTGCATGATTTTGAACATACAAATAGTCAATATTTTTTTAAAGGTCATGCCTTTTCCCAAAATGAACAAAGCACAAATATTATTAAAATCAAGAATAAATGAGTCTAAAATACAGGATCATATTACAATCTTTTTCATGAAAGGAAATAAGAGCAGCGGGAAGGCCTTCGAACTAGGTAATGTCCTGATTTACTCCCATGTTGGCCAGACCATCTGCAGTTGTGTTTTCTTATCGAAAAAAATGTGTGATGATATATTTAAGATCGATAATATAATGGGTGAATTCCATTGAACAAGTAGTAATTTTACAAGAAAGATGACTTATTCCATTCCATATCACTTAAACAATAGTTATCGAGTCACTTTTAATCCAAAGGTTGTTTCAACCAAAGATTGTGGAAAAGGAAATAGCATGGATCAAACTCAGCATCTAGGATTCAAGGGAGGTGGAAATACCACATTTACCCATGAAGAACCCAAGTATCTGACTGAGGTGATTCCTGAAAACAACAACACACCTTGCAGGTCCCAGATTTCCCTTGGAGGCTCGATCAATATTGATTTGGATCCATCTAGGTAGGCGGGATCTCCAAAACACCACTAGAGTGTGATGAAACTGACAGAAATTGCCTTTAATCCTTATACTCTTCCAGATCCCAAAGTGATGCACAGTGTTGTGGAAATGTCCCTTTTAAATCAAGTCAGGTTCATGTATGGAAATAAGGATCTTCATCTGACCTTAATTTTGATTAAATGAGAAATTGTTATGAATAATAGAATTCTGATCATACCAGATCACGTGGTAGAGCTCTGCAATCGCTGTAAGGAAGAGGTTCTTGATTTGTTGAGAGCCTTATATTTCTGCACATTTTTTTATGTTGAGCTTTTGACGGAATAATGTATCAACCATCTACAGTCTGAAATGTCAAGAATATAGTTCCAAATATAAGAAGCATTAGTGAAAGAGAGAAAGATATGGCTCACATCTTATCTATGTTGATTACATATTTTTCATTTATAGTAGATCTGGATTCCAAATGATTGAAGTCAAATTTCAGTGGGGACCCTATTGTGAGAAAGACGCCAGATGAGATTGAATCTTGAAAATTTTATCCATGTTTTTTTGAAATGTTTTAACTAGCTGTAATCTCACTCAGAGTTTCATAAATAGTGATTATAGATATTGTTTAAGTTTAGAGTACCATTTTGAGATGGTTCCTATGTTAATAAATCAATAGTTTGAGTGAAAGAGTAGTTTCAATGAAGTTCAAAATAGTATTAGGGTGGTGATCATACTGAGAGTTTAAAATGTCTCTGATAGAGCTTTTTGTGTTATTGGTGGTTTGATCGAGAGATATAATGGAAATTAAGGGCATTCCAGTCCAGTTATCTAACCAAAATTTCATAGAGGAGTCTATAGAGACCATCCATCTAGAATTTTTCAAAATATTCGTAAAATAGAATTTGATGGAAGGCCATATTGATAAATTAATGAAGTTTAGGTTTTTCATTTTATGTTTTTCAATAAACCTATTTTTGAGAAAGGTAATAGCTTCCGAATTATTATGATAAAAGGTTCCAAGGGAGTCTTTCTTGAAGGGACTCATTAAAGTATTCGGTATTTTTTATACCAATACCACTATTTTCTATGGGCTTGTTACAATTTGACCAAGGAACAATCACATGTTTTCTTTTCATAATACTACCATTATAGATAAAGTTTTTTATAATGGTGTTCATTTTTTTAGTGATAAAAGTAGGCCATTCAAATACCATCATTGATTAAACCATTTTAGAGACAATAGTGGATTTAACAAGCCAAGTCCTACCGACCATAGATAGAGATTTACCTTTCCAAGAATATATCTAATTTAGAACTTGGTCAACAATATAAGAAAAGTGAAAAGCTTTGGGTCTGCCACAAAAAATGGGAACACCAAGATATTTGAAAGGGAGTATACCTTCTTTCAGACCTAGGTCACTGATAATGTTACATTTTCTACTAGTAGGGAAGTTCTTCCCAAAGAAGATGCAATATTTTTTATAGCTAATGGTTTGACCAGAAACCTCTTTATAGTGTGAGAGCACATTATTAATATTTAGAATGTTTCTTTTATCCCCTTGAAGGAGATGGATGATGTTGTTAGCATAAAAAATATGAGTAAGAGCATTCAAATTCTTAGAGACATGTATGGTCTTTATTTAGTTCTGGTCCACCAAATGGATGATCAGATGACTAAGGTAATCTTCTACTAATGAGAAGAGAATGGTAGATAGGGAGTCACCTTTCTTGATACCTTTGGTGAATTTAAAATAGCCCTTGGGAGAGACAATGATCAAAATGGTGATAGACACCAAGTTGAAGAGAGTTCTTATGGCAGTGATAAAAGAGGTGTTAAAACAAAAACTTTGAAGTACTTTGAAGATAAAACTCTAGTCCATGGTGTCAGAAGATTTTTTTATGTCATGTTTAATAGCTATGGCGCCTCCTATGTTATTTTTATTCAAATTATTGACACACTTAGAGGCAAGAAAAATACAGTCTTGAATGGATCTTCCCTTTATAAATCCAAATTGGTTTCAAGAGACAATTTTGTCGCTGAGAGTAGAAATTATGTTTGTAATGAATTTGGTAATGATTTTAAAAATGGTGATGATAAGACCAATGGGTATAAATAGATGAATCTCAGAGGAATTATCCACTTTTGGGATCATGGTGAGAAACTAGGAATTCAGAGCATGAGGGGGAACCCCATTAGTGAAGAAGTATTTTACAATTTTACAAATATCAATCTGAATCACATCCCAAAAATGTTGGAAGAAACCATTTTTGAAGCCATCAGGTCCCAAAGCACTATCGGGATTCAAACTAAACACAGTGTCCTTTATTTCATGATCCAAAAAAGTGTTGAGAAGGAAAGATTTGTCCTCATTAGTGATCACTATAGGAATGACATCAGGAAGGATGTCTTTGTTTATATTAGGACCATTGAATATGGATTCATAGTAGGAGATGATATAATGAGCGATGTCATCTTCATTGTCAAGGAGTCTGTCCACATCCACTAAAAATGTTAATGGCATGTGGTCCTTCTTAAATCATTGAAGAGAGTTGTAAAATTTAGTATTTCTATCACTATCTGTTAACCATTTAACCTTAAATGCTTGTTTTATCATATTTTCATTGAATGTGAGAAAGGAGTTGATTTTGACCGCAATGTTTAGTTCTTGAGCAGGGTTAATGTTGAGGTTAGAGTTCGGGTTTGTGTTTTGTAGATCATTGAGATCTTTCTCAAGAATCAAGATGTCATTATTAATTTGTTTGGATTTAGAGTTGCACCATGTTTTTAGAGTCTATTTTAGATGTTTTAATTTGAGATTACAGTCAAGGACATCATTGTTTTGAGACCTTGAGGACCAATAGTTTTAGATGATATGAGAGTAATCATCATCAAGGAACCACACATTAATAAATCTAAAAGGTAAATGGGGTTTCATGATATTGGTGGAGAAACTAACTAGGAAGGGGTGACAATATGAGTTTAGTCTATGAAAAGTGGTACAAGATACAGTGTCTCATTTATCTAATACAGGTACATTCATGAAGGCTCTCTCCAGCTTGGAGGCAAATACTTTGTTGTAGTGTCTTCTATACCAGATGTATTTTGCACCAATGAGATTCACTTCAATGATATAGTTGGCATATATAGGGGTTTTAAATTCACTCATGGAAATAGAAGCATTAGAAGGTCCAATTTTTTCGCTTGAGTTAAGAATGGAATTAAAGTCACCCATAATAAACTAGGGTGCATTAAAGTTATTTCCAAGGTATGATAGATCATTCCAAAGAATTATCCTTTCTTGGTATCTATTATTAGCATAAGAAATGAGAAGAAAATATGTGTTTCATATATATTAAAATTTCATGTAAAAATATGGTCAGAGATATTTAAAACACTAATATTATGTAATGAAAAGTGCAAAAAAATCCATAAATAGTCAGCATCAAAGTTATTAGTGATTACACCAGTAAAAAAATAATTTCTTTGACATAAATTGGAGTATTTAGAGGAATAAATAATTTTTGGCTCCGCAGTAGAAAATAATAAAGGATGATGAGTGTCGATCATTCTATTTAACACAATGAAAGTGTCATAGTTAGTAATGCCCTGACAATTCCAAAAAAGGATTTTCATTAAAAACTAGGTTTGGAGTTAGAACTCCCCTTTTTATTTTTTCCAGAGCCTTTATTTCATGAGGTTAATATAACATCTTGTGTATTATTAGAGTTATTTTCTTGTTTATTGCTAGATTTGGTGTCGTTTTTTGTTGTAGGTTCAGATAATGGATCACTCATATAGGATTTTATAGATTTCTTAGAACACAACAACAGAGTATTGGCCATTGAGGATTGAGTTTCCATTAAAGAAAGACTTTTCCTCGATCAAGAATATGAAATTAGAAACTTGTGAAGTAAATATAAAGCTACATTGACCATTGCGTATTGAGTTTCTATTATTGTTTATGTTTTTTGGAAATTGTGTTTCCTTTTTCTTTTGCATATATTTTTCCCATTTGTGATAGGATTCCCACTCATCCCTTAAAAGTGATTTTAAAAAATTTATTAAATAATTATTTGAGAAAAATGTATAATATATCTTTATAATTTATAGTGTGTATTCATTTGTTTATACTTTATATATTTATAAAACATGAAATTCATACATATAATTTTATAAAATTTATATGTTCATATAATAAACAATTTACATGTATACAATTATATACATTATGAAATACTATATGTTTATAATTTATATACATTATATATTATGTGTATATTCTTCATATGTATAATTTAAATAATTTCTATATAATGACCCAAACTTAAAAATAATTTTTTACAGTATTTTTGAACTATAAATAATATATTAGGATCTTTTATGTTAAGAGTTTTAGAGAATTAGGAAAAACTCATAAAAAGTAGACCCATACATTACATGTGGACAGTTACACTATCTATCAACTTTTTCCACCAAAGTAAACCCTTTTAAAATAAAACATGATTTATTTTCATGACACATCCTCAATTATTTCATCACAAAATATTATTTGTACTTCAAATCACAAGACACATGAAAAAATTTAAATCTTGGGATGAATGTAAAAAAGATGATTAAGGGATATAGATAAGGAATGAAACCATTTGTCCATGAATATTTTTAACTCATGATTTTTTTTTCCAGAAAATCATAATTTTCACCCATAAAACATAATTTCTTTAACATAACTTGTGAAATAATAACATTAATGAAAGCCTTCTTATAAATAATAAATCATAAAGGTAACATATGTCATCCATATCATACTTACATTTTATCTTTCACAGCTACATATGGAATAACCTTCATGGTTACATTTGGAATACCCATCACAGTTTATTCCCCAAATCTCTTAGGAGAAACCATATCCATTAAGTTTGTCTCACTACCCAATTCATTTGAGAGATATCAAAGGCTCACCCACCCTTGTTTTATCACAGAACCACCTGTATACATAAGCAATTCCCAAGAACCATAATTTAATCATAACACATAAAACATGCATAAAGGAAAAATAACATTTCCTGTTTGTAATAAAAAGATATAATTTCAAGATATTGATATAATCAAACCACTATTAATAAGAATTTAAATACGAAAATACCTGAAGAGGTAATATGGTATTTATTTTTCTTTTAAAACATTAAGACTTGTATAGGATGGAATATATCAAATAATGGTCATAACAGTGGAAAACCCATTGTCACCATATATATTAAAAACAATCCTTCTGTCATTTAGTAAAACAATTCATAGAAAAATATTTCTTCTAAAAACGATTGAATGAAATTAAAATTCATAAGTTTTAATTATAAATTATATAAAAGAAGGTGGTGTATATTATTGAAATATGCCTCAATGAAAGGAGATTGGGATGAAGTTCCTTACTATGAGTCTGAATCGTCACGTACAATATTTATATTCCTAAATAATAAACATAGGTTAATTTATAATTTCATGAGAAACTTTTTCATCATTATTATTCATTTTAACTCACTTATTACCAAGTTATAACAATTTAATAACTATTTAAATTCATATAATATGTTTTGTCGATATTTGGTAATTGAGTCCAAAAATGAACTTGGTATGATGTCAATAGTCTATGTAGTCACAAGTATATAATCTCAAGAATAATATTTGTGAAATAGGGATGAAATTTAAAAATAAATCATACTTTAATTTCAAACTATTAATTAGGGTAATGAAAAATGAACAATGTCATAATCATGGAGACGGTGGGTCGTACATATGCATAAATAATGTTTTAATTTTTCATTGATCATTATGGAAAAAAGATAAGTATTATTTTATATTTAAAAAATTACGATAACATATTTAATATCATTTTAATGATTTAATTAAACCTATATATATCATACATGTGATTTAATGAAAAAAACGAGTCACATCGCTTTATGGTGGTGACGGTTCACACATACGTACAAACAACATTATCATTTTTATGCTCATAGAAAGTAAGAACGTAATTGATATATTATTATCTTATAATGATAAATATGTAATTAATATCACATATTAACATTAATTATATAATTATAAAAAGTCATGAGATACAATTATGGAAAAATAATTAGATCGGTTCATGGAGGTGATAGTTAGCACATACACATGAACCATTAATTCAATTCCCATTTAATAGAAGTAAAGATGGATTTAGGTGATGATATTAAAATAATAAAATCAGAGTATATTTAGGATAATTGATTTATTTTTTAATATTACAATAAGAACATTTTAATTAAGTGGAAGAAGAAGTAAAATAGAAATACTTAATTAAAAACATTAACTTTCTTTCAAATAAATATCTTTGTTAACAACACCACACCTCTAAGGAGGGTTCTTTTACTAAAATAATACCTAAAAAATGTGAGGATGTATTTTATGAAGGGTTATTGGATGATATTGGCCAAAAATAAAATATTTTGGATGTTTTAGTAATAGAGAGTAATGTGTTCCCTTTTATTGGAAATGGGAGGGGCAGTCTTGGAAATATTAAAAATTTTAAATTAATATAAATTAATTTTCTAATAAACATTCCCCCAAACTGATTTATTTAGAATATATGATGATTTTTTATCTAATTTTCATAAAAAAATTAATATTATACAATTTTTGAAATTTTAATCCTAATCTTTTTGTTTTAACCCCTTTTAACTATTACCGATTTATCAAGTAATGTACACTTTGAGAGTTAAAATAATTACCAAATTATTAAAAAAAATTAGTAATTAATGAAATTTATAGACTTATATAAAATATTTATCTGAAAATTATATTTTAATAATTTTTTAATCATTTAATTAAATATTTTATATTTTAAAATTTGAATTATGGTAATTTTGACACTATTCATTACGGGACTTCTTTAAAAAATCATAACTCTATTCCTTCCATCAAAAATAGATTAAATCAATCCTAAATTCTCATAGTCATTCAGAAAATTATTTTATTGTATAAAATATTTAAACATAGATTTATTTTAATATTATTAATATCATTTATTTGATTCATTCTTTAATAAACCTATTACTGCATCATCTTTATGTCATAATTAAATTTAATTATTTAATTCCTAAATATTATAAATAAATTACCATGATGTACGTAGTATTTTTAATGTTATTTGGAATATTAATATTTAGATATATCTCTTACATAAACCCATATTAAAATTGTTTTAGTAAGAAGAGAAAAATTAATGACTTATTTGCCTTTACTTTAAATTAAATGTTTCAAATGTCATAATCACACCCAAGTGGATTTAAAAGGTATAAATTTATCTCTAAAGATGTAAATGGTCACTAATAACTCATCTAATAATATTATGAAAATATTTAGTTTAATTTTATATTTTTATAATATTAATATCACCTTTAATTATCCTATTTACCTTTAACCGTGGTAAATAAAATACTAAAGTTATTATTCGCCAAAATTTATTTTGATCATATTGGACAATATTTTTCATAATGAGTACAACCATTTATATAAATTTTTTAAAATTGAATACATAGAAGTTGTTAAATTATTCTTAACACTAATCCTGTTGAAGGATTGAGAAAATGAGTTTTTTTAAGTAAAACATTCAAAAGTTCACATAGTTTTTCTATTTAATTTTAATTTTAAATTTCATAAAATTAAAATCATCGGATTAACTGATAAAAATTTTATATAATTATAATTTTATACCACATAAAAGGATAATAAAAAAATATAAATAAATTAGATGAAAACGCGGTTCTGAATTAAAATACAATATTTTCACTATTCATTTAAATATGCACCTTATTAGAAGAATACCAAAAAATCAACCAATGTAAATTTTTATGTCCTTATTCCAAAGAAGAAATTTATTTTGTCAATTATAAATTATAATAGTTTCAAAATATAGATTTAAAATGGGTTCTCCCCCAAAAATCAGTAAAACTACATTTTTTTGAAAAATACTCATTTCATATGTAAAATTGTATTGTTATTATATAATGTAAAATAATATG
Source organism: Viscum album (assembly GCA_963277665.1). Taxonomy (NCBI): domain Eukaryota; kingdom Viridiplantae; phylum Streptophyta; class Magnoliopsida; order Santalales; family Viscaceae; genus Viscum; species Viscum album. Next base: position 1,085,659,640 of record OY728159.1, read on the forward strand.
AATTTTAAAAATTTAATTGAATTTATATTTCATTAATATAATACAAAAATAGTGATTTTATTATTTTATAAACACAATTATTCATATTTTAATATTTATCATAAAAACATAGCCTTTTTATTCATTTGGTTTTTATTTTAATTTAAAATTAATTTGTTAACCATTACATCATTATATAATCATGTGTAAAACCTATTTTCATAATATAGTTAAAAATTTTCATTCAATATACTCTAATTTCTAGGTGATAAATACCATATTTACTATATATTATTTTTGTTATAACTCAATCTTCTATGCGACTTAAGATTTTGGAGAAACCCATTGTTGTGTGTTGAGTACGCTATTGGACAAAGCATCCCCATTAAGGTAACATTACAATGTAATTTATAATTATTAATAAATATGAAAAATAATATTACTTAATTAATAGGATGTAACTTTCTTCCCCCCTTTTGGAAATTAAATCCTCACAATTTTAAATTTTGGCTCGATAACTAAGGATTCACATTTCAAAATTACTTCATTGAAAACCCACATCGGAAAAAGAGTCAATAAAACCTCTACTTTAAAAGAAAGAAAGTGATGTAAAAATTTCACCACATACTAGGATTCGATGTAGGAAAACATGGATATTGAAGATAAAACAATCTATCAAGTACTGATGGAGAGTGATAGAAAACATTGTTAGAATAAATTTAACAATCATAAAGTTATTGATCTGTGTCGATCTAAGGTAACATTTGATTCATTAGAAAAGAAGGTACTAGGATATAATTTGTGGTTCCAATATATTTCCTTCAAAATACTATTCTTATAGTTGAAAATTTTATTTACTAACTAAGAACATCTTGAAACATTATTACATGATATATTTCTATTTTATAAACACAATTTCATCTTTATAAGATTCCCACAATTATGATGTACATCCCTAAGAATAACCATATACATCGAAGCCCACACAAACCACAAAGTTTATCAATATCTTAAAACTAAGGTCCAAAATTAATGTCATACTCCACATTAATGAAAAGTATTATATAAACATAACCCCAAAGAATATATCCTAGAAAGGTCCTTAATAACTTATTATCACATCAATTAAAACCTCAGATGGTGTGTCTAATGCCTTGAACTTATGGTTATCATGTAGAAAATATTGGGCTTTTAAGAGCTTCCATAACTTCACCAGATGTATCAACTTCAACTGCAATAGTAGAAAAAAAATTCCTAAACATTTTTGTTTCTGATCATAATGATTTCCTCCCTATGTAATTGACATTTAATACTTATTTACATAATGTCACAACTCATTACATCTAAAGCATCATACTGTAGACTAGCTATCTGTTATCTCGTTGTTGGATATTTTGGACCCTTTTCCTTGAAGTCAAGAACTATGTGACCAAACATACCACACTAGTAACACTTTCCAGATACTTATAAACATTCCCCAAAATGTATTTTACCAAACCTGGAACAATTTTTATTCTAACTAAAGAATTCTAAGTATACTTCTTTTCTATTTCTTGGATCCTTGACCATTTATTACTCTTATCACCTTGTGGAAATTAATTGTTATAAAACATCATTTCATCTTTCTCAGCACAACGAACCACTTTTTCATAACTTTTAAGTTCTCTGGGGACCAAAGCTATTCATAGACCTCATTTCAATCCTGAGAAAATCTATTAATTTAACTCTCACTGTCTCGAATAAAATCAGGAATATACCTAGCCAATCTTGTGAATTTTTCTTCATATGTATAACTGAATCAAAATCATTTTTCTTTAATTATTTTTATTTTTTCTCTATCCTAGTCTGAACAAACTTGGGGAAATATTTATCAAGGATATATCCTTAAATTCTTCCCATTCCATGTCATCAATATAATTTCTCTCTAGTATTCTTAAAAAATGACCATTATCAATCAACTTCACCTTCAAAACGATAGATTGAAGGAGTTACCTTTTGTTGTTATAAATATCCCATGACTTTAAATATCTTCTATATGGTATTGATTCATCCTTCAGATACCACTATGTCAAATGATACATTAAATGATGGGGTATGGTTCCTCATAAAATGTTCTATTACTAACATATCCATATGTGGTTGATCTAGATGATATCATGCAAGGATGCCACCCCCATTTATAGCTTGTGTGAACTGAACCGTCAAAGCAACAAACTATTATGTTCTTATTCTAACCACCTCATTATGTTGATTTGAAAGGTTTTTTTCCTCTCGATGGCTTCCTATTATAGCTTCTTTATTTCCTATATGGAAAACCATTATGAATAGAGATATTTTTGATGAAGCGACAATGTAATCTTAAAATTCAACATAATTTTACCTGAACCATAAATTATAAACCTCTATGAAAAATCAATTATTACCATCCTAACGTATAACATTTTTTAAACCAACCTTTGATACCTACTATAAGGCCCTACCCTTAAACATAACATATTCAAGTTTTTTTGAACTAGAAATCACATTAGAGTATCTTTTAAGATTATAGTTTTATAGAATTATGAAAAAATCATACATAGTAAACCCATACATTACATGTGGATAGTTTCACTAAGTATCCACCTTTTCCACCAAAGAAAACCCTTTTAAAATATAACATGCTTTATTTTTAAGATATATCCTAAATTAGTTCATTAATAAATCTTCTTTGTACTTACCGATCTTAATACCTACAAAAAAATAATTTAAAACTCTGGATCAGCATAAAAAACTTAGTATGGGTTATAAATAAGGAATGAAACCGTTAGTCAATGAATATTTTAAACTCATGAAAACATTTTCACAAAATTGTACTTTTCACCCATATAACATAACTTCTTTAAAATAACTCTTGAAATAATAAGATTCCTTAAAAATGTATTAGTAATAATAAATTATAATGGTAACTTATGGCATCCATATCATACTTACATTGTATCTTTCACAACTACATAAGGAGTAACCTTCATGGTTACGTTTGGAATATCCATAATAGTATATTCCCTTAATTAATTAGGATAAAAATTATCATTTAACTCTATCTCATTACCAAATACATTGGAGAGATATCATGGGTTCACCCACCCTTGGTTTATCATGGAACCACCCGTATACATAAGCAATGCCCCAGAACAATAACAAAATCACAACATATAAAACACTCATCAAGGAAAAATAATATATCCACTTTGAAGGAACCAAATATAATTTCAAGATTTTTATATAATAAAACCATTAAAAAATCCATTTTCAATACCAAAATACTCAAGAAGGTAATATGGTATTTATTTTTCTTTTAAAAAAATTATGGCTTGTAGTGGAAGCCAAATATCAAATAATGGTCATGGCGACAGAAAATTCATCGTCACTGTATACGTTAAAAAGAAATTCCTTTTATAATTTAGTAAAATTATTTATAGAAAAATATTCTTTTTGAAAACATTTTATTAAAATTAAAATTTAAAGTGTTTAATTCTACACTGTATAAAATAAGGTGGTGTATATTATCAAAATATGTCTTAATGAAAGAAGATTGAGAGGAAGTCCCTTTCCATGAGTGGGACTCATCACGTATAATATTTATATTACAAAATAATAAAAATAGGTTAATTTTTACTATTTTTAGAACCTTTTTCATGTTTATTATTCATATTATATCAGTTATTACCATGTTATAACAGTTTCATAATTATTTAAATTCATATAGGATATTTTTTTGATATTCAGTACTTGAGTCCAAAAATGAACTTGGTATGATGTCAGTAGTCTATGTAGTCATAATTCTATAATCTCAAGAATAATATTCCTCACATAGGTATAACATTTCTAAATCAATCACACTTTTAAATCAAACCATTTATTATGGTAATGAAAAATGAACAACATTGTAATCATGGGGACGGTAGGTCGTACGTACGCTTGAGTAACGTTTCCATATTTCATTGATCATTATAGAAAGATGGTAAGTATTATTTATCTTTACAGAATGTTAATAAAATAATTAATTCCATATTAATAATTTAAATATACTTATATATATAATAAAAGTGATATAATGAATTAAAACGAGTCACATCGATTCGTCAAGGTGATAGTTCACACGTACACACGAACGACATTATCATTTTTATGCACATGGAAAGTAAGACCATGATTGTTATATTATAATATAATAATTATTAATATGTCATAAATATAAAATATGAACATTAATTACAATATTATAACCAATCATGAGATATAGTTATGGAAAACAAATTAGACCGGTTCGAGGAGGTGATAGTTCACACGTACGCACGAACGATTAATTTATTTCCCATATAATGGAAGTTGATATGAATTTAGGTGATGATATTAACATAATAAAATCATATTATATTGAATTTATTGGAGTTATAATTTAATCTAGGGTGATACATATTTGAAGTAAGTGTAAGAATAAATAAAACATAAACAATTAAATAAAAACATTACCTTTCCTTCGAATGAGTACTTTTCTTAACACCTTAACCCATCTAAGGAGGGAGTTCAGCCTAAAATAAGGAATAAAGAATGTGAAGAGGGATTATAGTAAGGGTTTTGGGAAGATTATGGTTGATCTAAAGGGTTATTGAATTGTGAGTAATAAAGAGGAATGTGTTCTCTTTTATAGGAGAGGGGAGGTGCAGTCTTGGAATTAATAAAAGTACTAAATTTATATAAATTAATTTTCTAATAAAAATGATTCCAAACTGATTTATTTTGAACAAATTATTATTTTTGGTCTAATAATAATCATAAAATTAAAATTTGACAGGTTTTGAATGTTTTTTAGTCCTTATAGTTTTATTTTAACCCCTTTTAACTCTTACCAATTTATCCAGTTATTTACCCTTTGAGGGTTAAAATAATTACGAAATCATTAAAAATGACAAAATAAAGATTCATTAATGAAATATGTATACATATATAAACTTTTTTGTCTGAATATTATATTTTTATAAATTTAAAATCAATTAATTAAATATTTTATATTTCAAGCAATGAATTTTTCTAATTTTGACACTATCCATTGCATGACATTTAAAAAAACATAAAAACATGATTCATTAGAATTTATAAATTTACTCAATACTTAAATTTTATATTAATACATTAATTTTTTTTCTAGAATATAATATTTCAAATTATATTTATTTTAATCTCATTAATATCATTTATTTGATACTTTCTTTAATAAATCTGTTATTGAATCATCTTTGTGTCATAATTAAATTTAATTATTTAAATACTAAGAATTATAAATAAATTTCCATGATGTAGACAATACTAATAAATTTATAATGACTATTAATAGTCGGACACATCACTTACATTACCCTATATTAAAATTGTTTAACTAAGAAGAGAAAATTTTATGATATATTTGTACATACTTTAACTTAAATGTTATAAATATCAAAATCATACACGAGTGGCTTCAAAAAGACACAATATCGACCCAAGTAAGTTCATAATCAATAATAAATAATCAAATAAAATTAGGGCATGTATTAGGGTAATTTCATAATATTATAATATAAATTTACCTTTAATTAGACTATTTACTTTTAACTATGGTAAATAAAATACAAAAGTTACAATTCACCAAAAAATATTTTTATACTAATGAACCAAAATTTTAATATTGAGTACAAGAATGAAATATTTTTTTTTGAAAATTAAATTCACAGAAGTTTTGAAATTAGTTTTAACACTAATCCTGTTGACGAATCAAGAAAATTGTTTTTTAAGCAAAACAATCAAAAGTTCACATAGTTTTTCTATTTAATTTTAATTTAAAATTAAATCCAATGAACTATATTAGATTAAATTTAAAAAACACAATCTAATTATAGTTTAAAACCATGTAAAAGGATAATATTTCAATATAAATAAATTAGATGAAAATACCGTTTTGAATTAAAATGCAGTATTTTTTACTATTCATTAAAATATACATTTTATGATAAAAATATCAAAAAATAAACCAAAGTAAATTTTTATTTCCTGATTACAAATAATAAATTTATTTTTTCAAATATATATTATATAGGTGTCAAAAAATTTATTTAAAATGGGTTCTCCATCAAAAGGCGATAACACTACCATTTCTAAAACATACTCATTTTATTCGTAAACTTATATTGTTCTCATAAAATAAAAAATAATATGAATTTTAAACATTATTGAATTTATATTTCATTAATATAATCCAAAAAAATTGATTTCATTATGTTCTAAACACAATTTTTTATATTTAAATAGTTTTTCATAAAACATATCTTTTTTATTCAATTAGTTTTTATTTTAATTTCTAATTAATTTTCTAACCAATGAATAATTATATAAACATGTGTAAACACTATTTTTGTAATTGATTTAACACTGTTCATTCCATCAGTTCTAATGGCTAGGTGATAACTACCATATTTACTATATATTATTTTTTCATAACTCAGTCTTCTGTGCGACATAATATTTTGAAGAAACCCCTTATTGTGTGTCAAGTACACTATTGGACATAACATCCCAATTAAGGTTTAATTACTATACAATTAATAAATATTAATTAATATGGAAAGGATGTATTATGTAATTACCTAGGATGTTACATCCTTCCAATTTTTGTAAATTTCATCCGCATAATTTTAAATTAGGGCTTAGTAACTAAGGTTTCACTTTTCAAAATTACTTCATTGAAACCCCACATCAGAAAAAGAGTCAATAAATACTCAACTATAAAATAAATAAATTGAATTAAAAAAGGTCACCACATACTAGTATTCCATGTAGAAAAACATGGATATGGAAGAGGAAACTATCAATCATGTTCAAATAAAGAGTGATAGAAAATATTATTAGAAAAAACATAACAATAATAAAGATATAAAACTGTGATAATCTAAGGTACCATTTGATTGATAAGAAAAGAAGGTACTATGATATCACTTTTTCTTCCAAGATCTATTGTTAAAAATAATTTTCTTAGAGTTGAAAATTTCCTTTACTAACTATGAACATAAGGAAACATACTGAATTTATATATTTTTATTTTATAAGAATAATTTAATACTCATAATATAACTAGAATAATGATGTATATCCTTAAGAATAACCATAATCATCAAAGATCACGCAAAACATAAAGTTTACCAATATCTAAAAACTGAGGTCCAAAAGTAAATAAATACCCAACTTTAAAGAAAATATTTATATAAACAAAACCCCACAAAACATATCCCAGAAAGTTCCTTAATAACTTATTATCACATCACTTAAAACCTCATAAGGTGTGTCTAAAACCTTAAACATATAGTTATACTTTGAAAAATAATGTCCTTTCAGGAGCTTCCATAACTTCACTAGATGTCTCAAAATCAACTATAGTAGCAATAAAATATTTTCCCAAACCTTTTTATTTTTGATCATAAATATTTCCTCCAATGTAATTTACTTCAGACACTTATTTTCATAAAGTTCCAACACATTTTAGTAAAAACATCTTACTATATACTGGATATTTGTTATCTTATTGTTGGTTATTCATGACCCTTTTCCTCTCAATGAAGAAACATGTGGCCGAGCTTACCACACTTGTAACACTTTCCAGTTCCATACGTACATTCCAAAAAAAGTATTTTACCACACTTGGAACAAGTTTTAGACTTAACTCCATAATTTTTAGTTGGTTTCTTTTCTCTTTCCTATAACCATGACCTTTTTATACTCCTATCATCTCATGGCACGTAAGTGATGAAAAAAATCAATTTCAACTTTCTCATCACAACAAATAACATTTTTATAACTTTTGAATTATATGGAGGTCAAACCTCTTCATATCCCTATTTTTAATCCTAAGTAAAATCTATTAATTTCACTGTCAATGTCTCGAATAAAATCTAAAACATTCCTGGACAATCTAGTGAAGTTTTCTTCATATGTGGAAACAAAATCATCATCCATTTTCGTTAATTCCAATAATTTTTTCTCTATCATAATTCTAACAACCTTATAGAAATATTTCTCAAGAGTAATATCCTTAAATAATTCCCATTCCATGTCATCAATGTCATTTTTCACTCTTGTATTCTTAACCAATGACTACTATCAGATATCTTCACCTTCAAAAGGATAGATGGAAAGAGTTTCCTTGTTTACGTTTCAAACATCCCATTAATCCAAATATATTCTCCAGGGTAATGATCTATCCTTTGTATACCACTCATTTAGAAAATCCATTAAATTATGGGGGATGTTTCCTTAAAACATTTTCCTTAACTGATGTATCCCTTTATTGTTGATCTGGATGCTCTCGTCATGGTATGACACCACTATTTATAGTTTGTGTCAACTGAGCCATCATAGAAACAAACTATTTAGTTATGATTCTAACCACCTCTTGATGTTTATTGGAAATGTTTTTTTCCTCTCGATGACTTCCCATTACAACTTTCCTATTTCTTCAACATAAAACCATTCTGAATAGTCAAAGTTTAGATGAACCAATAAGGTAATATTGAAATGAAAGATAATTTCATCTTAACCATAATGTAAAATACTCTAAGAAAAATAAATTAACACCATCCTACCCTATAAAGATATTTAAACCATACTTTGATTCCAACTATAAGGTCTCGTCCTTAAACATAACTTATTCTAGTGTTTTTTCAACTATAAATCACATTCTAGGATCTTTTATATTTATTTTATTATAGAATTAGTACAAGCTCATACAAAGTAGACTCATACATTACATATGGACAGTTACACTATGTATCCATTTCATCCACTAAAAAACCCCTTTTAAAATAAAACTTCATTTATTTTCAAGACATATACTCAATTCTTTCATCATGAAGTCTTCTTTATCCATAATGATCATAAGAAATGTGAAAAACAATTTAGAACTTGGTATAAGCATAAAAATCTCATTAAGGGATATAAATAAGGAAGGCAACTGTTAGTCCATGAATATTTTAAATTCATGAAAACATTTTCACAAAATCATACTTTTCACCCATAAAATATAAGTTATTTAGCATACCTCAAGAAATCATAAGATTCCTAAAAAACATCTTAGCAATCATAAATACTAAAGGTAACTTGTTGCATCCATATAATACCTTCATTGCAGATTTCATATATACATAAGGAGTAACCTTCATGGCTACGTTTGGAATACCCATCACAGTATATTCCCTAAATATATTAGGAGAAACCTTATCATTTAACTCTGTCTCAATACCCAATGCATTGGAGAGAAATCATGCACTCACCCTCCATTATTTTATCAAAAAACCATATGTATATATAATTTATTACCATAAACCATAACATATTCATAACACATAAAAAATTCATAAAGGAAAAACAACATTTCCACTTTGTAATCAGAAGATACCATTTCAAGATATTGATATAATAAAACCATTCTTAAAACCATTTTCAATACGAAAATACCAGAAAGGGGAATATATTATTTATTTTTCATTCAAAAAAATTACAACTTGTGGAGGAATATAAATATAAAATAATGTTTATGACGATGGAAAAGATGTTTTCACCATATACATTAAAGAAATTTCTTTTCCCATTTAGTAAAAAACTTCTTTGAAAAAGATTTATTTAAAAAAAAAATTAATGAAATTAAAATTAAATGGTTTTAATTATACTCTATATAAAATAATGTGGTGTATATTATTGAGATATGCCTCAATTAAAGGATATTGAGATGAAGTCCCTTACCATGATTCTAACTCATCATGTACACTCTTTATATTCCGGAATAATAAACATATGTTGATTTATACTTGATTGAAAATCAATTTTATGTTTATTATTAATCTGATATAACTTATTACCATTTTATTATGATTACATAATTATCTATGTTCATATAGAATATTTTGTTGATACTCAGTACTTGAGTCCAAAAATCAACTTGGTATGACGTCAATAGTGCATGTGGTTATGAGTCCATCATATCAAGAATAATATTCATGACATAAAGATGAAATTTATAGATATTTTATAATTTTTAATCAAACAATTAATTATAGAAATTAACTATGGACAATGTTATATTCATGGAGATGGTAGACCATATATACGCAAGAGTAACGTTTCCATTTTTCATTAATCTTTATAGAAAAAAAGGCAAGAATTATTTAATCTTTCTAGAATGACCATAAAATAATTAATATAATATTAATCATTTAAATATACCTGTATATGGAATATAGGATATATAATGAATAAAAACAAGTCACATCACTTCGTGGAGGTGATAGTTCACACGTACGCACGAACGATGTTATCATATTTATGCATAAGAAATGTAAGAACATATATAACATCCCACGTAAATAAATAATATGAAAATTTTAATATTTATTAATATCATTGATTTAAATATTAACTTTAATTTAAATGGGATTCTATGTTCGATGTAATACTAGACATGCAACAATGGGTTTCAATAAAATCTTATGTTGCACACAATGCTGAATCATACTAAAAATAAAAATAATATAATATTATTATTTTAAATGGAAGTTAACATCTAGCCGTTGTATTGGTGGGAATGAACAGAACTAACCATATTATGAGTAAACATGATTTTAATGGTTTTTAAATTTATTCAATAAAATTTAGAGGCTTAAAATGAAAATAAATCCAATTTTAAGCATAAATACTCTAATATTTTTAAAATGTAGTTTTACCGCCTTTTGATGGGGAACCCTTTATAAATATAGTTTTTGTCACTTTTAAATTTTTAATTTGAAAAAATAAAATTTTTCTTTAGAATGCGGACATCAAATTTTATTTTGGGTAATTTTTTGGTTTCTATGATAAATTTCATTTTTAATGAATAGTGAAAAATATAACATGTTAGTCAAAACTATCTTTTCATATGATTTATTTATATGGTTTGATGGTAATTTTAATTAGTTTTGAAGATTAATTAGATTATATCTTAATATTTTAATCCAATTGTGGTCATTTTATGTGATTTCACATTGAAATTGGACATAAAAGCATATTAATCTTTTGATAGTTATTACTTCATAAAAACCCGCTTTTTGGTTTTGACAACGGGGATTAATTTAAAATCAAATCCTTCAACTTATTTGAATTGAATTTGGAAAAATGGATTCCATATTTAGAATTAGTAGGTATAAATTGTGTTAATAGGTACCTTTTAGTTTTTAGACATTATAAATAGTAACTACGGTAAATATTTTATTTACCATAGTTAAAGTGTAAATACGGTAAATAAGGGTAAAAAATAATATTATAATAAAAATAAATTACCTTAAAACATGTCTTAACCCTATTGGATGAGATATTTACGACCATGGACATCCTTGGGTCGATTTTAGGACCCTAATGGAGCCACTTGTGTATGAAAATGACATTTAATTACTTTTAATTTAAAGCTAAGGAAAATATAACCTAAACATGTGTCTTTTAGAAAAAATATTTTTATATGGGTTTATATAAGTGATATTTTTTACTATAAATATAAATTATAAATATAAAATGATTTAATACATTATGGTATTTGATTTATAATTTTTAGAGATTATATCAATAAAGTTATTTATGATACAATGGTGATTTAGTAACTACCTTATTAATGAATGATTTAAATAAATGAGATTATAAATATTAAAATAAATTTAATTATAATCTTTTTATGTCATCCATTAATTTTATGGATGGTTATTACTTCTTAAATTTTAATTAATTAAGTTATTTCAAAATAATCAAGTTGTTATAAATTTTTTAACGTCATGATATGAATAGTATAAAAATTGACACAAATGAGTTTTTAAAACAAATACTATTTTATTAAATCATATAATAGTTGTAAATATATAATATTCATCATAATGAATTAGATAATGTTTAAAATGTTATTAATGAACCACTTTAGGTTATATTGGCATTTTATGGTAACTATATTAACCATATTGTATGAATTCACAAGAAGACATGGTAAGAGTTAAATTAGTTATCTTAGGGTTAAAGCTAAATGATAAGGTTAAATTTGAAACCAAAAAATTTCTAAAACCTATTTGTTGATAGGATTTAGAAAAATCATCATATTTTATTTTAATTAAACTAGTTTTGGAACTTTTAAAAATATAAATTCAGTTTATAATAAAAGGGCACCAACTCTAACCCATTACTCACGTATCTCAAGCCCCTTGTCTCATCCAAACTCTGATCCAATAATCTACCAACATCCCTATCTTCCTCCTAGTAGCTTGATATTGGGCAGAAGGAAATTCAAGAAATCCTTTTGGCTCAAATCAAAGAGAGTTACCCATTTTAAAAGGTATCGTATTCTGTAAAGTTCCTTTCAAATATTTTACTTCATAATTATCTATTATATTCTAATTCACAAGTATCTTAAATATACTAGGATGTTTTTATAAGAATTATTCTCACTAAACTTACACTCACCTCCATCTAATTGATACAGATGTAATGTTTTTGTGAACGATGAATTAATTTTCACAAAATGATGATTGTTCGATTTTCCTATACCACCTATCATGGTGGCCATTATGATGACACTTCATTTATATATGAAATATATTAATTTTATATTGTATTTATTCTTATATAATTTTTAATTACAACATACCTTTATTATTTTCAAGATGTGTTAACACGATAATTTCATTTGAGGATGTGCGGACTACTGCCCCCTCAATGTGATATTACTCGTTCATGCCATACATGGAACATATAATGGGTGTCAATAATGAACTTATGTAACATATGTAAAATATTATATTATAATGGATTTATAATATACCTAAGTAACATTAAGTTTTCATTCCTTTAAATATTAAATAGAAATGAAAGTATCATTCATGTGTACGTACGACTTACCGTCTCCATGAATGATGCATTTTATTTCTTATCTCCAAATGTTATGGAATGTTATAAATACATATATACTAAATATATATGATATACATGAATAATACTCTATAGAAAATGGACTTTTGACCACATGGACAAATTGTAATTACAATAAGATCATTTTTGACTCAAGTACCCAATATCGACAAAATGATCGATATTAACTTAAATAATTATGTAATTTTTATAATAGGGTAATAAGTGATATTATAAGAATAATAAAATTGAAAAAGGTTTTGAATCAAATAGAAATTAACCTAAGTTTATTATTCAGGAAATTAAAGAACGAACGAGTCAAGTCAGACACAAGGTAAGGGACTTCGTCTCAATATCCTTTCATTAAGGAATATTTTGATAATATAAAGCTCCTTATTTTACATGGCGTATAATAAACCCCAATGAAATTTAATTTCATTCAAAGGGAATATTTTTTTGTAGAAGAATTTTACTAAACAACAAAAGGAATGTTTTTAATGTTTGCAGCTACAATGAACTCTCCTCCACTGTAATCATTATTTGGATTCTTCTATAAGACTTAATGTTTTTAAAAGGAAAAGAAATACCTTATTCCATTTTTGGGTGTTTTTGTATTGAAAATTGTTTTTGAAATGGACTGATTATTTCAATATATTGAAATTATTTCTTGTGATTACAAATGAAATGTTATTAGTGAAATATTGATATTTTCAATATTTTATGTTTTAGGATTCTATAATGGTACATGGACACTTGATGGGTTGTTATGTGATAAACTAATGACATGTGGTTACGTGATAAACCAAATTATGGGTGGTTCCATAATAAAACAAGGATAGGTGGTTATGTTATAATCTCAAATTCATTGGGTATGGAAGTTGGCTATATGGCTATTCAATTTAGTGATATATGTGGAAGTCGACTATATGGTTATTCCATTTAAGTATGAATATATACAAAGTTCACATTTTTATGTTATGTGTACTTTCTATGGGTTTTATGGTAATATTTTGGTTACAAAAGGGTAATAAATGATCTTTTATTTAGTGAAGAGAATTTACTACTTCATAAAGGTGAAAAGTATTACTTATGATAAAGTATTCATGGTTTAAATGTAGTTTTGAAAAAACTACCAATTTCTCTTATCTATGTATCCCTTAGTAAGATTTTTATTCTCATCCCATGATTTGAAATGTTTTTCGTAGGATTTAAAGGTGAATAGATTCATGGATGGGATCAATGAAAAGTTTTCATGTTAAAGCATGAAACAAAACCATGTTATTTTTTTTAAAAGTTTTTGTTTTATAAATGAAAATGGATAACGAGTAGAAGTGTCTACATTGTAATAATAAATTTGTTATATATAAGTTATTGCCTAATTATCTAAAGATCTAAACCTAAAAATATCCTCAACATGAATTATTAACTTAATTCAGGACTATGTAATGTTTAAGATCGGGTCCTTATAGTTGGTATCCGAGGTTGGTTTAGATAACTTTAGTATTTAGGATTTTGTTAATAAAATATTCAGAAATTATTTTTACATTATCTTCTAATTGAAATGATATATCATTTGAAGATTAACATGTTTCTTCATCTAAGATATGTTTGTTTAGTATGGTTTTCCGTATAGGAAATAGGGAAGCTATTTTGGGAAGGCATACAGAGGAGAATCACCTTCCAAATCAGCATCCTGATATGGTCCAAATCAGAATATAACAGTTCTTTGTAGTTACAGCTCAGTTGACTCAGGCGATAAATGGTGGTGGTGTCCATGCATGAGATCAACCAGTTCAACTATAGAGAAATATGTCTATAGTGTAGCATTTCATGAGGCAACATCCCGCATAATTCAGAGGATCATCAAACCCTATGAAAGTTCAAGAGTGGATCAAAGAACTAGAAAAGATGTTTGATGTCATGGGATGTATATAAAATAATAAGGTTAGTCTTGATATTCATCATTTTGAAGGATAAGCTGATCGGTGGTGGTCGATGGTTAAAAATATCAGGGGCAGTGAGGAGATTGAAGTGCTTTTTTGGGAAGAATTCAATGGTATGTTTCTTGAAAAATATTTTCATATGGTGGTTCGACTTAGGATGTAAAAAAAATTCTTGGAATTGAGGAAAGAGGATGAATTAGTTCCTGCTTATGAAGAAAAGTTCACTCGACTAGCTAGGTATGATCCAATTTCATATGAGATACTGATAGTATGATAAATCAGTTTTACTCAGGATTGATGTCATGATATCGAAAGGAAATAACCTCCCATGAATTAAAAAGATATGAGAAACTTGTCAGATTTGATGAGAATATAGAAATGGAGTTTTCTAGTGATCAGGTCTTCCATGAGGGTAAGAAAAAGAAGAGGTCCAGTTGGGTGAAAAAAGGAATGTACTCATCAAATAAGTCTAGAGGTAAGAATATTAAATATCAATCTTTTGAGAAGTGTGGTAAAAATCATCTGGGAGAATGTCTCTCAAAATCTAGAAAGTGCTTCTAGTGTGGTAATACTGGTCATATTGCTTGTAACTGTAAGTAATATGATCAATAAATAAATGAAAATCTAGTGGTGAGATGTTTTAGTTTCAAAGAGTTTGGTTATTATGCCAATTTGTGTCAAAAGTTGATTTCCCAGGGTGGTAACTAGACAGATCAAAAGTAGAAGTGTGTGGAAATATGTTTTTCTATTAATATGGTTGATGTGGGACCATAAAATGAAGTGGTATCAGGTAATTTATTTTTTTATTCAGATTATTCCAATGTGTTGTTTGATTCAGGGTCTACACATTCTTTTACTTTTGTGAAATTTTCTAGTAAATTGGAAATTCCATCTCTAGATAAGATTCCTGAAATTGTGGAAAAAACACATGGACGATATTTGGAGACAAAAAGAAATTATAAGAACATTCCTTTCCTTATGTGCAGAAATAATATTCCCGAAAACCATATTTTTTTCTCTAGTAGAGTTTGATGATATTTGGGCAAGGAATGGATTTCTGTTTATCATGCTAATATTGACTCCTGAGCTAAAGAGGTTTGTTTTCAGAACGAATTTCAGTTTGTGTACAAGAATTAACCCTTAACTCTGATAACATATCAGGTTACTGGGAAACTAGTAAAATATATAAATTAATGTTATCTTGCACATATTTTTCAAAACAAAGGAAATGTTCAGATTAATGATGTACTAGTAAAAATGAGTATCTTGATGTTTTTCCTTACAATTTACCTAGTATTATAATTGATCAGGAAGTTGAATTTACTGTTGAAGTAGTTCCTTATACTAATCCAATTTTAAAACCCCCTTATCAAATGGCTCAAATTGAACATTTGGAGTTAAAGAAACAATTGAAGGAGTTGTTAGATAAAGGTTTCATTTGACCTAGGACATCATTGTGGGATGCTTGAGTCTTGTTTCTTAAAAAAAGATGGTTTAATGAGACATTGTATTCATTATAAAGCCTTCAATAATATAATTGTTAAGAAAAAGTGTCCTTTGCCTCATATCAATGATTTATTTGATCACCTCCAGGGATCTCAGTATTTTTCAAAAATTGACTTGATGTTAGGTTACAATCAGTTGAAAGTAAAGGAAGTAGATGTTTTTAAGACCGCATTTCGTACTAGATATGGCCATTATGAATTTTTAGTTATGACTTTTTAGTTAACCAATGCACCTACCGTATTTGTGGATCTTATGAATAGAATTTTTCATGATTTCTTGGGTATGTTTGGGGTTGTTTTTATTGAGGATATTTTATAATATTCTAAAAGTAAAGAGGAGCATGAAAATCATTTAAGTGTGTTCCTGAAAAATTTAAAAGAAAATAAATTGTATTGAAAATTCAGCATGTGTGAGTTTTGTTTGCAGAAAATTTCCTTCCTTGATCATATTGTTTCAAAAGATGTCTTAACTATTGACCCTTCTAAAAAAGATTTCAAAGAGTGGACAAGACCTACAAATATCACAGAGATCCGTAGTATTTTTGTTTGGAAAGATTTTACTGAAGTTTTGTTGCATTTTTTTCATGGTTATCTAGCCCATTGACTAAGTTAACTCGAAAAGGTGTTAATTTTATCTGGAAAAAATAATGTGATGATTGTTTTTAGAAACTTAAAAAAAAGATTGGTTAATGCCCCAGTTTGGTCCTTTCCTTCCAGAGATGGTGAATTTGTTATCTATAGTGATGCTTAATTGAAAGGAATTAGTTGTGTCATAATGCATAATGATTAGGTAATTGATTATACTTCACATCAGTTGAAACATCGTGAGTTAAACTACCCTACACATGATTTGGAATTAGTTGTTGTTGTTTTTTCTTTAAAATTTGGAGGCATCATTTGTATAGAGTAAAAAGTGAAATATATACTGACCAAAAAAGATTTAAGTATATATTCACTCAGATATAATTGAACATGGGATAGAGGAGATGGTTAGAATTAATAAAGGATTATGATTTCATGATTAATTACCATCTAGGAAAATAAAATAAATTGACTGATGATTTGAGTCGAAAAATAATGCTACATTAACTGTGTTATGTTTGGAATAAGATCTTTCGAATAATGATTTCATAAACATTGGCATAAAAGTTATTTGTGCAGGAAAATCCTATGTTTTGTTTCAGGTTTTAGTGAAATCATCTCTATCAGAGAGAATTAAGAAACCTTAGAAGGAAGATAATGAGTTGTAGAAAAAGGTAGAGTTAGTTCATAATGGTAAGTTTATAGAATTTTATATTGATAATGACTGTATTTTGAGATTTGGGAAGAGATTATGTGTGCCTTGTGATTCACAATTGAAAAAAGAGTTGTTATGTGAAACTCATAGTTCTCCATTTTAGTTCATCGTGGAAATACTATGATTTATAGAGATCTTTGGGAGTATTACTGGTGGGATAGAATGAAAAGAGATATTGCTAACTTTACTGGGAAGTGTTTAACTTGTCAACAGGTTAAAGTAGAATGACAGTTATCTAAAGGGACGCTTCAGAATTTTCCAACTATATAATTGAAATGGAAAAATGTTTCGATGGATTTCATAGTGTGATTACCAAATACCTCTCGAGGTATCAATGCAATCTGGGTTATTATTGATCTATTGACTAAATATTCTCATTTTATTCTTATTCGAGATACTCAATCTCTAGATCAACTTTCTAGATTGTATTTTAAATAATAGTATGGTTACATAGAGTTATCATCTCTGTTTTATCTTATCATGATCTGAGGTTCACTTCTAACTTTTGTAAAGGCCTTCAGAAGTTGTTGGGTACTGAATTAAATTTTAGTACAACATTTCATCCTCAATCAGATGGGTAGTCAAAACAAACAATTCAGACATTGGATGATATGCTATGTGCTTATTCAATGGATTACTAGGGAAGTTGGGGCCAACAACTTTCTTTGGTTGAGATTTCTTATAACAATAGTTTTCATTTTAGTATATAGATGGCACCATTTGAGACATTATGTGGAAAGTGGTGTTGAACTCCATCTCTTTGGGATGAAGTAGGTGAAAAGAAGTTGATGAGACCAAAATTGGTATAAGAGATGGCAGAAAAAGTTCATTTGATTCAAGAGAACATGATAACAACTTAGATCAGGCATAATAGTAATTTGGATAACCAGAGGAAGGATTTTTCTTTTGAGGTTGGTGATCATGTATTTCTCAATGTTTCTCCATTTAAAAGTCTAATGTGTTTTTGTAAAAATGGAATGATGAGTATGAGGTTCATTGGACCCTATGAAATCATAGAGAAAGTTGGATTAGTTTCCTATAGAGTGGATTTACCTCCATCATTATCCTAGGTACACAATTATTTTTCATGTTTCAATGTTATGAAATTATATGTCAGATCCATCTCATATTTTGAGTCCAGAGGTAGTTCAGTTGGAATAAAATAATTCTTATAAGGAACAACCAATCGAGATTCTTGTCTAAAGAGAGAAAGTGTTGTGGAATAAGGCAATTCATTAGGTAATGGTTTTGTTAAAAACAATATGGTTGAATTGGAAACATGGTAATATGAAAATTCTATGAGGGATAAATACCCCCACTTATTTGATAAGTGAATAAAATTGCGAGGATTCAATTTCCAAAAGGGGGAAAGGATATAACATCCTAGGTAAATAAAGAATATGACATTTTTATAATTATTAATATTTGTGAATTAAATATTAATATTAATTTAAATAGGATTCTACGTTTTATGGCATTCCCGACATGCAACAATGGGTTTTTCTAAAATCTTATGTTGCACACAATTTTGAGTCATACTAAAAAATAATAATATAATATTATTATTTTAAATAAAAGTTAACATATAGCCATTTTATTAGCTGGAATGAACATAACTAATAATATTATGATTAAACATGTTTTTTAAATGTTTTTACATTTCTCTAATAAAATTTAGAGGCTTAAAATGAGAATGAATCCAATTTTAAACATAAATAATCTAATATTTTTAAAAGGTAGTTTTACCACCTTTTGATAGAGAACCATTTTTAAATCTAGTTTTTTCACTTTTATATGTTCTATATGAAAAAATAAACTTCTTATTTAGAATAAGGACATCAATATTTACTTTGGGTATATTTTTAGTATTTTACTGATAAAGTTCATTTTTTAATGAAAGGTGAAAAATACTGCATGTTAAGTCAAAACAGTCTTTTCATCTGATTTATTTAAATGGATAAATTTTTCTTTTAATTGTTTTTAAAGTGTAATTAGATTATATTTTTATAATTTCATCAAATTTTTTTATTGTAAGTAATTTAACATTTAAATTGGACATAAACACTTGTCAATCCTTTTATAGTTATTACTTCTAAAAAACCGGATTTTTGTTTTGAGAATGAGAATTAAATTTAAATTAATTTATGCCACTTCGGATTTTTGAATTTGGAAAAATGTATTACATATTTATAATAAGGAGGTTAAAATTGGGTTAATATGTACCTTATATTTTTAAGACATTATGAATAGTGACTTCAGTAAATATTTTATTTACCATGGTTAAAGGGAAAATATTGTAAATAAGGGTAAAAAATAATTTTTTAATAATATTAAATTACCCTAACACATGTTCTAACCCTATTTTATGAGATATTTTTAACCATGGGAATCCTTGGGTTTATTTTAGGACACCATAGAGCCACTTGTGTGTGAAAATGGCAGTTAATTACTATTAATTTAAAGTTAAGGAAAATATAACCTAAACATTTATCTTTTAGTAAAACAATTTTTATATGGGCTTATATAAGTGATATATTAAACTATAAATAGTCATTAAAAATATATTACTTTTTATTACATCATGTTATTTTATTTATAATTTTTATATATTAAATAAAAAAATTATTTATGACAGAACGATGATATTGTGACTACCTTATTTATGAATGATTTAAATAAATGAGATTATAAATATAATGAAATTTGTTTTCAAAACATTTTTTTCATACATGAATTTTATGGGTGATTATTACTTTCTATATTTGAATTAATGATGCATTTTCGAAATAATAATGTTTTTATGATTTTATCAAAAAGCCATGATATGAATAGTATAAAACTTGACACAAATAAGTTTAAAAAAAATACTATTTCATTAAATGATATAATAGTCATAAAAATATAAGATTCAGAAAAATGGATTAGATAATGTTTAATATTTCATTAATTAACTACTTGTGGTTCTATTGTAATTTTATGGTTACTATATTAACCATATAATATGAATACACCAAAATAAATTGTAAGAATTAAATTAGTTAACTAAGGGTTAAAGCTATATGATAAAGTTAACTTTGAAACAAAAACAAGTCTAAAAACAATTGGTTGAGAGGATTTAGATCAATCCTCATCTTATCTTAGAATTAAATTAGTTTTGGATCTTTGGAAAATAGAAATTCAGTTAATAATAAAATAATATTTCAAGACATTTCTAAAGTACCCCTCCTCCCTCTTATAAAAGGCCACCACCTAAAACCCATTACTCACACCACTAAAGCCCCATGGATCATCCAAAATCTAATCCAATAACATCCCAAAATCCCTATATTCTTCTTATAATACTTACCTTAGGAAGAAGGTAATACAATAAATCCTTTTGGCTCAAATCAAAGGGAGTTACACATTTTAAGAGGTAGCATCTTCTCTAAAGTTCCTTTCCAATATTTTACTTCTTCACTCCCTCTTCTATTATTATTCTTTGATTACATAACAACACCAATATCCTCAATATATTAGGACGTTTTATGAGATTTATTAAAACTACACATACTCATACCTCCATCTAATGGATATGAACATATTGTTTCTATAAACAGTGAACTACTACCTCACCAAATGATGATTGGTCAATTTTCCCCTACCACCTCTCATGGTGGCCATTATGATGGAACTATATTTATATATGATATATATTATGCTTATATTGTCTTTATTCTTCTTTAATTTTTATTTACAACATACCTTTATGCTTTTCATGCGGTGGGAACACGATAATTTAATTCAAGGAAGTGCGGAATACCGCCCCCTCAAAGTGATATGGCTCGTTTATTCCATACATGTAATGTATAAAGGATGGAGTTAATGAACTTATGTAAAATATATAAAATATGATATTATACTAGAATTATAATATACCTATGTATCATTAAGTTTTCATTCCTTTAAATATGAAATAGAAATGAATGTAGTGTTCATGCGTACGTACGGTTTACCATCTCCATGAACGGTACATTTCATTTATTATATGAAAATGTTATGGAATATTATAAATACTTATATACTTTATATATATGATATATATGAATAATACTATGGATATAATGGACTTTTTACCAAATGGAAAAATTGTAATTATAACAAGATCAACTTCGACTCAAGTACCCAATATTGACAAAACGACCAATATTAACTTAAATAATTATGTAATTTTTTAATGTGGTAATAAGTGATATAAAATGACTAATAAACTTAAAAAAGTTTCTAAATCAAGTAGAAAGTAAGTTAATTTTGTTATTCAGCAATTTAAATAACGAACGAGTCAAGTCAGACATGAGGTAAGGGACTTCGTCTCAATATCCAATGGTTGAGGCATATTTTGATAATATACACCTCATTATTTTACATGGTGTATAATAAACCCTTTTGGATTTTAATTTCATTCAAAGGGAATTTTTTTTCTATGAAGTGTTTTTCTAAACAACAAAAGGAATGTTTTTAATTTTTTCAACTACAATTACATCTCCATTGCCGTGATCATTATTTGGCTTCCTCTATAAGCCTTACTATTTTTAAAAGGAAAATAAATCTCGTATTCCCTTTTTGGGTGTTTTTTATTGAAAATGGTTTTTAAATGTATTGATTATTTCAATACCTTGAAATGATTTCTTGTCATTTAAAATGAAATGTTATTAGTGAAATATTAATATTTTTAATATTTTATAGTGGTATATGGACATTTGATGGGTGGTTACGTGATAAACCAATAATGGGTGGTTACGTGATAAACCAAATGAGGGGTGGTTCTGTGATAAACCAAGGATGGGTGGATACGTTATAACCTCTAATGAATTGGGTATAGAAGTCAGTCATAAGGCTATTCTATTTACTAAAATGTGTGGATGTTGATTGTATGGTTATTCAATTTAAGTATTAATATGTCCTAAGTTTATATTTTTATGTTATGTGTGTTTTCTATGGTATTTATGGTAATGTTTTGTTTACAAAAGGGTAATAAATGAGCTTTTATTCTGTGAAGAGTATTTACTACTTCATAAAGGTGAAAATTATTACTTATGAAAAATTATTCATGGTTTATGTGTTGTTTTGAAAATAACTAACAGTTTCCTATCTTTATGTATCACTTAATGAGATTTTTATACTCATCCCATGTTTTGAAATGTTTTTCGCATGATTTAACGGTGAATAGAGTCAAGGAATGGATCAATGAGAAGTTGTGATGTTAAAGCATGAAATAAATCCTTGTTATTTTTTCAAAATTTTGTGTTTTATGAATTAAAATGTATAGTGGGTATAAATGTCCACTTTTTGATAATAAATTTGTTATATACAAGGTATTGCCTATTTCTATAAAGCTCTAAACCTGAAAAGATCCTCAATGTGATTTATTAACTTAATTCAAGATTACGTAATGTTTAAAGTCGTATCCTTATAACATAATTGATATATTATTATCTTATAATTAATATTATGTCTTTAATATCACATATAAACATTAATTCCACTATTATAACCTGACATGAGAGATGTTTATGGAAAATATATTATATCGGTTTATGGAGGTGATAGTTTACACATATGCATGAATGATTAATTACTTTCCCATTTAATGAAAGTAGAGATGGTTTTAGGTGATGAAATTAACATAATAAAATCTTAGTATATTGAGTATACTGGTGTTATAATTTCATCTTGGAAGAAGAATATTTGAAGGAATAGGAAGTAGAAACAAAACAGAAATACTTAAATAAATAAATTACATTTATTTCAGATGAGAACATTTCTTAACACCTTAACACCTCAAAGGAAAGTGTTATTACTAAAACAAGGAATAAAATTGTGGTTAGGGATTCTAGGAAGGGTTTTAGGTAGATATTGGATGATCCAAAAGGTTTTGGAAGTGTGAGTAATAAAGAGGAATGGGTTCCCTTTTATAAGATAGGGCAAGGGTAGTCTTGAAATTATAAAAATTATTGAATTACTATAAATTCATTTTCTAATAAAAATTCTCCAAAACTAATTTATTTAAAATATATTTTGATTTTGGGTCGAATAATCATCATCCAATGAAAACTAGACATGTTTTGAAATTTTTTTAATACATATCTTTTCATTTTAACCCCTTTTAACTCTTACATATTTATCAAGTAATTTACAATTTGAAGGTTAAAATAATTACCAAATCATTCGAAACGACCAATGAATGATCCATTAATTAAATTTTTATACATATTGAATATTTTTCAAGAAAATATTATATTTTTTGATATTTTAATTCATTTAATTAAATATTTATATTTTAAAATATGAATTATGTCAATTTTGGCACTATTCGTTACATGACTTTTAAAAAAAAATCAAAACAACATGATTCATTCAAGAAAAGAACATTAAATAAATAATAACATGTCATAGTAATCCAAAAATATTGTGGATGACATAAAATATTTCACATTATATTTAGTTTAATACTATTAATATCATTTATTTGATTCTTTCTTTAATAAATATATTACTAAATCATCTTTGTGTCATAATTAAATTTAATTATATAATTCTTAAAAATTATAATTAAATTATCATGATGTAGGAAATATTTTTAGATTTTTATTTAATTTTAAAATTTGAATATATCACTTAGATAAAATCATATTAAAATTGTTTTAGTTAGAAGATACAACTTTGTGATGTATTTTCCTTCAATTTAAATAAAATGATAAAAATGTCATAATCACACCCAAGTGGCTTCCAAAGATCCCAATTTTGGCCCTAGGATGGTCATGGTCGATAATAACTCATGAAATAATATTAGAGAAAGTTTTCGGGTGATTTTTTAATATTATAATATTAATTTTACCTCTAATTACTCTATTTACCTTTAATTGCGGTAAATGAAATACTAAAGTTATTATTCACCAAAACATATTTTGATCTTATAAGACTAATTTTTTCACACCATTTACAACCATATTTTTTCTTTTATTAAAACTCAATTCATAAAGGTAGATAAATTAGTTTTAACACTAATCCCGTTAATGGATTGAAAAAACGAGTTTTTTATGTAAAACGTTAAAAAGTTCATAGAGTTTTTCTATTTAATTGTAATTTAAAATTGCATCAAATTAACTAAATTGGATTGATTGATTAAATATTGACCTAATTATACTTTAAAACCACGTAAATGTATAATCTATCATTATAAATAAATTAAATGAAAATTTTGTTTTTGAATTAAAATGTATAATTTCTCATTTTTCATTAAAATATGAATTTTATCAGAAAAAACAAAAAATCAAACCAAGTAAATTTTGATGCCCTGATTCCAAATAAGAATTTTTTTTTTCAAATAGAATTTATAAAATTTTAAAAAAATATATTTAAAATGGTTTTACCATCCAAAGGTGGTAAAACTCCCTTTTTTGAAAAATAGTAATTTAATCTGTAAAATTTTATTGTTCTAATATAATGTTTTTTTAAGAGAAGGGACCTTTCCAATAAAATCAAGTCTCCTTTATTGAACAAAAATCCACTTACACAATTCTGAAAATTGGATTATTTTAACAATCCATCTTGAAAATAGGTAAAAAATCATCAAGAAACTGATCATACCAAAGAAAATCAACATTGCTGAAACCTTTATTTGCAAGGCCATCCACCTCTAAATCAACTTCTTGATATGTGTGAGTAATGATATGATGCATGGAATGAATATAATCCAAGAAATTCATCCAATGATTAGTGAGATTCCAAGATAAGTAAAGATATCCCAACCTGATAACTGAAACAATAGTTATAGAATCACTCTATCCAGATATTATTCCAACCATGTCTCTTAGCTTGCTCCACCGCCATAATAACACAAAGAATATCAACCTTAGTTGAAGAGGAAATACCACATGAACTATGAAAACAGCCAAGAACACCTCCTAGGTGATCTCTGAATATAGAACCATAGCCCGAGCGACCTGAGTTTCCACGAGAAGCCCCATCACAGTTGACTTTAATCTATCCAAAAAAAGATACTTCTATAAAACTTCCAAAGTATCCAATGGAGGAAGAAAATAACCCTTTACTCCAATCCAATTTAGAACATTAAAATCATGATTTGAATTGGAGAATAAATGTTTACTTGTTATGCTAGCCTCAAAAATAGCAGCAAGAATACACGAAATAGAATTACAGGCTAATAAGGAATTACCAAAATGAATAGCCAGATTCCAGATATACCGAATGTAATGCAGAAAATCTGATGCAGCAACCCAGAATAAGTCAAGAATCTCAGTGGAAAGAGAGAGGGACCCCAGTTTTGAATTAAATATCTAAGGATGATCATCTTTTTTAGTGATATTTCAAAAAAGTATTCAATAAATTTCCACATCAAGGCAACTATAACACAACAAAGAAAAAAGATTATCCACGTCCTCTCTATGATGATGGTAAAGAACACATTAGGAACATAAAGTGATTCCACAATTTTTTTAGATAACAATTAGTTGGATTTTTTTATGAACAACTCTCTAAGACAAAATAACTTGATATGGATTAATGAAATTATTGTGCATCCCTTTTATCCATATATATTACACATTTCAATTCAAAGAGAACCTATAAAATAAATAAGGGGAAAGAAAACCATTAACAGTAGGTTGCCAGGCCCAAAAATCATTCATGTTGGAGAAACAATACTTGTTAATAATATTAACAATTTTCTTCAGAAGATCCTCCATGCTAACAAGTTGGTCCTTAATATAAATAATGAAATCCAAGTTAGTGTTCTCACCCACCACCAAATCAACAAGGGGAGTACCACACCAATTAGATTTCCAAAAATCAAGAGTTGAATCTTTGGAAACAATCCATCTTGAGTGAAAATCAATTGAGGGAAAAATAATTTTGAATGTAGGCCCCAGAGATGAATAAAGATGATTAAAAGAACCAACCTTTTTCCTATTCAAAAAATTATCCCAAAGGAAATCAAAAGACTCAGATTTTCTATTTAAGAATCTCCAAATAAAATAAACTTTCAAAGAATAATTAAAGAGCTCAATATGTTTTATACTAAATCACCCATAATTATAAGGTTTGCAAAAGTTATTCCAAGAAACCATGTCCAATTTCCTCTCAAAAATGAGGCCACTCCGTATGAAGTTCTTGATAGAAACATTGATATTCCTTATGAGAGAAATATGCCATTTTTACACCATAAATGAGTAAACAAACACAGAGATAATAACAGATTTAACCAAGCAAGCCCGACCAGCCATGGAAAGAGTTTTTACCTTCCAATTAACAAGTTTCCTTATGAAATTTCTAAGAATATCTAAGAAACAACAATCTTTAGGTATCCCCCAGAATAGAGGCACCCCCATATAATTTAAAGGAAGTGCCCCCAAATTAATGGCCAAATCTCTAACAATATCATTCTTCCTGGAGATAGAGATGTTACTGCCAAAGTAAACAAGATATTTGTCCCAACTTATGTCTTGACCAAAAATATAAGAATATTGATAAAGGGATCATTTGATATTCAAAATTTTTATCTTATCTCCCCGGGTGAAAAGAATAATATCATCAGCTTATAACAAGTGAGTAAGAGTAGAAAGACCTCGACATGTATTAATCTCCTTTATTTTTCCATTACCCTCCATGATGGAGATAAGTTTTCTAAAGAAATCTTCATTAATAGAGAAAATAATAGTAGAGAGTAGATCACTATTTCTGACGCCTCTAGAATAATCAAATAACCCCTCAGGGACCATTAATAAGAACAGTGATATAGGAAGATTTGAACCTTTAAAGGATCAAATCAACAAAGACATCATTAAACCCAAACATATCAAGAATCATGAAAATTAATTTCCAATCCATTTTTTCAAAATCATTCCTGACATCAAGCTTGAAGGAAATATTTCCACCTCTAGTGGATTTCATTAACATGTTAACACATTCTGAGGCTGTGATGAGACAATCCTGAATTGTTCTCCCTTTGATAAAACCAAATTGATTGGGAGAGACAATCTTGCATGCAATCAAGGCTAACCTTGTGGATAAAATTTTACAAATTATTTTGTTGATAATGTTAACCAACGAAACTAGTATGAAGAGACGTATTTCATTGGAATTCTCCACATTTGGAATCGGATCCCAAAATTGAGTATTCAGACCATGAGGAAGAGAACCCCCATTAAAGAAATGAATGACAATCCTACAAACATCAGATTGAACAATGTCCTAGTATTCTTGGAAGATATTATTACCAAAGCCATCTGAACCCAAAGAAATTTTAGATTTAAGACTAAATACCACTTCTTTAATCTACAAAATCAAGGGAATAGCTATGAGATTGATGCTGTCTTGATGATCCACAAGTTTGGGATTCATACCCTCCAAATGATCATTTGGAAGGTTAGGCCCATTGAAAATATCACTAAAATAAGAAATAACATGATTTGAAAGATCCCTCATGTTATCAATAATTTTATCCCCATGTCTTACTGAAGATAAATTCCTAAAGACCTTCCTTATTTTCTTTAGTGAATTAAAAAAACATGAAGTTCCTATCAGCTTCCTTAAACAATTTTTACTTGAAAATATCACATTATAAGGCATCTTTGAGATTCAAGAGATTATTAATATTAGAAATACTCTATGACTCCCCCTTAATACCAGTAATAAAGTTAGTCAGGGAACTTTTCTCCTATAAATTTTGTAGAGAATATTGAAGAGATGAGATTTCCTAGTCGAGAGAGCTGAAATGATCTTTGCTCCAAGTTTTATGGACTCCCTCAAGGATTTTAATATTTATGACAGAAGAAAACTCATCCTTACTGTAATTCATTTCGCTCCAAGTTTTTTCAATAATGGTTCTACACTCAGGGTGAGTGATCCATGCCTTATTGAACCTAAAGGGTAAAGGAGGCCAAGGATCCTTAACCACCAAGTCATCCAAAACAAAATGATGATCCGAATTGAATATAGAATGATTCATTCAAGAGATAGACCCCCAAGAATCAAGAAAATATTCTTTGAAAAAATCCATTTCAATTCTTCTAGGGATGAACCTATTTAAAAAGTTTCTGTACCAAGTATATTTATATTAGACAATGTTAACCTAAAACAACCCATTAGATTCAATATAATATCTAAACTCCCTGGAGGAAATTACATTGGACATGGTCCCTAAATTCTCATATGAATTCATGATGGAATCAAAATCTCCCATGACCAACCAAGGACCAAAGATAATTGAATTAAGATCCTCAATATCCTTCCATAACATTCTGCGATCCTGATATTTTTTATAAGTGTACACAATGTACAAAAATATTGGGATCCAAGATACATAAATGAACATGTGACATGTTGATAAATGCGGGAAACAAGGAAAATATCTAAAATTTAGTAGTGAGCCAAAAACCATAACATCTTTATCTAGAAAAACAATTGTTTGAAAGAACCAAATGAAATCCCAAATTTTCCAAATTAGCAATGCTAGAGGAAAATAATATTTTAGGTTTAGATATACCAATAAGAAGAGGCCTATGATTTTGAATGAAAATCCTTAGAGGCCATAAAGTGTCTCTATTGGACATCCCCTAGGAATTACAGAAAAAATATTCATTTAAACTTGAGACTGGGGAAAGTAACCCCTTTTTAGTTCCTCCTACTTTCATTTTTCCTACTTTGGGTGGTTTTAAAACATTCCTCTTAAGGCTGAAAGCATTCTGAAGGAGATCACTAATATCAAAGGTGTCACTATCACCCTTCCATATTTTCAGAAGTATCCTCTTGTCATCAATACTGGACATCGGTCTAATAAAATTAGTAGCAACATCACTGAGTATAGTATCCTCAACCAGATGTGAATCATTATCATTAGGATCCTTTGGATGAGCAGACTTAGTAGTTCCACTACCTTTCTGCAAGAAACT
Source organism: Viscum album (assembly GCA_963277665.1). NCBI lineage: Eukaryota > Viridiplantae > Streptophyta > Magnoliopsida > Santalales > Viscaceae > Viscum > Viscum album. The sequence goes on from OY728159.1 coordinate 1,085,689,287, forward strand.
TTCAGATGTAAGTGAAACTATGCATGATGGATTACAATATTCCTTGTTCACATCTGGACAAGGATTATTTTAGTGGAATGAAATGTTGCAGTAATTATAGAAGATGGATCACCACAGACTTCAGCACAAAGTCTTGCAGAAACCACTGTGCTGGAACGTATAGTAGTAGGGATTGAGATATCTGAAACACTTTTATATGTTTCAATGAGATTGGAAAAAAAATATTTCAACTGAGAGGAATCACTACGAGATTTGGAGAAACTGTCTCACTTTGGTATGCTGGAATGATAAGGCTGTCATTAACCTGTGTACAAGTAAGAGAATGAACTGGTTCAGCTAGGATGTTAATGGTTTCAAAACACTGCTCCTCCTGAATACCCCTAACAAAGACAGTGACTTCATTATATAGTTCCTGGATAATGTATCTTTCCTCCACTTAATTTTTAAGATCAAAACCCATATTAAATACTTCATTGGATATGATAGAATGTAGATCATGGTCATCTTTGCTGCTCATCTTGGTTGGGGAGAAAGTTATATTAGAATTTTATTTCTTATATTCTTCAACTAAGTCAGCCCATGAATGCTTCAAGGAAGAGGAGGGCCTGGCTTGATACAGAACTAGTGCCTTGGAGGATCATTCAAGGTGAGCCATAAGGGATGATGATTCAATCTGCTTCTATGTAACACCTTTTTTCAACCAAATAATTTATACAATTTTTATTCCTATTATCATCAATCCAATCTGAGGCTTTGTTATCAACAATGAAATTATTTAGTACCATTTTTCAATTGGTAACGAAATGAACAACTATCTTACACACATCAAAAAAAGGGGGGCACATTCTCATACTCACCATTGATATCAGAAGTGGTGCCATTAGAAATAAATGAGATACTGATGGTCTTTTTAATTACTAAATTCACATCCACAAGAATCCTAGAGAGAAATCCCATCTCTCCATACAAGGTCCTCTGATCCCTCCTAATAAGAGTACCAAGGAATGATGTAAGGTTGTTGAGTATCCTTGGGTGCCAATAAACCCAATTCAGACCGTGCAACCCGACCCATATTTGGGAATTGGATTGCTTGAGATTGAATGGGTTGAAATTAACATTCCAATTGAATAGTCTAAGAATTCTATGTTTAAGTTGAAAATTACCAGAGCTCCATGCCACATTCAAGGCATCCTTGGAGTGAAATATGATGTGAAAATACCCTCACCCAATAGTAATTAGCCACCAATCACAATTTCCCTAGTAGTGTGACACAATGCTTTTGATATCTATATAATACCAAGGTCTGTCACCCTTCGAGTAAATAATGCATCCTAGGATCAAGTATTTGTATAGATAGATCCTTTATTGCAGGGTATCTGGATCATCCACTACCGATAAACCACCATTTTCATGTCTTTTAACCTTATAGGACCACGAAGAATCTTTCTTGATTGGATCCGATGGACCAGAACTATAAAGAGCTTCCGTGATGGATAAACCATTCTTATTTAATGTAGTTAACACTATTTATTGCCTCTATTATATCATTTAGGCAATAACTACAATATTTAATATATATTATTTTTTCTTATATCTTAGCCTTGTGTGAGACTTAAGATTTCATAGAAACCCATTGTTGTGTGTCGAGTACGCTAATGGACACATCGTCCCTATTAAGGTAAAATTACTATCTTATTCATAGATATTAATAAATATAAAATTTTCAAATTCTGTAATTACCTAGGATGTTACATCGTATATTTATATAATATCATATATATATATACTCGATATATTATTGGTATATATATATATGAACATGCCCATTTTTTAGTGAAATGTGAATACTTTGGAAAAAATGAGATTATCATGATTTGAAAATGGATGTATGTTAATCCTATAATTAAAGAGTAATGGGTTGGTGTTAAAGATTTAATAATGTTTTAAATAGAGAATATAGATGACCCTTCTTAAATCACTTGTCACTGTTTACATAGATGTTATTCTGAGAAAAAATTTCTATATGAGTTAGAAGAATATTTATTCTTTTAAAAAATTGTTGAAGGATATAAATTATGGTCTATAAATAAGGAAGAATTGAATATAGATAGTGACTGGAATAATAATATGAATTTTAGATAATAAGATATTTTGAAAATTATATATGATGATGAAGATCATATGAGAAAGTCACATAAATTTTTGATGAAAACCATTGAGAAGCTGTAGAACTATGAAAATATTTCATTATATTATGGGTTTTTAAATATAATACATTATCGTCCATACAAAATATATATAAATTAAAAGATGAAAATATATTGAGAATCTTCAAATTTATATAATTTTATTACCTCTTAAAGTATTTTTCACTAGATGATATTAAGATTCTATCTCAATCATATAAATAGAATCAAATTAAATATTACATGGGAATGACCTATAAAAAAATAGATTCATATCCTAAATATTGTTTACTATTTAAATAGGTCTATGTCGCACATAAAAAATTTAATATTTACAATGCGAATCAATTTAAGAAATATGGATATAGTACTTCAAATATTATATAGTACTTTATAATCATTAAAATATTTAGATGATACTTCATAAGTGAATATATTTCACATTAGTAGATGTTGAGCATAGATAAAATATATCATTATGAGAAACATTTAGAAGCAAAAGGAAATCCTTTTTTGACTAAAATTTATCATGAGTATCCAAAATTTGGAAACATGCCCCAAAATATTTGTCTTTCATTATCTACAGATTATATGAATAGTGTTGGTGTATGAAGAAACAATCACAATACATAGTCTTCTATATTGGTAAATTATAAATTTCCACCATTATCATGCATGAATTATAAGTACATTAGTTTCATCTATGTATTTTAGAGACAACACAACCCAATAATTATATTGATATTTATTTATCCCCATTTATTAAAAATTCTAATGTTCTTTGGGATTTAGGCATTATGATACGTGATAATCATAATAATGAGTATTTAATGATGAAATTTATGTTAATGAGGAGGATAAATTACATTATTACATTTAGTATTTTTTATAGTTATAACATTAATGGAAATTTATGGTGTTTTATATGTAAAAAAACTATATACTTTGTTTTGTTGAGAAATATTTTGAAGAGTGTTTTTCTGTGACATTATAAATTTTTTTCCTCAATGAAATAAATAATTATTGGAAATAAAAAAATTATTACAATGTTAGAAGAAGGTCTGTCGCATTCTTTATAAATGGGTGATTAATAATATTAAATGAAAATGTATTTAACAGTTTTTAATAAACTACTATAAAAAACTATACAACTATATGGTATAAAAAGTGATTAGTTTTCTTTTAATTTCCATATTACAATTGATTATTTTTAAAAAATTATCTTCACGTCATTTTTAATGATTTTTTATGTGAAATTTTCATTTACACATTAGTAAATTCACCAGTCAAGATAAAATATGAAATCAAGACTATAACTATCCAATCCTTTTACGTATATTATTACATAATTTTTAAAATAAATATACAATAAATACATCAAAATGATCAAGAGGCCTACTGTCAATATAAGACGGTGTGAATAAAAAAGAGAATTGAAACTAATGTATAACTTCTTAATTTTAATCCCCACAATAAACTACTAAATCCCTTTGATCTCCTAAAATAAGATAGAATAACCTAAGGGTGGTATAAAAGAGAGGAGTGATCTTAAAATCCTAGTAAGGGAATAAAAATTATAACAAAGTATAACATATGGATCAAATGACATAACATGAAATCATAAAAGAAAATGTTCATGATCAATCACATGGGGAATAACATAAATAATATTGTATTAGGAGATAAAGTAAATAAAGAATTTGTTATAAACAAAAAACATAAAAAAATAATAAGTAAAGGATACCTACTATGACAACATAAAATGGAGGATAGAACCCCATCGTAGATTCGATTCACTCAAAAATACCATAAATACATTTTTTGTAAAAACCAAATATCCAAAAGAATTAATATCATACTTGATAGAAGGTTTGACATGCACTGCTAAGTTTTAAAAAAAGGTGATAATTTATTAAAATATTATAATTCAAACATTACTATAATAAACAAGATGATAAACTGGTGGGTATGAATAATACTAACTAAATTATGAAAATAACATGTTTTACAATTTTATAAAATTAATAAAAATGATATATGTTTATTAGAGATAAAATTAGAACCATGTGAATGAAAAGGAAATGTTTTTTGGAAATTAATATTTTTCTATAAGTAATTTTAGTCATGATTTTCACACATAGTGTTTAATTAAATTTTAACACTTCTTGAAAATTTACATTGAAAAATAAGTTTTTTAAAATCACCATATCAAAATTATCTTAGGTTTAATTTTTTTGGGATTTATTTTCAAAAGATTCATTTTTTGATAAATAGAAAAAAATACTGAGAAATTTCAGCATAGAGGCTTTGAAATAAGAGTAAGAAAGGATACAAGAGTCTGAAGGAGGGTATTTTAAATTTTTCTCAATTAAATATAGGAAGCATGTCACTAGGGATAGTGTTGGAGTAAGAACATACCTCTTTGGTCACTTCTTTATTTACAATACCATTATAAAAGTGATTTTCTTCATGAAATATGTGCATGATTATTTAATTAATGGAAGAAAGCCTATCCAAAAAATTAGCCCATTTTATTGTTAGTTTCCACGAGTGGTGAATCATTCTCATCCTGACAACTTGAATAGTAGTAGTTGAGTCATAGAACCATATATTATTCAACTTTCCTTACCTTGAAAAGCAGACATTTATTATAAGACCAATAATTTTTGCTTCTAGGGTAGTGACATGGCCACAAGGACTATATAGGATTTCCACCACATCATCATTATGATATCTAAAAATAACCCCATATCCTGAAGGTATTAAATTTCCTCTTGAGGACCCATCGGTGTTTCACTTAATCCATACAAATATGGTGGAGTCAAAAAGACCTCAAGTGTTCCATGGGGTTTAGAAAGGTTACATATGATGTTCATTAACCATGGAATTGTGAGTTCTGTCACTATGTTGTTGCAATTTTCATCATGTAGTGAGTTGTCATTTTTCACTTCCTATAAAATGTTAGAAATGGTGGTTTGATAATTTAAGAACTTATGAACATTGTTGGACTTGTTTCTAGTTCTCCATATAATATTAATCGGGTCTATATAGGCCACCATCAATTAAAATATATTTTTCTTGGATAAATTAATGACAAGAATGGAAAACAGGGAATTCTAGAAAGAGTTATCAAGAAAGGGAAGAATCTCAATGATATTAAATACAAAATTACAAAGAGAAGAAGTAGTTTAAATGCATGAAAAGAGATGATCAATATCCTCTATATGTTAATGAAAAATTACACAATTTAAACAAAGATAGATACCAAACTTCTAAATATTGACATCGATTGAAACCTTATTGTTTGAGAGTCTTTTAAGGAGTGAAAATCTAGACCGTAAAATCCATTTTTTTAATCACCAATCCCTTTGTAGATACCTTGATGTAGGTGGATATTAAAGTTATAGGATTCAATCATTATATTTGGAGATGTTTCTAATATGATAATATCCTCATATTTTAGAAAATCATAATTAGAAATAGTTGATGCAATATCATCAGACAGGAGATACAAATTGGTCATTTGGTCTTTAATTGAGATGTTATGATCAATATATTGATCATATGAGGTAAATAGATAAATAAATATAGCTATATTCTACAATTAATTCCAAAATATAAGATTGGAGTTCATGTTAACAAGATAGTGAGAGTGCATGTAAATGTTTTGAAAGACTTTCTTCAATCCATGCCAAATGGAGGATTCCATGTAACCAGAGTTTCTACCAATAATCTTAGAACAAATATATATCTAAGGAAGCCCAATGAGTGAAAATTATTTTTGATTAACCTCCACATAAATTTATAAATAAGATGATGGTTGAAAAATTCTATATTTTTTATACTAAGGCCACCAATGATATGAGGCATGCATCATCATTTCCAAGAGGTTGTAATGATTTTTTTTCCAGAATGTTGCCTCTCCAAACAAAATTCCTCATCATCAAGTTTATGGATTTAATAATAGAAATAGGACAAGAATAAACCATAAAGGAATATACCATATTTGATACCATAACATGATTAATAAGAAAATCTCTTCCTTCCATTGAAAGGGATTTTCCTTTCCAAGAGGCCAGATTTCTTCTAATATTAATCAAAGTATTAGTAAAATCATAAGCACAATGTCTTCCCTAGAACATTAGAACTCCAAGATAAGTAAAAGGGAGAGATAATTCCCTAATTACAAGATAATTAATGATATAATCTTTCCTAAAATCTATAATAATGTTTCCAAATAAATAAACGGTTCTTTTTTCAACTAATTTCTTGACCTCACACACTTTCCTAATGCAAGTGAAAAATAAAAAATTTAATTGAAAACTATATTTTCATTAAATTATTTTATAATGTTAAATTATATTTGTAATTCTATTAAAGTAAAATTATTTAAGTTATATATCAATTAATATAATTTACCTAATTTGAACCATTTTTATATTTAATTTGGATATAAAAACTTTAAAAACTTTTCAAAAATTTTTCTTTAAAAAACCGCTTTCTCATCGTGTCTATGAGATCGAGTTTAAATTAAATATTTCCACTTATGTGAATTTAATTTTTAAAAATGAATTAAATATTTCTAATCATAAAAATATATAATTTATAATAAGTTCTAAAAAAGTTTTGAAAGAAATGAATAATGAAAGTAGTAAAAACTAATTACCACGGTTATGGTAAAAATGGATTTACTGGGGGTTAAACTAAAAAGATATGGATTAAAATAACCTAAAACTATTATAAAATATATTATTTTTCAATATTTCAACATTATATTTTCTAGTATCGATAATGGATAATCATTTGATACGTTTTTCATGAAAAAATGCGAGAATTCATTCTTTTCAAGCATTTCTATTATGCCACTCAACTCACCTATAAAAGGCCACCCTCTCTACTCTATTAATCAGAAATTAAATCAATTAAAATATTCCCTAATATTATCCTTGAATCATTATATTGGAAAAAATATATACTATGAAGGATTTGGTGTAGAACAAAGGAGGATACCTAATGAATAGGTAACATTATTCATTGAGAATTTTTATTTTATTTCTTCCTCCACCTCATCCTGTTATTATCAAAAAATGATAATTTAGTATAATTTTTATATAAAATATACTTTTATGTTTTTTATTTTAAGGTAATGAAAACAACCAACAATACATATATCAATTTTTTAATGAAATCAACAATCTTATGTATGGTGGACTACCACCTCCCAAACTGATGTCGTTCATTTTTCCATTACCACCACTCACAGTTGGGTATAATCACTACTAGAAATTGGGGGTTTTACAATGGGTTTCATTATCTATTGGGATATATATTTATAGCAAGGATATTCCAACGGTTTGCTATAAATCATTGGGATATGCTACTTTTTCCAACATTTTTATAAACCGTTGGAATAGAGATACCTTATTTCCCTAATTACCAGCGCTGCACCCCACTCCCATACAAACTCCTATCACCCACTCCCCTCCTACCATTCCCAGTCCTAGAACATGGCTACCCTCATAATTCCACTTATCCCCTTCTCCCCTTCTCTGTTCTCAACTCCCTGTATCCCTGCTCCCCTCCTCCTAGCAGCACAACTCACCTCCTCCCATCCATTTCCCTAGAATGCACCTCCCTCCTCCCATCATAATCCCATATTGAACAATTTCTCTTCCCATCATGAATTGGTGAGTTTCTATGCCATGGTTTATTTCCAATTTTTATCATGTGTTTATTATACCATTTAATGATGGTGGAACCTCAGATCCTCACTCCCTACAACCCCGCTCCCCTCCTCATATCCTGACTCCCAATACCCCCTCGCCCCTCCTCCCATATTCATTTCAATAATGCAGCTCCCTCCTCCCATCGGGATCCCATCCCAAGCAATTCCTCCTCCCATTGTGAATTGGTGAGTTCTCTTCCATGGTTTATTTCCAATTTTTATCATGAGTTTATTGCACTATTAAATTATTGTAGAAACTCTTAATAATGGTTCATAAGTTCATAAATCCTTTATTGGGTGTAAAATTGATCCAAGATTGATTACCAATCACTTGGAATATTTCTAGGTCTCTAGTTTTTTTAAAAATATTATTTAAAGGTTTATATATAAAAATCTATGTAGCTATAGTAGAAATATTTTAGTCCTTGTGGAGGTTGTTTTGGTGATAAATCATGATGGATTTTCATCAATAGATTTGCTTCCAAATTTGACAAATCAAAGGCTCTATTTGTGTGAAATTGGTCTCCAAAATCACTCACTATAACATTAATATGAATTCCAATAGAGAGTACCCAAGATTCTAAATATGTATGAATAGATATAATGGTTGTGAATTTCTAAAATGAATTTATTTTTTAGAGTAAAATATATTAATATAAGAACAATTAAAATTTACATAAATTATAAAAATTTAATAGTTTTTATTAAAATATATTGAGTTTATAAATCATATATAAACAATAAACTGTAAATAGTAGACTTTAAATGCTTAATATGTTTATTAATTGGTTTACAAGTTATATTTTATTTAATGTGTAAACTAAATAAATGAATATATAAACTATAAATTTTATTGATAAACTAACATTATATATATTAATATAGTTTATATATAACTATAGTTTACATATTAATTTATAAATAATTTTTTTACATGTTAATATTTAAATTATATTAACATGTACATAGTTCCAATTAATATTTACATATAAACACATAAATAGATTAATTTAATATGGAAATTAATGTTGTAAACTATAAATTGTAAACAACCATGTAGGAATATAATGAACCTAAATATAAATAAAATAAAATATCCATACCTAACCTAATCTAAATCAAACATATTTAATCAAAATTAAACCCAAACAGAACAAACATTCCCTAAGAGACCTACACCAACAAGAACTGAATAAAATTAAAATGAAAAAATATAAATTCAAATAAACCTTAATTAATCTAAAATATAAAAAGACATAACTATAAATAATCTAAACCTATAAAAACCATTCTAAAACTTATTGTGTTGAATTTAATTACACCAAATGGAATCTAATTAAACCAAAAAAGAGTGGAATTTAATTGAAATGAACCCAACTAAATTTAATCCATCTTTCCAAATAAGAATTGAATTAAAAACCACAAAAAATATATATTTAACCAAACCAAAATAAACCAGTCAAAATTAACCTAAACTAAACTAGACCAAACAAAAATAAACCATATTTTACGAAAGGAAACTGAACTAGAATATTTTATTCATAATAAAATAAAAAAAGATAAATTGGATCTAAATGTCCCAGATTAACCTAAATAGTTCTTACTCATACTATGATCACATAAAAATATTTAAACCCATAAAAAATTAATAAAAATGAATTTAACTAAAATGATTTAAACTAATACGACCTGATCCAATAAAATAATAACCTAGATTAGATTAGTTCCAAACCCACTACCTATGGAGATTCCATGAATAGTTTTGTAGTTATCTATAGTTACCTATACATTTAATTGGCCCACATTAGTAGTTTTTCTGTTCAATAATTTCATAGGTCAAAGATCTTGGTTCCCATACCTTTTTAACAACCTCACCTCCTATTAATCCCCACATGGGACCACTAAAAAATAGCTATGAGGACCCTAACAATCCCAGTTTTTATTTCTTTTCAGGATATATTTCTCTTACAGTGACCATGATGCCCCCTTATAGAATATTCTTTCTATTATATAATAGTGTCACATGATCTATCATTAGATTGGTTATTTTCCAAGACATACTCCTTAGCCAAAATTAGAAAGCATGGTAGTAAGTATGGCCTACATATTTCCCAGTACATGCTTCTTAGCCTCTGATTCAATCACAACCTCCTATTCTATTTTTAATTATGCTGTTTGGACTATATATATCACATTCCATACTTATTGTGTACATTTATTATCCCATGTATATGAACCATAATGAACGTTATTTGGCTTGTGTATATCACTCTTCTATAACTAGATACAGGTCCAATTGAAATATAATATCATGTAAGATTAATACTATGGAGTCTCTTATTCAATGATATCGAATTTAAATTCAATAGAGGGTGGAATGAAGTACCAATTTTATCATAAAAATCCATCACTCATTGGCAAATAATAAGTATTCAGCATGAGTATTAGGTTTTTAGTCACTACTAAATATCTGTAACCAAACACATTCACCATCATTATTGATCACCACCAATGATAAATTTATAAATATCATAAAAATTATAAAATAATCACACATGAATAAAAATATAGGATATAACAATTTTAAACAAAAAAATTCAATAATATTTCATGTTTAGTTTACACAAGAGACCCTTTATGCTCTCCCACCCAAGCCAATGGTCTGATTCTTTCAGAATATTTTTACCCCTATTCGTTCTCCATTGTTCTTATAACAGCCTTAGCTCAACTTATTAATCATGCGGGAAATCTAAAAAAATATTTGTGGGGGCCATGGAAAACAACCAAGATGTTTTTTTGTTTCGAGACTGTAGTTTCTATTGTTGGGACGCTTATTTCCCCTTCTAGAATTTACTTTTTGGGTTGTATGGGTGCTAAAATCATTATCATTGTCTTCTTTATTTCCCCATACACATTTTTTTCCAGAATAAGAAAGCATTGTAGTCTTCTAAACCTTTGTATTTCCCAATTGTAACTCTTTGGCCTCTAATTCTAACATAACGTTCTATTATGCTTTAAATTACTCGGCATGACTAGAATATGTCACATTCCACACTTCTACCACTCACTTCTTTTTCTGTGTACATGAATCACAGTACACAATACTTGAACAATGTATATAACTTCTCTACATCATATTGCATGACCAACTGAAATAGAAGGTGTGGTAGATTACTTTTATGGAGTCTATAGTTCAATGATTTGGGACTTAAATTCAATGGAGGGAGGAATATAATATATATTTATTCATAAAAAAACCACTCATTTTCCAGTAATAATCATTCAATATGAGTATAATGTGTTTATTCATCATTTAATATTAGTAACCAAACACATTAATCTTCATTTTAGTTACCAAATGCATTCATATTCATAAAGTCCCTAGCCAGTAGTACATCCAACACATCCAACCCTTTCTTGGTCATGTTTTCTCTATTTTCCCACACTTCCAAGGCCCTGATAACTATAGTTAAGTATCAAAAGGAATTTTTTAACAAGATCATAATTTACCGAGATAAATTAGATATTAAGATAGAGGATATGGATCAAACCATTATTTATTAACTTCACTGGATTGATCAGCGTTGTGTGTTGGATGGGCATTGAAAGTTGTAGGTGAAAGAGTTTGTTTGCAAGTGTTCTTTGCAACTATTATGGGTTTTCTAGAAATTTTAAGTTGAAGTTGTATTTTAGGTTGAGTTAAGTGTTTTTATAAAGTGTAGTTTAGTATTTTAGAGTGTTACTGCAGTGTTACGTGTCCTGTGAAAGTTTTTGTGTGGTGTTTTTCTTTTGTGTGTACTGAGGACTTCAAAGATCACTCAAAATTCCTGAACTTCTGCAACTCAACATAAGACTTATGGTGTGGGGGATGAATATGTTGGATTCATATGCTATGAGTGGGAAGTGGGGGATTCATATATTTAGTTCTATGTGTTAGATTCATATGAATTGAGTGGGCAATGGGGGATTTATATGCCCTGGGGGATCCAGAAATTATGAGTGATATATATTCTATGTGTTGGATGCATTGGGGTATGGAGTGGGGTATTAGGTGATTCAATTCTGAAGTTGTTGATGTAGGGGATGACAAATGTAGTGGGGGTATTATGAGATTCAATTTTGATGTTGTTGTTGTAGGCATGTGGGGATGCAGATTGTTGTAAAATGGGGGGTCTATTCTAATTTTTCTAAAACTGTTGGTATCTATCTATTCTAATGGTTTAGCTTGAACCATTGGTAAAATCACATTTCAGCATCCTATACAAATGATTCCATTTGAACTATTGATAAAATTGCATTACATCATCATATAATAACGATTCTATTTGAATTTTTGTTACACCCTATATACCAATGGTTTTTAACTGTTGGTAAAATAAATTGCAGCATCCTATATACCAACGGTTATGAATCATTGGTATAACCCTATTCCAACAGTTCAGATGGAACTATTGTTAAATTTATATTCTTCCCATCCTATACCAAAGGTTTTATCTAAATCATTGGTATAGGTTTTTTCCCAAGAACAGGATTCCAACAGTTTCTCCAACTATTGGGATACACTATTCCAATGGTTTCTGAGTCTATCCCAACAGTTTAAAACCGTTGGTATAAGTTAGGTTTCCAATAGTGAATGATGGATATAAAGTATATATATGATATTTAATACATAAATATATGTATGGAGTTATTATATCATATATAAATCCTTACATTACATGTCATATGAGATACGATAACATCGTTTGTGTGTACGACAGACTACCACCTCAAGTAGCGTTGTGATTCGTCTTTCATGAACACTTCATATTGAAAGATTTAAGGATATATTTATTGATTATATGTGATATAAATGAAATAATTATGTTATTAATGAAATATTTATCACTCTAAAAATATAATTTATATCAATTTATTTCATACCTTTTCAGTCAATGAAATATGATAACATCATTCGTGTATATATGGACTACTTCTTTCATGAAATGATGTGTATCTCTTTTCATCATCTCATCACATGTATGATATATATAAGTAAATTTAAGGAAATAATATTTTATATATGATATTATGTTCATCATTTAAATATAATTTATTTCATACCTTCTTTAAATAATGATCATTAGAAATTGGAAACGTTTCTCATGCGTACATACGACCTACCATCTCCGTGATCATAACATAATTTGTTTCTAAAAACCATCATTCATGATTGGTATTAAAATTTTAATTTATGTATAATTATGATAATTATGTCATTATTATTGTTTATTTTATGATGAAAATATATAATATTCTCAAGAACTAAAAAATTCATGATAAATCATGAATGAGAAATCAAGGAAATTAACCCCCGAAGTAATGAAAATTTTGAAATATTATTAACAAAAGATTGATAATATATTATAAAAGATAATATTGGATATTATAAATATTTATGTGGTTATGTAAAATACTAACAACATTTTTAAAACCACTATAAATGAGTTTTAATAATGTTCAACAAAAAGGAGGTGTGAGGAAAAGGATTTCATAACTCAATATCCATTCATGAGGTCAAACTTATATTTAATGATTATTTCTTGCTATTGTTATATGCTTAGTAAAATTTGATTACTTTATGTTTTATTTCATCTTTTAATGTGGATTTAAATTTTATACACATAATAAATTCATTGATTAATCACCACTTTAATGATATGAACTTTGTAAGGGAATTCATCTCAATTTCCCTTCATTGAGGAATATTATAATGCTATTAACCTGATACATTTTATATAGTGTATATAATAATCTTAAACATGAAACTCCATGAATAATTAATAATTAATGTTATTTTATGTTTAAATTCAAATTATTTAATCCATAGGGATTTGACTTCAAATTTATTATGTGGTAAAAGTTATTGTGCAACATCACTTTCTTGTGTGACTGTTAAATTCCACATGAGAAAATCAATTTCTTGGGATCATTTTTCATGAAAATTTAAATTTATCATAAATAAGAATATTATTGTGCAATTTATATGATTATTTCTTAAAACATATACTATTTTTAAATATGGTTTTTATTATTAATGTTATATGATTATCTGGGTAAATATTGATAATTTTGTATCCTTTACTCAATAAGGATAATGATGATAATGAAAATTGTTAATGAATTAAATAAATTACTTGATATATGAGTAATGATTTATAAATATAATAAATTGGTGGGGATCGATTATAGATATCTCCTTGAAGAATCATTAGTGTTATGAATCTAATCAGTTGTCCAAATCATATGGGTTTTTACCGAGTTGTATTAAACAACCTTGAGGATAAATATTGACAGAAAAGGTATCATGTTACTGAGAAATATGAAACCCAATAAATAAAGATTTAATTAAATAGTAATTAATATATTTTTATTATCCATGTTATTTTTAGTATGATATTATATATGGATCCATTTCATTCTCATTTTGCTTCTTAAATAGCATTTGTCTTCATTTATTTACCTTTCTATATTGATTCTTCCTTATCTTAACATGATAGTCTAATTATTTGAATAAAATGAGTGTTTAGTTAGTTACATTTACATATTTATTATTACTTATCTTACCATGAAATTCAAGTTATTTAAATGGAATGTATGTCTGGTTATTTATATTTACTTGTTGATTATGCTTATTGATTATGATAGTCTCCACTACACATAACCCTTTCCAAGAATGTAAGCTCAACCCTATTTTTTTCCTTTCCCTAGGATATAAAGAAGAAATATTTGAATGATTTTCAATGATTAATTTCATTTTATTTTGTTATATATTTTGTTTAATTTTTTATTACTTAAGTAAAATGGGAATCATGTATGTATCTAGTTCTCCAAAACTGCAGAAACGACTAATCCTTTGGGATTTGACCATTTATATATATGCTAATGTAATAAATCTACACACTGGATTCTTGTTATAGGAGTCAAGAATTTATAGTTGGTATTATAGGAAGTTTAGTATAAACCTTGGGAATTAGTTCAAGTAAAACATAAATCAGGGAACATGAACCTATGATAGAATTTCAGTATATGTGTAGACAGACATCCTAATGTTTCAGTATGGAAAATATTATATAGGTATTTCCTGAAATATATCCCTATATAGATTATACAAGTGGATGTGGCTATATCACAGAGGTACCTAGGGGTAATAGCTCTGAAAAGGGTGTATTGGTCTAGACCCTATCATCACATGGTGCATGAAAATGGGTCTTACTATACACCTAGTTTTACAATCCTAGGGAACATTCTTAGGATAAATTAAAATTTATTTAGAATTGATTAGAAAGTATTTAAAAATGAATATGTCCATAATGAAACCACAATTATGATTATGAGATTTACAATTCATAAATGTTAATATATGTTAAATGTTACATCATATATATAATAATACATCATTTTATAAGCTAGTCCAGTATATGAATTTTTTTAGAAATTACACCAGGAAGGTAGAAGGGTATCATCACTCATAGCCAATGTAGATATTTCCCTATGAAGGAATCCAATAGACAATGTATTAGAACTGATAAAAAGATAGATATATTAAAAAAACATAATCATGTTATGACAAATAACCATCCCTCCAGGGAGAAACCTCTTCCACAATGAGATTATCCTATGTTGGATCAATTTATGTGATATAGGACACCATAATTTTATGGTTCTATTAAACTAATTATTGAAAAGAAGTAGATTAAGTAACTAGAGAAGATATTTATGGCTACGGGATGTGGTGAAAAGGAAAATTATACAGCTGTAGTGAATTTTATCAAAGGTAATGGTGATCAATGGTGGTTGTTGATTTAGAATACTGGGTAGGAAGTGGAAATATAACTCATGGTATGAAAAACTTTTATGTAGACATGCTTTAATAAATATTTACCTCATATAAAATAATCTGAGATGAAGATAAAGTTACATATCATAAATAAAAAGGAATAAGAGAGTATTATGGAGTATGAATATAAGATTTCAAGTTTATCTAGGTATCCTACATGTTACACATGGAAAAAGAAGTGAAATATTTTCCATTTATTTGAAAGGATTAATCCAATTATACATAGAAAGATGGTCTCTTAATATTTTTTCCATATAATGAAATAGTTTCATGTGCTTCCAAGATAGAGAATGAATTTTCTACATAATATAGATTCTAATGGACTCTAGAAAATAATAGGATGGAAGAGAAAAAAGGATAAGGGAAATAAGGGATATAAGTATTTTCCCATATATGATAATTATGGAAAACACCCTGGTACATATGTGAGAAGATATAGAGTTTATTAGAACTGTGAATAAAATGGTCATCAATTTAATGAATACATTGGAGTTAAGGAAAACACTAATATTCTAGTTCTCAACTACAAGGTTATGGGGAAATATGAAAATGAAAGTCCAGTGTCAAGGGAATATACCTCAGAAGAAGATAAATGATCAAGGTCAAGCTTATATTGTCCATACAACCGATGTAAAATTATGAATGTGCTTGTGTATTTAAATCAAATAAAAATATTTGGATGTTATTTTATTAATGATATTCTCATTATAAGAATATTGAAACATATAAGGTTTGTTTTGAAGTAATTTTTAAAGAATAATTTGAATGCATGTGTTGGATGGTACCATGAAAAGTGATTAAGTGGGAAGATGAACATTTAGGACAACTTGTGATTGAGGGAAATATAACCCTTAATATGTTCTTGATTTTGAGATAATGATTATGGGATTAATATATGATTGATATGGATAATGTAAATTGGATTGTATGGAATACCATTGAATTGATTAATGGTTTACTCATTCATTAATGGATTTTCAAATATTCTTGTATTTAAGGAATATATATAATGATATGTGTTTTACTTAAGGAATAAGTATGTAGGCATGTTTTCTATTAGTGTTTATAGTTATTTATGTTATCTATATGTTTTAGGAGAACACATAATAAAGGTATTCACATGTTTAATATGTGATGATTAAGAGATACTTCATGTTGTTTGGATTAATAATAAGTTCATTTTGGAAAATTCTATAACCTTCATTTTAATTATTGAATCTTAATATTTTAGAAGGATCATAAGGATAAAAATTTATGAAATAGATTAAGTTTAACTTTTTAAAAGGTTTAAGAGATTAACATATTATTTCACAATGAGAATATTTTTCTATTTTGGATAACATGTACTTAAAATTTTGAAAAAATATTAATTAATATCTAAATAATTACTTATCATTATATTATATATGTTATGATCCATTAAAGGATAATTTTAGTGATTTAGGGATAAAAAATCTATTTTGGATATTAATTTTTGGGAGTAAGTGATAAAGTGGAAATTGATCGAAGTACTTCCAAAGGATGAAGTTGTACCTATGAAATAAAAATATATAAATTAATTATATTTCTTTATATACTTAGAGGATTAGATAATTTATCATCTCAAGTAAGAGGATCTTGAAACAAAAATTTTGTGCTATAAAAATCATTTTTGATGATATCAAGGTCCTTCTCACACCTCAAGTTAAAGGCCTTATTGTTGTTAAATTCCTATTAACCATGTTATCTATCACTCTATATTAGTATTTGGGTGTTATTTTTCTCTTCTATGCCTATGTTTTCACATCACACATATGTTTTCTTATTTTGAAACGTAGTTTGTGATATTCTATATGACCTTTGTACATCCCTTTATTTATTATTAATATTTTTTTAACAACCCTTTTTTCTTTGTGGTTTTCCAAAAAAAGTTACTTTCCAATATAAACCATTAATTTTATAGATAAAGATTAAGTTATGAGGACACAATTTATTAAAGGGTGGTAGAATATAACTACCTAAGATTTTAAATTTTGAATATAATATTTGATAGCATGTATGATATGAAACACCAAAAATATAATGGAATATAAAATCATAATAATTTATGATATATTCATTTATTTTTAATTAAATTCAATCTCGTTGATATCTTACAATGAACAAAACACTGGGTTTGAATGAAACATTATAATTTATTAAAATATTATTATTTAAACATTACCATTATAACCTAGAGGTTAAATTTTATGGTATGAATAGTTCAAAATAAATTATGAAAATTAAATGGTTTATAGTTATATAAAATAAATAAAATGGAAATCTATTTATTAGTGATATAATTATAACCATTTTAAAAAATTGGATTATTTTCTGAAAAATGGTATTTTTCTATAAGTCAATTTAGTTGTGCTTTGCACATATAATTTATAATTAAATTTTACCACTTTATGAAACTTTATTTGAAAAAATCAACTTTATTTTTCAAATCATCATAAAATAATTATCATAGAGTGAATTTCTAGGATTTTACTAAAAAGTTTTATTTTTGATGAATAATGAAAAATAATGAATTTTAATAAAGACCTCCATTTTCATTTAAATAATATATACAGTTAAATTATATTTTTAAATGGTTTTGAATTACAATTAGTTCAATTATATATCATTTAATCTATCTTAGTTCGTTTTAATCATCTTAATTTTTATTTTTTATATAGAAACTTTGTAAAATTTTGAACATTTTCTCTTTAAAAACCCTCTTTCCCGTAGCGTATATGAGATTAATTTTAAATTAAAAGTTTAAAATTAAATAAATTTTAATTTGAAAATGTATTCTTTAATTTTATCAATAATAATATATAATTTATAATTATATAAAATTTATTTTTTACCAAAATTAATAGTGAAAGCTATAAAAATTATTTTTCCATAGTTAAGGTAAAAAAGAATTTTCCAGGGGTTAAACTAAATAGATAAGGGATAAAATGAAATAAAAGTTTTTCTAAAATATATTTCATTGACATATTTAGAACATATATGTTTTAGGATAAATAATTTCTTATTATTGTATCCCTTTCCCATAATGAAAATGTGGGTGTAATTATTTCTTTTCAGAAATAATAAGTTTGTTGATCACCTAACTAATAAAAATCCACCCACTATCCTCTCTTCTTTGTATCGTTAAACGCTTTTGGTTTATCCAATACCAAAAAATAACTTTAAAACTTCCATACTCTCATCATAGTATCCTTATTTTTTGAATAAATCTAACCATATAAGGATTTGGTTCAACCCTAAAGAGGATACCCTAAAATGTTGTAATGTTATTCAGCAAGTGTTTTTATTTTATTTATTCATGCACCTGTTTCAGTTATTATTAAATAATGATTATATAATATAATCATTATTTTACATATAATTATATTTTTTTATGTTAATTTTGTGATCTAAAACCACCCTAACATCAATCAAATGGGTTACAAAATCATCATTCATGTGAATGACAGACTACATCCTAACGAACCGGTGTCATTAACTTTTCCATTACCACCTATGATGGATGGGTAAGATAAAATATTTAAATAATATAAATGTTTTTAATAACATGATTATACATATTTATTAATTATATTTTATATAAATCCTTAATTTTCATTACGTAGCAGATTAGATGATGCCACTCTTGTGTACAGAAGACTAACACCTCGCAAAGTGATGTGATTCGTCTTTCACTAATGCTTTACATGGAAAATGATCAGGATAAATATAATGATTATATATGATATAAATGAAATAATTATAGTATTAATGTCACATTTATCATCATTAAAATATTATATATACCATTTTATCTCTTACCTTTTTAGTCAATGAATGCTGATAACGTCGTTCGTGTATGTGTGAACTACCATATTCATGAAACGACGTGACTATCTTTTCATCACCACATTACATGGATGATATATATAATTATATTTCAATAAATAATATGTTATTTATTATTTTATGATAATTATTTAAAGATAATATGGTACTTAACCTCTTTACATAATGATATTCTGAAAATGGAAATGTAACTCATGAATACATACAATATAACGTCTCCATGATCGTAACATACTTCGTTTCTCAAACCCATATTTCATGAATGGTCATAATTTTATATTTGATGTATAATTATTATAATTATTTCATGATTATTTTTATGGAGATGATGAAACTATATAATACTTATATGAATCAGAACAGTCACAATGAATCTTGGATGGGGAAATAATGCAATTAACACACGAAACAATGAAAATAATGAATTATTGTTTAAAGAGTTATAATATGTTTTAAAGGTATCATATATGTTATATTAAATATTAATATGGTTCTATAATAATTTAATAAATTTTTTAAAAACATTATACAGGATGTTAAAAATTGATCAACCAAAAGGAATCACAAGGTAAGTGATTTGTAATATCAATTTACATTCATTTTAGTTAATCACATAATTCATTAATTATATCATGGTAATATTTTTTATGTTATTTAATTTGATTAATTTAATTTTTATTTACAATTCATTTATTATGAATGAAATTTTATACACATAATAAATTCACAAATTAATCCCCACACCAATGGTTTGATATTTGTTAGGGACTTCGTCTCATTTCCCTTCATTAAGAAATATTGTAATGTTATAAACCTAATTAATTTACTATGGTGTGTATTGTGACCGTTTACATGAAATATCATGATAAATTCATCATTCATGGTATTTTATGTTTCAAATTTAATTATACAATCCACTGGTATTTAACTTAAAAATTACTAAGTGGTAAAAATTATTATACAATCTCACTTTGTTTTGTGATTGTTAACTTTATCTTAAAAAATAACTTTATTGTGATCATTTTAATTATATATTACATTTATATTAATTATATATATTCTTTTGTGATGGATATGAATATTTCATAAACCTTATTCTATTTTAACATAAGATGTTTACATAGATTTTTTTTTGATTACCTATGAAAATATTGATAAATTTGTATCATTTACTCAATAAAGATACATGATAATAAGGAAAAATGTTTATTGATTAAATAAAATATTCAATATATGAGGAATTATTTGGACATTCATGAAATGGGTGGGGTCCTGTTATATATATCCTCTGAATGCACTCTTAGTCTCATGAGACGAATTAGTTGACCAAATTAGATTAGTTTTTATGCAATAGTTTTAAACTATCTTGAGGATATATCTTGACGGTAGATGTATCATGTGCTTGGGAAAAATGAAATCAAATAATTAATCATTTCCATCATTAAAAAATAATTTTAATTATTATCCATGAGATTTTCTCTATGATATTATCTATAGATACATTTCATTCTCATTTTATTTATTAAATTGAATGTTTTTTCTATTTTTTACCTTTCCATATTGATTCATCCTCATCTCACCATGATAGTCAGGTTATTCGAATGGATTGTGTGTTCAATTATTTCTCTTTCCATATTAATTCTACATGATCTTATTATAATATTGAATATATTTAAAAATAATGGGTGTTTAGTTATTTAGATTTCTATTTTGATTATTATAATTTATTCATAATAGATTTTACTATACATAAACCATACTGAGTATTTGAGATCAATATTATTTTGTTTTCATTCCCCAAGATATGAAGAACAAATTGGTGAAGGTGTTTCCAAGGATGTAGCTTGTTTTATTTTATTCTGAATTATATTTTATTTTCAATTCCAAATTTTTGGGTATCATGTTTATATTCGTTTATTTAAAACTTATAAACTCATCAGTCCTTTGGGATTTGAACCTTTGTATCTATGGAAATTTGATAAATGAATACATCAGCTTTGAGTTACTGGATTTTGGTTAATATAGTTTAACAAGAGGAATAAATTAACCAATTCATTGAAGATTTATTTGGGTTAACCCATCATAACATGTACATTATTTTTATGTAAAAAAGAAAAAAATCATTTGTATGAAATATTTTAATCACTCACTAAAATAAATGGACTTCATAATCATTTCTCATATCATAATCAATGGACATTCCATTATGATTCCAAAGAGAATATGGAATTAAATATTTTTCATATTCATAATGGAGTACATTAGAATAGGTCTCAAAATATAGTCTTCATTTAGAAAAACCATTATGAACAAGTTTTCAGAAATCGGTATAGAAATTAACATTCAAAATAGTGTTTTAAGGAATCTGTTCAAGACTTTTATAGAAGAATACGTTTTTAATTTTAAATGAATACTCATGGTAAACTAGAATGGTAATACCCTTTATATTGATTTATCTAAAGAAATCATGAAAAAAATATAATCATTAAATGATCATTATATAAAATTATTAAGGGGTAGAAATGTTTCCCCCAAACTTGTTTAATTTTCAAGATGGAAGATTAGAAATAAACTTAATGAATGTATTACCTTGTCAATTATAAGGAGAAAAAGATAGCTATATATGTAATATAGATAATAAAAAATTTATAATTATTACATAACATCAAGTATAAATATAGATAGAGGAAGTGAGTTAGAGATAAAACTTCATATGCCAATAAAAAAGGTTGTTTGGAGATGGGGTTGTGGTGGGTGATATTTATAAGAGGGGGGGGGGGGGTGTTTTTGAATATTATTTTCATTTTATTATTATTTTCCCTCAAGAACACCAATAGTATTAATTATTATAATTGTATATATTAATTTTTTTATTTTAATTCAAAATAGTTGGTTATTACATCATCAATCAATCAAAAATTCGTGTATTTAGCTTAAAATGCTAAATACAATATTTTACTATATTTCTCTATTCAATAAAATTTTACAATTTTAGAAAAACTGAAAAAATTCATCTTGACCATTTTTAGACATTTAGATTCGAAAAATTAAATATATTTTATGAATATAATTTTTTATATATGAGAAATTTATTTTTTAAATTAAATCCGCATTGATTCAAAAAATACCAATTTGAATATTATGACCAATTTTACGACCCTTTAAAAATTACGTAAGGTATAATAAAATAATTTTATAATAATTATATGAAATAGTATTAATTTATATATCCATTTTATTAGAATAATTTTTTAAAATATTTATATTTATAATAAAAGCACATTTAAGGATTTTATGTTTTACACAAAAATACAAACATTTAATTTGTCAATTTTAAAATATTTATTTACTTATACTTTGGTATAAATATATCATATTTTTATTTTCTATGATATATAAATATTATTTCAAAATTACATAGGTGAGGATACTATTTTAACATTTATGTTATTAATTCTAATGCTCAAATTACTTTTACAACAGCCAGGTTATTATTCTAATGGTATGATTAAAATTCCAACATATAGATTTTTAATAGTCATATTAGTTACTTAATTCTTATAAATACCCCTTATTACATTTGTTGTTTATTGAATTCTTTTTTATCTCAAGGTTATATATATTTTATCTTCCACGATAAATACTAGATAATTAATATTCCACATAATTTCTATATCGTTGTACATGAGTATAGTCATTCTTATTGACTGAGAAGATCTAAATTTTAATATGTAAGTTATCTTATTTTCTATTTTTATCCCACTATAATATTTTCAATTATTATGGCCATATTTTTCTCAAATTGTTTTTTAAAAAAATAAGTTGGTTTTATCAGGTGGTTCATGTGATTAATACTAAATTATTAAATATTACACCAATATAAGTAATAAAATTCAATAGATAAAATTATGGTTTGTTACATTATACCCCCATAAGAAATATCACACTCAAAATTACATTTTACATAAAAATGTAAAAATAGGTTAGTTTACTTTTGCTTCATGGATTCCTCTAGTTCCCATGTTGCCTCCCCATAGTTATGGTTTCACTATAGTACATTGTATAGGTGAACCAGCATGTTGCGTAGAACATTATGTTTGTGGTCCAAAACCTTCATTGAATCCTCCTTGTAAGAGAGTTACATTTCTAGCAATACCCCCTCTTAATTTAGTACATGAGATGGATACGGTAAGTAATTTTTCAATATGTATACATGAAATATGTCATGTACTAAATACATGGTTGGTGGGGGTGCTAGTCATTAAGCCACAACTTTGATGTGATCAAGAATATCAAAGGGTCCAATATAACTGTTACATAGCTTACCCTCATTCTAATATATAACGTATCTATTCCATAGATATATGAAAAGGCACAATTTTACTCTAACCTCAAACTATAAGTCTCATTGAAAATTTTCATCATAGATCTTATCCCAAATTTGAACATCCCTAATGTGATGTGGAATTTTATTTACATTTCTTACCATTTATTCTACCATTATTGTCCCCATCATCTTACACTCACCGAATTCATCCCAGAATATAGGTTCTCTACATCTCTCCCTAAAGTTATTTATATGGATCCTTTTGAATTATTGACTAAAAACTAATACTATATGAGAAATCAACCAAAGTAAGATGTTAATCCCCTCATATTTTGAAGTATATCAAGCATACTCTCAACATGTCTTATATTTTCTATATAGTTTTCTCAGATTGGACATTTGATTTGGGGTGATAAATCATACTGAAGTTTAAATCAGTTTTTATAGAATGTTGGAGACTTTTCCTAAAAATATAGGAAAACCTTGGATCTCAATCAAATTTAATCTATAGTGGTGTTCTGTGAAACATCACCAGGTCCCTAGTGTATATCCTTTCACATTTATTAGGTGATAGTTCCTCTCAAATTGTAATTATGTGAGTTGTCTTTATTAGACGATCTACCACAACCCAAAGAGAATTATTTCTTATTTATGTCTTTAGAAACCTAGTAACATAGTCCATGGTGGGGTTTTCCCATTCCATATAAGTATGAGTATTGGTTTTATCATCCCCTTATACCTTTTCCTTTAATACCCCACTTGTTTACATACAAGACACATTTATGAATATTCCATGATCGCCATCTTCATATTGTCACACTATTAGTGCTCTAAGATATATCGATACATCTTTATGTTCCCTAGGTGGATTGATATGGTGATAAATGTGAGTTATTTAATAAATTCTTTTTTACCTCAAGTTTTAATGATACACTTAGATGTGACAAAAAACTTATAACTCATTCTTCATCAATTTTGGCCTCTAAAAATTTCAATTTTCTTATTTCTTCCACCTTCTTATGAATTTTCATATTATCTCTTTAAGAAATCCTTATGTTTTATATAAGGGGTTGTAAGGTAATCATTTGAGAAGGAAATTATTATGTTCCTTATTTTAAGATTCTTATGTCCTTCCTTTATAGGTATAATAGGATTGTGTCCTTCTAAATCCTAATAATTGATATGGTTAGAATGATCCTTTATTCAAAGATCATCTACCACTTTATTTGATTTCCCAAGATGGTAATGGATTGAGTATCCATAGTCTATTATCATATGAAACCATGATCAGTGGATCATTTCAAAATCTATTTGAGTCAATATATATTTGAAACAGTATAATCTGTATATATTTTAAATTTATCCCCAAAAAAGATAATTTCAGAATATTTTCATCAATAATATGACTAATACCAACATCATATAATTATTTTTATAGTTCTTATCATAAATTATTAACTTTATTATAGTGTAATATAACACTTTATCATCGTACACTAATAAAAAATCATGACCCTTCTTTGAATCATAGATGTATTCCATGAAAATTTCCCCACTCGAGGGAAGGGTGAGGATTGGGGTAGTGATAAAGCCATGCTTTATATATTTGAATCAATATTCACACTAATTTTTCTAGTGAATCATTGGTCACGTCTGATTCATCATTGTTAGTATGTTTGAAAATCATGAGACGTTTCTAAAAAATTCTCGATAATAATTAGAGAGTCCAATGAAAAAATGGATCTCCATTATATGTTCTAGTCTATGACACTGCTAAATTTCAATTATCTTATAAGGGTCCACATATATCCCATCTCTAACAATATAATTCAACAATAATGGTAATTCCTCCATCTAGAACTCACATTTATTATACTTAACATATATCTCATACTTTCAAAAATTCATTAGAAATTTATTAAAATGCTTTTCATGATCCTCCTTACATTTGGAGTATATCAAAATTTCATCTATAAAGACTGCCATAAATTTTTAATGGAAATATATAATGATTCTATTTAATATATCCATTAATATTGTAGAAGTATTAGTAAGTCTGAAGGGATTTAGTATTAGTCATAGTGTCCGTGCCTTATTTGAAATATTGTCTTAGGGATATCTTTCTTATTCAACTCTAATTGCTGAAATCCAGAATGAAGATCCACCTTATATTTGTACATGTCCATACATTATTTTTATAAATATTAATCTATCAATGGTAAAGGATAATTTTCATTCATTTTTTTCTCACAAAAAACCATGTAGAAGTGCATTGACTTTTCCTTCTTCATGAAAAAGAGGATAGGAGCACCCTATAGTGAATCACTCGGGCATATAAAAGCAATTTCAAAACCTCTTGTAACATCTTTCTCAGTTCTTAAAACTCAATTGTGTCCATTTTATATGTATTATTGGATATAGGAAGTGATCCAAGTATATTTTCAATTAATAACTCTCCCTCTTAGTTAGGAGGAAGACCAAAAAACTATTCATGGAATGCATCAGTACAGTCTCCTATAATGGAATGTCTTCAATAACGATTCGTTAATTAATATCAATATTTTTTTCTTCTATATTTTCTTTCTCAAAGGGAAATAATACCCACACTTTAGATGAATATTCCAAAACATAATCATCCTTCTCCTTACACATGAACAAAATAATTGGATGACTCATGATTTGAAGAGTGATCTCCCTCTCCTAAATGTTTAAATTGGATTTATATAAATATTTCAAATCCATTACCAATATAGGATCAAATTGAACTAAATGATTTAAAACAAGATTTTCTATGAGGTTCATCTAATAAAAAAGTTATAGGGAGGAGTTACATAATTGGGATGCAATATTTGATCCATTGTATGTCCTCATAGATAGCTCAACCATAATGTTTTGAGGTTTTGTTTGAAAATATATACTAAACATGAAAGATATAATATAATTCATATATATAGAATCAACTCATACATTCACTATTCATGAATAAAAAACTAGTATATTGATCACCATATTATTGTCAGGATCCACCTCAATAGTAGTAGTAGAATATTCCCTTCCTTTATCTCTAGGCCTTAGAGGTTGTTATCATTGACTATATTTGATAACCCTTAGTATTGAGAATTGGTTCAAATATTTTCCATGTTCCTTGAAGTTGAAACATTATACTACAATATTAGTGTTGATTGGAACCATTTTTTTGTCAAATCATCTTGTTTCTTCATCCCCATTAGATAATAATTATATGGATGCACCTCTATTCCACATTTGAACCATATATATGATTCCTTGACCCAATATCTAGGATTCTTAGTCCATCATTTTTGACACATGAGAATTTGGGTTTTCATTCAAACATTATATTTATCAAAATATCACCCAAAATTTGACACCATTTAACACTTTTTTAAAAAATTAACATAATACCACTGAAATTCACCAATCTCTATCTTGACCTTGATGTCACAACATTATCTATTTATAGCCTCCAAAGTCTCTAATCTCTAACTTTTTTCATAGGGTTTAGTTTAAATGAAAAATTAAATGGTCATCCTTATATTTGGTGTTAATGAAAAATCTGGAGGCATATCATTCAATCCTTTTTAAATATGTTGTATAGACCCCAATAGAATCATCTTTTTTTTTCTTAAGCCCAAGTAACTCCCTATGAATTTTATGATGGGGAGGTTGTGGAAAATAATTATAGAAAAATACATTCTTGAATTATCATAATTTAATGAAATAAATTTCCACTTTATGCATCGTGTTCTTGATCAGTGTCCACCATTGATCGACTTCCACTTAATGATGATAGATGGCTAACAAAAATTTCTCTTCATCTAGGAATTGTAGGATATATAATATCTTCTGAATAGATTTAATCCATTTTTATATGACAAGGGGGTGATTGGATACACTAAATGTATAAGTAATTTCTTACATAATTGATTGAATTGTAGACTTCTCTTTATTAGGAGAAATAGGGTGGTCTACATGATTCAAGTTATTATTCAAAAATTGATATAATTTATATATTACTTCAATGAAGTTCTCATCTCCCACTCCCATCAAGTTAAGCATATCATTACAACAATCATCAAATTGCATATCACATTGCTTCATTTATTGGTTTCTCTTATTTCCAATCATTAACTACATAATGAAAATTATGAATGAAAATATAAAAATTATTAATCATATACAATGTGAAACCTTGAATATAGAGGAAATAAATTACAAATGACCCATAAATCCTAACCTATGAGTCTCTAGGTTTCAATAGAGGTTATCCATGGTAATCATAATATTAGGTTTTCTAACCTAATAATGTATTCAATGTGACACTAGAACCAATCCCCTCTTGGATTGTTCTATACTAAATCTCTTTAGTATCTTGTCAATGTATATACTTTGACTTAGTCTAATCAGCCTCTTGTATCTATCATGAATGATCTTAATCCCTAGATTATAGGATACTTCTCCTATATCCTTCATAGAGAATCACCTATTCAAACAATCGTTGAGTGGCTATAATACTGGTATACTGTTTCCAATAATAAATATGTCATCAACATACACTACTAGGAGAACGACTGAATTCCCATTAAATAGCTTGTAAACATATGTCTCAAATTCATTCTTAATGAAACCAAATTATATTATAGATTCATAGAATCGAATGTTCCATGACCTGGATGCTTGCCTTAATCCATAAATGGATCACTGTATCTTGAATACCCTTTTAGAAACACCATTTGTCAAAAAACCTTCTAGTTGTGTCTGTTGGTCGGAGTGGATACTCAAGAGGGGGGTGAATTGAGTTCCTATTTAAAATTTCTATTTAAAATATTTATATTGAAATCCCCCAATTTAAATAACAAGTTAAACTATAGTGAATTTGTAATACATTAAAGGTTTAGTTAGGTTCTCAAGAGATATATTAGTTCTCAGTTAATCTAATCTGAAGACTAGATTAGCTTTTGAAACTAACCTATTGGTTTATAATAAATACAAAAAATTTCTAGTTTAACTATCAAAGTTACTTTAAAACAGATTTGAGTTTCAAAGTGAATAGCAGCGAAATATTGAAAATAGTTTTAACTAAAATAAACATGCACAAATGTTTTAACCAAGAGAATCAGTCTCAAGCTGAGACTTAGTCCTCTCAAACAGTTTATATAAAAATTTGATCCGCACCCTGGATCGGGGGTTAAAACAGTACTCAGACCGTCTAGGTCCTTATACCTCTACCACAGTTCTACATGGGAAAGCAACAATAACAAAATCTCAGAGGCAGTCCAGGTCCTCAGACATTTACCACTATCCATAGTGGGCCACAAGAGTGTAAGGGAAATATTGTTTGAGGATCTAGAAATCCTCCAGTTCATCTTAGGAGTTAGTGTGTGTTCAAACAGATAGAAGCACACACTGCTCGTAATGTAAATAAAAGGATGATCACTGTCGAGTAAGAATATAAAGATGAGTTTTGAATTATCTTGTTTGATGTCAATGCAGTTCTAGACTCCTTTGGATTGAAGCAGATGAAGCTTTGAGTCCTTCTCTGGATGTTTTGTGAAAAACAGAGTGTCGCAATTCTGCTTGGGTTCTCCGTGAAGTTCAGTCGAGTGAAGATGTTCTTTGGGCTTCAAATATGCTTTTTGTGTTCAGTCGTGTTGAGTTACATGTAGTGTGACTTTGTTTTGAAACTTCATGTCATTATATTCTTCAATCTTGTGATTACATCCTTACTTTTCATTTCTGTAACGTGCGTGATGATTCTTGGTCACACTTCTCTTTTAACTTGGAATTCACATTTTGGAGCCGACATGTTTTATGTGTTCTTCACCTCATACCTTGTATTGTCCGATGATATTTCTACAAAGAAACATTAATTATTTCAGTGCATTAGATTTATCAAATATGACCGTTAGAAATTAAATTGAATGATGATAGAATAGTTTTAGAAACGGTGTCATAGTAAGTCATGGAAATAGAGTCTACTTCACACGGTATCTAGGTTGATCACGGTGTCTGAGTGTCACGGTTTCTCTCAGTCACGGTGTCTTGTTCATGGTGTCTCAGGGTCATGGTGTCTTTTTCATAGTGTCTGAGGGTCACAGTGTCTTGTTCACGGTGTCTCAGGGTCACAGTGTCTTTTCACGGTGTCTAGCTTCATGGTGTCTCATGGTCACGGTGCCTTGCTTCATGGTGTCTGGATCCACGGTGTCAAAAATACATAGCCAGTGACAAACTTACAGTGTCTTAGACTTTTCAAAGTTAATGTGTTCAGAATTAAATAATGATGATAATAGAAAGGATTGGACTTAAGTATTTGTAAAAGAAGGTATTTTGATAGTAGATTAAAGATATTATAACGTAAGTAAACTGAATATAGAGAAATTAAGATCTTGCATGGCTCTTCTTAAAGCATGATAAAACCTTAAACATAAATACACATGATCTAGAGTAAATAAGATTTGTGATCATTAAAACATGATTAGTATATGAGGAGTCCAACAATCTCCCACTTTTTGAGGATCAAAAATCAAATACTATTAATGTGTATATTAGATTTAACTATAAAGATAAATTTCTAACAATATATAGAAACTTCTCCCACTTTTGGTATTATCAAAAAGATAAACTAAGAGAGGTCAAAAAGGGTCACAATCCTTTTAATAGAAAATAACCGACAGTTCAAAAAAAAAGATCAATACAAAAAAATAGCATCCCTATCAAAAAGAGTAAACACTATTCTTCTTCAAGGGCTGGCATTATCTTTGCCTTTTTCAGTAGCAGAAGAGGAAGTCATAGGGGCAGTGGTTGAGGTAGAAGAATGCTAAGATGTGGTTTATAAAGAGGGTAAGGGAAGGCCTTCAAATACAGAGGGATCGAATGTAAGAGTAGTAGAATATCTATGAAGTTGATGATCAAGAATCACATGCCTGATCTGACTGAGTGCTTGGCCAACAGACATGGTGGATGAGGCTAGGGAAGAGGTGAATGTAGGAAGCCCATGTCTGAGAGGTGCAACTGTTGGAGCGACAATGGTTGTACTCTGAACATGAAGATAGGTTCAGAGGAGTTTCAGGAAATCTATAATAATCTCTCCACCATACGACATTAATTTCTCAAAATCTTCCTTGTTCTCCATAAGTTTGTACAACAAATGAGTAAACTCTGTGAGTTTTTGGACTTGGTTCTTGAAAGCTTGAGTCATAGGAGGAATCCGAAGATTTTATAAAAGGTACTTGAAATGATTTGTTATATCGGTCTTGGAGAAAATTTTTTGAAGTAGAAATACACTTTATTGGCAATATATTGATGAGCATAATTAGAATTTTTGGAGTGGATTTGTACTAAGTTAGGAAATCTATCACTGTTTTTTCTTAATTCTGATAATGAATCTACATTAAAGCCACTAATGACATTCTGAAGTTCTTCTTTAACTACAGATCTGAGTAGATCACTGTACAAGGAGGGTTTAGAGGATTGACTATATGCTTTGACAACTATGGTCAAGGATTTTAGTTGATTAAAAACCTTTTGAAGAAATCCTGTGTACTCATCTGTGAGTTTATTGAGGTTGAAAATAAGCTCTTTCATTTCCTTCACAGTTTGCTTGTTCCTTTCAGTAATCTTTTCATCTAAGGATGCAAGATAAGGTTGAATCTGAGACACACCAACTTATGGGATTTGAGGAGCAGCAGGTTCTACAGGAGGAGAAACATATTCAGATCTCGAATGCATCTCTCTCTGCATGTCTTCAACCATACTTCATAGGGACTTAACTTCATTACTGAGCAGCCTATTTTCAACTCTCACCCATTGAATCTCATGGAGCATCTTAGTCTGTGTTTGAAAAATAATCTTCTCTAATAATAGTGAGTCAAATCTCTCACTTAAATTTGTCACGGGATGAGGTTGGGTATTAATGAGTTTCTCAACTCCAGATAAGAGAGTATCTCCAAATTCCTTCAGATAATACATACTCACAAAGGATGGCCTTTCAGTTAAGGGTTCAGGTGTAGGAACTGGTACAGGCTCAGATTCCTTCTCAGGTGCAAAATTGGAGACCGATTTAAACTAAAATAGGGAGGAAATATCAATCCCGGTTACTGTAACCTGCTGAGACTAATTCACATCATAGAAATTAGGAAATTTGTACTGAGTGTTTACAAGACCTGACTCGGTTGGATATGAGGCTTCAATAGACTCATGATTTGGGGTTTGCTCCCCCTCAACAGGTGCCTCCTTCTAAGGACTGAGAGGCTTAGGAACTTGGTCTACATCCATAGACTCAGCTCTAAGTTCCTCACTCATTTCCTGTCTAGGCAGCTAAAAAGATAGCTCCATCCATTCTTCAGTAGAAGGTATTATTTCAGGAACAAATTGTTCCTCAAGATTGACCTCTTGCAGAATAGGTAACTCTTCCACTATAGGCTCTTCTATTATAGGCTCTTCAAAGACATTTTTTATGAATCTTTGGAAACTGATTCTATTACAGCCTTAGGATGAGTTTCGAAACTAACAGATTCTATAGGATTAGGGACTTCTTCTTCAAGAACATCATGAGAAAAAATAGTTTTATCTTCCTCAACAACAACAACCTACTTAGGTGGCACATCAGCCCCTTCTTCCTCTTCTTCGCGATACTCAACAAGCTTATCTGGTTCCAAACCAAAATTAGAAATGTCTTTTGGCGTTGAGGGAAAATCCACAGAATTGAATTTCTCATAAACCTTATCATTGTCTTCCACCCATTCATTTTTCCAAGGATTCTAGTTTATCTTCATTCTCTTGATGGTGGCTTTATAGAGACAGTACTCACAGTCCATAATTACTTCCTCATTAGGTACAACCACACCTTTTTCAAGAATCATGGATGATATAAGATGAGAGTATAATAGAGAAGTGGACTTGGATGGGACATTGATCAACTCACACATGAGGTGTATGATATAATTTCACAGGTTGATCTTATGTCCATTTTTCATGAGGTGAATCAAAAACAAATCTAGATATTTTAACACAACAAAATCACCTTTTCTTGGACTTACCAAATTCTGTACAAACTTAACACAAAATCCTTGTTTCTCTATCTAATTCAGTAGAAATGGATCTTCTCTGAGTTCCATTTCTAGTTAGGGTTTGCAGGGCATCTTCTAAATCAAATAAATCTGTTGATGGTGGAGGTCCTCTTTGATAATCCTCACAAATTCCCTCATGAGGTATCCTAAGGCATGCAGCCCATAACCTCAAAAGGAATGAGAATCTTTGTCCATCGACCCAGATTCTTACAACATAACTCTCACCAGAATCAAATGAGTGATGTACGTACTGGTAAAAGTGAGCCACTAACCTAGGATAAATGGGTATATCATCCTTCAACAAACATTATAACCAACCTTATTGTTCTAAAACTTTCAGTACTAGTGACTTACTAGAAAGAAGCCACCTGGGGAAAATTTTTTTCTCAGGTACAACACTCCGGTTAACCAGATTAGGATTTAAAGGCCCTTCAGGTGTCAGCTTAGGTGAAATCTTCTTCTTCTTCGAGCTGTGCTTCTCAGGTGTCTATGATGATAGACGCTTCATCCTACTCATTCATTGACGGTTTGAGTGAGAGAAAGGTTTTGAGGATGAATAAGGGTTCGAAAAGAGTAGGTAGAAGAAACATTGAGTGAATAATCGAGTGATACTTTTTTTATCATTTAGGAATGCCAAACGTCACAAAAATAAAAATTCGATAAAATAAAAGAGGTGAATTAATAATTAACGTGATAAGATTTAAAAAAAATAAAAAGGATTTTTACATTGAGACTGTGAATGGTCATTACGGTGAGACAGTGAGTGATCATTACGGTGAGACTGTGAGTTTCATAGTGAGACCGTGAGTGACCTTTTCAGTGCGCGTTATGGTGAGACAGTAAATGTCAAATTGTAAGTACAAAGTGCTAATAGTGAGACCATAAACATAAGTGATAGTAACTGAGAAACCGTAATCATAAAACAGTAATGTATAACACATTAAGATATCGCACAGTAAGACCTGAAACAGTAACAAGCAAGGTCTCTATTTGAGATTTATCATGCCTAGTTCATGTATGATGTAGTCTATTCTCTCATAATTTAATGGTTTAGTGAATATATCAGCAAGTTGATATTTAGTACCAATTAATTCCAAAGTGATATAACCTTTTTGAAAATGATCTCTCAAAAAGTGATGTCTTATATCAATATGTTTTGTCCAAGAATGTGAAACATGATTCATTGAGATGTTAATAGAAATTGTGTTGTCACAATTTATAGGTACATGTCTGAATTGATATCCCTAATCTAGTAATGTGTGTTTCATCCACAAAATTTGTGCACAACAACTGCCAGCAGCTACGTATTCAGCTTCTGTAGTAGATAATGCAAAAAAAATTGTTTCTTACTACACCATGATACTATTGACTTTCCTAAAAGGTGATATGATCCAAAGCTACTTTTTCTATCTAACTTACATCCACCGAAGTCAGCATCAGAGTAACTAACTAATTCAAAAGATTTTCCTTTAGGATAGAACAGTCCTAGATTGGGTGTATGCTTGAGGTATTTGAAAATTATCTTTACAGCATTTAAATGAGATTCCTTAGGGTTTTCTTGAAAATGAGCACACATACACACACTAAACATAATGTTAGGACGACTAGCAGTTAAGTAAAGTAAACTTCCAATCATTCCTCTATAAGTGGTTTGATCAACAGATTTTACATCTTCATCAAGATCCAACTTACAAGTGGTAATCATGGGAGTGTCACTGCTTTTAGTGCTATCCAATCCTAAATGTTTTAGATGATCCTTTTTATATTTACTTCTATTTAAAACAATACCATCTTCATTTTGAAAAACTTGAAATCCAAGAAAATATTTGAGTTCTCCCATTAAACTCATTTCAAATTCATTTTTCATCATTTTAGAAAAATCAACACATAAATAATTCTTCGAAGATCCAAAAATAATGCCATCTACATAGATTTGAACAACTAAAAAATCATTAGAAATTCATTTTATAAAAAGAGTCAGATCAACTATTCCTTTTGTAAATCCTTTAAAAATAAGAAAAATACTCAATATATCATACCAAGCTCTTGGAGCTTGCTTTAAACCATATAAATCTTTTGATAGTTTAAAAATATGATTTGGAAAATTAGGGTTTGTAAATCCAGGGGGTGTTTCAAAAAAAACATCCTCAGCTGTATACCCATTTAATAATGCACTCTTAACATCCATTTAATATAGTTGGAAATTCAGATGTGCATCATAGGCAAGCAGGATTCTGATGGCTTCTAGTCTGGCTACTGGTGAAAAGGTCTCCCTATTGTCAATTCCTTCTTCTTGACTATATCCTTGTGAAACTAGTCTAGCCTTATTTCTAACTATGTTTCCAGCTTCATCAAATTTATTCATAAAGACCCATTTAGTGCCTATGATCAAAGTGTCCTTAGGTCTGTCTACTAATTCCAATAATTTATTTCTTTCAAATTGATTTAATTCTTCTTGCATATCCATCACCCAAAATTCATCATTGATATCATCATTTATATTTTTAGGTTCAATCTATGAAATAAAATCTTGATGTTCAACCTGATTTCTTTGAGAAGCTCTTGTTTGTGTCCCTCAATCTAAATCTCCTACTATATCATCTAAAGGATGTTTTTTAAGGGTCCTAGTTGGTCTAGAAAATATAGGTCTAGAGATTTCAGGTTCATTTACAGGTTCAGGTTCAATAGAAGCAGATTATGGGAAAATTTCAGAACTGTTTGTCTTAACAACAAGTCCACTATTCTTGTCATTAAGGATTAGAATGGACATATCTTCTTCAAGATTTTCAAGAGGGGTCTTAGGTTCATGTGGATCAGTTTCATAAAATTTAATGTGTACAGATTCTTCCACACATTTGGTTCTCTTATTGAATACTCTATAGGCTTTACTTGATATTGAGTAACCTAGGAAAATTCCTTCATCACTTTTGGAAGCAAATTTGTCAAGATTATCTTTAGTATTAAGGGTAAAGACTTTGCAACCAAAAACTCAAAATTAGTTAACCTTCGTCTTCCTTTTGTTCCAAATCTTATAAGGGGTATTTTTAATAATTGTCCTAATCATGACTCTATTGATACTGTAACAAGATGTATTAACAACTTCAGCCCAAAAGTAAATTGGTAAATCAAATTCATTGATCATTTTCCTAGACGTATTTTGAAGAGTCCTATTTCTTCTTTCTACTACACCATTCTGTTGAGGTGTTCTAGGAGTAGAGAAATTGTGACTATAGCCATTGTGTGAGTAATAAGATTCATGCTCTTTATTTTCAAACTCTTGACCATGATCACTTCTCAAGGTCTTGATCCTAAGTCCACTAAGGTTCCCTATAGACTTGGAATATTTAATAATTTAAGAGAAAGACTCACTTTTTTGAGATAGAAAATATACCCAAGTATATCTAGAAAAGTCATCTACAAGGACTTAGACATAGTTCTTCCCATTTAAGCTAAAAACTCTAGATGGTCCAAATAAATCCATGTGAACTAACTCGAGAGGTTTAGAAGTAGAAACTTATTTCTTTGATTTGAATGAAACTTTATGTTGCTTTCCATTTTGAAAGGGATTACAAACTTTGTCAGCTGGAAATTCAAGTTTAGGTAGGGCTCTAACTAAGTTCTTCCTAGTCAGTTTTCTAGGTGATTGTATATTGCAGTGTCCTAATCTTCCTTGCCAAAGCCAATATTCTTTATGAAATTCATTTAAACATGTAATATTTTTCTTAGCTAAATAATTCAAATCTACAGCATAAACATTTTCATTTCTCAATGTAATAAATACCAAATCATTTTTAGAATCAAATACATTGCAAGCATCATTTTCAAATTTAACATTGAAAAAATCATCACACAATTGAGAAATTCTTAACAGCTTGTACTTTAATCTATAAAAAAATAAACTTTAGAAATTAAGATTGGATCAGTGTTACCAATCTTGCCTAAACTGATGATCTTTCCTTTTGAGTTATCCCCAAAGGTGACATATCCTCCATCAACTTTGATTAAGCTTTTAAAACATGAAAAGTCTCATGTCATATGTCTTGAGCATCAACTGTATAAGTACCATGTCTTCCTACAAGAACTTTTTTAGCAGGTTTCTTACAACACAATTTTAGATAGAAAATGATTTTGGTAACCAGATTTTCTTGGGTCCAGATAGGTTATCAAGAAGAAATTTTGGTACCCAGATATTTCTAATGGGTTTCATATAATCAGTATTTTAAAATGATTTTGAAAGATAAATGTTTTTTGATCTATAACTATGTGAGTAGCTAGTTGAGATATAAGAATTTCCATAACTGGAACTAGCAGCTTACTGTCCAGATTTAGGAATAAATATATTCTTTGTAATATATCATTTTACAGGATGATAGCCTAAACCAGTAGTATATTTTGATTCTACTTGTTTTCCTTTCATCTGTGTAAGAGTGTCCTTTCCATTATTAAATTTTTATAAATATTTCCTGAGTTTTTCATTAGAAAGTTTTAGTTTAGTATTCTCTTTGAGTAGTTGAGCATTCTTTTCCTTTTCTACTTCTTGTACAGATTTGACAGTGCTAGTTAAAGCATGTTGTTTCTTTAAGGCTTTATACTTGTGTTTTAGCTCATTGCAGGTATCCTATATCATGTTACAATATTCAAATTATTCTTCACTAGAAATTTTTTGCAGAATCAGAATCAGAATCATCTCCATAATAATATGAGTTTAAAGAAAGAGTATCCAATGTTACCTCAAATGTGTTTGTCATGAAACACATATTAGATTTTCGAGATTTTTATTCTTGAGTGGAATAAGAATCACTTGAAATATCTTCTGAAGCACTCCAGTTTTCTTTCATATCTTTCTTATATTTTTTGTCCTTGTACACATATTTCTTCTTGTACTTTAACTTTGGATAGTCAGCTTTCACATATCATTTCCTCTTGCATTCATAGTAGACTATGTCATCACTTTTATTAGTATTTTTCCAATCCTTATTCCAATGAACATTATTGTCATACTACCCTTGTAATTTGATTTTCTAAAAAACTTCTTTTTTTTCTATAAAACTTCTTAAATCATCTGGCTATCTGATCCATTTCAGCATCACTGTCAGATGCACTCTCTTCACTACTAGAACTATCACTAGCAGCTTGAATTTTATCTTTGTCCTTGATTTTTGAAGCAGAGGTCTTAAAGGCTACTGATTTATTTCTTGGTTCATCATATTCTTCTTTGTTTACCTTCAATTCTTCTTCATACATCATCAATATACCAATCATCTCCTTGACAGCTAGCATGTGAATGTCACATGATTCTCTTATTGAAACTGATGTGCCACTCCATCTTTCAAGCAGACATCTGAGTATTCTCATGATTTTCTGTTTTGATGGAACAACTTTACCCAGTGAGATCATTGTATTAACTATATCATTAAACCTGAGATACATATCAGAAATAGACTAATCAGATTTCATTTTAAAATTATCATATTTAATAGAGTATGTATTTAGTCTCATTTCCTTGACATTGGTTGTTCCATCACGAGAAATAGCCAAAGTATCCCATATTTCATAAGTAGTATTACAAGCAGAAATTAGATTAAATTCATCATCTCCTAATTCACAATATAATTCATTCATTTCTTTACAATTATTTTTGTAAGCAGCTTTCGTAGGTTCATCCCAAGTAGTTAAAACAGTTTCTGAAATCTTATACAGAGTCTCTATAACCGTCCAAATGTCAAATCCCATACTTTCTAAATGGATTTTTAATTTTATTTTCCATTGGGCATAATTTACACCATTAAAGAAGGGTAGCCTATTGATAGCTAAAACTTCTAATCAATTATCCATACTAAGATTTTATAAAATATATTTAAAGAGATAAAATTTAGAAATAACAGAAATTTTCAGATCTTTAAGATACATCTAAAATCACAGTTGAAAATTTTTCTCAAACAGAGAGTTTTGAAAAACATTTAACCTTCCTTTCATACCAAATGTTGGTCGGAGTGGATACTCAAGAGGGGGGGGGGGGGTAAATTGAGTTCCTATTTAAAATTTATGTTTAAAATATTTATATTGAAATCCCCTAATTTAAATAATATGCTAAACTGTAGTGAATTTTTAATATAGTAAAGGTTTCGTTATGTTCTCTAGAGATTGATTCGTTCTTAGTTAATCTAATATGAATATTATATTAGATTTTAAAACTAACCTACTGGTTTAAAATAAATAAAAACACTTGCTAGTTTAACTATCAATGTTACCTTAAAACTGATTTGAGTAGGAATGTGAATAACAACAGAATATTAAAAATAGTTTTAACTAAAATAAACACGCACAATAGTTTTAACTAAAATAAACACGCACAATAGTTTTAACCAAGAGGATCAGTCTCAAGCTGAGACATAGTCCTCTCAAACAGTTTATATAAAACTTTGATCCACACACTGGATTGGGGTTTACAACAGTACTCAGACAGTTCAGGTCCTCAGACCTCTACCACAGTTCTACGTGGGAAAGCAACAATAACAACAGCTCACAGTTTTTCCAGGTCCTCAGACCTCTACCAATATCCATAGTGGGATACAAGAGTGTAAGGGAAATATTGATTGAGGATTTATAAATCCTTCAATTTAGCTTAGGAGTCAGTGTGGGTTCAAATAGATAGAATCACACACTACTAATAATGTAATGAAAAGGATGATCACAGTCGAGCAAGAATATAGAGACGAGTTTAGAATTATCTTGTGTGATGTTAATGCAGTTCTGGACTCCTTTGGATTGAAGTAGATGAATCTTTTATTCCTTCTCCGGAGGTTTTGTGAAAAAACAGAGTTTCATGATTCTTCTTGTGTACTCCGTGAAATTTATTTGAGTGAAGATGTTATTTAGGCTTCAAATATGCTTTGTGTATTCAGTCATGTCGAGTTACATGCAGTGTGACTTTGTTTTAAAACTTTCTCTCAGTATATTCATCGATCTTGTGATCACTACCTTTATTTTTGTTTCTGTATCACACATGATGATTATTGGTCAGACTTCTCTTTTAACTTGTAATGCATGTGTTGGAGCCAATAGGTTGCATGTGTTCTGCACCTCATACCTCGTACTGTCCGATGAAATTTCTACAAAGAAAAATTAATTATGTTAGTGCATTAAAGTTACAAATATTACCATTCGAAAATAAATTGAAATACAACAGAATAATTTAATAAGTGGTTTCATAGTAAGTCATGGAAAATGTGTCTCCTTCACACGGTGTCTAGGTTGATCACGATGTCTGAGTGTCACAGTGTCTCGCATTCATGGTGTCTTGTTCATGGTGTCTCAGGGTCACGGTGCCTTGTTCATGGTGTCTCAGGGTCACAGTTTCTTATTCACAGTGTCTCAGGGTCACGGTGTCTTGTTCACGGTTTCTAGCTTCACGGTGTCTCATGGTCACGGTTCCTTGCTTCACGGTGTCTGGATTCACTATGCCTCATGGTCACGATGCCTTGCTTCACGGTGTCTGGCTTCACGGTGTCAGAAATACATATCCAGTGACAAACTCATGGTGTCTTAGACTTTTCAAAGTAAATGTGTTCATACATAAATAATGACGACTATAGAAAGGATTAGACTTAAGTATTTGTCAAATAAGTTATTTTGGGAGTATATTAAAGATAGTATAAAGTAAGTAAACTGAATATAGAGTAATTAAGATCTTGCATGGCTCTTCTTAACGCATTAGAAAACATTAAACATAAATACACATGATCTAGATTGAATAATATTTGTGATCATTAAAACATGATTAATAACTGAGGATTCCAACAGTGTCATATAGACATCTTCCTGAAGTTTCTTATTAAGGAAATCATTTTTGACATCCATATTCTGAATCTCATAGTCATGGAATGATGCTATAGAAATTATGATTCTTATGGATATAAAAATGGAAACTGCTGAAAAGTTTTCACACACTCAATTTATGGATTTTGTTTGATACCTTTAGCCACTATCCTTACTGTATAGGTACTAACTTGACCTTCTATGTCCAGCTTATTTTTGAATACCCATTTAAACCCAACGGGATTTACATCAACTGGTGCATTGACCAGAACCCAGACTTGGTTCTAATACATGGAATCCATCTTAGATTTCATATCTTCTAGCCATCTTGCATCTTCTAATCTCTCTACTACTTCTTTGTAGGAGATAGGTTCATCATTTTGCAACAATAACGAGTCACCATACTCAGGGACAAGGAAACCATATTTCTCTGGTTCCCTTACCTCTATTGTGCTCTTATGAAGTACTTATATTTCATGAACTACCTCATTAAAGGGGACCTATATAACTTATTCCTTTACCAACTCCTGTATATCTTGAGCATCAACTTCATCAAAGACAATATTTCTCCTACTATTCTTTTTGAGTATGTGCTGCCTCTCAAGAAAGATAGTATGTTTGGAAATAATCACTTTCTTGTCTGAGGAGTTGTATAGGTAGTAACCCTTTTTTTCTTTGGGATTCCCTATAAATATACACTTCATGAACCAGGGTGCTAGTTTGTTTCCTGAGGAAGCCTTAACAAACACCTCACATCCTCATACATGTGTATGAAAAAAGTGAGGTTCTTTCCCTTATATAACTCAAAAGGAATCCCATTTTCCACCATATATAGTACTTGGTTTAATGATTATGCTGCAATTTTCAATACATATCCCCAAAAATGATAATGGAAGATCTTCATGACTCGTTATTGACCTTACCATGTCCAATAAGGTATGGTTCCTCCTTTCACTAACACCATTCCATTGTGGTATATAAGTTGGGGTCAGTTAAGATAGAATCTGAGACTCGTAAAAGATCGATGAACTCTTTATTAAGATATTATCCACCTCTATCTGATCGAATCTTATTTATCTTCTTACCAAGATGATTTTAAACTTCATTATTGAACTCTTTTAATTTCTCAAAATGTCTCATACTTATACCTCATTAATTAGACATATCCATATCTACTCAAGTTATCAGTAAAAGTAATAAAGTAAGAATATCCACCTCTTGAATATATTAGAAATAGTCCACACACGTAAATGTCTACCAATACTAGAAGCTCTATGACCCTTCTATCGTACCAAAAAATAGTAGTTTTTTCATTTTTCCTTATAGACAAGCATGACATCAATCAAGTGGTTTTAGCTCGGAAGAGTCTAAATAACCATCTTGGTAGAGCTTTGTTAGGCACTTCTTGTTTACATTACTAGTGTAGTGATTCCACAACTAGGTGTTATATGAGTCATGTGAACTTGGTTCATTATCAATTACAGACACTTGGTTCTCATAATTTAATACATACAGACCATTATTTAAATGTTTCTTACCATAACATATGTTGTCCTTATAAAAGTAACAACATTTATTTCCGAACTTGAAAATAAATCAATATTTATCTAAACTCGATACAAAAATTATTTTCTTCATAACACTAGGTACATAATAACAACCATGTAAAACAAAAAAATTCCCAGAGGAAATTTTTGGTGGTAGTCACCGATTGAAATAGAATCCATCCTCGCTCTATTTGCAGCTCATAGATCCACCTCTCCTCTGGCAATTGTCTGGAATCTACTTGGTTCATGCATTTGAATACAGATGTGATCCCCAAAAGCTATATCTAACACATAATGTGTATAAATGGAAATATTACACTCGATAAAAAACACACCTTTGGCTTCCCCTACATCTGGGTGCAGTTCCTCTTCCAGTGTCCTGACATAACACATGCAAAGAATACTTCCACCTTTTACTTTCCCTACCTCTGGATATTCTTCTTTTTGGTAAAATAGGGCTTAGAGGCTTTATATTGCTTATAAATCATAGGCCCCTTTTTCATGTCATTCCTCTTCTCATTCACTATAAGTACTGTGGGTTTTTCACACCCCATTCCCTTATCAAATTGGGTAATCAAGGTAATAATCTTCGATATAATCTTCTCATTATTGTTTATATTATAATTCACAATAAGAATAGATAAGGTCTTAGGTAGTGATGATAGTATGTTATATGTTTTAAACTCATCTTGGAATTTAATCCCTAAGATGTCCAGATGCTCAATGTATCCAATAAGCTTGACTACATATAGTTTAGTTGGAATAAACTCTCTAATAATAGTAGTAAACAACGTTTTAGAGATCTCATACATCTCATGTATCTCCATCTCTTAACAGAGATCCTAAATGTGAGATATCATGATATAAGAATCCATTTCCTCATGTTGCTTCAAGATCTCATTGTTCATGGATAATAGCATGAGGCACTGAACATCCATATCATTATTTAGATGTTTCTCATACATAGAGAGCTCCTCATCACTAGACTCATTTCTAGGAGAAACTGGCAAAGGATCTTCCAGCACATAAAGTTACCTCTAATAACGAAGGATAACCTGGAGGTGCCTTTTCTACTCTTGGAAGTTAGTGTCAGTAAGATGGATTTACTTATGGAGTATGTATTGGA
Organism: Viscum album; assembly: GCA_963277665.1. Lineage (NCBI taxonomy): Eukaryota > Viridiplantae > Streptophyta > Magnoliopsida > Santalales > Viscaceae > Viscum > Viscum album. The sequence continues at coordinate 1,085,732,848 of OY728159.1, forward strand.
ATTATTTGTTTGATTTCATTTTGATTTTGGTTTTCAAAAATTAAGATGAACATAGTTTTAGTACTTTATCTTGATAAAAATAGACAAATAAATTAATTAATATTTATTATTCTCCCACCATTTTGTCAAAACCAAATAGCCCTCAACATTGGCTTTGAAATATCCTTTGGCCTGGACACTCTAGTAGCAATGATTCATATTTACATCCAGATTACCCCAACTAGGATTGTTTGAGAAACTTGAAAGATTTTAGGTAGGCATTCCAAATTCCAACTACATCAACTCATAACTCCTTGATCTGTTGAGTGGACTCTCCAATCCTAAAATCCTTAATTTTGTATTTCCTCAACCTTTACCTCTATGTCACACCAATTCCATCTTGGTCAGTCAACACTTGATGTAAACTAAGTTAACTCAACCCAAAACGTCAAATTATTATTCCCTGATAATTGAAAGCACCCCAACTAGGGTTGGTCAAGCACTTTGAACTGTGGTTTGATTCTAATCGAAGTAATGGAAGGCTATACCAACTTAATATTTATTTCAGGGATTTTATATTTTATGCATAAATTTCCCCATATTATCTTTTCACATGTATGTTAATATTAAGTGGGATATTCTTAAGTGATTATCCATGTATGGATAATATTTATGCCTAAGCCTTTTTTTATTTTAGTTCCATCTTGTATGCTTATTAGTTCATTAATTATATGATCACATCAAACATCCATAATGAATACCATACAACTGATAGAAATAAACCTAAGGGTATGATCATGAGATTTACTACGAGTTAGTTTATCTATATGATGATAAACTGACCCTGACACAGGGGAGAAACACCTTGAACCATTTATGGTTCGTGTTTAAAGGTTTACACATGTCCTCCTTTGTATCCCCTTGGATTGGTTTTTCCTTAACTCCTAACTTAAATGACCTCCACTATCTTGGGAGATTCATCTATTACATATGATTTTAACTCACATACAGGTGAAGGGTAAAAGGGGTTTACATAAAAGAAACCATGGGCATGTAGGCCCTATATATTAATGAGGAGAAGGTATGCAATCCAAAAATCTAAATTTAAAAAATAAATTAAAAGGGAACCAATCACATACAAAAGAATGATCTAGCTCATGATATCCACATACATGCAAAAATTTACACATTTAATAAAAATAGTATTCAATTACTTAATAATTCTCATTAAGATAGATTACACTCGAATCGATTAATCATTATCTTTAATTAATAAATCCTTTTTATCATAATCCTTTTCTGAATTTCCTTGAGATTATCATCCAAAACCTTGTACATAACTTGAACCTTGGAAGAAACCTGGTGAATACCCATCCATAACTACCGATAATTGATTTATACTTGTATACAATCTATTCTTTGTGACATGTAGCATTCATGTAGAATTATAATTGTAATAAAATTCATACATGATGCGAATATCTATAAACATTATGCAGATGTTAATTAAACACACACACACACAAATATATATATATATATATATATATTAATATCAAACACCTATCATCTGTTGTGTCCCACCATTACTCCCACACGAAGGTACATGTCTCAAGGGTTACCTAATATAATAATACATTTTTACATCTGCATAATCTAGAAATAGTTCACAGCATATAGATCTGACTACATGGTACACTTGGGGAAATTGTGTGGGAGGTGTTATTCATAAATAGTCAAAGTACACGATGTGTCCAGTGGGACACATGTTGTGTAGAATTTGCGTCACACAGTCACTAGCCGAGAAAGCCATGTATGTGATACATGAATTGACCCTGACCTGAAGGGACTACACGCCTTGTCCAATAGGCCACACAGAATGTATTCTAGATGACCATGTTCCAGTCTATCCTAGTTAACATTGGGTGTAATAATTAACTACACCATGTTTCATTAATGCACACGACTTGAGTAATTTACTAATTACTCCAGATGCATTGAACACAAATACACGGTTTGTTGATCTGACTACACAATGTGTATTTTTGTGTTATATGGATAGAACCATCATCTCCTCATGATGAGATCATAAATTTAACTTTAATCTTAAAATTATTTATCTTTGTTAGATTTGTGAAAAACGATAAGGGAGGAACATATCTCAAAATTCACATTACAAGAAAAATAAAACATTAATTCAAAAGAAAAATTATTAAAGCGTAAATCATCAATGAATTATTTGAATAATTAATAATTAAAATATAACCTCTCATTGATACCACTTGAATGTTTCGGGTGCAGCAAAATTGGGGGTTAGTTATTTTCCTAACTTTTCTAATTTCTACAATCGATGGTTAATCCAAGATCATTACAATGATGAACGATAGTATCTATAGATTTAAATAAAAGATAAATGAAAAAGGAGAGAACCCAGAACCGGGTTGAAAGGATCGACATATTTTGTTTATAATTAATTTAATTAAATTATAGAATTACCTCTAAGGTGATTATTTCTTTGTTTATGCATCCAACCACGGGTCTGAGGTGCAGCTTTGTTGTGATGTTGAATCGAAGGATATGAATCCTCTAGGGATGACCCACATGTGCTCCTCCTATATTCAGACATCGTTGAAGGAGTCTCTGGGTGCTAGTGTGGAAGATCATAGTGCTTGCGATGTCTGCCTTCGATCACCTTAAGAATCGCTTCCAAAGCATTTTCTTTGATCTGGTGGAAGATGATCTCTCTCATTGTTCAGATTGTTCATAGAGAGGGAATATCTCTCTAGGCTTTAGATATTTTCTCTAAGGACGTTGTGCACATAATTATTGTTTATCCAGTCGAATGACCCATTTTCTTATATTGAGAATAATAACATAACATGGAATTTAATTCACCATGTAATAATAAATAATTAACATAGGTGTCGTTACTTAATTTATTATTCCATGTTAAACCCCATCTCAAATAATAATATCAATGATATTATTTTCATGACATGTTCTTAACTTTCAAGTTATATTTAAATATTATTTAACCAAATAATATTTAATATTATTTCTGACTGGACTCATAACATGGCTTTCCAATCCTCCTTAATATTTTCCCAGCCTAAAATAATGACTATTTATTTATTAAATAAATATAACTGCATTATTCACCGATAAATAAATATTCCATCGACAATACATTCTCTTGAATGACTAGCAATGAAATAAATGTGATCAATCATACTTGAAGAATTATTAAACGAAAACCAAGATTGATATTTATTAAAATTGTTAAATAAATAAATTATTTAACTGATATACTGGATACACTTAGTGTGTGACCCTATAGGAATTTTTCTCATTGGCATTAGGTGGGATTTCCTAAAGTCCAATATTACTATCTAGAAATAGGTCAAGGAACCCAAGAGAGAGAATTTGATGTTGCAACAACATGTCACCTCATTCTCTTACCATTTAATACAATCTCTTCATCCCAATATCTCCAATAATAAGAGTTGCATGCAAGTTCCATCAAACCATGTGCTCGATTTCTCATTCTTTGACTTCCTAAAATTGAACTTTCCTAGAGAACACCATGTACCTAGATTTATTTAGGCTATGTCATTTCCATCAAAGGTCATAAGATATCTAATTCTGTTGAATTGGAAAATCCTTTCTCGCATTATTCATTAATATAGTATTACTCGTAAGGCACCCAACATATCTTACATCACTGTAAACATCTGTCATCACAGTTTTCATCAATACATCCATGTGTGTGAGTCATAATACCAATTAATTATAATTTTAATGTCTAAGGACCAATACACACATCTGCATATAGGAACATCCAATGACACTTATGAATGTGGATTTCCTTCTGGGGGGTCTTTTTCTCATAATATCCTCCTTGATATTACCAAGGTCTCACACCATGAGAAGGTGCCTCAAATTTTCAGGAGTCCCCACCCCTGATAGCCTATATCTTTTGTGTCCCTTCAAATTATATTATCTGAACATAGAACATATATTCAATAATAGTGTCATGGGACTTCTGAGTTCTCATCATAGTATGGATCTGCTATGACCTTTTAGTGTGATAGAAATTCTTAGGACTTTATCACATACTATGTCACACATTGGAACAATCATGGTGTGATAAGGAGTTTATAAATATTCATCCAATGAATAAATTTTAATCATAAAGTACAAAGAAGTTGGTTATTAGGGAACCAACCTCAAAAATACCATTCTAAATTATCTCATTATTGGGGATATTTAAACATATTTATCAAGATTATTTTTTATCCTATATACATCTCAACAAACATATTACATGGTTCAACTGAAATATATAAAGCATCACCTTTATCTTAGCTCTTTATCAACCAACACTCTCATTTTATTCACATTTTAAATACAATCAAAATATGGAAATTATTTTTAATTAGAATAACTCAACCACTAGTTTTAATTTAAAATAGTTAAATTATATATTTCATAAATTAACAAACTTTTTAGTAGCTTCATTTTTGTCCCCCCTCATTGGGTGAACTATTTTTGTATCATGATTTTCATTCTCTTATATAAATATAGGATGCAAAACTCTTTTGTTTCTATGTAGTAAAAACAAATATTTGATTTGTATCAGTATAAATTAATCTATGTACATTATTATTACCTAAATTCATGGTTTTGAATATTATCAAAATTTATATCACATCAACATTTTTCTTTCAAATGACATTTTATGTGATAACATACTAAGGATTTTATCTTAGTGAAAGGACACAATAGTTCCCTACTATGATGATAACCCATAATTGATATGAAATTTTTCTTAAATATATTCTCTATATCTCAATGATATCGTTTTATGGGACAAAAATATTATAGGATATTAGGGAAGGGGGCTAATAAGACATTTAATCTTATTCTCATAAAACTTGTCCTTAGTAGTCACAAGTAAGGTGAATTTGAGAATATAAATGACATTTAATAAATCCAAATTTGTATATGTTATTTGATGTTATTATCTATATACAAGTTAAATGTTATTTAGAACATAATATTATTTTCAATCCATATAATGAGTCGTGTACTTTGACATATTGATGAAAATTGTAATGATATATTATCATTATGAAGTAAGATATGCTGGGTGTGTCATGAGTGACATTTCATTAATGAATAATTTGAGAAATTATTTATCCCTTAATAGAAATTGATTGATTGATTATTTCCATGGAAATTGTGTTCTTACAACAAGGTCATTTCTGTAGAGTCAAATAAAGTAGAATAGAGCACATAGGGTGATGACAATAGTATGCGACCTTATAGATTAGAGATATAAATATAAATATATTATATAAAACAATATAAATATATATGTTGTTTTTTTCATTCAGACATTTTACTTATTTCTCTATGAGTGATTGGGTGTGTTATGAGATTCTAACCATGGAATTTAGGTGTGAAAACCAATGATTATCGAGAAAAGGGCCCAGTGGGTTACAGAGTAAGTGTATTTGGAGCATTAGTTAAATTATATGTGAATTTATCAAGTTTAATGAATATTATTCCCCTATAAGTATTATTTATCTAGGATGTTTTAAATATATTCAATGACTATCGATTCCAGAGAATATTTTTGAGTTGATTATCTAATAAAATTTTATTCAATATTTTGGTGAATATAATATTTATTTATTTATTAGAAAGTAATGAATATATATTTATAAACATAAATAAATAGTAAATATTTAGGTACAAATAAATATTGAGGATTAGTTGAATGAGTTTGATGGTCCGTTATTGATGAAATATTTTACATTACTTGAATAAATTTTAATATATTTACTTAATAAAATAATATTTATTTATAACCGAATTTGGTATATTTAATGTAAATAATAATAATAATAATATTTATATTAGTGGTAAATAGGTCTTAATAGAGATTAGGTAAATTATAATGATGTTTGTTAAATTATTTTTTCTCTACACCAAGGTTTATAAATGCCTAACTATGTCATTATTTAACCCTACCCAATCTATTCTAATCATCATTGTGAAAAATAAAGTATAGAGAGGATTATATAGATCCCTAGAGAGTTTATCATCTAGAATGATTTTATATAGGCTAAGTGATCCCCCTATATAAACCTCTCCATAATATAAATATCAAGAAGTGATTCTTATGGAAATCAATAATAAATAACACAAGTGAAAGAGTCTTCCACCATAACACCTATGGATTTTCTACGATGATATTTAGAGATTCATAGAGAATATATAATTCACCGTGAACGGGATTCTACATTTGAATCCTCTCATATCAAAGATTTTTCACCTAGAATCTATCATCTGATTCATTAATTAAGAAATAAATTTACAATTAGGTATTTTTTATAAAAATAAATAAATTAAAAAAATAAATGCGATGATCCTTCATTATTGGATACAATTTTCAAGCCAATTATAATTCATATTAATTTCATTGGTCACAATATTCATTGTCATAAATATCTCATATTATTCATTTATCATAACAAAATAAGAGTTTCCTACTTCCAAATAGAAGATATCAAAGAGGTCATAAAATAATTTATTATTATTTATTATTCATGGATCAATTAAACATATGTTTATTAATATTTCATTCCTAGTTTATTTATTCTTTAATCCAATGTTTAATTAACATGATTTTAAATTTTACTATGTTTCAGTCATGTTTAATAGGATGTTAAATAGGTTAATAATTGAAAATTAATTATTTAGAATTCCATTAGAGATGTGTCAAAGGTTCAAGCCGATAGACACAGTTACATAATGTGTAACTGAATAGTACAGACTATGTAATGAGCTTCATCTCTCTTGAACATGACACATAGTACATGAATAACCCATAACTAAATGACATATATTATTTAGATACACAACATGTTTATTGTTCTAGGATGGTGCTCAGTTTGTCATATTACATGATCTCTAGTCTACATACATTCCCTAGAGTATACACGGTTTGAAAAAAAGGTTTGGAAACTATCTAGTCAAATATACATTAAACGACCTGTGAGAATGAAACCAATTAAATTAATGGGATACACAATGAATAAAGGGTGTTCATTCCCTTTAAATAATTAATCTCCATGTTTGAAAAACACACTGATTTGATAGGTGGGGTTCATAGACACTCAACAAGTGGAATACATGACACATGACTCATTAATACATGTCATGTATCCCAACTGATATCCCCCCCGTGTCATGGGGAATTTATCACCGATACATGAAAGGTGATATACATGACATTTAGCTTATTAATATAAACCATGTATTCCCCCTAATAATTTATTGAAATAAATTTATGATTATTTATTTATATAAATAAAAAATACATAGTCATCAACTCGTGTGTTGTGCATTTAATAAGGGTTTATAGTATTTAAATGTTAAATTATTTCCATATATATATATATATATATAAATACTGGTTAAGCCTCTTATTTTCCTTGAGGCATCAAATTATGGGTATATACAAGTCACTTTCGATGGAAACTGAGATAATGGAAATAACTAATTTACTTATTTATTTATTAATTTAATTCAAGCACATTTTTTTGTAATAAAAAATAATGAATGTGAGTGAATGATTGGAAGATTATATTTTAATATTTATTGTATTTTTATGGATAAATATGAGTTTATTCCAACCTTTGTATAAGAATGGTTTCTTTTAATTTATTATGATTACACGGGTTTGTAATAATGTTTTTAAATTAAAATGATTTCTTACAAGTCATCCCATCCTCTAATTATGTAAGGACTTATATTCTAATAGTTTCTTTTAAGTAAATATCTTTAATCAATAATTTTCTTCCCCTCATCTATTTCTAATTAAATATTATGTAATGGATGAAGAACTCGGGCGAGTGAAGGAATTTCATGTTTAGACCTAAGGTGAAGCCAATAGAGGAGATACATAATTGGAAAAGTTGAATTTAGAACTGTAAACCATGTTATGGTGCTAGGTGGTATTACCCTATGGTCAAGGGTTGATTTATCATCCACTAGATACAACAACCACTAGTTTATCTCATGATTAGAAGACTTTATTTTTTTTATTTATATTATTTGTATGGTTAATTATTTGAGGAATCTTCATTGATGTTAGTTAATGAATGAAAAAACAACCATGAAATACAGAATTAATGAATATTTTATTTAGATATTTATAATCACTTGATTAAAATCCCAACAAAATTAAAAAATTATTTCATATGATAAAAATAGTCTTTTATGTATAATAAAAATCTATCAAGTCAAACGGTTATGTCATTAATTCCTTCAAATATTTATGTTAATATTGATCCATGGTTCAAATTACTTGACCGACCCAATCTAGGGTGATTTCAATTGGAGAATTTTATCTTACCCTCATTTACATCAAGGGTTGATTGTCTAGGAACGAAATGGTGTAACTATTAGAAAATTTTTGTGGAAATCCAATTCAAGTATTTTCATACTGGGGAGTCCACTCAAAGGGTTAAGGAGTTGTGATTTAATATAATTTGAAATAACCACCAACCTAAATATCTTCAAGTAACTTATCAAGCCAAATTTTGGGATATGATAAGAGATATATGGATCCCTCCAAATAGAATATACATGTGATAATATATCCCAAAACCAACAGTGAGGGATGTTATGCTTTTCTATAATTGGGGTTGATTAATAAACTAATCAATAATTATTATTTAATTTTCTATTTTTGATAAGGTACTAAAATTATGCTCTTATTTTTTATAGAAAAGGACATAAATATAACTTCAACTATATCACTGTGATCTATATTATAGAAGGATAACATTCTCATTAGATGAAATTTCATGCAACGGTATAGGAACTGAAAAATTAATTAATTCTAAAAATAGAACTTTTATGTTGTAGAGAACCTTATTAATAGAGTTCCTAGAAAATAGGATAGTGAGGAGGGAATTTCTCTCTATATGAAACATCGGTATGATTCCTCAAATTCAAAATGATTCAAATTATTAGCTATGTCAAGAGTTGTTTTGAAGCAACACAAGGATATGAATGTGTATAGGATGAAATCTCACTTTCGTGACTTTTATCACGAGAAGGAAATAAAATAGAGATATCAAATCTCCAATAAACTATTCACAATGAAGCATAGTGATTTGATGCCAATTGTACCTCACATAGAAATGATAACTTGCTATATAGAGCTCTCAAAAATATTAAGATTTATGACCCATAATGAGTTAAAAATATTTTTCATTACATCCTCACTTATTAAGATACTATCTAGTTTCATTATATATTATAATATGATAAATATTGAGAAGATTATATTTGATCTCCTTACTTTGATTAACCATATTGTTAAGCATATGGGGAGGGGAAACCCACAGTCCTTATGGTGAATAAAATGGAGAACAAATTAATGGAATCAAATAATCACTCTAATTCTAAGGATCTAGAGCACCTTACTTTCAAGAAAAGGATGATTTCAAAACAAGAGAAAGTAAAAAAGAATAAGTATTCCTTGCATGTAACAACCTAGGACACTATATGAAGAAATTTATACAATTAATAAAAAAAGGATACTTTAGGTATATTCATTATCAAGTGAAATAATTCTATATCTCAAAGTTTGGTATTATATGCAACTTTCAATACAATAATATTTACCCAAACAAAGAAACTATGTTGATTATAAAAGTTTTCTAGAGGAGTGGTGGATCTTTGACCAGCTGACCAAGCACAACTTAGTTCCTTTGCCATATGAGACAACCTCATTTCATTTCCAACAAGTATGATCTTGGTTTTAAAAAAATATTTATAAGTACCCAGTGTTACCAAGAATAAAATTTATATATCACACTTAATTACAAATGAATATATATTTAAAATTAGAAATAAAATCTATTTATTTTAAAAAGTTATCTTATGTTTTGGTATGGAAAATTAAAATAATGGTTTATTTTATTTTATTATTGAACCAAAATATTATAAATTTATATCAAATCAGGTTGACATTACTCATATCACAACCAATTGTGGAATAACCACCATGTTAATATATATGTGTATCATTAGAAAATTATCTATCAAGATGGTCATTTAGATTCCTTTTAAATAAAACTACATTATAGATGTCACTCTTTATTAGAATGAAAAACAACTGTGAAACCTTTCTATGGGCATGGTGAAAGGGACACCAAACTTTTATAATTGGTACATGTTGATGTGTTCAGACCTTTTCTAGTAGATTATTGAGGTAGTTACTATTACTTTACAAATTTTACGAATGACCTGAGTAGATAAGGTTATGTATACATGATGAGGTGAAATTATAAATACATTTATAAATTAAAAGTGTTCAAATTGAATTAGAGAATCAACTTGGTTTGAGGATAATTAACCATTGATTTGATAAACAAGGTGAGTATCTTAAATGAGTGTTTGTTGAATTTATAAATGAGTATTGGATTATACATAAAATCACTCCACTATATACACCGTAGTAGAATATTTTTAGTCAATGGAAAAACCATGTATTTTTTGACATGGTAATGTATATGATGAATCAAATATACCTTCCATTATCCTTTTGGTGATATTGATTACAAACTAAGTGCTAACTATAATAACCAATTGAATTCCAGTTGAGTTTTGGAGTTTAAATCAATATGTATTGTCACATAAAAATGTATCGGATTATAAGATATTTATTAAGGACAACTATAGTGTCAAACTAACACTATAGGGTATGAATTGTATCCCTTTAAGATATTCCAATGAAATAAGGAAATTATATATATATTACCCCTTAGATAATAAATTTACTATATTATCATAGTCTATATTTATTGAGAGAGAGAAAATATCTAAATGATTTGTTATGAGAAAGATTTACATCGATGTAGTCAATTCTTTAGATATACAATAGTTTTTGTAGAAAAATATTCCATAATTCTGTATAAAATATGACTTTCCTTAAAAATATTTTTGCATAGGAGATCCATAGAGGTAATAGAACCAAACAAATATTTTTTTTATTAATCTTGTCTAGTGACTCCTTGTTTGTTGACAATAATGATCATCTTTACTATAAAGAGTAATTAGAGATATCAGAACCTAAATGATGTAAAGAGGCCTTTAATTCTGAGATGAATTCCATGTATCAGAATAAAATATGGGTTCTATTCTATACTCATGTTTATGTAAAAACATTTTTGTGGAAATGGGTGTTAAAGATAAAACTATACATGTAATTTTAAGTTAGTACTTGTAAAGAATGATTAATAGATAAAGGGTTTAAATAGTTTCAAGATATTGACTATGATGAAACATTTTCTCTAGTAGTCATGCTTTAATCCATTAGAATTGTCTTTGACCTAAAAATATTTCATGATTAAAATATTTGGAAGATGGTTTCCAAAACAACTTTCCTAAATGTGAAATTTTATAAAGATGAAAATATGGAAGAACCAGAAGGGTTTGTGACTCTATGTGATTCCTATATTTTATACATTTTTTTGAGATACATTTATGGATTTAAGAAATCATAATTTTTATTTAAAATTCAATTCAATAAATCCTTAATTTTGATTCATAAATAATGAATGTGATCTAGGTATTTATAATATGTTTTGTGGGAGTGAAGTCATTTTCCTAGTACTATATATTGATGATATATTAAATATTTGAAATTACATAGTGGTATGCGAATTAGATAATTACTAGTTGAACTATTTCTTCTCTATGAATAACTTTGGGGAAGTATCCAACATTCTAGGTATCAATATTATTTGTAATAGACCCAATAGTTTTCTTGTTCTAGGTGATGGTATATTCCTCGATCAAATACTAAAGATATTTTTTATGGAACAATTCTAGAGGGGATTTGTTCCATCATCACATAGTATATATCTATCCATGAAAATGTGTCCTTAGACAGAAATTGAGAGAGTTAGAGAGGATAAGTAGGTTCCCATACATATAATCAATAGGAACTTTCATGGATTCCGTGTTATTAAATAAGGTTTATGAATCCAACATATTTAACCTGATATGAAGATATAATATTAATCCAATAGAACATAATTGAACTATTGTTAAGGATATACTTAAGTACATGCGGTATACTAAAGATATGTTCATAGAATACGGAATATATAAAGAATCACCCATGAAGGTATATATTTATACTAGCTTCTAAATATATTAGAAATATCTAAAATCACAGTTAGTATTTGTCTTCAATCTCAATAGAGGATTTGTGACATAGAATAGTTCGATGTAGTCTATTTTCACCACTTCAAAATTCCTAACTGAGTATATTTTGATCTTTAATTCATCCAAGGGAGCAGTGTGGATAAAAAACTTCATTAAATTGAATGGTGTGGTGCTAATAATTTGTGATCATGATAAATTATTTTGTGATAATAATATTGTAGTGCCTCTCACAATGGTGTTAAGTTCACATCAATGGATAAAGCATGTACTAAAAAAATAACCTACTGAGGTAGTCTTATGAAAGGAGTGAAGTTTCTATGAGTAGAGTTTCCATGGATGAGAACATGGAAGACTCCTTGAATAAACCCTTATCTTAGTAGAAGAAAGAACTTCATTTGAGATCTAAATTACTTAGAGGTATTGGTAGGCTCTAGTTCAAGCGATAGTCTGTTGGAGTCTGTACCCTATAAAAAACTTCTATATAATTTATTATTATGTGTACTAATGGTTTTAAAAATTACTAAAATTATTTTCACATCACGATTATTCCTTATGTGACATTATATGTGATAATTTCATATGTTTATTTTTTCAATAAATAATTATATTAGTTTCTCAAAATAATGATAAACTAGATGTGTTATGGTTTTACTCCTAAAAATAAAGTATATATTCAAGTGATACCATCTTATGTGAAAAAAATGATACAATCTCTCAGGGATAGTTGGATCATAAGATACTGAGGCTTAATATAATTAAGTTCTTCCTTGGTAATCTCAAGAAAGGTGATTATGATAACATTAACCATTAATAGTAAATCTAAATTTTTATCTCATTTGATTTTATTATTTATGGATGAGTGTAATTGTCACGAACCAATCCTGGTCGACCCTGAACCGGTCACCCGATTTGGTCTGCGATATTGCCCAAGGGGTGTTCCCGATCCCCACAGGGTGGAAACCAGTTCCAGGCACCAAAATTTAATCGATGTGAATGATTTATCCCATAAATAAAAATAAATAAAGAGGATTACATAGAATAATAAAACTAAACTTGAGCTTCGGAAAAAGAAAATAAACAGAACATCTCAACGTACATCCACCTGACATTCCCGGTAACCTCCAAACCAATGTCCTACCATTATCCTATAATGAGAAAATCATCGATGAAAACCTAAACAAGAGACTTAACATGGAACTAAAAAGATAAATTGGTATGAGAATTAAAAATTCTTAGTCGGGTTGCCAAGGTAAACAACAGAATCTAATGTCTCCTTTCCTGAAACAATCCACCAACACAAGTTTGAAGTATAATTATAAAAGAAGGTTTTCCATAATTTAATAAAAAAATTTCATTTACCCATTTTAAAACCCAATGTACACCACATGTCATTTCTGAAAAAAATTACAATTTTGAAAAAAAATCCAAATAAGGCAAACAAGGCTGTGCTAAATAAAATAATAGGTGACAGTATAAGCTGGAAACAAAACAAGAAAAGCAAATACAAACAATGGGTGATCCTAAAAAAACACTAGAAGACCCCTGGATGTACTCAGTTTGGTACCACCTGTCGGCGTATGGTAAATCCCCTATGTGTATAACCAATTGGCCACCCTATAACTGACCAATCCGGTGGCAAATCCCACCTGAACTAACAACTAATCTAGGGGATACCAACCCATCAAATCGGGGTTGGTCAAAAACTGTCACAAAATCTCTAAAAGACGCCCACGAACCCATGGTGGTTACAATAATACTGTGTAAGTAGGAGGCCCTCTCACACGAGACTCATCTCACCGTACTTTCCTACCCCAAACATGGACACCAATATATGATAACCACTATAGGATATCCCCCCTATAAGGGTGCCCTGCATTGATATACATACATTTCATATCACATAAAGCTTCTAATCAGGCTGCCATACCATTTAACATTTAAACCATTTCACTAAATGCTCAAAGTTGCCAAAATATTTTCACAATGGTCAAAGGGGCATCACATCAAGCACTTAACATGCAAAACCATTTGAAAACACCATCATCATTTTTTTTTCTTTCATGGGAATTTCACTCAATAAAATCAAAACATAGTTCCAAAGATCCTAAATCATAAACAAGATACATCTGAGAAACTCACCGAAATTTAGGTTTGCAAAACCCAAAAAAATTGCATGACACATCGAAACCCGCATTTAAATCCATACGCACCCCAAAGCATCCTTCAAACATTTTTTCACCCATCATACAGTTTAGAAAAACCATTAAATACTTTAAAAACCCACTCTAAGTAACACTTCATGCTTCAATGTTGACACACACCTCAGAACCCTCTTGAAAAAACAAAGACACGTTGCAACACTTTTGACCCACAATTTGAATTTCACACATCATTAAATATATAAGTTATTCATTTGGTAAAACACTTCAATGGAAAAAACAGAGGATTGAATCTAAATTTCATCAACTCACAAGAAGATGCCATTTTTAAATCATTGCATAACCAAACCCTTTGATAGACTACTCTCACACCTTTTAAAACTTAACCCACACCACACACACCACCAAAAGCACTTTTAAAGACCAAAGGACCAAAAAATCAAGGAAAATAGTTAAACTCATCCTTTGAAAATTTACATTGAACCAAATAATTAATTAAAAAATATTTATGAATAGTCATGACAATTCATAAAAAATCTAATTAGCATACAAAATAATTTATAAACAATTATAAAAACAACTCAACTAGTTTACAAACACTTTTATTAAAAAGTAACCCGTTTCTAACAATTTCCATAAATAGGACAAACACAGTATGAATAATTTCATAAAAAATAAATTATTTTGGAAAGGTGAAAATAAATTAAAAGAATCAATTAAAACATTCTATAATTAAATGGATTTATTCGGAAATGAAAAATACAGATTCACCTACCGTAATGGAATGAAACCGCAACACCGCTTTAGCGGAATGAACAACAACATCCTACGGACTAACCACACACTATATAAAACAAGAAAAAACACGCAAAACATGAACCCAATTAGTAAGGGATTATCCAAAATAGATAAAAACACTAAATATGAACAGAAATATACTGATGGTAAGGTCGCAAGATCGTAGAACTCGCGTCGGTGAGCTATGATGTAGGGTGGCCGGAAATGCGGAATACCAGGGAGGCTGATGGGCGAGGTCGGGATGGGGAAAGGGGTAGATAGCGGTGGATGGAAAGGTCGGGATGGCGGGGTGCGGTCAGCACACAGGAGAGGAGCCGGAACAGTGGGGTGTGGTCAGTCGGATATGGATGGGGGAATGCAGGGTCTTTGGCGAGTGCAGAGGGTTGGGAGGTGGGAGCCGGAATGTGACTACGTGGGGAAAGAAGGGAAGGGGTCCAGAAAGGCCAACATCGCCGGAGCAGACTGGATGCGGGAGCTGGTGCGGAGGTTGGTCGGGCACCGAGAGCAGGAGAGGCAAGCGTGAAGGCTACCCGGAGGCGCAATGGATGTGGGAGGAGGCCGATGGGAGGTCTGGTGAGTCGACAGAAAAAAATGAAGTGGGGAGGGGGTGGGGGTGGTTCGTGGACGGAGAAGGGGGGGGGAGCGGGATTAGGTTAGTTTTTTTCATTTAATAATAATAATAATTATTATAATAATTCCATAGATAATAAAAAATAACATTATTAAAGATAATAATAATAAAATTTATAATAATAATAATAATAATTTAAATAAAAATTATAATGATAATAACACCTCAGTAGTAATATTATAAATAATTACATAAAAATATTATTATTATTACACTTTAAACTTTTTTCTCACTTTATTTTAATAAATCATTATTTATTTTAATCGTTAAGTGATTGTGCAACAATCGGGCTGACCATGCGGCTACCGCCCACCGTGCAATGACACACACATGTCCAAAACCAGGTAAAGTCATTAAATGCCAAAAAAATTAAGTCGGGGCCCAGCCTAGACCTTGGCGCGAGGACCCAGAACCACAAAATAATAAAATCAAAATTAATTAAAAATTCGGGGTGTGACAATTCTCCCCATCATAGACACTTTCTTCTCCCATAAAGTCACTCATCCCAAAAATAGACAAAACAAGAATCCATGCTCGATTGATAGTGAAAGAAACTGCAACACAAAAGAATGGGAGGACATGAGAGGGTTTTTCCCACCGCAAGAACTCTGCTAGCATGAAAATTTAACACCCAAACCTCACCCTGGAAAGGGGGGTGATGTGGGAACTTCCAACTGATTTGAACTAACTTCTATAGCATGAGTGAAAAACACCTCCACTAAAACATGTAACTCTCAACGCATACCAAAACCCCGAACACAAGAGAAAAGCCTCTGAGTATAACTTAACCCAAGAAGTGAACCCAATAATAACCAAGAACACTGATTCTACCACAGTCACTTTCCCATCAAATGAACACAGCTAAACAGAGATCGACCCACACAAGGGCCAAACATACTTTTAAGAAAAATGAATGATTCGAAAAACCATAATAAAAAAAACCAAAATTATTGGATTACAATAGATCATGTCTATTATAATTCCACGATGAAACAGTGAACTAAAAAATAATGTCAAAACTTTTGTAGCATAAAACAAGAATGAAAAGACTTTAAATGTTCCACTGCCAACATGGAACACAAAACCCAGACTGAGGCTTCACACCCGTGGCAACTCCTGATAGCACACGAGCTTCACCCCAAGACCTATGGCTGCGACTCTGATGGATGAAGCATCTCCTGCCTCACATTCTAGCACTGGAATTCCTCCAGTGATAGCATCTTCTTTAGGAGACACTTCCAGTAGAACTTCTCTAGATGATCCATACATTAGCAACGATGGCATGTCTTCAGAGGGATGCGACATGACGGCTTCACGTGCCCAAATTGGCCACACTGGTGGCACACCACTGAACGGTTCGATGAACTGGAAGCCAAAACCACTATAGAGGACTCTTTAAAAATAGGTTACTCTAGCACACCATGATCTCCAGATGGGGAACCTTCACGATTAGATGGATATGCTAGATTTCCAACCATTCGTGCTCTAGAGACCAACTCAGCTAAAAACGCCTCATCCATAAACTTCTCAAAATGATGATCCTTAGAAGGGAGGAAACACTCCTTGATCTCTAAATGACAACCCTCATTGAAGAGAGAAGTCTTCATCATATCCTGTGACGCTACAACCGAAGAAAAGGACACTAGTTCCTTGAAATGGTCAACATAAATCTTCATCGTCCACTGTCCTTGTTGAATTCACATAAGTTCTTCCATTTTCTCGGTCTTCACCTCTTCGGGTATAAACCATCAGATGAAGACGGACTTAAAGACATCCCACGTCATCCCAACTTGCATTGATGGTAGGGAAAATAACTCCCATTTTTTCAAAGCTGGGCCTTTAAACAGACCCAAAATAGCACGCTCTCTGACAGCTTCAGGAGTTCCCAATACCCCAAAGACACGCTCGACCTCTTCAAGCCACTCTACTACCTCTAACGGACCCTGATCACCATGAAGGATAGTCAATGTGTGAGAAGGACAAAAAACTGGGCATGACTTATTAGAAATCATGGAGACCTTTCTGGACGGCATTTTCTAAACAACATATAAAACACAAATCCAAAACCAATATAAAGACAAAGCAACATCAAAGAAAGAACCTTCATCCAAAACAACCATCTCAAGAGAAAGAAGAAAATATAAACACAAATCGAAAAATCATCTTCCAAAATCCCCTTTCCATTTTTGATTTCAAAACCACCTTCTTTCAAGGACACTTTCCAAATACCAAACTCACTTTTTAAACCAAATTTCAATTTCACAAAATCATTTTCCCTTTTTAAAATCACTTTAGAAAAACAGGGTCAAGCCTTTAATTCCATGTACACACCCCATAAATCCCATGAACCATTGCACCTGTGTTCATCTGATATCATCCATATATACCAACACACACTTCCCATACATTCCCTCACATGTGCAGACATTCATAAAGAGTACATGTGGTTGTACCCAAACCACTTCACTACTAATTCCAAGAAAACATCAGATTTTTAGACCAAAAGAATTCAGTTTTGAAACCCATTTATGTAATTTAAATCCATTTAAAAGGATTCATTATAATTTCAAAAATATTTTTTATTTTTCAAAAGTGCACTTACACCAACCAGAACCAAGATGGGACTTAACTTGCGTCAAATCACCAAAGGGAGGAACTAGTAGTCATGATTAACCAAGCATCATTGTAGAGACCCGAAGCCTGACGTACATGGACTTTACATTACTTTTGCGGAATACTTAGTACATTACAAAAACACACACACAAGGACCGTAATAGTTTAGTGTCTTTGGAAACTCGGACTATAATCTTCTAATCGTGGTGAAAGATCTTCAACATCTCCCATAAAGATCTTCCTTTTTTTTACCTAAAACCTTTCTTTATATCCTGGGGAAAAGAAAACATAAAAGGGTGAGCTCAAATGCTCAGTAAGGGTAAACAAAAGAAATATCAATCACATCATATTCATAAGAACATAACATTTTGGAAATCATAACCTGCAAAAGAGAGCATAATTTCATAACATGGGATAAATCATGGCAGTGAAATGTAATCACAATAATCATAACATAAAACATGGAACTTTGTGGCATACACACATAATCATAGAGAATCATTTCTTGTTAGTCAAGACTCATTGCCAAGATTATCTTAGTGGACAAAGTCCCTTTCTGAATCGAGTAATCCTCGTTTCAGTCCTGTTTCACTGAACCGGTATAACCTACCATTCCAGCCATGTCTATCTCATGAGATATAAAATCTTTACCCAATGCATTGGAGGGAGATATAGGTCCCACCCATCTCTTAATGAATCCTTTCTTATGTGTGCCACCAAATCATAAATCATACATCATTGCATAACTCATGTAATAAAAATGGGATTCTTAAACAACATGACATCATAAAACCATTCATATAAGATAAAGGAATTCATAAACATAATTCCATCACAACATAGTCAAATAAATGTAAAAATATGGATAGAAACAGAACCCTTTATTATCTTATATGAAAAATAATTTTGATAAAACACTTGAATTGAATTCTTGAGGAAAATATCCTTTCTTCTTCAAAATCAATTTCTTTTCACAAAACATCATGCAATTTTAAAAGAAAGAGATTTTATTGAAAATAGTCATGAAATCTTTTAGAGGAAGATTCATGAAAATAAGGCTTTATAAAACAGTACAAATCCGTTCGTGCCGTATAAGTTAAAAAAAACATTCTTCGTACTTTTGTCGGAAAAGTCAAAAAGTACCTCGTACGAAAAACGAAAAAAAGATTCCTTTCATATCCTTTACTAAAAACTCATAGAAGGGTAAAATTGGATTTAAACAATTGTAGTTGGATGGAAAAAATATTACATATTGAGGGAACATGGATTTGGATGATAAAATACACCCCAGTAATTACCAAAGTAAAAACAATCTCGGATAAAAGTGAGATTGTGATATTTCCCTTACCTTAGGTCCGACTTGCTTTGTAAGTGTCCGAACCTCCTGTATAATGATTTAAATCATGTTATTGACTTATTACAGAATCATATTCATTGTTATGATATCATATATGGTTCACTTATGACATTATATTACCCATTCTTTTGTAAACTCCATGTTAAAGAAGCGTTTTGGGTAAAATCGTTTCATTTATCGTAGGTGTTTTGACTTGTTGTTCTTGACATCATTATTACTTATATAATGATTTACTTACTTCCAGAATATAAAATATGATTTATATATCATATATATTCAGTATATATATATATATAATAGATATATAAATAAAATGAAAAACACCGTTCATGGAGACGGTAGTCCGTACGTACGCATGAACGCTGTTTTTCTTTCCTTATTGTCTTGAAATGGAAGTAAGTAGATGACATACATATGTATATATATACATAAATCCAGTAGCTTTATAATGTCATATATTTCATTATTATTTCTCATATATACATTATAATCATTCTTAAATGGTTAACATGGAGAATGAATCTCATCGCGTCGTGGAGACGGTAGTCCGTACGTACGCACGAGCGATGATATCATTTCTATGAATATTGAATTGAATTGGAGTGGATTATACAATATATCAGAATCAATATGATGTTGTAATAACAATGTATAGTTATTCTTTACACCATTATACCCATCCATGTAAGGTGGTGGTGGAAAATAGATTACACCACGGCGTGGAGACGGTATTCCGTACGTATGCACGCGCGGTGATTTCTTTTTCCGTAGGATGGATAGATGGTGAAATAGGGTTGTTTCATACTTATAATAACATATCAGTATATGAGTGATACTTATGTTATTACTTCATAATGAAACAACCTAAGAAGAAGAAGTGGAATAATAAATAAAGATGAAAGAATTGGTAACGGTAATTACCTCTTCTTTGAAGTGCCTCTTTGAGACCTCCTCTTAGGGCACTATAATTGGTCTTTGAGGAATACCAGAACCTCTAGGATGTTTCTAGGGAAGTGGAGAGGAGAAAATGGCAGGGGTTGGCCGAGCTTGAGTGCTCAATTTGGTGTGTGGAGGAGGGGGAGGAGGTGTCCTTTTATAGGGGAGGAGAGGGGCACCTTAGGAATTCTTAAAAATATTAATTTATAATAAATCTAACCCCACTTAAAAACCTCCAAAAATGACTCATATTTGAATCTTAGATGAGATAGGGTTGTAATCTCATCAACCAATCAAATTTAGACATGTTTGGAGCTTATTTTAAACCTTATCAATTAGATTTAACTCTAAGTTAAATAATTTAACTTTTACCGTGTCTTTTTGTTTTCTTTCACTATATGGTTAATACACTTACTATAACATGCCAAACGAACCCCAAATTGTTTATTATTAATATATATATCCTTATCTAAGTCATTTGGCCGAACCTTAGATTTTTTAGGAATAAAATAACAATTAATAATATAATATTTGATTTAAAAACTATTTTGTGTCAATTTTGACACTATTTGATATATGATTTTTGTGAAAGTCATATCAGAATTATATGTTAGAACCAAGTTGCTTAAATCAACACTCATATATCATAGTAACCTAGAAAATTAGTGGAATTCATAAAAAGTCTTAAATTACATTCATTTGAGCATTTATAACATCAATTATGTTAATATTTCCTTAAAAGGGTAATTACTGCATCATCGTTGTGCCATAAATAAATTATATTATTTGATGTCTAAAAATTACAAATAAAATACCATCATATAGGAAATCTTTTTAGCTTTCTAATGAATATTTATAGTCGAATTTATCTTATGTATAACCCCATATTAAAAATGATTTACTTATTAAACTTTGATTTTAACTATTTTAACCCTTCTTTAAATAAATTAATAATAAATGTCCTAATCTAATCCAAGTGGGCCTAAATGGTCATATTTTATTCCTGAGTTTGTTTTTGGTCGAATTACACTTGTCCAATAGAATTAGGACATGTGTTAGGGTAATAGTGATATCATATTTACCCTTAGTTACCCTATTTACTATTAACCGCGGTAAAAAAAATAAAAAGTTACTATTCACCAAAAAATTATTTTCATCTCATTGAACCACATTTTAGTCCTTGATATTAACCGTATCTCTCGGATTTTTGAAATTCCATTCACAGAAGCGGTAAAATTAAGTTTTATGCAAAATTCAGTTTTTAACCTACCACTTAGTAGTTTCACTATTCGTCAAAAATTGATGTTTTTCAGATCAATGCCAAAATTTCATCCTAAGCTATATTTCATATTCCGAATTCAAAAATGAAGTCTATTTTACCAAATTCATAACATAGAAGTTGAATTAATTAATTTTATAATTAAATCCCGCTATTAAAACAAATAGCGTGTTTTTAAGAAACAATATCTATCAAAAGATTGACACTTGTTTATGTCTGGTTTAAATGTGAAATTACGTCCAATGACCAACATTGTATTAAATTGTAAAAATATATTATAAATATACTTTAAAACTACTCAAATTAATAATTTATCACTATTAATTATTTCGATTAAAAAGTTGTTTTTTAATTATAATTTAGTAATTTTCACTATTCATCAGAATATGAAAGTTATCCGAAATGTACCAAAATTTCACCTTAGGCTAAATTCGATACTCCGAATCCAAAATGAAGTTCATTTTGAAATATAAGATTTACAGAATTTTAAAAAGTTGTTATTACTATTCATAACGGCTAGTTTTAATAATATTTTTATAGCATATCGTTGTTTAGTGAACCTCGGTATTGCGTACTACACACGCTATCGAGGAAGGTCGCGATTGCATGTAATGCAAGGAAAGTCAAGGATGTGTGTTGTGCAAGCTCCTTTTGGTGTAGCGTACAACACAAGACATTAATAAAATTAAAAAGAATATTTTTTTATAAAATCTTGGGCTGTTACATTCTACCCCCCTTAAAATGAATTTCGCCCTCGAAATTCATCGGGGTTATAAATGGTTTACTATTCGAAAGTTTCTTTAATAGAAACCCACATCGTAAAAAGGAATATCAAAACCAATCTTTAAAAACAAAAGTATGAAACGTAACGGTTACCCAAATAAACTAATCATTGGGTTTCCACATAGGTGAAAATATGGATATGGAAGAGAAATCTAACCATCATGTTCTGATGGAGAGTGGTAGAGAACATGGCTATGGAAAATCCAGTAATCACAAATCCATAGATTTGTGATGATATAAGGTACCATCTGATTCATCAGGTATAAGAGAACTAGGACAACATTTTTGGTTTTCAAGATCATTTCCCTAAAGTTAAAGAATTTGAATTAGAATAAATACTTACTTTATTTTGGTACAATCTCACTGTTGTTCGTGCCTTGAACAATTTCCACTCCATTTCTTAAATAAATGAAGTTGAATTTGTTATTCGTGAAGTGTTAGCAGATCATGTGATAGAATGACTGTTCATTCCATCTGTCTCAAACAAAAGGTTAGCAAAAGTTATTAAATATACATAAGTCATTCTATAGTGAGATTAATCATATATGGTTCCTAAAATGGACTTATACTTCATATATCATACTGCTTAATATAATAAAACTAGTTTCTACTAAACAAGGACTTCCTGTAGGTCAGTGGTAGGCGATAAAGGCCAGTCGCACTTCGGTTGTGGGTTCGATTCCCACAGCCTTGTCCGAAGCGATGGGCTGTCGCCCGTCCTGCAGGTTGTCCTTTTTCTAAAACTATAATACTATAACATCCCATCAATAATATCGAAAAAACTTTTATCCTACTAACTTATGTCCAACATAATCCATTCCAATATTTAGGCTTATCCATAATACTGCAGTCCATTCTCATAACATAGTGAAAATGATTATCAGAGATTTAATACCATCGTTGATCCCCATATATCATAAGATATATCTTGTTGGTCACATTCCAAACATTCAAAGGCCTTAATCTTGTACTCTCTTGAATACCCATTGAACCTTAGTGAAAACTTGAATGCAGTTAAAAGTTAACACTTTTCACATACCGAAATCCTCAAAATTCTATATACTCAAACCATGATATCACTTAGTCCTTATATCAATCATGAGCTCATGAATACTATCAAACATTTAATTTTCTCCTTATCCCTTCATTATGCGCATATCATCTACATTCCAAAAATATCTGAATAACCTTTCATGGATACTGGTAACATTAATCATACACTTTCAAAACACAAGGAAAGACAATAGTGTAACAATCCATAGATGTCTCTTTATTCCAAAATTACACATGATAAACATGTAATCATTCCACTACATTCTCAAACCATTGACCGAGCTTCAAAAATTCTTTCATCTCACATATCATTTGTAGTCTCTTCATCATCATCCACATAAATACTACCCATATGACCATACTGATTCTCTTCATGAGTCTTTCCCTTAGGGCATTTGTTTGCATAATGCCCATACATTCCACATTTAAAACACTTAACCATCTTTGATGTCGTAGCAATACCATTATCCTCATCCATGGTGTTAACCGACCCTTTTCCTTTGCACTTACTTGCTTTGTGTCCTTCTTTTCCACACCCAAAGCATCTTCCAGTTTCCTTGAAACATTCTCCTTGATGCCTCTTCCCACATGATTTACATAGGGGAAATTGAACTTTCTTTCCTCTATGATCATCATGGAACTCCATCTTTCTCTTATTAGTCGAGTCAGGAAACTTACCAAATTCTACTTTATTGATCATGTTGTGAGATTGCTGATTCGGCATAATAATGATGTTTGGGCATCCAAATCCCATTTCATTTGGTTGCTCATAAAGAATATCATTCCATAGTCCATCATATCCTCCATTATCGTGAATCATCTTGTTTCCAACCATATTCTAAAACCCAAAAAAGAATAGTGTGAGAGGCAAAAATCATAATAAAGGGGGAGTAACTTAAATATCTAACATCTTTGGTTTAATCTAATATCGTTACCATAGTTCTAGGACTATATCCTATACGTATACTTATCCTTAGGGGCATCCCTAGACATACCTTAGAAATATCTCTAGAGATCTCACTAACGTTCTCACATCCTAGTTTCCAAAGGTTGACTAAACCTTTCCTCTGATACCAACTGTAGAGACCCGAAGCCTGACGTACATGGACTTTACATTACTTTTGCGGAATACTTAGTACATTACAAAAACACACACACAAGGACCGTAATAGTTTAGTGTCTTTGGAAACTCGGACTATAATCTTCTAATCGTGGTGAAAGATCTTCAACATCTCCCATAAAGATCTTCCTTTTTTTTACCTAAAACCATTCTTTATATCCTGGGGAAAAGAAAACATAAAAGGGTGAGCTCAAATGCTCAGTAAGGGTAAACAAAAGAAATATCAATCACATCATATTCATAAGAACATAACATTTTGGAAATCATAACCTGCAAAAGAGAGCATAATTTCATAACATGGGATAAATCATGGCAGTGAAATGTAATCACAATAATCATAACATAAAACATGGAACTTTGTGGCATACACACATAATCATAGAGAATCATTTCTTGTTAGTCAAGACTCATTGCCAAGATTATCTTAGTGGACAAAGTCCCTTTCTGAATCGAGTAATCCTCGTTTCAGTCCTGTTTCACTGAACCGGTATAACCTACCATTCCAGCCATGTCTATCTCATGAGATATAAAATCTTTACCCAATGCATTGGAGGGAGATATAGGTCCCACCCATCTCTTAATGAATCCTTTCTTATGTGTGCCACCAAATCATAAATCATACATCATTGCATAACTCATGTAATAAAAATGGGATTCTTAAACAACATGACATCATAAAACCATTCATATAAGATAAAGGAATTCATAAACATAATTCCATCACAACATAGTCAAATCAATGTAAAAATATGGATAGAAACAGAACCCTTTATTATCTTATATGAAAAATAATTTTGATAAAACACTTGAATTGAATTCTTGAGGAAAATATCCTTTCTTCTTCAAAATCAATTTCTTTTCACAAAACATCATGCAATTTTAAAAGAAAGAGATTTTATTGAAAATAGTCATGAAATCTTTTAGAGGAAGCTTCATGAAAATAAGGCTTTATAAAACAGTATAAATCCGTTCGTGCCGTATAAGTTAAAAAAAACATTCTTCGTACTTTTGTCGGAAAAGTCAAAAAGTACCTCGTACGAAAAACGAAAAAAAGATTCCTTTCATATCCTTTACTAAAAACTCATAGAAGGGTAAAATTGGATTTAAACAATTGTAGGTGGATGGAAATAATATTACATATTGAGGGAACATGGATTTGGATGATAAAATACACCCCAGTAATTACCAAAGTAAAAACAATCTCGGATAAAAGTGAGATTGTGATATTTCCCTTACCTTAGGTCCGACTTGATTTGTAAGTGTCCGAACCTCCTGTATAATGATTTAAATCATGTTATTGACTTATTACAGAATCATATTCATTGTTATGATATCATATATGGTTCACTTATGACATTATATTACCCATTCTTTTGTAAACTCCATGTTAAAGAAGCGTTTTGGGTAAAATCGTTTCATTTATCGTAGGTGTTTTGACTTGTTGTTCTTGACATCATTATTACTTATATCATGATTTACTTACTTCCAGAATATAAAATATGATTTATATATCATATATATTCAGTATATATATATATATAATAGATATATAAATAAAATGAAAAACACCGTTCATGGAGACGGTAGTCCGTACGTACGCATGAACGCTGTTTTTCTTTCCTTATTGTCTTGAAATGGAAGTAAGTAGATGACATACATATGTATATATATACATAAATCCAGTAGCTTTATAATGTCATATATTTCATTATTATTTCTCATATATACATTATAATCATTCTTAAATGGTTAACATGGAGAATGAATCTCATCGCGTCGTGGAGACGGTAGTCCGTACGTACGCACGAGCGATGATATCATTTCTATGAATATTGAATTGAATTGGAGTGGATTATACAATATATCAGAATCAATATGATGTTGTAATAACTATGTATAGTTATTCTTTACACCATTATACCCATCCATGTAAGGTGGTGGTGGAAAATAGATTACACCACGGCGTGGAGACGGTATTCCGTACGTATGCACGCGCGGTGATTTCTTTTTCCGTAGGATGGATAGATGGTGAAATAGGGTTGTTTCATACTTATAATAACATATCAGTATATGAGTGATACTGATGTTATTACTTCATAATGAAACAACCTAAGAAGAAGAAGTGGAATAAGAAATAAAGATGAAAGAATTGGTAACGGTAATTACCTCTTCTTTGAAGTGCCTCTTTGAGACCTCCTCTTAGGGCACTATAATTGGTCTTTGAGGAATACCAGAACCTCTAGGATGTTTCTAGGGAAGTGGAGAGGAGAAAATGGCAGGGGTTGGCCGAGCTTGAGTGCTCAATTTGGTGTGTGGAGGAGGGGGAGGAGGTGTCCTTTTATAGGGGAGGAGAGGGGCACCTTAGGAATTCTTAAAAATATTAATTTATAATAAATCTAACCCCACTTAAAAACCTCCAAAAATGACTCATATTCAAATATTAGATGAGATAGGGTTGTAATCCCATCAAACAATCAAATTTAGACATGTTTGGATCTTATTTTAAACCTTATCAATTAGATTTAACTCTAAGTTAAATAATTTAACTTTTACCGTGTCTTTTTGTTTTCTTTCACTATATGGTTAATACACTTACTATAACATGCCAAACGAACCCCAAATTGTTTATTATTAATATATATATCCTTATCTAAGTCATTTGGCCGAACCTTAGATTTTTTAGGAATAAAATAACAATTAAAAATATAATATTTGATTTAAAAACTATTTTGTGTCAATTTTGACACTATTTGATATATGATTTTTGTGAAAGTCATATCAGAATTATATGTTCGAACCAAGTTGATTAAATCAACACTGATATATCATAGTAACCTATAAAATTAGTGGAATTCATAAAAAGTCTTAAATTACATTCATTTGAGCATTTATAACATCAATTATGTTAATATTTCCTTAAAAGGGTAATTACTGCATCATCGTTGTGCCATAAATAAATTATATTATTTGATGTCTAAAAATTACAAATAAAATACCATCATATAGGAAATCTTTTTAGCTTTCTAATTAATATTTATAGTCGAATTTATCTTATGTATAACCCCATATTAAAAATGATTTACTTATTAAACTTTGATTTTAACTATTTTAACCCTTCTTTAAATAAATTAATAATAAATGTCCTAATCTAATCCAAGTGGGCCTAAATGGTCATATTTTATTCCTAAGTTTGTTTTTGGTCGAATTACACTTGTCCAATAGAATTAAGACATGTGTTAGGGTAATAGTGATATCATATTTACCCTTAGTTACCCTATTTACTATTAACCGCGGTAAAAAAAATAAAAAGTTACTATTCACCAAAAAATTATTTTCATCTCATTGAACCACATTTTAGTCCTTGATATTAACCGTGTCTCTCGGATTTTTGAAATTCCATTCACAGAAGCGGTAAAATTAAGTTTTATGCAAAATTCAGTTTTTAACCTACCACTTAGTAGTTTCACTATTCGTCAAAAATTGATGTTTTTCAGATCAATGCCAAAATTTCATCCTAAGCTATATTTCATATTCCGAATTCAAAAATGAAGTCTATTTTACCAAATTCATAACATAGAAGTTGAATTAATTAATTTTATAATTAAATCCCGCTATTAAAACAAATAGCGTGTTTTTAAGAAACAATATCTATCAAAAGATTGACACTTGTTTATGTCTGGTTTAAATGTGAAATTACGTCCAATGACCAACATTGTATTAAATTGTAAAAATATATTATAAATATACTTTAAAACTACTCAAATTAATAATTTATCACTATTAATTATTTCGATTAAAAAGTTGTTTTTTAATTATAACTTAGTAATTTTCACTATTCATCAGAATATGAAAGTTATCCGAAATGTACCAAAATTTCACCTTAGGCTAAATTCGATACTCCGAATCCAAAATGAAGTTCATTTTGAAATATAAGATTTACAGAATTTTAAAAAGTTGTTATTACTATTCATAACGACTAGTTTTAATAATATTTTTATAGCATATCGTTGTTTAGTGAACCTCGGTATTGCGTACTACACACGCTATCGAGGAAGGTCGCGATTGCGTGTAATGCAAGGCAAGTCAAGGATGTGTGTTGTGCAAGCTCCTTTTGGTGTAGCGTACAACACAAGACATTAATAAAATTAAAAAGAATATTTTTTTATAAAATCTTGGGCTGTTACAATCATGGTAGTGGGCCAGGGACCAAGTAAGCATCAACAACCAAGAGGAAATTAAACTGTGTACGTAGAATCTACATGGGCAACCACTCCATGTGAAATCACGATGTAACATCAGTTTTCCTCTATTGTAATACCTTAATTCAAAACAAATCAGAACAAGACAAGAACTCAATTCTTAGACTACCCCTAGCGACTCGAGGTTTGGAACAGGCGAGGGTTCAAGACGTCCTTCCCATACCTACCTCTCGAGTCCTGA
The DNA here is from genome assembly GCA_963277665.1 of Viscum album. Taxonomy (NCBI): domain Eukaryota; kingdom Viridiplantae; phylum Streptophyta; class Magnoliopsida; order Santalales; family Viscaceae; genus Viscum; species Viscum album. Next base: position 1,085,762,252 of record OY728159.1, read on the forward strand.
CATTCCTAATCTCTATCTACCGAACATCCTAAATAACAAGAACCTTCCTTTGATACCATTTTTTCTTGAACCAACCTGGGTCAACCCTTAAACGGTCACCTAAGCTGGTCCACGATATGGCATGAGGGGCATTCTCGATCCCAAAGGGGTGGAAACCAGTGTCGGGCACCAAAATTTAATCTATGAGAATGATTTGGCCCATAAAGATAAATAAATAAATAGGAACAAACATAATAATAAAACTAATCTTGATCAGAAGAAAAAGAAAATAAACAGAACAACTCAACGTACCTCCACGTGACCTTCCGGGTCACCTCCAAACCAAAGGCCGACCTTGCTCCTATAATGAGCAACTCATCCAAGAAGACCTAAACAAGAGACTGAACCTACAAATAAAAATATAAATAGGCATGAACATTGAAAATGCTCACTAGGGTTTCTAAGGTAAACCACATAATCTAATGTCTCCTTTCCTGAAACAATCTACCAACATATGTTTGGAGTACCATTATAAAGGAAGGTTTTACATACTTAATAAATCAATTTCGTTTTACCCTTTTTAAAAACCCATTGCACACCACGTTCCATTTCTGAAACAAATTGCAATTATGAAAACAGTAGAAAAATAAGGCAAACAAGGCAGTGTTAAATAAAAAAAAAGGTGACAGTATCATCTTGAAACAAAAAAAGCAAAGAAAAGACAAACCACGGGTGATCCTAAACATCCCTATAAGACCCCTGGACATACTCGGTTTGGAACCACCTACCGATGTATGGTGAAGCCCCTAAGTCTATAACCAACTGGCTACCCTATAATAGACCAATCCAGTTGCAAAGCCCACCTAGCCTAACAACCAATCTGGGGGGGTACCAACCCATCTAATTGGGGTTGGTCAACAATCGTCACTCGATCTCTAAAATAGTCCTATAAACCCATGGTGGTTAAAATAATAATGTGTATGTAGGAGTCCCTCACACGCGTGAATCATCACACCCCACATGCCTACCCCAAACACGAACACCAATATTCGATAACCCCTATGGGATATACCTCTTATAAGGGTGATCCACATTTATATACATACATTTCATATCACACAAAGGTTCCAATCAGGCCACCATAACATTTAACATTTATACCATTTCACAAAATGCTCAAATTTTCCAAAACATTTTTACAATGGTCAAAGAGGCATCACATCGAGCACTTAGCGTGAAAAACTATTTGAAAACACCATCATCATTTTTTTCATGCATGGGAATTTCACTCAATAAAATCAAAACATAGTTCTAATGATCCTAAATCATAAAAAAGAGACAACTGGGAAACTCACCCAAATTTTTTTGTGCAAAACCTAAAAAAAGTGCACGACATGTCAAAACCCCTATTTAAAACCCTACACACCCTAAAGCTACCTTCAAACTTATTTCTCACTCATAATACAGTTTAGAAAAACCATTAAACACTTTACAAAACCACTCTAAGTAACACTTAAAGCTTTAATGTTGACACACACCACAAAACCCTATTGAAAATCCAAACACACATTGAAACATTTTTTCCCATGATTTGAATTTGAAGCATCATTAAATATATCAATTATTCATTTGGTAAAACCTTTCAAAGGACAAAACAGAGGCTTGAATCTCAATTTCACCAAATCACAAGAAAACACCATTTTATAAATCATTGCATAACCAAACCCTTTGGAAAACAAGTGTCGCACTTTTTAAAACATAACCCACACCACACACACATCCAAAAGCACTTTTCAAGACCAAAGGACCAATAACTCACAGAAAATAGTTATACTCGTCCTTTGAAAATTTACAATGAACCAAAAAATTAATTAAAAAATATTCATGAACAGTCGAAACAATTCATAAAAAATTTAATTAATAGACCGAATAATTTATAAACAATCATACAAACAACTCAACCATTTTATAAACACTTTTATAAACAAGTAATTGGTTTCTAACAATTTCCATAAATAGGCTAAAAAAGTATGAATGATTTCCTAAAAAAATCAATTATTTTTCAAAGGCGAAAATAAAGTAAATGAATAAATTCAAAAACATAAGAATTAAATGGGTTTATTAAGAAAGGAAAAATGCAGATTCGCCTACCTCAATAGTGTGAAAACGTGATGCTGCTTCAACGGAATGAAGAAAAACGTCCTGCGGACTAACCGTGCACTCTGGATAACAAGACAAATGCACAAAAAATGACCTCAATGAGTCAGGGTTTATCCAAAATAGATAAAAACAAAAAATATGAACAGAAATATACTAAAACTAAGGTCGAAAAACCATAGAACTCATGTTGGCGAGCAACAGAGTAGGCTGGCTAGAAATGCAGAATGCTAGGGAGGCCGAAGGGCGAGGCCAGGATGTGGAAGGGGGTGGACAGTGGTGAAGGGAAAGGCCAGTATGGAGTAGTGTGGTCGGCGCGTAGGGGAGGAGCTGGAACGGTGGGGTGCGGTCGGCCGAAGACTGTAGGGGGTGTGCGGGGTCCTTAGCGAGCACAGAGGGTTGGGAGGTAGGAGCTAGAACGTGGCCAAGTGGGGTGAGCAAGGTTGGGGTTTGGTAAGGCCGTCATCGCCAGAGCAGCCCAGATGCGGGAGCCGGTGCAAAGGCTGGTCGGGCATCGAGAGAAGGAGGGGCGAGCGTAGAGTCTAGATGGAGGTGCGGTGGATGCGGGGGGAGTCCACTGGGAGGCCCGGTGCACCGACAGACATAAATGAGGGGGGGAAGGGGGGGTAGTTCGCAGATGGGGAAGGAGGAAGTGGGATTAGGTTAGATTGTTTTTTATTTAATAATAATAATAATAATAATACAAGAAATATAAAAAATGACATTATTAAATATAATAATAATAAAATTTATAAAAACTGTAATAATAATAATAATGATAATGATAATAACACCTCACTAATAATATTATTATTAATTACATAATAATATTATTATTGTTACACTATAAACATTTAGCTCACTTTATTTAAATAAATCGTTATTTATTTTAATTGTTAGGTGTTTCCATGACACTCGGGCTGACCACGTGGCTACCACCCACTGTGCGGTGACTACGCATGGGTCTAAAACCCAATAAAGTAATTAAATGCCAAAAAAAATTTAAGTTGGGGCCCAGCCTGGACCTTGGCACGAGGACCCGAAACCAAGAAATAATAAAATAAAAATTAATTAAAAAGTTGGGGTGTGAGAGTAATGGTACTTATAATTTATGATTATTATAAATTCATATGATGTGTCATTCACTTTGATGTATTGAAGAAATATATGATGACATATTCTCACAATTATGTATGATACATTGGGTGCATCACATGTGTCATTACATGAATCAATAATTCAATGAAGTATTTTCCCCTTTAATTATTTAATGGAAGTTGATATCTTATTCCATTTTATAGAAATGTAACTGTACAATTTTGTGCATGGCCATGGTGTTCTTTCTCCATGTTTATTTTTGGAAATTCAATGAAAGAGATATCAAGAACATAGGTTGATGAAACTAGTATGCAACTAGCTTGATTAAATATATCAATAAAAAGGGATTACATTGCATAGATTATGTTTTTATGTGGTTATTTTTTCTATTATTTGACATTGTTATCTAAGGGTTCCATGTCATACTTTTTCATTCTAACCATGGAATTTAGGGGGTAACAGCCTATTTCCATTGATAAATGGTCCTTGAGGGACACACACTATGTGTATTAAAAAACATAGTTAAATTTTTTATGAATTTCACATGATGAATAAATATTATTCCTATACATGGTTTAATAATTATTGTTGAATTACTAATCATAAGTATCCATTCATTGGTTATTTGATAGATAACTTATGAGTTGAATATTTAGCAAATAATTATTCACTATTTTAATGAATAAAATATTTATATATTTATTTATTAATGATTAATATAAACATGTTTATTTGTTTAAGTAAATATTCATTATTGAAGGACTAATAAATATTCAGTAGGATTGAAAAAATTATTTTTATGGTCTTTGATAAATGAATTATTGAATAATATTTGAATAAATATTAATTAATTTTTTGAATAAAATTATATTTATTTATCCATGATTTTTTCTCATATCTTGTAATGACTAATGAAAATATTACTATTTAGACATGAGGTTCTAGAGGGATAAAGATAATAATAAAGTGTTTTATATAATTATTTTTAATTTAAAACTAGGAATATATAGACCTTGTTATATGATTATCTATCCCTAGACAATCCATTACATTTTTCAGTTTTAATAGATAATGTTTGTAGAGAATTCTCTCAATCTCTAGATAACTTTCCACATAGAAGACCCACAATAAAGTGGATTGATCCTCCTCCCAAACCAGTCAGAAATAGAGAGATCAAGAAGAGATTCTTATGGTGATCAACAATGAATGAATATTGTTATAAAGTCTTCCATGTGTAAACTTAGATATTTCTACATCAATGTTCGGAGGTACATGAACCACATGAATATCAACACTAGAGGGATTCTACACTTGAATTATCTTTCTCTAATGATGATACACCAATAACTAGGCATCTGATTCATCAATGAATAATTAAATTTTAAAAATACTATTTCCTTATAAAAATAAATTAACTATAAGTTTCATGTGATGATCCCACATTCTTTGTTTGGGAGTTCATTTCAATTAATCTAGGAATTAATTTCATTGTTAATGATGTTCTTTTTCATGCATATATCTGAATATTCGTTCATTACAAAAAAATATTATTTGGATACTCCCTAATAGGTTCTATTAATTTTCTATAAAAAATAGTTAATCTATTATAAGTCAACATATTTTAGAAAATATACTCTAAGTATTTTTGGACTAACACAATGCATGAAATAAGAGGAATGAACTATGGGGTTAAAGGAATTCTTGAAAACTATGATGTATGTGACACCATTCTAAATGTTTTAATTATTAGGACTATTTAAACATATAAATCAGGAATATTTTTCAGTCTGCACACATCTTAGAAAATATTTTATAAGGTTAATGTGAAATATATACAACGTCACCTTTATCTTATCTCCTCATCAACTAACACCCCCCACATAAACTTATTTGATATAATAAAAACATGGGAATTAATAATGATTTTCCTAACTTAACCATAATTTTTAATGAGCTATTTATAAATTCTATATTTCATGAATAAATGAACATTTTCAATGGTTTAATTTTATAATGTCTTCCTCTAAGGGGTGTAATATTTTCTTTTGTATGACTGGACTTCTCCAACATAACTATATGAAGGACAACTATTTATTTGTTATGATGTAGTAAAAAAATCTACAAACCCCAACTTAAGAACATCTTCTTAAATTCTATGCATGTTTGATTAATTATTAAATAGTAAAGGAAATGATAAAGGATTTTTTATAATACTTAGTGACAACAACAATGTTGAGAATTATATATCCATTAAGATCTATAATTCTTTCCAGATTTTTAATTTAGGGATATCGTCATTATATCCCCCTTTTGACATTCAATGTCTATTATATCTTAGGATGTATATACTTTTTTCTCTTTGTATATTTAATTTTTGGTTAAATAATGTTATTTACCTTTTTTTGAAAATGATTTTTATCCAATAGTACTTTAACATTATCATGATTTTGTTTTGATAAATTTCATTTTTTGTTTGGTAGATAGATATATAGGTTTTTACATTATTTCCATGTTACTTGTTCCTTACATCCAAATTTTATAATAACTATAGTTCCCTAATTCTTAGACAACCTCTCATGAAATTGGAGTTCTTATTCAGGTAAATCTACCTTTTATCCAATTTCTTGATTCTTCTCCATTTGTTCAGTAATTCACAAATGGTTGGTTCAAATACTAAGGAACTCCTTGATATATTGAGACTTTATAAAAATTTTACATGGTATCATTGATTTTTTTACTTTTTTATGTAACTCCTCCAGCTCTTTATTTGGTATTTATTTTATTTGGTGAATAAGTTTTTATTTCATTGATTCACCTATATCTTTATTCTATATTTATCTCTTTTATCATGATATTCATAGAAATTATCTAATGGTCAATGATGTTGCCTTCCCTTAAACAATATAAGTATCTCTTCCATATATTTTATTCACAGTTTTTATCTTTTTTTATTATCTTCCTAGGAGTGGTTGTATATTCTTTCTTCTATATACTACTCTAAAGGAAAAATTATGTAATTCATCTTTTTTTTTTCTACTGATGTGGTAGTTTCCTTTTCTTATTAATATAACATCTATGTTTGGATGATATATTCTAACACTTTTTATAATAATGACCACTTATGTTATAATAATCATAAAATATATTTAAGAATTTTGTAGGTTATTTTTTGAAAAATTTATCCTTATCTATGCACATTAAACATGGATATAAGTACATCCTATTTATTTAGGTCTACCCCCACCACTTAACTATGGACTCATAATATTTTCACAATTTCACATATTTTTATTCCATTATATTTCCTTATTATAGAACCTATAACATCATTAGTATACATAAAAGTTTTTATCTTTATTAGTAGATGGTTTTATTAGGCACAGGCACAACAAAAAAATGATGTGTTAGTGGATTTTCTGGTTTTTCATCCATCCATTTATTTTATAAATTTTAACTTATTAACCACAATTTCATTTTATCCATTACTTTTTTACCCATATTATAAGAAAAATGGGTTACCTTCCTATAGGATCCTGTTTTTGACTGATTATAAGGTAATTCCATGCTCTTTTTTCCACTATTATGAGTCAATTTTGAGACTTTATTTTCATATGAATATTTTTTGGAAGTACCATTCTTTTTTGGTACTTGGGAAATTTAAATTTATATTGGTACTAGATTACACAATTTTTCCACAATATCCGGATAATTAATGTTGATATCATTATTTTAATCCTAAATATATGTCAATATTTCTTCCCATTGATTCTTTATTATTTTTATTTGATCTCCATGTGTGTTTCTTGATTCTAATAAGGAGGTTACAAGATATTTTATTCTCATTTATTTAACATACTTTTAATTTTTCATCATTTTTAATTTATCTTCACTCATGTTTCTTGATTCCTTTAGGACTTATCGAGATCTTTTATTCTGTTTAGTATAACCATTATATGGAAATTCATGATATTTGTAATGGTTTTGTAAAATTTTATCACTACATGGATTACTTCTTCATAAAAAATTTCATCACCTATTTTCGAAATTAATTCTTTTGAACTTATACATTTTTATATAAATAATTGAGTATCAATTTACTACTGGTCAGTACTTTTGATTAATAAGCTCTATGAGAGGATTACAATTTTTAAATTTTCTTCATAGTTCATACTAAATTTCTCCAACTAATTTATCTAGATATTATTCTTCATCAAGAAGTTTATTGATAAAACTATGTATATATTATACTAATTTAAATAATAAATTAATTCAGATAATGTTCAATTTAATATTATAAGTATTTAATGATTTTAGTATACTTATCCAATTCATACTCTCTACATGTTAAACTAGTTTCATTAAAATGATATCTTACAACATGTTTAATAAAATACATATTAACAATACAAGAATTATCATATAGTGGTTGATCCTTATTGTATTTTAAAATATTTATATCCTTATTTTTCTATATTTTCCTTATGTTCATTAGTTTTTTACCTGGATCCCCTATATTATTATCAGTAGTAAGAACTTACTCTTTCTCCAAATGTGACAACTCAAAAAAATTATTTAAATATTCATTTCATGTATGATTTTTAGAAAATTAGGGGGAAAATAAATCTAATCAAATGTATACTTAGTAATATTTGATACCACTTATAGATCCCAAAACATATTATATGTACACTGAGCAGGGTGGAGAGTGGTGTATCAATTTTCCCTAATTTTACTAAGTATAAATTTCTGTCTTAGTTTTTCGTTCTTAAACTCAAACCTCTATCTTTATTAAAATATAGATCTCTCATAAATACACACACTAACCTAACCTTAATATACAGTGTATAATGAATAATAATATGTGAATTCTTGGTTTTTAAAATTCCCAAATAATCATACTATATTCCATTTTTGAATTTTGTATCAAGACACAGATTTTACTATCACTATAATTTATAGTGATTACATGTTCATACAAAGACATACACAATATTTGGGTAAGTATTATCCAAATTCAATAGGTTAAAGGGTCATCCATGTCCCTTTATCAACTATATGATGAAATTAAAGAGTTATTAATACTGTATCCCACAATATTCATCCCATTCTAGTTGATGCCATCATTTTTAATAGATCCACCAATCATTAAGGGTTCTTCTCAGACCATTGAAATTATCTTCAACTTCGAAGTTATGATCAACAACACGTCCTATTGGTTATCCTTATCCTTCAAATCAGACACATAATGATTTACAGTCACTATGGCTCCCTAACCTCCTATGATCCTTGATCATCATATTTTTCAAGAATAGAAACAATAATCAGCATATCACTTTCATTATTCTCCTTCTTCCTTCTTCAATAAATACAATTTCATAGATGTTTTCAGCTTCGCCTTTAATATATAAAAGTTCTCTCCTCATGAATTCATCATCAGAGTCCTCTCATTTCTTCTTGTTTGATGTAATGGTATGTCTTAAATGAAATAATAATCTTTTATTTGATACTAGTTGGAGTTCATATAGAAGAAATATCAAGTTATATATGAGTCTTACCTTGTTATTGTACATCTCACTAATTTTTATTCCCTAAATTATCATGAATTTTATTAAAACAATTTCCATAACAAATATTATAATCCCATTTAATCCAAATATTATTTCCATAACAAATATGGAAATACCATTTAAATATACAATTATTTTCTCATTATAATTCTGAATAAAATTTGATTTAGGGTCCATTTCTCAAATCTTCTTTAATTATTGAGTTCTTTATATTATCCATATTATTATACTAATATCATCGATTTAGTTTCTCCACAAAATCCATTCAATTAATACCTTTTTAAGAAATATATGATTGTATGTCAGCACACATTATGGTGTGGAAGTTATCACTTGAGTTGTGGGACTCATATCATGAAATAGATTTCTCACTAGAATGGTAAACCTTTTATTTTTTCAAATTGAACTCCTTAAATCTCAGCTAGAATCAAAAACATTTTTGGGATATTTAATTATGTGATTATTTACATAGTTCCATCCAAATTAATTCTCAATTCATCATAATATGTATTTATAGAAATTGTCAAATATTCTACGAAGTATCATGTATTATTTTAATACATATTAAATCATAATAAGTTAATATACTTCTCATCCATTTTATGATTTTTCAATGAATACTGATATTTCCTAATAAATTTTTGCGTTACATATTCACATTTAATGTATTACAATACTAAAAATAAATAATTATTCCATACAAAAATCATATGAAAACTATGTGAATGTTTTATACAATTACTCTAAAAGTATTATGAACATACTCAATGACATATGTGTATTCAAGTAATTTATTATGCTATAACATTAAGTCTTATGAGGTATTATAGAGTCATATCAACTTCCAAATTTTGGTAAACTATGATGTCTTATGTAGAGATTTGATGTTGTTTTGAATATCCATAAAGTTGTACATGATTCCTAAGGACATACATGCTTCACATAAGTCTTAAATATTACTAAAAAAGACTTATGTGATCATTAAATTCCCAAATTTCTTATCTAGTATAAAATTTACTCTACTCAAATAATATCAAATATCAATCGCATCACCTCATGACTTATATCGTCTTTTTAAAACATTATAAAAGTTAATTTATTTCTAAATACAATAGAATTGACTAAAAACATTTGGATTTATTCTTTATAACATCAAACGACTATAACTAGTAATTTCCTTCCCAAATAACCATTCTTCAATATCCCCTTTTCCCAGCTTATATTTTAAAAATTCTCAATTATAGTAGAGAGTGTATCATTATTATTACATGAAATAATATTGAATAACTACACATAAATTTTCATTGATTGGGATATTTTTCCTTTTAACATGGGAATAAACTCTTCCATCTTCATTTCCAGGTATGATAATGATAACTCATCAATCTCCCCTCATACACCACACAAATATTGAATGCTTTATCCATATGGAAGATATTTTTAAAAAATAATCTATGGTTTGGATATTAAAAAACTATTTCATATTTTTTTATAACATTCCTTTAGTCATGAATGTTTTTAATTTTATATATGGATACAATTATGAATCAGTAATTTATCCATTACATCGATGTTTTTAAAAAACATGAAAAAATGTAATATTTAATACATGATTAATATTTTAAAATTCAAATATGCATTATATTTAGGTATAGGGGTTTTAGATCAAAAAAAATGAGTGAACCAAATTCACCTAATTTAGTTCATATTCATTCATCTACATAAGGATAGAAAATTACCTAATATTACTATTATAATTTGATGACCCCAAGGCCTTGGGGATCAAGATTATTTTTTATGGCCCAAAGAACAAATTTTTACTCTAAAAGAATCCTTCAATAAATTATAATACTAAAAGAAACATTTTTATATATTACCTATGAAAACACTTTTACTTCTACAATACACATACTGATATAGTACCCATTCTATAATTGAACTCCTACTACAGTACCCATGCAATTATAGTACTATTGAAATAGTTCTGCAACACTCATGGTGTAACCATACTAATAAAGACTTCTTCATTTTTATATAGTTTGGAATAAATAATAAAAATATATATTTTATACTATTGGAATGAAATTATTATATATCCTTGAAAATTATAAATAATATAAAACCATTTGATATAGACCTTTGATCATTACCAAAACATCCAAGTATTTTTTCACAATTGACTGAAAAACCCAAAAAGATTAATTAATAGATCTTAGAATAAAATATATAAACCATATAATATTTTATATTAATTAATAATGCATCTTCTAATAATACATAACAAATAATTTAAATGGTTTAGTGACTTTGGGGAGTAGATATATAATTAATTTATGTAGGGACAATCTTCAATATCAACAAAAATATTATGGACATATATATTCCTTATAGTCTTATCATTATTAATATATTTGTAAAAAGTAAATGACATATAAAAATGATCATTAAAACTCATGTTATTATGGAGAATAAAATCCTTGAAAAAAATAATGATAATAAATATAGAGGAAAATATTCTTGACCTAATTAAACAAATAAAGTTAGCTTTGATGAAAAATAATTTTTCGGTGTTTTTGAGTTTTAAAGAGGATGATAGTAGAAATAATAACTATAAAACCTAAAAATAACTATAGGAGAATAAAATATATGGGTTTTATAATATGGTGAATATAACATTTCCTCTAATGTTAATCGAAATGTAAATAGTCCATATAAATTTTTTATATTGTAACATAAACCCTTAAGTCAAGTCCTGACATGCTTCTCATTCACTCTAACCTATTGTAAAATAAATTAAATTTATTTTATATAAATAATATAGAAATATTGATAGAAATATGAATATATATAATTCCTTTATGATTTATAATTACCCATTCAATAATAATTCTTCATTAAATCAGCATTTTCAAATTAACTATTTCGTTTTTTCATCATTTTTATGTTTGGTAATTATGATCCATGAAGCTTGGTCATAAATTTATCATCTATAGAATCTTAATAATTTAATAAATATCATATGTATTAATTTTATACACTTTTATAAGAATACATGTAATATGGTTGTGAAAAATGAGATATGTCGCTCCAGTGAGGCGATAGTCCACACATATACATGGAAAATGTTTTCATTTTTCAATGAATAAAAATAAAGGAATATAAATAATAATTTATCTTTACAGAATTTTAATTATATTATAAATATTATATATGTGAATTAAATTTATTTATATTATTATCCATCAGAGGTAGCGATGAAAAATAAAATACGACCCTTCTTGGAGGCAATAGTCTGTAGGTATCCATGAGTGACATTTTCATTTTCCAATAGATATAAATGAGGTAGATAATGATTATTGAATCAACATAATTACAAGTATGTATATTTATAATATTTATTTCATAATATAACGATGAATATAATATATTATGAGGATGTCTAAGAATAAATATACTTGAATGAACTCAAATAATGAAATTACCTCTTCCCTAAGTACCCTCCTTTGGATTATATGTTATACCTTTTTAGGATACTATTTTTTTAGGACCATAACCTATAGGATAACTAGAGTATATTTCAGATGTGATTTTGACATAGATCCTAAAATTTTATCCATTTATGGACCAATCATTTAGTTTTTTAGGTGGATATATGGGTTAGAGGATGACCCCATACTTTACGGAAAGTGTGAACCTCAATATGTAGTAAGTAAAGATATAGGTGGTCTATCATCTAAATGATTTGGGACACTGGAAAATTGGTGGTCTGGATTATGGTTAAAAAACATATTTTATAACCAAAATCTATATATTGGGGGCCACTATATTGTTGTTGGTGTCACTGGACATGAGTTAGCATCGGGGTAAAATTGGAAATACACTCCCAAACACCCATCTTATTTGTTTCCTCATATCCCTAGAACCAAGGATGGACCATCAATGCCTTATGAGCCTCGTGGATGATTTTAGAACTCCAAAACTATTTTCATAAAATATTTATATACCATTTAATGTTTTGATCCTCTTCTGGTATGAATTTCTCTTCTTGGTCTTCAATAAACCTTCTTCTCTTAACCCCTTTATCCTTGGGGGTGTGGAAGTGTTGGGAATTACTGAACATAGAACAGTTAATGTGAAATTTTTTATTAGGATGTTATCTCACTTATCTAAAGATAAATTTTACTTGATTCAGTTTCTTCCAATATAGGTAATTAATATCACATTCATTTTGGTTGGATTCCAGATATTCCATGTAGGTGTTTCTTTTCCATTACTTCATCTTATGACTAATTGTTTTTTTAGAATTCATCAATACGTATTTATTATTTTTAATACATGTAGTAGGATTGTAATTCATGAATTTTCTCTCAAAATTATCATTGATCCAATTAATTATGATTTGGACATTAAATGGATAGAATTTATTGTGGTCATCATTCCTCCCAATATTTTATAATGATTGAATTTCATGTTAGTACATATTTCATTTTAAATAGATTTTAATGAATACTTTGGTTTCAGTTATATATTTGTTCTATTTTTTACATCTAATAAGAAATTTCCAGATATGAATGAAATAGGTTTTTTCTTTTAATATTTTCCACATGGTATTTAATTATATTATTTACGAAATGGCCGAGATTGCCTTTAGAATAATTTTCTCAATTTTTTTTAAAACAATTGTGGTTGATGGGTTATTTTAAATGAGTGATTATGTAGAACAGGGTTTCAACACATATTTTAAATTATGTCAATCCTTTTTAATTATAAATCCTTTTTTATTTCCTTATTCGTGTTTTGAAAGATACTCTTCTTTAGGTATTTCTTTTCAATAGGATATTGATTTCTGAAAGGAAATGATCTGATTACCATTTTTAATACTGATTTCATTTAAAAAAATTATTTTAAATTTATGATGCTTGGAGACCAGATTGGAACTTTTGTGGGACATATATTATGATTATTCATTATTGTGACTAACTTAATTCTTAAACATCCCAATGGTATGATTTAAAAAAAGTGATTATTAAAATTTATGGAGATTGTGGTGGAAGTGAGATGTGTATTTCAAATGAGATGTAGTATTTAGATCATGCACCCATGTTGGTACTAATGAAGATTCTAGTTGTGACCCATGGGACCTAGTTATCTCACACACCACCTTTGACTAGTCATGGGAACAAGGGTAGTTAAATAATATCAACATTATTTACACTTATCTTATCGTACCACACATTGAATAGTGGATCCTTAGAGAATATTAATTTTTCATGATATAGATGTGCAACTAGGAAGTTTTTGTGCATGGAATCTGTTTTCCTGAGACCCATGTAGACTTGATATATGACCGATAATCAATCATGATTTATTTATTAACTAGACTTTAGTTGAATAACTATCATATATATGTTGTACCAATTACATCTCATACTTGATACTCAATACATGGAAATGTATGTTGTAAAAACATGGAACTAGAGTTTACATTCTTGATTGATTATCTTCCATAATTTATCAACTTATTGGTAAGATTAACATTGATTTAATTATTTTAACATTTTTATAGCTTGTTGATATCAGGTGAATTCTCATATTAATTGATTTATCTGCATCTATCTTTGGAAATGATTTTCAGAAATATTTAGGAAATTTGTTATATTTTTAAATGATATAATAGAATGTATTAATTTTTTGATCTCAAAATTCATTTAAAATTATTAAAGTTATATTTTTAAACCATCATTATTGTAAACTAAATTTTATGGTTTTAATTTCAGATATTGAAATGAAAACCCTTGTTCTTCCCTTATGGTACTCCCTTTTATCATATTTGATTTCCTTTATGATGTAATTCTATAGAATATTTTGTTGAATCTTACCATACTATATATATCACACCATTATTATACAATTTTTTTGGGATCCTTCATGTTATTATAGTAGGATATCTTGTTCCCTTCAAAAACCATACATTTCATGCCTGGTTAGCCAAGGTTATGTGACTTGGGACACGATGCATTGTCATGGACCACTAAGTGATAGGTTGTGGTAGTTTTGTTTTTATATTTTAGTTCTTGGATATTTTAAATCGCCCCATTATATATATTTTTTTTCCACTTATATAATTAAAATGTCATAGTGTAATTAGTTTATTTTTTATTTTATTTTTCATTGAAATAATTCCTAAAGTTTGTTTCTGGATACCCATGTTCTAATGAAAAGACTTTGGGGATTGAGAATACCCTTTATACCAGTGAATATCCATTTAGATACTGATTAAGAAGTTATTATGGGATGGTTCATTACAATTGGTATAAAATGATGTATTTTAATAAAAGAATTTAATTCTTGGAATTTTCATCTGCTACTTGGTTTGAGTCATGGTAGAAAGTAGGTCCTGAAAATTTTCTGTCTTAAGAGGTAGTTTATGAATGAGTGGCTAATCACTACTATTTTGCATTGATACTTGAGTTACCATGAAATGTTGGTGTAATAAACAAGGTAATGATAGAATGAATCATTTTAATTATTATTAATATTAATTATATAGTTATATTAGTTATAAAAATATTATGTTATTTTTAATCAAAAAGGAAATTGATTTATTAAACACTTTTCTTAGAAGGATTTATTTAAATGATTAATTTTAAAATATAATAATTTTAGTTATATAAAATTATTATTATTTTTTAATTAATAAAATAAAAAATTACTTTGGCTTAAATTTTGAGATATTTTTGAAAATAATGATTTCTCAGTGAATAGTGAAAAATACTATTTTTTTTAAAAAGTCATGTCTTAATATAAATTAAGTAATTTAAAAGCATAAATATGTTTTTAATATATTTTAAAGTAACGTATTTATTATTTATTTATATATAATATACTTAATTACATTTTTATCAACTTTATATTTGATTTTAATATAATTGTTTTTGGGGTTTAATGTTGGGTTTTTTGATAAGCCATTTTAAAATGCATAATGTTTCGAGTTTTTAATTAGTTAAAATAATTCATAATGGGGAATGTTTTAAATAAATATTTTAGAATATATATAATTATATATTATTTTATTTTTATAAAACTATTATTATTTGTCATGGAGTTAATATAGAATCATAGTTTTCTAAAAAAAATACTCTTCAAAAAAAAATTCGGATTTGCAGTAACCGCGAGACTAATACTAAAATTAAAATTTTAAATTATGTGTAATTAATTTTAAAAAATAGATTCAATATTTATAATAACAATAGTTTATAATTTTTAGTACTTTCAACTAATTTTTTTCCAAAAAAAATATTGAAAGCAGTTAAAATTAATCACAACGATTAAGTTAAAAATGAGAATTACCAAGTGAGTAAACATTAAACCTAAGGGGCCAAGTGATATAGAAATATGTTTAGAACACATTTTATGGACATATTTAGACCTCTTACCTTCTATTATATATTTTTTAGAATTATTGGACCAACATGACAAGGAAAAAATATGGGTGGAATTCCCTCTTTGAAAAATTTAAAGGTTTCCCACTCACCTTCCTTATAAAATGATACAACCTCTCCTCATATTTTTACACCTAAAAAAGAATTTGGATAATATAATACCTTACTAAATTATAAAATTCCATATTCTCATCTTATAAGCCCTTATTTGGGAATAAATCCAACCAGGGGAGGACTTTGGTGTGAACCTATAGAAGTTACCTGAAGTAAACCTAACGCTCATAGACATGAATTTTTGTAATATTTCATTGCAAACCCACTTTAATCTTCTTATATAATGATTGAATAATAAAATCAGTATTATAAATATACTGAGATATTTTTATGTTATTTTTAATATCTAAACTCTCTCACACTTCAATAAAATGAATTATGAAATCATCATTCTTGTGTACAACGGACCACCACCTCGTGAAATGATGTCATTCATTTTTCTATTACCACATATCATGGTCTTGAATAATAATTTATATACTAAATTTTTATCATATTTATGATATTAATAACATAATTATTTTTCTATATTAATTATATAAGATACACCAATTTTAAATTTTCATACTATAGGGGATATGATAATGTGGTTCGAGTGTACGGTAGACTACCGCCACGTAGAGTGATGTGATGTATTTTTCACTTGTTAAAAAAAAGGTAATAAGGGTAATAATAGTGAATATATATGATATAAATGACATAATTATCAAATTAATTAAATAATAATATTTCAGTAAATATAATATATATTTTTGTTCTTACCATTTCACACACTAAAAAATAGACAACGTTGTTCGTGGATGTGGGAACTACCTCCTCTTCAAACCAATGTGATTCCTCTTTTTACATCACAAAATTCCATGAATGATATATATTATTAAATAATACGGTATTAATTATATAATTACCATTATTTAAAGGTAAATTTTACATACCTTCTTTCCATAGTGCACATTGAAAATGAGAATGTTACTCATGCGTACATACCACCTATCATCTCCATGACCGTAGCGTTGTTTCATTTTTTGTAAGCTGAATTGATGATCTATTTTAACACTAAATTTTATTTGTAAATATTATAAATATATAATTATTATTATTATATAAATTTTTAAATAATATCCCTTTTAACCATAGTCGACCTACCAAATACGTTTTTGACACATAAAATGAATATGGACAAAACACATGACTTAAACATTATTGATTAAGTAATTGTATATAAAATGTTAATTAGTGAAATAAAAGTAATAATGAACCCTAAAACGGTTCTAAATTATGTAAACAATTAACATTGGTTTATTATTTAATAATATAAAGACACATGTGACAAGTAGGACTCAAGGTAAGGTACTTCATCTTAATATCCTTTTGTTAAGGTGATTCTTGATGTTTGGCACTTTCAGTATTTTATAAGGTGTGTATAGAACCAAATTATCATCATATATAAATAATATATCTATTATAATGAAATTTATTTTTTTTAATTTCATTAATAAATGGGTTTTTCGATTTATTTATTCCCATGTTATAAGGTTCTTTTCTTTGAAAAAAACATCTTTTTACAGATTTCCATAAAATTCTATTTCTCTTCCATGTCAATGTTTTTAAAATAATATTTACCTTTATTTTTGTATTATGATAAAATATTTTTAAAGTTCATCTAATTTCACTTTTAATTTACTTAACTATATTTCAAGAAGAATTTTTTACCTGTTTTAAATGGAATGATGGAAACGTCTTTTCAAGCCACTATGATTATTATTTCATTTATAGATTCCTTTGCAAGATAATGTGATTTATTAAATTAAAAAAACACTTTACATATTTTAGGTATTTTAGTATTGAAAATGGAGTTTCATAATAAATTTTTATTTTCTATTAAAAATTGTATTTTTAAATAAAATGGTATTTTAATATGTAAAAGTTATCTCATATGAGTTTAAAAGAGTTTTTCAGATGGTAAAAATGTTCTGTTTCATGTTATGGTTTCTGGACATTATATACAATGGGTGTTCCCATATAGTATTATGTGATCCAGTGATATATTAAATGATGTCCGATTTTAGATATCACTCCAATGCATTGGGTAATTATTATGTTCTCAAAATAATTATAATGTAAGTTGGATGTATGGTAATTACAATTTATAAGGGTTCTATAAGGGTTCATTAAGATTTCAATGAGATGATGTTACAAGATAAATATAATAGTTTTTTATTATTTCTAATCATTTTTCCTAAAATTAATTATTTTTAAAAAGGTAAAATAAATGATATTTTTTAAGGACTAATATTTTCTTTTATAGGTAAAATTATATGTTTTCAAGAAATGTTTTTTATGGGATTTAATTTTTTTTAATGGACGTATGCTTTCCATTCTTTTTATATCCCTTACTGGCAATTTCGTGACCTTCCCAAATTTTTAAATATTTTTCATAAGATTTAATGATGTGTAAGGGATTGGAAGTGTTTAAGTTTATAGCCATGTATATTTTTCATAAAATGATATCATTCTTCATTTTAAAAGATTCATATTATCAAAAAAAGTGGATAGTAATAAAAAGATTACACATTGAATTTTTTGGTTTTGGTATGTATGAGTTATGACCTAATTTTATAAAACTATAAACATAAAAATATCCTCAATGTGAAATAATGTAATTTTATTACTAAAAATAAAAATTTTACAATGTTTAAGGTCAGAGACTTATAATTGGTATCAAAGGTTGGATTAGATAACTTTAGATGTTAGGGTAATATTAATAGCATGAACATGAACTATTCCATATTATCGTCAAGTTAAAATGGTATATAATTTAAATATTACTATATTTCTTCGTATAAACTATGTTTTTTTCAGAATTATTTTCCCAAAAAGAAATAGGGAAGCTATAGTGCGAAGAAATTGAGGGAAATATATCCTTCCAAATTACTATCTCAAGTTGGTCAGAATCATAATTGATTTATTTTCATTGATGGATCAGCTGACTGATGAGATAAATGGTTGTGGTTTCCATGATAGAGAGAAACAAGATATACCATTAATAAACATGTCTTTTTCGTTTCCTTTTAGGAGGTATCATCCCCCATAATTTAGTGGATCATCAGAACCTATGGTAGCTGAATTTTATATCAATGCTCTGGAAATGATTTTTCTTATTATGGTATGTTGGAAATTTCAAAAGGCAACCCTTTACATTTATCATTTTGAAGTTTAATATGATTTATGGTGGTCGTTATTTAAGAATAATAGAGAGAAACATGAAATTTATGACATGGAATGGGTAACATTCCATGATATTTTCCTTGGTAAGTATTTCCCTAAGGTTGTTCAAATATGGATGAAAAGAAAAATCAAATAATTGAGGCAAAAAATAATTACTCCATATCTTCATATAAATTAAAATTCACAATATTTTCCCAGTATGTGTTGGATTTAATTAGATAAACTGATAGTAAAATTAAGAGGGTTTACCCTGGATTGAAACAATGTCTGTGAGTATATTTGTTCATGTGATAATTTAAAATCAATGAGAAAGTTCTTTATTGTGATGAAAAGTTTGAGATTGATTTTTATGACACTTATTTTCCTTATGATGATGATAGTAAGAATCCTCCATGATGGAAGGAAATGGGGAAACAAAATAAATAAATATGGGTGTAATAAAATGAAGTTCCAATCTTATGGTAAGTGTTGTAAAAAGGAGGCTGTTGAATGTCTCATAATATTACGAAATTGTTACCGATGTGGAATGTCTGGCCACATTGAATGAAATTAAAGGAAAATAATCATCAAGAATCAAAGAATATGTTAACCAATTGACATCCAATAGTGAGATTTTTAGTTTTAATGAGTTGGGTCATTACTCTATTACTTTCCCAATTATAGTTTCACATGATGGAAATATTCATTGTCAGAAATAGAATGATATAATGAGATAATTTTCTCAACTAAATTTGATGTTGGGACATCAAATAAAGTGGTGATAGATATGTTACTTATATATTTCAATTATTCAAACACACTATTTGACTTTGGATCTTCACATTATTTCTTTTTTAAAATTTTCCTATAAATTAAGAATATCACCTAATGAAAGATGGATAAAAATTTGGGTCAAAAATATAGGTGGAAGAATTAAATAAAAAATGATTTATAGGAATCCTCCTTTTGTTTTCAATGGGATGGTCTTTTGTGAAAATATTTTTAAACTATAGATAATAGATTTTGATAGAATTCTTGGTATGGATTGGCTTTTAGTTCATCATGTTAAGATATATTTTAGGGCTAATAATGTTTTTTTCAAGGATTTCATACCTTTTATAACTTACCATGAATTTGAGAAATTTATTAGGGATGGTAGTGAATGTTTCCATGTTTATAGTGTTGAAAATATAAAAAATCAAATTAGTGATATACCAGTAGTAAATTAATACATTGATGTTCTTTTAGATGATTTTCCTAATGTTAATCCTGATCGAGAGGTTTGAGGTTTTTATTTTATTAGTACCTGATGATAATCATATTTATAAAATCCCTTATCAAATGGATCTAGTGTAACTTTTAAAAATAAATAATAAATTGAATGAGTTATTTCATAAGGGTTTCATCTGATGTAATATTTCACCATGGGGTGCCCGAGTCTTGTTTGTTAAAATGATATATATTTAAATGGGACATCTCATTGATTATAAATCATTTAATAACATTACCATTAAGAATAAATATCATTTCCCTCAAATTTCGGATTTTTTTATTATCTCTAAAGAGAACAATATTTTTTGATGGTTTACCTAATGTCAGGGTACCATCTGTTGAGAGTCATGGAAGAAAACATTCTGAAGAAAACATTTCAGACTAGATATTGGCACTATGGATTTTTATTTATGTAATTTGGGTTATCCAATGAACCTTATTTATTTATGGACCTTAGGTATATAATTTTTTATAAGTTATTGGATAAGTTTATGGTTGTGTTTATTAATGTAAATTTCATATATTATAAAAGTAAATAGGAATGTGAATAAAACCTATGGATTTTTTTCAAAACATAAAAGAAAAGAAAATGTTTGTTAAATTTATCAAGTGTGAATTTTTGTTGAGAAAAATTTCATTCTTTGGACACATTGTTTATAAAGATAGCATAACTAGTGACCTTGCTAAAAAAGTTGTTAAAGAATGTCCAAGACCCAAAAATATCACTAAGATTCATAGTTTTATTGGATTAAAAGGTTACTTCTTCTGGTTTGATGAAAATTATCTCAGTTATCTAGACTAATATCTATTTTAACTTAAAAAGTAGTTAAATTCCTCTGGATAAAAGAATGTAATTATTTTTTAAAATTATTGAGAAAAAAGATTAGTGAATGATGTTATTATGGACCTTCCTTCAAGGAATGATGAATTTATCATTTACATTGATTCTTAATTGAATGGAAATGGTGTTTTTTATAATTCATAATTATTAGGTAATTAATTATGATTCACATTATTTGAGACCTCATGAGTTAAATTACCCTACACAAGATTTGAAATTAGCTTATATTTTTTTCTTTAAAATTTTTTAGGAATTATTTATATAGAGTATTGTGTGAATTATATATTAATCACAAAATTTTAAGTATATATTCACTCAAAAATAATTAAAATTGAGATAGAGAATATTTATAGGACTAATCAAGTATTATGATTTCATGATTAATTACCATCTGTGAAAAAATAACAAAGTGGATGATATTTTTGGGTTGAAAAATTAATTCTACATTAACCATGTCATGATTGGAAAATGACCCATTGGTTTATTTGATTGATAAATTATGATATAGAATTTGGGTAATTAGGGACATCCCTTGTTTGTTTAGGTATTATTGTAGTCGAATTTGTCATAAAGAATTATGGGAGCTCAGAAGGTGGATCAATATTTACAAGAAATGGTAAAATCCTTAAAGAAGGGTAAGTTTCTTGATTTTAGTATTGATGAAGAATGTGTTTTATGATTTGGAAAAATATTAATTGCGATTTTCGATTCCTATTTGAGGAAATAGTTATTGATTTATTCTCATAGTTCTCCATTTTCCCTTCATTAGGGAAACACTAAAATATACATAATCCGTCAGCAGTATTACTGGGGGGATAGAATGAAAATAGATATTTCTTAAATTAACCATGAAGTGTTTGACATGCTAGTAGGTTAAAGTAGAATGAAAATTACTAAATGGTATGATTATACCTTTTCTAGTGCCAGAGTGAAAATGTGAGAATATATCAATGTATTTTTTACTATTTCCAAATACATCTAATGTTAATAATACAATTTGGGTTATATGTTTATTATTGACTAAATCTTCAAATTTTATTCCCATTGTAGATAAAATATATTGAGATAAAATTATTTAACTATATCTAAAGTATATTTACATGTTTCATTGATTTACTCTCTCTATTGTATCATACCGTGATTCTAGGTTCATATCCAATTTTTGAATGAACTTCAAAAGTCATTGGTTACTGAATTAAATTTTAGTAAGATTTTTTATCCTCAATTCGATGGGAAATGTGAGTGGAAAAATAAAAAAATTGAGTATATTCTTTATTCTTGATCAATTTATTACCAAAAATTTGGGATCAAAAGCTTTCATTTGTTGAGTTTTATTATAATAACAGTTTTAATTCCATTATATAGATGGAATCATACGAGGCATTATATGGAAGGAAATGTCGAACACCATAATTTTGTAATGATTTAGGAGAAAATAAATTGATGGGAATATATTTTTTAGTGAAAATGATAGAGCATTTTAATTTGATTCAATGACACATGAGGATATCTCAGAGAAGATATAAAATTTATTTGGATAACCAGAGGAAAGGTCTTTCTTTTGAGGAAAGTGATCATGTGCTTCTCAAAGTTTCTACATGGAAAAGTATTGTGTATTTTGGTAACATGGATAATCAATGTCCATAGTTCATTGGAACATATAAAATCCCAGTGAATGATGAATAAATGGCATACCAATTTTTATTACCTCTGAGTTTATCTTAGGTACACAATTTATTCCATGTTTCAATGTTAAGAAAATATATTTCAGATTCATCTCATATTATAAGTCCTGAAATAGTTCTGTTGGATGAGAATATTTCTTATAAGGAACATCCAGGCAAGGTTCTTGACCACATAGAGATTTTTTTGGAATAAGTTTATTCATCATGTTATGGTTTTATCGAAAATCTATATGGGTTATGAGGAAACATTGGAGTATGAAAATGCTATTAGGGGTAGATATCACCATTTATTTAATAAGTTAATAAAATTATGCAGAACAAATTTATAAAAGAGGGGATGGATGTCAAAACCCAGTTAATGATACTATAAATCATTTTAAAACTTATTAATATGATTTATATAGTTATCTTTGTTAAAAAATATTAACTAATTTTTCTTCAAATTTGTTTTAATTAAACACTTTTCTTATATGGTTTTATTTAAAAATTAATATCCAATTTGTAAAATTTTAATTTCAAAAAATAAATATAATTTTTTATATCAAAATATCAAAATTTACTTTGGGTAAATTATTTTCATTTTTGTGAAAATGTAGATTTTGTAGTGAATAGTGAAAATTACAGATTTTTGTAAAAAATTCATTCCTTTTAATAAATTAAGTTATGTAAAATTCTCTCTATGATTTGAATATAAATTCAAGTAACCTATGTATTATTTAGTTATATTTAATCCACTTAATTACATTTTAACTTTACATTATATTGTTTTTTAAAAGAAGTATGTTTTTTGAATTAAAGTGAAGTTTTTCTAAGAACTTTTTAAAATGTAAAATGTTATAACATTTAAATTAATTAAAATAAAACCTATTGGAAAATGTTTTATATTAAATTTATAGAAAATATATCATTAAATATTGATTTATTTTCATACAATTATTACTATCAGTCATATAGTTAATATAGAATCATCTTTTTCTAAAAACATTCACTTCTTAAAAACTCGCTATCTCGCAATAATTATTGTATTAATATTAAAATTAATTTTACCACATATGTTGGTTGAATTTTTAAAACTGGATTCCATATTTTTAATAATAATAATTTAAAATTTATATTATGGTTAACTTATTTTTTCACATAAAATATTAATGAAAGCAATTAAAATTAATAACAATTTTTAAAGTAAAAATAATAATTATCAAGTGATTAAACTTCAAACTTATGGGTCAATGTGACATAGAAACTTAAAAATAACCCATTGGATGGACATATTTTGACCTTATAACAATTATTATCTATTTTTGTTAATTATTAATTCCAATTGACATGGAAAAAACGTGGGTAGAATTTGCACTATCAATCATTTACATGTTTTCCACTCACCTTATTATAAAAAGAATCCACCTCTAATCCTCTCTTTATAACTCTCAATCCATTTGTATCAGAAAATAACTTCTCCATTTACTTCACCACTTCCATAACCTCATACTATAAGCCCTAAATTTTTCATAAATCCATCCAAGTAAGGCCTTCAGTGCAAACCAATAGAAGATACACGAAGAAGAGGTAATGTTCATCAACTTGTGTTTTTGTTTTATTTCCTTCTACACCCCTTAAATTATTCTTAAAAATTATTATATAATAACCTCAATATATTAAATATATTTAGATGTAGTTATGTTATTGGTACTACCTACACCCTCACACACTTCCATTAAATGGGTTACTAAATCATCATTTGTGTCTATGGTGGACTATGGTCTCATGAAACCATGTCATTCATTTTTACATTACCACCTATCATGGTTGGGAATAATGATGTACATACTATTTATATATGACATTAATGATATTTATAACATAATTATAACTAATAATTCATTATATAATATAAACACTTTTTATATTTCACACCACAGGGGATACGATAACATCGCTCTAATGTACATTGAACTACCACTTCACGAAGTGGTGTGAATCATTTTTTGCAAATGTGTTACATGGATGGATATAAGGGTATATATAATGAATATATATGATATAAATGTTATAATGAATATATATGATAATGCAATTCTTCTTGAAGCAATGCGATTATTCTTTTTTCTTCATCACATCACAATAATGATATATATAATTTAATAATATGGTATTTATGATATAATTATCAATTTCTTAATATAAAATTTCCTTGACTTTTTTTCGTCGGGTTTTTGATGCGTGAATTTTTTTTCGCTCATCAGTTTACTATTGTCACTTTTCCTAGAAAATCCCAATAGCCCCCTGTCTACAACTGGGTACAGAACAACTTCTATAATCTAGTGGTCATTTATGTTTTTAGGATAATAAACTTTTGGTTACTCACATTGGTCAATAGGATTGGAGGTCAGGCTCATCGCACCCATTGGGGGTGGGAAGGTTTCCTACTATGGGACTCTCTTATAGATTTAAGATATTTTTGTGAATGTATTCCTAATATTGGTACAAACATTGTTGCCTTAAAAATTATTCATTTGTTAATTTTATCGTTAGTCAAAGTAGGGGAGTCTCATTGATATACCATGGAATGTGTGGTATCATTAGTGAATCCATTTTTATGTATTCATGTTTATTCATCCATTTATCTAATGGTGAATATACGCTTTATGTGTTGAAGCCATATGATCGGATACTTCAGAATGTGATGTTGTGTGAAGATGTGGTTAATATTCCAAGAAGTTATTGAGACATTATGAGGCATCATATGTATAATTGTTATTGTAGGAATAAAAACCCACATAAGTCATTCATTCCCTTTGGACTGAACCCAAGGTGTATGACCTTATATGAGGGTTTTTTATTCCATACCACTCATATGGGATTACATAGTAGGATTTCCCAAGTTAGGGGGAATTCATTATTCCTAATGAGGTGTTCATTGCATCTTCTTATGTCCCCATGAGCTATGCTTGGTGTGAGAAACAAGGGGGAATAGATTATCAGTCTCAGGATTTTTAGATATGGGACTTCTATAGTAGGACTGTCCTTGAGGTGTTTGGTATAGAGCTAGGGAGTTGAGAAGGAATAATATATATACTGAGTATAGAAGGAATTAAATTCATTATTGTTCTATTATCCGTTAACCTCATAATAGGAGAAGTATGATAATCACACTCGTGGACACTATGACCATCCTCAAGGTTTCAGGCATTCTTGGGGGTTTATACCGTTATGGATTCATTATTGACGGGGGGAATATAATATGATGTAGGTAGTTGTGGATTACTCTAAAAGGATACCATTCTAACCCTGAGGTTTATAGTGAAGTTGGCATTATCATTTCAACTCCCTAAGCCCAAGTGAACCATGCTTGTTGTGAGAAACAGGGGTTAAAAAGTCATCAATGCCATTGCTTTGAGTAAGGATCTTAGATACCCAGATCACCATGGATGATCAATATCGAACTAAAACTTCAATGTGGTGGCCTATGTATCCGGAATTTGGTAGGAATCATATTTTTCATATTTCCCATAACCATGGGTTACACTCTGACATTTCCCTTGTATTTGAGCCTTACACATTGGGGATGGATAAGGCTATCAAATCCCATGATTCCCTAGTGACCTGGCCTTGCTTGTCTGAAGGGTGTCTCATGACCTAGTTGACCTGTATGGGGGATATCGCAAAGTCCATATGAATTTATATATAATCTTTCACATATCCTTACTAACATGTCCATAAGGTGTCTCATTTCATGGCTAACATCCCTGAAGGGCATCGTGAGTCTTGGTTCATATGCCTAGAGGATGTCATGAGGGCCTATTGATATGCCCTGATGCTCTCACAAGATTTATTTGATATATCCAAATTATGTCGCATGTCATGGATGAAATTTCTAAAGGTTATCATGGGTTCGAGATAATACACTCAGAGGGAGTCATGAGTATTGGAAGATATGCCCATTGGATGTCGCGAGAGCCTATTAATATGCCCTAATGCTCTTGTGAGACTTGGTTGACATGTGCAAGAACCATTTTATGGGTCAAGAAATTCATCTGAAGGATGTCATGAGGTTTGGGAGACAGGCCCATGGTGACTTCCATGAGCCTATGATGATACATCCAAGGGGGTCATACAAATTTTTCTTGTCGTGTATGGAGGGATTTGTATGACCCAGGTAGTATGCTAAAGGAGCGTCACAATATCTAGGTGACGTGCCCCGGTGCTGTCACATATCTTTGAGAGTCTCACATAATTCATAGTTGGGTTAGAGAATATGTTTTGATTTAATAATTACATCTTTAGTCTTTTTTGGCCTTTTCCTTTAGGATTCCTTGGGTTTATTCAGTGTCGGTTTATCTTCTGTCTCACATGATCTAATTGGTGTGTGGGATGTTCTTAACATAACCCACCAAAGATCCTTCACTTGATCTACTAATGATCAAGAAAAGTAGCTTATTCATATCACATGACTACTCTAACTGCTAGCTGATATTTTACATGATGGGTGGTTGGTCAGTCACATGATTGGTTTCTCCTAGATGTCTATTAATGTAATCAAAAGTTTCCTTAGAATAGTCTCCCATTTTAAGTGCTAGCCATCTATTTTTTTCATATCATGGTGAGAGATTTATAGGCCTCACCACCCTGGTTGTTTGCTGATGTGAGAGATGTATTTATAATGGTTCTAGATTGGATTCAGTGAAATGGGTTAGTGCCACATGGCTTTATGAGTCTTTGTCATGGGTCATTCTGAGTGTGTTGCCTGAATTTCAGAAATCATGGGTCTTTTTTGTCAATTAAACTTTTATCAAATTATTGATGATTGACGAATACTTTCTTGATCATGCACATATGTCAAACGAATTTTGATCTTGTCGTATAGACATGTATTAGGGACTTCATGAGAGGTTGATTCCTTTCCTGAAATACTTCATAGGGAAAGGGTGTCATATCCGTGCATTTTAAAAATAGCTAGTCAACATGTTAAGAGGTCTCATGTGGCCATGTTATGGACATCCGGGTGCATTTCATTTCTTTCAGCAAATGTGGTAGCTCTCATCTCTTCCTTTTTTATCGCATTTTCTATTTTACAAAGGTTATGGATTATGAATGTTTTCATGAGTAATGTCAAGGAAATATATTCTATTTTTCTGTAATGCATCATGTGACTATTACGGGTCATATGGGGTTATGTGATAAAGTCATAGACAAAAATATATGTTTGTATTTTTATTGTCTATAGGAAAGTGCATAGTTTCCTAGACATACCCAAGGACTTACGTGTGTAAAGGCTCACAAGCCAAAGGACTTTTAAATGATGAAAAATACATGTTGTTGACGTCTCGTGGTGTCTTATGGGATACCAGGGGTGCGTCACATGTCTTTCAATGACTGTGAGTACCTCTCGCCTCCTCTCCTTTATCTTTTTTGTTTTATTCTACCAAGGTTTGGGGGTCTTGTGAGTTTTCTTATATATCATAAAGGAATTTTATTCTTCCTAATTATGATATATCACATGGGATTTGTGGCCAATGGGGGTATCTCCCATTGGATATTTTTATCCTTATTTTATAAGATTTTTGAGATATCGTGAAGCCATGTCAGTGTTGTCGAAGACAATCACTCTATTTGTCTACAGTACGTCATGCGATCTATAATGAATCTGAAGGTGGCACATTACCATTTCAATGGAAAACCCTTATGATTGATTGTGATGCATTGTATGAACCATGATGGATCTTATGATGATGCATGTGTCTGTTCTTGGAAAGTTATTTTGTTTTCCTATGGTGCATCACATGATCAGTACTGGATCTCACGATGGTATGTAGAAATTTTTAGGGACAGTTACTCTACTTGACTTTGATGCACCACATGTATATTGATGGGTTAAAAATGGTATGCATAATTCATCAAAGGTATTCACCTTTCTCATCTTTGACACATCAAATGTCAATGGCTATATGATTCCACAGTGTAAGGCAGAATGCCAAAGGGTGCGTTGAGAGTGCCACAAGACATTGTAGGAATGTCACGTAGTCTAATCCACTTGAATATGTTTTATAACCAAAGGCCGAAATGAGGGTGTTGTACGAATCCTAAATCCCCATGTGATCCCATAAAGGGGATTGAGAGATAGATTCTCATGCACAAGAATTGAATATTTATTTTCTTCACTTGGCAATATTAAGCGCAACATGAAGCTTCTCATGAACACATGAATATCACATGTGCATATAATGGGCCTTCATTGGATCAACGTGTTACATCAAGTCTTTAATGTTATTTCATGATCATAATTTGCAACAAAACAAATATATTCTTTAATAATTGATCATAGTCAAATTTTGAGTAGTTGTCCATAATTCTTCACATAACCGGGTATGAGTTCATTTAATATTATTCTCAACAGAGGTGGGATCATGATATGTGATCGCTTTTACATTATTCAGATGGTTTATGAGATCAAATTTCCTTATATCTTCTGTATTATGAATCCACATTGTGTTAAAAATACATTACAAGATGGGATATGTGGTGCTAGCTACCTTGCACATAAGGGGTTACACAGTGCCACACCCTTTTGAAAGAGGGTTTACATGGTGAAAACTGCCTTTATTATGAGATGTCATGTGGTGACACATCATTTCTCAAGAGAGGTTATTCACTGAATTGGATGCTTTACATGAATGAAATATTTCATTCTCACATGAATATGAGTTTCTTCAAATAACCCTTATGTGGGGTCACACAAGTTCATTCGTGTAACCATAATTTGGGATTGTGATTCTCTGTTTTGCATAGAAAATGAGAGCCTTCTTCTCATTAAGTGGAATAAGATTGCCTATTCTCTTAACATGAATGCCCTTGTGAAGGAGGTTCATGGTATCTGACCCCTTAAAGTGAATGAAAACACAAAGGCCTTCCCACATAAACCTCTTCACTTAAACATTATACAGGCTTGTGATACTCTATTTTGCAGGGAAAACAAAAGTGTTATCTTCCTAATTACAGGACACAATCTCTGATGCCTGATCTTATTATATTTATAGGAGAAGCATCAAATTGTATCTACACATCTGAGAAAGGTGTAACATCTTACAAAAACAAAATTACATTCATCACACCGATCAATTTACATATGATGATTATGCTACATCAAGATAAATATTTAAATCACCAACACTTTTGGACTTATTATTACAACACATATCTATATTTGTGCATTTGAATAACCTCATGAAGGCTCCGCGTTATTGTGTGATCCACCTATGACCTTCATTAATGTGATATGGGTATTATTCAACTGCATGGTAGCTATTGTTCACAGTGGTGACCTCCCACATTTTCCTTTGGTGTATGATCTGTTATTATTACAGAATCTATATTTGCTTCATCGAATCAATCACATGATCTTATTATCATGTAGAATAACCCTGATGTTCAACCACATATCTTTCCATCATATGTTACATCTTTTTACATGAAGAGGCCTCCCAAACTCATCACTGTGAACTGCACGCACTACACTTAGATCACATCCACAGACAACCTTTATGGCATCAGAAGTATACCTAGAGGCCTTGTGATTCCCTACCTGTCCTTCCATCTTATGATTAGGTGGAATTTTTTTCGATTCGTGGATGGTTTTTGTACCATATTTCTCATTCATAGTGGATACTCTTAGTGTTCTTTCAATATTCACATTCCCACAGACTTCATTGTACTATGTGTAGGGAATCATCATCTCATTCACTGTATGTTATGGTTTTGGGAAAAGTGTTAATTGTTTTCATGTGCATAGTGGGGGTTTTATTCATATGCTACAAAGATTCTATGGGCATCATGTTTTCTAGAAGTGTTGTAGACACCACATGAATGGGATATCTAATATGAGTATGGACATTATAACCCTATCCATGGGCCATCATTATAGAATCATGTGTCTATATGAAGGATTCTCATAATCCCCCATGCTGCATATTCTCATGATTGCACTATCTGCATCATAAACTCCATACATGATCTTGTGATGTATTCTAGTAAACTATTTATTCTCTATATGAACCAGGAGTAGAAGTGTGGGTTAACTCATGTGTTGATCCAACAACAATATTCTACTACTCATCATCTAATCATATATCTAGTTCCTTTTTCTCTCTATAAGATATCTGATATGTGGAAATCATATGTTGGAGTTTGATATGGTAGTTCTGGGATGGTGTGTTTCAATGTGAGAATACTCGTTTTATTGAGGTTCTGATGGTGCGTGATATCAAACTCAAGCACAACAGGTGTGTGCTCTAGGATCCACTCATGTGGAACATTTTTCCAAGGTGCAAAAGGTTGGATGAAACTCTGGTACTGTGCAGTTGAAGAAGGAGATATGTCACATTTCTTACCTATTTACAGATTTCCATGGAATTTTTCCATCCACAGAAATGTTTTCCATGCACAACTATGAGTGTCAAAAAATTCCCCCCCATATAATTGGATTCATTTGAAATGAAAAGAATATTACTCTAAGGTACATATAGGAAAAATTTCAATATATATGAATGATGGTGGATCCTTCCTTCTGTACACTATTAGTGAATTGATATTCTAAACTATATATACATTGTCCAGTTCCTTTTTCATCTGAATGTTTGGATTTAGATATTTGGATCACAATAGATTCTTTCTTCATAAGTGCTCATGAATTCCCACTAGCAAAAGAGTCTCTGTTGATGATCTATTCTAGTTATCTTGAGATCACCTGATTTTCATTATGATTAATTGGTAGAATATATTTCAAAAAGGGAGAGTTTCTATTATTTGCTAAAGTTGGTAGGCTTGGTGAGTAGAGAATGATCTTTAGGGCCATATGGAAGGACTTTCAGGCCTTTTCAGACTAGATTATTATCAAGATTTAGTTTGAGACCTTTGGCTGTGACCTAATACTACATTAGTTTAAGGAATTTCTGTTTGGACTTGATGTTTCTTTTAGTTTATGGAATTATTTTAGATCTATTGTTGATTTAGTTTAAATTCTTTTAGCTTGGAAAAGATGTATCTTTAGTTTAAGGTTTTTTAGATTGGACCACATGTGGATTTAGTTTAGAGTATTTTATCTCAGACATAACGCTGCTTTAGTTTAAGTTATTTTAGCTCAGAACTAATGTATGATAATGCGATATGGTGCAGACATACTAGGAATGGCCTAAAACACACTAATATGATTGGTTTGTTTTGTTGTGTTGTATAGGCTCACAAGGAACAGAATGAACTTTTTTTAGAGTGACACATTTGGTTGAAAATCGTAGGAGCATATGCAGGAGCCACATACATTCATGCATAGTCAAGAAAAGGTTCATTAAATTCACGTATCTTTTCTAGGGGATATGAAATATTTGGGGAGGTGACATCAATTATGTGTGCAAAATTAGGGAAGCTAGGTTTACATAGATAGTTAGAGTGTGGGTGATGTTAATCATAACTTGATAGTTTGAGGATATGAATTTGAAATAGTGGAGATATGCCGGGTATGTCCCATGACATTATAAAATTCTAGGTTATTCTGTGATGTTTCAAAGGATCACAAGAATTGGAGATCCCTTCTAGAAAGGAGAATAAGACTTTAGCTATCATGTTAAGGCCCTTATGAATCATTAGTTTTCCTAGAGAAATATGATCTATACTCCTCTGGGAGGTCTATTAAAGGTTTGAGAAGACTCAAACACCTAGATGATGAAGTTGGGTACGGTGGGAAGGCTATCCAGGAAGGGTTATGGAACCCAATGGAAATTATCACTTAAATCATAATTCTCGATCCCTACTCTCTATGGTTTCAAATCATGAGGTGTGGACTGTAAAAGGGTAGGGAATAAAGTTTCACGGGCCACCTTTAAGAAATAGTACAAAACATGGTGATGTAACGTCGAGGATATCGAATCTGCATGGATAGATTGGTGTGGTGATTCTAAATCATGACCTAAATAACGCAAGTTAGGATAATTATATGGGACATTCATACATGGGCTAGTTCAGATATTTTGAGGTGTTGAGTACTTCCGTGATGATGTCAGGGCTCAAGAGGATTAGAATTTCCTTTTTTAGATTGACACATTTTTTGATGACCATTGGTTCATATCCAATAGCCATAGTTATGCATGCATAGTTCAAAAAATTGATTCTTGAAGCTGGATCTATTTTCCAAGGGCCATGAAAGTTTTTGTGATCCAAGACACCGCAACTCATGAAGTGTGATATGTGGAAAGTGTAAAATCCAAGGAGGGTTTGAGTACCCTAAAAATTTTTCCACCACCTAACAAACATATTCTCAGGGCGAGGAGATCTCACAAACCATTACTTTGAATTTTTCAAGGACCAGGGCATCTAGTGAGCACAAATTGGATTTTACTAGCTATATAAAGTAAACCAATGTGATTTATGCCTTTTTATTTATGCCCTATTTTTTCCTAAACATTGAATATGAAGAGATTAACGAGTGAAGACTTGAGTTTTGTTCAAGAATCCCTTTGTGGGTTTTCAATCTAACATGTTTTGTGTCTCTTTATCTAGAAATTTAAATTCTTACGATTTGGGCTTTTATAGGCTTAGAGTTTAAGGTCGTACAATTTTGACAAATGTATGAACAATTAAGGTCATGAAACTTATGGACCTAACATGGGAGATTTTACACAAGTGACTAATTATGATTCATTGGGTCAAAAGTACTCCAAAATCCTTATGGGAGAGAGGTGAGAGTGTTGTAAAGCACATATCAAGTTTCTCAGGTCATGAGTAATGGTATGGGAAAATCATTTTGGGGATAACCTAAAAAAAAATTGGGTGTTGGGTTCTTATCGTGCTGATGTTTGGATCACAATAATCACAAAGTCCTTTTATACTAGGTCAAGATGTCTCTAGTTGGTGGGTATAATATTCTCTGCATCAATAACTTGGTCAAACAGAGATATCTATTTCCTTCTCCAAGGGAAGTGAAAGGTTTGTGATTACCCAAGATGCTTGAGACATGAAGTGTGGAATATGGATTGATGTTCTTAAAAGGATGATATAAGCCCCCCATTCTCTGTTTATCCAAGTTAATTCTCTTATGGTCCTTTAATAAGGAATGATGATGTGTGATGGTTTTTCAAATTTAACCTCATGTAGTAAGAATGTTTTTGCCTCCATACAATTTAATGTCATGCAGTAAGAAAATTTTCCAATTAATTTTATCATCATGCAGTAAGAATGTACTTCTATGCAGTTTAACATCATGCGGTAAGGGCATACTTCCTTGCAGTTTAACATCCTATGTTAAGAATGTACTTTAATACAGTTTAACCTTTTGTGGTAAGGATGTACTTCTATGTGGTTTGACTTCATGTGGTAAAGATATAGGAAATGATGTGAAAGTGTTGAAATGTTGTGGTTGGGCCTAATGATGGAGGCTTGAGCTTCACTATGTATATCATGTGGATGAGAAGAAATCCATACGTAGTTCTAAATAAAGTCACATGTGTTATTCTGGCTCATATGCATGGAGGGGTGAATTTTTTATGTTTTGTTGTGACTGGGATCGGTGTTAAAAATTTTAGCATCACTATGTATCCTGTGAGAGAGAGAATCAAGTCACATATATTTATTAAATGGGAAATACTCTACACATGTTTGACCTATACATAGAGGTGGGCATTATTTCTGTTGACCATTGCATTTAGGACTAGAATTGGAGATCTAGGCATCACTACATATCTTGTGATGGCAGGAATCAAGCTACATGTAGTTATTGATGTACCATATAGTTCATCATCATGTAGTGTGGAAAAGGGTGAACTAACATGAATAAATGGAAATGTTGTGGATGGTCCCAATGGTGGAGACTCAAGAATCACTACATATCTCATGGGGATGAGAATCAAACAACATGTAGTTCTTTAAAATCCCATGTCATTTAACATCATGTGGTGAGGATGGAGGTGAAAAAACCTGAATTAATGGAAATATTGCAGTTTGGCCCAAGGGCGGATGTCTGGTGATAACTATATATCTAATGAGAATAAGAATCAAACCACATGTAGTTCTGAATAACAGTGTAGTTTATAGTCATTCATCAAGGACGTTGATCGTGCAGTTTAACATCATGCAGTGAGGACTCATGGTATGCCTTGTATAGTCTTTCATTCAGGACCATAATGGACATGTTCTGTACCTTTATGCTTTCTTGGGAGGGTATATTCCTAAAACAATTACTAATCTCATGTGAGCGATGTTTGGTGTGAGAAACTAGGAATGAAAAGGGTTTCCCAACAATGCATATACAATTTAGGGTAAAATAAGGTCATTTTTATCATGTAGTGGCTGGAAAAGACATAGGATCAAGGAATCCATGTGTATCTCATTAGAAATGATAATCAAGACATACATTGTTCTATAATAACCCCATAGTTTAAAGTCATGCAGTAAGGAAATATGTGACTAGAGGTGAATAGATACAGATATTACAAATTTGTGTAGTTTTACATCATGTGGTAAGGGAATTGACAGTTCAGTTTAATGTCTTTTGGTAAGGACAAATGGTTTCATGTAGTTTAACTTCTTGCTTATAAGAAGAATTTGTACAGTTTAACTTCATGTAACTAGGGAATGTTATGGGACTTACACTGATGTGGGTACCCTTGTGCTGATAGCTATGCCAAGTATTTATTGAGAAATCCTACACTGGTGGATAGTGTGACTAACTCCCCATACATTATGGCCAATTATTAGGCCCCATTATGGTAGACCTTATTTATGATGTAAGTAAGGTCTCTCCCATTTGGGTTCTACCTTTGGGGGTTTCTTGCTTGGTATCATTGGGGTTATGAGGACTAACATTAATTCACCTCAGAGGAATGAGATGAGAAGAACCCTTTTTACTGATGTCTCCTACAATCTGATTTTGGTGTACATCAAGGTAGTGTAGTGTGCGAAAATTGTTCTCATCAAGCTATTCCAATTCATCTATTCACTTTTTCGATTGATCATCATCAGAGAGTTTCCCGTATATGGATACTTGGAGCTGGGGCAACTGGACCTCAATAGGTAACACTTCCTCGGTCCCATACACCAGTGAGTATGGAAATTCTTGTGTAGTAGTATGTGTGGTAGTAAGGTAGGATCGTAAAGAATGTAGGAGTTTATCTACCCAAGACTTATTATCATTGTTTCCAATGTTCTAGAGTATATTTTATTAAGACTTATTGAAGGCTTTTATCTGCCCATTTGCTACTACATGATAGTGAGATGAGTGATTAGACTGAATATTGTACTCCTGGTATAACTTATTCAATTTAAAAGAATAGAAATTGGTGTTTTTTATCCATAAATATTGTATAAGTGGCCCCGAACCATGTGATGATATGTGAATTTATAATGTTGATGGTATTCTTTGTCTTTACTTCCTTTATGGGTATCACCTCTGTCATGGCCCCCTCCCTACAAGGTGTACCCCTCCTGAGCTAGGAATGTGAGAAGGGAGATAGTGACCCCCGAGTCCTGCCTCTAGTAGGCCTCGGGTTGGTGACTAGTACTGAGGATATGGTAAACACACAAATGGGAGGAATTTCCCTCTAAGAGAACACATGCGAAAGAGAGAGATAAGATAGACACCAACCAACTCTATCTCAGACTGCAATATAAAAGAAATCCCAAGTACACATATGTAATGTCATGTAAGAACTACTACATATGAAAGAGAAAACTACAAGTACCAAAAGAAAGTAAAAATAGTAGCAACCATAAAGCCCGAACTGCTCCAGAAACCCCAAGTTAGTAGTAACCAGCCTGATCTCCAACCTGCTCTACGTGACATGAAAAAAAAGTTTATATATGTGTAGGGTGAGTATAATAGTATACTATGTAGGATTATCCCTAAAGACTCTTATGAAAAAGTAAAGAAAGTATGATAAAGAACAGTGAAAAACAAGTAATACTAACTCGTCACCTAAATATGTATACTATATTTCCAACCTCAACATGGATACTCTCACCAAGTATCACGTACAAGAATATAAAATTTTATAAATAATATCAAGGGTACCCCAATAATACTTCCCCACCATTTTTTCACTTTCCCCCTATATTGCACGTCCTAATCCATCACTCTCCAAAAAGTCTTTCCCACAAACCCCTGGGTAATGCACCAAAACATGAACCTCATACCGCACAACCACCACGTCCACGTAACCAAAGTAACCAGGTAGTTTCTGGGATCCAACACAGTTCAAATAAGATGTATCTTACATCGTGTATTAAACCTCAAGCCATTATATCCCATACATAGAGTAAGGATCTTAAAATCATCCCAACCTATACACGTTACACATATAGCACTCCATATGAAACTATATCCATAATATATGTGTGTGAATAACCACAAGCTGTTACAAACCTCTACACAGATATATGGGAAATACTAATTGTTGTGACTACTAGTACAAGTAACTAAAAATAGAAGAGAGTGGGGCCAAATGGGGTAGTTATCCATCCATCCTCTCACTGAAATGTTGGGGAAAAGCACCCCCCAGGGCTCAGAATCCCTGGGGTGTTAGTTTCTCTAACTGACTGGGTGGAGTAGCGTATAGAAACAAAAAAAGTACAGAATATACTATATCTTACAACCACACTATATGCATAACCTATTATTATAATCAACTCAATATAACATCTCTCGGACTCCTAGTTTCCACTGCTAAGACTAGGTATCCTATAAGCACACAACCATTTAAAGAGATTTATTATATTACTTTCTCCCCTTTTTATCAATTTCACTTTATGTTAATCAATTATTAAAAAAATAATTAGCCATTAAGAGTACTAAATTATATTTCATTAGCATCACATCAAAGTTTTATACCCTATAAGAATAACCAAACCAAGTCCATATATTCTCAAAAATATTACCTCATAATTCCATCCCGACAAGGTCAAACCACATGCGTGAACAACATTTATTCAATCATTTATAAAAAGTATTATTACTTTCCCATATTCCTAGTCATTATGAGAAAACATCATAACCTACTAAACATAAGGGGGCTCAACATGGTGGGTAGTTGAACTACACAGAAAGTCTTTTCCACCAATAGAAAGAGTGTAGACCCATCCCCTCTCAAGAATCTAAACACAAAAAGCACATGTCATACCCCATGCATCTTCAACCCTTTTGGACATAGGGTAAGCAAGACCAGCTGCCTTGAGCAGTAGGGGAAGTAATATAGTTAAACAACCAAAAAGATTCAACAAACATCCAATCATTCACATCCAATATGTTTCATTATCTCTTGTGTCCTTCTCGACACCAACATGCATAAATTGATTCATTTCGCCACCCTAGGTGTCAACTACTGCCACAAGAAATGAGCCTCCCTTCCCCCACATATCACAACAGCCATCCCATTTCACATCACAACACGAGAAGTAGGAAAAGAACATCATATAAACTGGGTCTTGTCCCTTAAACAAGGCATCCAACCTTCATACATTATGTGCACTCATGGATCCAAAGCACAAGGCACTCGGCCTTACAAGAAGGTGGGTAACTCTGAACCCAACCAGGAATTATCTTTTATCAAATAGCTGGTTTTTTAATACATCTTGAATTAACTGGTTCATTAATAGTAGGTTCCAACTATGGGGAACCTAAAAAGAAAGATATCATATCATCACAAGTAATTATACATGCTTACTACACTAATTTGATATACAACAAATTACAAAAACAAAAATTGCATTCATTTACATGACTCTTTATTTTGAAAAATAATTATAATTAATCCATTTTTACATTTTTTTACTAATTTCTAACTACAATGACATTCTAAACAAGGAAATCAAAGATATCACACTATCTAGAAAAAAAGGGGCAATAACATACGATCGATACAAATTAATTTATCCAGTTCAAATATGTATTTTGTCAATTAAATTGTGGTCCAGTGGATAAATCTTGTTAACTCAATGATTACACGTAAAATAATAGAGAAGAAATGAATCCCATAACTCAAAATGTTCTTGACATTCTTTATACAAGAATGATCCACACAATGGATTATGATCTCCTCCCCCTTGACAACTACATCCACCCGAGGATGTCGTGGCATGACCGCCCCAACCGACACCCAAGAAAACTCCATTAAAGGAATATAGATCACATTCCATAACATGGAAAGGTTAAAATGGGGGGAAATGATATAATAAAACATAATAATGGATGTAGATCATAGCTTCTATCGATGATGGATCGACACTTGCTGCTTGCACCAAAACATGGGGTGCACATTCAGTAGGAAGAAATTTCAAGGGGAAAAATACAAGGATTAAGGTTCGATCACACCATTCCTATGATAAGAAAGAAAGGTTCAGGCATCATACACTATGTAACAAGAAGGTTTATCAAGGGAGGAAGATGTCTTGTCCCTTTAGAAGATTTATAGAGAATCAGTTTATGATACACTGGATTTTCCATGAAAAGAGGATCACATTAAACCATGCTGTTTGACCATGTAAAGGCATCCTGAGCCTTAGAAAAATTAATATAGAAGTTATGGACTTTGAATAAACCTTAAATAGCATAAAACAAGGCCTTGAATGTGTTTTATGTCAAAGAAAATATCAAAGGGGTGAAACTGTTGGATGTTGGAAACATTATACACCTACCGATGTTGGAAACATTGTACACCTATCGATGCTGGAAACACTGTACACCTACCAGTGCTAGAAACACTGTTCATAGAATGTCTCCCTGATACTGATGGAACTGTTCACAAAATGAATCACTGATACTGATGGCACTGTTTGCATCTATCTCACCGATGACACTGTTCACATCTGACTCACCAATACTGATGGAACTGTTCAAAAAATGACTTACTGATACTGATGGCACTGTTCACAAAATGAATCACTGATACCGATGGCACTATTAATAGACTGACTCATTGATATCAATGGATCTATTCACAAAATTACACACCGATATCGATGGCACTGTTTATAAAATGACTCACTAATACTGATGGAATTATTCAACAAATGACTCACCGATACCGATGACACTATTTATGGAATGACTCTTGGATCCTTATGGGACTATTCAAAAAATGACTCACTGATACAAATGACACTTTTCACAAAATGACTCATCGATATCAATGGAACTGTTCACAAAATGACTCACGGATACCGATGTCACTGTTCACAAAATGAATCACCGATACTGATGGCCCTGTTCACAGAATGACTCACCGATACCAATGGAACTATTCAGACAAAGAATCACCAATACTGATGGCATTGTTAACAAAATTAATCACCGATACCAATGGAACAATTCAAAAAATTGGATACAATGTTCACAGAACTAGAAATTTGGAAACGTGTTGGAGATAAGTCACCTTGACCTCCCAAAACACCTAAGACACTAGATTTTAGAAAAGGAATGGACTAGACAGGTTCAGGACATTACATCAGATACCTCTCAAAACATTCTCATCCTCGAGGTTTTGAATCCAACATAAAAGGAAATAGAAAAGTGGTCCGAGCAACTACCAATCGAGATACCTCTCAAAAGAGATAAATCCACAAGAAGAAACAAAATAAATTCATCTCATAAACATGAATGGTCTACAACCAAAAAGAGAACATCATTACATGAAAAGCGTTAAACATCAAACAAATCTTGGTACTGAGAACGTATTTGCGACTAATGGTCCTAGGTACTCTCCTCCACTCCACCACATCGCCACAATAAATGAACCGAGGGAATTGAACACCCACACAACACCTTCTCTTTGCAGTCTTGGATCTCCACATGTTGTTTCTCGAAGGTAGCATCATCATCAACATCAATATCTCCCCAATCGATGATGTGAGAGTCATCATGAAGATATCGACAGAGCTATGACACATGAAAAACATTGTGTATCTGGCTCATCTGTAGGGGAAGTGATACACAATACACCAAAGCTCCAACACGATCCCACACCTCATAAGGTCCAATAAACTCAGGAGAAAACATACTGCCACGACCAAACATTCACTGTCCATGAAAAGGAGTCACCGTCATAAATATGTGATCCCCAACATCAAACTATAAAGGTCTCCTCCTTTGATTCGCATATGATTTATGATGATCCTGCATTGTGTTCATCCTCTAATGAATCACATGAACCATCTATGTCGTATTCTAAACTAGTTTCGGTCCGTGAATTGTTGACTCTCCGACCCTAGTCCAGCATAATGGAGAATGGAAAGGATGGCCATAAAAGGCTTAAAATGGTGCCATACCGATGGTAGAGTGAAAACAATTATTGAAATCAAACTCCATGAAGGGTAATTTCCTCATCCACAAACCTCCAGAATCCAGGACACAAGAGAGAAACATGTCTTAGAGATTCCTGATGGTCTGCTCTGCCTGACCATCCTTTTTTGGATGAAAATTTGTGTTAAGGAATATCTGAGAACCAAAAAAAAATTTGAGACCTCTCCACACCATTGAGGTAAAACGATGATCTCGATCAAAAATGATCATCCTCGGGACTCCGTGGAGTCTCTCCACCTCCTCTAGATACTTCCTCGAGAAAACTTCCACTAATATCGACTCTTTGATCACTATAAAGTTGCATGATTTTGTTTAATGGTCCACTACCACCCAAAAAGTGTCACGTCTTCCGGGATCTCGAGGTAAACCAGTAACAAAGATCATTGAGATGTCCTACCACTTCCACTAAGGAATATATAATAGCTGTAGAAAACCACTGGGGACATTGTGCTCATCCTTCACCTTCTCACAAACAAAACATCAAGACACAAACTATGCAATTGAATGCTTCTGCCCAGGCCACAAAAACTGACTCCTCAAAGCTCGGTACATCTTTTTTACATCAGGATGTACCGCTAATGGTGTACTATATAACTCTCTAAAAACCATCTCACACATCGCCAAAGGAAAAAAAGTAATTCCTTGATACAACATTCTGATTTGTTAATCCTCAAACCATCCATTTGGGGCCTTTCCACAAACAACTTGGTCTCTCCAGATCTCTACCTCTAGATCCCCCAACTGAGACTCTTCCACCTACTGCACCAGAGAAGACCACACCATCATGTGAAAAATACAAACTTATCCCCCATCTTCTCCCATTTCGATATGTAATGCTGAAGGATC
This sequence comes from Viscum album, assembly GCA_963277665.1. Taxonomy (NCBI): domain Eukaryota; kingdom Viridiplantae; phylum Streptophyta; class Magnoliopsida; order Santalales; family Viscaceae; genus Viscum; species Viscum album. Next base: position 1,085,804,731 of record OY728159.1, read on the forward strand.
TTCCATAATCTAGAAAGAATCACCATATTCATTCCCTGCATCACTATGTGACTTCTTTCTCAATGCATCAGCCATAACATTAACCTTTCCGGGTCTATATTAGATTTTGAAGTTTTATTCCTATAAGAACTCCATGCACTGAGGTTGACGAAATTTTTAGTCACAATTGGAGAAAATTTACCTTAGGCTCTTATGATCGGTGAAAACCATAAAGCGCTCTCCAATGAGGTAATGTCTTTCACCAGTGCAGAGAAAACACCACGATTTCCAACTTATGATCATGGGTGGCATAGTTACGTTTACGGGGATGAAACTTCTGAGATCCATAAGAAACAAATGATCTCTGCTGCATTAGAACACAACATAACCACAGATGCAAAGAATCACTGAAAAACATTAAAATGAACTCCCTCTATAGGGAGAAAATGAACTGGGGAACTTACCAAATTCTCCTTCAGATACACAAAATCTACTTGACACTGATTAGTCTATATGAATTTCTGATCCTTCTTGTTCAATGCTCTCATAGGAGTCACAAACCGAGAGAAATTAGATACTAACCTCCTGTAGTACCCTACGAGACCAAGGAAACTTCGCACCTTTACCACTTTCTTGGGGGATTCCCAAGACACAACAACTTCAATATTAAACGGATTCACAACTACACCCTACTAGGAGACCACATTCCCAAAGAAATGAAATTCTCGATCCCAAAACTCACACTTTGACAACTTCCCAAACAACTACTGTTGGCGAAAAACTCCCAAAATGGAATGAAGATTCTATGCATGATGCTTCTCAAACTTGGATTACACATGGATTTTGTTGATGAAAACCAGCATGAACTTATCCATGAACTCACTGAACATAGAATTCATCAATCCTATGAACAGTGCTGGAGAATTCATCACACTGAACAACATTACAACAAACTCTTAATGCCCATGATGACAACAGAATGGAGTCATCGGGATATCCTCATCCTTCACACTCATCTGATGATATCCTGACCACAATTTGATCTTTGATGACAAACATCCACACTTCTATTGATTTAATAAATCACTAATCCAAAAAATAGGATTGTGATTCTTTATTTTCACTTTTTTTAAGAAATGATGATCGATACACAAATCTAACCTTCCATCAGCCTTCTTCACAAACAAAACTGATGATCCGCACTGTTACACACTAGGCTAAACAAAACTACATTGTGAAAGACCATCATGATGTATATGTATCTCTTTTAACTCATAAGGGTCTATTCTATATGGAGTCATTGAGATAGGAGATGCTCCTGGTTGTAGCTTGATCCCAAACCCAATCTCTCATTGAGGGGGTAATGCTACAACTTCTTTTGGAAATACATCAGTGTATTCTTTTACGACCCTAGGAAACACTAACTACTGAACCTCCGAATAAATCAGCATCATCTCAGCCATCAATGATTGTGAAGACCCGTAAATTTCAAGGAAATTTTTTTTCTTAATTTTCTTTGGAATTTTACAAGAGCGCAGTTTCTGACGGCACCTGATTCCGAGGCCCGGTGTGCCCAGAATCATTTTCCGAAGTTTGGCTCGGGTACGTTCAGTGAATAGACGAGCGAGATTTTATAACATTTGAAATGGTGCCCGGAATCGAATTTTGAGGGCACTGATGAAATCGCAGCGCCGGTATTTTCTTAGAAACGCCTCTTCCGGAGTTGCGTTTGCTCAGGTGTGTTTTTTAATTTTCAGGATTAAGGTTAAGAAATAAAATAATTTTTACGACAACTTTATTTTATTTCACTTAAGCCACTTGAAGCCACTTGGAAGCCACTTAAACTGATTTGAAACGGATAGGGGACTATCCAGAAATATCCTACCCTCTTGGTAGGATATTTGTGAGGTGGGGCCCGCACGAGCCCCGCCGTTTCTTTCCGCTAAGTAACGCACCCGCGAAAACCCGTCATTATGAAAGTCAACTGACGCGTTTTCTAAAATTCTTAACAGACCATTTAATTGGGTGGTTTATTTCGTAAATTAAATGAGCTGTTTCTTTCGTTGAATTAATTCAACGAATTGATGGGTCGTTACTTACCCTTTTTCGTTGGTTGGCATAATAATAAAATAAGACCAACCAGTCTTTTTGGAGGATTATTTGTTGGGAGGTTTGACAGAGTCCTCGTGCCTTTATCCTTCTTCGCGAAGAATGCGAAGAACGCGATGAATGCTGGCCTCCGATGAAGAACGCCGAACCCGGAAATCGACGACGCGACGCCGTGTTCCGCGACACCGACGTTCCCCTTCCTGCAACGTTCTTCTGCGACGTCTCTTCCTCCGCAACGGATCTTCGATCAACTGATTGAGTTCGCCGACTCAACGCCGGTTTCCGCGACGACGCGACGCCCTTCCGCGACGATGCGACGATCCCCTTCTTCTGCGACGAACAATTCCGCGAAGAACGCTCACGCGCGACGACTACGAGGTAGGGATTTTTATTTTTGGAAATGCCTCTTTTTCCCATGTTGTTTCCGTTCAGAATGAGGAACCCGATTTATAAAACAATTTTTATTTCATTAAAATTGTTTTCAGATATGCGTTCGTGTGTTGAACTTTATTCCTCTCGTTGTTTATTTCTAACGCGGAGGGTGCGGGCCAAACGAACACGGCCCGACGACCCTCCTCCGCTCTTCGTTTTTGTGCGGATTTGACGGGCGACGACGTAACGTGATGCAAGGGCCGTTTCTTGATCCCGCAGTGAAGAACGGAACCCGGGAGGAGCAACGGCGCAGATGGGAAGAAAATCGGGCCACCGGAGCGACTCTGGCGGCACACGGAAGCCGGCGATGGCGCCCGGCGCGCCACCGGACAAGACCGCCACGACACCGGCCACGGCGGTGGCGCTCGCGGACCCGCGGCCACGCGGGACGCGGCTGAATCCGCGTTCAGTCGCCAGGGAGACACCCCACGGGTGTCTCGAGGGTGTCACGTGGGGGCGGCGACTCCCCCCCGCGTCACTCGGGACGCGGCTTCAGCCGCGTCCGGCTGTCTGGCCGACACCCCGCGGGTGCCGCGGGGGTGTCACGCGGGGCGGCAGCTCCCCCCGCGTCGGCCGCTTGGCCGAGCCATGCCGGGTCGGCCGAGCCAGACCGGACCGACCGGGTCGGACTGGGTCGGACCGGGTCGGCCCGGGCCCGGACCCCCCGTCTTCGGACGGTTTTCATTCAAATGGCCGTAACATGAGCTGCGTGCCTCTGAACGACGCTCCGTCAGCGGCAATGCATTCCTTGGATCGAGACGGTCGTTTCGGTATATCTCACTCAAGGTTTCGGATTATTTTGGGTTCGGCCAGGTTGGTTCGTACACGAAACCAACCGGGCCCTCGGAGCTGAAACACTCATATCTTGAGCTACGGACGTCCGATTGACGTGCCGTCAGCTTTGTTGAATTCCTCTAAGTGAGACAGATCGTTTGGATTACTCCGCTCGAGGTTTGGATGTCGTCGGAGTGCGTTCGGGTTTGTTCGCTCATGAAACCAACCGGGCCCCTGGAACGAAAAAGCCAATAACTCACAGTCCGGGCGTCCGACTGACGCGCCGTCTATCTCGTTGCTTTCCTTTTGATGAGATAGAGCTTTTGGCATCCTCCGCCCGAGTTTTGGTTACAGTTGGATAGTGGCCGGGTTGGATCGCACCGAAATCCAACCGGGCTCCTGGAACGGAAAAGCTGATACCTTTCGGACAGAACGTCCGTTTGACGAACCGTCAGCGGCGTTGGTGATCTCATTGAGAAATAGTCCCTATGAGTATACCCTATGAGTGTTCGAGGTATAGTGGAGCTACGGCCGGATTGGTTCGCACACGAAACCAACCGGGCCCCTGGGACGAAAAGGCTAGTAACTCACAGACCGGGTGTCCGATTGACGCGCCGTCTGTTGCATTGAGACCCCTACGACGAGGTGGTCTTTTGAGATACTTCCTTGAGGGACTTTGTGATACTTGGAGTATCCACCAGTAGCTCGTGGAGCGGACCCTCCCGGAGACGAGCGTGCAGAGTACGAAGACCGTGTAGCTGACTGAGTCCCGACGACTGTTGATCGGACGACCCGGTGTGTTACAGAGGTGCACTTGGTTGTAGTGGCAGATCCACGACAGTGGTGCGCTTGGTTGTAGCGGCACAGGGGAGCGCTTGGTTGTAGCGGCAGACCCACGACAGAGGTGCGCTCGGTTGTAGCAGCACAAGGGAGCACTTGGTTGTAGCGGCAGACCCACGACAGAGGTGTGCTTGGTTGTAGCGGCACATGGGAGCGCTTGGTTGTAGAGGCAGACCCACGACAGAGGTGCACTTGGTTGTAGCGGCACAGGGGAGCTCTTGGTTGTATCGGCAGACCCACGACAGAGGTGCGCTTGGTTGTAGCGGCACATGGGAGCGCTTGGTTGTAGAGGCAGACCCACGACAGAGGTGCACTTGGTTGTAGCGGCACATGAGAGCGCTTGGTTGTAGCGGCAGACCCACGACAGAGGTGCGCTTGGTTGTAACGGCACATGGGAGCGCTTGGTTGTAGTGGCAGACCCACGACAGTGGTGCGCTTGGTTGTAGTGGCACATGGGAGCGCTTGGTTGTAGCAGCTAGCCCGCAATACTCGATAGGTGGAGTACTACAGCAGTCTTAGGTTAGTGAGCAATACCTCGGAGTCGTGACAGGACCACTGTACACTCTAGAGATGGAGCTCTTCAGCAGTTATGGTTTCGATGATGAAAATCCTGGTTTGAGCTGAGACTTTTGACCTTGTGTTCGCCTCATGATTGAGATGGGTTACTTGATAACTTAGGTATATGTATGGGCATATATCTAAGTAGAGGTTATCTGTTGATATCTTGTTGTAGTTATCCATGTTGGTTTTAGTGAGACCTTGAGGGTCTCGGGGTCCCTACTGAGTATCGTTATACTCACCCCTGCACGGGCTATGCCCACACTACGTTGTGTTGGTTGTAGACGATGGATAGCATTGATCGTGGTTGAGGCTTGCAGAGTAGGACGGTACCTGGAGGTGGACCACTGGGCGGGACGTTCTCGGAGCAGACGGCGGGACCCGAGGAGTAGTGGAGCTATCTGTACCCACCCTTCAGGTGGGATTTCCAGTGGACAGCTCGGTGTAGCGGCTTTTACTTTACAGTTTCTGTTTTCCCTTTCGAGTTGTACTTTACTTTCAGTTTGGGTTTTTATACTTTCCCTTTTACTTTTCCGCACTTCAGTTGTACTATGTTTTTACTTAGTGTTTACTTTTTCGCTTGTTTACGCCTTGGTGCTAGTCGCCATCCCCAGGCCTATGGAACGCGGGCTTGTGGTAGTCACGGCACGGGCCCCGAGGATGGGTCGTGACAATGATGACAAGGATGGAACAAACCTTTGACCCATATGAGGGTCTCACTCACCAACAAACACCACTGGCACTCCATCGGCATCGAAGAACACCACCTACCTCCTAAAGAAATCCACTATAAACTACATATAATACAATCAATTCATGACACTGATGACATTTTATGGTTGTGACTGTAAACATTCGAAATCTCCCCAAGAGCGGTGTTTCCCCATCATTAGGTCATAGTATATACATACTTCAAACTAGTCAGCTCAACCACTAACTGAAATAGTCAATTTCAGGAGAAGTGGAAGCTTATCTACCTCAAGTCCCAAAGCATGTAAAAGGGAAGGTGATATAAAGGAGTGTGTCGGTACTGAATCAAACAAGGAATAAACCCAAGTAGAAAACAAGAAAAGGGTACCTCAAACAATGTCAGGCTTGCCTCGAGCTGTAAATGATAAAGAAAGAAGCTTACCACAACCTCTTCCATGTCCTCTTTGACCCAAATGAATACCACCACCATGGTTGTGCTCTACTCTCTAAGGATAGGGAATTTCATGGGGTTATTCTTTACCTTCCCCATATGCTCTCTACTGAACCAAAGCTGGTGCAACCTACTGTTGTTGCCTTTGTTAGAACTGCCTCAATGGAAGAACATGGAGATTGAACACATGGTTCATGATGACTGCTCTGAAATATTGGGCACTATCATTGTTGATGACCTCATCCTCCATAAGAAAAACAAGCACCTGATCCCTTGGTATAGGCCTTCGAGTCGCTACCCAAATACAAAAGAGATGTTGAATGCAAGGACCTACCCCCGGACAAACAGAAACTCTTCTTCCTTGAAAACCAGGAACCCCAGACCATAGCTCCGCTTCATGAGGAAATATGATGACTCCCCTCTCATAACGATCTAGTTCTGGACAATATCCACTCGATGACCTCTACCCTCGCCAACACCTCTAGGAATGTCTTTAGCATAAATGGGGTAAACTGGAACTGGATCTCTAGATGAAAAGCCTCCTCAAAATGCCTCTCCCTGGCCTCCTCATATGAAAAAAGGTCCAGAGCATATCATAAAAGGTTCTTGAAATAGATTCCTAACTCTTGCACACTAGAACTCCCCTATCAAAGGGTAAGAAGCTTCTATCGATTGGACTCCTTCATAGCCGAAGAAAAAAACTCGACTCTAAACTTGTCTCGGAACTCCTCCCATGAGATTGTCAACTCCTCATGATCCCTGGTGAACAAGAACCACCAATTCCTCACTTCCACACACAACATTGTCACAATCAATAACACCTAGTGCTCTTTCTGAGTACAGATCGAACTGAAGGCAATCTCAACCTCCTCCAACCAGTATTATGAGATTACATCTGAAACAGAGCCATTTTACTTCTGTAGACTCTGGAATAGAAACTCACAGAGTTTCCTCCTCCAAGTGTCTTCGTCGTCAACATCTACCCTATGGTGATATGATGTCACATATTACTGAACATCTTCTGCGTGAACCTGATGAGGATGTTGACTTGGTGCCATACATGTAAAATAAAAAACATGTAGAGAACCTAAAAATGGAATATGGAATACTCAACATCAATTAATTAATTTTTTTCTTTTATTCATTTTAGGCTATCCTATCCCGAGGTCTACCCAATCAAATACAGGCATAAAGAGTAATGATGCATGATCCTTTCCTAGTACTTTACCTTGAAACTAGTAACACCTCGTTTAATAGCCACTGAAATGTTAAAGGTTGGTGATTTTGATCATATGGAACCATAAACACCAATGTATCATATAGAATCTAGTGATTATATCACTTTCTATACCTGAATAACACTTTTTCCCTACCAACCCATGCAACCTCAGATGTGGCTAACACTAGAATCCATCTTATCCCTCAACCAGACCTCTGATACCACTCTGTCATGACCCCCTCTATAGAGACCCCGACACCAGAAACCCAATATTCGGTGCCTTATGAACATGATGTGTTATCTTAAAATAAAATACACTTTGTTAACAACACATCATGTCCCATACAGAGGATCGTGTGCGGTTCGGGTTCTGGGAAACCGACAACTTCTGAAACAATTCATCTTTCAAAAGCTGATACCTGAAAATTTTAAATCAAAACGTGGGGTGAGCATTAAAATACCCAGTAAGGGGTTTTTAAAAAAGAAAATTTAAAACATTGTAACATTTGAAAACATTCCTTTTTAAAGAGATTGAACACTTATAAAAGGAAAATTACAGCACATAACATACAATGCTCAAACAAGGTTTTCAAGAAGAATATGAAACAATTATGTCAATTCTTGAAAGAGTGATAATGGTTATTACGAACAAGTACTACTTATGATTTAGTTAGACATAAATTTAAACAGTTAAAGTAATACAAAATCAGAGTTGCGCACAAGGAAAAACTAAATTTTCAGATGTTGGTTACCATTCTATTAAGTGATAACACTAGTCATGCTTCAAGCTTTAAGCTAGGGAAATAAGAACTTTATGAAAACTTTAAAGGCATCATTCGTGTAAGAATTTTATCTTGGAAAGAACTTGTTACATAACTTGAATTATGTGGCATCTACATTTAACTTAGACAATCATGAACCTATCACCAAGGTCCATCCCCAAAGTGTCATTAAAAATTTCCAAGGTTATTCACCAGGGTATCAGTCTAAAAATTCATCTCTAGAGATTAAGTCTTTACCCAATGCATTGGAGCGCTATCAGGGTGCACCCTTAAATTTGTCTTTATCATCATGTGAGCCACATCGTTCATGCTTTACTGAAATGGTTATCTATATTCAAGATGTTCCATACCACCTTGAATATCTCATTCATTTTCATTTTACCCAAGGTGTCCCATACCACTTTGGGTAATCCAATTTATTAGTTCATTTAGTGATATGTCATAAGCATGCATTATGTAAATAATAACTAATATAAATAATGAATAATTACACACTTTATTAATACATGATATGACAGTTCACACTGTAAAAAAAACATGGCAAGGACAAATCGACGACATACATAGTTTATTACAACATCCTTTTCACAAAGGCATATAAAACAGTGATATACTAAATGATGAATCTTTGTCATTATAAATCTTTGGACAAGGGAAATCTTATGAAAAACACCTGAAATCAGTTACGGTGGTAAACGTTCCCTTTAACCAAAATACATATTTTGTCATAAAACTCATCAGGGCAATGTTAGATAAGCCTTTTTAATAAAACATGCCCATTTGTGTGTATTTTAAAAACATGTTGGTTTAGAAATCACACAAATCATATATTAATAAAATCTTCCCAGCATCCAAGAATAGTTTAATTCCTGCTATTTATAAAGGAAAATATTCCTATAAATATATACACACGTGCACATATATATACCCGAAGTGTATATATGGGTTTTACACAATTCAAAAACAAAGTTTATTAAATGCCTTAGGTAACTGAAGGTTTCCAACCATAAATCAATTACATGGTTGAAAACTAAATCCATATAAGGTTTGTTATAAATGTAACCATATGTATAAAAATTAAGGTTTTACAAACATAACTTCACTTAAACCAAAAGAGCATAGTTTTCAAATATATATCTAAAAATTTCATCTAAATATTGATGCCCAAAACATGTCGGGTTAAGTTAGGAGAAAACATTCACGAAACTATATATATACATACCATATACATTAAATACGAGGTTGAGATTTTTAGAAAACCGTAATATAAAATCGTATATACCATTTGTAAAAACAATATATAACCCGAGGAATTTGTAAATGTGCTTATACAAAGTGTATATACCGTTCACATATATATGAAACCATATATACACAATATATAATAACTGATGGACTTGAATATACACATATGAGCAGTATATACAGGTTTCAAAAAAAAATGGAAACAAGGTATATACGCACCCTTACATATACAACCACTGGAAACACGAAGGCCAACTCCTTGAAGGCAGAACCGAGGGGTATATATATCAAGTGTATATATGTAAATATAATATGTGTATATACCGAAGGTTTCTTTAAAGGAAGAAAAGCATGCAGGAACCCTTACCGTGTTTGAAGAGGAAGCCCAGACCGGGTGTAACTCGCTGTGTTGCTGGGAGTTTGAGGGAGAGGAAGGAAGAAGAAGAAGAAGCAGTCGCCTCCGGCTTCAATGATGCAGGGGGGTTTATAAAGGCCTCGGTGCATCGTTGGTGACTCAACCCATGCGTAGACCGATGTGGAGAAGACGAGAAAACAGGGACCTAGGAGGGGGTGTTCGGAAGTCAAGGGAGCAGTGCGGGGAAGGAGGTCGAGGCCTCCTTGCGCAGGCCTACTGGTCGGCTGCTGCAGCGAGGAAGAAGACGATGGGGGTCGACGCGGGAGAGGAAGGGATGGCCGGGATTAGATCTCTGGGAGATCGAATGGTTGGGGAGGGCGCATGAAGGAAATAAAAGAGATTGGTTTAAAGAAACCAATGGTCGGGATTAGATCTCGGGGAAGATCGAACGGTCACGGTGAAACGCGGGGTGATCGAGCAGCTAAGAGGGGGCGGACGGTCGAGATCAAAACGGGAGTCGATCGGACGATCTTGGTTACACGGAGCATGTCCCACATCGAAACGCAGCGTGGTTGAGGCGAGACTTATAAATCAAAGCCTGCCGCCTCCGGTTCAAAACACAAACACACACACACCGAGGCCTTATACACGGGCCCCATGTGAGCTTCAGCCCAACCTTACGCAGCGCACGCCGCGGACTAAAACACGGGCCTATGCGCGACTTGAGAGACCTATACGCACCACTTGGGACGTGGTTGGACACCCACAGAGCGCTTGGGGGACCCCGAAGGTCGACACCTCGGGTCCCTTGGGGCTTGGTCTCGGCCTAGAGGGCTTGTCCCTTAAAGGGATGCCCTCGGCTTGGCCGGGCCCCTAACTGATTTTTTTATTAAAAACTCATTTAAATTTAAAAAAAACATCCAGTATAAGTATACTTATTTCAAAATAAAGTATAAATATTTATACAAAATAGGGTTCATTCAACAAAGAAACTTAGTTTTAGAATCTAAATTCCTTTTACTAGTTTATGTAATATATTTCATATTAACATAATTTATTTAAGAAAACTTATTTAGACTTTGGAAACAAAAAGTTTAAGTATGATTAGTTCAAGATATAAATAATTGCACAAAATGAGTCATCATATTATAACAACAAAATAGTTTTAAGTTAGAATTTAAATCCCTTTTCTATAAATCTTTTAAAAGATATACCTCTCATATTTTTCATACAAAACTAGTATAACTACTTGGATCTTTAAAATACGCACCTAACTATTTTCATAAAATTTAAAAGATCATATTTTTTCCCAATTCATAATTTTAGAGCTCAAAAGATATTATTATTGATACCCTTTCAAATATATCTTTTATAAAAAGAATACTAAGTTTTCAAAATATAAGTATCCATCGGAATTTTGTGAAAACAAGAGGATTTATTTCTGTGAATACTCATTTTATTTTAAAGCTATGATTCTTTTGTGAAACATACTTTAGACATATTATTATAAAATTATAAGAACGTTAAAAACAAGTTTTAATATAAAGATAAACTTTATCAACCGAAACCCAAAGTTTGTTTTGAAAATCTAACGGATATATTTCCCAACGGTCATAATTCACAGGACCAATATAAAATCAGGGGTATTTTACAAGGATAAAACACTCGAACCAGAAGGATGGCTCTCCTCATACCATTGGCGTTGAGCATGTGTGATGTGGCCCTAGCTGTTATACTTTTCACGCTGATGGACTCTAAAGATGAGGATTATCCAATTGCTCGAGTTGTGGTTCTTAGTAGTCTTGCTGGGGCTGTGTTAGGTCTTGTGCATGGTATTTTCAACTAGTTGGGTCTCGTTGTAAAGTAATGCTTTAATATATATCAGTTTAACTTATTCTCCATGTTTTATTTTATCTCTAATTCCTTATTAGCAAAACAAATAAAACAAGAGACATCATTAAAGGCATAACACTTCTTACTTAAACTAGTTCATAAAGCCTGGGGCGTCACATTATCCCCCTATTTAGAAAATTGTGACCTCACAATTTATTTCACAACACTACAAGGTTCAGAAACGTTCCTACCACCTCCACCAATGAATAGGGTCAACAGGTGCATTAAAGGGATCCCCGTAGAGAAGCTCACCTCTTCCAGCTCCCTAATCCACATACACCTAAGACAGAAGGGGTTTCACTTATGTTTCAGGCCTTCAGGCCTCCAGAGGGAAGCTCGAACAGTACAAAGTTCTGAAATGTCTTTGCAGACCAAAGTACGAAGGACTTGCCGAATTATGTCTCGGTCGAGGATATCGAAGCCATAGATACGGTCAAACAGGCTAAAGCTGAGAAGTTGGAACATATAAGCCGCATAAAGATTTACCTCTAATGCAACCTCCAGGAATTTCACTCTGGCCGTGATGTTTTGGCCTAGGGTAAAACATAGAAAGATCCCTTTGTGGTAACTTCCTCGTCATTCACGTCTGGCTAGTTGAGCAGAGCCAATGTGATAATAGATGGAGGCATTCCCCTGGCAGGTGCAGAGAATCTCCGGACCGTTTGTTACCTCAAACCATTGCTTGCACATCCTTCGCAAACTTGCGAAGGGGTCATACTCGTCCTCACACGTTTTGATTGCAATGATTTCCAAAATCTCAGTGGTAAGAGATAACAGGAGGGTTTTTCCTTCCATCTATAAATTTTAAGACAGGAGTTCCATTACTTGAAAATCATTCAAGGACAAATGCAAAGTAAGGTCAAGGAAAGGGGAAAGACAACATTTCAATAAACATACGTTTATTATTCTTAGTTCTTGAGTTTCCCTTACTCATTGACTAAACGAACTCCACACAGAGAAGGAAAACTCCCTAACTCCTCGAACCAAACACAGGACGAGCATTCATGGAAAAACTCATGAGGACACCTATGACATCTTATGAGTCTAGCATGGGGGACATGAAGTTGAGAGACATCTTCATACACTTGTCGTCTGTAAGACAATCGGGTGGACTCGTCTTCTAACCTCCCAAAGTCCAACAACTGACCCCAGAAGCCATAGTTTAAAATCTGGAAAAGGTAGCCCGCTCGGAGGTCTCCGTTAGTAGCAGCTTCTTGAAAAGGGTTATCAAGCATAGTTCCAAAGCTCTCACACACTGTGAAAATCTGGAAAAGTCCCTCGTAGTACCTTCCTCGATGTACATAGGAGGGAAACTGGGTTATTATCATAAAGAGGTAATCTATTCCTACCCCTTGGTGTATCTGAAGCACCTATGATGAATTGGATACATCATAAAAGTTTTTGCATGTCATGCGGATATGGGCATAGTTTAGAAAGTCCTCACGGCTTGCTAAAGACACAATGGTCTCTAGGGCCTTTGTGGGGAGAGATAAGAGGTTTTTGCCTTCGTTTTCCATCTGAAATTTAATAAAACCCGATTTTTAATAAAATTGAAATACATATACATATATATATTTTTGTTTCAGTTTCTGCTTTCCAGAGTTATCCAAACTGAACCTCTGATACCAACTGTAGAGACCCCGACCCCAGAATCCCAGGAGTCGGTGCCTTCTGAACATGATGTGTTATCTTAAAATAATATACACTTTGTTAACAACACATCATGTCCCATATAGAGGATCGTGTGCGGTTCGGGTTCTGGGAAACCGGAAACTTCTGAAACAATTCATCTTTCAAAAGCTGATACCTGAAAATTTTAAATCAAAACGTGGGGTGAGCATTAAAATACTCAGTAAGGGGTTTTTAAAAAAGAAAATTTAAAACATTGTAACATTTCAAAAAATTCCTTTTTATAGATATTGAACACTTATAAAAGGGAAATTACAACACATAACATACAATGCTCAAACAAGGTTTTCAAGAAGAATATGAAACAATTATGTCAATTCTTGAAGGAGTGATAATGGTTATTACGAACAAGTACTACATATGATTTACTTAGACATAAATTTAAACAGTTAAAGTAATACATAATCAGAGTTGCGCACAAGGAAACAACTAAATTTTCAGATGTTGGTTACCATTCTATTAAGTGATAACACTAGTCATGCTTCAAGCTTTAAGCTAGGGAAATAATAACTTTATGAAAACTTTAGAGGCATCAGTCGTGTAAGAATTTTATCTTGGAAAGAACTTGTTACATAACTTGAATTATGTGGCATCAACATTTAACTTAGACAATCATGAACATATCACCAAGGTCCATCCCCAAGGTGTCATTAAAAATTACCAAGGTTATTCACCAGGGTATCAGTCTAAAAAGTCATCTCTAGAGATTAAGTCTTTACCCAATGCATTGGAGCTCTATCAGGGCGCACCATTAAATTTGTCTTTATCATCATGTGAGCCACATCGTTCATGCTTTACTGAAATGGTTATGTATATTCAAGATGTCCCATACCACCTTGAATATCTCATTCATTTTCATTTTACCCAAGGTGTCCCATACCACTTTGGGCAATCTAATTTCTTAGTTCATTTAGTGATATGTCATAAGCATGCATTATGTAAATAATAACTAACATAAATAATGAATCATTACACACTTTACTAATACATTATATGACAGTTCACACTGTAAAAAAACATGGCAAGGAAAAATCAACGACATACATAGTTTAGTACAACATCCTTTTCACTAAGGCATATAAAACAGCGATATACTAAATGATGAATCTTTGTCATTATAAATCTTTGGAAAAGGGAAATCTTAAGAAAAACACATGAAATCAGTTACGGTGGTAAACGGGCCCTTGAACCAAAATACATATTTTATCATAAAACTCATCAGGGCAATGTTAGATAAGCCTTTTTAATAAAACATTCCCATTTGTGTGTATTTTAAAAACATGTTGGTTTAGAAATCACACAAATCATATCTTAATAAAATCTTCCCAGCATCCAAGAATAGTTTAAGTCCTGCTATTTATAAAAGAAAATATTCCTATAAATATATACACATGTGCACATATATATACCCGAAGTGTATATATGGGTTTTACACAATTCAAAAACAAAGTTTATTAAATTCCTTAGGTAACTGAAGGTTTCCAACCATAAATCAATTACATGGTTGAAAACTAAATCCATATAAGGTTTGTTATAAATGTAACCATATGTATAAAAATTAAGGTTTTACAAACATAACTTCACTTAAACCAAAAGAGCATAGTTTGCAAATATATATCTAAAAATTTCATCTAAATATTGATGCCCAAAACAGGTCGGGTTAAGTTAGGAGAAAACATTCAAAAAACTATATATATATATATACATACCATATACATTAAATACGAGGTTGAGATTTTTAGAAAACCGTAATATAAAATCGTATATACCATTTGTAAAAACAATATACAACCCGAGGAATTTGTAAACGTGCTTATAAAAAGTGTATATACCATTAACATATATATGAAACCATATATACACAATATATAATAACCTATGGACTTTTATATACACATATGAGTAGTATATACGGGTTTCAAAAAAAAACTGGAAACAAGGTATATACGCACCCTTACATATACAACCACTGGAAACACGAAGGCCAACTCATTGAAGGCAGAACCAAGGGGTATATATATCATGTGTATATATGTAAATATAAGATGGGTATATACCGAAGGTTTATTTAAAGGAAGACAAGCATGCAGGAACCCTTACCGTGTTTGAGGAGGAAGCCCGGACCGGGTGTAACTCGCTGTGTTGCTGGGAGTTCGAGGGAGAGGAAGGAGGAAGAAGAAGAAGAAGCCGCCTCCGGCTTCAATGAAGCAGGGGGGTTTATAAAGTCCTCGGTGCCTCGTTGGTGTCTCGACCCATGCGTAGACTGACGTGGTGAAGACGGGAAAACAGGGAACTATGAGGGGGTGTTCAGAAGTCAAGGGAGCAGTGCGGGGAAGGAGGCAGAGGCGTCCTTGAACAGGCCTACTGGTCGGCTGCTGCAGCAAGGAAGAAGATGATGGGGGTCGACGCGGGAGAGGAAGGGACGGTCGGGATTAGATCTCTAGGAGATCGAACGGTTGGGGAGGGAGCGTGAAGGAAATTAAAGAGATTGGATTAAAGAAACCAATGGTCGGGATTAGATCTTGGGGAAGATCGAACGGTCGCGGTGAAACGCGGGGTGATCGAGCGGCTAAGAGGGGGCGGATGGTCGAGATCAACACGGGAGTCGATCGGACGGTCTCGGTTACACGGAGCGCATCCCACATCGAAACGCAGCGCGGTTGAGGCGTGGCTTATAAATCAGATCTTGCCGCCTCCGGTTCAAAACACAAACACACACACCGGGGCCTTATACACGGGCCCCATGCGGGCTTCGGCCCAACCTTACGCAGCACGCGCCGCGGCCTTACACACGGGCCTATGTGCGACTTGAGAGACCTATGTGCACCGCTTGGGATGCGGTTGGACACCCACAGAGCGCTTGGGGGACCCCGAAGGTCGGTACCTCGGGTCCCTTGGGGCTTGGTCTCAGCCTAGAGGGCTTGTCCCTTAAAGGTATGCCCTCGGCTTGGCCGGGCCCCTAACTATTTTTTTTATTAAGAACTCATTTAAATTTAAAAAAAACATCCGGTATAAGTATACATATTTCAAAATAAATTATAAATTTTTATACAAAATAGGGTTCATTCAACAAAGACACTTAGTTTTAGAATCTAAATTCCTTTTACTAGTTTATGTAATATATTTCATATTAACATAATTTATTTAAGAAAATTTATTTAGACTTTGGAAATAACAAGTTTAAGTATGCTTAGTTCAAGATATAAATACTTTCACAAAATGAGTCAACATATTATAAGAACAAAATAGTCTTAACTTAGAATTTAAATCCCTTTTCTATAAATCTTTTAAAAGATATACCTATCATATTTTTCATACAAAACTAGTATAACTACTTGGATCTTTAAAATACGCACCTAACTATTTTCATAAAATTTAAAAGATCAGAAGTTTTCCCAATTCATAATTTTAGAGCTCAAAAGATATTATTATTGATACCCTTTCAAATATATCTTTTATAAAAAGAATACTAAGTTTTCAAAATATAATTGTCCATCGGATTTTTGTGAAAACAAGAGGATTTATTTCCGTGAATACTCTTTTTATTTTAAAACTATGATTATTTTGTGAAACATACTTTAGAAATATTATTATAAAATTATAAGAACATTAAAAACAAGTTTTAATATAAATATAAACTTTATCAACCGAAACCCAAAGGTTGTTTTGAAAACCTAACGAATATATTTCCCAACGGTCATAATTCACAGGACCAATATAAAAGCTGGGGTATTTTACAAGAACAAAACACTCGAACCGGAAGGATGGCTCTCCTAATACCATTGGCGTTGAGCATGTGTGTTGTGGCCCTGGCTGTTATACTTTTCACGCTGATGGACTCTGAAGATGAGGATTATCCGATTGCTCGAGTTGTGGTTCTTAGTAGTCTTGTTGTGGCTGTGTTAGGTCTTGTGCATGGTATTTTCAACTAGTTGGGTCTCGTTGTAAAGTAATGTTTTAATATATATCAGTTTACCTTATTCTCCATGTTTTATTTTATCTCTAATTCATTATTAGCAAAAAAAATAAAACAAGAGACATCATTAAAGGCATAACACTTCTTACTTAAACCAGTTCATAAAACCTGGGGCGTCACTCCCTCCCCACAAGGTGTAACCCTCCAAGGCCAACAATGTCAGAAGGGATATAGTGACCCTTGAGTCCTGCCTCCAGTAGGCCCTGGGTTGGCGATAAGAACCGAGGGTATGGTGAACAAAAAAATTAGAGGCATTACCCTATAGGAGAACACATGCGAAAGAGAGAGATAAGAAAGGCATCAACCAAATTCAATTCAAACTAAAATATAAAGGAAATGCCAATTACACATATGTAATGTCATGTATGAACTACTACAACTAAAAGGGAAAACTGTGAGTACCAAAAGAAAGTAAAAACATCACCCACCACGAAACCTAAATAGCTTTTGCAACCCCAAGCTAGTATTAATTAGCATAATCTCTAAACTACTTCAAGTTACCTGAAAAAAAAACAGTTTATTTATACGTATGGTGAGTATAACCATGTACATAGTAGGATCCTCCCTAGAGCCTCTCATGAAAAAGTAAAGAAAGAATGCTAAAGCATAGTGAACCACAAGTGAAACTAACTCGTCACCTAAACATGTAAATTATGTTCCTAGAATCACCATGGCTACTTTCACCTAGTATCTTATACAAGAATATAAAATATAATAAATAATATCAAGGGTACCCCCTACTACATCCCCACTATTTTTCCGCTTTGCCCAAATATCGCATATCCTTATCCCTCTCTCTTCAAAAATGCTTGCCTACAGACACCTGGGTGAAGCACTACTACATGAACCTCATGTAGAACAACCACCACATCCAGGTAACCAATGTAACCAGGTAGTTTCCAAGAGCGACCACAACTTTCATAACATGTATCATACATAGGGTATTAAACCTCAAGACATTATAGCCCATACACTGAGTAAAGATCCTCAATCCATCACAACCAATATATGTCACACATATAGTAATCCATAAGAAACTATATCCATAATATATGTGCATGATTAACCACAAGCCATTACAACCCTCTAAACACATATATGGGGAAAACTAACCATTGTGCCTACCATGACAAGTAACTACCATGAGAAGAGAGCAGGGGAAAAAGAGGTAGTGAGCCATCTATCCTCCCACTGAAATGTTGGGGAAAACAACCCCATGGCCCAGAATCCATGGATTGTCAGATTCCCTAACTGACGAGGTGGACTAGCGTATAGAAACATAAAATGTATAGAATATACTATAGTTCACAACCACACTATGGGAATATACTAGTCTTAGACTCAACTGCAGCTAATATCTCTCAGACTCCTAGCTACCACTTCTAAGACTAGGTATCCTTTAAGCACACCACCATTTAATGATAATTATTATATTACTTTATTTCCTTTTTATCAGTTTCACTTTACTTTAATCAATTCTCTAAACATTAATTAACCATTAAAAATTGTACAATATATTTCATTAGCATCACACCAAATTTTCATGCCCTTTAGTCATAACCAAACCAATTCCATAGCTTCTCAGAAATATTACCTCAACATTGCATCCCGGCAAAATCAAACCCCATTGGTTAACATCATTTATTTAGTCATTTATTAATATCATTATTACTTTCCCATATTCTCAGGAATTCTAGGAAAAAATTTTAAGCTACTAAACACAATGGGGATCAACATGGTAGGTAGTTGAACTACCTTTAATGTATTTTTCACCCATATCAAGAGAGTAGACCCATCCTCCCTCAAGAAGTAAAACACAGAAAGCATGTGGCATTGTAACAACCCAAGCTTCCACGGTAAGTTTCCCTTCGAATAATGCGATAGCGTGTGTTGTACGCAACCTCGAGTTCTAACACACACCATAACTAATTAAACTAGCTGTTGTGAATAGTAATACCAACTTTTTGAAATCATATATATTTTATATTTCAAAATGGACTTCATTTTTGGATTCGGAATATCGAAATTAGCCTAGGGTGAAATTTTGGTACTTTTCGGATAACTTTTATATTTTGATGAATTGTGAAAATTACTAAATTTTAATTAAAAACAACTTTTTTAATCAAAATAATTAATATTGATAAATTATGAATTTGAGTGGTTTTAAAGTATATTTAGAATATATTTTTACCATTTAATTTAATGTTTGTCATTGGACATAATTTCACAATTAAACCAGACATAAACAAGTGTCAATCTTTTGATAGTTATTATCTCTTAAAAACACGCTTTTTATTTTTACAACAGGAATTGATTTTAAATTAATTTCTGCCACTTCTGTGTTATGAATTTGGAAAAATGGATTACATATTTGGAATCGGGATGTCCAAATTATGTAAATAGGTAACTTTTATTTTTACACATTTTGAATAATTACTGCGGTAAATATTTTATTTACCATGGTTAAAGGGTAAATCCGGTAAATAAGGGTTAAAAAATAATATTATAATAAAACAAAATTACCCTAAAACGTGTCCTAACCTTATTGGTGGACACATAACCGACCATGGTCATCCTTGGGTCGATTTGGGGACCCCTTGGAGCCACTTGTATGTGGTAGGGACACATTATATTAATAAAGTTAAAATAAAAATAAAAATGGCATAAGCTTACATCTTTTAGAAGAACAATTTTTACATAGGGTTATACATGTTGGATTTTCGATTATAAATATTCATTATAAATCTAAAAATATTTCTTACATAATGATATTTTATTTATAATTTTTAAAAATCAAATAATTTAAATTATTAATGACACAATAATGATGCAATGTTTACCTCATTAATAAATCATTTAAATAAATAAGATTATAATGATTAAAATATTATCTAAAACCTGTCCAATTCTTATTTCTTGATTTTATTTAGAATATGAGTCATCTTATCTTCGACCT
Source organism: Viscum album (assembly GCA_963277665.1). NCBI lineage: Eukaryota > Viridiplantae > Streptophyta > Magnoliopsida > Santalales > Viscaceae > Viscum > Viscum album. The sequence continues at coordinate 1,085,824,679 of OY728159.1, forward strand.
CAATGATTTTTGGACCATTATAAACCGAATATAATTATATTATAAAGTAATACTTTCACTCTTTCCTAAAGAGCCCCTCCTCTCCCTTATAAAAGGAGACCACTTCTACTCATTCCTCACACCTCTCAAGCCACTTGGCTCGTCCAAACCCTGCCCAAATAAGCTCCTCACATCCCTCTCCTCCTCCTTGAAGCTTCCCCTTAGGCCGAAAGCATTTCAAGAAGTCCTTTGGTTCCAACCAAAGTGAGTTACCTAAATTAAAGGTAAGGATTTCTCTTAAATTATTTTCATTTATTTTGCTTCTCCAACCCCCAAAAACTTTTTATTTCCTTTCTTTTGTAACAAAAAAAGTATCCTCAATATACTAGGATGTTTTTATAAGATGTATTCGAACTACACATACACACACCTCCATCTAATGGATGATGAACATAATGTTTCTGTGAATGGAAAACTAACGCCTCACGAAACGATGATTGTTCAAATACATCTTACCGCCTCTCATGGTGGCCATTATGATGGCACTGTAATTAAGTGTGATATTAATGATGAATATTTTATATATAAGCTTCTGTAATTCCATTTTATTTCATACCATTATTCGTTTCATGTTGTATATACATACGATAATTTCATTTGAGGAAGTGCGGACTACCGCCCCCTTAAAATGATATGACTCGTTCATACCACACATGGAACGTATAAAGAATGGTGTTAATAAACATAAGTAACATATATAAAATATTATATTATACTGTAATAATAATATACCTATGTATCATTTGGATTCAATTCTTTTAAAATGAAAAATTAAATGGAAGTAGCGTTCGTGCGTACGTACGGACTACCGTCTCCACGAACACGGTGAGATCCATCCTCCATCGTATCCATTCAAGTCTTATTCTCATTTTAGGGTTAAAAATAATGTTAATATCATTCTGATTATGAATAAGATATAATCTATCCATTACAAACATGTCTTACGTAACCAAACATTTAAGAAGAACGAATCGATTATCACCCGAAACGACGATAATACTAAGATATTATTAATAAAGAAATGTTAAAAGATCATATATGATATCATATTGAGGTATATGATTATTTTATAATTTAATAACAATGTTTTAATTATTATACAGGAGGTTAACATACCATCGACTAAGGGAAAGTTCAAGGTAAGGGATTTTCTTATCTCACTTTCAATTCCGTGAGATTTCCATTGTTCGCCACTAAATTATTGAAAGTGGTGTATTGTGTACTGCCATTTGATATATATTATCATGATTCTCTTTATATTCATGTTATTCTGTAAATCATTTGGTGGTTATTAACTTTTGGCCATACGACTTAGTTGATTAACGTGGTAAGGAGTTTCTTATCTCACTCTTAATTTCGTGAGAATTCCATTGTTCACCACTTAATTATTACATGTGGTGTTTGTGTACTGCCCATGATTGTATTCATTGTGTAATATACATTAATTTATGGGTACTTACATTGTCATGGTATGATCCTTCTTTCATAGTTGTATGTTTCATAAGTTACCAAATCGATAAGGGAATTTGACATTTCAATTTCCACTCATTCGGCTTTACGCATATTTCATTGATTATATTACTCCAAGATTATGTGTGGAATCTCTATTCATTTGATTATGTCATAATTTCCACTCCCCTTCCTATGGATATACTTTTGATACACATAATCACTCTATTGATAATTCTCAAGTCATTAATATGAATTTGATAAGAGTAATTTTAACTCTTTCACCATTTGTTGAGTTAAACATCCAATTCGTTGGTGTTGTTTCTACAAGAATATGTGTGAATATCCCTTGATTGTTTTACACTGAATATTCAATCATATTTAGTGTATTTATATTTTTGACCCACAATTATGTCGTTGATTTATCCTTAACCTAAGGATACGGCCTTTATGAGATATTTCATCTCAATTTACATTCAATTGAGACTTCTTTGTTGATATATACCAAATCACTTTTATGTGGTGTATATAATGTACTTTGACAATATTATATCATGAATCCCTTTATTCTCGTGATATTACAAAGTTTTGATTTACCTCAATTATTTGTACTCAAGTGTCTCTCTTTTGGTTAGAATCTCTAACCAAAATACCATTTTAAAATGTTTTAAAGACTTATTCTTCTAAATCTTTCTCATTAATGTCCATGTTTTAAAAATGGTTTTAAGGATTTATTTATATGGACATTAAAGTTTTAAAATTAAAGCTCCTTTTAAAAGTTTCAAAGTGGTATGGGACACTTTGATTAAAAAATCTACTTTTAAATGGCTTCTTGACAAATAGTGTGACTTTTAAATGTTTTCAAGAAAAGGGGGATATTTCTCTCAAATAGTTTTGATGATTATTTTCATCTATGTCAACATCCTTCATTATTCTTGATTGAGGTTAATGTGATACAATAAAATCTTCCATATTGTATCGAATGAGTTATGTTTGACTGTGGATGTGCTATTTTTATACCATTCATGGTTTGTGGTAGAAGTATTGACATTTCGTATGCTATTTTTAATACGAATGTTTATGTTATGATAAAACCTGTTCATATGAGGAATGCATTGGACTTAATAAGTGATGGGTGGAGCCCGCTATAGCTCCTCGATGCATCGGTAGGTCTCATGAGACAAACTAGTGTCTTGGCACAAGGCCTTGGCAAAATCTTATTTGTAGTATTGGCACGAGGCCTTGGCTATGTGGTTATGATAGTCTGGCATTATGCATTCCATCATTATGAAAGTGGTTATTGATATTGCATGTGATCATTCGACTAGTAGAATATCCATGTGAGTAAGTAAATGGAATTATTTCATTTTACCTTTGCCATTTTATGCTGAAGTTCATGTTTAAAGGGCTTTTGTTTTAGTTATAAATTGCCTTAAGTGTTTATGCCTATTTATGAAAGCTTCTGCTATAATGTTATCCTTACTGAGAATCTGAGCTCACCCCTTTTAATGTTTTATTTTTCCCAGATTATGAAGAAGTAATTTATGAATGACCTTCAGGGATAGTATGAGGGGATATGAAGACAAGATGATTTTTTTTATGATGTAATGTAAAAATTTATGGATGTATCTAGTTATTCCAAGGCTACTAAATTAATCGGTCTTTCGAGACTTGATCTTTCTCGTGATCATGCCAATGTTATGTAATAATGCACCGACTCTAGGTAACTAGGGTCGGGGCGTTACAGTTGGTATCAGAGGAAGTTTAGTACAAACCTTGTAAGCTAGATTTAGATAAACTCTGATTAGAGCACGTAGACCTAAGATGAACTTTGAGGATTAGTATAAAAGAACTTCCTAGAATTTTGGTATTGTAGAGATTTTGTGAGTTTTACGAGCAATACATCCTTGTCTGGATACGAGCAGGTAGAGGCGGCTCTGGCACAGATGTACCTAGGGGTAAAACCCGAAAACACCGCTTTGAGCTAGACTCGAACGGGAACTGGTGCACGACAACAGGCCTTGCTGCACTCTAGGTTACGACACTCCCGGGGGATATGCTTAGGATAATTTACATTTTCTTTACAAACCAATTTAAGTAATATATACATAAGATAAGAGTAAATGACCTTGGTTAATTCTAATATGTTTCAAATTGAGAATATGGTGACATTTTAATCTCTAAATGATTTTACGACTACTATTACTCACACAATGCTTTCTGGTTTTAGTCAATGGATGGATTCCAAGGAAGTCATAGTGACTTTGAGAATGATGTACAAGGTGGGAACGGTGGTGGAAATGAGCAACAAAATGGAATGTTGATAGGCGTAAAAGATATCATCTTTCTGCCAAATCAGTTTTCCAAAAATATGATCAACAACATATATATTAACCAACTCCCAGACTCAACAAGAAAGAGAAAGGTGATAAATGATAAGAGCTCCAGCAATGGAGGTCATGGAGAAAAGAACCCTCAATTTTCATCATGCAGGAAATGTGGAAAGAGACACCCAGGAAAGTGTCTCAATGGGACAACGAAATGTTTTACGTGCGGGAATGAAGGACATAAAGTGAAGAATTGCTGAAGAAAAATGAAGAGTATTATGGAAGAAGATAAAAATGCTCCCAAGAGTCCATTTACAGTCATTTGCCGTAAATGTAGGGGACCTGGCCATTACCCGAGTGAATGTCCTATTCTATAGGATATTTTCTTGGTCAAAGAAGAAGCTATGTGGAAATAAATGGTTGGAGAAAAATTAGCACTCCATGTTGATGGGTTTACTTTGGAATAATTTTCTCTTGTATTTGTAACCCCGCAGTTTGCCATGTGAGAATGATATTTGAGGAAGAATTGTCTCTTCTCTTGTGGATATAGGTATAAATAACCATTTGGTTTTATATGATCATTGGGGTTTGAGAAAATGATAAGTTATTATAATTTGGGATGAAAATGAAAAGTATGATATAACATTTGTGGTTAAATTATTTTATTTTGAGGAATTTATCTCATTTTGGTAATATTATAAAATATAGTTTTTGAAAAAGGACAACACGTAGACCGTGTGACAACCCGTCGCGTTGGACAAAGCTGTGGGAATCAAACCCACAACCAAAGTGCGATTCGGATTTATCACCTACCACTGGACTACGTAATGTCCCTGGTTAGTGTGACTATTTTTTTTGTTAAATGATTTTATTGATCAATAATAAGATGATTTGGGTTCTTATGTCTTATCAAATGAATACCCTTGGTATAGGAAAATGATTTGGTGATTAAGTGATAAATGTTATTTTGGAAGATGTTCGCTTTGTTGGGAACACTATATGCCCAAGGAAAATAGAATACAATGGGGTTTCATTTGTAGAGTAATGGTGGATTTTTATCTACGTTTTTATTGTTGATTTATAGTGATTTGGGTTATTTATGGAAATGATTAACCTATAACAGAGAATATGTGATAATGTTAATTACTTTTAAGTATGTGACTTTAAGAGTATTTGATGTCATTTGGAGATACAATGTAACATGGGAGACTACATAATCAAATTCTTCTATGTTTTGGGATTCAATATTAGTTTGGATTATATTAAAGGATTTTAAGGACAATTGGTTATTGAATGGTATCTATTTAACTTTGGGGTATTGTTGGTTTAATTTTAGAAATTAAGATTAGTGCATATTTATCTCAATGAATATCCTTTTGGGGGATCATTAGATCATTCACTAACCATTTTGGTTTTGATTAATCTTCAAAGACAATGTAAATATATGGTTTATCCTGCATGGATCATGTGATTCTATATAAGTTTATTCTAGCTCTTCCAGTGTGACCAAGTCTTCTTGAATACTCATCATTTAAAAAAAATTGATTTAGTGGTGGAAATTTATTAAAGAATGAAAATCTAATTAAAATGTAAGTATATCTCATAATGTTCTTAGTCAATATCATAAATGAATTCCTCTTCCTTATGTAATGTACCTTAAAAAAAATGTTGTCCGTTTACTTTCCTACTAGGAGACTAATGGTCGTTTGTCCCAACACAAGTTTGTGGTTTTCTCATTGTTAACTTTCTCCTGATCATGATTTCTATCCCTCTCCATCAGAACTCGACACTTAGTTTATCATCCATATCCATGTTTTCTTACATGGAATCCAAGTATGGGTTATCTTGGATGACCCTTATACCTCTCTTTCTTTCTTTTAAAGTGATAGTTTTATTGAATCTTTTTCCGATGTGGGACTTTCCATTATATTCCCAAGAAAAATTTTAAAAATTGTGAGGATGCAATTTATTGAAGGAGGGGAGAATGTAACACCCCAAGCTTCCACAGTACGTTTCCCTTCGAATAATGCGATAGCTTGTGTTGTACTCAACCTCGAGTTCTAACACACACCACAACTAATTAAACTAGCCGCTGTGAATAGTAATACCTAATTTTTGAAATCATATATATTTTATATTTCAAAATGGACTTCATTTTTGGATTCGGAATATCAAAATTAGCCTAGGGTGAAATTTTGGTACTTTTCGGATAACTTTTATATTTTGATGAATAGTGAAAATTACTAAATTTTAATTAAAAACAACTTTTTTAATCAAAATAATTAATATTGATAAATTATGAATTTGAGTGGTTTTAAAGTATATTTATAATATATTTTTACCATTTAATTTAATTTTTGTAATTGGACATAATTTCACAATTAAACCAGACATAAACAAGTGTCAATCTTTTGATAGTTATTATCTCTTAAAAACACGCTTTTTATTTTAACAACGGGAATTAATTTTAAATTAATTTCTGCCACTTCTGTGTTTTGAATTTTGAAAAATGGATTACATATTTGGAATCAGGATGTCCAAATTATGTAAATAGGTAACTTTTATTTTTACAAATTTCAAATAATTACTGCGGTAAATATTTTATTTACCATGGTTAAAGGGTAAATCCGGTAAATAAGGGTTAAAAAATAATATTATAATAATACAAAATTACCCTAAAACGTATCCTAACCTTATTGGTGGACACATACCCGACCATGGTCATCCTTGGGTCGATTTGGGGACCCCTTGGAGCCACTTGTATGTGGTAGGGACACATTATATTAATAAAGTTAAAATAAAAATAAAAATGGCATAAGCTTACATCTTTTAGAAGAACAATTTTTACATAGGGTTATACATGTTGGATTTTCGATTATAAATATTCATTAGAAAGCTAAAACGATTTCTTACATAATGATATTTTATTTATAATTTTTAGACATCAAATAAGTTAAATTATTAATGACACAATAATGATGCAATGTTTACCTCATTAATAAATCATTTAAATAAATAAGCTTATAATGATTAAATTATTATCTAAAACCTGTCCAATTCATATTGGTTGATTTTATTTAGAATATGAGTCATCTTATCTTCGACCTCAATGATTTTTGGACCATTATAAACCGAATATAATTATATTATAAAGTAATACTTTCACTCTTTCCTAAAGAGCCCCTCCTCTCCCTTATAAAAGGAGACCACTTCTACTCATTCCTCACACCTCTCAAGCCACTTGTCTCGTCCAAACCCTGCCCAAATAAGCTCCCCACATACCTCTCCTCCTCCTTGAAGCTTCCCCTTAGGCAGAAAGCATTTCAAGAAGTCTTTTGGTTCCAACCAAAGTGAGTTACCTAAATTAAAGGTAACGATTTCTCTTAAATTATTTTCATTTATTTTGCTTCTCCAACCCCCAAACTCTTTTTATTTCCTTTCTTTTGTAACAAAAAAATTATCCTCAATATACTAGGATGTTTTTATAAGAAGTATTCGAACTACACATACACACACCTCCATCTAATGGATGATGAACATAATGTTTCTGTGAATGGAAAACTAACACCTCACGAAACGATGATTGTTCAAATATATCTTACCGCCTCTCATGGTGTCCATTATGATGGCACTGTAATTAAGTGTGATATTAATGATACATATTTTATATATAAGCTTCTGTAATTCCATTTTATTTCATACCATTATTCGTTTCATGTTGTATATACATACGATAATTTCATTTGAGGAAGTGCGGACTACCGCCCCCTTAAAATGATATGACTCGTTCATACCACACATGGATTGTATAAAGAATGGTGTTAATGAACATAAGTAACATATATAAAATATTATATTATACTGGAATAATAATATACCTATGTATCATTTGGATTCAATTCTTTTAAAATGAAAAATTAAATGGAAGTAGCGTTCGTGCGTACGTACGGACTACCGTCTCCACGAACACGGTGAGATCCATCCTCCATCGTATCCATTCAAGTCTTATTCTCATTTTTGGGTTAAAAATAATGTTAATATCATTCTGATTATGAATAATATATAATATATCTATTACAAACATGTCTTACGTAACCAAACATTTAAGAAGAACGAATCGATTATCACCCGAAACGACGATAATACTAAGATATTATTAATAAAGAAATGTTAAAAGATCATATATGATATCATATTGATGTATATGATTATTGTATAATTTAATAACAATGTTTTAATTATTATAAAGGAGGTTAACATACCATCGACTAAGGTAAAGTTCAAGGTAAGGTATTTTCTTATCTCACTTTCAATTCCGTGAGATTTCCATTGTTCGCCGCTAAATTATTGAAAGTGGTGTATTGTGTACTGCCATTTGATATATATTATCATGATTCTCTTTATATTCATGTTATTCTGTAAATCATTTGGTGGTTATTAACTTTTGGCCATACGACTTAGTTGATTAACGTGGTAAGGAGTTTCTTATCTCACTCTTAATTTCGTGAGAATTCCATTGTTCACCACTTAATTATTACATGTGGTGTTTGTGTACTGCCCATGATTGTATTCATTTTGTAATATACATTAATTTATGGGTACTTACATAGTCATGGTATGATACTTCTTTCATAGTTGTATGTTTCATAAGTTACCAAATCGATAAGGGAATTTGACATTTCAATTTCCACTCATTCGGCTTTACGCATATTTCATTGATTATATTACTCCAAGATTATGTGTGGAATCACTATTCATTTGATTATGTCATAATTTCCACTCCCCTTCCTGTGGATATAATTTTGATACACATAATCACTCTATTGATAATTCTCAAGTCATTAATATGAATTTGATAAGAGTAATTTTAACTCTTTCATCATTTGTTAAGTTAAACATCCTATTCGTTGGTGTTGTTTCTACAAGAATATGTGTGAATATCCTTTGATTGTTTTACACTGAATATTCAATCATATTTAGTGTATTTATATTTTTCACACATAATTATGTCGTTGATTTATCCTTAACCTAAGGATACGGCCTTTATGAGAGATTTCATCTCAATTTACATTCAATTGAGACTTCTTTGTTGATATACACCAAATCACTTTTATGTGGTGTATATAATGTACTTTGACAATAGTATATCATGAATCCCTTTATTCTCATGATATTACAAAGTTTTGATTTACCCGAATTATTTGTACTCAAGTGTCTCTCTTTTGGTCAGAATCTCTAACCAAAATACCATTTTAAAATGTTTTACAAACTTATTCTTCTAAATCTTGCTCATTAATGTCCATGTTTTAAAAATGGTTTTAAGGATTTATTTATATGGACATTAAAGTTTTAAAATTAAAGCTCCTTTTAAAAGTTTCAAAGTGTTATGAGACACTTTGATTCAAAAATCTACTTTTAAATGGCTTCTTGACAAATAGTGTGACTTTTAAATGTTTTCAAGAAAAGGGGGATATTTCTCTCAAATAGTTTTGATGATTATTTTCATCTATGTCAACATCCTTCATTATTCTTGATTGAGGTTAATGTGATACAATAAAATCTTCCATATTGTATCGAATGAGTTATGTTTGACTGTGGATGTGCTATTTTTATACCATTCATGGTTTGTGGTAGAAGTATTGACATTTCGTATGCTATTTTTAATACGAATGTTTATGTTATGATTAAACCTGTTCATATGAGGAATGCATTGGACTTATTAAGTGATGGGTGGAGCCCGCTATAGCTCCTCGATGCATCGGTAGGTCTCATGAGACAAATTAGTGTCTTGGCAAAAGGCCTTGGCAAAATCTTATTTGTAGTCTTGGCACGAGGCCTTGGCTATGTGGTTCTGATAGTATGGCATTATGCATTCCATCATTATGAAAGTGGTTATTGATAATGCATGTGATCATTCGACTAGTAGAATATCCATGTGAGTAAGTAAATGGAATTATTTCATTTTACCTTTTCCATTTTATGCTGAAGTTCAAGTTTAAAAGGCTTTTGTTTTAGTTATAAATTGCCTTAAGTGTTTATGCTTATTTATGAAAGCTTCTGCTATAATGTTATCCTTACTGAGCATCTGATATCACCCCTTTTAATGTTTTATTTTTCCCATGATTATGAAGAAGTAATTTATGAATGACCTTTAGGGATAGTATGAGGGGATATGAAGACAAGATGATTTTTTTTTATGATGTAATGTAAAAATTTATGGATGTATCTAGTTATTCCAAGGCTACTAAACTAATCGGTCTTTCGAGACTTGATCTTTCTCGTGATCATGCCAATGTTATGTAATAATGCACCGACTCTAGGTAACTAGGGTCGGGGCGTTACAGGCATACCCCGCGCGTCTTCGCTCATTTTGGAGGGAGGCTAAGCAAGACATGTTGTTTTGAGAAGTGGGGACAGTAATGTAGATAAACAACCAAAAATATTCAGTAAACATCTAATCATTCACATCCAACTCGTTTCATCATCTCTAGTGTCCTCCCCAATACCCAAAGGCATATAACGATGTGTTTCGCCACCCTAGGTGTCGACTACTGCCATAAACAATGGGCCTCCCTGCCCCCACTTATCACAACAACCATCCTAGATCACATCACAACACAAGTAAGAAGGAAAAAATCAGATCAACTCGAATCTTATCCCTTAAAAAAGGCATCCAACCTTCATCCACGATGAGCACTCACATCTTTGAAGTATAAGGAACTTGTCCTTACAAGAAAGAGGGTAACTCAAAACCCTACCATGCATTATTTCTTTATCAAACAGTCAGTTCTTTAATCCATGTTGAATTAACCAGTTCATTAATAGTAGGTTCCGACTATAGGAAACCTAATAAAAAATCTATCATAGTTATCATAATTAATTATACATGCTTACTGACCAAATTGATTAACATCAAATTACAACAACAACAGATGGATTCATTTCCATGTCTCTTTATCTTTTAAAAATAAATATAATTAATATCATTTTATGTTCATTACAAATTTCTTCCAAGAATTACATGCTAAACAAGGCAAGAATATATATCACACTATCCAGCAAAACAAGTGGCAATAATAGACGATCGATGCTAATTGATTTTCCCGGTTCAAATATTTATTATGTCAATTCCTCTATGGTCCAGTGGATAAATAATGCTAACTCTACAATTTCACGTAAAATAATAGAGGAGAAATGAATCCTCTACCTCAAAAGGTTATTTACGTTCTTTATATGATAATTATCCACACAAAAAATTATGATATCCTCCCCTATGAGAACTACATCCACCTGAGAACTCCGTGGCACGACCGCACCAACCGATACCCAAGAGAACTCCATTAAAATCATAGAGATCACATAACATAACATGGAAAGGAAAAAACAAGGTGGAAATGATCAAAGAAAACAAAAGAATGGAGGTAGATCATACCTTTTATCGATGATGGATTGATACTTCCTGCTTTCCCCAAAACAGGTGGTGCACATGAAGCCAGAAGAAACTTACAGGGGAAATTATCCAACAATTAAGGTTAGATCACACTCCTCCTATGGGAGAAAGGAAAGGATCAAGCCTCTCCCATCATGGAATAAGAAGGTATAACAAGGGAGGAATATATCTCTTCCCTTTATAAGATTTATGGGGTAGTGGTTTAAGATATGCTGGATTTTCCATTAAAAGTGGATCACATTAAAACCCATAGTTTGACCAAGTAAAGGAATCCTAAGCCTTAGGAAAATTAATATAGGAGTTATGGGATTTGAATCGACCACATGTACCTTAAAACAAGGACTTTAATTCATTTTACATCAAATAATACGTCCAAGGGGTGAAACTGTAGGAAGTTGGAAACACTATACACCTACCGATGTTGGAAACATTGTACACCTACCGATGCTGGAAATAGTATTCACAGAATGACTCACCGATACTGATGGTACTATTTAAAAAATGACTCATTGATATTGATGGAACTATTCACATTTGTCTCACTAATGAAACTATTGACATATGACTCACTGATACTGATGGAACTATTCAAAAAATGACTAACAGATACTGATTACACTGTTCACAAAAAGACTCACCGATATCAATGGATCTGTTCACAGAATGAATCACCTATACCGATGACACTATTCACAGAATGACTCACCGATACCAATGTCATTGTTTACAAAATGACTCATCGATACTGATGGAACTGTTCTAAAAATGAATCACCGATACCAATGGAACTGGTCAAAGAATGACTCACCGATACTAATGGAACTATTCACAAAATGACTCACTCATACCAATGGTAGTGTTCACAAAATGACTCACCCATACCGATGGAACTATTCACAGAATGAATCACAGATAGTGATGTCACTGTTCATAGAATGACTCTTCGATACTGATGGCACTATTCCCAAAATTGTAAACACTATTCACAAAACTAGAAATTTGAAAAATTATTGGGGATAAGTCACCTTGACCTCCTAGAACACATCAAACACTAGATTTCAGGAAAGGAATGGATGAGAGATGTTTGAGCCATTCCAACCTCACCCATTTGGAAAATAATTCAGTACGAGTAAGGATGTACTTGAAATAATTTGTTGTGGCTGGGGGATATGTCCTCATGACATACATCACCCAAAAATAAAATGATAAATATTATCTAATTAGTAGTATATAGAAATTATAGTGGTTCATGTATAATGTTTTTATGGATTTGGCATGTAGGAAATTTTTTTGTGAATTCAAAAATTTTTGGTATCATGGTTTTACAGTAATATCCTGACATCTGATATGGTGGGAGAGCCTAGCCCTAGATTGGTGGGAGGAAGAATAGACTATATGGACTTATTCCATGATGGTATAAATCTATCTCTTTTTATGAATCTGAGGATGATATCATTAAATTCACACTTATATAGGGTTTTCTTCTCATTCGGGCAATCACATAGGGTAATGTTTGATGCACTGTGCCAAATATATTCTTTTCCAGATCAATCCTTTGGGTGAGTCCCATTTTGTTGATAGGAGATTATGGGATCCATCCATGTTGTGGTGATTATTGGCGAATTATGCTCTAGGGTAGTATTAACCAGATTAATCTCTTCCATATCATGGACGATGATTGTCGAGACCATTATTTGATGTGTAATACGAAAGATTTCATCATCCTAATGAGGGTCGACCAAGACAGTGCCCAAATTGGCCAATGCATTGGAGTGATCACTCTGTGATTAGGGAACATGATGCAATGTGGGATCAAAAGATAATTCTTCCAAAAGTCCCCTGACATACACTGTGAGATGGTCGAATTCATCATTTGGGTGGTTTATTCACCATTGACCTACTTTATCGCTAACTCGGAATCCCATTTTATGTTCAGGTAGGATATTTGCATCTGTAGGGATAATTAAAAGACAACGACGAGGGCTCGATATTCTACATCATTATTTATTTAGCTGTCAAATAGTATGAAAGAGTAAAAAAAGATAGCTTTTTTCCTGAGAGACAAATAAAATACCTAGAACAACCCATATGATCTTTGGTTTCTCCATCCTGATGCCAAAAAGGCTCCGAGAGGCACCATCAAAGTACATTTTCCATGTTCAGGGAGTGTCATGGGAATAGAATACTTATTCATCTAGAAGCTCGGTATCTTCCAGAGTGTTTCCCGAATAAATATGTGCTACAAGAAAATGAGCCAGGCTTTGTCTTTTCACTAACATCTCTGACACAAACTGAATGACGTAATGCTAAAGAATAACTACCCATCGGGACTATCACCCAGTACGCATCAAATGACCAATGGTGTACTTGAGAGTATCGATACGAGAGTCCAATTTTACTTCATGGTGCTGAAAGTAATGCATCAATTTTTACACATCGAAGATGAGTGTGGGGAAGTTATTCTCGACATCAGAGTATCTGGTCTCAGTACCAATCATAGTCCAGCTGAGGTAATAGAGATTATTATAACTACTCGCATCATTATTTTGTGTGAGGAGGGAACCCAATGAACATTCCATGGAAGCCACATCTAATAGAGTGTCCTCCCTTACAACGGAGACATCAGGTCTGAATAGTGAGCTGGTACTGCTTGACATTTTCGAAAGATTTTTTGAAATAATCATCCCATTGGTAGGTGATTCCCTTATTCATTAGCCTAGTGTTGGGGAGATATTTTCCAGCTAGGTTTTCAATAAACCCCAGAATGTAATAAAGGTTCCCATGGATCCCCCTCAATTATTTGAGATTTGTGGGATGTGCCATTGCTAAGATAACACATGTTTTTTCTTAGTCAACCACAATCCCGTGGTGGCATACCACAAAACAAGGAATGTCCCAGATGTTACCTCAAAAGTGAAAATTAGAAGATTCATCTTCATACTGTACTTTTATAGGTTTTCAAATTTTTTTTGAAGGTACGGGAAGTGATAACATCACCATTGGGATTTAACCACCATGTCGTCAACATACACTATTGGAAAATAGCCCTATACCCACGTTTTTTCTTAAAACTATGGGCATTGGTGTGCCCTACACCCACGTTTTTTTAAAACCATGGGTATAGGTATTGTATACACACCTATACACACAGTTTTGGGAAAAAATGTGGGTGTATATTTTTATTTGATGACCTATACCCACGGTTTTCTAAAACCATGGGTATAGGTGTTTCTTTCAATCCCTATACCAATGGTTTTATGAAAACCGTGGGTATATGGTTTTTTAAGACCTATACCCACGATTTTACAAAACTGTGGGTATATCATTAATGGGGGAAAAATACACAGGAAACAAAAATATTTGGCGGGAAAACCTATACCCACAGTTTTCCCTCCAATACCCACGGTTTGAAATAATATATTTAAAGGGATATAAATATTTAGAGAAATAAACACTGTCGAATGGTTTGTGAAGAATTATTTGTTACTTCCTATGGTCTGGGGATCAAATCATGTGGATTTTTTCTGATATAGTGAGATATAATAATATATTAAACAAAATGTATATTTAATTAAAGGAAAGAAACATAGATGGGTTGGTTAGCCACAGAAGATTTCTGGGGAAAGGAAGAGGTTCGAAACCCGTGACCATATTTTTTCTTAATATGGATATATATTAATATATTTAGCAACATATAGATATATATAGTCAAAAGTGCTATAGCATAGAGGTGAGACGCGTTGACCGGAAATAGCAGGTGTTGGAGGTCCTGGGATAAACACTTGAAGGTTCCATTTTTGTACAATTAATACCCATGGTTTTAAAACTATGGGTAAATCCTTTTACAACGTGGAAATTGCTATGAGGATTTGACAGCGTGGAGAAAAAGTTATACTCACGGTTTTTAAAACTGTGGGTAAAGGCTAGGGACCATTCCCGCACCTTAGTTTCCCATGGTTCCCAATACCGTGGGTATAGCCTATACCCATGGTTTTGGGGGCTATACCCACAGTTTTAAACCGTGGGTATAGGTCATTTTTTCAATAGTGGTAACATTTTGTTGTCTTTCCTAGGAACAACTTAATGATATGGTGCATTGTGCATTGATATGTGGTGATATCCTTCTCCAATCCAAAGGGCATGACCTTATTGAAAAAGATCCCATGAGGCACTCTAAAGGTAGTGGATTCTTCATCTCTGGGGGCCATACTTATCTAATTGTTCCCCGAGTATGAATCCATGAAAGAAAGTGCTTGGAAATTAACAGTTTCATTAATCAAGAGGTTTGTGACTAGAAATAGTAAATCTTTATTTGGGTAATGTCGATTAAGGTCCTTGAAATTAATAAAGACCCTAATCTTCCCATTATTCTTCTTGATAAGGACGATGATGGAAATCTATCTCTTGTATTTCACTTCTCATATAGAGTTGGATTTTGTCATGTTATCGAAATTTTCATCTATAGTGGTGGCATGAGAGGGGTGCATCCTCCTGGATGCCTACATGAAGCCTTGGTGAACATATGGTAATCCAAGGTGGTGTGTAGTCACATTCAGGTTTAGTCCGAGCATTTCTGTGTAGTTCCATTTAAAAACATATCGATGTTGCTTCAAAAACCCGATGTAAATATCTTTTTCTTCAAGGGGAATGGTGGAACTAATATGTGTTGGTTTCATGGGTTCCTTTGTTCCCAGATATAGCCGTCTCAGTTCATTGATGGTGGTGGAGGAACCTTCCTCGAATGGTGGAGGGGAATTACTAAGGCCGGCCTCATCTTTTTCCATATCAAAATATTTGGACACATTTTCAAATGAAGATAGAAAGCTGAGGGCCTCGCTATCATTATCAAAGTGAGAGATGCCAAGATAAGATACATTGTCACACCCTGTTGATTGATTCATTAAAAAGAGATGTAGAGGATGATATTATTTGATGATGTCACTAGGGAAAAGAGGGGATTGGACCTCAGGGATTATTTTTGAGACCTTGACCAGGATTATGGGGAGTATATAGTCATCGTTGAGCATACTCTAGGGATTCAGAGGGGAAGTCCTAGAGGCTTTGGGAGTGGAAAATTGTAAATCATCATCTTCCATTAGTCATTTTTTCCCTTTTATAGAAATATTCTTCTGTATATGTGGACTCGCAAGTCTGAAATAGAGATTTTTCACCATATAGTATTCTAAATTTTCAATTAATTGGATACTTCAGACACTGATGGAATGTTTAAGGTATCACCATTGGGATATGGAGACAAGTCCCTCATAGAAGGATGTAATATGCAGGGTCCTTCTTGATTACCATAAACTCAGTGTCTAATGTAAGATCCCCAAATTGTTCTTCTAGGCTAATCTTCTTGAATGGTCTTTTCTCACACTTATCATAACCTTGGATGGTTAGCATAGTGGGGGAAAAATCCACTTCTCCATATCCTAAATGTCATAGGGTTTAGACTGGGATAATATTTATACTAGAACCGTTATCAATTAGAGAACTTTGGAAATTGAAATTATTGAGTATTATAGATACATATAGGGGTATGCTGTGTCCTTCAAAACCCCCCATCTGATGATAATCGAACAATGAATGAGATGGCGACGTGAATTTATGATTCCTTGGACTCCACTCTATAGACCTCAGCTACAACAACTTCTGTCTCGAACTCTTGTGGGATCTGAATGGCTTCAACAAGTTCCTCTCTTAGTTATTTTGATTGAAGGAGATCATCAAAGAATAATATCATGGATGGGACTATAGAAATATTTTTCAAGACATCATAAATTCATTCCATAGGTTAATACATCCTGATGTGGGGTTTCTCATGTACACGTGGATGAGGAGTTGAGGCATCTAGGGTAGCTGAACCCAATTTTTCTCAGGGGTTGTTAGAGCATCTACTACTAGTGGAGTGGGTCGTATTTCCCTTCCCCATTTTTTGGGATGATTGGGATGATCAAAATCTTGGTGGTCAAGTAAGAAAATTAGGTGTTGATGGATGATGGAGGGTTCTAATATGCATCCCTACCCTTTTTAGGCTCGCTAGAGTGATTTCCCATGAGTCTTAGCTGTATATGTGTTTTACATAGGGATATGACCAGAATATGGGGTCTTACAACGCCCGCATTGTCCTCTATATCCTTGGTTCTTGTGCATCTGACATCTTATTCCTCAGTTATGTGCTTGAAACTCATGCTCGGTGGAAAACTTATCATCAGGGAATGGGTTTTAAAAGCGTATTATTTTTATAGAACCAAATATGAGTTCTTTTTCGGATGAGGGTTCAATTTTGTGGGGTGGTGCCCATGTTTCGGATGCTGAAGGGAATAAATTAGGAATATTTAAGGCTCAATTTTGAGTATAATATTAGTCTTCCACTTCTATCCCCTCCTACATTTGGCGGTCACACACACCTTCTAGACTCAAATTTTTTGTCTCTTTCTTGGGTGGTGGAGCTATTACGGTTTTTTTCAAATGTTCTATCAGTGGAATCATCTCGATCAACAATCTTTTGGGTCATCCAGTTGTCACCTTTTTATGCACAACATGCTGATACTTTTTTCCAATCACCATATTCTACTGTTTTGATAATTTTTATACAATCCACCTAATCTAGGGATTTATTTAACACCACTTGACCAGAATGGATAATCCCTTGAAGGATGTTCTTGAAGACAACACAGTTCTAGATATTATTATCTAACCTTCTACGGAAAGGGTAGTAATTAGGATGGTCGGTGAGGTTGAACTAATTGGGAATCCTAGGTTATGGGTGGGTGAGCATGTTATTGCCCATGGCTACCAAGAAATAACTAGGTACTTGTTCATTCTTGAAGGAGTACACCTTATTCATCTATTGTTCAAATCCCAGATGACCCTGGTTTCTCTATACTGTTGGATGAGGGAGATTATATGGTTTTGAACACTTTACAGGAGGTGTTGGGTGGATTGAGACCTACCTGGGTATTTAGATCGTCACCACTATCTACTGGAGAGTGATTGCTATAACTATACTCTAGATGGAATTTTTCCTCATATTGTGTGCATTATTTTAATTTTTGATTGGGTCCATTGGATGGATCCTTCTAAATGTTGAGACATTTGGGAAAACTCAGAGAATCCACCTAGATATTTCATTAGAATCAATGACATCTATAACTCAACCCTTTAATTTTTAGCACAGAGTTTCAGAATCTTCTCTTATGAGTGAGGGATTCTGAGTGAGTAGATTAAACCCTTCCACCATTCTATGAAGTCATATACCCTATCATTTTCAGATTGTTTTCAGTTCGCTGGGTAAACAATGTTTGTCCTCCTTAGTGTAGAACTTAATTGATAAAGTAATTGATGAATAATGTCTTCCTATCCTGACATAGATCTTCCTGGGAAACTGTTAGGCCAAACAAAGGTCGGCACTATCATAGTCTATGCAAAACACCTCATCTTTATTGCCTCTGGTCGATCTTGAGGGCACATCATCAGCCCAAATTAGGATATGAAGTGTGTGAGATGTTGTTTGGGGTCACCCACACTATCAATAATAGAGAAGGTATGATTTATGAAATCGGGTTGGGGAAAAGTGTTGACCACCCAATTAGGATATGGATTCATCTCTGGATGTATAGGTTTGTGTCACCCTTCCATGGATTCTATTCAAGTAGTGAGGGACTCAATGATGTTAAGGACCTATTGGGTCACCATTTCCTGAGTTGTCTCTCAGATATAGGAAGTCGGTGGGGGTGCATTAGGTGTCCCCACATTTATATCCTTTTGATTTTTGATTCTTCCTAAGATTGAGTGGTTGTCACAATGAGGGAGAGGTTGTTGCTGCATCTGAGGGAAGTCATGATCATATTTGACCTCTATATTTATGTGGATCGGCTTTCAAGATCCATATCCAACATCATACTCAGATACTACTCTTGTTGGAAGATAAACCATGAGAGGGAGATTATTCGTCTCTACCATAAGACGATACACAGTGAAGATATTTTCTCTCAGTAGCTCCTCATGGAGTATTTAGAGTGTTTTTTTCCCACATATTGTGGCAACCGTTCCTCTGGGGAAGGAACCCCATTTATTCTTAGAGGAGATAGAGATATGGTTATACCCTTCCCATTTTTAATATTCCATCATGGAGGATTAATCTTGATATTTAGAGGTTCCATGTTTTGGAGCTATTTTTTTCTAGTGTGTGAAGACTCATTTGGTGCATCCAAGTCACCCTCCTCCCAAGGTATGTTTTCTATCTCGCAACCCTATTTATTTTTATCATTATCAATATCATCCATATTGATAGTGACAACATTCATAGAGGCATATTAGGCAATGGTGGTTGTGACATTAATTTTGACGCAACAGGCTGATTTAATACTATCTTTTTAGGGTCATTATTCAAACCCTTGGCCATGTTGGGCAATTTTGGATTGCAGCCTTAACATAGAATGATTTTATTTTTTGGATGTTCCTCACATTTTGGTCTATGAATAGTGACTCTGAGGGATTTTCCATGGTTTATGAACATTCCCCAACCAGTAGTGGGTTGTCTTGTAGTGGGAGGAGCTAGTGGAATGTCAACCATTGATAGATTCCTCCCAACCAAAAGAAGACTGGTTTCCTTTATAGTGGTGATGATGATGAAAATACCCCCATCCCTATAGGGTGGGGGTCATTCGAGGCCGCAATATACATTTATTGGTCCATTTTTTAGGATCTAATGGATCTGATCAGGGATATGATGACTCCCAGGACAGATATATAGGTATAAATTCCCCTAGCCCAATGGGGTGGGGTTGTCATGGGATCACTAATGATGTTTACAAGGTCCTATCAGGGGCTGATGAACCGGGTGATTGTGATTGACATATAAATTCCCCCAGCCCAGCAGGCTGGGGTTTGCATGTTTCTATTGCTAGTGTTTCCCAAATCCTCTTGGAATTGATGATCTGATGGGTAGAGGTAGTGGTAGATATTCCATAAGTCCAGCGGGATGGGTCTACTCTTGTATGGATGATATAACCACAAAAATTTCGGCCCTCTTGATATGGAATAGTTGTTCTCGCATAGGAGATGAGTGTGATGCCAAACCCTAATGTGAATAATTTCTCATGGGATGTTTTCTGGGTGATTACAACATTGGTCTCTGTGTTTAAAATGCATTCCTAGTACTTTTAGGGTCCTAGTTTAAAGTCCTTTTGTCCACCGTCTATCTATGGATGTGATGTATGGGTACTATTGAAGTTAATGCATTCCGTTTTAGTGACCAAATGGCCCGAGTGTTACCCAGTCCCCTGATCTCGCAAGAGGGTATAAAATTGTAGGATTTTAGATCTAATGGGATTTTATGTTCTAAGGGAGAGAAAAAGTGTAACACTCCATACTTCCCCCATGCTTGAATACAGATGCATGACGTGGATTCAAATATTAGATATTGAAGATTTGTGATAGAATATAGTCAAGTGTGTTGCTGATTTGCATTGTGCCTTTACGGTTTTGGATCCCATGCCATGGTGATAAAAGCCAATTCTAATTGAAAATGAAGTATATTTATTTTCTGAAGGCGACACTTGTAACCAGGATAAGGGAGATGTCGAGCCTTCAGTCGCTGTTGAGTATCCAACATATTCTGTTATAAATAATGCATGCACTCCATTTCTAGGTCATCTAGGATCTAATAGTCAGCGGTAGCGATGGGCCAGAACATTATGTGAAGGTTGTTTTCTGTTAACTCTCTCCATATGACTATATCGGTCTCCCCCTCAACAAACATATAAGACTTCATTCGGTCATACCATAGATGATTTCTCTAATGGTCCCCTTCTGATTGGAGTGTGGTGCTACATGAAGTTGATGGGTAACAATATACAGTTAACCTGAATGATTCTAGAAACTCTCTATATGAATGTGCCTGTTTTTCAATACCTGTCCATACATAGGTTTCTATAAAAGGGATTTCATTTCCTTGTATATGGGATATATCACTATGGGGAGGTTGACGATGATGGATATTAGGAGAGAAGTCCATGTGATCCATCTCTAAACTTGCACGAGGAGGACTATCATGGTAATGAATGTATTATGATTCCTATTATATGGAGGGGTCGATAGACCATTGTGGTGTTGAGAAGGTTCCTCAATAAACCTTAAGGACACTAGTATTGAAAATATTAGGAACACAGACCATGTTCTGCATTGTGGTCAGAATATACCGACCTGCCTTTTGGGGTTATGCATGGTTATGAGCCTGCTGTATAATAGTTTCCAGAAAATTTATATAACCGTATGGTGCTGCGAGAGCATGAGTTTAATGATAATAAGTTATTGGAATATTCCAATGAGTTGTCTCATTGTTGAAAGGAATGTGAGCTTGTCCTGAGGCATGCTCCATTCCCACTTGGTGATCCTCGGCCAGGACAAGAAGATGGGTCTGATCTTGAGCCTTTTAAATATCCCATTGGTCATTCTTGGTTGGAATATGAGACTACCCTGGGGCGTGTACCACTCTCACATGGTGGGCCCCAGTTGGATTAGGAATATGAACCTGGTATGAATATTCATTCCCCTTTGGGATATGTTAGAAAACCTCTATAATGGGAGAAGGAATATGAGCCTCCACCTATGTTTCCATGGAACGATGCTTCAAAATCATTCATTAGCATATGTAGTAATATGTGCCTGAATTTTGTGATGTGTCGGAATATGATATCCAGATTCACTAACATGAATGTGAGCCTATCCCTAGGCGTTTTCCATTCTCCCATAGTTATCCCCATTCAGAACGGGTATATGAGCCCGATCATGGGCCTTTGGAATATTCCATTAGGATTATTCGACATACATGTGCCCCTGTCCGAAGGCATGTTTTGCTCTCACCTAGTGAGCCTTAGTTGGAATGGAAATATGAGCTCGGTCTAATGTCTCTCCCTTCATAAAAAAATACTTATAATCTTTCTGGGTAGGAGTAAGAGTGTGATCTTATTCCAGTATAGCCATTTTTTCATGGTGATCAGAGTGTTTCGCTATTATGGATGTAGGTATTTGCGTATGGGCCTTTCCCTTCATCTTCAATAGTGCTGAAATATACTGAAAGAGTTTTTTAGCTGTTTCTAAAATATATGGGCATTTTAGAAAAGTGTGTACAATAATATGGGCCTACACATTTTTTGTCTCCATGATAAACTAGTAGACGTATTTTATTGAAGAGGGGGTATGTTCCCACTTCTTTCCTCCTTATTCCTTAAAAATATTCTGATGGACTTCGTGTATGAGGGTTAAAGTATGAGCCTCTACCCTTCCTGATGTGGGGATATATTCACATACTTGTTCTAAAAAATAAGGGATACAACCCTTCTTGCTAGTCCATTCCTGATTATGCTAGCATGCATCATTGGTAGGAGCAGGAATATGAGGATTCTCCTAGATATCCAATTCCCACCACATCCAATGAGTATTCCTTGTAGCTTGTGAATAGGAAACAGAGGCGGTTGTCTGTCAGAAGGTACCCTCAACAATTGACAAATGGGTACTAGCTGGATGGTGCTGGTGATAGCGGTTTATAGTTCATCTCCTCAATGGTACCTGAACCAAAAGTGAGTTGTATTTGGCCTCCTGGCCTGCCTTCATCAGATAAGGAAGGTGAATGTTGTCGCACTCAAGGGATAAGCTCCCAAATTTTTTTCCCATAGAAATAAGGGAAACTGGATAAGTATCAGCCTTTTCTAGGCGATTCGGATTCACTAATCATCATGCTTGGATAACTTCATGAGAATATTCCATGGTCGGGATTGTACCATGTTGGTGGTACTCCTAGACCAACGTACTATCCTCTTGTCATTGGAGTTTTCAAGAAGGTGAAGTCATTTTGAAACCTGTGGAGGTTGAAGCCACGAATGATTTACCATAGTGAATGTTGGATGATGAAGATAGTTTCTCAAATCAAGCTGCTAGAATAATTATTAGAATTTACATAGATGCAAAAGATAAAAGTTACTAATTAGTGTAGTATCATAGAAATAATATGCTCAATCATATAGGAATGGTCAACTAATTTGTACTTTCATTCTTGATTGGTCCATCTCACTCATTTGGACTTTTCAAAACAAGGATAGACTTATGAGAACCCAGGTTATAGAGGATCATTTGTAATATTGTGTTGGCCTTACTGATTTTTTTGCATAGGGGTTTCAAATAAATTGGCATGTCGCATTATAACCCAATCGTTATGTTATTTAAGAGATTCATGTTTAGTTTATCATTTTGTTTGCATATAAAGAAAAATGAAATGGCCCAACTGGTAATAACTAATCATCTTATCATCAGAGAGATTTGATTCAGGTTCACCATTTTTTGCAAGTAGGGGAAAATGAAATGGAGTGATGGATAATTTTCAATAATTTTTTCATAGGAGAGATTCATATTGGGTTCCTAATTTTTTTGTTGGGTTTTTGAGGCATTAAATGGGTTTCAGTCATCAAACATGTATTTTCACTTTTCCTAGAAACTCCCAATGGTCCCTCTGTCTATTGCTGGGTACAGACCTGTTTTCCAAAGGTTGATGATTGTTTGTGTTTTCAGGCCCAATGATTATTGGGTAATTGCATTGGTCGAGAGGAAGACAGGCCGGTATCATCACACCCTATTGGGGGTGATTGTTTCCTACCTTGAGACTCTATTATAGATTTAAGATATGTTTGTGAATCTCTAATGAATCTTGGTATGGAACTGGTTACCCAGAAAAAATGATTCATTGGTTAATTTTCTCATTAAACAAAGAAGGGTATCCTCATTGATGAACCATGTAAAGTGCGGTCTCGTTAGTGAATCCATTTATATGTATTCACGTTTATTCATCCATTTTCCTAATGCTGAATAGATGCTTTATGTGCTAAAGTTGTATGAACAATTACATCAGAATTTCCTACAACGTGAGTAGGAAGTTAATATTTTAAGGAGGGGATTGAGCCATTATGAGGCGTCCTACATATCTTGGTAATTTTAGGAATCAAAACCTACATAGTTTTTTAACACCCTTGGGACTGGCCCCATGGTGTATACCCTTATATGCGAGGTGTTCATGTCATACCACTCATCTGGGCTTACATACTATGATTTCCATGGTCAGTGGGAATTCATGATGCCTAATGAGGTGTTCATTGCATCTCCCTAAACCCGCGTGATATGTTTTTAGTGTGAGAAACAATGGGGAATACATGATTAGTCTCATGGTGTGTAGATATCAGACTTATGTACTGGGACAATCCTTGGGGTGTTTAGTATAGATCTCAGCCCTTGAGAAGGCATCCTACGTATCCTATGTATGGTAGGAATCAGAGTCATCATAGTTCGTTTATCCCTTAACCTGCTGATAGACTAAGGTGGATGATCAAACTCAGGGACACTATTACCATCCTCTAGGGGGGTTTATACTAAGATAGATTCCTTATTGATTGGGGATATACTATTTGATGTCTGTATTTGGGGATAATGCACCAAGGATCCCCTTATAGACCAAAGGTGTATAGTAAATATGACATGATCAGTGAAACTCCTTAAGCCCATGTGATCCATGCACATTATAAGAATCAATGTTTAGATAGTGATCAATTCCATTACTTTGGGTAAGGGTCTTAGATACTAGGATCACCCTGGAAGATCAATATTGAACTCTAACCTCAAAGAGGTGGCCTATGTATCCTAAATATGGCATGAATTAGAGTCTTCATAGTTCCCTTGATCAGGTCTTACACTCTATGGTTTCCCTTGTATTCGAGGATTACACACTATTGTAGGATGTGGCTATCAAATCCCGGGATTCTCTAGTGACCTATCCACACTTGTCTGGAGGGCGTTTCATGACCCATTTGACTTATTTGGGGGTCATCGCATGATCTAGATGGTTTCCTCAATAGGATATCAAATATCCTATCTGACATGTCTTGAAGGTGTCACATGTCTTAGTTGACATCCTTTAAGGGCATCGTGAGTCCTGGATAATACATTTGAAGGGCATCACAAGTCTTGGCCAATATGTCTAGAGGATGTCGCAAGAGCCCACAGATATTCCCTGATGCTCTCCGAAGAATTGGTTGACATGTCTATAGGATGTCTCATGTCTGGGATGACATCTTTAAAGGGAATCGCGAGTCCTGGATAATATTCTCAGAGGGCGTCATGTGTCTTGGAAAATATTTCTATTGGATGTCATGAGATCCCCTTGATATTCCCTTATTATCTCACAAGACTTGTTTGACATGTGAAGGGCCCATTATATGATTCAGGTGATGCTTTTGAAGGAAGTCACGAGGCTTGGTTGACTAGTCCTTGTGGACATCCCTGAGACTATGATGATACATCCAATGGGGTCATGTGACTTTTCCTTGACATGTCTAGAGGGATACTTATGACCCTGCTATCATGGTAAAGGAGCGTCATGAGGTCTGGGTGACATGCCCCATTGTTTTCATGTGTCCTTGGGAGGATCATGCGAAGAGCATGTGGGTAAGCAAACATGGTTTGATTTTAGTCTTCCACGTGTATTCATTTTTCTTGCCTTTTCCTTGCAGATGACTTGGTTTTATTTAGTGTCAGTTTATCATGACTCTCAAGTGATCTAGTGGTTGTGTGGGATGTTCTTCGCATATCACACCAGAGATCATTAATGTGATCTATGAATAGCCATGTGAAGTCACTTATGCCTATTGCATGACTACTCTAGTTGATCGTCGGTATGTTACCGAAATGAAAGTTAGACAGCAGCGTGATCGGTTGCTCTGAGAAGCCCACCGTTGCGATCGAGAGTTTCCTTAGAATAGTCTTCGCATCATAGTGATATCCATTTTTTCACATAGGGGTGGGGGATTTATTGGCCTCTCCACCACGGTTGTTCACTACTTTTCACAGCGTATCAGGCATGGATCTAGAATAGAGTCAGTGAAGGGGACTGACACCATGCAGCTTTGTGAGTATTTGTCGTGGGTATTTTTGAGTGTGTTGCCTGATTTTCAGTGAATTTGAGTCTCTAACATCATCGTATCTTTTATTATATTATTGTTGATTGATGAATACTTGCTTCAGTATACAGGTTTTTCAAAGGACTTTTCATCTTGTCCTATGGAAATGTATGAGGGACATTATGAGAGATCTATGACTTTCCTGAAATACTTCGTGGGGGCAAGGGTGGGTTGTCCACGAATATTCATGAGATATGGTTGACTTGTCATGACGTCTCGTGGGGCCACACTAGGGATGTCCTGGTATGTCACATATCTTTCAGTGACCACGACTGCTCTCGCCTCCTCTCTTTTTAATCCCTTTGTTTTATTTTACAAATGGCAGGGATTATGAGAGCTTCCATGTGTAATGCCAAGGAAATTTAATCTATTTTTTATGATGCCTTGCATGACCATTATTAGTCATATGGGGGTGTGTGATCATTTCAAATAAAAATCCATCCTTTTTTCCTTAGAGCATTCACGGGGAAGTGCAGAGTTGTCTTGACATATTCTGAGGGCTTACGTGTGGTGAGGATGACAAGACAAAGTTCTTTCCATAGAAGAGGCATACATGTTGTTGAGGTCTCACAATGTCTTATGGGCTGCCAGGGGCACATCACATGTCTTTTAGTGACCATGAGTACCTCTCAAATACAATCACTCTCTGTATATATAGTGCACCTCACAATCAATAATGAATCTCAAGGTGGTGCGTGTTCATTTACTTAGACAACCCTTCTTCTTGTCTATGGTGTGTCACATGATCCATGATGGATCTTGTAATGACGCATGCATCTAGTCTTGGAAGTTGTCATGTTTCCCTTTTGCGTGTCGTATGATAAGTACTGGATGTGGTGATGATATATAGAAGTTGTCCGGGACAGTTCCTCTACTTGAATTTGATGCACCGCATGGACATTGATGGGTCTCACGATGGTATGTAGACTTCTTCAAAGAAAGTAATTTTGCTCTCCTTTGATATGTCGCATATCTATAGAGGTATGATTCCATAGTGTAAGTCAGCATGCCAAAGGGTGCATGGAAAGCGTAGAAAGGTGTTGTAGGAATGTTGCATAATCCAATCCACTTGAATATGTTGTTCGGTCGAAGGTTTTCATGAGGGCTTCGTATGACACCCAAATCCTCATGAGATCCCATAAAGGGGCTTGAGTGATAGAGTCTTGTGCATGCACATGGAATATTTATTTTCATTACATGGTGATAGAAAACATAGCATGGAGCTTTGCATGCATCCATGAATATTGATTGTGTGTGTTATGGACCTTCCTTGGATCGACATGGTGCATCAAGTTCTAAATGTTATTTGATGATCCCCATTTACAGAGCATCAAATAAATTCTTTAGGAATCAATCACATTCAAATGGTGAGTTATTGTCCACAATTCCTCATATAACTGGGTATTCAGTTATTTAATATTCTTCTCAATAGAGGTGGTATCGTGATATGCGATCGCTTAAGAATTCTCCTAATGGTTAGGCGAGATCTTAATATTATATTTTTGATAGTATGAAGTACACATGGTTTTAAAACCCTTCACTAGAGGGGATATCTGCCTTGCGCATGAGGGGTTACGTGATGCCACACACTTTCGCAAGAGGGGTTAACTGGTGAAAACTGGAGTTTTTTATGCAGTTTTAAATTTTTTTTTACAAAAACTGGTTAGGGTGGTTTTTTTTCAAAATGATGCTCAAAGGCGGCATCGCGGATGCCCCCTTTGCATTATGGGTGAAAGGCGGCATCGCAGTTGCCACCTTTCCACTACCGGAACAGATCAGTGATGTGGAAAAGGCGGCACCTGCGGTGCCGCTTTTCTATATTACGTCATGAGAAAGGTGGCACCACGGGGCCGCCTTTCTCTTGACAACATTGCGCAAGGCGACACCATTGGTGCTACCTTTGCCTTCGATCCCTATAAAAGGGTATTACCCCCTACCCTTCTCGTCACTTCCAAACATCCATTAGCTCTCAATTTTTCTCTATTGCGGTGGAGTTTTGCAGTCTGAAATTTTTCGAATGCTTTTAGAGGTATGATGTTTAATTTAATGTTTTATATTTTGTAGAATTGTTTTTAGTTTATTTTGTATAATTGTTTGTAGTTTAATATTTTTATAAATTTAATGTTTTTTATTTAGTTGAATTGTCTTTAGTAGTATAGTTAGTTTTAAATTTTTTTTGTTTATTAGATTGTTTAATTAGATTGTTTAATTAGTTATATATATTTAGGAATTATTATTAGGTTGTTTAATTAGTTATATATATTTAGGAATTATAATTATCAATAGTATAAATTAATTTTGGATTTTTTTAAAAGAAATTTTGGTAGCCTAAAGAATATGTTATCTAAGAAATCAAATCCTTTTCTAGATACAAAAAAAGTGAATGTGGCTCTTGCAAAGATGAACCTAGGGGTCAAACACGAAAACACTGATTTGAGCTAGACTCAAATGGGAACTGGTGCACGACAATGAGGATTACTGCATTCTGATTTGACACTCCTGGAGGATATGCTTAAGATATGAATATTTCTTTGTAAACTACTAAAATATTTAAGTAAAGAAATGATAAATTGATAATTTAGTAACGATGTTGATATTTATTATTAGTAATGATTAATTAAAAATTAATTAATAATTAAAAATAAAACTACAATTCAAATGATATTCAATAACAAGGAGTTAAAAAACAACACAGTTAAAAAACTACATGTAGTGAACGTGAAAAAATAAATAACATGAAGTTAAAAATATAAATAACATGGAGTTAAAAATATAAATAACATGGAGTTAAAAATATAAATAACATGGAGTTAAAAATATAAATAACATAGATTTAAAAATAATATAAATAAAATAGAGTTAAAAATAATATAAATAACATAGAGTTAAAATAATATAAATAAAATAGAGTTAAAATAACATAAATAACATAGAGTTAAAATAATATAAATAACATAGAGCTAAAATAATATAAATAACATAGAGTTAAAATAATATAAATAACATAGAGTTAAAAATAATATAAATAACATAGAGTTAAGAATATAAATAACATAGAGTTAAAAATATAAATGACAACATGTTTCGAGATTCTATCCTTTCTTGAAGTGAATTGAATATCAAAATTTCCGATATCCCGTGTGACAACGGGTTTTCTGAAATTTTAATACGCAATTCACTGCAAGAAAAGCTAGAAGCTCAAAACATGCTGTTATTTATTTTTTTATGTATATGTTATTTATATTTTAACTCTATTATGTTATTGAATAACTAATTAATAATTTAGTAAGTATCATAAGAAATATCCTAGTTTGGGATATAAGATCTTTTAAAATTTAAGTATCATAAACATTGTATAGTTTAGAAGTAATAGTTATTATTTGAACGTGAGCTAAAATACAACTTATTTTTAATATGTAGTTTAATTACATATTTAAAGTATAAAATTCAACTTATATCGGTAACCATCATTCTAAATTTCACTTACATTATCAAAATCATGATCAGAAACCCTTTTTTATGTAGAGCATAATGTTTTCCTATGTGTACTACTATGGGGTGGTTATTCAAACTGTGAAAGAAGCTTCTTACAGTACACAACCAATAAAAGTGGTTAATACAACTGATTATGTAACCCTATGTGACCTTCAAGACAGAATTCATGGATCATTAAATCTAGAACCTGATCAAAAGATCAAGTCAATGAGTTATAGACATTTACAGTTCCCATCAACATTGTGGCATCTAGCTTGTCCATTGGTTGATGATGCACAATGGATCCAAATAGTTGGTTTGTTTTCTCAATGATCAGATGGTAACATGATGGATTTATATGTTGATGTTTCTACTGTACAACAACAACATCCAATTGTACGAAGACATAGACTTACAAGAGTCGTTGAAGATAGTCCACCCCATGTAGTTGAGACTATTCCAAATGATGTAGAAGAGGAAAACCTACTTGATCTCCCAGATATACATGTAAACCTAACATCAGATGAGGAGTTTCGTAATAATTAAACAGATGATGATAGTAGTGCTGATGAGGAAAGAACAACGGAAGTTTCGAGAAATGAATTAGTTGTACAACATGATCGACCTAGAATAAATCATCCATCGCTCTTTGAATCTTGGTCAGAAGCAATGAAACATGTGCCTGAATTTGAAGATAATGTACTCACACTGGAAACTAAGTTTCCTGGAGTTATACGAGATAGGTTTAGTGAGATAGACAAAACATTATATGTTGGAAGGAATTTTACAAGTAAAGATGCATTAAAAAGTATGCTAAAGATATTTCACATTGATAGGAACTGTAGATATGTAGTTTATGAATCAGAACATAGAAAATATTCCATACGGTGTGAGAAGTATGGGTATGATTGTAGATTTCGATTAAGGGTGATTCCGGACATTGCATTTGGAGGTTGGAGAATCTCGAGGATTGAGGCAGCTTATACTTGCGTTCAGACAAGCCTGACATAAGATTATACCTCATTGGATGCAAAATTTGTGTTATCCATTGTTTTTGAGATTATACCTCATTGGATGAGGAC
Organism: Viscum album; assembly: GCA_963277665.1. NCBI lineage: Eukaryota > Viridiplantae > Streptophyta > Magnoliopsida > Santalales > Viscaceae > Viscum > Viscum album. The sequence goes on from OY728159.1 coordinate 1,085,855,505, forward strand.
TTGTCAAGATGTTTTGATATCCCTTGTAAAAGATAGGATACAACAGAAATTCAGTTTTAAGATATTCTATAATAAGGCATGGAAGGTGAAACATAAGGCAATTGTGAAGGTCTATGGGGATTGGGATGACTCATATTAGTTGCTTCCTCAATTTCTAGCCATACTGATGCATCATAACCAAGTTTTCTTTCATCTGGATACAAATGAACATGTGTCTCATGATATCCAACTTGATCCATCTCGTGTTCAATTTCATCAGTTGTTCTGGGCATTCCTTCCCTGTATGTCCACCATTCATTTCTACAAATAGTTTATTCAGATTTATGGAACATTTTTGTATGGAAAATACAAGGGTGTATTTTTGATTACGGAAACCCAAGATGGAAACCATTCACCTCTTCCTCTTTCCTTTGAAATTGTAGAGAATGAAAACTATGAATCATGGAGTTGGTTTTTGGCATGTATCAACACCCATTTCCACAATATTTGGGGTGTTTTTTTGATATCTGATCGGTATCAGGAAATTAATGAGGCAATCAATGCGGATCCTGATAAATGGAGTTACCCAAATTCACATCATCGGTTCTGCATTAGACACATTTCGAGCAACTTGCATAAAAAATTCCACGAGGAACCGATGAAGAAGGCAATCACCAGACTTGGTACACATTGTATTTGTAATTATTTTTGTATATCAACATAAAGATAAATTAAAAATATATGAAATATCATCTATTCTGTGTAGCATATGAGTCTAATCAATGATGGTTTGAATAACATTTCGAACAAATACTTCAGGTTAATGAAGAAGTTTATGATTATATGATGCGAATTCCAAAAGAAAAATAGACATTGGCATATGATGGGGGGAAGAGGTATAGACACATGACCACCAACATTGTAGAGTGCATTAATGGTGTCTTGAAAGGGATTTTCAAGCTACCTATAACTTCCCTAGTTCAGGAGACATTATATCATTGTGTGAAGTACTTTGTTTATAGACAAAAACTAGAATCATATGGAATAAATCATTCGCTAACGTACGAAAGACATTTTCAAAGAGAGATTGAAAGGAATATTGAAGAAGCTTCTGGTTATCATGTCTCCCTATTTCGTTGAGAAAATTCCTGATTTGAAGTTCAAGAGAAGACAAACTTCATCACAAATAGAATTGGTGATAAAATGGTGGTATTATTAGAAATGAGGCAATATAAATGTGGAAATATTAAGGCCTTACGGTTTCCATGCTCACACGCCATCGCAACATGTGCCTCTGTTAACATAACATGGAAAGCATATGTTGATCTAGTGTACCGTATGAACACCATTGCTAACTGTTATGCTACACCGTGGACACCTATTGGGGAGTTTCATTATTTCTCAATGCCTGAAGGTCAACCGATAGTGGTACCTGATATGAATCGGTTACATCCTCGTGGGAGACTGAAGGCCAGTAGGATGCGAAATGAGATGGACTGGCCTCAAGAACAAAGATAGAGTTTGAGATGCACAATATGTCATCAAAATGGTCATAATTGGAAACGGTTCCCTACCACTGTTGGGTCAAGTTCACACTCTAAGCCACAATGATGTATTGTCGATATTGAGAGATTCTCATATTGTAAATTTTATGTTGTTATCTCTTCATTTTACATCGGTTTTCTGCCCTCAAAAATGAAAATCATAACAGTAAACTCAAAAACATCTTTTCTATATCATAATCCTAACATTCTAAACCATAATCGTGAAATTTTTTTCTCAAGTCATTAACCTAAACCATAAAATGTTAAAAGAAATCCAAAATCCAAGAACCAAAAGGCAAAATGTGAAACCCTAATATTTAAATCCTAAAATATAAAGAAAATAATCGTGAAACATATGACTAGGTTATCTAGTACAATCATACATCAATATGAATAATGTTCCCTACAAATCCTTATAACCCATGCATAATGTTCTGGGGAATAGAGGAGCACCCCAGAAATTGAACCCTTATACATTGTTAATGAAGTCATAGAGACAAATGAATCTTGATCTAGTAATAGAATAACACCTCAAAAAGTGAACTCCCTTAAAATATCAAAATATGAGCCCTAATACTACTCCTTCCACCTGTATACCCAAGGATCACATGTGAGATATAAATAAAATCATTTTTAAAGGGCATTATTACATTCAAAAATAAAAAAAACCATTTCTTAATATAAAAACATTCTTTGAAAACTAGTTCACACTTCATTTAATAATTATTGAAAAACACCTTTCTATTTACCTAAATTAGCAGAAACCACATTTTTTCAAAAACCCTTTTCAGAAAATAAAAAAATCATGCCAATTATTTTGTAAAAAATTTATAAAACATAGTGAAATCATGGTTCATCAAACATAGATTTGAGACGGAACCACCTATAGGTTGTGAATGATTCATGATGTGAATCCCTGATAAAACATCATTTGTTTATATACAGATGACTGAAACCATACTACTGAGTCAGCAGGCTACCCATTGTTCATAGGTTGTGATATAGGGTGGTCCAGATCGATTGATCAGGGTGTGTCGAGCACACCATTTTCATCACACAGAGCATCCTCCTTCCATTATACAATACTTGCATCGTGCTGGCTTCTATGGTACTACAGTATCAGATTTTACATATGTAGACCATCATATGCTAGCTGCACTCATGGAGAGGTGGAGACCAGAGACACACACATTCAACCTCCCTGAGGGAGAGATGACCATCACTCTCCAGGATGTGGTTGTGCTTCTTGGTCTTCCTATCCAGGGGAAACCCGTTATTAGATCCACTCGGGCAGCTTGGCCCGACCTTGCTCAGCGCTTGTTAGGCATTTATATTTTGTCCAATCGTAGTGCTACCGATGGAGCATTGATATCCATGCCTTGGATGGAGTCACAGATTCAACTTTTAGCTAAGGATACTGACGAGCAGACGGTGGTGCGTTATGCACGTGCATATATTTTACGACTTATTGGAGGGACCATGTGTACAGATCATTCAGGGATGCACGTGCACATGATGTATCTACCCCTGCTAGAGGATTTTTATTGGGCAGGTACATACAGTTGGGGATCTGCCTACCTAGAATACACATATAGAGCATTATGTAGGATATCTGACAGGCGGGGCACAGGTCTCGGGGGATGCGTCATCCTTATTCAATTGTGGGAATGAGAGCACATCCTCGCCTTTTTGCCCTGATCTTACTGGTCCACCGGTCGAGATGGTTGTGCTACATGACGCTCCGCATGGAAGCTGGTATGATCAATCATTTCTATCAGTTTCTGATGCTAGTACATGTTATTGACTTTAATGTTTCATTATTTATCACTATGGATGTTGTATTTTAGAGGTGGTGTCAGCGACACAATTTCAATGTAGTTTCGAGACACGATTTGGACGTATATTGGCTTGAGTTGGACTTTCTCTTACCTCATGAGGTATGTATATACAATCTATAACTGTCTAACAAATTTAACAATAACATGTTATTTCTAGTAAACCGTTTTTCTAACAAGAGTAATATGTTATTTCAGATTTTATAGGATTTATACTAGTCTATTATGGAGCAGTGGCCTCCACACTGCATGGTTGGTGTTGATGATGTTACAGCTATAGTGCCACTCATTCACTTTCATATTGTTGAGTGGAACCAGCCTGACAGAGTCATGCGCTAGTTTCTCTTCACACAGCGTATTCCATTACTGCCAAGGAAGACAGATCAGCTTCATGGGATGAAGCTGACAGGGTGGCAAGAAGACGACTGGCGTCAAGTACATGCTTTATTTCTTGACTGTTGGTACAAATATGAAAAGTTTCGTATCTAGGGAGTTCCTATGATGCAGTTCTCTCTTTCATCATTGCATGAGTATGAGCCATGGTATAGACTGAAGTCTATACTGTATCTTACCCGAGCTGACAGAGAGATGCATATGATTGTAAGTCAATTAAACTATAATACTATGTTTATGGACTTATTTTCTAACAATTTTTAATCTGTTTATAGGAGAGTCACATAGAAAGACTTATTCATATGAGTGATAAGGCTGATGATAGAGTCTTCAGCCGAGAAGCTGTTCATGGTCAGGCATTGGAGTTAAGGTCATCTGTCCGTGCATTTACCGAGACCCCCTTCGAGCGTCCGACACAAAGACAACAGGTTCCTGCCGCAGAGGAAGATCCTGCAGCAGCAGCAGGTGCGGAGGAGCCATGACCACGATGACACAGACATCTTCATCCTGCACGTCAGGCCTCACCAGTTCCATAGGTAGAGGTCGGCCCTCTAGTAGTCCCGTCTGAGCCGATGCAGGATGTGCCTCAGCCGTCATGGGATCCATCCTTTTTGAATAGATATCCTCATTTTTCTCAATTGTGGGGTCCATATAGAGTGAAACCTTTGGGTCCAGATTCATCGCAGCCTTGGGGTCCAGACCCATCGAAGAGTTGGGGTACAACACCAGCATACGATTTGTTCCCCACTATGATGATGCCGAGTTCTTCTACCAACGAGTTGGGAGAAGGATCAGGAGGGCCGTACGAGGTGGAGTTGACATTTTCTCCCACTGGAACAGAGGTACAAGATATGATAGTCGACATTCCAGCGCCCGAGCACCAGCCCTCTCTAGGTCATCACACTCCCTAGAGATCTCGCCGTAGATGTCCTTTTGTTAGACCACCATATGGGACATGATCTTGTCATCGTAGACATAGACATTGATTGATTATGCTCATTTATATATTTTATATCTATGGAAATGAAAAATTATTTATTATGAAATGATTTGTGTTAGAACACCATGTGGGACATGATCTCCTCACTGTAGACATAGACATTGATTGTTTATGTTCATTTATATGTTTTATGTCTATGGAAATGAAAAATAATTTATAAGCTTTGAAAACCGCCTACTTAAAGCTTAGAATTATTTCAAATATGTGACTTTGAAATAATATAAAATATAAACCATAAGACCAATATAAACGAAACTTTAAATATTCATTAAACATATATGCAATTGTTGAAAACACAAATAATTTCATAAACATTATTCATGAAAAATAATTTACAAGCTTTAAAAACCGCCTACAAGAATCTTAGAAATGTTTCATGTACGTGACTTTAAAATACTATGAAATATAAACCATAAGACCAATATAAACGAAACATTAAACATTCATTAAACATATAAAAGTCAACCCCGAATCAATAGGATGCACGGTGTCGCTAGTATCACATACATCAATAATCATTGATGCTTGAAAACATGTTATGTCTCCCATCATGGGACAATGAAATACATTCTTTCACCCTCCATGTCCATATCCATATCAACATCTGGCCGCATAAGGGGATGCTGAAAGATATGACACATGATATTCTCATATGTTCCCATTCCTGCAAATATCAACCCCTTCAACACCACCATGCATCCAACCATTATAATTTCTTCTATAATTGTCACCCCATTTCCCCAGGCCCAGTTGATCAGATGAAAACACCAACGATTCCACAAAACCCATAGAACTTTTCATCGCCAAATCTTTATCCTTTATCATCTTCAAAAGGTCACTGTAGGACCTCCTAGAATGTAATGCAAAGGTATATTCCAGAAGCAATTTACAACTACTTCGCTAATTAATATAACTACTTCACTGATTAATATAACTACTTCACTGATTAATAAAACTACTTCGCTGATTAATATAACTACTTCGCTGATTAATATAACTACTTCACTGATTAATAACCTAATTATAATTAAATAATAACCTAATAATAATTAATTAATAACCTCATAATAATTAATTAATATCCTCAAAATAAATAATTAATAACCTAATTATATTTAATTAATAACCTAATAATAATTAATTAATAACCAAACAATAATTAATTAATAAAATAATAATAATTAATTAATAACCTAATAATTATTAATTAATAAAATAATTATAATCAATTAATAACCTAATTATAAATAATCAATAACCTAATTATATTTAATTAATAACCTAATAATAATTAATTAATAACCTAATAATAATTAATTAATAACCTAATAATAACTAATTAATAACCTAATTATAATTATTTAATAAGCTAATTATAATTAATTAATTAACAAATTATAATTATTTAATAACCTAATTTTAATTATTTAATAACCTAATTATGATTATTTAATTACCTAACTATGATTAATTAGTTACCTAATTATGATTAATTAATTACCTAATTATGATTAATTAATAACCTAATTATGATTAATTAATAACCTAATTATCATTAATTAATAACCTACTAATTATTAATTAATAACATAATAATAATTAATTAATAACCTAATAATAATTATTTAATAGCCTAATAATAATTATTTAATAACCTAATTATAATTATTTAATAACCAAATTATATTTATTTAATAACTTAATAATAATTAATTAATTACCTAATTATAATTATTTCATAACCTAATAACCATTATTTAATTACCTGATAATCATTAATTAATTACCTAACTATGATTATTTAATTACCTAATTATGATTAATTAATTACCTAATTATGATTAATTAATTAACTAATTATGATTAATTAATTACCAAATTATGATTAATTAATTACCTAATTATGATTAATTAATTACCTAATTATGATTAAATAATTAACTAATTATGATTAATTAATTACCTAATTATGATTAATTAATTACCTAATTATGATTAATTAATTACCTAATTAGAATTAATTAATTACGTAATTACGATTAATTAATTACCTAATTACATTTAATTAATTATCTAATTACAATTAATTAATTACCTAATTAGAATTAATTAATTACCTAATTAGAAATAATTAATTACCTATTTAGAAATAATTAATTACCTAATTAGAAATAATTAATTACCTAATTAGAAATAATTAATTACTTAATTAGGATTAATTAATTACCTAATTATGATTAATTAATTACCTAATTATGATTAATTAATTACCTAATTATGATTAATTAATAACCTAATTAGAATTAATTATTTACCTAATTACATTTAATTAATTTCCTATTTAGAATTAATTAACTTCTTATTTAGAATTAATTAATTACCTATTAGAATTACTTAATTACATAATTAGAATTAATCAATTACCTAATTAGAATTAATTAATTACTTAATTAGAATTAATTAATTACCTAATTAGAATTAATGAATTAACAAATTAGAAATAAATAATTTCCAAATTATAATTATTTATTAACCTAATTAGAATTAATTATTATCCTAATTAGAATTAATTAATAACCTAATTAGAATTAATTAATTACCTAATTAGAATCAATTAATAACCTAATTAGAATTAATTATTAACCTAATTAGAATTAATTATCAACCTAATTATAATTAATTAATAACCTAAATATTATTAATTAATAACCTAATTATTATTAAAAAATAACCTAATTATAATTAATTAATAACCTAATTGTAATTAATTAATTACCTAATTATAATTAATTAATTAATTAACTCACTGTAATCATTTCATTAACTAATTACATTTAAAAAACTATACTATTTATATAATACAAATATTATATACTAATTCTATAAATTAAACAACTAAATTATTAAATCAAAATATTAAATAAATTTAAAGAAAGATTTACCTCATATTTGTGGAGATGTAGCTATGCAGGCAGAGAAACTGGAGAGCCAAAGCGCAGAGCAACCAGAGATTTTTCGAGAGAAAATTACTTTGAGAGAGAGAGAGAGAGAGGAGGGGAAGTGAGGAGGTGGGAAATGGGGAGGGCAAGCAGACTTATTTATAGGTAGGGGGATGTTTCAGCGCCACTTCAAGTGGCGCCGAATGGAGATGGAGGAAATGAGCAGCGCCACTTGAAGTGGACCTGCCCGTTTTTAATTTATTCCTTCAGCGCCACTTCAAGTGGCGCTGAAGCGTTGCTCGGCCGAAATGGCTGAGTGCCACTTGAAGTGGATCTTGACCTCCTATTCCTTTGAGCACCACTTCATGTGGTGCTCAAAGGCCCCATTTTCCTAAATTTTTGCACCCTAAACCCATTTAAAAAACCTATCACGCCAAATTATCCTCTTTCTTTTGGTAGTATTGGCTTATAGATTTGTGGTGTGAGAAGACTCATGTGGTTGTGGTTATGCTGGTGCATGACATTAAACTCAGGTGTAACAAGTGTGGGCTCGAGGATCCAATGGTGTGCAATATTCGTCCCAGGTGCAATAGGTGGGAAGAACTGGCACCGTGACGTTTAAGAAGGAGAGGTGTAGTGTATCTTACATGTTCTCTTATTTCCATGGAATGTGTCCATGCACAAAAAATGGTGTTAAGCCTGATTATGAGGATCAATAACCTTCTTTCCATAATGAACATTGAAAAATGTGAACATTACACATACATATGTATGACCTACCGTCTCCATGATTGTAACTTTAAAATCATTTTTCATTAACATATTTCATTATTTGATTTAATTGTATGATTTATGTATAAATATAATAATTATTTCATTACTATTATTCTTGATATGTTTTAATAACGTACCTTTTGACCATAGACGACTTACCAATGTCGTTTTTTACATATAAATCAAATATGATCAAAACATCCAACTTAAACTTAATTGGTAAATTAAATTTATATATCAAGTTAATTGGAGAAATAAGAGTAATATTTTAAATCTAAAAGGGTTTTCAATAAAGTATATAAGTTACGTAATTTTATTATCCAGGAATATAAATACACACATGACAAGTCAGACTCAAGGTAAGGGATCTCGTCTCAATTTCTTTTCATTGAGGAAATTCTTGATGTTATACAACTTTAATCTTTTATAAGGTGTATATAAAAACCTTTGAAATTATATATCAATTATATCTAATTTTATGCCACATAATGTTTTTATTAATGTCATTTTTAATGGGGTTTATGATTCAAGTGTTTCCAAAGTGATAAAATGATTTTCTTTGAAAAAAATTATCTTTTAAGGATTTCCATCAAAATCAATTTCTCTACCATGTCCATGTTTTTAAAATGATATTTAAAATTTCTTCATATGCAGATAACATATTTATAAAGTTCATTTTATGTATATTTTACTTTACATCAATGGTTTTCAAATGAAATCATTTTATGTGTTTTAAACGGACCGACGATGATGAATTTTCCAATCGTCGTGACTGTTATTTCATTTACAGATTCCTTTTCAATCTTACATGTTTTATTAAATGTAAAACCATCTTGCACTTATTTTGGGGTATTTCAGAATTGAAAATGTTTTTTCAAAATAAAGTTGTATTTTTTATTAAATATGCGATTTTGAAAGAAAATGCTATCTTAATATTTGAATGAGATTTTTATACATGTTTAAAAGAGTTTTTAAAATGGTGAAAATGATTTGTTTCATGTTGTGGTTCTTGGAAATTATATACAATGGTTTCACCATGTCAGCGGCTACTGATCCCATTATATCTGAAATTATGGGTATCCAAGATAGCGCTTCAATTCATTGGGTAATGATTATATTTACCCTAGAATTACATTGGATGTTGGTCGTATGATTATTCCAATATATAACGGTTCTGTAAGGGTTCATCAAGGGTTCTATAAGATGATATCCCAAGTTAACAACATGTATTTTATGTTCATGATAATGAACATTCATTGAAATCAGTTTTTTTCTCAAAAGGGAAAATAAATTATCTTTTTTAATGAATGTTATTTCCCTTTAAGGGTAAAATGTTATGTTTTCAAGAAAGGGATTTTAATGGGTTTTAATGTTTTTCACTAGACTAATTATTTCCCTTCATTTTATATCTCTTATTGAGATTTTTGTTCAAATCCCATGTTTTTAATTTTTTTTATAGGATTGAGGAATGTGTAAGGGGTTGGAAGAGTAGAAGTTTAATTTCATGAAGATTTTTCATCAAAACATATCATTCTTCATTTTAAATGTTTTATATTATGTTTAAATAGATTCTAATAGGAGGTGTACACCTTGTAGTTTATGATTTTTTATGTATGATTTAAGGAATAATTCCCTAAAACCGTAAACCTATAAAGACCCTCAAAGTGAAAGAAAGCAATTTCTTATCTAAAACTAATTATTATGTGATGTTTACGGTTGAGGCCTTATTTTATGATATTTGGATTTCCGGTGAGACTATATTTGATTTTGGGAATCTATTATGAGTTTGGATTGGATCAGAAAGATGAACAGAGATACATAGTACCTTTATGGCTAGGTAAACCACGAGGAATCAGTGTGGTAGATACATGAGTCAACATGGTAATGGTTGTAAGGTTGGGGCATGGTTTACCATCCCATGAGAGTAATCAATTCATTGTTCTACACTAATCCCTAAATTAATTATTTGTACACAAGAATCTAAGATGAATGCACTTAGGGGATGATATATTGGAGGGTTTATTTTTTGAGTGGAAAAGGGCATAGTTTGTTCATGATCTTGTTTTGGTTGTTTCTTTATTTTGAAAGGAAAATAGAATAATATATAAAAGTGAAAAGGAATTAAAGTACAGACAACCACCCGAGGGTGGGAAATAGGGCCTGAAGGCCATAACCAGAAATAAGAAGACAATCCCTAGGAATGATAAGCAAGACACCAGATCACACACCTCTTAAGGAAAGGTGGCGGAAAACAATCGCCCCAGTAGCACAAATAGCACAGACCAGCCAGCAGGATGAGCCATCAACCAGACAAGAGTGGTCAACAACTGCAGCAAACCCACCACCTGCACAAAAATAGCCACCAGCAGCACAAAGTTCAGCTTGAAACAGCAATCTGCGACATCACCAGCCTCAAGCAGCAAGTCGAAGCACCAACCACCATTGTAAGCTCCAGGGTAGGAGATAGAGAAGTCCCCACATTACACCCCTGTAATCTCTCGAACAAGAGACAGAGAGTCCCCCCACACACCTACAACATATTATCCCTGATACTGTGACACAAACAAACTCACACCACTGTGACAGACATACTTATTCACACCCACATAGGCACCCCCACACCTCAACCACACACACACTCACACACTAACACACCAACGGTCTTCCTGGCTCCACACTCACAGCCAAAAAATAGCTCACCTGGCACCACACCACCACACCACGAACAAGGACCCTCAAGCCCAACCAACACCTTAAATCACCCCATCCTTGAAACAACACCATTGAACCACCTACATCCAGACATACATAGCCCCAAGCCAGCCTTCAAGCACCCCCTCCACCAAAGACGATAGCAGAAACTCAGACTAAAGCCCCACAAACCCCCAGCAGCTCCAACCACCACGAGCCGCGAGCCCTAAAACTATCACAAAACAAGCTCCCATCTGCACCCAAAACACCCCTACAATCTGGGAATAGCAAACCACTTCCACAAGCTGAACCAAGCCATAACGCCCATCCGACCCCACAACAAGAAGCCCCAAGACTCCCCATCCAAACTCATGCCACTACCACAAACCCAACACAACAACCTACACAACCAAAAAAATTAAACACTACCCTGTCATCCCTGAACAACAACCTACAATGACCAGCCCACTCCCCACAAACCTGAACTAGTAGCGCCTATAATAATGGTAGCCACCAAACCCAGTGCAACCAAGCCACAAGGAGCAACAATCATCCATGAAACATGAAAGATCTTTGGAAGTTCCATCTCTATACAATCTCCCAATAAGAAGGGGTATTAGGGCACTGGTTGTATAGGGATATCCTTGAACGAATAATAGATTTAAAAAAATTCCATAAACAACCGACATCTTGATGAACATAACCATGAAAATGGGAGTTCCTTCCTTTCTAGATGAAATAAACCAAAGAAGCCAGCAATAATCCGCACAACACTTCCAACATCGAAGCACTAAAAAGGTAATAGAACTGAGATTGATAAAAGAAAAAATGAGGAAATAGACCAATCTAATCTCAGAATTCCTATAAAAGAAGACTAGAGCATCTTGGAAAAATAAGAACTAGAAAACATGTGATCCAATCTCTCAACATCTAATTCACATAGAGAACATTAGTTTGGGAAAGAAAGACCCCTATGCTGCAGCCTGTCCTGAGTAGGCAACATGTTGAGAATAGTATGCCACCAGATAAAATAGTATCTAATAGGGATTCCCCTACTCTAGACCAAAGAGCTCCAAAAGTCAAGGGCATACTTCAGTCGAAACGCCTCCCAAGACTTATAGATTGAGAACATAGGCTGCCTATTCCTAATAATTTCATCACTAGGTCCTCATGGCTCATCAAAATAGGGGATCTATTGGTGAATATCTCAAAAATCATCCAAGATAGGAGTATGGGGACTCCAAACCCCATCTGAGATGATATCCAAAATCCAGATTGAAGAGGGGACCCGATATTCAAAAATGATATGGTCATCGAGAGGAGAAAATCGGGCCCCTAGGAAGACAAGCATCAAACCAAAGAGAGATACTCAATCTATTACCAACTGAAAATGATATATGATTCTTTATAATCTTACGGGTGCCCAAAATTATCCTCCAGGTCCATGAGAAATTCTATGGAACATTGGAATCCCAAAACTGATATTGACCCATCAAAAATGCGTGAGCTGAATCCAGCCAAATCAGGTTTTAATAAGGGTTTCATAAATTCCACACATGCTTAGTCATCCCATATTTATTAAAATCCTCAATCCTCTGGATCCTTAAGCCTCTATCCTCCTTAGGACAAGCCCCAAAATTCCAAGAAACATTGGCTTCAGCTGAAGTAAGAGAAGGACCACTCCAAAAGGAACTCCTAAGCTTCACCTTGACGGATTCAACCACTGTTTTCTGAAAAACAAAATGTTAACACCAGTAAGACTGTATGCTAAACAAGATGGTTTGAACAATTTGTGGACAACCAAAAAAATAGAGGAAATTGTTTATCTAGACCTTGATCCTCTTAATAATCCTCTCTTCTAAGGGTACACAATCAGAACCTCCAATCCTAGTTGTAATCAATAGAACCCCAAGATAGCAAAGTGGAAGTAAACCAACACTGAACCCCACAATGGCTGCAATGTTCCCATTAACCTCATTAGAAAATATAACTGAGAAAATCAAAGACCTAGAAAATTTAATAGTCAACCTACAAAAAGAAGAGAATATATCCAAAACCTTATTCAAGAATAAAACTAAATCCACATTGATAAAGGAGAATAACAACAAGTCATCTACATAGCATTAATGGGAGATAGAAGTCTTACCTCACCTCTAATGAAATTTCAAGGAACATGAGTTATTAATTAAGGACTGCAAATTTTTTGATAAAATCTCCATGAAAATAACAAACATTAAAGGAGGGGGTGGGGTGGGTCACCCTGTCTCAACCATCTCTTCCCTAGAAAATACCAGTTTAAGTTTACATTAATATTAATTAAGAACATGGAATATGTAACACACTAATTAATCCAAGAAGAAAACCTGAAAGGAAACCCAATAAGTTCTAAAAAATACCATTTGAACTCCCATCTAACTGAGTCAAATGCCTTAAATAAATCAAATTTAAAAGCACATCTCGGATCCCTAGACTCTAGATGATACCCCTCATTAACTCTTGAACCATAAAAATTTAATTAGAAATTATTATCCCATGAATGAACATAGATTATGCCATATTAATGAATCAAGGGAGGAAAATTCTCAATATGAAGGCTAAGATATTGGAAATAAATTCATATATTGTATTAAAATAAGAAATAGGCTAAAAATCAGAGAGGGAACACACATTAGGGACCTTTGGAATTAGAGAAATAATTGAACCATTGGGGTATCTCAACAACTTCTCAGTCCTAAAGAATTCATGGACTTCCTCAGTCACATCAAACCAAAATCTGTCCAAGCCCTAAGAAATAAAAATGTATTAAAACCATTCAGAGTTGGATCTTTATTATTATAAAGTTAAGGTAGAGCTTTGTACACCTACCCTGGCTCAACCATCTTGATTATATCCTCTTTGCAACCCTACTCAATGGAGTTATTCAAAAAAAGATCCAACTTTCTCACCCTCTATAACTCGAGACATGTGAGGATTTGAACAGGGATTGATAAAACTCAACAGTTTGATCAATAATGATATTAGGAGATGTGATCTTGGATCCGGCATCCTAATATAGAAGCACCAACTTCAAGGAATTAAACATGGCCTTCACTGTGTTGGCGAAAAAAAATCTGAATTTTCATCTCCATCCTTTAAACAATGGACCCTGTTTTTTTGATGTTCCAAAATATAATACCCCAAGGAAAGTGCCTTAAACATATCCTTTCATCTAACATAGGACTATAACAAACTCTATAAAGGGCCATTGATCACAATAGAATCTAGGAAAATCATAAAGTACCAGCTTAAGAGAGGAAACCTTAGAGGACGCAAGAGAAGAGACATGATCATGTAGGTTCCTGAGATCCTACATGAACTTTTGGAGATTTTGATGCACTTGGAGCATCTTAAAACCTGAAATCATTAAGGTCCAATCATTATAAACCAAAGGAAAAAACTCTTCATAGTTAGCCCAATGATTGAAAAAATCAAAAGGCAACTTCCTTGATTGCAACCCTTCACCAGTTCTAATTATAAAAGAACTGTGATCCAATAATCCAAAGGGTATAAAATCAACAAATGAAGAATAATACCAATAAATCTAGGACAAGTTAATGAAGGATCTGTTCAGCATCCTCAAATCCTATGAGTTTCCCTTCTTCCAAGAAAATTTCAGACCAGTACATCGCAAGTCATCCAAATTGTCTCCAATGATGCCCGAATTACAATCATCCATGTAAGAAGCCCATTCCAGGAAACCCCCACATCTATGCTGCATAAATATATCAGCATTGAAATCACCATGAAAAATGAAAGGGGTCTCAGGTTTAATATAACTTCTACTGACAATATCCTCCTATAGAGTTCTATGATCTGCAACAAGGTAATGTTTTAAGAAGGATTTTTTAATGTATTTAAAAATGAGATAGCTGAGAAATGTGATTATTGTTTTTGAAACCAAAGACGATATTAATTGATATGGTAGAGGATTTTTTATAAGTGATATATATAAATCAATATTTCACATTCTGTAATTAAATGGAAATGTTTTATAAAATGGGTAATATTATGTGACTTGAAATAGTAATGTTTTGAAAAATGTGGTTCTGGAATCAATTATAGGCTTTTTCTTGTTCTATTCTTGTATTTTTCTTTATTCATGAGTTATTGAGCCTGTGGTTCATGATGTCAAAAAATGTCTCTTATAAAATTTTACAGGAATGATATAATGTTAGTTTATGGTATTGTGTTTGAAGCAGTTCATCACATTTTCTAGAAGATGCATCTCCAACTGACAACTCTATCCAAACTCCACATCAAGTGGTGTATCTAGAGAATTAAAAACCTTTATACCCCATCTAGGCATTCATGGATCAACGACCACATTCCTCCATGATTGAATGGTGTTATCCTTAGGAAGTGAAGTAAGCATGAAGATTTTGAACGGATATTTGTTTTGATCAAGACTCCTAATACACTAAAGTAAAAGTCTATCAGTTGTTTATGTGAGGGATCAAGATGAGAGTGGTGGGATTTTATGATTGATACCCATATATAAGAAATAGTTTCATTTATTTGTTTATCCTAGTCTTCGTTCAGTCAGAATATCCCAAAAAAATGAAGATGAAGGTTTTTTTTTGATCTCATGGGTCTCAGTCAAGGTGAGCATTTGGTTTAAAACAAGGACCTATAATTTGGTATTTTGGAATATTTATCACTTGGGATAATTGGTGATGAATCTAATAAGGAAAACTATTTTAAAATAAGTCTTCAAATAGACCTTGGAGCTATCGTATCAATATTATATCCAACCTATTATTTGACGGCTCTTAAAAGGGAATTATTAGATGAAGTGGATCTGGTGAAGTATTAGAAATTGAAGAATTACTAATTTTTGGTGTTATTTATTGATTATGTCCCATATTATAGATCTAAGAGGTTGGTTGAGCATTACATATCTTATCATTGAATGAGTAGTAATCTCATGTGTTTCTAGTATTGAGCAGCTAGCCATTCTAAGAGGTTGAGTTTGAAAGCTCTAATAGTTTGCGATTAGAATGGAATCTGGGGAAACTATAATAGGGATGATATGTTAGACTATTGAAAAGAAAAAATTTGGGTTTAATATATTATTAGGTAACCTTCTTATTCTAGGGATCAATTTGGGTTTGTTTTTGGTACTTTGTGGATGTTTTCTTATGGACTTAATTTCATGAGATATATTTAGTTACTCTTTGATGATGTTCTCTTATGAATGTTTTAGATCTTCACCTTCAATGGTTTTAATATATTCACTTATCTGTGGATATTTATCTCCAAATATGGATCTATCATATGATTTAAGACTATAGGGATCCAACTATTGGCCTCAAAGTGAAGTTTTTTACATAGTGTATGATCTTCTAGTGGTATTTGATGTATACTCTATTTTAAATGGTTTTATTCCATTAATGTTTTTACAATCATGGAGATGGTTTTGAATATTGTGCTAGATAAATATATATGATTTTGGTTTTTGGATTTAGAATTAATTCCAATTCCTTTCATGGGTTTATTCCTTTGGTAAGTGTTGGATAACATGTGGTTTGGTTGTTGTTCATTGGTATCCTCCCATTCAAAACCTTTGTTCAGAGCTCAATATTGATGTGATGGGTGATATATCCATTTGAAATATTTTTGATCCATGATGTTCAATGATACAGTTTTTTATATCTTCCTAATAAGAATTGGATAGGTATTGTGGATGTACTTTGATAACTTAGAAAATTTGTATTCTTTTTGGAGTATGCACACTGAGGTTCCAGTTGTTGTTTCACTGGGATCATTATAGAGTGAGGCTCGGTGTTGGAATATGAGGTTATAAATGAGTAATTTTCTAACATAGAAATACATGTTGGTTATAAGACTTTATTATACATAGTTTAATATTTATAGGATATTTATGGTGTTTTCTCTTCTGGATTCATTGAGACATTTTGGATGTTTCTTTCTTTGAGGTTTCAATTTCATATCTTGATGGTTCTATATAATGAGTGTATTATATCTCTTATTTCGAATGAAGGGATGAGTTCTTGATGAATATCATCTACATAATCCACCATTTTAGTGAATATTTTAATTGAAAGGATTCCTATCATAGGTCACTAATTCATATCTAGTTTCATATCCTCTTTATGTATTTTTGGTGTTGTTGCTGGAGACATGTGATGATCTTAGAGGTTTAGTGTAATACCCTAAGATTTCAGAAGAATAAAATTGTGTTTTATAGTGTATGTCACATAAAACATAAATATATGAATATATTGTAACACCCTAAGACATTATGGTAGATTGATTTAAAAAAATTTCAGTCTCATGATATCATACAATACACACAACATCAGGTTTAAACGAAACTTGATACTCGATTCAAATATTATTCATTAGTCATGTCATTTATAACATAGTCATTAAGTTTACAGGTAAAAATATGACTAAATAAATTGTTAAATTTACATTTCATACACATGTATAAATTAAATTAAATGTTTATATAATTATTATAAATAATATAAGAATCATTTTAATGGAAATGAAATGTTTTATAAAAAAATTATTTTTCTAAAACGCAGTTTAGTTGCGATCTGCACACATAATTCAAAAATAATTTTCCCACTTTCAAAAAGTGTATTTTAAAAAATTAAAATATTTTTTAAAATAATCCTATAAAAATTTACTCAGGTTGAAATTTTAGGATTTTTTAGAAAATAATGATTTTTTTCTGAATAGTAAAAAATAACGATTTCTGTAAAATTATAATTCCATTAAAATAAAATAAAATTTAACATGATCATTATGATTTAAATTTTAATTAAATACACATACACATATATATATATATATATTACTATTAATTAAATTTTCATCACTATTATACTATATTTTAGTATATGTATTGGGTTTAAAAACACATTTTTGTGGAATCTTTTTTAAAGTGAGTAATGTTTCTCCACATTAATTTATCAAAATAACCCTATATGGGGAATGATTTATATGAAATTTATAGATTATAAATCTAAATTTTAAATTTTAAATTCAGATAATGTTAATTTCTATTCCTAAAATAAAGAGAATATTATCTTTTCACTAAAAAATCATTTCATGAAAATGGATTTTTTATCACATCAAAGGGATTTATTTTAAATAAAATTATACCATATATGTGAATTGAATTTTTATAAATTAATTAAATATTTTCAATCAGAGTTATTAATATTATAAAATAATGTCAAATTAATTTTTTACCATAATTAATAGTTAAAAAATTAATAATTAATTACGACAGTTATGGTAAAAATTGGTTTATAGGGGGTTAACCTTGGAAGAATAAGGGTTATAAATCCATAAAACATGTCTGAAACCCATTTTATGTACATGTTTTAACTTATAATCTCTAAGTGTCTATAGTGACCAATTTTTGAGGCTTTTATCATGATAAAAACATTATATCACTTTATCTTTTTAAAAACTACATGTGTGTCTGCTCCCTGATTAATAAAACGACACCCCTATCCTCACCTATTTACACTCCCAAAGTCATTTTTTTTGTCCAATAATAGAAAATTTTATTACTTAATTCCATAAAAACAAACTATAGGATTTTTTTCGATCATAAATCCAATAGTCAAAGGATTTAGGTTTAACCTAAAGAGGTTTCCCAAAGTAGAGGCAATGTTTCTAACAAAGCATTTTCATTTTACTTATTATTCTAAATCCGTATAATCTTATTAATCTATGTAAATATAATAAAAAATTATCTCACACACAATGATATGGTATAATGTTAAGTTAATGACCTATACCCATCTCCTCTTTCATTAAACGAGAAATTAATCTCTCAATCATGTATATGGCAGACTGCCGTCTCACGAACCAATGTAATTAATTTTCCATAGACACCATTAAAAGATGGAAATTGTGATGTATTTAACATATTTATATTATATGTAGGAAATTATTATACTTATGTAATTATTATATCACATATATATTCTTAATTACAATTCTATGGGGGGATATGGTAACATTGCTCTTGTGTACGACAGACTACCACTTCTTGAAGTGATGTGATTTGATTTTCGATCCTGATTCACATGTAAGGAATTTAGGATGATATTAATGAATATATTTTATATTTATTACCTAACCATACTTATGGGAATATAATATCACATAATAATTCTGACCTTTCAATCTTTCAGAAAACCATAATGTCACTCGTGGTTACAAGCAGACTACCACCTACACATAATGATTTGGAATATTTCTAATTTACTTTTTACATGGATAATAATAAAGATTATTTTTATTAATATAATATATTTATATATATATATATATCATAATATTAATTTTTAATATATTAATTAACATTTATTTTTATTTCATTCAATCCATTGAGAAAATGGAAAAAATGTGTATGTGTATGTACGACTTACTGTCTCAATGAAAAATATGATCTATTTTATATCACTAAATTTTATAGATTTCTATAAATATATATATGATGAATATATATTATATTTATATAATCTTTTAAATTGTATATATGTTATAACTATTTTCAAACTAGGATTGAAAACACTAAATCAAAAAAGACACGAAAGACAAAGCTATTATTACATGAAATAGTGATTTTAACAAATAATATTTAATAAATAGGTGATAAATTACCATAAGTAAATCATATATGGAATGAAATATATGATTAATATTATATAATAAATTAATAATAAAAATATATTTTTTATACATGGTGTTAAGACACATATGATGGAAGTCAAACCTAAGGTAAGTGTTTCCTCGTCTTACATTTACATTCATGAGACATATGGAATATTCAACTATTATTCATATATGTGTTATATATACAAAAATTTGAATATATTATAACATGAATACCTTTATATTCATGGTATTTAATGTTTCATTATATTTTATTTCTTTCATGGGGATTATGATTCAAATATTACAAAAGTGGTAATGGTATATTCTATAGTCTCATGGATTATTAGGATTGTTTTTGATTAATTTTATAATGATGATATATTAAGATCTATAACTAAATAAATTCAAAAATTTACTTATAATATGGTTTTTCAGGAACATTTTAAGTAATATTATAATTTCCACCTATTTGTTACTTAAATTGCTTGTGAATTTTTTTTATGAAAATTCGCTTTTATTTCTCTCTTTGATTCAAAATATTTTTTCTTCCAAAACCATGGTTTTAATATTTTATTTTAAATATTCTAACTTAGTTATTAAATAAATTTTTAAAACGATTCAATTTTTTATTTTTTTAAAGGAACCTTCATGTTGTTTTCCAAACAAGTCTCGAATGTTTTCTATCGAAAAAGTGAAATGAATCTATATTTTATCGTCTATTGCATGACTGTAATTTCACACCATAATGACCAAAAAATAATTTAAAGAATAATTCATAATTTTAAAAAGTTATTTTCAATGAAAATTATTTACAAAATACTTTATGATCTTTTTTTATAATATTATCCATGTGAAAAGGATATTTTCCTCAAGAATATTTTTTGTTGGAATATTATGGTATTTCTATTTGTAAATGAAAAAAACTATAATTTTATATTATTCTCCATTGGGAATATATTTAAATTAAATACTTATTATTATTTATATATATGGTTAATGATCAGTTTAATAGGATGTACATGTTTGATACCATTCACTATTTTACTCTGAATGGTTTATAATGACATTAATTCATTGTAGAAAGTATTAAAATTTCATATTATATATTTTTTCAAATATTAATGTTTTTATTGACAATGGTTCACCCCTTTCATAAGAGGAATGTGTTGTAATTAGTAAGATATTTGAGGGGATTTCTATATCCCCTCAATGCATTAGTATTTCTCATGAGAGATACAATCTTGGGGTTTTTAGTCAGGCCTTACCTATGTATATAAGATTTATTAGAATGAGTCCTTAAAGGTATGGTTATGATGTATGACATTATTAATTACCAAATTATGATATTATTTATTTATGTTCCATGTGATTAATAAATTACTTATAATATTCATGGTTAAGTCTCATTCCCATGTGATTATATACATAACATTATTTAGTCATCATTTATTCTGTTCATATTATTCTTCATGTTCATGTAATTGACTAAATATAATGTGTTTTAATTATTTAACATTACATATTAATTATTCTTACTTGTTCTTGATAGCTTCTGTTGTATGCATACCATTACATGGAATTAGAGTTCACCCCTTTCTTATGTTTCCTTTCCCCAGGTTTCCAAGAAAGTTTTCCTTTATTGATTTGAAGGGACATGCTAGAGGGAATAAATATGATCTGAAATAAAATAATTTATTGTGTTTTATTCTCTAATATGTGTGTCATATTCATATATGTGTATAGTTTACCAATACTACTATAATATTTTCCCCTTTAGGAAGTGATTCTTTTGATCTTATGATAGTGTAATAATGTTACCACCGACACTAGGAAACTGGAGGTGGGGTATTTATATTTTTTATCTGATGATGTTTAGTAGATAACATAGTAAATATGTTTAGAAAAACATATATTTGAGGAGATAAACCTAATATATACTTTAAGGATAATATTAGAAGAATAACCTAATGTTTTTGAAAGGTAGAGATAATGTGGGTTTTCCTAGAAATACATCACTATCTTGATACTATAAGTGGACATGGTTCGGAAATAGATGTACCTATGGGTAATTCCTCCGAAGAAGGTGCATCAGGCTTAGATTGAGATCTACCTTGTATAATAAAACGGGAATTACTATACATTTGGATTGATACTCCATGGGGATATTCTTGGGTGAATTCACATTTTATGTACGAACCATTTTGAATTTTTGAATTTTTTTTATTTGAAAATGTTTTCAATGAAACTGTGTTTATTATTATAAGGTTATCTATTTATAAATTGTTCAATTTATGTTATGTTATTCACTAATTTAAGGATTATAAAATATGTTTCATAATGTTTTGATATAATATAGTGTATTATAATATTTAGAAATTATTAATTGTAAAATAAATGGAAACTATATCAATTCACACACCCCATATTGGGATTTCCATCTTGGGAAAGGCAATGAAAATTAATATGGGGCTACAAATCGAACTGATAAATTTATAAGCATATTGGGGAATCTGGATCAGGTAATGAGCAATAACGTTGCCCGTATGGAGTGTCCTAATTATCCACCACATGGGTTTATAATGTAAAATCACTTTAAGTGTTAGAAACATTCATCATTTAATTGGAATACAAATCTCTTTGTAGATGAGAAATGGATAAGTATCTTAGAGAGGGTATTTCTCATATTAGGAGGAACTGAATGAGATAAATTCATCATATAATTTTATAATAACTAAGGATATATGTATAAATGGTGTTCATTTATTCAAAACACTAAGGATAAAGAAGAAATAAACAATATGGAATGGAATTATTTTAAGGTACTATTCTTGGAAAAGTATTTTCCGTCTGAGTAAGGAGTGTATATTTATAGATAGTTCATATGTCTAATAAAAAATGGATATGAATTTTTTAATGTATAAATCCATCTTTATAAGGTTTAAAAATAATTTTATGCACAATTTATGTAATCCAAATAGAAAGTTAGATTGTTTCTCTGATGGGATTAATCTAATTCATTTAAGGGAACTAGTCTCCCAAACATTCTCATCAAAAAAGACATAATATCATGGGGTATAAAGATAATGAAATAATTATCCGTTTATTATGGCTTCAAAGTGATGAAATAGAAGAAACTGATGGAATAAAAAAGGAAGAATAATAGGAATAAGGGAAATAATTATTTTTTCCATGTGATAATTTCAAAATAAAAACTCTAGCAATTTCTTGAAGGGAATGAGATTTTTATAAAAGTTTTGAAAGAAAAGAGACCTTTATTTTTATTTTATAGGATTAAAAAAATATTCTAATGTGGAATTAATAAATTGTAAAAATATGGAGAACTATACAAATAAATTCCAAAAGCATCAATGGAATATACCTCAAAAGAAGCTAAGGCATCACAGTCAAGCTTATACTATAACTATAGATGAAGTGGAATGATGGATATTCTTGAGTTTATATTCAAAATTTTTGTTATTTTAGTAATTTATCAATGATCTTATAGTTATAGGAATTATGAAATATATAGGGGCTATACTGTAGTACTTTTTTATTTATAGATTTGTGAGCACATGTTGAATTGTACTAATGACGAGGACAAGTGATTTAGTGGAAAGTTGAAATTCTTGGAAAAAAATTATTAAGGGTGGGTAACCCTTAATATATGCCCGATGTTGGGTTAAAAATTATAAATAGATGTGTGTATGATTGTATTTGTGACTATGAAATTGGTGAGTGATTTGATGATTTATGTTATCATAGCAAGAGTTTAGTTTATTTATTGAATTATGAAATAAATTTGATAATTTGAGATTTTATTTAAGGAATAATGAGAATAATGATTTTATGAGTCATTTATGTTTTAATCACGGTTTTAAGGTGATTAATTAATTGACATATTTTTTTTTTGAGAATAAAGGCAACATTATGTTGTTTATGGAATCTAATGTTATGTTGATTTTGTAAATTTTGTGACATTTCTTCTAAATTTTGGGACTTTTTATTTATTTAGACATATTTTTTATGATTATTAAGGGTAAATAATTATTGAATTGATTATGTTGAACTTTGGGAGTTACTATTGAGGCACTAGTGATTAATTTATTATATTGGATAACTTGTGCTAACTATTTTTTCTTTTAGTGAGAACAAATCTAATATCTTTTTAATATTTTATGGTTTCTATAATTTATTAAAAGGCATTTATAGGGATCCAGTAATAAAAACTTAGTTTTTGGATATTAATTTCATGGAGTAAGAGATAAAGTGAAAATGTATTGAACCACAACCAGAGGATGAAATGATGCTTATGAAATAGAAAGATATCAAATAAGTATATTTCCTAATATTGTTAGATAGTAAATAAATTCATAAAAATAGAAAAAAAAAATTGATTTTTTTTCATATTAACTTAATATATGATAAATCAAATTGTATTTTAAATAATAATATATTTATGGTTTTTAGGTTCTCAAATTTTTTTGATCATTCACTTTCTTATGATCAATGATCTCTTTCACTCTCTATAATTATTCATGATTTTCTTCCACGTCCATATCTTCACTTTTGAACAATGTTCCCCTACATGGAAACCTCGTTATGTGTCATTCTAGATGAAATTTTTACATAATTTATCCTTTTATAAATAGGATCTTTCATTAACACTTTTTATGATGTGGTTTTCTAAAAAATGTATTTTCTAATTTATTACTAAAATTATGATTAAATTGTAAGGATATAATTTGTTTAATGTGGTAGATAATAACACTCTTAAAATTAAAAAGAAGAAATTTGGGGTTGATATCATATATGATAAGGAACTTGAATTTTTGAGGAAAATATATCACCCCAAGATTGTATGATATATTTCTTTTTAAATAAATTCAATATCATGATAGCTTTTAATGCATGCAACACCATGTTTAAATGAACTGTGATACATTAATAAAATATTATTCATTAAACGCGAAATTTATAATATATCCATTGAGTTGAAGTGTTTTAATAAATATAAATAAATTATGAAAATTTAAGGTTCTACACTTTTATGAAATACATTCAATGGCTATGTATTCATTAGAAATAAAATAAGTATAATTTAAAAGAAAATGAAATGTTTTCTTAAAAACTATATATTTTTAAAAGGTGGCTTAGTATATATTTTCACATATAATTTAAATTTAAATTTTAAAATTTGTATAAAATATATTTTTAGAAATTAAATTCATTTTTTAAATAAAAACAAAAAAATTTATATTGGTTGAAATTTTTGTATTTTTTAGAAAATTTTTATTTTTTAGTTAATAGTGAAAAATTATGATTTTTGTAAGACTGCAATTTATTTATTTTAAATAAATTAATTTAAAAGAATAATTATCATTTAAATTAAAATAAGTATTATTATTTTTATTTATTTGAGTTTATTACCTTTCAATCACCTTTATACTATATTTTAGTATAAGTTTAGTTTTGGGTTTCAAAACACCTTTTTTTTAAATCATTTTAAAGTTTATAATGTTTCCCCATTAGAGTAAATGAAAATAAACCATATTTAGGAATTTTTAATGGTTTTTTATAGACTATAATTATACATTTTTATGTTTTAAATTCATATAATTATAATTTCTATTCACACAGTTAATATAAGTTCATCTTTTACTTGAAAAATACACGGCTTGATAACTTCTTTTTTGTATCAACTGTTGGCTTTATAATACATTATATTCTTCCATTTCGGTTAATTAATTTTTTTGAAATTTAATTCATTTTTTTAATAAGAATAATTAATATTATCAAATAAAGTCACCTTAATTTTTGACCCTAATGAATAGTGAAAACAATAAAAAATAATTATCATTGTTAACATAAAAATGGGTTGAACAATGGCTAAACTAAGATGGTAAGTGTTAAAAATGACCCAAACTTTGTATAAAATCAATTTTATGAACATAACATGACCTTCTCGCCTAAAGGTTATATAAATAATTATTTTTAATTTTTTTCAAATGACAAAAACATGGGTATCACTTTATCATTTCAAAAATTCCATTTGTGTCATCTCCCCGACCTACAAAAGACTGCCCCATCTCTTATCCACTTAACAATCACAAAGATATTTTGTTTCACCAATACATGCCATAATATGTTTCTTAATTACCTCTTCATATCATAGATTCCTTTTTTATATTAGAAACCCAATCTTGGGAGGATTTAGGTTGAACCTAAAGAGGTTTAATGAAGGGGAGGTAATGTTTATTTAACTATGTGTTTTCATTTTACTTATTCTTATAACTCATTATAATATTCTTCATCTAGGATAATATAATAACACTAATATCTACCATAATGATTTGTTATTATGTTATGTTAATGTATTATATCCATATCCCTTTCAGCAAATGAGAAACAAAACCATCGTTCTTTTGTACGGAGAAATACAACCTCACGAATCGATGTACTTAGTTTTCCACCGCCATACATTAAGTATGGATATACTAATGGATTTAAAATATGTATATGATATTTATGAAATTATTATTCTTTTGGAATTATTATTTCACATATACCTTTATGCTTAGGATTCTATGGGGGGAAACTATAATGCTGCTAGTGGGTACAGTGAACTACCACCTCGTGAATCGATGTGATTCTTTTTTTCTATCACGTTTTACATGGAAGATAATAATGATAATTTAATAAACATTTGTGATATTTGTGACCAAAAAATAATTACGGTATTATAATATAAAATATAACTTATTCCCTTCAAATTTGTTGGAAAAAATAACATCGTTTATGCATATGTGTGGACTACCGACTCCACATAGTGATTTGAAATGTTTTCAAATTTTTTTACATAGAAAATAATAAGGATTTATATGATTAATTTAAATTTTAAATTTTGTCTAATAAATATTCTAGAAAGTATAATTAACATTTATTTTCCTTTTATTCCATCTATTTAGAAAACTGGAAATTGTGTTAATGTGTGTGTACGACTTATCATCTTCATGAAAGGTGTAATGTATTTTCTGTCTACAACATTAATACATTACTATATATAATGTGTATTTAAGATATCTATATAATGTTTTACATGTTTTAGATGAATTAATCATGATAAATTAAAAGGAATTAAAATACCAAATCAAAATATACATGAAAGCTAAAGTTGTTATTACCTGAAATAGATATTTTAAATTTTTTTTTTTTAAAAATGGGATATAAAAGACCATAAATAATTCATATATCGTATGATATATTTGATTATTTTTATAAAATTGGTTTTCAATAAATCTATATTTATTATACAGGATATTTGTACACATACGAAGCAAATTGAACCCGTGGTAAGAGTTTTCTCATCTCACTTTTACTTTTATGAGATATATTCCTTGTTCACTTGTAATTCCATTATATGGTGTATATGATTACAATTTTATTTTTTATATCATGAATCACCTTATATTAAGGGTAATTAACGTTTAATATTATGTTATTTATTTCATGGGTCTTACTATTCAATAGTTACCAAAGTTGTAATGGTTAATTTTACAATCTCATAATTTATCAAGACTATTTGTGATTATATATTTGATGTTGAAATATTATGAACTATCATAGAAAAAATCGTGATTTTTCTTATAATATGGTTATTTAGTAACTCTTCAAGTATTGTAAACGTTTTCATATCATTGGTATATAATTTTTTTCTAAAACAAATATGAATTTAATTCTCTCTTCTGTTCAAAATCCTTTTTATTCAAAAACCATGTATTCTAGAAATTATTTGAAAAATGTTTTTAAAATTATATAAATGAATTATTAAAGAAATTTTTATCCAAGTTTTTCATTTTAATTTTTTTGAAATGAATCTTCATGTTTTTTATAGACAAGGATTGTTTTGATTTTAATGAAAATGTTAAATGAATAAATTTTTAATGTGTACAACATGTATGTAATTACCTACCATGATGAAAAATTAAGGTTTTAAAGAATAATTTATACATTTCTCTAGTTATTTTCAAATAAAATAATTTTCAAAATATTTTATGAACATTTAGTATGAAAAATATTTTCAAAGTGAAGAGTATAATTTCTTCATTAATGTTTTAATGGAGTTTTTATGGTATTTGTATTCATCAAGGAAAAACCCCTAATTTTAACATACAAACAATTTGGAATATGTCGTAATTGTATAACCCTATTTATTTCTCTATATTATATATGATCAGTTGATTTTGATGAACTACTTTGGTACCATTCTCTATATTTCTCTAAATATGTTATGATTACATTTATTGATTAGGGAATCTATTATCATTTCATATGATAATTTTTTCAATATGGATGATTTAATTGATTATATATCACCCCTTTTATATGTGGAATTAATTGATCTTATCAAGTGATTGTAGTGGCTCGTATAACCCCTCAATGCATCAGTAGGTCCATGAGACAAACTTGCTTGGGTTTTTTTGGCTATAGACTTACCCATTTATATAAGATGTATTGGAATGAGGGATTTTTTAACACACACCGTTTTAGTTATGTGAACTTTTTTATGTCTTTTTATGTATATAAAGTGGTTGGGTAATGTTTTGGAGAGTTTGGGAAGGTTTAAGAATGGTTTTGGGGCTTTTCTAAGGGTCTGTAGTTTGAGCACGTTTGGGGGAAACCGTGAAGAATCTCTCGGAAACCATGTGAGTGGAGGTAGTGGGATTTTCATGGATGACACATGGTTTTTATAACCATATAGTCTAACTATGTGATGACCCCCTTGAGGCAATGACATCTGCACAATTAGAGCACGTTTTTCCAAATCGTGCGAGCTAACCTTGTACGGAATTAATTTAAAAAAAACGGGAACACTCAAGATTTTCCCAAAACACATAATTTCTTCTCCAACTCAATACCCACTTGGTATTTTTTATTCTCAAGGGTTATAGGGTATTTACATATCTTTTTAGTGGCGATTCAAAGGGTTTTCAAGGTGTGATGAAGGCGATTCTTCTCCGTTAAGTCTCCTCTCTTGGACATTTCTTGGTTTTCCTTAGATATAGTTCTCCCACTCTCTCGGTTATCCAGATCTATAACCATCGCATATAGATATAATGTTGTTGTTGAAAAACATATTTAGATTTGGAATTTTTGATGTTAGGAAAAGAGATCTACGATGGTTTTTGGGGAGACTTCACCCAAATTTGTTGTGCGGTTGGGAGTTAGTTGACTTCATCGAAACCTTATAGTAGGTGTATTATCTCTCGAATACATTTTTGTAGAAATATAACCTTTATTTAAATTAGGTATTTTTACTTGAATTTGTTTGTGATTATATTGTGTGAATCTTTATGGAAATTCATTTTTTGAATATTTGTGGATTTTGGGGAAAATCAGGTATTACGGTGAAATGTTCTTGATGTTGGATTTTAAAATGTATATTTTAAAATCATTTTCTTTGGTTGATTTATGAAAATGGTTTTTGGAAATGGTTTTCAATAAAATGGGTTGTTTTTTGGAAGGTAATGCGTCATGTATAATTTCCTAAGGGATTGTTTTTGTTGGAAATGGTTGTTGGCATAATGTTGTGGCCTTGGTGTGATATATGCTTGTTTGTTGGTTAAATATTTATACATTTTATTGAAATTTATGTGAAGTGGATGGGGATTACCACTATAAAACGGGGATGGATAATGGAAGTAAGGGACACCATCAAGGATAAGTGGGAGGGAGGTACCACATGATTGATAAAGGAGTAAACAGGCTGGGAAAAGAAGTACCACTATGATTGTTACGTTGGGTTGAGTGTGTGAAACTTTATGGATATGTTTTGATTATGAATTTGGATAAGAAATATTAATTTTTTGTGCAAATATGTGATGGTAAAATGGATAATGGCTTGTTTTTTGTATTTCCAGTAGATTCTAGGGATTGGGTAAAATATGTCTTGCTAAGGGTGTGCTTGGCTTACTAGAAATTATTGTTGAATTTGATATTTTCTATAAATTGATTTATATAAATGTGCTAACGGTTCAATCCTGGTGGTGTTTATAGGTAAGTCATTTGGTGAAAATCTATTGAGTATATTTACTCACCCCCTGCTATGGCACTTAAGTGCTTCTAAAAATGTTGTATTCTGGGATACATACAAAGGTAAAGAATCTCATTTTTCTAGAAGTTCACCATAATGCTTGTGTAGTGTTGTGGTGCATGGATGATGGTTCTTGGTTTGGATTTGTGTCCTGTCTCATGGTTTCCTTTGGGTCTTGTTGATCAGTCTTCTACTTGGTACTCTGATTTTTAGATTGTTGTGATTTATTTGTATTGTTTTTTAAGAATTTTTATGGAAGAGTTGGTTTTTTGGTTGTGTCTTGGTAGTGTGTTGGTTTACATTTTTGATATGTATCATGTAGTTATGGTTGGTTATGGATCATTTAGTTGGTATTTCTATTCTAATGGAAAATCATTCCCCAACTGTTTTGTATCTCTCAACATTTATTACCTTCCTTTGGCTCATTGGGAACATCGCCTAAGGACAAGTAACATCCCACCACCATCTCAAGACAATTAGAAGGAGCAAGACATTACAAGTGGTATCAATTGTTGGGTCCTTTGACATTGGTTCTCGGTCTTGGTCTTGGAGTTGAAATTCATTATCTAGTTATTCCTTTTGTCATGATGGTAGCAAAGAGTAGTATTGTCAGAACATGAAATGTATATAATTAAAGGACGTAAATAACCCTTTTATGCTGAACATCTATTTACCAGGGAGTTGGGTACATAAATGTTTTGGAAGACACTTATAGGCATTGGAAATATAATTTTTGTGGGTGTATCCAATGAGATGAGTATGAAATGCATGGTATAAATGACTTCCCACTAGGATTCATATTTCATTGGAATAATGATTTATGTTGTGGTATGTATATATAGACTTGTGAAAATACAAAAATTATTTTCAAATGCGAGTATTTGAAATGTGAATAGTTGTGGTATTTTGAAAATGGGTCAATTTTCAAAACATGGTGGACTTTTTAAAAAAATGGTGCAACATGAGAAATGTGAACTTTTGTAAAGCCTGGTTGAGATAGTTTCAATTTAATTGAAATTGAAATTATAATCCTTTTATTACTAAGTGAGTGAGACTTATGGTTGTTTCTCTTTTTATAGAAATGACCCCGAGTAGGTGTCATTGATACCAAATGGAGGAGGCTGCTGAAAATTTGGTTGCACCTGATCCCTGGGTGAACCATCATCTTGTGGAGGTTATATTTAATGCTTTCCAAGTTATGGAATGTGGGAATAAATAGGATGATCCAACGAATGTAGATCACATAGTTCAGTTTCAAAAGTAGAATCCACCATCCTTTAGGGGTGATTTGGTACCAGGAAAGGTGAATGCATGTTTGAATAGAATAAATAGGATATTTGAAATCCCTAGAACACTGGTGGAATTGAAAGTGAAGTTATAAGTGTACATGTTGGAAGATCTTGCTCATTAGTGGTGGGAGTTGGCGGTCCAAGATGGAACAGGCCAAGGTATGACAAGGGAGGGTTTTGAGGTGTTTTTTAGAAAACAATTCTAACCTCATATGTTCATAATTTAGTTCACAATGGATTTAATTCATTTAAAGTATGATAACCTCTCACTAATGGAATATTCGGCTATGTTTGTGAAATTAGTGTAGTTTTCACTTGAGGTGGTGAGTAGAATATCATTGAAAGCACATATTTTTAAATCCGGGTTGAGGTGGGATATTCATTCTAAAATAGCGGTGTTATGTATAAATGATTAGTCAAAAATGGTGAATAGATCAATAGGGGATGAACATGATATTATTGTGGCTATAGGTGGGGGAACCATGTTGGTAAACATAAAAAATGGTGGGATCTCTAATGATGGGATCAAGAGGAAGAGAGACACTTATTTCTAGGGTGTGAGTATGACTCAGAATCCGATAGCAAGATTGGTGAATCTTCCTCCGAGTCCTCAGAGTAAGTTGGGATGTTTTTAGTGTGGCTCTATGGACCACAGAAAGTAGGATTGTTCAACACAACCTCAAGAATGTCATAATTGTAATAAGAAGGGGAATCTTAAATTTTATTGTCATAATTCTCTATGGTTGGGTGTTCATGACACTCCTCAGAGGTTGCAGAAATCGTATGAATTGATGGGGAGGGGGAAGTAGTATACACCTTGTTTTCAGAGTAATGTTTGTCATGGTGATTCTAGGAATACTAGGACTCCTCAACCGAGAAATAAAGTGCAGAGTGTGGTATGCAAGAAGTTGTTTAGATCTGAGAAGGTTGTGATGGATGATCAGTCCGGACCAACCATGGTGTGAGTAATGATTCTTTTAAATTCTACCTTGATGCAAGTGTTGTTTGATATGGGTGCTTCGTATTCTTATATTTCTTATCATGCTATTAGTTTGATGGGTTTACGTGTGGAAATGATTCCTTTGCTTTTAAAACATCAAAATCTTGTGGGAAAAAAAGACTGTCAAGACTTCTTGTATAGAGAATGTTGTATATTTTTAGATGGTGTTGAGTTGATGTGGGATTTCTTAGTGCTTGAGATAGATGCTTATGATCTAATCCTGGGAATGGATTGGTTGGAAGTGTTTGAGGCTAACATCAACTGTTTTGTGTGAAAGGTTAGTTTCATGATGGATGATGGTGTAGAACATCTACTTAGAGGAGAAAAGAATGAAAATCTTGGTTTAATAGAAGTTTTTGCACAAACTATTGGAATGATCTCGCATCCGTTAGCGGTGTTGTCATTGGAATTAATAGAAGGAGTTCCGCGTAACATTTTCCTCCAGTTTTTATCAGTTTTTAGATGTATTTCCCGAGGAATTATCAGGGATCCCACCCATTAGATAAGTACAGTTTATTATTGGTTTCCTTATGAGGACCATTCCTATATCACTTAGATATTACTGGATGGAACCAACAGAATTTAGGGAATTGAAAGTGTAGTTGGGGGAACTATAAAAATAAGTTCTTATCCAACCTAGCACACCTCTATGGGAAACACCAGTTACTTTTGTTAAAAATGTGGATGGAACTTTGAAGTTCCCTATTGAATATTGTATGACTGACAAAGTTATGATAAATAACCAATATCCACTTCTACACATTGATGATTTACTTGATCAATTGAGGAGAACTCATTGGTTCTCCAAAATTGACTTGTGATCAAGATATCATCAATTGTGGGTGTGAAAGGAGGATATTCCAAAAATATACTTTTGAAGTAGATATAATAATTATGAGTATGTGGTTATAATCTTTGTTCTAAAGAATTCACCATTGTTTTTTGTGGCATTGATGAGTCATATATTTCAAAAATATCTAGATTATTTTATAGTGGTATATATTGATGATATATCGATGAATTCCAGGACTAGGGTAGAGTATGAGAAACATTTGGTGATAATGTTGGGGATCTTGAGAGATCACTGGTTATATTAAAATTTTTCAAAGTATGATTTTTTTGATATAGGATTTTCATTTCCTTAGCCATTTTATTTCCTTAAAAGGTGTTTCATTTGATTTATAAAAGATAGAGGCTGTTATCTCATTGAAACTACTAATGAATGTTTTTGAGATACAGAGCCTCCTTAGTCAAGCTAGGTATTACCAGTACTTTGTTCATGACTTATCTTGGTTATCCTCACCAATGTTATATTTGAAATGAAATAATGTTCCATTTCAATTGAATGTGAAGTTCCAGAAATATTTTGAAGAGCATAAGATCTTCCTTACATTATCACCAAGCTTGGGTTTTCCAGAACTAGGAAAAGGGTATGTTGTGTATTTTGATGCATTAAGATCATGGTTGGGGTGTGTTCTCATGTAAAGGGATCATGTGGTTGTGTATTTCTCATGGTAGTTGAGGGTGTATGAGAATAAATACCCAACACATGATTTAGATTTTGTGGTTGTAGTTCATGCTTTGAAAATATGGTTTCATTATCTCTTTGATGAGAAATTCAGGGTGTTTAATGATCATAAGAGATTAAAGCATATTTTATCATATATATATTTGAACTTGAGGCAATGGAGATGGATAAATTATCTCCAGATGCTTTACATTGACATAATGTACACACTGGGAATGGTAAATTCTGTGGTGGAGGCATTAAGTACGAACTTGTATACTCAGGTGAAAAAACATGTGTTAAATCAGTGGTAAGTGATGTCGGTTATAACCAAAATGTGGTTGGAATGTGCAGATCAGGTTGATAGAGTAGTTTTTGTTTTGTTGTCATTGGTTTTTGACTTGGTTATCTTGGTTAAAGAGGCGCAGGTGTTTAATTCTGTGTGTATTGCGGTGAGGGTGAAACTCAATAGTGGGGAGACCATTGAAGGATAAGAAGTAAATGGGCATTCAGTTTCGTGTTTTCAAAACCATATGGTTATACCAACATTATTTTAGGAGGAAATTATCAGGGCTTATCATCATTCCAGATTTTTTTATCATGTAATTTAGAAAATGATTAAATAGTTGAACAAAAAATTTTGTGGGATGGTATGAAAAGTAAAGTGGCAGAGTTTGTTTCGAGATGATTGACTTGTCAACATGTAAAGGTAGCTCATCAAAATATAGTGGGTATTTTGGGATCTTTAACTATACCTATATGGAAGTGGGAATAAATAGATATGGGTTTTTTTACAGGTCTCCATAGAATGGTCAGAAACCACGATTCCATATGGGTGATAATGGATTGGCTCACAAAGTTGGCCCCTTTCATCCAAATTTGAAAATCTAATATAGTGGAGGATCTATCAAAAATATATATTCGTGAATTATTAAAGAGTCATGGTGTTCAAGATTCAGATGTATTAAATAGAGATCCAAGGTTCACATCTTATTTTTGGAAATCCTTGAAGCAAGCCCTTGGGACTCAGTTGATGATGAGTACAATGTATCATCCTCAGATGGATGAGAAATATAATATAATTATACAAAAATTTGAAGATATTTTATGAGATTTTGTGATGAAATTTGGTGGCTCATGGGAGGGGTACTTTCTATTAGTGTAATTATCGTATAATAACAGTTATTAGGTCTCAATACATATGGATCTTTTTGAAGCTTTGTATATTCGTCCATGTTGTTCTCCACCATGTTGGGTGAAAATAAGAGAAAATTTGTTGGTATATCAACTCCTTGTACATGAGAAATCATAGAAGATTAAGTTGATCATTAAGATAATGGAGGTAGTGGAGAGTCTTCCAAAATCATATGTAGACCATCATCTAAAACCATTGTCTTTTGAGGTGGGTGATCATGTATTCTTGAGAATCTCTCTTAGGCTTGGACATCATTGGTTCAGGAAGTATGGTAAGTTATCTAAAAGGTATATTGGGAATTTTGAGATACTTGAGTGGGTTAGAGAGGAGACTTATTAACTGTCTTTTCCACCATAGTTGAATATGGTGCACAATGCATTCCATGTTTCTCAGTTGAAGATGTATTGGATGGATCCTAACCATGTGATTTGATGGGACCAGGTTGAGCTAGAGTTGGATGCTTTTTTGGTGCATGTGCCAGTGTGGGTTGTGGGAAGGTAAGAGAAAGTCATAAGTGGAAAAATCATTAGTCTAGTTTGGGTTTTGTGGTAGCATGGTCAGATTTAGGTGGAGACTTGGGAGTGGGAGAAAGTGATGACCAAGCAATGGCCTGAGCTCTTTCGGCAAAGTGATGGTTCTATACATTCTTATGATGGAAAGTCCAATGGTAAGGAGAATGTAACACCCCAATTTTAAGGAATACAACCTTTTTATGTATTTTATGTATATAAAGTGGTTGGGTAATGTTTGGGAGATTTTGTTATGGATTTGGAATGGTTTTGGAGTTTTTAAGGTAGACAGTTTGAGCATAGTTGGGGGAAACCATGTAGAATCTCCAGGAAACCATGTGGGTGGAGGTAGTGGGCATCACAAGTCTGGTGTACAATTTTTCTAATTGTGTGGGCCAACTGTACAAGTTCCCCCTTGAGGAAGTATCATGCTCATGGTTAGCACACAGTTTTCCAAACCGTGTCAGCTAACCACACATGGAATTAAAAATTGTGTTTTTAAAAAATGGGACCACTCAGGATTTGACCAAAACACTTAATTTCTTCAAAAACCCAAACCCCGTTTTTTATTTTTGGTTATCAAGGGTTATAGGGGATCCCCAACTCATTTTGGAGGTGATTTGAAGGGTTTTCAATGTGTAGAGAATGCAATTCTTCTCCGCTAAGTCTTCTATCTTGGATATTTCTTGGTTTTCCTTAGATATAGTTCTCCCTCTCTCTTGGTTTTCTAGACATACAACCATCACACGTATATATAGGGTTATTGTTGCCTAAAATGCTTATAGTTTGGATTTTTGAGGTTAGGAAAAGATATCTAAGGTGGTTTTGGTTGAGACATCACTTGGATTTGTGGTGTGGTTGTGAATTGGTCAATTTCACTAAAACCCTAATGTAGATGGATTCTATCTCGACTCTAATTTACTAGAACGATAAGCCTTTCCTTCAACTAGTTGGTTTACATGAATTTGGTTGTGATTATGAAGTGTGAATCTTGATGGAAATTTATTTTTTGATGATTTATTGATTTTGGGGAAAATGGGTTATTGTGGTGAAATGTTCTAGATGTTTATTTAAAATGAAAATTTTAAAATTAGTTACTTGGTTTGATTTATGAAAATGGTTTTTGAAAATGGTTCTAAATAAAAGGGGTTGTTTTTTTGGATTGTAATATGGCATTGATAATGTCCTAAGGGATTTTTTGGGTTTGAAATGGGTGTTTTCATAATGTTGTGGCCATGGTGTGATATATGCTTGGTTGTTCTTTAAGTATTTATGAATGTGATTAAAATGGTTGTTAAGTGGGATGGGAGTACCCCTATAAAATTGGGATAGATAGTGGATGTAAGGTCCACCATTGAGGATAAGTTGGTGGGAAGTACCACTAGTTTGGGAAAGTAGTAAATGGGCTTGGATGTGAAGTGGCACAATGATTGTTACATTAGGTTGAGTGTGTGAAAATTTATGGATATGATTTAATTATCTGTGTGGCTAAGAAATATGAATATTTTGTGCTAATTTGTGGCCGTAAAATGTAAAATTTATGGGTTTCTAGCATTCAAATGGATTGTGTGTATTGGTTAAAAAGTGGATTTGTAAGGGTGTATTTGGAATACTAGAAATTATTGCACTATTTGATGTTTTCTAAAAGAAAATTTATATAAATGTGATAACAGTTCTATCCTAGTGTCATGTGTATGGAATTTATTTGGGGGAAACCTAATGAGTGTTATTTCTCACCCCCTACTTTGGTACTTGGGTGCTTTCTCAGATGTGGTATTCTAGGATACATGCAAAGGTAAAGCATTTTATTTTTCTAGATGCTCTCCATGATACTTGTAAAGTATTGTGGTGCATGGAGAATAGATATTTGTGTAGATATTTGGAGTGGGTCATGGTATCCTTTGTGTCTTGATGACAAGTCTTCCACTTAGTACTCTGATTTTGGGATTGTTTGGATTCAGATGTATTAGTTTTTGGAAATTGTTATGAAAGAGTTTGGTTGTTTGGTTGTCTCTTGGTAAGGTGTTGGTTTATATTTATGACATGCATCATGTAGTTGTGGTTGGTTATGTATCATTTGGTTGGTCATTTTATTCTAAGGGGAAATCATTCCCCAACTATTTTATAGCCCTCAAAATTTATTTCAATCCTTCAGTGCCTTGGGAATGTCACCTAAGGCCAAGTAACATCCCACCACCCTCTCAAGCCAATGAAGTGGGGAAGAATGTTACACATTGAATTTATGGTTATGATGTATGAAATTATTCATTACCTCATTTTGAGAGTATTTATTCATGTTCGATATGATTATTCAATTAGTTATAATATCCATGTTCATGTTTTCATATAATGTTATTATATATATGAAATTATTTGATCATAATTTATTTCTTCAATATTATTCTTCATGGTAATGTTATTGATTAAATTTAATGTGTTTATATTATTTTCACATTCATATTGATTATTATTATTTATTAATGATAGATTACATTGTAATCATACCCTTACTGTGCATTATATGTCTTATCTTTTATTTTTTCCTTTCTCTAGGATTATAGGAAATGATTTATGATTCATATGGAAGTACATGATAGAGGGAATAAAGATGATCTCACTAAAAATATATTATTTTATTTTATATTTTCAAATGTACGAGAAAAAAATAATGTACCTATTTTACTAATATTACTAATATATTTGGTTCATTGATATTTTATTCCATTTATTGTATTCCAATGTAATTAAGTAACTACTAACGTTGGGAAACATGGGTCATGGTCTTTATATTTAGCTTTAAGGATTCTTTGGAATAATTTTTGTCTCTTTTTAAAGGATTTAACAAGTGGAATTATTTTTCTAATCATTTTATATCCTTTGGAATTAAAGCTTTCTAGGGTATTGAAGCATTATTTAGAGGGGAATTGTAACATCCCAAAATCTCATTCATATATGGACCACTCGTTGATATTGTTTTGAGATGGAAAGAGGGTTCACAGGGTCTCTTAAAGCATTGAGGCTTGTTTAAACCTAATCCTATAGCTATTAAATTTACAGGTGGTCCATTGACTAGATAGTGAGAACCACCTTCCATCTCGTGGGCTGCACTATGGACACAAAATTGTTCTATAGGAATTATCCTATAGAGGGGTTGGATATAGGTTACATCACTTATAATATAACCACCGACTAACAAGTGAGGGATACAAACATGTTATTGGTGTCGCTGGATGCGATTTTTCATTAGAGGCAGATTTTTAATTTTCCACGAAACCCCAATATTATTTGTTTTCTACTCTCACTCAGACCAAATTTGACTAATATGAACATTGGAATCCTCTAAGGTTTTTTTGGATCTCTTACCAGTTCTCTTGGATGATAGAAGATTCGTTTAAATCAGTGATCCTATTTTGTTATATATTTATATTTTGGGTCTTTAGTCTCCCATATTTTCTTTATTATATCCACCTAGGTTCTATGGAATCCTTGGTAATTGTTTAATCTAGAATGGCTGATGGAAATTTTTGGTTTTGTGATATCTTTTCACTTATCACGATATCACTCTTACTTGATTCAATGTTCAACCATATAGGATCCTCATATAAGATTCATTAGGATTATATTATTGATATTCCATGTATGTTTTTATATTACCTTCATCTAATGACTCATTATTTCATGATAATATATATATATATATATATTATCTTTAATAAATTTTTTATGAATGTAATTATCCAATTTCCTCCTGAAATACTCTTTGATCATATTTTTGTATGATTTGAACAAGGTATAAATAATATTCATTATGGAAAATATTCCTCTCAATTTTTTATAATTTTTAAATTTCATTATTATATATATTTATTTTGGAAAGATATTTTAATGGTTATTTTCATGAAAGTAAGGGCTTCAGCCTAGTTTTGATTTCTAAAGTGAATTGTATCAATTTGAATAAAATGGATTGATTCATTTAATGATTTCTACATGGTTTGAATGATTTGATTTATATAATTACAATGTACCCATTTTGAATTAATTTTCTCCTTTTTTATAAAAGGGTGTTCTTTTTTTATTTGAAATGAGTGATTTTTTCATTTGGAAAAGGGTGTTGACACACATTTCAATTGAATTCTATCATTTTTTTTTTGTAAAATATAAATTTGAATTGCACTGGTTTGTTTTGAAAATATTCCCAATTTAATGCCCCCTTGTCACTTTGATGAATATTTTTTTAATAAAGTAGGTATTATTACCATTATTAATGATAATTTTATTTAATGTCATTGAATTAAATATGATTATGGTTAACGACTTAATTGGAACTTTGTGATGATATTATCTTATGATAATCCCTTTATGAAACTTACTTGATTCTTATGCTTCACACTTGGGGTTCTTAAAAGGGGATTAATCACATTTATGTATATTGTGGTTGAAGTAAGATGCTTAATATGAATTAGATGAAGTGTTGAGAGTGTGAGGTCATGTTGATAGTGATGAGGATCCATGTTATGGTCCAAACAATTTTATTATCTCATTAAACACATTATAATAGTCATTGGAACTTTGGTAGTTTGATTATACAACCTAGATATATGATTTACAAGTAGAATCACACCCAAAAAAGTACATCTATAGAAAATATGAATGGTTTAGGTTGTCTATGTGTATCCAGGAAAGAAAGTGGGCATGAAATTTGTTTTCATGAGACTTGTGTAGACATGATATAAGTATGAAGATTAATTATGAATTTTTAAATAGATATTATATGGTGGACTCACTATGATATCTAGGTTGTACCCATGATATCATCATAATTAATACATGATACATGTAAGAATTTATTTTCACTATTTGTAATGGAGTTTCTCTGATTGATTGATCACCTTTCATGATTGATCTTATTATTGGAATGACATTACTTTATATTATCATTTATAATCTATTATAGCTTATTTATATCTGATGCATGATTGCATTACTTGATTTATTTGGTTGTACCATGTGAAATAGGTTTCATGATTTTTCTAGAAAAGGGGTTTCTTAATGATAGAATGAAAATCCACCAGTCTTGGATCCCAAAATGTTTTTAAAATGTTTACTGTATAATTTTAAAACCATCATTACAGTAATATGAATTTGATGGTTTTAATTTCTTATATTGAAATGTAAAGACTTTTTCTCTCTTAGTGGTACACAATTTTAGATTATTTTTGTTACCTGATGATGTAATTGAAAATAACAATTCATAGAATATTAAAAGACATAGTAGCTCAGGCCCTTCATGTACCATTTGGTATTTTCATCTTTTATTTTCTCCTAGAAGGGTCTTATGTTAAATTCATATATTTTTTGGTTTGTTCTTGGTTAGCTGAGGGCAGGTGAATTTGGATATTAAGGGTGGTCATGGACTTCCTGGAGAAATGTTATGGTAGTTTTTTTGTTTTAAATTCGATTATTTTAAATTTTATATTGTCTAAATATAACATATTTTTGTTAATTTATCTAATGATATTAACATATTGTAAGTTATATATTTTGTCTTTTATTCTTGGAGAAATTTCTACCAAATATTGTTTTGGGATGACTAGGTTATAGTTTACCACATGTGGGGATCCTATTTTTTTAGGAATATAGAGATCAATTTAGATGTTGGGTTGGAGGGTATTCCAAGACAAGTCCTTACATTGGTTGAGACAAGGTGATGAAAGTTTGTGTAGAAGTGTGGAGATGAGGTTCCATTTTATAATAGAGTGGAGTTAAACCCTTATAAATATTATTATATATAAATAATATAAACATATATTGATCTGAAATTGGCACCAAATAATCTCAATTTAAATGATAATATGATAGGTGGTTGAAATACACTTAAAAAATTGCTTTAATATAAACTTTTTTGTGTGATATTTCCTTACATTTCACTTAATTTAACCCCTTTTAACCATTTTAGCCTTTATGATGATATATTAACTCTTTCCATGTTAACTATTCTTTGTGACTAAAAATTAAAACAACCTTATAAAAAAAATTTGACTTAAAGATTTAGAATATGGAATCCATTTTATAAAATTAAATTTCTAATTATTGTAGAAAGTAATTTTAATATCCATATAAAAAATTCATAAAACAATTTTTTGATAACAGTGTATCTTTTAGCATAAGAATTAATTTATTCTCATTCCTTTCCAATTAAGAGACACTGAATGAATCCTAATTTTTTATTTTGAATTTATTTTTTATATTTTTCATTAAAACCATTCAGTAATAATTATTTACATAACTGATTGAGATAACAATATATTGGGAACAATGAAAGTAGTCATCTATAAAAATATCTCATTTTACAATCAAGATATTTTATCTTTATTTCAACTCAAATGATAATCAGTGAATTATTGATTATAAATTTTTATAAATTTTTGAAAAATTATATTCTGTATGTTTAATAATAATAGAAATAGAAACTAATTTTTAAATAAAAACATAGATAAAGAACATAATGTTTATAAAAAATGAATTTCTATTTAACAAAGATTATTAAACTATCAGTACTTATCACTAATTAACTATTTTAAAGATTCTATTAGTTGAATTTATCATTTATTACATCAATTTTATCAATAAGTTTTATTATTATCAATC
Organism: Viscum album; assembly: GCA_963277665.1. NCBI lineage: Eukaryota > Viridiplantae > Streptophyta > Magnoliopsida > Santalales > Viscaceae > Viscum > Viscum album. Next base: position 1,085,897,583 of record OY728159.1, read on the forward strand.
CTGAAAAGTATTATATTCAACAAAAATCCATAATTCAACAAAATAGTTTAAAATAATCTCTTTAGAATCAAATGTATTTCTATAACTTAATTTGATCATTTTTAACAAATCATCGATTTAATGAGTTGAATGTAACTATATAATGTTATTATTATTCACTTATGTTATATGTTTCATGCATCACAAGCTATCAAACACATCAAATTTATTAAAGAGAAATATATTCTTAAATACCATGGTGATACATGATACCCTTTTCAAATAAGTTTTTCATTTAAATTCTATTATTGTAATGGAAAAAATGTGTATAATTATAACATATTACATTTTTGAGTTTCCACATTGGTTTTTAAATATTATGGTTTATCTATAAAATAATGGCCAAGTGAGTGGTTCTGTTTTGAAACACTTTATCTCTTTTAACTATAATATTCATTGGGATTTAATAAAATTAAAAATCATGGCCCTACTATAAATTATTTAGGATAAGAACATGTGATGATTTTGGAATGCACTTCCAAAAATGTAGTACATGAAAGCATCATGTATATGAGAGAGTATTGAAGTAATGGACAAGTGATAAGATACCATCTAGATATAATCAAGAATCTAATATGAATTGATATATCTATGGATCAACTACATATATTACCAATTATTAATTTTTTTGAAGGATATATTTGTAATAATTCCTTATAACTAACTTCAAACTCCGTATCATACTAATGATTATTATAAAAACTTTTCTATTGACTTTGAAATGATCTGATGTGATACTGAATAAATATAATATTCTCTTCTATTTCCTTAGGTATCTCAAATACCAAAATCCTTAATTATCGAAAATCATTACAACATATCAGTGTTCTACACTTCATTCTATATAGATCTTCAAAAAGATCCATCTAAATGATCATGTGAATGATATTATTTTATTTAATTTTACTAAAGAAAGGTGTTATCCGGGGAACCTTTGAAATCCATAAGAAAATTTCTTGAAAAATATTCTATTGTTTTAATGATCTTATTAAACTAATGATATATCTGGGGAAAATATGCAGTGATAAAGTTAAACTCTATTTTTAATACAATTGGAAATAATCTCCAATAATTTTTGGTAAACCTCTGATCTTGGTCAAAAAAAATTAATAGTGGTACTCAATACATCCTTAAAATTTAACTAATGTATCTACTAGCATGTTTTTTAAGTGAGAAATATTATCTGATAGAAATTAAATTCACTAAATGTTTAAGTTGATCAACAACAATCCCAATGGAATTATGGGATTTATATGTCTTAGGGAATATTTTAAAGAAATAAATGGATTTTTTTCTATATCCATATAGTTATGGTTAATGGTTTCAACATCCCATAAGAATTATAATATTTTTTACTAACCAACTAACATACCATTCATTGAGATATATACTCTAAAATATCCCACTTCATGTTGTCCGAAAATAAATACACCTTGTGATCTCTATATAGTTTTGTGCTTCTTGGATTTATTGAGAATGATGAGATTTTTTATTAATCCAAAAACTTATTCTTTATATTTTGTATTAATGGGACAAAAATACCATTCCTAAATCTTATTATCCTATCATGGTCACAATTGAACTCTAGATAAATCCTTACAATATTTTATAATTGGAAATCCTCCTTTTTCACCTCTTTAATCATCACATAGATGAATAGTTTAAAATTTATTTGTACAAGGTAGTATTTTTTCCTTACCTCTTGATTTCAAGGTCTATGCTCTAAAAAGACCATAAATATTGTATCCCTTTCAGTCCTCATCATGGAAAAAGTATTATGGTTCTTCTGACTCAAAGCATTAGGAACCTTGTTCACCTTCTTATTTTGATAATGAGTTGATATTTCATAATCATTAATTAACTAAATCTATATCATTTATTATAAATTCAAATATTTATGTGGTAATATTTAATTAATGATTTGAGGATCATTATTTATATCACAACATTCACTATAAAGATAATTCATTCATATATTCTCTGTAAAAATTACCACTTCCAACTCAAAATCATGAGTCCAATATTTTATCTCATGATACATCAATTGATTAGAGGCATATGATAATACCATATAATTTTTCAGGAGAAAACATCTCAATACATTCTTTTGATGAATAACTATATATATAAACACTTCTCCACTTCAGGGTAGTGTAGGTACATGTTCACTAACTAGCCATCTCATTATCTCCTTGAAATTTTAGTCACATTCATACATCCAAATGAACCTAGCTCCTCTCTCAATTAACAAGGTTAATATATTTGATATTCATGATTAGTATCTCTAAAAGAATCAACAATATTCCAAAAATCTAAGAAAAATCTAGATATTAGTCATTATTGTCGATCTGAGCTATTATCTAATAACCTATATCTTTAAATGATCCAAAAGTATACCCTCACTTGAAATTACATTACCCAATAATGATACCTTTTGTATCCAGAATTCAAATTTTCTATATTTGAAATATATATTATCCTTTTTAAGGTCTTTAAACTAATACTAAAATGATTTTCATGATTCTCTTTTCTCTTATAATATTTTAGAATATCATCTATAAAAACAATAAAAATTATCATTGTAATCTCTAAAGACTCTATTCATTATATCCATGAAGACATCAACTAGATTATAAAATTACTATTCAATTTTGGTTACATAAAACTAATTTTTTTAAAACAATTAATATTTGTTTTTTAATAAACTAACAATGAAAGTCTAATGGGATTTTTTGAGACTTTCAATGTCTACATGGTCTAAAACTAATGTTGGACTTAAAAAAATTGACTTTGGACAATGAAGATTCATAAAAATTGACATTAAAATTGGAATAATGAAATTTCAATATCATTTTATGTAAAATTGATTTTGAATGTTTTAAATATATAACTATTACTATCAGGTTTTATAAAAAACCTATATTGAAAATCAATTTTCTTGACTTATAATGTTATTTTTTAAATAATTGACATTGAAAGTCTATTTTTTTAACAAATTATTGTTGGAAATCATGCCCCAAAAACATGTTACATGAGTTTTAGTATAAATAAAAAAATAAAATAGTGTAAGATAATAGGAAAAAGGAAAAAATACTCAATGTTTAAAAATTATTAAGAAAAAACTACATACATAGAAGATATGAGTAAATTAATCATACATAAATATTTTTTTTCAAGAATGGGTAATGTATTATCCATATATGATGTAATACCATTCACAAAAAATAAAAACTCAATGATACAAAATGAATAAATATAAATTTTTTATTTAAAATAATAATAATGGAATGAACCTTATGAAATCTATCAACATCATGGTTGTGATACTCTCAAACATGAATCTTGAAATAAAATAACCACATTCCATATTTACCTTTTTCATGATGAAACTATGGTTAAGAAATGTTACCTTTAATTTATGAACCAATATATATATATATATATATATATATTCATGAAAAACGTACTATCTAATATAATATTTATTTAGATTTACTATCAAATATTTATTTTGTTTTTTCCTTTATCAATAGTTTGACAATTTTAATCTATTTGCATGAATTATATTTTAATATATCAATTTAAAAAAGATAATTTTTTAATATTAATGAATATATAAAATAGAATAAAACCAACTTTTTTAGCTGTTTACAATTTTTTAAGAACTCGAGAGAGTAAATAGAAAAACAAACATATCTTGTATTCATGTGGGTAGAATATGAATATCATCAAATAGCGTCTATAATATAAAATGATAAATATTAATGAAATTATAATAAAAGTTAGTTCATAATTATATGAGTCTTATTAAACATCACGAATTAGAAAAAAATAATACCCAATATCCATATTTGATGACTATTCACATATATAAATAACTCTAGCTTCAGTACTAAGATATAAAACATCCATTAAAAATTATTTTCAATCCATAAAACCATAAATGGTAGTGTTTTCATTTTGAATTAAAAGGTTATTGAGATATCTAATTATATATGTAATAAACTAATTAACCACAACCACTATATATTTAATAGAAGTGAAATTGAAATTGAAATTTACTTACATGGAAAAAATATGTTACAAGGGTAAAGTGAGATGATAAAAAATGTCAACATATATTATAATTTTTTGAAATATTAGTAATTCATAGTCACTCCCACATGTACCAGTTTATATTTAAAACACATGATAGGACACCAAGATAGAGGATATCAGGGATACTCTTTTTAGGAAATGAGGAACCTCAGAAGTACCTGAAGGTGTTGGTTAAGGACCCTTTTTTTCGTTTGTAGTATTTATTTTGATTTAAGAAACTCTTATATAAGTTAAATATAATAAAAATTTGGAATTAAATTTAATGTAAATGTAAATAAAAAATTTTAAACACATCACTCATATATTAGGTGAGAAAAAATGTCCCAAAATTTCTCAAACTTCAGCAATCACCTATATAGGAAAAAAACTTTGGAGCATTTTGTTCAGTAATATAATTTACCATTAATATTACCTGACTTAGGGTCCTAGGTTAATGATGTATATCATCCTCAAGAAATTTTTTTATTCCAGAAACTATAATATGAATGTGCGGATCTACAACATATAACTCATAGCACATGGCCATGTGCGAATGAGGTGGTTGAAGATCCTTGTTGGCATGATATGAGAGATGTAACTATATCATCATTTATTCAAACATATTCTAATCAGTTGATTTAATTTTATAACCAATATATCGTCTCTCGTCTAGCACCTTAGCTTTCATGGGAGCCTTTTCTACATCCCTCAATGTTGTACTAAGAAGGCAAAAACAATTCATAACACTAAAACCCACCAAAAACCCACCTACGTGGTCAAAGTGTTTTGGATTTCTAAAGCATTAGTCAAAATTACAATCCTAACATTAGAGATAAAAATAAACAAAATTTACCTCTCCAAAATATCTTTTTTAATTGATATATTAAAATGTTATTTTAGTTCAATAATATTTAAAAATAATTATTATAATGAAAAATAAAAATAAATTTTTTACAATTTTGTCAATTAATTAATTAGATTTCTCCATAAGAAACTTTTACATTTTTTGGTGATTCCTACCCTATTAAATTTTTTATGGTGGCTGTGGGATAAGAGGCTCGAACTACAACTCTTACGATTTGCTACATGGTCTAAAAACATTAAACATTTTTGAAATAAATTTCTCATATAATAAAGCATACTCTCAACATGATAATGTTTGAGGGTATAAATTATATAATTGAATCTCTTGGGGAGTTATCCTAGTGGTATTTTGTATAAAATAAAAAAATTAGTCAATTTGTAGAAAACCAAAAAATAAAAATTGAAATTATATACATTTATCTTCATACCCAAAACACTTCAACATTTAAGTCGGTAACAACTTAATCCCATGACATTGCATCTAAAAACCCATACTTGAGGCATGATGTTATATTATGTAACTACCTAAAAACATAATATTTTTTCAATTTTGTTTAAAATCCATCTATCTAACTATGAAGAAGAGAAATAATTTTTTATATTTCATTATTTTCTTGAAATTAAAATACCACTTGTAATTGAATATATTAAATATTAGTCATGTAAAATTTATGCTATTATAACAATTGGATAAAAATAAATAAGTTGAGATATTTTACTGTTATGGACTCCCAAAGTCTCTATTTCTCCATATTTTTTACAGAATTCCATTCCTGATATATAATATTAATCCTATAATGGGTCTAAATTCTTAAATAATGCTTAAAATTCTTTGTAATCATGATACCAGAGCTATTATTTTCTTTAAATACTATATATACCCCACACACCACATGAGAAAGTGGGATTTTTTGTAAAAATATAATTCCACATCTACCAAATAGAAGAATTAGATTCTATGGAGAATAGGAATAAAAACCGTTAGTAGTAGGGTAAAAATTTGTGCTTTTTTTTTGAAAAATAAAATTTTACTATCATTAAATAATTTAATTATTAGAAATTTGTTAATATGAATAAAAAAAGATACATCAATATATGTTTCTCTACCTCTATATTTTCTATTTAATGAGATGAATATAATAATATTATGTGTGTCTGTATATTATTAGAATTAAATTTTTTTTAGCTATAAAATATTAGTTTCTTAATAATAAAATGAAAATTATATTTATTATGTTAACTAATACAGTTGATACAAATAAGATATCAAAAAATGATTATAAAAATTGATAATTAAAAAAATATTTTTGTTAAATGTGTACGTTTCCTCAAAAAATAATAATTTCAGGATTATTAATTGAAAAATTTGTAACTAAAAATAAAAAGCCTAAAATTTATTTCAAAATATGGAACAAAATACCAACATTTACTGATTTCATTATCCAAGTTATAAATTTTTTTATGGGTAACATTTTAAAAAAATAATTATGTCAGGATTCTTTGGTCAAAAAATTATTAACTACAAAAACCAATGAAATGATCAATATCTATAAATTTAAAAATATTTTTTTTTAAAATTTAGTGATTATAAGTTTATTTTTTTGGAAAAATAATATATTTTATTTATTTATCAGAATAATTATAATAGTAACAAACTTTTTTCCTACAACCATTAAATGTGAACATTTTTTATAGCATGTACTATGTCTACATTGTAGTCATTGTTATCATCAGGTAATCATGTAATACATGAATAAACATAAAATAATTCCACAACAATAACATCATCAACATCCTTACCACTTAAAATAATTCTATTCCCCTACAAAATGATATGACAGTGAAAATTTTATGGGATAATAATAGATAATATATTCATTTCATGTGTATCCATGATAAAAATTTTCTCATTACAATGAAATCATTTCAAAATAACGTGTTTAAATACATACTCATCATGTTTCACATCACTATTAATATCAAACCAGTCATAGATAAACATCACATCTAAGAATTTACTATAATAAATTTCCCATATATCATCCACAACTCAAAAATCCTTCATTGATGTAAAAACTGAGGTTTAATTTTTTTACACCAATAAAATGTAGTTCTACACCAATGAACATTAATCCACTATTTTGAATGGTACTCTTTTCATCCTTATTTGTTTTGTAAAATTCGTAACCATTAATATCAAAACCAGAGCACGTGATCCCATTAACACATAGTCCCCCAACAAAATATGTCAATGTTTCTGAAGCACATAAATTAATGCCGCTTTTCTAATTAAACCATGAAATAAATGTATATTTATATACATTTATCAACCTATTTTCATTTTTATTTAGATTTCAAACCTATAATCTAGTAATATGTGATGATATATATGGTTGAACCTCAGATGTGTTGTTCAAAATGATTAAATTTTCTAACATCATTTCACCACATATAAATAACATTAACTATATGCCAAAAATCCATTTACCATCAAAATTAATATTAAAATATCAAGATATAGGATGAAAAACACGATATAATTCAAAAAAAATTTATGTATATAACTAAATCACCTTTTATGATATATATTATTAAACAATTAAGGTCTTTGCCTGATTTATATCTTTAATATATGTTTTAAATATTTTCATATATTATTCAAAATGATATATCCAATGTAAATAAATAAGAACACATATTTTTATCTCTCACACCAAATTAATCACTAAATGAACAATTAATTCAAAAAAATATTGGTATAAAATACATTTCTAATTGAAATAGTTTGAGGGTATCTTCATTCTCCAGCACATCTATCAATTTTGGATCCATGAATTTTCTTTAAATAGAATTAGGAAGGTAACATAACCTAATGATAAAATTTATTATAGGTATCTAAAATATTCAACATAGTGCACCCAGTAGCAGTTATTTCATAAATATATTAAAATGAAGATATTTCGTTCCTATTAATTAAAAATCCTTTAAGGACCCGTATTTTTTCACATTTGAAGAATACCCTCTAAGTATTTTTATACCATGCAGACATTAAATAAAATTCATCTTTTCAATCATTCTTAATGTGTGAGAGGGCATATGTGAATATGTGTTGTTTCCTTTAATAGTGATTTATAACTCCAAATATATTATCATGGATATTAAGTCCAATCATGAATTGAATCCATATTTATTATTTATGTGTAACAATGTTGCAATGAAAATATAAAATATTTTTTTCTCAACATGCATACCATCAATGTCCTATTTTACATATAAAAATATAAAATAAGGTAAATAAAAAAATATGGACCATTTTACCATGTAAATTTTATTGAAGAAATAATTTCTTTATAAATTTGAAATTGATTTTTTTCAATTTTTTATAATATTATTCTACTAATAATGGTTGTGGGGTGTGATTATACTCTTATAAATAATTAAATACCATTTTTAATCTTTTATATAGATAATCCATTATAGAAAAATATTTCATGTTCCATATATACTGTTTAATTTATTCTACAATTGATAATAAGATGCACCTTTTTTAAAAATTAGACAACTTTTTTATCCCTTAACACTATTACCAGATATGTTTCCATATACCAGGAAATCAATTTTAGTGAATAATATTGAAGAATGAAAAATAAAATATTATTTCTTGTAACCATAAAAAACAATAACACCTTTCCACCATAGAAATTTAAAATCATCAATCAATAAAGACAAATAAAAAATATCAGTTCAAGTATGTTTTGGTCTAGAAATCATCAAACTCGTCATAACATGTTTTTCCCCATTAATATATGTAGTGATATGCTTCAAACAACTGACATAATTAGATATAAACTATGTTGGATAATAATTCCCTGATATGGATTCATTCCACTTATTAATGGTCCCATTATGATATTTCTATCAATAATTTTTATGCTAGGAATGAATTTATCAAATCTTATCCATTTTGGTGAATCAGTAGGGTGAGGTAAGTTTCTAATAGTGTTGTGCTCATCTATATTCCATCTAAAACTATTTTCTTCACTTGAATTTGAATATAAATGGTTTAAATTTGTAATTTTGGGAAGATTCAAAATTTCATTAGAATAATGTTGTTCACATATTCATGAGAATGAATTAGAATTGAATTTTCATCACTTTTATATCATGATGTCTCAAAATTAAGACATTTTTAAAATATTTCATAATCCTTCCGATCTATAACACTGTCATTAGGGAAATCATGTTCCTTTTTTTATACCCAAATCCCATTGGGAATAATTTTTTATTTTCATCACTCCATCAATTTTTTAATTTCAAGTTAACCAATCTCTGCACTACTGGTAACATTATAAAGAGAAACATGAAAATTTTGATCTCTCAATATACCAATATAATCATTCAATATTTATATTTTTTTCATTGGTTTTAATTCCTACATCCTGAATTAATTCATTAAGTTGATCCTCCATCTCATGAAGAATATATTCATCGAAACTAGAAGTTTACTTTTTTGTTAATTCCCCAAGCCAAATCTAGTGTGTATAATTTTGATTAAGACCACAAAAATATAATGGTATTTTATTTCATAGGAACATAACTTCCACATATTGAATAACATCACACATGGATAGAAAATAATATCATTTTTCAATATTTAATATTGAAAATTAAAAGAAATCATTAAATCATTTTTTATATTTGTCATTGTATATTTTTTCATTTATCCAATTACGATCCATTAATTACCCATGATCACATTATAATAGATAAATATATTAAAAAAATTTACTTTTAAATATATATATACAAATAAATTTGAAATCATATAAACATATAATAAAAAACTTTAATTAACCTTTTGTTAATAAGTATTTATTCAACATTTTTAGATAGCTAAACACACACATATATATATATATATATCAATAAAATCACTAAAAAGTTTTACTTAAAATAAATAAACATAATAAATGGTTTAATTTTTAAATATAAACCCTATAATTAAATTTATTTTTCTAAAAAATATACTCATTATCCACAAAATAAATTATCTAAAAATATAACTCGCCTTGTATTTCTATGATCAATTATTATTTGAAGATTTATCAATAAAGTCCAAAACCTAAATTGAAAAAGTATTTGAAAATAATATCATTATATATATAATAGCAAATAAATTTGACATACATGATCATCATCTATGATAAGAAATGTAAGACTATCTTACCTTAAAGGAGTTTTTGAAATTAAAAGGATTGATAAAAAATGATCATAGCTATGAAAATGATCTACGAATCCCTAATATCAAAACGTACAACTCAATATCAAGATATATACCCTTTGTTATCTAAATATATATGAGATTAATTATTAAAAATAATAATAATACAATGTTATAAATATATAAAATTATAAATATAAACTATTCTGGTCACAATCTAATTATATCATGATAAAAAAATTTATATCCCAATGAAATTATACTGTCAAACAAACTAATTTTTTTTATAATTGAAAAAGGGGGTTTTATAAAAAAAATAAATGTATTCTATTTTGAAATAAAATACTAGTGAAATATTTTAAATATAAAATAAAAATATTTAACTTATAATATATGGAGATTCTGGCTGAAAATACATGACAAATAGATATAAAATGATGATTAATGTTCATTATATTTCAATACATAAAATAATGAAGCTCAAAATAAATATCTTATTCTATCAATGGTGAAACTAGATAAAAATAAATTGGACATATATTGGTGGGATGAATGTATCAAATCACATGGGAGAATAGTGAAATAGAGTGGGAAAATGATTAAAATGAGGTAGAAAATTGATCAAATAAAGAATATCAAGGTTGATGAAGCAGGGTCATAGAGTCACGAGATGCACATATTTAGGATTCTAATACAAATTTGTTGATAGAATGAAGGGACTTATGTTTATATATATATATATATATATATTAAATATTTTAACATCAATTTTTAATTTCAATAACCATAAAAGTTGATCTGAAACTCTTTTAATGCTTGTTTTCATTAAGAATAATTTTAAAAGTATATATGGGTTCATTTTAAGAACACTCCTTTAACAAATGACATTAAGATACTAACATCAAATCATAATTTTATACTAGTGTAGGGGAATTGGTATGTTTGAATAGAATCACTATAAATTCATAGTGTCCATACCTTATACTAAATGCAGTTATTGGTATATCTACCATTTTGACCCTTAATAGATGATATCTTGATCCAAATTCAATATTCAATATGTATTAATATGCTTGTAGTTGATCAATAATGTCATTAATATGGACACTATGTGCACCATTCACCACTTCAATATCATGATCTGCTTCAAATTGTGATTTCATTAGCCTTACCTTTTCCCATTATCTTATGAGTTTTTTTATGATGATTGTCATCGTTAAACATTGTATTCATTCCCTGGTTCTTGTGATATCCATACTCCTTGTAATTATATTATTGGAGTGTTGGTGGATTATTAAATTGATTTTTCCCTCCCTTTATTTTTTTGTTGACCACTTCACATCAGTTTAACATTTGTTTTCTTGATGTCCTTCATTCCCACACTTAAAACATTTACCCGTCCCCTTAATGAATTTTCCCCTCTTTTCCTTTCTAAACATTTTACATTATAGAAGATTAATTTTCTTCCCTCCATGACATTTATTATTTGAATCTCCGTGAAAATATATTTTTCATGTATTTTCCAAAAACACATAAGACTATATGAGTATCCACTCTCTATTTGTACATTGATATCAAATCAATAGATTTGTATATTGATATCATAATCAATTATATCCAATTCCTTTTGGATACTTGGTTTTTGGATGCTAAATAACCGATAATTTTTTAATTTAGGGTTGATGATAAAAATTGAATCTTACAATACAATTGTTGTGAAATTTGAATCATATGTATCAATGGATTCATCATACTTCTACATTATTTCGGAGAGTTCCATACCGATTTCAGTGATAGTAGGTTAATGAAAATACTTATTGAAAAACAACTTCTTAAACTATTCCCGTTTCATGAAATACATTTCTTCATATTACGTAGAATTGTTGACAAGAGTTTATCATTGATCACCCAAACCTTCCAAATGGTACATAACTAGGAAACATTCTCATGATTGAGCACTAGAGAGTGGAAAATATAATTTATATAGAATTGATTCATTACTAAATAATACATAGATTGTAGGACCCATTAACGGAAGGAGGACATTGTCATATAAAATACAAAATGTTGAGTTTTTCCTTACTTTTTATGTTTTGAATTTGAACATGATTCACGTTTCCTTTCATATATTGGGAGATCTTGATGATCATGTCCATATGAGTTTTCATCACAAATACCATTCCATTCAATTTATCATTAGGATGTTCATTTCATTATATCCCACATTCACTTTTAGCATGATTTCTCCTATTTACAACCATTGACTAATGTTGAAAAACATATTGTGAGTATTAAGGAATAATAATCATAGTGATCGGTCATGTTATAATGAAAATAATTCTTAAGATTTCCTAAATTATGGCACATTATTATAAACACATGACACTTTAGGTTTGTCCTATTTCAGTTTGGTTTATCATACCTTATCATATGTTATATCCTCTTATTCCTGATATCATAATCTCTAAAAATAGCTACACCACACTGTAATAAAAAATTAGGAAAAATAATCATATGATATGTAAATATTTCATTTTTTTTGACAAAATCATAATATATCACACAATAATACATTATCGATAACTGAAATGTTTATGTGTCTTTAGTGAAAAGATACATAACCATTCTATTTATGAACAATATTTAACATCAATCGCAACATTCTTCAAACACATAATCCTATAGATTTATTATATTCATTAAAAATGTAAAAAATTTAAATATAGATGAATGTGAACTTTAAAAATATTTTTATTATAAATAATAATTTTATTGAAGAAAAATAAATAACATGGATTTAGAGGAAAATAATTTCTGACCAAAAAGAAAATATAATGTAGGATTTGAATAAAAATATTTTTTATTATTTTTGACAAAAAAAGAGGTGAAAAATGGAAAGGGTACTTTAAAACCACAAAAATAACCAAATGTGAATAAAATATATAATTTTTATAAGATATATAACATATAAATTTTTTAATTGGAAATTAAAAGATAAATATTCATGAGAAAAAGAGAGATTATAAGAAAAAATCATAACTCAAGTACTGAATGGGTTTGTACTTTTTCTAGCCACTAGTTTAATAAACATTGATTTTTTATAACTTTATAAAATAAAAAAATTAATACTTATCTTTTTTACATATGAGTCGCTTTTGATTTCCAATTTCACTTTATTAAAAAATGTTCATTGAAAATAGTGTTTTGGTGTTAACTATTTTGTTTACCATACATGTTTGGGTTTGGAAATTTTTGTCCTTACACCTTGTCCATGTTATTATCTTATGAATTATTGTAATACTTTCATAAATAAAATATTTATTCATTATAAATAATTTTATAACTATTAATGTAAAGTGGTGATGAAAAATGGAATACGTCGCTCAATGGTTGTAATATTCCTCCCATACACATATGCGATGTTTTCATTTCTCAATGGATAGAAAAAAAAGGTAAATAATAATTTAAATCCATTGAATTGTAATTTTGTTATAAATACAATATTTATTCAGTTAATCTATCTATGTAATAATAGATGTGTGACGATGAAGAGAAATTAAATACATCACTTCATACATGTGGTAGTGCACATGTGCATATGGGGGACATTTTTATTTTCTATTATATATAAAGGAGGTAGATAAAGATTACTACATTAACATAATAAGAATTAAATATATTTATGTGGTTGATTTAATAATTTTATGATGGATATAATAGATATAGTAGATAGAAGAATAAATAAATATGAATGATATTAACCACGACAATTACTTCTTCCTTGAGTATCACTCATTGGATTATACATTAAGCCTTTGTAGTTTGGAAATTTGGTGAGATAAGAACCTATTTTACGTATGGAGGAGACCTTATATAAAACATCCCTATTGGAATATGATTATTATATTAATTATATAATTAAAAAAATAATAATACAATCATGGTTAAATAAGTAGAGTGTCCTGGAGAAATTCGTTGCATACATCCTCAATGAATAATAAAACCAAAAAATTATTTAGAAACTTATTCATAACCATTTCAAAATATCCCATGATCTCCTTAATTAATTTTTTCACCCCTCTATATACATCAAAAATAGGGTGAGATAAAATACCGATAACATGAGGAATAACATGGAAGTAATATGATACACAAATCAATGGTACAAGGTTGATAATAACCACCATTATCATTTTATATTCATATTATCATCATCATAAGAATGGATATATAATTTTAAATTCCATGGATTTTTGAATAAGAATTATAGTTAAATACCACAACTTTTTTTTTTCAAATCCCACACATATATTGGGAAGAAAGCTGGTATTATATTCACACATAACATATGTGTATAGATCATAGCAACATAATTTCCAAATAGTATAACATATTGTTCATGAATAATACACATAATATCATTTGATATATCAAATTATCTAATTTATTGACAGTGTATATAATTCTAGTCCCACCCATCATATCATAAAATTTTCATAATCATGCACAACATATTGTAATAGAAAATATAACTATATCAGTTATTGAATTAATTAATAGAATGGAATCCCTTTTGTAAAGATTTTATATATATTATATACATGAATTTTTTTATTAGTAATAGAATAAGAGAGAATATACATTTGAGCCATATTATTTATTTATTAATATGTAATTTATTTTTAAAAAATATGAATTATTCAAATGTAATGTCTTAATTGAAATTTATTATTACCTAGAAATACTATTTGAGTTTTTTCATATTGAAATATTTTTTTTAAAACTCATTATTTAATCATTTATAAAGAAAAATCAATAAGGAATAAATATAATAATTATTTCATAGGAAATAAAATATATTCCTTCATGATATTAGGGATGAGATACCTGTCCCTTTATTAAACAAGTGAATTCTCAAGGGGTAAGGCGTGTGATAGTAAGATTTTATTGGGTTGGTTCAGCGAACATAATTTGGGACATTATCTTGATGAGCCTGATCTTCTACCATAAATGTTTTCACTCATGTTTTATTTGATGAATCTCGGGTTGGGATTGGTCAAGTGAAATTTTTTGAGAAGCTATCTCCATCAGAGTCTCTGATAAACGGTATTCATAGGGAAAATCTTATTGAATGATTACATTACCTCCATTGTCTATGTCAACTAGATTAGTAACAACCCTTAACATGTACTAATAGTAAAATCCCTGTTCAACAATTATAATATCAATGGTTATGATGCTTAACATTATTTTATATATGATAGAATATAATATTATATAAAAAACTATGAATTGAATTAGTTTTCTATAATGTCAATACATAATGAGGAATTTAATTTAACCACAGATGGAATTTAATTTATAAAAGTTTATGTCATCAAAAATTTCATATCCTTACTTAATGGGTGAACCAATTTCTACTTATGCATTTTTATAATGTTATAATCTTATTTTTATGCCACAAATATATGTCTTATTACAATATTTGGTTCTCATGGTCATATTATTTGATTCCATTTTCAATCATGACTTATAATATGTAAATATTTGTGTCATGAAAAAATATTTTAAACATTGATATATAGGGTAGGGTTTTAATACATTATTCTCATGTTCTCATTAACTTATAGTGATTTCATGTTTATTAATTTCCCTTGTTTACCCTTACTGATCATCTTAACACTCCCTTTCTTATGTTTATATTCCTTCTTTATGAAGATAGTTTTTACGTAGGGTATGTTTATAGAGAGTACAAAATGGGAAGATCTTAATGAGAGATATCAATGATCAATCACTAAATAAGAATATTGTGTACCTAGTCTTTAGAGACACTAAACCATTATTATTTTTAGTGTGTTTTTCTTAAATGTAATGAGTATTCATCTATAAACATGTAATATCAAGGTATTAAAACTTTGGTTCTCTATAGTTTTTTATCAGATGATATATTTAGTTAACCATTAGAAACTATTATAAGAAAAACATTATGTGATCTCTTGGGATATTTATATAGATATTCTAGAGGTTATTTCTAAAAATAATTATCCATATAAGTCAATGTATATGAAAATATCTGAGAATTTTGAAAAAGTATAGGGTGAGTGGTTTATATGAAATTTCATTACCTATCTGGATACTATTAGTAGATGTGGTTTAAGAAAATATGTACCTTGGGGTCATAATTCTGAAAAAGGAATTCCATGATTGACTCAAGAATTAACTTTTACATGAAAATGTTCCTCTTTTTTGCATGTGGTTTGACACTCCAGAAGGATATTCTTTGGAAATTCGCAAACTCTTTATAAACCATCATGAAATATTTAAATAATTTTTATGGATGAATTATATTTTGCCTAAGGTTTCATAGATTAAAAATAACGGTTCATATTTTAGATATTCTATAGTTATTTTTCATGATTATGTGGGTTTCCACTATGAATATTGTTTCTCACACTATGTTTTCTTTGTTTTAATAAATTTATAGAAAAAAATGAATTTGATTTACACTGAATGTGATAGACAATGTGTTGGTGAGAAACCACATGGCATGATGTCGGGAGTGAAGGATATTGTAATTACACTTAATTAGTTATCCAAATATATAATTATAAAATTTCACATTAACTAAATCTTAGATTCACCAAAGAAGATAAGTATAGAGTTCATTGAGAGTTTTGGTGATGGATATGATGGAGGAAAGAAGATTCAATTTTCAATATGTCAATAATGTGGGAAGAAGTAACTCTGTGGAATGTATCAATGAAATGA
This sequence comes from Viscum album, assembly GCA_963277665.1. Classification (NCBI taxonomy): domain Eukaryota; kingdom Viridiplantae; phylum Streptophyta; class Magnoliopsida; order Santalales; family Viscaceae; genus Viscum; species Viscum album. The sequence continues at coordinate 1,085,914,552 of OY728159.1, forward strand.
GAATATGGTTTATGTGAGGAGGATAAGGACATAGAGTAAGAGATTTGTGAAGAAAAAAAATGAAAAGTTAAGTTAACACAATGTATGTGAATAATGGCTTCCCTAAGGAATAATCAATAGTTTGATGTTATAAATGTGAAAAATATGGGAATTTTACAAATTTATGTCCTAAGAGGAAAGTTCATGAAGAAGATCATCAAGGTGGTATAAGTATTTGTTTTTTTATTATTAAGACACTAAATAATGATATATAAAAGGGAGTAGGTATAAAGTAATAAGATGATTAATCTTATATAATTATTTAAGAATGAAGTAGAAACATTGATGTTTTTATATATTATAATTCAATAATTATGAAAGATTTGAGGATTGTTTCTTATGTGTTTTTAGTTAAATATTTTCAAAAATATATTGAATGGTAGTGATGAAATGTAAAATTTATTTAATGGAAATGAGATATTTTATGGAAACAAATGATTAAGGTATTACTACCATTAATATATTCCTAATTTTGAGATAATGATTTTATGATATATATATGATGAATATAAATTCGTAATTCTGATAATATTGACAACCTTGGAATTCATTGATGATTTTTGGATATGGTGGTTTATGTTTTCATTTATAGAGTTTACAATAATATTGGATTTATCAAATATATTCAATAATCTATGGTTTTACTCAAGTAATGATGAATTATGTATGTTTTAATTATAGTTTTATGGAAATTATGGCCATTTCATTGTTTCAAAAAAATACATTACTATGGTACTCACATATATGTTTGTGATAATTAAGTGATACTTTATGATATTTGTGGGGATTAATGTAAATTTGATTTTTGGAAATTTAGTGACCTTCATTATAAATTTTGAACTTTTTAAGGGACATTTATGGAACGGATAATATTGAACATTATATATGTTTTAGAATTAAATTATTGTTTAAACATATGAATATTTATGAATATTGGATAACTTGTGTTGAAAATTTTGTTTTGGATTAGAACTAGTTCTTGAAGTAATAACTTATAATTATTTTATTAATCTTATTATCTATTAGTGTTTTAGAAATAAAAAATTCATCACGTAGAGTAAAAGATAATTTGGAAATTGATCGTTTTGAAAATGAAGGATAGAATGTTTCTTAAGAAATGGAATTAAATCATTTAATTATATGTTCTCATGAAAATTATAAAACATTAAAAATGATATTGAAATAAAATTTTATAATTTTACCTTTATCCTGGAGGAATGAATTGTCTTTTTTCCTGTTAGTAATATATGGATTTGCAGTCATTAAATTTATCCCACCATATTCTATATCAATCTCCATTAGTATTTGGGAATTAGTTTTTTTATACATCCTTATTTTTACTTCCCAAAAATGTTATCCTATATTTAAACCATGTTACATGGGCTTCACATAACCCTTTCTCTCTTTTTAAGAGGAAATTTTATTAACCCATTTTCTGATGTGTGTTTCCCATAATTGGATTTAAAAAATTTAGACCCTTTTTACCAAGAAAATGTTTAAATGGGGGAGGATGCACTTTATTTGTGTGGGTGAGGGGTGAACATAAAACCCTAATATTTTATGATTTTTTTTAAAAAAAAATAATTTCTTTGATAGATTATCTTATACATAACACAAAGTATTAAAGAAATATGACATAATAATAAAATATAATTTTTAATATAGTAAGTATGACCTAGACATTGGAATGAAAGGTATAAATAATATTAAATAAATTATATTCATATATGGTTCAAACATGTATATAAAATGAATTATACAGAGACCAATTAATTATTAATGAAATGAAGAACCATATGAAAATAAAGAATGTCTATTTATGAAAAACAATTTTTATTCCCACAAACATATTTACCTCAAAAAATTAAAAAAAATAACATTTGGTGAATGAAATTAATAAAATATTTAAATTATATATTAAATATAGTATTTAAAATTCATCATATTTGTTTTCTATGAATGAGATAATAGTAAATCCATTTTTATGCTTAAAACTGTATTTTTCAAAATAATAGTCTTTTTACATTCTCCACACCTATTTTAAAAATTATTATTTTTTCATCTGTTACAAAAAATTTTGAGAAAATAAATTTTTTTTAATTAAAAAATTATCCCAAGTGTAATTTTTTTGTGAATATTTTGTAATGATTATTTTTTCAATGAATGGTGAAAAATATAGGTTTTTATTAAAAATATTATACATTCATTATAGGAATTTACAAGGTACATGTTATTTTAATATGATTTTAGAAGTGAAATTAGATCAATTATAAAAATATTAATCCAATTTTGTTTGTTTTATACAATTTTATATTGTTTTTATAAATGAAAATATTTTAAACTTTAGAATCGTTTCTTATTGGGAAACTATAATGACCCGCCCATTTTCATTGTCTTGAGAACACAATGAGTCATTACTAGGCTATAGGCGACATCCCCAATACGCCAAAGGCTGGAAATAAAAGCCAAAGGGGTTCAATGACTAATGGGGGATAATTTACCCTTTCAAGGATAAACTATAAACCAATCAACTGTAATCCATAGAAGTTATATGCTGCATGAACAAAATAATGACAATTCAAAAAATCTTTTATACAAAATTTAGATAACAATGACATATAGGGGAAGAAAAATAGACATCAACCTAATAGTTTAAGATAACTAAAAAATGAACCATAATAAATAAAATACTCCAGGCTCCACCAGCTCCATTCTGCACCACCACAAGATAACTCAAAAAATCAAGAAGTAGTGCTAAAAACCTACTACCCCTACCTTTTCCCACATCTCAGAATAAAACTTCTGAAAAATCACCCACGATTCAATGTATGGGCGAGTATAAAACTCAATAGGATTTCCCCCAATGTCTTTCCTACCCATTCCACTAGGATGGAGATTTATCCATATTTATATAAAAAACATTATATAAAACAATTTCTGAAAGTGGTTTATAACTAAATATAAAACTTTTAAAATTAATTTATAACTAAATATAAATAAAAACCATGTAAACCAATATTCCCCAAATAAATACTATTGGAAAAAATTTAAATAAATATTTAAAAGACTTTCTGAAAACTACTTTTTCAAAGCAATAAACTCCACACAATAACTACTGAAAATGCATGCATCATTATGACAGTTCAATACTCATGTGTTGTTTCATGTTGATCTACCAAGTTTCCCTAAGTAATTATTCACTATGTTCAATTTAACCTTTTCCACTAGGAACATGATCATATTTCCACGATTACTAGTAATAAAATATGACATGCACACCAATTTCTCCAAAAACCAAATCCAATTTCAAACAATTTCTAATTTTTCAATAAAAATGTTCATTTATTGAAAATATTCCAACCATCCAATTTAAAGACATTAAATCATTAAAAAACCTATATATCTAATAAAAACATTATAAATAAATCAATTTTACAAAATTATAGGAGATCTATTATTTAAAAATCCCCATTTAAAATAAAAAACTAGGGGTTTTCACAAAAACCCCACAATTTTCCACATTTTCCACCACCCATCACTAAAGAGTGTTTAAAAATTGTATAGAAGAAAAAATATAATTTGAATAAAAAAAATTAATTAATTATAATCAATTCAAGAAAGGGGAGATTATAGTGTAGCCACCTACCTTTCTTGTTCTCACAAAAAACCGACAACGGACAAATAACACTCAAGAATCTAGGTTAATATTCCAAGAAACCACCCAAAATCTCCTCCCCAATCATGAAAAACACAAGATATAAACTTATTTGGACTCAAAAATCATTTATCTACCCATAGGGGGTGTAGATATAAGAAAAATTGTTGAAAGGAGGAGTAGATCTATGAAATAGTAAATAAAACAATGAAGAATGTGCACTTAACAAAATGAATCTACCTTAGATTTGACATGGATCATGTTTTGATCAATTCTAGATTGATGGTAGAACCTCCTTTTGATTTTGGGTGAGAAAAAAATCATGTTAGGGTTCATTTGATTCAAAAATAGATCAAACATATTGCCAAACCGAATTAGATCCAAAAAGATAGAGAATTAGTTTTGGCATTGCACGGTTTGGCTACTTGGTTTGGACAAATTGTGTGCTGACCATGCACCCATTTTCTTACCCAAACCCTCCAAAATTAATTAAAATTCTCCAAGGAATTCCCACATAACCATTAAACATATGAAAATAATCAGGTAAGGGTTACATACTAGAAACCGGTGGTGCTACATTCTCCCAACCAGTGATCTTTTGGTCGCTAGAAAGTCTAAAGCAGTCACTGCCCTGGAAGATTTTTGGTCATTTCATTTACATTAACTTCTCATGTTCCCATGTCTGTTCCTAAAAATGAGCATTTTCCCTACAAACTACACTAGAATGATTATTTTTCAACGTAATACTTTCTGTTTCTTATCCACAACCTACACCCAGATATGTACCAAAGAAGTATCTTGCTCTAGGTGAACGTGATCCCATATGATCACATGGTGAGGATAAAGTTAATAATTTTTCAACTGAGATACACGGAACACATTGTGGAAAAAATTGAACTGTGTTGGTAATGAAAACTAATATTCCTCCTCTCCAACCCATTCTTGTATCACAAAAGGGACAATGTATTAAGGAGACAATTTTATATACTTCCCAAAATGATGAAGTCCAAGCCTTAGAGAGAACCTCAAGAACACAAGATCTCCCACAAAAAACACCAAATGTCTTCTATGATGATCGACATATGATTTCTGTAGACTCTGACCCATCTCCATTATCTTTCTTATCAATTGGATCTTCTTCGTCATTTCTTGGACAAGGCTCATCACAACTAATGATGTCTCACCTGTTTCCATCCAACAAAGTGTAGAATTACAAGAACACCCAAACAATTATTTAAAGAGGGCCATATGTATCAAATACTAAAATATGTTATTTCATGATAAATCCACCTATGGAAATTTCTCTTCTAACGAGCCGCCAAAATCTTTTACAGAATCCCAGAACATATCTCCCAACGTCTCCATCTTCCTTTCAGATTTCCCATCTGTTTGAGGATGACATGTCGTACTCATAGTCAACGGAGTTCCCATGGATTTCTGTAACGATTTAGAAAAATGAGATATAAACCTCAGATCTCTATCTAGGTCTATCGAAACTGGTATTCCATATCCCTTTTCCAGTTCTTGGATATACTATTTTGATAGATCCTCCACCGTATGAGTATTAAAAATTGGAATGAAATGGTCTAACATGGTGAGCCAATCCACTATCAACTATATGGAATAATGTTTTAGGATCATTCTTGGGATACCTGTAAGATAATCCATGGCTATATTCTCCCATTTCCACATTGGAATATGTAAAGACTATAATATACCAGATGGTCTTTGATGTTCTGCCTTAACATGATAAAAAGTTAATCACTTTGAAAGAAACTCATACACTTTTCACTTGATACCATTCCGTAAAAACTAAGCCTTCAATACCTTATACATGTTCTTTACTCTTGGATATACAACCCATCTTGAATGGTCGTAGGCATGACGAAGTTGTTCTCGATAAACAATAGTTACAAAAATCTGATCTATGAAGCACAAAATTGAAGCCCCATTATATTTACATCCCCGAATGGACTCCCCACCATTGATTTTTGAACTCGTAAGTATGCATTCTACATTATATGTCTGTTCCTGTTTAACCATTTTTACCAAATCTTGTACTACTAAAACTGAGAATAAAACCGCACAATCACCTCAATTTTCAAATTCAACATGCATATCGGTTAAGACAGACACCAAATGTCACTCTACTAAAGCTTCCTTTTCCAACTGAGCATATAGATTCATTCTTAATGCATCAACCACCAAATTTACTTTTTAAAGTGAATACATCAACTAGAAGTCAAACATTCGTAGATACTCTGTCCATCTCCTTTTCCTCATATTCAGATCCCTTTGGAAGAAAATTTGATTCAAGCTCTTATGATCAGTGAAAATAGTGAATTTATCACCAAAGTGATAGTGAATCAATGTATTTAATGCCTGAAAAACCACAACTAACTCCAAATTATGTGTTGGGTTATTCTTCTCAAGCACTCTCAACTATCTTAAACGATAAACAACCAAATGGTATCCTTGAATTAGAACACATCCCAACCTAGATCCTGAAGCATCACAGTAGACCACATATCCCGGTCATGGTCTAGAAAATACAAGATATGTTCCGATGTCAGACTCACTTTCATCTCTGGAAAAGACTTCTGGAACTCTTCACTCAACTGGAAAGGAAGATTTTTTTTCCGCACTGTCACTGGCGATTCTAGTCATGAAAAGTCATAAAAAATGACAATAATACCCACAAATACCATCAATGATTTATATCTTGAAAACATTCTTTATTGGTTGTTAATATATAACTGCTTGAATCATTTCAAGATCTAATGCAACACCTTTTTTAGAAATCATATGTCTGAGAAATTGTATCTTTGGTATAAAAAAATACCACTTTCATAGTTTGGCATACTAATGGTGATCTCTTAGGATTTGTAACACTGTCTCCAGGTGTTCCTCATGCTCAACCCTCCAATATTTATTCTATAAACACCACAAAAAAGTGTATAGATATCACAGAAATATCCAATTTATTAAATCTTAGAAGATCATGGGTGCATTCGTTTGACTAAAAGGCATGACTATGTACTCATAGTGGCCATATCCGCTTCTGAAAATTTTCATTGTAATATCTTCCTTCCAAACTCAAAATTGATGATATCTTGATCACATGTCAATCCTTGAGAACCACTGAGCCCCCTAAATCTATTGAATATATCATCAATGCATTGAAGTGGGTAATGTTTCTTTATCGTAACTTGTTTAACCCTACAATAGTCAACACATAGATGAAGAGTTCCATCTACTTTCTTCACAAGCAAAACCGATGATTCCCATAGAGACATACTTGGACAAATGAAACCTTTTCTTTCCATATCCACCAACTATACTTTTAGATCCCTTAATTCTGATGGTACCCTCCTATAAGATGGAAGGTAGATAGGGCTAGTCCTTATAAAGAGATCAATTGTAATGTCGACTTCCTTATAGGTGGAAACACAGAAAAATTCACAAGAAACACATCATGAAATTGATCAACTACTTCTAGAAATCTCTTATCATCAATATCTTCCATAGATGACACAATCAACACCACCAACTGATAAGATATCATTCCAACCAATGGTTCCAACATGCATGTTGCACTTGTTTTTGGAACCCTTTGTCCTCTGAAGAGATGCTTGATGCCGTGCTCAGTTGTGAAACTAAACATCCTACTATGACAATAGATGTGAGCCTGGAACACTATAAACCAATACATTAATAAGATTACATCAAATACATCCATCTCTAGCACTGAGAAATCCCATTTCTACTCAACTTCATCAATAGTTTTAGAACAAGCTCTACACGTGAAGGCTAAAAATTATCTTCCATAGAGAGGGGTTTTCAGTTTTATCATAGAAGGAATCATTTCAAGTTTCATCCTCAGAAAATCACCAGTACGAGAAGAAAAATAAATAAATGTGATTCTGTCATATCAATAAACAGTTACATATGGGTAGAATTTATTAGATTTTACCTTTCACTATAGAAATTCTACCCTAATCATCCAGATTCCCCTATATTAATTCACATAACTACTTCATCATACCACTTTTGTCTTTGTTTCCTTGTTAATATTTCCAATGTTGAGGAGTCATGGGGTTCCTAGAATCACCATGGCTATATCTACTCTAATAGAGGCACTGATTCTGCGGGCCCTTCCCTACAAAAGCATAAGACGTATTCAACACCTGAGAAGTGTCCCGATCACCCGACATTGGAGCAATGTGAAAATATCGTCGAAAATGTCCCTTTTTTGCTTCAATTGTAACATTTACGAGGTTATTCCATACAATATATCTTGATTTGATTCAAAAAAACACATTGATAAAATCCCATCTTGATCTTTGGATTAGGAGGAATATTTACTGATCCATCTATTTGACTCTGATTCCCATTGCCGCCTAGAAATTGGTGTCCCTCTTCCGTTTTCTCCAAGTAGCTGAGTTCCCACCATTTCCTATTAGTATCATAATGCTTCCTCCTCCTATAGCTCTAAAGATATCCCAATCAGCCACATATTCCATTTTTACCATCTCCATATAATCTGTGATACAATGTAGCACAATGTTCGACCAAATCACATGCTTGAGTCCGAACTCAAAGATGTGTGTCTTCAAGCTCTCACTTTCTGCAACTTCTAGTGCATATCAAACAAAATTTATGAAATTAGTTTCATATTCAGTTATAGATAGGCTCTCTTACTTCATCATAAAAATGTATATAGTTCAGTTGATTCTAAAACCGGGAGGATAGAATTGTTTTATAAATATTTTTTAAAAATCATCCCAACTCAAGCTCTGATACCATTTGTAATGACCCCTTCATTATCATTGGATTCAGAACCCAATGTGTCATTAGCGGGCCTTAGGTGAAATCCCCAAGATTCCAATGGCTGGAAATAAATGATAAAGGGTTTCAAAGACCAATGGGGTTGACATACCCTTTTAAAGATAAATGATAAAACAACCAACCACAATCCATATCAGCTATATGATGTTAGAACAAAATAATGACCATTTAAAAATTTTTTTATACTAAAGTGAGCCCAAACAAAAGTGTTACAGTGGAAAAAAATTATACATAAACCTAAAAATGGAAGATAACACTACAAGACATTAAAATAACAAATATAATTTAGGCTCAACTAACTCTATGCCACACCCACATGACCAGACAGGTCAACAACTCAATAAGTAGTGCTAAAAAACGTTTTCACCATACTTTTGCCTATATCCTGGAATATGACATCTATAAAAGCCCTAAATATATAAATAAGGGGTGAGTATAAAACTCAATAGGGTTTCCCCAATGACTTCAGTTCTTACATAACTATGATATAATAGTTATCCACATTTATATAAAACAATTTATATAATACAATTTCTAAAAGTAGTTTATAACTAAATATAAGCACTTCTAAAAATAGTTTATAAGTAAATATAAACTAAAACTATGTGAACCAATTTTTTAGAAAGATATAAAAAAGTTAAATATTTAAATAAATACACAAAATAGTTTCTGAAAACTACTTTGGAAAACAAATAAACTCCACACAACAAAAACTACAAAAAATGCATGCATCGTTATAATAGTTCCACAATCATGAACGGTGTCTCATGAATATACCAAGTCATCAAAAGTTAACTATTCCCCAAGTTCGATTTAACATTTTTCACCAATAACATGATCATAATTAAACCATTCCTAGTAATGAAATATGATACATATGCTAATTCTTCCATAAATTAAAGCTAATTTCAAACATTTTCACCAATTTCAATAAAAGCATCTATTTATTGAAAACATTCCATCCATCCAATTTCAAAAAATTTAATCATTTCAAAAACCTATATATCTATAGTAAAATTTTTAAATAAATAAACATTATAATACTATAGAAGATCCAAAATATAAAAATCCCCATTTAAAATAAAAAACTTGGGTCTTTCACAATAACCACTGATTTTCCACATTTTCCACCACCTGTCACTAAAGAGGGTTTATTAATTTTACAATAGGAAAAATAAAATAATTTTTAAAGTTTTTTTTTATTTCATTCCAATAAATTACATTAATGGGAGAATAGATTGAATCCACCTACCTCACTCATTTCGATGAAAACCGATAACAGATGAAGAACACTCAAGAATCAGAGTTATGATTCCAAGAAACCGCCCAAGATCTCCTCCTCTATCATGAAAACACATGATATAAACTTATTGGTCCTCAAAACTCTTTTATATACCCACATGGGGATTAGATCTATGAAAATGAGATGAAAGGAGTAGTATATCAAAGAAACTGTGAAGAAAATGATGAAGAACTAGCACTTATAGCAAGAATCTGCCTTCGATTCACCATGGAACATGTTCGAATCACTTCTCGGTAAATGGGAGAACCACTTTTGGACATTGGGGAGAAAAGAAATTCCATTTAGATTTTATTTTGGTATAAATAGATAACATAGATGTCCAAACCGAATTAGATTCACAATTATAGGGAATTAGTTTTGGCCTTACACAGTTTAGCCATGCAGTTTGGCTGGACCGTGTGCTAACTGGCACCCATTTTTTACCCAAAAATATTCAAAATTACTCCAAATTCTCTCCTAAATTCAAACATAACCTTTAAAAATATAAAAAATATCAAGGAGGGGTTACATACTAGAAACCGTGGGTGCTACTAAAACCATTTTTCTTATCATATGTAGGATTACTTTTAAATTATATTTTTCCAATTTTTTCAATGTAATTTAAAAAAATGGATCCCATATTTGGAAAAAGAATAATTTATATTATATAATATGTTGAAATTAAATTTTTACCATATTTAAAAGTAAAATTATTAAAAATTAATTATCACAGTTAAGTTTAAAGCGGTTTTACTAGGGGTCAAACTAATAAGATAAGAGGTAAAATGATCTAGAAATTATCCAAAATCTATTTTTAGTCCACATTATGGCTATATAACATTTAAGTATATAAAACAGACCGTTTTTTATCATTTTGTAATGTGAAAAATGTGGTTATACATTTTTCTATTCAAAAATCACATGTCTGTCACTCACATCACATATAAAATTATACCACTCTCATCTTTCTTTTCACACATAAAATAACCCATTGGTTCAGCCAAGAACTACCAAAATGTATTCCTGAATTCCCCAAAAACATTCTATAGTCCTTTTTGGATATTTTATATCCAGTATAGGAAGGATTTAGGTTAAACCTAAAGAGGTTGTCTGAAGAATATGTAATGTTTTTAACTATGCATTCTTGTTTCAAATATTCTTCTATCTTCTTTAAATATTTTCTAAATAATATAAAATAATAATAATAATTTATCATATATACTAATATATTATTATTTTAATTTAGTAAAATATCTCCATATCGACATCCATCAAATGGGATGCAGAATAATCATTGGTTTGAATGGGAAACTACTGCCTCGTGAACCAATGTTATTTGTTTTCCATCACCACCTCAAATGACCTGATATAATGATGAATATAATGATTATATGAGATATTTATAATAACATTATATTTTCATAATTATAATATAACATTTAATTTTTTCCCTTCCAACTTTTTGGAATGAAATTTCCCCACTCCTATGTACAGAGGATTACTACCTCGCACACCGATGTGAGGTGTTTTTAATTTCAATTTTACATGGATTTTAAGGAAGATATATTAAATGAATATATATGATATTTTTGACATGATTATATCTATTTAATTATTATTTCAAATATAACTTCATAATGTTTATTCCATTATGGATACGATAATGTTGTTTATGTTTACAGTGGACTAGATGCTCACGAAGAGATGTGATTTTTTTCCACTAACTCTTTGAATAGAATGTAATAAATTTAAATTTAATTAATATATGTGATATATATGACTTGGAAATGACTTTCTAAGTTTAATATATTATTTACCTTTCTTTCAGATCATCCTCCAAGAAAATGGAAATAACACTTATGCGTTTGTATGTCCTCCTATCTTCATAAATTGTGTATTTAATTTTCTATCTATAACATTTATGGTTTTATGTAAATATATAATGAATATATATGATATTTATATCATGGTTAACATAATATAGATGATCGAACCATGATCAAGCTATGAAGTCCAAAAATAAAAAATCTAAACGTACACAAGAAACAAAGTTGTTATTGCATGAAACACGATTTTATCTAGGAATTATTAATAAACGGGTAAAAAAGGTCCTATGTAAATAATATATACTATCATATATATAATCAAGGTTCTATAAAAGATTTAAAATAGGCCAATACATACCACTTATTGGGTTTGAATGTATATGAAGGGAGTTGAGACTTAATGTAATGGATTTCCATCTGAATTTTATTTTCGGTGATACAAATGCCATTTCAGCATTTTATTATTTAATGAGGTGAAGATACTAAAAATAAATATATTTTATTATTTTTTCCTAAACAATGTGGTGATTTTAAAGTGAATTCTATGGTCTTTATTTCATGCGGTTTATGATACAAAATTTACCAATGTGGTAAGGGATGTTTTGTCTGAAATTACCTTCATTGGGACATATGTTATGTTATAAACCAATCATCTTCTATGAGGTGTATATATTTACCATTTAAAAGTTATATATTTAATATCCTTTTTAAAATTATATTTTTGGTTTAATATTATTCTATTCATTAATGGTGATTAAAATTCAATATTTCTAAAGTTGTAATGTTTTTATAATACAATCACATCATTTATTGGGATTGTTTATGTTTACAATTTTGAGGATGAAATAATATAAATTATATCCCAAGGAACTAATTAATTTTATTCTACTATAGTTATTTCTTCACAATAAATTTTTTCTAGACTTTTTCCACACCTTATTTAATCAATATACCAAAATGTTATTTTTAAAAAAAAACTAACTTTATTTCTCTCTTCGGTTGAAATCCATTTTTATTCTATATGAGTGTTTTCTAATGAAATTTTAAAAAAGGTTTTCCCATTGTTATAGGGATTTATTAATTAATTTTTACACGTATTTTAATTTTCAAAAAAGGGTTTTAAATGGGGAATTCACATTTTCTTTGAAAACAAGGATCATTTATATTTTACTTAAAATCTAAAATGGGAATTTTTGTAAAGAGTATGATATTCTATTCCATTTTAACCAGTAAATGTTTTAAATACCCCTATATATTTTTTGAATGATATTTTAAATGAAATTTATTTTTAAATTTTTTTAGGTTTTAAAAATATTTTTTTCAAAGTGAAAATGATATTTTAATCAAGAAATGATTGAAATGAATTTTTAATATTCCCTTAAAATGTTTCAAGATTATTTTCAATTATTTGGATTTCCAAAATATTTTATAAATTTATATTTTTAAAAATTTAACTTTCAATGAAATGTTATTTTCCATATCAAATTTTCCAGGTTATTTTTCCTTCAAAATCATTTTCCATCTAGGATGAAATTATTTGATGTTTACATAATATTTATATGGGATATAATTCAATGATACCATATTTATTCTTTCATAGGATGCATTAGTATTATGATGAAGAGATGTTTCTGAAACCCATTTCATTTCCATGGGTTCTGTTATGATCAAATGTATATGAAATGTATTTATTTTCCATGGGTTATGATATGGTTCAATGCTTACAAAACCCATTTATTTTTATAGGTTATGATATTAAAAATGTTTTTTGATATTTTTCCATTTTTATGTGTGGAATATGTTTTTGTTATGACATATATATTCCTCCAATGAATTGGTTAATGATGGATAACTCATGAGAAAATATAATATATGTGAACCCAATTACATGTTCACAATGTCATGCATGAACCTGATGACATGTTTACAATGTTATGTTTTATCATAATTACATATTCATAGTGTTATGTGTGGACTTAGCATTAATGTCTCTATGTTTATGTTTGGAACTAGTTGCATGTTGACAAGTTTATATGAGGGCATAATTTCATGTCCATAACTTAATTACTAGACCTCTTTCTATTTATACATGTTCACAATGTAATAATATTATGTGTATGCTAGAAATACATGTCTTATTAAAAAGATATATTGTCATTGATATTTTTACTTGATTACATTATGATTCGTTCCTTATTAACTAACAATACTATTCCAAATGTAACACCCCAAGCTTCCACAGTACGCTTCTCTTTGAATAATGTGATAGCGTATGTTGTACGCAACATCGAGTTCTAACACACCACAACCGATCAAACTAGCCGTTATGAATAGTAATACCTACTTTTTGAAATTATATATATTTTATATTTCAAAATAGACTTCATTTTTGGATTCGGAATATCGAATTTATCCTAGGGTGAAATTTTGGAACTTTTCGGATAACACTTGTATTTAGATGAATAGTGAAAATTACTAAATTTTAATTAAAAACAGCTTTTTTAATCGAATTAATTTATATTGATAAATTATGCATTTGAGTGGTTTAAAAGTATATTTATAATATATTTTTTCAATTTAATATAATTTTGGTCATTGTACATAATTTTACAATTAAACCGGACATAAACAAGTGTCAATCTTTTGATAGTTATTATCTCTTAAAAACACGTTTTTTGTTTTAACAACGGGAATTAATTTTAAATTAATTTCTGCCACTTCTGTGTTTTGAATTTGGAAAAAGTGATTCCATATTTGGAATCAGGATGTTCATATTATGTGAATAGGAAAATTTTATTTTTAGACATTTTGAATAATTACTGCGGTAAATATTTTATTTACCATGGTTAAGGGTAAATCCGGTAAATAAGGGTTAAAAAATAATATTATAATAATAATAAATTACCCTAAAACGTGTCCTAGACTTATTGGTTGATACATGTTCGACCATAGGCATCTTTGGGTCGATTTGGGGACCCCATGGAGCCACTTGTAGGTGATAGGGACACTTTATTTTAATTAAGTTAAAATGAATACAAAAATGACACAAGCATATATATTTTAGAAAACTAATTTTGACATAGGGTTATATATGTTGGAATTTCGACTAAAAATATTAATTAGAAATCTAAAAAGATTTACTACATAATGATATTTTATTTAAAATTTTTAGACATTAAATAATGTAATTTATTTATGACACAATGGTGATATAGTAATTACCATAATACTGAAAATTTAGAATAATTGATATTATAAATACCCAAATAAATATAATTTGAGACTTTTATTAAATTAAACTACTTTACTAGGTTAATATTACATATTAGGATTTATTTAATTAACTTTGTTCGAAGTAATAATTATGATATGAGTTTCACAAAAATCAACTATTGAATAGTGTCAAAATTGACATAAAAGAGTTTTTTAAAAACAATATTATATTATTAATTGATATTAAATTCCTAAAAATCTAAGGTTCGGTCAAAAGACTTATATCATGATAGGTGTATTATTAATGGACCACTTGGGGGTTTCTCGGATGTATATGTTAAGTTTATTAACCATATATTATAAAAATACAAAGAGACATTGTAAAAGTTAAACTAATTAACTAAGAGTTGATACTTAAAGATATGGATAATATAATGCCCCAAACCTATCTAAATTATATTTGTTGAGTGGTTTTCGACCCATACTCACCTTAAAATTTTAATAATCAACTTTGGAGCCATTAGAAACCGAATATGAATTTATTATAAATTAATATTTCTAGCTTTTCCAAAGGTGCCCCTCACCCCTCTTATAAAAGGGCACTCCTCCTTCTCATTTCGTCACACCTTCAAAACCTTTTGGTTCGGCCAAAACCTTCCCCAATACTCTCTAAACTTCCCTTAGTACAACCTAGAGTCCTTAGTTTGATCATAAAGCCAACCTAAGGAGCCCTTTTGATCAAATCAAAAGGAATTCCCCGAAGAAGAGGTAATGTTTTCACCACCCATTTTCCAGTTCCTTTCTTCTTCAACTTATTCTTTCTTTGTTATTACCATTCTAAAATAATAACTACAATATATTATATATACTGTGATGTTATTATAAATATGGTACAACCATATTCAGTATTTCATCCACCCTTTGAATAACATGTCACCATACGTGTGTACGTACGACTTACCGTCTCCACGTCGTGGTGTAATTGTTATTCAATATATTATTATTTTGGTGGGTATAATAATGATGTGTAACTCATATAAATAATAAATATAACATGATAATGATTCTGTATATATTATATAATATCCAATTATATATTATTTTAATATCAAAAGAATGATATTGTCGCTCGTGCGTACGTACGGACTACCGTCTCCACGAACGCGATGAGATTCATTCTCCATCATATCCATTCAAGTATAATTTTCATTTGATGATTTAAAAATAATGTTTAATAACATTATATCATTCTGGATATGAATAATATACAACCTATCCATGAAAATCCTGGCTTACGTAACAAAACATATAAAAGAAAACGAGTAAGTTACCACCCGAAACGACGATAATTATAAGATATTATTAACAAAGCAATGTTAAAAGATCATATATGATATCATATTAATGTATATGATTAATTAATAATTTAATAACAATAAATTCAACATTATACAGGAGGTTAAACAACCCCCAACCATGGAAAAGTACAAGTTAAGGGGTGTCTTATCTCACTTTTAATTCCGTGAGAATTCCATTGCTCACCACTTATTTATTACATGTGGTGTGTGTACAGACCATGTTTGTATTCACTGTGTAATATACTTTAATTCATGTATATTTACATCATCATTGTATGATCCTTCTTTCATGGGTGTATGTTTTTTATGTTACCAAATCAATAAGGGAATTTGAAATTTCAATTTCCACTCATTCGGCTTTACGCATACTTCATTGATTATTTTACTCCAAAATTATGTGTGGAATCACTATTCATTTGATTATGTCATAATTTCCACTCCCCTTTCTGTGGATATACTTTTTATACACATAATAACTCCATTGATAAATTCTCAATTCATCGGTATGAACTTGATAAGAGTAAATTTTAATCAATCTCGATTTGTTGAGATAAACATCCAATTCATTGGTGTTGTTTTCACTATAATATGTGTGAATGTCCCTTGATTGTTTTACACTGAATATCCAATCATATTTAGTGTATTTATATTTTTCACACATAATTATGTCGTTTATTTATCCTTAACCTAAGGATACGGCCTTTATGAGAGATTTCATCTCAATTTACATTCCATTGAGACTTCTTTGTTGTTATACACCAAATCACTTTTATGTGGTGTATATAATGTACTTTGACATAGTATATCATGAATCCCTTTATTCTCATGATATTAAAAAGTTTTTATTACCTCAATTATTTGTATTCAAGTGTCTCTCTTTTGGTTATAAACTCTAACTAAAATACCATTTTTAATTGTTTTAAAGACCTATTCTTCTAAATCTTGCTCAATAATGTCCATGTTTTAAAAAATGGTTTTACGAATTTATTTATATGGACCTTAAAGTTTTAAAATTAAAAATACTTTTCAAAGTTTCAAAGTGGTATGGGACACTCTGATTCAAAAATCAATTTTTAAACGGCTTCTTGACAAATAGTGTGACTTTTAAATGATTTCAAGAAAAAGGGGGATATTTCTCTCAAAGAGTTTTGATGATTATTTTCATCTATGTCAACATCCTTCATTATTCTTGATTGAGGTTAATGTGATACAATACAATCTTCCATATTGTATCGAATGAGGTATGTATGACTGTGGATGTGCTATTTTTATACCATTCATGGTTTGTGGTTAAAGTATTGACATTTCATATGCTAGTTTTAATACGAATGTTTATGTTATGTTTAAACCTGTTCATATGAGGAATGCATTGGACTTAATAAGTGACGGGTGGAGCCCGCTATAGATCCTCGATGCATCGGTAGGTCTCATGAGACAAAATAGTGTCTTGGCACAAGGCCTTGATAAAATCTTATTTGTAGTCTTGGCACGAGGCCTTGGCTATGTGGTTATGATAGTCTGGCATTATGCATTCCATCATTATGAAAGTGGTTATTGATATTGCATGTGATTGTTCGACTAGTAGAATATCCATGTGAATAAGTAAATGGCATTATTTCATTTTATCTTTTCCATATTATGCTGAAGTTCAAGTTTTAAAGGATTTTTTTTATTTATAAATTGCCTCAAATGTTTATGCTTATCTATGAAATCTTATGCTATAATGTTATCCTTAATGAGCATCTGAGCTCACCCCTTTCAATGCTTTATTTTTCCCAGGATTATGAAGAAGTAATTTATGAATGTCCTGCAGGGATAGTATGAGAGGATATGAAGACAAGATGTTTTTTATGATGTAATGTAAAACTTTATGATTGTATCTAGTGTTTCCAAGGTTACTAAACTAATCGGTCTCTAGAGACTTGATCTTTCTTTTGATCATGCCAATGTTATGTAATAATGCACCGACTCTGGGTAACTGAGGTCGGGGCGTTACACCAAAAAACAAAGTGACCATGTTTTTCCAGATTGTTCTATTGGAAGTGGGGTGGAGGAACACATTGTAAACAGTATGAGTTTATCTGCAGGGGAGTCCAGTCTGAGGGGAAACAGGAGAAATAGGAGAAGGGTGGGTAGGAAGGATTACTCATCCCTAACACCTCCCTTAAAGACTCGGTCAGCAAAAAAGAAAATGGATGAGAATTTGGACAGTGAGGTCAGGTGTCAACTGGAACCACCTGGTCATACTCCACTTCCCTTGGAGCTAATTTTATGTTCAGATAAGGAGGTGACAGAGAAAGTGTTATTTCTCAATGCGTCGGGATAGGAAGCAGCCAAGTTGATGGGCCGAGACATTTAAGTGAATCTTAATGAGGAACAATATATTTGGGTCGACAAACAGGACATGATCCTGGTTGGGGGCTTCAATAAATGGATAATCATACTTGAGGAGTACATACAGGCCTGGGACAAACTGACCTCTTCACTTGATGTAATGATAAGGGGATATCCGCATACCCAGGTATCCGCTATATCCTGGAGGCTGTTTAGAGATACGGTATCAGGCAGAGTTGAATTATTTTTCAGTGATGCTGCTTTACCATTATTTGACTAATGAGGGTGTGCTCTCTTTTTCTTGATATGTTTGGATATGAGGAAGTGATTCTTTAGTTTGGGTTTCCCACGGTGATTTTGGGTGTTTCAATTCCAT
The DNA here is from genome assembly GCA_963277665.1 of Viscum album. Lineage (NCBI taxonomy): Eukaryota > Viridiplantae > Streptophyta > Magnoliopsida > Santalales > Viscaceae > Viscum > Viscum album. The sequence continues at coordinate 1,085,933,483 of OY728159.1, forward strand.
CATGTTTTATGGTCTAGCATTAGATGAGGTTTAAAGCACAAGGTCGTCACTTCTTGCATGTCACTTGGAGCGGAAGGATGAGAGGTTATGGATTAGCCATTGGTACCATGCCCATGCATATTTTAACATGACTGTTCACCGAGTCCCATGCTTTGGTGAAGGCCTTTTAATGTTGAGTTGCTGGGAAGAGGCAGGACCAGTAATTGCTTGGGGTTCTTTTTTGCTGTTTTTTGGCTGTTTGATGGACTTGGGGTTTCTCACTTATCCTTAAAAGTGATTTGATAATAAAATAAAAATTAATTTTTCAGTCATATATCAAAATATAGAGGTGATACACTCCCTATAAAATATATTGTATCCTCTCAATTTTAATTAATACTGATTGAATAAATTTGTTTACGGTATCAATAACATATTAATCAATTGATAAATAACCTCTATTATAAAATCTACCACACTATTTTTGGGTAGATTAAATTAATAACATTTCCTCAAACAACATTAATCTTTGGAAAAATCATATACACAAGTATGTTTATACCCTAATAATAAATTTTTTCAAAATATACATTTCTTAAAACCAACTGAACCTATGAGACCATAACCAACAATGATACTATATTTTATTCTATAAATACAACATCATTAACACTAAAATTATATTATCCACTAGTTAAAATGGTCTCACACTAGTTAACATATGTAATACTACAAAAAATGAGAAAAAATAAAAAAAACATATCATGGGTCACTTATTTTTGAAATTAATAATCAATTCGAAGTATATTAATATAATCTAGCATCAGTTTCATAAAATCAATCTACCTTTTAAACCTGAAAGTTATTAATCCCTCAATCATGTGTTCCCCAATAGTTATTCAAAAAATATATTGTTTATTTACAAAATATGTTTTTAAGGTTATTAATACCATTAAATATATATTTCTAATCATTTAATGAAATAAATTATTAGAGAAAAATCCTAATACATTTTACATAATTCTTATAACATTTTGAATATTTTGAAATATCATCAAATTATATCAATCATAAATGATAATGATAAATATACCAAGAATTATTTTTTATCATGATATAATCATAATTACCATAGGTAAGGCTAGGATTCTCACCTTTTCTATCATAACATTAATATACTAAGATTTTCAAATATTTAAGTATGATACATTATTTGATTATAAGATATAGTGGTTTCATTATACATATTGTTCCCTAATTCATTTTCATGATACTATTACAAAAAAAATCCAATATAATTTGAATAATATCCAATATAATCAGATTAAATGATATTCTGAATATGAAAAATAAATATTCTATAATGACCCCTTCATTTTATCATTTTATAATTATAGTTTAATATAAATTTCATTAAGTTGGGTTTTATTGTACTTATTAAAATAATCAATTATTGTAATTAGGAAAAACATCTTTTATAATGGTTTATAAAGAAAATGTTATTTACTAAATCATTTCCCAAAAGAATTTCTACCTAGGTGTGTAGTTAGGCCTCTTTGTCGTACACCATGTGATAATAAATTTAATACATAATCTACCATTTCTAGTGTTACTAATTCTAGATACATCTATGCTAGATATTTTATTCAATTTTATTATCTTAAGAAGAATGTAATTTATAGGGAAACAAAATACATAAGGCATTACAAAAAATTCGTGATATTATCTTAAATATATAATTTCCTCATAGACTTATCCCAAAATTATTTTACTAATGTTTATTAGATGTCTATAGATTTTATTCTAAAAGGTGTGGGGTTTAAGACCCTTGATTAAACTAAATAAAATCCATTTTCTTTATGTAGTTGACGGAATACCCAATATGTTATCCAAATTTTGAGTGTCTTTAAAGCCCAAAACATAACCTGAAAGCACAATGTTGCATCAGTGTCACTACCTCCATCAACAAATTATGTATCTTCCAGCTTGCATCATCTTCTTCTTACTTTAGCACCAGGTTCACTAACTGCATCATAAATTCTCTAGGGTCTGGAAGGATTTTAACCCTAGTTTCTTGCATTTAGAGTCTAGTGCTGAGTACCTCTCAATTATAGTTGATCCCATGATCCCAATCCCCATATAAAATGTGAATTATTACCTTAATGTTAAATCATACACTTTCCTAAATAGTTATATATTCCATTGAAATTGTTATTAAACATAATCTATAAACCCTTAAATTATTATGAATGAACATCATAATCTATAATGTTATTTAATAATATCATTGGTAAAAACTATGATACTCTAGAGCCCAACTCCCAGATCTAGTTCCATAAGCACATATTTTACATATTTTCTATAATACCAACTATAAATTCCATGAATTAATTTTCCCATAATTACATAAATAAAATAAAATAATTCATTATATACATTTCTAATACCTTTTAGGTTATATCTTAAGTGAATTAGTAAAACACATAATCTAAAAAAACCCATGTATATCTCAATTAATAGAAAGTTTTTTCACTATATAAGAAACTACTTAATACATAATCAGTCTTTAACATCTCTAAAAAATTCTACACAGAAGATATCTTTTTAGACGTATTATTTATAATGATTTTATTAATATCATCTAAAAAACCTAGGATTTTCCTACATATATTTTCTAATTTTTTTTATGAACATTCATTACATTAAAAAATAACACACTTGAGTATAGTAAATGTATAATTCCATTAAAAACATTGAAACATAAATACATAATTCATAAGACTTCTAAATCATATCCCAATTATTTCATCAGAACTATAACCCTTCTAAAACATATCACACTCAATATCCATCATCATAAATTTGGTAAAAAATATAAGGGTGAGATCAAATTCTTAGAATGGGTAAAAAATGGAAATACACAAACATAACATGAGGATATGGGTATTTGAACATGATAATCACATATAAAAACCATACCCTGCATATCAAAGATCACAAATATTGAGTCATGACTAAAATATTGGATGTTTTTAAGACATAAATTATAAATAAATCAAATAACATGCTCCATTAGAGAAGATCATTGTCATAAGGCATGGAATTTTGGTGTACACATAATAATATAGAATCATTTACAAAGTAGTAAAGGTTCTTTACCAAGGCTATCATAGTGGAATGGGCTCACTCCCAACATAAACATAGTTGTCAAGGTTTCCTCCCAATATTATCATAGTGGGCAATGTCCCTTACTAAGCTAGGTTCACTCTCTATTCTAGTTTTCTTTATCTCATGTAATTTTTTATATTTTACCAATGAATTTTTGGGAGATATAGGTCCAACATATCACATTATGAATATTTTAAAAATACGTGTGATAAGAAGACAAAATAATCATCATATTAAAACCCTTAAAATGAAATGGGTTTCATAAGAACTACATCATATCATAACCCATGTAAAAGAAATGGTTTTTATGTAAACAACATTATAACAGTATCCCTATAAAATAAGTTTCTTTTGATACAATTATCTTCATCATAGTCATAAACCATCCATAAAAATAATAATGTTCTAATAAATTTATAATATCCCGAATAAATCATAAGAAACACCAAAGTTTTTGGTCTTTGATGAATGGAAATTCTATAATTTTTTCTAAAAAAAATTTCTTAATGAAAATAATCTTTTCATTTTTTAAAACATTTTTAAAAATAAAAAATATCCCAAGTATTAATGAAAATAGTTTTTTGGATTTTTTAGAAACATTTAATTTAATAATTAAAACATGGGTTGGTCATGAAAATAGAAAATTATGTTCATGCCTTACTCTTTAAAAATAGGATTCAATTCTTATTTTAGAAAATTTCAAAATCACATTATTCTAAAAATGATAAAAATATTATTTCTATTTTTTTGAAAAGTCAAAAAAAGACTTAAATTAAATTAAAAAATCTTAGAAGACTTTTTAAAATATATTTAAAACATTTTTTGAAAATGTATATGGAAGAAACATTTATTTCGATCGAAGAGTGAAATAATATAATTTTTTCTAAAATCACATTTTTGATCCCTTTAGTACCTAAAAATAGAAAAATAAAACTAAACAAATATCCAAAATTAAACTAAAGAGAAGAAAATAAATGAGTTTCTTGAGAGATTGATCATAGTGTTTCATCATTAGAAACATAATTATACATTATCATGATAAATTATGATATTGTAACATAACATTTGTACCAAATTGGTGTCTTTTAAATCACAATCAGTGATGTGACCTTAAATTGATTCTCATTTCCATATCACTTTTATTGTTAAATTTTTGTTTTTATTATTGAAATGGATTATATTTGGTCAATTATCACATTTTGTAAATTTATTAAGGGTGTCAGAAAATTAACTGAATTATTATTTATAATGTTATTTTTGTTGATTAACCTACCATTTTTCATTCTATGAATTATTTAATAAAGTCTTATTTACTTAAGAAATTATTTAATTGTTTTTTTATGTTTTCCTTGGTAATTAATTATATTTGTGTTATGTGTACCTAATTTTAGTCCTATTTTTGTTTTGGTTTTGAATAGTTTAATTAATTATTTGTTCTTTAAATTTTATAGTTATTTTTAAATTGTTTAATATATAGTATCATTTTGTTTTAATTTGATTCTTTTATAATTTCATAATTTTTTATACTAATTAATTAATTTAATTATTTTAACTTATTAAAATTTTATAATTTATTATCTAAAAATAATAATATTTATTTTGAAATAATTTTCTTTTTCATGTTTATTAATATTTTTAATTAACTAAAAAATGAATATTTTTTATGGATTTTTTATCTTTTTTTATGTTGAAGTAGGTGCGAGTTAGTAGATATCTACATAGTCAATTGAACCCAGAAGGTATATATCCAATTGTGGCCAAAGTTGAAGTATAAAAAATCACTGTAAAGGTGATTTAATTTCGCACCCACTTATCTATTTCCAAATAGAATTCAAACCAGTTTTAATTCAAACTAAATTCTAAGCTCACTAAGTTAGAGACCACTAGATGCATGCCAAACTAAATTTGAGGTGCGATCGAAGCCACAACAAATAAAACATTGAAGATTACATTAATATTTTCCCCTACTCTATTTTTGAAGAACTATTACATCTTAGGTACTGATAGGGATGAGCTGGGTGAATATTTATGAGCCACTACCCCATTTTAAAGCCTCATAAAGGAAAAAAAGTTTCTCAATGAGATACCTTCATGCATGGATGATGTTAAATCCACATTCAGATCCCACCAAATTAGCTGAATAAAGTCGATAATGTCACTTTAGAACATATCTATAATTGGGTTATTTAGAATGTTGAGTAAAATAGGATACTAGGAAATTGATCTAGTTAGATCTGTTGAATCGATGGTGCCGATTGATGCCATCAAAGATGGTGATAGAAGATGATAATTTAAGGGAGGTCTATAGTTAGTATTTAAATCAAGATCACTGATAGTGATTGAAGGGGATCAGATACTTCAAGTAAGGATACGATGCTGGTCCACTGATGATGAATAATATATTGTCTGTTTGGAGTTTGTTTTTAAAATAACCATCAAGGATGATTAGAAATTTTGAAAAAGGTATATGAGAATTAATTTTTAGTTGTAAAAAAGATTTATTTTTTTAATCTTCTTATTTCAGGTTTGATAGGGCCTTATGGATCCATAGTGTTATAATTTTGGAGTTGAAGAGCAGTGTGTATTATATGTTTAATGTAATGTATAATTGAATTTGGGAAGCTAAACAAAAATCTTCATACAAAGCTCTCCGATTGAATAATTACTCCCTCCATCAAACTAAATTTAATACATGGTGGATTAATTGAGTCATGTTTGAATTTCTTGAGTTCGAATGAAAAAATTGATATTTAATGTGGAAAACCAAGCCATGAAACACTATTGAGGTTTATGGTCAAAGCCTACTAGGATTGAATTTAATGTGATGTTGAGTTCTATATTTATATGTTATTTTAGTATGAGTTTTGATTGAAAATTTATGATTATATCAACAAAATATATACTTATTAAGATAATTATTGATCAAGATTCTAAAGGTTTTCATGGATCTATACATCGAAAATATAAAAACATGTTCAAATTTCATACTTATGAATGTTTTAGTATAAATGGTTAAGGTAAACTAATATAGAGTGATTGAGTTGAGAGAGTGGATGTGACATTCTATCAGGGGAATTATTCTATAAGATTATAATGATGATGACAGTTGGAAAAAAATTTAATTATTACAATGAAGAAATTAATTTTTTTGTGTTTTTTGTTATGTCAGTTGAGAAGATTCACTGAACATAAAAGAGAAGTTATTGAAGATTAGAAATTTAATCATTCGACTTTCACCAATTTAGGCGGAGGTTTAGGTCAGTGACTTTTGAGGAAAATAAAATGTATTTTAATTCACCCATTTGAGGAAAATAATTTCATATTAACAGAATTTTTTTTGGGGAAAACATAGATAGTTTAAAGAGTGAAAAATCATCCTTCACTGGGATCCTGAGTATCAAATTTATCGGGCTGTAAAGAATATAGATGAAGGGATCCATTATGCTTAATTTATTAGGGATGTATTCATTGGTTTAATGTTATTAATATTTTCTTATTCTCGATTTAATTTATTCAAATTTAATACTCATTATCTCTTATCACATATTTTGAGGTTGTTTATAAATTTTTATCTGAGTAGTCATAATTCACGAGGGAGATTATTATACTTCCAAAAATTAAATTTTTTAGTTGAATTGATTCTTTTTTTTCGAACAATTTTAATTGATTAATCTTCTTCATTGAATTTATTCTTGATAATCTTGTGGCATATTTATTCTATTTAATCTAGTAATTTTTTTAATGAAATTGACACCGCATATTTCATCTACATCATGAACACATTTTCCCCTTTTCAATCATCATCTAATTCACTATTTTCTATAGTTTAAAAAAATTAATAAATATTTACATCATCTCTCTAGCCTACCTTATGAATTGACCCTGATTTCTACTATTTGGTTGTTAGTAATAGAATATAAATTATAATTTTACCAATGCGTTAACAAATCCCATGATGTTAGAGTGAAAAAACCAGAATCTTTAACTTGGGATTCATAAGAAAAGATGAGAAATAAAAAGCAGTGTGATTTATGTAAGGATGAAAATTTATTTGAAAAATATGAAAATCAGATTGAGGATAATTTTGAGGTTAAAATATAGAAACCCCATATATGATTTATATATGAATTTTTATTACGCATTTAACTATTATTCCTTACTAATATCTGACTTTGGGTAATGATTACTTCATTTTGTGTGTATGTTTTGGTTTTTTATTTTTCATATCTTTAATTTTAACAGGGTTTTATATTCTCTTAAATGATAAACATGATATAATTGTCATATATATTAATTATATATTTATTTACATGAATTTATTAAAGTTATATATAGATAATAGAGTACACTGTTCATGGAGATGATAAGATGTACATTCAAATGAATGTTATTCCCAATTTGATTATGGATAAAAAAACAAAGTTAAATAATATATCATATTTATAGATTTGTTATGATTTCATATACATATCATATATTCATTAAATTTATTCTTATTACCTTTAATTTAAATCTTTAGTGAAAAATGAATCACATTAATTCATGAGGCTATAGTTTGTTATACAGACGAATGATATTATCATGTATTCAATGGATGGTAATGTAAGAAAGTATTAAATATTTTATTTTTTAGAATAAATAATATTTCAAGAATATCATATATCAACATCTAATTAATCTTCATTACCTTCCATGTAAGGTTCAATTAAAAAACAAATTGTATCACTTTATGAGGTGATAGTTCTCCGTACAAACAGGCGATGTTATTATATTCCATATAAAAAAATATTAGTAGATATTTGTTATAATATAATTACATAACTATAATTAAATGATAAATATCACATATAATCACTATATACGTCACTATATCCTTCTGTAAGAAGTGGTGATAGAAGATGAATTATGTCATTTTGTGAGGCGGTAGATAACCGTACACCTGATAAAAAGCCTCATTTCTTATTTGATGTAGGAGAAGATAGTGGTAAGTTATGGCCTTAACATAAAAACATATTATTATGTTTAATATACTAAGGTTATTATATAATTATTTTTTAATATGTTTTCAATTGTGGTTAAAGAATATATAAAATAAAACTCTCGGTTAAGGACATTACCTCTTCTTCAGAAAACTTCATTAGGTCTACAACAAAATAAATTATAGGTTGGATATATTATCAAAACAAGGATTCTTAGATAATGGGAGGGGATAAATTATGTTATTTGAGTAGGAAGTTTTAGAACCAATGGGTTATTGTCATGTGAAAAGGATAGGAAATGTGTGTTTTTTTATAATTGGGGGAGAGGACACACATGGAATTTTCAAAATTAATAAACTATAATAATTTTTTTCAAAAGGCATAGGGATGAAAAATGGATCATTATAATTACTTATAGATGATAAAGTATAAATATAGATAAATAATGGGGGTTGAAATATTTTCTATGTCATTTTACCCCTTTTCTTTTAGGTTTAACAAAAATATAAACTCATTTTAAGCTTAATCATCGTAAATAATTTTTACTTTATCAGTATTCATTATGTTCAAAAATTGAGTGGAACTTATTAAATATTGAATATGTAACAACCCTAACCCTATAAACCAACAGGTGGTTCCTTCAATTACTACAATGATATAGATATAATCGATCAAATCCAAAAGGACTGATCAATTTAGTGGTTTTGGAGAACCAAATACATACATGATACCAATTTAACATTGGGAAATGAACATTTAACATAATACATAATGACAAAAAATAAACCGAATTCTTAAAAACACATTCAAATACATATTTTTTATATATTAGTTAAAGGAAACAAAATTAGGGAGGGATTAGGTCCTTGGTAATGGATAAGTACAGAATAATATATCGTGAATAAATAAGAATTATCAACATGGAACGGTAAAAAAATGAACCCACATTCCATTTAAATAACTTGAATGAATGAAAAGATAAGATATAATCAAAACTATAAGGTAAAAAACTGAAAAATCATGTGACTTAAAAAATAATATAAGAATGAAATGAATCAAGATATAATGTCACTGTGATAATATCATCTATAATAATAACTACACTCTAAATGAAATAAATCCTTAATTCTTAGATTTCATGTCCTAGGGACGTGTTACCTCTACCATTATGACCAATCACCTGGTGCTTTAAGCTATAGGTAAAAATATATTTAATTTGGAAAAATGATTTTTCTCATGTGGCATAATAATAAATCAAGGGGTTGTGTAATTATTGGTTCCACACATCATTATAGGTTAATACAATCCCTAAAATATCATGTAATCGATTTAATTCATGAATCTACATGACGTGCCATAAAATATTTATATTGAGTAAAGGATATATATATATTTATCAATATTTCCCTAGTTACAGAAATAACATTCTGATTAAACACCATTTGTAAAAATAATTATATGATTTTGGAAACAATCATATCCATCATACTAGAAACTGGATATTTAAGAACAATTTAATGTACAATGAATGATGATCACAATAATATGATTTTTTCTAGATAATTTTGACAATCCAAAAAGAAATTAAGTTATCACAATATCTTTTTCCACTAGGTAGTTTTTACGTCAAATTATACTAGATTAAATTATTCAAAGCGAAGCATAAAATTCTTGGAATTATGAAAGAATCATGATATTACACATCAAATGGGTAGTATTTACACAACATAAAATTTAATGGGTTCATAATGAAAATTAATTCTCAATAGAATGTAAATTGAGATAAAATCCATTACCTTACTCTGCCTTTTGTTAAATGTGATTTAACCTCTTATATAGTGTTTTTAAACATGTTATTAATGTATTCTAGAATGATATTAATATTTGTAATATAATATGTGTTTCTTTTATAAATTATTATCACCCATTCATAAATTCATTATGTTCATTGTTTCAAGTGTTAGTTTCCTTATTTTCTAATACAAGTTTATTTAGGAAAGATCTAATTATTCCATAAATTATATTTTTCTATTATCTCTAGAATAATAATCACGACATAATTATCATATTTTTACATCCATTTTACTTTTAAAACCAGTCATGAATAACGATTATGGAAAATAAAATACGTTATGATACTGGTGATAGTATGTACTATGTACACATGAGTAACATTACCATTTTTCAATGATAATTAGATAATTAATGTGAAAAATATTTTATTTTTCAAAAATGATTAGAATATCATAAATTTTTAATTATTTATTGACATCATATTTATTATTTAATTATAAAAAATCAGTATAGGAAAAAAAGAAAAAAAATACAAGTAGCATATAGGATTATAGTATGATATATATTTAATGAGTATCATAATTATCCCAGTTATATCATATATAATCATTTAATTTTACCTAATCACCTTCTATGTAAGGTATTAGTAAAATATGAATCATATTGCTTTATGTGGCAGTAGTCTTCCATTTACATGAGTGACATTATCTTATCTCCAATGGAATGGAAGGTAATTAGATATATATGATATAATAAAATATAACAATAATTATGTTATAATTTTCATATATATACCTTATATAAATTATAATACCCATTCATGAGTGGTAGAAATAGAAATATTAATCACATCTTTTCATGAAGTAGTAGTTTGTCATAAAAAATGATGCTTTTGTAACCCATTTGATGGAAGTGGATACGTTGGTAGGTCATTTACTTAAAATAAAAAAAATACTAGAATATAAAAATACTAAGGATATTATATCATTATGGTTTAAAAAATCAACGTAGGTGGAGAATGGACTAGTAAAAAGATATACATTAAAGAATGTTACATCATCTTGGGGTATCCTCCTTAGGTTTGAACTAAACCCTTCTTAAGATGATTTTTTTACCAATATAAGGATTATCGGATTAGGGTATGGGTTTTGGTAAGTGATTTTGGTAGGTATTTGATTAAAAAGGAGATTTTAATGTGTGAATAAGTAATGGGAGTGAGTAGCCTTTTATAATAATGGAGGAGTGGTATTTTCGTAAGTACGCAAAAGTATTCACTATTGATTAGTATACTTTACCTCATGTGACTCCAAAATTGATTAAATATAGAGGGGAGGTTTTATTTTTTCAATAAGTACCTCCAAAACATAAAATAAAACCCAATTATACCATTTTATTCCTTATTCATTATTCTTACACAATTTTACATTTTTTTTGTTTTTACCATGATAAGTTATATATTTTTATGTACCTATGTAATTTACCGTTTAATAATAGTGTTAAAATAATTTCATTTGATAAATTAGGTAAGCTGATTCTAAATATGAAATCCAATTTATTAAATAAAAATCCTATTTGTGTGAAAAATTAATTTTTATACAAATTCGGGTAATGATCAAAAACCTCATTTTAACCATAATAGTGGTTATTAATGTTAACTATTTTTAGTAATAATTGGGGTAAAAAATTAATTTGAACATATTAGATACTAAAAATTATTCATGAAATAAATATTTAATCCATTTGGCCAAATTAAACTCAAATATGTCGTAGAATTTCACTGAAAATAAATATCATAGATGCGATGATAAAATGAGTTTTTAAAGTGAAAATCTTCAAAAGTTTGCAATGTTTGTAAATCAAAAATCAATATTATGATTATTAAAATTACCAAAATTAAGATAATGTGTATAATAAAACTAATTTAACTTTTAAAACAATTCAAAATATAATTTTACATTATAAATAATTTAAACTAAAATTTAATTCTCAATTAAATGTTAATATTATTTCACTATTCATCAAAAAATGAAACTTGTTAGAAAAATCCCAAAAATTCACCATAAAAAAATTATGGTATTATGATTTAATAAATGAGTTCAATTTTATTTGATAATTTTTCTCAAAGTGTTAATTTTTTTTAAATTATGTCTACAATGAGCGACTAATCCATATTGTAGGAAAATTTAGATTTATTTTTATTTTAAATGATTCTTATTATATTACTAAATAATAGATAACTAATAAACATGTGTAAACTATATATTTTCATAAGATATTTAGTCATTTTCAGACTCTTAATTCTAATGACTATGTGATAACTATGACATCATAATAATAATAGTATTTTGTTGTTCAATAAAACACGTTCTTGTGTGTAAGGAAATCTATCAAAGAAACTCAATTTTACGTGAATTGCATGATAATTTTTATGTTTCATGTAACACATGTTCATGTTTGTATTGTGTGTATGGAATGATAAACTCATTTTTTCATATCACACACACTATCAAATACAATTTTCTTATTTTACAATTATGGGGTGTTATAAAATCCATTTTCCATATTCAATTCATCGAATAGGTGAAATTAAACTTAAAATTAAACCCATAGACTCGTCGAAGTTTTTTTCCTAAGAAATAAGATGAATAAGTATTAAAAAAATTTCTATAAAAATTTAAAATGAAATTGATTCAAATGAACTATATTTTTTTAATTATAATATAATTGAAATAATTTTAGTTTTAAATAAATTTTACAAAAAAATGATGCACTGTCATTTTTTTTAAATGAAAAGGTAGTTTTTAATAAAAAACAATATTTTTCCCAATTCATTAAAAATTTAATCTTTTCAAAAAATCCCAAAAATTACCACTAAACTAGAAATGAAATTTCGATTCCAAAAATTAATTTAATTTTTTAGAAAAAATCTTATTGTTTCAAAAATTAAATTTATTATTTGTTCAAAAAAAGAAATAAAATCCTTTTTTGAGGATTTGGAATTCTCAAATCGTATAAAGTGCTTTTGAAAAATAATTACCTTTTTTTGTGAATATATTTTCATTATATAAAACTATTGTAAATTAAAATTTAAATGTGGTTATTCCTATTCATACCACCATGTTTAAGGGATGGGTCACATCAACCATGTTTTATAGTAATATAAATATTATATCAGGCTTCATTAGAACAAAGTGTTTTAAGTAGCACAAGATATCAAAAAAAATTATTTCATTTATCAAATAATTCATAAAAACTCATGGTGTTACATTCTACCCCCATTAATTTGAAATTTATCCCATGAAATTTCATCACTTTGGTACATACATATGAGGATACTTCTTCCTCATTACATCCTCAGGTTCCTAGGTAACTTCCGCCAAATGGTTCTTTCACAACCATAATCTGACCAGGAGTGGGTCTTGTTTCGTAGAATATTCTCTATATATTATAGAATATCCACCAATTGTTCTTCATAAAAATTATATTTCTCTATTGTTATGACCTCTAAGATAATCACATATGATGGATCATGTATGTACTTTCTCATGAGAGATATAAGAAACACATCATGGTAGAAGCAACAACCAATAGGATATCATCCTGATACGATCAATAATTTCAAAGTTAACAATATACATGGTATTTTTTTTCTATTCTCTTTAAATACCATTACCATATTCTATATAAAATTCTTAGAATCACCTTATCAGATACTTCAAATTTTCGATCACATCGATGATTATATGCTTAACATTAATATTGAATTTAGGCTTCCCTTATGTGTTTTTGAATGGATATAACCTTCTCTTCCATTTCATTATCTATCTAGACTCCCAAAATCATCCTTTATCTAACTCCAATGAAATATTTTATATCCCGATAGTTATTTCTGTAGATGAATTCATAAGGAGGCATTTGAATAATTTTTTGAAATCTATTATTGTATAAAAACTAAACTAGAGAAATCTGTTGACCCCAAACACATTTAAAATACAAGGAACAAGTTCTCCATATATCCTATGGTGTTTAAATTATTCTCTCAGATAGAACATTTGTATGAGGATGATATACAGTGATGATACTGAACTCTATATCAAGATTTTACTAAAGAATTATCCAGAACAATAAAGTAGACCACATATACTGATCAGCCGCAATGATTTGTGGTACTTTATTAAAACTTATAACTTTCTATAATGACTCTGATTTTCCAAATATTATTTTTAGAAATTATTTGTGAAAATTATAAGACAAAATTCTAAGACGACATATGATTATGAGAACCAGTATGATCAGAATTTTTTTTTGAAAAATGTTGTGTTTTTAATAGCACACATGAACAAAATTCCTTAAAAAAGTGGAATATCTTTTAAAAAGGTATCTAGAAATAACATTTAAGGTCACCATTGAGCAAAAAATGGATGATTTACAATATTAATGACCTAACATTGGTCAGTGTAGTTCATATGAAGAAAAATCCACCAAGGATGTAACCATGAATAAAATAATTAAATAAAATTATTTCATTTTAATATCCTAATTACTCATAAATGGTGAAACAGATTGGAAATATGAGTCCATGGTTTATTTTTTAATGTGTCTTTTTTCATATGAGAGGTCTAACATCAGTCAGCTTTGGTCTACTATGAAAATTATTGTTTGTATGTTTTAAAGAAAAAAATAAATTAGGATTTATATTACATAAAGTTACACAGCAATGTAGCAATGCAGTGACACATTTACTTTTTATTAAACCTTGTCATAGAATTAAGGGTTAACACCATAACCGTAGAATTCATTTGAATCATGGGAAAATAATCCTCTCAAATGAATGACTATAGATTAGTGATCAGATCATGGATCGTCGTTCCAACAGAGTTGGAGGATCTCATCAACAATGGAAAAAAACTCTCTTTATCAACGATCAATTCAACATGAGGTAGGGAGATTGTTTTCTTCATGATTCACCATTCTTAAATTCAATGATTATTGCAGACTAACCCATAAATAGGTTGATCTGCAGTTTGATTATTTTTGTGGGATTGGTATGATTGTGGTTTTTTAATGGGAGATAAATCATTGTGATTATTTCATCTTCATTATTCATTCTATGGGGAAATAAGAGGCTAACATGAAAAAAGGATGAGTTTGGTTCTTCATATCATTCTTGTGCTTCTTCCATCCACCATTCATGGTGTTTTTCACCATTGTACCCTCTTTGTTGCGACTCTAATTAGTAGGAGGATATAAATAAAATCATACCCCCCATATTGGTGGAAAGAATAAATGGAGACCAAATCGATGTAGCTCAAGACTCGAGGATCACATGTATGGTTTCATTTGAAAATTTCGAGCAGCAGATGAGGCTTGGTGACACATAGATAATATGGTCGACACATCGGGGGTGGAATGCGGTGGTGAGATGGGTGAGGGAGGTTACATGCACTCTGTAGGCACATGTTGTGGAGGAGCCACATGGATTCTGGGGCCCATCCGAGTGGTAGATGTGGTGTCTAGCCACGGGATGTTGAAGCCAGCTATGTGTCGTGGCTATAGGGAACATTGGTCACCATGGGGGAGTGTCAGCAGGGTGCGGTTGTGGTTCATGGGCCATACGTACCACATGGGCCAAGCCATCCAAGTGGGATGGGCCTTAGCAAGATGGTTCGGGCCCAGGTGGATTGGGCCCAATCAGATCGGCCCATGCCCAGCCAGAGTGGGATGGGCCGAGTGGTCTAGGTCGACCTAGCAGACTAGGTCGGACCTTGTGGGTTAGGTCGGAAACTATGTCAGATCAAAACCAGGTCAGACCCAGGTTGGTAGACCATGCCACAATAGAACTAGTTGTCATGCGACCATAGTAGCTTCATCATGGTCGACCATAGGGGTGGTCGGTCTGGGTATTCAACCATTCTGGTTGACCCCCACAGTCAACTATCTAGTTAGTCCATGATCCAATAAAACCCCTTATGAATATTCAAATGCCTATAAAATGCAAACCATGTGTTTGTTGTATTAACTATCTATGAAATTAGGACCCTTATGGAAAGATGTTCATTTTGAGATATCATATGTGGGTTTTTTTAGAATTTTGAATATGACCTAATGTCTTGAGGAGTAGGTTCACCTTAAAAGAGCATAGTTTGAGAGGAATCCTATGGATGGATGTGACATAGAGACTGGGTGTCTCAGGGAGACTTTGTGACTCAAAAAGATAATGTGGCTTATAGAGTCTGGGTGTCTTGTGGAGATTATGTGACTCAAAATGTTTGTGTGTCTTATAGAGACTGTGTTTCTCATGGAGACTCTGTGTCTCCCAAAGAATGTGTGACTGACCAAGACTGTCTGTCTCATGGAGACTGTGTGTCTCATTAGAGAGATTATATCTATAGATTATTGATATTTGGGTCATGGGAGTATATCATTAAGTGTCTAAATTCAATATTGAATCATGGTATTTACTTTTTGGTATTTCTTATGTGCTATTTCCTTTGTGGTGGTTTATGTGTGATATTTCTTATGGGGAATTTTCTTATTAGTATTTCCTGTGTTTTATTTCCATTGTGTTATTTTTTGTGTGGTATCTTCTTTTTGGAATTTTCTTTTAGGGTTCTATGGTGTCCTACTGAGTATTGTTTTACTCATCCCAACATGGGATTTTCTATCATGTATCTTATATTTTGTAGATGATTGATCCTTGATAGAGTCCTTGGTGGACTAAGACTAGAAGGTTCTTTGTGAGGCTAGATAGACGAGGTGTGTTCTGATGGTTCAAATAGAATTCACAATACATCTTTTCTTACAAGTTGGACTTGTAAAAACTGACTCTTTTGGTAGAATTGTATTTCGGTTTGGTTTACATTACTATTCTTCCTGCCATACTCTATTTTGAGATCTTGGCATTTTTCATGAATTATTTACACGTTGTTTTTACATTTCATCATTTGTGGCATGGATAGGGGTGTATGCATAAATGCACCTAGTAATGGTTTTTCAATATATGGGATATTCCTTCATAGTTCTAGTCATAAACCCTTGGCCTATTGGAGGTGCGAGTGGGGTAGTCACATCATGGGACCCTTTAGGAAGGGTTGTGACAAAGTGGTATCAGATCATATGTCGGTTCTACTATAGGACAACGATTTTGTGGATTTTGGTTGGATAAATAGTGTTATGTGTTTCGAGTATGGATTCCAATAAAGGGAATCATGTGTTGGTTCATTGACCGACATATACATACACTAGTACTATAATTTTTTCTTTTTCTCTATGTGCCTGAAAACACTAGTTATAGGGGAAAATGATGCTACATTCATCATATATGAATGGGTTGTGTCTTCCATGTCATTCTTGAGTCACCTCCCCAGAAATAATCTTTTCACATTGGAATATCTTGTTTTATTACAGGATTCCTCGACATAGACATCTACCTTGGATTCCATTTCATGATCATGAGGATAATCCTCTTAGTGAGAAGGAATCAGTACATGGGTTAGTACCAGAGATATTACCTCTGGGTGTGTTTTCAATGATACCACCACCCGTCAAGAAGCAGTTATTACCATAATTTCTGGCTAAGGATGCACACATACTGAGTGTGTTGTATGAGTTCCAAAGGTAGTGACCTTCTACATTTCAGGGTGAGCTCGACCCCCAGGTATTTGAGGATTGACTGGAGGTAGTTATGTGTGTCATCCGACTTGTGTGGACGCCTTCTGACTAGATGGCCTTCCTTATCGAAAGTCTCTTCTAGGGATCAGATAGGTGATGGTGGATCTTAGTGACCCAGGCACATGATGAGATGAATCTCTCTTGGTCATACATTGAGCGTATCCTCGTAGAAGAGTTTTTTCAGTCTATATTGTGATCAATACACATACAAGAGCTTCTTCTTCTGCACAAGGCAGTCTGATTGTTGAAGAGTAATCAATAAGGTGTGCTGATATTTCATGTTAATCCATAGATATTGAACAATACTAGTTCATTAGGGATTGTAACATCAATCAGGGCTGACACTGGGAGATCGGGGTATCCATAATCCCTGTTAGCATTCCTACTTATGCTAGGGTACTTGAGTAAGCTATCCTGGAAGAGTGTTTTCTATCAGAGAAGAAAACGATATTTAGAGCTACCCGCTGACACCTGGTTTCTCAAGAATACATAGTAGGTAGATTAAATTAGTTGCAGGGACTGAAGTGGGTAAGACACTTTGGGGGGGGGGGGTGATCACAGGGCACAATATCATTGGTGTTGGTCTCCCAGGGTGGCTTGGATCAGTAGAGGGATATGTTGTCTTACACGTGCGGCGGTCAGAGACATATGGAATGAGGTTTCTCAACCTATCGTACGATCAATCAAGAGATAGTCGAGGGACCACTGGGGAAGAGGTAGAGAGTTTAAAATGGTGGTCCTTAGGGAGGAAGATATGTAATAGTATCGGCCAGGGTAGTAGGAGGTGGGTTGAGGTTCGAGAGGTTACAACCCCCACCCCTTGGTGTTCCACACCAGGCTTAGGGAGCAGGTGGATAGAGATGTGTCATACTACACGCAATGAAGGATTATGGCCCAGATTCTCCTAGGATAATTGGAGGTATTATCTATGTTCTTTTCACCTTATCTTCAGTTTGGACAGACACAGGTTCCAGTCATTCATTTCATGCCACAAAACTTGTTCGAGACTCGTAGTTTTTGATTAAACCATTGACTAGACCCTTATTCTTAGAGACTCATATGAGATAATATTTTATGATCACACACTAATGATGATAGTGTGACTTTACTCTTCGAGAGGCAATATTTTTTTTGGGATCTCTTGGTATCAATGTCAAGACCTTACAATGTCATTATCGGTATGGACTAGTTATCCACAATCCATGCTTAGATTGACTATTATATGTATAGAGTGTCATGTGTTTATAGTTATGGGTCCATCTTTTCCTTTTTGGTGTAAAGAAAACCCAAACAGTGCTAGATGTACTCACACATAGGAGGGTGCACCCTATAACTCATAAGTTGGCTAGTATGACCCCCCGGTGTAGTGGATGATATGAGTCATTAGTTTTCTTTTGTGATGGAAGAGTACAATGACAACTTTCCTAAGGATGTTACATGATTACCACTCCATAAGTAGGTATAAATATTCATTGATATATACTCTAAGAAGACACTAATATCAACACATATATATCAGATGGCTCCCATGGAGCTTCGTGGGATAAGGGTACAAATAGAGGACTTGCAGAGGAAGGGCTTCTTAATTTATAGTGTTTCACTATATACAACCCCAGATTTGTTTTTCTAGAAGTAAAATGGGACCTTGAGGTTATGTGTGGACTTCTGGAACCTCGACCAAGTGACCATGAATAATAGGTATCCACTACCAAAGATCATCAACATATTTGATAAGTTTTGTGGGTGTGGTAGTTCTCGAAGATTTACCTATGTTCTGGCTATCACCGTTAGCGAGTAAGGGATGAGGATATAACGATGCAAGAATTCATATGTAGTTACAGTAAATGTGAGTATGTGGGGTAATTTGAAGTGAATAACACCCCATATGTGGTAGTGGGACATAGGAATAGGATCTTCCAGCCTTACCTAGACTAGTTCGTGGTGGTCTTAATTGATGACATCCTGGTGTACTCGACATCCAAGGAGGAGAACGCAAGAAACCTGAGGATGGTCCTGGACACACTCTAAGAGAACTAGCTTTATGGAAATCACTCTATGTTTTAGTTCTGAATTTTAGAGGTACGTTTTCTAGGACACATCATTTCAAAGGATAGAGTTGTAAAGGATCCTGTGAAAGTTGAGACGGTGATTGCTTGTGAGCCAACCAAGAGAGTTAATAAGGTGCATAGTTTCCTTGGTTTTGTTGGGTAATATTAGAGGTTTTTACTCAACTTTTCCAAAGTAGCACCATCATTTGTAGATTTATCATGAAAGGGGTGGCCATTTTTGTGAAAGAAGAAATGTCAGGAGAGCATTCAACAGTTGAGATGGAGATTGATGAGTGCACTCATCTTGATATTGACAGAGGAGGGTTCCAAGTTTGTAGTGTGCTATGATGCATCATGAACCAGGCTGGGTTGTGTCCTGATGCAGGGGAAAGAAGTGATTTCATATGGTTCACACCAGTTGATACCACATGAGAAGAACCACACAACCCATGTTCTAGAGTTATTATTAGTAGTCTTCACATTGAAGATGTGGAAAAACTACCTGATGGGTGAGTAGTTTATCATCTACTATGAACACAATAGTGTAAATTATATCTTTTCTCATAAAGATCAAAAATTAAAACAAATTCAATGGTCAGAGTTCCTCTAGGACTATTACATTGAGATTTCCTATACTACTGGGATGGGGAATATGGTTGAATATGCTCTTAGCAGGAGATCCAGTTCACAGTTGTTGAATGAGGAATCAGAGTAGTTTTCCTTGTTATATATATACTTTATAGATGGAAATTGTGAATCTTACTACCATTATATGGTTCTCACCCCTCTTCTCTTAAAATGATTCATGGATGCATAGCTTGGGGATACCAACTGTGAGACACTATGTTCCCGTATGTCTATGGGGAATACCCCAAATGGATATTGAAAAGGTGGGGAGCATATTGTTTTTTTAGAGGAAGCATAGTAATACCAATTTTATTATGGGGGAGGTATAGATGAATATTCAGACATTCCCTTTGGTGGTACATCCATGCATGAAAAATATGTACAAGGATCTCCAGTATTAGTTCTAGTGGTTGTGAATGGAGAAGGGAGTTTCAAAGTATGTTTCTCAATATCTCAATTGTCAGCAAGTTAATGATGATCAACAGGTTCCTATGGGTTTAACTCAACCCCTAGAGGTTCTATAATGAATGTGGGATGGGATGTCGATGTACTTCGTGATGGGTTTACCTTGTACATCTAGGGACACAATACCATCTGGGTAATCATTCAACGACTCATAGAGTACACCCACTTCCTAAATATCCAGGAGAATATTATAGTAGAGAGCTTTTTATGCCTCTACATATTGGAGTAGGTCATTTGTGGCCAATTGATTCCTTTGGTGTTTGTTCAGTAGTAGCACAAGAATCTCTAGAAGAGAACATAGTTGTGGGAGGCTTAAATCATTGCATAGTACCCTCAATTGTTCGAGTAGCCCATTGTTTTGGATTTCAGGTATGCAAATATCTATGGTGGGGAGAATGTAATGACTTGGAGTTTCTATATTTTATTTTTATAAATTATTTAAGAAAATTTCGAGACCATGTTTTGAGATGACATGTGATTTCGAGGATCAGTGTTCCCTGAACAATTCATTGGAAAATAATATTTTTAATAGAACACATGTGTAGTTTTCCATAAATAGTGGAATCTATTTTAAATGGGCACCCAGATCAGAAATATGTGGGAACCTTTGTGCTCAAAATGGTAATTTTAGCATAGGAGTGACCTAACTTTGGTCATTGAAGGTCAAATGAATAAAATTTCACCAAGGATATAACCAAAAATAAAATAATTAGATAAAATTATATTATTTCAATATCCTAATAACTCATTATTGATGAACTGAATTAAAAATCTGAGACCACTCTTGAGTTTGTAATGTGGTTTTTTTCTTAGGCGAGGCCTAACATCATATGGTGTGGGTCAGCTATGAAATGAAATTAATGAATGTTTTAAATAATTATAATAAATTAAGATTTACCTTATTTAACATTATGCGGAGACTCGATGAAACATTTTATTTTTTTTAAACCTTTTTAGAGAATTTAGGGTTATCACCGTAATGCAAGAATTCCTCTAAATCATAAGGAAGAAATACTCTCAAATGAATGAAGACAGATTAGAGATTAGATCATGGATCATCACCCCAGTGGATTTGGTGAAACTCGTCAACAATGACAAAGCATCCTCTCCCCATCAATGACTAATACAACTCCAGGTAGGGATTTTGTTTTCTCTATAATTCCCAATTCTTGAATTCAATGATGAAAGTGGAAAAACCCATGAATAGGTTGATCTTTGGTTCGATCGTTCTTGCAGGATGGGATTTTTTCTGTGTTTTAAAGGGAGATAAACCGTTGTAATTATTTCTTTTATTTTCTTTGTTATAATGGGAAAAATTATTCCGACCTGAATAAAGGATGAGGTTTGTTCCTTTGGGAATTCTTGTGATTATTCTTTCCCCTGCTCATAGAATTTCCACCATTGGACCCTCTTGGTTATGGCTTGAATTTCCAAAATTCTCTAAACACAATCGGACCAACGGATTGGAGGAAAGACGAAAAAGGGGCTAGATCAGTGAATCTCATGACCCAAGGATCACAGAAATGGTTTTATTATAGATTTACAAGCATCACAGGAGGCCCTGGGGTCTGTAAAAGAGACAACCTTTGCACCATCCATAGCGACCTGTGCCGGTTGTGGCACACATTGGCTAGCCACATGTGGGATGCGATGTGTTAACTATGGTGGAGCCACATGGACAGAGAAGCCCAACCATAGAACATGGTATCTGACCATGTGAGCTAGTCACAAGACTCAGTGATCACCATAGGGGAGCGTCCATGGGGTGTGGATGTGAGGAACAGGCCACACGGGCCAGGTCATCTAGGAATCTCAGGACTTAGTGAGATGGTCTAGGCCCATGCAGGTTGGGCCCATCCAGATCGTGTTAAGCCCATATGAAGCAAGCCTGGCCCAGTGGGTCAGGTCGACCTGGTGAACCGAGTTAGATTCGGAGGGTTAGGTCAGACCAAGGTGGGTCCCAAGTAGTAGGGCTAGGCAACGGTCAACCAAGATTCCATGAGACCATGGTAGCTGGGTCATGGTCAACCTCTATGGCATGGCTGACCATGGAGTTTGTGCACCATAGTCGGTCCACGAGTCGGTGGAACCCCTTATGAATTTTTAAATGACCTTAACATTTAAACCGTGTATTCGTTTGATGAACCATCATTGAAATTGGGACCCTTGAGAAGAAAAGGTAATTTTCAAATATCCTAATTCATTTTTTCTCGATTGTTGTATATGACCTAATGTATTGAGGAGTAGGTTCTCCCGTAAAGTGTGTGATTTGAGCGAAATCATGTGGATGGATATGATATAAAGATTGGTAGTCTCATAGAGACTATGTAACTCCAAATGATAGTGTGTCATATGTAGACTGTGTGACTCCCAAAGACTATGTGTCTTAGAGAGATTATATGTCTCATAAAGATTGTGTGACTCCCAAAGAATGTGTGTCATATCGAGACTGTGCGTCTCATGAAGATTTTGCGTCTCATGGAGACAACGTATATCATTGTAAAGAGTATATCTGGATATTATTGATATATGGGATGTGGTAATATATCTTTAAGGATATGAAAGTACTATTACTTCATGGTATTTCTTTTGTGGTATTTCTTGTGTGTCATTTTCTGTGTGAAACTTCCTTTGTGTTATTACCTGTGTGGTATTTCCTCTATGGTATTTCCTCTATGGTATTTCCTAGGTGGTATTTCCCTTGTGGTAGTGTTTATGTGGTATCTTCTTTTTTGTATTTCTTTTTTGGTTTTGGGGTTTCCTACTATGTATTGTATTACTCACCCCTCACGGGCTTTACTTTCACATTTCGTGTCTTGTGTAGATGATTGACCCATGATTGATTCTTAGGTGGACCAGGACCAGGTAGTGATTTGCGATGCCAGATAGATGATGTGTGTTCTGGTGGTTCATATAGTAGTCCCGATAGGTCTTTTCATTCAAGCTAGACTTGCGGTTACAGACTCTTATAGTGGACTTGTATTCTGGAATTGTTTACATTACTCTAATTCCTGTTGTAATCTGTTGTGGGATCCTAGTGATTTTCATTCATTTTTTACTATGTTTTTTTACATTTCATCATTTATGGCTTGAATATGGGTGCGTGTGTACATGTACTTAAGAAAATGAATCCCATTTTTGGGATATGCTTACTTAGTTCTAGTCACTAGCCCTTGGCCTATTAGAGGCAGGCATTAGGTATTCATGGAAAACGACTCTCTAGGATGGGTTGTGACACTTACCTAATGTGTATATTTTAATAATAATCTAATGAGAAATATTATTTTATATTGATGATGTGTAATAACTTTACAAGGTGATGGACTATAACCCATAGAATTCATTACTTTGGATGTATTGATGAGTATAAAGATAAAATCCATTGTTATTTTTTCAATTTCTCTTTTGGTAGGGGTAATAGATATAAAATCCCCATAGAATTTATTCTCTAAAAGTTATCTTTTTGACATACTAAGAACTAAGAAAAAACTATGTTATATCTCTCTTCATTAAATCCCACCAGAAATACTCTTTTAATTCACTATACATCTTCATACTTCTTGGATGAATATAGAATGATAAACTATGAGCCACCTAAAATAAATAATTTTTCAAATAGGGCTTGGGTGGTAGACATACATCATTATTAAACCTTATCATTCAAGAACAATCATGGATAAACTTAGGATCATTTGTCACCTTTTAATATAACTCTATATCATCCTTTTATGCCTCATTAATCTTCACTTGGATAGATGGTTGAACATTAATTAAGGAAAGATAATATATCTCTAATTAATTATATATTTCCAAATCCATCCATTGTAATACAAAAAATTCTTGATATTTTCTGATCCTCATCAGGGATATGTTAGAATGATCCCTTCAACATGAATAATAAACCACTGTTTTTGGTTTTCCAGTGTAGTAATGTGTTGATAAATAAAAATCATTAACCATCTCTAATGTTATCCTCTAGAACATGTTTATATCCTTCTGTGTGAATATATACTTTAAACTCATGATCTATATATGTATCACACTTTTTCATGTAAATATACTGCGTCTATATCATTAGTGAAATATTACCCCATCAAATTCCAAATCATGAGTTGGGAAATTTTTATTATGATTCATAAATTTTTGGGATGAAAAAGTTATAACCATTAAATTATATATAATAACACATCCCAATCACTTCTTGGTTACATACCTAAAAATGTAAACCCTTCTTCAATATAGGGTAATGTAATCACATGCAGGCAGACTAATCTTCTATTTGGTACGCTAAAATTTTCTTCACATTCACCTATCTAAAAGATCCTGACACCCTTTTGAGTTAAAATGGAATGTGGATTATATTATCATGATAAATCATCATAAAAATATCGATAATATCAATAAAAACAATAAAACATTAGACGTAGATCATTTTGGTTGGTCAGAGAACCTTCAATTGGATTTTTCTTTGATAAAACCACCGATATACCCTCTCTTGAGATTACATGACCCAAAAATGAATCCTTTTGTATTAAAAATTCATATTTTTTAGTTTTTTGTTAAATAATATCCTTCTCTAGGTTATTCAATAAAATTATCTAGTGATATTTATGATCTTGCTTTCTCTTTAAATAGATAATAATATCACCTATAAAGGCTACCACAAACTGATCAAGGTAATCTCTAAAGACTCCATTCATTAAATACATGAAAATAGTAGGGTAATTAGTGTGACATAATAGGATTATTGTATACACATATTATCCATTAATTGTATATAATGTTTTCCTAGGTATATCTACAATATTTCCCCTCAATTGATTATATACAGAATAATGTCAAACTTAGAAAAGTATTGATCTCCCCACATTTGATCAAAATATTCATCAATATAGGGTAGAAGATACTTGTTCTTCATCATGATCTTATTCAACTCTTTATAAAAAATGAAAAGTCTCATTGATCTATATTTATTTTTAACAAAGAGAACAGGTGCACCCCATGGTGACAGAATTGGATGAAAGAATCCCTTATCAAGATTCATCTGGAGTTTGATCTTCAATTAGTAAACTCAATTGAGGCCATTAAATAGGGATATATTTATATAGTCATGACACTAGGTAACAAATCTATTAAAAAATAAACACCATGACTAAGTGTAAGATAAGGAAAAAATTGTGGAAATACATCAACAAACTCTTATATAATATGTATATTATCAATGTTATGTTTCTCCCAAACCATTTAAGATCAACATCCATTTTAAATATAAATCAAAACCCATAAGTAGGAGGTTATTTCCATCAACTGTTCATATTTATCATTGAAATCAGAGATGATTTTAGGTTGGTTTTGGATATAAAATGTGAATTCCCATCCTTGATAATTGATGTTGTATTTTATATAAAATGAAAATATGTACCTAATTTACCATCAAATTCAATCTGAGGAAGAATGAAAAGATTTATAGGAAGAGAACTCACACAAAATTGAAATTGATAGGAATCATATACTTGATATTATATCATCACAAAATTAGGGTGTTTTACTGTTATTACACATCTAATATCCTCTGGGAATCATTATAACCTTATCAAATTCTCGAGATATGACTGAATGGGTAGATGTAGTGTCATATAAAATAGTATAATTTATAGTGTGGATTTTATGTTTAACATTCTCCACAACATTATCTAACCCTCATTAGAAATAATGATTGTTTGATATTTCACATCATTTCTCTAAATAAGAGGTTGCTGATGACGATCATCATTATTAATCTTAATATTTGGGAACTATTTAGCATAGATCCTATGTTCCTTGAATTATAAACACTGGAGTATGGTCAATGGACTCTATTGAGATTTATCTCTATTTGAATCACTAGTTAACTTATTCCTATCACTTAGGTATTCAAATTATCAATGACCATTCCTCACACACTTAAAAAATTTACCAATACCCATAAGATAGTTTTGTAAATTTTTTCACTGACATTTCTAGCATGAAGGGAAACTCATATTCTTTAGTCCATGGTTTTTAGCCTTTACATTGAACTCCATATTTAATTTCTAATCAAAACCATGTGATTGATGGGTAACTCCAATATTCATTTCTAACTTTAGAGGACATAGAATTATTTATTCATAGCTACTGAAGACCCTTATGGATAACACCCTTCATATTATTTTTAAAGATAACATAAAGAATCAATCGAATATACTTTCAGGTAGAATGATAAATCTAGAAGCATACATCAGATGTCTTGTTAAATTTTCCTCAAATGTACCAATGAATTCATTTTCCTTATTATTCAGATCTATAAATTCCTTTACCACTTTTGTATGAAGTATATGAGGTAAGTTCTTATTACAAAAATATGGTTTTAATCTCATCCCACTCCATGAAGTCATTTTTATATGGTTGTTTCAAATTCCTGATGAGATTCCACTGTTGATTTTCTTCACATTCCAAATAATAGGAATACAAAATGAATTTTTAATGTCATGATCATGGGAAAATAGAAAATCTCTTATCTTTAGTGATGATCCATTAATCAACAACTAGAAGATCAATGGAACCACTAAAATACAGAATATATTTCCTCATGAAGGACTCAATATAATTTTTTTTCTTATTTTCTCATTTGGATGTTCATTATGATTTATAGCTTGAGTATGTTGTCTGAGAATAGAAAAGTTATTTCTCATACCAACTTTCAAACAATTAAATTTATTCAGAGAATATTAATCATATTTTATATTGAGTTAAAAATTAACATGGTTAGTTAATGTTCTAGTGATTAAATAAAATAATAAATTCATAGTGTGACAAATAATAATCATAGTGGGAAAAAGGTACTAGTGAAGAATGATTTATATAATGTCTAAATCAAGTTACCTTATTTTAAATCCATGACTCCTAAGGTTTAATATATGTTTTAATGGAAATCATCTATTGAAAATTTTAATGGAGGTTTTTAATTAAATTATATAATAATAAATGCATATCTCCTATGGGAGTTAAACCAGGTGCATAATAAGGCTCTTTGTCATGTACCAGGTAATGCTTGAGTTAATCCCAAGATTTATTTTTCAGAGTTATTAACCCTAGGTACATCTATTCCAGATCCAAGTTAACTTTTATTATCTAGACATGGATGTATTTCTATTTAAACCAAATAATCTCTTCCTTACCAAAACTATAGGATGTTACCCTATAATTTGGATAATCCTAAGGGTTCTCAATGAAGTTTTATCATCCATGTTTTCAAGGGTTAACTAATCCAATCCTATGATACTGATAACCAAAAAACATGATTTTGAAACATATATGTTGCATTTGATTAAACAAATTTCAATACATTAATCAAACACATGCTAGGGGATCTTAACGGTATAAAGCCTTTAGAAAAATGAAATCACAAACAACTGGCATATAATATTTTCACATCATCTCCCACTTAAATATTCCCAACTATCACCCTTATGTAAGTATATAAAAGTGATTTTATACATTATAAATATTTTTTTGATAAATTATCCTCTATTTACTTATTATTAAATTCTGATGTTTATTATTTTCAAATATGTTTTAATTAATTAATATTTTTTTAATTACTGTTCTAATAATAGTTATGTAACTATTTTAATAATGTAGCAAAAGCAAATGTTTTAATATGAAAATTTATGTTAATAAATTTTTATTTATTTATGTTTAATATTTTTTGATAATAGAAAGAGAATATTTAGGACATCCTTTATGTGGCACATGACTAGCCCTTAAACCACATAGGAGACCCATTAGATCAACCCCGTCAGAAGTCCTGATAGATGAACAACAGAAGGAGGTTGGAAATTAGTTTTCCTTTTCCATAGAGCACACCATAGGCATGAGGGCCTGAGTATAACGGCTTTAGAGTTAAACTATAGGAAAATCGGTTGCGCATAGGTCTCTTGCATGTCTCATAGGCCTGTCTATGTGCAGGGTAAACTAGTGCTGATCCATGGTAGCTAGCTCAAACTGAGGATCATTATAGATTTTTTGATAGACTATTCATTCATGGTTTCTCAAAATTGATGTGGGAAAATGATTATTTTTTAACAATTTATCCAAATATAAAAACAATAATATGTGATCCACCATTAGATCATTTATTATCCAATGTTATATCACACACTCTTTTATTATTTGAACTTTTTGGCTACATTTATTCATCCCTCACATCTATGTTTTATTTTCAATCATCTTCCTTCATCAACCCTCTTTATCCAGTTCACCTAAGTCTATGAACCCGTGGTCATCATCTCATATCTTCCCTTGATGTAAAACTGTGATTTCTATTATATTGTGATCATCTTGAACTTGTGGGCTTGGTTCAACTGATCTTACATTAAGGAAATTTTTCTCAATGTTTCTTGCTTCTTCATACTCCACTAGTTATCGTGGATTCTATTTATGAAGTAGTACGACTAGTTCTTCATCCTTCCCCTCTGTTGGTTAATCGATGATCCAACATTAGGCACTAATAGTGTGTTCAGTCACCATTGGATAGTAGTGAGTTGAGTCACCAGCATATAATGGTTATTAGTGTATCCATTTGACTATGATGAGTAAACATTGGAACCCAAAAATGAGTAACTGAGTCACTGTTGGTCATTTCAAATGGTGAATCATGATAAAGACCCATATTACTATGGTGAGTCATTTTATTCACTGTTGGACATAAAATTTTGGTCATCATTTCCCACAAGTTTTTTCTTTCTATTTCTTGTTTAAAGGCATGGGATATGGTTATTTAAGATCAAATAAAAGACCCTCCTTCTTGAATCATGTGTCGCAGCATTACATGTTTTATCATATTTTCAATAGGTTTATTTCTACAAAAAATTAAAATATTACTGTTCTATTTTGTTACACAACATTGAGATACAACATTTTTTATTTATTTATATATAACTTCATCATATTTTTTGTAAAAAAATTTATTGACTAACTATTGGACTATATGAAACAGTGAGTCATGAGTCACTGTTGGAAAATTCAAACAGTAGGTCATCATTTGATATTGAACACCCAATCATATATATTTTTATTTCTTCTACTGAATCATTTGATTTCTCAGTAGCATGGAATAATTTTGGTTTTGGTTAGTTATTTCTATTTTTTATTTAATGTGAAATGATATCATGTTATATGTTGCAATGGTAGGTTATAATCCATCACTCTCAATTTTCAATGGTAGGTGACGATCCCCTTCTCTTTATTTTTAATGGAAGGTCATGATCCACCACTCTTTGTTTTCAATGGTTGGTCAAGGTACACTACTCTCTATTTCTTGAAGTAGGTCATAAGTAACTGCTAAAAATTTTAAATCATTGTTAGTTAAATTTTTTTTATAAAGTAATTATTTTTTATTCCAATTGATGTTTTAGAAATAAATAATTATATTAAAATTTACACTATTATTTCATGAAATATTTTTATTGAGTGTTTAAAAATAATTGAAACATTATTTTATTAACATTAATTCAGGAATATTTAAGTTTGTGTGTTGCTCTATTTTACTAAAGTTTTTTACATCTCATTAATGTAATAATTATAATTATATTTCAATATTTTTATAATTTTAAATCATTTACAATTTATTTAGTACAATATTAATTTTTTATATTAATATTTCATGAAGAAATTTAAAGAACAATTGTATTATATGTTTTTCAGAATAGATTTAACATTAAAAGGTAAAGATCATATTTTTACTTTATAATTCACTAATAAGTGTCATGAAGATATAGGACACTGACACGATCTGATATGATTTTTTTAATTATCTAGTAGATATCTTCGAGGAAGAAGAAACATATACTAGTACATACGTAATGTTACACATAATGTGTGATATATCTTCAACATTATTACTATTATAAATTTTTTTATGAATTTATATGACCTTCTCACTCTAGTTATGATCCTTGAATGTCATCAATATTGACATTTGTTTCTCTCAATTGATCAATGATCATAGATTTTAAACATTTTAAATATTTCTGATCATCTTTTCATTTTTATGTATTAGGTTTTTTTTTGTGAAATAATTTTCCTTTTGTTTGTAATCCTTCATGTCTGTTTTATGATTTTCCACTTCAAAATAAAGATGTTTCATTATCCGGTTATTCAACCACCTAAAAGGAAAGAAGGGTTGTGTCTCCCTATCAAAATTCAGGTACACAGACAAGGGTAATTCTCGTATATTAAGACTATGTTATACCTTTGGGTTCTTTAAAACGTAGGGTCAATAACAATGTTCTGAAAACTTTAAAGGTCAAGATCTTTTTGGGTATCAATATTGTAGAGGGGAAGAGGATATTGAAGAGTGGACTAGGATCTCTGTCATCCAAAACATTATAAATAATGGGTTATTTATTTATTTTGTTTACATTTCATGTAAACTCATGAACACTTATCTCAGTACTATTTAATATATTATGAGAATTTATTTTTTTGACATTAAATTTTAAATTGAACTCTTCAACCCCCCTCTAGCCATATTTCCCATCAATAATGATCCAACAATTTGTATCAAAGGCTAGTATCTAAAAGGATAGCTTTTCTATTTTACTTATTTTGATACCAAAAAATTTTCATTGAATCTAGGTCAATATATATATGTTTTTATGTCAATTATTTAATTTAAAAACCTTGTCTATGATAGGTTATTATATATAGATCCTATTTTTCACCCTATGTTAACATGTAATTATAGACTTAACAATCTGTGGAACAAAAAAATATTTCTTTTAAGATGGAAGGTGTCAATGATAACGACATATGTATTATATAGATACCCACATTTTTTCGATGGGAGTGAATATAGCTAATAACAAGATATAATGGAAGACTAAATGAAGTAACTGAATGTAGATCATTAGACTATCATGGATTTTTCATATAAGGTAACCAAAGTGGATCACGATACACTGTTTTGTAATGACATGGTAAAATATATTTTGAATTATAATGTTAAAAAAAATTGTATTATGATATAATTAAAAGTGTCTATAGACATGTTTAAGACTTTAAGATAGATAATGACATTTGGAGGATACTAAAAGTGACTCATTATGGTAATGACAAGATTAACAGAACCAATCTAGGATTTCTCCAATCAAAATTCCCAGATATCAAGATGGGAAATGAATATTCCTCAAACTAGATGATCCATCAGTTCACTAGTATAAAAAATGGTATGAGTTCACTTGTAGAAGTCTTGGACAACACAACTCAAGTAAAAAAGAGTACCAATAGATCTTCAAAATATATGGAATGAAAATAATATTTCCATAAATTAGAGTAAGAATTTTAAGGAATATACTTTATATAAACTAATAGGAACTATGTTTAGTATGAGTTGGTGCTAAAAATATATCTGATGAGGACTCTAAAAAAATAAAAGGAATTGATTTTAAATAAAATGTTTTTTATACCCCTAATTCATAAAAACATTAGTTCTAGAAAAGTGTCAAGGAGATGACTCACATTAGTAAAAAAATTTCCAAGTTCATGAAAAACAAAAGCAGATAAAGGTATTCTAATGGGAAGTGTTGAAATAATTATAAGAATGGTAATACTAGTAATAACAGTGATGTTTCAGAATTAGCCAATTAATCGGGTAGGAATAATGGTCATATAAGGACTGGCTTCCCTAAACTAAAACATCGAATGAAATAAAAAAGATTAAAAAAATGGAAAATCACCCTTTGTTTGGAGGTTGGGACTGTTTAGAATATTATTACTCAACTGGTTATTCTAGAAGTTAATAAAAGACAGTGAATCTTTCTTGATGGGTATTATAAGTTAGGTCAATTATTCTCTCTTTACTCATTTAAAAACTCATGAAAATGTTGACCATAATGATTAATCAGGAAATGAACCTTTAATTGTTTCTAATTCATGATCCAATTTTGATTATATAAATTCCAATATAAATTAACTACATAATTAAAGCTAATAATTAAAGAATGATAGAGTCTGAATAATTGAAAAGTATAATGACTTGAAAATTGAGAAGAATAAGTCGATAAAATTAAATAATAAAATCAATATAGAATGTGATAATATGAAATTAATTATTTTCTATAATGATAAAATTAATGAGGATTATAATTTAGATATGTTAAACCAAAAGGAGAAAAATAAAAGGATTAAAAATTTTCAATCAGTAAATAATAAAGATAAATATTAATGATCTAATTTAGTTGTGGATTATTTTACTAATATGTAATATGAATGAATTAAATTAAATAAATAAAATAAAAAATTAATAAACACAACATCTATATCCACTGAAAATATTTTTACATACATATAATCTACATTGAAGGAGAATATGGATTTCAAAACTGAAGATATTAATATTAAATAGGATTTATCTGATTTTGTTAAAGGAAAACAAAAATATGATAATATGATAAATTTTATGAATGTAAACACCCATAATAACATTTTAGATATAGTAGTATAACTCTAATTCAACATAACACTAACTTTGATAAAATCCCCAAAAAAAAGAATTTTATGGGTATCATCTTTTAAATGCAGAATGAAAGGGAACTATTCTAATGAGTGTTCACTGAGATTCACACAATATTTTAGGCATACTATAACATTATTACTAATGATTTAAGTTCTAAAAACCCCATTGATGAATGATTTAGTTCTAATTTGGTGCTTATGTTTTCTGTTACTAATCCAGTTTGTTCCATTGGGCATTGTTACCAAAACAATCCACTTGGTTTCTTAATTTCAATAAATCTACCTTAAAATTTTCAATTAATCTTGGTACTTAGATAATGGAATTTCCATGAACATGATTGGTTCTATTTCAATGTTTTTATCATTTAATTAATGTGAGGGTGGTGTATTGACACTTGGAGATAAATTTAATGGAAATATTTAAGGTATATGTGAATATGGATTTTCCCAAACAATTATTATTTCAAAAGTATTATATATAGAATGTTTAAAACATAAACTTATAATTATGTCACAGTTATGTGATGATGGAATAAATACAATATTTTAAAATGCTAAAAAACAATTCTTAAAAATAAATTTGTTTTCTTTTGCACAAATAGGAGAGAAAATGTATATAATAATGATTTTTATGATCTAACTGAAAAAAAGATAAGTGCCTAAATGTTTTAGCAGTAGATGAGATTATGTGGAAAAGGAGGCTTGCGCTTTAATATTAATTTTTTTACTAAATTTCAAATCATGAAAAGGTAATGAAAAATCCCAAATTACATTCAAGTATGTACGTCATGTGTGATTCATATTTAAATGTTAATAAACACAATGAATGATATTATTCTATAAATGATGTTAGTACAACTTGATTTTTGGAATAATTGTACCTTGACTATTTTTTACCAATGAAACCTTCAAATTTTGTAGCAAAAAGTATGTATTTTTATTTTCAGATGATTTATATATATTCTTATGGATTTATTTTTTATCTTATAAAAATGAAACACTATATAATTTTTATGTATGATTATTCAAAAATTCAAAAATTCTTTAATCACCTCTATTAGATCTGATAGTGGTGGTGAACTTTGAATCTATAATTGGATTTATTTTTGGAATTTAATGGTTAATAATATTATTTCTAAACACCTATTGAATCTCAATATAATGGTGTGGTAAGAATAAAGAACATATATATTAAAGAAATGGATATGTCTATGATAATGGAAATTAGTGTACCAAAATATTTTTTTCCAAAAATCTAAAAATAAATATTTCCATGTTTTAAGTAGAGTTTTAATTAGTCCATTTTTGTGGAGTCCTCATTATGAACTATTTAAAGGGTTGAGAACTAAATTTGGTTATTTCAAATTGTTTGTCTATAAAGTGTTTATCTTAAATAGAAAATATAATTTGAAAATGTTAGACTCTAAATCATTTAAAGGGAACTTTTTTGGATATCTCAATTATAGTAATTCTTATAGAGTTTTAAATAAGAAAACATTATCTCTTGATGAATATGTTTAGGTTAAGTTTAATGAAAGCAATTATAATAAGTAGAATTTGAATCATTCCATGAAATAGATGAGTTTAAATTATTTATCATTGGAGAAGATAATCAATAAGATAATGATAATCAATCAGTTTATTGGGAGCATATATCATATGAAAACAATCCAATGGAATAGAAAAAAATATAGATAACCCTATTGCAATATTAATTTGTAATGTAGAATCTAGAATTAAAACTAGAAAATCTATTTTGCTTTACTATTCTAATTATACATTTTTTACTAACATTCTTCACTAAGAAGTTGAAAATGATTTAATTGATTCAAATTGTATTAAGGATATTAATGGTGAATTAAATCTAATTTAATGAAATAAATTGTGGGTATTTGTTTCTATTTCTAAAGATAAAATTTTTATCAGAAATAAATTGATTTGTTTCATAATAAACATGATGAAGGTCAAAACATTGTAAAAAATAAAGGAAGAATAGTGGATTAAGATAATACCCAGGAAGAGGGAATTGATATTAAATATTTTTTTTCTCTTATTTCTAGGATAAGGTCCATTAGAATTATATTATCCTTTTTTATTTTTGGAAAAAGAAAATTATTTCAAATGGATATAAATAGTTCTTTTTTAATGGAATTATTTCATAGGAAGTCTATGCTAGACAATCCCATGGATTAGAAGATGATAAATTTCTATATCATTTTTTCATAATTAATAAAGCCTTATATGGTCTTATGCAAGCTCCAATATCTTGGTATGAAATAATTACATAGCTTTTTTTACAAAATGATTTTTTAAAAGGTATGGCTGATCCAATTTTGTATATAAAAAGAGTTTCAAGTGATATACTCATTCTAAATATATATCTACTGATGATAAAATATTTGTATCAACGAATGATTCTCTATGAAATAATTTTTCATAGCTAATTAGAGGTGAATTTTAAATGAGATTAATAAGAGATATATTTTTTTTCAGTGGTCAACAAATTAATTGAAGTAAAGATGGCGTTTTATTAAATCAATCTAATTATTCAGAATTACTTGTAAGGAGTGTTGGAATTGATTATCGTAAAACTATGAAATCACCTAGGAGTAGACATTCAAAATTAGACTTAAATGAATCTGGTAAGTCTATTGATATTAAAATGTATAGATT
The DNA here is from genome assembly GCA_963277665.1 of Viscum album. Taxonomy (NCBI): domain Eukaryota; kingdom Viridiplantae; phylum Streptophyta; class Magnoliopsida; order Santalales; family Viscaceae; genus Viscum; species Viscum album. The sequence goes on from OY728159.1 coordinate 1,085,969,421, forward strand.
CATGATTTGAAGTATTGTCTATCTCACCACTATCTAGAGCAGACATCATGTTATCAGTTTCCTTATGTACCAGGCATTAGTAAAACCCTAATGTAAGTCACCTTAAATTTGTTAAAAGTGTAACTAGTTATTTCAAGGGAACTGTAAGTTATGAGCTATTCTATTCTAATGAGATCTGTTTTGATTCACTTTCTTACTTTGATTCAGACATTAGAGGTCATAGACATGACTGGAAATGAATGATAAGTATGTGTCACTTTTTAAGATTTTTTTGATTTCATAGATCTCTAAGATAAAACTGTTAGTAGCACTATCAACAACTAAGTATGAATATGTTACCGATGCAAGTTTTTATTTACATAGTAGTTGGATATAAAACAATTTATGAATTAAATATCAATTTTGATAAAATATCTATCTACTATGATAACTCAAGTGAATTTTAATTTTCTAAAAAACCTCTTCATCATTATAGAACTAAACAAATAGATATAATATTTTACTTCCTCAAGGATTATGTAAATGAATGTGATTTTTACTTAAAATTTGTTCCTACTGAGAAATAGTTATATGACATCATTATAAAACAATTAGATTCTGTTTAATTTGAGAAGATGAAATTTTATTTGGGTATGCTAGAAGATTAAAATATCTGTTAGTATAATAGTTATTCATAAATGTGTTTTTACATGTAATCTATAATTGAATATTATTTTCTACTATAATAAAATTATAATTTTTTCATACTATTTAAAAATTTCTTGTTAAACTATAACAATGTATTAATTAATATTTATTTGAAAATTGTGTCAATATATTTAACTCTCTTGATATATTTATATCTTGTATCTTTTACATTTGTTTATTTTTAATTAAAATGTGTGTTTATTTTATATATTAATTCACTGTTGGGAAAATTTCATGAAGGGCGGCTTTTTCTTGCAAATTTAATAATTTTTTGGTTTTTTAATTTACAAAAGGTATAATATTTAGGTGTTTGAAAGTGGTTTAATATTTTATCGCAATTATTTTTTATGATACATTACCTACTATTAAAAATTTGTGAAATTATCATGTTTATTAAATTACCATGTTTCTAATTAATTAATAATTTCTTATTATAGTTCTATAAATAATTATGCAATAGTTTTAATAATGTACTTGATGTAAATGTTTCAAATTGATACTTCTAGTTATTAAATTTATAAATAACTTAAGACACGTATTTTTTGTTACATGAAAGATAAAATTAGGGATATACATTGTGAGGTACATGGCAAGCCCTCAATCCGCATAGGGGAAAAATTAGGTCAACCTCGTTATAAGGCACACTAGATGCACCTCATAAAGAGGCTGAATATTTGTTTTCATTTTCATTTGGCACACCTGCAATATACGGTAACGTGTATAAGGCCTGTAGAGTGCTCCATTAGGATCATGAGTTTAGAATAGTTCACCCACTGGACCCATAGGCCTGTGTCTGTGTAGTGTAAACTGGCACTGATCCTCGATAAGTATCTTGTACTAAGGATCAATGATGATTTATTGATATACCATTCGCTCGCGAAATATCTAAAGCAATATGGGTAATAATTTATGAGTTCACTATTCATACGAACATTAAAACTCAGATGCATGCTCAACTATTAGATTACTTCTCTTCTATTATTATTAGAGTTCTCAATAGGATCAATATACCACTGATAGGGGGATTGGGTGAATTAACGACAAGTTTTTCATTCAAATTTCATTTCATTTGAAACAATATTCTCCTCCAGTTATAGAGTGTTTAGCATGATGAAATAAAAACTAATAAAACATCCATAGGAACATAAGAATCTAAAAGTCACATTACTCAACACGAGTAGGTATTCCCTTAGTATGGTTAGGAAATAATGAAATAATAAAAATTACACTTCATAAAAATCCTTTTCTGTTGATACAATGTGTAGTATATTCCCTTACACTCATGCAATACTATGTTCAATACAACAACACATGTTCTTCAAGTAGCAAAAAATGATGTAATATAAATTGTGTAATAAGTGAAGAAAATTTCACCAGATTATTCAAAACAAGTTATTGTGATACCTTTTTAACATCCTCATATATAATATTCAAAATAATTCTTCACTTTTCTACCCAACAGCGGGTAAGAACATCCTAAACATCATAATGATACTTAGTATGATACCCCAGTCTGATCCGCCCAACCCACTGTTTAGTCTAGAAATAATACTTTACCAAAATACCACTAAAAAATTCTGAACTACTTTTTCCTCAGTCCTAAAATCCTTGTCTAATTGCTTAGTTCGATCCACAAACTCTGAATATGATCTTTCTTCCTTCTTCATCTATCCGGAAAAAATCCTTAGGAAATCCCAATCAAGAAACTTCTTATCTTTAAAGATTATTCGTCACTCCAACTTATCTCTTCACCTATGAGAAATAAATTATTTAGATGATAGTAAATTGTAATTACACTATTTCCAAGTGATCCAAAATTGATTTGGTCAGGATTCTGTAAACCTTTCATGCTTAATAAAATTTTCCAAAACCCTAATTTACCTTAAATTCCATGTGCATATTTGATCTCTTTAGGGTAACATTTGTTGAGTCAATATGGTTTCCTTATGACTTTTCCATTACATTATGTTTTGAAAATCACAAACACTCTATCTCAAGGCTAATTTTATTTCCCTGAAGATTTATCTTAATAAGGAAAATTTTCCTTCCCAAGGAAATTTTATCCTTACCTTTTTTTTCATTGTTCATGTTATAGTTTCTCTAAAATATAACTCATTTTATTTCTAAGTGTTAAATTTGGTTTCATATCTAAAAACCTTGGAATCCTATAAATAATTATATATATAGTATTCTATTTTCATGTTCCTAAATCATGTTCTGAATTCCTTGAATTGAGATTTTGAATTCTCTAAATTTAGATTCCCAATTCTCTAAATTCTAATTCCAAATTCTATGAAATTTAGATTCTAAATTCTCTGAATTCAGATTCCAAATTCTCTGATTTAAATTCTAAATTCTCGGAAATTCAAATTCCTAATTTTATGAAATTAAGATTTTGAATTATCTGAATTTAGATTCCGATTCCTCTAAATTCAGACTCCGAATTATCTGAATTTAGATTCTGAATTATATGAAATTCATATTCTGAATTCTTCAGAATTCTGGTTCTAAATTCCTTAGAATCGAGACTTTGAATTTATTGTAGTTCTGATTCCGAATCCCTTGAATAAACGAATCCGAATATCTATATAATATAGACTCCAATTGTTTATTTTCATAGACTCTGAACATTATTTTTTCCTAGACTCCAAAATATGAATTTGGTTAAGAAAACATGTTTTTGATACCCTTTTTATAGTTATGAAACAATGTCGTACAATCTATTTCTAACTAACCGTTGTTTATGTGACACGTGTATAGTTCCGTCCATGATTCAAGGAAAAATATAACTGTTGGAGGAGGGAGTCGATCATTGGAGAAGTGCCTATAAATAGGAGCTCTTTTGAAAGAGCTTGATTGTGGTTGAAAAATCTAGAGATAAGAAGCTACTGAAGTTATTTTTAGAGAGAGATAATCTCATTCATTGTGCGTACTGAACATCTTATTAATCTTGCTTCATGAGAATCCAATGGTAGCTGTGTACAACCAAGGGATTCTAGGGATAGGAAGACATAGGTTCTGACTACCTTAATGTTTGAGTATTTCCTTGATAAAGAAGACATAGGTGCCGACTACCTTGATGTTTGAGGTCTTACGGGGATAACAATACAGATTATGATATTCCTATCGAGGGCTTACCCAAGTGTGGGTACTATAGACTTTCTTGAATGTATAAATCTTGGGAACTTTATCCATGTTTTTTGGATACCCTACTCTTTGGGTTAAAATATTTCATACTTGTTAATTGTATTGTTTCATATTTGTTTTCCACTATATTTAGATTAATAAAGAAAGTATAACCATCTTATACTTTCTTGTACTTGTATACTCTGATTAAAAAAATTATATACGCTTCAAGGTAGAATCTTTTTCCTTGCAAAATTTTCTTAAGTTTAATTTTTAGATCCATATATCCAGAATCTAGAAAGTTTATAGAACTAAGAGGTATTATGAATTTACCTTGTTTAACCTCGTTAAACATATTTTTTCTTAAGGTTAAATACTAAAGTGTTATATCAACATTAAAGGTTCCAATGTAATTTTTAAAGTATATAATGCACCTCCCTCTTGTATATTGAGAATCTAAATTCATATTTTGATCCAACTATTGGTATCATAGGAAGTATCTGATATTCTTATATTCATATAAGTTTTCTTTCTCAAAATTTCATTGTTCTATATTTTCTTTTCTTAGGATTTTTATCCTTCTTTAAAAACTTTTATTATTAATATGTTTCTCTGGAATGATATTGTAGAGGCCCAAAGCTTGACGTACATTGACATTACATTACAATTACGGAATACTTAGTACACAACAAAAACAGACACACATGGACCGTAATAGTTTAGTGTCTTTGGAAACTTGGTACGTAATCTTGTAATTGTAGTGACAGATCTTCAACGAACCCCATTACGATCTTCCCATTTTTGTTTCCTTAGCTAAAACCTTTCTTTATTTCCTGGGGAAAATAAAACATAAAAAGGGTGATCTCAAATGCTTAGTAAGGGAAAACATAGAGAACATAAAACAATCCATAAACATTTGAAAGCAAAAACATGAACATGAAATTTAAACATCAAAATCTTGAGCAAAGACATAAATCGTGGAAGTATGTAAGGCATATATCATAATGGAACATCACCCATGATAAAATATAATGGGAATAAAACATATAATTATGGAAACCATTCGGTACATGTTATGATTTTCATAGTATCCAAGGCATTGCTTCCATGACCATCTTAGTGGACAAATTCCCTTTCTAAATCGAGTTCACTCCTCGTTTCATTCCTATAACACTGAACCGGATTAACTTACCATTCCAGCCATGTCTATCTCATGATATATAAATCTTTACCCAATGCATTGGAGGGAGATATAGGTCCCACCCATCTCATAATGAAATCATTATTACTTTTACCACAAAATAAACAAACATCATTCATAATAACCCAATGAATAAAATGGGTTTCATAAACATCATCCCATTATCACATAATCCATATAAAAGAAATGGATATCATTTCATCATAAGAAAAGTGAAGCCATGTAAATCATAGAGTCATTATACTAGAAACATACACATATGAAATAATGTCATCTTAGATGGAAAATCGTTTTGATAAAACACTTGAAATGAATTCTTGAGGAAAATATCCATTCTTCTTCAAAATCAATTTCTTTTCACAAAACATCATTCAATTTTAAAAGAAAAATATTTTGTTGAAAATTTCCATGAAATATTTTGGATGAAGCTCCATGAAAATAAGGCTTTATAAAACCGTAAAAATCAATTCGTGTCTTATAAGTTAAATAAACAATCTTCTCATACTTTTGTCGGAAAAGTCAAAAAGTACCTCGTAAAAGAAAAATTCCTTACACACCATGTGGTAAGAGTCAAAAAATGGGTTAAAAGGACTTTAAGCATACATGAAAACACTTTTATAAAACATGTACACGGATGATATCAATAACCCCAGTGAATACATACAAATAAGAAATCTTGGATAAAAATGAGATTTGCAAAATTATCCTTTACCTTGGGTCCGATATGCTTTGTAAGTATATGAACCTCCTCTTCTTTGAAGCGCCTCTTCTTATCCTCCTCTTAGGGAACTAAAGATGGTTGTTTAAGAAGACTATAACCTATAGGATGTTTCTATGGAAGTGGAGAAGATAAATTGGCAGTGGTTGGCCATTCTTGAAGGCTCAAATTGGTGTGAGGAGGAGAGGGAGGAGGTGCCCTTTTATAAGGGAGGAGAGGGGCACCTTTGGAAATATAAGAAATATTAGTTTCTATTAAATCCCAAACCCACTTAAAAACTTCCAAAATGACTCATATCCGAATATTAGATGAGATAGGGTTGTAATCTCATCAACCAATAAAATTTAGACATGTTAGAAATTTATTTTAAACATTATCAACTTGATTTATCCTTATTTATCAATTTAATTTTATTTGTGGTAATAATATTCTAAATTTTAAATTATTATAAATTATTACATATGTGTTGTGAATTTTCCATAATTTGATACTTAATGACATTTTAGACCATATAAATTTAAATTTATAATTTTTAAATATTTTTGTGGTTTTTAAACAATTTTATAATATGTTATTTTTATAAAATACCAATAGTGTCAATTTTGACACTATTTATTTATATGAATTTAAATAAACAATATAAAGAAGATATGTTCGAACTAAAAGATTTAATATATTCAAAACATGTCATATTTATCTAGAAAATTAGTGTAGCACATTAAATAGTTCATATAATATTTATTTTAATATTTTTAAAACGATTTATTGGATATCTCTCTTAATAAAATAATTTCAAAATCACTATTATGTCACCTTTAATGGTAATTACTTATTCCCTAAAAATTATAAATAAATTTATATGTTGTAGATAATTTTATTATATTTATGAAGACTATTTATATCCAAAGTTTCATGAAGTTTATCACTAAACTAAAATTATTATACTTATAAGATTTAAGAAAGTGACATGTTGTCACTTTCTTTGGTTTTAATAATAATTAAATTATTTTCATGGAAAAAAGACTATTAAATGAATCTAATCCGACCCTTAGGTGATATGGGTAGACTTTTAGTCATCCAATAGGATTTTGGCATGTGTTAGGGTAATTTTATAATCTTATATTTACCCTTAATTACCCGATTTACCTTTAATAATGATAAATAAAATTTACCGTAGTTACTATTCATAATGCCCAAAAAATAAAACATAGCTTATTAAGATAATTTATACCCACTGATTCCAAATATGGAATCCATTTTTCAAAATTCAATACAAAAAATTTGCAGAAATTAAATTAAAATTAATCCCGTTGTCGAAAGAAAACAACTTTTTGTTTAAAACATTGCAAAAGATTGAATTGATTTAACCTACGAATTCAAGGTAAAATAAATGCTAAAGACATACATTATATTAAATGGTAAAAATTTATTCTATTTATACTTTAAAACCGTTCAATATTATAATTTAAGCATATAAGTTATTATGATGAAAAAATTTGTTTTTATTTAAAATATAGCTTGTTTTTACTATTCATTAAGATATGAATGTTATCAGAAAAAAATAAAAACTTTATCCAATGTAAATTTTTATATCCTGATTCAAAATAAGAAGTTTATTTTGTAAAATTGAACTTATAAACATGTCAAAAAAATATATTTAATGTGGGTACGCCATTAAAAGGTGACAAAACTGCATTTTTTGAAAAATACTTATTTTACCTGAAAAATTTATTTTGTTCACATACCATGTTCTAGAAAATGTTTAAGATGAAATAATAATGTTATAACATTCAAAATTTAGTTAATAATATTCATAACAGCAAGTTCGTGATAATATTATAACCACATGTCGTTGTTTAGTGAAACCTGGTATTGCGTACAACACACACTATCGAGGAAGGTCGCGATTGTGTGTAATGCAAGCCAAGTCAGGGTTGTGTGTAGGGAAAGACTTATTTATTGTTTTTTATAACAGAATCCAACAATATTTCATTTATAAATTTAATATATATATATATATATATATATTCACTCAATGTTGCGAACTTGAAATTGTGTGTAACACGATCCAAGAATAGTGTTATGTATACTACAAGCTAATGCGGTGTTGCGTATAGTACAAGATAATCTTGGTGTAGTGTATAATATATGATCAATGAAATTAAAAATAATATATCTCATAAAATCATGGGGTGTTACATTCTACCCCCATTAAAATGAATTTCATCCTCGAAATTCGTCGAGGTTATAAATCGTTTACTATTCATAGAAACCCAAATCATAAAAAAGAATACTAAAAGTTAATTTTAAAAACTAAAGTAAGAAATGAACCAATTACACAAAGTAACTCATCACTGGGTTTCCATATAGGAGAACATAGGTGAAAATATGGATATGGAAGAAAAACCTAACCACCATGTTCTGATGGAGAGTGGTAGGGAACATGGCTATGAAAAATCCATCAATCACAAATTCATATATTTGAGACGATCTAAGGTTCCATCTGATTCTTCGAATATAAGATCACTAGGAAATAAAATTTGGTTTTAAATATCATTTCCCTAAATTTGGAAATTTTGAATTAGAAGAAATACATTCTTGATTTTGGTACAATCTCACTGTTGTTCGTGATTTGAACAATTTCCACTTCATCTCTTAAAGAAATGAAGTTGGATTTGTTATTCGTGAAGTGATAATAGATCATGTGATAGAATGATGGGTCATTCCATCTATCTCAATGAAAAGGTTAGAAAAAGTTATCGAATACATAAGTCCATGTATGGTGAGGTTAATCAAATATGATTCCAAACATGGACTTATACTTCATCTATCATACCGCTTAATAAAATAAAACTACTTTCTACTAACCAGGGACTTCATGTAGGCCAGTGGTAGGCAATAAAGCCTGGAGCACTTCAGTTGTGGGTTCGATTCCCCCAGCCTTGTCGGACGCGATGGGATGTCGCCCATCCTGCAGGTTGTCCTTTTTCTAAAACTATATTACTATAACATCCCATCAATAATATCAAAAAAAGTTATATCCTTAAACAATACTAACTTATGTCCAACATAATCTATTCTAATCTTTAGTCTTATCTAAAATACTTCGGTCCAAGATCATAGTATAAAGAAAATGATTACTTGAAATGTCATATAACAATCACGTGAATACCATCATTTATCCCCCCTATATCATAATATATATCTTGTTGGTCAAAAAACATGTGAATACCTTAATCAGGTATTCTCTTGAAGAATGAATACCAATTAATCCTTAGTGAAAACATTAATGTTTTATAATTTTAACACTTTCCACATACAAAAATCCAAAAATTCTATATAATCAAACCATGATATCACTTAGTCTTTATATTAGTCATGAGATCATGAATACTGTCAAACATTTCATTATCTTCTTATCCCTACATTGTGCGCATATCATCTACTTTCAAAAAATATCTGAATAACCTTTCATGGATGTCTGTACCATTCAATATATACTTTCAAATACATTAAGAAAAACAATAGTGTAATAATCCTTAGGTGATTCTTTATTCCATAGTACCATACATTATTCTTTATAAACATAAAATCATTCCAATACCATCTTAAAAAACTGACTGAGCTTCAACACTTCTTTCATCTCATATATCATTTGTAGTCTCCACGTCATCATCAACATAAATACTACTCATATGACCAAGCTGATTCTCTTCATGAGATTTTCCCTTAGAGAATTGGTTTGCATAATGCCCATACATTCCACATTTAAAACATCTAATCATTATTGATGTTGTAGCAATACCATTATCCTTGTCCATGGTGTTAACTGAACCTTTTCCTTTGCACTTACTGACTTTGTGTCCTTCTTTTCCACACCCAAAGAATCTTCCAGTTCCTTTGTAACAATCTCCTCGATGCCTCTTCCCACATGATTTTCATGAGGGAAATTGAGAATTATTTCCTCTATGATCATCATGAAACTTCATATTTCTATTATTATCTAAGTTGGGAAACTTACCAAAGTTGAGAGTATTGATTATATTATGAGATTTCTGATTAGGAATAATAACTATGTTTGTAATTCCAAATCCCATTTCATTTGGTTTCTCATGAATAATATCATTCCATTGTCCGTCATATACTCCATTATCGTGAATCTTCATGTTTCCAGCCATGTTAGTGTGAGAGGAAAAAATCATGCTAGGGAAAACAACATAGTAAAGGGGGAGTGTTGTACCTCTCGTACCCCTCGTGGTTTAATTTTCATGATCACAATCACCCTCTTGTTTATCTAATCTTGTTTTAAGTGTTTTTGGATGATAGGCATGATTTCAGGTGGCCAAGGAATTGGGCCAAGAAAGCAAGAAGCCAAAGTGGACTGAAATTCAGTCCACCGGCCAATCGGTGGCTTCACCACCGGCCAGCCAGTGGCACCTGGACAGAAGGCTGAGCCACAGCCTCAGCACCGGCCAACCGGTGGCCTCAGCACCGGCCAGCCGGTGGCACCCAGACAGAACAGTGTTTGCTACTGCCTCAGCACCGGCCAACCGGTGGCCTCCTCACCGGCCAACCGGTGGCGCCTGAGCCCGAAGGCCTCTCCATTTTGCAAGCACCGGCCAACCAGTGGCTCTGCACCGGTCAGCCGGTAGAGCCAGTCAAACTAGCCGTTGGGCCTTTGACCAGGCTTGTCCACTTGCCTCCCAACGGCTCCGAAGCCTTTTCCAACGGCTCCGAAGACCTCCAAAGGCCATATGAGGGTTCCCCCTCTATAAATAAAGGACTAGGAAGCCACCGAACAATACCGGAACCATAACCAAGCCACGGAAGCCCACGGGACACATTTTACATCATTTGGAAAACCTCCGGCGGACTCCTTCAAGGAACCTCCAATTGCTCCAACTCAATTCCTCATCCAAGGAGCACCACCAAAGAAGCTTGGGAGCGCTCTTCATCAACTCCTTCAATCCATTGGCTCCCAAGACATCCCAATTACGGTTTTTTATTCCTTTATTTATTTTGAGCATCATTTTGGGTTTGTGCCTACAAACCCCATCTCTTTCTCTCATCCTTTCATTTGGGTTTTCACATCACCTTCAAGGTGTGAAGAGGTTGGTCAAGCCTTTCCTTTAAAAGGCTTGAGACATAGGTGAGCTAGCCTTCACCTGTAAGAAGGCTAGTGGGTTCTTGATCAACCATTGAAAGCAAGTGGGTTCTTGCATAACCATTAAAAGCAAGCTGTAATAGGTTCTAGACTAACCTTAAAGTCTAGTGGGTTTCTTGCTAAAACCATTAAAAAGCAAGCGGTAGTAAATCTCTCAACAGTTGAGTTGGGAGCAGAGACGTAGGCTTTGGGTTAAGCCGAACTCCATTATCAAGTTTTGTGTTTTTCCGCTTTTATTTCTGCTGCATTTATACTTTGATTTTAAATTGTTAATTATTTTTTAAAAGGCAATTCACCCCCCCTCTTACCATCACTTCCTTTCTTCTCCGCCCAACAATTGGTATCAGAGGCAAAATTTGAGTAATACCCTAACCGGTTTCAAATTCAAGATCCATTGTGATGGCCTCATCCTCTTTTGCCCCCGAAGGCTTTTCTTTGGGTCGTGCTCCATTTTTTGATGGAACCGACTACACTTATTGGAAAACCCGCATGACCACATTTCTTAGAAGTATAGGTTATCCCATTTATAGAATTGTCATGCATGGTTATTCTTTATCTTCTCCCGATGAATCCAAATGGACTCAAGCCGATATTAAAAATTTCGAGCTTGATGGCAAAGCCATGAACGCTCTTCATTGCGGCCTTGATCGTAATGAATTCAATCGAGTTTCCACATGAACCTCCTCACATGAAATCTGGAAACTATTGGAGGTTACCCATGAGGGGACCAACAAAGTCAAGGATACTCGATTGGATATGTACCGTCAAGATTTCGAGTCTTTTACCATGCATCCATCTGAAAATATTACCGATATGTTTACTCATTTTACAAATGTTTGCAATGGGAGAAAGTCCCTTGGTGATGATGTTTCTGCAGAGACAATGGTCAAGAAGATCCTTTGGATCTTACCAAGCACATGGGCACCGAATGTCACGGCAATTCAAGAAGCAAAAGACATCAAGAACATGCCAGTTGAAGAGCTCATCGGATCCCTCATGACTTATGAGATCACCATGAGGAGGTAAGCTGAAAAAGAAGGAAAACCAATCAAAATTCCAAATAACATCACCTTCAAAGTTCAACAAGAAGAAAGCTCCTCCTCCTCCTCATCTTCCTCTTCAAGCGGCGATTCCGAAATGGAGAACCTTGCCCGCAAGATGCACAAGTTCATGAAGAAGCACAAGAAGAAGAAATCCCGCAAGGCTCAAAAGGAAAAACCTAACGAAAAATCCGAGCCCAAGGTAACATGCTATGGGTGTGGAGAGAAAGGCCATTACAAGCCTGATTTCCCACTCAACAAGAAAAAGGCCAAGCAAAAGGAAATGAAGAAGGCATTCAAGGCCACTTGGAGTGATAGCTCCACCTCTTCCTCCTCCTCATGTGACAATGGTAACAAATGCCTAATGGCATTCCATGAGGTAACATCTTCCGACTCCTCATCCTCTAGTTCTTCAAATTCTTTCAATCACATGTCTTATGAGGATCTCCAATATGCTAGAGATCAATTGGAGGAAGGTTTTCACGAACATTCTTCCAAATTTGTTTCTTTAAAAAAGAATTTCAAAAAACTCTCTTCCGAAAAAGAACAACTTCTCAAAGAGAAGGAAGAGTTGACCCTCAAAATCCAAAACCTTCCCGATGTTGATTCCATGGAGTCAACAATCAAAGATTTAAAGGAATCATTAGCTAAGTTCACCCAAGGTGAACAAAATTTGACCAAACTCCTTGGTTCCCAACGCATATCTAGAACCACCGAAGGGCTTGGCTATTCCAATCAAGCTTCCTCTTCCCATGCTCCAACTATTTTTGTAAGGGGGAGCTCCCAATTTAAATTTTGCAATTATTGTAAAAAACCCGGGCACTTAATTTATGAGTGCAATTGCAAAAATGCCCGGTACGGTAGGCCCAAAACCATTTCCCTTAGTGATGAATTTCTTAGGAGAAGACCCGCCACTAGACAAGTGTGGATTGAAAATTCCCTTTTAGCGAGTCTCACCGGACCAAAATTCGTCTCGGTTTCAAAATCCTCTCCCTGGTGATTTGTTGTTTTTATTTAGGGGGAGTTAGGATCGTTTAAGCCTTTTTGATTTCATTTCAAAACTTTCAATTCAAAATTTTCATTTTCGATTCAAAATTTTCAATTCAACTTTCAATTCAAAATTTTCAATTCAAAACTTTCAATTCAAATTTCAAAAATTCAATTGGTTTAAAAACTCTATCTTGTTTTTCAAACGTTTCCCTCAATCAAGTTTTATGCCCCGTGCTATTTTGATAATCACAAAGGGGGAGAAATTCTTGATTGATTGGGGGAGAAATCTTTCTCTCATGCTTTGCTTTACTTTCCCATTTATCTTTTAAAGCATGCCTTTCATTTCATTTTTACATTGTTTGTTTTGGTGATTGTGATCATCAAAATAGGGGGAGATTGTTGTACCTCTCGTACCCCTCGTCGTTTAATTTTCATGATCACAATCACTCTCTTGTTTATCTAATCTTGTTTTAAGTGTTTTTGGATGATAGGCATGATTTAAGGTGGCCAAGGAATTGGGCCAAGAAAGCAAGAAGCCAAAGTGGACTGAAATTCAGTCCACCGGCCAACCGGTGGCTTCACCACCGGCCAGCCAGTGGCACCTGGACAGAAGGCTGAGCCACTGCTTCAGCACCGGCCAACCGGTGGCCTCCTCACCGGCCAGCCGGTGGTGCCTGAGCCCGAAGGCCTCTCCATTTTTCAAGCACCGGCCAACCGGTGGCTCTGCACCGGTCAGCCGGTAGAGCCAGTCAAACTAGCCGTTGGGCCTTTGACCAGGCTTGTCCACTTGCCTCCCAACGGCTCCGAAGCCTTTTCCAACGGCTCCGAAGACCTCCAAAGGACATATGAGGGTTCCCCCTCTATAAATAAAGGACTAGGAAGCCCCGGAACAATACCGGAACCATAACCAAGCCACGGAAGCCCACGGGACACATTTTACATCATTTGGCAAACCTCCGGCGGACTCCTTCAAGGGACCTCCAATTGCTCCAACTCAATTCCTCATCCAAGGAGCACCACCAAAGAAGCTTGGGAGCGCTCTTCATCAACTCCTTCAATCCATTGGCGCCCAAGACTTCCCCATTACGGTTTTTTATTGCTTTATTTATTTTGAGCATCATTTTGGGTTTGTGCCTACAAACCCCATCTCTTTCTCTCATCCTTTCATTTGGGTTTTCACATCACCTTCAAGGTGTGAAGAGGTTGGTCAAGCCTTTCCTTTAAAAGGCTTGAAACATAGGTGAGCTAGCCTTCACCTGTAAGAAGGCTAGTGGGTTCTTGCTCAACCATTGAAAGCAAGTGGGTTCTTGCATAACCATTAAAAGAAAGCTGTAATAGGTTCTAGACTAACCTTAAAGTCTTGTGGGTTTCTTGCTAAAACCATTAAAAAGCAAGCGGTAGTAAATCTCTCAACGGTTGAGTTGGGAGCGGAGACGTAGGCTTTGGGTTAAGCCAAACTCCGTTATCAAGTTGTGTGTTTTGCCGCTTTTATTTCCGCTGCATTTATACTTTGATTTTAAATTGTTAATTATTTTTTAAAAGGCAATTCACCCCCCCTCTTGCCATCACTTCCTTTCTTCTCCGCCCAACAGGGAGTACCCTCAATATTTAACATGTTAGGTTAAATTCTATGATCGTTACCATAGTTCTGGGACTATATCTTATATGTATACTTATCCTTAGGGACAACCCTAGACATGCCTTAGAAATATCTCTAGGGATCTCACTAACGTTTTCGCATCCTAGTTTCCAAAGGTTCACTAAACCCTTCCTCTAATACCAACTGTTGAGACCTAAAGATTGACATACATGGACATTACATTTATTTTGCGGAATACATAGTACATAAAAAAAGAAGACACACAAGGACCGTAATAGTTTAGTGTCTTTGGAAACTTGGAACGTAATATTCTAATTGTAGTGATAGATCTTCAACAACTCCCATAACGATCTTCCCCTTTTTGTTTCCTTACATAAAACCATTCTTTATTTCTTAGGGAAAATAAAACGTAAAAAGGGTGATCTCAAATGCTCAGTAAGGGAAAACATAGAGAACATAAAACAATCTATAAACATTTTAAAGAAAAAACTAGAACATGAAATTTAAACATCAAAATCTTGAGAAAAGACATAAATCATGGAAGTACGTAAGGCATATATCATAATGGAACATCAACCATGATAAAATATAATGGGAATAAAACATGTAATTGTGGAAACGATTCAGCACATGTTATGATTTCCATAGTAGCCAAGGCATTGCTGCCAAGACTATCTTAGTGGACAAAGTCCCTTTCTGAATCAAGTTCACTCCTAGTTTCAGTCCTGTAACACTGAACCAGATTAAATTAACATTCCAGCCATGTCTATCTCATGAGATATAAATCTTTACACAATGAATTAGAGGGAGATATAGGTCCCACCCATCTCATAATGAAATCATTCTTACTTGGGACACAAAAAAACACATACATCATTCATAATAACCCAATGAATAAAATGGGTTTCATAAACATCATCCCATCATCACATAATCCAAATAAAATAAATGGATATCATTTCATCATAAGAAAAGTGAAACCATGTAAATCATAGAGACATTATACTTGAAACACACATATATGAAATAATGTCATCTTAGATGGAAAATGGTTTTGATAAAACACTTGAAATGAATTCTTGAGGAAAATATCCTTTCTTCTTCAAAATCAATTTCTTTTCACAAAACATCATGAAATTTTAAAAGATAAATATTTTGTTGAAAATATTCATGAAATATTTTGGAGGAATCTTCATGAAAATAAGGCTTTATAAAAACGTAAAAATCTGTTCGTGCCGTATAAGTTAAAAAAACATTTTTTTCGTACTTTTGCCGGAAAAGTCAAAAAGTACCTCGTAAAAGAATGATTCCTTACACACCATGTAGTAACAGTCAAAAATGGGTAAAAAATACTTTAAACATACATGAAAACACTTTTATAAAACATGGACATGGTTGATAGCAATAACCCCAGTAAATACTTATGACTAAGCAATCTTGGATAAAAATGAGATTTGAAAAATTATCCCTTACCTTAGGTGTGATATGCTTCATACGTATCTGAACTTCCTCTTCTTTGAAGCGCCTCTTCTTAACCTCCTCTTAGGGCACTAAAGTTGGTCCTTTAAGAAGACCAGAACCTCTAGGATGTTTCTATGGAAGTGGAGAAGAGAAGTTGGCAGGGGTTGGCCGCGCTTGAAGGCTCAAATTGGTGTGAGGAGGAGAGGGAGGAGGTTCCCTTCTATAAGGGAGGAGAGGGGAACCTTTAGAAATATAAGAAATATTAGTTTATATTAAATCCCAACCCTACCTAAAAACATCCAAAATGAATCATATCCAAATATTAGATGAGATTGGGTTGTAATCTAATCAACCGATAATATTTAGACATGTTAGGAATTTATTTTAAACATTATCAACTTGATTTATCATTATTTATCAATTTATATTTATTTGCGGTAATAATATTCTAAATTTTAAATTATTATAAATAATTACATATGTGTTTTGAGTTTTCCAGAATTTGACAATTTATGATATTTTAGACCATATAAATTTAAATTTATAATTTTAAAATATTTTAGTGATTTTTAAACAATTTTATAATATTTTATTTTTATAAAATAACAATAGTGTCAATTTCGACACTATTTATTTATTTGGAATTAATTAAACAATATACAGAAAATATGTCGAACTAAAAGATTTAATAGATTCATAACATGTCATATGTATCTAGAAAATTAGTTTAGAACATTAAATAGTTCATATAATATTTTTTTAATAATTTTAAAACCATTTATTTTATATTTTTCTTAATAAAATAATTTCAACATCACTATTATGTCACCTTTAATGGTAATTATTTAAACCATAAAAATAATAAATAAATTAATATAATTTATATAATTTTATTATCTTTCTGAAGACTATTTATATCCGAATTTTCATGAAGTTTATCACTAAAATAAAATTATTATACTTATAAGATTTAAGAAAGTGACATGTTGTCACTTTCTTTGGTTTTAATAATAATTAAATTATTTTCATGGAACAAATTCCATTAAATGAATCTAATCTGACCCTTAGGTGATATGGGTCGACTTTTAGTCATTCAATGGGATTTTGGAAGGTGTTAGGGTAATTTTATAATATTATATTTACCCTTAATTACCCGATTTACCTTTAACTATGATAAATAAAATTTACCGTAGTTACTATTCATAATGCTCAAAAAATAAAAAGTATCTTATTAACATAATTGGACCCACTGATTCCAATTATGGTACTCATTTTTCCAAATTCAATACACAAAAGTTGCAGAAATTAAATTAAAATTAATCCCGTTGTGGAAAGAAAACGGGTTTTTGTTTAAAACATTGCGAAAGATTGAATTGATTTAACCTACGAATTCAAGGTAAAATCAATAATAATGACATAAATTATATTAAATGGTAAAAATATATTCCATTTATAATTTAAAACCATTAAATATTATAATTTAACTATATAAATTGTTACGATGAAAAAAGTTGTTTTTAATTAAAATATAGCGTGTTTTTACTATTCATTAAAAATGAAAGTAATCAGAAAAATATCAAAACATTATCCAATGTAAATTTTTATATCTTGATTCAAAAGAAGAAGTTTATTTTGTAAAATTGAACTTATAAACATGTCAAAAAATAGATTTAATGTGGGTGTGCCATTAAAAGGTGACAAAACTGCATTTTTTTGAAAAATACTTATTTTACCCGAAAAAATTTATTTTGTTCACATACCATGTTCTAGAAAATGTTTAAGATGAAATAATAATGTTATAAAATTCAAAATTTAGTTAATACTATTTATAACGGCAAGTTCGTGATAATATTATAACCATATATCGTTGTTTAGTGCAACCCAGTATTGCGTACAACACAGGCTATCGAGAAAGGTCGCGATTGCGCGTAATGCAATCCAAGTCAGGGTTGCGTGTAGTGCAATACTTCTTTGTTGTTTTGTATAACAGAATCCAACCATATTTCATTTATACCTTGAATATATATATATATACATATATATATTCACTCAATGTTGCGAACTTGAAATTGTGTGTAACACGATCCAAGAATAGTGTTACATATACTACAAGCTAATGCAGTGTTGCGTATAGTACAAGATAATATTGGTGTTGTGTATAATAGAATATCAAAGAAATTAAAAATAATATATGTCATAAAATCATGGGGTGTTACCGATATTTTATTTTAGATAACAGGAATTAATGTTGGTTCGATTGACAATCTTAATCCTATTAGACCACCTATTTTGATGGGAATGATTATGAATATTGGAGAGATCGTAAGAAGTCTTTTGTTATTAATACTGGAGTGGAAAATTTTTTATGCTTACTGGAGATTACAAGATTCCTTATAAGGAAGTCAGAACTTTTACTAATCAAGAAAAGTCAGAATATCAACTAAACCACAAGGTACACATTACTTTATTGTGTCCATGACCAGGAATATATATAGCCAGAATTCTTCTTGTGAAGCTGAAAATTGTATTTGGATGAAATTGGAGGTCAATCATTTTTGAAAATCTAATGTTATAGAAACTAGAATATCTATGCTTAGAGCAGAATATCAGGGATTTCTATTTCTTTGTGGAGAACCAGTATGCAAGGTACAACAAAGGTTTATGACAATTGTTAACAGTTTACAATCCATGGGTGAGAAAGGTTTAGATGATGAATCACTTGTGGAATAGATTATATATATCATGCCTAATGAGTGGGAATCTAATAGAACATCTATTTATAAGAATAAGAATGTATCTCAAATTACTCTTGTTGACCTTTTTGGAACTCTTCTTCAAAATGAGACAAGAATGAAAAGAGATGCTAATTTGAATAAAAAGAAGAATGGTAATGGATGTGTATCCTTTACCACTACGAAGTCCAAAACTCCCGAAAGGGTTACAAGATCTAAGTCGAAGAAAGTCACTATTTTATCTGAATCTAGTGAAAGTGAACATTATGAGAATGAACTTGCTAATATTGCTCAAAGGATGAACAAGATAGTTGGGAAGAATGATTTTCAATATAGATATAAGAAGAAAGAAAGAAGAGACCAGAAAAACTCTGAAGTCACTTGTTTTGAATGAAAAATAGAAGGGCATATAAGGCTAGATTTTCTTATGCTTCAGAGAAATGATAGAGAGGATAATCATTTTGAGAATAATAGAAAGAAGTACTACAAATCTAAAGTTTAGAATGTTTTGACAGCTAATGACACCTGGTGTTCTAGTGGTTGAGACTCTTATGATGAATCCTCAGAGTATAAATCTTCTGGTCAGAGGAATCTTGGATTAATTTCCAAGTTACCCATTAAAAATTATTGTCTAATGGAAAAAGTACACAACAATGAATCTATAACCAATGTATCCTTGAATGCTAATTATAGTGATAATAAATATTAGGAATCTTTGGATGAAGAATCTTCTTTTGATAAAGATAATACTCTACCTACTTATGAAGAAGTGTATAGGTTTACTAAGCTTTTTTAGAATGAAAATTATAAAGTCAAGAAAAAACATGACAAGGAAAATTCTAGAATTTCTATTCTTAATAAAGAAGTATCAGATCCTTCAAAAGATCTTGATAAAAAAATTTATGATTTTGAAAGTATTTCAAAAACCCTTGAGGAAGTTGATTCTAAGAAAGATAAACTTTATAAGGATTTATAAAAAGTAATTTCTATGAAAAATATTTTAGAAGATTAATATAGTGCTAAAGCTAATGTTTTTGAGGAAAAAGGTAGTTATTAAACTAAAGTCATTAATATTTTCCTTGAGGAAGTGTTTGTCAAAATTTACCTTTGGTAAGAAAAACATTGATAAGATATATTCGCAAATTCTACCTCTGAGGAACAATTATGGCTTTGGTTATACTCATTCAAAACCATTTTTTAGTAAAAATTATTTTTTCCCTCAAAGTGCTCTATTTTGCACTAAGCGTCAATGTAGTGGGCATTGGAAAAAATATTGTTCCTTAAAAAAAACTCAGTCTTTAGGTTTTCCTAAATCATATTTTTATAAGAAAATGTGGATACCTAAAAATTTTCTTTATGAAGTTTCTAGATCCAAGAAAGTTTGGGTTCCAGAAGTCTAAAACTCTTTTTTTAGAAAATTAAAGAAAGTACAAACAACAATACATGGTACATGGATAGTGAATGTTCAAGAAACATGACTGGTAACAAAAACTTTTTTGAAAAGATTATCAAGATGAATGGAGGAAAAGTAACTTTCAGAGATAATGCTCAGGGAGAAATTATTGGTATATATAACATTGTTCTTCTTCGAAAAACATATATTTCGAATGTTTTATTTGTTAATGGTCTTAAACACAACCTTATTAGCATTAGTTAGTTATGTGATGAAGGTTACCTTGTGAATTTTAGGAATGAAAAATGTTTAGCACACAATTCCAAGGAAGAGTTTATTTTTTCGGCCCATAGGAAAGAGAATGTATACACACTAAACATAGAAGACCTTAAGAGCCAAGACCCACCTTGTCTTAGTGTAATGGAAGATCATTATTGGTTATGGCATTGATGGTTAGGACACAGTAACCATAAAAACTGATGAAAAGTTTCTAAGAAAAGAGTAGTTAAGGATCTACTAGGGCTTAGATATGAATCTTTAAAAGTTTGTGATCCATGTCAATATGGAAAGAAACATAAATCATGTTTTAAATTAGTTAGTGAAGACTCAACTACTGATGCATTATAGTTGGTGGAAATTTATTTTTTATTCCAATAGAAGCTGGAAGCATTGGTGGAAAATATTATTTATTTATCTTAGTTGATGATTACAGGAGATTTACATGGGTATATTTTCAAGCAAAACAATATGAATCTTTTTCTTATTTCAAAACTTTTAGAGCCCAAGTTAAAAATTAGAAAACTATTCCTTTGATAACTATTCATAGTGATCATGGAGAAGAATTTAAAAATTCAGATTTTGAAACTTTTTGTAGTAGAAATGAAATTACACATAACTTATCAGCTCCAAGAACTCCTCAACAAAATGGGTTTGTTGAAAGAACAAACTAAATTCTTCTATAGATAACTAAAACCATGTTGAGTGAATATTCTATAGCTAAACATGTTTGGGCTGAAGCTGTAAGTACTGATTTTTATACTATAAATCGAGTTTTGATTAGACCTTTTCTTAACAAAACCCCTTATGAGTTACAAAATGGTAGAAAACATAGACATTCCTACTTCAAGGTATTTGGTGGCAAAGTATTCATTCCGAATACTAAAGATAATTTACATAAATTCTCACCCAAATCTGATGAAAGATTTTCTTAGGCTACTCCACAAATTCTAAGGATTATAGGGTTTTTAATAAAAATTGTTTTACTATTGAAGAAACAATACATGTAAAATTTAATGAAACTAATCCTTATGTTTTTAAACAACCTCTACCTAAATCTTTAGATGTTTTTTCAAAAACTGATTATCAACCCTTAATACTAGATCCTACTGATAAGGAAAATGTCCAAGAAAATATTTCTAAAGCATTTACCCTAGAATATTTCCTGCCATATTTTGATGAATAAGTTTTACAAAACACAAATCAGTTGTTTCTTAAGAATCATCCCAATGATAGCATCATTACTGATGCAAATCAACCTGTAAGGACTAGAAGTTCCCTTTGAAATTAAGTAGAACATCTATCTTTCCTTTTCCAATTAGAACAAAAAAAAGTGATGACGCTTTAGGTGATGATGATAGGATAAAATCCATTTAAGATGAGTTTAATGAATTCAAAAGGAATAATGTTTGGACCATGGTTGAAAGACCTAATGAAACTTCTGTTATTAGAGTAAAATAGGTATTCAGAAATATGTGTGATGAAAATGGAATAATAGTAAGAAATAAAGATATATTAGTTGCTAATGTCTATAATTATCAAGATAGAATAGACTATGAAGAAACCTATGCTTCAGTAGCTATACATTAATCTACTCATATTTTACTTTCCTTTATAGCATTCTTTAAATTCAATGTTTTTCAAATGGATGTTAAATGTTCTTTCCTTAATGGTTATGTTCAAGAGGATGTTTTTGTTGAACAATCTCCTGGTTTTGAATATAAAAAACATATTGAACATGTTTTCAGACATACCAAATCCTTATATGGACTTAAATAAGACCCTAGATCCTGTTATGATAGGCCTACAAGGTTTTTGTTACAAAACAATTATGTTAAAGGAAATGCGGATCCAACTTTTTTATAATGAAAGACAAGAAAAATATTTTTATTGTTCAAATTTATATAGATGACATTATATTTGGTTCAACTCAAAAATATTTAACTGATTCCTTTTCAGATCTAATGAAATCTGATTTTGAAATGAGTATGATGGGTGAGTTAACATTTTTCCAGGGATTTCAAATTTCTTAAAAACCAGAAGGAATTTATATATCCCAACATAATTATATTAATGATCTTCTTATAATGTAGGGATACGACAATAGTAAGAGTATAAGTACTCCCATTGGTACGTCAAATTCACTTGATCTTGATAAAGATGGGAAACCAGTGGATCAAACATCTTTTAGAGGTATGACATGAAATCTACTTTACTTGACAACTAGTCATCCAGACATAATGTTTTCTATATCCTTATGTGAAAGATATCAATCAAATCATAAGGAATCTCATTTAAAGGTAGTGAAAGGGATTTTTTACTACATAAAGGGAACCATGGATATATGACTCTATTATACTTTTGGAAATGATTTTGTTTTAAAAAGTATTTCAGATGTTACCTTTGGTGGATGTAAAATGGATATGAAAAGTACATCTAGAACATTTCATTTCTTAGGAGATTAATTAGTTTCTTGGTGATGCAAAAATAAACACTCAGTAGCACTTTCCACTACTGATGCCGAATAGATAGCCGCTGGAAGTTGTTGTGCTCATGTTTTGTGGATGTATCACAAACTCACAGACTGTGGTATGATTTTTACCAAAACACAAATTTTGTGTGATAATACTAGTGCCATTGCTTTAAGTAAAAACCCTGCACATCACTCTCATGAAAAACACATAGATATTAGGCATCACTTTCTTAGGGACCACAGACAAAAAATACATATCATTATTCAATTTACCAGAATTCTAGATCAACTTACAAATATTTTCAAAAAATATTTTCCCTCTAATATATTTGAATATATTAAACAGAAGTTAGGAATGATAAACATAAAGTAATATTCCATTGTAACTTTTATTGAAACCTATCTCGTTACATTAAGTAACTCCTTTTCATTGGGGGAGTACATTTTCTTGTTAGTCTAGAGTTTTCATAGTCAAATTTTTCGTAGCTTAAATTTTTCATAGTCTAATTATTTGTAGTCAAAATTTTTCTTAGTCAAAATTTTTCGTAGTCAAAATTTTTCGTAGTCTAATTTTTTCATAGTCATTTTACAGAATCTAATGTTCTTGAAGAGGAATTTTCATCATTACAAATAATCTTACTAGAAATATGAAAGGTATGTTATCTTTCATAATTTTTCATAATCATTTTTTACTTTTTTATTTTTTTCATTTTGTTTTAAAATTTTCAGATTCACTTTTACTTAAATCTGAATGTTTTTTTAAAACCTCAAAAGATTGGAACCTATCATAATCCTTATTTGTTTATCATCTCAACCATTATATTTGATCAGAAGTTGTTTTAACCATTGGATCAACCATAGAAGTTTAACCGTCACCTCAATTGCCTATATAAATCTCTTCTGATGGTTTTCACATATCGGTTTTTCAAGCTTTTGTGTGCTAAAGCTCTGCCTCTGTATTTGAGGTCATTTTGAATCTCTAAAGATTCTTTAGTTCTGATTGTCTGCTGAAGCTGTTCCTCAGAAAAATATGTCAACTGTTAAAAAAATATCTTAATGTAAGGTATACTATGAATGGTTAGTTGATCAAAAATTACTCGACAAGTATGATTCTATTATTTCCAAGAATGTTAAGTTGAATTGCTGGGAGAGCCTCTGTATCTCAAAACTAAAATAACAGGATCCGGTCTATCCGGACTTATTGATTGAGTTCTATGATATAGCATGTTTCTTCATGGAAGAAGGAAGAGACGAGTTCTCATTTAAGTGTTATGGGAAGACCTACTCTCTTTCTTAATGTAAGGAAGAAAATCTTATTGGGATTCCATACAATGGAGAAGCAGAATTCTGTACTCAAAAATTTCTGGATGTATCATGATATTTTTATAAGGAAAAGTCCATTGAGTGTCTTGGATCCAAAAATTGTTCATCTATCTACGAATTTATAGATTCTTTAATTGTGGGTTCAAGGTTTTATAATTCCAAGGAAAGGGGATAAGGATACTTTGAAAATAGTGATATCTACATATTGGATTTCTTGGTGATCCTCAGGAAGATTAACATGGTAAAGTATATATTGGTAACCATTGATAATATAATGAATGTAAATATAAAATCTCAAATCATTATGTATCAATATATTATATCAGAGATTATTGTTCTTTGTTTAGAATCATTCATAATTCCATGCAACTCCAAGTTGAGAAATTATAAGGTAATGTTGTTGAGTGATGATACCTTAAGAAGGATAAACAATGACTTATCTACTGAGTCCTATGAAATCTATGATCTACTTAAAGAATAGGTAAATGATTTGTCAAAAAATATGGAAGTGGATAAAACCTATAACAAAGGCGGAAGGGAGAGAAAGGCTAAGGAAATGGAAGAAAAAATAATACCCCCATATGGCTAAGGAAAGTCAGTCAGTACCACCGAAGTCAAAGAAGAAAAACTATTATCCTGATGAAGTAGTGGCTAAGTGGACAGAGGATAAGAAAAATAGAAAGGAAGGGGAACCTAAGCTTGTCTTGGACCCTGCTAAGGAAAAATCTATAAGAATAAAGGCTGCTGAAGAGCTTGAGAAACAACAGAAAGAGAAGAAGAAAAATAAGAAAATGTCTAAGGTTAAGATAGTTCAATCACTTCTCAAGAATACTGAGAAAAATTCAGAACAAATTTTGGTACTAGAATATGTTTTATTAGAACCTTTATTAGAGACGTTGGGAAAGAAAGTGGTGATTCCGAAATCACATCATGAAGAATAAATTGTTGAAGAAGAAGCAGAGGAAGAAGAAAAAGGCACCGTTGATTCAGAAGATATCATAATGCAAGTTGAATATTACCATGAGAAGGAAATTCCATTTGTAAATTTGTCGATATGGACTTCCCAAGATGAATCCTCAAAACATTCTACACCAGGGAATGAAGAGAAGAATCAGGAAGAAGTGAATAAGACTTCTGATGATGAAAGAAGTAATCATGAATTCATTCATCTGGAAGACCAAGTGGCAGATATGGAGAAACAAAAAGTTGAGGAAAATTAGATTGTTCATCTATCAGATAGTGAACATGAATATACCAAATAACAAGACATCATTTCGGGAGCTGATAAGGGAAAGTAGGTGGTAGTAGATAAACCTAGTAAATTTTTGTTGAAGAAGAAAGATGTTGGTGATTCATCAAATAGGAAAGCTGAGGATATAGAAAAATAATCCTCACCTACCAAAGAATCTGATTCAGAATCATCTTCCCTCAGACATGATTTTGTAGTTCATTCATTGAAAAATCTGTTTGGTACTATTCCCTTATTCCCAAGCCTAGACTCAAGATGAAAGATGATTCAACATAAGATAAATCATAAATCCGATTTAGTTTCCATGGTGATGGGAAAATGTGTCGGTCTAGAGGCTGATTTCAAAACCTTCCTCATTGGTTATGATGCTCATAAAAGATCTTTCAAGAAGATAACAAGCTGGTCAAAGAATAGAATTTATGAAATGAGAATCTTTGATGAATTTCATGATAATGTTAAGGATTATTTTGACACCAAATATGGGATGATCAAGTATCTTTCAAATACTATTGTGGAAAAGAAAAGCCTTGGAGAGACTACTCAGAAGTAGGAAGTTGAGGATATTAATGAAAAGATAAACTCTAAGTCCATGAATCGTAAAAGGGAAAGGGATCTCAGAATAGAGATTTAAGATAAGCTTTCAAAATAGGAATAAGTGTTGAATGCTCAGGAAGACATTCTTAAGACTAAGGAAGAAAAAATTCAAGCCTTGGAGAAGAAAAGTGAAGATCAGGATAAGTTGCTAAAGCGTGAAGAAGAGGATAGCAAGGAGCTCAAGAAGCTAAAAATTATTGTCAAGAAGCTGATGTCAATGGAGAAAGAAGGATAATTTCATTCCATTCTAATATTTTGTTTTATTTTTCCCTGTAAAAATTCTTTCAACATTAATGAAATCTTGGTTGTTATTTATATATGTTGTTTTTGGTTGTTTATTACTAATTTTTTAGGTACCAATTTTTTTCCATACCCTTTATTCATTTTTGACAATCACAAAGGGGAATAAAGGAATGATAAAACGAATACAAAGTAAAAAAGAGATTTTCTCTAATTAAAGGGTAGTTCATCTAAAGGAAAGTTCTTATCAATGATGTTTTTAAAATGCAAGAAAATAAAAATTCTTATTCAGGAATCCAAGAATATGATCCTTAGGGATTTCAAAGCCTAAGAGGGAGTTAGTTGTATTCCCTGTGATCCATAAGTAAAGGGAGATAAGTTTTTATTTTTAAGTTAATAAAATTTATATGTCCTTAGATTATTTTTCATAAGGATGTTTGTGCTTTCTAATAAGAGGGAGATTGTTGAGTCAATAAGGTTTCTTTTTGAATTTTTCATTCCATTATGTTTTGAAACTCACAAACACTCGATATCATGGCAAATTTTATTTCCATAAAGATTTATCTTAATAAGGAAAATTTTCCTACCCAAGGAAATTTTATCCATACCTCTGTTTTTATTGTCATGTTACAGTTTCTCTAACATCTAAGTCATTTCATTTCTAAGTGTTAAATTCATTTTTATATCTAAAAACCTTAGAATCCTATAAATACTTAGATTTTGAGTATTCTATTTTAAGGTTCCATATTCTCATTCCGAATTCATTGAAATGAGATTCCGAATTCTATGAATTCAGATTCTCATTTATCTGAATTTAGACACTGAATTATCTGGAATTCAGATTCCAAAGTCTCTAAATTCATATTATGAATTCTCTAAATTCAAATTCTGAATTCTCTAAGTTCAGGTTCAGAATTCTCTGAAATTCAGATTCCAAATTCTCTGAAATTGAGATTATAAATTCTCTAAATTCAGATTCCTTATTCCTCTGAATTTAGACTTCGAATTCTCTGAGTTCAGATTCCAAATTCTCTGAAATTCAGATTCAAAATTATTCAGAATTCTGATTCTGAATTCTTCATAATTCTGATTCTGAATTCTTTCGAATTCTGATTCCAAATTCCTCAGAATTAAGACTCCAAATTTATTGAAGTTCTGATTCTGAATCCCTTGAAAAACAGAAACTGAATATCTATGTAATATAGACTCCATATGTTTATTTGATTACACTCCAAACATTATTTTTTCCTAGACTCCAAAAAATGAATTTGATTAAGAAACCATATTTTTATTACCCTTGTTATTGATATGAAATGTTGTCATACATTCTATTTCTAACTAATTTTTGTTTGAGTGACACGTGTATAGGTCCCTCTGAGATTCATGGAAAAATATAATCATTAGAGGAAGAAGCCAACCATTGGAGAGGTGCCTATAAATATGAGCTCATTTGAAATATCTTGATGATGGTTGATAACTTTAGAGATTACATGTTGTTCGAAGTTATTTCTAGAGATAGATACTCTCAAGCCTTGTGTGTACTAGAAATCTTGTTTAGTTTGCTTTGTGCGACTCTGATTGTTGCTCTGTACAATCAAGGGCTTCCGAGGATAGGAAGACCGAGGTACATACTACGTTAATGTTTGCGGACTTCCTTGATAAGGAAGACAGAGGTGTAGAATACCTTGATGTTCGAGGACTTGTGGGGATAGCAAAACTGATTTCGATATTCCTGTTGAGGGCTTACCCTAGTATGGGTAAGACATACTTTCTTGAAAGTATAAATCAAGGGACCTTTATACAAGGTTATTGGATACCCTAATCTTTGGGTTAAAATATTTCATACTTGTTACTTGTATTGTTTCAAGTCTATTTTCCATTCCACTTTGATTAATAAATAAAGTATAACTATCTTATACTTTATTGTACTTGTATACTCTGATTAACAAGACTCTATATGCTTTCAGGTAGAATCTTTTTCATTGTAAACTTTTATTAATTTTCATTTCTGGAACCAGATATCTGAAATCTTGCAAGTTTGTAGAACTAAGAGGTCTTTTAAATTTACCTTGTTTAACCTTGTTAAATATAGTTTTTTATAAGGTTAAATACCAAAGTGTTTTATCAACTTTTAAGGTTGTAAATGAATTTTTTGAAGTATACAATTCACCCCCACCCTCTTGTATATTGTGCATCTACATTTATATTTCGATCCTACGACATCCCTGGTAACTATAGATTGAGAATATTTTAAATCTATTAACATTTATGAATAACATAATAATTTTAAATTCAAGAGGATGCCATTTTTGAAAGCGTGGTAAACACACAACAATGGATTTATCTGAAATCTTTTGTTGCACACAAGACTGAGTTATTCCCAAAATAATATATTATCAATATTATTATTTTTAATGGTAGTTATCACCTTGATGTTGTATGGAATTTAATGAGGAGAACAAACTATATTATTTTTAGACATATTTATTTAATATTCTTTGGATAAATTCTGTAGGCTTAAAATGTGAATAAATCTAGTTTAAATCATAAAACACTCTCATATATATAAAAGTCGATTTACCGCCTTTTGATGGAGAACCCTTTTTGTATCTGGTTTATATAACTTTTATATGTTATATATGGAAAAATAAACTTCTTCTTTCTAAGGGGGCATCAAAATTTACTTTTTTTGATTTTTTGGTATTTTTCTTAATAAATTCATAATTTAATGAATAATGAAAAATATTGCCTTTTAATTCCAAACTACTTTTTCATCTAATTTATTTATAAAGTATGATTTCAATTTTTATTGGTTTTAAAGTGTAATTAGATTATGCTTTTATAATGTAATCCAATATAGTTTATTGGAAGAAATTTCATATTTAAATTGAATAAAAAAATGTGTGAACTTTTGAACGTTTAATTAAAAAACTTGTTTTCTCATTCTGACAACGAGAATAATTTTAAATTTAATTTTTCCAAATTTTTAAAATTAATTATAAAAAATAACATACATGGTATTAATAATTATTAAATATGTGGTCCAAAATGATCAAAATAATTTTTGGTGAATAATAAATTTAGTATTTTATTTACCACGATTAAAGGTAAATAGGGTGATTAACGGTAAAGATAATATTATTATAATATAAAACCATCAAAACACTTGTACTAATAATATTGGATGATTTATTCTAATCAATAAAATCCTTGTGTCTAAATTTTGGCCTTTGCAAACCAGTTGGGTGTGATTTTGACATTTATAACATTTAATTTAATGTAAAGTTAAATATATTATAATCATCTCACTTTTTACTAAAACAATTTTTATAGGGGGTTATATAAGGGATAACTTTGACTATAAATATTTATTAGAGGAATATAGTATTAAATAAATCATTTTAATTTATTTTTAATTTTTATGAATTAAATAATTAAATTTTTTATGAGACAATGATGATGTTGTAACTGGTTTATTAATGAAATAATCAAATTAATGAAATTAATAATATTGAAATAAATATAATTTAAAATATTTGATGTCAACTATTAATTTCATGGATGACTATGACACATTTTTATTGAGTTAATGTTGTTTTTTTGAAGGAATCAAATTTTTATAAGTTTTTTAAAAATTCATGTAATGACTATTGTCAAAGTTGAAAATATTCAAATTTTAAAATATAAAATATTTAATTAAATGATATAATTTTTTAAAAATTAAATAATTGAACAAAAAAGTTTCTATGACTCTAAAAATTTTCTTAAGGACTCATTCATTAGTCGTTTGTGATGATTTAGTAAATATTTTAAATCTCAAATTTTAAATTACATGATAAAATGGTATGTGTTAAAAGAATTTAAAACATTTAAGGATTAAAAAATATCCCAAAAAATTATAATTCATATTTTATTATTATATTTCAAATTTAAATCATCTGATATTTGGGATAAATGAGTTTTTACCCAATTAGAATCAATATTTAATTTTTATTAATTTAAATTTCTTAATAATTCAAAGGGTGCCCCTCTCCTCTCCTATAAAAGGCACTAATTCCTCTATATTAATTACGCTTCCAAAACCTTTTGATTTATATATTCTCTACCAAAAACCCTTCCTTGAATACCTACCCACCTTCTTGAGGCATTATTTTAGGCAAAAACACCCTCCTTAGTGGTTTTAGGGTGTTCTTCAAAAGTGATCAACCAGAGAAGATGTATCATTTTCATTAAGTATTTCTATTTTATTTCTTCTTCCACATACTTTAAATCTCATTTGTACATTATTAACTATTAAATATAGTATAATAAATATAATTATATTTTATTATGTGAATATCATCACATAATACATCTCCACTTCCATTAAATGGGAAAGTAATTAATCGTTCGTGCGTACATATGAATTATCACCTCCACGAACTGATCTCATTCGTTTTTGATAACCATCTACCATGAATGGTTATAATAATGGAATTAATGTTAGTATGTAGTATTCATGACATATTAATAATTCTATGAAAACAATATATCAATTATGTTCTTACTTTCCAGGAACATAAAAATGATAACGCCGTTTCTATGTACGTGTTAAATATCACCTCCATGAAGCGATGCGACTCTTTTTTACTCTTTATAACAATTATAATATATATATATATATATATATATAATTTTGTGTGTGTGTTTGTGTGTGTGTATTTAAATTTTTAATATGATATTAATGATGTTATGATCATTCTAGAAAGATAAACTAATACTTAACATCTTTCCATAATGATCAATGAAAAATTGAAAATGTAACTCATGCTTATGTACGGCTTACCATATCCATTAATATAATGTAGTTCATTTTTCATAAACACACATCATAGTTTAATTTAAAACTATATTTATGTATAAACTGATAATAATGTGATGAATATTATTTTATAGATGAATTAATTATGACCACATGGACTAGTGTCATCAAACCATGTTTATTTTTGAGTCAAGTACCAAATATCTGATATGAACCTAAATAATTATGTAATTTTTCTATTATTTTAATAATTAATATAAAATAAATAATAAAATTGAGGAAGGTTCTCAGGAAATTATAAATTAGCCTAATTTTCTTTTTCTGGAATATTAAAGTTGTACGTGACGAGTCGGACTCACGGTAAGGGACTTCATCTCTGTCTTCTTTCATTCACAAATATTTTGATGTTATACGCCACCTTCATTTACTATGTGTATACTCAACCGATTTGAATTTTAATTTCATTAAAATGTTTTTGAAAGGAATATTTTTTTATGAAGTGTTTTACTAAACAACAAAATGAATGTTTTTAAGTTACGTGGGGACAAAGACTTTTCTGTCTTCATGACCATTATTTGGTATTTGGATTCCTATAAAATACATTATGTTTTTAAAATAATAATAAATACATTATTCCATTTATAGATATTTTTTTGTTAAAAATGGGTTTAAGAATGTTTTTACTATATTAATATCTTTTAATGATTCCTTCTGATTTTAATTTTTTTGAGTGAAATGGTGATAATTGAAATCTTTTATGTGTTAGGAATATATAATGATACTTGAACATTTTACAGGGGTATACATGATAATCCAAAGATGAGTTGATACATGATAAACCAAATATGGGTGGTTCCGTTATAATCCAAGGAAGAGTTTTCATGTTATAACCTCCAATTCATTGGGTACAGAGGTCGGTCGTATGGATATTCCATTCGTAAGAGTAATATGTGTGGAATTCAACCATATGGTTATTATATTAAACTATGATTAGGTTCCAAGATAACAATAAATTTTATATGTTCTTTTATAGGGGATTAAAGCAAATATTGTTTTTACAAAAGGGTAATAAATGAAATTATATTCAATGATGTGTAATTACTACTTCTTAAACGTGAAAATTATTACTTCATGATAAATTATTCATGGTAAACATTGTTTTGAAACACTAATAGTTTTCATTCATTTTCTTATCCCTTAATGATATTTTTATGAACATCCCATGTTTTGAATTTTTTTTGAAGGACATAAAGAATAATAGATTCATGGATGGCCTTAAAGAAAAGTAATGAATTTTAAACATGAAATGAAACCATGTTTGTTTATATTTTATTTTTTTTGTTTTATGAAAAATATGGATAGTGAGTAGAAGTGTATACTTTGTAATATTTAAGTTGTTATGTGTTAGTTACAGACTAATTAACTACATCTCTAAACTAGAAAAGATGCTTGATGTGAGTAAATTTCAAATTATTGAGTTAACTACGAATTAATTAATGTTTAAGGTAGGGGCATTATAGTTTGTATCAAAGGTAATTTTTGTTTACATTATGGGTCAGGATATGATTAATTTAATATTCATATATTATTTTTTACTTTATGTTCAAATTGAAATGATATATCATTTGAATATTACAATATTGCTTCATCAGAGATAGTTTTATATATAATGGTTTTCCATAAAGGAAATAGGGTAGCTATGCTGGGAAGGCATACAGAGGAAAAAAACCATCCAAATCAGAATCCTAAAATGATCGGAATCGAAACTGAATATTTATTTTTACTAATTTCTTAGGTGATAAATGGTGTTTGTGTCAATGAATAAGATCATCCAAATTGTCCACAGAGGAATATTTCGACAGTTGATCATTTCATAAGGCAACTTCTCCCATAATTCAAGGGATCATCTGACCCTGTGCAAGATAATGGGTGGATTAAAGCACTAGAAAAGATTTTTTATGTTACGGGGTGTTCACAAAATCTAAATCTTGGCCTTTATGTTTATAATTTTGAAGGTGAAGTCAATCGTTAGTGGTCAATGTTTAAAAATATTAAAGGAAGTGAAGAGATTAATGACATGGAATGGGATGAAGTTAAGAATATCTTCCTTGTGAAATATTTTCCTATGTCTGTTTGAATTAGGATAGAAAATCAACTCATGGAATTGAGATTAAATGAGGAATATTATGTGGCTTTATATGAAGAATATTTAACTATTTTATCAAGTTATGTCCCAGATTTTATCTGGGGTATTGATAGTAAGAAAAATTGGTTTAACTCAGTATTGAATTTGAAATATCAAAGTGTGTTAGTTTTTTCTGAGTTCAAAAGCTAATGTGAAACATGTTCGATGTGTTGAGATGGTAGAAATAGTGTTTTATGATGATCATGTTTTCTATGTGGGAAATAAAAATAATGTATCAAGTTGTATTTCAATGGGAAATCATTCATCATTGAATTTTGGCGGTGAGATAACTAAATTTCCATCTTGTG
The DNA here is from genome assembly GCA_963277665.1 of Viscum album. Classification (NCBI taxonomy): domain Eukaryota; kingdom Viridiplantae; phylum Streptophyta; class Magnoliopsida; order Santalales; family Viscaceae; genus Viscum; species Viscum album. The sequence goes on from OY728159.1 coordinate 1,086,002,982, forward strand.
AGAAGTGTGGTGAAAAACATCATAGAAAATATATCTCAAAGATTGAGAAGTGCTTTGGATGTGGTAAGATTGTTCATATTACCCAATACTACAAGTAAGATGATCAAGAAATCAATGAAAAGTCTACAGTAATATGTTTTAGTTGAAATAAGTTATGGAATTATGCCAATGTGTGTCCAAACATGATTACCCATGGTGGAAACCAGCATGATCGGAAGCCAAAGTGCAAGCAGAAAACATTTTCTATGACTAAAGTTGACGTAGAACCATCAAATCAAGTATTGAATGGTATGGTACAAGTTATTTCAAAATATTCCAATACTCTATTTGACTTTGGATATTCACATTCATTCATTTTTGAAATATTTTCAACAAAATTGAAAATTCTGCCTCATGAATGTGATGTAGAACTTTTGGTAAAAACTCCAAGTGAATTTTTTAAAGAAACCTAAATTTAGGGGAATCATTCTATTATAATTAGTGGGTTGTTTCTTCCTATTAATATTATTGAACATACCATAGTGTAATTTGATATCATTTAGGGTATGGATTGGCTTTTAGTTTATCATGATAAAATAGATTTCAAAGATGAGAAATTTTTATTCATTAATTTCATACATTTGATAATATAAAAAGAAAATGAGAGATTGATTAAATATGTAATAGAATTTTATCAAGATCATGTTATTGAAAAGAATGAAATAGTTTTGATTAGTGAAATTCTAGTAGTGAATGCATTCATATATGTTTTTTCTAATTAATTGTCTGGTATTATTCCTAATCGGGAGGTTGGATTTATTATTGATTTAGTACCTGATGTATTCCTATTTGTAAACCCCCTTATATAATGTCTCAAGTAGAATTGTTGGAATTGAGAAAAATAATTTCAATAATTTCTTGAAAATTTTTTTATTCGACTGATCACTTATCCACTGGGTGCTCTTATTTTATTTGTGAAAAGAAAGATGGTTCTATGAGACTTATAAATTAACTACAGAGCCTTGAATAATATCACTATTATGAAAAACTATTTATTTCCTCATATCGATAATTTTTTTGACCATCTCTAGGAAGCTCAATATTTTTTATAGATGGATTTTAAGGCCAGGTACCATCTACTAAATTTGGATGATTACATTCCAAAGACAACATTATGAATGATATATAAGAATTATGAGTTTTTAGTTATTCCATTTGGGCTACCTAATGCCCCTTCTGTATTTATGAATCTCATAAATGGAGTCTTTCGTCAGTTTTTCCATTAGTTTTTGATTATGTTTATTAACTATATTTGGGTATATTCATAATGTTAGGAGGGACATGGAATTTATTTAAGGATTGTTTATCAAACCTAAAAAGAAAATAAACTATATTAAATGTTTAGTAATATTTAATTTTTTTGTTATAAATTTCATTTGTCGGTCATATTGCTTGTAAATATGGCATAACTATTGGCCCTTCTAAAACAAAATTTGTTAAATAGTTTCCAAGACATACCAATATCAGAAAGATTCACAGTTTTCTTGGATCAGTGTGTTATTAAAGAAGGTTCATTGAAAATGTTTCTTAATTATCTATCCCACTAACTATGTTAACACGTAAGGGAGTTAAGTTCATTTGGACAAAAGATTCTGATGATCGTTTTCCAAAACTGAAAAGAATACTTGTAAATACTCTAGTTTTGCCCATGACTTCCAATAATATAGAATTTTTTATCTACAATGATGATTCCTTGAAAGGACATTATATTTTCCTAATGAAGAATGATCATGAAATTTCTTATGCTTCATGTTAGTTGAAACCCCATGAGTTAATTTACCCTACACAAGATATGGAAATAGGTGAAATTTTTTGAATTAAAAACTATGAGGCATCATTTTTATGGTGTAAAGATTGAAATATACACCAACCACACATGTTTGAATTATATATTCACTCAATGAGAATCGAACAAGAGACCAATGAGATGGATTGAATTAATAAAGGATTATGATTGCACGATTCATTACCATCTAGTAAAATCATATAAATTGGATGATGCTTTGACTCGAAAAAGTAGTGATACATTAACAATGATTTGTTTTTAATGAGATCCTTTGTTTAATTATTTAATAAATTTTTTCTTGGAAGTTATTGGTGCAAGAAATTATGATGTTTTTTTTAGGTGTTAGTCAAATCATCTTTATCAGATAGAATTATGTAAGCACAAATGGAATACATTTAGTAGTAGAAAATGGTAGAATTGGTTAAAAAGGATCATTTAGGATGCACTAATATGTACAACATCCATACAGATAATTACTAGTGGGTTGGAAAGAAAATTGATATTGCTAACATCACTCTGAGATGTTTTATTTGGCAATAGGTTAAAGAATAATGGCAGTTACTGAAAGGGATTCTTCACCCTTTTCTAGTTCTAGAGTGGAAGTGGGAAAATATTTCCATGGATTTTGTGTTGGAATTACCAAAAACATCTCTAGGTATTAATTCGATCTGGGTTATTGTTGAATGTTTGACTAACCCCTATTATTTTATTCATATTCGAGATACTCTATCTCTTGATCAAATTTCCCGGTTGTATATTAAAGACATTGTTAGGTTCTATAGAGTTCCCCTCTCCATTGTATGTGATCGTGATCCCAAGTTTAATTATAACTTTTTTGAAAGGCCTTCATATGCCATTGGGTACTGAATTAAATTTTAGTACAACTTTTCATCCTCAATTAGATAGGTAGTCATAATGAACAATTCAGATATAGGAGGATATGCTATGTGCATGTTCAATGGATTACTAGGGAAGTTGGGATCAACATATTTATTTGGTTATTTTTCCTTATAATAAAATTATTAATTTGAGTATATAGAATGCTCCATTTTAGGAATTATATGGAATGTGGTGTTGAACTACATCTTTCTTGGATGATTTTAGGGAAAAGAAGCTGATGGGACCACATTTAGTAGAATAGGTGGAAGAAAATGATCATTTTACTTAGAAACACATGAGAACTACTCAGATATTTCAAAAACGTTTTGTAGATAACTAGAGGAAGGATTTTTCTTTTTTGGTAAGCGGTTATGTCTTTCTTATGGTTTATCCATGGAGAGTGTGATGTGTTTTGCTTAGAAAGGGAAGTTGAGTCCATGGTTCATTGGACCCTTTGAAATCTTGGAGAAAGTTGGATTATTTTCCTACAATGTGTCTTTAACTCCGATTATATCCCATGTACACAATGTTTTTCATGTTTCAATGTTAATAATTTATATTCCAGATCCAAATCATGTTTTCAGTCCAAAAGTAGTTCAGTTGGAAGAGAATCTTTCTTATAGGGAACAACCAGTCCAGATTCATGACCATAGAGAGAAAGTGTTGTGGAATAGAGAGATTCTTAATGTTAAGGTTTTATGAAAAAACAATATGGTTGAGGGGGAAACATGGAAATATGAATATGATATGAGGTAGAAATATCTCTATTTATTTGATAAGTGAATATAATTGCAAGGAATAAATTTCCAAAAGTTGGTTGGGGGGTTGTAACAACCCAGGTAATTATAGAATAAGACATTATGAAATCTATTAATATTTATGAATTAGATATTAATTTTAATTTCAAGTGGATTGTATGTCTAATAGTGTACTCAACACAAAATAATGGGTTTCTTTGAAATTTTATGTTGCACACATGACTAAGTTATACCGAAAAATAATAATATATTAATATTATTATTTTGAATGGTAGTTATTTCTTAGACTTTGTGTGGTAGGGAGTGAATAGAACTAACTATATTATGTTTACACATTTTTATTCAATATTTTTACCTTCTTATAACAAATTCTAGTGGCATACAAAAGAATAAATCTACTTTTAAGCATAAAATACTCAAATATTTTTAATAGTTTTACCGCTTCTTGATGCCAATCCATTTTTAAATATATTATTTTCACATTTATATGTTCTATTTGAAAAAATTAACATATTATTTGGATGTGGGATATAACAATTTACTTTGGTTGAATTTTTTGTATTTTTCTAATTAAATTCATATTTTAATGAATTGTTAAACATACTTTAATATAATTCAAAACTTCTTTTTCATCTAATTTATTTATATGGTTTGATTTTTCTTTTACTTGGTTTTAATAGGTCATTAGATTAAATTTTTATCATTTAATCCAATGTAGTTCATTTTAATAAGTTTTATATTAAAATTTTATAGAAAAACTATGTGAACTTTTCAATGTTTTACTTGAAAAACATGTTTTCTCATTCCAAAAAGAGTATTAAATTTAAATTTTAATTTTACACTCCTATGGATTGAATTTTTAAAATCTAACATACATGGTTGTAATAATTATGAAAAATTTGGTCTAATAGGATAAAAAATGTGTGGTGAATAGTAACTTTATTATTTTGTTTACCACTATTAAAGGTAAATAGGGTAATTCATGTTAAAGGTAATATTGTAATAATAAAAAACAACCCTAACACTTGTACTAATATTATTTGATGAGTTATTGTTCATAAGAAAAATATTTGGTTTGAAATTGTGACCTTTGTAAGCCCATTGGGTGTGATAATGTCATTTCTATCATTTAATTTAAAGTAAAGGAAAATATATAATAATCATGTACCTTATTACGAAAAAAATTTAATATGAGATTATATAACTATCATCTTCGACTATAAATACATCATAGAAATGTTAAACTATTAAATACATCATTGTAATTTATTTAAAATTTTTAAGAATAAAATAATTAATTTTAATTATGACACAATGATGACACTATAATCAGTTTATTAAAGAAAGAATCAAATAAATTATATTAATAATATTAAACGAATACAATTTGAAATAATTTATTTTATCTAAGAATTATTTCTATGATTATGACCTGTTATTATTAATTTAATGTAGTTTTTGCGAAGGAATAAAGATGGAATGTGTTTTTTAAAAATTCATGTATTGAATAGTGCCAAAATCCACATAATTAATATTTTAAAATATAAAATATATAATTAAATGAAATGATCTTAAAAAAATGAAATATTAGACCGATTAGTCTATATAATAATAAAAACTATATTAGTGGCTTATTAATTGGTCTTTTGTCATGATTTGGTAATTATTTTATCACTTAAAGTGTAGATTACTTGAAAAAACGATAAGAGTTAAAATGTATTAAAACTAAAAGACAAGGATTAAAAAAATATCCAAAACTTATCTATTTTCTATTGGATGATTAAATTTAGACTATTTATTATCATATATTCTATCTAAATGAGTATTGACAGATTTTGAATCAAAATTGAATTTTTATTAATTTAATACGTTTTATAATTCATAGGGTGCCCCTCCCCTCTACTATAAAAAACCCATTCCTATCTAGTAATCACACATAAAAAACCTTTTTTCTTGGCCAAAATCTTACCAAACCTTTTACTAGAATCCCTAACCACATTCATGTGGCCTTGTTTTTTGTAGAGAACTCACCTTAGAGTTATTAAGGTGTTCTTTAAAGGTGATCATCTAAAGAGGAGGTATCGAATTCCTTAGGTATTTTTAATTTATCTCTTCTTCAAAATCCTTTAAATATCCTTAATCCATGTGGAAATAATAACTTAAATATCCACAATATAATGATATTTTATTAAATATTTATCATCAAATAAATCCATCTCCACTTCCATTAAATTGAAAAGGAATTAATCGTTCATGCGTAAGTGTGAACTATCACATCCATGAACCGCTCTAATTCATTGTTCATAACCATATCCCAAGAATAATTATCATAATGGAATAAATGTTAATATTTAATATTAATTATATATTAATCATCCCATTATAAAAATATATCAATTACATTCTTACTTTCCATGCACATAAAATGATAATGTTGTTCGTGTGTACGTGTGAACTATAACCACCACAAAGCGATGTGGCTCGTTATTACTCTTTATATCACTTTTATGATATATATAAGTATATATTTCAATTATTAATGTGATGTTAATTATGTTATGATAATTCTAGAAAGATTAATCAAAACTTAACTTCTTTTCAAAATGATCAATGAACCCTAGAAAATGTTACTCATGCATACGTACAACTTACCGTCTCTATGAATATAACGTTGTTAATTTTTCCTAACCACACTTAATAGTTTGATTTAAAGTTATAATTTTTGTATAATGAGGATAATAATGTTATCAATATTATTCTAGAGATCATGAACTTATGACCACATGTACTAGCTGCATCAATCCATGTTCATTTTCGACTCAAGTACCAAATATCGACAGAACGTCCAAGAACATGATCCTCAGCCCAGTTGGTGAGGACTCATAAAGTGCATCTAAGAGACCTGAGATCAAATCTGGGTAGAGACATATTTTCGAGGGTACTGTAGCAGGAACTGTAGCAGAAACTGTAGTAGGCACTGTTTAGTAATGTAGCAGCCAAAACTATTCATCAATCTGGGCCTTCGAGCCACCGGTTTGGTCCTTGGGTCCTGGAAGGCCTTCGGGCCACCCAAGGCCTTCAGTCCAGTTGTCTCTCAAGGAATTCGAGCCACCGAAGGCCTTCGTGCTAGTAGTATCTCAAGGCCTTCGGGCCTCCTTAAGGACTTAGGGCCACCGCAAGGCCTTCGGGCCATGTGATTATGTAGAAGTACCAGTAAGACTACAAGGGACAAGGATCCAGATGAGTATTTCAAGGGAAACACATTCACTAGAGCAGAGCTAATTGGAATTGGAAGAAAGAAAGGGTATGACTTTTCCATTGGTACCGGGCATGTGCAGCTTTGCAGAGGACAACTATTCGACCAGCCCTGTGAAGGTGGAGCGTTGATATCATCATGACATATGCTGGGGAGGAGCAGTTCCACGTTGTCTTATCTGGGTAATTCCCTATAAGACCTATGGTTCATGTAATTATCTCTGATCCTTCAGGCCTTGTAAGGATTTCACCCCACACAATGAAAGGTGGTTTATGAAAAAAATAAAAAATGTAGGCCTTCGTGCCATTACGAGAAAACATTCTATATGAAAATAATTAATTTTGTAATTTTTATTACATTGTAATAAGTGATGTAAAATAAACAATAATCATTAAAAAGTTTCACAAGAAAGTATAAATTAACCTATGTTTAATATTTATGAATTTAAAGGTTATATGTGATGACTCAAACACACGGTAAGGGATTACATATCAATATCTTTTCATTTAGGCATATTTTTATATTATACACCTTCATATTTTATAAGTTATATAATCAAAACCTTTGTATTTGAAGTTAATTCAAAGGTTTTCTAAAGGAATATTTTTCTATGAAGAGTTTTACAAAACAACCGAAGGAATATTGTTTTAGCGTACGTGTTGAAAACGAATTTTCCACCATGATGACCATTATTTGGTATTTTGATTCCTTTAAAAGACAAAATGTTTTTAAAACAAAAGTATATACCATATTCCCCCATTAGGTATTTTGGAATTGAAAATGGTTTTAATAATGGTTTAATTATATCAATATATGTTAATAATTCCTTGTGATTGGAAATTTTATGAGTGAAATATTGATAATTGAAATATTTTATGTGTTATGATTATATAATGGTGCTTAGAAATATGAAGGGTGGTAACATGATAAACTAAAGATAGGTGGTTACATAATAAACCAAAGGTGGGGGGTTCCATTATAAACCAATGATGGGTGGTTATGTTATAAACTCCAATGCATTAGGTATTGAAGTCATTCGTATGGTTATTCCATTTGTAAGAGTGACATGTGTGGAAGTTAATCATATGGTTATTACATTTATGTATGATTATGTATCAGGCAACCATTATATGTTATATGTTGCTTTTAATGGGTTTTAAGGTAATAATTTGATTACAAAACTGGCAACAAATGATCTTATATTTAGTAAATTATAATTTCAACTTCTTAAAGTTTAAAAGTCTTACATTATGATATAGTATTCATGTTTTACATGTTTCCTAAAGGCTTATAGTTTTCCATCTTTTTGTATCTCTTACTGAGATTTTTGTGCTAATAGCAAGTTTTGAAATATTTTTCATAGGATTTAAAGACGAATAATATCAACGATGGAATCATAGAAATGTTATGATGTTTATAAATGAAACTAAACCATGTTTCTTTTAATAATTTTATTGTTTTATGAAACATATGGATAGTGAGTAGAAGTTTCTAATTTGTAATATCTAATTTTTTATGTATTATTTCTGGTCTAATTCCCTTAATATCTCAACCTGAAAGGATCCTCAATGTGAATAAAAGAAAAATTAATTACTTAACTCGTGATTAAGTAATGTTTAAGGGTAGGGCCATATATTTAGTGCTTCTCAACTCTACTTGATTCTTCTCAAACCATCTGGAATCCTCTCACAACATTATCTTGCTTCATAATTTATTTACAATATTCAAACTGATTCATATTTCCATTCCAATTTTCCCATTATGATTTAGATAGTAGAATCATCATTATGTTTATCCACATCAACTGAAAAACAATCATATGAAATCTAGATGTCTTCCAATTATGAATCTCATAATAAACTGAAAATAATGTTCTCATACAAATGCTCCATAGAAAAAAAAATATAACACAATATCCTAATTCAAATTATCCATACCAACTGTTAAAAAATATATATTTGAAAACATTATTCCATTAACATTGTTTATAATTAGTTAGACAGCATTCACCTTTTTGTTTTTTCCATAAACATAGTGGAAACTTATAAAGATATATATACTTTTAAAAAACTCTTAAAAACTGTTTAATCCTCTTAAAATAAAATTCAACTGATAACACATTAACAAGAACTCCTAATAAATATTTTCATAATTACCCATGAACACACTTCTGTGGCTACATGAAACAAATATTCTTTTATTTTCATACTCAAACTAATGATCCTATGTTTGATGATGTTATCGGTGTAAGCCCACATCTAATTGATCAATCTCTTATTTAATATGATAATCGGTTTTATAGTTATTCTAATGTATTTTATCCCAATAGTTATGGAAGTATAACTTATTTTCATATTGAACCAAATAAAAAAATAGTACATCTATCATAATTGACCAAACAACTCATATTTATGAAATTGGTTAACTATTTTGTTAATTGATCTCTGGTCCTATTTTTTTGTTTTCCCAAAACCATCAACTAATTTATTGTTTTAAAAAGTCCCAACATCCCCAAAAAAATTTTTTACCTCTAAGTTTTTTTAAAATCATAAATATATTGGATGATCAGTGTCAGGATTTCTCTGATACTTAGTGGAAAACCACTTTTGATGAACCAATATCAATAAATTTTGAATTCATCAACTTATTTTCTTTTTTAATTATGATAGATGAGTTTCCACTATTCACTAACTTCTTTTTTAGAATATGTTTATCTCATGGATGATTATTTTGACATAAAACTAATATCTTTATACTCTCAAAGTTTGATAAAAAAATTATGGCATTTAAAAAATTCTAAATCTGATGATCTCACACTGATGAACTGAGACAAGAAATCAATAAATTTATGAACTTCCTTCTTTCACAAACTTTTGATTTTATCATGACATCCTCACAACTTTGAAAAAATTTAAGATCGACATAGTATCATCTAACATTTATTGGGGTGTATTGTAACTTCCCAACAACTTCATTCATTTCAATACAATTCTCAACACGATTGGTAGCACTTGTTATCCACCTTTCCTTCATAATGAATTAATCAAAAATAATTTAGACAACTTATTATTTATGATAACTCCAAGATCCAAAAAGAATCAACTAATTTACGTCAGATCAATGAAGATTCTGATACATATTCTCATTATTCTAAAAACACCAATCCAAATCCAATATGAGTCTGATGAACTATTTATTCCATAAAAAAATCTTCTCAAATTGATGTAATTTCTTAAGAAGGTTGAGTCCACTCATCTATATACGATTATGAGCATGATCACTAACTTTTAAAGAGTAAGGTGATTTTCTTCTTCTTTGAAATTTGTATGACTAAAAATGGAAAAACCTCCAAAACAAACATCTTCCGGATTATGATGATGAGTATTATCATATTTATTATCAAATTGATCATAACAATATATCACTTCAGAATTTTTTTCCATCAAAGGTTCCTAAACCCTAGAACATTATAATCTCATGTTGTTGATCACTTACAAAAAATTCTTAAACTACATGATCCACAAAGTTGTAGGAAACAAGAAGCAATGAAAAAAACTATGTTTTCCAAAATTAGTGACTCATGAAACATCTTTAAATTTTCTTCACAACTTTATTCTCTTATTCATTTTTCTTATAAATAATAGTTTTCTACCAACACTACAAAAAACTAATAGAATAATTAAAACATTTATAATTCTAAATTCACACCTCACCCACATCTCTCCCTTCATATGTGCTTTCTTAAAAAAAATTTATATATCAATGGTAGATTTATGAAATAATTCTCCACCATTGAAAAAACTATCTAATGAAAAGATTAGAGAGGGGACACAAACAGATACTTAAAACTTGATGATAAAGATGATGGATTCCCTTTTTCAACCTCAGTTTAGAAAAATATTCCTTCGTTAACAGTTTTTTGAAAATATAAACATTTTGTTCCAAAGTAGGAACATACACCATCTTAAACACATTATTATCCAAATTATCATTAATTAAATGATATTTGAAATAGTTATGTTTTAAATGAGAAATTTTTACATTATTTATAGTAAATCTTATTTCACTTTGATTATCACAACCCAAGAGTAAGGGTAAATTTACATTAACAAGTAAGTCTACCAACTAAGTCGTCATCCTCATAAGTTTAGTAACAGCTTGAGTAGAAGAAAAATTCTAAATATTATCCATTCTATGATCTATTGATTTTTTTGTTTATATGAAAACTAAAAAAATTACCTAAAAGGAAAACTCCACCATATTTCGATCTTCTACAATCAAAATTTCTTTCCCAATCAACATCACAATACCCAAAAAATTCAATACTTTTTGTTCTAACATACCTGATTCTGTATATTGATGTCTAATTGAAATATTTGAGGGTTAATATTCCTTCCAATAAATGGTATTATTTTGGATCCCTCTTAATTATTTCACATACGGTAACCACTTGATCATCTTTATCTATTGACGTAGTCAAATATAAAATACATCCAATCAACTTCTGAAAGTATTTTGAGTTAGCTTTATTGACTTCACTATCTATTTCAACATGGTTCCCATTGAAATTTGTGTGAAAAAATGATTTTAATTTTCCATGATTAAATTCATAATATTTTCTATAGAATACATTATTAGGGAATGGAAAAAGTGTTTCTTATTTTAAACATTTATAACCCAATAAAGTATTTCATTTCAGAAATCATGGAAATCTAAAAAAATTAATATCTTCAATAAATATTTTAAAAGTTTTTTCATTACACCCAACAATGATAATTTCATCAAAATAATCAATTAAAATTACTTAAATCTCCAAAAATTCTTTGATATATAGATTACTATCTACTCTTCCATTATTAAAACCCAACATTCTTAAAATGGTACCAAATTTAGAATAGTAATTCCTCATGGATTGTTTTATTCTATACAAATCTTTAATCAAATTTAACACATATCTTACATCTTTCCCAACAACAAATACCCATAGTTGTTCAATATAAACTTCCTCATCAAGATTACCAATAAAAAAATATAATTTCACATCCATATAAATAATTTTGTATCTTCGTTGTGAAACAATAGAAAGAAAAATACTAATAATTTCCAACATTGACATGGGAGAAAAATTCTCTTCAAAATCAATTACTTTAATATGTGAGAAATGTTTTCACCTTAATATTACTTTGTTTCTTATCACTTCACACTACTCATTAAACTTTACCCGAAAAAACAACTTTTTACCAATAAAATTATTACATCTTTTTTAGGTATGAGTTCTCAAATATCATTCTTTTTTTATATGATTGAGCTCTTCATTCATCTCTTGAACCCATTATTGAGGCTCAAAATATTCAATCACATTTTTTGAAATACCTTTTGAATACAAGTACATATGTGTAATAAATGTTTGTTTCTTTCTTGTTTGAACCTTTTGATATTGATCACCAATAATGTGTTGAGCTTATAATTGTTTTGTTAGCATGTTATGAGATTTTCAAGATTCTTCTTCATCACTTGAAATAGTTGTATATGATCCTTATTCTTATGTAGAATTACCATTGTCAGTAACCATATCATAATTCTCATCATACATTCTTTCATTATTTTTACCTTCCTTATCAATATGACTTTTATAACATCTTCCCAATCTTTTTCAATAAATATCACATAAAATAAATCAACTAATCTTCTTGTTAATTAATTAGAAATTTTATATCCTCTTCCTTTCAGATCATTGCTATGAAAACCGTGATCTCCACCTCTCTAATCTAGCATCCAAGGATTTCCACCTTCCTTTTTCATAATTCATGGAATCCAAAAGACAATTAATTGTTCTGAAGTTGGATTTTTTACATAAAAACATATAATATGGAGTCATATATAAACTTTTCGTATATAAATATTTGGTTATAATATAAATAGTAGTACTCATGGCTTGACTCAAAACTAATGAGAGATACCACATTCAAGTAACACAGTTATTTCAATTTCAATCATACTTTTAGTCTTCCTTTACAAAACACCAATTTTTAGGGATGTGTATGGTGTAATAAACTCATTTTAAATTCCATAATTCTCAATATAACATTCAAATTATTGATTTTGGAATTAAACACCATTTTTAGTTCTTAAATTCTTCCCTGAATACTCATATTCAGTCTCATATTTCCTCCGGAAATGTTAAATATTTTTAGAGAATCTAACTTATGTTTTAAATACATAACACAAGTAATGCGAGTAAAGTCATCAATTAATGTAATGAAGTACTTGTCTTTGTGAATTATATTTTTCTCATTGGCCTAAAAATATCAAAATGAATAAGTTATAGGGGTATTTTTTAACAAATTTTAACTTTCCTATGAACCAAGTTACTTTTCTTTCCCTTACGAAAAAACCTTTTCAACACCAATCTATTCTTATTAAAATACCATGAATACCCCAAAAATTGTATCTCTTTGATAATTTTCTAATGTTTCTCTAACACGTGTGTCCCATAATTTTATTCGATAACTGATTCTCTTCCACCAAGCCAAAGTTACATGTTTTTAGAGCTACACTGACTTGGAATATGTTTTATTTTATATGTTGGCTTATTGTAACTATTTTTAAATCTTCCTCAATTTTCACATCAAAAAAATATTTTCTGAAAATAAATTTTTTTCCTTCATAATTTTTTTTAAACACATAGTAAGTTGTTTTTAAAACCATTAATGATCACATATTTCATGGATCTAAACTTTTATTCTAAAATGATGGCTGATATAACACCTTTGATTCTACGAGATTCATCATTTCCAAATTTCACTATTACTTTTTTGAGATTTTCAAATTTTTTAAAACATTATAATATCCTAGAATTATAGGAAAACAACCACTATCAAGGGTCTAATTTTATTCTCCTTTTTTGGAACTACTACTAATTTCAAGAACACGTGGTTTTTATTTTTATTATCTTTATTAACTTCCAACTTCTGATAATTGTTAATAAAATTTCGTTATGCCTATAAAAAAATTGGAAAACCATTTGCAGGGTATACAGGTTTTATATCTTTCAAAAATAGTTCCCCAAGGTTGGAACCTATTTTATTTTATCACACCAACCTTCCCAACTTTCAACAAAACATTTTTCTCATAATTCTTTCTTTCAGTGTATTAACACCCCCTCAAACTTTTCATTATGTAGTTTGTGAGTAGTATTAATGTTATTGATTAAACCAACACATATTTTCCATGTTCTTAGATCCAAAACAATTGTAACGACCTAACCCCAAATAGATCAGAGTTGTTGTCGGCTAATATTACATTGGCACGATTATAAGGAATTGAATCCCAAAGGACAAAATAGTTTATGAGTCTCAGTAAACCAGATACATAAATGAGACATTCATTAAAAATGAATACACTAATTATAAAAAAAAATATTCTTAAATAAATTCCATTGATGATAACTCTAAAACATATAGTAAATCCGTGAATCTCTTTCATAGTATGCTTCTTGGATTCTTGGGGAAAAACATAATAAGTGTGAGAACAAATAATTTGTAAGGGTAAAACATAGAAGAAGTAATAATCAATTAATGAGAATAATAATTATAATATAGTCAATAACTAAACTCACATGCTATATAACCAATAAACTGATAAGGAATTTCATGAACTATGTTTCAAGGTAATAACTAGAAACACATTTCATTCAATAAACTAATTAATTAAAAATAAATATGGAAATGTATGAAAATGATAACACATTCCATTTAATTAACAAACTGAGGATGAAATGTATCCATATATTTTATCATGTGAAAATTTCATGGATAATAAATATTGAATCAAAATGAAGGAAATGCTTAATTATTAGACATCTTGTCTCAAGAACATGAGGACTTATACTATCAAGATCCATCCTCTAGATAGTTTAAAATTATGGATAGAATCCAGTTTAATTTTCACAACTTATTTGTCTCATGAGAACCTATCGATGCATCAACAAGCTATATAAAGTTCAAGCTTTATCCCACATTTCCTATCCAAAGAATTATTAATATCGAGTAATCGATTTAATTGAAACAATAAGGCTTATAAAATATCCTTAATGAATAAATAAAATACATTTATCAATATTTCCCTAAATAATCAAATACTATAAAATTAGACAATGTATGTAAAGAGGTATACGGTTTAGGAAATAGTAATCTCAATGATAAATAAAAATGGTTATTTTAGGGGAAATTAAATGTTCAATGATCATATGAGATTGAATATTTCAAAGAGACTAACAAATGAATCAATGAAGTGATGGTAAATACTACCCTTATCCAAATAATTCAAAAACCATATAGAGGAAGAAATAGTATGGTATCAACCAAACATATCCTAAGTGGAGTAAAAATAAGGGTTGTTTTTATTGATGAATAGAAATACTATAAATTAATTTTTAAAAACATTCTTCAGAAAAATATCATTTTCTTATGAAAATTCATTTGAAAAACCATTTCATTGAAAAATAAAATTTGAAAAATCTTTCATTGAAAATAAAAATTTTAAACATGAAAAGGGAACTTCAAATAAATTATTGTGGGTAAATTTGTAATAACCATACGAGGTAAAAAGGACATTCCTTTTACACAGTTAATGGTTACAAAAATGCCTTGTCCAGAAAGTGACAAGAATATTCCATTGAAAAAATTAGTTAAAAAAAGAGTAAAATGCCTTTAAAAAATTATTTTAAAAACATTTTTTTAAATCATTTTAATAAAAGATGGTATTTATAAGACAACTGGTTCTTTAACTAAAGAGAGATGTGATGTTGAGTTTTCTAATATTTTTTTAAAACACATCGAGCACTAAAATCTGAATAAATGGTACTAATACATGAAAATGGTCATGAATAACCAAAGTAGTTGAAAATGAAAGGTTTTATTGAATAATGGTCATATAATTTCATCAAATGGAAATACCACTAAAATACATTATGTTTATTGTTAAGGAAAATAATCTTTAAACAATCGAATACCACTTTGAAACATTTTGAAACACAAAAATCATAAAGGAATATTATTAAACAAAACAAAAAATATCATGAGAATAAATGGATTAATAAATAACATTTCCATGTTAGTATATACACAATATAAAAGAAACTAGGTATATAATGACAATTAACTCTCAATGGAATGTAAATAGAGACGAAAATCTCTTAACTTGCTTTTCCTTTTAGGTTAACATCCTTTAACATCTTGTATAATAAAATTATTTCAATTATCGACTTTAATGATAAAATTTTTAATTTTTATAATTAATTTTATTTTACTTTTTACAATGTTGTATACTACTACATAAACAATTATGGTTACGTAGAGTGTTTTGACCAAATTTGGTTTATGTGTCAAAAATGGATTTCGTAGGTAAACTATTGTAAAAGTGGTCATTATATAACATCTAAAGAATAATGATAATGAAATAAATATCATATATTTACAATAATTATACTTTTAAAATCAATAATTAAATTTGGGTATGAAAAATGAATTAATGTTACAATCATGGAGATAGTAGGGCATACATATACATGAGTAACATTCTCATTTTGCAATGATCATTATGTAAAGAAGGTATGTAACACTATATATTTACATAATTGTAATAACATAAAAAATTAAATATATAATTATATATATAATTCTCCTGATTTAAAAAGAATCACATTGATTCAAGGTGGTGGTAGTCTAGATATCCTCGAATGACATTATCAATTTTCAAGTGTCTGTGAAAGTGTAATAAATAAAATGGTGTATATATATTATATTTATAAAAAGTTAATTATGTAATTAAAATCATATATAGGTTATTCTATATAAACTATGCTTAATTATAGTAATTTTTTATACATTCAATGGATCGTGTGGACGAATCACTTCTCTTTGAGGAGGAGATAGTCCACACTTTCTCAAACGATGTTATCATATTAACACAAAATGGATAGTATTAAAGGTATGTGTTATAAAAGTATTAAATAGGTATAATTATATATAATATATATAATATATAATTAATGTTTCTATCATAATGTCCATCCATGAATGTTGGTAAAGTAAAAATGAATAATAATAACTTCCTGAGGTAGTACTTTGCTATACATAGAAACAACATGTTTGTTACTAATTAGATGGAGGTGTGTGTAAGTGTAGGTCTACCCCTTATAATGAGAAAATAATTGTATAGTTATTATATGGGTGTTGTTATAAATTAATATAATAATAATAAATGAGGTGTTAGAGAATGGAAATAAAATTAAAAATCATGAGATAAGACATTACCTCTTAATTGGGTAACTACTTTTTGTTTCTACAAAAAGGATTGTTTGGAAGGATTTCGGCCAAAAGGGATGATTCAAGGTAAAGTGGAGGGATTCTACGAATATATGTTTCCATATTTGGTCTGATCCTATGTGGTTTGAGTTATGTGAGTAATGGGGAGATGTGGGGGCCATTTATAAGGGAAGAAAATGACTCACATCGTATTTTTTAAAAAAAGCTAGTTGTATCCACATTTTTACCTAAAAATAATCCAAAAACCAACCAAACTCATGAATATAAGTTTAATTTTCGAATTATGTTCATATTATGGATGTTGGATAAGTGTATAGGTCATTTGGTCCCTTAAGTTAATAGTTCAGTCCCTTATTAAGCTTAATTTTACCTTAATAATTGTAATTAATTTTAATCACTCTCACTAATAAAATTGGTAAAAAAAATTTTCATAATAGACAATATAAATTATTCTAATTAAAAATATGTAATCCTTTGTTCCAATATTCAATCATTGAAGTGGCAGAAATTAAAATAAAATTCATCATCCAGGTGGGACGTCAATTAATTTTTTTAATGTAAAAACATCTAAAAGTTTGCTATATTTTTGTAATAAATTTCATAGAGAAATTGATTTAAATTACATAAATTGTATTAATTGATAAAAAATAAGATCTAATTAAATACTAAAACTAAATAAATGTATAATTTTTTATTATAAATAAAATTTTTAAGAATCATTTTTGTACTAAAATTCAGTATTTTAAGAATTCGTTAAAAAATGAAAATATTTAGAAAAATATTGAAAATTCACCCTAACCTAATTATTATGTTTTTTGTTTCTAATATGAAATTTATTTGTAAATATTAAATCAATTAAAGATTCAAAAGTGATATTTAAAATTGGTTCTCTATTAAAAGCCGATAAAATTGTCGTTATATAAATATAGGAATTATTGTCTAAAGTAGAGTATGTTATTATCATATGCATATCAAAAATAATGGATGAATATAATAATTATATTATTAAATATATAAAATATATATTTAATTAAAATAATTTAGTAATTTTAATTAATTAATTCTATTAAGACAAAACTCCTATCGAAGAAAAAAAATAAATTATTTTCCTAAATCCAATTGGTTTTTTATTTTAATTTCTCATTAATTGGTAACCAATTAATAAATTTTATATTTATATAAATCATAAATTTTCATAATTTAGTTAATAATATTCATAACCTATAACATAATGGCTAGGTTATATGATTTTAAATTAAATAATAATATTTTAACAATATATTTTTGTTTCGTAAAACATGGTCTTGCATGTAACACAAGCAATTGAAGAAGGTTTCTCTTGTGTGTAATGTACACTAACATGATATTTAATTAATTGAAATAAATAGAATATATTTTAAATTGTAAATATATTATAAAGTATCTAGATATTATATTACATTATGTTCATGGTGTCATGTGTCATATATGCTATCAAATACAAGGTTCTTACTTTATATTTTAATGGAATCAGAAAAATACATGTAGTATCCATATAAATAATATTTTACTATGAAACATACATACCAACAATATTTTTGAACATATTTTATTGAAACCTTTTTATATGAACAATTTTGAACACCAACCATTCTTTTATAAAATTTAATATCCTTCTTTTTCTCAATTATCTTTTCAGATTTATCAGAACCTGAAGTAATTGAAAATATTTAGGATGAATGATTTTTAAAAACTACTAACTTCTCAAATTTTATAGTCATGGAAACATATATAAATTTTCCATCTTTATTTTTCAGAATAATAATTTTATATTTCTTTTCAACCACTGAAGGTAATTTGTTTTATCATTCCTTGGTTCAACCTTCCCAGAGATTTCACTGGCTTTAAAAATAGAATTTTTTAAACTTTCAACCATTTTTTCATATTTAAAAATTTATTTTTTGTTAAAGTTTCATATCTTGTTATTTTTCCTTCAACTTCACTTCTATATGTTTATTAAGATTCTTTTCTTTATCAATAGATTTTCCAAATCATCAATATTTTCTAGAATCTTGAAATTATCTTTAAGAAAACATTCATGATTTTTTATTAAATAGTTTTCAGTCTTAAACATCCTAATTTCATTCTCATGCCTCTAATATTTCTCATTATTTCAACTATTTATTCAGATGGAATTCTAATTGAGTTTGTTCTTCTTCAAACAACTACTTCCATATTCTCCATTTTTAACTACAAAAATGAAATTATTCTCACCTGCATGCTTAGTAGATTTCTTATATTCATCTTCATATTATAATTATTCTTCTCCATCTTTAGATTTAATCATCTCCATTATGATTTGAAGAACATTTTATATTTCCCATTGAAATAATATTTAGCCTTATTACCCTATTTCTTACATGATTTTCTATTATTCTATAATCTTAATCACTATAATATAATTTCTTTCTTCACGGAAAATAATCCAAAAAAGTTCCCAATAAATCCACAGTCAAAACATATCATGTGATGTCTCCCATTATATTTATATGTATATCTAATCACATTATTAGAAAACAAGGATAAAAATTCAACAATATTTTTATATACCTCACTCTCAGAATTACAATCACCAAATTCTTAATCTTAGGAACCCTCTTTATCTTTTATTTCATTGTAGCATTGATAGAAATTTCATGAACATCTTTTTTCCATTCATAAATTTCTCGGTTCTCATTTTATAAGTAATAATAGTTCTATGAAAATTATCTTGTGATAATGTTTATAGATATCAATCTTCTATTAAAGAAAATTTTTCATCAAACTTGTTGGGAATGATTCTCAAGATCTTTTCAAAAATTGTATAATCTTCTAAGATTTCATCAATACATATGATAGTGTTAACAATGTCATTCACCTTGGTAAAGAAGTCACCAATAGATTCATACTCACCCATATTGAGATCTATATAGTTCAATCTCTAGATTGGTAACATTTCCTTCTTCACTTATGTATTTTATTTATATTTGTTCTTCTTCTTATCCTAGAGACTTTTATTAGTGAAACCACTTTCTAATATTAGAAACTTACATTCAGAAAGTGATTAGAGTAAAGAATTATTATATCTTCCATCATTATGGAGATTATTCTTGTCAACATCCCTAAGAGAAAATTTATCATTAATAATAATAAATCCATCTTTAAAACTTAAATAACATCATACCTAAAATACATAAGATAATGAGCCATCTTATCATTCTAAATATTATAGTTCTAACCATAAAAGACACAAATCCCTTTACTGTTCAGACAAATCAGTATCTCTAATACATCTTCATTTTTTGAAACATCAGAATAGAGTAAATGAAGGTTACCTTGTCTCTCGTACAATTTATGAATTCCCAAAAGGACCAATGTATCAATGAGAGGGAGAGGGGGTGAATCAGTGATAGTTTTGTCATTTAAGTATCCTTTCTTTGGAAACAACCTTTGACTCATTTTAAAGAGTTATTACCTTCCTAAAATAAAATCTAGGCACATATCCCTTAGAAAACAATAATTTACAATGTTCACTACTCCACAAGAGTATCTATATACTTGGTATAGATTGTAAAAAATCCAATACCACAAAATTCGATAGAAAAAAACCTTATTTGTAGATACAATGAGTAATATATTCCCTTACACACATGTAGTACTATGTTCAATACAATAGTTCATGTGATTTAAGTATCAATAAATTATGTAATAAAATTTATATGACAAGTTAATAAACTTTCACTGGATGATTAAAAAATATTATATTTCTTCCTTATAAACTTCTAAAAATATATTATTCAAAAAGATTCTCCACATTCCTACCCTAAAGTAGGTATGCACTACCTGGACTTCATACTAATACTCAGTTTAGTACACTAGTCTGATATTCCTAGTTTGATTGTTCAGTCTAGAAGTAATTCTATACTATAATACCATTGAAACACTTCTGAACTACTTCTGCCTCAATTATGAAATCCCGGTCCAATTTCTCAATCAAATCCACAAACTCTAAACTTGATCTTTCTTCCTTCTCTTTATTATTATGTCTAAAAAATAACCTTAAGAAATACCAATCATGAAAATTCTTCTCTTTAAAACTTATTCAATGCGCTGCCTTCTCTATTCACTAGTGAAAAATACTTCTATCAATTTAAATTATAATATAATTCAACTATTTATTAGTGATACATATACTAATTGGGAAGATTTTTAAAACCATTCCAGCCCAAACAAATTTTCAAAAACACCAATTTACCTTAAGTTTCATGTGTATCATTTCCCTCTTTAGTGCTTCTCTACTCCTCTAAAATCTTATTAAACCTTATAAAATATTATCATATCTTTAGTCCACTTCATAAATTCATAATAATATTCAGTCTAATTATGATTTCCATTCTGATTTTTTCATTATGATGTAGACGAAAAAATCTTTATTACATTTCTCCACATCAATTGAAAACCAATCATATGAAAACTAGATGTCTTCCAATTTTGATTCTTAGAATAAAAGAAAAACAAAATTATTATTCTAATTCATGTACCAACAAAAATATAAAACAATATGGACAATCTAAATCTCTATAACAACTGATAAAAAAACCGTTTGAAAACATTATACCATTTACATTTTTTTACTTTGTTAAAATTGAGTCACCTTATCTTTTTCCATAAACATAGTGTAAATTTATAAATCAGTTTTTACTTCTCTATAACTCTTGAGAAACATTATCAAACTCTTTAAATAAATTCCCCTTAAAAACAATTTCACAATAACTCTTAAAAAATATTTTAAAGATACCCCTTTAAAAAACATTTTTGGTTCCTTGAAATAATTATTTTATTCTTCTATTCCTTTAACAAATGATCAGGTGTTCAATGATGTTATTGGTGTCAGACCCCATCTGATGGATAAATCTATTAATTACTATGATAATCGGTGTCAACACAAGTTTGATGGCTCTTGAACAAATTTTTATGTAAAAACACTGATAATCCACTTAACCCAAATGAAAAAAAATCAAAGTACAACTGTCATACGTGGCCCAAATACATATATTGATGAAAATGGATGGCTATATTATTTTTTTAAATCCAATATTATTTTTAATTTTTTACAAAAAATTTAACTTTATCATCGGTTTTACCGGACCCAACATCCCCGAACAATATTTACGCCTCCATGTTCTTTTTAATCATCATTACATTTCCATTTCTCTACTACTTAGTGTCACATCATGTATAATGAACTGGTGTCAAGCTTCTTTGACTTCAAAAACTTCTTTTATTATCTAATTATTATAAAATAGTTTCCACTATTCACTAACAGCTTTTTTAGAATATTTGTATCTCATGGATTATTGGTCTAACTGAAAAAAATCATCCTCATATTCTCACATTCTAATAAGAACATTAAAACCATTAAAAAATTATGAATCTGATGATAACACACTAATGAAATGATCCCCAAAATAATTTACTTTATAAAACTCATTTTTTACTAAACTTTTATATTTATCAAGACCTCCTCATGAATTTGAAAACATTAAATATCAGAATAACATCATCTAAATTTTATTTTTAAGTACTGTAACTTTTTATTAACATCATTGTTCAAATTTTATTCTCAATATTATTGTAAGAACTTCTTCTCCGCATTTCCTTTATAAGGCTCGAATCAGATGTTTTTCAAATTAATTATGATTTATGAGAACTCTATGATCATCAAAAGATCTTCTGATTTACATCAGATCCATGTAGAATTTGATAAATATTTTCATCATGGTCATAAACCTATTCCAGACCTAAGGTGTGTCCAATAAACCTTTTCTTGTAGAAAATGTACTCTCAAACCAATGAAATTTCTTAATCAGATTGAGCTTTCTTAGTTTAAAATGATTGTGAGTATAGTCACCAAATTTTATAATGTGTGTTGATGTTCTTCATTAAAATTTCCATGACAAAAAAATACAACACCTACAAAAAAACATCATCCTAATTATGATGAAGAGTCTAATCATATTCTTTATCAACTTGTTCCTAACCAATTCCACATTTTTCCCTATTATTAAATAAAGTTCCACACCGAATTTATTCCTCTCATGCCACTATTTCCGGATTATACTCATTTTCCTAAACTACACCTCCTCATCAAGTTCACTAGAGTCTATACACCAGTAGTCATCAACCAATATCTTTCCATTGGTTCCCACTACAATGATTTCTGGAGTATTGTGATCATGTTGAACTCATTTCATTAGTTTAATTAATATTTCATTAAATAACATGTTCATAAAGTTTATATCCACTCTCTAATCCACTTGTTATCATGGCTTGGGTTTGCAAAGTAGTTTGACATGTTCTTCAACCTTCCACTGTGTTGTTTACTAGAAGAGTCACTACTAGATACCAAGGTTCAGTAGACTCACCATTGGAACCCAATTGTGAGTCCGTGAGTTACCACAAAACATTTCCAATGGCGATCCTTGTGCCACCACATGATTAAAATAGTGAGTCATTTACTCACTTTTGGACATCAATAGTGGGTCATATTTTACCATATATTATTTCTTATTATTTTATGTAATGTATCTTGGTAAAAGGTTCTTCAACCTTCAATATAAGATCCTCCTTTTTCAATCGAGTGTAGTAGCATTCTATTTAATTTTATTTAATTTTGTTGTTTTCATTATATTCAACAAAAGATTCAT
This sequence comes from Viscum album, assembly GCA_963277665.1. Taxonomy (NCBI): domain Eukaryota; kingdom Viridiplantae; phylum Streptophyta; class Magnoliopsida; order Santalales; family Viscaceae; genus Viscum; species Viscum album. The sequence goes on from OY728159.1 coordinate 1,086,026,753, forward strand.
CAAATTTTTTTATTTCTATTTAGTTGTATTTTTTATGCATCGTTAAACAATAATATTTATGATATATTCATCTATAATTTCATCTTGTTGTTTTGAAATAAATTTCTAAAGTCAATGTTGGACTTTATGAAATTAGGAGTTAGAATTCATCATTGGAAACATCCAACAGAATGCCATGAGTCACCGTTGGACACCCAATGGTAGAAATGTTTTTATTCCTTCTCCCGCGTCCTTTGAATACTAATTAGCATAAAATATTTTTTATTTTTTTTGGTTATTTATTTATTGTTGACTGAATCTGATATAGTAGAATCTTTTATATTCTAGCAGAAGGTTTTGAGCTACCACTCTCTATTTTAAGAGTTAACTCATGAGCCACGACTCTGTGTTTACATTTGTACTTCATGAGCCACCACTCTAGTTTTTTAGTGGTAGTTCATGATACACTACTCTCTATTTTTAGTATCGGTTCATGAGTCACCATCATAAATTTTAATCCACCATCAGTTTAATTTTTAGAATATAATTTTTTTATTTAAATTTATGATTGTAAAATAATTTATTTTATTAAAATTTATATTATTTAAAGTTGGGATATAATTTTATAGTGTGTACACATATTTTTATCATTATTTATGAACAGTTATTTGTACAGATTGAATTTTATTCCATTCTCTATTTTACTACAGTTTTTAGTCAATTTAATCAACAATAATACAATTATATTTCAAATATTTTATATTTTTTAATTATTTATAAATTTTTTAGTAAAAATTTAGGTTTTTATATTTATATTTTATAAATAAATATAGATCTTGATTGTATTCTATATTATTCAGTTTTTCTAAAAAATAAATGTAATGATCATATTACTACATTTTTATGAACTAATAAGTGTTATGATGATATTAGACACTAACCCGCTCCTATAGTATTTTTTTATTTATAATCTCATACATCTCTTCAAGGAATAAATAACATCTACCAGTGAAGATTCATTGAAACACATAATGTCTGATATATCTTTTACATTCATTATACTCTAAATTTTTAAAAAACATATAAAGCTTCTATAATCTACATGTGATCACCAAAGGACTTATACATTATCATTTGTTTCTTTTATGTGATTAATGACTATCTAGATTGAACATATTCAAAATTTCTAATCGTCTTATAATATTCATCTATTATTTTTTGTTTGTCTAATATTATTTCTTACCTTTTTTAATTATTCATTTCTAAATTATTTATTTTCCCATAAAAAAGTATTTCCATAATTTTTTTATTCTACCACCTAAAAGGAAGCCAATTTTGTGACTCCTAGTCAAAATTCAGGTATACATACAAGAGTAAGTCTTTAGTATCACATTTTAGGTGTGAATCTGGGTTTTTTAAAAGGTAGTGTCTATAGAAAGGTTTTTACAGCTTTATATGTAAGGTTCTTAGTGGGTAACAGTCTCCTCAATGAGTATAGGAGATTAAGGAGTGGACTAAGTTCTCTGTGATATGAACCACTATAAATATTTTATTCTATCTTTTTTATTTAGAGAACATATAATCTAAATAACACATCTCTCACTATTGTTTAATAATTTATAAACCTCAATTGTTTTCATTCAATTTGAAAATTACTATTCACCCTCACATCTATTCATATTTTCTATCAATTTTTATCTATCAATTTGTTATACATATCACATGAAATACCCATCATTATAACCCAGTGAAAAGAAATATAATAAAGGATGTGATAAGATTCACTGTTAGGGTAAACAAGGGAAATACATAAACTTAACTTGAAAATAATGGCAATTATAACATGAGCATAACAAAATTATAACATACCATATATATAAAATAGTAAAAAATTGAGTTTTAAAATAAAGATTTGTAGTTTGTAAGAAATAAATCAAAAGGAAATCAATGAACTTGATCCATGAGAGAATTACATTGACATAAGACATGGAATTGTGGAATACAAAAAAACATAGAAAATTATTTTCATTATAGAAAAGTCCCATTTATAAGTCCACAATAGAGTAATGGGTTCACTGCCCAAACCATCATAATAGTCGAGGTTCACTCCCAAAATTATCATATTGGAAAAATTTCATTACTGAACATGGTTCAATTCTCATTCTATTCTTGTTTATTTCATGAGATTTCAATCATTAACCAAATGCATGGGAGGGACATATAGGCACCCCATGTCACATAATGAAAATAATTTGCTACACAATATCATAAAATGTTCATATTACCAAAACCAATGAATAGAAATGTGTCTCATATTCAATAAATTGCTACATATCCTATGGATAATAAATTAGATTCATATACATTTAATCATATCACAACCTGCGGAAAAAAATGGGTTTCTTAAAAATATTTTCATCACAATCATAAACTATCTAAAGATTGAATAATGAAGGTATAACAAAATAATATCCCTACTAAAACATAAACAACACCGAAGGTTGTTGTCATTGATGAATATAAATTCCCTAAAAGAATCATTAAATCATTCTGAGGTAAAAACTATTCTATTTCCAAAAATAATATTTTAATTATAAAATCATCACAAATATTATTAAAAAATATTTCTTCAAAAATAATCTTGGAATATTATAATATAATATTTAAATCTTTTATATTTAATTATGGAGGAAAATTCTGTTCATTTTTTACACTTTAAAACAAATATTCCTTTCATATATTCGATAAAAGTCAAAAGAAACTCATTTAAAAATTAAAAAAATATTTTAATTTATATTCAAAAAAAATAATGGGTTATAAATTATTTTAATCAATCATAGTATAATTGTAATAAATCATTTTTTTGAAGATATGGATATGGATGAAAATTTATTTGTGAGAGAAGAGAGATATGAAAATTGATTTTTCTATAAAAACTTATTTTTGATCCCATCAATACATAAAAAAAAGAACATTAACAGTAAATTTTATTTTAATGAAATAAACCTATATCAATAAAATAAAATAGATTTTAGAGAGATATTTCATAAGTTTTTATCATTGGAAAAATAATCATAATCAATCTAGATAAACAATGAGTTTGTAACATAAAATCATTAGCACATTGGTTTCTTTTGAGTCATATGAGCCATTAAATATCAATATAAAATGAAACATTAAATACCATGAAAACTACTATATTCCTGATATAACATGTAAAATGGTAGTATATACTCTTTATAAAAGAACATAGGTGCATAACTTATCATATGTCCCAAAGAAGGTGATTTGAGTCAAAAATATATTACATTATATCTCGACTTCCTTCATACACATTCAAAACTCATATATGATAATAATTTTATTATAAATATATTACTAAAATATAATCAAATATATCATAAAATTTATGATTTATAAATTACTAATTATTAACCTTTGATCAATAATTATTTTATAAAATCATGTTTGTGGTAATAACTACATCATTTTTACTGTATAGTTTTTTGGTATTTTTGATCATTTTACATTAATCATAGTCCCAGAACCTATTGATCAATAAATAATGATATAGATAATATATATATTCATTATATATATCTATTTATAGTAATCCATTACAATTATATATAGAAAATGAATTACATAGTTCATGGAGATGATAGGTTGTACATAGACAAGAACAATGTTTCCATTTTCTCAAAGTATTAAAAGAAATGAATTTAAATAATAAATAATAATCATAGATTAATTATTATTTCAAATATCAAATATATATTCATTAAATTTATCCATATTACTTCCCATTTAAATCATTAGTGAAAAAATCATATGGCTTCACGTGGCGGTACTCCCCTATACACATGAATGATGCTGTGATTTATTCAATTGATGGTGATGTAAGAAAGTATATTATATTTTTTTTAAATTTATTAATATATATTTAATATAATATATCAAAATATAATGAATACGTTTTAAGATCCATGTAAATCATAAGTGAAAAAAGAATCATGTGGCTTCATGAGGCGGTAGTCCACAATACACATAATTGACGTTATCACATCCCTACTTAATGAAAGTTAAGATAGAATATTTGAAATTATAAGTATATAAGTATAAAGTTATCATAAATTTCATATATATTAATTATATTCATTATTATCTCAATCTATATTAATTTGTGACAGAAAATTAATAAAATCCATTTGTGAGGTGATAGTTCATCACACACACGATCAATGGTTTCATATCCGATTTGAAGGATGACGATATGGTTTTAGGTAATTAACTTCTCATAAAAACATATAATTATATATAATATATTGATATTATTATATCACAATTTTCTAAAAATATTTTATGTTGGAGGAAGAAGGAAAAAAATTTACAACTCTCGGTTAATAATGTCATCTCTTCTTCAAACAACTTCTTCAGGTTTCCACAAAATGCCTTTATTAGATGGATTTATGATCAAGAAAAGTCTTCTAGGATTAAGGTATGATAATTATAGAAGTGAATTTGTAAGTCACCATTTGAACCAATTGTTTTTTAGGTTTTAATAAGAGAGTATATGCGCTGTCCTTTTATATGTGGGGAGTGGACACATGTGGAACTATTGAAAATAATAAAGTCCGACCACATTTTTAACAATAAAAAATAATATAAAATTGATAATTATAAAAACATATAGATTATAAGGCTTAAATATTAATTTAAGATAGGTTTTTGAAATTTTTAGGTCATTTTATACCATATCATATAAGTTTAACCATCGGTAAACTTGTTTTAATCTTAATTGCAGTAATTAGTTTTAAATTTTTTTTTCACATTTAATTATGGAAAAAAGTTTATTTGATGTTATTATAGAATATAAATTGTAATCATTCTAAATATGTAATACATTATTCCAATTTAAATTAATATAGGTGGTATAATTCAATTTAAAATTAACCCTGCAGACCTGATGAAAAATCTGTTTTCAACACAGAAAATTTTCATATTTTTATAATGTTTTTATAAAAAATTTAATATGATTTTGATTTAAATTACCTGTATTACTTTAATTATAATATTTATCAAATAATTTTACTTTTAAATACATTTTATGATGAAATTTATCCTTATAAATTATTTAAATGAATGAAAAATTTCAATAAAATCCAATATTTTTCCCTATACATAGAAAAATTAATCTTTTTAGAAAAAGCCAAAACATTCACCAAAATATAATTTTAACATGATCATTCAAAAAATGAATTTCATTTTTGGAAATAAAATTCCTAGATTTTTAAAAAATTATTTTATTATTTGTTTATAAAAAGAAATAAAAGTATATTTTGAGAAAAATTAATTTTTGACCCATATAAAGGCTTTACCAAAAATTAAGTACTTTTTTATTAATATATTTTGTTTATATAAAACAATTATACATAAAAATTTATTTTTTTTATTTCTGTTCATACCACTTATTTTAATGACTAGGGCATAACTACCATTTTTAACAGTAATATAAATAGTATATTATGGGTCGTTAGTACTCAGTGTTGCGTGTAGTGCATGCTTTTGAAGAAATTAAATTTTCTCAAAAAAAAATATTTCATAAAATAAGTTTGTGTTTCAAACTGGGTAAATATAAACAAAATATGATTTATGATCAAACACATAGTAAGGGATATATATAACTAAGTATTTAAAAAACATAATACAGGTAAACCTAGTATGGAATGAATTGATAATATGAATAATTATGTAATAAAACAAAATTACGAACATTTTATATCCATTATAATAAATAAAACATGAATGTTTATAATTATTTATCTCATACAAAAATAATGCATATTTAAAGACATTAGATTATTTTTAATTCATTGTTATAAGACCCTATTAAATTATGGGAAGAGGTATACACCAAAACAAAACTTCTTTCATCTAATGAGTCATGTTGATGCATCGAGGTACTACATAATTCCATGGCCCATCCCTCACCCAATTAAGTACAATATATGCATTATGAGTGTCAATAAGACTATTCATATTATTCCCAATGTAATATTTAGATAGATAAAAACAAAGGTAAGAATAAAAAATAACAACAAATGATCAACTTGTGTTAGTAGTATACAGTCATTAAGTTTTTCGATACTTTTTTACATATCAAAAAAGGGATAAGATAATCATAACACATCATGATAAAGAAAGTTATGGTACAAAAAATATAGTCAAATTTTTAATAATCATCCATTTTTAGTAAAAATACATGGTACACAAATACTTTTCTCCATGTTAATAAATGGGATAACATGATCACTACAAAAACATATAAATAAGGTGGGAAATCAAACAATAAATAGTAAACTTATTAACAATCACCAGTATGGGACTAAATTCAAACAGAATGCCAATACATTACCGCATGTTAATAAAATGAATAACATGATCATTAATCATACAGATCCAGGAGGTGTATAGTTTAAAAACAAAATATCACTAGTGAAATAATAAATATATTGAATGGTGTTGACATAAGTTAAGGGAACCTTTGAATAAATAATGCTTCAATCGGTATAAGAAAATAAGTAATCAAGAATTATATTGTCTAATAACATGAGTTAAATACACAAATTTATAATATATATATATATAAATATATAAGAGTATAAATAATGAAACATAAACATAATTAAGTAAAGTACTTTTAAAATTCAAAAGGTAAATTGATAGAAAACCCTAAAATATCTTTTAGAAAACATTTTTATCATTGAAATAAAATTAATATTTAAATTTATCTTTCGAAGGAGTGTTTTGAAAAAATGTTTTGAAGGATTTTGAAGAAAATTTTCTTTTAAAAAAATATAATAACAGATCATTGAAAATACATGGAGTTTATTTTAATGAAATAAATATAATAATAGAAAACATATGAAACTATAAGGAGCAGCCCATTTTGTTATTTTAGAATACCTTTCTTAGAAACTCAAATTTTAAAAGGTGTATTGGATCATTCTTTTGTATTGAAATATTTTTCCACATAAATTTATATAAATTAATATATAATAAAATATTTTTGAGGTAGAACCTATGAATAGAAAAATAAAATTTCAATATGAAACATTATAAATCAAAGAAAGTATATTTGAGTTACTAATATACCTTATGGGAAAAAATTCCATGAATTATATAATAATTTATGTTTTAAAAATTAAAAATTGATAGAATACTATATAATTTAATAAAAGGAATAAATTTACCCAACACATAGGAAATGTTTTCTAGTAAATATTATAAACTCAATAAATAAAAATTGAGTTACCAAAAACTCTTAAGACATGGGTAACAGTTGAGTCAAATGGAATATAAATAAAAGAACACAATTTTGATTAATTTTTTCCATGAATTACAAGGAGTTAATGTATATAAAATTCATGATATAATAAATAAATATGACACCATAAAATGGAAACATGGAGAAAAACATGTATTTCAACTAAATTAATTAGAACCAAGACAAAAAAACCATTCTCTCTTGAGTAACATTTTAATCCAAACCATGTGAAATAGTGGGTTTGTAATTGAACTTAAAATACCATTATTAATACATAATTCATGATAAGAAATCTAAAATTGGTACTATATGCACCACATAAATAAAATTATGTGCATAATACCAAATATTTCTCAAATAGAAGAGCTTGAGATGAAAACACATTCCTCAATCCTGCTTCATTTTTCACTTACACCAAACATCCTAAAAAATTAAATTAATTTCATTAAATACATAATCGAGAAACATATTAAAAACTATAACTATTTACAATAATAATTTATAAAAATTGTATTTATATATATATATTAGTTATTATTTACATATTTTCAACACTAGGTGTAACTAATATTTCTCTAATTGATCTAGTTTCATAAAAATGTTGTGGGTATTAATTCTAGTTACAAATATAATAATTAAAAAATATATATATTAATAGTATTTTAATAGATGTTACAATATATTTTATAAATATATAACTTAATTTCAGGGATTTTTTGTCAAAATCTATGAGGCTGATGTCGATGACAAACAAGGTTCAATGCTTCCTAATGAAGAATGTAAGACCCTGAGATTTTGTGAATTTTTATTAGAATAAATATAATCTTTTTGATATTTTTCATTTCACACCTCACTGAAATTAATTTATTTTATGTTAAATAACTATGTTTGGCTTGCATTATACACAAAACCGAGGTAATTTTTCACTACAATAAACATAAATTGTATATTGGTATACACATAACATTGAGGTTAGACTATGTTAAACGCAATACTGACTTTCCTCGATGACTTGTGTAACATACAAGATCCAGTCTTACAGAATAATGACTCATTAATAAAATATCATTATTATATATGATATAATATATAAATTAAATTTAATATTATTTTATTTAATAACATATAAATATATATAGTTAAATTAATTAGTTACATATTAATTAGAAATGAATATAGAGACCAACTGAATATAAAGGGACAGACCTTATAAATGTCTATTTTCATGGGAAAAATAAATTTTAAATTAAAAAGTTAAAATAATTACTAATAGTGAATGATATTAATTAAATTTATATTTTATATATTCAAACTAATATTTTTGAAAATCATCCAATAGATTTTATATATGTAAGATAAGAAGAAACTCTCTTTTTTGCCTAAGCCCTATATTTTTATAAAGGTAGTTTTCCCACCATTTAATGGAGAAACCATTTAAAATGATTTTTTTGGAACTTTTATAAATTTAATACGTAAAAATTAACTTCGTATTTGAAATAAAAATACACAAAATATGTTAGGATTTTTTTTGGTATTTTTCTATAAGGTTTCATTTTTTAATGAATAGTTCATAATTCTGAATTTTAATTCCAAACTGCTTTTACATCTAACTCATTTATAAGGATAAATTATATTATAAATTTATTTTAAAGATTAATTAGTAAATAATTATATATATTAATAAAACATAGGTCATTTAATTTAATTTATCTTTGAAATTGGGTATAAAAACATAACAAACATTGTGACATTTTTACTCTAAAAACTCGCATTGTGTTCTTATCAATGGGATTATTTTTAAATTAATTTATACCAATTATGTGATTAGAAATTTTTAAATTGGTTTAAATATTTGTAATAATAATAATTTATAATTTATAATAATTCCAACTTAGTTTTTTACCAAAAATATTATTGAAACTATTTCAAACAAATTACAATGGTTAAAAGAAAATTTTGTTAAAAGTACTAAACCATAAATGTAAGTCCAAAAACGACCTAGAAACTTGTAAAAACCAATTGTATGGAAATTATTATTACATTAAATTTCTATTACTTATTTTGGTTTGTTTTTATGACTTTTTTTAGGTAAAAATGTGGGACCACATAACTTGTTTTCAAAAATGCCAAGTGTGTCATTTCCCTTCCCCATAAAAGGCCACTAAAACCCCCTCTTCCTTACACCGCTCAAACCACTTATCATCGGAAAATTTCTATCAAATACACTTACCCATCTCCCTAAATTAATCCTTTAATCCTAAATTTGGTCAAAATAAATGAAAGGAATCCTTTTGGCACAAACCAAATGAGTTACCTGATCAAGACATAATGCCTTCTCTCAAGCTCCTTTATCTGATTTCATTCCTCCACCCCTCCACACTATTTATTCCATAATTGTATAAAAACACTATTATAATAAAAAAAATATTTTTCTTATGATATATATTTTTTCTAAACATACACACACCTCTATCTAATGGGTAATGAACATATTGTTTATGTGTACGACGAACTACTACCTCACTAAACGACGAATGCCCATTTTTTATTTACCTCCGCTCATATAATAAATAACAAAGGAAAATATATTAATCTATTTAATATGTTATATTTATTATTTATTTAATAATTATTATTATTTTTAAAGCACATACCTTTTTTACCTTCTATTTTTTGTAAATATGATAATCTCGTTTGAGGAAGTGTGGACTACCTCCTCCTCAAAGCGATGTGATTCTTTCACACACTACATGGAATGTATTAAATATGTGTTTAGTGAAATTATATGATATGCATGATATAATAGTTATAATTTAATAATTATATATAAACATATATAACTACTTAATTTTACTTCTTTTTTAAATATGATAATAAAAACAAAAATATTGTTCATGTGTACGTACGACTTACCATCTCAATGAACGATGTATTCCATTTTTTACTTATATATTAAATAGATTATTATAATATAAATATAATGTATACAAATGATATTTATATCATTTATTAATTATATAAATTATTATATAACTTAGAGGACAGAAAATATAATAAATTAAGATACATGCGAAGAACAAACAGAATATTACCCGAAGTGAAACATTAAAATAGAATTGTTAACCAGTGGGTAATATATGGTCATAATAAATCAATATATGGTATTAGATATAATAATATGATTATTTAAAATATTTATAATGAAAATATATTTATTATTCATAAATATTTTTTGATAATGAATAGCGACAGGACACAAGGTAAGGGAATTTCATCTTACTTTTTATTTTTGTGATACAAATGATTTATTCACCACCCATTCCTTTTTTATACTGTGGACACTTCCCATATATTAATACAATGATTATTATAATTAAATTTATGGGTATTTACATAATTACATTATGGTATTTATTTTTTGGGCATTATGTTTCAAAATTTACGAAATCGGTAAGATAGTTTTGTCTCAATTTTCCATCTTGAGACTCATGTCTTGTTATGCACCTAAAATATCTTTCAAGGTGTATATACGTCCATTTTACATGTTTTATCATGAATATACTTATTTGGATGATATTTTAAGGTTTATGTAGTTTTTTTACATGGAGAGTATGTCCCCATATAACCAAGTGTTTGGAGATTATTACAAAACTCTAATCCCTTTTTGATATTTTTATTGATTATACTTACTTTGATTAAATATTATTATCCAAATATCAATAAAAACCATGATTTTACTTAGCTTATATTTATTAAGAATTTATCCATGTATTATTACAATTTTACACTCTTTGGTATTTAAGATAATTAATAAAAAAAATTTAAGAAAAATATGATTGCATTTCTCTCTTCAGTTAGAAATAAATTTAATTTCAAAAACCTTGATTTTGAAAATGATTTTTGAATATAATTTTCAAGAAAAATGATTTTAAAAAATATTTCAGGGTTTGAAAATATTCGATCATATGTTTACAGAGTTATTATCAATGAAAACTATTTTCAAAAATGTTTTATATTTAAAAATTATATTAAATAATTTTCAAATATATTCTAGTTAGTTTGAAAAGTATTTTCAAAAAATTAAATTCAAAATGTTTTCAAGAATTATTTTCAATTATTAAATAATTATTTTAAAATAAAATGGGTTTTAAAATCTTTTGATGATTATTTTATAAGGTTTAAATGAAAATGGGTTTCAAAATGTGTTCAATATTATTTTATATATTTTCAATGAAAAAAGATTTAAAAATGATTTAATGCCTTAATTATATGTTTTAAAAGTATTTGTAAAGAAAATGGTTATTAAAAGGGTTTATGTTTTAAAAATAATTTTCCATTAATAATTCATATTTTCATCAAGAAATATTTTTAAAAATATGTTTCAAATTTATTTTTTAACTAAGATAAAATATTTTGGTGTTGCACATGCCTTTATGGGGAAATGGTATACTGCTTCCATTCATATTATTTTGTGAATGGATTATGTTTTAATGTAATTATTCATATGAAACATATTTCTCTTCCACAGGTTATATTTTTTTGAAACTCTCTTCTTTTCATGGGTTATGATTTTGATTAAATTATTATGAAACCTGTCTTTTCCATATGTTGAAATATGATTACATGTTTATGAAACCCATTTAATTTCATGGGTTATGATATGATTTTTTATGATTTCTTTTCACATTAATGTATGATTTTATTATGACATTGGGGGAACATATATGACCCACCATTTCATTGGGTAATGATAAATGTTTTATAATATTAAAGGATACATGGGAGGAAATCTTAAGATGGAAACAAGAGGGTACATGGTAGGACATCCCATGACCAAAACAAAAGGGTACATGGGAGAGAATCCCATCTTGAAGCAATTATATTGGTGATTAACCCAATCATAAAATGTTACAAAGTCCTTGGTTGGCCACCTTGGCATAATGTTTTAGTATGCATATGTGTATGTCATAATTCCAATTCTTATTCATATACTTTTATTTCATGGATCATGTTATTTGTCTCCTTTTCTTGATGTCGTATGATATGCAATTATTTATTCCATGAATCAAATATATGACTTTTTATATAAAAGTTATGATATTTTAATGATCATGATCAGGTTACATACCCTTTTTTCATTATATTCTTACACATTTTTTTATTTACCCCTACTGAGAATTTGATCTCACCCATTTCATGTGTTTCCTTTAAGAAAGTTATGAAGAAAGGTTTTAGGTAGAAGTAATAATAGTGGAGATATTTATGGGATTTTTTTAATATCTTTCACCTGGATAGAAGATTTGGTTTCCATGTTTCTATAGTCACAAAACTATTATAGTCCCTGGGAAGTTATTTTTGTAATGTTTTTAATATTAATCTAAAATTATGTAATATCCATGTATGTTATGCCTAGGTCACTATAGTTAGTATCAAAGGACTAGTTTAGTCAACCTTAATATGTTATGACTAGAACACCTTAGTGACATCCCTAGGGGTATTTCTAAGAATATTTTGTGGGATGCATCTAAAGATAAGTCCAAGGATAAGCAAAAGTAAAAAAAAATATTTTCAAATTTGGGTAAGGGATAGAGAATGTGGTTTCCTAGATATAAATCCTAGACTGAATACTAAAAGAGGATTTGGATCTATCACAAAAGTATCCAGGAGTAAGGACTCCAAAAATATATTCCTGGCTTGAATCAGGGTAATCTGGTACATGAAAATGGGTCTTACTGCACTCCTAGTTTGTCACTCCCAAGGGATATGCTTCAGAAATTAACAAACTATTCACAAAATATTAGGAAGGATTTAAATATATTTTTACAATAAATTACCTAGGATAAAGCTATGATGTCTTAAATTATTTAAGGTGTCATAATATAGACATCCTATAATTAACTTTTCATGAGTATGTGGTTCCTCATTATGATAATTGTATCTTACTCTATTATTTTGGTTTATGTCAATTGATGGATCTCTAGGGAACCATGTTAAAAGTTATTAAAATATAAAATGAAACAATTTTCCTCCTGAGAAACCAAATTATACAGGAGTTGGAATGAAAAATATCATTGTTATACTCTCCCAAATTTCTCAAGATATGAACCATGATGGACTTCTAAATGAGAAAAGGAGGGAACACAATTATTTTGAGTCCATCATGAGAAAACAACTTTCTTCATTCAACGGGACTTATGATCCTCTTTTTTATGAATAATGTATCAGTACCAGTAAAAAGATATTTTCCATTCTATAATTTTTGGAACATGAGAATGTCATTCTGGTTGTTTATCAATTAGAAGGTGAAGCTGATTTGTGATGGACACAAATCAAGAATATGAGGAAGCAAGAAGAAATTGACACAATGGATTGGGATGAGTTTAGGAACTTGTTTTTAAATAAGTACTTTCCTATTTTTCTTTTCACAAGGATGGGAAAGTATTTCTTATAGATTAAGTAAAAGTACGATAAATCTTTTCATGCTTATGAAGAAAATTATACAAGGATTGTGAGGTATTCTTTCGGTGTTATCATTCTACCCAAATAATATATTAATTGATTATTTAGTGTTCTAGAACTTAGTATTCAAAATTACTTATATATAAGAGATATTGGTAGCTACGAAGATGTGGTTATATGTGATATAAAGGTGAAAAAATAATATGAAGCTCAAATTAAAATATAATAACCATGGATAAAAGGAAATTAATATTATCTTATGAAAAAATTGTGGGAAAAACATAGAGGGAATTATCATAAGTGGAATAATAAATGTTTTTAAGTGTTGAAGGTAAGTTCATCGAGTGGCTAAATGTCAAAGTTATGGGATAATGATAGATAATGATGAAAATAATAAGAAATCCTCTTAGATTACATCTCCACAAATCAGTGTTTTTCTTTCATTGAGTTTTGATATTATTGTAAAAAGTTCCTCAATCCATGGACTAATGTGAGTGATAGGCCAAAAAAACCTCTTAATAAAATGTACACAGGGAAAGCTTATGAGATCATAATGGATGATGTAAACCAATAAAATTATGAAATACTTATCATTCTCTAATTAGTTTGGAATTTTATGTTTTCTTCTATATGAATAATCCATATAAAATTTTATTATTCATTATTTGGTTAGATTTCATGTGATTATCATTCCCTATATGGATTATGGAAAAATAAAAGAACATTTGAAATTCTATCAGTATATGTATGGACTGATGTGTCTACAGAAATGTTTTTATTTTAAGATAAGATCTTATTTAAGGAATAAAGGGTGAATTATATTTTGGAAGGGTTATAAGTAAAAATATTTATGTAAAGATTAGTATAAGCTTCATATGATGTTTGTGAGATTAAAGGATTATCTCAACGCACGAGGATATGTTCATCTTGGATAGCTTGTTTAAACAAATTTGTATTGATTATAACTAATGATACATTGGATGAAATATCATTGATATCATGATCTATTAGTACTTCTGGAATGAAAAATTAAGCTTACTTTTCAGAGGTAGAGGTGTAGTGGGTCAACAAAAAACAAAGGGCGACATTGTCCTAAAATCATGAAAGTGTATCTTTTTATGAAAATTCGTTAAATTATGGAAAAATATATTGAAACCAAAAACTTTATCCTTTTATCTTCATTCCCAATGAATCATATGGTCCCTTAGGTCATGGAAGATTTAGGGATTTGTGATTGTTTACTTTTTCCTAAACTTGTTATCTATCAATCTCAATCAGAACATGATCCTAATATTTCTCTTCCATGTCCATGTTTTCACTTCCCACTTAGGTTATCCTATGTGGTAGTATCATTATGAGTTACTTTGGGTAACAATTATAGTTCCAACTTTCCCATTTTAAGGGATGTTTTAGTATTCATTTTTACGATGTCAGTTTCTATGAATGAAAATTTCAAGTATTAAAATTTTGATAACCCAAAAGAATTTAGAGGGTGAAATTAATTTTAAGGGGGTTATAATGTTACACATTGAGTTTTGTGAAAATTTTCAAATTAAATTATTCTTTTTGATATTTTTCATTTCACACCACATAGAAAATAGATTATTTTATATTAAATCACTATGTTTGGCTTGCATTATATGAAAGACCAAGTTAATTTTTCACTACACACAACATAAATTTTAACTTTCTCTACATGGAACGTTGATGTTAGTTTAATATACACACAAGATAATAATTCCTCAATGGCTTGCGTAAATGAAAGACCAAGTGTCACCGAATAATAATTAATTATTAAAATATTATTATTTAATAGGATATAAAATGGCCATTAAATTGATTATTATGTGATTAAAAAACTTATGAATATATATAGTTTAATTAATTTTTATCAATTAATTATAAAAGAATATATAAACTAATTGAATATAATGGAAATGATTTTATAAAAGTATATTTTTATGTGAAAAAAGTTGATTTGTATTAATAATACAAATTAATTACTAATAGTGAATGATATTGATTATATTTATATTTTATATATTAATTTTTTTTGATAATCATCAAATATATTAGATAGATATTTGATAAGAAAAAACTCAATTTGATGATTAATACCCTATATTTTTATAAAGGTAGTTTTACTGTCTTTTAATGGAGGACCAAATTTAAATCCAATTTTTTTAAATTATATAGATTTTATATGTAAAAATAAACTTCATATTGTAAATGGAAACATAAAAAGTATCTTATGAATTTTCTTTTGATATTTTTTTATAAGATTACATTTTTAATGAATAGTTACAAATACTGAATTTTAATTCAAAACTATTTGTTCATAAAAATCATTTATATTTTTAAATTATATTATAAATTTTTTGAAAATATTATTTTGATAATAATTATTTAAATAAATAAAATTTAGGTCATTAGAATCAATTTTAAATTGAAATTGGGTATAAAAACATAGAAAACTTTTTGATGTTTTTACTCTAAAAACCTAGATAGCCGTCTCGTCAGTGAGATTATTTTTAAATTACATTATATCCACTTATATAATTATAATTTTTAATAGAAGATTACATATTTTTAATAATAATTTTTATAATTTTTATTAATTCCAACATATTGTTCGAAAAAATATTAGTGAAACTATTTAAAATTAATTACAAAGGTTATGAGAAAATTTTGATTAATAAAGAACAAAAATTAAATATAAGACCTAAAAAACCTAGGAACTTTTAGAACACCCATTTTCGGGACATGATTTGTCTATTAACCTTAAATTCTTTAGTTTGATGGTTTAGAATGAATTGTTTTACATTAAAACGTGATTATACCTCACATGTTTTTAAAAAATGTCATTTGTGTCCTTTCCCTTCCTTATAAAAGGCACACACCTCTCCCTTATATTCACACATCTCAAACCACTTAGTTTTAGGAAATATCTATAAAATAAACTTCCCAACATCCCTAAATTCATACTTTGATCATAAATTATTAATCAAAGCAATCCAAGGAATCCTTTTGACACAAACCAGAAGGAGTTACATGATTAAGAGGTCACATCATCTCATAACCTCATTTATTTTATTTTCTTTATGCAGCCCCTTCACTCTATTTATTACATGATTTTATAAAAAAGTATTTTAAAAATACTAGTATGTTGTTATTATAATGTTTCTACATACACTTACTGAAATTCGATCTAATGGGTAATGAACATATTATTTATGTGTACGAAAGACTACCGCCTCACTAAATGACGATTGTTCATTTTTCTTTTATCATCATTTATTGTAGATATTATCAAACAAAATATGTTTATATATGTCATATATTGTATTTATTATTTATTTAGGCTTATTTATTCATTTTACAACACATACCCTTTTTATTTTCCATTTGGTGTAAATATGATAATCTCGTTTGAGGAAGTGTGGATTACTGCCCCATCAAAGTGATGTGATTTGTACACACACTACATGGAATGTATAAAGGATGGGTTTAAATAAAAAAAATTTCATAGTCTGTTATATCTTCAAAATAACTCGATAACTTGCGCTACACGCAACACCGAGTTCGAGAGTACACTGAATTACCAAACTAGCCATTCAAAAAGCAGGTATGAATAAGTATTAACTGAATTTTTAATTTTATATACTCCATATAATTTTATACTCCATATTATGTGTTTATTAGACATAATATAAGAAGAAATTAATTTTTTCAGATAAAAGAAATATTTTTAAAAAATGCAATTTTACCGCCTTTTAATGGAGAACCCTTTCTAAAACCAATATTTGACACTTTAGTATATTTAATTTAAAGAATTAAATAATTTTTTAGAAGTAAGACATAAAAATTTTGTTTGGATAAATTTTTGGTTTTTTTCTAATAACTTTCATATTTTGATGAATAGGTAAAGATGCTAAATTTCAATTGAAAACAACTATTTTAATCCAAATAATTTATAGTGTTAAATTATACATTTGAATGGTTTTGAAGTATAAATAGTTTATATTTTTATCAAATAATACAATTTAGGTCATTATAAGTAATTTCACATATAAATTCGATATAAAAAAATGTCAATATTTTGATAATTTTCACTTTTTAAAAACCCGCTTTTTGGTTTTGACAACAAGAATTAATTTCAAATTAATAACTGCAACTTCAATGTTTTGAATTTGGTAAAATAGAATTTATTTTTTAATTCTGAATATCAAAATTATCTTATGCTTAATTTCTAGTATTTTTCTGAAAACTTTCTATTTTTGATTAATAGTGAAAAACTCTGCATTATTATTTAAAACCGACTTTTTATTTAAATAATTATTTTTTATTTAAATTTAGTTTAATTAAATATATATATATATATAATACCTATATAAGATTAATTTAATTCATTGGATTCATTTTATAATAAAATTAGATGTATACAATTTTATAGAACTTTTGAACCTCTTTTACTCACCTTCTAGATACAATTGCAAATTTGCATAAAACCTACTTTTACAACTTTTGTGAGTAAAATTTCAAAAATCTGAGAGAAACATTTGAAATTATTATATAAAATTTGATTCAATAATATGAAAATAATTTTTGATGAATCGTAATTTTTTACTTTTATTTACCCGAGTTAAAAGTAAATTGGGTAATTAAAGGTAAAAATAATATTAAAATTACCCTAACACATGTCCTAATTCTATTTTATAAGTTTATTTCATCCAAAAACAACTTTTGGAATAAAATATGATCCTTTATATCCACGCAGATTAGATCAGGACATTTATTATTTTTTAATCTAAAGAAGAGTTAAAAGTGTTAAATTCAAAAATTAATAACTAAACCATTTTAATATCGAATTAATTATCAGATAAATTCGACTATATATATTAATTAGTAATCTAAAATTATTTCCAAAATAATGGTATTTTATTTATAATTTATATACATTAAATAATTAAATTTATTTATGACATAATGACGATGAAGTAATTGCCTTATTAAAGAATGAATCAAATAAATGATATTATAAATATTAAGATAAATATAATTTCAATGTTTTGATGACATCCAAAACTTTATAGATTAATATGACATGTTACGGTTGATTCAATGTATTTTGATCGAAGTAATCAAGTTGTGATGAGTTTCCAAAAAACCAAATAATAAATAGTGTCAAAATTGACATAAATGAGTTCTTAAAACAAATATTATATTATTAAATTATATGATATTCAAAAAATTATAAGGTTCAGAAAAAGGGCTCCAAAAATATTATATAAATCATGAATGATCCATTTTAGTTTCTCTTGGAATTATAGAGTATGTTTATTAACCATATAGTGTAACAATAGAAGAAGAGAGGGTAAAAGTTAAACAGTTTAAGTAATGGTTAAATCTAAAAGAGAAGGTTAATATGGTGACCTAAACATTTCTAAATCCTATTGGTTTAGAGTATTTAGAAACATAGCCACCTTATATTATGAATAAATAAGTTTTGAGCCATTATAAACCTGAAATGATTTTATTATAAAATAATATTTCAAGCTTTTCCTAAAGTGACACTCTCCTATCTTATAAAAGGGTACTTCTCTTTCTCTTAATTTCAACCCTCCAAATCCATTGGGCTCGTCTAAAACCTACAAAAATATCCTTCCAAATTCCCTAACTTATACCTAGAGGAATTACATTGAACAAAAAGCCAACCCAAGGAGCCAGTTTGATCAAATCAAAAGGAAACACCCGAATAAGATGTAATAATTTCACCACCCTCTTTCAAGTTCTTTTCTTCTTCCACTTTCTCTTTATTTGTTATTTTCATAAAATAATAATAACTAGAGTACCATTTACATAATTTTATGTTATTATGAATATTTTACAACCATATTCATTATTATATTTATCCTATGAATGATAATTTCACCATGCGTGCGTGCGTACGACTTACCGTCTCCATGCCGTGGTGTTATTTTTTATTCAACACTATGTTATTTGGATGGATATAATGATGAGTAATATATATATAAATAATAAAAATATCATGATAATTTATTTATATAATTAATATACCATCAAACTCCACACCTTTTAATCATTAAGGAAATGATATCATTGCTCGTGTGTACGTACGACTTACCATCTCCACGACGCGATGAGATTCATTTCGACATTAACCATTCAAAGATGATTATAAAAATATATATTTTTAATAATTATGTAATAGATGACATAATAATTCTACTGAATATATATATATTTGTGTGTGTGTGTGTATTTGAATATATCTTATTCACTTAGTTTTGTTCAAAACGATATGAAAACAGAAACAACGTTTATGCGTTCGTATAACCTACCGTATCCATAAATGATGTTTTCCATTTCATATATCTGTATATTATACATATTTATATTCTAAATATATATTATACATAAGTCATTTTTTATATTTTTTAATTATTTAAATCATTATCTATGTGATGCGATCAAGAATGACAAGTTAAAAATCGTACGATAAAGAATGTGATTATTACCCGAAATGTTAATATAACAAGAAAATAATTATTTAATGGTAGTATAAATTAATAAATGAATCATTTATGATATCATAAATATTAATATGGTTCTGGTATAATTTAGTAACATACTATGATCGTCATAAAGGATGTTAAATGTACCATCAACTAAAAGAAAGTACAAGGTAAGGGTTAATTACTCAAACTCATTATTATCCAAGATTGTTTTTGTGTAAATATATTCTAGGAAATATTTATTATCAATGTACATGTTTCATAAAAGACATTTCACAATGATTCTTTTAATGTACTCTTTAACTAAAACACCATATTAAATGTTTTAAATATTTATTCTTCTATATCTTTCTCATTAATGTTAATGTTTTCAAAATGCTTTTAACGATTTATTTATATGGACCTAATTATTTTAAAATTTTAATTCCTTTAAAAAGTTTCAAAGTGGTATGGGAAACTTTGATTCAAAAATATCTTTTAAATTACTTCCTTTATAAATGTGTGACATTTAAATTATTTCACAAAAAGTGAAATTTCTCTCAAAAAGTTTTACTGATCAATTTCAACTTTGTCATCATCCTTTACTATATATTATTATTGATTGAGGTTGATTTATTATAATACAATATTCTATATTGTATTTAATGAGTTATGATATTTTTGACTTTGGATGTTCTATGTTTATAACATTCATGGTTTATGGTTAATGCATTTACATTTCATATGCTAGTTTTAATACTAATGTTTATGTTATGTTTTAACTATCTCATACAAGGAATGTAGTGGACTTAGTAAGTGACGGCTGGAGCCCACTATAGCTCCTCGATGCATCGGAAGGTCTCATGAGACAAACTAGTGTTTGGGAACAAGGCCTTGACAAAATTTTATTATTAGTCATGGCATGAGGCCTTGACTGTGTGCTAATGATGTCTGGCGTTAGGCATTCCCTCATTATAAAATTAGTTATTACATGTGATTATTCGATTAGTATAATATCAATGTGCATGTTTATATGGTGATGTTTGATTTATTTTTTCCATATTATGTTCAAGATTATATTTAAAAAGGTTTTTGTTTTTATTACACATATTTCATTAAAAGTTTATAGCTTCCACTAAATTATTTACCCTTTCTGAGCATCTGAGCTCACCCTTTTATTATGTATTATTTTCCTAGGATTCCAAGAAGTGTATTGTGATTAATATGTAGGGTTAAGATAATGGGAATAATGGTATTCTCAAAGAACTATCTTTCTTGTAGTTTATATTTGAAATTGTAATGTAATGTTAATGTATGTAATATATTTTCCAAGAATGCTAAACCGATCGGTCCTTCGGAGCTTGATTCATTATAATCATGCCAATGTATTAAAATAATGCACCAGCTCTCGGTAACTGGGGTTGGGGTGTTACAGTTGGTATCAGAGGAAGTTTAACAATAACCATAGAAAATAGATTTTGAAAAACTCTGATTAGATAACACCGCCCTAAGATATACTTTTAGGATTAGTATAGAAGAAATTCATTAAATTATGGTAATATAGGAATTTTGTGTTTTTTCCAAGAAATACATCCCTGTCAGGATACGAGCATGTTGAGGCAGCTCTAGCACAGATATACCTAGGAGTGAAAACTCCGACAAGGAATTTCTGGCTTGAACTGGGTTATCCTTGTACATGACAATGGGCCTTACTTCACTCTTGGTTATGACACTCCAGGGGGACAAGCTTAAGATAATCCACATTTTCATTACAAGACATTATGAAAGATTTAAGAGTAAATACCTCCTCAATGAAAACATGTTATGATTATAGATTATATGTATAATCTTTTCAATTTACGTTAGGTATTTTACATGTTTTGAATTATTCCTTATGATTCATAAACTAACCTAGTGTATTCTATTGTATAGAAATTTTTCCTAGTAGAGTGAATGAGAACTCCAACAATACGCACGATCCAAAGATTTAGAAGGATCGTATCTTTCAGGATATTAAGCCAACATTTAGAAGGGAAATAGTCTCCCATGTATTATCATCATATGAATAAATAGTATCATGTGTTAATAAGATAATTAAATAATTTTATGTGACTTATGGCTTTGAAGGGAAGAAATAGAAGAAAACGATGGAAGAGAGAAAGATTAATAAAGGGAAGAGGGGGAAAAATATTTTCCCATATGTGATAACTCTGGAAAGAATCACCTTGGTAAATGATTGAAGGGAATGGAAGTTTGTTATATGTATAGAGAAAAAGGAAACCAAGTACATGATTTAAAGGGTTAGAAAAATGTTTCAAATGTACAATGGTTTATCTATAAAGGGTTTGGACCCTATGTGAATCAGTGTCTAAATCATCAGAGTATATCCCAAATGATGCTATTGGATAATAATCAAGTAATGATACTACCACAGATATAGAGGAATGACTATTGTTCTTATGTTGTTATTAAAGAATTATTTTATTTGAGTGTTGTATCGACAATGTACTAGTTATATGAATTATGGAAATAAATAAGGATTGTACTGCAATACAATTTCATTGAGGATTTGAGATTATATGGTTATAAGAAAAGATACTCAATTTAATGTTAATTTTTTTGAAAAATACATGGTTGAAGGAAATATAAACCATAATATGGTTCTAATACCGAGGAAGTGATTTTGGAATAAGATATGATTGATTTGGATAAATTATATTTGATATTCTTGACTCGTTTGAAACTAATTAATTGTTTGTTTTTTCCATTTTTGTTGGAGTAAAATTATTTTTGATATAAGGGGTATATATAGTATTTGATAATAAATAAGGGAGTATGAATGTAATAAATATGGTTTTATGGTAATTCAGGGTGTCACCATGTTTTAAAAGAATACCTGACGAAGGTATTCACATGTTATTACGTGGCAAAAAAAACCTCATTGTGTTTTCATTCCTTATAAATTTTTGACTATGAGTTTGGACAGAAGTATTTTGGATAAGTATAAAGTTTGGAATGGATTAAGTTTGACATTGTATACTATTTATAAGGTTAAATAATTTCTTAAGATTATTTTTGAATGGTTATAAAAAGGACAACCCGGAGGTCGGGTGACAACCCGTTGCGTCATGCAAGGCCGCGAGACTTGAACCATTAACCGAAGAGTGACAAGGGTGTATCACCTACCACTATCCTATGTGATTTACTAGTTTATATAATGTAGTTCATTTTAAAATAGTCTAAAAATGAATTATAAATTCATTATTTTTTGAACGCCATATGATTATGATAAATAAAATATTTTTGAATTCTATTATCTTTTGGATTGAAAAATGATTTTGTGGTAGGATTTAGTTGAAGGATGAAACTCTACTTGTCAAGTATAATTTTTTTCTCTTATTTTATGCAGAAATTAACTCTTAAGCATTAGGGAAGAGATCTTAAAACCAAAATTTTATTATCTTAATAATTATGTTTTGTTGAAGTGCTGATATTTTAAATCAACATAGATTGATGGCTTCGAGGCCCTCAATTGTACACTTGTTTGTGATTGATGACCTCAATCACTCCCTATGAATATTTATGTTTTTCCTCCAATTATGTGTCTCTAATTTCCACCAATGTTCTCCTAATAAATATTATAATTTGGGGCAGAATTTTTCATTTACCTTTCCCTCTTATTAAGACTAAATTTTTTTGAACCAATCTATGATGTGGGTGTTCTATAAAGGTATTTTTCTATTTTTAACCTTTAATTTTCAAAGAACAAATTTCAAATGGTGAGAAATAAATTTATTAAAGAGGGTAGAATGTAACCCCCCAATATTTCATATTAAGTTATCTCTTCAATGTAATTTGATAACTTGCACTATACGCAACACCGAGTTTGAGCGCACTATGACTTACCAAACCAGCAGTTCAAAAAGAAGTTATGAATAAGTATTAATTGAATTTTTTATTTAATATACAACATATAATTTTATAATCCATATTATGTGTTTCTTAGACATAATATAAGAAAAATTGATTTTCTCAGGTAAAAAATGTATTTTTCAAAAAATATAATTTTACCACCTTTTAATGGAGAACCCTTTTTAAAAACCATATTTGAAACATTTATATATTATCATTAATGGAATTAAATTATTATTTTGAAGTGGGAAATAAAAATTTAGTTTGGATAAATTTTTTGTTTTCTCTGATAACTTTTATATTTTCATTAATAGTGAATGATATTAAATTTTAATTGAAAACAATATTTTTTATCAAAATAATTTAGAGTGTTAAATTATACATTTGAATAGTTTATAATTATAATTTGATTATATTTTTATCATTTAATAAAATTTATGTCATTATGAGTAATTTCACATATAAATTGGACATAAACAAATGTCAATCTTTTGATAGTTTTTACTTTTTAAAAACCCACTTTTTGGTTTTGACAACGAGAATTAATTTTAAATTAATAAATTCAACTTATATGTTTTTAATTTGGTAAAATAGACTTCATTTTTGAATTCATAATATCAAAATTACCTTAGGGTGAATTTTTGATATTTTTATGAAAACTTTCAATTTTTGAAGAATAGTGAAAAACACTGCGTTATTATTTAAAACTGACTTTTTATTTAAATAATTTTCTATCTAATTTAAATTTATTTTTAGTCAAAATAGATATATTATACCAATATAAGTTAAATGAAATTATTTGGAGTCATTTTATAGTAAAATTAGATTTATAAAATTTTATTGAACATTTTAACCTCTTTTACCCACCTTCTAGGTACATTTGAAAATTTCCATAAAACATAATTTTACCACTTATGTGAGTAGGATTTAAAAAATATGAGAGACAAGGTTTACATTAGTATGTAAAATGTGGTTCAATAGGATGAAAATATTATTTGGTTAATATTAACTTTTGACTTTTATTTTCCACAGTTAAAAGTAAATTGGGTAATTAAAGATAAAATTAAAATTAAAATTACCCTAAAACATGTACTAATTCTATTCGATAAGTGAATTTCCTCCAGAAACAACCTTAGGAATAAAATATTATCCATTAGGTTCACTTGGATTAGATTTGGATATTTATTATTATTTTATTTTAAAAAGAGTTAAAAGTGTTAAATTCAATGTTTAATAACTAACCCATTTTAAATATAGGGTTACACATAAGATAAATTCTTCTATAGATATTAATTATAAAGCTAAAGATATTTCCGACATAATGTTTCTTTATTTATAATTTTTAGAAATTATATAATTAAATTTATTTATGATACAATGATGATGCAGTAATTAACTTATTAATGAAAGAATCAAATAAATTGTATTATGAATATTAAAATAAATTTAATTTAAATGTTTTGATGACATCCAAGAATTTTCTAGGATAATATGACATTTTAGGGTTCATTTAATGAATTTGGTTTGAAGTAATCAAGTTGTGATGACTATCACAAAAACCAAATACTAAATAGTGTCAAAATTGACATAAATGAGGTTTGAAAATAAATATTATATTATTATATTATATAATATTTATAAAAATCTAATGTTCCAAAAAAGCGATTAAATAACATTATATATGTTATTAATGAACCACTTGATGTTCTCTTTAATGTTTAGAGTAAATTTATTAACCATATAGTTTATGAATACAAGAAGAGGCTGTAAAAGTTAAACTATTTAACTAATTGCTAAATCTAAATGATAAGGTTAATATGGTGACCCAAACATGTCTAAAACCTATTGGTTATGAGGGTTTAGACCCATAAAAAACTTATCCTAGAAATAAATTATTTTTGAGCCTTAGAAACCAAAATTATTTTATTATAAAATAATATTTCCAGCTTTTCCGAAATTGACCCTAACCTATATTATTAATGGGTACTCCCCCCATTATCTTAATTTCACACCTTCAAATACATTTGGCTCGGCCACCCCTACCCAAATCTACTCCCAAATTCCCTCCTTTTGACAGAGAGTCCTTAATTTGACCATAAATCCAACCCAAGGGGCCTTTTGATAAAATCTAAAGGAAACACCTGAAGAAGAAGTAATAATTTCACCACCCTCTTTCAAGTTCTTTTCTTCTTCCACTTTCTCTTTATTTTTTATATCCATAGAAAACAATACAGTACCTTCTACATAATTTTATGTTATTATAAATATGGTACAACCATATTAATTATTCTATCCATCCTATGAATGATAATGTCACCATGCGTGTGTATGTACGACTTACCATCTCCACGATATGGTGTAATTTGTTATTCAACACTATGTTATTTGGATGGATATAATGATTAATAATATGTATATAAATAATTAAAATAACATGATAATGTCTCTATATCATTAATATACCATCCAATTTCACACCTTTTAATCATTATGGAAATGATATTGTTGCTCGTGTGTACGTACGGCTTACCGTCTCCATAGCGCAATGAGATTCATTTCCACATTCACCATTCAATGATGATTATAAAAATATATATTATTAATAAGTATGTAATATATGAAATAATAATTCTAATTAATATATATATATATATATGTGTGTGTGTGTGTCTGTGTGTGTGTATTTAAATATATCTTATTCACTTAGTTCCGTTCAATACGATATGAAAACAGAAACATCATTTATGTGTACGTACGACCAACCGTCTCCATAAATGGTGTCTTCCATTTCATATATCTGTCAACTATACATATTTATATTCTAAATATATATGATATAAAAATCATGTTTTATATTTTGGAAGTATTTAAATACTTATCTAAGTGATACAATCACGAATAACAAGTAAAAACACGTACAATAAAGAAAGCGATTATTACCCGAAATGTTAATTTAACATAGAAATTTTTGTTAAATGGGTAGTATAAATTCATAAATGAATCACGTATGATATCATAAATATTAATATGGTTCCAGTATAATTTAATAACATACTATGTTCATCATGCTGAAAGATAAAGGTACCCACAACAAAAGAAAAGTACCAGGTAAGGGTTAATTCTCAATCTCATTATTATCAGAGACTGTTTATGTGTAAGTGTAGGGTCCTAAAAAATCCGAAAAGAAGAATGATGATCCCCATTAACTCAAGGGAGATTCTACCCAATTTCCACTCAAAAAGGATGGACAAATTTGGACAAAAATCAAGGATGGTGAAGGAGGAACCAGTCCGTGGACCGGTCTAATGTTAGCGACGAACGTCCGGTTCTGTGAAGCGTCACCCCCTCCGCGGACCATTGTCATTCGCAGAATAGAGGTAGAGATCCTCCGAAGGTGCAAAGTAAGGAGGTCACAAATCCGGTTCACCGTCATGAACCTCCCCAGCCGTGAGTTGTGTCAGCCGGCCCAAACTGTCTCCGCTGTCATTCGTGAAATGGAGGCAGAACCCTCTGCGGCCCCGAAGCACTCCCCTCGTTCAGCTCGCGGGGGAGGGAGGGAAGCGCTCAATAGCCACCGCGAATTACGGATTGACAAAGTCAGCCGTAAACAAGGTATTCGGTCATGATCCTCCACAAAAAGTGTCGTGTGACTATAGATACATCTCTTTCCCCACTATATAAAAGGAGACTAAGGGGGAAAGGAGATGGGGATTAGGAATCAGAGAAAGGAGATAGAGATGAGATCAGTCAGATTCGGGTGGAATGATTTCAAATGAAGCCTTAGGATTTCAAAAATTCTTGTTCACGAACCAACACAGGTATGAACCAGGGAACAAACTAATAAGGAACTGGAAAATGCATAATAATTTGGTGAACCGCAAACTCAAAATAACATGAAAAGAGAAGACTGCGAATCATAGACCCTATGTGGATGCACTCCCCATGGACCAGGGAGTTTATTCCTCTTTTCCGATCTATCGCGCCGCGTAGCACCCCCATACGTGGGTGAAGCCCCAACTGACGAACCCCCAAATGACGCCAACCTTGGCCACCGCTGCTCGCGTGGAACCCTCCACATACCAACCTTGTACGCGGACCGAACCTGAAGTCGTGAACCCTCCTAATTCGTGGGATGTCAATCAATCTGCAGACCCTCCTGGTTCGTGGATGGCCTCTCAAACCACAGACCCTCCTAGTTCACGGAGGGCCTCTCAGTACGCGGACCCTCCTGTTTTGCAGACAACCTCTCAGTCCGCAGAACACCCTGGTTCGTGGATGACCTCTCAGTCCACGGACCACCCTTGTTCGCGGAAGACCCCTTAGTCCGCGGACCACCACGGTTCAGGGACGACCACTCTAGCCACGTATCACTTCCCTACATGAAGGGCGCCACCACCCATACCCCTGTGTGGTCCGTAAAATCCTTCAGAGTTCCCATTCCCCGAGCCACATAAGATCCCCCCGATCTGGCCTGATCCTCTGTGAATCCTTCACTGTCCTACTCATCGGCCCCGAGCCAAGGCCTCCACCAGAGCCACCGAATCCATGTGGAGTAACCCCCAGGTGCATCAGTGCACCGTTTTGAGTTCACATACCCACAATAAATAGAGGCGACGGGGTTACCCCGACCCTTGAGCAGATTCCTGAAGCATTTCTGGGTTCACATTTCCAATGTAATGTGGAGTCTGAGCTCGGGAGTCCCCTTTTTACCCCTCTACTTATTAAGGGCTCCTCAGGGGTAGTAAAATAACCATAAGAATAAATCTATCATGCACTGCAAGAGAGGAGAGGGGAAGAGGAGCACCTCTTTTCCCTCTCCCACTGCACTTTGTTGCCATGGGCCTCCCTCATGCGTAAGCCCCACTCCACTTCTCATGGACGAACCATTTGCGATGTGATCCTCTGGTCCCTGCTGCCTCTTGTTTCTAACACAGAGCAAGAATCACGTGGGCTTAGAGTAAGCATCGACCATGACATCCTCTTATGGGCCTCCTCAGAGGGTAAGACCCAATCCATCACCTTGGGCCTGCTCAGAGTGTAAGCCCCAATCCATCACCCTGGGCCTCCTTAGAGTGTAAGCCCCAATCCATCATTTTAGGCTGCCTCAGAGTGTAAGTCCCAAGACAACGCGAACTATAAAGACGTTTATTCCCTACCACAGGGAAACGTAGGAAACCTCGATGAGGTTCAAGCCTAATCACCAACGGACCCCCGGGTCCACCATCACATCGGTTCTCTGAGTCTCTCCATTCGAACTACATGGATTTTGATCCTTGTCCCCTAGGCAAGGTACATAGGAATCCTCCATGATGTTCAAGACCAACAACCGGTCGATCCGACTATCTTCACATCGGTTCACCATGCCACTCCTAGTGCCGCCTCAATGAGTTCCGACTCCACGGGGTCATTAATCCAATGAGGGATGGTAAACCTCAGGCCTAAATGATTCTAAACCCCATATATCTGGTTGACCATTACTTACCTGGGTAAAATCTATTGATAATATGTTTGGGTATAAACCAAAGATTCGTGAACATAGGAATACGTCTTAAATCTATAATAGAGTCCCGGAACATGCAATAATTCTCCCCAAAAGGGTGAGATGAGCCCGAATTCACATCCTCTCAACCAATGTGAGTTCTTAAGAGTCATTTTTCAGACCATCCGGAGAATTCCTGCCTTTGGAAAAGAGGTCCACGCATCATCGGATATGGAACCATTGGACGTTTTGAGACCGAAACCCGAAAAAATGGTGACCCCGACGTGAATGTTTAACCAAGCATTATGGATTTAACTTAATCCCACCGTGTTCCCCCATTTACTCACAAGGAGGGCCAAGCAAGGTCATTAATTACGCATGGGATCATGAGATGCTTCTTTGACGGGTTTGCGGCTTGTATTTGCAAAAATGTTTTGTTAGTACTAACTTCAGAACTCCCTTCGATCCAATGGCATCTCGACGGAACTGACAAGTGCGTGCTTCCAACTACACAATGACCGGACATCCTCACATACGGAGGACCCCATCACCCACCCAGTGTCTTCAACACTGGGTCTTGGACGCACTGATCCAAGAGTACCATGTGAATGATACTCTTCCAACGGTGGAGGCGGCCATGCACGCCCTCCAATCTGCCAGAGCTCGCCGGTCGCTTGCCGACCTATGGCCACAAAGGCAGATCCAGACAGCCCCTATTGCTGTCTCCAACCATTTAGGGTGTCTATCCCCAGAACGGGACAATGCGTAACTCCCTTATCTTAGGGAGGCAGATGGGGTCGATGTTGAGGACTTCATCCCCACCGAACGGGGGTTCTTCTCCAAGGCCTCCACTGGCAGACGTCATCACAGTCATGCCTCGATTCAACATCCTTGCGCCGAGGAGGATGTCTCCCCGAGGATTCAAGCCCATGCTCCCCGAGCTCCGGCCCCTCGGACCGCCCAATGAGGGCGGCAGACGTACAATTGGGGACCAGTCATCACCCTGGTCCCTGAGGAGGAGCTCCGCTACCCAGCCACGGAGACGTACCACAAACAAGAACCTACAACTGTTCGCTCCTCCCGAGCCTTCCATCCAGACATGGTGACATCATACAACCTGGTGCACATCCCTGCCGAGTTCCATCAAGCCCGTCGCTCAAACAGGACGACACTTACCAGGCAGACACCTCTCCTTTCCCAGGGTCATGAAGCCCACCAACCTGACGTGGTGGGGACCCGGTACCAGCAGAACTAGCTACTAGTTGTTGCTTTTGATGCCTGCCATCCTAATTTGGAGGCGATCAACAAAGCCCTCCACCCAGATGTGGTGGAAAATCATAGGCGGGCACGTCTCCCCACCAACAAAGGCCACCGACTCGATACGATGGGAAACCAATATATGCAGGGCCAGATCCCTACAGATGCAAGTAAAGTCCGCCATCCTAATGTGGTAGCAAACAGAGTGATAAACCAGCGTATCCCGGTACAGGGGCTGATTCTTACACCTGCCCCAACAAAGGTGAATTGTCTGTACCCACTGACCACCGGGGGACCAGAGAAGGATATTCCTACTCTAATACCATAATGGGCCTTTATACCTTTTCCAACCAAATATGTCTCTCTACATATCCTGGAAATGATGGAGGAGCAGGTATCGATCCCAGATCATATCTTGCAGACTTTCCAGAATTTAATTGCATCAGCGGCAACAACAAGGACTCGGGCCCGTGCGCTCGTCTCCCCAATTGAGGTGACTCATCTAAGAGACGAGATATCTTCCTTAGAGAAGATCTACATCCCTTCTTTTGCTTAGGAGGGTCACTGGCCATATTCCGCGATGCAAGGACAACCAGATCAAGCTACATCACTTGTTCCAACTGGGGGACACCCGTCCATCACAGTGGATGCTCCAGAGCAGGCATATATCCATGATAAAAGTCAAGATGTTCGTCAGCATATCCCGACAATATCACGGGACCCAATTAGACTGGGACCCAAAGTTGAAGGTTGTTATCAACAACAGACAGTCCCCGCTGCCCGCAAAAGAGTGCCCTGAACGCGCTGAAGGTAACTGGAAAACAAAGATGGAGTTCATGACTCCGCTCTGCTGGAAGCTGGGGTTCCCAACTCATCTAAGCATACATCAAAGGCTCAGAATCCTTCCCACCCATTACCATATTATGGGAGTTTCAGTAGAAGTTGTGAAGGTCCTCCCTGCAATGTCGCTACCAGCAGCTCTAAAGGTCCTCCCCATAGAACCCGTGGGGGCTTCCCCCATGGGAATATAATGATCGATCACGAGAGTTCCTCTTTTGATGCGAGTCACAGAAACCCTCCATGTGACCAGAATATTGAGCATCAATAAGGTCCTCCACTTGTTGTGGTACAGCCTGAAGGTCCTCCCCGGGGTATACACTACAATCACTCTCTATGCAGTGGGACCACAGATTATGATAGTAGTCCTCGCTATCATAGTCTCAAATGCAGAGGCCCTCCCCGTAGTGACGTCTCAAGATGACAAAAAGGTCCTCCCCTTGTCGTGGCCTGCCCTGATGGTCCTCCCCAGGGGTTACACTGGAACAGAACTCCACACAGCTAGGCATCAGATCACGGTTGTATTCCTCACAACCCTGATAATATAGGTCCTCCATGTCGAGATGACGAGCAATGAGAAGGCCCTCCCCTCATTGCGGTACATTCTAGAGGCCCCCCTAGGATGTATCCCACATATATTCTCCCTGCGGTAGCAATAATGGTAGTCCTCTCCATTGCCGCAGCATTAATGGTAGTCCTCACCATTTCCATAGCTGTGATGGTAGTCCTTTCCCCCACGACGGCCATTGCGAAGGTCCTCCCCGCATTGGCCCCAAGAAACAAGAAGGTCCTCCCCTTGTCATAGTGTGTCTTGAAGGTCCTCCCCAGGATGCACATTAAATGTCAATCCATGGTGTTTATCCTCACCATGATGGAAGTTGTTGTGAAGGTCCTCCCTGTAATGATGCTACACAGCCATAAAGTCCTCCCCTTGCGGCGACACGCCTTGGAGGTCCTCCCCAGGGTGTGCACTGCAGAAGTCCTCTACGTAGTGAAGCATCAAGCAGTAATGGTATTCCTTGCCATTACGGACTCCATTGCGGAGGTCATCCCTGTGATGATATATCATATCGACAGGAAGGTCCTCCTCATGCCGAATCAAGCACCGAAAAGCCCTCATATGCCGAGGCACTCAGAAGAACGGGATCAAGCATGTCAGATTCCCAGGTAGTCGCTAACGACATCATTCTGTAATCAAGAGATGGTCCAGGGCCATGCTCATCCTCTAAACCACCTCAGAATCGCCAATGTAATGATTCAGCACCTACCAGTCCCACTACCTCTAACTACACTGACAGT
This sequence comes from Viscum album, assembly GCA_963277665.1. Lineage (NCBI taxonomy): Eukaryota > Viridiplantae > Streptophyta > Magnoliopsida > Santalales > Viscaceae > Viscum > Viscum album. The sequence goes on from OY728159.1 coordinate 1,086,059,817, forward strand.
GATCGTCTCAGTTGGGCTGACCAGGTTGAGGAATCACTTGCAGAGGAGTATGCCGATATGCTGCACCTGAGGAAACGACTGGCCAGGGATGATATACCAGTTATTTTTTGGCCTACGCCCACATCTCAGTTCGACATACCGAGAGAGTAGTCGGAAGAATGTGGGCAAGGCACCCGCCATAATATATGGACAACCCTCCGCCGACTGAAATCAAGCTTCATTCCCTACGACAGGTATGTAGACCATGTCAAGACAATAGAAGACCTTCTGAATCACATCGAACTGGAAGCTCTTCCTTTAGCATGGAAATAGCGACCTGAGAGGCATAAAGGAAACATAGAGATAGCCTGCCTCCGTGCGCTGCACCAGCTATGCCGCCTCATCAGTGATGATCCGACAAAAGTCCATATCAGGGGATGGGGAGAACATGGAGCTCTGCATTTTACTCAGCTCCCCGCCTAGAAAAATCTATTTGGCATGGTGTCTTGCAACGTCATCACATAAAGATGGCAATCGAGTGGTCACTATATTCAGGAAAGGAAACACACCTAGCAGAGTCAGGCAATGACTAAGTCCCAGAAGCGTCAGGCCTGATGGGAACAAGCTATTCAAGAAATCCTGAATCAGGCCACCGAGAGCATACAACATGCCTCTCGCCTAAGAGAGTCCAATCAACGATCTTTTCCTGCCTCCCCAGAAGAGATTTATTCACAGAAGAACTTGGCACCAAACCTAGTTCACCCCCAGATGGGGGCACGCAAGATCAGGAAGGTAGTGACAGCCGTAGCCACTCCTACAATCTAGGGTCAACCCCAGCCGACAGGGCTGGGGGAATTTTTAACAACAAATACCCCCGTAAGACCAATAAAATTGGGAAGAGACTCAATGTCCAAGGAACAAATCCAACCCCAGCCCTCAGGGCTTGGGGTATTATTACCCCCTCAACAACAACCTCCCCCACGAGAGTCAGTATTCTATCATCTAGGGAGGACAATCAGAAGAGTAGGTTCCCATCCTATCCCATAATTTGAGTCATCATCCCCTCCAAGGGGAAGGGGAACCGTAAGGTTGCATAAAAGAACTCTATGTGTCACCCTTCGTCAATAAGTCCGAAGGCAATCCCAGGTCACGAAAGGGAAGTCCAGTAGAAGATGCGGGAGATCATCTTCCCATTTTGAAGATGACATCTTCTCTTCCCCGTGATATGCATCTATAAAAGTCATAGAGGTTAACCCCATGGGTGACACCGGAGATACTAAAAATCAGGAGGGATCAGGAGACGATAGTTCCGGTCAGGCTTTGACTCAAAACGAACCACCAGGTGTGCACACCCAGAACCAGAAGGCCACCCAAAATATGGTCTTCCTTCTAGACAACCCTCCTCCGCCTACCCAGCAAGCTTCCAACAAGGATAAGAACAAAGGACTGGTTACCCTTAACCCACCTTCTTCTCTCGACAAAGATGATCCACTCACGCTCGAAGTGAGATTTTCTCGACAGGAAGAGGAGATGAAATAACTGAGGCGGCTTAACGTCGAGCTACTCTAGAGGAACCGCCTTATTGAAAGTGTATCCCAAGAAGAGCTACATCATGCACTCCTAGTAAGTGCATCTGAAAGACTAAGGATTGCCCTGACAAATGAAGTATGGTCAGGGATCCCGTCCAACGTGGCACATGGGTCGTCCAACTACCTAAAAATAGATTCAGATGAATACCAAGACTTCTCTCCACTTAAGAAGAACCCAGAGAAATTATGCCTGAACCCTCCGAAGGTGGCACAAACGACACACGCACCCCTAGTGACGGCCAATCCGGATCCTCAAGCAATGCCTCAGGCTACACATGCCTAGGACCGGGCCCAACAGGATGTAAACCTGGATCTCACCAACAGCATCGAGGCACTAATAGCTCGATTAAAATCAATGGAAGGTCTACACGCTCCGATATAGCCAGAGCGGTAAACCTACCCAGATTGGGTGAGCAACACACTACCTCCACCCAATTTTGGGAGCCCTGTATTCCCTATCTTCAATGGATCGGGTGATCCAGAACAGCATTTGATGCACTACACATCCTATTGCAACCCTATGATGGGGAATTTGGAATAGCAAGAAGCATTAAAACATAGATGCTTCGTATGGACCTTGCAAGGATCCGCCTTCATCTGGAACATGAGTCTGCCAGCCCAGTCAATAAAAAGCTGGGAAGACCTTCGGCAGCAGTTCCTATTCTACTTCAGCTCAACGTTTCCTAAAACAATGGTCAGCGATCTCATGAACTTCAAGCAGAGAGAGAATGAGAGGGTCTTAGATTTCATCTCCAGATGGAAAGGTTTGACCTATTCCATAAATAGGTCAATGCCTCAAGATGAGATGCTATCCATATGCATCAATAATCTTTGAGATGATCTGCGAACACCGCTCATACCAGTGGAGTGCACAACTGGCTTCCTCCATCTCTTGGCCATTGCCCAGAGAATTGAGGAACACCTACAACGGACTAATTCGAAGTCCCGAATAGCTTGCAGGCTCCGGCGAAAAGATCCCCTAGAGCTTAAGCGTCTGCCGTCACACTCAATCCGTCCCCTGTGCCCGCTCCACCGCTCAGGCCTCCACCAAATCGTCATGGGCCTCCTACATATTAGGGGTCACCTCCGCCTAGACGGGACGATCATCGAGGAACGAAGAAGAACCAGTTTGAGGAACGAAGACAAAAAGTATACTCATTCCAGGATGATCAAGTCTGTGGCTACTTCATTGCCGCCATGAACCGCAACATGCTCCGCCTTCTGGAGTCGCGGAAACTTGAAGAGGTCGGCCGCGATGATAGGCGAGATTACTGCCCCTACCATCGGTTGTTGGGACACAATATCTAAGAATTATTCATCTTCAAAGACCTTCTATAGAGGATGGTAGACTCCAGACAGGTTGAGCTGGGACCACCCCCAGCACATGTGACATGTATCTCTACCACCGGCTCCGACAAAGAGGTGGTCTGGTAGAAAGTCACAAGCATGCAGGGGAATAAATTTTACAACTGGATGACTCGGAAGACTATCAACCGAGCCCAGGACATACTCCGAGCTCAACTACAGCAACCGGTGTTGCCACCAATAGCCCCTAAATCTGCAGAGCCGACAGTATCGACCTCACAACCCTCCACGGCTGGTCATCTAGGCGTAATCGGAGAAGGAGGAAACAATCGCAAGAGGAGCAGTCCGCGACAGGGCCAAAGTTAGTCCCGACCCTGGCATATTATATGCCCTCAAATTTGGCACCACGGGCACCAACCCACCAAACGACACCATTAGGGACAACCGACCAAGTTGACCTGTCAGAGGATGAAGAGCCAATATTTGGTTCTATTAACGTCATCCATCTTATAGAATCATTCCCTGATGAAGGGTATGGTTATGAACCCGAGTTCCCTACACGAGGAGCTGGGAGGAGGAATCACAGAGGTAGGGGATACCAAGGGAGGCGTAGCTGCGGCCGAAACCAACCCTACGGTTGGACCCTGACCCAAACCGTTAGTATCGCGGAAACCCTTGGGAGATCCCTTCAACGGACTTAGTAGGAGAAAGAATGTCCCTCCACCTCCACAAGCAGCCACTCTGGCCCTGTTGTTCTGCGATACCCACCATAGGTGGAGCAAGTTTATGGCTGCCTAGTGCACACAAACAGACTGGCCGGGCCAGGCCCTCAAAACGTGGGAGCGCCATCGATATCTGACCCTATGGCCAGTCCCTCCTCGTCAAATGCTCCAGCCCCTAAAGCCCCAGCTAAGACTCTCCCGACAACGGAGAAGCATCGGCCGCGGGAGCAGAAATACGATATCCTTGTGTAGCTGGCATCAGTTCCAGCCAAGCTGTCAATCCACAATGCCCTAAGTCTGTCAGCAGACCTCAGAGGGGTGTTTATAGAAGCTATTATCACCCCCAGGAGTTTCAAGACGAGGTAGTCACCGCTGAAATTTACCAGACGGAGACTGACCCGGCTGAATGCAATGTCATGATTTCCTTCACCGATCAAGATGGAGATTTCGTCATGCAAGGACACATTAGACCACTATATGTGTCCGACAAAATGAATGGTATTGAGATCCGGAAAGTCTTTATAAACAATTGCTCTGGAGTAAACCTCCTTCCCCTAAGGACACTCCGTAAGTTGGGCTATAATGAGGACGACCTAATTCCCCTGGCCACAACTCTCTTGGGTTACGACAAGAGAGAGTAGAAACCAATGGGACAAATTAAGCAAAAGACCCATTTTGGTGACCTGGTTGCCCACACGAAATTCCTGGTGGTCTGAAAGAGCACATCATTCAATGCCCTATTGGGAAGGCCATGGCTCCATAAGCACATGGTCGTTCCTTCATCCTACCACCAGTGTATCAAGTACTGCGTCAATGGGAAAAGTGGAATGTTGCACACTGACAAGGAACCGTTCGAGCTCTCCGAGTCACATTACATTGACTCTGGGTTCTATGAGAAAAATAAAAATAAGCCTTTGGTCGATGGTGTCGACTGGATCCCCACTCCAAATGGCCTGGAAATGGTTCCTGATGACCCCCTCAGGCAGCTTGGCAGAGATTATGTCCTGCCCATCCACCATGTTGAGGGTAGGAGTTCAAGAACAGACACACATTCGGATGTCCCCATGACTTCAGCCACAATGGCTGAGCATGACAATGCGGGAATGTCCGCCAACCCTCAATTTTGGGAAGAATACTCAAGCGGGGATTCCCACGATGCCTCTCCCTCAAACCCTCAAAGGCTCAGACCGAAAGCTCTCTCCTCTTTGGATCATGAAGATGAGGACATGGGAGAATAAGAGGGGGAAGATCTCAGGGATGCACCTCCTGAACTTGAGGAGTGTATCTCCACCATGGTAGATGAGCTCAGGGAAATAAACCTGGGTACCGAGGAAGATCTGAGGCCTAATATCATTAGTGCAGCCATGTCCCCCGAGGATCACGAGGTATATACCTCTTTCCTGAGGCAACATCAAGATGTTTTTTCCTGGAATTACATCGAAATGCCGGCAATCGACCCCGATGTGGCGACGCACCACCTGGGTCTTCCAGAAGACCACCAGGGTTATAAAAAGGCTGCCAGAAGGATGCATCCCTCACATGCCGCCAAAATAGAGGCTGAAGTTGATAAGATCATTAAAGAAGGCTTCATTTGGGAGGTCCAGTACCCCATTTGGTTGTACAACATCATCCCTGGAAAGAAAAAGAACGAACAAATCCACATCTGCATTGACTTCATAGATCTCAATCAGCATTGTCCAAAATATGATTTCCTGTTCCCGATCACCGAATTATTAATCGATGGGATGGCCGGGTACGAGGCTCTATCCTTCATGGAAGACTATTCTGGATATAATCAAATCAGGATGGCCTAAGAAGATGAGAAAGCCACTGCCTTCAAGGCCCCTCAAGTGGTATTCTGTTACAGGGTCATTCCCTTTGGTCTCAAAAACGCTGGCGCCACATATCAGCGCACAGTGCGTCTTATCTTTAAAATGTTCTTAGGGAAATTCATTGAATGTTATGTGGATGACCTGGTGGTCAAGTCTAGACAACGCTTGGATCACCTGTCATACCTTGAGACCATCTTCAACAAAATCCGACAGCATATCTTGAAGATGAACCCCTTGAAATGCACCATTGGGGTTGCCTTAGGGAAATTCCATGGCTTCTTCGTACGCCATCGTGGCACCAAAGTTTACCCTGAGAAGACAAAGGCCATCCTTGGCCTTCCACCTCCCCGAAATCACACCATGTTGAGGGGATTCCAAGGACACATAGCCTATATTAGGTGGTTCATAGCCAACCTGGCAGGAAAATGTTTTCCCTTCACCAGGTTAATGAAGAAGGGGGTCACGTACCAATGGACGGATGACTGCCAAGAGGCGTTCGACAACATGAAGAATTACCTCTTAAACTCACGGGTTCACATTCCCCTGGTTGAAGGAAGACCTCACATCTTGTACGTGACAGCCTTAAAGTGATCACTGGGAGACTTCCTCGCACAAAATAATGATGCGGTTAGTGAAAACTGTCTCTATTACCTCAGTCGAGCAATGATTGATGCTAAGAGTCGATACTCAAATATTTAGAAGAGTCATTTGGCTTTGGTCATTGCGGTTCAAAAGTTGCTGCATTATCTGTAGCATCATGAGGTCCATTTGATCTCGCGAAGTAACCCGCTCAAGTGCATCCTCAGCCGCCCGATGCTAACTGGACGCCTATCCCGATGGGCGGTCATCCTGCAATAGTTTGACATCCGGTTTGTGCCTCAGAAAGACATCAAGGGCCATGTATTGGCAAAATTTCTGGCAGAGCACCCTTTGACAGGGACCACTGCACCGGACGCCGAGCTACCTGACGAAGGCATCTTCTCGGTTCAAGAGGAGTTCCCAGCCTGGGAAATGTACTTCGACGACGCATCTCGAAGCCCAACCGGGAAGAGTATGGAGGATCCTAGATTCAAAAAAGTGGGTTTATGGATAATACTCATGTCCCTAGAGAAGGAATTCTTTCCATATTCCTTCTTTTTATCAGAAGGATGTACGAACAATGAAGCAGAATATCAAGCTCTCATTGCAGGCCCAGAACTCACACTCCAGGCACAAGTATGACACTTTAAGGTAAAAGGTGACTCAAAGATGGTCATCAGGAAAGTCAATGGTGACTATGCTATTAAAAAGGAGGATTTGATCCCTTTTTTCTACCATGTATGAGGGTTAATGGTGGAATTCTCCACAGAACCAACATTGACCTATATTCCCCGGTCTCAGAATGCTCAGGCTAATGTATTTTCCAACGCGGCCACAGCCCTAGCTGACCCAGGCTGGGATGAAACAATTATCAGTATTGGTCACTATCAAATTGTATTTCCATTTGTTCAGACCAAGAAGGAAGAAATCCACGAAGTCAGTCATGTCGCTAAGCCATATCCTCCTTCCACCGGCTGGATGACCCCCATTGAAAACTACCTTCAACAGGGAGAACTTCCATCAGACAGGGCTGAACGAGAGCAAATACGGAGAATGGAAATCAACATCATCCTATATGGCAGTGCGAGTCAGCAAGAGGTCCTCTACAAATGAGGCCTCAATGGAGTGCTTCTCAGATGCATTGATGGAGAAGAAATCACTGTTGTAATGAATGAAGTGCATGCCAGAGCGTGTGGAGCACATCAGCCATGCACCAAGCTTTCCCATCAGTTTCGAAGGCTTGGGCACTACTGGCACACAGTGGCACGAGATTGCAAGCGCTTTACCGTGAAATGACACTCATGCCAGATTCATGCCAACTTCATACAACAACCCCCGGAGTTACGTCATAAATCCGAGTACTCTTGGCCTTTTTCCATCTGGGGAATGGACGTCATGGGATCATATCGTCCCGCCACGACCAAATAGCTGAAGTGTATCCTCACGGCAACTGAATTCTTTTCCAAATGGGTAGAAGCCATAACCATCAAGGATGTCGGTCCAAGAAATATTTTCAGCATTGTGAAGAAAAATATCATCACCAGATTTGGTGTCCCTCATACCATACAGATGGACAACGACACCAACTTCTGCTCTACTGAATTAGAGAAACTATACCACGAGTATGGTATCAAGACTAACCACTCATCCCGCTACCATACAGCGGCCAACAGACAGTTTAAGGCTTTCAACAAGACCCTGTCCAGCATTCTCTAGAAAATGGTGGACAAAGACAAGAAGTCATGGCCGGATAAACTCCTCCATGAATTGTGGTCTTATTGAACCACAATCCACACTACTACTCGGGCCAACCCGTACTCATTGGTGTATGGAACAGAGGCGATCCTGCCCATTGAACTCCAATGTACCTCACTCCGTGTTTCCATCTGTGATAAATTTTCCAATGATGAGCAGTCAGAAAAGTGACTAGGTGAACTGAAATAGCTAGACAAGAAGCGATTGCACACTTTTCTCCATCTGAAGGTATACCAGAACCGGATCACACGAGCCTTCAACAAAAAGGTTCGCCTTCAGTCATTCTTGGAAGGAGGATTAGTGTTGGTCTTCTGGACCCCAATGATACCTGGCAAGAAGCCTCCAAAGCTGGAGCCCAAGTGATAGGGACCATACGTTGTTCACAAGGTCTACTCCAATGGAGCATATACCCTGATCTCCATGGACGAAAAATTTACAACCGCTCCTACAAATGCGAGATTCCTCAAGAAGTATTTCGTATAATAACAAAAGGCAGTTATCGTCCGAGTTTCATGACGTTAAACTGCGAAGCACCCAATGGTCCAAACTCTATGACCCTAAACTAAGAATATCTCATCCTCATCGGCATAACTAAAAGCAGTTATCATCCGAGTTGCATGATGTCAAACTGCCAAGCACCCAATGGTCCAAACTCTATGACCCTAAACTAAGAGTATCCCGTCCTCATCAACATAAATAAAAGAAGTTATCATCTGAGCTGAAAGATGTTAAACTTCCTAGCACCTAATGGTCCAAAATCTATTACCCTAAAAAAAGAGTATCTCATCCTCATCGGCATACCTAAAAGCAGTTATTGTCTGAGCTGCATGACGTTAAACTGCCAAGAACCTAATGGTCCAAACTCTATGAACCTAAACAAAGAGTATCATGTCCTCACCACATGACGTTAAACTGCATGGAGTTCATCCTCATCACATGATGTTAAACTTCACTGAAACTAATATTATTCCTCGTCCTTGCCGCACGACGCTAAACTGCATCGAATCTAATAATACCCCTCATCCTAACCACATGATGTTAAAATGTATGGCTTTCGTCCTTACCCCACGACGTTAAACTGCACAGATTTCAAAGAACTATGTAAGGCATGATTCCTACCCTTGTAGGATATGTAGAGACGCCAAGATCCCCTATCCTGGCCCAACCACTCCCAAATAAATGTTAAAAATTCCTTCTCCCCCGTGTATGGACCAGACCTGCACGGGGTGTACTTCTTTTAGAGAACTATGTATGGCTTGATTCCTTCCCTCGCAGGATATGTAGTGAATTCGTGGATCCCCTTCCTAGCCCGGTCACCTCCAAATAAAATAAAATAGAAGCTAGAAAACGTCCCCTTCACCCATGTACGGACCAGCCCTGAACGGGGTGTACTTCTTCCAGAGAACTACGTGCAGCTTGATTCCTTCCCTCGCAGGATACATAGTGACACCAGCGTTCCCAGCCCTGGCCCAGCCCCTTGAATAAAAGATAAAAAAGGCCCTTTCCCCGCGTGTACGGACCATACTAGCACGGGGTGTACTTCATTCCCTTACCGCACGACCTAAAAATGCACGAATAGCAAGATTTAAAAATTCTCCCTTTTCCCCATGTATGGGCTAGACCTGCATGGGGTGTATTTTTGCGTCTTTTCCACACGACATTAGACTACACGGACAATAATGTTAAAAATTCCCCCTTCCCCCGTGTACGGACTAGACCTGCACGGGGTGTATACTTCGTCCTTACCGCATGACGTTAAACTACACAGACTTCATCCTAAACGCATGACGGTAAACTGCACAGACCTCATCCTCACCGCATGACGTTAAACTGCATGGACTTCATCGCGACCCACCCAAGACAAATGGCTATACGAGATTGAGATACTCCTTGCACATTTGGATGCATCCTTTCCAAAAATCAGACTCCACGACCCGGATAATTATGGATCTTCATAACCACTCATGTCCATCAGAAGTGGAATGTCATCGACCCATGGACACCTTTTCATGACTATGCATACCAGGCTCTCGGCGGATCTGCATATTGATATCCACTGGACCGTCTACCAAAGGAAGTATTTCCTCGGGCGGCACTCTTCCTAGCTCCGTATTCCTACCAGCCTTAGAGCCCCCGTATCACATCTCCTGATCCAAAAATTTATGGAACAATGGTTTGCAAGTTCATTTCTCTTTTCACTTCCATGTGTTTCCAGGGTATCCCTATCTGGCTAGCCCATGTGTCTACCGGTGGTTCACATAGTGACCTGCATCAACGAACATCAAGCCAGGACTAGGATACATTGACTCAATGGACAATTGCAGTGAAGATGTTTCTTGTATACTCGGACACCAATATCCCCACATGCCGAAATCTACACTGTGTGAAATCGTGGATTCTCATAATCATTAATGGCCATCAGAAGTTGAATGTTATCGACCTGGGGACACCATTGTATGACTATTCATACCATGCCCTCAGTGGATCTGCATAATGATAGCCCATGGCTCATCCATCAAAGGCAATATTTCCTTGTGTGGTACTCTTCCTAGCTCCATACGCTTACCGGCCTCAGAGCCCCCACACCACACCTCCTGATTCGGGAAAACTCAATATTGCAGTTTACAACCTTCATCCCCCACCTTGTTCCAAGTATATCAGAACATGTTGACTCAGTTATCCTTCGAGTGACTGTAGTAATAGTCACCCAATAGTCCAAGCTCTATTACCATTCATGGCCATAAGAAGTGTAAAGTCATCGACCCAAAGAAACCTTTGCATGACTATTCATACCATGCCCTCAGCGGCTCTGCATACTGATAGCCCCTGGCCCATCTACCAAAGGCATGATTTCCCCGGGCGATACTCTTCCTAGCCCCGTACGCTTACCAGCCCCAGAGCCTCCATGACATCTCTCCTGATCCAAGAAGCCCTGGAACCATGATTTACACCATCAATTGCCCCCTCCATGTCTTGGACATGCCCAGATACTCAGGTTCAGTTACAGTTTAATCAATAGAGGCCTTTTTAACTACGTCCTCACTGCACGACGTTAAACTACATGGTCAATCATCCTTGCTACACGACGTTAAACTGCACAACATTGGAAAAGGAAAGAAAGATGCCCATCGTCCTCGCTGCATGATGTTAAACTGCATAACATCCTTTAATAATGATCACGGTCTTTACTGCATGACGCTAAACTGCAAGGTCAAACCCACCATGAGTTCAGTAAGGAACGAAGGTTTTCTCTATCCTTCAGTGCATGGGTAAGACCGGCACAAGCCACCTTCTCACACCCACATGAGAAGGAATTACTTCACCCTTTATCGGGAAGTTCAGTCTAGATGTTTCCCCTATATCCAGGCACCCTCTCATTATAAACCATACCCTATACTAAAAAAAGCCTAACTCTCATAAGCCACCCCTGGTGGTCCCAAATCTCAACTTCCCTAACGTTTCTTGGCTATCGGGGGAATACAATCATTGACCTAAGGACGCCTTTGCATGACTATGCATACCATTCCCTCAGAGGCTCTGCATATTGATCGCCCCTGGACCGTCTACCAAAGGCAGAAATTTCTTAGGCAATGCTTCTCTCTGTACGCCTCTTGGCCTCTGAGCCCCGATGTCTATCCTAAGATTCAGAAACCCTCTGAGTTACAGTTTACCAACCTCTTTCACAACCCTGCCTGAATATTGTGGAATGTCACTGAAAATATAACTGAGGACTAGTAGAAGTCGTTCCATTCCAGATGATGTCCCAACATTACGACTTTAAACTGTTCCAAGCTTCGACCACCCCTTACGCTAACTAAATGCGTAGGAAAGTGGTCTCTCGACCACACCCCTGATTAGTATAGATGTTCTCAAAACCATCCAGATTTCACATACCCTTTCCGAGACACCCCGGTGGTTTTCATATTTCTCCAGGCCACCCATGGTGGATTCCATAAGACAAACTTTCATGAAGTCCTATGGCCATCAGAAATGGAGAGTAATTGACTTAAGGACACCTTTGCTCTACTATGCATACCATGCCCTCAGCGGCTCAGCAAATTGATCGCCCCTGGCCTGTCTACCAAAGGAAATATTTCCTTAAGGCAATGCTCCTCCCACCTCTGCACGTCGACGCGGCTCCAAAGCCTTGATACATGCCCTTCATGTTGATCAAATTTAAGAAAACTCCCTCCAAATGCGTCTGAAGGACACCGAGACATCTTTTAATCAACCAAAACCCATTGGGGCCCATGCCCCCACCATGTTTGGTCAAAGATGTTCGCCCTAAAACATCAGTAATGATAGTCTTTTCGGTGGGACTTTAAACCTCTCACAAAAAGAGGCACAACGCTTGTTAGGCTGAAAACCGAAAAAGGGAAACCTAAGAAAAAGTCAGGCCATACCCACTAGGTTCACACTAAATGGGCCCAGACAAAATAAAGGTATGAAAAGAGGAGACAAACATGTTTGTAGGGATTTTATACAAATCCCAAGCAATAGTCAAACTATGCTCGCTGGAACCCATGGTCTAGGAAAAATTTAGAGTTTGTTTTCCTAAGTTATGATTAATTCTGATTCAGTGAATTGTTATTTACACAATATTTGTTCTAGTAACAATCAAATTTCACAGCAACAAGTGATTGACAGAGACTGTATTTCGTTCAAACAAAAATGGAGGACATCCACAAGCTGGGGTCTCTCCCTCACAAGAAAAAAGGGGGAGAGGGATAAGTAAAACAGAGGGTACAAGAGTGGCTCTAAAGGTCATAAAGGAGCCTGACTCGGTCTCTCCACCAGATCAGTGACCGTGTGGCGGAGGTCGTTGCAAGACCGTTCCAACATGGCCTTCTCCCTAGCTTCAACCTCAGCCACTGGACAAGTACGCTCCACTGTTGTTTGGAGATCGTTGATCCCTTTTCTGGTGAATTCAAGATGAACAGTCACAGCTGAAAACTGATTCCTTAGCATCGCTTCCCGTTCTTCACATTCATGCAACTCGGAGGATAGGACGACCACCTAATGTGGAGAGGTCACCTCTTGTGCAATCAGCTAACAGAGCTATATCGTGGCTTCCTCCAAGGCACGGGTCCCGCAATGAGTGGCAGAAAAGTGAGAAATTTTGCGTTCATTAATGGCTGCTTCCTCACAAGCCATGACAACTTCGAAAGCAAGAGAATTGAACTGCCGATAGTGAAAGACACCCGAACCCAATCCCATGAAGAGCTGTCGAAGAGCTTCGGTATTATTTTCCATCCCAGCTAGAGGAGTTTCTGCAACGATCTCGCAAATCTGAGGCCATGCCCACCTGCACACCGCCTGGTGATCCTCCATGACATGAGGATCTTTGGTTTCCTCACCGGATAGCACAAGAACAAAATCTAGAATTGCAACCAGCTTAGGCATGTGCTTGCTAGAAGTTGGTTCCGGAGCTGGAATGTATGGAGCCTCTATCGCCGGTTCAGGCTTGGGGATCAAATTGCTAAACCCGGTATCAACTGGAAAAACTTTCGAGATTATATCACTACGACCCGCAACAACATGGTCCTCCTCATCCACGTCCAAGAAGGATAAATCCTTCTTATCATCGGCCACTGTAGGAATGGGAGAGGAAAATCCTCTGAGATTTTTGATCGATGAGCCATCAGTCGATCCTCCCTTAGAGCTGATGAGGAAGTTGCGGTGGACACAACAGCCGCAGTACCTCCTGATTTGGGAACCTACCAGACGAACTCTCCTAGGATCCCATCGGGATAGTATTTTTCCCACGTATTTCCATACTCCATGGAAAGGTCAGCAGCCTCCCCCACGACAGGCAGGGGAATGCTCGTGTCAGATCCCTCCCACGTCAGCATCAGCCACCATTGACGATGTATTGCTATGTGCAGTCCTCAAGACTGAGGAGGGGGAAGGGAAACTTGGACTTGCATGCACCCAAACTGGCGAGAAAAATGATACGGGACATACAACTCTCACAGAGAAACCCTGTCGATCCGCGCAGACAGAAATCCATCTCGCAGAGAGATCATGTAAGAACACTCTTCCAGGATCCCCCGTCAGTTTTCAACTAAGACACCAGAAGGGGTGGGGTAGGGAGTGAATGCAAACTGAAAAAAGTCACTCAGTAGCTCGAGGACATCACCAGGGATGAGGGATTTCAAGCGAACTCCAGCTATATTAAACAGGGTAGACTGAAAAGTTGGAAGCGGGATTACCATGTTGTGACGACACTCATAACATCGATAATGATCTACTACCCAGCCATACAAAAATTGAAATGGCCCACTCAGACGGAAGGGTGAACCGCCGTTCTGCATGTGACCCAGCAGTTCACAAATATGAGCCAATGTGGGCACAACCAAATTCACCAGGCGGCCCTCTACCAGCTCAACTTCCATCATCAGGGTGTAAGCCCTGATGGCAGGATTAATATCCCGAGAAGGGAATAGCCACCCACTAAAAAACATGTCCAGAAACGCCTCCAGACGAGGCAGCTGATCGACATCTGGAACAAGCTCCCAGCCCCAGTCATTGAATTAGATTTGCTCCAGGTTCTTCCAATAGCTACCCCTCTACTTTCAGGACTCCATTGTAGGGCAGGTTGTGGGCCTACGAGGAAGAGCTACGGACTGGCTCTCTCTGGAAAAATCCTTGATCCAGTCGCGATATGAGACAAGCTGTCTTAGAGATGTATCCTTAAAATTCTACTCACAACTAGGGACAAGCTTTTTTAGAGATGTATCCTTCAAACGTTCCTGGGCCTGATCGATGAGCCTCTTCACCAAGGGAGGGGTTCTCCCTTCGTCGTCCCACATGGAAGGCGGAGGCAGGAATTTTTCATACATACCCCCAACAATGGGGACCCTGAAATATGAAAGACATCCCAATGACTAATTCCCACCTCCCCGTGGACCAGATGAAAGGTGTTAATGTCTGGGCTCCAACGGCTCATAAGTTTCCTAGCGAGGGCTTGAGGCCAGTAGGTATAGGTTTGGGACACCCAGGCAGCTGCATACAAGCCTACGACATTCAGTTCTTCCTTGAACTCCGCATAGCTTGGACAGACCCAGAAGGTCCACCCCCAATACAAGGACATAAATGCTCCTCCAGGTCGGAGGTCCTGATTCGCTGACCAGCCATGCTGGTCACTTACCATGGCATTGCGGGCAATGCTCCGGTAGCAGTTAATTGTTCATTCCTGTTGACGTTGTTCTCCTGTCGGATATTCTGGAAGGTGATTCAACATAGATCTAGCAACTTTATCGCTCGGGGTAGGCCTCCCGTTGACAGGTATCATGAACCGATGGATAGTGGCAGTAAATATGCATGCTTCAGGATTGTTGTCACGGGATGGTACTGGAATCGGGATATCGGACAGAAAACTGAACCCATAGGCAGGAAGGCTGTTAGAAAAGGGGCACTCCTGCTGTGACTTGGAGAGCTGGCTGGAAAGAAAGGAGGATGGTGGGGAGTGGCGAACTCCATACTGAACAGATCTAGCCATTTCCTTCAGGCGTTGATCGCTAATTCGGAGAGGCTCTGTAGCGGGCCTTGGGGAAGAACGAGGGGGGACCATATTTTCTCCCTACACGACGAGAGCCAACAAGCGGTTAGACCGGAATAATTTTTTTTGGGAAAAAATACCAGGTATATGGATGAGGATCAGTTGAAGAGCCTTCATAAGAAATGTCTGCGAGGAGGCCTCGAAGGATAGTTCATGATGACATCATCCCATGAAAAAGACCTTCACGAAAGTAGTCTACAAAACCCTGGCCCACGAAGCGTTGGCCATGAAACCGTGGACCAGGTTGCTTCGCGGAATTTCAATCCTAAACTTAAGTGGTTATGTTTGGAAGATATAGAAACTTTTAACGGTCGGAAGATTTTAGTCCACGGAGCATCGAAACCACGGAGCACCAAAACCGCGAAGCAAGTTCCTACACGGCCCAACATAACTTACTTTTTAATTAATTAAAAGTGTTAGTTCATGGCTGGGATGTTGTTCCGTGGATGAAGAATGAAGAGAATGATAAATGGGTCATGGATGTAGCAGTCGGTTCGCAGACGAAGCATTTCGCAAAGGAACAAGCATGCGCACACAAAAAAGATTTGGTTTCGTGAAGAATCCGGTAGAAGAAAAATGAAAGGGCCCTCTGTATTTATAGGAGTGGTGCCCTACCAGGTCCACCTCTCTACTGCGAACCACCTGAGTTTCAGGACCACTCGGCATCGGAATAGCCTCCTCTTCGTTCGGATCAGACCCCAATCCGATGGGGGGCATTTGTAGGGTCCTGAAAAATCTGCAAAGGAGAATGATGATCCCCTTTAACTCAAGGGAGATTCTTCCCAATTTCTCCTCAAAAGGGATGGGAAAATGTGGACAAAACTCAAGGATGGTGAAGGAGGAACCGGTCTATGGAACAGTATAATGTTAGCGACAAATCGACGGTTCCGTGAAGCGTTCCCCCCTCGACAGACCATTGTCATTCGCGGAATGGAGGCAGAGGTCCTCCGTGGGCATGAAGCAGGGTGGGCGCCAATCCGGTTCACTGTCATGAACTGCCCCAGCTGCGAGCCCTGTTAGCCGGCCCAAACCGCCGCTGCTGTCGTTCATGAAATGAAGGCGGAACCCTCCGCCACTCCAAAGCACTCCCCTGGTTTGGTTTGCAGGGGGGGAAGCGCTCAATACCCACTGTGAATTACGGATTGACCAAGTCAGCCGTAAACCAGGTATTCGGTCATTGGCCTCCGCAAAAGGTGTCGCATGACTGCAGATACATCTCTTTCCCCACTCTATAAAAGGAGACCGAGGGGGGAAGGAGATGGGGATTGGGATTTGGAGAAAGGAGACGAAGAGGAGATCGGTCAGATTTGGGTGGAAGGATTTCAAAAGAAGGCTTAGGATTTCAAAAGTTTCTGTTTGTGAACCAGAGCAGGTATGAACCTAGGAACGAACTAATAAGGAACCGGAAAATGAATAATAATTTGGTGAACCGCAAACTAAAAATAACATGAAAAGAGAAGACCGTGAACCATAGACCCTCCACAGATGCACTCCCCACAGACCAGGGAGTATATGCCTCTTTTCCCATCTTCCACGCCACGTAGCACCCCTCTACGCGGGTGAAGCCCTGACCGACGAACCCCCGACCAACGCCAACCTTGACTGCCGCTGCTCGTGTGGAACCCTCCGCATACCAACCTTGTACGCGGACTGAACCCAAAGTCGCGAAACCTCCTGGTTCACGAGATGCCAATCAATCCGAAGACCCTCATAGTTCGTGGATAGCCTATAAATCCGTGGACCCTCCTAGTTCGCGGATGACCTCTTAGTCCGCGGACCCTCCTGGTTCACGAACGACCTCTCAGTCTGCAGACCACGTTGGTTCGCGGACGGCCTCTCAGTCCGCGGACCACGTTGGTTCGCGGATGGCCTCTCTATCCACGAAGCACTTCCATACGCGAAGGTCGCCACCACCCATACCCATGTGTGGTCCGCCGAATCCTTCAGAGTTCCCATTCCCCGATCCATATAAGATCCTCCAGATCGGGCCCAATCCTCCGTTACTCCTTCACTAGCCTACTCATCGGCCCCAAGAAGAGGCCTCCACCAGAGCCACCAGATCTATGTGGTGTAACCCTCAGGCACATCTGGGAACCGTTTTGAGTTCACATATCCACGGTAAATAGAGGCGAAGGGGTTTCCCCGACCCTTGACCAGATTCCCAAAGCATTCATGGGTTCACATTCCCACAGTAATGTGGAGTCTGATCTTAGGAGTCCCCTTTATACAACTCTACTTGTTAAGGGTACCTCAGGGGTAGTAAAATACCAATCAGAAGGAAGCCCTCATGCACTGCAATAGAGGAGAGGGGAACAGGAGCACCCCCTTTCCCTCTCCCCTTGCGGTTTGTCGCCATTGGCCACCCTCATTCGTAAGACCCAGTCCACTTCTCACAGACGCACCTTTCGTGACATGATCCTCTGGTCCCTGCTGCCTCTTGTTTCTCACACCGAGCTTGACTCACGTGGGCTTACAGTAACCATCGACCATGACATCCTCTTATGGGCCTCCTCAGAGTGTAAGCCCCAATCCATCTCTATGGGCCTCCTCAGTGTGTAAGCCCCAATCCATCGCCCTTGGCCTCCTCAATGTTTGAGCCCCAATCCATCATTCTGGGCTGCCTCAGAGTGTAAGTCCCAAGCCAACGCGAACTACGAGGACTTTGATTCCCTAGCACAGGGATACGTAGGAAGCCTCCATGAGGTTCAAGCCCGATCACCAAAGGACCCCCGGGTCCACCCTCACATTGGTTCTCTGAAGCTCTCTATTCGAACTACATTTTCTTTGATCCCTGTACCCTAGGTAGGGTACGTAGGAATCCTCCATGAGGTTCAAGCCCAACAACTGATCGATCTGAATATCTTCACATTGGTTCACCGCGCCACCCCTTATGCCTCCTCAATGGGTTCCAACTCCACGGGGTCATTAATCCAACGAGGGATGGTAAACCTCAGGCCTAAATGATTCCAAACCCCCTGCGTCCAGTTGACCATTTCCTACCAGGGTTAAATCTGTGGATACTATGTTTGGGTATAAACCAAAGATTTGCAAACATATGAATATGTCTTAAATCTATAAGAGAGTCCCAAAACAGGCAATAATTATCCTCAAAAGTGTGTGATGATCCCGAATTCTCATCATCTCGACCAATGTGAGTTCTTAAGAGTTTCTGGTCAGACCATCTGGCGAACGCCTGCCTTTGGAAATCAGTTCCACGCATCATCAGATATGGAACCGTTGGGCGTTTTAAGACCGAAACCTGAAACAGTATGTATTTTCTAAGACATATTTATTATCCATGCCCATGTTTCATGAAATACATTTCAAAATTATAATTTGATGGTACTCTTTAACTAAAACATCATTATAAATGTTTTAAATACTTATTCTTCTAAATCATTCTTATTAATGTCCATATTTTTAAAATGGTTTTAAGGATTTATTTATACGGACATGATTGTTTTAAAATTTAAATTCATTTAAAAAGTTTCAAAGTGGTATGGGACACCTTGATTAAAAATTATCTTTTAAATTACTTCCTTTATAAATTCGTGATTTTTAAATGATTTCACCAAAAAGGGATATTTCTCTCAAAATGTTTTACCGATCATTTTCAACTATGTCAGTATCCTTTACTGGATATTTTTATTGATTGAGGTTGATTTATTATAATAAAATATTCCATATTGTATTTAATGAGTTATGATATGTTTGACTATGGAGGTTTTATTTTTATACCATTCATGGTTTATAGTTAATGTATTGACATTTCGTATTCTAATTTTGATACGAATATTTATGCTATGTTTCAACTTTTTCATATGAGGAATTTAGTGGACTTAGTAAGTGACATGTGGATCCAATTATAGCTCCATGATGCATTGGTAGGTCTCATTAGACAAACTAGTGTCTTGGAAAAATGCTTTGACAAAATTTTAGTTGTAGTATTGGCAAGAGGGCTTGACTATGTGGTAATGATATCCGGTGTTAGATATTCACTCTTTATGAAATTAGATATTACATGTGATTATTCGACTACTAGAATATCCATGATCATGTTTATATGGTGTTGTTTGATTTATTTTTTCCATATTATCTTAAATATTATATTTAAAAAGTTTGTTGTTTTTATTTCTCCTCTTGCCTTAAAAGTTTACAGCTTACACTAAATTATTTACCCTTACTGAACATCTGAACTCACCCCTTTCTTATGTTTTATTTTCCTAGAATTCCAAGATGTGTATTATGATTTATATGTATGGTTAAGGTAAAGGGGATAATTGAATTCACAAATAACTATATATGTTGTATTTTATATTGAAAATTTTAATGCAAGGTTAATTTATGTAATCTATTTTCCAAGACTGCTAAACTGATCGGTCTTTCGGGACTTGATCCTTGTAATCATACCAATGTATTAAAATAATGCACCGGCTCTGGGTAATTGGGGTCAGGGTGTTACAATGGCTTTAATGAAATTATATGTTATATATGTTATATTAATTATACATCAATAATGACAATAAATATTGAGATATAGAGAATTCATTTTCATTATTTCTTTAAAAAAGATAATAAAAACGGAAACAATTTTAATGTGTAAATACAGATTACCGTCCCAATGAATGGTGTATTCTATTTCGTACATATATATTTTATAGATTATTATAATACAAATATATTTTATATAAGTGATATTTATATAATTTTATAGATTTTTTAAATAATTATATAAGTATAAGCGCCAAAGATATAAAAAATCCAGACACATGCGATGAACAAAGAAAATATTACCCTATGTGAAACCTTGACACATGATTGTTAACAAGTAGAGAATATAAGGTCATAATAAAAATGGATTTGGTATTATATATAAGAATAATAATTTATAAAATATGAACAATAAAATTATATTTATTATACTTGAAGCATGTACGAGTATGAAGAGAGATAAGACACATGGTAAGGAGATTTCATCTCTCTTTTTATTTTTATGAAATAGATAATTTATTCACCAACCATTCCTTTTTTATTGTATGTATAATACCCATATATTAATGAAATGCTTATTATTCTTTAATTTATGGGTATTTAAATATACATTATATGAAATTTTATTCATGGGCTTTAAGTTTCAAACTTATCCTAATTGGTAAGATAGTTTTCTCTCAATTAACCAACTTGAGACCCTTGTTTTATTGTGCACCAAAATTCACTTTAGATGTGTATATAATTCCATTTTAAATTTTATATCATGAATATAATTTTTTAGGATATTTTAAGTTTCATGTAATTTTTTTTGACATGAAGGGTATGGCCCTAAATAACCAAGTGGTAGTATTTTATTGTAACAAACTAATCAATTTCCAAGATTTTTATTTGTTATGCTTCCTTTAATGAAATATTTTGATCCATATATTATGAAAACTCACTAGTTTCGTTATCATTTATTTATTCAACATATATCCATTTATTTTTACCATTTCTACTCTTTAGTACTTAATATAAATAATAAATTTTTTTAATAAAAATATGACTGCATTTCTCTCTTCAACCCGAAAAATATTTTATTTCAAAACCCTGGTTTTAAAAAATGTTTTCAAATAATAATTAGAGATAATTTTAAATAAAAAATATTCTAAAAAAGGTATTATGGTTTTAAAATAATCATTTACAAATTTTCAAGAAATTTTATTATACGATTTCATAGAATAAAGATTTTAAATTTTTTTGAAGCTTATATAAAAAGTTTTCAAAGAAAAGGTATTTATAAATGTTTTCATGATTATTTTATAAGTTTTCAAGGGAAAATATTTTTAAAATGGTTTGAATCCATATTGGTATGTTTTCACATTATTTTCAACGAAAATTATCATGATCCAACTTGAGTACTCTAGTAAATCAAAAACCAAGACGGACCTAACATATCTCAAAGGGAGTTCTCGATCTGAAGGGGTTAATGACTTGCACCTGACATCATACAACATACAAGTGGGAAAAACATTTCCACAAAACAAAGTGGAAGAAATATATGAAATTCAACATGCATACAAAAGGAACTCCAACATATTAATTTTTAAAATTTAGAAAGCCATCAAATCCTGAAGTAATATAAACCATTTACCAAAATAGAGGAAAACACTCCAAGTCCCTAAAAACACAACTCACCACATCCTAGGTTTCACTGATAGGTCCACCTCCAAGATATATGTTCCGCATTCTCAAACCTAGAAGGAGATAATCTACAAACACCCAATAGCACAAGTTACGTGTAAGCTAAAATCCCATTATCATCCCAACAGGGATTCCATAATAGATACCAATAATAGAATAATCTAATAAATTGTTTCAATTCTTAAAATAATACATTTTGGCAATTTATAAAGCATATTCAACCAAATCATGCTATATAGTTTAAATGATGGAAAAATACATTAATAAAGGGATTTCCAAGTGGTGGAATAATTTTAAAATAATGGATAAAATAAAGCATTTATATATAACAGTTTATATAAATTCAAAAGGCAAGTAATTCAGTTTTACAACATTGGAATACATATATATTAAAAATATAAAAAAATGAGCAAGATGGTCCTCTTCAAAATATGTATGAATGTTTCAATTTATAAGACTCCACACCCTCTACGTGATCTCAAAAATAAGATTATACACACATCCCCATGACACTATCCAAATGTGATTCATCTCTATCCCATTAGAGATGTTACACAATGCATGTATGTTTTAGAAAATAATAATAGCGTAGAGTGTATCCAAATTACTCACAAACTACCTAAGGCTTGCTTGTGCTCTGAAAAAATAAAATATTGGAAATTTATTTTAAGACTTCTTAAAATAAAATTAAATAAAATTCTACAATTTCAATGAAAATTTTCCATTTAAAACCAAAAAGTGTTTTAGTAAAAAATTTTCCTTTTTAATAAGATAAAACCAACGGGTTTTTATGAAACAATTCTAAGAATTTTTCACAAGTTTTTAATCCATTCAAAAACAATTCCATAAATTTAATAATTCATTGACACAATTAAATTCAAAAATTTAATTGAATTATTTTCCTTGAAAACACCAATTTAAATTAAAAAAATTTAAATCAAATAATTTCTATAAACACACCCTAATTCAATGGAATTTGGGGTTTTCCCACCTCTAATACAAGAACCATGTAAAATATCCCAATTCACTAGAATTTTATTTTATTACTGGTTCAACTGAAGGAATTTCTGAGTAATTGAATTTAAATCAACAATTGAAATAAATATAGAAAATTCAATGTTAATCAATTTGGATAAACATGAAAGAATCACCTACCTTTTCCTAAAACTGAACACTCACAATGACACCTATCAACAAGGACAAGGGAGTAAAAGACCAAGAAATACGACCTATATATGAGATCCAAAAACCCAAAGCATAGATCCATCAATTTCAGGATGATCTATTGAAAACCCAAAGGAAGAGAAAGATATAGATGAATAATGAGTGATAAATATTACTTAAGAATCACCCCACAAGCGCAAAGATGATCAAATAATGAACAAAAGGATCTAGAAGGGCTAGAAAGCTCAAAGATGTCCTGGGGAGGGCATTAGTTCCATAGAAATGAAACTGGAGTGGAGGGGGAAAGAGATCTCCGTTGTGTGGCCTATTTGAAAGAACATTATTGGGGTAGTGTATACGGTGCAACCCAACTACACGTCATGAAATAATTAATATCTAAAACTATCAAAAATATCATGGACTTGATTTAAAAAGATACTCTATGAATTAAAATTTGATCTTTAATTAATTCATGTTGTGTAAAGTATATTTAAATATTTTTCCTATCATAATGTCGATCCTTTCAAGACCCTCCTTTAGAAACCATTACACATCGTGTAACTCGGTGACACGGAATGTAACCCTCTGGTAGCCTATAAAAAAGGTCAATTATAATTATGATTCTAAAAAATCTATGACATCCCCATTAAATGTATCCTCCCAATTCATTCTCAAACCTACCCATTCAATGAAAAGAAAAGGTCATGTTAAGGATAAATGCAAACCTGTCAGATCCGTAATGTGATGTTACAACCTTCCCACGACTAAAATATTCTATCCCAAGAAATACTATAAATAATATTCCATGAAATTATGATGAAGGTACAATTATATCATCAGTGCCTCACATTCCCATGTATCATTATTATCAGATCCATGATGACATATGACACGAACCAAATGTATCATCCACCCACAAAGTACCTTAGTATCGAATCAACTATCAGGACTAGTCACTCAGTCAGAGATAAATTAGGTTCAATCTCAAGATCACTACATCTCAAAAGATGATATTGATTAGGTAAACACCTTCTCAACTACGATAAATGGAATACATTATTTCTTGATGTCATCTAGGGTGTAATTTCTAAATGATATACAAATTTCCCCACTATTTTGGAAACCTAAAAAGGTCCCACAAAACGAGGAGAAAGATTCCATTTCCTCTGAATCCATAGATGACCCAACCAGGGTGAAACATTCAAGAAAACATAGTTACCATCTAATAACTCCAATTTTTTATAACAATGATCAACATAAGTCTTATATTGTCTTTTTTCTATTAACATTCTATGTCGAATCATCTGAATCTTTGATGTTGTCTCTTTCACCAAGCTTGGATTGACCAAGAAACATTCCCCAATACCTGACCAAAAAATGGAGATTTAAAAGGCCATATATATAGGGACTCTAAAGGTTTCATTATAATCATGTACTGGTAACTGTTATTATAAAGAAAAATCAACCAGTCCCAAATGATCATCCCAAGCCCCACAAAATTTGAGAACACAAGCAAGAAGCATATACTCTAGAATTTGTATAGTTCTCTCTATCTGACCATCCAACTGTATGTGGTAGGTCATGCTAAAACAAACTTGATATACCATTAACTCATGAAGTCCTCTCCAAAAGTGATATGTGAACCGAGGTTCCCTATTAGAAACTATAACATATGGAACTCCTTGAAAACAGAAAATCATCATCACGTATAGATTTCTTAACTCATAAACTTTGGTTATATATCGAATGGTTATGAATTGAGATGACTTGGTTATCCAGTTGATCAAAACCCATATCGCACTCTTCTTTATCTAGGTATGAGACAACCCAACCACAATTTCTATAGATATTTCATCCCACTTCCACGTAGGTACTGAATGTTGCGAATGTAAACCCAAAGGTTTTTGATGCTCAACCTTCAACTACTGGAACATATAACAATGCGAGGAAAACTCATAAATTCCCCATCTAATCCATGACCACCATAATTTTCATAGTAAGTCATATAAAATTTTAGTGGTTCTTGAGTGAAATGACCAATGGGAATTATGACAATCCCCCGTCACGACCTCTCTTGTTTCTAATATAACAATGAAGCAATTATAATAGTATAGAAAATAATCTTCCGTTAACAACCACAAGGAAAATATATACCCACTAGAAAGAGATTTTCTAATGCTAAAAAATTTATCATCGGGGAATTTATCCTGAAGAATCATCTAGAGAAGAGTGGATTTCAACTGAATGTTGTCTAAAGAAACATCATCCCATTTCTTATGAACTCCAATATGCAACTGTGAATAGAGAGCAATCAAATTACACTATTTGACATATTCTTTCATTACATGGGTTTTAAGTTTCCTTCTCAATTTATCTTCAATGTAATTCCCCCTTCCCAAGGTGTAAGAAATGTTAAAATCAAAAGATTGTAGGTACTCCACCAAATTCCTTGGGTGGAGATTCAAATATTTTGGGTATAATATATAACTACTGATTTTATGGTATGAATATGAGGTAAAACATTCCCTTAAAATGTAGTGTCACCAATACATAATAACACTCATCACAACTACATGTTAAATTTATTGGGTAGGAAAATTATTCCCATATAGCCTAAGATGACAATATCCATAAGCCACTATGTGATAACCCTATATAAGAACGAAACCCAAGCCTGAACCTGATGTGTTACAAAAGACCACATAACTTTGCCTGACCACTAGAAGAATCAACATTGGTGAAGCAGTCAGATGATATTTCAAAAAATAAAAATGACTTTGAAATATATCATTCCAAGAAAAATCCACCCCCTTCTGTGTCAGATCAGTCATTAAAAAAGACAACTTCAATAAGTCCATACCAAAACGAAGATAATATCTATCTATGACCATGAAGCTTCTAATCTTGAATACATTTCACGGTTTCTCCAAAGTCATAATAACCTTTACCATATTAGGATCAACTGATATACCCTTATTATACAACACGTATCTCAATAATTTATCTACCTAAATATAAAAAAAAGACTTTGAAAGCATGGCTTAGAGTCTGTGATTTCTCAACAGACACAGGACTATCCTTAGGTGATGCGCACAATCCTCATCATATTTAAAGTCAATGAGGATTTCATCCTCAAAAACTAACACCAAGGTATCCGAATACTCAGGGAAAATCCTATTCATTAGTTCCTTGAAAAGTATAAGATTATCTATTAGACTAAATGGAATAATAAGGTACTCATAATGGCCAAACATGCTCTAAAAGGAAATTTTCATAATGTCATATTCTTTAATCTTCAACTGATTGTAACTAAATTAGTGTCAGTATTTGAAAACCACTTCTCCCCTTTTAAATAATCAAATAGATAATCAATTCATGACAACAAATACTTTTTATTCACCATAATTTGATTTATATTTTTTTAATCCACACATAATATAAGATAGCCATTATCTTTCTTAGAGAAGAGAACTGGAGCCACCCAATGTGACACACTAAGGAATATAAATCCTTTATCAAGATGATCATAAAACTGGGACTTAATTTCTTTTAATTTTGATAGATCCATTTGGTAAGAGAAAATTTAAACTAGTTGAGTTTCATGAATTAATTCAATATAAAACTCTAACTCTCTTACTAGTATAAAACTAGGGAAATTAAAAGAGAAAATGTTGGGAATATCGAAGACAACCAGAGGGATATAACATCTAAAATATTCCCACATCAGATCAAAATTAAACATTGATATTACCTTCCCCAACTCTTGATAAGATGATTTGGATCTACTTGACCATAGGTCCCATTCTCCTAGAATGAAAAGATTTATGCCATTTGGTATTGTAAGGTAGACGAGTGGAATATTACAATCAATATGGGATTTTTTAGAAATGATCCAATCAATCACAATTGTGATGTCAAGATATGTCATTTCTATGACCTTAAAACCGTAAGCCAGGTTCACATCAGATAAAGAGAATAAACTAGCAAAACTATAGATACCCCGCTCTCTCTTTGTTCCATGGGGTGTAGTAATATCATTTTCACAAGATAAAAGATCCATATAAAGATCAATAAGATTAACAATATAGGTTTAAATAAATGTGTGATATGAAAAAATATCAAATAGAAAAGTCACTAATGATTATGTTATAATAATGGTACCACTTACAGTGGCTAGACCCATTTATGATTTCCCTAGAGACTCTTCCACTATGTGATGTAGCTTCATTCTAGATGCCTATGGATGGAACCCCTTTATATGTTAACCATATGATTTCTCCATTGTTTTAGGAAGAGATAATGATCATGTTACACTACATATAGTAGAAAAGTTTTGGAATAATTTTTGTAAATGTCCTAATCATCTGTAGGAGCTACAGTTCATGGGTGCCTAAGTGAAAACCCTCTTAAAATGTCCTGGCATGCCACACTGATAAAAAAGAAATGGATTTTATCCTCGAATAGTAGTAGGTCTAGAATTACCCTACTTTAGTGAACTACCATGAGAACCATCACACTTCTATTTTCCCTTAAAAGAAATTACACTACCACTAGGAGAAAAAGAAACACCTGTCAACCCTGACATTCTAGCTAGGTCCATCTCAACCATCATCACCCTATCCATCACATCAACATAAGTGGGATGATTTACCCTAGAAAATTGATAAATAATATTGGATAGTAGTCCTAACTTGAACCTTAGGGCCTTCATCCTCTCATTAGATATAATCTCAGACACAACTACACCTGCTCAGCAAAGTGATTTGAATATTTAGTCACAGTTCTGTAGACAGGATCAATCTTTAAAAATGAATCATCCTTGGCAAAGAATATTGAATCTAGATCGAAATTATCAGTGAAAAGAAAGTTGAAGTATTTCCACTCTAAGACCTCATGTTTCTCCATCGTCACCATCATGTCCCACAATCTATTACTCGTTCCTTCCATCACAAAGGAGGAACATTTTACCTTGATCTCATATAATGTCTCCAAGAACACCAATAGAAATTCCATATTCCCCAAAAAAGATTTCAATATATCGAGGATCAATGGAGCCTTTTCAAACTGGTGTCCAATTGAAAAAAACACCAGAGAATGATTCTAAAGAACACCCCCTGAGGATCCACAACTGGAGCCTAAACGGGAACTATAGGTGGTGCTTGTTCGACAGCTTGTATAATGTTCACAATCACCTCAAATAGATTTGGGTCTACTAGAGGATTTGATAACTATGGTTCAGAATCAAATTTCTCATAGACTTGGTTTGAACATCTTCTCATAGACATGATTAAAAATAACATCTACAGATAACATTGATGACATTATATTAACACACAAACTAAGCAACAAGGTAAATTATTTCCAATAGATGGAACTATGACATTTGGATTTCACTCCATCCAAATCACAATAGGGTAAATAATAGAACTATTCAACAATACATCCTTACCTAATCAACCTAGGATAGTAAAGGTTCATTTCATTGATAGATTTATAGGCACTCAATCATAACTACCTCTTAATTCCAGACAATATTTCAACTACATATTGACATTAAGACAAAAGATCAATAGCCTCATCTGATACGATTTTGTCAAGAACCATCCTGGGTACCCTGGTAACCAAATCACTGAGTCGACCCTAAAATAGCACAAATGGAATTCTAGATCCCCACTAGTTGGTAATAACACCTTTCATCATAAAACATGCAAGTGGGAACAAACTTTCCACAAAACTTAGTGGAAGAAAGTATGCAATTCAACATGCATAATAGAGAAACTCTAATGGGAGTAACATACCAATAGTTAACAGGGAATAAAATCCCAATGTACTACAACCCAAGTAGAAAAAAAAGTGGAAAACACCCCAAGTCCCTAAGGACACAACTCACCATGTTGTAGGTTCAACAGTTGGATCCACCTCTAAGATATCTTTTCCCCTTACTCAAAACTGGAAGAAGATATCCCACAAACACCCAAAGGCACAAGTAGGGTGTGAGATTAAAATCCCAATATGGTCTCACAAGGATTCCATAATAGATACCAATAATAAAATGACTAAAATAAATTCTTTTAATTTATAAAATAAGTTATTTTGGCATTTTCAAAGCATATTCAGACAAATCACGCTCTATATTTCACATGATGGAAAAATACATTATGCAAAGGCTTTACAAGTGATGGAATATTTCTAAAACAAAATATTAAATAAAAAATTATATAATAGTTTATATATAAATTTATAAGGCATTTAAATCTATTTTATAATATTGGTATACATTTATATCTCAACTATAAAACAAATGAGCAACATTGTCCCCTACCAAATAGGTATAAATGTTTCAAGCTATAGGATTTTAAAATCTCTAAGTGATATAAAAAATAAGTGTATACAAACATCCCCCTAAAAATGTTCAAAGGAAAATCATCACCATCCCATTGGTTACGTGACCCACTGCATGTATCTTTTAGAATGTTGTAATATCATATAGTGAGTCTAAATAACTCACCAAATACCTAAGGATTGCATGTTCTTTTACAAAATCAATAATGGGAAATTTATTTTAAGGAAACTTATAATAAAATTATATCTCGTTCAATTTTTTCACTGCTAAATTACAATTAAAAAATAAAAATGTGTTTTAATAAAAAAACATGCCAATTTAACAAGATAAATCCATTGGGTGTATATAAAAAAATTAATCTATTTTCACAAGTTTAAAATACATTCAAAAAATTCTCAATCAATTTCACAATTCATTTCCCCAGTTAAAATAAAAAATTTAATGAAATTATATTCCATCAAAAATCTAATTTAAATTAAACAATTTAAATCAACTAATTTTTATAAACTCACCCCAATTCAATGGAATTTGGGGTTTTCCCAATTCTCATGCCAAAAATATTTCAAATCTCCCAAATCAATGAAATATGATTTTATTATTTAATTAATTGGATTAAAGTTTGAGAAATTTAATTTAAATAAATAGTTGAAATAAATCAATAAAATTCAACGTTATTCGGTTTGGATAAATAGGAGATAATTAACTATCTTTTCGCAAAACTCAATACTTGCAATGACACCTCTCAGTAATAAAAAATGTGTATAAGACCAAAAAACACATCCTAGAGATGAGACATAAAAACATGAAGAATAGATAATTCAATATTAGGATGATCAATTAAAATAAAAAATGAGGAGAAAGAGAGAAAGACAAATAATGGGGGAGAAACCATTCCCAAGAAAAAGACCACAAGCACAATGATGATCGAACATTAACAAGAGGATCCGGAAGGGTTCGAAAGCTCCACGATTTCCAAGGGAAGGATATGGGTTAAAAAAAATTAAACCTGAGTTGATGGGAAAAGAGATATCATCTATTATACCTATTAAAAAAATCATTTGCGGTATTACAGGATAGGTAACCCCACTACACATAATGAAATAGTTAATATCTGAAATTTCTAAAAAATGCTTCTCAATAATTTAAAAACTGATAATATAAATTAAAAAAGAATATTTAATTAATTCATGATGTGTAAAGGATATTCAGGCTTCATAACCTTCATTGTGTGAATACTTTCATGAATTTCCTCTAAAAAACATTACACATTGTGCAAACAAGTTACACGACATGTAATCCTCTAGTAGCCTACAGAAAAGGTTGGTTAAAGTTAAGTGTCCAAAAAATATATAACTTCACAATTATTTGAATCATCCCAATTCATTCTCAACACAACCCATTCAAGGAAAAGGAAAATCCATTAGATAATTAAAATAATGCATGTTCGATATATAATATAATGTAAAAAAATTGGGTTTCAAAACACTTTATGTTTTAATTTTTTTTCAAAGATTAAAGTATATTTTCCTCAAGAAATATTTTTAAATGATTATTTAAAATTATTTCACATATAAGACAACATATTTTGGTGTTACTCATTCCTTTTTGTGGAAATGATACAATGTATCTATTCATATTATTTCTTGAATTGTTTATGTATTGATAGAATGATTCATATGAAACCAGTTTCTCTTCCATGAGTTATATGATTTTGAAACATGATTCATTCCATGGGTTATTTTTCAAAGAAATTATTATGAAACCGATATTTTTACATAGGTTAAGATATGATTACATTTTTATGACACCTGTAACACCCCAATATTTCATAGAACATTATCTCATTAAATTAATTTAATATCTTATATTGCATGCAACACCGAATTGTCTTGCATTATATGCAAGATTGAGTTTCTACGAAACAACACATTTGTATTATATTTAAACGATATATTTATTTATCAATTAAAAATTATATTATAAATAGTAAAAAATAAATTTTAAATGTAATTTATAATGTTTTTACATGAATAAAACATATTTATAAGGAAATATATATGTTTTGTTAAAATAGTTATATATTTAGAAAAAAAATTATTTTCTTAAAAGAACTACTTTTTATGTCCTTCTGTGAACAATAATAAAATTAATTTTAGAAACTATGAAAAATTAAATTTGTTAAAATAGAATTCATTTTTGAATTCAGAATATCAAAATTCTCATAGGGTGATTTTTTTTCCTGAAAACATTCAATTTTTGATGAATAGTGAAAAATACTATATAGTACATAAAAACCGACCTTTTCATTTAAATAATTAATTTTAATTAAAATTTATCTTAAATTAAAAATAGATATATAATAAATATATTAGTCTAATTTAAGTAATTTGATTCATTTTACAATTAGATTAGATATATAAAATTTTATTGAACTTTTTTACATCTTTTACCCAACTTCTAAGCACATTTGAAAATTTGCATAAAATGTAATTTTACCACATCTATGTATTGAATTTCAAAAATTCGACAGAAACAATTGTCATCTATAAGAAAAATGTGGTTCAATAAGATTAAAATAATTTTTTTGAATAGTAACTTTTGAATTTTATTTACCATGGTTAAAAGTAAATATGGTAATTAAAGGTAAAAATAATATTATAAAAATATAAAATTAAACAAAAACTTGTCCTAATCCTATTGTATAGGTGTCTTTTGATCAAAATCAACCTTAGTTAAAAACTATGATACCATTTGATTCACTTGGGTTAGATTAGGACATTTGTTATATTTTATTTAAAGAAGAGTTAAAAGTGTCAAATTCAAATTTTAATAACTAAAATATTTTTAATATGGGGTTATACTTAAGATATATTTGACTATAAATTTTAATTATAAAGATAAAAATGTTTAATACTTCATGGTATTTCATTTATATTTTTTAGAAATTAAATTATTTAATTTGTCCTTGACACAATGATGATGTAGTAATTAATGATTAATGAATGATTTAAACATATGATATTATAAATACTAAAATAAATATAATTTTATTCTTTTGATTCCATAAAAAAAATTTATGGATTGCATTGACATATGAGATATGATTTAATATATTCTTATATAAGGAATCAAGTTTTTACGACTTTAACAAAAATCAATTACCAAATAGTCTCAAAATTTGGATAAATGAGTTTAAAAAAATATTTTATTAAATGATATTAAAATCTTAAAAATATATTGTTCACACAAATAACATGTATTTTTATAAAAATTTCATAAAATATACACTTTAGGTTCTCTTGGAATACTATTTTAATGATATTTACTATGTAGTATAAAAATACAAAAGGACATGGTAAGAATTAAATTATTTTACAAAGGGATAAATCTAAAAGATAAGGTTACTTGTATGACCTAAATATGTAAAAACACTATTTTTATAAAATATTTTGACCCCTAATCATATTATTCTCAAAATAAATTAATTTGGTGCTATTAGAAACTGAAAACTATTTTATAATAAATTAATATTTCAAAAGTTTTAATAAAGTGCTGCTCACCTCTCTTATAAAAGGGAACATCCCTTTCTTTTTAATTCACACCGCCAATGCCATTTGGATAAGAAAAACCCAACCAAAATCCTCTCCAAACATCCTTCAACTATACATAGATGTGTTAACATGAGCAGAAATCCAACCTAAGGATACCATTTGTTTAAATCAAAAGGAAACATGCGCAGAAGAGGCAATTATCTTATCGCATCTTTCAAAGTTCTTTTTTTCTTCTACATCATATTTCCTTGTTGTCACCATACTAAAATAATAACTCAAATAGATTCAAAAAGCTTATATGTAATTATAAATATGGTACAACTATATTCATTATTCTATATATCCTATGAACGACAAATTCAGCATGTTTGTGTACGTACGACATAGTGTCTCCACATCGTGGTGGAGTTTGTTATTCAACACTAAATTATTTGGATTGGAATAACTAATATAACATGGTAATGATTCTGTATATATAATATAACATCCAAATTAAACACCTTTTTACCATAATTAGAATGATATTGTTGCTTGTGCGTACATACGGCTTGCCGTCTCCACAATGCGATGAGATTCATCTTCCACGATCACCCTTCTAGAATTTTTATATAAATATATATTGATTAGTTATGAGGTATATGAAATAATATTTCCACTAAAATAATATATATTTATGTAGACAAATATATGTTTTTTACTCACTTATATACTATATGATAAGAAAAAGGAAACAACGTTCATGCGTACGTACAGACTACCATCTCCATAAATGGTGTTTCAATTTCATATATCTATCTATTATAAATATTTATATTATTAATATATATGATATATAAATCATTTTTTATATTATGGATGTATTTAAATCCTGATATAAGTGATACGATAAAAAAACAAATTAAAACACGTACGACAATGAAATCAATTATTAACTAAAATGTTACTTTAATATGGAAATTATTATTTAATGGGAAGAATAAAATCATAAATGAATAATATATGATATCATAAATATTAATATGGTTCTGGTATAATTTAATAACATTATTTTTTCATTATAAAATAAGTCAAATACACCCCCTACTAAAAGAAAGTACAAGGTAATGGTTAATTCTTCAATCACTTTATTATCCGAGATTAATTATGTATAAGTATTTACTGGGAAATATTTATCATCCATGTCCATGTTTCATAAAAAAACTCCAAAGGAATATTATAAGGTTTTGTGGAAGGGTCTCTTTACCAATATCTTCATTTTAAATGGCTTAATGACTTATTTTTCTAAATCTTTTTAATTAAGGTCTACTTTTCCAAAATGATTTTAAGGATTTATTTATATGGATATGTTTTATTTAAAATTTTAATTCCTTTAAAAAATTTCAAAGTGGTATGGGACACTTTTGTTCAAAAATCTATTTTAAATGAATTCCTTTATAAATGTTTGACTTTTATATGATTTCATAAAAGTGAATATTTCTCTCAAAGAGTGTTAATGTTCATTTTCAACAATGTGAACTTCCTTTACTAGATATTATTCTTGATTGAGGTTTATTTATTTTAATACAATATTCTATACTGTATTGAATTATTTATTATATGTTTTACTATGGACGTGCTATTTTTATACCATTCTTGGTCTGTGGCTAAAAGTATTTATATTTCGTATGCTAGTTTTAATATGAATTTTTATGTTATGTTTCAACATTTTCATTTGAGGAATGAATTGGACTTAGTAAGGGATGTGTGGGGTCCACTATAGCCCCTCAATACATTGGTAGGTCTCATGAAAAAAACTAGTATCTCAGAACAAGGCCTTGATAAAATTAATATTTAGGGTCCTAGAATGAGGCCTTGACTTTGTGGTTAATATTTATAGCATTATTCATTACATCATTATGAGATTAGTTATTAATGTTACATGTGATTATTAAAATAATAAAATATCCATGTGAATAAGTAAATGGAATTATTTGATATATATTTTCCATATTATGATGTGTTTTATGATGAAAGGGCTTGTGTTTCAATTTTATACCTTGACATAAATGTTTATGATTATTTATGATAGATTTTTCTATATTGTTTATCCTTACTAAGTATCTCAGATCACCCCTTTATAATATTTTATTTTCCTAGGATTCCAAGATTTGTACTATGATATATATCCAGGTTTAAGATAGGAGAATAATGTAATTCTTAAAGGATTATCAATTTTGTATTTTATGTTTGAAATTATATTGGGAAGTTCATGTATGTAATCTATTTTCCAAGACTACTAAACTGGTCTATCCTTCAGTACTTGATTCCTTCTAATCATGCCATATTTTTAAAATAATGCACTATCTCTGGGCTTCGGGGGTCATGGTGTTATAGTTGGTATCAGAGGAAGTTTAGAAATAACCTTGGAAAATAGATTTATAAAAACATTTATGAGAGAAAATTACCCTAAGATAAACATTGGGGATTAGTATCGAAGAACATCAAAAAATCTTAGTCATGTAGATATTATGTGGGTTTTCCAAGTAATAAATCCATGTCTGGAAACAAAAAGTGGATATGGTTCGGGTACAGATGTACCTAGGAGTAAAAACTATGAATTGGAGTTTTGGACATGTCCTAGGGTATCCTGGTACACAAAAACGAGCCTTATTATGCACCTTCTTTGACACTCCCAGGGGATATGCTTAGCATAATTTGTATTTTATTTACAAAAAAATCTGAATGATTTATTATTAAATATGTAATAAAGGAAACCATTTATATGATTATGAGACTAGATGTGTGAAAATATTGAACTAATTTGGAGATTTTTTCTAGTTTTTCTGTTATACAATGTGATATTATCTAACCTAGTGTGTTTTGTCATTTAGAAATAGTTCCCAGTATAAGGAATGAGAACTACAACAGTACCCATGATCTAAAGAGTAAGGATGATCATATATTTCATGGTATTAAGATGACATTTATAAGGGAAATAGTCTCCCACGTATTCACAACATTTGAAGAAATAAATCATTAGTTAATAAGATAAGTAATGAATTCACTGAATCATATGGATTTTAAGGGAAGAAATAGAAGAAGGGGATGGTATAGAAAAATATGGATAAAGGGGAGAAGGGATATAAAGATTTTCCCACATTTGATAACTGTGGAAAGAATCACCTTGGTAAATGCTTGAAGGGAATGTGAGTTTATATTAAGTGTAAAGAAAAAATTACACTAAGTACGTGATTGAAAGGGTAAGAAAAAAGTTTCAAATGTACAATTCTTCATGTCTAAGAAGTTAGGACACTACATAAATCATTGTAGTAATCATCAGATTATACCACAAATGATTCTATTGGATAATAAGTAAGTTATAATACTACTGCAGATGAAGAGGAATAATTAGTGTTCTTATATTTTTATTAATGAATTATGTCATTTGAGTATTGTATTAATGATGTACAAGTTATAATAATTATAGAGTCTATAAGGATTGTACAAAAGAACTATTTCATTTTTAATTAGAGATTTTGTGGTACTATGAAAACTGACTCAATATCAGGCTAATTTTTTGGAAAAAATATGTTTGAGATAAAGATAAACCCTTAAATTGTCCTAAGGATGAGGAAATGATTTTTGAATAAAAGATAATTGAGTTGGATAAATTATATTGGATATTATTGACTACCTTGGAACTAATTAATGGTCTGTTTATTCCATCATTGTTGAAGATTACAACATTTTTGGATTTAAGGTGTATATCTAGTATTCTGTAAGGAATAAGGGAGCATGAATGTATTCAAAAAGGTTTTATGGTAATAGAGGGTGTTACCACGTTTTAAGAGAATACATGATGAAGGTATTCACATGTTATTATGTGGGAGAAAGTTATCTTTAATATGTTTACCTCCCATATAATTTTTGTGTTTGTGAGTTTGGACACAAGTATTTTGGATAAGTTTAAATATTTAAATGGAGTAAGATGATCACTCAATATTTTTTTGAGGTTAAAGTATAATTTATTGTATACTTTGACAAATCCATTTAGATTTTTTTAAAGTTGTAAAGGATTAAGTAAATACTAGTGGACATTATAATTTATTAAATGTGCTTCAGGCATAAAAAATCATTTTTTCAAATTCATTTCCTTGTGTAAGGTATGAAGTGAAAATATATCATTTCATAACCAAATTATGAGATTATGATTTATAAAGGTAATGAAATCAAGTATGTTTTCATGAGTTCTGATCTTGATTGTAAATTAATCCATACTCATAAAAAAGTATCCAAAAAATGTGTTATTTTAATACCTTATGTTCTGTTGAACCGATGATACTTTAAATCATTATATATTTATGGCTTTGAGGCCCTCAATTTCCCATTTATTGTTCACTTGTTTGTGATTGAGGACCTTAATCACTACCTATAAATATTTATGTTTTTCCTCCAATTATGTGTCTCTAATTTCCACCAATGTTATCCTTTTCAAAATACTAATTTGGTGGTGACTTTTTTCATTTACCTTTCCCTCTTATTAATACTAAATTTTATTAACCATATTTTTGATGTGGGGTTTCCACCATGGTATTTTCTAATTTCAACCTCTTATTTTTGAAGAATAATTTAAAATTGCAAGGATGCAATTTATTCAAGGAGTGGAGAGAGTAAAACCCTAATATTTCATAGTAAGTTATCTCTTTAAAGTAATTTAATAAATTATATTGCATGCAACACTGAATTGGCTTGCGTTATATGAAATATTGAATTTTTGTGAAACAACGCATTAGATTTATAATTATTTAAATGATATATTTATTTCTAAATTAAATATTTAAATACGAATAGTAAAAAATAAAAATTAAATGTTATTTATAATGTTTCACATAAATAAAACATATTCATAATGAAATTTATATGTTTTGTTAAAATAGATATATATTTAGAAAAAATATTTTTTAAAAGAACTACTTTTTACTTCCTTTTGTGAACAAAAATAAAATTAATTTTAGACACTCCTAAAAATTGAATTTAATAAAATAGAATCATTTTTGAATTCTGAATATCAAAATTTTCTTAGGGAGAATTTTGGAATTTTTCTAAAAACATTCAATTTTTGATGAATATTGAAAAGTACTTCCTAATACATAAAAACTAACATTTTCATTTAAATAATTATTTATAACTAAAGTTTATATTTAATTCAAAGTATAAAACTTATACATATATTAGTCCAACATATTTTGTTTGATTCATTTTATAATTATATATATATATATTCAATTTTATGAAACTTTTTAACATCTTTTACCCACCTTCTAGGCACGTTTGCAAATTTGAATAAAATGTAATTTTACCACTTCGGTGAATTGAATTTCAAAAATCCGACAAACACGATTGTTATCTGTAAGGAAAATTTAGTTCAATAAGATGAAAATAATTTTATGTGAGTAGTATCTTTTGGATTTTATTTACCACTCTTAAAAGTAAATAGGGTAATTAAAGGTAAAAATAATATTATAATAATATAAAATTAACCAAACACATTTTCTAATCCATTTATATAAGTTTTTTTCTCCCTAAATCAAACTTAAGACAAAAATATGATCCTTTTTTATTCACTTGGGTCAGATTAGGATATTAATTATTTTCTATTTGGAGAAGAGTTAAAAGTGTTAAATTCATCTTTTAATTACTCAACCATTATTAATATAGAGTTATTTATAATATAAATTTGACTATAAATATTAATTATAACAATACAAATATTTACTATATCATGGTATTTTATTTATAATTTTTACACATTAAATAATTAATTTTATATATTACCCAATGAGGGTACAGTAATTACCTTATTAATGAAAGATTAAAACAAATGATATTATAAATCTTAAAATAAATATAATATGAATGTTTTGATTCCATAAGAGAATTTTATGGATGAAATTTTCATGTTAGGCATTATTTAATGTCCTTCGATCAAAGGAATCAAGTTGTTATGAATTTAAAAAAATCCATTTCAAAATAGTGTCCAAATTGACATAAATGAGTTTTTAAAACAA
The DNA here is from genome assembly GCA_963277665.1 of Viscum album. NCBI lineage: Eukaryota > Viridiplantae > Streptophyta > Magnoliopsida > Santalales > Viscaceae > Viscum > Viscum album. The sequence continues at coordinate 1,086,098,418 of OY728159.1, forward strand.
CTACTATTTTATTAAATGATATAAAAATACAGAAAATATATAGTTCAAAAAAATAAATTTTATAGTTATTAAAATGTCATGAATGATCCACTTTAGGTTCTCTTTGAATTTTAGAGTAATGATATTAACAATGTAGTATAAAAATACAAGAGGACATGGTAAGTGTTAACTTATTTTACAAAGAGCTGAATCTAAAAGATAAGGTTATTTTTATGGAATAAACATGTGTAAATCATATTGGTTGAGAAAATTAGAACCATAATCATATTATCCTTTAAAGAAATCAATTTGTAACTACTAGAAACTGAAAATTATTTTATAATAAATTATTAATTCAACATTTTTTCTAAAGATCCCCTCAACTCTCTTATAATAGAGAACCTCACTTTTATTTTAATTCACACCTTTAAAGTCGTTTGTATCAGCCAAAAATAGCCCAAATATCCACCCTACATCCCGGACCTCAACTTAGAGGCTTTATATTGGGCATAAATCCAATCTATGTATCCCTTTTGTTCAAATAAAAAGGAAACACGTGGAGAAGAGGTAATTATTTTATCACCTCTTTCAAAGTTATTTTCTTCTTCTACATCCTCTTTCATTGTTTTTACCATACTAAAATAATAAATATAGTAGAATCTACATGATTATATGTTATTATAAATATGGTAAAACTATATTCAATATTCTATATATCATATGAACGACAAAGTCACCATGTGTGTGTGTGTACGACATACCGTCTCCATGTCGTGGTGGAGTTTGTTATTCAACACGGCATTATTTAGATGGGAATAATAATAAGTATAATTAATGTAAATAATGAATATAACATGGTAATGATTCTGCATATATAATATAACATCCAAATTAAACACCTTTTCACCATCAATAGAATGATATTCTTGCTTGTGCGTACATACGGCTTACCGTCTCCACGATGCGATGAAATTCATCTTCAACGATCACCCTTCATGAATTTTTATAAAAATATATAAATTGATTAATGATGAGGTATATGAAATGTTATTTTCACTATAATAATATATATTTATGTAGACAAATATATGTTTTTTACTCACTTATATACTATACAATAAGAAAATGGAAACAACGTTCATGCATACGTATGAACTACCATCTCCAGGAATGGAGTTTCCATTTCATATATCTATCTATAATACATATTTATATTATTAATATATATGACATATAAATGATGTCTTATATTCTATAAGTATTCAAATCATGATCTAGTTTATACGATCAAGAATAACAAGTTAAAGCACGAACGATAAAGAAAATGATTATTACCTGAAATGTTACTTTAACATGAAAATTATTGTTAAATGGGTAGTATAAAGTCATAAATGAATATTATATTTTATCATAAATATTAATATGATTCTGTTATAATTTAAAAATATACAATGGTCCTTATACATGAGGTTAAACGTACCATCGACTAATGGAAAGTACAAGGTAATGGTTAATTCTTCAATCACATTATTATCTGATATTGTTTATGTGTAAGTATTTATTTGGACATATTTATCATCCATATCCACGTTTTTTAAAAAAAAATTCAAATGGAATATTTGAAGGATATTTTTCATAGCCACACTTTAGAAATATCCTCATTTTAAATGTTTTAATGATTTATTTTTCTAAATCTTTTTAATTAATGTCCATGTTTTCAAAATGATTTTAAGGATTTATTTATATGGGAATGATTGTTTTAAAATGATAATTCCTTTAAAAAATTTCAAAGTGGTATGGGTCATTTTGATTTAAAAAAATATTTTAAATGACTTCGTTTATAAATGCGTGACTTTTAAATTATATCATATAGAATGAATATTTCTCCCAAAGAGTTTTATGGATCTATTTCAACTATGCCAACATCCTTTACTGTATATTATTCTTGATTGAGGTTGATTTGTTATAATACAAAAATCCATATTATATTTAATTAGTTATTATATATTTTACTATTGAAGTGTTATTTTTATACCATTCATGGTCTATGGTTAAAGTGTTGACATTGCTTAGATTAGTTTTAATACAGATGTTTATATTATGTTTCAAAATTTTCATATGAAGAATTCATTGGACTTAGTAAGTTATGGGAGAAGCCCTATATATCCCCTTGATTCAATGATAGGTCTCATGAGACAAGGTAGTGTCATGGAACAAGGCCTCGACAAAATTTATATTTAGGGTCTTGGCATGAGGCACTGACTTTGCAGATAAGATGTCCAGCATTATGAATTCCATCATTCTGAGATTAGTTATTAATGTTACATGTGATTAATTGACTAGTAGAATAACTGTGTAAATAATTAAAATGGAATTATTTTATTCATCTTTTCTATATTATGTAGAGGTTTATGTTTGAAGGGATTGTGTTTCAATTTAATACCTTATCATAAAAGATTATGATTATTTATGACAGCTTCCTCTATATTGTTTATCCTTACTGAGTATCCAAGATCACCCCTTTCTTATGTCTTATTTTCCATCATGCCATGAAGTGTATTAAGATTTATACGCAGGTTTAATCAAGTATAATAATGAATTTTTTAAATTATTATCTATTTCATATTTTATGATTGAAATTGTATTGTGAAGTTCATGTATGTAATCTATTTTACAAGACTGCTAAACTGATCAGTCCTTCTGGGCATGATTCCTTGTAATCATGCAAGTGTATTAGAATAATGTACCAGCTCTGGTCTTTTAGGTTTATGGAATTACAACACCCATTTTATTTCATGTGTTCTTTATGATTGTATTTTATTTTTTGTAAAAGTTTTTATTATTTTCATTATGATATGTTTTGGGACATATATCTTCCTCCAATGCATTATGTAATCATAAATGTTTTTTGAGATAAAATTTTACATCTAAAGACTTCCGAAGATCGAAACAAAAGGGTACATAAGAGGACATACCAATCCTGGAACAAGAGGGTACATATAAGGATATACAAAGCCCGAAAAATGGCGTACATGGGAGGGAATCCCAATCATGAAGTAGGTACACATGTGATTAACTCATGACTAACATGTTACAAAGGACATGGTAGTCCCCCTTGATATACGATTTTTATATGCTTGCGTGTCTTCTACAATTCCATGTCTTATTGTTATATTATTCTTTTGTGTATCATGTTCTTTATCTACTTATTATTACCATCTTATGATATACAATTATTTATTCCATGAATCAAGTTTATGATTTTTGATTTGTAGGGTATGATCTTCTGAAGATCATGATCATGTTATCATACTATTATGTTCATGATATTCTTACTAATTTCCTTTATTTACCCCAACTGAGTAGTTGAGCTCACCAAATTTGTGTGTTTCCTTTCCCTAGGTTATGAAGAAATGGTTTTTGGTAGATGTAATAAAGGTGGGTATATTTATGGGAGAAATTGATGATTTTTCACCCAGATATAATATTATCTCCATGTTCCCAGAGACACTAAACTGTTATGGTCCTCAAGTATTTATTTTTTTTAATATACTGAAAATTCATCAAAAATGATGTAATATCCATGTATGATAAGTCTAGGTCTCGATAAACAAAGACTTATTTCTAAATTTCTATGTTAAATATTCTTATATTCTTAACAAAAAATATTTACATTTTTAATCTCATTATACTTGTATATAATCTATTTTAGTCATTCATGATATAAGCTCATCGTATTATTTAGGTAGGTGGTTAAACTGGCTCAAAAATGAACATACCATAATTAATTGGTGATTTTGATGTGGTTTAATTGTAATATAGTTACACTAGAAGAATAATTCTATTATTGGGTCATTATTAGTTTTATATAGTATAATATGAATGTATTATATAGAAAAGATAATTTATATAAGGTCATTACATTGTAAAAAACGATTATTTTCCTATTAGTTCTTTCGTTTAAATGATTAAATGAAATATAATTGTTTATTGATCATATCATTAATAGGTTCCTAGGTTGTACTTTCAAAAAAATTAATGATATCAAAAAAATTATATTTAATATTTAATCACATCCTTATGATAATCCATGAAAGGCATTACCCAAAAGTAAAATTAAAATTAATCGTTCCATGGAGGTAGTAGTCCACTCTTATGCATGGTTGGAGATTTTATTTTTCATAGAACAAGAGAATGCTTTAATCTGGATTATTTTTCTAGAATCATTAAAATGATATAAATATATAATTTATTTTTTATATTTCCCTTTTACCCAATAATTTTATGGTGGTGGGGGGAAAAACACATTACCTCATGGAGGCAGTAGTTTTCATAACACAAGAATGACAATTTTCTTTTCTTAATCAAAAATTGAAAATGTTTTCAATGATTATATACATATCCTAATAATATTTAGTATATAAATAATATTGATTTCAGAACATTGGAATTCTAAAATTATTATTTTAATTTAATATTTTAAAAGAAAGAACTTATATATTAAATATTACTGACATTGAAAACATCGATATTTCCTTAGAAGATCCTTTGAATATGGATGGAATATTCTAATATATTGTTACTAGAACCTAAATATTGTGAGATTTTATCCTATGGGATGTATAAAATTTATTTTTATGAGTATACCTTATTTTTATAAGTGACTTTAAGGGGCAGTGAGAGGACCCTTTTATAAGAGGTGAGAATGATATTGTTGTAAATATTTCAACTAAATATAAGGTTAGATCTCTTTAAATTTGTATGGAGGATAAAAAATCAAGGAATAATTAGGTGGGAAAGATATAAGGTCAATAAAAACAACATAAAATTAATTAAACTTATATTTTTATCATGTCTCAAGCCCTTTACCCATTGAATTAATACTTTTACCCATTTCATTTTTTTACTATGGTAACCAATTTTCACATAAGGTAACTTTTCCTTTATTTCAAAAACTGAAATTATCCTAATTATATAATCTATAACTAATAAATTTATAGTTTAAATCCATGTTATTTTATTATATGTTTTAAAGTGATAAAAAATAATTTTCATATAAAAATTAATAATATATTAAAAAAATTATAATGAAAATAATACTTTTTCTCTAAAATATCAAATATGGGTTTGTAAATTAAAAAAAATTAAAATAATAAAATAACATATAAAAAAAATCGTGTAAATACTTTTCATGAATTTTTATTCATACTTATATATTTCTCAAATTATCTATATATTTTATCATTATCTAATCATTATATACATAGTTTCTTGAAATAATGTATAAATTTAGAAAAATAAATTTATAAGAAAAAATGATTTTATCTGTTTTTTTTCTATACTGATTGAATTTAATTCATATTAACAGGAGAATTTTTTATTTATAAAAATATTTCAAAAATAACTCACTCTTTCTCATTCTTGATAATTCAATATCTATCTTTTTAAATTTCCAAACAAATCATGATTTTTTTGTAGTCTGATGTTCTGTGTAGAGAAAGATATTAAACACAATGAGTTATTTAAAAGAAATCATATATTAAAATCATTTGTTGTTACATCCAATCAATAAAATAATCTTATGATTCCTAGGGAGTGTTTTTTAAATGGTTGATGTTTTGATGATTATAAATTATACTAGTGCGCAATCTATATAATAAATATTAAATTACAGTCAGTTCATCATTTGAAAGAGTTTTAAGGCGATCATACTATGATCATGGTTTCATTATGATAAAGTTACATTCATGAGTGTTATGGATCTAATCAATATGATTATTTTATTTAAGGAATAAATCCATATAATGTTTTATTGAGCTCAAATTCTATATCATAGGTGAATGTACTACATCAGATTGAAGTAATAAAGGGAAAAATGCACTGTAGAAGAATGGATCTATCCATAGTTCAGAAGTTTTCTAAATATTTGGGATGTTTGACTATGGTGTTTATGATTTATATTTTAGTTCCTTATCTCATATTTAATGTAACTAAAGGAAAATATTGATTTTTTTGTACAACTAAAAAATTACTAGAAGATAATGGCAATTGTAATTTTTACAAATGATTATATTAAGGGATAAATTTTTATAAAAATGTCTATATCATCTTTGGAAAATCATTTAAGAGAAAATAAATTTCTTATATGAATCTGAAGTATGTGTGAGATTTTTGGATTTTCTATAATCATCGAAAAATGTTGTCACTCGCAGAAGTCATTTCCAAATAAAAATAGTTATAAGGGTCCACTATTGAGTAATGAAGATGAGGAATTATAGGTATACTATGAAATGTGAGAAAAGTGGTTAAATGAATTATCATGGAATATAGATGATAGTCAAGGTAGGAAGTGAGGGATAAATGATAGATTAGAGGATCCTGTCTCTAAATTTAGGTGTATCTACAAAAAACAAGTGTTATTATTCGTTATCTAAGAGAAAATTTATTTTTCCTTCTTGTAGTACTGATAAAATAATGATGAAAGAATGGGGGACTTGATCCTGTGGAAAAAGTGATCTAAAAATAATATTTTGTCAGGGGAGTGACCTTGTGAAATAAAGACTAATCTTAAACACCAAGTACTGATATTCAATGATTCGGAGAATTAATATTTTTTCTATATCATGCTCCTTTTATTATCCCACAGTAGTGGACCGTATAAAAATCAGTTCTTTCACTGTGATTTCTTGTTAATATTCATCACAACAAATTCTCACAATGTGGTTAATTTAGTAATTTTGTATATTTGGTAATGGTTCTTCAAGTAATCTGGTAAACATAATATAAAAAATTGACACCTATGGGTAAGATATAAAGAGCAATTATAGAATTTATTTGTGGAGTAAAAGGTGATTAAAATTGAATATGTTCATTACCATGATTCACCCCCTCAAGTTATCTCTCACCAATGCCCCGTGATGGACATATAGTTTCACATAATTTCATTTTGACCGTGTAAGGACATTACTTTCTTTATCACACTAATACTTCAAAAATGTTGGAGTATTTTCATTAATTTATTATTTGGGACTTTATATGTGAAATATATGGAATGGATTCACATTTCAAACTAACTGAATTATATTAGTTGTCATTAATAATTTAAAATTAAATAAATTTGATTTTTTTCATTTTTTTTAACAACAACAATAATATAATATATTAAAATAAGCAGAAGAAACACAATTCAAGGAGGCATAAAGAACTAAAGACCATGTTAATCACCGATAACATGGGCCACACATCCTAGGGGAAGAGATTCTATGTTACAAGACTATAAAAGGGGGCCTTCTTTGGTATCAAAGGAAGTCAAGAAGTCGGCCGCATGATTAACTGTGTGTTGTGTATAAAGAATCTCCATTTTGATTGAAATAAGGGCCTTACAACTATGGATCAAATAAGTGATTTTTCATGGATAGTCTGACATCACGATGAGATATATCCACACCATTCTAGAGTCCATTTCCATGGTGGATAGGATGATGTTCTTATATCTTCATAGAGGGATGGCACTAAGAATTCTTAATTCCTCCACTGTAAGAGAGTAACCTGACCCAGAGTCGACACTAATGGAAAATATCACCAATCCAAAAGCATTACATACCACACCAGCACTACACATGAAACTGATAAAACATGCACCATTATCATTGAGTTTCAGACCCGATGTTGAAGGAGACCAGCAATCCCAATGGCCATACTACCAGGTTCTGTACTCGTTCATGTAGGGGTGTCTAGATAAAAAACACCTAAGGGAGGGCACTACATCCCTCTTTTTTAAAAGGCCAACCAACTCTGCGGTGAAACATATGGCCCTAACCACAAGGGAAATATTAGAGTAGCATGGTCAAATATGATCTTGATTGTTCCCCTTCCATATGTACTAACATATTTACACTATACCCAAGCCATATCCTTCTTCTTAATGTTGTGATGGCTACAAAAAAATTTCATGAAGAAATTCTCAAGAGAGTACACCATGGTAGTATGCGGAGAAAATTCACTAAGATCTCCCTAAATCAATACATCCCATTCACTTTGATAAAATAAATTCAACATACACTCCTCCAAAGGATACGGGAAGTAGACGCACTTAGAAGCAAGATGAACAATGTTTCCTTTTATCTCTATATCTGTGGGATAGAATGGTATAGGATTCTATTTAGCAGGAAGGTGAATTTCATAGGAATAGATTTTCACCAGAGGTGCCTCCCCCATAGGTTTCTCTAAGGCTGTAAAAGGAATGACTATTTATATGACATGGCGAAAACTTACCATATGAGTATCTAGTGAAAATACCATTGTTAGTGGACCCAACCGATGGATCTTATTCTATAAAAAAATAATTTTTGGGTGGGGTTTGGAATTTCCTCGATAAAGGTGGGGTGCGAGATGGATTCCTTAAATGATAATTTGGGTGCTGGGAAAACTGGGAAATCAAATTGTGCACAATCCTAAACACACTTCCAAAATACTTCCATTAATATTATTGATCCTTATATAAAAAATATATATTTTCATTTGATGAAACAAATAATATATCTACAAAACATATGAATAAATATTTAGTTTAATAAATTAAACTATAAATAAGTATATATTATAATCATTCATATTTTTACTAGATATTATACTTAATCATCTTGGGAACAATTAAGGGATAAAATCATAATTACTTTTTCTTTTATTTATTATTTTTATTATTGAATTTTTGTTCTTTATTACTTGAATATATATTATTCTCCAAACATGGGAAAAAATTATTCTCAAATATTATATTTACATGAAAATAATTAGATTTCAGATACAATTATTGTGTGACCCTCTAAGATCTTTTCATAATTATAGTATTTGTAACCCACTAACCAAGGGTTGTATCTTGTAACATATAATGGGCCCCATGAATAAATCTATGTTTCAACCCATTTATAGACTCTTATAAAAATGACAATGTAATATAATCTATTTATCAACTTATGTCTCATCAATCATGATACATACAAATGTCATAAACCTATACATTTGATTTATCTATCATTGAATTTCTAATTTTATTTAGATCAATGTGGATGGAGAATTTATTCATGTCCTCTATTTATTATTGATGTATTCTCATGTCATTTATGATGTATAGAATGTATAATACCTCCCCACAATTATATTTCTTGATAGTTTTTATCCACATATTAAATTATAATAATCATGGAAGACATTAATATTTTTATCAAGTGTAAGGGTAAATAAAAATGCTTGTATATTGTAATTCCAATTAAACATATAATATGTTAAATTTATTTTGGAGGTTTTTTCCTCATCAATAGAATTATATCATAATGGAATAACTATGGTGTGGTGGTTTATCCTATATCATGGCCTATAAAGGGATTGACTATAGAAAGGTGAATGTCACTAGACTATGGTAAAGTGCATGGTAATTTTATGTGTTATGTGATAATACATAATCTATTATTCTTCTTTAATCTTAAGATATCATTTTTTGGGTATTACTATATAATTATTTTTTAGAATATTTTTAATGAGGTAATAAGAAATTTCTCATCACATAAACACTCCATTTTGAATAGATATTAGTTATAAATGGTCTATAACCCATAATATTATTATCAAACATTTAGGAAACATTTGGTTTATTAGGGAGTATACTCGGTGCATATATAAGAAAGACAATACATTTAGATAGTGGGTGAGACCATATGATATGATCTTTGAAAGTCCTATAAGTAAAATCCCTCGTTACCTTTCTTTCTTCAAATTTATCTAAAGTATATATAAAATTATGAGGAACAGATGGTCCATCCTATGATTTGGTAGACTCATTGATCACAAAGACTCCCTTAGAGGAAATACTACATTGAATTATTATTAGTTATCTTTATCAAGCTCAGATAGATTGGGTTGGATATATCTGATCATCAATGAAAAGGTACACCATTATTCACCATTTTTTCGATCTAAATGAATATAATGATCTTAGAGAACAATTATTTTTTTGTTATATTTTTTATATCATTTAAATAAGTGTTATCCCAACTAACTAAATATTAGTGTTATTATATCCAATTCAATCATGATTAAATTAATTTTTTAATGAATGAATAAATTATAAAAATGAAAATTTATAGAGATATACAATGTTTTAAGGGAATATGTGTTGTGATTTATATGGAAAATAATCATGGTTATATTTTATAAATTATTTTGACTTGGGGTAACATCACACCCTAGAATATATCAAAAAATGCTATGGTTTGAAAATATTTAAAATAAAATTAGTTTTATTTAATATATAGAAAACCCACATCATCATGTGATGGGAGGGCTTACGTGGAATTTGAGGGTATTAAAACCATACCAAAAAAATTTTGATAGATGAAACTGAGGTTTACAATAAATGTAGAGGGTAGAAAATTCATAATATTTTTCTAAATTATTTAAAAATTAATGATAAATAGAAACGTCTTTATATTAATTTTTTAATTTCTTAAAAAATATAATATAAATTTTTAATTGAATCTAATTACATTAAAATATTGTGATATTTATTTTATGTAAAGGGTTTCATAAATATGTTAAATGTTTTGATGAATATAAATTTTTTCATAAATTCCATTTATTTGAATATAAATCACTTCATGTTAAGTGTTTTATAAATTTTGAATATTAAAGTGTTCATATTAAAATTCATATGAAATGTTCATGTTTGTTTATTTTATTGAGTTTCCATAAATCATATTTAAAATATAAATTTCATATAAAAATTTGTTTAAAAATAGATCATAAATGTTTATTTAAATTCTTGATGTATAAAATATTGATTTAAGTTGTCAATTATGGGATTAATTATTAATGAATATAAAAGTTATATTATGAATATATATATTCATCAGTTTAATTGTCCTTACATAGTTTCTTTATGTTATCCTATATGCATTTTCAGAGATGCATGATATGTATGACACTTGATTTTTATTTCTTTTAGTTTGATTATGGACTGATTAAATTTTATAAGATTGAATTTAAAGGTTGGTTACCGTATATATATATATGAATATATAATATTTTTTATAAAATTATTTGGAATTTATGTCTCACTTGAGTATTTAATCTTGGGTTGTTGGACATTAGGTTGAACTACTCACTAGCATTGGATCTTGTTACCTATATAGAGATGTGGGGTTTTATATCTATCATATAATGCCTACTCTAATGGGAAGCATTGATTTCATATGATTCCAAAAAATTAAGGGAAATGGTTTTATGTTCCTTATGAATATTATATATTTGGACATGTGTAAATATAATGCCCATTTAAAAAGGGTTTGAGACATGGTGATTAAAGCTAGAGATTGATTTTCTAGTTGTTATGAATAGTTTATGATGTATAAATTTTTTGTTAAATGAATATATTGAGATACTATTTTAGATAAGATACATTTTTTATGAAGGATGAAGTAGTCGAATATTACACAATAATCTATTGTGAAGTATAATTTTATGAGCTAACCAATTTTTAAATTTATATTTTGTGTTATAAGAAAAGGGAATGTTTTTTATAATTTTAGATTCTTTCGTATAGTTTATTGAATCATTTTATGCAATGGAATAATTTTCACATATAAATTATGATACCATGTCAGAGTTATATGGAAGCCGATTCATGAAGAATTTGTATGACCATATAAAAATCATGCGTGATATGTTATTTTATATGTGTAAAAAAGAATTGGTTTATGAACTATACATGGACAATTTATGAAAATATGAAAAAAAATTAATTTTTTTTTGAAAAGTCAATGACCTTAAAAAGGATCTATATAAATATTTAAAATAATTTTTTTTTGAGATTTGGTAGTTTCATTTTTATAAATCCTATGTATGAAATGATTTTTTTGAGGAGGAATTACATGAAGTGGAAGCATGTGAAGTGTTCTAATGAGAAGAGGTGTTATGTAATGTTCTTAATTGTAATCATATGAATATGAATGTAATTTTTTGGAAATTTATATATAAATATCTATGTTATTAAAATAAATAAAGTGATATATTCGAATTTTTGATTTCATAAAATAACATATAGGTCATAATCAATGTAAAATGTACTAATATTCCATATATTTTAAAATTGGAAGATAACGACTAAAATACATGATTTAATATGATAAAATAAAGTGAATTTGAGATTTATAGGTTGCATCCCATAGTTTTATCGTTGTTTTACTAGTTTTACCCATATAGAGGTAAAAAATATTTACCACAAATACTATTTATAATGAGAAAAAAATAAAAGGGACATATTTTCAAAATTTTAACCTCATGACTCTAAAAAATTGATCATTTTTATGAGTTAATTTCTAGAAATCATATATTTTTAATATAAATTTTTAAAAAAATAATGAAATTTGTTTTGAGAAATGAATTTTATTCCTAAAACTGAACTTATATTAAAATAAAGTATACTATTGATTCCAATGTAATTAATTATAAATCATTTATCTAAATAGTGTTATGTTACATTATACTAAAATTATATAATTAGTAGTAAATTTAAATTAACTTATTTAATGAAATTGATGTTTTAATTTTATTTGGAATTTTTTGTATTCCCGAAATAATTAATTTTTTCAGAAAAAAAGACAAAAACTATTCATTAAGATAATTTTTATTCAATTATTTCAAATATTATATCATTTTCACGAAATAAAAATGGTAAAGTGGATAAAATTAATTATAATATGTGCTCAAAAAAGTTAGTAATTTTTTTAAATAAAATGTTTTTTTAAAGCATAAAATATCTTCAGGAAAAATAGGTTTCTAAATTTCTAATAATTAATTACTAAATTTTTATTGATTTAGACTATTATAAATTTATTTTATATTTTCATAATTCAGTTTTAGTTCCTCGAAATCAATAACCTAGTAATAATAGTAACATTTTTATAATATAATTCATGTAGTATATCACAATTCTCTTAAAGAATGATGTTTCATGTTAAGAAAGATATCAAAGAAATAAAATTTATTTACATAGAAATCTATCACAAAATATCACGGTTTTATAATAAAATATTTCTAATTGAAATATTCAGTGGAAGATAAAAATAAAAACCTGAAAGTGAAATCATGTTTATATTCTGAAAATACCTTTATCGAAACCCAAATCATAAAGAGAATGAAAAAATATTTATATGAAAAGATGTAAAGTGAAATAATATTATTACTATAAATAAATTATATTTGGATCTCAAAAATTAGAAATGATAACAATAAAGGGACTAATAAATATATATGTGGTAGAGATAGTTCTTCTTTAGAGAGAGTTTGAATTATTCTTTTTTAAGGTTGGGGCTGAAGACATATTTTACTATTTAAGCAAAGTAAAGTCCTCTTTTAACATGGTATAGGGAGACCCATTACATATCTCAAAGGCCTAATGGGTATGTAGCCCAAAACAAAGCCCGTTAGACCAAATGTTTTGCCCCAAAACCCATTCTGTGAATAGTATTTCTACAGTACTGCCTGCTACAGTGCCCACCACTGCGGTAGTGTCCTATCGCAACTATAATTCACGCCGTCGATATAGTGCTCGTCGTTGCTACAGTGTCATCGCTGCTACATTCTGCTATAGTCCTGCACCCAATGGTTTTGAACCCCCATTTTTCATGTAGGATTATGGGAAGCTTAACACTAAGCCAAACCCCAACTAGAAAATGTGTTGTTGGGAAACAAGGTATTGGGGTGGCCTCAACACCTATGCGATGTACATCCCTAGTGAACCCAAGGTGGCCAACCCTTGGGCTTAGGCTAGTTCCTGATGGGGTAGAGGGGGACATGAGATGTTTTACAGCATATAGTGTGTGTTGCCTTGCAAGGACTCAAACTAGTAACATCAGGGTCAAGACTCCACTGCCTTTAGCCAACTCACCCATGCCACAAAAGAAAATTTGAATTATTCATAATCATAAAAATGTATATGAAAAGAAAAATAAATTAATTTAATTACATATAAATTAATTATGAAAGTAATTACTGTAAAATCATTGAATAGATGAAATCCATCTAATAAAACCATTGTAAAAAATGAATCATTATAACTCAATAAAAGAAGTTTGGTAATGAAAAACCACTTATAACTACAATTTATATTTTAATTTAAACCCATTCAGAGAGAGGTCTTGAAATTGAACTTAAAATACAATGAATAAAATATTATTCATGATATTATATATCCATAAGGTTTTATTCACACTATCAAAAATAAATCAGGTGCATAAAATAAGACCTGTCTCAGAGAAATGAGATTGATATGAAACAACCATACTATATATTCTTAGTCAGTCTAATGTTCCCTAAAATACCATATAAACTATATTAATAACTTATTTTATAACATTATTCATATATTTTATATTTTATATCCTTTTTTTAATAAAATTTACGAATCATTTACTAGTTACTCATAATTTATTTCGATATTATATGTCTATAATTATAGTCAATTTGAAAAATATTTTTAATGATTATGTTGATCCATGTTCCTTGATATCATGTTCATAACTCATAGATTTTTAATTCACTATATCAGATGAATTATAGTGATTTATAAATTTCTAATTTAATTCCACTAAATTTTTTTGTCATGATTTATGAAACAAGATCGATGATGATCTTTTTTAGTATTTTTTTAAACAATAGGTGTTATGTTCAATATGATTTAAATATATATATATATATATATAACCCATAAAAATATTAAAATAAATATTAATTTAACATTTATTTATAATAATAACAGTATTTATGTTTCCATATTCATCCATGATATAAATTTATTTTATTTTCCACATAAGTGGTTAAACCGACCCTAACAAGAAGATCATATAATTAATGGGTGAGTATCGTTAAAAAAGTTAGTCCTCTAGAATAATTTCGTCATTAAATATGTATAAAAATATTATATAGATGTATTTTTTGTGGTTAATCATATTTTATAATATTTTTGATAAATACTAAGAAGCTTATTGAAAAACAATGTCTGTTTATTTTTGGAGGTGATTGTTTACACATACACACGAGCATTGTTCGCATTTTTTATAGAACATAATAAAGGTATGAATTGGATTATATTATCCGAATATTATTGATTTTTTAAATATAATATTTTTTCATTAAATACCCATTTAAACCACCTATTTAATGTGATCATGTAAAACAAATCATGTCATGTATATAGGTAGTAGTCTCCATGTAACATATGTGACCTTTTCATTCTGGAATAGTTAGAGGGAAGCAAAAATGGATATCTTGTAAATAAAAAAATCATTATAATTATGATAATTAATTAATAATTTCAACATTGTTATATTATATTATGACTAGGTAGAATAATTAATAAATTTAAATGATAGAAAAATGAGTAATTGAGAATGTTACCTTACTACTTATAAGAGAACCTTTGAATTTTGAATTAAGGATTTGGGAGGTGGTATTTTGAGAAAACAATAAACTCTATTAAATTTGTAGGAACTTTGTTAAATTATTAGTCTATATTTTGGTCATATAAAAGTGTCTTGGGTGTGGGGAACAGTGGTGTGGCGATGGCTCAGTTTATAAGGCAGAAGAGTGACATTTTTACAATAATATAAAAGTTAAGGTCACTATTCAAAGGAAAAGTGGGTTAAATATTAGACAATAATAGATCCATAGAAGGGTTTTGGTATATAAATCCTAATCCAATTATTTAAAAACATGTTATTAAAATGTTTTTACATCCTTTACTTTTAGATTTTTAACATTTTCCCGTTCAATTTTTACCATGCTAGCTAATTCATACCCAACTGATTCACATTTAATGACTAAAAATAAAAAGATAATTGTTAAATAATTTATATCTAATGATTCCAAATTTGAAATACAATTTTTCATATTAAGTTAATATTTTTACAAAAAATAATAATTTTAATATTATCATACATAATGTATAAAAATAGATTTAAAAAAGTGTTTTATATTTTTAAATTTTCAAATTTAGATGATATAATGAATGTTTTTTATTAACTTATCATTTACTATTTTATTATTAACCAAATAATATTTATTTAGATTAAAAAAACCAAATAGAAATTCAACCTTGTTGATACCTAGGTAAAATAATCAAATCATAAATAGTTTTTTAGATTAAACTATTACTTATGTTTCAAAAAGTTAAAACATGGGTCTTATAAATTTAAAATGATATATTTATATTATCTATTTTAATATATATATATATATTAGTATCTAAAAAATATTTCATGGATATTCAAATAATTCTTATATTATGATAATATCTTAAAAATGATATTATTTAAAAAAGTTTTATTCTTCACTATTCAATCAAAATTCAAACATTTCAGAAAAATCCCAAGAAATTATTTGGATATGACTTTGAATTTATAAATTATATAATGAAAATAATTTTATTTAAATAAAATTATAAAAATTATAAAAATTATTTTTTCAATGAAAATAAAAATATATAGAAAAAAAATTATTAAAAAATTATGTTTTTAAGTGTTCATGATATTATTTTATAACAATTTATAGTTTAAATAATTTAACTTAATTAGTAAATATATAATAATATTTTAAATGTGTTTAAATTAATTTATTATGTTGAATTATACAACACTTTTAAAAAAATATTACTTAAGGAAGAATAATCCTTTTTAGTATTAAATAATATTAATTATTTATGAATTTAAAATAATATTTCTTAGTTTGGTAATAACATTTTATTTAGAAGAGGTTTTGTTTATTTATATAATTTTCATAAGAATAATCATATAATATCTTGTGGATCTTTTTCCAGTGTTGTATATAGAGAAATATATCAAATATATTAGATTTATTTAGTGGAAAGACAAATAACGAAATATTATAGAAATACAAAATGATTATGGAACCATGTTTTCATATAGACACGTAATCTTACCTTCATAAAATAGTTGATCACGAATTGGTTAATCAAATATACATGATAAATTAAATAAATAAAAATAAATTTATGATTTACTTCCAATGTATTTCCATTTCTCAACCCTTGTCTCTAATTCTATTTGAGTTATCCCATTATATATTCCCATGTTTATCCTCTTCCTATCATGAACCTATGATATGTTAAGTTTGTTTAGGCATGAAAGTTCCATGTTCACCTTAGAAGTTACTTAGTACAAATATTTTGGAACCACAAAAAAAATTCCATACATAACTAGTAAATCTATTGTATTTTCATGTTACATGTTTCAAAAAATAAATAAATCTATAAAAGCAAAAAAATAGTTTTTGTCCTTGGGGTCTGATATGGTGTAGCAAACCTAACCCCAAAAGTCTAGATCTAGTGCATTATATTATTACGTTGAAATAGAAACAATATTCAAATCTTAATGGATCAATTAGTTAGACAGTTTAGGAAAACTAGATAAATAAATAATACCCATTTTTATTGAGAAAATAATATAAAGCATAAAAAAAGTAAAACCCAAAATCATTTCGACTCAATAAAATATTTCATCTTCTTATCCTTGTTAAATGAAACAAAATAAGTTTGAACTCAAATAATTATTAAGTGTTACGTACAATGGATGAAAACATGAATTAATGTGCATAATCAACATGGAAAGGTAAACAACAGAGCACATGTACCATTTAAAATAAAATGATTAAAAAATCATTTTCAAAAAGTAAATAACTGAAAAAACATTCCATTTATTCACTAAACTATAAATTAAATGCATCTAGAGGTAATATCATATTGAAAATACCCTAGCTTGTGATATATATTATGATTGAATGGAGTTCCAAAATATCAGATGCCATGTTTCCTAAGTACGTGGTACATTTTCTTTAAATACCATTCACAAGACAGTTTAAAACATACTGTGTGAAAACCAATTTAGATGAGGTTAGTTAACTATTTCATCCCATGAGACTACTAATGCATTGAGTGTCTTACATTAACCTGTCCCTAACCCATTCCATACCAATCCAAAGCATTACTCATATATTTAAAATTTTATTTAAATCATAATCTATATTCATTATCAAATATCACTATTGATTAAAGGAAACTGATTTATGAATATTTACCCAATTAGTCAAATAACATTAAAACTGAAAAATATTTTTAAAATTTTTATAGAGTGTTAGAAATAATCATATCCATGATAAATAATAGAGTTACTCAGGGTAAAATTAATTACTAATGATATCAGGAAAGTGAATAATTCAATAAGAAAATTAATTACAACAACAATGAGACAAGGAAGTGAATTAAAATTCAATCCTTGGTCAAGCAAATAATAAACCATTCATAGTATGAATAAAGATGGTTTAAATATAATATATATCCATTGGAATGAGAATAAATTGTTGTATTTTGTTTATGAATAAAAATACTATGATATTTCAAAAACGTTCTAGTGGAAAATGACCTTTTTATTTTGAAAACAATTGAAAATACTTATGTTCAAAAATAACTTTACAAAACATTTTCTATAAAAATAAATATGTTGAATTGTAAATTATTCTTCAAAGAAACTAAATTTGTGTCGGTGGTTAATTTCATACATGGCGTAGAGAACATTTTTTTCATGGTAAAAGTGATAAAAATGTTCCTTTTTTAGAAAGAAATAAAAAATTCAATTGATTTTACTTATAGATAAAAAAATGTAAAATTCAATTTTAATAAATAATATTTATAATGTAAATGAATTTTTCTTAAACTACTCTTACAAAAGATGGGTTTTCATGAAAATATATTTCCAACTGAAGAGATAAATGAAGTCAAATTTTATTAAAACATTATCTTAATAATTTTAAGCATAAAAGATTGTAAAATAGTCAGTAACACTTGAAAAATATTATGAATAACTATAGGGGAACAAAATTAACGGGTTTATTAATATATTACCATAAAATTTCCTTTAGTGTAAATTCTAGAAAAAAATCCTGATTACAATGAGATTAAAATATTAGCCCTTAAAATTATCATAATATTGAAGAGATAATAAATAAATAAATATACTATTTGTATGAAATGTAAATAATCATAAAAAATTTAAAAAAAAATATATTCAAAATAAATAATATACACAATCATAGAATATTAAATACATCAATGAAGTAATATAACCAAATAGAAGGAAATTGAGTTACAAAATTTCATTACCACTTTGTATCTTTATGTTTAAATCCCCTTAGATGAAAAAAATTTAAAATTGAAACATAATGTATCATGAATAATGAAGTATTTAGTTTTTTTCATTTAAAATGGGATTTACATACAATATATAAACTTAATTAGGTGCGTAATGTTACAAGAACCCTCAATGAAATGAAATTGAGATGAAATCTCTTACCTTGTAATTCCATTGGGTTGAACATGAATTTTTCATCTTGTATAGTGGTTTTAAAAATATTATTAACTTATTACACAACAACTATAATATTTATTATATCATATATTGTCTTTTTATAACATATTATTACATGTTATTTAAAATCATTCATTATTTTTATTGTTTCAAGTGTTAATTGTCTTGTTTTCTAATACATGTATTGTTATTAATGTTCTGATTCTTGCTCATTTAAATTAGTTCTACAAAATAAATAATATTAATAATGAAATAATTTTCATTCTTTTCATCATGTGTACTTTAAAACCATTTATGAAGGATGGTTCTGAAAAATGAAGTATATAATGATTATGGAGATGGTAGGTCGTATGTACGGATGGGTAACATCTCGATTATTCATTAATAATTATGGAAATGAGTAAAGTGATATATTAACATCAAATAATGATAATTATAACATTGACACCACATTATATACTTATATATGTCATCTATATGGTGTGGTGATGAAATGAGAGTAACATTGCTTCCTGAAGGATGTTGTTCACACATATAAAAATGATGTAATCATCATTACCTGAGTGAAAATTAAATCGAGAGATTTAATTATATTATATTTAAAAAATCATAAAAATTTCATGTATATTATAATTACATAATTTATGTCACATATAATCAATACATTTATCTTTACCACTTTCCATGTGAAGCATTAGTGAAATAAGAATCACATAGCTTCACGAAGCGGTAGTCTTCCATACACATGAGTTACGTTATCGTGTCTCCTATGGAATGTAAGGTAAAATATATATATATATATATAATAGTAACTCTACAGTTATAAATATTTTAAAAAATCATATATATATACATTATATCCATCATCGACTTGGAATTTGAGAGGAGGAATTGCAAAAATGAATGACATCATTTTGTGAGGTAGTAGTCCGTCGTACACACGGACAATGATTTTTTAAACCATCTGATGTAAGTTTGTGTGGTTATAGGGATTAAAAATAAAATAAAATAAGTCTAATTATATGTAATATTCTGAGTTTATTATATCATATTTTATTGAAAATAATTTAAGGATATGGAGAAGGAAATTGAATAAAGATGCTTGTTAAAGAACATTACCTCTCCTTCATGAATGATCTATAAGATTTCCCTAAAGCCTCTAAATAATGGATTTAATCACAAAATAATTCCCCTAGTATGAGAGGAGTGATTTTTGGAATTTATTGGTGTATGTATTGGCTAAAACCATGTGGTTTCAATGTGTGAAGTGAAGAGGAGAGGGGTGATCGTTTATAAGTGGGGTGAGTGGAACACAGGTAAGAGTTTTGAAAGATTGAATCCCATAGATGTTTTTTTTAATTTCACCTAGCCTCAATAGTGATTCATTATTGGGAAAAAATTCATAATGTCTAAATATTTCAGGAAAATGGGGTTTTAAAAAGTTTTGGGGCATTATTACACTATATATTTTCTGTTTAACAAATATGTAAAAACAATTCTCTTTAATAATTGTAATAAATTATAACTTTTTTCAAAACCATTTTAGAAAAAAATTATGTTGAATACATTAGAAATTAGAAATTATTGTTATTCAATCTAATAAATCCATTTAAAAAATTAAATTCACAAAACTGAAATATTTCAATTTAAAATTAATAATGTAGATTGGACAAGAAAGTTGGTTCTTAAAGTGAAAATGTTTAAACATTACAGTGTTTTTATATCAAAATGAAATATGAAAATGTCTTTAATGAACTGAATTTGATTAATATATATAATTGAACTATTTGGACCTTAAAAATAACTATAAACATAATTTTACAGTGTAAATTATTTACATGATACTATATACTTCAATTAAAATCCAATATTTTTCACTATTCATCAAAAAAAAACAAACTTCTCAGATATCCCAAAATCTCTCCCGAATATAATTTTGATATTTATATTTCAAAAATGAGTTTAATTTTGTAAAATTAATTATAAAAAATAATTAAAATTTAATTTTAAATTATGTGTTTTAGGAACAACAAAACCATCTTTTAGAAAAAAATCTATTTTTCTAAAAACATTTATTTTTCTTCTAAACGATTCTTATTTTATTTATATTAAATAAAAAATAAATAAATATATTTAAAAATTATATTTTCAAAATTTAATTAATCACATTCACACCCACTGTTCCAATTTCAAGGTAATATCTATTACATTAAATAATAATATTTATAGTTTATAGTTGTTCTGTAAAATCGAGGCTTACGTGTATCAGAAGGTATCAAAGAAACTCATTTTTTATATATCATAATATATCTATGAAATTAGATTTATTCTAAAAGAAATATATTTTAATGTATTGAGGTGTTATATTATCATTTAGTCTTTGTTTTTCATTTGACATATGCTATTGAATAAAATTTTCTTCATTTAAAATTTATTGGTGTTACATTCTCCCCACGTTAAATATATTTCATCACTACAATTTAAAATTCCTCTCGAAAAATATGGGTTTTACCTTTCCAAATACCTTTTTAAAAATAACCATGTTGTAAAATATTTAATAATATATTCCATTAATAATAGATAATGGGGATTGTAAGGGCAATACGGAATAACACATATCTTGGTTTCATAGTAAGAAAGCATTGGTGGAATGTGAAGATATGGACATGTAGGGAAAGAGTAAAATTTTTTAAGGTGTTTTTGATATCTTTTATCATAAATAAATCAATGATAAATAGAAATTTAAGGTCTTAAAATCTGTAACTCTTATAAGTATCAAAAATTCATTTATATCTTTCTATATTGTGGAAGTATGATAGTATTTTATTTCAAGATCATTTTTCTAAATTTGAGGGATTCATTTATAGCATAATAATATAAAGAAATATAAATACAATATAAATTTTTTATTTCATAAATAAAATTTCATCCTTTGGTTATGCTATAATAAATTCCCATTTTATTCCTTTACTCTAAAAAATTAATTTGCAAAAAATAATTTTTATTTCCTAACTCAATAAAGTTCATTTTTAATGATTTTAAAAATCCATATAGAGTTAAAAGTTTTCCAATTTGTGTCAAAATATTTTCCAAAACCAATAAGTTTAGAAAACTTTATCCAAAAAATTGATCCATAATCGTCCAAATTAACACGAATAGTTCATCATTAATATTTATTCATCAAATTTCTTAGCTAAAAATGTAATATTAACCAAGTCTTTGCGTCGGCCATCGATATGAACTAAACCCTTATCATCCTTAGGTCATGGGCTAAAGACCCACGACCTTTCCAAATAATATGGGTTGTCACCTTGAATAAAGAATGTATGTTTTCTGAACTATATTAATATTATTCTGATAATTTTCAAAAAAATTGATGGATTCCCTTGAAATAAAATTAATCATTAAATAACATTTTACCGATGATCTCAATGCATATTATTTTTTGAAAGAGTCTATTAATATTATTCTTCTAGTATTAAAATGTCATTAGTGATCATATTAACCCTAAAGTCTATAAATACCATTTAAAATATTTCTATAACATGTAATGAATTATCCCTAAAAGAACATTTTCCCAAAATCATATACTTAACTAATGTGTTGTATTTTAAAAAATTTATCACAAAATATACTTATTCTTGTGACATTACTACGATGAATTTATTTAAAAGGTGTTTATAATACATTTAACTTATGATACAACTTAAAATAATTACCCATGATGTTATCAATAACTCATAAGTGAGAAAATAAGCATTTTCTTCTGAAAGATTCCCCAATCATTAGATACTTTATTATTATTATAACCAAAATACCATTGGTAAAATAGTTCTATATTATAATTATTTAATCCCAATTAATAAAACATCTATTTTATTTCAATATTGGTACTTATTTTTCCTAGGGATTAACCAATGTTATTCATTTTACATATCTATTCAAATAATTCATTATATTTTGTAAAGAAAATGTTAATTATAATAAGGAAATCCAACAAGATTGTCAAATGAGGTGTGTAGTAAGGCACATTTGTTTGTACCATGTAATGCTTGATTCAAGCCCCATAATCCATTTGTTGCAAAAAAAATTTGTTCTTTTATAGAAATGGATTTTGGTTTGTATTTGTTTCAATCCAAATAGGGTTGATTAAGGAGTCTGGAAGACAAGTGATCTTATATTACAGGCTAAAAAAGTGTTAAATGTGGTGTCGTTTGCAAGTGTTCACAAAATATTTGCACTCAAAAACATGGGAAGAGGCTAGCATCACAATTGGATGAGCCTATAAATATAAGTCTACCCACACTTCATTTGAAAAATAAATATTCAAGGAAAAGTTGGTATCGCTCTGATTTCATGAAGTTAAGGGAGCTCAATTAATCTGGATTTCTATGAAAGCTTCAGCATCATGAAAATACTAGTTAATTTTTGACTAATGATAATGATTCTGATTAATTGTTGGTTCGTGATTATGGGGTATTTTTTTAAGGCTTAGTGAGAATAACAAAGATAGTTTTTCTCTATAATGTCAGTTTTCTATGTGAAGGTAGTGATTCTCACGAAGGAGTTTTGTGAATGCCAGTATTGAACATTAGGAGTACGTGAATAGTTCATTAAAAGTACATTAACTTTGGACATCGATGATAGAAGAGGATTGTGATAGTTATGGACAAAGAAATTAATTCCAATCCATTGAAGAGACCTTCATATTGATACATTGAGTTAGACTTCTCTCAAAGTAGTGAGCTATGGGGAGTAGACAGAAGTGTTCTGAGGGACATATTGTTATACACCTAAAATATTGTAAAGGTTGTGTTCCTGGAATGGAGTGGTTGTGTATGATCTTGTGTATTCCAAAACTGTTGAAGATTAGTGGATTTAGATATGAACGACACTATATCATCATAATCTCCTTGGACAATACATTATTGGTGAAACAAGTAAAATGAATTTATTGTCCCTTTTCATTTAAATGTTTAATTATTTCACTATTCTATCAAATAGATTTAATGAGTTCCTACAAACATGGGAATAAGATCCTAAACATTATAAGAAAATTTTATATAATGATTCTCCCCTCACCTCCTAGGGTGCTCTGGGGTCCGAAACATTTTCGGAGTTATTACCTCTAGGGTCATCTATTCTTGAAACATTTCCATTTTTATTGTTTATACACTGAAGTATTGTAAGTAAAAACCAAAAAATAAATAATACCAAAACATTAAGTTATAATTATATACCTATCATAAAACTCTATCATATGGTTATGTATAATAATCTATGTTTTCCTAAATCCCATTCCAAAGGTTTCTAATAGACTCTATCTGACACCATCATTAGAAACCCCAACACTAGAAGCCCCAAGTTGGTGCCTTATTTCATTACATTGGAATTGATATAAGATTAAAATCCCAAAGAATAGATTAGTTCTGAAGATTTCGAGAACTAGATTCATACATCATACCCATTTTAAATTGGTTAAAGAATATAAATTATAAAAAATTAAAGGTTAACCATCCTTGAAACTCATTCCAAGAATTCATCATCATATCATTGGGAAAGGAAACAAACTAAGGTTGAGCTCATATACTTAGTAAGGGTCATGTAAAGTGTAATAAATAATGAACCAATTAGCTTAAACAAAATTTAATGTTAAATAACAGATCACACATTCCATTTAAAATAACTGGATATGGTAAAATCAATATGGAAAGGTAAATAACTAAAAAACATTCCATTTAGTCAATGAACTAAAAATGAAATTCTTCTAGAGATAATATCCTCATCAAAATATATTAGATAGTAATATCCTAATATTGAATGAATTCAGTTATTAAATATTGGGTTCTTTGTTTCCAAGATACATAGTTCATATACCATCATGATCTTTCAAAATAAGATTTACAAAAAACTGGTTAAAACCCATTAAGAAGAGGATATAAAATTGATTCATCCCATGAGAGTACTAATGTGTCAATGGAATTACATTAACTGGTCCCTAAAAGATGTAATATTTGCATGAATCATTTAACATATATCAAATAATCAATTTAATTCATAAAAAATATGCCTTATCAAAATATATATATTGAGTGAAGGATACACATTTATCAACATTTCCCCTATTAATGAAATAAAATTCAAAGCGAACACCATGCATAATAATTGAATAAGAACTTGTAAATAATCATATTAATGATAAATAATATATATATTTAGGGGAAACATAATTACTAATTATCACAGGACTGTGAGTACTTCAAAGGGGTGTTATTGACTGAAAAAAATGAAAAATGGAAGTGACTTTCAATACTATCCATGTTCATGAAAAAAATCATATAGAGTAAGAATAAGGATGGTATCAATATAACATATACCTACTATATTAATAATAATGACCTATTGTCATTGATAAATAGAAATACTATAAAAATTTATATAAAAATGTTTGTAAGGAAAATATCATATTAATTTTGAATTACATTTTGAAAAAACAATTATTTTAAACAAAATTTTATAAAAAATTATTTAAAAGAACCTCATAATCATTTAGAGGAATCTTCAAACAAATAATTGTATTATCTGTGGGTAATTCCATACATGTCGTAATGAACATTCCATTTGCACGATAAAAAGGTTAGGCAAGTTCCTTTTTGAGAAAGGGACTAGAATAATCCTTGGAAAAAAATTGTAAATTGGAAACATGGTTAAATTTTTTTAGTAAATAATTTGTTATATATAAAAAAAATTATTCATTTTCAGAAAACAAAGTTTTTTATGAAAATATATTTACAACCAAAGAGAGAAATGAAGTATGATTTTATTGAACAAATATCAATAATTTTTTGTAACAATGTGTTAGAAAATGGTATTATCACCCAAAAAACATCATGAATAAACAAAAGAGTATAAAATGATTGTTTTTTTAGAAAATTATCGTATAATATACTCTAATGGAAATTTGAGAATAAACAATCTAAATTAGAATGATATTTTAAAATAAGGCCATAAAATTATCCTAACATTGAAGTGATAATTAATTAATTTATTGATTATTTATATCAAGTATAAATCCACATAAAAAATTTAAAATATAACAATATAAACTTAAAAGTTATTATACATGGAATCTTATAATATCAATGACAACGAAGAAGTAATATAATCCAATAAAAAGAAATTTGGTTATGAAATGGTTCTATAACCTGGTAAATTTATCTCCATATACCATTATATAGAACAATTTAAATTGAACCATAATATACCATTAATAATAAATTATTCATGATATTACATTTTTAAGGTGAATTATGCACACCATATACATGTAATTAGGTGGATAACATTACAACATTCCTTAGTGAAATGAAATTGAGATGAAATCCCTTACCATATGATTTATTTTGGTGGAATGTGATTTATCATTACTTATAGAGTTTTTAAACAAGTTATTAACTTATTAAATAACTTGATTAATATTTATTTTATCATATATGATCATTTTATAACCTATCATTACTTTTTTCATTAATAATTGTTAATTATTTTCCTAGTTTCATGTGTCAGTAGCTAAATTTTCTAAAGCGTGTTTTGTTATGAAATTTCCAATCCCTAACCATATTATAAAGTTATATGATCTCAATAGAAATAATCAAGTCATAATTTTCATATTTTTACCTCATTTTAACTTTTTAAACCAATTATCAATGATGGTTTTGAAAAATGAAGTATGTTACGACCATTGAGGGGACATGTCGTATGTACACATGAGTAATATTTCCATTTCTCAATGACCTTTATAGAAAAGAGGTATGTAATATATTACCTTTATATAATTATAATTATATAATTAAAACCATATTATAAACTTATATATTTCATCTATGTGGTGTGGTGATTAATGGAGAGTCACGTCACTTCTTGAATGGAGTAGTCCACATGTACATAAATTATGTTATTATATTTACGTGAGTGATAAGAAAAGAAAAAAAATGACATATATTATATTTATAAAATTATATATATGTCAGTAATATAATAATTATTTCATTATATGACATATAATCATTAAATTTTCTTTTATCACCTTCCATGTGAAGAGTTAGTGAAAGTTGAATCACATTGCTCCGTGAGGTGGTAGTCTATCATATAAAAGACTGACATTATCGTGTATCCTAAAGAATGTAAGGTAAAAATATATATTTTATTTTGTCAATATATGTATAAATATGTTATAAATAATATATATATAATTTATTATTATCATTAAACATTACTTTTTGAGGTGGAAATGAAAAAACAAATGGCATCGGTTCCTGATGCGGTAGTCCTCCATACACACAAACGATGATTTCATAAACAATTTGATGGAAGTGTGTGAAGTTATAGGTATTCAAATTAAATTTGAAACATCTCATTATATATAGTATACAGTGTTTATTGTAATATAATATTTTAAAAATAATTGAAGGAGGTGGGGACGGAAATAAAATGAAGACACTTATTAAAGATCTTTACCTACCCTTCGGGTATCATCCTTATGATTTCACAAAGGCCTTGAAGGGATGTTTTTTTCCAAAAAAATGTATTATAGGATAAGTTGAGTCATTTTGGAATGTTATTTCTGAATTATTTTCAAAAAAGAATTTAAGTTGTGTTGTGGAGAGGAGAGTGGGTGGCCATATATAAGTGTGGTGGGTCACACACTTGAAATGTTTTCGATTGAGTGAATTTCTCCCACTTTTATTTATGTTACCAAGACCCATAATGTACCATTATCAATAATAGATGGTATAAGTTCTAAATATGGAATAAAATATGTTTTTAACATGTTACAGGTCATTCATACACCTTATATTATATGTTTAACAATAAAGAAAACTCGTTTATGCCTTAATCGTCGTGATTAATTTAAAATATTCTCATTAATAATTTTGGTGAAAAATTAATTTTAACTAAATATAAAATATAAAATTTTATTATTTGAAATATTGAATCCATTTTTTCAAATTCAATTCACATAATTGGAAAAATAAATTTTTAAATCAATGAGGGGGAAGGGATTAGAATACAAGTTTTTGGGGTTAAAAATTTTAAAAGGTTACAATGTTATTATATTAAAATTCAATTTGAAAATTATATGAATGGACAAAATTGGATTAATATATGTATAGTTAAACTATTTTCACTTTAAAATCATCTCAAAACAATAATTTTAATTTTTAATTTATTTATAAAAAATGGATGTTTTCAATTACAATCTTGTATTTTTCACTATTAATCATTAAACTAAAATCATCAAAAAAAATCATAAAAAATCACCCGAAGGTAATTTTGTTATTTTTATTTCAAAACTGATTTTTATTAAATTAAATATACTTTCTAAAAAAGTTAAATTTTAATTTTAAAATATAAGTTCCAAGCACAACTAAATAGTCTTTTAGAAAAATACTTTTTTAGAAAACAATTATTTTTCATTTAAATGGTTATTATTATATTAAAAAACAATAAATAAAAAATTACACTAATAATATATTGTTTTTCAGTAAAATCTGGTCTCGAGCATAGTGAAAGCTATCGAAGAAACTATTTTTTCGCGTATCGTAAGCTATAGAAGAAATTATTATTTTTTATTCCAAAAGACAAATAATTTCATGTCATGGGTTTTGATATTATCTCTTAAGCTATATTTTTTGTTCCAAATATGTTATTGAATAAAATATTATTATTTTAGAATATTGGGGTGTTATATATGGTAACCAAGATCGAGATAAACCTTCTTTGGTATTTGTTGGAGTTTCATTGAGAATATCACAGAACTGTTCCAACCAATACCTGGTCTATAGGCTATGTAATTGTAGTTGAAATCACTGATTCCTATGGGTATTACCCCAAGTAGTCTAATAGTAGTAAATCTATGTTCGATTCCTTGGAGTATGTCATTGGAAATCCAATAGTATCAAGCCTATGAACGATTCCTAAGACAATTTACTATGAAACAAATATTACGTATATTGTTTTTTATATAGATAATGTCTAAAGAAATGATATTTACTTTATGGATAAATCCTAACATCAAGGGTATTCTATATAGACCTAAATAGTTGAACCCAAGTATTTTGAACTATGAATTAAAAATTAGTATGAATCATAACTGAATCCAAGGGGATTTCCCAAGGGATTCTATATTACTAGCAGGTTCAAAAAAATACTAAGAAACTTGTACCTGCCTTTCCATTAATTTTGGATGGTAGAATCACAGGAAACTAAATCAGTATTCCACTTAAGGCCTAAATGAATGTTTATTCCTCATATAATATCACATTATACATAAATAATAAGGGTTTTCCATTCTTTCATACCCTACTCCCACAAAAATGTAAACCTCTCAACCAAAAGACCTGGAATAGTCACTATGCCAATATAAGACTCACAACATCAATTAAAATTTTATGTTGAAACTAAAAATTATCACTAACCATTTTCTACATACACCCTCACTAAGGTTAATATATCCCTGGGAATCCCTCAAGGATAACCTCAATCAGATTGTATGAAAAAAACTACATGGGACCCATATTCTCATTTGTGTATCTCAAGTTAACAACCATAACCCAAATAGAATTGTGTCCATTAACATCATCATAATCATATCAAAATCAAATTTACAAAATAATAAATCCTCAGCCACATTTCTCATAAGAGACGTAAATAATTATATCTCATGTATAAAGTCATAGATCAGTCCACTCACCCAACCTATCACTAATTCTTACCCAAGGAATCCCACCTAGGTAATCACAAGCCATAGGTGTGGAACACTCCACCAATCCTAATCTCCATCCTCCCAATAGATCTAAGGCATATCATAGGTCCGTCACCACCTAAATGGGCCAAATAATAATAATATAATACTCACCTATACTAAGAGGCATCAAAGGAACCTATCCTAATTATCACTATGAAAAATAAAATTTATTTATTTCATAACCCTCACGGGGTTCATGTATCACAATGAATAAAATAATAATTTCAGTATTTTCCCATAGTGTCTGAGTCATCCCAACAGACAACACGGATACATCATGGCCCTTGGTTCCTTTTTCATTTCAATGTAATTCATTAAACTTTTAATTAAACAATCCACTTAATTATAAAATATGTTAATCACATGAGGTGGAGATACCATGCACTATATTCCACACAAATAAACAATAATAATACCACAGGTGAATGTATGAAGTACCACAGTCCTAAAACATTATTTTATCATCCCCTAATCAATATTAGCCATTATCAGTGAAGCCCATATAATCTCATATCATATCCCAACATCTAATCTCAAGCCACATAGTAAAAATACTTAACTATAAAAATTTATAATTATATTTTAAAATCATTATAAACATTTATAATTAGTTTAAAAATTAATATGTCTAGGTATAATTTTAGAACTACTCATATGGGGCCTTAACCCAATAAAAACTACCAGAAACCTTCCTCTAATGTCACATAGAAGACTACCACCATTTTCTCAGAAAAAATATCCAAGACATGATAGTAATAATATTTACAAAGTGATTTAATTTAAGAGAAATCCCCTAGAAAAAACCATAGTGTGACGTACTTAAAAAATGACAACATATAACAGTCATTGAACTCTGTAGGACATAATTCATCCATACCATATATAATTATCATCATTTGTGATTATTCTAAAATTCTCTAGTATAATCTTGAACACAAACCTATATTATAGAAATTAAAATGATAGAATAATGTAGAAAATGGTAAATGGATGAATAAATATGAGAAAATAACATTTAATACTAGAAATATTCCATCCAAAATTACCACAAACCAATGATTTTATAAGGTGGAAAAGAGAGAGGTTTGAGGTCCCATGCGTTCATGTGGGAGATGGATGTTGTAATGATAAGGTATTTTAAAATAATTGTGATAAAAGTGGACATTCAACCATTTTTAAAACCAATCAGGGTAGAAAATGTTCCTAAAACATAATGTATATCCATTTCACTTTCATTTTTACTCACTCAATACACCCAATCCTAATGTCCAATACTCATAGTGAAATGGGTGTTTCCCCTTCATGTTTCCCAAAGGAGACTCTTCCCAAGTACCATAGTCATATAATAAGAAACTCCTTCCATGAAATTTGTTTTGACGCTTTAATTTCCTATTAGTAGTGTCCCTTGGTGCCACATTCATCAAAATTCTCAAAACCCATGCACAAAGATGTGGTGACTCCCAACCAAAATGAGTGATACTATGATAATTTTTTGTGGACTTTTATGGGAGTTATAGATAATAACAAAAATAGAAAATCACTCATCCCAATGAAAAATGATTGGGAATGAAACTCAACTAGGATTTGAACCCATCAACTATGGTGAGATCTATATCATTATTCTCTCCATGGAGGAGCACGTATAGGTAAAATCTAACGTTGGACTACATGAACTTTCCCATACACTAACTTGAGCCCTTTCATTACTTCCAAGTCATAATTACTTGTTCCAAAAAAACATCATTGATGCTCTCTAACCCTTAGTAAATCAATGTGACCAAATATTCCAAAACACAACCTTAAAGTAGAAAACAAAAAATCAAATTATCCTAGAATTTATCACTTCAAAAGGGATAGGATTTTACTAACTATCATGCATATGTTCCTTGGACAATACCTTAGTATCAAACCAATTTTAAAATTATTGTTCCATGTTTTAATTTATTAATTTTTAATTATGTTGGGAGTATGATTTAATATGATAAGTTTAATGATTTACAAAAAAACATGGTTACAATACATAAAATAATGAAATATTGTGTTCACATCCTGATTTATCATCGTTTTAGGATATATCGAGTTGAATTTTTTTTATTGAGTAATAATTTAATAAAGATATAAAAAATATAAAACATACTGGTCAAGGAAATATAATGAAGGTAAGAACAATAAATTCTACTCACAAACCACTTATATAAATTCCGTAGAGTGCCAAAATTAAAAAACAGGTTAGGTTAGTCTAGAGAAACATTATAGGGAGGACATTAATAAAATTGTTGACTTCCCTAAGTGCCTATTGTAAATTTTTAAAAAATATATATCATGGATCAATGGGATGCATTTGGGAAAGCATGTGAGTTAACGAGAATATAATTGACTAGTTTAAAAAAACATGGGATGAATCCCCTTTCCCCAAAATATGAAATCCAAATAGAATCTCTCTTTCATCTCAAATGTGGAAAGACATAAATATTTACACCTAAATGTGTGGAGAAGTGATCTGAGATATAAAAAGAAACATATTGATTATGAATCACAACACCCCTTCCGTAATCCCCACCAATAGAGAAGTAAATATTTCATATAAATCCAAAATAAATATAACGACCCATACTTTACATACATTTTTAATACTTAAAAATTGAAGCACACTTATTACAACATATGACAAAACCACAAAGGACCGTATAGGTATAGTGTCTTTAGAAACTGGGAAACATAAACAACTGGTTCATAAATCTTCTACAGTGTCTCCCATTTATTTCATCATATCTAGGGTCCCTTTTAGCATATTCTACTTAATATCCATCTTCCTGACCTGGGGAAAAGAAAACATAAAAGGGTGAGCTCAAATGCTCAGCAAGGGCAAATAAAGGAAATAAAAATCATATCATATCTTTTTGAAAATCAAAACCTGCAAAAGAGATCATAATATCTTAACATGGAATAAATCATAGAAGTGAAAATGAGATCCCCATAATCATAACATAAAACTTGAAACTTTGTGGCATGCACACATAATCATGGAAAATCATTTCTTGTTAGTCATGACTCATTGCCAAGACTATCTTAGTGGACAAAGTCCCTTTCTGAACCGAGTTCACTCCTCGTTTCAGTCCTGTATCACTGAACCGAAATAACCTTCCGTTCCAGCCATGTCTATCTCATGAGATATAAAATCTTTACCCAATGCATTGGAGGGAGATATAGGTCCCACCCATCTCTTAATGAATCCTTTCTTATGTGTGCCACAAAATCATAAATCATACATCATTTCATAACCCATGTAATAAAAATGGGATTCTTAAACAACATGACATCATAAAACCATTCATATAAGATAAAGGAATTCATAAACATAATTCCATCACAACATAGTCAAATCAATGTAAAAATATGGATAGAAACAGAACTCTTTATTATCTTAGATGGAAAATAATTTTGATAAAACACTTGAATTGAATTCTTGAGGAAAATATCCTTTCTTCTTCAAAATCAATTTCTTTTCACAAAACATCATGCAACCTTAAAAGAAAGAGATTTTATTGAAAATAGTCATGAAATATTTTAGAGGAAGCTTCATGAAAATAAGGCTTTATAAAACAGTAGAAATCTGTTCGTGCCGTATAAGTTAAAAAAAACATTCTTCGTACTTTTGTCGGAAAAGTCAAAAAGTACCTCGTACGACAAAAGATTCCTTTCATACATATTACTAAAAACTCACCGAAGGGTAAAAATGGATTTAAACAATTGTAGGTGGATGGAAATAATATTAAATTTTGATGAAACATGGATGTGGATGATAAAATACACCCCAGTAAATACTTACGAATAAACAATCTCGGATAAAAATGAGATTGTGATATTTCCCTTACCTTAGGTCCGATTAGCTTTGTACGTGTCTGAAGCTCCTGTATAATGGTTTAAATAATGTTATTGACTTATTCCAGAATCATACATATTTATATGATATCATATATGGTCATATTATTAGCTTCTTGTTAGTAATATTTCATTGTTACTTGTTACTCGGGTCTTTATAACTTTTTGTTCTTATGCGTGTTTTGTTGAATAAATTCTTATTATTATCTTTAGGTTATAGATAATTCATTTCCAGAATGGTATTAGTGTAGTATATACCATATTAATTCATTCAATTCATTTATATAATCATTATGAAATGAAGATCATGTAGAACGAATCGCATCACATCGTGGAGACGGTATTCCGTACGTACGCACGAGTGATGATATCGTCCCTATGATCGTGGAATTGTATTGGAGTATATATATATATTATTTCAGTATCAATATTACTTAATAATAATCATATATAGTTACTCATTACACCATTATACCCATCCTTGTAAGGTGATGGTGGAAAATAGATTACACCACGGCGTGGAGACGGTATTCCGTTCGTACGCACGCGCGGTGATTTCATTTTTCCGTAGGATGGATAGAAGGTGAATTAGGGTTGTTTCATATTTATAATAACATATCAGTATGTAAGTAATACTGATGTTATTACTTTATCATGAAACAACTAAAGAAGAAGAAGTTGAAGAAGAAAGAAATTGAAAAGATCGGTAATGGATATTACCTCTTCTTTGGAACGCCTCTTTGAATCCTCCAGTTAAGGAACTAAGATTGGTCTTTGGAGAAGACCAGGACCTCTAGGATTATTCTAGGGAAGTGGAGAGGAGAAAATGGCAGGGGTTGGCCGAGCTTGAGTGCTCAAATTGGTGTGAGGAGGAGGGGGAGGAGGTGCCCTTTTATAAGGGAGGAGAGGGGCACCTTAGGAATATCTCAAAATATTATTTTATATTAAAGTCAAAATCGGTTTATAATGGTTCCAAAGGGTCTTATTTCGAAGATAAAGTGGGGAAGGGTCGAAATCCTATCAACCAATAGGATTTAGACAAGTTTAGGTTATTATTTTAACCTTATCAATTAGATTTAACTCTAAGTTAAATAATTTAACTTTTACCGTGTCTTTTTGTTTTCTTTCACTATATGGTTAATACACTTACTATAACATGCCAAAAGAACCCCAAATTGTTTATTATTAATATATATATCCTTATCTAAGTCATTTGGCCGAACCTTAGATTTTTAGGAATAAAATAACAATTAATAATATAATATTTGATTTAAAAACTATTTTGTGTCAATTTTGACACTATTTGATATATGATTTTTTTGAAAGTTATAACAGAATTATATGTTCGAACCAAGTTGATTAAATCAACAATAATATATCATAGTAACCTAGAAAATTAGTGGAATTCATAAAAAGTCTCAAATTACATTTATTTTGGTATTTATATTATCAATTTTGTCAATATTTCATTAATAAGATAATTACTACATCATCTTTGTGTCATAAATAAATTAAATTATTTGATGTCTAAAAATTACAAATAAAATACCATCATGTAGGAAATCTTTTTAGCTTTCTAATGAATATTTACAATTGAATTTATCTTATGTATAACCCCATATTAAAAATTATTTACTTATTAAACTTTGATTTTAACTATTTTAACCCTTCTTTAAATAAATTAATAATAAATGTCCTAATCTAATCCAAGTGGGCCTAAATGGTCATATTTTATTCCTAAGTTTGTTTTTGGTCGAATTACACTTGTCCAATAGAATTAGGACATGTGTTAGGGTAATATTAATATCATATTTACCCTTAGTTACCCTATTTACTATTAACCGCGGTAAAAATAGTAAAAAGTTACTATTCACCAAAAAATTATTTTCATCTCATTGAACCACATTTTAGTCCTTGATATTAACCGTGTCTCTCGGAATTTTGAAATTCCATTCACAGAAGCGGTAAAATTAAGTTTTATGCAAAATTCAGTTTTTAACCTACCACTTAGTGGTTTCACTATTCATCAAAAATTGAAAGTTTTCAGAAAAATACCAAAATTTCACCCTAGGCTAATTTCGATATTCTGAGTCCAAAAATGAAGTCCATTTTGAAAAATAAAATTTATAAAATTTCAAAAAGTGGTTATTACTATTCATAACGGCTAGTTTTAATAGCATATTGTTGTTTAGTGAAACTCGATATTGCGTACGACGCAAGCTATCGAGGAAGGTCACGATTGCGTGTAAAGCAAGCCAAGCAAGTGTTGTGTAGAAAAATATTCCTTTGATGATTTATATAACATAAAAGTCTCGGGTGTTACATTCTACCCCCCTTAAAAAGAATTTCGCCCTCGAAATTCATCACTTTGTAACAAACAAATGAGGATACGTCTCCCTCATCATATCCTCAAGCTCCCATGTAGCTTCTTCAAGTTGGTGGTTTCTCCATAAAACTTTCACCAAGCGAGTGGTCTTGTTTCGTAGGACTTTTTCGCTACGATCCAGAATCTCTATCGGCTGTTCTTCATAAGAAAGATCTTGCTCCAGCGGTACAACTTCTGAGCTGAGTACATGTGAAGGATCTGGTATGTACTTTCTCAGGAGAGATACATGGAACACATCGTGAACTTGAGAGAGATTCGGTGGAAGCGCCAATCGGTAAGCTACCTTCCCAACACGATCCAATATTTCGAAAGGACCGATATATCTAGGGCTCAACTTCCCCTTCTTTCCAAATCTCATAACCCTCTTCCAGGGAGATATTCGTAAGAACACTTTATCACCCACTTCAAACTCTAGGTCTTTTCTTCGGTTGTCGGCATAACTTTTCTGTCAACTCTGAGCTGCTCTTATGTGTTGTTGAATAGATCTAACCTTTTCTGCCATTTCATCAACGAGATCAGGTCCTAATAGCTTTCTTTCCCCAACTTCATCCCAGCAAGTTGGAGTCCTGCATTTTTTTCCATAGAGAGCTTCATAAGGAGCCATCTGAATACTGGAGTGAAAGCTATTATTATAATAAAATTCCACCAAAGGTAGGTGTTGATCCCAACCTCCTTTGAAATCCATAGAGCAAGCTCTCAACATATCTTCTAGGGTTTGAATTGTTCTCTCAGACTGACCGTCTGTCTGGGGATGATAAGCAGTGCTGAAACTCAACTCTGTATCCAGAGTATGCTGAAGACTTCGCCAGAACTTCGAGGTAAATCTTGGATCTCGATCAGATATAATAGAAAGTGGTACTCCATGCAATCTTACCACTTCCTTTACATATATCCTGGCAAGCTGATCTAGAGAGAAATCCTCTCTAATAGGAATGAAGTGTGCAGACTTTGTAAGACGATCAACTATGACCCAAATAGCATTATTGCCTTTGGATGTTTTAGGAAGTCCTGTGACAAAGTCCATAGTGATGTTTTCCCATTTCCATTCGGGTATGGGTAATGGTTGTAGCATCCCCTTAGACTTCTGTCTCTCAGCTTTAACTTGTTGACAAACCAAGCATCGAGAGACAAATTCAGCAACATCTCTTTTCATGCCATCCCACCAGAAGTACTCTTTCAGGTCCCTATACATCTTCGGGCTTCCAGGATGAATAGAGAATGAAGAACTATGAGCCTCATCCAGCAGCTCCTTCTTTAATTCGGGGATGGGAGGAACACAAACCCGATTCCTGAACTTTATTATCCCATCACAATCAAGGTTGAATTCAGGAACATTTCTCACCTTCTTTTGTAACTCGATATCTTCTTTCTGTGCCTCTTTAATCTTCACATGTATAGATGGTTGAACATTCATTTGAGAAAGATAAGATTTTTCCCCTTCCATTATAATTCCAAGATCCATCCTTTGTAAATCCATAAATATTGGATCTTTTGTGATCCTCATCATGGATAAACTAGCATGGTCTTGTCGACTTAATGCATCTGCCACCTTGTTTGCTTTCCCAGGGTGGTAATGGATTGAGCAGTCATAATCCTTAATCAGCTCCAACCATCTTCTTTGGCGCATATTCAGCTCCTTTTGTGTGAAAATATACTTTAAACTTTTATGATCAGTATAAATATCACACCTTTCACCATAAAGGTAATGCCTCCAAATCTTTAATGCAAAGATTACCGCAGCCAACTCCAAATCATGTGTTGGGTAATTTTACTCATGGATTTTCAACTGTCGTGAGGCATAAGCTATCACCATATCATTTTGCATAAGAACACACCCCAATCCCTTCTTGGATGCATCACTGTAGATCACAAACCTTTCTCCACTACAAGGCAGTGTGAGCACAGGTGCACTGGATAACCTTCTTTTCAACTCCTTGAAATTCTCTTCACATTCCTCTGTCCAGACAAACTTAACTCCTTTCCGAGTCAACTTGGTGAGTGGATTAGATAATCGTGAAAAATCTTTTACAAAACGTCGATAATATCCAGCCAAACCAAGAAAACTTCGGATCTCAGTTACTGTTGTTGGTCTTGACCATCTTTCGATAACCTCTGTTTTTGCTGGATCCACAGATATCCCCTCTTTTGAGATTATATGACCCAAAAATGCAACTTTTTGAAGCCAAAATTCACACTTGGTAAATTTGGCATAAAGCTTCTCCTTTCTCAGGGTCTTCAATATAATTCTCAAGTGATCTTCATGCTCTTCCTTGCTCTTTGAATAGACAAGAATATCGTCTATAAAGACTACCACAAATTGATCAAGATAGTCTCTAAAGACTCTATTCATTAGATCCATGAAGATAGCAGGGGCATTAGTAAGACCAAATGGCATCACTATAAATTCATAGTGTCCATACCTTGTACGGAAAGCCGTCTTTGGTATATCATCCCTTTTGACCCTTAATTGATGATACCCTGAACGAAGATCAATCTTGGAAAAGTATTGAGCTCCGCGTAGTTGGTCAAATAAGTCATCAATGCGTGGGAGAGGATATTTGTTCTTGATAGTGATCTTGTTAAGTTCTCGATAATCAATGCAAAGTCTCATTGATCCATCTTTCTTCTTAACAAATAGAACAGGTGCTCCCCAAGGTGACGCACTAGGGCGTATGAATCCCTTATCAAGATTCTCTTGGAGTTGCTTCTTCAATTCCTGCAACTCAATTGGGGCCATTCTATAAGGTGTCTTTGAAATAGGCAAAGCACCCGGTACGAGTTCTATTGAAAACTCAACTTCACGATTTGGTGGAAGACCCGGCAATTCCTCCGGAAAGACATCATCAAACTCCCGTACAATGGGAATATTCTTAATCGTGAGTTTCTCACCAACCATTTGAGATAAATAACCTTCATTTAGTGGAATCAATACCCATAATATGGAAGAAATTTCCACTGGAAGGTTATGTTCATCCTTGCATTGGTATACGATCGTAGATTGATCTGGAATATGAAATGTGACTTCCCTTCTTTGGCAATTGATATGAGCCCCATGTAGAGAAAGCCAATCCATGACAAGAATCACATCAAATTCCACTAAAGGAAGGATCACAAGATTTGCAGGAAGCACTTTCCCACAAACTTCGATTGGAGAAGAATTATAAACTTTTGATGCGATTGATGTGCCATTAGGTGTTGTCACGGCTAACTCAACATCTAATTGTTGAGGTAATACAGTGATACCCTTAGAAAAGTCTTCAGAAATAAAAGAGTGGGTGGATCCAGAATCAAATAAAACATTTGCTACTTTAGAGTGGATGGTAAGTGTACCTTTCACCACATCGTTATCGTACTCCACATCGCTGATAGAAATTGCATGTGACTTTCCTTTGTCTTTAGCCTTAAGATTTTGTTGACGTCGACCATCATCATCAACCCTTGGATTTGGGCATTGATTGGCATAATGCCCCATCTCCTTGCACTTGAAACATTGAAGTGTAGCAGGTTCATTCTGTGTATCCCTTCCTTTGTTTGCATCATTAGACATCTTCTTCCCATTATCACGGCATTAAAATGCCCGATGACCTTCCTTTCCACATTTAAAACATTTACTTGTCCCTTTAAGACAACTCCCTCCATGTTTCTTTCCACACTTTGAGCATAAGGGAAATTTCATCTTCTTTTCTGTGTGCTCTTTAGATTTTTCTTTGAATTCCATCTTCCTCTTCTTATCAAACCCATGTGACTGATGGGTTACTCCAATCTCCATCTCGACTTTGAGAGCACATCGAACGATTTCCTCGTAGCTATTGAAGTCCCTTATGGCTAACGCCCTTTGAAGACTTGGTTTTAAGCCACTAAAGAATCGATCGATCTTACTCTCAGGTTGGATAATAATACCAGAAGCGTACCTTGCAAGTCTTGTAAAATTTGCTTCATAGGTACCAACAGATTCATCATCCCTTTGCTTCAGTTCAAGGAACTCTTTCTCCATCTTTGTTCGGAGAATACGAGGGAAGTACTTATTGAAAAATAAGTTCTTGAACTCGTCCCATTCCATAGACTCAATTTCATCCCTTTGCCTCGTATTCTTAACAAGATTCCACCATTGATCCGCATCTCCTTCCAAACGGTACACTGCTAGGATGACTTTATCATGTTCAGAACATTGAAGAACTGAAAATATCTTTTTAGTAGTACTAATCCATTGTTCAGCAACTAATGGATCAGTAGACCCGCTGAAAGAAGGTGGACACTGCCTCATGAAGGATTCAACAGAATGTTGCTCCCTCCTTTGCTCGTTTGGAAATCCTGCATGATTCATAGCTTGAGAAAGTTGTGTGAGCATGGCTACAAGATTTTGCATTCCAGCTCCCATATCGTTTGGTTGCTCAGGGGGACAATCATTGCATTGCCCATCGCATTCCGCATTAACACGGTTC
Organism: Viscum album; assembly: GCA_963277665.1. Lineage (NCBI taxonomy): Eukaryota > Viridiplantae > Streptophyta > Magnoliopsida > Santalales > Viscaceae > Viscum > Viscum album. The sequence goes on from OY728159.1 coordinate 1,086,139,344, forward strand.
CTTCGGGTTCCAGCCATTGACTAAAACCAAGAAGAATAGTGTGAGAAACACTAATTATAATAGGAAACCACATAATTCAAGAATAAAATTTTCATGCTTATGGTCTTATCCTAGGTTATTCATGGCCATTTCTAAAACACTAAGATTGTGTTCTATGCTTAGACTTATCCTTAGGGTTCTTACTAAGGCTTTCACATCCTAGTTTCCAAAGGTTGACTATACCTTTCCTCTGATACCAACTATAACGACCCATACTTTACATACATTTTTAATACTTAAAAATTGAAGCACACTTATTACAACATATGACAAAACCACAAAGGACCGTATAGGTATAGTGTCTTTAGAAACTAGGAAACATAAACAACTGGTTCATAAATCTTCTACAGTGTCTCCCATTTATTTCATCATATCTAGGGTCCCTTTTAGCATATTCTACTTAATATCCATCTTCCTGACCTGGGGAAAAGAAAACATAAAAGGGTGAGCTCAAATGCTCAGCAAGGGCAAATAAAGGAAATAAAAATCATATCATATCTTTTTGAAAATCAAAACCTGCAAAAGAGATCATAATATCTTAACATGGAATAAATCATAGAAGTGAAAATGAGATCCCCATAATCATAACATAAAACTTGAAACTTTGTGGCATGCACACATAATCATGGAAAATCATTTCTTGTTAGTCATGACTCATTGCCAAGACTATCTTAGTGGACAAAGTCCCTTTCTGAACCGAGTTCACTCCTCGTTTCAGTCCTGTATCACTGAACCGAAATAACCTTCCGTTCCAGCCATGTCTATCTCATGAGATATAAAATCTTTACCCAATGCATTGGAGGGAGATATAGGTCCCACCCATCTCTTAATGAATCCTTTCTTATGTGTGCCACAAAATCATAAATCATACATCATTTCATAACCCATGTAATAAAAATGGGATTCTTAAACAACATGACATCATAAAACCATTCATATAAGATAAAGGAATTCATAAACATAATTCCATCACAACATAGTCAAATCAATGTAAAAATATGGATAGAAACAGAACTCTTTATTATCTTAGATGGAAAATAATTTTGATAAAACACTTGAATTGAATTCTTGAGGAAAATATCCTTTCTTCTTCAAAATCAATTTCTTTTCACAAAACATCATGCAACCTTAAAAGAAAGAGATTTTATTGAAAATAGTCATGAAATATTTTAGAGGAAGCTTCATGAAAATAAGGCTTTATAAAACAGTAGAAATCCGTTCGTGCCGTATAAGTTAAAAAAAACATTCTTCGTACTTTTGTCGGAAAAGTCAAAAAGTACCTCGTACGACAAAAGATTCCTTTCATACATATTACTAAAAACTCACCGAAGGGTAAAAATGGATTTAAACAATTGTAGGTGGATGGAAATAATATTAAATTTTGATGAAACATGGATGTGGATGATAAAATACACCCCAGTAAATACTTACGAATAAACAATCTCGGATAAAAATGAGATTGTGATATTTCCCTTACCTTAGGTCCGATTAGCTTTGTACGTGTCCGAAGCTCCTGTATAATGGTTTAAATAATGTTATTGACTTATTCCAGAATCATACATATTTATATGATATCATATATGGTCATATTATTAGCTTCTTGTTAGTAATATTTCATTGTTACTTGTTACTCGGGTCTTTATAACTTTTTGTTCTTATGCGTGTTTTGTTGAATAAATTCTTATTCTTATCTTTAGGTTATAGATAATTCATTTCCAGAATGGTATTAGTGTAGTATATACCATATTAATTCATTCAATTCATTTATATAATCATTATGAAATGAAGATCATGTAGAACGAATCGCATCACATCGTGGAGACGGTATTCCGTACGTACGCACGAGTGATGATATCGTCCCTATGATCGTGGAATTGTATTGGAGTATATATATATATTATTTCAGTATCAATATTACTTAATAATAATCATATATAGTTACTCATTACACCATTATACCCATCCTTGTAAGGTGATGGTGGAAAATAGATTACACCACGGCGTGGAGACGGTATTCCGTTCGTACGCACGCGCGGTGATTTCATTTTTCCGTAGGATGGATAGAAGGTGAATTAGGGTTGTTTCATATTTATAATAACATATCAGTATGTAAGTAATACTGATGTTATTACTTTATCATGAAACAACTAAAGAAGAAGAAGTTGAAGAAGAAAGAAATTGAAAAGATCGGTAATGGATATTACCTCTTCTTTGGAACGCCTCTTTGAATCCTCCACTTAAGGAACTAAGATTGGTCTTTGGAGAAGACCAGGACCTCTAGGATTATTCTAGGGAAGTGGAGAGGAGAAAATGGCAGGGGTTGGCCGAGCTTGAGTGCTCAAATTGGTGTGAGGAGGAGGGGGAGGAGGTGCCCTTTTATAAGGGAGGAGAGGGGCACCTTAGGAATATCTCAAAATATTATTTTATATTAAAGTCAAAATCGGTTTATAATGGTTCCAAAGGGTCTTATTTCGAAGATAAAGTGGGGAAGGGTCGAAATCCTATCAACCAATAGGATTTAGACAAGTTTAGGTTATTATTTTAACCTTATCAATTAGATTTAACTCTAAGTTAAATAATTTAACTTTTACCGCGTCTTTTTGTTTTCTTTCACTATATGGTTAATACACTTACTATAACATGCCAAACGAACCCCAAATTGTTTATTATTAATATATATATCCTTATCTAAGTCATTTGGCCGAACCTTAGATTTTTAGGAATAAAATAACAATTAATAATATAATATTTGATTTAAAAACTATTTTGTGTCAATTTTGACACTATTTGATATATGATTTTTGTGAAAGTTATAACAGAATTATATGTTCGAACCAAGTTTATTAAATCAACAATAATATATCATAGTAACCTATAAAATTAGTGGAATTCATAAAAAGTCTCAAATTACATTTATTTTGGTATTTATATTATCAATTTTGTCAATATTTCATTAATAAGATAATTACTACATCATCTTTGTGTCATAAATAAATTAACTTATTTGATGTCTAAAAATTACAAATAAAATACCATCATGTAGGAAATCTTTTTAGCTTTCTAATGAATATTTACAATTGAATTTATCTTATGTATAACCCCATATTAAAAATTATTTACTTATTAAACTTTGATTTTAACTATTTTAACCCTTCTTTAAATAAATTAATAATAAATGTCCTAATCTAATCCAAGTGGGCCTAAATGGTCATATTTTATTCCTAAGTTTGTTTTTGGTCGAATTACACTTGTCCAATAGAATTAGGACATGTGTTAGGGTAATATTAATATCATATTTACCCTTAGTTACCCTATTTACTATTAACCGCGGTAAAAATAGTAAAAAGTTACTATTCACCAAAAAATTATTTTCATCTCATTGAACCACATTTTAGTCCTTGATATTAACCGTGTCTCTCGGATTTTTGAAATTCCATTCACAGAAGCGGTAAAATTAAGTTTTATGCAAAATTCAGTTTTTAACCTACCACTTAGTGGTTTCACTATTCATCAAAAATTGAAAGTTTTCAGAAAAATACCAAAATTTCACCCTAGGCTAATTTCGATATTCTGAGTCCAAAAATGAAGTCCATTTTGAAAAATAAAATTTATAAAATTTCAAAAAGTGGTTATTACTATTCATAACGGCTAGTTTTAATAGCATATTGTTGTTTAGTGAAACTTGGTATTGCGTACGACGCAAGCTATCGAGGAAGGTCACGATTGCGTGTAAAGCAAGCCAAGCAAGTGTTGTGTAGAAAAATATTCCTTTGATGATTTATATAACATAAAAGTCTCGGGTGTTACAATAAAGAGGCATAAATCAAATCATTCAATCTATTTAAAATATCTTAGTCATTTTGGGGATGGTTATGGAACTCCATTAAGGGATATCTAAAAAATAAATGTGGTCTTTAATAATTTTATTATAAATTAGATTCCTAGAAGATGTTTATATTCTATTGTTGATTATTACACTAATTTATGGGAATTTTCTTTCGATAAAATAATTATGGGAAATCCTAATATGCCTATTGATGGAAACTAAGAGAATATTATTGATATTTTCATTTGAGTATCATTACTTGGAACAAATTAACCCAGATTAAATCATTTATTAGAGGAAGAAAACATTAAATAATTATTTAGTGAAATATAAGAAAAGTAAAAAAGGGATGAGGCTTACACCTCATCTATAAATATATGATATAGTGAAATTGTTTAAGAGAACATTTAACACCTATAACAAGAACAAAAATAGAGACCCTCCATTAAATAGCTTCATTAGAGGGGATGGCATTATTATGAAATCTCATAATGCGAAAAATAATTTCCTTTTAGATATTTTAAATTTAAATATTAACACCCCATAAAAGATGAGGTAAAAGTATTTATAACTTCCAATGATAGAATGAAAAATAAAATTTATCATTCTTGCATTCTATAAACAACATGAAATATGTAATATGAACAATAATGATTCTTTAGACTCCTATAATACTGATTTATATAGGATATCATTTTATATAGGTTTAAATAACCATTATGTTCTTAGTTTCAATATAGTCATTGGAAACTTTGGAGAAAGACCATTGCATTATCACATCGGTCATTCTAGAAGGATATTGTAATGAACAATCCAATAATTCCATATAAACTAATATCCGAGTAAATTATCCAATAACCCAAAAAAATTTCTAAAATCCACTAGCTAGTGAATAGAACTTGGGTATCTAGAATTATACTTTTGGAATTATTTTTACATAATGTTTAAAGATACATCAATGTAAACTACAAAAAAAATATCTGAGTAACATTCAATGCATACATCTCATAGTAAAAAGTGAAAATATAAAATATAAAAGATGAAAATGGTGAACAAAAGTGTCTCTAAGTGGTACACAACCATCCACCTCATCCCATGTCACCTTACCTTAGTCACACAACATGAAACCCACAATGTAATATAAGATCACAATCACAGACTATAAAATCATAAAGGTTTCAAACACTATAATGTAAAATTATAGTGTTAACTATTATACCTTGTTGGATTTCAAAAAAGGGCTTACACATTTTCATCATAAGGTAAATCTTATATGATAAAAGAGGACTAAATTAATTTGTGTGTAATAATTTAATTTTTATAAAGGAAACTAAATCCATATAAATCATTCAATAATGGAGTTGAGTTTAAAATATAGGTTTAAATATTCAAAAATAGTTTTCCAAAAAAAGATAGAAGACTTTTCATTTCATCATTTGAAACAGAAACACTTTCTTAAACATATTTCAAAACCCTTTAATAAAATAGATTCATATCATGAATGAAAACTAAGAACATCCACCTGATATCAAGTCATTTATAGGATTCAGTATAATAGAATCATGGTGAATCACTTCATTAAACATATCAATCAGTAATATGAATCAATCAAGAATGGAAACTTTAGTGCCATGTAGTGATAATGAATTATATAATTTATTGAATATCATATATATAGATGCTATGGGGAAAACTGGATATGATATTTGCACCACCACAATCAAGAAAATCAAAATACATCATGACTAATCATGGAGCTTGTATATAGTTTCCATGGTCTCATGAAAACCAGTTCCATACAAAACTACATTCAAGAACACATGTTCATATCATGAACCTTTCATTTTATATATGGATTAACTAGACATGGTTTCATTCAAGTAGAAAATCATATATCATGGTTATATAATCTAACTACCATGGTTCCCAGGACTCATTAAGAGAGGGTTATTATATAATCAAGTTAGGGGGATCAAAACATGGATCCTTTCAAATACCCATCATAGACACATTACCTTGAATTATACCTCACTCTCACACACTAAGCACCATTAAATTAAATCATTAATTTTCTAAAATAAATCAATGGTAATTACAACAATCAAAAAAGTTACATTAATGGATTTCTACAAGAGAGGATCGTCGTAATTTTTCATCTGGGTTATTAAACATCATCAATTCAATTCAAAACATTTTCTTAAATTCAACAATTAAAAATTGTAATCATACCCACATTCCTTAAAAACCATCATTATAATTCCAAAAAATCATATAAAAGTATTATTTAATTCAAAATAGCTCAAAGGACCTCATGGAAGTTCAATAATTTTAAAAATCTTGTGGTTACTTCAAAACATTGGTTTACACACTCTTTCCATGTGAATAAATCAATCATTTCAAATTTCTGATGAAATAATATTACAAGGAAATGGTAAACTCATAATAAGAGGGTTCTTTTTCATTTCATAAGTTCACGAAATTGAAACTCTTTGGAAATCATGACGTATTTTAACTTAGTTCATACGAGTTAAATCATTTAATATTAGAAAAAAAGTCATAATCCCTCACTTTCCACATGTTAACCTAGAAAAACTAATTGAAATGGAATTAATGTCAATATTTTATTCTTTAATTTATAATAATTTTAGATAAAGTGGATGTCATGTTTCATTTATTTAAAATAGGTCCAAAGAGGATTTTATAAGCGAATTCTAGATCAACTATTATTGAAAATGTCTTAGAATGAGAAACATATCTATAAATTATCCAAAAATGAATTAAAAAAAGATGCAAAATACAAGAAACACCTACATATAAAATCATAAATCTAATCACAATGGATTTGATATGTGTTTCCTTGGATTGAAATCAAAAAATCATGGAAGATGGATCTCGATAAAGGTGAGAAGAGATCATAGATCCAAAATTCCACATTAAAAAATTGTGATCCAATCGATCATAAGGTTGTTACAACCTATATAAATAAATAATCAAGATAAGAAGAGAGATTATAGGCTAGTTGGAGAAGAACATACTAGAAGAGGATCGCCACTTTTATTAGCACTTTAATCTGCAAATATATGAGTTTTTAAAGGAAAACTCCTTTAGAGGGATCCTAAAATCAAAAGGATAAAATTAAGTCAGGGTGGGATAACTGTGGTGTTAAAAAGGTTGGTATCAGGATTTTAATTATTATTATTAGGGAATTGAAATCCCATTACATAGTTTTAGAGGGTTGTCATTATTGTTTATACAAACTGTGTGCCAACTTTGTGCCTCATTTTGGATTTCTGAAAAATTTGTAGGGTTAGACAACATGATTTATTTTACCATGTTAGAACTATGTGACCATTTATAGTAATGATACATGGTTAGTCTTCATGGTTTGTTTAACCATTCTCTAATTATGCACCCCATTTTGGAAAGTTGGAAAATTATTTTGTCTTGGATGCATGGTTTTAAACCATGCACCAACCATAAGAAGGAAAAAACCTTTAAAACCCACCAAAACCCTAAAAATAACGATTTATGTGATTTAATTAATGTATTCTTAAATAAAATTGTTAAATCACCTAAAATCACCCTCCCCACTATAAGAAATTCTACCTTTAAAAATATTGTTTTATAAATGGTAAAACAAGATGAAACAAGAATAACTCCCTCACTCATGTTGTTTGGTGGTCATTCTGTAGCCCATAAGAGAGAATAACCCAAATCATTAATTAATTGAAATCTACAAGTTCGATACATCATGATCATCAAAATATTCCAAAATAGGGAACGGCTGGAGACCTAGAATAATTCACCCCACTATTGAATGATTCTTCAAAAGAGTGTAAAAGGAGAAAAAAACATCCCTTAAATCCAAAAAAGTGGCTTTAATGACTTTTTAAGGATAATATATAACTGTAAAAACTGAAAAACATATAAAAAATTCACATTATAAAAATCATGATTTCCATAACAAAAAATTAGCTCATGGTCCAACTGTGATCAAATTTACATAAGAAATGCATTGAACAGATAAGTATATCTACCTAGAGTAAGTGATCATTGGTAACATAGGATTTTCAACACCTAGCCTCACCCCTTTATGATCTTATAAAATCATACTCCATGGTCTCCAAATATATATTCCATAAGGTAATTTCATTTTCTTAGTTATGTGAGTACCATCCCAATCCATATCCAATTCTATCCATAAAGATACAAGACATAAATGTTAGCGAATAATAAGGAAATACACTCTTAAAAGAGAGATCTTTTATCACATCAGAATTGAGCTCTAACCAACAAGGAAAAACAAGAGGATACCAGTGAAAAATAGCCAACATCAATGGTATCTAACACTGGTCATAGGAAGACAACCATGAAAGGAAAAAAAATCAATTTTAAAGAACAAAATTTCCAAAAAATTTCACGTATTATCATTATATGATTCCACTCCATGACCATAATAACAATAAACATCAATGAACTAATGTCGTTTGAAAATGAAGGTTAGACATTCATGAGTGCACATACACAAGGCACAACCATAGAGGTCCCATGAAAAAAATTCCATCATCACATAATAAATCATCATAGATCAAAAAACAATCCATCAAGATCTATAAAACATAGGGTTTCCAAAAATAGATAAGCCATAACAAAGAAAAAAATCAAGAATTATCCACATTGACTTTATAGAAAACAAATTGGATAAAAATTAACCACTACTGGTAGCTCCACTCACTATTATAAAGCATCATTCCAAATCCTATGGATATAGAGTTATTATCTTTAAGTATCTACTACCCCATAGTTTGGATCTTATGGAACATAACCAAAACATCCCTTTCAAGTTTCCAAAATTATATAAAAAAATTAGGTGACCAAAACGTCCACACCATTTTAAAACTCTTTGATATTTCTAACATTACCACTAAGGATAATAGGGTTCTTCATAGTGACATCACATGACATGCCTCTTCATTCCCAAATAGATTTTCCTTCCTTGGCCATGAATTTAGAATTTTTTCCTTTGTGTTGTTTTTATGTCTCTAAATTATCTTAAGAGTCCCTTTCAAGCATATCTATATAAGAGTTCAACAAATCATGAAAGAATGGCAGTTATAAGGTTCATGTGAGTACCAACCCTATAATATATATCCTTTATGAAATAATTACCAACAACCCTATGTAAAAAAGAATACAATACATGAGAATTTCATGGCATAATCAACAATGGATTTCTCATCTTGAATGAAACCCAATAACTTAGAAACCATGGTCTTCATAAATTTCTTATGAAACTTCCACCAAATAAAAATTGACCCGAGGAATCCCTAAGACATCTTTCATAAAGATGAGATCTAATCCCAACCTCCAACAAATTTTGTCCAAGTTCCTAAAATAAGGAGTTTATTTACTTGAGTATAGTAACTACATGAGTCTTGGGAGAATCTAAGATCCCATTAACTTCATCATGACACTTAACTACATAAAGATAAAAAAATTTACACCAGTTGAAAGATGGCCATCAATCTTGGAAACTCTATATGGTTTCCAAGGACTAGAATGGCTCCTTCTCCACCACTATATTTTTTATTTTCGAAGAGTTATCAATGTTATACACCACTTCTATGAAACATTTTAAACTTCCCTAAAGACCATAAAATTGGAAAAACAATATATCATTCTCAATAGACATTATAGGATACAATTATGATCATCACAAAACATATTCATGTCAATTAGAGAAGAAAAGAACAATAAATTAGGAAAAAAATCAAAAAAATTCAAAACCATATTTATAAATCATAATATATTAAAAGGCATACAAAATTTCCACGTTTAGGCTAGAAATTTGTTTTTAAGAAATGATATAGAATGAATAATAAAGTGGTTTAAGTTGAAATAACCACAAATGACCATGAAATAGAAAACGTCCAAGATGTTCAGTCAAAACTAGAACCATCCAAACTAACCTCACAAATGTGGGGATATTTTGGAAATAAATGTACAGGGAACCAAGTTTAGAGTAAAAGAACAACCATGTAGGGCTTGGGTTCATGGTCTATAAAACCACAAACCAATCTCACAATAACTCATTTATTGACATCTAGAATAATCACACAAATTTCTCATAGTTTACCAGACTGTGAAGGCATAGTGCATATTTATTAATCTTTTCATTCCAACCCAATACTCATAATATTTTCCTAAAAAAGAGATAATATCATAAATAATACAAATCTCAATCAACATCAGGAAATAAATAATTAAAAATAAATACTCAAATCCATACTTTCCTTGGGATCTCAAGTCTCATCATGAAGTGGTGGTGATGAAGCACCCATTCAAAAACTATGTTGTGATTCCAAAACATCCTTAATATCCTTTCTAACATGAAACACACCAAATAAAAAAAATTGAATTTATGGATATGTACTTCATTTTGAGGATGGACATCCTTTAATACCATGTGTAATGAAATAACCACGAATTATATCTAAACTAACATCGATGTAAATTATTCACAAACTCAAAGAGAATTCCCAATCTCTATGGGGTAGCAATAAGAACCTAGGAGTCATTAGTTAAACAATGAGAATGATTTCTCCAATATTATGAAATAAGAATGAAATTACACTTTAGAAAAAATGTCATATAAATAAATCAATACATAAATTTTAGAGTAAAAAGTGATTATCTAAAAACATATAAAAAACATAACCAAAAAAATATCATGCCCTAATATTCCTTGACCACCCACCATGTCCCAATTAACCCATCCTCTATCACCCAAGAAAAAAACCATAGTGTAATAAACATTAATGACCATATCTTATAAGTTTATAATGGCTGAAAACACCAAACATTACAATCATGGTGTGAAATATAGACCACAGTAGTATTTTAGGAAATAGATTATACAATTACTTCATAAATTAATTTAAATATTATAAAATATGAGTACAATAAAGCCAGTAAATGGGTTTACTTTATAAAATGGAAAATAAATCCTTATAAATTATTTCATAATTGAGATGGGTTTAATAGATAATTTTAACCATTTTAAAATCATTTACTAAACCAATGTTTGTAAAACATTCCATTTAAAAATATGAAAACGAAATATTTTATTGAAATATTTTTTAAAAATAAAAGGTATTTTCATATAGTACCTGAAATGTATGAACATCTACATGATGTCATGATCTATACAAGATTTTATACAATATATCCAATATGTATCTCATCATTAAAAATATCAATCATGATCATGAATCAATCAAGAATGGGAAATATAGTTCCTAGTAGTGAAAATTAATGCTATCATGTATCAAGTATCATGTATAAAGATTCCATGGTTACAACCTAGTTATAATAGTGAGTCTACCATATTAAATCTAAAAAAAATACATCATAATTGTTCAACAAGACAAAATCTTGTATAACATGTCTCTAGAAAAGTAGTTCCACACACACCCGCTATCATTTTCATATATATGTAGCCTAAACCCTTCATTTTCATTATAGATCCACTATAATAAGTGCGATTCTACTACAAAATAATATATCTTTATCATTTTATCTTACTACCAAGGTTCCAATAAATATTTCAAATAGGGGAGTGGTATTATTATGTTATGAGGATCAAAATGGGGATCCTTATGAATATCAATAATGGCCCCATGCCCTCAAAACATATCTCAGACTCACCCCCAAGATCCTTTAATGTAGATAATACATTTTCCACACCCATTAATGGGATGTACCATAGTTAATAAAATTTCATTAAGGGTTTATTACAAGAAAGGATCATTATGATTGTCAACTAGACTGTCAAACATCTTCATTACAATTGAAAATATTTGTTCAAATTAATAATTTAAAAGCGTAAACACACCCAATTCCTTCAACACCCATCATTATAATGCCCAACAAGACATAAAAAAACATTGATTCCAAAACATCTCATTGGAATTCAAGGAATATTCTCAATTTAAAAAGTCTTAGTGTCATTTGAAAAGATGGGTTTACCACCAATTTGACTAAGAAGAAATAAATCATATCAAATTTCCCAATAATTCATTTTAAAATAAAAGTGTAACATTATTCAAAGAGAGTTATTAGTTATTTCATAAATTCAAGAAATCAAAACACTATATAAAGTATCACATATTTCAATCCATTTTATAAAAGTCAAATAAATTTACTTTAAAAATCATAACTGGGCCTAATACCCCACTTTTCACAAGATAACATAGAAAAACTCATTCAAAGGTAATTAAAACCGACATATAATTCTTCAATTTATAAAATAATGAGAAGGAACCCATGACATGTTCAGTTTATTTAAAATTGGATTTTACAAGGCTATTGAAGATTAAAAATTATTTAACATGTGTTATATTGTGGAATATATCTCTAAATTCTTAATAAAAATGAATCCAAAAATGAAGGAAAATCAAAGGAACACCTACATGGAAAATATGGAATAAAACCACAATGGATTTGGGATATGTCACATTTGATGGAGATTACTGAATCATGGATGAAGGATCACAATTAAAGTGAGAAGAGATTAGAAATTGAAAATTATACATCAACTAATCATGATCCAATGGAACATAATTTCATCATATAATCAATGAAGAAAAAACCAAAAGAATAAAGGACATTGAAGGTTGAGAGGAGCTGAACATAGAGGAATATAATCGCTACTTCAATTGAAACTTCAATCTACTAATAGATGAAGTTATGAGGTCCCAAACACCACTAGAGGGATCCCAAAATTGAATGGATAAAAATAGGTTTGAGTGAGAGATGTTTGGTGTTAAAAATATGGGTCTGTGGATTTTAAATAATATTTTTACTACATTAACATATTATCTCATAGTTTCTTGGGTTGGATGCATGGTTAGTACTAATTGTACACCCCTAGTGTGCCTCTCAATAGATTATTAGAAAAGTTTCATGGTTTAGATGCATGGTTTTTTTAATCATTAACAAACCATGTTACCCATTTTTTTCACTTTTCATGGCTAGGCTTCCTGGTTTGTTTAACCATCTCCCAACTATGCATCACATTCTATGATCATGGAAAAGTTTCATGGTTGGGATGTGTGGTGTTTCAAACCATCCAACAACTATTTACATTCCTAGAAACCTTCAAAAAACCCTAGAAACCAAACATAACCCATGAAGGGATCTAATAAAAGGATTATAAAATCAAAATGGCCAAAGAACCTAAAATAAGTTAATGAGAAGTTTCAATGATTTTACCCTCCCCAATGATCCAGAAAAACATTTCATGGTGTAAATGTATAAAATATTTCATCCACTTCCAAATATTAGATGATGAGGTATTAAATTAGAGTAAATATGATGATTATTATATGAAAATTTAGTCTTCATAAGTCATTCCCAACAGGATCTATGATCCATTATATTCTTAGAAAACTTTGTATAAATATCAGTTCTGGAATTTGTGAGGCCAGATATGTTTAACCCTTCCTCTTTTAGTTGTATAATCATGGATCCCATAAATTTTTTTAAATGTCTCTCTCATCATATTTTATTAAACACTTTTAATAATGCAGTCTTGACAATACATTAATTAGAATTTTGGTGAAAATACTCAAGATCATTGTGATTTTTCCACTATATAAAGAGTAATTATTTTTTAAATTGGAAAATGATAGCGTAATTTTATAAAAATAGTAGTCAATGTTTATGAGGTTGGTATTAAGTAGAGTAATATGAGATATAATGTATTGAAGAAGGATGTTAACATTGAGTTCCTAACATTTTCTATGATTTGTATAAAGGGTTACACATTAATACCGTATAAATAGTTGTTTATCAAGAAAATGTTTTCAAAAGAAGAATCATTAGAACTCTAAGGCCCCACCCTTAAACCATATATAATATTGAGTAATGTCAATAATTCCCATTGAGTATCTTTTCATGTTTAGTGTTTTAGAGAATTAGTCCATATTATTACATTACATCTCAATATTACAATGTTGACACTTATACTCTATCCAATTTTTTCATAAAAATATAAAACTCCTTCAATAAAACAAGAGTTATTTTCTTGATATAAATATTCTTGAATACTTACTTTCTCTTACCCTTCTTTATAATCCATGAAAGACATTTCAAAAACGTAGGATGAGAAGAAAAAGAACAGTAAGGGTTATAAAATAAAGAAATAAAAAATTAGTCCATAAATACATACAAAACATAAGCTCGTTAACATAACTCATGAAATCATAATATTTATGAATAACAAATAGAAATCATAAACCATAAAGGTAACTTGTGGAACCCATATCATAGTTACATTGTAGATTTCACAACTACATAGATAGTTATATTTGGAATACCCATCACATTATATTCCCTAAATCTCTAAGGAAAAATATTAATGTTTACCTTTGTCACATTACCCAATGCATTGGAGAGCTATCTCGGGCTCACCCACCCTAGGTTTATCAAGGAACAAACCATATTTGGTTTATCATGGAATAACCAGTCAAATTTCCATGTACCATTACATAATCATAACACATAAAAGATTGAAATTATCATCATTTCACTCATCATCCACAATGAATAAATACATTATATTGAAATATTCAACACATTTTCAAAACCATTTAAAATATTTAAAAATATATTTTATAATCATAGTGTCTCATACCACATTGAAACTTTTAAAGGAATTAACATTTTAAAACATTAATTTCCATAAAATTTAATCCTTAAAACCATTTTGAAATCATGGATATTAATGAGAAATATTTACAAGATTAAATCATTAAAAAAATTAAAAATAATGTTTTAGTTTAAGAGTCTCTTTACACATGAGATAATATTTGAACAAAAATAATTAAAAAAATTATTAAAAGAAACCTATAATATCATGAGAATAAAGAGATTCATGATATAATATGTCAAAGTGTAGTATATTCACCATATAAATCGAATTGGTGTATAATAACAAATAAGTGTCAACCCCTTATGAAGATCGTATCCTTAGATTAAGGATAAATAAATAACATAATTATTTGTGGAAAAATATAAGTACACCCAATATAAGTGGATATTAATTTTACTACTATAGGTTCTTGAAAAATCCACAGAAGGGATGGAATATAATCCCTTAAAATCAATGGAATAATCCACCCAATCTTCATCAATAATTTGGAAAAAATATGAAGAATGTTAACAAGAAATGGTAAAGGACCTAACTAGTCAGCGTACCAGTTCATCATCTGTGGTACACAACTGTTTCGACAAACTGCACTAGCCACAAACTAGGTGGAATGGCCCCCCTGCCACACACCACATAATTCGTGAAATGTAGGTGGAGCCATACGCGGCTGCAAAGTTCCACCGTGACCGAGTTGGTTCATGGGTGAGGTGCATTCAATATACCCCATGAACCTTGGGTTTAATAAGTTATTAGTATGCTGGGATTTCTGTCATGGGCCTCTGAAAAAGGTGTCTCATGAATATAGATACAACCATTTTCCCCCTCTATAAAAGGACTTAAAGAGGGAGAAGAAAGGGATCTACTGAAAGAGGATCAGATTCTTGGTGATCAGATCTTTTAAGGAATGTATTAGACTTTGGGAGAAGGAAGAGGCTTTCGGGAGCTAAGGATTTTGTGGACCACGATGTTCCGATTTTCGAACTAGCAATAGGTATAAACTAGGGAAGAATTGTTAAAAATTGCAAGAATTATAATAAAATTTGTAAACCATGAAGCAGGAATTGGTAAAATCTGAACCATGTCCCCTACATGGATTCACTCACAGAAAACCAGGTATCATATGCCCCTTATTCAATCCATCTCATAGCGTAGAACCCCCCTACGTGGGAAAATCGTTGACCGGCGCTGCCCCCTACCACTGCTCCTCGAGCGGACTCTAGAACCACATTCCAATTTGGTATGAAAACCAAATCCCAATTCATGTACCACTCCTATACATGGGATGCCCCTCAGTCTGCGTACCACATTGGTATGCAGACAACCTCTCCATCTGTGTAGTACCTACCTACGCGAAGGGTGCCACTCCTTATATGGCCATGTGGTCTTCCAAGGACTTTAGTGCTTCTGTCCCCTGAGTCATATAAGGCCCTTTCCAATTCAGTCTAATCCTCAAGAATCCCCTCAGTAGCATATCCATAAGCACCATGCTAAGGCCTTTCCCAGAGCCACCAGACCGGTATGCTGAAACCTTTAGGCGCATTAGTGAACCCTCCTAATTTCACATACCTATGGTAGGGGGATAAGAAGAGGTTACCCCATCACTTGAATAAATATCCTAACTAATCATGGGTTCACATACACATGTCAGTCTAGTGTCTGAGCCTAGGATCCCCTTTCTACCTCTCCACTCTTCAGGGTTGAGGGATCCTGCTAGATTTTCCATTCAATGAGTGCCAGAAGTGAGCACTTCCCCCCTTCCATTAAAAAAGTAACATGGAATCCCTCCTGGAGTAATCCCCACACCATCCTTTCTAGACGAAAATAGACTTTACCCTTCTATCCAAGAAGGTTCATTGCTTCGTTCCCTTAACTGTCGTACCACAGCCACTGCCGATGCGACTTCTACCTTCATTCACTCCTCGACACTAGGGGGAATGGAAAGATCGCGGTCTTGACCCTACCCCTTCTCCATCGCCTTATTCATATCCCCTTAGTAATGGAAATGTCTGTGGATTGTCGAATCATTCACATTATCTTGTTTCTCACAGCGAGAATGACACATGTGGGCTTAGAGATTTGTGATGGTCACCGCATCCGTACAACAATAGTGGTAGAACATACTACGTGGGTTTTGAGCCCTGTCTCCTAAACATAGTATGCAGGAAACCCCCTTGAGATTCAATCCCATCTTGGGCCACCAACCACATGTAAGCCCCAACCATACCCCAACATGGGATGCAAACCACACCCTCGACAGGCGACTATCATGTGTAAGCCCTGACTTCCCATAACTATGTATACCTTGATTCCCAAAATACCAGGACACATAGGAGACCTCCCTGAGGAAAATACCCCTCATCCAAATCTGATACTCATATATCCTTATCAGAATGTTTCCCCATTCCCTTAGAAGGACCATACCCAGGCACAAAAAATCATTTTCCCTCGAGTCCCCTGGGCCGCATCAGCGTAAGTCCCGCACCAACCATGACTAGGCACCGGTCACCTGGAAATCCTTTCCACATGACATTAAACTGTACGGTTGTGTCATTTTCACACGACATTAAAAGGTGATGTGTCCCATTAAGTGGCATAGAACTACATGGATTATGATTCCTCTCATGAGGATACATAGGAAGCCCATATTACAGGTTCGATCCAGTTTCTCAAGCAAATATTTGCCCCCCCTAGACGACATTAAACAATAGAGAGCCCAATAATAAGGATTGAGACCACTGCTATTTGAAAAAACTCAAACATCCCCAAAACAGTTAATTCAACAAGGGATGGTAAACCTCAGATGTAGATGGTTCTGGATCCCTTTGTATACAAGTGACTTGCAACCCAGGGGTAATCTGTGAATACTATTCTTAGGGATAAACCAAAGATTTGTGAACATATAAAAATGTCTTAAATATATAAGAGATTCCCGAAATATGAAATAATTCTCCTCAAAAGGGATCGATGAGCCTGACTTCCCATCCTCTCGAACAATGTGAGTTCTTAAGTGTCATTGGCCATATCATTCAATGAGGGCCTAAATTTGGATAGAAGATCCACAAATATTTGGATACAATAACTTTTGGATGTTTTTGGCTCCACGAATAAACATGTTGGAGACCAGGAAAAGACATGGAGATAGTGAACCCGATAGAAATGATTAAACAGCACTGACTCTATTTAATCAGACACAGAAACTGATCACATCCCCTTCGTTGTGAAACAAAAATAGTGAACATAACATGAATATTTAACTAGCATGACGGGTTTAACCTAATCTAATAATCTCTATAACAAAAAATAGATGAGTAATATCTGATATTCCATCTTGTTCATTCTCCAACAAAAACAAAAATGGACCCGATCACGAGCCTTCAACCAACGTAGTGAAATAATCCCACTTCTCAGATTCATTCATGCTCAAAAGGAGGTCCATGAAAGGTCAATAATTACGCACGGTATTATGAGATGCTAAGTCGATGAGTTTTTTTTTGTTTTTCATTATAACAATTTTATAGGTACGCAACAGATCTTCCTTCAATCCAATGTTGTAATAAAGGAATTCACAAACACACATGATGATCAACGTGTAGACAAGGCCTCTCAACTGAAAGAGGACCCCATCACCCACCCAACATCTTGAGTGATGGATATTGGACACACTAATCCAAGAGTACCACCTAAATGGTGCTCTCACAACTATGGAGGTGGATATGTACACCCGCAAGTCAGCTCAGTCCCCTCAGTTGCCTTCCTTACAGTGACCGAGAGAGAAGATCCAGGTGGCCCCTATAGCCATCTTGAACTGTTTCTGGAGGCTATCTCTATAATGAGACAATGAATACCCCCTTATCTTAGGGAGGTGGATGATGTCGTTGTGGATGACTTCATCCCCACTGGAAGGGAGTTCCGCTCCAAGTCCCCTGCTCGAAGAAGTCACTCCAATTATGTTGCGACCTCATATCCTCACCCTAAAGAGGATACCACCCCGAGGATCCACGCTCACTCTCCCTGAGATCCAGCCCCTCGGACCACTCAACTAGGATGGAAAACAAACAACCTAAAATATTTCATCACCCTCATTCATGAAGAAAAACTCCATTGCCCAGACATGGAGAAATATCACGAGCAGGCCCATGCACATGTCCGCTCTTCCAATGTTCGTCATCCCGACCTAGTGGAAACCTACGAGTAGGTATACATCCTCATCGATCCTCATCAAGCCCGTTGACCATACATGAAAACACCTACCTGGTACGCAACTCTCCCTTCCCAGGATCATAAATCCCACCAACCCGAAGTGGTGGCAATCCAGCGCCTTCAGGGCCAGATCCACATAGATTCTCCTAACACCCTCTATCCCGATATGGTGGAGATCAACATGCGGACACGTCTCCCTTCCAATAGAGGTCACCGACTTTATATGGTGGGACACCAACATATACAGATTTTTCTCTATACGGAATCACGTAATGTTTGTGATCCCGATGTGGTGGAAAACAGAGAAGTAAGCTTGCATATCCTTGCCTAGGGGCAGACTCGTTCACCTGCCCCGACACAAGAAAATCATCAGTATCTACTAACCACTGGAGGAAAGGAGCAGGAAATTCCTTATCTGATAGAAGAATGGGCCCTCATACCCATTCCAACCAAGGATGTCTCTCTACATATCCTGGAAATGATGGAGGAGCGGGTATTGATCCCAGATCATATCATGCAGACTTTCCAGAATGTAATTGCATTGGAGGAAACATCAAGGACTCGAGCCCGTGAGACCGTCTCCCCTACTGTGGTGACTCATCTAAGAGATGAAATAGCCACCTCAGAGCATATATGTATTCCTACTTCCACCCAAGAGGGTTGTCGGCTATATTCTATGATACAATGGAAACCAGATCAAGCATACTCACTCATTCAACGTCGGGGACTCCCATCCATCATGGTGGATTCCCCAGGGTAGGCATATATCCCTACAAAAACTCAAGTTCTTCATCGGTGTATCTCAGCTGCATCACAAGACCCAATTAGATAGGGACCCAAAGGTGATGACTATTATCAATAGTAGATGGTCCATGCTGCCTGCAAGAGAGTGCCCCACACACTCCAAAGGTAGCTGGAAAATAAAGAGCTAGTCCATGACTCTTCTCTACTAGAAGTTGGGGTTACCAATGCCACAAAACATGTCTCAAAGGCTCAAGAATCCTACCACCCCATTACCTTACAGTGGGAGTGGAAATAGTAGTTGCAAAGGGCCTCCCCACAATGTCTCTACCAACAGCTCTGAAGGTCCTCCTCAGAGCACCAATGATGGCCTCCGTCATGGGAATATAACAATCAATCATGAGAGTTCCTCTTTTGATGCAAGTCAGGGAAGCCCTCCATGTGGTCAGGTGATCAAGAAGAAAGAAGTTACTCCACTTGTTGTCGTCTTCCATAATAGTCCTCTAAAGGGTATATGCTGTAAAAAATCTCCATGAAGTGGGACCAAAGATTATTATGGTTGTCCTCGCAATCATAGTTGCAACTATAGAGGTCCTCCCTGCAGTAATGTCTCCTCATGAAAACAAGGTCCTCCTCTTGTCATGGCTTTCCCTAAAGGTCCTCTTCAAGGGTTATGTTGCAACAATATCTCACACTACTAGGCATCAGATTATGTTGTTAGTCCTCACCACTATAATATCAGAGGTCCTCCCTATAGAGATGCCCAGCAATGAAGAAGGCCCACCCCTCATTGCGGTACATTTTGAAAGCCTCCCTAGGGTGTTCCCCAAATATATTCTCTATACAACATTAGTGATGGTAGTCCTCGCCATCACGATGGATATAGTGGTAGTCCTCACCATCATGGTCCCCATTACAAAGGTCCTCCTCGCAATGGCCTTGAGCAACAAGAAGGTCCTCCCCTTATAGAAGTGTGCCCTGAAGGCCCTCCCTAAGATGTACATAGAATGTCAAACCATGATGGTCATCCTCACCGTGATGGAAGATGTTACAAAGGACCTCCCAGTAATGACAAAATGCATCATAGAGGTCCTCCCCTTGCTACAGTTCACCCTGAAGGTCCTCCCCAAGGCACGCACTGCAAATCCCTCCATACAGTGAGGTGTCTGGTGGTAATGGTAGTCCTCACTATTACAATAGGAATAGAGGAGGTCATCCCTGCTAAGATATCAAAAAATGAGAAGGCCCTCCCCTCATTGAGGTACATATTGAAATCCCTCCCCATGGTGTACCTCATATGTTTTCTCCTTGAAACAACAACAATGGTAGACCTTGCCCCCCATGACAGCCATTGCGAAGGCCCTCCTCACAATGGCCTTGAACAGTAAGAAGGGCCTCCCCTTGCTGCATTCCACTCTAAAGGTCCTCCCTAGGGTATGCCCTATGGAATTATTTCTGGTTGTCCGACTTCAAGCCGCGATGGTAGTCCTTGCCACTACAACACCAACTACAGAGGTCCTCCCCGCAGTGACATATTGTACTGAAAGGAAGGTCCTCCCCCTGCCGAATCAAATATAGAAAATACCTTCTATGTTGAGGAACTCTAAAGGAGGGAATTAAGCATGTCAGATTTCCAGTCAACTGTCAAGGAAATCATTCTTCAATAACAAGATGTTTTTGGACCACGTTCATCATCTAAGCCACCCTGGAGCCACCCACATAATGATTCGATCATTAACAACCCCGCAACCTCTGATCATATTGTCAAGCAGAATCTAAGCTAGTCTAATCATATAGAGGAGTCACTAGTGGAGGCATGTGCTAATATATTTCACCGAAGGAAATGGCTGTCCAGGGATGATATACTAGTAATGTTTTGGCCCATGACAACCTCTGAGTTCGACATACCAAGAGAGTTTTCAGAAAAAAGTCTACAGGACATCCACTCCAATATCTGGACAGCCCTTCACTGGTTGAAATTAAACTTCCTACCATATAAAGGGTATTTAGATCATTTCATGACAATATGAGAGTTTCTGCATCCCATTGACCTAGAATCCCTTCCTTCAGCATGATGAACACAATCATAGAGGTGAAATAGGGACCTTGAGTTAACTAGCCTCTATAAAATGAAAAAATCCTATCACCTTATTGATAAAGCTCTGACAAGAGTTCATATCCGTGGAGAGAGAGAACATGGGGCTCTGCATTTTACTCCATTTCCTTTCCAGAAAAACCTGTTCGACATAAGGTATTGCAATGACACCACTTCAAGATAGAAATAAAATGAAGTCTCTATTCAGGAGAGGTGGTGCATCTGAAAGAAATAGGCTTTCAGTATGTCTTAAAAGCGTCATGCCCAACAAGAGAAAGCCATTCAAAAACTCTTGAATCAGGCAACCGAGAACATTCATAAGGCTTCTCGCCTAAGAAAATCCAATCAGCGATCAGCGCTTTCCTCCCCATAGGTAATTAATAAATAGGTGAACTTGACACCAGGTCCAGATCACCCTTGAATGGGAGCGCAGGAGAACCGGAAAGAAGCGATAGTAGCATCAGCTAATGAAATATGATACCAAACACATCCTACATGGATGGGGGAATTTTTAACAACAAAATCCCCCATAAGGCCAGGAAAATTGGAAGAGGCACGACGCCCAAGAAACGGAGCCAACCCCATCCCCCAAGGCTGGGGGAATTTTTACCTCAACAACAACCTCCCCCACGGGAATCAGTATTCTCTCGTTTGGGGAGGATAGTCAGAAGAGGAGGTTCATGTATAGTCTCATACATTAAAACATCATTCCCTCCAAAATGGAGGTGTTCTATAAGATCGTTCCATGGATCCTTCCACATCACCCATCCTCAAGAGACCTGAATAAAGTTCTAGGACAGATGGGGGGAAACCGGTATGAGGCATGGAATGTCTTCTTCCTACATGGAAGATGACACCTCCACTCTGTATTATGCATCTTTCAACATCGTGGATGTTAACCCCACAGATGGAACTGAAGACAATGTAAATCTAGATGGATTAGAAGAATATGGTTCAGTACAGGGTGTGATTCACAATGAGCCAGTAGGGATGCACACCCAGAACTCGAGGGCCTCCCTGAACCTAGGCACTCTAGAAAATCCCCTTCCACTTCCCCAGTGAGTCTCAAATAGAGATAGGAACAAAGGCCATGTTTTCTAAAACCCACCTGCTTATCTCAACAAAAACAAGACTCTCATGCATAAAGAGAGTTTCACTCGGCTGGAGAAGGAAATGAAGGAATTAAGGTGGATTAACATTGAACTACTCTAGAGGAATTGTCTTGTCAAGTAAGTTCCCTAGGATGAGCCATAGTACACACTTTTAGTAAGTGCGCTTCAACAATAAGGGTTTGCCCCAAAAAATGAAACTAGGTTAGGGCCCCTTCCTTGTGTGGAACTTAGCTGGTATAACTACCTGCATTTGGATTCATGAGTATACCAAGACTTCCCACTACTAGAAATTTAGGATAGATCCATAGTTTTGAACTGTGGATATAAGCCCAAAAATCATGGCTAAAGGTTATAGCCACGGTTTAGTGAACTGTTGCTGCTGTAGGAATGGCTATAGGGAAAAACCTATGGCCACAGATCAAAACCATGGCTAATGCCCTATAGATAGGATTCAAACTGTGGTTATATCCCTATAGACACAGTTCCAACCGTGGATAAAGATTTATATCCACGGTTTCAAACCGTGGCTAAAGATTTAGCCACACATGAGCTATCACCACGTTTTAAAAACCAAGGCTATAGGGAAATTGCCACTATTTGAAACTGTGGCTATATGGAAATATACACTATTAAAACCCATGGCTATATCCCGTCCCATTTCATAAAAAACACCCCCAGACAGACCCCCCCCCCCCCACCCTGCAGACCCCCCTTGCACCCCCCGGTACAGCCCCCCATCCCTCATGGACACCCCCTGGACAACACCCCCATTTCTTCTGGACACCCCCCTAAACAGTATCCCTCCCTCATGTACATCCCCTCCCTCTTTTATAAACCCCACCCCACTGGGATGCCCCCTGGTTAACCCCTCTGTCCTGGACACCCCCTGGGATTGCCCCCGTCCCTCTTGCACAACCCCCTCCTCCCCTACAGACCCCCTTGCACACCCCTACACAGCCCCCCTCCTAATGGACAGCTCCATGGAAATATCCCCTTGCACCCACCCCCCCACTGAAAACCCCCACTACACCCCCTGGACAGCACCCTCCCTCCTAGACACCCCCTGGACAATCCCCTCCCCCTAGAGACCCCCACTAGGCAGCCCCATCCCTCCTGGAAATCCCTAGACTATACCACCATCCCCACTATAGACCCCCTTACACCCCTGGAAATCCCCCTCCCTCTTGGACCCCCTAGAAATCTCCCCGATCTCCTGGAAAACCCCGTCCCCCCTACCAACCAACTTGCACCACCCCTAAACATCCCCCCTAGACACCCCCATAGAGAACCCCCCTATAGACCCCCATGCACCCCTGGACAACCCTCCATCCCTCCTGGACACCCCCTGGACAACCCCCCCCCCCCCCCCCCCCACTCTTGGAATCCATGTTGGATATCCCCCCCAAAGACACCCCCCTGATTCCCTAGACATTACCCCCTTTTGGACAACCCCCTGGACACCCCCATCCCTCCTAGACACCCCTCCCTCCTGAACAGCCCCCCCCCCCCCCCCCCTCAAACCTGGACACCCCCTGGACAGCTCCCTCCCCCTGCAGACCCCCCAGGAAGACGCCCCTGCCTCCAAGACACCACCATTTATAGTCCCCCCCAAACAGTCCCCTCCCTCCTGAACACCCCTTGGACAACCCCCTCCCTCTTGGACAGCCCCCTTGGAACCCCCCCCCCTATATACCCCCATGGACTGAACCCCCCTGGACACCCCCATGAGCACTTCCTGGACAACACCCCCCCCCCAACAGTCAGCATGTATTACCATAAGAGAGAATATTTTCAATAACCATCATAAATAGATTCAGTTCAGTAACATCAGTATGAAAAGTATTCAACAGTTTAATTACAACCACTCAACAATCATAACATCCTAAAATCAAGAATTTCAAGTGTTCCAATAAGTGGCACCATGAATGAATTGTTCTAAACAATTAAAAACCAAATTAAGTACTCCCCTGTAATGATATGATGTAGTGTTCTTCTTCTTAATGATCTAACCATCCTCTTATATTTTTCACTCAAGGAGGATATTCTCGATGATGTACCTAGAAAGAAACAAAATCAACATCAGATCCCCATAACTCTATTCCTCATTTGATAACATCAAATAATCAGAAACGACATTGTAAATTACTTAATTATAATGGACATATTCAAGAAGAACCCACCCTCTTTCTTGGGCAGACCCCCACCCACCCACCCCCTCCCTGGACAGACCCCCCTCTCTGACATACCCCCTGGACATACCCCCACCCCCTGACATACCCCCCAACCCCTCCACCTCTGGAAAGCCCCCCCTACCTACTAGACACCCCCTATACATCCCCCCATCCTTCCCAGATAGTCCCCCCTCCTAGACACCCCCATCCCATCTGGACACCCCTCTCCGTCCTGGACAGACCCCCTCCCTCCCTAACAGACCCACCTGGTCAGCCCCCCATTCATCCTGGACTACCCTTGGACATCCACCCATGGACACCCCCACCCACTTCAGGAAGAGACCCCCCATTCACTTTCTCCCCTACTTTCTGGATAGACCCCCCCACCTACACCCCCCCTCATTTCTAAACTAATGTATTTCTGCTTTTAAATTCAATGATTATTGACATATTACTAGGACCTTCTTTATTAAAGAATCTTCTTGAAGAGAGGGGCCATGGAATACTGGGTATGTTTGTCCTATCATGAATTTTAGATAGCTATATAGTGTTTTGGGATCTATGAGCCAACATTGTGATAAAAATTCCACATCTACAACAATCAGGTCATTATTCTAAATCTGCTGAGAAATTAGACACTAGGGACCAACAAATTTCTCCTACATAATAGGGAGGTCAGCAATAGTATATAGGATCTCTACCACCTAATGAAAATCTATATCTAGGGAGAGAATAATGTTGAGCTCCAACTAGATAAGGAAATATGTGATGACAAGGAGGAGATTCAAACGATCCCATGGGTGTCACAACGCTTGTCCTAGGGGAGAGTGATCAAAAAATACTGATGATGGACATCCATTTTTCAGAATTTTTTTGGTATTTTCAGAATGAATCAACAAACATACATATAGGGAGGCTGTTTCATTATCCAAATGATATTTGAAAAGGCAAGGAGAACTCATTTTATAAAATACTAGAGGATAACAAATGGTAGTTGTTGGGATAAAACATAAAGCTAAAGGATCCCATGGTCAGGTTAGCTGTATGTATTTCTATTATGATTTTTAGGTGAATGATATCGATTTGGGATTCACACATAATAGTGTGTCCAAGTGACCATATCATGGAAGAGATGCTAGAGATGAAGTAGGGAAAAAACCTGTAGTCCCAATGAATGAGGATCTTTACAATTCATTACCTCTATCAGCTAGCAGAAGACTCTCTTCAATGTGTGCTTCACATTCCACTACCATTATGGATGGCTTTCTTTCCACATGGGGTTATATGAATATAAAAACAAAATCTTCCATCCCATAAATGACATCCAATCATCAATCATAAATATCACTAAGAGTCACCCTCCAAACCTGTTCTTAGTTCTAATTGGGTGTAAGAGATGACATTGTTGACATAGAGGAAAAACTTCTTATGAGTTATGATACCAGTAAGGGTAATAATTCCCTATGAATTAAGAATTTTTATTCACCTATTCAAACTCCCTCTATTAGAGCTGAAAATTGGGATAAATATGTGAAGTCTACCATTATTTCAAATTCAGAGGAACTTAAAAATGACCAATTTAATAAGGGAAAATTCAAGGTTATATCTAAAGAAAATTACTTTTAAAAAAGTGATGTTTATGGATTTAATAAGGATGATACACAGAATGGGGATGATCAAATTATGGAATTGGATATTGGTACTGCTAGTAGTGATACTAACTTCTTAGTCGAATATAGGATGGCTGGGAAGGATTCATTACCAGAGTTTAAAAAAATTACTTGTATAAAATTCTAGATATATAACAAATAATCTTTTTCTTATGAAAAAACATTTGGTGGGCCACATAGTGGTCACTCAAAGATAGTGAATAGATCACATAACCTTGCTTTGATAATGCAATTTTCATAATACAACAAATATGAGAGAAAGAAAAACGTTCCATGCTACCCATAAATTATTGCAAGCATAATTGACATACCTAAAATAAGTTATTAAATAACACATAATGTAATATAATATATAAACAATTGGGTTAATTTTTTGGATTTCACGCATCCCATCGATGAAGTGTACCTAATTAAATTGATTTGATGATTCTTGAAGAAGCTATTAGATATTGTGAAAGTCCTATATTGAATAAAATATGGAAGAACATTAATTGAACATCTTGCATGAATTTTTTTGAGGTAATTTCTTTAGATAGAAGGAATCGTATCCTGAGAATTGTTTCACTAAGGAAATTGGTCATTACATGTTATCAAAATTAATTAATCAAGGAATATATGCATCTTCAATTCTTTTCTAAGATAATTTAAGTCTACACGATCAAATCTAAACCTATAATATCATGGAGGAAGATTAAATATTATCCTATGGTGGATTAAGACTTAATTATGTGTGTAGTCTTAACAAGATGGAGAGTTTAAATTTGAATGAAAATGAATTCTTAAAAAAGAAACCACTAATTCTCACCCCCTTGCACCCCATGGACAACCGTTGCACCCCCAGGGTAGCCCCACCCCCACCCCCCCATGACACCCCTAGATACCCCCCTTTCACCCCCTAGATATCCCCCTTGCAACCCTTGGATAACCCATGCACCCCCTGGACAGCCCCCTACTACACCCCCATGCCCCCTGGACAACTCTCTTATACCCCCCCTGGACAACCCCCTTGAGCACCCCTTGACAGCCCCTTTCCCCCACCCCTATAGTATCCCCCTGCAGTAGCCCCCCCTATAGTATCCCCCACCATCCCTGTATAGACCCCCCTGGGCAGACCCCCCATGAACACCCCCACCCCACCTTGCACACCCCCTACCCCTAAAAACCCACCTGTGAGTCAAAAAAAATCTTTGGAGATTCTCATGGTGTCTCAAATGAGAGAATAAGGGGTAAGGGTTTAAATGGAAAAAATAAATGCAATATTGTTAAACAGTGTATATAAGCATAAACTAACACTGTGAGTTTTTGCAGACAGCGCACCTCCGTTGGAGGGGTTTTATTATAAAACTATGACTTGTTTATTATACGTAAAAATTATTTTAACTAACACTTGATAAAGAATTGTAATTTAATATAAACAAGCAGAATTAAGAAGGTAGCTAAATGAAATTTAAAAAATTATTGAATTATAGAGGTTAGGAGAGGGACTCTACCTCAAAAGAGTCAAGCCATGCACAAGAGGATCCTTATATATATATATACTCACATGCATAAGCATGGGATATGTTTTATTGCTGGTTCTCTGCATAGCATGCATCCCTATCCTATATACCAATACTATTAATCAAAAACAACAAATGATCGAAAAGGAAAAATCCATCAGTGGATTGAGGGAAATACAAACTGATATTGCGATGAAAAACAAAAAAATCACGGAATATGAACAAAATTTCATTATCGGTCTTTCAAAGACATTCTATATAAAGGGAAGTGGATGTGTAATCCAAACCATTCCACAATAAAACTACATCATCTCACCCCAAGTCCAGAAGGCTTGTTCCATAACATGAAATGAAATCATCATAACAAAATGAGAAATCCATCCAAGATCCTTTAGATAGAACATAAAACAAAATGAAGTTAGATGAAGCTCATCCACAGTAGCAGTCTAGTAGTTACATATGATAACCACTTCAAGAGGAGGAATCCCAAAAAACAATCAAGTGATAAAATAAAAAAACCGAAAGTTGATATGCAACATCTCGAGTAAGGAATTCAGCAAACATCAACTCCTCATCAAATATGTCTCTATAAAATTGCATCGTACAGGAAACCACCAATTCTACACATTGGAATTTTTTCCAAAAACCTTCTCTAAAAAGACAATTCGCTACTCTAGAAACTAAAGATCCTAAAACACATCACAAAAAGCCTAAAAG
Source organism: Viscum album (assembly GCA_963277665.1). Classification (NCBI taxonomy): domain Eukaryota; kingdom Viridiplantae; phylum Streptophyta; class Magnoliopsida; order Santalales; family Viscaceae; genus Viscum; species Viscum album. Next base: position 1,086,168,125 of record OY728159.1, read on the forward strand.
GCCTCCAAAAAACTACAATCTTCAAAAGAGGAAGAAATAACAACAAGTATAGGGGAACACATGGTCAACAAGAAATCACAAAAATATTTTAATAAAACTAGTAGAACACAACACTCAGATTCTAGGAAAAAACCTTATAGAGTGAAACCGCCAACTACCACCCTAGTAATAGTGCACACACCAACCATAAAATCACCAAAAAAAACTCAAAATCCAAACATCCTTCTTATTTGAAGAACCAAGAGAATCACTATAAGAATTAGACCAAGGAACAACAAAGAAAATAAGTACGCACCCAAGGATTAATAGAGCTACAGTCTCATGTATCAAACCAAGGAGTTTGTAAGACATCCTAAGGAGAAAAAAAGACCTTGCTATGGAATGTCATTGAAATTAAAATCCTGATGTTCCTTGAATTATTCCACCACATTCATGAACATACACTTTCTGATTTTTAGGTTATTTTATATAGATATTTCACCAACTCTGTATCTTATTAAGACTATTTCATCCTTCTATTCCTTCCAATATTCTAATTAATCACTCACATCATCATTATATTGATATCCTTCCTACACTATGGGGACTTTCACTTCAATATATGTAGTATCATTTACGTTTCCTTCATCAGGGGATGCTGTTGGATGATTAGTAACTATTTTCTATGGTGGAATCATAGTTTTTATTTCCGAGAGGCCCCTAAGGATCTAGTGACAATTGTTCTCTAGAATTTAGAGTAATCTTTACATCATTAAGTCTTTTTTATATCGGACTAATGTATCCATCATAATCAATCATTGGTTTTTATCCTTTCCTTTCACTTGAATTTAAATAGTCTTCCTCAATCATACAAGATTTCTCATAATCATTATGTGTGGCTTCACTAGAATCTGAGTGGGTGTTCCTATCCTCCTCATGCAAGGATTCTGAGAGATATGTGACAGTGGGTTTCACAATCTTGTTGGGGAATTCCTTATCCTTTTCAAGAGGATGAGAACTCTAAGCATTTTCCACCACTTTAGATAATTTATTGGTGGGGGTGAGAGTTAAAAGGTCCATTCATGATCTGATCAACATCCTTCTTAACAGTGTCTCTAAAATGTCTAGTAGTAGAATTTTTCATCCCTTGGGATCTCCATTTTCATCCCAAATTGAGTTAAATCTTGTTAGGGGGTGTTCATAATTAGATTTTCCTACATAAAGCTTTGCAGAATGTCCAGTTTTTAGAAAATCAGTGCAGTAGTCTAAAATATGTTCAAAGACAACCTCTTGGAGGAATCCAGTATCACCATTTTTTATTCAAATGTAGGATGGAAGTGACTTTGAAATATTTATTTCTGTATAGATTCTAGCAACAAAGGGTTGAGAGAGGCTTCTAGTAGCAAAATTTAACTTGAGGGGTTGACCAATAAGACTAAAAATTGAAAAAAAGAACTTCTTTGTTAAATAATTGTAGCAGTAGAATAGGAAACTCTAACCAAATAGGGGAAATATGAGGCACAATCTATGAATGATAGAGAAATTGCATGACTATATTTCCATGAGTGTTTTAGATTCGAACATAAATCGGTTCATGTATGCACCACTGAACTGAATTCAAATACATGGGAACGCTCAAGAAAGAGGATGAAGAAATTCAAGATGGTTCAATTTTTATTATTATGTCACAAATATCTGAGATTTAAAATGATGGATGAATATTTTCAAGATACTCTTGAATCAAAAATTGTATTGTCTCTTAGATGAACACTAATTAATAAAACCCTACATCCCTTAAAAACCCAATCAAGTCATAATGGAACAGTTACTCGCCTACTACCTCTCTTGGTTCCCCATAAGGGAGAGTCTAAGAACCTCCTTTTACCAAACATGTAGACATCTGATTCTAACATCACATGCATATGTGCCTCCACACAGGGTTTTTTTCCAACTCAGTGATATGGGTCCTTTGATCTTGGCCACCAGCTTGTCTTAGAGGTTGTACAACAACTAGATTCAAGTTTAGTGCCCCCATTTTTTGAAAAAACATAATCTTAATATGTATCCATTACTCCAGTACAAATCATGAGTAGAATTATTGTATCACCTTTACACATATATAATTTTATTTAACAATAATAGTAATAACTACGCCAACATCAATATTATTGATTGAATGAATCCATAATAATACTACAAGAATTAATAACAAATGAAATTTTTACGTTGTAAAAAATCAAATTATCACATATTGTTAACCATTCAACTCCAAACTCTCAGGGGTTCATCTATCTGCCAATTGGATTTAGAAGAAAATATCTCCTACAATCTAACTCCATTTTTCCTCTCTCCCAAATTTTGAATGATATTCATTGTAATATTCCATGCGCTTCAACTCCACCCGGACTTCTAACTTCCATGTGAAAATATATATTTTTACTTGAAATCCCCCCCCCCATTTTTAGTAGTTTCTTTGCAACATTCCATTATACCAATTATAAATATTTTCATGTTGATTTTTCAAATAAAAAATTATTTACCAATAAAACAATTAAAAAAAATTTAAAAAATATTTTCATAAATATATTAAGAAATATACTAGGAAGAATAAAAAATTAAAAAATGAGTTGTCAAAAAATTGAATATTCCTAATAAAGAAGTGCTCAGTGTAGGAAACAAGAGTCTTAGTTAACACATACATTGTTTTCTATGTAACACACTATGTCCAATAAATTCATAACATCCTTTATATTTCAATTTATAGACTCATATTATTATCGAAATCCACATCAAGCATACTGGACCACAAAATTTTAAATCAAAAAGTGTGAATTATATATCATTTTAGACATTTGTTATGACACTTGTTAAATTCAACAAGATAATTTTATTTATAATTAATGTAATTTGGGATCTCATAGACTCCTTTAATTATATATAATACTTATAAAACCTTTGTAACTTCAACTCTAATTCAATTTTTATTAAAATATTATTTATTTTAAATGTTTTACTTTTTTGGGGACACTATTTATTGAGTATATTTATTTAATATCATTTAATAACCAAAAATATGAAATAATTGATACAATATATTATAATTTGGATATGTATACACAATATCATTCCCTAATATATCCATATTATATTCTCTTCACTTAGTGGATTCATTCCACATTCTACATAGCATAAAACAAATTTTTATAAGTATAAATCATCGTGATAAAACATATTAATAATTTTTTTCATCTACCATCGGATTTCACCCAAACTAGTAATTTCATTATCAATTATAGTAAGACAAAATATACCATTCACATAGCTTCAATAATAATACTAAAATATACCTGAAATACCAAAAATATCACTTTCTACATGAAATTTTTAGCCAAATGTTTAATCTGATTTCATCTTTATTTTATGTTATTTTGAGCATAATTACCCCAAGGATTATATATCCCCCTGAATCCTACACCTCTTGATAGTTTTTAGTATCATTTAATGTTTAAGGGGTGGATGGTACCTTCTGTCTTTTTCATTTCTATGAGGATTGTGATTTGTCAAGGAACACTAATTTCCCTTTACCATTCACATTGGTGTCTACCTTTAGGTCATAAATAGTTTAAATGGAATGAAGTTTCTTTTTCAAAAATTTTAGGATTATTCTCTCATACTCAAAATAATTCACAACCTTATCTACCATGGGATCTTTTACCAAAAAGGTATTTATCCTTTTAAAATAGGACGCACTTTCTCTCTCTAAACATTCTACCTAAAGTATTTTTCCTTATAAAAATTATTATATTCCATGACACTAACCATTCTTTCAGAGGCCTCTTCCACATGGGACTTCCCCATTTTTTTAATATATTAATTATACCCATTATTCTAATAACTTTATTTCTCTCTCTAAGAGGTCTGGCATTTAGAGCCAGTTTTGGAGCTTGTCTTCTTACCTATTTCTATATATAAGTGTTCCATGTGATTATTCTGAAATATTTTATATAATTGCAATGATTTATCATTGTGTAAATACTGATATACTCTTTCAATTACATTGGAAATATCACAAAATTTTATCTTGAGGAATTGATGGTATTGTATGAAAAAAAGGAATGATGGCCATACCTTGTATGTTGTGGTTAACATCCTTATTTGAATTCATCCCAAGAGGAATCCATTCCTTTAGTGGGTAGATCTAAATCCTTTATAGATGAATTTTACATACCCCATATTACCTATATTCAAGAGGACGGAGATCTACATAACCATCACATGAAATTCAAATCACAGTACAACCTTAAAACCAGATCATTGATTAAATAATATGGTATAAAATATCATGGAGGGCAGCGATACGTTGGTCGGAAGAGTTGGGGAGGAGGGTTCCATGGTGAAAGTGGTTGTCACGGAGGAGGGTGCTGTAGAGAAATTGGTATCTGGGGAGGAGGGAGGTGTTGTGTGAGAGATCATTGGGGAGGATGGTGTCGCGGTGAGAGATTTTGTCAGGGAGGAAGGATCATTAGTTAGGAGAGATCAAGGAGGAGATGTCAGAGAGGAGAAGTCATCAGGGAGGAGGGTGCCACGGTGAGGAGAGGTCAGGGAGGGAGAATTCGTTGGGGAGGAGCACTACGAGGTGAGTAGAAGATCAGGGGAGTACAAGCCTGATACAGAATGGGGGAAAATTGACAGATGCATTATAACCACGATGGTTTAATTAAACCATGGTAGTTATAAAGCTATAGTAATATACCAATAAAACTGTGGCTATATGTATGTGGATATAGAATTAATTTCTAGTAGTTCCCCTCCTATCAAGAATCATTCTATGTGAGCCACATGCTGCCTCCAAATAATTTTGGGAGCATTGTATTCCCTATATTCGATGCCTCGGGTGACCCGGAATAGCAATTGATGCACAACATGCCTTATTGCGGCCCTATGATGGGAACTATGGAACAACAAGAAGTAGTGAAACTCAGATGCTTCGTGCGAACCTTACAAGGTTCGATCTTCATCTGGTATACAGGTTTTCCCACTCATTCTATAAAAGGATGGGAGGATCTTTGGTAGCAATTCTTCTTCCACTTCATCTCAACATTACCAAAGACAACAGTTATTGACCTCATGAATTGCAAACTGAGGGAGAACGAGAGGGTATCAGACTTCATCACCAGATGGAAGGGTCTAACCTACTCTATGAACATGCCACTACCCTAGGATGAGATGATTTTTATATGCATCGACAACCACCGAGATACGAACTCCACTCATACTGTTGAAATCCACCACCAGTTTCTGAGATTTCAATGCTATTTTATAGAGAATAGAAGACTCCTTACAGCAGAATAACTTCAAGTAATGAATAGAATCACAGGCTCTTAAAAAGAGAGTAGGTAGAGCTGAGGCATCCAATGTCCTACTAAATCCAGCTCCCACACCTACTCCATCACCTAGGCCTCCTCCGACTTTCCAAGGACCTCCTGCGTATCAACAACTGCCTCCGCCTCGGCGAGACGATCAAAGAGGACCTAAGAGAAACCAATTTGTGGAATTAAGTAATAATGTTCACTCATTCCGAGAGGACCATGTCCACGGTTATTTCATCTCCACCATGAATTTAAGCTTTCTCCACTTACTGGAGCCAAGAATGCCAGAAGAAATCACCCTTGACAACTGACCAGATTACTGTCCCTACTATCAGATGTTGGGAAAAAGTATTCAAAAATTATTTGTCTTCAATGACCCCCTAAAAAGGATGGTGGACTCAGGGTAGGTCATGTTAGGACCACCACCAACACACAAATCATATGTTTCTGCCAATGACCCAGATGTGGGGGAGAAATTGTAAAAAGTCATTAGAAAAATGGAGCACAAATTGTATGGTTTGATTACTCGGAGGATGGTCAAATGACCTCATGGCATACACTGAGCTCGATTCCAACAACTAGTTGTGCCTCCAATAGCTCCTAATGCAACACAGTCAATGTTCTCAGACCCCCAACCCTCCTCAAGCTCATCATCCAGGCATAATCAGAGAGGTAAAAAACATGTACAAGAGGATCAATCTATGACAGGGCCAAATCTAGGGTTGATGCTTTCGGATTTCATGCCCTCAGGCTTGACACAATGGGAATCGACCCGCCAAACAACACCATCAAAGGTAGCCAACTAGGCTAATTTTCATTTAATGTGGAACTAATATTCAATTCCATCAATGTTGCTCAATTAATGGAACCATTCTCTGATGAAGAGTATGGTTATGAACCTAAGTTCCCGACACCTGATCAGGGGACCGGAAGAAGGAATCACAGATGAAGGGGATACCAAGGCAGACACAGCCATGTCCAAATCCAACCATACGGTTATTCCCTGGCTCAAATAGTCAATATTGCAGAAACTCGTAAGAGATCCCTTCAGCGGACCCAGTAAGAGCAAGAATATTCCCCTGCCCCCATGAGCAACCACTATGTCCCCATTATTATGTGGTACCCATTAGAGGAGGATCAAGTGTCTAGCCACCCAGGTCACTTAACTAAGCTGAACAGGTTAGGTCCCTAAGATATAAAAGCACCACCAACTTTATGCCCTGTGACCAGACCCTCCCCATATCATGATCCAACCCCTAAAGTGCTCGTTAAAGAGCTCCCGGAAATGGTGAAGCACTGAAAACTGGAGAAAAATTATGATATCCTAAAGTAGTTGGCATCAGTACTAGCCAAGCGATCAATCCTAGATTCCATGAGTTTGTCATCAGACCTTAGAGAGGTACTCATAGAAGCCCTGCTCAGCCCCCATGAATTTCATGCTAAATTTGCTGCCGCAAAGATATATCGAATGGAGACCAGCCCGGCTGAATGTAATGTAGTGATATCCTTCACTAATCAGGATGAAGATTCCACCATGCATGCACATATCAAACCCCTATATGTGTCTGGAACACTGAATGGCATTGAAGTCTGGAAAGTCTTCATCGAAAATGGCTCCGGAGACAACCTCCTCCCACTACGAACACTTTATAGGATAGGCTACAATGAAGACAATCTGAAACCCTTGACCACAACATTCTTAGGTTATGAAAAGAGATAACAGAATACAGCATGTAAAATCAAGCTCAGAACCCATGTTGGTGACCATAGGGCCCATTCCAAGCTCCTGGTGGTTCAGAAAAATATAGCATTCAACGCCCTGTTATGATGTACATGGCTGCATCAACACATGAACATTCCTTCCTCATACCATGAGTATATCAAATATTTCATTAATGGACATTACGTGCTGATAAGGCCCCTTTTGATCTCACTGAGTCTCATTACACCGATGCTAGATTTTACGAGCAAAAGGGGAAGACGTCTAAAATTGATTATATTGATTGGTTCCCTACACAAAATGGTCTAGAAGTGGTTCCCGAATACATCCTCATGCGGCTCAGTGAAAAGTACGTGTTGGACATCAACCATGTTGGGAGTAGGAGTCTGAGTACAGATGCGTATTTAGTTGTTCTCATGATCTCAGTTGTGACAGCCAAGTCTGAAAACGTGGAAAAAACTACTGACCCTTAATCTGAGGAAGAATTATTGATCAAGGGTCCTAGGCCCCATCCTTGAAATATTATGAAATCCATGCAACTCACTTTAAAGCGGCAGATGGAAAAGAAGATGGTCACCCCCATGCGTGTCCCTCTCTAGAGGTATCCTCACAACCAATTGAGTTAGAGGAAGTCTCTTCGTCCACAGAGTGCTCATGAAACATATTTAATCCGAGCTCTTGAGAGCCCACATCACGATATCTATCACTGTTAGAAGAAGAGGAGGTGGAGGATTTTGGGGAGGAAGAGGAAGAGGGTCTTATAGATTCCCCTCCTACATTCGAAGAGGGTATCTCTACCATGGTTGATGAACTCAGGGCAATAAACCTGGGTCTCGAAGAAGACCCGAGGCCCACTCTCATTAGTGCATCCATGTCTTCCAAGGAATAAGAACTATATACCTCCTTCTTGAGGCAACATCGATATGTTTTTTCCTATAATTAGATATAAATTCCATGAATTGATCTTGAGGTGGTGACACACCACCTAGGCCTTCCATAAGATCATCGTGGCAAAAAAAAGCCGCCATTAGGGTGCGCCCCACGCATACGGATAAGATAGAGGCTGAAGTCTATAAGCTCATCAATTTAGAATTCACTCATGAGGTCTAATATCCCATATGGTTGTCCAACATAGTCCCCACCAAAAAGAATAATGGTCAGATCCATGTCTGCATCAATTTTAGAGATCTTAATCGGCACTACCTAAAAGACGATTTCCCAGTCCGATCACCGATCTATTGATCGATGCAATGGCTGGATACGAGGCTCTCTCCTTCATGGACAGTTATTCTGGATATAATAAAATCAGAATGGCCCATAAAGATGAATAATCCACTGCCTTTAGGTCCCCAAGATTATTTTTCTACAAGGTCATGAACTTTGGTGTGAAAAATGTTGGTGCCACATATCAACGTTCCCTGCATCGCATTTTCAAACCATTCATGGAGAAGATAATTGAATGTTATGTTGATGAATTGGTGGTCAAATCATGATAGTTCTCAGATCACCTATCAGATATTGAAACCATCTTTAGCAAACTTTGACAACACAACCTAAAGATGAACCCCTAGAAATGCGCCTTCAGGGATACCTTAGGGAAATATCTCAGCTTCTTCGTATGCCATCATGGCATTGAAATCAACCCAATGAAGACAAAGGATATCTTGGGTTGCCACCTACCCAAAACCTCCCTGAGTGGAGAGGAATCCTATACCACTTGGACTATATTATGCATTTTATAGCCAACCTTGCAGGAAAATGTATGCCCTTTACCAGTTTGAGGAAGAAGAAAGTTACCTATCAGTGGATAGGTTTTTTCCAAGTTGCATTTGACGGCCTCAAGAAGTAGCTCTTGAATCCACTGGTCCTTATGCCACCAGTTTAAGGTAGTCCATATATCATGTAGGTGAAAGCCTTAGAGAGGTCACTAGGATATTTCCTCACATAGAAGAATGATGTCAGTAGTGAAATTAGCATTTATTATCTAATCTAAACTGTGATCGATGCTAAGGCCTGAAATTCAAATATCGAGAAGAGTTGTTTGGATATGGTCTTCGCGGTCCAGAAGTTGCAACATTATCTGCAGAATCATGAGGTTCATATGATCTTGTGCAGTAATCTGTTGAAGTACATCCTCAACCATCTGATTCAGACCAGACACGTGTCCCTATGGGCAGTCATCCTGCTACAGTTTGACATACGGTTTGTGCCTCAGAAAGCTATGAAGGGCCAAGAATTGGCATATTTTCTTGTAGAGAATCCCCCAATAGAGACCGCCTCATCAGATATCAAACTCCCTAATGAAGACATATTCTCTATGAAAAAATATTCCTAAATATGGGAAATTTATTTTAATGGTGCATCCAAAAGCCCGACTAGTTAGAGAATGGAAGACCCCAAATTCTACTATGTGGGGATGGGAGTCATAATCATATCCCTAGAGCAAGCCATTTTTAAATATTCATTCCTATTGTCAAAAGGATGCACAAACAGTGTGGCAGAATACCAAGCCCTCATTACAGGTCTAGAGATCACATTCCAGGAACAAGTGTAGCACCTTAATGTAAAATGTGACCTATAACTGGTCATCAATCAAGTAAATGGTGACTATGCTATTAAGAAGGGGGAGCTGAACCCCCTGTTCGACCACGTCTTAGGGTTAATGGAAGAGTTACCCACAGAACCAACGTTGACCTATTTTCTCTGGTATGAGAATTCCCAGGATGATGCATTATCCAATGCGTCCACAACCCTAGCTCACCCAGACTATGATAAAACAGTTTGAAACATTGCTCACTGTTGAAGGGTGTTGTTGTTCGTTCAAACTAATGTGGAAGAAATTGATGAAGTCATCCCTGTCCCTGATCCATATTCTCCAACTACCAGCTGGATGAACCCCATTACTAACTACCTTCATAGGGTAGAACTTCCATCAGACAAGGTTGGAAGAGATCAAATACAGAGAAGCACAGTCGATTTTGTCCTATATAGCGACACAATCCAACAGAAGGTCCTCTACATGAAAGACCATGACAGAGTCCTTCTCCAATGCATTGATGGAGAAGAGACTACTACCATCATTAATGAAGTGCATGCCAGATTTTGTGGAGCACATCAATCAGGATCCATGCTTCCTCATCAGATTCAATGGCTTGGATACTATAGGCCCACCCTAGCATGAGATTGCATGATATTTACCATGAAATGTCACTCCATACAAATTCATGCCAACTTCATAAATTATCCTCTGGAGATGCTTCACCAAGCTAAGTATTTCTGGTCATTCTTCATCTGGTGAATAGAAGTCGATGGACCATATCCTCTATCCATGGCCAAAAAATTTAAATATATTGTCACAAGGACTGATTTCTCTTCCATGCGGGTAGAAGCTGCAACACTTGAAGAAGTCGGGGTAAGAAGCATCGTTAGCATTGGGAAAGCCAATATCATATCCAGATTTTGTGTCCCTCATACAATAATAATGGACAAAGGAACTATCTTTTGCTCTATTGAACTGTAAAAAATATACTAGGTATATGGTATCAAGATCAACAATTCATCCCACTACTATGAAGTGACCAACTGACAAATAGAGTCCTTCAATAAGAACATATCCAACATACTCGAAGAAATAGAGGAAAAAGACAATAATTCATGGATAGACAAACTATGCAATGCCTTTTGGGCTTATCCACCCCAAACTCGCACCACTACCCAGGCTACAACATACTAATTAGTATACAGAATAGAAGCAGTTTTGGCCATTGAACTCCAATTGTCATCACTTCGTGTTGCCATTTTTGATCAACTATCCGATGATGAGCAAGCAAAAAACCAATTTGATGAATTAGAATGACTGGATGAGAATTTTCTGCACAATTTTCACCACCTAAAAGTATTTTAGAACCAGATTGCATGAGCCTTAAATAAAAAGGGTCATCTTCAGTCTTTCTTTGAAGGAGAATTGATATTAGTCCTCTGAACCCCGAAGATACCTATAAAGAAGCCGCCGAAGCTAAACCAAATTGGGAGGCACTATATTTCATACACAAGGTATACTCTAATGGAGCATATTTCATGATCTCTATGGATGGGAAGCTCATCACATCTCCTAAAAACACGATATTTCTGAAGAAATATTTCATGTAACCCTAAGAGAAGTTTTTTCCCGAGATGTAAGACGTTAAACTGCCAAGCCCTGAATGTCCTTACTGCATGAAAATAAACTACATAGCAGAGTGTCCTTACCACATGATGTTAAACTACACGGTACTTCATCCCTATGAAATAACAATAAACTGTGTTGTGCTGGTTCGAACACTATGACCTTAAACCAAGAGGAAATTATCTGAGTACTGTGACCTCTCTAGGAATTTTCTCCTAAGGTGCATGTCGGAGGCTACCAACCTCATTCACATCAGTTCTACTATAAAATCATAGCATTATCCATTGTTTGGAAACAATTACTGTAGGTCTAAGATCTATGACCCCCAAATTAAGAGAAAGATGTCCTTACTGCATGACAATAAAATGCATAGTAAATCATCCAAGCTGTAGGATGTTAAATCAAAATTTTCTCTTGTCCTTAACAAATGAAATTAAATTGCATGATAATTCATCCCTATGACATGAAAATAAGTTGGGTTGTTCTAGTCCGAACTCTATGACCCTAAACTTGGAGGATGATGACCTAGTTTCACGACATTAAACTGTATAATGAGACAATGTATTCACCTAAGAATACATTTATCTCCCAACACGTGTCATCTACATTTCCACATTCAAAGAACATCATACGATTTGATTCCTATTATCATAGGATACATAGAGATGCTGGGATTTTAGTATCCTGGTCCAGCCACTATGAAAAATTTCCCTCTCCAGCATATGAGTCAGAATTGCACAAGAAGCCCCTTTAAGTTAAAAGTGCTTTGAGAACTACGTACAACTTGATTTATGCCCTTTCATGATACGTAGCAACACTTGGATTTCTATATCTTGGCTCAACCACCCTAAAAAAATGATGACCTCCATTCTTACCACATGATGCTAAACAGAATAGAGCTCGTCCTTACTACAAGATGTTAAACTAAACAACATCCATTTATTTTCATGTAGATTCACTGCCGTCCTTACTGCATGATGTTAAACTTCTTATAATCCCTTTTCATTTCAGTTCGACACTGTCCTTACCGCATGACATTAAATTGTACGGATTTAAAAATGATCCTCGTCATTACTACATGACGATAAAATTCATGGAAATCTTCTTTACTACATGACAGTAAACTCTATGGTAAAATTCCTAATCCACTCAAGATATATGGTAAACCATGGATGGAACACTCCTTGCCTGTTTGGATGTATCCTACCTAGGTATTAGAATCCATGACCTAGAGGATTGAAAATCTTCATAATCACCCATGGCCATCAGATGTGGAAGGTCATCGACCTAAAACCACCTTTGCATTACTATTGATACCATGCCCTTAGAGGATCTGCATATTGATCACCATTGGGCCATCTAATAAATGAAAGTCTTTCTCAGGAGACATTCTTCCATGTTCTGTATTCTTACCGACCCCAAAGCCCCCACATCACATTTCCTGATGAAAAAATTTCTAGAGAAATGGTTTATATTTTTCCCCCTTCATGTCTAGACATTTCCAGGGTTCCCCTACCTAGTTAGCTTGTCTCTCCACCCGTGGTTCCTATAACAGTCTGCATATATAACATAATGCCAGAGTTGTGCTACTTTAACCCAATAGACAATTGCAATATGGTTGTTTCTCATATGCTTGGACACATATATCCCCATCTTCCTGACTTTGTTTCATGAGTGATCCTAGATCTTCTTAATCATTCATGGCCATTGGAAGTGGAAGGTCAGTGACCTACAGACACCTTTGCATGACTATGCATACCATGCCCTCAATAACTTTGCATATTGATCGCACCTGGCCTGTCTACCAAAGGAAAGTCTTCCTCAAGCGACACACTTCATATCTCTGTATGCTTACAATCCTCGGATACCACACACCACATATCCTGATTTGAGAGACCTCAGTACTACAATTTACACCTTCACCCCCTTTCTGATCGGAGCACACCAGATCATCCTAATTCGATTATCCCACAGGTAACTATGGCATCATCCAACAGTGGTCCAGACTCTATGTCCATTAAACTAAGATTATATCATCCTAACTGCACAATGTTAAACTACATGAAATACAATTTTACCCCACATTCAAGGTAAATCAGTGCAAGAAACTTCCTAATCTTCAAAGAAAATTGTGGCCTAACATCTCTGACAAGACCAGACATACCCTTTCTGTACTTCAGACTTTGTGACCCAGATAATCATTGATCCTCAAAAACCTCCAAGTCCATTGGACATGGAAGTTCATCTACCTAAAAACACCTTTTAATGACTATGCATACCATGCCCTTAGCAGCACTGCATATTGATCACCTCTGGCCCGTCTACCAAAGGCAAGTCTTCCTCAAGAGACATTCTTCCTACCCCAGTCCGCTCAACATCCCCAGTGCCCTCATATCATTTCTCCTGATCCAAGAGGACCTGGAATCCATGTTTCCAAATCTTCATCCTTCCCATGTCTTGGACATATTAGGGTATTAATACCCAGTAACATTCTAATCAAGAGTGACCTTTAGAGTAGGGTCCATACCACATGATGATAAACCCCACAGAGCGTGTCCTCACTGCACGATGATAAACTAAAAAGTCTAAGCACCTAGACATTTGAAAATTTACCTAGTTACAAGAATTCATATAAAAAAATCCCCCCCGCCCTTACATTATGACATTAAACCGCATAGAGAGCATCCTTACTGCATGACGTTAAACTGCACGGTCTCAAAAGAACTCTTCACGAGATCAGTCAGGGAAGGAGGATTACCTCTCTTCCTCAGTGTATGGGGTAGACCTACACAGATCATCATCTCACACCTTCATGAGAGGGATGTATTCACCCATTCCCAAGATATCATAACCCAAAATACTTCTCCCATGTCTAGACACCTCCTCCTCATGAATCATACTCTGTAACCAGAAAGAACCGAACTCCCATAACCCACCACTGGTGGTCTTGAATCTCAACTTCCCTGAAGTTACCCTGCTATCGGATGAATAAAACCATTGACCTAAGGAATCCTTTTCACAACTATGCATACCATGCGTCTAGTGGATCTGCATATTGTTTCCCATGGCCCATCTTCCAAAGGAAATTCTTCCTTAGGAAATGATTCTTCATGAATGCCTCCCAGCCTCTGAGCCCTCATATCTATCATGGGATTCAGAAACTCTCTGAGGTACACTTTAAAAACCTTTCCACAATCACATCTATGTATGGTGAGATGTTTCCAGTTAAAGTCTTGAAAACAAGGGAAAACTATTCCATTTTGAAAGAATGTCCCAGCTATATGACTTTAAATTACATCAATCTCTAACCCTCCTTCAAGATGACCAAGTGTGTCTAGGATTGGTCTCCTAACCATATCCATGATTGATATCGATATCCACAATCCCTTTAGACACCATTCCCCTTTTATGATACCCTATGTGGTCTTCATAATATGAACTTCCACAAAGTTACTCGGCCATCCGAAACGGATATTATTTGACCTAAGGACACCTTTGTATGAGTATGTATACCATGCCCTTAGAGGATCTTCTTAATGGGGACCATGTCCCATCTTTCAAAGGAAATTATTCCTTAGGCGATGCTTTACAAACATCTGTACACCCATATGGCTCTTATTCCCCATGTCATACCCTGCATGTTGTTTAAAAGTGAGTGAAAAGAACCCTCCATATACATCTGAAAGGCATTAAGGCATTCAAAATCAATAAAAACCTCATTGGGGCCCTCTCCCCACCAAATTTGGTCAATGTTGTTTGAACTAAAACATCAATATTTATAGTCTTGTTTGTGGGACATTAAAATGCTCACAAAAATAGGTATGAAACTCACCAAGACGAACACCCATAAAGGGCATCTTGAGAAAAATTTGACCGTCAGCTCGCCAGGCCTACACCTTGTATAGCCTCGGCAAAACATTGAGCAATAAAAACTCAAGAAGCACAAATCTTGTTAGGTCAAAAATACACAAAGTGAATTCTAATAAAAAGTTGAGATATACCCACTAGGTCCACACTAAATGGGCCTAGGCAAAAATTATGGTGTCATATGAAGATACACAATGTTTGTAGGGTTTTCCAATAATTCCCTAGAAATAGTCAAACCATGCTTGTTGGATCCCAAGATCCAGGAAAAGACTAGAATTGGTTATTATCATTTCAATTTGATTTTCCTAAACTATGGTTAATTAAGGTTCTGTAAATTATTTTATATACAAAAACCATATCAATTAATTAATATCACATGATAAAACAACGAAAAAGTATTGAGGAGAAGAACCTTGTATTCTAATTCAAAAATGGTTTGGAGGGACTCCACTACATAGAGCCTATTTTAGAAGGGCATGATTACTACAAGAGGCTTTTGGCAGACTCAAAAACATATATCAATCATCAGTGAGAATCTTTGATAGATAAAAGTAGACTCTACAGGGTGGTCGTCTCGGCCTCTACACCTACCTGAAACACTTTGGCCTCATGTGTCACCTTGGAGCTCACCCTCATCACCACATGTACCTACCACTGCCCCTCACCAATTGTACTTATGGCATGAGCCTGCTCTCTGCTCAGCAACTTCTGCTCTTACATCAGTTGTTCCATTTTTGGACTCACCTACTTCAGTTCATGATCCAACACGTCAACTAGAGATTTTTCCCTTTGGAGTTCACTCGGTAACCTTGCGACTACCTTGTCATGATCATGAGATTCTGTCATATGAAGTTGGAGGGTCATGGAGATATAGGATTCCACATCAATGGTAGAAATGAAATAATCGAGTCCGTCAACTTTCTCCCAGGCATCGACCACCTATTTAATTATGTCATAGATGCCATGATAGTCGAAGCCGTTGAATCCCAGCACTATGTACTGGTTGCGCAGTCTCAAAAATTTTGCTGGAATATTAGCCATGGGAATTTGAGAAATCAGCCTCCAGACATTTTCCCATGCCCTCTGACGAGCAGGTCAAAGGCTATAAAGAGCCCCTTGATCAGCCTCAGAATCACTCTCGGAGGATGAAATATATTCAGGGAGCAATGTCACCAGAGATGGATGTGATCCAGTTTCGACCGTACATTTAGATGCCTCAACAACCCCATTCGTAGTTGTATTTAAGGATTGGATTGTGGTTATTGGTGTGATCGCCAACTCATGTGGTTGTGGTCCTGGAGCCCAAAAACAAAATAAAGTAGATAAGTACCCCTAATTAGAGAATATAATAAAAGGAGTCTAGTGATAACAGATTGATAAGCTTTCCCCCAATCCTTAAACTGTTGGTTTCCTCAATCTCTGCACCACCACTACCATTTGAATAATATGATGTTTTGTCCTCAACTTGTAAATAATAAACATGGATGCTCGGAGGTTCCCAAGACCTGAGGCCATGCCCGAGACTAGCATCTTCCAAGGCTGTCCCCAAATGATCACCTATGGAAAATAAGTTCATGGAAATTGGTCCCCGAGTAAATTGTATGTTGGAATACTCCATGTTTTCAAGAGCCAGGGGAGTAGTATCTCTCATGAGCTCTTCCTCCACTAGACCGTGATCCATAGAATCTGGGGCAGCCAACTCTGTTAGATTTGAAACTTTTTTAGTAGCATGGGGTGACGAATGCACTTCGCTCATTTTAGCTATCATAAATAAGGGTGGCTCATCTTCCCCTGTAGTTGTGGAGACCGTGTAATCAACAGAGTTCTCAACCCCAAGTTTCCCCTCCTCCATCGAATTCTTGGTTGTCAAAATCTGGATAGGTACATCTATATAATCGGCTTCCTCAATAGGCCCCACCACCTTACCATGATGAAACATGTCTGTAGGTAATTCCTCTATTATCAAAGGGGTGGGAGCCACAACCACTTGGGAAATTACAGCCTGATTACTAATTCGATCTGCACCAAAGTACACAAACAATCAATAAACGTCAACATCAAAGCATCTAGTTTGATAATCAGAGATACATGAATAATGATTTCCCATGATACCATGCTTGATATGTTCCAATAGTCGGGATGTATGCTAACGTTTCTTGATTTTCCATGGATTTGACTCCCCACCTGAGACACTGGGTAGAGACAGAGGAGGGAATACCCTAGTCTTTCCTGTAATTGTTTCCTCCATATGCTTGGTCGTGCCGGGAGAGCCTTCCCAAACAACCCCCATAGCCGAAGGCCCATGTTCACCTGTTGTAGTACCCTGGGGGTGTATTCCAGGGAAGGTATCGCTTCTTGGGACTCCTCAGCATCCTAAGGTAGGTAATAAGATTTTAGAATCTTCACAATACAAAAGGGAAATGGTGGGGTATATTTAAGTAAGACGAAATCTTCCTCAGTATCAAATGGCTCATAGTGTATCATCATTAGATCCACTCGGTCAAACCCATAATGTCGGGTTTTCAGTTAGTGAATGTATTTATCCATGTCTTTTAAGCATGTGACTACCTCACACGGATCTTCTTCAACCAAAACATAATACGGAGCCAAAACTTCTCTAAGGCCTGGAAGCTTGAAAGGAACCCCTTGAAGCGTCTTCCAGAATTCTTCATCAGAGCCATTGGCCCATAGGTCACACCAACCCCTACAAGAATATAGGAATGCAGCTGTAACAAGAATGGCTAGCTTGGGTGGGGGGGATCAACCTGGGGAGGTGAAGCAGCAATAGAAGATGGTGGGGGTGCCGTTAGTCACGACTTCTACCTGGGTTCCAACACCACCCTGGAACTCTCAGGAACAGCCCATTTGTGGGACTCTATGTTAAAGGAGGGGAATTCCCATACCTCAGTCATAGTAGGAGGACCGGCAGGATCATCCCCCCTGAAGAACGATCACTTTTATCCTCCCCCTCGTTGGTCACCCACCGTAACACAGCCCAACCTGGGGGGTTGACACCGAGTAACCCCAGTGAGAATGGATGTAAACATCAGGATCTTGAAGATACTGATTTACCCTCTCTAGGTCATCTTCATAAAAAAATATGAGCAAGGGAAAATATATAGCCCAACTCACTGAACAACACATCCCTACCCTGAAGATATTTCCATAGAGAATCAGAGTATTGACTACGGAAGGATGACTGAATTTTGAACTCATCCCACTGCTTCTAATCCCTCGGGAAGGTATCATCGATGAGTATGACTGGCTGACCCATGATGACAGCTTCAATGGAATGCGAGGAAACACCCCGATGTGTCAAAACATTCCCCCGGAGCACAGGGCCAATAGGAATCTGGAGAACCTTTTGTAGCTGAGTTAAAGAACAACCTCCTCTTTCTTTCCCTACCCCTTTGATAGTTTGGAGCTCTGAATAGTGTGAACCAGTATTTGCAACTGGCCTTCCGAGTATTATTGCACACATGAGTCGACATAGTTTTTAGAAAGTATATGCATAAGGTCTGCAATCTTGGGATTCTTAACCTTGCAATCGGTGTCCTTTCGGGTGAACATCAGCCACTACTCTCTAGATACCGTCAGATGTCGATTCTCAGAAGCGCTTTTGAGGGAAGGGGGCATAACACATTTGAACACAATCGACCTAACGGCCAAATCTTCAGGTCATGTACACCTCGCAGATAAGTTCCCCGCCTATGTGAGCAACTAAGATACCCTCTCTCAAGGAAAAGAGGTAGACCCACTCGGTAAAGTCCTCAAATATGGCATTCACAAACACACCAATCCGGGAAGGGTATAAAGGAAAATTAATGTTTTCATAGCCAGTGATTCAGCTTGATAGATGGTTCTTATTCTGGACCATTTAATGTTCCACCTTGTCTTGGGTATCCCATAACTCGAGCCTAACCCCACTGGTTAATTTCAGGTATGGTCAGAGTATGGAACCCTGAATCTGTAAGGGGTTAATGAAAGTGTAGCAGTTTTTCAATTACGCCCCTGTCCAACCTAAGAGGATGTGGAAGGGGCCGACCACCAGATTTTTCTGCTTTCCTTCAGTGATATGGCCGAGTAATCGGTAAATCCTGGCTTATATTGGAATTTCATGGTTGATACATTTTATAGTGGCCAAATGTGCTGCCATAACAATGGTGGAAACCCGTACGCCACCAAACTCACATACATGCAACAACCATCCACTCAAGAACATATCCAAGAAGGCCGCCAGTTGAAGCATCTGATCAACGTTTTACACGAGCTCCTATCCCCAATTGCTGAATTGACCCTCTTCTAGAATTGACCAATAGGTGCCCCCTGCCTTCGGATTTCTATTGAGGGACAGGACGTGGGCCTATATTGATGGTTCACATATTTGGTGTTCATGGCATAGGATTCAATCCATTTTGGATAGGGGATGATATATTTCTATGAAACGTCTTTGGAGAATAGCTGATCTTGATTAATGAGTTGCTTCACCAAAAGAGGAGTCCTCTACTCATCATTACAAATAGAAGGGGGAGGAAAGAATTTGCCATACATAACTCTAATTATGGGTACTCCTGAGATCATTGAGATGTCCCAAAGGATGATGCCAACCTCCCCATGGACTAAGTGGAATGTATTGGTATCCTAGCTCCATCAACTCTGGAGCTGTGTGGCAAGTGTATTAGTCTGGTGGGTGTATGTCTGGGATACCTAGACAGCTTCATATGCCCCACTATTCGCAGTTCCACTTGGAACTCCTCGCAGATCTGGTGAACCCTGAAGGGCCACCCCCATCCAACATAAATGTTCCTCTATCCCAAATAAATCGATCCGGTGACCAGCCATGTTGTTCATTGACCATGAAATTGCGCACAATGCTCTAATGAAAATTAATTACTCCATCCCGTTGATGTTTCTCGCCCGTTGGGGACACATGAATGTGATTTATCATGGACCTAGAAGTTGTGTCCTTTAGTTTATGTTGTCCCTATGTGAGATCACAACTCTAGGGATGATACTAGATATTATCCAGGCTATAGGATGGTTGTCATGAGATGGTGTTGGGATTTAAGTATCATATAATAGGTTGTACCCATAAGTAGGCTGGCAGTTGGAAAATGGGTATTCACGCTAAGACTCAGTAAGCATATTGGCTATGTATTGATGCAAGGGGGTGACATTAACATCATACTTAGTAGATATTCCCATAACTTTTTGTCATTGATCAACAACCTAAAGGGGAGCAGCGACATGGACAACTATAGCTTGTGGAGGAACCATATTTTCTTCCTACATCAGGAAACCATATCATGGTTTAGTCTAGAGTATAATATCTAGGAAAAGTCTAAATATTTGTAAAAGGCTCTACAATGGTTCGATATAGTACACCCCGCATACCGACACCAGAGTTGGTTCGTGATGCCCATATTCCGCGAACCAACTATACCCGGAAGAGGTCGGTAGCATCCTAGCCCACAGACTCATGGCCAGAAGACCTTATACCAATCCCCTATCTGGGATATCATAATTCAGATCATAAGTGAAGTTCGAAATGAAAATTTCAATGTTTGAAGGATAATTACTGTCCTCATACCACTGAACTGCGTATCATCTTTTCTATGCGCACCCCCGTGACTTACTTTTTAAAGTTGTTAAAGTTTAGTTAATGGATAGGAAATTAGTTCATGGGTGGAGGCCAGTGTGGACAAGGATCAATTTTTGCAAGTCGAAGCTGGTTCGCGGATGAAGCAGTTCACGAAAAAATCCATACACGGAGGTGGTGCACGGAAGAATGGAACAAGAGAGATTTTCTCCGAAGGACCCGGTAAAATACATGTCACATGGACCCATTATATAGGCGTGGTACCCCACCTGGTTCATATCTCTACCAAAAGACAATCTAGTTTCAGGACCCATCTATATATGAATAGACTCCTCTTCGTTCCGATCAGACCCCATTTCGATGGGGGCATTTGTAGGGTCCTGAAAAATCTTTAGAAGTGAAAAATGATACTCCCTTAAAATCAGTGGAAGAATCTACACAATATGCATCAATAATTTCTAAAAAATGAAGTATTTTTAGATGAAATGGTAAATAGAATAACAAGTCCACATACCGGTTCATCTTTAGTGGTACACAGCCGGTTCGACGAACCATGCCAACTACGAACCAGGCAGACTATCCCCCCTTCCAAGCACCACATAGTTCGCAAAAAAGAGGCAAATATCCCACATAGGAGTGAACCAATTGGTCGACTAAGTGAGTCCAGACCAGTCCTACATCATGAATCACACATTCTGCGAACCAGGCAGACCGACCCCCTACCATACACCACGTCGTTCGCAAAATGGAGGCAGATCCCCGTGCGACAATGAAGTTCCCCCGTGACCAAGTTGTTTCATGGGTGAGGTACATTAAATATACCCTACCGAACTCAAGTTGACTAAGTCATGCATAGGTTGGGTTCTCTTCCATGGGTCTCTGCAAACGGTGTTGCGAACTAGGAGGACTCCAGTGCCGCTTGCCAATTTAGTACGTGGAGAAAACCCGAAGTCATGTTCCACTCCAGTACGTGGGATTCCCATCAGTCCACGTACTGCACTGGTATGCAGACGACCTCTCCGTCCACATAGTACCTACCTACAAGAAGGGTGACACTCCTCGTAATTCCATGTTTTTTACCAAGGCCATCGGTGTTTCCATCCCCCGATTCATATAAGGCCCTTCCAATACGGTCCAATCCTCTTGAATCCCCTCGGTAGCCTATCAATTGGCACCAATCCAAGGCCTCTCCCAAAGCCACTGGACTATCATTGATGAAACCATCGGGAGAATTAGCTTTTCCTCCTCTATTCAGATACCTATGGTAGGCGGATACAAAGAAGTTTCCCCATACATTTAACGTACATCTAGAGTATTCATGGGTTCACATATCCACGATAGTCCAGAGTCTGAGCCTGGGATCCCCTTTTTACCTCTCTATTCTTCAGGGTTCAGAGATCCTGCTATCTTTTCCATTCAATGAGAACCAGCGGTGAGAACTTCTCCCCTCCCCTAATGGGAGTAATAGGGTATCCCTTGTAGAGTAAGCCCCACCCAATCCTTGTCAGATGACAATATCCTTTCCCCTTTCATCCAGGAAGGTTCATTGCTCTGTGCCCTTCAAGGATGTACCACGACCTCTGTCGACATGAATTCTATCTTCATTCCCTCTTCGACACCAGGTGGAATGGAACATTCCCTATCTTGGCCCTCCCCCTCTGTCGCCGTCTTCCTCATCTCCCCTTAGTAAGAAAAAAGTGTACGACCTGCCAAAACATTCAAATTCTCTTGTTTCTCACAACGAGCATGACCCACAGGGGCTTAAAGATTTGTGATCGTCACGACATCTCTACAATGAAGGTGGTAGAAAAAATACATGGGTTTTGATCCCAGTCTCCTAAATAGGGTATGTAGGACACCTCCTAGAGGTTCAATCCCAACTCGGGCCACTAACCACATGTAAGCCTTGACCATACCCCAACATGGGCTTCCAACCACACCCTCGACAGGTGACTATTGTGTGTAATCCCTGACCTACCAGAACTACATATACCTTGATTCCCAACACACTAGGATACATAGGATGCCTACCTGAGACATAAACCCAACATACAAGTATGATACCCATCTGTCCTTACTAGACTGTTTCCTCATGCCCTTAGAAGGACCATACCTGGGCCCATGAAATCATTTTCCCTCGGGTCCCCTGGGCTGCTTCGACGTAAGTTCTGCACTAACCTTGACTAGAAATTTTCCACCTATATATCCTTACCACATGACATTAAACATTATGGTTGGGTCCTTTTCACGCAACCTTAAAAGGTCATGTGTCCCTTTAAGTTGCTCCGAACTACGTGGATTCTAATTCCACTCCTGAGGATACGTAGGAAGCCCCTATTATGGGTTCAATCTAGACACCCAAGTCACTATATATCCCCCTAGACAACAATAAACTCTAAATCACCCAATTATAAGGCCTGGGACCAATGCTGTCTGAACAATCCCAAACATCCCCAGATCCGTTAATCCAATGAGGGATGGTAAACCTCAGATGTAGAAAGTTTTTGATCCCTGTGTATACCTGTGACTTGCAACCCAGTGGTAATGCATGGATACTATTATTAGGGATAAACCAAATATTTGAGAACATATTAACACTTCATAAATCTATAAGAGAGTCCCAGAATAGAGAATAATTCCCCCCAAAAGGGTTTGATGAGCCCGACTTACAATCTTCTTGATCAATGTGAGTTCGTAAGTGTCGTTGTCCATATCACCCAATGAGAACCTACCTTTGGAAAGAAGGTCCATGGATCATTGGATACAAGAAATATTGGGCATTTCTGGATCTACAAATAAACTAGTTGGAGACTAGGTGAAGAAATAGAGATAGAGAGCCTCATAGAAATGATTAAATAACACTGACTCCCTTTAATCAGACATGATAACAAATCACATCCCCTTCGCCAAAAAAAACTACAAGAAATGGTCATTCACACATATTTATAGAATGACATAATTAAAAACTATAAGCTTAACTCAAAGAATGTAAATTGGGTTAAGAAGTTCCCTTACAAAAATTAGGCAGCCAAACTGTGTCACATAAAAATTTAGAAAATTAGTTAATTAGAGAGAAAAGGGTCTCTCATCACATGGACATAGAATATATAGGTATAAGTATATAGAATAACATATACCAACATATGAAAATGGAAATTAATGTACATAACATAAAATAAGTCTTTCACTAAAAATGTTCCCTTACCTTATGTTCGACATGTCTTGTTAGTTAATTATATCCTTAAATAATAAACTTAAGTTTATTATACTTTCTTGAAAACATTTTTCGTGTTTATTATTATTTACATATCACTTATTACCTTGATATTACAATCATGTAATTATTTAAGTTTGTATCAGACTTTTTGTCGATGTTTGGCACTTTAGTCAAAAATGAACTTCTAATAATTACAAATTCTCCAAGTGGTCAAAAATCTATTATCCTAATGTTGGTGCATAAAAATGCGTCCCACTCATTCCATAGATTCAACGATGAGATTGGGAAAAACTACCCACCTAAAGGGTTAAAAAGGGCCACCAAGATGTATCAAAAGGGGCCTGTATAGTGCACTCTGCACAACCATGGTCATTCTGTGCGGACTTCACCACGAGGGACTCTGCGGCACCCTGACCAGGTACATGTATGAGGCCCCTCTGTGACATTCGAAACACACTCTATGGTGTCCATTTCCATGAAACATCTCCATGTCATTTTCCCCCTTTGTGGCCCAATCTACGGTGCC
Source organism: Viscum album (assembly GCA_963277665.1). NCBI lineage: Eukaryota > Viridiplantae > Streptophyta > Magnoliopsida > Santalales > Viscaceae > Viscum > Viscum album. The sequence goes on from OY728159.1 coordinate 1,086,192,567, forward strand.
GCATTGGTGAAGCCTCTGTACGTCGTCCAACCACTTCACGAGACCCATGTGGGCTAATGGAAAAACTCTATTCTGTAGCGTCACTCATCACCACAGTATCGCTCGGCTTTGCTACATCACTTGGATCCATGACGTCGCTCGTCTTCATGGCGAGTGATGCACCCCTCTGACCAGGGCTTCCTATAAATAGAAGTTGTACCCCATGTTCTAAACCATTTTTACTCTTACAATTCAACTTCCCAGCTCCCATTTCACATAGACCTTCACAAAACCCTAAAATGGATTGTCAACGGTACTTTTCCTTTGCGAGCCATATCCGTTTTCCTGCTTTTTGGCCTTCGCCTATGGTGGAGATGCCCTTTACAATAAACTATGACTTTTTTAGAGAAAGGTGCCCCGACGGGGTGCACGATGTTTTGTGAGGTGTAGATCCTTCATCAAATTATCTAAAAACAAATCAATATTCATTAAGGAAAATACCTACTCTCATAAAGGAAGGACTTCATGAAGCATTGGCCTTCCGTGTAGACCCCCTCTTTGTGAAGTCACTTTCCTTCACCAATCCCCTCCTTTCTAGGTAGTCCATCCTCTTCGCGAATCCCATCCTATTCTAGAAGACCATCCTCTTCGCGAAACCCCACATTCTAAGACTAAATTATTTACACACCCCTTTCCCATGTGGCCCTCCAGGTTTGTAAGATGTGATTTCAATGTCCCTTGGATGGTGCTTCTGGTTGCATTGCATAGCCTTATTCTTTGCATAGGAATACTAACATCTATTGCTTCTTCCCATAGCCATGCAAATGTGATCCCCTAAATGGATCACTCCACAACACCCCCATGCCACAATTTTTATGGTACCTTCCCTTCACCATGGGATAAAGTGTCTTGATTTTGTATGTACAAAGGGTGAGAATTGAACCCACCTCATCCGAGCTATAGGACGTGAAACTGCCAAGAACCGTCATCCCTATCACATGACATTAAACTGTGGCCTCACCTCATGCATTATATACAGGGTGCCCCATCTCAGACATTCTCTATACCAACTTTTCCCCATGGGAGTGAGATCATCCTCACATGGAATGAAATTTTCTTTATTGGAATGACATTTGTCTATGGGAAAGGAAACCAACTTGGTGTAAGCCCTTATCCTTTATTGCGGAAGGTAGCACCCATCTTCATCCTTTCCTCTTTGGTGCCATAGACTAGAGGTGAGAGGGGCACATGGACCTTCCTTACCCAGTCCCTCTACCTTTTCTATCTGGACTCCATCCTAGAGTAAGTCCTAATCTCCATCTACCTAGGTTTCTAACCACGCATAAGCTTAGGTTTCTTCTTTGGGCCGCTATCCATGCATAAGCCCATGTTTCTTATTTGGTTCGCTAACCATGTATAAGCCATTGTTTCATATTTGGGCTTCCTTAGAGTGTAAGCCCCAGGCCCCCCCTTCCGAACTACATGGACTTTGATCCTTGTCTCCTTGGCCAGGTATTTTGGAAGCCTCACTGAGGTTCAAGCCCATCAGCCACTGGTCCAGAACAGTTCACATCGGTTCACCTTCATCCCTAATGACATTAAACTGCATTCACCCATCCAAACTACATGGAATTTGATCCTTGTCTCCTTGGCTAGGTATGTAGGAAGCCTCCATGAGGTTCAAGCCCATCATCCATTGGTTCCGACCACTTCATGTCGGTTCAACTTCACCCCGCATAAAATTATACTACATTCACCCTTCCAAAATATTGGGAATTTGATCCTTTTTTCCTTTTCTAGGTGCGTAGGAAGCCTCATGGAGGTTCAATCCCAACACCTATCAGTCCAGACCGTTTCACATCAGTTCACCCCCATCCTATATGACTTTAAACAGTACGCTACCCATTTTTATCATCCTGCAAGTCGCTAAACTATACCAATTTGAACTACGTTGTATTTGATCCCTATCTTGACATGGTATGTAGGAAGCCTCCACGAGGTTCAACCCCATGCAATGGTAAGATGTTGTGATCCGTATTCAGCGATAATTCATTTTACCCCATCTAGCGGTAAGATGTAGTGATCTTTAATCATTGGTAAGCTGTTGTGATCCCCAATTAGTGGTAAGACAATGTATCCCATCAAGCAGTAAGCCATTATGATCCTTAATCAATGGTAAGCCATTGTGATCCTTAATCAGTGGTAATTTGGTGAACCCCAATCGGTGGTAATCCATTGAACCCCAATCAGTGGTAATAGACTGTACCATATCAAATGGTAAGCCCTTGTGATCCCCAATCAATGGTGAGCCATTGTACCCATCCAGTGGTAAGCCATTGTAGCCCCATCTAGTGGTAAGACATTGCAGTCCCCTCTATTGGGACCCACATCTATGGTCCATCCTAGTACCGTAAGATCAACTCTCAGGATTATAATCACGCGTAAGCCCCAATATGTCATCGAGTCGTTGTCCTATGCATACGCCCTGATCCAATCCCCATTCTTGAACTACGTGGAATTTCATTCCCTGCCATTGGGATATGTAGGAAGCATCCCTGAGGTTCAAGTCTATTATTTGTGTCTTGGTGTGGTCTCTCCCTCAAGCCCCTATGTTATTGGAAGGTAATCCCCCAACCTGGAGGTTCCACTTCCTCTTGGTCCTCTTCATGAATCCATGGATCCACCTTCATTGGGTGTTCTTATCCACTCATCCATCAAACCCCCTAGTGCCCCCCTCTTCAAGATTGTCCAATTTGAGCCACATCCATCAGTGTTCTAGTCTATCTTCTCTGTCTCCAATGAATGTTAAAATCGATGAATACCCTATGATAAACATGGGAAGTTGAGGAAAATCTTAGAGACATGCAAATGGCATATAATTCCCCGCACTTGACATTGGATGACTTTGGCATCTATGCCCTCGATAATCCCTATAATAAGGGAAAGAAAACCGAAAGAACTAGTGTTCTATTGTATAGACATGCTATCAATGTCCAACATGACTAGTCCCCCAACTGAAGGATTCTTCCCTGAATTTACCCCTTGGAATGTCCTGACAGAAGTAGTGTAATTAACCAGCGTCCATGAAGACATGGAAGATGGACATGTTTCATGAACAATGTATTAAGTATATGAGGGAGACTCGAACTAGGTAACATATTCTGAGGAGAAATACCTGGTAGGAGGAACTAACATTTTATCATCCAATTTCGATCAAGGAGAAAACTTCCTTGAATAAGAGATGGATGTCGACCACCTTTGGAAAGCAGCAATGTGGGGAAACAATCAGTGTGTCCTCAACAGACGGATTCACACCCCAAAAAAAGTGTTGGAAACAATCCATAATTGTATTCATTATTTAAATATCATATATATCCAGTATATATATATTAGATCCATAAAATTTGGATATAATAAAATGAAATTCAACGTTCATGGAGACGGTAATCCGTACGTTCGAATGAACGCTACATTCATTTCTTTTTAATTTTTAAAGGAATGAAAAATAAATGATACATTGTTATATTATACTTTCAGAATATATATGTTGTATGTGTTACATTAGTTTATTAATTCCATCCTTTATACGTTCCATGTATTGCATGAATGAGTCATATCACTTTGAGGGGTCGGTAGTCTGCACTTCCTCAAATGAAATTATCATATTTATACAAAATGAAAAGCATACAGGTATGTTCTAAATGATAATTATAGAATAATAGAGATAAAATAAATATCATATATATATATATATCATATGTAATTTCATTTTCAACATAATATCCACCATAAGAGGTGTTAGGACATAATTGAACAATCATCGTATCGTGAGGCAGTTGATCTCCATCCATAGAAATCGTATGTTTCTATCCATTAGATGGAAGTGTGTGTGAGTGTAAGTTGAATCCTTATTATAAAAACAACCTATTATATTGAAGACACTGGTGTTGTTATAAAATAATTTAATAAAGAGAGTTATGGGGTAGGAGAAGGGAAAATAAATGAATGAAGCTTGAGAGAAGACATTACCACAAATAAGGCAACTCATTTTGATTTAAGCTAAAAGGCCTTCTTGAATTGCATTATTCCCAAGTTAAGGCTTCTAGGGTGAATAGAGGGATGTTGTGAGATTATTTGGGTAGAGGATGGTCGATCCAAGGGGGCTTGAGAGTTGTGAGTAAGGGTTAGAGGTGGTGGCCTTTTATAAGAGGGATAAGGGGAACTTAAGGAATATCATGAATTATCATTTTATTTTAAATTATAATTCAATTATAAATGAGTCCAAATTTAGTTAGTTCAAATATAAGATCAATATAAGTATAAATAAAATAATAAAATAATAATTAGATAGGTTTTTGATATTTTTTAATCCTTATATTTTTATTTAACCATTTTATACTCTTACCATTTTATCAAGCATTTAACACTTTGAGAATCAAAATAGTTACCAAAACCTAAAAAATATCCAATTTAATAGTCAATAATAAAATTTTAGACTTATTATTACTATTTATAAGAATATTATATTTTTTAATTTTTTAATATTTAATAAAATATTTTATATTTTAAAATGTGAATTATGTCAATTAAGCACTATTCATATCATGAATTTTTTAAAAAGCCATAACAACTTGATTACTTAGATAAAACAACATTAATACAAATATAACATGTAACTATCATCTAAAAAATTCTTTTATGACATAAAAATAACAAAATTAAATTTATTTTAACATTTATTATATCCTTTTTGTGAATCCATTATTAATGAAGCAATCACTGCATCATCATTGTGTCATAATTAAATTTCTTTATTTAATGTCTAAAAATTATGAATAAAATATAATAATATAGAAAATATTATTATATTTATTATGACTATTTATAGTCTAATGGATCACTTATATAACCCTATATAAATTTTTTTTAGTAAAACATATGTGTTTATGTTATATTTTCATTAACATTTAATTAAAAGTAATTAAATGTCATTTTCACACACAAGCGGCTCCATGGGGTCCTACAATTGACTTCAAGGATGCCCATGGTTAGAGATATCTCATCAAATAGGGTTGGTACATGTGTTAGGGTAATTTAATATTATTATTATAATTATTATTTTTTATTTTATTTACCAGATAAAACCTTTAACCCTAGTAAATAAAATATTTACTAAAGTCACTATTCCTAACATCTAAAAATAAAAGTTATCTATTTAAAAAATTTGGACCTCATGATTCCAAATATTGAATCAATTTTACCCAAATTCAGAACACATAATTGGTAGAAATTAATTTAAAATTAATTCCCATTATCAAAACCAAAAAGCGCGTTTTTGAGAAGTAAAAAATACAAAAACATAGACATGTGTTTATGTCCCATTTTATAGTGAAATTACATACAATGACTGAAATTGGATTAAATGGTAAAAATATAATCTAATTAAACTTTAAAATCAATTAAATTTATAACATAACTACATAAATAAATTAGATTAAAATGTATTTTGGAATTAAAATTCAGCATTTTCACTATTCATTAAAAAATAAACTTTATCAAAAAAATACAAAAATTTCATCCAATGTAAATTTTGATGACCCAATTCTAAAGAATAATATTATTTTTTCTAATATAAAATATTAAATTGAAAAAATTTTATATTTAAAAATGGTTCTCCATCAAAAGGATTTAAAATGACTTTTTAAAAATATTACATTTTTTCATGCTTAAAATCAGATTCATTCTTATATTAAGACTCTGGAATTTATTAGATAAGTGTAAAGACATTTAATAATCATATTTTAGTATGTTATTTTCATTCCCTCTAATAAAATTTCTAGGCGTTAACTATCATTTAAAATAATAATATTATTATTTTATTTTTTGGTATAACTCAAAGATGTGTGGAATGTAAGATTTCAAAGAAACCTATAGTTGTGTGTGGAGTATGCTATCACAAAAAGTGTCCCCTTTAACATAAAATTAATATAATATTAATAAATATTAATAGATATAAAAATGTATTATTCTATAAATACCTTTTTCATTATAAGAACCATGTATAAATGTATAGGGAAAACATGATATAATATATTGATATTTAAATTCCCATTAAAAATATTTACAATTAGATTCCTTTAGAAGAAACTCTTACTTGGACCTCTATAATAATGCTCAGTATGTTCATGCTAATTATGGGTGCCCATGGATTATATCATGTCAATAATGTTATGGTTTACCCTATGACTTATATTATCATATTTGGATAATGTATCATGTTAGACAAACCTGGACAACCCTTAAAGTTAAGATGCTTGAGGATTAGAGTTTGGTTGATCCATACAATGGATATGGAGTAGATTTGTTCACTTGGGTATCCAAGATTATAATGTGATATGATTAACATGATTACCAACCCAAATAAATAAGTGATTCTATGAATGATAATGTCAAATCATTACTTAATAATATTTATATCGTTGACCACTAATGAAGATGACGTATTTTAAAATGAGTCATAATTTTAAAGGGATAATATTTAATTAAATTCTTTATTAAACGATTTTTTTAAAAATATTGACCCAATGTAACTTGTTTCATATATATAGTTGAATAATCATCGTGAGAAGATAAACGAAAAAAATCATAGTCTAATATAAAAATGTATCGATTTTTCATAAGAAAAAAAATAAAATTTCTATGTCACACAAAAACAGATTCTTGTGGATTGAAATGTTAAAGTTCTTTAAAATGGGGATATAGATTCTTATAAGTATTAAATAAGGAAAAACAAAAGGTTTCAAAAATTTTATATTAAAAATAACAAAAATAATTTTACTATACACTAATATATTCCAAATAATTGAATATGTTAATAACTTAGGGTGAATAATGGTTTTTGTTATAGCTTGTTGTAAATATGAATTTCATTTTATAATATTAAATGAAGGGTTTATATAGTGTTATTATACTCAAAAAAAGTTTTCTTGATACTTCCAATGAGTAGATAAAATTTATATAGGACATGGGATGTCTAGGTTGTGCTATTTTGATTGTATAAAGGGATAAAATATTAAATTTTTAATAGGAAATTAAATAACATAATTATCATCCTCAGTTACTAAAATCGTAGGGATGTGTCATTAATGAGGATAAATTTTACATTGAATTGAATTTTATGAATTACTTGTAGATATTTGAGAAATTAAAGTGAGTGTTTATGTAAGGTATCTGTGTTATGTAATTAATTTATTAATTTTAAATGCTATATTATTCTAAAATTATATTTTTCAAATTATAAAAATATATAGTTTTTAAAAATTATCCAATGGATTGATAAATATTTTGGTTTTTATTTAATGATGATGAAAATTTTGTGTGACATTATATATTTAAAAAAAATGAAAAATCAGGATAAGATGAATAAAAATAGTGTATGTGATTTTCATACTTATTTCTCTTAAATTATTAGAAAATTTGTTTGTCAACAAAGAATTGTTATCAACATTATATGTTATTAACCAAGATTAAAATGGTTTATGATTCATTTAAATTATATAACGTGTTTGGAAAATAATTAATGATAAAAGGAGTGTTATGTTGAAAAAATAGTTTATATATATATTTTAAAATAATAAGGAATGAGTCCCCACCATCCAACAGTGGCATAATTCAAACAATAAAACTTTTCATTCATAAGATTGAATCAAACTAATAGAATTACATATTTGATATAAATATAATAATTTATTTATTAAATATTATTATAAATTAAATAATTGTTATTGCCTCATCAAAATGTGTTCTTCCATAAAATGTTATTTAGGAGAAAATACAGCTTCCAAGCGGTTATTTGGAGGGTGTTTGGACTTAATGAAGTTTGATGTACGAACAAATTAAATATTACACCAATTCTATTCAATGTGGATCACCGTATATCCTAAATAAATTTAGGGATTTTTTTTAAGAATTATATTAATATAAAGAGTTAAATTTAAATGTGTTATCAAATAATCTAAAATAGGAGTTTAAATTAATATTTATATGATAATGATAGTTAATATTGTATGTGTTATATAAAGACTAAAGAATTTAATAATACAATAACATTTGATGATGGGAATATAAGGATAATTAATACTTAATTCAAATGTTTTAAAATTAGGAATAAGATTTAGAGTCTCACTATTATTCAAATGAATGGGTATAAAATATTTTACTCACCAAAAACATTATTTTGAGGTTTAATCAAATTTCCAAAAAGTAAAGTGACATGAATTATATATATATATTTAATGAGTCTAATGAAATAATTTACTTGAAACTATCTAATAGATTCTATAGAAGTTTATCATATAGAATTTGATTATACAAGTTATTATTTATGGTTTTTTAATAATTATAGAAGGGAATAATATTGTAAAATATGTCATGTTACAAAAAAGGTAGTCTCCATTTTTCATTTCTTAATATTGGGAACATATATTCATGAATAAATGTACCAATTAACTATAAATATATTTAATTCAGTATGGGTGTGAAAAGACTATAAAACATCAAAACGCATAAACTCATTGTAACCCTTTGCACAAAAACGAAAAATAATAAAACTTCCTTGTACAAGGTGGATCAATGTTTTTTGTTTGAGTCAATTCGGGTTGAGTGGATGATTCTTTTTCATTGGGATGAACCAAACCACAAACCCAATGTATAAAAGAACTTTATATACCCAATTTTATCCATTTTTATAAAATTTAATTATGTATAAAAAATTTTAGACATGAAAAATTACATTAGTGAATTATTAGAGTTAACCATAGACTTGTTAAAAAATGAATACTTTTGAAGTGTGATATTTGAATGAATTTATAAATTATAACATTATATATTTTTATTAATTAAAAATTCTATATATTTTTATGAATTCTTATAACATTTTTTCAACCCAAACCAACTAACCCATTAAACTACTTTAACAGTTGATTCTGAGTTTTATAAAAAATGTTGAGGTATTTAATTAGGGTAGAAATTTATTCACCCATCCAATATAGTTCTAATGGGATTTATCGTTAAAAAAACAATCCAAAAAATTTTACACTCTTATCTTTGAGTAATTCTTAATGGATTCTCATCTTGTACTATTATAAATTTTTAAATAATATTAGATATAACATGATTATTATTTCATATAGAGATATGAATTAAGCTAATGGGATAAAAAGGGAGTTTTTTATGTTGGATAAAACACTATATATACCACTTGGAGTGTCATACACTATGAATTTAGTAACATAGAGGTGCCTATTTCGTAATGAATATTCATAACTATGGTTGGAATGATACTTGTCACGATAACATTTACTCTTTTGTACATTTATCATGAAAACAATGAGGCATACCAAATCAGGGGGTTGGGTATATTATAGATGATGTAATAAATTAAGGCTTAAATTAGATTTTATTTTTTCCACTCATATGAATAGTATTTCATCATGTATGTTGATTTATAAAGATATCATATGTTTTTATAGCCTTGGGCATGGTGTAGGATCACAGAAAGTGTTGGTGATTCAGAAAACATTATTCTATTTTTAATTTTATGATTTCCAAAAAAATTAACATATGTTGCTTATTAGTGTATGAAATATCACGATTGTACTCACACACATTGGTTAAAGTAAAAAATAAATAATAGCTGATTTATAAGGATTAGTACTCAAAATGAGAAGTTAATACTTGGCGTGATTTGGAAAAACCCAAGAGCACTCAATCCACAGTAATCCCCCAGGTCAATACAATGAGAAGGGTATATCAGTGACTCATAATAAAATAAAGCATATTTTTATTATCATGAACACTATCTTAATTGGATCCTATATGGTATTCTTCGTCAATTAAAAATGCTTTATCTTTTTCCTCTAAGTAGACCATCGCCTGGTAATTGTATTATTCTCCCATGATTATTTAAAATGTATAATAGGTCTTAATTATTCATTCAAACTAAAATAAACAACATTAGTGTGATGATAACACACAAACAACTTATATAATATTCTTATTCTTATTATAATATGATTAACTCTTATCTTTTCATAAATCATCTTTAATTTCCTCTATTTTCAAATATCCGCTTCTTCAATAATCTTACATGACCCATATTCACTTTTTTTCTTTCAAAAATATGATAAATTTATATAATTTTAAATTTTATTTTTATATTCAAATTGGAACTACCAAATTCATTCAAATGAATTTTGAAATTTCTTCAACATCTATAGACATTGAATTTATCCAAGTCATCACATTGTGATTTCAAACATTGTGACGAGATGAAAGAATTACTAAAAATACATTATAAATGTATTATCTCTTTTCTCATGATAACATTATTTATGAGGAAATTCATATATTCATTTCAATAGGGGATTCATGTCTACACAATGATATAGTCTTCATATCACGAACCTTATTTTCAAACTACTTATATTAGTATTTCTTTTTATAAAATTAAATTTATAAATACAAAACATGAATATAGTCATATCGAATTTTTGATCAAGTTGGAACCATTGTGTATCACATATTTTTTTTGTGATCAATATGTATCATAGGGAAACATCATATAACCAATATATGTAATATGAATAACCCTTTTAAACTACCTTTACCTTAATTCAACACATATATATATGAATGTTAACTTTTTTGTATTCCATTTTCCAATGACCAAATTTTATTTCTATTCCAAAGTTACTTTTAAATATGATTAATGGTAATTTTAAATACTATTTACATTTATGATTTTTCAATACAATCTACTCACATATTGAGTGACTTTCACATTCAATAAAACTTATTCTTACATCTTGGTAAAAGAATTAGTTACCTATGGGAAAATTCATTGTTAAGTATTATGGACTCATCCATTTTTCTAAATATATATTTATCATCGCCAGAGTTGACTTTAAATATCGAGTAAATTAGAATTTACATATCACTCTATAAAAAAATGTTACTCCAATGTATAATCCTATTATAGACTCTTTATATGAAAGAATTCAGTAATTTTCTTATCCAATTGTACAAATAATACCAATAAATAACTCCTTCACTATGACATGATTAATAAATAGGGTATTTATTCTAAAATAAATCTTATATAGATACTTTTTTTATTTCTACTAATATAAGGAAACTTCCCTTCTTGATCATATCATATATACATGGATCAATATCTTTAAGAAATGATCTAATTGTGATCCAAATGATCCTTATAAAACAAATTAATTCATCAATCATTCATACATATATAATAATACATATGTATTTTACTCTAAAAGTCCTTTTATAGTTCTAAAATTATTCTTTTATAGAGTAATATTAATTATAAAAATCCAATAATTTGTTGTATTTTTAAGAACATGTAATTTGGGACTTCTAAAACTCAATTCCAAAAATCATTAAGATCATCTAGGATCATAACCTATTACATCATAAAGACATTATCATCTTCAAAAATTTACTGATATATGGTTTTCACATGAAGTAAAACCACAAAAACATATTTACAAATACCTTATGATATGTATATGTGTATATATGTATATATATTCTAAATATACTTTACCTCACATTTTAAACTAGATTTTATATGATTTTGAAAATGATTTATGTATTGAAAATAAAACAAATACATAAGAATCATAAAATTTTCTAAAAATATTCATCACCACTGGGATAAAAAGATGGGTATGTACATACATTAATAAATTATATAGGTGGTGTCTGTTGCTGGCCAACCCGCGATGTCGACATCTAGTACAGAGGTCCTCACTGTGCCACCACCAACAATAGCACTAGTCACCCCCACTCCCAAGCCCGGTGTGGAGGTCCATCCATGCCACCATCGATCCGAGCAAGGGTCTCCTCTACCACATCGACATCCAGCATGGACGATTCCCCTGTACCCATGACCTCATGTATGGTGTTGTTACTCCAACTAGAGGTCACTGATGTGATGATCATGCCTGTCAGGTCCACTACCAGCACAAAGGTCTTCCCCATGCTCATATCCCAACCGATGAAGGCCTTCTTTGTTCTGAAAATAAGAGAAGTGAAGGTCTAACTCAGTTATTTGGTACTTACCATGAAGGTCCTACCCATGCTCAGCTTGACCAGTACAAAGGCCCTCCTTGTACCATCCCTACTAAGGGGAACAAGCATGAAGGCACTACCCATTCCTTTACCAACTCCAGCAGTGGTCCACCCCTCTCTAGAACATCATGCGGATAATCCCTCCGCACGTCATCTAGGGGACACATAGGCCCTCCATGTGATCTCTTTGACATCTGTCCAGGTTCTCCTCTCACCCTAGGTCACTCAGGAAGAAGTCCACTCCACCCCAGAACAAGTTTGGTCGAAGGTCCTCCTCGCGCTAAGAACCTACCATGTACCAAAGAACCAGAGCAAGGCAGGAGGGTAGGTATCCACCTCCATAAAAAGAATGCTGAAAAGATTCATACCATGATTACACTTTCCTACTACTCATATTCTGAGGTAGAATGTGATTCAGAAATGGAGCACTCACCTCAATCCTCTGTGTCAAGGGTCAGGGCAGGGATGTGGTGTATCAACCTTAAGATTCTAGATTGCGAGGTCTACCAAATCCCCGCCTCCCTCCATAGATACATCTAGGTAAACAATGATTTGGACTCTTTCCTAGGCTTGGCCATGAAATTCCCCCTGTCATCACCAAGAGCACTCTCTACCTCAACCAAAGATGAAATAGATTTATTCTAGGGACTGATAGGGGATGACCATCATCATGACCAACCACCAGCCACCACAACCATTATGCCAAAAACTATAGTCTCAAGCCCATCCTATCACAATGTGGTGTCTAAGTCACTGAATTATTTGGAGGATAGCCCGAGATGTTGTGTCTTGTCAGCCCATTTTTTGTACTCATCACCGGCCACCCTATGGTCTCAACGATCTGCTTCAATACCACTACGCGTTCCCCAGCCACCTCTATTCGATGAATGAGGCAACTAAGGGCAAGACCCCAAGACTGAGCTGAGGATTTTGTGGGATATCCTTGTGATGGACAATTTCCCATAGATGTTTTGGCCAGTTGGAAAATCGAATTTCTGTGTGCTGGAATCACTCACCCAGGAGGATGACGGGTGTTTTTTCCAAACCCTCTAGAGGATGCACTTCCGTCTTAATCATCGACAAGTGGATTACCCCAAGAGTCAAGTACACATTGAAGACATTGGCCAACAGTTCCATTTGGTTGACTTGGTTGCCCTTCATATGGACCAACACCTTGAGTCACCCTGTTTCCATCGGACCCTCCAACAACGATGTGTCCAGTGTCAAGGAGGCTTCCCCCACATACAAATCTGTGGCTGGGGAAGTACGTGGCCTTTATCTCTAGTTCTATTCTGCGCCATCCAGACTTTCCGTGCGATATTGAGGATATGCATCCAGGTAGATTTTTGGTTAATATAGACAATCTATCAGAGGGGGAGAATGCACTAGAGCTCCTTGATGAGAACGTATCCTCAGGGGAGAACCAACACTATTGGATATATTGGGAAGGGTTAATTGCTAGCAGAGAAATTAGTTGGGTCTTTATGTGCCCATTGAGGCATTAGTTCTTAGTCAGAATCCCAATAAGGGTAAAGAGCACCTTGGAGCCATGAAACCCTCTAACCCATCTAGCTTAGTGCCGATGATGGATGAAGATCTCAAAAAGACCACATTGCATCAAAAGATTGTAGAGCATAAGAATATTTCTGATAACCTCCTTGTGGAATGTGCTATAGAGTGGTGGACAGACTGTGGTGTTCCTCAATCGGGGCAACAGGGGTAGACACAACTTCCCCATAGTGAGTTTCCTTCGGGTGACCCCAACCATCCTACCCATCTAGACAAGATAGAGGTTGGATATTATGGGAAGAGGGGATGATATGCCTCCCCAAACCCTCCTAAGTGGCGTGATGATCTTCAGTACCCAACTCAGGTCCCCCTAGCTGCACTGTAGGTCATCCCACCAGCAGATCCATGAGCCTCTGGGCCTATTTATCATATTGAAGAACCTTCCAATTAATTAGTGGTTAGGGACCCTCGCCAAGAGAGGAATCCCCACCCAGATGATCCGATGATGGTGCTTATTTCCCACATCGAGTTGTTAAAAACTCGACAGGTGACAATTCTACCTAATGGTAAGCCATATCCGGCATGGGTTGATGATATTCCAGCACCCCCTAGTTTTTGGTAACCCCAATTTCCCCCTTAAATGGGATGGGAATCCCGCTCCAGCATCTAGCTCACTTAAACTCGAGGTGTGGAACAATTCTAGGAACTCCAGTGCAGCGAGAGGCCACCAAACTCCGATGTTTCATACAAACTTTGTAAGGGACCACATTTGTTTGGTACATCCAGCTACCCATTGGGTTAGTAGCCATCTAGGAATATCTTCATAGGAAATTTCTTTTCCAGTTATGATATACCACCTAGAATATGATTATTTTTGACCTCTTCAAATTCAAGAAGATGCCTAATGAGCACATCTCAAACTTTATCACCTAGTGGAATGGATTCACATACTCCCATGACATTCCACTGACTTACGAGTAGCTGCTAACAATGTGTGTCGGGAATGCCAAGATAGAACTGGTCCCCTCTCTCATCACCCACAACTATCCCAGGGCATGCCTGAATTTCTCTAATAAGGATTAGTGCCTAGAGAGAGCTTTGTAGCAGGCCAAACATGAACATCCATTTCCTCCTGTAGTCCCCGTAAGAAAGGCCAACAAGGCCGAGCCCGCCACAGTTGCCTAAATAGAGGCCCCCATGCAACTGGAGTTATTACTAGTGGATCCACCTCTATAGCCATGCAGAGGCCCGCCACTACAGGGTCATACTCTGGCCCAACAGCATCCACCTCAGAATCAGAAGGTTCCCCCACATAATGCCACCACTTATGTGAGATAACTAGGTTTTGTCTCCTCTGCATGCTCCTCCAACCCCTTGTTAGGGCCATGCTCTAAGATCCCCCTTCTTGGATAGAAGAAACCACACATACTCATTCAATGAGTCTCAGGTTCCCATTTATTTCTAAAGTGCCTTGGATCTGGGGATTATACGGTAGCCAGAATGCAGGAGGCCCAAAGGGGAAGATCTCACTGATTTCCCCAATTATTTCCCCTATCATCAGATCCTAGGGAACACCCTCAAATAGTTCTATTTGTTTAAAGAATAGCATAAAGACCATGTTGATAACAACAGAGTCAGGTTGGGTCCAACACCGGCACAAGTAACGTGTGTGTCCATACAACCCGACAGTGACAGTGATGGCAGAGGCAAGTGGCACCAGGTTCCTAACTGCAGGTCCCAAAATTATGATGATTCAGTGGCACATAAGATAGTTTCCCATGCCCATGGATGTATCTTTGGGCATCTAAATAGACTGGAGCCTTTAAAAAACACTATGTCATCTGCAGCTATAACTTTTGTGTCATCATCTCATCATCCCTCTTCCCAGAACGACAAGCATCGACAGTGAAAGAAAAAACAAAGCCCCCACCAATGTTATTATCATCTCATACTCTCAGAGACTCCATAGCATAGGAGATGAAAATTTCCCCAAGGTCCCTCCAATGGTGGATGATTCTTTGAGTGACAGTCAAGGGTACACTTTGGTTAACACTGTGGAGCAGGTAAAGCCCTTTATGATTTTAGACGGTGAAGAGCGCTAGACGGATCCTCCCAATATTCCTAGCCTTATCTAGTGTATACGGGGCCATGTTTATGTGATTCATCAGAATTATTCGGTCAATACCTCTAGTCAGGCTGTGCATTCCACAGAAACCACACAAAATACACATCGTAGAGCTCATAACATGAAATCCTGTCATTTAGTTTCATCAGGTCCGCCTTCACCCCCATTAGTGCTACTTGATCAGACTAAGGCATCATAACCACACTGTGATAAACCACCTTCTATTTTTGACGAGCCTTATTTGTCTATCCCTTAGCCAATGGCATCCCCGGGGTATCAACTAGTGAACATCAGAATATTTCCAGCACCCGTCAGCCGCCGGTTTATCCAAAAGGTTCTATCATACCTCCCCCCACAGAACGACCCCATATAAGCATGAATTTCATGCTTGGCATAGAAGTATGATGTTCTTAACCATCTATCTAGTATTCAAATGAGTATTTATATCCTCGAGGCTCTTCTATTGTCATAAGATATGCGTGAAGCCCTTTCCAAGGCTTTAAGAAGCCCCCTTCAGTTTGAGACAAAAGTAGAAACAGCAGAAGCCTTCCATGCTGAGGTAACCGAGCATGCAGAATGCCAAGCCATTATCTATTTATCTAGAGAGGATGAAGGATCTCCTGTATAGGGGAACATCCTACCACTGTATAATACTAGCCACTTCAATGGCATGGAGATTTGTCACTGTCTTATCGATAAAGGCTCAAGGATCAACCTTTTCCTGACACAGACACTCGATAAGATGGGGTTTTATGAGGGAAATCTAAGTCCCTATAACCTAAAAATTCAAGGTTAAGATAGGAAGGAACAGACGATGGCCAATAAGATCTACCCCAAGACCTAGTTTGGTGGCCTAGTAGCTGACACCGAGTTCATTGTTGTTTTTTAGGACATCACCTACAATGTGTTGATGGGTAGGCCATGACTCCACATACACGTGACAATTCCTTATTCATATCACCAATGCCTTAAAAAGTCCCCTAATGGCTGCATAGGCCTAATCCAAGGGGAAACGTCTCCCTTTGTCTCTTGGGAATACCGCTACAAAGATTTCGACTATTACAAGATAAAATAATAGTAGATCCAGGCTAGCAATGTTGAGCCTACTACGGCTGCGACTGACCCATGAATAAGCCTAGATGATGCCTATGTTTTATCGATCCATCGATTGGAGGCCACAACTCCGGTTTGGTGGAAATGATTTTTTATCTCTGGAATGGTGGGGAAGAACATTCCCAATTCTAATCAATTCTGGATGATCACCTCGTATTCCAATACAAATCAGGCCTAGGTGATCCCAGATCCCCCTACTGCTATAGGGTATCGGTATGTATGCCCTATGGCTACGACAATACGACATACTTGCTTGTTTTTCTAGGCTAGGATAAACTAACTCAAGATGATGCTCTATTATTGATCTGATATTTCCAAGCATGGATCCTTGGTCCAAAGACCATATGGGATCAGGCTGACAGGTTTTATCATTATGGTCTCGGTAGTGCATGAGTACCCCAATTCATTGTCTATCGCCACTCAGGCTGGCCCCAGTGGCCCGTCAGGATCTATAAATGTAGATAAATCACCTCCAACTAAGGATCCCAACTCCATAATTGTAGAAGTGGATTTAGAGGATTCCACTACTACTTTAAAAGAGGGTTTCTCCACCATGGTCGATGAATTGGTACAGGTGAATCACGACGGTGAGACAGATCTGAACCCCACAATGATCAGTGCTGCTATGCCTATCAAAAAGAAACAATGATATGTGGACTTTAGGAAGCAGGATAACAATGTATTAACCTGGATTTATGATGAGATTCTAAGACTAGTTCCTCAGGTCACCGTCAACCACCTCGATCTTCCAGAGAACCATTGCGGTTTCAAACAACCTCCCAAAAAGATTCACCCTTCTCATGGTGCCATGGTTGAGGCTGAGATTGATAATCTCATCAGAGCCAACTTCTTCAAAGAGGTCCAATACCCCATATGGTTATCCAACATTGTTACCTTTAGTAAGAATAACAGATATATCAGATTCTACATTGTCTTTCGAGATCTCAACCGTCACTACCCGAAGGATGATTCTCCCCTTCTTGCGACATAACTGTTGATTGATGCTATCGCTGCATTCCAGGCCATTCCCTTCATGGATGGGTATTTTGGGTATAATAATATCTGAATGGCCCTCTATTATGAAGATTATATGGCCTTCAGGGAACCACAAGGTACTTTATATTACCATGTAATTCCCTTTGGTCTAAAGAATGTAGATTCCACCTATCGGTGTGCCATGCATTGCATATTTAAGGTGATCCTTGGGACACTAGTGGAATGATACGTGGAAGACCTGGTGCTAAAATCTCGTTAGCACCAAGACTGTCTCAACGATCTTGAGAAGGTGTTCATATTTCTCTGATCCCACCATATGAAGATGAACCACTTGAAGTGCACCTTCAAGGTTACTTATGAAAAGTTTCATAGCTACATTTTCAAATAAATGGTCATCATGATTGACTAAGAGAAGATCAAGTCCATCATCCAAATGTCTCCCTCGAGTAACATCTAGGAGCTATGAGGTTTTCAAGGCCACTTATACAATATACATCTATTCTTTATGAATTTGGATGGAAAGTATAAGCCTCTATTTTTCGGCTCATGAATAAGGGTGTAGTTTATCACTGGGATGAGGAGTCTTAGAATGCTTTTGAGGAAATCAGGTTGTACTTGTCATGTCCACCAGTTCTAACGCCACTAGTTTCTGGAAAGCTGTTGGTCCTTTACAAGACATATCAGGAATGATCCCTCAACTCCCTTCTTTACCAGAAGAACAATGAAGGGACATAGAATAGTCTGTACTATCTAAGTCATATGCTTCTTAATACAGAGGCCAGGCATTCTTCAATCAAGAAGAGATTTCTCACGCTAGTATTCACAGTGTAGAAATTGTGACACTACATGCAGCATCATGAGATACAACCAGTGTCCCACATGGATATGATAATGTACATTATTCACCGCCCGATGTTGATTGGTCGTCTAGCTCAGTGGGAAGTGATTCTCTAGTAGTTTGACATTAGGTTTTCCTCCAAAAGGCCATTAAGGGATATGCATTGGTAGAATTCCTTTCCACCCATACAACTCTCGCAGACCACTCAATAGATCTTTATTTTTATGAAGAGGTGATATTTTCGATAGACTAAGCCATTCCGTGTTGGAAAATTACCTTTGATGGTGCCTCCCAAAGTACTACCAGTAGAAGAATAAATGATTCTAGGCTCAACTGAGTGGGCCACGGTATTGTATTCATCATTCCAGAACTGGATATTTTTCCATATTCATTCTTGTTCTTAAAAGGTTGTACCAACAATGAGGAAGAGTACCAGGATCACATTACTGGTCTTGAGCTATCCATTGAGAATAAAATTCCCCATTTTCCTGTGAAAGGGGACTCTAAAATGGTCATCAATTAGATCGACGGGGATTGCATCATTAAAAAGCCAGAGCTTGTACTGTTATTGGAACGTACCTGCTAGTTGATGGCATGGTTCCCATCTTGGCTAGAGGTTACTCGTGTCCCTCTTTCATAGAATGGTTGAGCTGACACCTTGTCTAGATTTGCTACATCTCTTGCAGAACCTGACAAAGATGATATGATTATTCATGTGGCACACTGTAAAGTTATTGAACCTATTGCTCTGGATTATGATGATGGCCCACATGTAAACCACCTTACCACTGGTGCCTCCACGTAATGATCCCTGGAACCCCTGCCTCAGTGCTGGAAGTAACTCCCTACTATTGGACACCCTTTTTTGAGTATCTCCAGTACGACAATCTACCAGAAGATCGAGCCGAGCACAAGGGAATTCGATGTCGCGCATTACAATTTACCCTCTAGAGTGGTCCCATCCGTTAGCAGATCCTCTATAGATGTGGGTTTGAAGTGGTTATCCTCTGTTTCATTCAAGGGGGTGAGATTCCTCTTATCATACAGAAGGTTCGTGCCAGTTCCTGTGGGGCTCATCAGATCGGGCTAAAACTATCTCACCAGATCTGGAGGTTGGGGTGTTTTGGGCCCTCCATGATATGTGATTGTATTGAGTTTTTCTATATGTTCCGTGCATGCCAAAACCATGGTAATTTTCTACACCAGCTTCCAAAAAATCTCCACACTACCATGTAGTCTTGGCCCATTGCGGTCTGGGGACTTGATGATGTGGGACCCTATCCATTGTTGATAGATTTCCTGGGCATGTTCATCCTGACTGCTACAGATTTCTTTTCTAAGTAGGTAGAGGTAGTTCAGATGAAGGATTTCAAGTCTAGTATTATCGTTAGCTTTGTGAGCTCCAATATCATCTATAGGTTTATATTCCCTCATGTTAGCCTCCCTAATAATTGCACCAATTCCTGGGCGGCCGAACTGAAGAAGTTGTAACAAATACAACATCTGTTCTAACCATACATCCTACTATCACGCACAAGAAAATTGGTAGATCAAAGCATTCAACAAAACCCTCTCCAACATCATATAGAAGACGGTTGGTTAGAACAAGAAGAGTTTTCTAGATAAAATCCCCTACACACTCTAGGAATATAGAAAAATGACCCATAATTCCACTCAGGTGACCCCATATTCCCTAGTGTATAGAATAGAGGTAGTCCTACCCATCAAGATTCATTTACAATCATTATTCACAGTGTTCTACAATCAAAAGATGGCAGACAAGGTGGCTGAAATTCATCTGGTTGAACTGGAATCATGTGATGAGAAGGAACTTTATTCCCTACACAATCTGGAGTGGCATATGAACAAGATATCCAAAGCTTTTAACAAGAATATTTTCCTCCAATACTTTATAAAAGATGACATGGTGCTGGACTTGAGAATGCCAATTATACCTGGAAGGAAACCACCCAAATTGTAGCCCAAATGGAAAGTACCTTACATCATTCACATGGTTTCTCCAATGACGCATACTCCATGGTTACAATGGAAGGCGAGCATATAGATCCTCCCACTAATGAAAAATTCCTCAAGCAATACTTTTCCTAAGAAAGATCGGTCCTACATGACCCTAACATTTTATGTCCTGCATGAAATTAAACTACTTTTTCGTCCCACATGATGATAAAATGCCAGACGTTCAAAGCTATACAACCATAAATTATGATCTATATGGTCCTATTCTACCTTAAAATATTATGTCCCACATGAAATTAAATTGTATGTCATACCACTGGATGTTAAATTTTAGATGGTCCTATAGGACCTTAAACTCTCCCAAATACTTATTGCATGATGTTAAACTGCAGAAAATAATCAAGAACTATGTATGAAATTATTCTTAACCTCATGGGATACATAGGAATGCTCAAACTCTTCGTCTTAGAGTCCATCCCCAAAAATATTTTCTATGACTACCCCTTTGATGTAGTTCTCTTAGAGGATTGCACATGGTACTGGGTAAGCCTTATATGGCCCCATTGGTGATGGGTTTACAATGGTCACACCATATCCCCCTCCCTGTTCTTCAATTCTCCCATGTCCCCACAACAT
The DNA here is from genome assembly GCA_963277665.1 of Viscum album. NCBI lineage: Eukaryota > Viridiplantae > Streptophyta > Magnoliopsida > Santalales > Viscaceae > Viscum > Viscum album. Next base: position 1,086,213,893 of record OY728159.1, read on the forward strand.
GATGTTGAACTACCTGGCCCCTTCATAACTACGTACGGCCGGATTACCATCCTTATGGGATATGTAGGAATTCCCGGATATTTTTTTCCGTAGGCCCATTTTGAAACTTTATGATCACCCACTTGGTCGGGCCCCTCGATGCAGATACCTCCCCAAACGCATGATGTGGTGTGGGATTATGTCTTCATTCATGATAGGTTTATCATGACTGCACCATGTGTTCCCCTCATTGGAGTCTTTCACTCATCATCATACTCACCCCAAGACGTTAAACTACGAACTGTTTCGGAATTCCCATCCTATATCGTTCGACCTTTTCAGCTCCCTGTCCCAAGTTCTCATCTAGGATTGTACGGTGTTATATGAGATTATCTACTCATTCAAGTCAGGTTACTCTATATTCCTTGCAAATTCCACATTGGGATACCTTTCTATCCTATCTGTGTCCTTTCCTCATGACACAGAATAGCACAAAACATTTTTCAAAACTACGTGTGGCTTGATTCCCATCCTTGTTGGATACGTAGGACCACATAGATGTTTGGTCTCCAGGACCAGCCTCGTCTCTTTGAAACCTTCTCATCTTCCTAGGACCCAGGTCTTAGATTCTTCTCGGAGAGGGGTATACAGTGTGGGGTGCGATTATTTCCTCACTCACGCAAGGTTTATAACAACCACACCACTTACCTATCCCTCTTGAGAGATCTTCCTCCCCTGTTCTATAATCTTATTTTTGAGTTTCCTTCTCTGGAAGCAGGCCCCTTGGCCCTCTATGGAAGTTCACCATTGTGTCCATGAGCACTCTGGTCCTAGACCGAGAGTTTTGGATTCTTTATCGACATGTTCTCACCCATTTTCATGCTTCATGCTCCCATTCATTTTAGGATTCCATCATATTTCACATTTGAATGCACCCCCAAATGACATGGAATATAGGCCACAAGTCTCTCCTACCATCTAGGGAGAACACTCCCAAGGATTCCAACTGACAATTCAATAAAAGTTCCACGTTGAGAATATGGTCAGTGGTCGACACTCTTTTTTTGTTCCTATTTCCTTTCTCACAATATGGATATTGTGTTTCGAACATGGTCAACAGTTACCCCAATCATCATGCCACCCCCATCATTCACTTAATTTATCTAGCATGATTCACATCCTTTTCCACTCCATCATGTCCAAGTGGAACATTTACACTCTTGGTACTATTCCTCAGTGTGCATTTTCACGTTAGTAGGACAAAGCCATAGTGAGGCGCCATTCGGGGCTCCGCACCAGTTTCCACATTACATGTATTCCATGTGTTCCAATGACCTTGTCCACCCTTTTTCCCACATTGAGAATAAATCATGTGGGATTAGGGATTTGGTCGAGGTCTGTGCCCATTTAAAAGATTCTCTCTTATCTATGGTCGGAGATTTAAAACCATAAACTATGATCTCTTTATGTCCTTCCCGCATGATGTAAAACCGCACCCTAATGAAATACATAAGGATCTATTCCCATCATCATGGAATATGTAGAAACACTTAGAGGTTTCATCCAAGGTTCCATCCCCATATTCTCTGACCTTTTAATGCCCCCTTGGCTCGAGGTTTCTTCCCCGGAATTTCACATGGTATGATGTGTACCCCATCCTCATTCACGTCGTGTATGATTTACCACCCCAAGAAATATCCCTTTAGAACCTCACTATTCTATGTGCGTCCAATCTATATGATGTTAAACTATACTTTATAGTCCCACGTGACTTTAAACATCCGAGTCTTTATTGGACGATGCTAAAATGCTTGAGTTGGTCCTATCATATGACCCTAAATTAGGACATTGTTGTTCTGGCCACACGATGAAAAACGACACCGCATTATGGTAACCTCCCTCGAGAGGAAATCATGTTTGGTATCAGCTCTCCACCAAGGCATTTTCAAAGGCCTACATGTGGCTTCATTCGTATAGTGATTTCTAGACTCTCTGTCATAAGCTTGTCGCTTCATAAAAATACACACATATTCACCAAAAAGATCAAATAAGATCTATCATATGTAGCTTCTTTTGGTGTGTGGGTCGGACCCACAAGACACTATTGTCCATGGTATTGGTTCCCTACCATGCCACTTTAATAACAACATATGGCTTGATTCCCAACATCATGGGATACATAGTAACTCCTTGACATTCCATCTTTAAGTATAGCCCTAGGAATCTTAAATACTATCCCTTTTTCTGTCCCCTTTGGGCCAAGATCCTTTGGGAGAAAGTATGTGGTGTGGAGAGTACCTATTAGCTTTTCATTCAAATCAGGTTTTTCAACAATTGCACCATGATTTTCCCTTGTCTCTTCCCAACCTAGTTCGAGTTCTATGACCCTAAATTATGATCTCTCCATGGAAACTATGCATCTGGTTTGGTTATTTTTCCACCCTGGGCACAATCCATCAAACCAGGTCCCCTATTAATAGTCCATTCTATGACCTTAACCTATGAGCTTGTGACCCTAGGACCCTTGTCTTTAGAAACGAACTTTCCCCCCTCTATCCCACGTGTCTCATTATCATACACAAATGTGGCAGTACAAAGAGTACAAGGTGTTGAATTTCCCATAAACACACCTTCATTTCATGTCCACCCTTTATGTGACCTTTATTGATATCCAAATCCTCTACCACATCTAAATGGGATCCCATTTATGGCCTGGTATCATGTCACATTTTCTTACCTACTATCTTGGACCAACACACCTGATGACCTTAGACGCAAATTGTCACAGGTCCCGTGTTTCGAATATGGTCTTTATTAGACCCTCATTTCTCTGTCCCCATTTCAGGCTAACACGAAGTGGATACTATGTTTTGAACATGGTCAGCAATTATCCTCTATCATCAGACCACTTTCATTGAGATCCAGATCTCGAGATTTATGATTCACATCTTTCAACCCCCATAGGTTTATGTGGAATTCAAACACATTCGGTTCTTCCCCATATGAATTTATGTCTATTAAGTAGGTGAGTCAGTATTAATGGGATGTCACTCACCTAGTGGACCATAGCTCTTAATGTGTGCCTCCCTATACCATGGAAATCCCATCACTACTACTTTCTTCTTACATTGAGCACGACTCACATGGGCTTAGTAGTTTTGGTGGGGTGTTTACTGGTGCACCTGTACCACATAGGCCTATCATCCTACATGAAAATAAAACGTAATTCTATAACAACGTGAGGATTGATGCCCATCATGATGGGGTACATAGGAATGCTTGCGCACTTCGCCTCGGGCCAATCCCCACTTTCATTTTTTGGTCCCTCGACCTAAAATCTCCTCTTAGAGAACATGACGCGATATGGACCCCTACTATCCTCATTCATGTTGGGTTTTGCAATAGCCACACCATGTGTCTCCCTCCCTTCTATCTATTTATGGTTTGGGCTCTAAGAACATTAAACTAAGATCTATCTGTCCTTGTCACATGACACTAAACCACATGACATTATTCAGGACTATGTATGACTTGATTCATATCCTCATAGAATACGTAGGAATGCATAGACGACTCGTCTCAGGCCCAGTCAAATTTTCACCTTCGGTATCTCTACTTAAGGTATCCCTCAGGATTATGTGGTGTGTCATGGAATCTATGTCCTCATTCACGTCGGAATATGTACCACACCACGTATTTACCTTTTGGGTAACTATGTCCTCAACACACGACTTTAAACTGTGGTCCTACCCTGGAAAAATATAGGATTCCACAGGCTATGTATGAGATGTTTCAATTTCCTTGACAAAGAGTGATCCCCCTACCAGTGTTGGTATCTAACCATGTTGTGCTTAATAACTACATTTGGCTTCATTATCATCTGTATGGGATATGTAGAGATGTTTTGGTCTTTCGCCTCAGGCTCATCCCTGGGGTCATTAACCATTTTGCCACTCGTCTCTGGTCATGGTCTTGGTAGTATAACTGTGAAACTATGTTCACCGTCCATTCTGGAAGTAGATATGATCTATGATCAGACTGATGCTCTCACCTAGTGTGCATTCATCACAGTGACAAAATTTCAACAGTGTTAGACTCTATTCTAACAACCCTTCACTCCACCCTCTATGATTTGTGTACCCCAATATTTGGACCCTCGTCTTCTTGAATTCATGATAGAACCCCATAACAACACAGATGCTCGGAAAATGGATCATCTATTGTCTAGAGATAACTACCCGACAAAATAAAGGGTGACATTTTGAGTCAGGCCCTGTGTTTCGAACATGGTCAGTAGTCAACTCTCATATGTTATCCACATATCAATATAGCATTATAGGGATGCTGTTTTTCGAACACGATCAACAATTATCCTTCAATATCACGCCACCACTATTGTGTTCTGAAAATTGGGTATCATAATTGACAATTTCCCCTCACTTATGTTCGGATTGATTCTGATGCCCCTGTCATTACACTTCTTGTTCACTAGAGCACATTGGGAAAATAGAATTTCGAATTTTTTGTGAACTTCATTCTCTAGTTAGGCCTCCCTCTTTATTCCCGGATGCCCATATTGGCAATTTACACCCTAGATGCCCAAAGATTTGTTGGAACTCCCACATTAAAGAAAAAGTAACAATACAGTCATCCATTTTTTAACACATCATTCATGACCCATGTGATATTAGGGGTTGATCACTGGATATTTCATGGATGTGATGGAATTGAAACTGTCAATATGAACAATGGAATTCATGAAAACATTCAAAATTAGTAGTAAAAGCATGAAAGAGTGTCTATATGATCACTCCAATCACATCACCAAGGGGTCGAACCCTCCCATATATGGGTTGACCTCTTCAACAGCGCATTTTAGCAACTACACTCACTTACTCGTTGCACCCAATGCTTGCTGTCACCTACTAAGCTCATTCTCTTCCTCGAAGAAAACATGGTGTAGTTCTTCGATCTTGATCTAGGTCTGATCCTTGTCTGTTTGGATAAGGTCCATCTCATCATAGGTTCGCATCATCTTTTCTTCAGCCTCTGCCAGATGGGACTTCAGATGCGATATAATCCCTAATTGCACCTCGAGGAAAATCACAGTTTCCCTTTGCAACATGATGAAGTAAAGGCTTTGCCCTGCGTTGAAAAGTAAGTAGTGGATTTCAATGATCCAGTTCACTTATAAAGCATTCATCAAGCACCTAACCAAAGACTCTTGTTCATAAAAGTGTTTTCGGAGAGGTTCATTCATGAAGTGAGCCTGAGAACAGTAATTTTCAAAGATACATGTGTGGACAAAACACCTATGAGCCCTTATATATAGGCACCTAAGGTTACGGCTTTGCGGAAAGACCCATGCTCTTCGCCTTACCCCAGGCTTCGCGGCGACCCTGGCTATGCATCACACCTCTCCCTTAGCACGACAGCCCCTAAGTTCCTTGCGGTGCCGTTCACATCGCGCACCATGCCCACTTCATGAAGAATACTTGGTAATATGGGTAAGGTTCCACACTTAGTGAACCAACTATGCCCCAACCATCTTGATCCACTGCAAGTTCAATCATCCTTGTATCTTTAGTGTCTTTCCCTTATAATTGAACCCTCTCCTTCTATGGCGTCCAATTATGAGGGGGCATTTTTTGGAACCAAAAAATGTGTACCGCTCATTCCAGGGATTCAATGAAGCGATTGGGGAAAACCACATACCCAAATGGTTCAAAAAGGTCCTCCAAAACCTATAAAAAGGGGATTGTACAAAACACTCCACATAACCAGGACCGTTCAATGCAGATGCCTATGTGAGGGTCTCCAAGAAGCCCCGGTCGGGCATGATTCGGAAGCCCCTACGTGGTGTTCGCAGAGCACTATGTGGTGTCCATTGTGATGAAACATCTCCATGGCGTCTACCCCTCGTGTATCCCACTCTACGACACCACATTGACGAAACCTATGTGTGGAATCAAACCCCCTTCGTGTGGCCCCCACAAGCCAACAAAACAGCTCTATTGTGCATTGTTTCTCATATCCATAGAGTCGCTCAGCTATGCCACATTGTTCATCTCTATGGTGAGTGTTGTGCCCCTCTGACCAGGTATGCCGATAAATAAAAGGTGCACCCCCTTCCAAATCATTGTTACTCTAACCTTTCAACTTACCATATCTTGTTTTGCATAGACCTTCATGAAACCCTCAAATGGATTGTAAAAGGTACTTGGACTTTTCAAGTTGTACCCCTTTACATGCTTTTTGGCCTTCACCTAGGTTGGAGATTCCCTTCACAAAAGCCTATGTTTTTTACAGATGAAGGTTCCCCTTCATGGTGTTCGAGGTTTCTTGAAGCGTGGAGCCTTCAAGAAATTCTCTCAAAACAAAGAGGTATTCGTTAAGGCAAATCTCTACTACCATGAAAGAAGATCTTAAAATAGACATGGACTTTTGAGAAGCCCCCCCACCCTCTTTGTGAAGTTGCTTTCTTTCACCAATTCCCTCTTTTCTTGGTAGTCTATCTTTTTCGCCAAGACCATTCTCTTCATAAAGTCCATACTATTCATGAAGCCCCACTTTCTAAGATTAAATTCTTTTCACACCCCTTTCTCGTTCGGCCCTCCAGGTTTGTATGAAGTGATTTCGAGGACCCTTGGGTGGTGATTCTTATTGTGTTTCTTATCCTTATGCTTCTTAACATAAGTACGTTAATGGTTATTTGTTCTTCGCATATCCACACTAACGTGAGACACTCAATGGATCACTCTACAAATCCCCCACGCCAAAGAATTGCTGGTGCCTTCCCTTCTGTAAGGGTTAAATCGTACCGGTTATGTATGTCTTAGGAGTGTGGAGTGAACCCGCCTTTCTCGAGCTACTAAACGTTAATCTACTAAACAACATTCTCCTCATCCCAAGATGATAAACTATGGCCTTTCCATGTGCGTTCTACACATGTTTCCCCATCTCGGACATTCTCTATGCCTGATCGTCTCCAAAAGAGTGAGATCTTCCTCAAATGGAATGAGATCCTCTTTGTTGGAACAACGTCCATCCGTGGGAATGGAAACCATCTTAGTGTATGCCCCTGGCCTTTCTAGCGGTAGGTAGCACCCATGATCATTTTTTATTCTCTATTTCCAAAGACTAGAGGTGATAGGGGCACATGGACCTTCATTACCCCATCCCTCTCCCTCTTTGATTTTTCACTATCGGGCCATCATCTAGGATTATGTCCCAATCTCCATCTCTCTAGGAAGCTAACCACGCATAAGCCCCTATTTCCTCTTTGGGTTTCTAACCACACAGAAGCCCCTGTTTACTCATTGGGATTCCTTAGAGTGTTATCCTCAATACCCCCTTCCGAACTACATGGAATTTGATCTCTAACTCCTTGGCTAGGTATGTAGGAATCCTCCATGGAGTCCAAGAACATCATCCATTGGTCCCAACCACTTCACATTGGTTCACCTTCATCCCTCATGACATTAAAATACAATCACCCTTCCAAAATATGTAAACTTTTATCCTTGTCTCATTGGCTAGGTACGTTGGAAGCCTCCCTGATGTTAAATCCCATCATCCATTGGTTTCAACCACTTCACATCGGTTCACCTTCACCCCACATGTTGTTAGACTGTCTTCACCCTTCCAAACTACATGGAATTTGATCCTTGTATTCTTGTATAGGTATATTAGAATCCTCCCTGAGGTTCAAGCCCAATGCCCATCTGTCCTGGACAATTCACATTGGTTCACCACCATCATACATGATGTTAAATTGTATGCTCCCCATTTTTCTCATCCCATATGATGCTAAACAGTACCCATTTGAAATATGTGGGCTTTGATCCATGTATCCTAGAAATGGTACATTGGAAGCCTCCAAGAGGTTCAACCCCATCCAGTGGTAAGCCGTTGTGATCCTTAATCAACTTTAAGTCATTGTACCCCATCTAGCTATAATAAGTTGTGATCATTTATCATCGATAAGTCATAGTACCACAACCAGTGGTAGATCCCCAATCAGTGGTAAACCATTGTATCCCATCCAGTGGTAATCCATTATGATCCTTAATCAGTGGTTAGTGGTTTTCATCCTTAATCAGTGGTAATCCATTGTACCCCAATCCGTGGTAAGTCATTGTACCACAATTAGTGGTATGCTGTTGTACCCCATCCAGCGGTAAGCCATTATAATCCCCAACCAGCAACGAGCCATTGTAACCATATAGTGGTAATCCATTGTATCCCCATCCAGTGGTAAGACTTTGTATCCCCCCTTACTCGAACCCACATCTCTGGTCCATCAGTGTGGCGTAAAAACAACTCTTCAGATGCTAATAACGCGTAACCCCAGCATGTCCTCAGGTTGTTGTCCTCTATGTATGTCTCGATCCTATCACCATTCTTGAAATACGTTGACTGTGATTACTTACCACGGGGATACAAAAAAAGCATCCCTGAGGTTCTAGCCCATTATTCATGTCTCAACATGATATCTCCCTTGTGCCTCTCTGTTCAGGGAACGTCATGCCTAGACCTGAAGGTTCCACTTCCTCCGGGTCCCCTCCAAGCATCCTCAGATCCACCTTTATCATGAATTCTAATGCATTCATCCAGAAAAACCCCAGGTGCCCCCAAATCCAGGATGCACCCATCTGATTCACTTCCATCATTGTTCTGATCAGTCTGTTCCATCTCCGTTGGATGTTAAACATGAGGTATACCCTATGTTAAACATGGGAAGTTCAGGAAAACCTCAGATAAATTCCTATGACATATAATTCCTCACACTCAATGTGGGATGTCTTGAACTTCTGTGCCCTCAAGAATCCCTATCATAAGGGAAAGAAAACCAGACGCACCAGTGTTCCAGTGTCCAGTCAGGCTAGTAATATCCAACGTGACTACTTCCCTGACCAAAGGTTGCTGCCTTAACTTTACCCCTTGCAATGTCCTGGCAGAAGCAGTTTAATTAAACAAAATCCATGAAGACATGGCACTAGAGAGTGTTTCACGGACAATGTCTTATGTCTATGAGGTTGACTTGGACTTGGTAACATATTCCCGAGAGGAATCCACAGAAGTATGAAATAACCTCTCATCATCTTGTTTTGACTATGGAGTAAACAACCTTGAATAAGTGATGGATGCCACCTACCTTTGGAAAGTGGGAATGTAGTGAAACAATATGCACGTCTTCAACACATGGATGTGCGGCCCGACGAATGCATCAGAAAAACTCAAGAATTATATTTATGGTTTAAATATCATATATATTCATTATATATGTATTTATGTCAATAACATTTGGATATAAGAAAATGAAATGCATCATTCATGGAGACGGTAAGCCGTACATAGGTATGCACGCTACATTCATTTATTTTTCATTTTGATGGGAATTAAAACTAAATGACACATAGTTATATTATAATTCCAGTATATCTATGTCATATATGTTACATAAGTTCATTAATTTCATCCTTTATGTGTTCCATGTATCGCATGAACGATTTATATAACTTTGAGAGGTGGTAGTCCACACTTCCTCAAATGAAATTATCGTATTTATACTAAATGAAAATCATAAAGGTATGTTATAAATGATAATTACAGAATAATTGGGATAAAATAAATATCATATACATATATCAAATTTAATTTCATTTCCATCATAATGGCCACCATAATAGGTGGTAGGAGATAATTGAACAATCATTATTTTTTGAGTCGGTAGTACACCGTCCACAGAAACAGTATGTTTGTATCCACTAAATAGATGTGTGCATGAGTGTTAGTTGAATACATCACATAACAATAACCTATTATATTTAATATACTGGTGTTGTTAAAAAATAATTGAATAAATAGATTTATGGGGGTGGATAAGGGAAAATAAATGAAAGAAGCTTGAGAGAAGACATTTCCTCAAATCAGGTAACTCCTTTTGATTTAAGCTAAAACCATATCTTGAATTTCTTTATTCCAAAATCAAGGCTTTTAGGAGGAATAGAGGGATTGTTTCAGCTTATTTTGGTAGTGTTTGGATGATACAAGGGGGGTTGAGAGGTGTGAGTAAGGGTTAGATGTGGTGGTCTTTTATAAGAGGGAGGAGGGGCACTTAAGGAATATCTTGAATTATTATTTTATTATAAATTCTAATTCTATTATAAGTGAGTACAAATTCTGTCTGTTTGAATATAATATTAATAAAAAATTAAATTAAATGATCAAATAAAAATTATATAGGGTTTGGATGTTTTTTTAATCCTTATCTTTTTTATTTAACCCTTTTTTACTATTATAATTTTATCAAGAATTTTACACTTTGAGAATCAAAAGAGTTACTAAAAGATGACAAATTTTCAATTCAATAGTCAATAATAAAAATTTATACATATGATTACTATTTGTAAGAATATTAGATTTTTATTGGAATTTAATAATATTTAAGAAAATATTTTATATTTAAAAATATGAATTATGTCAATTTTGACACTATTCATATCATGAATTTTTTAAAAATTCATAACCAGATTAATTTGAGAAAACATCATTATTATGAAGATAACATGAAACTATAATCTAAAAAACTCGTGTATGACATCAAAATAACAAAATTACATTTATTTTTACATTTTTAATATCATTTTTTTGAAACCTTTATTAATGAAGTAATCATTGCATCATTATTCTTTCATAATTAAATTTATTTATTTAATTTATAAATTTTATAAATAAAATTTTATGTTGTAGAAAATATTTTTTGATTTCTAATGACTATTTATAGTCAAATATATCACTTATATAACCCCATATAAATTTTCTTAGTAAAATATGTATGTTTATGTTATATTTTTTTAAAACATTAAATTAAAAGTAATTAAATATCATTTTCACACACAAGTGGCTCTATGGGGCCCTAAAATAAACTTCAAGGATGCCCATGGATCGAAATATTTCATCCAATAGAGTTATAAAATGTGTTTGGATAATTTAAAATTATTAAAATTATTATTATTTTAACCATTATTTATTAGATTTACCCTTTAACCATGGTATATAAAATATTTACTAACGTTACTATTCATAATGTCTAAAAATTAATGTAACCTATTTAAATAATTTGGACCACCTAACACCAAATACTGAATCCATTGTTCTAAATTTAAAACATAGAATTGGAAAAAATTAATTTAAAATTAATTCTCGTTGTCAAAATCGAAAAGCGTGTTTTTAAGAAGTTAAAACTATCAAAAGATTGACATGGGTTTATATCCAATTTGAGATTGAAATTACTTACAATGACCAAATTAGATTAACTCATATAAATATAATCCAATTATGCTTTAAAACCATTAAAATTTAAAATCTATCTATATAAATAAATTATATTAAAGGCAGTTTTGAATTAAAATCCAGTATTTGCACTATTCATTAAAAAATGAACTTTATCAGAAAAATACCAAATTTTAATCCAATGTAAATTTTTATGTCCTACTTCTAAAGAAGAATATTAATTTTTCAAATAGAACATATAAATGTCACAAAAACTATATTTAAAAATGGTTCTCCATCAAAATGCAGTAAAATGACCTTTTAAAAATATTAGAGTTTCTTATGCTTAAAATCGAATTCATTCTTATTTTAAGCCTCTAAAATTTATTGGATAAGTGTAAATACATTTAATAATCATATTTTAGTTAGTTATTTAATTTCCTTCAAATATAATTGCTAGGAGTAAAATATCATTAAATATAATAGTAATATTATTATATTATTTTTTTGGTAGAACTCAAAGTTGTGTGCAACATAAGATTTCAAAGAAAACTATTTTTTCATGTTGATTATGCTATTGGAAAAAGTGTCCTATTTAAAATAAAATTAATATATCATTAATAAATATTAATAGATAAGAAAATATATTATTCTATAAATACCTGGGTCATTACAAGAACCATGTATAAATGTAAAGGGAACACATGATATAATATAGTGATATTTAAATTACCTTTAAAAATATTAACAATTAGATTCCTTTAAAATAAAATCTTAATAGGGCCTCTATAAGCTTGCTCAACATGCTCATGCTAAATATGGGTGCCCATGGATTATCTCATTTCAATAAAGAAAGTTATGGTTAACCCTATGACTTAGATTATCATATTAGTATTATGTTCCATGTTACAAAAACCTTGTAAACCCTTAAAGTTAAGATTCTAGAGGAATAGAGTTATGTTTATCCATATGATGGGTATGAAGATGAGTTTTTCACTATATTATTCAAAATTATAATGTGATATGATTAACATTATGAAAAACCTAAATAAATATGTAATGTTATGAATGATAATGTCAAATCATTACATAAAAATATATATATATATATATCATTAACCACTAATATAGATGATTTATTTTTAAATGTGGAATCATTTTAGAGGGATAATATTCAATAAAATTCTATATTAAATTAATTTTTAAAAAATATTGAGCCAAAATAATTTTTTTCATAGATAGCGTTGAATAATCATCTATCATGGCTTTGATATCAATCATAAAAAATGAGAAGATGAATGAAAAAAATAAAAGTCTAATATAAAAATGTATTTATTTTTCATAAGAAAAAAATAAAATTCCTTTTTTCATAAAGAAACGCATTTTTGTGGATACAGATTATAAAGTTGTTTAAAAAGTGGATCTAGATTCTTATTAGTAGTAAATAAAGAATTACTTGAGGTTTCAAATTTATTAGATTAAGAATTACAAAAATAATTTTACTATATATAAATATATTCAAAATAATTGAGTATGTTAATAACTTAAGGTGGATAGAGGCTTTTTTTATGGATTCTAGTAAATATGAATTTCATTCTATAATATTAAATAAAGGGTTTAAATAGTGCGAGTTAACTCAAAACAAGATTTCTCGATACTTCCAATGAGTTGATAAAATATTAGTAGGACATGGGATGTCTATGTTGTGCTATTTTTATGGTATAAAAAGATAAAATATTAAATTTTTAGTATGAAATTAGATTGTGTAATTTTCATCATTTGTAATGCCCCGACCCCAGTTACACAGAGTTGGTGCATTATTACATAACATTGGCATGATCACAAAAGATCAATTTTCAAATGACCGATTAGTTTAGTAGCTTTGGAAGTAATAGATACATTCATAAGGATTAAATTACATCATAAAATGAAAAAATACAACAAAATATTTTCCATAGACCACACTCATATCCCCCCAGACTATCCCTGTAGGTCAGTCATAAAATAATTTTTCGCATCCTGGGAAAAATAAAACATAGAAAGGGGTGAGATCAGATACTCAGTAAGGATAACAATACAACAAAAACTTTCATAAATAAGTATAAAAATTTAAGGAAATGAATAATACTAAAAACAAAAGCATTTTAAACTTGATCTTCAGCATAATATGGCAAAGATAAAAAGAAATAATTCCATTTAATTTCTCACATGGATATTCTACTGGTAAAATAATCAGTTGAAATTTCAATAGCCACTTTCATAATGATGGAATGAATAATGAAAGACTTCCATAACCACATAGTCAAGGCCTTGTGCCAAGACTACAAATAAGACATTGTCAAGGCCTTGTGTTAAGACACTAGTTTGTCTCATTAGACATACCGATGCATCGAGGACCTATAGAGGGCTCCACCCGTCACATACTATGTCCAATAAATTCCACATATGAAAAGGTTTAAGCATAACATGAAGATTCATATTAAAAATAGAATACGAAATGTCAATACTAAACCATGAATAGTATAAAAATAACACATCCACAGTCAAACATATCACAAAACCATCAATATAATATGGAAGGTTTGTATCATAATAAATCAACTTAAAATAAACCTAAAATCTATCAAAGGATATTGACATAGATGAAATCAATACCTTTTTTAGAGGAATATCTCTACCTATTTGGAAATCATTTAAAATTCACATAATTATAAAAGGAAAAATTTAAATTTCAAATTATTCTTATAATCTTGTAAGGGAATCTTAGACGATGTTATAATGGAGGAAAATAGCCGCACTCACTGTATAAGTTAAAAAAGACATTCTTACCTTAATTTTGTCGAAAAGTTTAAAAGTAACTTTTTTGGAAAATGACAGAAAGATTCCTTTAAAACCATTTTATAAAAATTAATTCAAGGGTATAAATGACTTTAATCCATAGTCTATTAAATATTAAAAATGGTTTGGAATACATTATTAAGAAACATGGATGTGGATGATAAATAGGTCCCAGTAGATAATTACGTATAAACAACCTCAGATAATGAAGAGATTGTGAAATTAACCCTTACCTTGTACTTTTCCTTGGTAGATGTTAGGTTAACCTCTTTTATAATGGTTAAATAATTGTAATTAAATTATAAAAGAATCATATACATTAATATGATATCATATATGATCTTTTAACAGTGCTTTGTTGATAATATCTTAGTATTATCATCGTTTTGGGTTTTAATGAATTATTTTTCCTTTATATTCTTTGTTATGTGTGTCATATTTTTTATGGATGGGATGTATATCATTCATATCCAGAATGATATAATGTCTTTAAACATTATTTTTAATCATCAAATAGAAATTAGTCTTGAATGGATACGATGGGGAATGAATATCATCGCGTTTGTGGAGACGGTAATCCGTACGTACGCATGAGCGACAATATCATTTTTTATATATTAAATTAATATATAATTGGATGTTATATCATATATAAAAAATCATTATCATGTTATATTCATTATTTACATCAATTAAACATCATTATCATACCCATCCAAATAATAATGTATTTAATAACAATTACACCACGACATGGAGACGGTAAGTCATACGTACGCACGTTTGGTGACATGTCATTCAAAGGATGGATATAATAAAGAATTTGGTTGTAACATATTTATAATAACATCACAGTATATAGAATATACTGTATTTATTATTTTAAAATGGAAACAACAAAGAAAAATGATGTGGAAGAAGAAAGGAACATGAAAGAGGTGATGAAATATTTACCTCTTCTTCAGGTTCTTCCTTTTGATTTGATCAAAAAGGCTACATAGGTTGGATTTATGACTAAAGGAAGGCCTCTAGGATGAAGGGAGGACAATTTAGAGAGTATTTGGGCAGAGTTTTTCCAAGAAAATTTGCTTTTAGGGTCTGAATTAGAGAGAAGGGGAGTGCCCTTTTATAAGAGCAGTGATGGGAAACTTAGGAAAAGCTAGATATTTTATAATAAAATAAAATTTGTTTTATAATGGATAAAAAATGGATTATTTAAAGGATAAGGTAGGGTTGGGTTGAAAAAACACTCAACCAATAGGTATTAGATAGGTTTGGGTCGCTATATTAACTTTATTTTTTAGATTTAACTCTTCATTAAATAGTTTGACATTTACCATGTCTCTTTATATGTTTATATTATATGGTTAATAAACATACTATATACCTCCAATCGAACCCCGGATGGTTAATTAATGATACACCTATCATTTTATTGGTCTTTTGGCCGATCCTTATATTTGTAGGAATACAATATCAATTAATAATATAATATTTGTTTTAAAAACTCTTTTATGTCAATTTTGACACTATTTGGTATTTTGTTTTTTATAAATTCATAATAGCATTATTGCTTTGAATAAAATTCATCTAATCAACCATAATATGCAATATTTACCTAGAACATTAGTTTAATTCATAAAAAGTCTCAAATTAAATTTATTTGGTTATTTATAATATCAATTATTTTAATAATTCATTAATTAGGTAATTATTGCATCATCATCGTGTCATAAATAAATTAAATTATTTAATGTCTATGAAATATAAATAAAATACCAATATTTATAAAATCTATTTATATTTCTAATGAATATTTATAGTCAAATTTATCTTATTTATAACATTATATTAAAAATGTTTTAGTTATTCAACTTTGATTTTAACTCTTTTAAATCAACATTAAATAAAATAATAATAAGTGTTTTAATCGAATCCAAGTGGACCAAAGAGGTTCATATTTTATTCCTAAGGTTATTTTTGGTTGAATTATACTTATACAATAGAATTAGGACACGTGTTAGGGTAATAATAATATCATTATTATCCTTAATTACCCTATTTACATTTAACTGTGGTAAATAAAAGTAAAAAAGTTACTTTTTCCCATGGGGTGTTAGCCGAGTGGTACCCGCTGGTTGTACCCCTCTCTCTTTATTGGAACTGACCTAGGCTCGAGTCCAGCCAAACTCGGGCACTGTGCATATTATGCACAGGGCGATTCAAAGCCATGTTCCTAGTCAGGGAACATGTGGCACGCTCTGGGAATAGCGGGGCCCCATAGTGGGAGACGAGCGTTACCCTTACACACGTTGTTTGCCAACGAGCCTATACCCTAGTAGTATAGGCTTCTGATTGGCATCCAAATAGCCTAGGATCAAATCCGGGCAGAGGTGAATTTCCAGGGGTACTGTAGCAGTAATGTAGTAGGGCATTGTAGCAGTACCGTAGCAGTGGCAGCACTGGAGCGGCGGAGGGACTGTAGCGGCGACTGTATTGTAGCAGGGACTATAGATGTGCGGGTACTATAGCAGTACTGTTCACCAAGGGGTCCTTTGGGCCAAAAATTGGGATTTCAAGCCTTGTATTCAGGCAACTTGGCCTTGGGCCTTCAGGCTATGTAATGGGTCTCCCTCTACTCAGTCTAAAGAGGTCATTGCTTTAAAAAATAAATTGAGGCTTCGGCCCCAACCTTTAAAAAAAAGAAAAAGTTAAAATTCACCATTTTCATCTTATTGAACCACAATTTTATTATTGATATCAACGGTGCTCTCGGATTTTTGAAATTCCACTCACAGAAGCGGTAAAATTATGTTTTATGTGAATTTAAAAATTCTCCTAGGAGGTGGGTAAAAGACAGTGAAAAGTTCAATAAAATTTATATATATATATATAATTATTATAAACTGAATCCAATGAATTACATTGACCTTATATAGATAATATGTATCTATTTTGACCTAAAATAAGTTTAAATAAAATAAATAACTATTTAAATAAAAATTTGGGTTTAAACTATAACTCAGTGTTTTTCCACATTTATCAAAAATTGAATGTTTTCAGAAAAATACCAAAAATTCACCATAAGCTAATTTTGATATTCTGAATCAAAAAATGAAGTCCATTTTGAATGATAAAATTTATAAAATTTCAGAAAGTGGGTATTACTATACATAATGGCTAGTTTGATTCATTATGGCCAGTTAGAACTCGAAGTTGCATACAACACACGCTATTGTTTCATTCAGAGGGAAGAGAACCATGGAAGTTTGGGGTTTTACATTCTCCCCTTGTTCAAATAATTTCATCCTCAAAATTTCTAGAATATTACTGCATAAAAAGACTTGGGTGTTTGTTCATTATAAGTTCCTTCAGGTTCCCATGTTGCCTATTCCATCTTATGGTTTCTCAATAGAATATTTACCAGACGAGTCGTCTGGTTTCTCAACACTTTTTCTCTCGTATCACGAACCTTAATAGGCTCTTCGCAATAAGACAGAGCAGGTTCCAATTCTAATTCTTCATTGGTGAGTACATGCATTGGGCCAGGCATGTATTTTCTCAACAGTGATATGTGGAACACATCCTTAACTTTAGAGAGACTTGGTGGCATTTCCAAATGGTAATCTACAACCCCAATTCATTCTAGAATTTCGAAAGGTCCAATTAACCTAGAGTCAATTTTCCCTTACTGAAACATATAACACCCTTCCATTGAGATACATTCACGAAAACATGATCTCCTACCTGAAATTCCAAATCCTTCCTTCAGTTATCGACATATCTCTTGTGCCTACTTTGAGCTTCTTTGACGTGGGTTTGGATTACCTTCACCTTTTCCATCATTTCCCCCACAAGTTCTGGGCCTATGAGTTTTCTTTCCCAAACACCATCCCAATAGGTTGGTGTGTGACATCTCTTTTTGTATAATGCTTTATATGGTTCAATCTGAATACTTGAATGGAAGCTATTGTTATATAAAAATTCTACTAGTGGTAAATATTGATCCCAAATACCTTGAGAGTCAAGTGAGCATGATCTCAACATGTCTTCTAATGTTTGAATAGTCTTTTCTGATTGTCCATCGGTTTGGGGGTGGTAGGCAGTGCTCAAACGAAGTTTAGTATCCAGGGATTTCTAACGACTTTTCCAGAATCTTGATGTAAAATGTGGATCACGATAAGAAAAAATCAATAATAGTACTCCATGAATTATTACAACTTCATTAATATATAGTCTTGCTAAACATTCAAGTGGAAAATATTCTCTTATAAAAGAAAATGTGCTGACTTGGTAAGATGATCAACAATGACCCATATTGCATCGTTCCTTCTAGGAGTCTTTGGAAGTCCCATCACAATTTCCATCATAATATTATCCAATTTCTACTCAGGTATGGGAAGAGGTTCCATGACTCCTCCAGGCTATTTCCTTCCAACATTCACTTGTTTACAAACCATATATCTTGACACAATATCCAAAATATCCCTCTTCATGTTGTCCCACCAAAAATGTTCCTTCAAATCTCTATACATCTTGGTGCTTTGATGGTGTATAGAGAAATTGGAACTATAAGCATCATCCAACAATTACCTTTTTAGATCAGGTATATCAGGAACACAAAGACTCTTCCCAAATTTCAAAATTCCATCTTCATACACAAAGGCACACAATATCCCCTCATTCATAGCTTTAATCTTCTTTTGAAACTCTTCATCACTAGTCTGAGAAATTTTTATCCTTTCTAGTAAAGATGGTTTGGAAACAATTTGAAAAAGTATTGATGTTTCACCTTCCATGGTGATTCCCATATCCATATTTACTAGATCAATTTATATAGGATCCTTTTCAACTCCCATCATGTTCAAAACTCCATGATCCTTTCTACTAAAATCATCTACCACCTTATTTTTCTTTCCTCGGGTGGTATTGTATAGTAAAATCATAATCCTTGAGTAGTTTAAGCCATCTCTTTTGCCTCATGTTGAGTTATTTCTGAGAAAAAATATACTTAAAACTCTTGTGATCAGTAAAAATCTCACATTTTTTACCATAGAGATAGTGTCTCCAAATCTTCAAAGAAAATATTACAGCTGCTAGCTCAAGATCATGAGTAGGATTTTTTTTCTCATGAATTTTCATCTTTCGTGATGTATAGGCAATAACCCTATCATTCTACATAAGGACACAACCAAGTCATTTTTTGAAGCATCAATATAAATAAAAAACCCATCATTCCCCAATGGTAGATTAAAGATATGAGCATTGACTAATATTCTCTTTAGTTCTTCAACACATTTTTTACACTCTTTTGTCCAAACAAATTTAACCCCTTTTCGTGTGAGGTTTTTTAATGGGTTATCCAACCGGGAAAAAGTATGGACAAAACGTCGATAATAACCTGCTAAACCAATAAAACTGCATACATTAGTTATACTCGTTGGTGTTGGCCATTCTTGGATTGCCTTGGTCTTTGAAGGATCAATGAAGATTCCATCCTTAGAGACAATATGTCCAAGAAAAAAATCTTTTGAAGCTTGAATTTACACTTTCTAAACTTCCCATATAATTCATGTCTTCTAAGAGTCTTCAGGATAATGCATAAGTGATTTTCATGATCTTTATAGCTTTTGGAGTATACGAAGATATAATAAATAAATACCACTACAAAATCATCGAGATATTCCTTGAAAACTCTATTCATTATATCAATGAAGACAGAGGGTGTATTAGTCAATCCAAAAGACATTACTATAAACTCGTAATGCATGTACCTGGTTGGAAATGCTATCTTCAGAAAGTGTTCCCTCTTCATGCACAAGTAATGGTTTCCAGATCGATGGTCAGTCTTTGAAAATTACTGATCTCCATGTAATTGGTCAAATAAATCATCAATGCGAGGTAGGGGATACATGTTCTTTATTGTTATAGCATTGATCTCCCTGTAGTCAATGCAAAACCTCATAGATCCATCTTTCTTCTTAACAAAAAGGACAAGGGATCCCCATGGAGAAACAATATGGTGAATAAATCCTTTATTACTCAATTCCTCTAGTTGTTTCATCAGTTCTTCTAATTCCACAGTGGCCATTCTATAAGGGGTCTTTACCATGGGCCTTGAACCAGGAATTAAATCAATGGAATACTGAATTTCTTGTTCTGTAGAATGTCCAGGTAAATCTTCTGGAAACTCATCAACATATTATTTAATAATAGGTACATCATATATTTGAACATTCCCTTCCTCACACACAGTTATTTCATTCTCTTCCTCCCTAATAATTAAATTTATTTCAGCTACTGGGGGTGGATCTAGATAAGAATTAGGCAGTGGAGGTTCTGCTCTAAAGATAAGGTGTTATTTTTCATCATCATCCAAAATTGTAACCTAATTCTTCTTACAATAAATCATCACATCATGGTTTGAAATACAATCCACATAGAGGATTACATCAAATTCAATCATGGGTATTATGACGAGATCAATATATAAACAACATTTACATGTTCTAATTGGAACTGATTTACAAAACTTTGTTGCGATGATTATTCCCTTAAGAGTTTTGACTAACAACTCCCTTGTTAAATAAAATTAGAAATATAAAGTTTTCATATCAAACTGGGAAGATATGAAACAATGCGATGATCCAGAATCAAATAAAGCATTGGCTAAACTTGAGGAAACCATTAAATTACCTGCCACCACATCTTTCAGAGCTTCTACCTCAGCAGTAGTGATAGAATAATCTTGGCCATGATCCCTCAGGATTTTCTAACGTAAGTTCCCCTGACACTTAGGTCATTTATTCGCATAATTCCCCCTTTCACTATAATTTTAGCATTCAACATCGACAACTTCATTCTTCCCCTTGAAATCATGAGTTTGGTGGTCTTTTCCACCACACTTATAATAAACTCCATTCCCTTAAGGCAAGTACCTGGGTGTTTCTTACCACATTTACTATAGGATGGATATTCAACTTTTCCCTTCTTTTCCTTATTTCCATTTCCAAAGTGTTTAGTAGATATCTTCTTGTATTGATTTTCTTTAAAGTTGTAAGACTTAGAGAATTATATTTTTGTCTTGATAGCACATTAGACAATATCTTCATACGGTGACAAGAATTTTGAGAATAATTCTTGATGTAGAAATGGTTTTAACCCATCAAAGAAACGATCTATATTACTTCTTGGTTTATGTATATAATCTGTATCAATCCTCGCTATCCTTTTAAAGTTAGATTCATACATTGCGACATTCTCATCCTCCTTTTTCCTCAGACTTAGAAATCGACTTTCCATATATCCTCGATGGTCACGAGGAAAGTATTTTTCTAAGAAAATCTCTTTGAACTCCTGAAATTACATATTTTATACTTCATCATCTTCCTTTGTGTTTTGAATCAATTACCACCTTTGATCAACATCTCCAGTGAGGTGGTAAACTAAAATGATAACTTTTTCCATTCACTACTCCCTAAGGTGTGGAATATTTTCTCTAAGGAATTTATCCATTGCTCATCTACTAATGGATTTGTACTTCTATTGAATGTTGTGGTTGTTACCTCATGAAGCGGTCTAACATTGATCCTCCAAGATGCGGATGAGGGTCCTCCATACGAGTAAGGTTATTATTAATAACCTATGTGAGTTGTCCCAGTATGGTGATAAGCTGATCAACACCAGTTGTATCACCTGCTCCACAATAATTATCTTGAACAGGAGGAAAATCCCTACAAGGAGTGCGTGAATTGACATTGTTTCCATTCCATCCACTATGATCCATTTCTAAACAATGGCATGAACTATATAATTTTATGAATCACAATTCATAAATCCAAACTTACAAATCACTAAACCTAAATTGAACAGTTTATAGATATAATCTATAATCATAAAAATGTTTTCTTTGAGGAATTATATAATTATAAACGCTTCATAATGGTTTGTAAAGAAATTTAGAATTATCCTAAGCATATCCCCCAGGAGTGTCGTAACCAAGAGTGCAGCAAGGATCGTTTCCATGCACCTGTTCCTGTTCGAGTCTAGATCAAAGAGGTGTTTTCGGGTTTTAACCCTAGGTACATTTGTGCCAGAGCCACCTCTACCTGCTCGTATCCAGATATGGATGTATTGCTCAGAAAAATCAAAAAATCTCTATAATACCAAAATTCTAGGAAGTTATTCTATACTAACCCTCAAAGTCTATCTTAGGGTAATGTACTCTAATCAAAGTTTATCTAAATATAGCTTCCAAGGCTTGTATTAAATATCCTCTGATACTAATTGTAACACCCCAAATCCAGTTACCCAGAGTCGGTGCATTATTACAAAACATTGTCATGATCACAAAAGATCAAGTCTCGAAAGACCGATTAGTTTAGTATCCTTGGAAGTACTAGATACATTCATTAGGTTTACATTACATCATAAAATGAAAAACTATAACAACATTGTTTCCATAGACCACACTCATATCCCCTCAGACTATCCTTGCAGGTGAGTCATAAAATATATCTTCTCATCCTAGGAAAAATAAAACATAGATAGGGGTGAGATCAGATTCTCTGTAAGGATAACAATATAGCGGAAACATTCGTAAATAAGCATAAACATTTAAGGCAATTTATAAGACTAAAACAAAAGCCTTCTAAACTTGAACTTCATCATAATATTGAAAATATAAACTCAAATAATTTCATTTATTTACTCACATGGATATTCTACTAGTTGAATAATAACATGCAATATCAATAGCCACTTTCATAATGATGTAATTCACAATTCCATAATTTCATAACCACATAGTCAATGCCTTATGCCAGGACTACAAATAAGATTTTTTCAAGGACTTGTGCCAAGACACTAGTTTTTATCATGAGACCTACCGCTGCATCGAGGATCTATTGTGGGATCCAACCATCACATACTAAGTCCCATGCATTCCTCATTTGAAAAGGTTTAAACATAACATAAACCTTCTAATTAAAACTAGCATACAAAATGTCAATACTAAACCATGAATGGTATAAAAATAATACATCCATAGTCAAACATATCACAAAACCTTCAATACAATATTAATGTTTTGTATCATAATATATCAACTTCAAATAAACTTAAAATCCATCAATGGATGTTTACATAGATGAAATCAAAACCTTTTTTAGAGAAATATCTCTTTCTATTTTGAAATCTTTTAAAAGTCACTTAATTATAAAAGAAAACATTTATATTTCAAAAAATTCTAATAATATAGTAAGGGAAGATTTTATGATGTTATAATAACCAAAAATATCCACACCCACCGTATAAGTTAAAAAGGACATTCTTACATTAATTTTATCGAAAAGGTTAAAAGTACCTTGTTTGGAAAACGACGAAATGATTCCTTCCGAACCATTTTATAAAAATTAAAAAAAGGGTATAAAATAATTTAATACATAGTCTAATAAATAGTAAAAATGTTTTGGAATACATTTTTAAGAAACATGGATGTGGATGATAAATAGGTCACAGAAGATAATTGCATATAAACAATATCGGATAATGACGAGATTGTGAAATTAGCCCTTACCTTGTAATTTTCCTTGGTTGAGGATAGGTTAACCTATTGTGTAATTGTGAAATAATTTTTATTAAATTATAAAATAATCATATACATTAATATGATATCATATCTGATCTTTTAACATTGCTTTGTTAATAATATCTTAGTATTATCGTCGTTTTGGGTGTTAACTGATTCGTTTTCCGTTGTATTCTTTGTTATGTTAGTCATATTTGTTATGGATGGGATGTATCTTATTAATATCCAGAATTATATCAAGTCTTTAGACATTATTTTTAATCATCAAATGATAATTAGTCTTGAATGGATACGATAGGGAATGAATATCATCGCGTTCGTGGAGACGGTAATCTGTATGTACGTATGAGTGACAATATCATTCTTTTGATATTAAAATAATATATAATTTTATGGTATATCAAATATACAGAATAATTATAATGTTATATTTATTATTTACATCAATTACATATCATTATTATATCCATCCAAATAATAATGTATTGAATAACAATTACACCACGACGTGGGGGCAGTAAGCCGTACGCACACACGTATGGTGACATGTCATTCAAAGGATGGATAGAATAATGAATTTGGTTGTAAAATATTTATAATATATTCACAATATATAGAAGATACTGGATTTATTATTTTAGAATGGAAACAATAAATATAGAGGAAGTGGAAGAAGAAAGAAACTTGAAAGAGTTGAAGAAATATTTACATTTTCTTCGGGTTATTCCTTTTGATTTGATACAAAGGGATCCATAAATTGAATTTATGACTAATGGAAGGCCTCTAGGAATAAGAGAGAAAGGTTTAGAGGTTATTTGGGCAGAGTTTGTCCATGAAAAACTGCTTTGAGTTGTGAATTGGAGAGAAGGTGGGGAGCCCTTTTATAAGAGGGGTTAAGGGAACCTCATGAAAAGATAGAAATATTATTTTATAATAAAATAATTTTTGGTTTCTAATGGCTCTAAAATGGGTTATTTATATTATATGGTGAGGATGTGTCTAAAAACACTCAACCAATAGGTTTTAGATAGGTTTTTGTCACTATATTATCATTATCGTTTAGATTTAATTCTTAGTTAAATAGTTTGACATTTAACATGTCTCTTTGTATTTTTATATTATATGGTCAATAAACATACTATATAATTCAAAGAGAACCCCAAATGGTTAATTAATGATATATATATCATTTTATTTTTCTTTTGGCTTAGATTTTTAGGAATATAATATCAATTAATAATATAATATTTGTTTTATAAACTCTTTTATGTCAATTTTGACAGTATTTAGTATTTTGCTTTTGGTAAATTCATAAAAACATTATTTCTTCGAAAAAAATCATCTAACAAACCATAATATGTAATATTAATCTATTAAATTAGTGGAATTCATAAAAAGTCTCAAATTAAATTTATTTGGATATTTATAATATCAATTATTTTAATATTTCATTAATTAGGTAATTACAGCATTATCATTGTGGCATATATAAATTAGATTACTTAATGTGTAAAAAATAAAAATAAAATCCCATTATGTATGAAATTTTATTATATTTATAATTAATATTTATAGTCTAATTTATTTTATGTAAAACCCTATATTAAAAATGTTTTAGTTATTAAACTTTGATTTTAACTCTTTTAACTCTATTGTAAATAAAATAATAATAAGTGTCCAAATCAAAACCAATTGAACCAAAAAGGTTTATATTTTATTCCTAAGGTTGTTTTTGGTCTAATTATACTTATCCAATATAATTATAACATGTGTTATGGTAATAATAATATCATTTGTACACCTAATTACCCTATTTACTTTTAACCGTGGTAAATGAAAGTAAAAAGGTACTATTTCCCAAAAATTGTTTTCATCTTATTGAACAACATTTTAATTACAGATATAAACCATTCCTCTCCAAATTTTAACATTCCACTCATAGAAGTGGTAAAATTAAGTTTTATGTGAATTTTCAAATTCTCCTAGGAGGTCGGTAAAAAACGGTGAAAAGTTTAATAAATTTTTTATACATTTAAAATTATTATAAACTGAATGAAATGAATTAAATTAAACATATATTGGAATTAGGTATCTATTTTAACCTCAAATAAGTTTAAATAAATTAAATAATTATTTAAAAAAAATTCAGTTTTAAACTATAACTCAGTGTTTTCACTATTTATAAAAAATTTAATGTTTTCCGAAAAATACCAAAAATTCACCCTGAGCTAATTTCGATATTACAAATAAAAAAATAAAGTCCATTTTGAAGGATAAAATTTATAAAACTTCAAAAAGTTGGAATTACTATTCATAACGGCTAGTTTGATTGGTTGTGGCCTGTTAGAACTTGAAGTTGCATACAACACACGCTATTTTATTATTTAAAGGGAAGCGTATCGTGGATGCTTGGGTTGTTACATACTTTGTTATTGAAACCTAAGGGAGGTTCCATGAATGAGGTTAATGTTTCCATTGGATTGAAATTTATGAAATACATGCAGATATTTGAGAAACTAAAAGGAGTGTTTTTGTAATGTATCTGTGTTATATAATCAATTCATTAATTTTAAAAGGTATATTATTCTAAATTTATATTTGTAAAATTATATAAAAATATAGTTTTTAAAAAATATTTAATGGATTGATAAATCTTATGGTTTTTATTTAATGATGAATACAATTGTTGTGACGCTATATATTGTAAATTAAAAAGAATAATCATGAAAAGATGAATCAAAATAAAGTATTTGTTTTTCATACTTATTTCACTGAAATTATAAGAAAATTTGTTTGTCAATAAAGAGTTATTATAAAAATTATATGAGATTAACCAAGATACACATGTTTTATGATTCATTTGATTTATATGACATGCTTGAAAATAAATTAATGATAAAAGGAGTGTTCTCTTGAATAATGTTGTTTATATATATTTGTTAAAAAAATAATGAATGAGTTCCCCCAATCCAAAAGTGTCCTAATTCATACAATATAAAATTTATTTCATAAGATTTAAACAAAAAAATAGAATTACATATTTGATATATATCTAATAATTTATTTATTAAATACTATTATAAGGTAAATAATTGTTATTTTTTCATCAAAATTTGTTTTTCTATAAAATTTTATTTAGGAAAAAATATATCTTCCAAGTGGTTATTGGGAGGGTGTTTGAACTTAAAGAGGGTTTACGTACAAAGAAATTAAATATTACACCAATTATATTCAATGTGGATCACCGTATATCCTAAATAAATTTATGGAATTTTTTTAAATAATTATATCAATATAAAGAGTTAAATTTATATTAGTTGTAAAATAATCTCAAATATGAGTTTAAATGAATATTTATAAGATAATGATATTGAATGTAGTATTTTTTATATAAAGACTAAAAAAGTTAATAATTCAATAACATTTCATGAGGTGAATTTAAGGATCTGGAATACTTAATTCAAAGGGTTGGACATTAGGAATAGGATTTAGCATCTCACAATTATTCAAAATAATGTTCATCATAGATTTTACTCACCCAAAAACCTTAGTGTGTGGTTTTATCAAATTTCCCCAATGTAAAGTGACATAAATTATATATATCTTTGATTATTTTAATGAAATAATTTACATGAAACTAGATTATGGCTTCTCTAGAAGTCAATAATATATAATTTTATTATACAAGTTCTTATATATGGTTTTTAATATTTATGAAAGGGAATAACATTATAAAATATGTCATGTTATAAAAAAGGCAGTCTTCATTTTTCATTCCTCAATATTGGGAACATATATTCATGAATTTATGTCGCAATTATCTATAAATTCATACATTTTAGTATGGGTGTGAAAAAACTATAAAACCTCAAAACCAATAAACTCAAAAAATACCATTGAAAAAAATAGTAAAACTTCTTTGTACAAGGTGGATCAATGTTTTTTGTTTGAGTCAATTCGGGTTGAGTGGATGAGTCTTTTTCATTGGGATGACCCGACCACCCACCCTATGTAAACAAGTATATTATACACCCAATTTTAACCATTTATATAAAATTTAATTATGTATTACTAATTTTTTACATGAAAAAATTACATTATCAAATTATTGGAGTTAAATATAGACTTTTTAAAAAATGAATACTTTTAAAGTGTGATATTTGAATGAATATATGAATTATGACATTAATTATTTTTATTAATTAAAAATTATTTATAATTTTATGAATTCGTATAAAATTTCTGCAACCCAAACAAACCATCAAATTAAACTACATTGACATTAGATTTTGAGTTTTATAAAAACATTTGAGGTATTGAATTATGCTGGAAATTTATTCACCCATATAATATAGTTCAAGTTGGATTTATTGATAAAAAACAATCCACACAATTTAAAATCCTTATATTTGAGTTATTCCAAATGGATTCTCATCATGGACTATAATAAATTTGGGAAAAATATCATATATAACTTGATTATAATTTCATCTATAGAAATGAATTATGTTAATTAGATATAAAAGGAGTTTTTTTGTGTTCGATAAAACTCTAAATATACCCCTTGGAGTGTCATAAACTATGAATTTGGTAATATACAAGGGCCTATTTCATATTTAATATTCATAAAAATAGTTGGAATGATACTTGGAACTAAAATATTTAAACATTAGTAAATTTATCATGAAAACCTTGAGGCATACCTAATCAGAGGGTTGGGTCTGTTATTGATGATGTTATAAAATAAGGTTTAAATAATATTGTATTTTTTCCACTCATATGATTAGTATGTCATCATGTATGTCAATTTATAGAGATAGTGTATGTTTTGATAGCCTTAAGCATGGTGTAGGATCACTAAAAATGGGCGTGATTCTGAAAGCATTATTATATTTTTAATTTTATGGTTTATTAAAAAATTATCCTATATTTCTTATTATAGTATGAAATATCATGACTAAAATCACACCCACTGAGGAAAGAAAAAACAAAGAACATTTTATTTATATATATCAGTACTCAAAATGAGAAGATAATACTTGGCGTGATTTTGTAAATCCCATGAGCACCTGATTCACTATAATCCCCAAGGTCAATACGATGAGATGGATATATCAGTGACTCATAATAAAAGAATGTAAAAGATTTTGAATCATGACCACTAACTTAACGAGATACACTATTGTATTCTTCTTCAAATAGGTAGGGTTTATATTTTTCCTCTAATTAGATCATCACCTCATAATTATGTTATTATACCATGATTATTTACAATGAATAATTGGTTTTACTTATTCATGCATCCTAAAATACACAACATTGGTGTGATGATCACCCATAAACCATATATATAATATTATTTTTATTCTTATAATATGATTAACTATTATCTATGCATACATCATCTATAATTTCCTCTATTTCAGAAACTCTACCTCTTCAATAATCTTACATGACCCCTATTCACTTTATTTCTTTTAGAAGAAATGAAATTTCTACAATTTTAAATTTTATTTTTATATTAAAATTTCAACTACCAAATTCATTCAACTTCTATAGTTAATGAATTTATCCAGGTCATCGCATTGTGATTTCACACATTGTGACGTGATTGAAGAATTACTAAATATACATTATAAATGTACTATCTCATTATCACATGATAATATTATTCACAAGGTGATTCATCTATTAATTTCAAAAATGCATTCATGTCTATAGAATGATATCATATTTATTTCACTATCCTTATTTTCTAACTCCTTGTTTAATTATTTTTTATGACATTAAATTTATAAATACAAAACATGAATATAGTCATATTAAACTTTTAAAAAAGTCAGAACCATTGTGTATCACTTATATTTTTGAGTGATCAATATATATCCTAGGGAAACATCACAAAACCAATATATGTCATAAGAATAAACTATATAAACTACCTTCACCTTTGATAAAAACTCATATGTTTGGATGTTAACATTTTTTTATTCCCTTTTCCTATGAAAAATTTTTATTTCTATTCCAAAGTTATTTTTAAATATGATTAATGGCGATTTTAAATATTAATGAAATTTGTGATTTTTCACTACTGGAAAGGGGACTTTTCCCAACACTTGTATACCAACGGTTCAATGAACCATTGGTATATGTTGTCTTTACCAATGGTTTTCATAAAATGTTGGTAAATACCTTGAACAAGTGACTTTTCCCAATGGTTTTATGAAACCGTTGGGAAAAGTGGGGACAACTCACTTTTCCCAACAGTTTGAGGAAACCATTGGGAAAGATGGGGAAAATTTAGTTTTCCCAATGGTATCATAAAACCGTTGGGAAAGATTGAGTTTTCCCAACCGTTTTTAAAAACTGTTGGAAAAAAAGCCCCAAATTCTCCAAATGCAGTCAGCGGCCTCCCCAAAATTCCAGAACCCTTCCGCTAGTCTCCAGAGGTGATTCCTTGGTAGAAGAACTTTCGAATCGCCACCTCTTCCATCGGATCAACAGCTACCAGGTTAGACTCCTTATATATTTTATCAAGGATACAGTTCCCCCTCTTATAAATCATATCCTTCTATTCTCAACGATTTCTTAATTGCCAATTTTTAGGGTTTTTGTAAAATTTTATGATTGTTCCACGAATTGTGTACTCAAATCCCTATATCGGGGTATTTCCAATTAATGTTTTCATTACACATTTACATTTATAAGGGCATGGTGTATCTTTATTGTGTTCTAATTTTGAACAATCATTGTTTTTTTGAACTCAATGCTTCAAATATTATATCTTCATGTATATGAACTAATAAGAAATTGTTTGTAATATTTATTGATATTATTTCATGAAAATCACTCCTTTCATTAAGATCATGTCAAACACGAAGATCTTGTTCATCTTAATTTTTGTACACTTTGTGTATTACATAACAAGTATGTATCATGTTTCTATCAAAATCTATATATATATAAAATGACACATTGTTCACTTATCCTTTGCACAATAGAACATATGGAGTATCTTCTTGAACTTTGCCAAATAGTATGTGGTCCTTAATTAGTCTTTCTTCCTTCTTCATGAAACTAATTCACAGAATGTGAAATTCTAAATATTAGTGAATATTAGTTTTTCTAATATAACAATTAATCATTCTGCCTTCGACATCATACATGTGTTATTCAATCACCTTTTTAAAACACAACGACCATTGTCACTGATTTGGGGTTCCTCAAAATACTTTGGAAAATCAGAAAAATGCATGTATTGAATCGTGTTTCTCATATGGTTTCATGGATACAAGTTCATCTCGAAAATCATGACTGTGTGGTTCAAATATCATGAGGACCATGAGATTGTTATTCTTCACACAAATTAAGTTTTTTTCTACAACTATGTGTTTTTGTTTTGACTTGTGATTTAGCTAAAAGGGGAGCTTTGTGGTTATTAATCATGGTTGTGGGTGGTCATTTAGGATGTAAGATATTATGACTTAATTTTAATTGATATATCAAATATTATTATTGATTTATGTTCAATTTGATTATCTTTAACAAGTGATGTTATTTAATAAGTTGTTATTAATGGTTGTAATAATGACGATATTGTATAAGGCTTCATATGGTGTGTATAAGGGTTCACATGGTGTGTATAACAGTTGACATGGTATCATTGAACTCAAGTCATTAATATAATCCTTCATTCTCACTATCATTTAAGAAATTTAATGATGTAAACCCATCCTCACATGATTTCTTACCTTAGATAGTGTCCAACATATGGAATACGAGCTTTTGAATTCATCAGTTAACCAGGATCATATAGTCCATTTCCCTAAGATGACTGTCCTAATATAACTTTAGGGTCAAATAAATATGGTTCTCATTGTACGTTGTATATTATGTGTCCTTCTTGTCCAATACTCACTTTTCTGAGGGTGGGGTGCTTTTCACTACCCATTCTGGCATGTGTAGACAGCCATAAAAATGTTTGATAAGTCACCAGTTTAATTCAGTAATGTCGTTATCATTGACAAACTTTATTAAGAATTTCAAATTTAAAAATAAATGTTTTTTTTCTATACTTAATGAAATTAAACCTTTTTACAGCCGATGAACAACCTATTATTGTAGAAGCCTAAAATTTATTCACCCATGGGGTGCGCTTGACTTGGGGAAGTAATTGGGTAATGAATGGTATGTCAAGGTGTCAATAATCAGTTATTGAACATGAGTGAATGATTTGGGATGCCTATAACACATGATGGGACCTGAAGAATGTGCCCCGTATAGACCTAATGAAATTGAATATAAATAAATTTTAATTTAATTTATGAGTACTTGTTCTTTACATTATTTTAATAGTTCACTACATCAACTAGAATCTTCTTCATTTATTGTTTACTTAAATGTATTTTCTATTAATGTTCAATCCTATTGAATTATTTATGACAACATGAATTATATAAATTGTTTTTACAGAATGGATAGAAGTTGTATGTATGAATCTGATCGGATCTCAAGAGATTTTCCAAACAATTTAGAGAGATTTATATATTTTTCATTTAACAATGCTTTTGATAGTGGTCGTATACACTGCACAGGATCCAATTGTGTTGGTAGACCTTGGTTGAGCCATGAAGAAGCCAGCTACCATATAACCAAAAATGGTTTTCAAGAAAAATACTTTGTGTGGTATCACAATGGGGAGAAAATTAAATCTAAATTTGGTGATGATCGAAATGAAAATACTAGAATGGAGAATCTGTTAGATGATCAGTTTCTGTTTATTCGTCATCATGAAAAATAAAGGATTTCGACTCAAGAAGACATCGATATGAGCACAACTAATGTATATAGTGAAAATGATGATATTGATAGGGTGAAAAAATTGAATGATGCTGCCACGACTCCAGTATATCGACAATGACATAAAAGGAAAAGGCTGGAATTTTTAATCCGATTGTTTCATGGGAAATCTATGTATGGGATTTCTAATATAGAAATCGATTACCTTCATACCCTCTTGAAGGATTTACATCCAGATGATGAAGATATTCCCTCAAACCACTATATGGCATGGAAGTTAGTTGAGGAACTTGAATTTTCAAGAAACAAAATTCATGCTTTCCCGAAAGATTGTAGTTTATTCTTAGAGGAAACTGCTGAACGAAATGAGTGTATAAAATGTGGGACATCCCCATGGTTTTTAAAATCTGATGGAACCCCATCCCGCGTTCCACAGAAAGTAATGTGGCACTTTCCATTGATCCCCAGACTCCATAATATTTTTATCTCTGATGACATATCAATAAAAATGAGATGGTATGATACCGAGAGAAAGAAGACTAACGATGAGTTGGTTCATCCTACAGATGGATTTTCATGTTAGAGATTTGATGCTCGACATCCTGATCTTGCAGCTGACGTGCGTAATGTGAGGCTGGGTCTTTCAAGCGATGGTTTGAATCTGTTTGGGCATATTCTTACTTCGCACAACACATGGCCAGTTTTTATACACATTTATAATCTTCCCCCATGGTTGTGTATGAAGAAAACATGCACTTTCATGAGTATACTCATATCTGGTCCTTCTGATCCCGACATTGATATTGATGTCTACATGCAACATTTAATAAAAGAGTTGAATCGTATTTGGGATGTGGGTGTGAACAAATACGATTCATGTTTGAAAGATATATTTCAGATGCGTTCTGTGCTTATGTGGACGGTCAATGATTTTCTTGCTTATGCAATGATGTCTGGATTGAGCACGAAGGGAAAATTGTCATGTCCAGTTTGTATGAAGAATACACGATTCAAAAGACTGAAACATCGTTTTAGTTTCAGTTTTATGGGACATCGATGATTCTTGACAAAGGATCATCCATATAGAATGAATCGTCAAAGATTTGATAATACCATAGAGACCGATGATCAACCTCTGCGTATGTCTAGAACTGACGTGCTTAATGAATTGAAAGATTTCAGTTTTTCTTTCAGGAAGGGTCAACTGAAATCTGGATAGAGAAAGAATATTTCCACTGAAACCTGTTACAATTGGAGGAAGAGGAGTATATTTTTTGATTTTCCTTATTGGTTAACCATGCATTCGGTGTGAAACCACCACACACATGTTATGGTGGATTATAATAAAGACAACCAAATGGTTGATAAAACATGGCAGCAATGTTGGAGTTTTTTGGAAACGTTTTCCAAATAATCCGACAACATTCCCATTAGCCTGCTATGATGGAGACATTTTCCACATGAGGTCAAGGTTAAAGTTTGGGCAGAGATATGGGTAAAAAAATCTATTCTATTTAATTCCTTGAAATATTTTTGTATTTATATGAATTAATATTTTGATTTCAGCTCCGATTTAATTTTCCTGATGGTGAGGGTGCACGACCGGAATGTCTAAAGGATTTAGGCGAGATTTGGAGATCCAACAAGAATGAGTTGTATATTGTCTGGGTTGCTAGAGTTGGCACTGAGTTATAAGTAGTACCAGTGGTGGATGATTGTCCTATAGATCAGTATCGTCAGATTACTACTCATTGGACGAGTACCCAGTTTAAGGCATTAATAACATTTGAGGTATTTAAATAATAACTTTCATTTTTTGCATTAATACTATCTGTTTCATTTTCAAATTTTATATAGGAATCATCTGGAAAAAATAAAAAGAACATTGATGCAAAAAAATACCTCCACACAATGGGATGCACTACGATGCCTGATCTTGAGAGGAAGTATGTATGACAATTGATTATAAGTTTTCCTTACGAATTACACATTCTTTTGTTTCCACAATTATTTAATAGTTTGCTAAAGTTTTCATATAAATTTAGTTTTCAATTTCATTGTAGAGGCAAATACAAAATATTGAAGGACGTGTGCCTCGAGCAAAACTGTTTTTCTCGAGTAGACGAAAATAGGATGGAAGTGCCTTAAACGAAGTGACTCAGCCGCCGATTGTAAGTTTTAATCTGTTGAATTTATATTTTAATATATATTTTTTAACTTAATAATATATTTATATTTGTAACAGGATGCTTTAGATGCCCTCAATTCCCAAGAACCAGACAATTTTGGGCCAACAGGTCACATACATCAGGTGTTGGGAGAGGAGCATTCTGGCAGAGTACGCTGCCGACCAAGGATAGCCCCGACGAGGTATTGTCCCTCCTCAAGTACGAGCTGTAGTGCCATGGAGCTGCAGAAAGTTTGGTCACAGGCAGAAGAGGTTGAGAAAAGGGCCACAATGACCATATAACAGTCTGCTAAGGAAAACAGTGCATTTATGAAATTTATTGATGTTATACGTCCAACTCTTCCAGCAAAGGCCAGCCCATCTTTTTATGAGTATATATCGTCGATAAGTTCTATATATGGTGCACCAGGTGGTAGTTCTAGTGGTGTTCAGGATGATATCTAGCTTGACGATGATGATGGCGAGGAGTCTGATGCGGAAGAGGCGCGAGAGGAGGAGGGAGAGGCGGGTGGCGAGGGTGTGGAGGAGGGCGAGGGCGAGGATGAGGGAGAGGGTGAGGAGGGAGAGGACAATGATGGGGACGAGGATGATGGTTATGATGATGGTGATGATGGTGATGGTGATGTGGGACAAGTTGATCCACTACATTTTTGACTGATATTACTGAGAGTTGATATTTAATCTATTCTAGTTGTTGGTTTTATCTAGACTCATAGTATAGTATTGAAGTTGAGTTATTTTTATTTATTATATATTTTTATGGATGTTTTTGTCTTTTAGTGGTTGGGTGTTTGGGAACCCCCCTCCTTCCTGGACGCTAGACAACCCCCCACCCTCCTCCCTGGACCCCGGACAACCCCACCGGACAGCCCCGCTGATAGCCCCCGGACAGCCCCCCCACCCTCTTCCTTGTACCCCAGACAACCCCCTGAACACCCCTGGACAGCCCTCGGATAGCCCCCCAAACAGCCCCTGGATAGACCCCCCACCCTCCTCCCTAGACCCTGGACAGCCCCCGGCCAGCCCCCCAGACATCCCCCCTAAAAGCCCCCCCCCCTCTTCCTTGGACCCCGGGCAACCCCCCGAACACCCTCGGATAGCACCCAGAACCCCCCCTGAAAATCCCCCTGATAGCCCCCACCCTCCTCCTTGGACCTCGGACAACCCCCCCGGATAGACCCCCAGACATCCCCCTGGACATCCCCCCACCCACTTCCTTGGACCCCGAACAACCCCCCGAACACCCTCCTGACAGCCCCCAGACAGCCCCCTGAACAGCCCCCCAGACAGCCCCCCACCCTCCTCCCTGGACCCCGGACAACCCCCCATACATCCCCCCATATGTCCCCCCACCCTCTTACTTGGACCCCGGACAACCACCCAAACACCCCCCAGATAGTCCCCCAGACAGCCCCCCACCCTCCTCCTTGGACCCCGGACAGCCCCCCGGACACCCACCGGACAGCCCCCTGGACAGCCCCGCCGGACAGCCCCCCACCCTCCTTGATTTCATTTAATACTAGAAAATCTATAATATATATATTATTTATTTTCATCATGATATTCAATGTAAATCACATTTACACATCTAATCAATATCATAGATTCTTGGTCTGTTATAAAAGAGATGTATTCATTGGGCATGACATTTTTAGCTCCGAAATATTTCATAGCATGTTAAACTAACATCTAATCCATACTAAGAATGATATAAAAATATTTTATATAAATGTCCACAAGATTCTAAGTAAATACCATTCCACTAATAGACACATGAGGATTCTCATAAAATGGAAAACATTTTAAGTACATATCGAAAACCGACCAAACACATTAGGATTCCGTTGAAACTTTAGGAGAACGATCCTTGGGTCATATGTGATGTGTAAGAATCAACCACGCCTCAATCCGAGGTGTGGTGTGGCCGCCACCACTTAAACTTTCTGCCTTTTGTTTCAAAAGGACGTCATTTTATTTGAAAAAAATAAATCGGCATATGAAAAACCGACCAAACGCATTTGTATTGTGTTGATACTTTAGCACAACGATCCATGGGTCATATGGGACATGTAAAAGTCATCCCCGACTTAATCGGAGGCATGGAGTGGCCGCCACCACTCAATGTGTCTATCTTTTGTTTCAAAAGAATGTCATTTTAAGAGAAAAACATCAACTAGCATACAAGAAATTGACCAAACACATTCGGATTGTGTCGATACTTTAGCAAAACGATCCATGGGTCATATGTGATGTGTACGAGTTAACCCCCACCTTAATCTGAGTCACAGTGCGGCCGGAATCTCTCTAAGTGGCTCTCTTTTTCTTAAAATGGACAATATTTTAAGTACATACGGAAAACCAACCAAACACATTCGGTTTCTGTTGAAAATTTAGGAGAACGATTCATGGGTCATATGTGACGTGTACGAATCAACCCCACCTCAATCTGAGACACGGTGTGGCCAGAACCACTCAAAGTGTCTGCCTTTTGTTTCAAAATGATGTCATTTTAATTGAAAAACATCATCTGGCATACAGAAGACCGACCAAACGCATTCGGATTGTGTCGATACATTATCACAATGATCCATGGGTCATATGTGACGTGTGGGAGTCAGCCCTGCCTTAATCGGAGGCACGATGTGGCCATAATCACTCTAAGTGTCTCTCTTTTGTTTAAAATGGGAAACATTTTAAGTACGTACAGAAAACCAACCAAACGCATTACGTTTCCATTGAATCTTTAAGATAGCGATTCATGGGTCATATGGGATGTGTATGAATCAAACCCGCCTAAATATGAGATGTGGGGTGGCCAGCACCACCTAAAGTGTCTTCCTTTTGTTTAAAAAAGACATCATTTTAATTTAAAAACATCAACTGGCATACAGAAAAATGACCAAACGCATTCGGATTGTGTCGATACATTAGAAAAACGATTCATGGGTCATATGTGATGTGTATGAGTCAACCCCGCCTCATTCCATGGTGCGGTGTGGCCGCCACCACTCAATGTGTCTGTCTTTTGTTTCAAAATGACGTCATTTTAATTGAAAAACATCAACTGGCATACGGAAAACCGACAAACACATTCGGATTGTGTCGATACTTTAGAAAAATGATCCATGGGTCATATGAGAAGTGTATGAGTCAACCCCGCCTCAATCCGAGGCACGGTGTGGCCGCCACCACTCAAAGTGTCTGTCTTTTGTTTCAAAAGGACGCCATTTTAAGTGAAAAATATCAACTGGCATATGGAAAAGTGACCAAACACATTCGAATTGTATCGATAATTTATCACAATGATCCATGGGTCATATGTGACGTGTATGAGTCAACCCCGCCTTAATCTGAGGCACGGTGTGGCCGGAATCACTCTAAATGGTTCTCTTTTGTTTAAAATGATCATCATTTTAAGTACATACGAAAAACCGACCAAACGCATTTGTATTCCATTGAAACATTAGGAGAACAATTCATGGGTCATATGTGATGTGTACGAATCAACCCCGCCTCATTCTGAGATGCGGTGTGGCCGACACCACTCAAAGTGTCTACCTTTTGTCTCTAAAGGACGTCATTCTAATTGAAAAACATCAACTGGCATACGAAAAACTGACCAAACGCATTCAAATTGTGTCGATACTTTAGCAAAACGATCCATGGGTCATATGTGACGTGTACGTGTCAACCCCGCCTCAATCCGAGGTGCGTTGTGGCCGCCACCACTCAAAGTGTCTGTCTTGTGATTCAAAAGGACGTCATTTTAAGTGAAAAACATCAACTTGCATACGGAAAACCGACCAAATGAATTCTTATTGGGTCGATACTTTAGCACAAGGATTTATGGGTCATATGTGATGTTTACGATTCTACCTCTCCTTAATCGGAGGCATGGTGTAGCCAGAATCACTCTAAGTGGCTCTCTTTTGTTTAAAATGGACAACATTTTAAGTAAATACGGAAAACCAACAAAACGCATTCGGTTTCCGTTGAAACTTTAGGAAAACGATTCATGGGTCATATATGATGTGTACGAATCAACCCTGCCTCAATATGAGATGCGGTGTGACCGGCACCACTCAAAGTGCCTGCCTTTTGTTTCAAAAGGACATCATTTTAATTGAAAAACATCAACTAGCATATGGAAAACCGACCAAACGCATTTAGATTGTGTCGATACATTAGAACAATGATCCATGGGTCATATGTGATGTGTATGAGTCAACCCCGCCTCAATCCGAGGCACAATGTGGCCACCACCACTCAAAGTGTCTGCATTTTGTTTCAAAAGGATGCCATTTTAATTGAAAAACATCAAATGGCATACAAAAAACTGACCAAACGCATTCAAATTGTGTTCATACTTTAGCACAACGATCCATGGGTCATTTGTGACATGTACGAGTCAACCCCGCCTCAATCCGAGGCGTGGTGTGGCTGCCACCACTCAAAGTGTCTGTCTTTTGTTTCAAAAGGACGTCATTTTATGTGAAAAATATCAACTGGCAAACAGAAAAGTGACCAAACCCACTCTTATTGTGTCGATACTCTAGAAAAACGATCCATGGGTCATATGTGACGTGTAATAGTCAACCCCACCTTAATCTGAGGCACAGTGTGGCCAGAATCACTCTAAGTGGATCTCTTTTATTTTAAATGGACAACATTTTAAGTACATACGGAAAACCGACCAAACGCATTCAGTTTCAGTTGAAACATTAGGAGAGAAATTCATGGGTCATATGCGAAGTCTACGAATCAACCCCGCCTCAATCTGAGATGTGGTGTGGCCGACACCACTCAAAGTGTCTGCCTTTTGTTTCAAATGGACGTCATTTTAATTGAAAAACATCAACTGGAATATGGAAAACCGAACAAAGGCATTCATATTGTGTCTATAATTTAGCGCAACGATCCATGGGTCATATGTGACGTGTACATGTAAACCCCGCCTCAATCCGAGGCGTGGTGTGGCCGTCACCACTCAAAGTGTCTGTCTTTTGTTTCAAAAGGACGCCATTTTAAGTGAAAAACATCAGCTGGTATATGGAAAGCTGACCAAATGCATTCGGATTGTGTCGATACTTTATTACAACAATCCATGGGTCATATGTGACGTTTACGATTCAACCTCGCCTTAATTGGAGGAACGGTGTGGCCAGAATCACTCTAAGTGGCTCTCTTTTGTTTAAAATGGACAACATTTTAAGTACATACGGAAAACCGAAAAAACACATTCGGTTTCCATTGAAAATTTAGGAGAACGATTCATGGGTCATATGTGATGTGTAAAAATCATCCCTACCTCAATCTGAGATGCGGTGTGGCCGGCACCACTCAAAGTGTCTGCCTTTTGTTTCAAAAGGACGTCATTTTAATTGAAAAACATCAACTGGCATACGGAAAACCGACCAAACGCATTCGGATTGTGTCGATACATTAGAAAAATGATCCATGGGTCATATGTGACGTGTATGAGTCAACCCTGCCTCAATCCGAGGCACAGTGTGGCCGCCACCACTCAAAGTGTCTGCCTTTTGTTTCAAAAGAATGTCATTTTAATTGAAAAACACCAACTGGCATATGGAAAATAGACCAAATGCATTCAAATTGCGTGGATACTTTAGCACAACGATCCATGGGTCATTTTTGATGTTTACGAGTCAACCCCGCCTCAATTAGAGGCGCGGTGTGGCGGCCACCACTCAAAGTGTCTGTATTTTGTTTCAAAAGGACGTCATTTTAAGTGAAAAATATCAACTGGCATATGGAAAATCGACCAAAAGCATTCGGATTGTGTTAATACTTTAGAAAATCAATCCATGCGTCATATGTGACATGTACGAGTCAACCACTCCTTAATCTGAGGCACGGTGTGGCCGAAATCACTCTATGTGGCTCTCTTTTGTTTAAAATGGACAACATTTTAAGTACATATGGAAAACTGACCAAAAAAATTTGGTTTCCGTTGAAACTTTAGGAGAGAGATTCATGGGTCATATGTGACGTGTATGAATCAACTCCGCCTCAATCTGAGACACGGTGTGGCCGGCACCACTCAAAGTGTCTGCCTTTTGTTTCAAAAGGACGTCATTTTAATTGAAAAACATTAACTCGCATACGAAAAACCGAACAAACACATTCGGATTGTGTTGATACTTTAGCACAATGATCCATGAGTCATATGTGATGTGTACGAGTCAACCCCACCTGAATCTGAGTCGCGGTGTGGCCGACACCACTCAAAGTTTTTGTCTTTTGTTTCAAAAGGATGTCATTTTAAGTGAAAAACATCAACGGGCATACAGAAAACTGACCAAACACATTCAGATTGTGTCTATACATTAGAAAAACGATCCATGGGTTATATGTGATGTGTACGAGTCAACCCCGCCTTAATCGGAGGCACGGTGTGGCCAAGAGCACTGTAAGTGGCTCTCTTTTTTTTTTATAATGGACAATCTTTTAAGTACATATGGAAAACCGACCAAACGCATTCGGTTTCCATTGAAACTTTAGGAGAATGATTCATGGGTCATATGTGACATGTATGAATCAAACCTACCTCAATCTAAGACGCGGTGTGACTGACACCACTCAAAGTGCCTGCCTTTTGTGTTAAAAGGACGCCATTTTAATTGAAAAACATCAACTGGCATACAGAAAATGGACCAAACACATTCGTATTGTGTCGATACATTAGCACAATGAATCATGGGTCATATGTGACGTTTATAAGTCATCCCCGCCTCAATCCGAGGTGCGGTGTGGCCTCCACCACTCAAAGTGTCTATCTTTTGTCTCAAAAGAATGTCATTTTAAGTGAAAAACATCAACTGACATACGGAAAACCGACCAAATGAATTCGGATTGTGTCAATACTTTAGTAAAACGATCCATGGGTCATATGGGATTTGTACGAGTCAACCACACCTTAATCAGAGGCACGGTGTGACCAGAATCACACTAAGTGGCTCTCTTTTGTTTAAAATGGACAACATTTTAAGTAAATACGGAAAACCGACCAAACACATTCGGTTTCCGTTGAAACTTTAGGAGAACGATACATGGGTCATATGTGACCTATACGAATCAACCCGCCTCAATCAGAGACGCGGTGTGGCCGGCACCACTCAAAGTGTCTTCCTTTTGTTTCAAAAGGACGTAATTTTAATTGAAAAACATCAACTGGCATAGGGAATACCAACCAAACGCATTCAGATTGTGTCGATACTTTAGCACAACAATCCATCGGTCATATGTGACGTGTACGAGTCAACCCCGCCTCAATCAGAGGTACGGTGTGGCCGGTAGCACTCCAGGAGTATGTATTTTGTTTAAAATGGACAACATTTCAGGTAAAAATATATGGTATACAAAAAACTGATCAAATTACAAATTGAATTCTAGATTCCACATATAATTGTCATCTAAATTTTAAATTGAATTCTAAATGAATTATGTATGTTTATAATTACGTTATGAATTATAATTTAATTATTCATGTGTATAGTTACAGCATTATATGTTAAATGTGTATGAATTTGTTCTCTATATGTATGTGTTAGTTGGTTATTGCAGGTACAATAATTGTATATGTATGTGTTAGTTTATTGTAGGTACAATAATTGGATTGAAAATGGGAGGGCACAAAATGTGTCTTTCTATGCAAATTGTAGACCTACTATGAAAATTGCAGGCTACTGTTCAATTTGCACAACATAGGCTATGCCAACGGTTCAAAACCATTGGCATAGCATCTTGGTTCCTTTTTTTACCAACGGTTCATTGAACCGTTGGTAAAAATCCTTTCCCAACGGTTCAATGAAGTGTTGGAAAAGAGGGTAATCCTTGGGATTTCACAACGGTTCAAGCCAAACCATTGGGATAGGTTAGGCTTTGCCCAACCTATCCCAACGGTTCACAGT
This sequence comes from Viscum album, assembly GCA_963277665.1. Classification (NCBI taxonomy): domain Eukaryota; kingdom Viridiplantae; phylum Streptophyta; class Magnoliopsida; order Santalales; family Viscaceae; genus Viscum; species Viscum album. The sequence goes on from OY728159.1 coordinate 1,086,256,494, forward strand.
AAATCGTTGAGAAAACCATTCCCAACGGCTTACTTCCCTACGGTTTGCAAAACCGTTGGAATAACATATACCAACGATTCTGCAGCCTTTCCCAACGGTTCAAAACCATTGGGAAAGGCTGTATTTACAGTAGTGTTTCAATACAGTCTACTCACCTCTTGAGTGACTTTCATGTTTAATAAATGTTATGCTTACATCTTGGTAAATGAAAATAGTTACATATCGGAAAAGTCCCTCTTATGTATTATGGACTATTCCATTTTTCTGAAAATATTTTTCTCATCACTACAGTGGACTTTACATATTGACTAAATTAAAATTTTCATATCACTCTATACAAAAATGTGACCCCTATGTATAACCCTGTTGTAGACTCTTTATATTAAAGAATTTGGTAATTTTCTTATCTAAGTGTACTAATAATACCATTATATATTTCCTTCATTAAGACATGATTAATAAATAGAGTATTTATTTGGAAATAAATCTTAAATAGCTTCTTTTTTTAAAATCTATTAATCTATTGAAACTTCCCTTCTTGATCATATTAGTCGTATATGGATACGTATCTTTAAAAAATAATTTTATTTGGATCTAAATGATCCTTATAAAATAAATTAATTGATCAATCATTCACACATATATAATAATACTTAAGTATTTTATCCTGAAAAAACTTTTATGGTTCTAAAATTATTATTTTATAGAGTAATGTTAATTATACCAATCCAATATGTAACACCCTAGGATTTCATAGCACATTATCTCTTTAAATTAATTTAATAGCCTTCACAACACAACACCGAGTTCGAGCGCACCACGACTTACAAAACTTGCTGTTCAAAAAGCAGTTATGAATAATATTAATAATATTTTTAATTTTATATACTCCATATAATTTTAACATCCATATTCTATGTTTCTTATACATAATACAAGAACAAATGCAATTTTTCAGATAAAGGAAGCATTTTTTTAAAAAAAAAGCAATTTTACTGCCTTTTAATAGATAGACCTTTTTTAATACAATAATTGAAACTTTTATATATTCAATTTGACATAATAAAATTCTTTTTTAGTAGAAGAACATAAAAATTTAGTTTTGATAAATTTTTTGTGTTTTTATGATAACTTTCATATATTGATGAATAGTGAAAAATAATAAATTTTAATTGAAAACAAATTTTTTAATCAAAATAAAATATAGTGATAAATTAAATATTCAAATGGTTTTGAAGTATAATTAGATTATAGTTTTATAATTTAATCCAATGTTGATTAATGGAACTAATTTTACATTTAAATTAGATATAAACACATATCAATCTTTTGATAGTTTTTACTTCTTCAAAAAACCACTTTCTGGTTTTGACAACGGGAATTAATTTTTAATTAATTATTGAAACTTCTATGTTTTTAATTTTTTAAAATAGACAAAACTTTTGATTTGGTAATATAAAAATTAGATTTGGATTATTTTTTGGTATTTTTTAGAAAACATTAAATTTTAGATGAATTGTGAAAAATACTAGATAGTACATAAAAAGCAGACAATTTTTATTTAAATATTTATTTTTATTTTAAATTTATTTTAATGGAAAAATAGATAAATAGTACCTATATTATTCTAATGTAATTCCTTAGAGTCATTTTATAATAAGATTATATATATAAAATTTTAATGAACTTTTCATCATCTTTTACCCACCTTCTAAGAAAATTTGCAAATTTGCATAAAACATAATTTTACCACTTCTATGAATTGAATTTCAAAAATCTGAGAGACATTGTTGAAATTAATAAGTAAAATGTGGTTCAATATGATGAAAATAATTTTTTTTGAATATTAACTTCTGAATTTTATTTACCACAATTAAAAGTAAATAGGGTTATTAAAGGTAATAATAATATTATCATATTATAAAATTACCCCAATACATGCCCTAATTCTATTTGATAACTATTTTTCGACCAAAATATACCTTATGATAAAAATACAATATTTTGTTTATTCACTTGGTTAATATTAAGACATTTATTATATATTATTGAAAGAAGGATTAAAAGTGTTTAATTCAAATTTTTATAACTAAACCATATATAATATAGGGTTATAAATAATATAAAATAGAATAAAAATATTCATTAGAAATCAAAAACTATTTCCTACATCATGGTATTTTATTAATAATTTTTAGACAATAAATAATTTAATTTCTTTATGACACAATAATGACGTTATAATTAACTTATTAATGAAATAATCAAATATATTTTATTATAAATATTAAAATAAATATAATTTCAATTTTTTTATGCCATTTAAGAAATTTATAGGTGAATATGAAATGTCAGGGTTGATTCAATGTATTTTTTTGAATTAATCAAGTAGTGATGACCTTCAAAAAAACCAAATGCTAAATAGTGCCAAGTTTGACATAAATGAGTTTTAAAACAAATACTATTTAATTAAATGATATAATATTCTTAAACATATAAGATTTTTCCAAATGACTTTCATAATGATATATATTTCATTAATGAACCACATGAGGTTCTCTTGTCATTTTATATTAAGTTCATTAACCATGTAATATAAAAATTCAAGAATACATGGTAAAAGTTAAATTATTTAACTATTTGTTAAATATAAAATATAAGGTTAATATGGTGACCTAAACATATCTAAAACCTATTGGTTGAGTAGATTTAGAACCATACCTACCTTAGGCTTTAAAAAAATCTAATTGGAGCTATTATAAACCGAAAATGATTTTTGAATAAATTAATATTTCAAGCTCTTCCTAAAGTGTCCTTCACCCCTATTATAAAAGGGTACTTTCCATGCACTTCAATTCACATATCCAAATCCATTTGGATTAGAAAAACCGTATGAAAATATCCTAAAAATTACACAAAATTTAACCTAGAGGCCATAATTTTATCATAAATCCAGCCTAGGGAGCCCTTTTATTCCAATCAAAAAGAAGAACCCGAAGAAGAGGTAATTATTTCATCACCTCTTTCAAAGTTCTTTTCTACTTCCATATTCCATTTATTTGTTGTTTCCATACTAAAATAATAACTCTCGTAGCTTCTATGTACATAGATTTTATTATATATATGGTAAAACCATATTCATTATTATATCCATCCAATGAATGAAAAAGTCACCATACATGCGTACGTACGACTTACCGTCTTCACGTCGTGGTGTAGTTTGTTATTCAACACTTCATTATTTGGATGTGTATAATATAGAGAATAGTTGATGTAAATAATAATTATAACATGTTAATTTTTATTTATAGTTAATATACTATCCAATTCGGCACCATTATATCATTATGGAAATGAGATCGTTGCTAATGCGTACGTATGACTTACCGTCTCCACGGAAAGATGAGATTCATTTCCACATTCACCATTCAACAATGATTATAAAAATATTTATTATTAATAGGTATGAAATGTATGACATAATAATGATACTATATATATATATATATATTTTTGTGTGTGTGTGTGTTTGTGTGTGTATTTTCATATATATCTTCCACTTACTTCCATTCAATATGATATGAAAACGAAAACAACATTTATGTGTACGTACGACTTATCGTCTCCATAAACGGTGTATTCCATTTCATATATCTATCTATTATAAATATTTATATTATGTATATATATATGATATATAAATCATTTTTTATATTCTATATGTATGTAAATCATGATCTAAGTGATATGATCAAGAATAACAAGTTAAAACACGTACGAAAAAGACAGTGATTATTACCTGAAATGTTACTTTAACATGGAAATTATTATTAAATGGGTGATATGAAGTAATAAATGAGTCATGTATGATATAAAAGAAATATAAATATGGTCGGTTATAATTTAATAACATACTTTGGTCATTATACAGGAGGTTAAATAAACCCTCAACTAAAAGAAAGTACAAGGTAAGGGTTAATTCCTCAATCTCGTTATTATTCAAGATTTTTATGTGTAAATTTTTATTGGAAAATATTTATTATCCATGTCCATGATTCATAAAATTGTTTTCAAAAGGATTATTTTTAACGGACTCTAAAACAAAACCATCAATTTAAATGTTTTAATTATTTACTCTTCTAAATATTTCTTATTAATGTCCATGTTTTCAGAATGGTTTTATGGATTTATTTATATGGTCATGAATGTTTTTAAATGTTAATTCCTTTCAAAAGTTTCAATGTGGTATGACACAATTTGATTCAAAAATATATTTGAAATGAATTCCTTTATAAATATGTGTATTTTAAATGTTTTCACAAAAATAGATATTTCTCTCAAAGAGTTTTACTAATCATTTTCTACTATGTCCACATCCTTTACATTAAATTATTCTGCATTGAGGTTGATTTATTAGAATACAATCTTCAATATATTATTTAATGAGTTATGATATGTTTGACTATGGATGTTATATTTTTATATCATTCATGGTATATTGTTAAAGTGTTGAAATTTCGTATACTAGTTTTAATATGAATGTTTATGCTATGTTTCTACATTTTCATAAGAGGAATGCATTGGACTTAGAAGGTGACAGGTGGGGCCTACTATAGCCTCTAAATGCATCGGTAGGTCTCATGAGACAAACAAGTTTCTTGAAAAAATGCCTTTCCAAAAAAATTTATTTGTAGTCTTTCCATGAGGCCTTGACTACGTGGTTATGATGTACGACATTATTCATTCCCTCATTATGAAATTAGTTATTACATGTGATTATTTAACTAGTAGAATATCCTTGTGCATGTTTATATGGTAATATTTGATTTATTTTTTCCATATTATGTTCAAAATTATGTTAAAAAAGGCTGTTGTTTTTATTACACATCTGACCTTAAAAGTTTATAGCTTCTGCTAAATTATTTACCCTTACTGAGCATCTGAGATCACCCCTTTCTTATGTTTTATTTTCCCAGGATTCCAAGAAGTGTATTATGATATATATGCAGGTTTAGGCTAGAAGAATAATTGAATTCCCAAAGGATTTTCTATGTTGTATTTTATGTTATAAATTGTAATTTAAAGTTCATGTATGTAATATATTTTCCAAGATGGCTAAACTGATTGGTCCTTCGGGACTTGATTCCTTCTAATCATCAAAATGTATTAATATAACATACCAGATCTGGGATTCCGGGGTCAGGGTGTTACACAATAATTTGTGGTATTTTTAAGAACATTTAATTTGAGAATTCAAAAATTCAATGCCAAAAATCATTAAAATCATCCAGAATCATAACATCTTTCATCATATAGAATTTATCATCTTCAACAATTTACCGATATATGGGTTTCACATGAACTAAACCCACCAAAAAAATTTAAAAATAACTTCTAATACGTATATATATATATATATATTCGGAAAATATATCACCTCACATTATAAATAAGATTTTATATGATTTTGAAAATGATTCATGTATTAAAAATAATAAAGAAAACATGGGAACCATAACAACCTATAAAAATATTCATCACCAATGGGATCGCAATATGTGTATATACATACATAGATAAATTACATGTGATATTGTTATCTATTTGGGTGAAGGGAATGTGGTGTTCTCATCTATATATACCATTGACAAAGTATGTGTTCATCTATCTAGTTAATTTTTATATAGATAATTAAGAATGTATATGATCACTACATGGGATTGATATACATCATGTCCCATTGTCACTTAATGTCTTAGATAAAGAGATTATATTATTATGAATACATGTATATGATAAATATGATATAAAATGGTATGGGTATACATGATTTGATTAAGATCACTCCAAACCCTTTGTAGATTGATTAGAATTACCACTTTTCTAGATGACCCACTTTTCTTAATGTTATTATTAGAGAGCTCAAAAATTATTATCAGTCATAAAATTTCCTATATAGTCGCAGGTTTTGGTTATGTTAATGATGATATCATTTCATAAAAAATTATTTATATAAAACATTGTATGTTCCCCTAAAAAGGATTTAATGGATTTCTAAATAATGTTCTACATGATTTTTTAAAATTATTTACATGTGTTGTGACATGTGGTGAGAATAAACTAGCGATATTTCAAAAGGATCTTCAGAACATATATAAAAGTAGTATTGGATATAGTTTTACATGTTGATAAATATGATGTGGCATGTGGTTATTGTGTACCAATTGTATGAGTTTTTAGTGATGGTGATATATTGAAGACATATAAACTGAAGACACAACCAAATCATGGTTTTTTATAACACATTTTTCTCTATGTTGGGATTATCTAAAACATGGACAATGTTAGTATGTCCTGGTTAAATGAATGATAATTTTATGGGTTATCTAATAATATTTTTAATATCCTCCTTTCCTCATAATCATCTATCATGTTTTATTGATTATCAGATATGGTAATTTAGTGGAGTCTTGATGAAGGAATATGAATGGAATATTGAGTTATTCATTATTTACAGTCTTACATTAAATTTTTTTTAGAAACATAACCATTATTATGATAAATTTTTGAAACATTTATGGTATTGAGGAGTGTCCTAGATGCATACATATGGAGAAAAAAACAATGAGATGGTCAGTGTGATTCCAATATATTACCACTAAAACTACTTTATGATAAAATTATCTCCCTCACTCTCTTCCCCTTTAATCAATTGTTCTAGAAAAGTTAGTGGGATAATGGTTCATTACCTTTATTAGGGTATTAATTTAGTGATTTAATACCCTTGGATAATGGATTAATTGTGCTACCACTTACTATTTATCAAGTTCATGTTGACAAGATTAGACAAGTCATTTTATCAAAGAAAAGGTAAGATATTATTTATTATTTTTATTCAATCCAAATGAATAGAAATATATTTTTTCATTATAGAATTTGGGAGATTTTTTCTAATATGTTGGGATAATTTTTATAACCTCTAAAATCATTCACTCGTGACCTCCCTTCTAGGATATCAGAATGTATAGAATTTATGAGAATAAAACTCAATCATTATGAGCCCTAAACAAATTATGGTATATCATCATCTATATCCTTTCAACATGATGCATCGATCCTATGAGATATAATATTCTAGGATATCTTTAGGACATTCCAATGTTCTCATTATATTATGGAAATTTTATAACCCATTGATTTGAAAAATACTCAAAGGACATTATCAAATTAATTTTCTGTATCATAATAAATATTATATGATAAGAATGTTATATATATATATACATGAAATGATAATATAATACTATATATATAGTTGGTTTCAAGGAACTATCTCCAATAAAAAGATAATCTAGAAATAAGAATAAAACATTGTTATAAAAACATAAATGATAACTTTTAGGAAAATAAATGATTATAAATCAATATTTAAAACTATTGAAGCATATAAATACATATTATTAAAATTCTAAAAAACAATTTCTCAAAAAAATTATAAATCAAAAAACTAAATGTCACTTTGTAATGAGAACTCATGGGGTAAAAACACCACTATGAGAATGAACCCTAAGGTTCTATTGGAGATTAATTATAAGATATCAACAATCATCTAATATATGTTTTACTATTACATTCCAGATAAGAATCCTAAAATACTCGATTTCTCATAATATAGGTAGAAGGGGTGAAATATAAAGTAGTTTATATAGTCCAAAGCTAAATATATAGCTAGATTGGGTGATCTTACTTAGATAAAGAAATTCTTACCAAGAAATGTACTTACAATAAAAATCACAATATTCGTAATATATTATTTTATACTTGATAAAAATATAAAATAATACCACAACAATATTTTTAGGATCATTCATTTCATTATCAAAAATACGTCATATAGAAATAACCCTATCATCATTCAATATTTTAACATTAAATTCCCTAAAATACAATAACTATATATATATATTGGTTATTTGAATAATCATAATGTATATTAAGACTACATCACCTATACTCCATAAAAACATTATTTTACACTTAGAAATATAATTTAAAACCATTAAATTAATATACGAAAAAATAGTATCTCATATACTCTGTTTTGTTGTCTAATTATACCATTATCAGCTCTATTGGAACTTGGAAATGAATGTCATTCACTTTTCCATATAATACATGATAAATTCTCTATTCAGACAACACAAGTCATCTTTAGTGACAAAATTTTCTATGTAAAATTAAATAATCTAATGGTATATCCATATGTTGTCTGAATATTCACACAAAAATTGACGAAAATTCTATCAAAATATTTTCTAGTATAGTTATGTGGTAGTGAGAACTTCCCAATATGAGTAAGATATGTATTTTATCCATTTCTTCATAAAATGGGTGTCAAAACCATAAACACATTTTTTGATATTATGGATACATTTCTCCTTGAAAAATAGTTCTTATGTGTGAGATTAGTATCCAAGAGTGTAGTTCCTTTAATTGGGTTTTAGTTGACTGATTATGGATCCAAAATAGACTTATAGGTAAAAATTTATAACTATTTGAATTCAGAAATAATTTTACCAAATTCTCATTTCCCAATAATGTGCACTCTACAATTGCACCATAATCTCAAGTTCTAATGTCTATGTACCTATGACTACTAAAACATGAACCCTTTAGTTCATGAGTTCATTCCCTCTTCTTATTACACATATTCCCTTCCACCCTTACTTGAGGTTCATTAGTTTTCTCATGTTTCATTCCCTGATCCCTAATGTGAAGTTCCACATCCTATTCCTCATCAGTCTCTAAATAGAACTCAATTTACATTATTCTGATGATTTAGAGAAGTAAATGAGTTATGATATTTGTTCATCCAATCAATTTGGGACCCCCAAGACTAAGGATCGATGTTACCTAATAATCTTGGGTTTTGTATATTAGGGAGTCTCGAATCATTTTCATCATTAGATATCATGAATCTTAATGATAGAAACTATATGTCCAATAATTGGAACCACAACATGATATCCCAAACCTTGGAAACTTCATCTATGCAACTGAACTTGGGTTCAACCACGTAAATGCCTAAACCAAGGAGTTACCACCTAAGTTCCACCACCTGAATTCCCAAACATCAGTTTCACCACCCGAGTAACTGAACCTGAGAACCACCACCTAATCACTAGAGCTTCCTAGGATCCCATTTAAATATGCCTCTAAACCTAGACACCTAATACCCTATTCTTCTACACGTGATTTCCCATTCCCCTAGAGACCCCATATAAAGCCACATGATACCGTCACGACTATAAATAATCACTACATAGATTCAGTATCCTAGAATAGTTCTCATTAACTTATGTCTACTATATAATCTCCATTTACCATGGTCAACCTACTCTGAGTAACCCTCAAAATCTCCAATAATCATTCTTCAATGTTCTATAAATAGATAGGTGGTCGACATCTACATGAAGGCCCCATTCTAGGTGTTTTACACAACCATAAAATATAAACCTATTATGTTTCCAATGGAAATGAGGAACAACCACATTACTAGTACTATTTATAAATAGAAAACCATATCCTCTTCTCTCTAGTTTTTTACATAAGATATGATCCATACGGTCACCTCTTGTGTAAGGCCTACTCAGTCTCATATTGTTTCCCATTTTATTGAACATGTACAATATATTGGCCTCAAAATTTGTGTATTCCCCAATACATTGATCCTATACAAGATTCATGATAGGTATATAAAGGGGAGATCTTTATTTCACCCCATTTAATCTCTCATTCTCACCCATTTTATGGAATATGTATAAAATACTGACCTTCTATTAGGTGGAAGACCCAATCCTTCCAATATTCACATAAGTCACTAATCAAATTTGGTATCTCAAAGTAACCCAATTAATTGATCCCACATAATATACTATTATCATAACTTTATATAAAATATACCATATATGTGCCTCTTACCAGTTTTATGCCCCGACCCTTTCTACCTTCACCCAAACCACTTATTATGTATGAAATCGTATAAATCCTATTGAAAAAAACTCACTCAATATTTATCCTCATCCCCTTCATAAAAAAATACATACTTTATGATGTAAAATATCATTATATATCTTTGTCTAAAAACCATAAATTTTGAAACTTGGGAAAAAATTATTCCTGCACCAACAAGATACATTAGATTCCTCTTAGAGTTTCAATCCCCATATTATCATTCTCTAAATATACCCCCATGAAGTGGTATATACAAGATTTATTAACTCCATATATAGTAACAAATATTTAATAAAATCCTTATGTGATAAAAATATTTACACTACCATATCTTTTGATGATGATTCTAGTAGGATTCTGGTGATGGGATAGGGATACCTTTTTGGATGAGTATAAGATTCCATTATTAACGATAATAGGTTGGTAGAACCTTTTTTCTGTTATGCCTCAATATGTTCTCATGTATTGATAATATAATTTCATATAAAATTATCTAAATAGTTGGAATACCCAATTATACCTTGTCTTTTCATATTACAAATAGATTTAATGAGTAAAAATGAGTCACTCATAAGTAAGTTTTTCAATGAACATTTCTAAATAAATTTTTTATATAAAATTCATAGCTACATGGCATTAAACTACATTGAAAAATTTCTTACCACATAATGTTAAACTAAATGGATCGGTGTGGACATATGAATTATAATTATGAAATTCTATATGTATTTTGAAACCTATTAACTCTGATAAATAGGATACTTTATTGATGTTAAATCATAAATAATTTACAATGGTCATGGTAATATCATATTAAAATGTTCATCATACACTATTAAGTGGAACTAAACTATATAAGTTCTGATTACATTAATAGGTATTTTTGCGAAGACCATTTCATAGGATCTATCCAAACTCTACAACACCTACTTACTCCCAAGTTGGTGAAATATTTTATAGTTGTGAATTGTGATATATAAAACTATGACACTACTAACTAATAAGTAAAATATGGAGAACCTATTATGCATAAAAATCTTCAGACTAATGCTTGCTTTGAATTCGATCACTAACACGGTGGTAATTATTCATACACTATAATTGGGAAAGGATTCATGTATATATCTTAAATACATAATAGATTCTACAAGTAGATAATAATAATAATATCCTAAAGGTTAATATGGGCCCTACCTATCATCAAATCATCTAAGGCTAGTAAAATGTATCACGGGAAAAGGCCTAGTGACCACCTATATTTGGAAAGAGGGTTTAAATTGGTTAAAAAAATAATGTGTGTCAATTATACACTAAAAAATCTGTCTGCATTGAGTCTTCATTCCATTTAAAATAAAAAATAATGTGAGTGATGATCCATGTGTTCAAAAACAAGGTTCTGTAAAAAAACTCAATCAATATTTTTTCATTATAAACAAGGACCATCATAAAAAATAGAAATTCAGAATCATGATTCTATCCTTCTTAAAGTAAAAAAAACTCTTGTTTTTAAATATTTATATAATGTATTTCATAATATATTCAATCCTTCTTGTATGAAATACATTAAGTTGATATGAATTCATTTAAAGTGATAATTTCATATTATTAATATAATAAACAATAATTCCACTCGTATTTATTATAAATAAGTTATAGGTTTTCTAATAATAATATATATATATAATTAAAAATATGTGTAACAACATTTAAAATAAAATTATAAAGCTCAATATCAATTTTGTTTCTTAAGGAAATATAAAATTATTGAGTTAAGTAACTCATATTGATGTAAAAGAAGATATATTTTATATGTAAAGTTATATCAGCTCTTGAGAGGTGTTCCACATAGCTGAAACATAAAAATATTTAATTAACCTCAATCCATTGTGGTTTAATTAGACCAATATTGAGAATGATGGTGGATTAATACTAAGAAAATAGAATTAAGGAAGTGAAGAGGAAGAGAGATTCGATATCCTCGATTTCTCAAGAGAGATTCATTTAGAATTCATGGAAAATCACTTATTGATAATAGGGGAGAAGATAGTTTGGAATCCCCTAGGGTATTAAGAGTATATGAAATATAAATAATAGAGGATCAATATCTAAAAAACGAAATATTAAAATTAAAAATTTCAACATTTTAATAAAATGAAGTTCCTAACTACAAAGTCTCATGAACCATGTGTCTAACACAGTGACACCATCTATACATAATTACAATAGTTTCACAATCACATCAATTATTCATATCGAAAATTTATTTTATAAAATTTTATATATTTAATATTTCATACCTAGAATTTGTAAAACTCAATTAAATCAATAGTTTACCAAAGTAATAAATAATAATGGTATATTTGGTGTCATAGTCCCTCATAATAGACATTTATTAATACTAACGACCATATTTGTTGTAAAATAGTTAATAATTATGTTTCATTATAGGTCGGTAGAGGTGTGGAGATCCTATTATGTTGGTACCCAATAACAAAAGGGTATTGAAAAGTCAAAAGATTTTTAACTGGTTAATATTATAGTGAGATCCTCAAGGGTTAACATAAGATCCTTTCTATCTTAAATTGTTACCTCTGCTAATGAATATCTCCATTAGGTTTTCTTTTAGTGAGGGATATGTGGGTATAAGAGGCCTTATTTTAATGGGAATGTGGAATACTTAAGTGAGAATTATATTATAAGTCTTTATTTGTGAAATGTTCTGTTTATGATGTATGTGATCGAATGGGATTGGAGGGGTTACCTTGGGAATGTATTTTCTCATTATATTAATATATTAACTTAAATCATATATGCTTGAAAACGTGTTATTCAAATAGACACATGGGAGTTTTGATTAGGAATCTATATAGAAAAATTATTTTTCAATTTCTAAAATATAAGTAATTATCTACACTATTGTGTGTTCGGTGGGAAGGTAAAAATTTAGGATCCAAGTGAAGTGGAATTATTAAAATTAATATTATTTTAATTACATAATGAAATTAGCTTATAATAATGGTTTAAATGATTAAAGTGATATTTTTTGTGAAATTTTAACTGTAAATGACCCGATATTAAATTCATGGTGTCTGGTAAATTAGAATGTGAAGTTTGGTGGATATTGTGGAAACCCAATTTCTTTTCATATATCACCGATTACCCAATAGAGGGATTATGGGGTGTCTTAGACTATATCCATTGAGTGGTTGGTTTCCATACCCTGAGTATCTAGATAGAAATTTAGTATCCATTAGAGCCGCATCATACACCCATTAGACAAAAGTATCTTGTTTATAGAGTGATTTTTTATTGTACCCTTATCCATTTTATACCTCCTATGTTGTTTTCTTTATCTCTTCCACCAAACAATCAAGATGATAAATCATGTTATATCTCTTTCCCCACATTGGTTCCCCCTTCTTCCACAATTATTAGGAGGTTTCTTTAATGATTAAATATAGTATTCCTTATTTGTTTATTTCTAATTTCTTATTCTATGTGATCTCATAAATTGAAATAAAAGGATTTTGGTATTTGTGATTATTTCATTTTAGTGATGTGTAATTTTCTAAAAACAGGTTTTGTATTCCAATTTGGTGTATAAAGGGTATGGTGAAGGATAGGTTTTCATGATATTACCCACTAGGGACTTCCTAACTATAGGAAAGACAATCCACAACTACCCCAATCCCAACTCTATAATCCTAGGAAATACAATATACACCGATATGAATAAATAATATGCAAGAACTTTTCCATTTATACTTGTATAAAAATACCAAACCATCTCTATGTAGTAGTGTAGTGTAATAATAATAAAGGATGTGACATATAAAGAAAAAACCATTCATGTGAAACCTCTAGGGAATAAAATAATATGACCGTGTAATCTGAAAAGTAATGGGGGAATTATAGGACCAACCAGAAAGATGTCCACAATTGATAAAAAATATACAAGTAAAACTAAGAGAGACTACCTCCAAATCTCAAATATCGGACCAATATACATGGTCAAATACACCCATGAATCCCTATTCACATCATTAATCACCACTAACATTCCCGTCTTCTGCATAAGTCATTACACATGTGGGAAAATCCCATTTAGAGGTGAGTATATACATACCCAGTAGGACAACCCAAAAACTAGTAGATAGAGAAATAAAAGACATTATACGAATAGAATGCTCGACCAATAACAAGAAAATCCAAAACAATTGTATACATATATGCTCATAACTAAAGACATAATGAAAGAGAAAGGGGATTTCCATCTTATAGACCATCTAATGAAATTGGACTACCATCTATTCTAAAGGTTCCATCAATGATACCCATCATCTCACGTGTGTTTCTAAATAAGTCATACATATTACTTGTGCCTTGGTATCATAGGGGTGTTGTGTATACAATGATAGAGGACCCATGCCCCAATGTCATAGGGGAGTACCACTTCTATATCTATACAACAAGTATGGAAGACCCGCACCCCGGAACCATAGGGAAGTATCATCTCTATCAGTAGAGGAACCAACCCCTGGTGTCGTAGGGGAGTACCATGTGTGTATATGAATAGCACATATGGAGGACCCACACCCTGGGTCCAGTTGTAGTATAATCTCTAGTGATTGAAGACTCATTACCTGACTGGACATGGTGGATCCACATCTGTATCTTTATGATATGTATGGAGAAATTTCATCCTAGTTCCATAGGGGAGTACTATCTCCATGGATAGAGGACCCACGACCTGATGTGATAAGAGACTACCACCTCTATCTGGAATCTCTGATGTGCCAGCATGATCACTTCCACAATTGAGCATCAAAAAATTTATTTCCCCACATAGAACATATAACATTGTATCTTTAAAAGAATCTATAAAGAAATCCTCACATTTTATTTATAAAAACACTCATGATAGGCTACATGCGATAAAAAATTTTATTCCAAATGAATGAGATACGATAAATATAATCTTCCTCAAAAATCAAGTACATATTCTGTAAGGGGCCTACATGGCATTTGGTCTTCTTCTCTGTATGACCATGTCCTATTCAACACATGAATCACTAGCCATGTTGTACTACAAGGTGTGCATGGGTATTATACAATGTGTGTCCGCAAAAAGGGGTTAAGCAGCATTCTATTGGTCTTGCCCATGTCCACTATCCATGATCCAAAACATGGAATTCCATCACAATTCATACAGTGTCAGGGTCCAGTGGAAACTCATTGTGTGTCATCTGCCAAAGCTCGTTTAATCTCTGACGTACATGTGGTGTTCTCACCATATGTTGCTTATGGGGAAACATGGGATCCTGGTTGTGTAAAATTTGTACATACACTGTCAGAAAACTATGTGTCACATATCACGTGGTTCCTCCACAAATAATTTTATAATTAACTATAATGTATGACCCTTTACACCATAGAAACCATATTATATGGAGTATATTTATCATAGTACAGACCATGAAAAATGGAATTTTACAAAAACGAAAGGAATATTCACAAAAAATTCATATAATTATTCTTCTCCTAAAAAAAACATTTTGACCACCCAAAATTAGAGTTAGTAGCCTCCAGTCATCAATTTTGGCACTCCGGTGTCCAGAAATTGATTCTAGAATTGTTTTCTAGAATCTCGTACACACCACTGATACCTGTGAGACCTCCAAATAATCCTCTAGATTCCATGTCCATGGTTGAACCACTTATATTAAAAAGACTATCATTATCTAAACTCCAATATATATATATATATATCAGCCATGAATCTACCATGAATCTAAGGGTTCGATCAGGCTGGAACTTTCCTGGCCATGTCAAATTGTGTCCGCTTAGGATATTTATGAAAAATCAAAAAGAATTATGTGGGGAAAATAGAAAATGAAAGGTGGAACAATCAACTCCCTAAAATTATTTTCAAACGAATATGAATTCAGGATATCTAGGGTGAGAAACATGGAAGAAGAGGAATTAATTTATTAAACAGTTGAAATCTGATGCACTGGATCATGAAAAGGCTTCAATAAAAAAACATATAAAGAAATAGAGTTTTTTTAATGCTCACATTTTTAATCATAATGGAAAAAGTCACAAATGACAATTCATTCCTCAATATTGGACCATTTTCAATGAATAAAACATCTTCCAATTATAAAGAAGATCAGTTTCATTCACTGAGCATCAATTATCACAGACTTTTTCATTGGTTATCATCTGATATCATTCCAACCATAATGAATGTAGATTCCTCCTCTCTATGATCCTATGTCTTTTCATCTCACCCTGGCAATTTTAAATTATGGAATATATATAGAGGGAAACATTTAGGTCATTTAATTATATATAAATCAATAAATTCTTTATTTTAATTAAATAAACCCACCACCAGATTATTTATCCAACTTTCCCATTATTACTAATTTTAGGTCATTTCTAAGTTAAATATCACCCACCAGATTTAATTTTGGTCTTGTAATTCTGATCCGAGACCTTTTATATGAAATATACCATTATTCTAAAAAAATTGATCCTTTTTTTATGTAAAATATATTTAATATTTTTTTAAAACTAATTCTAGGAACTCTGGGATTTGGAATCGCATGTCGTCTCAGCACCTAGCTCCAAAAATATTCCTTCATATATTTCAAAGGATTATAAAGGAATAAAATGGTCTCTAAATTATTCCCTCATTGTTTTTTTCATTCCCAAATAGCATAAACTAAGAAAAAAGGTCGGAGTGATAATACAGTATCTTTATCTCTCACAACCATGAGCTATCATTCATGCTCTCTTACTGCCATATCTCATAAACTAAGGGAATAATCAATCCTCATATGACCATCTCCTAAAAATACTCAATCTCCACTAGTTACCCTATGAATGTGGCTCCATCCTTGATTTCTAGGTCACTCTAGTCAATAACTTACGTGGTATCTTGTACATATTTCCTTAGTTGTGACTCATGGATGATTTCATGAACCCTCTCCAACTTTGGGGTAAGGTGATGTCTTAATAAATCTCACCAACCCTCTTCAAGACCATGAACAACATGATGAGACTCAATGATATCTTTCCTCCTCAACTGAATCTACACAATCCACATCATGGGAAAAATCTCAGGAAATAATTCTTTCTCTTATCGAACACCAATGGACTACAACATTGATATTCATAAGATATATTTCTTCTATAATATATCCAATCACTACTGAAGGTCACATGAACATTTTTTGTGATAACCTACACCAACCCTGGCCTAACAAGATATGCCTCACTGAACATAGTCCAGCTTAAGGGTGACATATTGGGTCTCTCATATAGGTCCTTGACAGGTGATTTAACAATAGTGGAGTGGTATATATTATTATAAGAAAATTAAGATAATGTTAATCTACCCTCATATATCCATCCAAAGCCTAGATCACAAGCCCTCAACATATCCCCTGTCACCCAGATGGTGCGCTCAGAATCCCTATATGCCTAGGGGTGGAAAGCCATACTCATCCATAGATGGGTTCCCAAATCCTGCTACAAGCCTCTCTACAATTATGACCTGAAATACACATCATAATTATATATAATAATTATGGGAACCCCATACACGTGTTTTATCACCATTATGTTCAAATACCCAAAAATCTCCACTGAACTTTTCTTCCTAATATCACAGAAGTCCACCGGATTCATAAGTTGACCAACTATCACCATGATGGAATCACCGTCGTTCACTATCCAAAAAACACCTATCATGAAGTCTATAGATATGCCAAAATATTTCCACTATTTTATTTTATGAGGTTGCAAAAAAACTCCTGGAACCTAGTGCTCAGACTTCACTATATGACATGTGAGATGATGAGAGATGAACCTAGTAATGCTTCATCTCATGCCATCCCACCAAAAAATTCTTGGAAGGTCTTGGTACATCTTCCACACACTAGGATATACAATTTAAAGAGAAAACTGAGGCTCCCTCATCACCTCCTCCACTATAATGACTAAGGAAATCATACACCCCTGGAAAAATATGATGTGATTCCCTCCTTCTGAAAATACATATTGTTAAATTTTAAGGATATCTGGCCACAAAGAACCTCATAGTCAATGTATCTCATCTGATCTTCCATGAAATGTGTTATATGACGTGGATTCAACCCAAACAACTGAATAAAATCATCACCCTTCTCATCTATGAGGGTCAGTTGTAACAAATCAAACTATAAGATGTCTGCTCTACCAAGAGAGCCTGAGACTTCTAGCTATGGGAATATTCCACAAAATTTCCCTTATAAAAATTGTTGAATATCTCAAAGTCATAGTCCTGTAGGAGCTCTAACTATAACCTATTTCTAATGTCCATGTCTATCTATGTGAATTCATACATGAGACTCTTCTGGTCTAAGTAAACCAAGAAGTGTTATCCTTGAAGATTTTTCCCATACATCATTACAGTGAAGACTATTACTTCCAACTCTAGGTCATGAGTTTAACAGTTATACTCATGGGGTCTCACATTAATCAACCCATATGTGATAAATTACTATTTATACATCAACATGAAGATGATCACAACTTTAGATGCATCATAGTTTACTAAATGCTCTACAGCCTCAGATGTAAGTCTCAAAATATGATAACACATAAAATTTATCCAGAAAACCTCAAATACATTCTAGCACTAATCATTTTGAGTAAAAGGTTACCCTTTATATGGAAGTATGGTCATAGGGGCTATAATCCTAGAGAATTCTTCCATAAACCTCTTTTAGTACCTTATGAAGACTTGAAAACATCACACCTCTAGTAATATCTTTAGTGGATCCGATAAAATCACCAAATTAATCTTATCCTAGTCCACAACCCATACATGATAAAAAATGATATTCCCTAGGACATCAACCTCATGGATCTAGAATTGGATCTTTGAAATTTTACCATAATTCTGGTCCACCCAATGAAATTCTATGACCATCCTCATGTTCTCTAAATTCTCATCATCTAACACAGAGTATTTGAGTATATAAATAATGAAGACAACTAAAAATAGACACATGTATGGCTATAATATCCATTTTATCAAAACCATAAACACAATAGGGTAATTAGTCACAATGAAATGAATCACCATGAACTCAAAGTGTTTGTAGGGATGTAAAAATTTCATATTCTGAAAATTAGTCCCATGAACCACAAACTGGTGGGGGATAGACCAGATATTGATCATCAAAAACCATATCATGCCTCACAACTGGTCAAATATGACATCAATCCTTAGTAAGAGGTATATTTTCATTATCATGGCTTGGTTCAGGAAATGATAATCCTAATAAAGAAGAAATCACCCATCAACATTTTTCAAAAACAACATTTTAGCCACCAAGGGGGACACAATGGGTCTAATAAACCACTTCTCTCATAGCTCCTCCGACTACACCCTCATTTCCTAGAGCTCAGAAGGGGCCATTCAATATCTTTTAGAATATATATGAGTGGTCCAAGTGCGAAAGTCAATGAAAAACTTCACATCCCACCTCAAAAGTAATCCTAGAACATGATTAGAAAATATATCTATAAAATAATCCATGACTGAATGAATCTAGATGCTTGAAGAGCCTACTACACATAGGGATGAAATCAATAAATAATGCATGATGGGTTGTAGAATTATATTCATCAAACCCACTCACTCTACTATGAGATCTCTCTCTTTACAAAAGTATTATATTTTTTAATCATCCTAAAGGCATCTTACACAATATGGTGCTAGTGAATATGGGCTTGGGCCTAGGGAAAAAAATCCATACCAAAGACATCATCAAAATGTCTCATCATTATGACCATGTATTACCATGAAAAACTCTTTCCAAAAAGAGATATTTCCCACTATCAGAAGATATAATATATCAATGAATAATTCCTTATAAAAACGTCTAAGTAAAACTGATAGGAAAATATCACAATTTGGATCTCCAATATGCACACCATGAGTTAATATATGATGTAATGACTCATACTTGTGTCTAATAGTAATTATGTTAGAGTATAATACACACATATCATACCTCTAATCATATCGTGAGCCTTTAGGTTTAATGCCTCTAAATACTACCACTTCCCACAGACCTTATTAACAGCTCCAAGACCTTGACATGGGACATCTATCAGTGGTGGTTTAAAGAGGTCATAACTTCTTCCTCCACCACCAGCGCCTCACCAGGGATTCCCACCTACTCCTCTACTATCTTCACCTCTCTTGGTGTCTCCCAATCTATGCCTATGGGATCAATGATCATGACTTTGCATCTACTATGGTGGTATGTTGACTATATTTTATACCTCATTAGCATGTCGAGTGGAGAAATCATGCGTTTTTTACCTCACTTGTCACATTAATAACATATCCCTTATTCGGTTTAATTTGATCCTATGTGTTGTACTTGAGAAACACAACCATGTTCCTGAGTCTTAGTATGGGTACGCCCATGAGGACCTGACTCCTATCGCATGCCAACAACTAGAGATGAATCATCCTTTGGATTCCCACTATTTTCTCCCATTGTATGTAATTCTATAGAAAGGAGGTCTTCTATCACCAAAACCGTCCCTAGAACTCCATAATTTGTGTGAACGGATAGTGGTACCACACTAGCATGAATATCTTTGCAAAGTCACTTACCAAGATTTTATGACTAGAATTATCCATACATGACTTTGTTGATGGAGTACCTCATAAGGATAGTGAACCTTATGGAATAAATAAAAAATATCATCCCTCCTTATAGTATCTCCAAATTCTCCTGAATCTATATTGAGTACAAGTACTAGGGGTTGTACTCCCTGTGAAATTTTTTATGGAAGTTCGTCCATATGAGTGTAAACATATCATGCATATGTGAAACCACACTTTTCTAGTGCCCAACTTCTCTAAGGAAAATGATGGCTACTAGTGCAACCATATGATCATTCAATTTTTAGATATTTATAGAAACTCAAATTACTAACTCAAGATATTCCTCCGCTACTTTGGGATGTGTCTCACGGTGGAACCTCAGTATCCTTTAGTACTTGAACTCAAAGAGTTCACTAAGAAAACGAACATTATCAACATGCTCTTCTTGTATAATATGGTGCTTGATAGGCTAGGGTGATGCTACCTACCTACCAAGGGGAAATATCTCTTGAGATGTCCTATTAACTAAGGACCCATCAATCATAATATTTTTTATCATGATCCTAAATTAGTTACCATGATGGTTGTCTTTTTAGAGGCATCTTGAATATTAAATCAATAAGTACAGTGGTTATATGAGCATATATATAAGGGGATCTAAGTCAAGAATAAAATCTAAAAAAATCAATCCTAAATGATTATTATACCAATGATCCATGTAAAGAATGTCTCAATTTTAGGAATCGACAAACAAGAATTCCCAATACTGGTGAATGGATAAAATGGTTGTTTCCCCAACACTATATTCCGTGGTTTGAAATGTGCACTCAAGAGACTTTGACACTGTTACTCTATTTTTCCATCCAAATACTCATAAAGGGGAAAATTCAAACACCATTTTAAAAAATGATCTACTCTGATACTTATATTTCATTACCTAACCCATCAGGGCCTGCCTATCGGGTGGGATTCCCAATCGTAACTATCCCAAGCCAAACTCAATAGGACAGGGGTTAGTGACAAGTGTTGAATGGAAAATCTAAATAACAGAGTCTGTTTCCTAATGTACTTATATGCTCTCACCCAACCATCTTTATGAAGTAGTAAGGAAGTATAATAATAAAATATCTAGAATCATGTGGTTACACCATACAAGTAAAACCTCTAGTGAACGCAAGAGTTCAACCCCAAAATCCGTAAGGTAAAGGGGAATAAAACACCCAATGAGATATAAGTCCCAAACCTAACAAATTTTTAAAACTTAAAAGCTATGATATCCCCACACCAAATCACCATGCTCAAACCACCATATGTGATTAGATTCACCCAAATATAACTTTTCTCCTTGGTAATCAACCTCGACCTATCTTCCATATTCATCATACTTGACACACATGGGAAAATCCCATGTAAGGGTGAGTATATACATACCCTATACGATGCCCTGATAACTAAAAGGTGGATACGCTAGAGTGAAGATAGAAATAGATAGATAAAATCATAGAAGGAAAACCCAATACACTTGTATAGAAATGTGATGATAATATATTCCCTAATGAGAATTAAATGGGATCTTATTCTTATAGTCCAACCTAGGAAAAGTGTCTTCCATCAGTTCCAAATGTGAAAATCAACAGTGCCCTGCATCTGGCATGTCTGTCTGAAGAATTCATATAGAGGACTTGTTACCTCATGTCGTAGGGGAGTGTCATCTCATGAGACAAAAAACTTATGACCTAGTGTCATATGGGAGTGGTAAACATGTATCTATAAAACCTATATGTAGGACCCATGTCCTAGTTCCATAAGATATTACGATCTCTATCTATCAAGGATCTATGACTTGGTGTCGTAAGGGAGTAAAAACGTTTTATATGTATAATGAGTATGGAGGAACCACACTATGGAATCAAATGGGTGTACCATCTACAATGATAGAGAAACCATGCATGAACAGGATATGGGAGTGAAACTTCTGTATCTATTTGATAGGTATGGAGGACTCGCACCCAGGTTCCATATGGGAGCACTATATCCTATAATATTGGACCTATGTTCTGGTGCGATAGGTGAGTACCACCTCTACCGTGACTCTTTGATGCTCATGATTGATGAATGACATCATCAATCATAATATAAATTATATCCCCACATAGAATATCTCAAATCATATCTCTAAAATCTCTGTGAATGACACCATCATTTTCTATGCAGAAAAAAATCTTGTTAGGCTACTCATTGGAAAAAATATGAGTCCAATAAAAGGAGATATAAGAGATATATACTTCCTCAAAAAGTAAAAACACGATATGTCATGGCTCTAAATGGTGTGTGGTCCCTCTTCCACAACAATTTGTGTCCTCCCCAACACATGACTCACTGGCCATGTAGTACTACACTCCATGTACGAGTACTAAACAACATATCTTGTCCACTTGGGGATGAGTCATTTTCTCTTGGAAGTTCCTTCACCTTTTGGTTATGTTTCAATACACAGAGTTTCTATCCCAACACAACGTGTCTTAGGGTCTGGACTATAATCAATGTGTATTTCATCTCCAAGTATATGTACACTCTAAAGTATTTGATGGATTCCCACTATACACGGTGTGTGGGGACACATGGGCTCTAAGATGTGTACCCTCTATAGGGATGCACCCGTAACGGGCTCTCGACCTAGGTTTTTCCTCTCTCCATCACCGCTCCTTCCCTACGAATGATACAGAATTTCTCCTCACGATCGGTGGTTTTTTGGAGGATCTCCGTGGTCGTGGTGTCAAGCGGGTTTGTGGTCTTCTCTTTGCTGTGGAGTTTTACTATGGGTTTCAGTGGTTGCTGGTTCAGATCTGTGGGTGTAAGACAGGTCTGCGTCGACGAAATACTGTTCGGAGCACTCCTGGTGTTGTTCTCGGCTTCTCTCTGTTGTCCTGTGGTGATATTTTTTCAATGTTGGGGGGTCACGCTCGTTCGTCAACAGTTGGTGGGGTTCCTCCTCTTTTCTAGTGAGTTCATTGGGGTTTTGTTGTGTCTGATGTGGTTGTTTGTTCTAGTGGCGGTGGGATCTTCTGGGATAGGGTGATGCTGTGGTGCCATTTCTTGCACGGTTTGATTTTGCTGTTGGTGAAATTTCTTTTGATATCATTGACTTTTTGTTGTTCGTGATGGTTGCTGGGGTGGAGGTTTTGTTGTTTTATCATGGAGATTTGTTCCTCCGATGGTGATGGTCTTGTTTGTCGCCTACGAAGCTCGCCAGTTAAGACGACAATGGTCGCCGGTGAAAATGACGATGGGAGCCGGTGAACCTCGCCAGTGTTTCGATAAATGTGAGTTTTTCAGTCGCCTAGGGGGCGTTTCTTGAGGCTGATGATGCAATTTCAGGTGTGCCTGGGTTTCGAGGCCAATGCGTGGGTTCGGCTCATGGTGTGCGGCTTGAGGTCCTGTCGCGACTTGTATGATAGTAGGTGCGCAGATCATGGGCGTATCTCGCTGATTTGGGTTTTTAAATTTTTAAATTTTGAAATTTGAATGTTTTGAAATTTGAATGTAATGGATGATTGGTTGTGTTGTCATAGAGGCGCGTTGTTTTGTAATGGGTACCGGAAACCCCGAAACAGCTATTTTAAAATGCAACAAAAATGATTAGTTGTAGTGTACCCTCTATGCACACCAATTTGATCAACTAGGGGCCATATGAAATGCGTTCCATCTATATAGTATATCATACATAAATCCAATGTGAACCCCTATCAAATGAAATAACCATATAACATGGTGTGTGTGCATCACAATACACACCATGTATATAAGAATTTTACAAAGACCACAAGAAGTTTCACATGGAATATAGTTCTACCTTTTCCACCTTGATGCATGCCTGTTGAATTCCTGAATTTAATGATAGTAGCCTCAATCTATCTATTTCAGTCATTTGGTGGAATAAAATTGATTATATGATCCTCTTCTCGATGCCTGGATGCACTATCACCGCCCATGGAGCCTACCATGACCCCACCATAATCCAAATAAATACTTGTATCCTATGTATCCCATTAACCATCCCAATACTTAATATAATTGAAAATCTCAACATATTAGGTGAATATTCCTTGAATCTATGAAACTGATCACACATAAACCTTCCCGACAATGTCAAACAGTGGCCCCATATGCAAAAAATGAATAATCGTGAATAAATGTGGGGTAAAACTGAAAATTAATGGTGAAAAAATTGTTAAAAAATATTTCCTGGCCAATAAATATGAATTGGGGGTATCCTGGGTGATAATATTGGAAAAATGGGGAAAATTGATTAAAAATAGAAATACGATACATGGGATCATGCAAAGGATATAATCAAATGAAAATTAAAGAATGGAGTTTTAATCATGGTAAATAATGTAATCATAAGGGTGGAAACCATAATTCATGAATCTAACCTCGAAATTGGATCATTAATTTGTTAAGAACACAAAAACCAATGAGGGAGAAGTTCTGTTTCATTCAATTTGCTTCAATTGTCCTTGATCTGATCACCGATCATCATCTAATCTTAGTTCAACAATGAATAACATGTAATTATCTTATTAATGATCCCAAGGTTATGTGTCTATCCCCACATATTGGGAATAAGATAATATTTATATATAGAAAACATTTAGTTCATTTTATTTTAAATATATAAATTATTTATTTATTTTAGTTAAACGCACCCACCAACAATTGCTTCATCAGAACATCCCACACAGAATAGTTTTAAGTCACACCTAATATAAATTGCATGCTCTAGACTCAACTGTGTTATTGGATTTATGATTCTAGAATATATTTAGGAAATATCCCATTATTAAACAAAATGTTAGTGTGTGATAAAAAATATATATAATATTTTTTTCAAATTAATTTTGGGCACATCGACCCTTTGAATATTACATAGTCTTAACATCTAAATTTTAAAACAATACATGATTAATATAAATTAATTATAAGAAAAAAATAGGATCTCTAGATAGATTCATAAATTTTCTCAGTTTTTATGCCTAATTTGATTAATTGTGATTTAATAAAAGCAATCAATTATAGATAGTTTAGAATTTATTTATGTTATAAATTAATAGAGATAGGGGTCATGATTAGGGATTTCAGTTGGTGTGATCTTTTACATGATAATTGGACTTGAATAATGTTATGTGGGAGTAAATATAAATACAAATATCACAATAGTTGGGGTAGGTAATCGCTAATATTTCCACACTTATATCTACTTGTTTAATTGATATAGATCACATTTATGTGAAAAGAGATTTGTTTTACCTCAAAATTAGTTCAAGGAGGGGTAATATGGTAATGGGAGATTATGATTTACCTAATTTATATGATATTGACAATACTTGAATCACCATGGACATTTAGTTTCTCCCTAACCCTATTTTGGATAGGAATGTTATATTATGGTGTGATAGGAACGTTGATGGGTGTTTGGCATTCAGTAATGGCATGAGTGACCGAGTGAGGTCATATATGAGGTAATGAAATACACTATTGAGAATGATGGGTTGAGGGTGATACATATATATGGTTGTTTGAGAAACCATGTGAGGGTTTAGTTATCCAAATGGGTAATATATAGATTAACTAATAATTATTTAAGGTAACTTTGTTTTCCTAAATAATATGGATGGTGAGTTCCACCATGGGTGGATTAGGCTGCATACAAATAGGGTATATTATTCCCTTAGGTCAGTGTATGTGATATCTTAGTGCTTAGTTGTGTTATTAGGTCACTAACTAAGGGGTGGATTATAAGATTGGAATAAGATAGATTGTCTAGGCTAGTACTGGTCTAGCATGATCGAAGATGTATATTCTAACGACCAAGTGTTCATTAGTAATATCTGATTCCCAAAAAATGTATGTTTTATAATATTATACACAGAAAAAAAATATAAAGAAACTAATTAAGGATTTTTTTTCATTGCTAAATACATTTACATTAATCAACAATGAAACCAATTAAAATCTGAAACACTATAACTAAAACAATATAAAACCCAAAATCTAAAATGGGAAATTATGGATTGCCCTAATCTACTAGAATCATTACCCCCATGACAAACACTATAGAAAAGAAGAGAAATATTTGTAAACCCAAAAAACATTATATAAAATGGAATGATAAAACCGTGATAATAAATGATTTTAAATTTTAGTTAAATAATTAAGTTTTATTTATAGGAGGGTAGATTACTAGTGTAATATTAATGTGACTATTGGAATAGTAACCAGACTATTCGGAATCATAATTGTGTCTTCGGGACAAGGAACATGACTGTTGGAATAGTAATTTCAACAAATAATAAACTATATTAAAAATAAATTTATCCTGATTAATTTATATAAATATAAATTTTATTATTCAAAAAAAAATTAAAATCATGATTAAAAACCAAAAAAAATATAATCCCATATTTAATAAAATATATTTTAATGTATTTTATGAAAATAATTATTTTTATATTAAAATACTAAATTGACTATTTTAGAAATTCATTAAGATAAAATGAATATATTTTTTTAAATGGTCTCTAATTTTTTTTCCAACGGCCACTTTTTGGTAACTTATTGAAATACATCAATTTTTGGGAGAATAGTAAAAATATAGTTTTCCACATAACTAGTGTATCATATATTACTTCATTCATGATTTAATAATGTAATTATATATTATAGAACTTTATTTACAACCATGGTATATTTTATTTCATTAACGGGTAATTAAAATATGATAAACAAAATTTCAAAACCTAATAAATTACATTCCAAAACCTAAAGTCAAAAGTGATTCTATAAAAAGACAATTTTTTCCATCCACATCCCCTTTTAATGAACAAATGAATTATAATTATAATGTTCATAAAAATTCTTAAATCCATTATATTGAATTAATATATTAATTATATTTAAAAAAATACAATATTTCAATTTTTACCTTTGATATATTATTTTATTCAATATTTTTTTCTAAGAATACACATCTCTTTAAGTATAAATACCACCCTCCCCTAGGGAAACCACTCATTCCACCACTTAAAAATCACATTATCTTCCCAAATATACCCTCTTAAAACAATTTTAATACATGGTATCATTATAGATTAATCAAACTCCAAGAAAACCGAAGGAGTTATTGTGTTGTACAATAGAAGCTACACCAAAGAAAGAGTATTTTTTTAACTCTTCATACATTTTCTTTTTCTCCCCTCGATTTTACTAAATTATATAAAAATAAATACGTGATGTTTTTTTGGAGGAATTTTGAAATTATTTTAATTATGTTGACATGTTTTAAAAAAATATATTTTTAATGTATTTATTTTTTATACCTCTTTTTCTTCACATTTGGACAATGCTATAGATAATGGTCGACTTATCACCAACAAGGATGCTTCCAATTACATTCAAACCACCAACCCTGTGAATGGTTAAAAAAAATTATTAATTATATATAAATGAATAAATATATTTATTTTAGGCTTCTTAAATTTATTAAACTTATTTTATAATTATCGTGAACAAAATAGTGAAATCGGAGAAAAACAAGAAGATTTTAAGAAAACATGATATCCAAACGCTTCAAATGAAGCAATTTAAATTATGAAATATAATAAAATGATTATAATTAATAATTTTTTGTATAAGTGACTATAATTAAATGTTTATTTAATGTTTTAACAAATATATGTTTCTTATTTTAAAGGTTAAAAATTGATGAAAAACTGGAATAAAGGTTACATGACACTCAATCTAACTCCCATTCTTTGGGTTATACCTTTTAAAAACCAAATTTTAGTGTGTATATTACATTAATGTTTCATAAATATAATTTCACTATTATTCCCTCTTATTTTCATGTATATACATGTTTCCAACTTAGTTTTATGAAAAATTAAATGTTTTTTTCAAAATAAATCATCCTTCCAAAACAAATCGTAAATATTCTTATGATTGTTTCGTTTTTTCCATTGGTAACACCAAATTTTATTCATGAATTTATGATTTACGAAATCCTTATGAAACCCATTCCATTACATGGGTTACTTCATGGATTTGATTAGTATACATTCTTAAAGGCTTGCATGATTATGTAAATGTTATCATGGGATGGCTAGCCCCAAAATTATATACCCCTCCAATGAATTGTGTAGAGTGATGTATCTCTTAATAAAATGGATATATGTGTGAACATGATTCTATATTTGTTATAAATGATGATGTTATGATTATGAACAGATATTATGTGTGAACATAATGATAGATACATTCATAAATATGTGTTTTATTTGAACACTAATATTATAGGCTTCATTTTTATGAATTGCCACATTCCATGCCTTTAACACCTCTTTTACTCGTGTTGTTGATGATGATACTCTTCTTATGATATGATGATAATTTTTATTTTAACCAATGTTATATTTATTCATGTCCCTCATTCATCCTCTAACCAGGATTTTAGATCAACCCTTTCGTTGATGTATATCCTCCATTGATTACTTGTAATAAGATGAAAACTAGGGAAACTAAGAAGATGGATAAGAAGGAATTAATTAATGTTTATATTTTATTTTTCAAAAGTAATGTACTAGCCCAACTTTTTTAAGACACTAAACCTTTGGATCAATGATTTGTAATGCTATTATGTTATTTATATTTAAAACAATGTAATAGTATTGTATGAAAAATTTGGTTCCCTATTGTTATATCTCACATATTCCATGTAATTTTTTTGAGAATTATATGAGATTATTTCTAGACCATGTGTTGAGATGACATGTGATTCACAACACTAGGTGATCACATGGTAGACCACCATGTAAAATGTGGTGGCCACCCCACATTGACGGGGAGCCGATGTGGTAGTTTCCACGTCTAAGAAAACAAACCGGCTGGCTCGAGCGGGCCAGACTGGATCCAGAAGGTCGGGTTGACATGGCAGGTCAGGTCATATGGGACCTAGGTCAGGTTGGGTCGGACTGGACCTGAACTGCACATACCCGTTTTTAATTAAATGCACATAACTCTCAAACTGTATGTCCATTTGACGAACCCTTTGCACTATTGGGACCCGTGCGATGAGGTGACCCTTTTTGAGATACTCTAAGTGAGTTTTTATGGATGATTGTGTATGACTTATTGGCCCGAGGGGGAGGTTCTTCTGGAATGAGTGTGTTAAGGACAGAATATAGCTGTTGGATGAAACCTTGAATCCATGTGATAACCTAGACTATGTGTCTTATCAAGATTTTGTGTCTTACCAAGAATGAGTTGGTACTCCCGTAAACCACTAGGGTGTGCGTCCTCTAGAATTTTATGAAACTCTATGTGTGACCTACACTTATTTTGTTACCCAAACTCCGTTTTTCATCTACACCCCTAGTGTTACCTACACTCTGGTTGTTACCAACACTCTGTGTGCTACCAACACTCAGTATGATACAAACTCTCCATGTGTTACTATTTATGGTTTCTATAGATTCTTACGACAATCATGTTTACGTACCATAGACTTATACTTGGTGTGAGATGACTCTAGTAACTCTCTTGACTGTACCTCCTAGAGGCTACAATCAATGGGCCTCTTTGATAGTCTAGTTGGTGTATTTATTAGTGCCCTTTTTTTGGTATACTTCATGTGATTCCTTATGGCTTAATTTTTGAAATTCATTTGTAGTTTGGGGGCCCTACTGACTATTTTTTTATTCACCCCTATATGGTATTTGTTTGTAAGTGTCGTGTCTTGTGCAGTTGATCGACAACTTTGATGGATTCCTCGATGGGTTAGGGCCATGTGGTTCTTGGAGGTAGACCTGACAGATGAGGTGCACTTTAGTGATAATCAAAAATCATTTTTGTACCTACCCTTCAGGTAGGGACTTTGTAGAATGACATACATGCTTTTGTACATTCCTTTTCAATTGGGATTGTATTCTGGACCCTTTTTCATTCAGTTTTGTACCTTACTCTGAGTCGGCTTTATTAGAAGTTTGTATCCATGTTTACATAGTGTTTTCAGCTTCATCGTTTTCTTGGAGACGGGTACATGTGTACATGTAATTGGGAAAATGCCTCTTATTTGTGGTATATGCCTACTCGGTGCTAGTTTCCAGCCCCTGGCCTATGGGCAACCGGCTAAGGGTTTTCGCGACAGGAGCCTAAAGTGATAGGTTGTGACCGAGTGGTATCAAAACTGAGGTTGGTTTTACTCTTGTTTGGGATAAATAGTGTTAAGTGCTTTGAGTTCTACTTTTTGTCTAGGGAACCCTGGGTTGGTACGGTGGCTAAAACATCTATACACCAAGACCTTGAATTCTGCTTTATGAATCGGTACATGAAAATACTAGTTACATGGGAAATTAATGGTTTTTGAATCTTGTATTAATTGAGTGTGTTATCATGTGCTTCTTGAGTCATATTTCTCTCACCAGGTATACTATATTAACCATGTTATATCTTGTTCTATTTCAGGATGCATCCACAAAAGCAGCCATCCATGATTCCAGGGTGAGACCCCAAGGAGGGTTTATCGAGCGATGAGGCATAAGTGCATGGACTGTTGATAGAGATAGCACCTCTTGGTGTTGTAAAAGAGATACCACCACCCAGAGTGAATCAATTCCTACCGGCGTTACCACTAGTGGATGTACGTAGGCTCAATGTGTTGAATGATTTCTAGACAATGACCTCTCAAGTTCCTAGGTGAAACAAATCCTCAAGTAGGTGAGGACTGATTGGAGGAGGTGACATGAGTTTAATGCATAGCAAGGAAACATCTTGACTAGATGGAGGTCCAATCTGCCAGTATTCTATAGGGATTGGAGGGGGATAGTGGAACTTGAAGATCCTGACACATGAGGATGAGACCCTCTCCTGGACAGACTTTGAGTGACTTTTCATGGAGGAGTTCATTCCAGTGACGTTATGCTCTGTGCGTATACAAGGGCTCCTGAATCTGCAATAGGGCTTCCAAACAATGGCTGAGTACTCCACTAGATTCTGGATTATTTCTTGCTACTCTACATACACGGTTCATAACTCATTCTTCAGGACATGTATCTTCATGTAGGGACTACACCGTGAAAGGTAACAGAGACTTCGGTAGCACATAGCCAATATATGACTTAGTGACCCAAGATAGTCAAGAACTCTAGTAGACTACCCGGAATATAGGATGAGTGGTACAAGTATCCCTGGGTAGAGCAATTTAGATGATGAAAAGACTGTTCTACTCGTGCTGTGGTGGGGGTCATCATGGTAGAGATTTTCCAGACCATTATACAACTATCCAAGAAATGGTATAGGGACCCCTGAGGCAGTTAAAATGGTCCAAGATGGGAGGTCTGTAGTGTGGTGAACATGGTAGGGGAATAGGTCGAGTAGAAAGCGGTGGGCATAGGTTAGAGGTACAACCACCACCACCCCAGGTGGCCCACTATGGGCTCTAGGAGCTGGTGAACATGGGAGGTCCCAACTTCAAGTGCTAAAGGCTTACACTCGTGATGCTCCAGAGATTATTAGAGGTACGATCTGTGTCTTATCCACCCTAGTTGTAGTTCTTATAGACACAAGTTCCAATCAATCATTCCATACCATGGACCTTGTTTAGATCTCATAGATTCTGGTGGAGAGTTTTTCTCTATCCTTGCATTTTGATAATCTTATGGGATGGGATTCAATGATCAGACACTTGTGCCAGTAGTGAGAGATTACTCTAGTACGTGAGAGCCTCAGCTAAAATCTCCATGTAGTGGTGTCGAGGCCTTATAACATCCTTCTTAGTATGGACAAGTTATCCACTATACATGCTCAGGTTTAATATTTTAGGCACATAGTGTGGTGTGTCTACGGAGGTGGTATTTGTTATTCATTTATTAGTGAAAAGTAAATGCATGAAGCACATGATGGACTCACATCTAAGAGGGTGTAGCTGATCACAAACTTGTTGGCTGGCATGGACCACAGTGAAATAGAGGAGTTGAGTCCTCATTTTCCTATAGTGGTGGGCGAGAATGAGGATGTCTTCTATGATGATGTCCCATGATTATCTACTCATAAGGAGGTATATTTATGCATTGATCTATACCCCAGGATGACACATATATCTACACCTACATATCGAAAGGATCTCATGGAGCTCTGGAAGATGAGGGTACAGTTGGAGTATTTGTAGATAAAGGATATCACGAATCCAAATATTTCACTATGGCAATACCTAGTATTGTTTTCCAAGAATTAAGATAAAAAATTGATGTTATGTGTGGGCTTTAAGTTCCTAAAATAGGTGATCATGGAGAACAAGTATCCTCTACCGAGTATCGATGATCTTTTCAATCAGCTGGAGGGAGAGAGATGGTTCTTGAAGATAGGACTCAGATCAGGATATCACTAGCTTTGTGTATGGGATGAGGACATCCCAATGATGACATTCATATGTTGTTATAGTCACTAAGAGCACTTAGTGATGTTTTTTGGCATGAAGAACACCCCAGCGGTGTTCATGGGACTTATGAAAAGGATCTACTAATCGTACATGGACTGGTTTTTAGTGGTCTTCATTGATGAAATTCTAGTATATTCAGTGTCCGAGGAGGATCATGTGATACACTCAAGGATGGTACAATAATTACTCTGAGAGAAACCGCTTTACAGGAAGCTCTCATATTGTCAGTTCTAGATTCGAGATGTCCACTTTCTGAGACATGTCATCTCAATGGATGGACTTGTAGTGGATCTAGCGAATATTGATCTGATGCTTTCTTGGGATCCACCCAAGATCATTACTGAGGTTTAGAGTTTCCTTGGACTTGTTGGGTACTATTGGAGATTTGAACCTGACTTCTCTGGAGTAGCATCACCCTTGGCCACTTTGACAAGGAAATGGAAACCCTTCATGTTGATAGAAGGGTTCCAGTATATTTTTTTTCAGCTGAGGCGGATCTTGACAAGCACACTCATCCTGAGGTTCAAAGAGGATGGTGCTGAGTACGGGGTGTTCTGTGATGCCTCATGAACTAGATTTTGTTGTCTACTAATGTAGGGGAAATTAGTGATTCCCTATGGTTCTTTATAGTTGATACAACATTATTATAACTATATGACCCACAACCTTGATATGGTAGTGGTAGTCTTCATATTGAAGATGTGGTGACACTACCTTAATGGAGAATGGTTTATCAACTACTCTATCCACAAGAGTTTCATTATTAACTTCTATCAGAAGAATATGAACATGAGACAGAGACAATGGATGGAGTTACTCTAGGACTATGACTTCGAAATAGTCTATACCCATGGGAAGAGAAACATGGTGGAAGATGCGCTCAGCAAGAAATTTAGTGCACAACTACTGAACGAGGCATCATAATTTTTAGAATATTTTCAGATATCATTCATAGATGGAGATAGAGTAGATTATCTCTAGTTTATGGTAGTCACCCCTCCACTATTATAGTGAGTCTGTGAGGCATAGGTTTTAGATACTTGCTGTGAGTCCATACGTACTCAAATTTCCATAGGGCATGCTCCTGATGGATATTAAAAAGTTGGTGATCATATCATTCTCTTCAGAGGGTGCATAGTTATATTAGTGGTGTTGTAATAGGAGGTGTTGAGAGAGTTCCATATATCCCCTTTGGTGGTTTATCCAAGCGTGGAAAATATTTACTAGGACCTCCAGTGTCAGTTTGGGTGCCCGAGAAAGAGGGAGGTAATGACAGAGTTTATTTTGAGATGCATCACATGCCATCATGTAAAGGCTATAAATCAAATTCCCGCAGGTGTGACTCAAAACCTTGATGTGATGGAGTGTAAGTGGGATAAAATATCGATGGAATTTTTTATAGGTTTACCACGTATTTCTCAGGGGCACTATTCCATTTGGGTGATCATTTGCCGACACACCAAGTCAACTCCCTTCTTATTGATTTTAGGTAAGATCCCGTAGAGAGAATGAGACACCTCTATATGCAGTAGATAGTTCTATTCCACGGAGTCTCATTGAAGATATTCTAGGATCAAGATGAAATATTTACATCACAGTTGTGGAAGGGATTTCAAGAGGAAAGTGGGACTCAGCTGCATTTGATCACAACTTTCGAGTCACGGATAGACAACCAGATGGAGCGGACCATTCATGTCCTAGAGGACATGCTATGTGCTTGCATCCTCCATTTTGGCCACAGTTGGGAGGATCACTTACACTTGGGGGATTTTATGTACAACAATAGCTAATAATACACCGTTGGTATGGAAACATTTTAAGCCTTGTACGTGCGACCATGTAGGTCGCCACTTTTCAGGACTCACCCCAGGGAGTCACCACTTATGGCCCTGGAGTTGGAATAGGCTACATCAGAGAAGGTGTTGGTCATCAAAGAGCAGATGAAGATAGCACAGAGCCATCAGAAGTACTATGATGACATGCGATGGAGATACTTGGAGTTCTAGGAGATGGACCATGTGTTCCATCAGGTCTCCCCTTGATGTGGGATATAAACATTTTGTCAGGGATTCATGTTATCTTTGAGTTTCATTGTAAATTTTCCGAGGCTTTGTAGAATGGGGTAGGTGGCATAAAACTTGGCTCTACCTATATAGTTACAATGCGTGAATTAATTCTTTCATGAATACCGGCTAAGGAAATATGTACATGAACCTTCACATGTCATCTAATAGGGTGATCTGGACATTGACGATGGGGTGAATTTTATGGAGTACCCAGTGGAGATCGAGGATTGACAGGGGATGATCCTTCATGGATTGTGGATTCCTTAGGTGTGTATTCAGTGGCAGCACATGAATATCTAAGAGATAACATGGGAGCTGGAGGCTCAAATACATTCTTAGTATCCCCATTTGTTTTTTTATCCCTTGCTTTGGATTTCAGGGACATAAAACCCTATGGTGGGGAGAATATATTGTCCTTGATTTTCCATGAACTTTTTTTGAAATTATATGGTATTATTTTAAGACTATCCACTAAGAAAACATGTGATTCCACGGCCACAGTTTGGCCATTTGATGGACCAAAATGTCAAACACAATGGCAGCCTAATGTTGACAGGGAGAGAATGTGGCAGCCGCCACATCCTGGATGGAGCCAGCAGGCCCGACTAGTAGTGGGCTAGGTCAGGCCAAGCCGAGATGGGTCAGGTCAGTCCGACAAGGTCAGACTAGACCTAGACACAACCAGACCCTTTTTCTTAAAATCACATAACTCTCGAACCATGTTTCCATTTAATAATTCATTTTTTGCATTTGGACCCTTATGATTAGGTGGTCCTTTTGAGATACTCTAAGTGTGTTTTTCTAGAAGTTAGTGTACAGTCGATTGTCTTGATGAGGAGGTTCTCCCGGAACGAGCATGCTAAGGAAGAAATCATGTAGCTGGATATGACCAAGAAGATATGTGATTACCTAGACTATGTGTCTTATATAGACTTTGTGTCTTACCAATGCTAAGTCGGTACTCCCCTATCCCACTAGGGTGTAGGTTCTCTAGTTATAGATGACACTCTGTGTGTCACCTACACTCTGTGTGTTACCAACACTTCGTGTGTTATCTATACTTCATGTGTTACCTACACTCCTTGTGTTACCGAAACATCATGTGTTACCTACACTCTGTGTGTACCAACATTCACTACTACAAAAACGGCCTATATCAGTGCTAAAAAAGGGCTTTAATAGCGCTAAAAAGCATTTTAAAGCTCAGTGCTTATATAGGGGGGGCCCTTTTTATTAGCGCATCGAAAAAGTGCTGATAAAGGCCCCTTTTATAAGCACTAAAAAAAGTGATGATAAAAGACCCCTTTATCATTTCTTTTTTTAGTGCTGATAAAAGGGGCCTTTATCAGCGCTTTTTTAAGGATAATAAAGGTCAAAAAAATGAAAAAAAATGAAAAATAATTTATGGAGTGATTTTATCAGTGCCTCACACCCCCTTTATCAGCGTTAGGAGGTCTCCCGTGCGCTGCTCTTCCTGCGCATCCTCATACACGTGCACCCCCTTCCCTTCCACCCGAACTCGAACTCGGGACCTCCCCCCTTTCGCGGCTGCACCTTTACCACTAAGCCATTTTGTTTTTTCTCTATATAATGATATATCTATATATATATATAGTTATATTTATTCATATTTTGATATAGACTCATATTAATATAAATATATTTATTCATATATTAGTATATATATATTAATTTGTAAATTAATATATTTATATATATATTTTTAGTTAAAATTTTTTATACGTATATTTATTTGTATATTAATATATACATATAAGATTAGTTTTAAATACATTTATGAAAAAATATGTTTTTTATGTGTGTTTATAAATACATACATACACACATACATACATAGATATATACAAAACACAGACACACATAGAGACAGACACACACAAAAATACATATATATTTAGGAATAAATACAAATATATGTGTGTATTTGAAAAGACATAGAATGCACTTATACGATTATTTTTAAATACATTTATGACAAAAAAATGTTTTTGATGTCTGTTTATAAGTAAATAAATAAATAAATACATATATACATATTTTTAACACACAGTCAAACACATAGACACTCACACATACACAAACACATATATATTTACGAATAAATACATATATATGTGTATTTGAAAATCCATATAATGTTAAAACGACCATTAATTATAATCTATAATCACATTTTAATTCCACAACTAGTCAAATCAAATAAAAAGAAACAATCTTCGATATGATATGTAGAACAGGCCTAACGGACATCCGGATCAAAAGTTATACTTGTTTGAATGTTAAAAATCTGGGTATCCTAACTAAAAACATAGTTTTGGAAGCCTTATGGGACCTTTTTGGGACCTAAAAATGTGAAAGAGGCATCGCCTCAGTCATTAGCTTTTAGAGCTCATCGTAGGCTTCGATTTGATATGCTATAGAGCTCAAACGGACACCCAGATCAAAAGTTAGGGTAGTTTGATGTTTTAGTTACATTTTCAACATATTTTAGAACTCTAATTAATTTTTTTGATTTTTCCGTATCCTTAAATTGTTATTAAATGATTTTTAATCGATAATAATTAGAAAAGTATTAATTAATAATAATTTATTAAAATATTTTGAAGCCATTTTCACAAAATTTATTATATATTAAATGTAATAGTCTATTTATACGTATCTATAAAATATTTAAAATATATATATTGTATTTATATAAATATAAATATACTTATATAACAAAATATTATTTTTCATGAAAAAATATATTTTTTGAAACATAACATTTATCAGCACTCGGGAAAAGTGCTGATAAATCCCCACTTTATCCGCGCTATTAAAAGAAGCGCTGATAAAGGGGTCCCCTTTATCAGCACTTGTTTTTAGCGCTGATAAAAGTGAAGTGCATACCTTGCCCGTTTTTGTAGTATTGATACTGCATGTTACTATTTGATGGTATTGTGGATTCTTACGCCAATCCTTTTTATCTACCAAAGACCTATACATGGTGTGTGCTGGCTCCAGTGACTCTATTGATTGTACCCATTAGAGGTTACACTTCATGTGCCTCTTTGGTAGTCTACATGGTGTATTTAGTAGTGTTATAACATGTGGTATAATTTGTGTGATTCCATGTAGTATAATTAGTGCAATTACATTGGGGTTTGGGGTTCATACTAAGTATTGTTTTACTCAACCCTGAATGGGCTTCAACCACACGTGTCGTGTCTTGTACTAATGACTGGAAGCTCTGATGGATTCCTCATTGGGCTGGGGCTAGGTGGTTCTTAGAGGTAGACTCGATACATGAGATTCACTTCAGCGACCACTGATAGCCATTTCTACACCTACCCATCAGGTAGGGCCTTTAGTGGATGACATCTAGGTGATTGTACTTTTCTTTTTAGTAGGTCTTGTATTCTTTCCCCATTTTGTTTCAGTTCTGTACCATACTCTGAGTGGGGTTTCATAGTAGTTTTCATCCATCTTTACTTATTTTTTTTAGTTTCATCATTTTCTTGGTGATAGGTGCATGCATATAGGTTCTTGGTAAAATGATTACCACTTGTAGAATATTCATACTCAGTAGTAGTTGTCAGCCCCTTAAAATTTATATAATGGTCCCATGGTTTTGAAGATAACAAGGGAATAATGATGTTTCAAAGTGCTGGGTCATTCGAAAAAGGAGGGAGAATGATCCAATTTTCCGAATGTAAAAAATGTTGGAAAATCATAAAGGGAATTGTCTCAAAGGGAAGAATAAATTCTTAATGTGTGGAAGAGATGGTCATCTAACACATGAATTTTTAATATACATAAAAAACCCAACCAATAAAATTAAGGAAATAAAAGAACATCCCAAAGCACCACCTATGGTTTAATGATTCAACTGTATAGATAAAGGGAACTATGCAATCCAACGTACTAATCCTAGATTCTTTGATGGCAATTAGTGTCATAAACCACCAAAGAGAAAGGGTAAAGGGAAATATTATTCCATTACTACTTCTAAAGTAGAGCATTAAAATGATGTCATAAATTGTACACCTATTATTCTCTTGAGAATGGAATTTTTATTTGATTATGGTATTTTTATTCCTTTATATCCTTCAATTTTTCTACAACTATTGAATTAAATCCCCTTTACCTTCAGGTAGATATATATGTAAATGCATCTAGTGGTGATTTCATTACATCCCAAATGTTGGACTCTTATCCTATTAGTGTATATGGGAATATTCATTCCTCAAATCTCATAATTCACAACTTTATGGAATTAAATGATATAATGGTAATGGATTGGATATCCTTATATAGAGGAAAAATAAACTATTGGGAAAAGGGTATTAATTTTCAAATTACTAATCATCCATCAATCCATTACAAATTCAAGGAAGATCATGAATCTCCTTTGGAAAATACCTGAATGGTGTGGGTGTTGATACCCTATGGGGAAGAATACCATGCCAAATTGGTTGAGTCAAAGGAAGATATTAACCTATAGAAAATATACATTTTCATGGAATACACTGATGTATTTCATAAAGAGTTACCCAAACCTCCCACAGATCATGAGGTATTCTTATAACTAGACCTTTTACCCGAAGATACTCCAATCTTAAAATTCCCCAATAGGATGGCTGTGGTAGAACATGAAGAGTTAAAGAAGCATCTACAGGTGCATAAGGGTGGAGGGGTCAAACATACTAGCACATCACCATGGGGTCCACTAGTTATATTAATCATGAAGAAGGATAAATCAATGTGGTTGTATATTTATTATGGAGATCTTGAAAATATAATCATAAATAATTAGTATCCAATACCAACTATTGATGAATTTTTTTATTATCTATGAGAAGCTTAGAACTTCTCAAAGGTGGATCTTCATTCTAGATAACATCAACTAAAGGATAAGAAGGAAGATATTCATAAGGTTTCATTCCATTCATGGTATGGGAACTATGATTTCATAGTGATTCCCTTTGAAATTGCTAATTCCCTTAAAATCCTCCTGGATTTGATGAATACTGTATTTTAGACTTTATTGAATTTTTTGGTAGTTTTTGTCGATGATATTTTCATTTACTCGAATAGCAATGAGGAAAAGAAAGAGTATATAAGGATTGTGAGGGAGACATTAAAGAAGGATAAAATGTTAAGTAAATTCTGAAAGTGTGACTTTTTGATGTAGAAAGTAGAATTATTTTGACATGTGACCCCATGTGAAGGAATTTATATAGATCATTCAAAGACCAAGAAAATTTTCGAATGACCTAGAACCACTAATTTCACAGAAATATGTAGTTTTTATGGATTATATGGGTAATAAAAATGTTTTCTGACAGATTTATCATGATTGAAAAGCTCGATAACTATGTTAATAAGAAAAGTAAAAAAGTTTATATGGATGGAATAATATGAGGAAATATTTTTAAGATGTTGAATAATATTCTAATCACTACACCTATACTCACACTACCAACAAGTAGAACAAGTTTTGTGATATAAAGTAATGTTCCAAAGAGAAGATTTTATTCTGTACTTCTATAGAATGATAATGTGACAGACTATGCCTCAAGAAAGTGGAAGATCCATGATAAGAACTACCCAAAGCATGATCTTAGGATAGAAGTTATGATCTATGATCTGAAGATTTGGTGGAACTACCTCTATGGTGAGAAGTATGATATATATATTGGTAACGATAATCAAAAGTTTATATTCACATATAATGAGATCAACATGCATAAAAGCTGTTGGTTATAGATAATCAATGACTATTATTACTCTATTCAATACCATCTAAGAAAGGATAGTAATTATTTGATGATCTTTGTCAAAGATATCCTATTATTCTATATGTGAAGTAGATTTAGAGAGACCATTTCATCATAGATTTTCAAAGGATGGATCCTTAAATCATAATGATTAGGAATAAACCCTACCATTCCAAAATTACTACCCAACCACCTATCCAAGATAATATGAAAGTGGAAAAAATGGTTGATCTAGATATACAAAATTAGGTGAAACAAGAAAAGGAAGGGAAGCTATATGAGTTCTATATCAATGAATATGGTGTGATTCAGTTTGGAAGAGGATTTGTGTAACTACATCAATTGAGATAAATAATGATTTATTGGATTATGAACATAGATCATAATTATCCATAAATTCTATAATTACCAAGATTTACTTTGATCTTAAAGAACAATTTTGGTGGGACATCATGAATATGGATATTTCAGAGTATATCTAAAGGTGTTTTGTATGTCATAATGTTATAGAAGAGTTAAATAAGTTTGAAGGTATAATGAAACCATTTTCTATACCAATATGGAAATGGTACAATGTCACTATATAATTTTTCAATAGTCTCCAAAAAACACCCAAATAAAAAATTTGATACAGTTTTTGATGGATTAACTCACCAAGACTATCCACTTTTTCTCCATTGAGGGAAATTTATTACTTGAATAAATTTCCAAGATATATGTGAAGGAACTGGTGAGGATGTATTTGACCCCACTTTCAATAGTATCTGATCATGATACACATTTTACTTAAAAATTACGGATAATAACTCAATAAGAATTGAGTATTTAATAAAATTCTAGCATGGACTACCACCCCAAATAGATCACCAATATGAAAGGACTTCTCAGATCCTTGAGGAAATTATAAGATCCTACTCAAGGTAATTTAATGATGGATCAGACCAGAATCTCCCATTTGTTGAGTTCACCTAAAATAATATCTTTCATTCATGTATTCAAATGGTTCCATTTTATGCTCTACATGGGAAGTGATGTAAAGATTCAAATTGTTATGATGAAGTTGGAGAATAAAATCTACTTGGACCTTACCTCATATAGGAAATGCTAGAGAAGGTTTAAGCCATACAACAATATTTTAAAGATACGTAGAGTAAGAAAAAAAGGTATGCTAAAATCCATTTAAGGGACCTAGAGTTTTATGTTGGAGACAAATTCCTTCTTCAAATATCACCAAGGAATAGATTCATGGGGTTTGGAATAAAATGGAAGCCTACCCCAAGGTACATTGGCCCCTTTTAAATCCTTGATCAAATTGGAGATGTGGAATATCCTCTTTAACTTCCACAAAATATTTCTCAAGTTCATGAAATGTTCCATGTATATCTATAGGGGATGTATATACCAAACACCACACATGTACTGAATCTAAAGGTGGTACAAATGGATAATGAACTCTCATATGAAGAATAAAAAATGATCTTCCTGGACTATAGGGGCATTATTTAATTCAACAAGACACCACACATTGAGAAAGTGTTCTGAAGGTACTATAAGTATGAAGGGGAACCTTTGGGACCATAGGAAATAATGAAATAGAAGTACCCTCACCTATTCTCAACTGAGAATATGAGTTGAAATTTTAGGGATAAAATTTCTAAAGGGGAGATAATTTAATGACTCATTTCTTATTATTAATATTTTTTTTCTGAATAAATGTATGTTGTACTATATTATACACATACATAATATAGGGAAACCAACCATAAACTTGAATAATTACTACATACATTTACATTAATCGAAAATTAACCACATTAACATTCAAAACATTAAGACTAGAAAAAAATGTAAAATACAAAAACCTAAAATGGGATAATATGGATCACCCCAATCTACTAGAATCATCACCACTATTGAGAACTATATAGAGAAGAATAAAAATATTAATAAAGTAACCAATATTATAAAAAATGGAAATATATAACATTGAGAAGAATTTATTTGAATATTAATGGAATGAATGATGTTTTTTATAGGGGTTAATGTGACTATTAAAATAGAAATGTGATCGTTGGAATAGTTACATGATCATTCTTAATTGTAACTTGGCCATCTAGAATAGTAACATGATCATTGGAATAGTAATTATACGCAAAAATAAAAAATAGTAATAAAATATTGTCCTGATTAATTAATTTAAATATCAATTCTGTAATTCCAAAAAATAAATATCATGATTAAAAAACTAAAATAAAATATATGCATATTTCTAATAAACTATATTTTAACATATTTTGATAAAATTATTATTTTTATATTAAAAATGACAATAAATTATTCTGAAATTTTATTGTGGTAAAATTAATATCATTTTTTAAATTATTACGTCCAAAATTTTCGATTATGATTTATTTCGAAATTTTTGGAAATACAACAATTTTTGAGTCAATAGTAAAAACATGGTTCTCACATTACTAGTATATCCTAAACTACAACAT
The DNA here is from genome assembly GCA_963277665.1 of Viscum album. Taxonomy (NCBI): domain Eukaryota; kingdom Viridiplantae; phylum Streptophyta; class Magnoliopsida; order Santalales; family Viscaceae; genus Viscum; species Viscum album. Next base: position 1,086,300,026 of record OY728159.1, read on the forward strand.
TAATGATGAAATACTGACATAATATATTATATAGAAATAGGTTCTACCATTATATATCTAATTTCATAAAGGAGTCATTTAAATTGGATGAAATCTATTTCGAAACCTAAAAAGAACTTTCCAAAACCTAAAGTCCAAAGTTATTCTTTAAAATAAAAATTAATATTTTTCAGCTTTTTTTAATAAACTAATTAATTGTAATAATAAATGGGGTTTAAAGTCTTAAAATTTTTAATATATTAATATATATATTTTATTTTTAGAAATTTACTATTTTATATTTACCTTTAATATTTTATCTTATTAAATATTTTATTCCGAAAATACCTATCTCGTCATTTATAAATAACCCCTCACCATCCCCTTATAAAACCACTCCACTCGCTCATTAAAAAGATAAATACCTACAAAAATATTCCCTCTTAAGTATCTTATAATCCATAGGCACATTTTGGGGTAATCGAACCAATAAAAAATAACCAAAGGAGTTATAGTGCTATACAAGAGAAGCTACACTGAAGAAAGAGTAAGTTAGTTAACTCTTCACTCAGTTTATTACTCTCCTATATCTTTTCCCAAATTAATTTAAAATAAAATATTCTAATATTTAATAATGAAGAATTAAAAAATTATGTTAGTGATGTAAACATGTTGTAAATTTTTTATTTTTAATTCCTTTAGGTTTTATACCTCACATTCTTCATATTTGTACATTATTTATGATAACGGTTAGTTAACTACCAATAAGGATGATTCCGATTCCATTCATATCACTAACCATGTGAATGGTAAATTTTTTATTATATATTAATTTATGAATATATTAATTTTAATCATCCAATATTTATTATTCTTATTTAATAATTACCTTGATCAAAATATAGATGTGGAAGAAAACATGATCATTCTATGAAAATATGATATCTAAACACTTCAATTTTATTAAAAAATGATAAGAAATATATTAAAATGATAATAATTGAATATTATTTTATAAATTTCTACAACTAAGTTATCGATCCATGTTTTAGTAAATATATTTTTGTTATCCAGGTGGTGAAAAAATGTCGAAATAATCCCTGAATAATGGTAGGGGATTTTTGACGAACACCCTTTCTTTGGGTTATGCCTCTTTCATTCAAAATTTTGATGTGTATATTCATTTATGGATCCTTAATATTAATTTAATTTATTATTCCCTCTTATTTTCAATGGTATGCATTCTTCTAACTTGGTTTTATGACAAATATAAATATTCTTACAAAAGAAATATTTTCTACAAAACACATCATGAACCCTCTTGAGATTATTTATTATTCACTCGAGATTAATGATTATTATACGAAACATGTTTTCGCTTTTCATTTGGGAAACCCAATTTGTATTCAATAATGTATTATTTATTTAATCTTTATGAAACCCAATCCTTTACATGGGTTACTTCTTAACTCCGATTGACATATATTCTATGTGGCATGAAAGATTATGTAAATGTTATGATGTGATATGTGGGCCTAGAATTATATTTCCCTTTAATGAATTGGGTAATGTGATGTTTTTCATGAGATAATGTGAAATATTAATGAACATGATGAAATATTTGTTCATAGTTATGATGTTATGATTATTCACATATGTTATGTGTTAACATGACAATAGCTATGTTAACAACAATGTGTTGTATTTTCCCACTATTACATGATGCATCATTTTTATATGTTTCCACATCCCATGACTTTATAACATGTTTTTCTTATTATGATGATTATCCTATTCTCATGACATGATGATGATTTCAATTATCACCCTTTTTATATTGATTAAGGTCCCTTATTTTCTTCTAACTAGGATTTTAACTTACTAATTTCATTGAAATATATCATTATGTGATTACATATAATAAGGGGATTGAGAGGGACAATAAGAGTATAATTTTAAAAAAATTAAATAATATTTATGTTTTATTTTCTAAAGTTTATATATGAGCCTAATTTTCTAAATATAATAAACCTTTGGATACTAGATTTGTAATGATATTATTTTTTTATATTTAAAATAATGTAATATTCTTGTATGGAAATGTTGGGTTTCTATAGATATAGCATACCAGAGATTATATATTTTTCTATTGATAATGGAAGGTTCATTAGGTTAATATGGAATGAAAAATTTGAGTTATGACCTCATATATGAGTGATTATATATTGGGATATAGGATACATGAGCTGCGAAGGGTTTTTGTTGAGGGCTATGTTTTGGGCAAAGTGATTTCAAGACTATGATATGATAGTTATTCCTATAAATTTGGGTGTATGTGTAAAAATATTTCTCTATGTTATTTTTAATTATTATAGGTGGTTTGTATTCCACATTGAGATTATTGAGTATTATAGGTATGATGTATTGTTACTTGAGTGTGTTGATTATTCAAGGTGGGACGTATTCTCTAAAAAAATATTGAGTATTCTAGGTGGGATCCCCCCTAATATGTTTGAGTTTTTTCAATTTGGATGTATTTCAAAATTGATTTATTGATTATAGAATTTTTTATTTATTTCCCCTATGATTTTTTAGTTTGGAATGGGGGATGTACTTCCCCAAAAGATCAGTGATGAATATGGTAGGTTTGATGTGATTCTCCCTATAAAATATATTGAATACACTTAGTGGAATTTACAACCCGCTAATATGAATGATATGTATACTATGAAAGATACAATACACCATATTATTGGGTTCTTATATTAAGAAAAAAGGATTCCCCTCATGACAGTATGAATACATTTAAGAGGATAGGGACCCCCTATGATAAAATATATTGAAATTTGATTCACTTACATATAATAAAACATGTGATTGAGTGATATAAAACATTGGGATGATGTGTTCCAATACATAATCTAGGTGGGATATGAAACACCCTGATATCATTAATGATTTTTTATGGTGGGACATACTACCCCACGAGATCAATGATAATTTAATAAGTATACAGAATATCCAAGAAACTTTCACATTCTGAACATGTATGTGAACCATAGTGGACATGAAAAATTCATGACTGGTATATATATCTAGATGAAGGGAATATTATATTTGGATGATCTAGAGGATATCAATAGAGGGAATTTAGATGGGTCCTAGGGAAGGATGTCTACTTTGAATATAGGGTCACATTTATTTTATTTTATTAGTCCAATAAGATATATTATTTTCCCATCATGTAATCTCACATTGGAATGTGATTTTATGGACTGTATGAGTTTAATCTATTATAAAACAATTATTTTATTTATTTATGGAATTATTTTAACTAAAAATTTGATATGTGCTCTCTGATTTGATTCCTTTATAGATGATTTAGTTATTTATCTATTATGTACTTCTATGATATAAAGGGTATATTCTCCCCCATGGGTCTTTATTAGACACTTTCTTCTAGTGGTTATTGTCTGGCATATATGGAGTAAAAATTGAGCTCATGTGTCACTCTGAGCTTAGTTGCTATTGTGGAAAATTGTGATAGTGAGTCTATGTAATGATATAAAAGTATTATTTTATTATATTAACATTGGGTATATGATAAGAGGAGATTTGATAATTTATAAAGGCTTGGAATCCAAATTTATGCCTAAAAATCGCATGTATTGAAGGAAAGAATTTTTCTTAATGAGTTGGAATTTTTGTTTTTCCATTTTATTTTTATACATGATTAATTTTTTCTATTACAATGTTTTCAGATATTTATTTTTTTATTACTATTTTCCTAGACTGGAAGGAGGAGTGTGTTCCCACATTACCATTGGCACACTGTTTTAATTAAATTTGTATGCTAAATTTTATAGAGGAATCTATTTATGAATAAAAACTAGGTTTTATTTTTTTAATGTTTTTTAAAAAAGTTATTTGATATCAAATATAAAATATATTTCTAGAGTTTTAAAATGTTTTGAAGTGATACATATCATACTAAATATTTAAAAACAATGATCTCAAACCGTATTAATAACTTTGAGCTATATATATTTTTTAGAATGAATAAAAAGGATGAAGAAATAGTTGACCATATGCTAGTTTATATATGATTCAAACATGTGTATGATATATATCACTTATAAGAAATTAATGGGTTATTTCCTCAAATAGTATCCATGGATTTCATGGCTCTCTAGACAATAGAGAAGGATCTCTAACTATACCAAGGTTATTGAGAATCTTTTTCAATGGTAGGAGTCAAAGATAATTAAAATAATCTTTTAGTTAATGAGTTGAACTAAAATAATCATATATTCCAAAATCACTATCAACGCATTAGGATTAGGCTAAAGTAAATAGGTATTAGAGAAAAAAAAATCATCAAAAAACTAATTTTACATTTTATGAAAATTATCGAAATATAAAAATCATAAAAATATTCAGCTCAATCCCATTAATTACAATTTTACACGTAAAATATTATTTTCAAAATAAAAAATTCTCATGACCATCATTTAATGATGAAAAACCAAGTATAATATTTATCAAAATGGAAGCTTTAAGGTACCAACATATTATCACATAACATGAAGGCCATTCCCAACACTAATACAAAGTAAAATTTATGATATCATGGTTGATACCAATATAAAACGTTGGATTTTCATGTCCTCTTAGTTATGGTCCAAAAATTTAGCAAATTTTCACAAAAATATACCACTTTCACTAAATCATTATAGACATAACACATATTCACTTTATATTAAATCATATTTAATAACTTGTAAAACCGTATCCATAAATATTTTCTGAAATTATATCATACACTTTTACCATACGATACATCATATAAAGCATTTTTAAAAAAATAAATCTATAAATTCATGTGGATTTCCTCCAAAACACTTTTCTAGTGTGTCTCATTGATTTATACACCTAACCCTACTTCATAAAAACATATATTGATCCCACTGTCATTTGAATAATTTAATTTTAATTATTAATTCTTGAATCCATATATGTATATAAAGAGACATATAAACAAATTTGTTATTTTTATTTAATATACAAAGGGATCTGACATAATCTCTTCAAGACACATGTGGCTCTATATATATTTCTACATATTTTATCATAGGAAAATGAAAAAATTCATAAAATAATTTTCTATATTACATCATGTGTCCATAGGGTATACATATTTCAATCCAATATATCCTACTTATACATTATTTACTCTTCATGTATAGACAGACTAGATGGATAAACACAACACATGTCCTTTACCGAATAATATGAGTGATTTACATTCCATTCATATAAATATGTAAGCACATTTCATGTACCTTATATATGCATTTCAATACAATTCCTCCATATATATCAATAATGGCCCTCTAATTTCATACTCATCATTTAAGAGAGAGAAAAATACTATATTGGATAATCCTTAACTAGTGGCATGAGAAGTTACATAGCTGACCACATTTTTTCATATCGACATAAATATTTGTATAAAAATAGTATTAATATATATTGTTTCTCCTTCAATATTTCATTAAAACATCATTTACAAGGATTCAATATGAAACCAAAACAAAAAAAATACTAAATATATTGTGTGTATCACCCAATATAGTATAATTGGAAGGTCATTAACTATATAGAACTAAATTTCTGTCTTATAAAAATATCCAATGTTTCTATAGGGAATGATAACCATTATAACCTTCATATTTCATTATAACTTATAATAATTCATAAAAAAACATTCGTTAGGGATAACTGAAATTCACACTTTGGTAGGTCAATTATTATTTCACTTCATTAAATATATATGGACAATTTGAAATATTGGTAAATTAGTGACTAAATCTTGTTTAATTTGGTACATCAAATATTCATAAAAAATATTAAAAAAATTTAGAAATAATAATTTAGCATCTATCATAACATATTTCATATCATATAACAGTAGAGAGGCCTTATGTTAATTATGATTTTATGGGTTGATTAAACTTGATACATCTGTTTTTAATATCTGACACATAACTATATAACCATTTGATTAAATGATGTCACTAAATTATTATAGAGAGTAACTCCCAAAAATAAACTAATTTTTAATAATAGTTCGACATATTAATAAAATTACTAATGTTATACTCCTTGATCATTATATAAAAACAAATTTTCTTCAAAACATGAAATTAAATTATGTTATATACATCAGTTTTCCACTTAGAAATCTATCTATGTTCATCATCATTATCTTGTATCTTTTCCATAAAATTTTTCATTGATATCATTTTTTTAAAAAATATCAAAAATTCCATTAAGATATATATATATTTATATATATATCATTCAAAAAATTAAGTCTATTAAGATATAAAGATACATTAATTTATTACAATAAGTAAATGTAACTCAATAAAATTTTCTCAACTGAATTTTCATAATCTTTTTAATGTTGTTAAGTTAAATTCACCTTGAATTTTAACTAGATAAAATATATTTTGTTATAATTTAATCTCTCTATATCCAAGTATACTCCCTATATACTTTTAGAAAATATATTATTATTGAAATATCTTGTTAAGATTAAAAAGATATAGTGTGCCTTGAAATAAAATATATTTCTATTAATGAGAATATTTTATAAATAAACTATTATAATCTATATATTAAATTGTATTATTTGTGTTTAGAATAATTTACTAAAATGTATACTTTATTATATGAAATATTCTATTAAAGGGTGTTGATAACTTTTTTCTACATTTTTTATCAAATAAAGTTTATAAAGATCTTTTAATCCTTATCTGGTTTTTAAAACATTTCATTGAATATGATGAATTATAAACCATGTTCTTAAAATTATTATCTCATTTATTTATCAAATAATATTTTTTATAAGAATCAATTATCATATAATATAAAACAAATGAGATTCCTATTTCACATTTATTAATTATAGTTAATCTAATATATGACGTAATTAATCAAAACTGTTTCCTTAAAGTGGAAGCTCCTTCCATCATCATGTTAATAAATACTTTATGCTCTTAACCTCAATTCCCCATCTAGTTTGAACTCATATACAGTTTCACAATAGTTTTATAATGAATAGAATTTATCATATACCCTTCAAAATATACGAAGTTAATTTTTTTCATTAACACGTGATGGAAAAATATCTAGATTTTCTTTAACCATTTCATTTATTATATATAGTTCAACTTCCAATTTAAATTTTTCTATAGTTAAAGTTTTTTTGGTCCATTGAAGAAGTTGTATTCCATTTCTATGTTGTTTTTGGACTCTCTAAGGAGTATCTTCATCAATATCCTAAAAGGAATTATACCCTTTTATTTTTGTCAAATCATCTTGATAAAATTTTTCATACTTGTAATTTCTTAAAAAGAAATATTAAATATATTCATAATATTAGGTAAGAACTTTTTTAACTCAATCATGTTCTATTTCATAATAAATAGTTGTAACCTTTTTAGTAGTTATTGTTCTAATATCCTAGTATTTCAATATGTAATTATTCTTTTGATTATACAATTTAAGATAGGTTACATCACATGAAAATCCAAACTAAAACGATGCATAACATATTACAATAAACATTTAGTAAAAATGAAATATATTAATAAATTAATAAAATTAAATTGTATTATTTTTTAATGATAATTTTATAAATTAGAAAATATATAATTAATGCGATATGATTAAAATCATTTATTGTTAAAAAGGGAATTTAAAAAAAATAAGAGTTATGTTTCTTAATAAAATGATTAAATTTTAATGGAATTCAATGTATGAAGAAATAAATTAACACTCAATTATTTATAAATTTATATTTAAATAGATAATGAGAACTTAATGTTTAAAAATGTTATTATTCTACAAAAAATATTTTATTTATAATATTTATTTTCAATGAATAATAAATTTTTTAATTTTTTTTTTTCTGAAGTGGAATTAATTCATGGATTAAAAATACCAAAATTATCTTATGGTGAAATTTTGGAACCATTCTAAAATTATTGACCTTGGTGAATAGTAGAAAAATATCAATTTTATAGATACTCTCACTTTTATAACATTATGAGGATAAAAAAAATAAGTTTATGAAACGCGTTGGAGAAAAAAATATATTTAAGATATAATAAAATTCAACTTAAAATTTAATTTTGAGAATAGAAATATATGTTTTACTTTTTAGAAATCAATGTAATATTTTTTAAGGTAAATAAAAATTATTCATGGCATTCTCCATTAATATTTTATTTAGAATGTTCCTTTTGGTTTTTATTGATTTTAAATATAAATATATTCTATTTTATTAAACATTATCCAATTATTTTAATGGTAATCAACATTTTACATTATTTTAGTACAAAATCATTTTATTTCTTTAAAGGGGTATTTTTGAAAAAACAGTTTTCATTATTTATTGTGAAATTATATTAAATAAATATTTCACTACTACTAGAAAATGAATAATATAAAATTTATTCAATATTTTTGGATCACCATGTTATAATTTTGTAATGATTTCAATTTAAAAATTTTTCATAATGAATAGTTACAATGGTAAATGTTTGTAACCACGATAAAATTTATATGGGTTAATAAGGGGTTTAAGCAAAGGAATATCAATCCAAATATCTAAAAAACATATTTAAATGTGAAATTCTAAGTATATTTATACTATAAATTTTCTTATAATTAAAATTTTACTAAATTATATCCACTTTCCAAGAGAAATACATTTATTATATTTTAATGTTCTTAATATTTACAAAGGTACCAATCCCCTTCATCTTTCTGGTATTTCCCTTCATCATATTCTTCTATTTCATTGTATAAATTTACATATTGTAATCTTTGTGATTAAATTTGTTTTTCTTCATATGTGGTATCCCATTCATTTCATAAAACGAAAACATCATAAAATGTCTCTTAGATCTTTATAGGTACCCTCATTTTGATACCAGTTTTAGAGCCCCAAGTTGGATTAACACATTTGATGGGAGGGGTGAATAAATGGTTTCTTTTTCTGAATTCCTCTTCAAATTTTTTAGGTTATCAATACACAAAATATTATCACTCAATATTTCCTCATTTTCAGTAACAAAAAAGAACTAGAAATAAACATTATTTATAAGGCACAAACTAAAGAAATACACCTTGCTAGGATGGTTATTTACCCAGCATGGATTATACATTATACATCACTGTCAAAAAAGTGATTGAGATGGAGTTAATTTACAAAAAACATAATTCTACTATGTATCCAATAGATAGAGTCTATTTATTTTGGATATAAATAAAAGTCTTCTTGATGTAGCTCCTATAGAGAGACTCTATTTTCCTTGGCTCCAACAAGTGCATTTCAACATATTTCATCACCAACCAGAAGACATCACCCTTAATAAAGGCCTGATCAACTTCAAGATAAACTTTAATATTTCTTCATGATATTTTAGGATTATAATTGATCTGTTACACATCAAGTATCTTCAATAGCCGCCAAATATGTCTGTCAACATTACTCAATCACTTCTGATCACCTATAATGACAAGTTGCCTTAATGAAACAATTCCAAGTCTCTGTATTATTCTAAATAAAGTACCTTCCTCATCAAAATTGGTAATAGGTGAACACAATATTGTTCAAAATTTTATGCAAGATTGAACCCACATAAACTTGAACATATTCTTCTGTAATTATCAACTCACTTCAATCAAGTATACTTCATGCATTGATTGCATGATATCTAGTTTTTTGGGGTATCTCAATTACTCTTTCAAGGATTTCATGGGTATCATAGGTTACATGAAACCTTTTTCTTCCTTTCTTCTTCATTGTATCCTGCAAACCGTATGATCTATCAAAGGTTTTGTAATTTATTTCTTCCTTTACACAACCCTAGTGAAACTTGCTGGATCACCTCCTTTCTTCACAAGACGAGATATCATGAACTCAATGATTCCTTTGTGTAATAATATAATGAAAACATGAAATAATCTACCTAAATCATATTTTGACATGTTTGTGTTTCACATGATCACAATTCTTTTCCAAAAAAACTTTATGGGACAAGATTATTGTCCATGAATTTCTAAATCAATCATATTTCCAGTACTATTTGTCTCGTGGGTGTCTCCACAAATGATTCTTGAGAATAACATTATATCCCAAACCCATATCAAGACATTATGTCTTATGACTTTCACCTTCCTTCTCATTACATAGGTGATGTCTATAGTTGTCTCTACCTTTTGATTGAAAGTCAATGATGGCTTGTGACTTCCTTCTTTGTGAGATAATGGTTATTTCTATGATATTTACTTCATTGAAAAATGGTTTGCACATAGATTCATACTTATTTACTTAATAAGTACCAGATTATTTAATGAGATATTCCTTATATGCTCAGATCAGGTGGTCTATTCTATTTTTGATAATTAGTTTCTATTTCTAAGAAATGTCGAAGTAGTACTCTCAGCTCTTCCATGTTTAATATATGTTATTTATATCTAATTTTTTTGGTTTTCCTATGGATTTGGTTGATCATGGGATCTCCTGAGTGAAAATATACATGTAATCTTGATTGACATTTGGAACGATCATGTGATCTATGTGATGGATACTTCTTCTTCACATTAGCACTCTATTGTTCATGCAATGTTTTCATCTGATAACATCTCTACAATTCAAATAATAAAAATAATAATTCATGTAAAATAAAAACTCTCCTGGGTTCATTGATATTAATATGATGGATATGGTGATATCCTGCAAACCACCAAGTGATGTCATATTTATATAGTTGATTTAATCTAATAAATCACATGATAAAAACATCCAGACACAATGGCTTCCCGGGCTGCTAATATTGTTTTCAACCCATCCATGAACTATCTTTGATATTGGAATGAGTGAAAGAAAACGATACCATTCATTACTTCATTTCATCCTTCTTGTGTTGATCCTTCAAAATTTCAAGTTGGGAGGAACAATTGTCTAATCCTCACCTAGATAATTTCTTCATTGAGAGGAATAAAAAGAAATAACACATTGAACTATTATAGCATGGGATTTCGGGCATTGGAATATTTCAAATATTCACAGTGAACGATTCAATATGGATAGATCATATAATTTTGATTGAGTATAATCTACAATATATATATTTTTAGCATGAATGAATAGTTCTCACTTTTCTTATCATCCAACATTTATTTTCCCCTTATTCTAGGATGATGTATAATAATAAATCTCTCACATTGAGCAGCTAGATGCCCCTAACCCCCTCTGGTACCACCACATACCAGTTCACCCTTATTTCATCCTTACCTATATTATGGCACATGTGCTTCATTTGACCTCTCTTTAGTAATGATTCTAACTATTTCCTTCTATGTTGGCCCAGCCGAGGTTGACCATCCCACCTCATTAGTGGTTGTTATTCCCTCATCCGGGATATTGGGGTTTTCTATATCTGTGTTAATATTAATGAAAATAGTTTCTAATTTTTAAATTATAACACATTAAAATACTTACCAAAATAACAATAATAAAAAATTATACAAATCCATACCAATAATTTCTAAACATCCAACTCCTTTCATCTTCAATTTTCAAATATTATGTACTTGTTTTTATCAATGTGAAAAAAATTTAGTACTTGACATTAATAATTATGATCAACAAAAAATCAATAGATAAACAAGGATAATGTTCCGTGAATGACAACCAATTAACTTAAATGAATCCCTAACAATTATCCATGCGTCCACACATATAATCATTATCAAACCAAACACTTATTGAAACATGATTATGAAAAAAATGGAAACACTGGGCCCAACAACCTTAAATTTGTGCACCTGATAGAGTTGTCATAGGTCCTTCTCTTTCAATTTGACCTTTTGTAAAATTATGTCTATTCCTTCTGAATTGATGATCTATGAGAAAAAATATTTTATAAAAAGTAAAGAATTTTTTTTCTATTAACTATATAAATTCTTTGTTATCATATTTCAATATGAATATGATTTTAGATAATGTGAGCTCTATCAGGATAACATACCATACTCTACAATGTCTCTGATTCTCCATATTAATGCATGTTTAATTTAAAAATTAATTTTTTTTGACTACATCCTTTTTACTTAAACCATCACTATATAAACAATTTAACCCATCAATCAGTGGATTAAAATAATCATTAATATTATTCTTTGGTTGTTAGGAATCAATAATTCCAAATATATATATTGTTCCTTTATCAAAATCCATAGAGTTTTGTTTCACAGAGTTATGAAAAAATTAAAATAAGAGTAGTGACATTAATAAGAACCAAATTAAAAAAAACCATTAGTAAAAAGACCTAATTTTATGTTTTGTGGTTCTGACGTAAAATATTGATGAACTTGATCAAAGGGTTTCCATGAATCAACATCACAATGATAATTCATTCTTTTATAGAGACAAATATGGGATCAATTTTAATTCAATAATACGGTTGTGTTGTGTGGAATAAATAGACTTTTAAAATATGTTTAATAGGAGTATGTTTCAACTATTTAACAAGAAAAAATATAAAATTCTATTTTTTTAAATGAGTTTACCTCAGTTATACATGGGTACGAAAATAAGTGTTGATAAATATTTAACAAAATATAAGATGAAATCATTTGAACATATATGGATATTTTAAAAACTAAGACCCAAATTATAATAAATATCATTTTTTCACATATATTTTAGGAAACATATATAGATATATTAACAAAGAATAAATAAAATGAAATATTTGATTAGAAAAAAAATTTGACATTCCATTATCTGTTTAAATTTCTATATGTTTTTAATAGCTTCAAATTTTATTATATCTCATTCAGTATTTAAGGCCTTCTCAATAGATTTAAAAAACTAATAAAATATCTATGATTCCCATTTGGGAATATAATTTTCATTTTAATTTTATATCCGCTGAGAAGATATGGAAATAACCATATATAATAAATATTGAAATAATGATGAATCTAGAACCAAACAAATTATATCTTTTTCATAATGATATAATTACTATTGAGACTAAAAACATAATTTTCCAAAAAATAAAATAACAATTGTTGAACTCCAACATTTTAAGTTGTTTGAAATATCATTAGATATCATTTTTTATATAGTCACCTAATTGTCTCTTTTGAGACAAATTATAAATTTTTTGATGAAAATTATATCAACTTTTCAACACCATTAGTATTGACATGATATATACTATAATTATTGGGATTTTTATTATAATTTATCTAATCAAGATTTCATATTAGAAATTGTTGTCTACATCCTAATTCCATAGTTTTCAAAAAAAATAACAACTAAAATAAATATAATATATTATATGTTCTCTACTAATTAAGACTAATTATAACTATTTATCACTAATTATTCTTAATTCATTCTAATTTACAATAATAATTAAAAAATCACCTATTATCACACATTTTCATAAATATTCACAAATTATTACAAATAAAAACTAGAAAAAACAATTATAAACAGTTATTACAAATTAAAAAACAAAATATGAAAAATTCATAATAAATATTGGTTATAATTAATGTGATAAAAAATGAATGGTTTTAGGGGGATGAACTGAGGGATAAAAAATATTCTATAAAAAACACATATACCATCTAATGAGTAATTAAATATTAAATATTCATAATAAATACTCTTAAAGACTAATGTAATAAAATAGAATTATTGAAGAATAAAATATATACAATTCACAATAAATATTCATTATGATTAATCAAATGGAAAGAAATAATTTCAACGAGATAATCAGAGGGATTTTAGAAAACTAGATACCTAAAAAATCACACATAAATTTTAATAATGAATAAAATATGAATAATTCATAATAAATATTTTTTAAAAGTTGTTACTAATTATTTCTAAAAATTAAAAATTACTGTTAATTATTTTTTACAAATTATTTAGTTTATAATAATTTTTAATTATTAAAAAATAGTTTTTTCATATTTTTTTGGTATTCCCAATAATTGGTAATTGTTTATAATTGTTTCATTCCCTTTTTACAATTTTTTATTATAGATAATTATTTTTTCATATTTTTTTACTATTAATAATTATAGAAAATTTTCTTTTTTTGATGCGAATTATTGATAATTGATACTCTTTTTACTATTCTCTACATTTATTTTACAAATTACCAATTTTTTAAACTAATTTATAATAAATATAAATAATTGCTACTAATTATTAAATTTTTTATTTTTTATTTTTTATCGATTTGTACAAATTATTATTTTTTACAAATTATTATTAATTAGTTTTTTTAGAAATTATTAAAAATTAAATTTTTTTTTCTAATTATTACCTATTAATACTAATTTACAAATTTTTAATACTAAAAGAAATTATTTACTAATTATTATTTATTATTTCTATTTTTAACAATTTATAACTAAATTTTTCAAGTAATTATTTTTTCAAATTCTTCCAATGTTTAGTAATTAATAAAAAAATGATATTTTTAACTAATTATTACTATTTTTTTATTTATTTTTTAATAGTTATAAATAAAAAATATTATTTATAAATAATTTTAAATTATTTTTAACTATTTTGTTGTATTTCCAAATATTTCTAATTTTTTCTGATTTTTTAATTATTCATTACTATTTCTAATTTCTTATAATTTGTTCTAGTTATTTATTTTTTACCAATCCTAATTATTTCTCTTAATTTTTTAATATTTTTTTACTATTGATAATTATTTTTGAAAATGTGTAATTATTAAACATTAGTACTAATTATTATGGTTTTCTAATAATCATTAATGATTTATTCTCATTAATTATAATAGTGTTTTAATAATTATTTCAAATTATTCATAATATTTTCTAATTATGCATAATTATTACTATATATTACTAAAGATTACTTTTTATTATTAATTATTACTTAATATTACTAATTATAACTAATTAATAATAATTATAGAAAATTTCTCAATAGCATTCATTAATTATTTCTAATTTTCACTAAATTTATATAATGTTCACTAATTGTCACTAATTTACACAAATTATCACACATCTTCAAAAATTATATGTTACTACCACTAATTATCAAAAATTATAAATGAGTATTTTTAGTTTTAATTTTTTTTAATATTTATGAAAAATTATTAATAATTATCACTATTTTTTACTAATTACTATTAATTATTAATAATTATAACTAATGTTTACCAATTATTTCTTTTTATCTATTAATTATTTATAATTATAATTGTTTTTTAATATTATATTTTGTGAATAATATTTTTTAAAATGTTTGCTAAATATAAATAATTTTTATGAATTTTTAATATTTATTTTTTATTACTTAAGAAGAATTAATAATTTATTGATTATTAGAAATTATTTCTATTTATAATATTGTTATTAATTAACTAAAATAATAATTTAAACACTCAAGAATTATGAAAAAAATTAATAACCCGAATATGTATATATATTAATGCTTTTGTACATTAAATTAACTAATAAATTTTATAGAAAAATACAAATAAATTAATGATAATACCATATAGGAACAAATATTTTATTAAGTACAGAAAAATTGATGGTTACATTGTAATGAAAGTTTTAGAACTACAACGGATGTTTAAACCATTATTATTGAACTGTAATATAAAACCCTCTAATTGGATAACTTGATTGTTACAGTGGACCAAAGATCAAATAAATTAGCCTAAATGGGTTTGGAGGAGATGTTTTGTGGCATAAAAAAGTTACATTATTTAAAATATACTATTATAAATAGAAGATCTGTCTCAAATGGTTCCTAGTATAAAAAAAATCATGCTAATCTAAAAGTTATTTTTGATGGAGTTGTTTTTGGGTCACAAATACTTACCACCATATTTACTTATTTTTACACATTATAGACAACCTAATTCTGACAGTATAGATAATGCATCACAAATAGGTATCTCTTATAGTGAACTATCAAATTTTATTGAAAACATTTTATATTGTTGAAATTAT
Organism: Viscum album; assembly: GCA_963277665.1. Taxonomy (NCBI): domain Eukaryota; kingdom Viridiplantae; phylum Streptophyta; class Magnoliopsida; order Santalales; family Viscaceae; genus Viscum; species Viscum album. The sequence goes on from OY728159.1 coordinate 1,086,316,118, forward strand.
TATTGGATTAAATTAAAAAATTTCACTAAAAATATTTCCATAAAATTTTACTCATGTTTCAAAAAAATATTTTTACTACTAAATAATATTCCATTTCAAAAAAAAAGTTGCATAGAAATTTATTTTCAATAGATGAATTTATCCTTTGAAAAACACCAATTTATTATAACATTTTTATGGTAAGTATTTTCGGTGAAAATGTCCCATAAAAACATGTGTTTTCAATAGTGCATGGCTTAGAGAATGTGTGGTGGAATTTGCATCGGTCACATTGATGGTCCATATGAACTGCATTCTCAATGGGTCAATCCAGTGATAGGGAGAACCAAGCCCAAAAATACTCCCTTATGAGATGTGCCATATGGTGGGGAGTATCATATACTTGAGAAAGAATCAATTAAAGATGAAATATTGACATAGGATTAATGGGGGTGGTTGAGAACCATCTTGGTATTGGTGATAGTGAGGAGTGGGGAGCTCACATTTTGGTGAAAATTGGGCCCTTTTTGGGGTTGTGCAGCATAATCATTTTTTGGGTTTTGGTATTGATCATGGTGGGTTAGATATGAATTAATAATAGAGGTGGGTCTAGGATGATGGTTGGAGGAAAATTATAGATTCTTCGGGATACGAATCCTTATATTGGGTATTTGTTTAATAATTGGAATCATTATGGGTTCTGAAATCAAGGAATATGATTTTTTTTTATTTTTTGAGTATTGTTGAGGTGACCCATTCTGAAAATATTTTTGTAGATGGCTCATCACATTGTAACTGGTGAAGGTTGTGAAACAGTATGACTAGAGGAATCAGTATGACTAGTGGAATCTTATCATGAAGGATTAGACCATCTATCTTGGTTTTACCAAAATGAGGAGTGTCACACCATGAACCATGGGGATATATAGTGACTACTATCTAGTAAAGGGAATCACATTTTGATTTGTATAGGTCACAATGTGATGCTTCTATATTCTAGATTTTCAAAATTGTGTGAGTCCTATCATTTCTAATTTAACCCCATACATGTTTAATAAGGAAAGGGGATTCATGTCATTTTCACAAAAATTGATTCCTTATTGAAAAATATTACAATGTTGATACAATTATCATCCTACCCATTTTTTATTTCAATTTTATATCCATATTCTTCCTACAAAAATCCATTATTTCTTCACTTTGAATGAAAAATGTTATTCTATTATAAACAATTCATATTATTTTTTTATCTCCTTTAAAATAAAAAATTTGTTATTATTTTTATTGATGTTGGTTTCATTAAAACTAATTTAAAGTAATTAAATGTATTTTTTCTATTTATATTTTATTTCTTATACTCCATATTTCTTCTATTTAACCTTTTTTTTCTGTATTCCAATAATAGTTATTTTTTAAAATAATTCTCAATTTTGGAAACATTTTTTAATGTGACATATAATCTCAATTTTATAACCGCTTCTAAAAAATCATAATAAAATTTATTTTATGATACATGATACAATTTTATTTTAATACCTAGGATATCTACCTTTTATAGAGCTATGTTTCATTAATCACCCTCTAAATTCTCTTATGATATATTTCTATTAGGTGATTTATTATTGGGTATTTTGTGATCCAATTATTTTTTTTTATTTTGTGATACCATTAAAAAATCTTAAGTAAACCTTTATTTTTAAATTTTTAAATTAGTAATTTATGTAATATTGATTTCATTTGGTGAACATATGTATTATTTTGTAAAGACCCATGTTTTTCAATATTGTGAAGTTGAGATGATATTTGAATTTTTTAATAAGTTACTTTTTATGGGTAAAGTGGTATTGTTTAATAGAATATGACCTCAGATAATTTTTCAACCACTTTATTGGTCCCAAAATAGGGGTTTTTATCTAGGAATAGAGTTACCTATATTTTTCATCTATTCAAAATTTTGGATAATAATTAATGTCTAATTAAATATGTTTTAATTCATTCACATATGTTCATTCAACTATTTATTTTTAATGGAGAAACAAATTGAAATTCTATATTTTATTTTGAATCTCAAATTTTATTTTCTCTTAGGTGTGCTATAACCTTGAGGCGAGAACTAGGTTCGGGTATGATCCCTATTTTTTTCTTTTAATTTTCTATAATTTCTATTTTTCGTTTTCATTAATTTCCTCTCATGGATTCTTATGTAAAAAACCATCACAATTAAACATCTAATGACCAAGAGTGAAAGGAATAGGGAGAGGGATATAAATAAGGAACAAAGGGAGGTGACACCATAAATCTCAAGAGGATCCAGACCATTCTGTTGTAACTACAAATTGCAGAAACAAGAAAAATGGATGTTTTGTAATGATTTCATGGGTTCTTATTTGAGAAATTATTAATAGACAACATTTGGTTCTATGGACACACTGTATATACTACTAAGGTTCAGGGAGGATTGTTTTTTAGTACTACACTCCATGTATTTGGAGTACACGCCATGTAGTGTTGCTCAACGTGTAGCCTAATACAGTGCCAGACAACCTGTAAAGGGTAGCTTGTTCATGTAGGGTACATGGTCTGACATCTAGTTCTAGGGTACATGGCCATTTATGATACATAGCTATACCTTTGGTGGGATTTATGGCATTTAGTAGTATACACCCATGAAAAACCACAAGGATATTTTTGTGTGGTACAAGGGTAGGTAGCCTATATCGGGTATACATCATATGCTATATTTACACACCATTTACTTGGACTGTACAAGTCATGTAAGGAAACATCACACACCCATGTGGGTATTTTAGAGTACATACTATGTGCTTGGGTATATACAAAATTCACTTCTCCCTTACTACCCATTTGAGTTTTTTTTTGTGTTTCTACACAATTGATTCAGAATCACAGAAAATATGATTACATTTTTAGTATTTTTTTCATAGATCACGATGGTGGAATCTTTAGGGATATTTGAGTAATTATATCATAAATTTAGGGGCAAGAGAGGTATAATAGTGATGTTATTCAACCATTAATTGAATATAGTTTTCTCTTATAAATTATACATTGGATGAGATCCTTCTAAGGGTTTTTGAAATTGTTTATAGACTTGTAATTGGATCTCAAATGTGGTAATTTTAAGATTTCTTATTATAGGCCCTTGGTTATTGACATTAAGAAAGAACAAGAGGATATGTAATGTGGCATATTTCGGAAAATATATAGTGAGAACTTGATCTGGTAATGTCCATGGGACATCTCTATAGACCGATGCTTAGGTACCTTCCCTGAGGACACCTCCCTTCTAATATGTGTCCTTTTTACCTTGGAGGCCAGGAGTTTTCGAAGATGAGCTTGTGGGGTCTGTTTAACCAAAGAGGTGGGTGTTGGATTGATATACTAGTTTGAAACTAGATATCCCAATTTAGATCCCTTTTATTATAAACCCACCTATAGGACCCCCTCTTGGATGAAACTAAATATGTTCAAACCTAGGGGATCTCACATAGGATTCATTTGTTTATATACTATTTTTGTGGATCCCATGAGGTATTTGTCTACCTATATTATATTTTTCTTTTAACCCAAGAGGGATAAAAATTCTAGAAATGTGACTATGAGGATCCCAAGTGTGATTATTTCACTTATTTATAGACCTCAAGTCTCTTGAGTATGATTTCAATTAGGTGTTTGATTTGGTGGACCTGGTGGGTGTATCGATGTTTGACCGAACCTAAGCTACTGCATTAGGTTTGGGTAAATATGGTAGCAAGTGTTACCCTAGAACTAGTGCTAATCATTTAAGCCCAAGGGTCTATGTAAATATTCATGGGTTTTGGAAATTAGAAAAAATCAAAATTTTATTTATATATTCACTTAGTTAGTATTCATATATCTACCATTTCTAGTTATGCTTCTTGGTACATGTTCTATGAGCCTGATGTGATGTGATTCTATGGTGGAGATACCAACTTTACTTCTTAGAAGCTACCTCATGAACATTGTTGATTGAATGATGCTATTACCATTACCAAAATTCTCACTTTTCAAAATGATTCCTCCCTGTATAGGATGTATATAGGAGGTTGTTGGGGGAATCTCATAACTCCCCTATTTTAGTATTTCCTTATGGATTCCTAGATATCAAAGTTTTAATGTATTTTAGAGGTTTCCAGGTGGGCACACTTTCCTTCAGATAGATATGTTAATAATCCCAAAGATTTATGATGATCTCATCAATTTATTCCTAAGATACTCTATAGGATCAGTGGATTAACCATTACTATATCATGCAAACATGTATAGGGATGAGGTTGTTTAATTGTTTATTGAATTTATGTGTTGTTATGCTAGATCTAATTAGTATTACATACATATCTTCTATGGATCTTTTACCTTAGGGATTATTTGAGTTTCAATTTATTGATTTCTTTTGGACAGAAACCTAAGAATGAAATATTAAACTGGATTACAAATGGATAGTGTGGTAAGACATCCAGATCAATCAAATATTTATTTGATTTCCATTTGAAACCTATGATACATATATAATGGGGGTGGGTTATAGTGATCTCAAGGCTTGTAAATTTATCCTTTTATTATGATATAGCTTTCTCAATGATATTTTGGCACGAAGTGAAGCAGGTATTGTCGATTGGGTAACAATCCCATGGATCGACAACATCATACACTACTTGAGTAGTATGAAATCCTTAAGAAGTCCTCTTTCACTAAATGTATATATTTTTTGGTTCACAGACACATGAATTGACTATGGATTTATTTTATTTACATTATTCCAATCATGTCTCCAATGGGATGCACACATTTGATGATCACGCACTTATTACAGTATGTTATATGATCACTGTTGTGGGTGGCCTTCTAATATTTACTTCTAAACCACTATATGTGTACCTCAATGTGTGTTATTAACTTATAAAGACTTTCATGGTGTGAATAAATGCTCAATGGATAGAGTTAAGGACCAATGTTTCATGATCAAGTGGATTCCTTCATGTAGATTTTTTCGATGAGGCTGGAGTAGCTTGAAAGTGTATTGTAGACTACTTATATGATTTAGACTAGAGTCATTAGAATATCCTTGTGATTTTATTTCCATTTATTTTATTTAGTCAAGTATATTGTATTGGTCTAGTGGGAGATTAGTGTTATATGTATAAAAAATCTATTGGGACCTTCACTTTATTTCATTATTATAATACTATTTATATTTATTGATTACACCCATTGATTAATTATTATTAAGAATGATTCTTATTTATTAAAAATATTTTTATTACACTGATATGATGGAATATTCTCAACATGGACACATAATGACCCGTCTATTCGATATCCTTTTTTGTATAAGGATGCATTCTTGAGGGATCACTAGTATCCGTCACAGTTACTGTTCATAGAGTGGTCTGTTTTTGGATGTGAAAAAGTGGTATCATATGTATTTTATTTCTTATTTTATTAGTATTTAGGATATGGTAGTTATCATTATTACAAATGTATCAAAACCTATTTTGGATATCATACTAGTGCGTTGAGAACCCTATTTCGATTAAAATTATTGGTTTCTATGGATATGGGATTGTTTTTCAGATATATAATGTACTATTTTATATAATTCTCATATTTAAGATTTCACATATGATGTGGAGTTATGATTATTTATATATTTTTGGATCTGTACTCATTTACGAGAGGTGAGTGATTGATTTTGACTATTGGGTGGTAGAAATAAGTGGTGTCACATGCATCATATTTGAAACATATTATCCACATGTTTTAATCATGCTACTAAGTGGTTTATATTAATAATGACAGAGGATAGTTATTTAATATTACAAAAAATAACTAAATTATGTCTTCCAATATTGGTTCTTGGTTTCTCTCTACTCAATTAGGAATACATTTATTTATATTTACTTTTGATTTTTGGTTATGTGTATCTACTATGAGACGTATGACAATGAGAATAACAACCCAGTCCACGTCCATGGGATGTTAAGTGACTCTAGTTGGCCAATATGGAACATTATTCCAAATTTTGGACCCCTTGTACAGATTTGTTTTCTAAATTTTGTTATTTAAAGTGAAAATATATACCTATTCCGTGTTTTCTAATATATCTTAGAATGAAACTCTATTTATGCAATCCATTTTCATGTAGTATGTCATAGATCATCAATATTATGTGTTATGTGTGTAGTTGAACCTAGTAGTCTAGTGTTGGATGTTGATGCCATTCTAGTAGACCTTTATTGGTTTATACATTTCAATTATGGTTAAATAGATATTTTAACTACATATGTAGAGTTCCTCATATGGATTTTTATGATATTTTACATAATTAACATTATTTTATGGTTATCCAGTTGGATCATTGAGTAAGATGATGATTGGTATCTAAATGATTTATGGGGAACTAGTTCATGAATAGGTATTATTGTATATGGATTCCTAGTGAGAGCCATTTCATCATATTATTTGTGGTTATATCATGAAACTTCAAGGAGTTTTTCCTTATGGAGATCCTCAGAAAGGACCAGGTCCTAGTAGAATGATGTTTTTCTAGAGATGACATGTTGGTATGTCTTAAACCCTATATGTTTATGTTATTCTTACCTCCTTTAGAGAGGATCTTTAGGAGAGTAAGATTCCATGTATCAAGATAGGTGTGGGGATGATGCAACATAAGATATTTCCTTAGTGATAGGATTAATATTTTTTCCATGTGGTCAAACATAGTGGCCCTGTTTGATCCATGATCAGTAAGGCTATGTGGGAGACTTAAGGGCCCATATATTTTACTCAGACCCATGTGGGTTGGAATTTCATTTAATTAATGGAAACCTATAAGAGGGTTGGGATATGTTTTTAGGTGGATTTAAGGAATTGAGTATGATCGTATGATCATGTTGAGGTACATGCGTTGGAGGTGATTGCGTTATATGGAATAAGAATGACGCTGCCTTCGGTTTTGGAGGAAGAACCTAGAGTTCATTTGTATTGAGACTAGATTCAACAGGAAGGAAAAATAGGGTTCCTAACCATAATAACTAGAGGTTGTGTGGTAAAAACATTAAATTTAGAGAGTAAATTCATTTAACGGGAGGTTATAGAATAAATCATGGAACATGTTAGGTGCCCATTTTGGAAGTGGAGTTATTATGAATATGATAGTGGGCTAAGTTTGACGCGCCATGTAGCATGATCATATTGGTCGTATTGATTGAAAAAATCACATGATCATTAGTAAAATATTGAATTGGGTGATATAAAATTGTACACCAATTGTGTTTATATGAATATTAATTATACATGATGGTCCGTAATACCATTTTAATCTTTAGATACAAAGTGACCATGTACAGCACAAGTGTCGATGTTTTGATTGAAATGTTGAGAGTATAGTCACCTAAGAGATATAAGAAAATGATAAATGTCCTTTCATGGTAAATAATATATAAAAAATGGATTTAGTAAGTTTTAATTAATGATGTGGCTAAATAATAACCCTGTATTGAGAGGGCATAGAACATGGCTAATTAAGACCGACACATCCTTAGATATGAAACAAGTTAAGGATACTCTTTTGGAGCAGTATAAGGTGAGACATAGTGTGGGGATTGAACCATTGGTAATATTAATATGGTTACCCTTCTTGAGTTTTTAAATTCAGTGGTTTCTTTGTAAACTATTCTTGAGAAGTGTGAATAAGTGATTTTTTATATTGTGAGTTGGTTCATAGAAATGAGTGGTTTTTTCAACTCTAGTAATTTCATTCAGTGATGGATAGAGTGTGATACTTAGATCATGGATTTAATTTTTGATGTTATGATAATGATAATACTAGGGTAAGGAGTACCAAATCACTCACATTTTTAATATCTAACACTATTGGTAAAGAGTTTTTAATGCTTTGAGACAAGTCATTGGATGGTCACGATAGCATAGCTATGAAAATGATTGGGTTGAAAGAATGGATTCGTTTTACAACCAATGTTTCTTTGATATAATAAGGGTTATGGTGGATAGGATTTAAAGGACCATGTTTTTTTTGGGATTTGTGTAACACTATGAAAATTTCTTAATGTTTTTTAAATTAATTTAATCTTTTTGATATTTTTCATTTCACACCACACTAAAAAATATATTTTATATTAAAACACTATTTTGGATTTCATTATATGCCTCAAAAAGTTAATTTTTCACAACATGCAACATAAAGTTTAGCTTTATCTACACAAAAAATAGTGTTCGGCTTACGTTACATGTAAGACTGACTTTCCTCGATCGCTTGTGTAACATGCAAGACCAAGTGTTAAAAAATAATAATTCATTATTAAGACACTATTATTTAATAGCATGAAACATGTACCTTAAATAAAATATTATATTATTAAATATTTTGTGAATATATATATATATATATATATATATATATATATATTCATTGGTTACCTATTAATTAGAAATGAATATAGAAACCAAATGAATATAAAGGGAATGAATTTATAAATGTGTATTTTTTTGAAAAATACAATATATATTAATATGTTAAATTAATTACTCATAGTGAATGATATTAATTAAATATATATTTTATATATTCAAAAAAATAATTTTGATAATCATCTAATAAATTCGATATATATAAGATAAGAATAAACTCAATTTTAAACATAAAGCCTATATTTTTATAATGGTAGTTTTACTACTTTCTAATGGATAATCCATTTTAAATCCAATTTTTTTAACCTTTATAGATCAAATATTCCAAAATAAACTTCATATTTTATTTATAAACATAAAAATTATTATCGAATTATTTTTTGGTATTTTATTGTAAGGTTTTACTATTTCATGAAATGGTAAAAATACTAAATTTTAATTCAAAGCATCTTTTTCTTCTAATTAATTTATATGGTTAAATTAAATTTTAATTTTTTTAGTTTTTAATTAGATAATTATTTGTTAAATTAATCTAATTTAGGTTATTGGAATCAATTTCACATTGAAATTGTGTATAAAACATAGCAATCTTTTGGATGTTTTTACTCTTAAAATCTACAATGTCATCCTGTCTGTGAGATTCTTTTTAAATTCATTTCGTCTAATTATTTGATTATTTTTAGGAAAAATGATTTCCATATTTGGAATTAGAATAATTTATAAATTATAATAACTCCAAATCAATTTTCTACAAATAAAATTAGTAAAACCGATTAAAAATAATAACAACAATTAAGAGAAATATTTGGTTAATAAAGTACTAAACAATAAATATAAGATGTAAAATGACATATAAAAATTTACAAAACCCATTTTTGGCCATTATTATTCTATAAAACTTACTTTATTTACTTTTATTTGGTTTTTATGACATTTTGTAGGTAAAAATGTGGGTTCACCTAACTTGTTTTCAAAAATGGCAAGTGTGTCCTTCCCCATCCCTATAAAAGGCCACCACCAATCTCTATTCTTCACAGCACTCAACCCACTTAGGATTGGACAATATCAGACCAAAAAACTTCCCAAAACCCCTTAAATTCATCATTTTAGCCTCTGTTTGGGCATAAATAAATCCAATGAATCTTTTTGGAACAAACCAAAAGGAGTTACCCGATTAAGAGGTAACATACTCTCTCAAGACCCTTTATTTTATTTTCTTTCTCCACCCCCACCACACTATTTATCTCACTCTTGTTTAACAAAAAATTTAGATTAAATATACTATTTTTAAATATAATTTTTCTACCTACACTTAAACACACCTCCATCTTATGGGTAACGACCACAATGTTTATGTGTAAGGTGAACTACCGCCTCAGTAAATAACGATTGCTCATTTTTCCTTTACTACCTCTAATAGAGGAAATTATGGTGGAAAATTTATTTATATATGTTATATTTTATACTTATTATTTATTCAAGGTTATATATTAATTTAAAAAACATATATTTTTAACTTTCTATTTGTTGTAAATATGATAATCTCATTTGAGGAAGTGTGGATTACCACCCCCTCCAAGAGATGCAATTCGTTCACACACTACATAGAATGTATTAAGAATGAGTTTAGTGAAATTATATTATATATATTATATAATAATTTTACTATAATAATGATATATATACATATATATATACGTCAGCTTCTTTCTTTCTTTCAATACGATGATTAAAACAGAAACAACTTTCATTCATAAGTACGACTTACCATCTCTATGAATGTTGTATCCAATTTTGTGCATAAATATTATATAGATTATTATAATACACATATAGTTAAAAAAAATGATATTTAGATCAATTTTTAAATTCTTGAAATCATGATATAATTATATGGACCAAAGATATAACAAATTAAGAAACATGAAAAAAACAAAGTGAATATTACCAATTGTGAGTTCTTAACATAGGATTGTTAACACACAGGTAATATAAAGTCACAATAAAACTATATATGATATTAGTAATAGGAATATTATTCTTTAAAATATTTATAATAAACTTATATTTGTTATATAATAATCTTGTATGAGTATGAAGTGTGTCAAGGCACAGTGTAAGGGGATTTCATCTCACTTTTTATTTCCGTGAGATACAGTCTTTATTCACCACTCATTCCATTTCAGTGGTGTGTGTAATTAACATGGATGAATACTATCATAATTATACATAAATTTATAGAAATTTTTATATCAATTTTAGGATCTATATTTTCTGGGGTTTATGGTTCAAAATTTACCAAATCAGTGAGATAGTTTTGTCTCAATTTTCCTTCTTGAGACTCATGTTTTATTAGGCACCTAAATTCTCTTTCGAGGTGTATATACTTAAATTTTAAATGTAATATCATGAATAACAATATTTTATGTATATTGTATGATTCATTTAATTTCTTTTTTTACATGGAGAGTTTGACCCCAAGTAACTATGTTTTAAGAGTTTATTAAAACAATCTCACAGCTTTTCAAGATTCTTAATGATTATGCTTCATTTGAGGAATTATTATAATCAATCTCTCAATAATAGTCATGAGTTTCCTTATACTATATTTTTTAACATATATCAATGTATTAGTATTATTTTATCTCTCTTTTCTACTTTATATAATTAATAAAATGTTTTGAATAAATATCTTGTTGTATTTCCCTCTTCGGTCGGAAATATAATTTATTTCAAAAACCATGGTTACAAATATTCATTAAAATGATAACTGAATATAATATTCAATAAAAATAATTTTTAAAATGGTTTTATGGTTTTAAATGCTTCCTTTATAAGTTTTAAATTCTATTTTCAATGAAAAAAGTTCTCAAAAAGTTATGTTTAAAAATTGTTTTCAATGATTTTCAAATATTATTTTATATGTTTTTAATGTATCTTCAAAGGAATAATTTTCAAAATGTTTTCAGGAAATATTTTTATGTTTTCAATTTTTTTTGAAATAAAATTTTTTATAAGTTTTTTTAACACTTATTTTAAATGTTTTCAAAAAAATGTTATTGAAATGTTTTTAAACAAATTTTATGTGCTGTCAAGGAAAATGTTTTCAAAATAATTTCATAACTTATTATTTTTTTAATTTGCTTTAAAGTATTTTTTTAAAAAAGGCTTAATGTTGTAAAAATCATTTTTAATGTAGAGAGGATATTTCCCTACAGAAATATTTTTTAAAGATGTCTCAAAATTATTTTCCATATAAGATAATATCGATTGGGTTTACTCATGCCTTTCTAGGGAAATGATATAATTTTCCTTTCATAATATTTGTTGAATGGTGTTTGTTTTCATGGAATGAATCATATAAAACACATCCATCTTCCTTGATAAATTTTATTATTAATACAACTTCATTGCTTGGGTTATTCTTTAATGAAATTGTTATGAAATGAAACTATTTTACATAGTCTATAATGTAATGAAATTTTAGTGATACCAATTTCATTTCATGTGTTATGATAGTTTTCTAGGAAACCCAACTGTTTTTATGGGTCATGATATGATGAATGTTTTATTATCCTTTGAAATATGTATGTATGATTTTTTATGTGGCATGTTGGATCTATATCTCCCTCCAATGAATTGGGTAATGTTAAATGTTTTATTAGCTAAAAGAGTACAAAAGAGGACATCCCATGCTTGAAAAAAGAGGGTACATGAGATGACATCTGAAACCCAGAACAAGAGGTTACATGGGATGAAATCACAAGATTGAAAAAAGAGGGTACGTGTGAGGGGTTCCCAATCCTGAAGTAGGTACATGGGTGATTAACCAAATACTAATATGTTAAAATGGCATTTGTAAGCCTCCTTGATATACGGTTCTTATATACTTATCTGTCTTCCAAAATTCCATGTCTTATTCTTATATTATGCCTTCATGTATCTGGTTATTTATCTCAATATGATTCACATCTTATGATTTCCAATTATTTATGCCTTGAATTATTTTAATTATTATTGATATGCTAGGTATGATCTTGGTCATTTTTTCAAACCCTTATGATCATGATATTCTTACGCATTTCCATTATTTACCCTTACTAAGAATTTGAGCTCACCAATTTCAAGTGTTTCCTTTCCCCAAGTTATGATTAAAGGATTTTGGTAGAATTAATAAAGGTAGGGTTCTTTATGGGATATGTTGAAGATCTTTCACCAGGATAAAAGAATCAATTTTCATTTTTCCAAATACACTAAAGTATTACGGTCCTCAAGCATGATTTTTTTAATTTAATAAATATTATTCTACAAATATTTCATATAGATATATATTAATCCTTGGTCTCTATAGTTGGTATCAATGGAATGGTTTAGTCATGCATTGGAATCTAGGAATATAAAACCTTTATGAGATCCCTAATGGAATTTATAAGAGTTTTTCTAGGGATGTATCTAATGATTAGTCTTATGATATTAAATAATATAAGATAATTCCCTTGAATTTTGGTAAAGGATAGACCAGGTGGATTCCTATAAATACATCCCTTTTAGGATAATACATGTGGATGTGGATGTAGTACTAATGTAACAAGTAGTAATAACTCCAATAAGATGTTCTAATCCTAACACGAGGTAATCTGGTACACAACAATGGGCCTTAATTTGCACATGGTTTGACACCCCTAAGGGATATTCGTTTAAAAATTCAAAAAATATTCACAAGCCATTATGAAAGATTTAAATATAATTTTTTTAGGTATAATAAATGATAAACCTAAGGTGTCATATATTAATGAAGGTGTCATAATTTAGACATCCTATAAGTGAATATTCAAGATTACGAGGTTCCGAATTATGATAACTATTTCTTACTCTATTAGTTTGGTTTTAGTCAATGTATGGAAACCAAAGGAACCACATTAATTTTGATTGCAATGGATAATTCAATGATTTTTTTTCTGGATCAACCAAATTCTATGGGCGACGGAATGAAATGTCACATTTCTATACTCACCCAAATTTCTCAAGATATGAACTCTGATGGAATCCAAAAATAGAAAATGAGGGAATAACATTTTATTGAGACTTTTGTGAGGAAACATCCACCTTATTTTAGCGGGTCCTCTCATCCACTTTTTTCTGAATAATGGATCAGTACCATTGAAATGATATTTCCATTATCCAATGTTTGGAGCATGATGAATTCATTATAGCTATTTATTAGCTTGAAAGTGAATTAGATCAGTGGTGGACTCTAAAAAAGAATATAAGTATGGAAGATTAAATTGAATCAATGGATCAGAATGAGTTCAAGAACTTCATTTTAATAAGTAATTTCCTTGGATTTTAATATGAAGACGGAAAATGAATTCCTATACTTTATGTAGAAGGATGATTATTTTTTTCATGATATTGAACCAAATTTTATAATTCTATTGAGCCATTCATTGGGTATTATCTTTAAATCCGAACAAAAAATTGGTCGATTCACCAAGATATGTTTTATAAAGATTTTTAGGCATTATTTGGAGTTCAAAGGAAAATCTAACAACTATAGAGGGAAGAAAATTATCCTTCTATTATGCACAAATTAAGGGAAGAAACATGGAGGGAATTTTGTTAAGGGTAATAATAAATTTTTTAAGTGTGGAAGTGAAGTTCATTGAGTGGATTAATGTTGAAGTGATGAGAAGAAGTTATATAACTATGAAAATAACGAGAAATCCCCACATGATGCACCTCCCACGATTCAGTGTTTCAATTGCATGGAGTTTTTCCATTATGCTAACTAGTTCCCCAATACAATGACTAATTTGAATGATAATCTAAAGAACCTATTAATAAAAAGGACAAAGGAAAATATTATGTGATTATAATGGATAAAGAGAACCAATATAATTAAGAAATACTTATTCTTTCCTCATTAGTTAGGAATTTTATGTTTTATTTTTTATGAATACCCCCTATAAAAGACTTATTGTTCATCCTTTGGTGAGATTACATGTGATTATATTTCTTTATATGGATTATGGAATAATAAAATCAATGTTTACATTTAATTAGTAAAAAGAAATACTTAATTTTATAATGATTTTTTTTGGTTTAAGATAAGAGATTATTTAAGGAATAAAGTTTGAATTATATTTTTGGAACAGTTATGGGGTTAACCATTAATAGAATGTTTTGTTTAAAATTTGGATAATGTTTCTGATATTAAAGTATTATCTCACCATATAAGGATTTATTCATATTGAATTGCCTGTTCAAACTACATTGTACTGATGATAACTGATGATAACTAATGAAAAATATGATAGAATATTATAGACCTCATGATCTTTTAGTACTCTAGGAATGAAAAATTTACCTTCCTTTTTAGAGGAGGTTATGTGTATCAATAAAAAACAAAGGTTTAAATTTTCATGAAATCATGAAATACTATATTTTTATGAAAATTATTCAACTTATGGAAATGCATCTTGAAACTGAAAAAGTGTTCCTAGTACATTTATTACTGATGAATCAGAAGGTCTGTTAGGTCATCAAATATTTATGGATCTTTGATTGTTAAATTTAACCTAACATTGTTCTCTATCACTATTAATTAGAGATTGATTATAATATTTCTCTTCCATGTCGAAGACTTTACTTACCATCGATGTTCTCTTATGTGGGAATATCATTATGAGTTACTTTGGGTAACTGTTAGGGTTCCATCTATCCCTTTTAAGATCTGTGTTAGTATTAATTTTTAAGATGTGGGTTTTTATGAATGAAAATTTCATTTTTTATACTTTTGATAACCTAGATGAATTTGATGGTAAAAAATTATTTTAAGGGGGTAGAATGTAACACCATTAGATTTTTTGATTTTTTAAATAAGTTTATTCTTTTTGATATTTTTTATTTCATGCCACAATAGAAATAATTTATTTTATATTAAATAAATATGTTTGTATTGCATTATACGAAACACCAAGTTAATTTTTCACTATATAGTACATAAATTTTAGCTTTCTCTACACAGAACACTAATGTTAGCTTAGAGTACATGCCATTAACATTCCTTAATGGCTTGAGTGACATGCAAGACTAACTTTTCCAAAATAATAATTCACTAGTAAAATTTTAATATTTAATCATATATAACATTTCTATTCAATTATAGATTTTATAATTAGGTAACTTATGAATATATATATCTGAAGTCATTGGTTACACATTAATTAGAAAATAATAAAAAAACCTAATGAATATAAAGGAAAAGATTTTATAAAAGTATAAATTTATGTGAAAAATGATTTATATCAACAAGTTAAATTATTTACTAATAGTTAATGATATTAATTAAATTTATTTTTTATATATTCAAAAAAATATATTTTATAATAATCCAATAGATTTTATGTATATATAAGATAATAACGAACTCAATTTTTTTTCTTAAATCCCTATATTTTATAAAGGTAGTTTTACTGAATTTTAATAGTGAACCCAATTTTAATTAAATATTGGGGACATCTATAGATTTAATATGTAAAAAAATAAATCATATTTGGAAAAAAAACTTAAATATTATGTTAGGATTATTTTTTTTGTAAGTATACTGTAAGGTTTCATTTTTTTAATGAATATTTAAAAATATTATATTTTAATTCAAAACATTTTTTCATCTAATTCATTTATTAAAATAAATTACATTTTAAATTTTTTTATTGTTTAAATATATAATAATTTTATAAATTAATCCTATTTTGATCATTGGTATCAATTTAACATTGAAATTGGTTATAGAGGCTTAGAAAACATTTTGATGTTTTTACTCTAAAAACCTGTAGTGTTGTCCCGTCTGTGGGATTATTTTTGATTTAATTTTTTCCAATTAGGTGGTTATAATTTGAAAAACCGATAAAATATTTAAAATAATTTTTTTAATAATTTTTAATAATTTTTACTTTGTTTTCGACAAAAAATATTAGTGAAACTCTTTAAAATTAATTACAATTGTTAAGAGAAAAATTAGGTATATAAAGTACTAAACCATAATTGTAAGATGAAAATCAACCTATAAACTTGTAAAATAATATTTTATGTTCATTATTTGTACATGAAACATTCGTTATTGAGATTTTGTTTTTATTTATTATGACTTTGTTTAGGTAAAAACGTGGTTACACCTAACTAGTTTTCAAAAATTCCAAATGTGTCCTTTACCTTCCCTATAAAAGGCCACCACCTCTTCATCTTATTCACTCCTATAATAACACTTTGGTTTGGAAAATATATACCCAATACACTTCCCAAAATCCTTCCATTACTCCTTTAATCCTCACTTTTGTTAGAAATAAATCCATGGAAGTCTTTTTCACAAATAAAAAGGAGTTATCCAATTAAGATGTAACATCTTCTATTAATCTCCTTTTGTTCATTTTCCTTTTCCACCAACTACACTCTAATAATTCCAAGATTTTATAATTTTTTTTTAAATATACTATGATTATTGTAGGATAAGGTTTATACCTACACATACAAACACCTCCATCAAATGGGTAATGAACATACTATTTATGTGTACGGTGAACAATCGACCCACTAAACGATGATTGCTCATTTTTCCTTTACCATCTCTCATAGTGGAAATTAAGACAGACACTCTCTTTATATATTTAATATATTATATTTATTATTTATCAAATATAGTTATTCATTTTACAATATATATCTTTTTTATTTTATTTTTAGTGTAAATACGATAATCGTGTTTTAGCATTACTAGAAATCCTAGTTTTTACACCTGTGGAATTGAGTGACCGCATTTAACGATCCCTATAGGTAGATATTTCAATGGGATTTTCCACCCCACACCACCTAAACTTTTTATACCTCCACCCCACCTAAATATTTTATTATTCTTGTACGCATGAACCTTTCCCCGAAACCCTTATTTTCCATGTCATCGTTGACACACCACCCCCAATGCTTGTTATTGTCTCCTCGGTGACTGCTACATCTTCTCATCCCCTAGAAATAATCTCTTGAAAAATCCCCATGCTTCTTCGAGGAAAACTTCTACTTGAAACCATTTTCAACCATCTTTATTCCACCATGGTCGATGACTCCATGTTCGGGAAGGACCCCATGCCACCCTGCCACAATCATCACCCAAAACCACGATTTTGTGGGTTATTTTGGATGATACCTTTAATGGACGCCAAAGCCAATTGGTATAGGTCATTACCAAATGAGAAAAAGTGACCATTAAAATTGGATACTATGTAGTCTCTAAAGACCATTAGAAAATGTTTTTGGTAGTTTCTAAAAGTGAATTTTCTAGTAGTGAAGGAAGTGTGGACTACTGCCCCCTAAAGGTGATGTGATTCATTAACACACTAAATGGAACGAATTAAGGTTGGGTTTACTTAAATTATAATATAGAATAATTATTATTTAATTATTACATATATATATATATATAGATACATAATTTTATTTATTTCTTTCAATAAAATAATAAAAAAATAATCAATGTTCATTCGTACGTACAACTTGTCGTCTCAATGAATGATTTATTCCATTTTGTAATTATATATTTGATAGATTAATGTAATAAAAATATATTTTATATAAATGATATTTTTATCGTGTTTTATATTATATAAATCCTGATATAAGTATAAGTACCAAATATATAACAAATTAAAAGTCATGCGAAGAACAAAGAGAGTATTTCCCGAAGTGAAACCTTAACATAGAATTGTTAACAAAAAGGTAGTATAAGTTCATAATAAACATATATATGGTAACATATATAATAATATTACTATTTATAAGATATATAATATACTTATATTTATTATATAGTAATCTTGTATGAGTGCGAAGAGAGTCAAGAAACGTGGTAAGGGGATTTCATCTCATTTTTTATTTTTGTGAGATAAATACTTTATTCACCACTCATTCCTTTTGTGTGGTGTTTATAATACCCATGGATTATTAAAATTATTATTATAATTAAATTTATGGGTATTTAAATATAAATTTTATTAAATATTTTTTATGGGTTTTATGTTTAAAAATTTACCAAATCAGTGGGATAGTTTTGCCTCAATTTTCCTTCTTAAGACTCATGTTTTGTTATGAACCTAAATTCTCTTTCTAGGAGTATAAAATTCCATTTTAAATGTTATATAATGAATCTAATTATTTTCAATATATTTTATTCTTCATTTAATTTCATTTTTTTCATGAGTTTATGACCCCGAGTAATTTACTGACAACAATTTATTGAAACAATCTCATCACTTTTTGAGATTGTTAATGATCATGCTTCCTTTCATGAAATAATGTGATCCATATCTCAAGAAAACTTTTGAGTTTGATTATAACATGTTTATTAAACATATATACATGTATTAGTGAAATTTATGCACTATTTTGAACATAAGACCATTAATAATTTTCTTTGAGAAAAATCAGACAGTATTTCTCTCTTCAGTCCGAAATCAATTTTATTTCAAAAACAATGTCTTAATGAATATTATAGAAAATGTTTTAAAAATTATTTATTATTATATTTGATGATAATTTTCATGAAAAATAATTTTAAAAAAGTTTTTACGGTTTCAAAATCCTCTTTTATATGTATTCAATAGTATTTTCAATTAAAAATGTTTTCAAAAAAGGTTTATTTTTTTAAAAAAAAAATTAATGATTTTCAAAGCATATTTTATAATTATTAAATTTATTTTCCAAGAAATTAATTTCAAAACGCTTTCAATCATTATTTATATTTGTTAAAAAAAATCAAAGAAAATGGTTATTAAAATGTTTTGATGATTATTTTATATATTTTCAATGCACATGGTTTTAGAGATATTTTCAATCATCTTTTTTATGTTTTCATGGAATTTTTTTTAAAAATGATTTAATGCTTTATTTATATGTTTTAAATGTTTTTTAAAAGAATTTTTTTTCAAAATTATATATGTTTTGAAAAAAATTCAAAGAAGAAATGATATTTTCCTCAAAAAAAAATTTTATAAGAAATTTCAATATTATTTCCCATCTAAGATAACATTTATTGGGGTTACTCATTCATTTATAGAGAAATGATAAAATGTTTCCATTCATATTATTTCTTTAATAGTTTATGTTTTGATAGAATGATTCTTATGAATCATATTTCTCTTCCATGGGTTATATTACTTCTAATCCTTCTTCATTTCATGGGATATGATTTATAGAAATTATTTGTAAACATATCTATTTAACATAGGTAATGACGTGATGAAATTTTAATGATACCCATTTCATTTCATGGGTTATGATTTTTTTCTATGAAACTAATCTATTTTTATGGGTCATCATTTGAGGAATGTTTTATTATCTTGTGACACATGTATGTATGATTGTTTATGTGATGGGCTGAACCTATATCTTCTAACAATAAATTGGTTAATAAAAAAATATATTATGAACTCAATTGGTATATGGGAGGACATACCATGACCAAAAAATAGGGTACATGGGATAAAATACCAAGCTTTAAACAAGAGGGTACACGAGAGGGAATCCTAATCCCGAAGTAGGTACAGAGGTGATTAACCCAAGCTTAACATGTTAGAAAGGCCTTGGTAGGCTACCGGGACATAGGGTTTTTATATGATTTTTTTTTCACAATTAGAAGTATTATTCATATATTATTATTTAATTGATCATGCTATTTATCTACTTATGATTCATGTCATATGATAGGTAATTATTTATTCTATAAATATTGTTTATGATATTTGATATGCAAGGTATGATCTTCTAATCATCATGATCATGTTCTCAGACCCTTATGGCTAGGATATTCATACATATTTCCTTTATTTACACATACCGAGCAATTATGATCACACCTATAATGTTTTTACTTTCCCTAGGTTATATAGAACGGTTTTTGGTAGAAGTCATAAAGGTGGAGATATTTATGAGATATGTTTCAGTTCTATCACCTAGAGAGAAATTTTTTTTTCATGTTTCTAATTATAGTAAACTATTACACACCTAAGGCATGTATTTTTTTAATGTACTGAATATTCATCTAAAATTACATAATATCCATTTATTTTAATCCATGTCACTATACTCTAAAATTGAGTAGTAGTTTTTTATAATTTTAAATACTAATAATGGGTAAAATGGTTATTTTACTATATAAAATGATAACAGATTATTTTTGGTCATCTTCTTTTGTCATGGAGTAAGGTTTTTGACCCTAACATAGGGGTTTAGTGAAAATTTTTAGCTGTTTTAAATTTCAAATAATAATTAATGTTAAAAAATAAATAATTAAATATTATATTATTAACACAAGTTCATTCAATTATATCATTTGAATGGATAATTTGATTTAAATTTAATCTTCTTTATTGAGTTCAAAATATGGGATTTTTGGGTGAGACGTTACCTTGAGTCAGGAACATGGGCAAGAACCAAGCCCCATTATCTTTTTTCTTTTATTATTATTTAATTTCCTTTGTCAATTTTTAGTTTTCACTTCCCTATGATTCTCACAGACACCCCATGAAGGCTTACCATTTCCAGGACACAAATTGTAATGGGAGAGGGAGAGAGTGAGATATAGTGATATATATAGAGATAGAGATTTATAGGAAGGGTGGTTTCTCTGTGGATATCGATAGGATTCAGAGCATCATGTAGTGACCAAGAATCATGAGAAAATGTGATGTTTTGGAAGATTCCACCCAATGGTTGGGTATATTTAGGTTTTTTCCATGAATATACATATATTTACATATACCTTGTTTTAAGTACCAATTATAAATTCTATAGACCTCAATGGTGTCGATCTTTACTGAAATTGGGAAAATGGATGTTAAATTCTAATTATAGGGGTCACCATTTGAGAAATCCTAAGCACATGAATTGTGGTAACATGATCACACACCATATACTCTTCATATTTGTGGAAAAGGGTTATAGAAACTACACTTTGTGTACTTAGAGTACATTCAATGTATGTTTCCTCACTGTGTGGCCATGTACATGTCTAGAAAAGCTATGCGAGGGAACACGACCATATAGGGTATAATACCTTACCCCATATGGGATACAGAACAAGTAGTAGTACATGCCTAAAAACACATGGTATGGACATGTGTGGTACACATGAGGGTACCTCATGGTGTACACACACTATGTACTTATTTTAAAAAATATAATTATGTTTTACATTATAATTTAGGCTATAGTTCACACCCAAGTTGAGATTTTAGTGTAAAGGTTGTGTACTTAGGTATACACAGTGTGCCATTATACCATTCGTCCATTTTTAGAATATTTCATGATTTTACACCGATGAATTATAAATGGACATAAGAGGATTTCAGTTTGTGTATTTTTCCACATTGATCGTAATGTCGAAACCCTTGGAGTGATTTGTGGAAACCTATAAGGCTTTTTGGGTTGAGTGAGTTACGATGAAAAAGATCATCATCCAATGACTGAATGAAGCTAAATTTTAAAAGTGTGGAATGGAATGAGACCCATCTAAGGGTGTTTTAAATGGTTTGTAGACGTGGAACAAGATCACCAATGTCTTCATTTCATGTTTTATTAGCAAAGTCATTGAGTCATCAAGACTGATAAACGACTAGAGAAAATGATAGGTTGGGAGTTTAGGAAAACATAGAGTGGGGATTTACACTAATATGGGTCTTGCGCTATATCCAAAGATTTATTCTTAGGTACATACCCTGATAAAATATCTCATATGAGGTGTTCCCATTTTGGACTAGGAGATCATGAGTTCTCATTGACAAGGTTGTGGCATGTTTTTACCATGGGAGATGAGTGTTGGCCCGATAGACTAGTTTGAAACTAAGGATTACAAGATGGGTGCCTCGAGTTATGATTTATCCTATAGGATACCCTATAATATGAATCTTCATATGTTCTACTTAAAATTATCCCATGTATGATGCCTCAATTTACATACTCTTTCTAAGGATAAAAAGTGGGATGACTCTACCTGTGTACTATATCCCCAGATCCCATGAGGTTAACTTCGCTTACATGTTGAAATAAAGGAGAAAAATTGGATACCTTTTCATATGTGCAGAACGCAAGTATCCAAAGTAGTACTCCTCTCATGTAATTGATTTAAGATACCCTATGGGTGTCTCGACATTTGACTGACCCTAAGCTTGTGTGTTGGGTTTGACTATAAATTGTAGCAGGTTTCATCCCAGAACATGTACCCAATTTTTATTCCAAAGGTATTGGGAAAATAGTGATGGGCATATGTGTTTGACTAACCAAGATCATTTATTTGTACTTTCAGTTTATTGCAACTAATTCAGTTTTCATTTCTATATATTCATCTTGGTACATGAACTATGACCTGGATGAGATGTGATGCTATGGTGGGGATTACAAAATCACATTATAGAAGCATCCTCATGATGTTTATTTATTTTACGATATTATTACCATTTCGAAAATTCCAACTTTTAGTGTGATTCCTCACTATGTAGGGTTTATTAAGGATTCCTTTTGGTGCGTGTAAAAATCACTTTTAGTTAGATTTACTCAATTTATGACTAGATATCTAGGTTCTAGTGGATACTAGATATTGGTTGGTGGGTTCACTTCTCCCGGCCTCCAGATGTTCACATCCTAGAAGATTCATAATGATATACATAATTTATTTATAGGATTCCCCCTCATATATGTGGATACAACATTATAGCTTCACCTTGAATTGTTTGGGGATGTAGATGTATATTTGGTTGTTAAATGATTTCATGATGTTATACTAAATCTGGAGAGAGTTCATCACATGTCTACTAATGGACACCACCTTTACGGATTATCTGAGTTTCAATGTTGTGATTTCATATAGACTGAGATATAGGAATCCAATATCAAACTGTATTACATATGGCTAGATTGGTATGACAACAACATCTTTTCCATATTAAAAATAAATCCAATTGATACCTAACATCCTTATATAATTGAGGTGTGTAAAGGTGATCCTATGAATGGGACATGTATCACCATTTTGTGATATATATTTCTCATAGGTATTATATTACTAGCTGAAGCAAGTATCATTAATCAGGATAATGGACCCATGAATTGATAAAATCATACACATCTGAGTGTTGTGGAATCCAGATCAAAGCCTCATTGACCATATTTTACACCTATTTGGATAATTAACCCAAATACCGACTTTTGATTTGTTTTATTTACTTTAATATTTTTTTTCTCAGCTAGGATAATAATTTTTTATGAGAATACACTTATGATAGTGTGTTATATGTTCACCATTTTGGATGGAATTATATTATTTATTTACCACCCCTTAAATGTGTACCTAGGTGGGTGTATATACCTTATATATTCTTTAATGATGAGAATGACTGCATGATAGATATATTTGAGGCCCAAGGTTTCATAACCAATTAGATTCTCCCATCTATATTATTATGATTGGGATGGAGGGGCTCATTAGCATCATGTAGATTCAATATAGGGTTCATATTATACATAACAATAGACCTCTTTAATTTATTTTTTGTGTCTTTTATTTACTCTCATATATGTGATCAAACTAGTTGGTGATTAGTGTTGTATTTATGACATGACTCTCTAGTACTTTCTTGAATTTCATTATTACAACCATGCTTATTATTATTGCATCTACACTCAGATTATTTATTTTTATAGATTATGTTTAGTTATTTTTAATATTTTCATTATACTGATATGGGGACATCTTATACACATGGAAAAACCCAAGGAACAAACTATTATTTCAAAACCACTAGAATACAGTGAGACATGCTTGAGCCCTTTTTTAATCCATTTTGGCCTGTTGAGTTTGTTGGGAAGGGAGGTGATAAATTTATCATCATAGGATGGGTGGAATGATATATTCCTCCGAATATTTGGGTAAAGATTTATATATCGTATGATAACTATTGGGTGCGCGTAGTGAATCTCAATCAACTATGGGATTGTAATAGTGATATATAATCCACTATATTGTGGGACATGGGTTGTGTTTCTTAATCTGTTATAGGATACAGGTAATGATTTTTTATCCACTATGTTATGATGTTTGTGGTCCCTAATCATGATATATGATATGTTTTTTATGTGTGTGTCCCACTCCAATGTTATATATCCATGGATTATAATCATTGTCTCATGTTTCCACATTAGTAACATATGATATGTATATGATTTTATGATGAATTATTTGTGGTTTTGTGTCATTATCTCATTATCTATGGTATCATATCATTTCTTATATTCAATTATGTCCATTCCATGTTCTTTTATAATCATTTATGTCACTTATCTCTATGTTTTATCACATGATTATATTCTATAAATTTATGAATCACATATATTAATTTCTCCCACTCTGAGATTGGGATCACTCATTATGTTTCCCTCCTCCCTAAGAAATCTTATGAAATAATATTCCTAAGAGGGGTCTATCTGGGAATGATTTTCTTGGATATGTTAATTAAATAATGTGCAATATAACAATAATTTATATTTTCACCAAAATAACTAAACATTCATGTTATAGGATACTATGTTTGATTTGTATGAATTATTATTTAATTATAGAAACTAAGTAAAATATATGTGTGTGAGACTTTTTTTTTCAGTTTTTATTTGAGCGGGGTTTCGTAATATTGGGGATAATGATAATAATTTTGTGAAAAATAAACATAATTAAACCTATGTTAAATGAAATGTAATATAATTTGGAGTTAATGTAACCTGATGTAAGATATGATAGGTTTAAATTTTCACATTCTTATGATTTCCAGTATGGATGTTATCTATTATTACTCATGTGAACTATTTCTGGTTTACTAAATGGCTGAAACTAGGTGGAACTAATCTAAGAAAGGTTGTGAGGGATAATGAAATGGTTAGAATAATAAAAAACAAAATGGTATGGGATAAGGATCTCAAACCATTATGGAAATTAAATAATAGGTTATAATGAATAACTAGAACCATGTAGAGCTCATGAATGCACCAAGTAATTAGAATCATGTTATCGAACTTGTCATGTATTAACGACCACTTTACTTTGGTATATCTTTTGATACATAAAATTTTTTGTAATGGATCAACATGATTGAAAATATATTTTATACTCTTCAAAGTTGTGGACATGAAAATATAATATTGATTGTTTATATATAAAAATTACAAGTAGAAAAATGGTGGAATTTGATCATGAACAAAAGTTAATAAGAATATATAATAACCTTGGAATGATAATAGTTTAAAAAAAATATTCAGAACCAAATAGATTACTGAGCTCGTGGATTTAAAATAAATATAATAATTTTTTGAGATAATATAAAGGGAGGATGAATACATTGGTACATACAAAGAAAAATAGACAAGACTTTCAAGGTAGAAATTTTGATTTATTGTCAATCAGGGAATCAAAATAAATCACTTAATTATTGGATTAAAACCAAGTCTCTAAAAATAATTTCATATAAATGCCTTTTGTATCTATGAAGAAATTATTCTATCAGAACCTAAGGGGGAGACAAAAGTACGAAAATGGATCGTCAAAGAAACTAGAGAGATAAATCTAATTAAGTAAAGAAAATTAGAATACATAAATGCTAAAAATATGCGAGGAACCACTCGTTGTATTGCCTCAAAAAACATACAGTAGAGTGGACCATCAAGAACACAATTTTTAAAGAAATACAAGGGGGATAATTAACACAATGATGTGGAATAAAGTAAAAAATAATGAACTACCTACACATTAATACTCAAAATGTAAGTAAATTTTTCATTATTCTTGTAAATGCACTAATCCTTAAGACAGTGATGAGAATTTCAATAAAAAACCTTTGAACCCAAGGTATAATGGAAAGGAATATTCCATTACTACTATCAAAGTAGATTGTGGTAATTATTTTTTGGAATTAATACATATTATCTAGTATAGAAATGTGAATTTATTATTTGAATCTATTTCATTTCATTTCTTTATATCATCAATTTTTTATAGGATTATTGATTCACTTCATAAAATATTTTATATTAAATTATCTATGATGAAAATTAACAATGATATTATTTCATACAACTTATATGAATTCTTCATGATTAAGTTTTACAGAAATATACTTCATTTGACTATATTTATTATCCCCTTATTGTAATTCTATGTGGTATTTTGAATTAGTTAGGTATGTTAAAATATATCTCATATAATATATCATGATAGTAAAATATAAGTTCACATGTTGAAGAAACACATGATCAAATATTGATGCAACGATGATGTGGAACTCTATTTGGAATGTAATTGTTTTATTTGGGTCTCTATAGTTAATAATTTATGGAATTTTTCATAAATGTTTTGTGATGAACTCAACACTGATGTTGTTCCAACTATGTGGTAAAATTTTAATAAATTTACAAATAAATTTCACATCCCTCCCTCTAGTTTCTGTGGTCATGTTTTTAATTGAACTCAACCTTTTTTCTATTCATATATAAATTTATTTTTATTGAATGTCCCTCACTTATTTGTAAATATTGAAGAATAAACATAATAGAATTTTTTAATGGGTTTTATTCACCAAATTTCATCTTCATGGGGTACTCTAGACCTCTTTCTCATGAAGAAAGATGGGTTAATGAATCATTGAAAGGATTATCATTAACATAATATGATCACATTCACAAACAAGTAACACATACATTTTATTAATTATTTTTTTGATCAAAATAGATGGTTTTAGTACTTATCATAGGTGGATATTAGATCAGGAGAACACCAGTTAAGGGTAAAGAGGGAAAATATTCCCCATTTATCCCACCACACAAGATATAGAAATCATGAATTCATAGTGATGGTATCTAGATATAGCAATTCCCATGTTGTTTTTATATAATTTAGGAAAAGGGAATTTATAGATTACATTGATAAAAACAATGTATAATTAATTATTGACATTCTGTTATATTCCAATACAAAGGAGTAATATAAAGTCCATTTGGGGACTATACTGAAAATATTAAAAACCAAAAAATTTTACTAAAAAATCATCATTATTAAATTTTGGTAACAAAAATTAAATTTCATTAATTATATAATTACAAAAGAGTGTATATCTCTATATCCTTCAGAGATCAAGTTTAGTTGTGAACGTAAAAGGAAAAAATATGTAACAAAGATATATATTTTCCATGGACTTGTTGGATAATACTATTGGTTTGGGATATAATCCACATGATTTTAAAATTCAGTAACCATGTCAACTCAAGAAGGAGTAAAGTCTCTATAGGAAGAAGAATGTGAATAAGTATTTAAAGATCATAAAATGATGTTTTTCAGTGCAGGAATAATCACACAACTCTACAATGCATTATAGTTTTTGATATATAATGTCTCATAAAATTTGGGTTAATATATGTTTCCTTATAAAAAACAAATGGTGTTACTATACTCCTTACATCAATTAAGAAACCTTGAGAAAAATTTCCTAGTGTATGATATGTTATTAGCAGTGATAGTTCATACAATAATGACTTGAAGGAGTTATAATTATAGTGATAAGTGTGATATATATATTTATTGTACGGTCAAAAATTATATATTCACACAAAAATATTCATCCATGAACAATAGGATATGGTTGGAATTAATCAAGGATTATGATTACTCAATACATTATCCTCTTATGAACTTTATAAATTTATAAAAAGGCATATAAATAAAAGATCATGAATCCTTATCCCTGATGATGATTCAAAATGACCCAATACATTTGGGTTTTCAATGGATTGAGATGGGAACTATTGGGGAAGGTGATGGGTATAACATTATCCATGTGATCACCAAAACCACTAACAATTTGAATATTAATAAATCCCAAAAAGATGATATGGATCTATAGAAAAAGGTGTATAATGATTTGAAGTTCAACCATAATAAAGATGAGGTAATATGATTTGGAACGATAATATGGTTCTTTTAAATACTATAATTGTATGACCTATTGGATGGTACTAATAACTAAAAATCATTCTCTATCCTTAATTGAAGGACATATATATACATCGATATTATGGGGCACATCTTATGGGAACATGTGAAGAGGAAGATTATGAACTATACATCTCAATTATTTATCTATATTAAGTCAAGGAAAAATATTATAAGTCTATAGAGATGATGGAGTCATGACTAAAACCTATAGTGAAAACGGATACATTTTCTGTGAATTTCATTATTTGTTTTTTATGACTCCATAAGGAAACATTGTAATATACGTAGTGGTAGAAAGACATATAAATTAAGAAAATATAATTTCATCTTCGTTGTAATACTCAATTGATTAAATTGTAAAAATATATATAAAGTAAGTGATAATGGTTCATAACATACCACCTTCAATTTTATTAGGTTGATATCGAAGGTTTTCATCAATTTTAGTAAAAATTATTCAACACACTTATAAAACAAATATATTTTTAGCATATCATTTATTCCTCAAACTAATAGCCAATATGAAAGAAAAAATTTAGAACTAGGATGATATGCTAACATCTTTATCGGTGAGTTTCAAGGAATTTTAGATCAAAATATTCCTCTGGTCAAGTTCTCATATAAGAAAATTCTTCACTCTAGCATCTAAATGGAACCATATGAGGATCTATATAGTAATTTATTTTTAATTATAAATTTTTTATAAAAAATTATAGAGATAATGATATCATTACCTAGTCATTCTCAAAAAATAATACAGATGGATAAAATTATTATTCTATATATCAAAGTAGTGAACATTTTATATAATATCTATTCTGATATTCACTAATGTGATGTAGAGTTTTAGGTCTCTAAGAAAGTATTTATTCAATAATCACCATAGAAAATGGTTATGGAATTGTGTAATAGTGGGATGTTGTTCTCTAGAAATATTGACCCATTCAACATTCTTTCTCACATAGGGACTTTAGTTTATCACTCATCTATTTCGCCAAACCTATATCAAGAGAATTCATTTTCTATGTGTAACATTTGTGGAAGTGATTAAGAGATCCATGTAATTTACTAAAATTAGAATCCTTAAAATTTTAACATGATATATCTTTTGAGTAATATCTAGTTGGAACCTCGTATTATAGAGACAATGTGTTTAGAAATATGTCTACTCACCTTATCAATGTTTGGTGGTGAAATTATTATCTTGAGGAATCTATGAAGAAACCTGGGGCATAGTGGGAATAAATTACCCTTATTTTATTCAACTAAGTAATGATTTTTTAAGAAAACTCTATTATGTGTGAACGTAACACCCAAAATCATTAATGTAAAAAATCCATTTTATAAAATCATGTGTGCTTATAGACTAGTGACAGACACAACCAAAAATGGGAAAAAAAAATAAATTTCAATAATGTGGAATATTAAAAAAAATATAGAGTTTATTAAAATAATGAAATAAAATATAATTTGGAAAATTAATTAAGTAATTAATAATAAAATAAAAATACAAAAAAATTCAAATATTACTCATCATGAACTATTATAATGATCATACCATTGATGATAAGTATGAAAAATGATGGAAAAACAAATTTATAATGTTTTTCTAGTTGTGTTTGTTGCAAATTAAATTGAATAAAATATTATATAAGCTTATTGAGTTAGATGAAATGCATGTTTCAATGTTTTGAAATGATTTTAGATTAATATAAATGAATTTATGAAAAGATAGATTTGATCTGATTTCGTGAATTTTCATAATTCAAATTATGTGCAATATTTTTATTAGAAGTGTGATAGAATATATAAAATTCATTTTATATATAAAATATAGTAGAAACTATAATATCTTTCAATGGAAATTTGAATTAGTGAAACATAATATTTTCAAGATATTTTGTAATACATTTAACTATAATTTATTTAAAAATGTTTCAAATGCTTTGGATATTTATGATACTTTTGATATGAAGTATATTTATGAAACTATTACAAAAAAAAACATATAAGGGAAAAATATTATGGGATTCATAACTTACTTCTTGAGTTTACTAGAATTAATAAAGTCATAAAGATCCATTTGAATATTTAACATTTTTTGAAGTTGCATAATATATTATGGGAAAATGATATATACTAGAAAAGGAAAATAATATCCCTTGATATGTCATATTACTGGATTTGAGTAGGTTTTTTTTAGTTCATGAGTATGTTTTTTATGATATAAAATGTTTTACACATGGTGTGGGTATTTTAATATCCCAGTGGTTATTGGTTGAAATCCCATACACAAAAGAGGGATATTTTCAATTTGGTCCACCCCAATATTTACACCCCTTTTGAGGGGTAGGGTCATTTACACCCACACATAGCTTGTGGGTAGAGTTTTATGGTGGTGGTGCTAGGAGGGTATAGTTTGTAAAGATGTATGGTGCAATTCATAGGTTCTCCTAGGGGAGAATAACAGACCTATTATTTCCCAAAAACTCATACATTGTGAGAATGAGATATCTCCATAGTCATGGAGCATCATAAACCACATGGATCTCAACTTGTATGGTCCATTACAGTATCTTTATTGGGTTTATACAGTTCATGTTTGGGTTCTTCCTCATCATAATTAAAAGGTGTATTATTTTCAAAATAATAATAAATGAAATTGTAGAGATATTTGTTTTAATCATGGGAATACTTTCATGTATAATTTTATGTGATGAAGATAATTTTTATAGGGGTCTATGTTATCTCTGTGATTTTAATAAGTGTTTTTGGATAACTACTATTTTTAAAAAAAAATTATTTTAATCTTAGTCAACCTATGAATGAGAAATACATTACAAGATTATTTTAATGTTTAGTACATAATATTTTAGTGATATTAAATTCATGGATTGAATTGATTTTTTTATCTGGGTAGGATGAGATAACATGTCATGAATAGGAAAGTCAAGTTTTATATGTTTTATCCATGAGATCATTTTTAAATTAAATATGGGGTTTGAGTAATGAATTAGAAATGATTGTTTTTTATAAATTTTGTGGTTGGGTTATAATTCATTTTTGAAGTAAATTATATTTCTAGTATTGATTTTTTATATTAAATTATTTAAATATTTTTAAAATTAGTATTTGGTGAATAAAATTGATGTGATAAATAAAATAAAACAAATATAGAATGTATTGAGAGATAAAAGAGAGTTCTTTTAAATTACAGAGGACTATATAAGATGAAGAAAAAAAAATTGAATATAGTTATTTTTTATAAATCTGGCAGAACAATTCAAAGAACACACTAGAAAGTGCGAGAGGAATTATAGGATTAGTATTGGGTACATAATAAATTGGATGAAGATGTTCTATGAGGTATCTCACTGGAATTGTATAAAATTTGTTTTAATGGCACACCAACTATGGTACAAATTATATTGTTTGAACATTTAAGATTTAATAGAGTGTAGGATGTGACATGTCTTCTATATTATAAGGATAATAATCAGTTATTCTAATTTTTATTAATGATTATAAACCAATAGGGTTAATGAAACAACTCTTTATTTTAAAATAAAATTAGTATTTTTAATGTTTCAAGAACACTACCACATAATTATTTCATGATACTTGGATTATGCCAATTTAAGTGAACCGAGTTAATTTAATCATCTATAAGTTTTATAATTTCAATGCATAGAATTATTTGAAATATATAGGGAGTTGTTAATAATCATATAACATGATTATTGGTGGGGATTTATTAAAATTAGTCATACCCTAATTTAAGCCCCATGTCAAGGTTTAATCATTTGTTGGGACTAGAAAGTGGTTCTACAGAAATGGTTCTTGGTGAATTTTTTCTTTATTTAATGTTATGTATGTTTTCCCCGATGATAATATAATTTAAATTTTTGATAGTAATAGTTTACAACATTTGGAAAATCACATGCCACACTATTTCTTATCATACAAAATAAATTTATAGAAAACTGAAATTCATGGGGTTGGGATGTTCATGGAATATAGATCATTATTAAATAAATACATAAAGGATATTGATGCCAATGAAAAATAATTCAATTAATTGTGAGAATAATTATCCAATACTATATACATGAAGTCGATGTCATGTAAATCCTTACATTATCTATGGGAAAACCACCTTAACATATTTGAAGGAAAATCTAATCTAAACGATGAAATGTTTCAAAATATTTTGAATATGTAAAAGGATATTTGGATGAATCTAAATTATTTCATTTATGCATTCATTGATTTATTGTAAGTCATTATAATAGATATACAATGACATGGATAAAATCAGAATAATATCAAATTCAATAATTCGATACTGAGATGGTTTCCACCATGTTTCAGGGAAAATTTATCAATGTTAATATATACAGAACCAAAATACGTGACATTTGATACTATTCACAACACTCATGATGAATATGAAATAATAAATAATGAAAATAATTCTTTAACAAAGTCAAATTATCTGGATGCATAATTTTAAGAGATAAAGAATCCTAGAGTGGATGGTAATTATGAAGGTAAATATATTGGTAATGTAGTGTATTTTATCTCTTTAAATGATAAAATAATATTGTAAAATAGAATAGAAATCTAACAATTTCTTGATTTTGGTTTGGCCAAGATAGGCATTTCGTAAAAAGATTATGAAATAAAATCTATGATTATGATAAAGAAAAATAACCCTTTAAGAAACCATTCAAGGGTTTGAAAATCATTAGAACACCACAATGGTATTATTCATTATGAATAAAAAATTTCAAAATAATATTTTATCATGGAATAATTGAATGAGGAATAATGTAGGTACCAAAACAACATCAATAAATTAGTAATTCAAGCCTTTATAGATAGACTGGATGTACAGAATTGTGATGATGAAGGTGATAAAGTCAAGGTAACAGTATAAATGAATATTTAACTAGAAGGTTCTCATAATGAAATCAAAATTAACTTGTATGATTAAAAAATACAATAGAGTGGTTCATGAATCCCAACATTATATATAAAAATAAAAATAGGATATGTCTGAGTTGAAAGCTAAAATATAATGAATTAAATCTATTGTTACAAGTAAAAAAAGAGAAAGAAGGCCATGTCATGATCCAAATATAATATCATGTCAAGATCATTGATGATTGTAATGATTTATCAACTGATCTTGTCAAATGTATTGAGTAACTCAAATGGAAATTCATGATGATGTGGTGAAATCGTCACAATTTAGAAAGGTTTCTTACCCAAAAGATGACTTAAAAATGTTGAAGCACGCTGATTTCAAAAGAATATGGAGATGTATAGGGGGGTTTACTTAAAATATCTATCACTTGATCCCATGTATAGAATTACAAATATGGCATTAAATATATTGTGTGTCTTGATTAGAAGAAACAATAAGTAGAACTTGATTCAATACTATAAGAATTTGATCTCTCGTTGAATTTTATTTTGAATCAATCACTTCATCCTAAAAATGTTATTGTTGGAGAATTAAATATCCATTATAATACACCATATATATGGTTTTATTTTTTCATAAAATATATCACACATAATACATGTGTTCCATAGAAAAAGGAATTTTAATGCATAATTGAAAGCCATTTCGTCCATAATTTCTTATACTTGTTATATTTTTATTTTATATTATTTTTCCTATGATGGTTTCCAAAAAAAATCATAAATTACTCATCAATGGTTTAGGGATAGTTCTAAATGATAACCATAGAAAGTTATCATAGCTATTGTAATAATCATTAATCATGTTAAAAACATAAAAATTTTATACTCAAACAATTTAAAGATGATATTATTGACCTGGAGGGAGGAGTTGAGCCTATAAGGGGCACCATGCATGTTAGGGTTTCCCCCTCATTGCCGCCTTCTCCTTTCTATCTAGTATGGAGTGACTCCCCTCCATGACTCAGTTAGATTGGGGTGGTAAATCCGCAACTACGGTGGTTCTTGCGCTCGACCATCCAGCCTTCCTTCACCTTTTCTGGTCTACTCCTTGCCTTAATAATCTTCTATGGATAAGGTTTACAAGGTGGAATGGTGATATATCTCATATGTTTTCCAACTCTATCGGCCCGTGGATGTCGCCTCATCTCTGGTGTGTTCACAAGGGGGTATTTCATGTCTCTGCGAGTACCTGGGTTGGTAGCGATAGGTTCTTCTGTGATGGGATCTGCTACGACAGGTCCTCCTATGAACACTCTGTTTATGTTTTGATTTTTATTTTATAGTTTTTTATTTTGTATGAATTTTGGTGGGTTTTGCGACGATTTTCGGTGAAGATCCCTTGAAGATCAGGAATCAGTGTTGATATTTGAAAATTTTAGGATTTTTGACTCTGATAGTTGGTATTAGAGTCTCAGTTTGGTTGATTCTTACAATTCTACAATTTTCAATCATGTTTTATTTATTGTGGTGGTTTAACCATTCATATTGGAGTGTGTTAGTGATGTTTTAGTGTATTAGGGGAATGGTTTTTTTAGTAGTCTAATGGAGTAATAATGAACCCGAACACAATCACTTGGAATGGTCGCCTAAGTAGGTTTCAAAGCTGGTCACACATCATTGCATAGATTTATAGATTTTGATGTTTGAGAGGGTGTGGCTTCACCCATCAGATCGGGAATGTGATTTGAAATAGGACACTTTATTTTCCTACAACCATGCAGTGGTGGAGACTTTCTCACAATCACATGCTAGGGAGTGGCTGCTCTATGTTGTTTGATTGGTTTACTCTCTATGTCCTGTAGGTCATGATATGTCTTAATTTAGTGAAGGATGTTTGGGTTCCCCATTCTTCCCATAAAAGGGGGATCTATTATTATTAAAATAAACATTATAAGGCCTTCAGGATATTTGATTGATGTTATGGAGTTGGAGGTGGAACAATCATATTCACCACTAAAGTTTGAATGATAAAAATCCTGAATCAAGAAAGGAAAATGTCAGAAAGATAGTAGTGATGAAATTTATTTGAAATCTATAGAATAGGTTGTAATATGTATGTTATTCCACAATTATAATTCCCTTGTGATAGGAAATAAGGATCTTGTAACATGTATAAATTGCGACAAAGAATGCATTATTATCATTGTGATTGATGAAGGATTAAAGATAATGTTCTCCATAAGAGATAAAATGAGAAGAAAATACTTGATCCAGACAGATGTATTTATGGTTTATTGAATTAGACACAACATAATAAGTGTAACTCAACTATTTTAGTTGTGGTATAAATTTATTTTTAATAGAAATTCCCATAACATCAGAGGAAGAGATGGATCTATTTTAATGTAAGGTAAGTGTTTAAAGATGAATATTTATCATATTAGTTAGGAAGATGAGAAGTGTTTTCTATCCAATCAGTTAGTAAGAGAGTTTTATCCTGATAGTATTGGACACATTATCATAAGATGTCATGGTAGATGGTTTCTCCCCTAGTTCTGAAGTGTTTCACTGAATTACACATAATAATAAATTAGTAGAGAATATGCTTAGGATAAAAACATATAATATATGAAATTATAATGGAATTATATTCACTAATGATTAAGTGTAATAATATCTCTAGAAGGATATTTTAAGGCATCATTCTATAGTGATAATTACTCCTCAACAACGTTGAGTTATTAATATGATGAACAAAATTATCAATAGTATGGATTAAAAAATGCAGATAGAAAAGAATCTAACAACTGATTAATTTAAGGGTAGTGATTACAAATATTACATCAATTATATAATATCACTATATCCTAATAAATTCAAGAAACTCTATGAGATGTGTTATTGGAAAAAACACCAAAGTACTATTGGATTTTTAGAATAAATTGATTTATTCATAAAAAAGAATATCCTATTTAAATATCATGGTTATGAATGTTTTTTAACTATATGTTCACTCCAAATAATGTATTATATGTTCCATAATAGAAATAATTGGATAATTATTTGAGAGATAATATGTATCGGTTTTTTAAAATGAGTTAATTTATCAAAATGCAATTATATTTATTGAAAAACAGTGATGAAATTTCTAAAAAAATTGATACTGATGTAAGAATCCTTGTGTGAGAATATGGGTTTGTATGATCCATATGATAATCCACCAATGATAAGTAAGATATAGAAGGTTTAGTAGTTAAAAAAATGGAATGAAGAATAATTCAAATTAGTGAATAAAATATTATTGGGGACTGGAAAATCGTAGTGAAGACATATTGAATGGAAGATTTATATCAAACCTATATTTTATATCATTTTTTTCTAAAACAATCACATAGGATTCCATGAATATCTATAAATTTATTGAAAAACTGATTAATTTGACCAAATTGACCAAAATCCAACATAGGGAAAAATTTCAGGGTCAAAGAATAAAAATGGCATCCGGACAAAGTGGTTATTCCAGAATAAAATCAGTTTAGATAAAAATATGTATTTTAAAAAATAACGAGTTGTGTGAAATCAATATTACTAAATTAAGGATATTAAAATGTATGTTATATTTTCATTCATTTATTATTTTGTAGGAAATCAAATTTTCTTTTAAATTACAGTTCTAAATTGACTCAAAGAGTATCAAATTCAATATTAAATGTTATTACTTAATATATTTCCTAAGGATGAGTTTTAGATTAATAAACATTATGAATTTAATAATAATTGAGATTAATAAATAGTGTGTTGGTTGGAGATGGATTTCTATGGTCTAACAAAATAACCAAGAGCTTCATACTCTATTTTTGGTTAATTCTCAATATATCTTGGATTTCAAAGGGGAGAGGTTTATCATAATCTCTACATCAATAATGAAAATGATTAATGGATATTAATACTTATTTATATTGATGGAATAATTGTTAGAGGTTCCAATGATGTGAAATATGAGTTATTTTCAGAATAAATAAGGTGTGAGTTTGAAATATTTATGAATAAGGTGTTAAATTTATTCCTTGGATTACATTTGACTTATTTAAGGTCTTTTACATTTATTTATAAATATAAATATGCCATAAAAATTAAAATAAAAATTAAAATAATGATTCAAATCCATTTATGAATCATATGGATATAAGGAAATTTTTTTTAAGAGGTAAAATTTGAAAAGAGATCAATATCATAGAGTATAAATAGATTATTGGAACAATATCAAACTAGAGAAAAAATAAAAAAGTATTCGGTTTTACACTTACAATGTCACAAAATACATATTTATCCATATGTAAGACACATAATAGAAATGAAATGTGTACTTTGGTATATTAATATTACTATAGAAATTGTGATGTAATATAAAAAACCATCATAAAAAGATTTTTTAGGATTCACTAATGAAATTTTATTTGTTTTAATAATGGAAAACCAACATCAGATGATTATTTCTATCACGGTGTTTCATTAATTTCTTATATGTGTAAGAATAAATATTTAATTTCACCTACTAATTTGGTGGATATATATATTATAGATACCTAATCATGGAACATGTTATTAATTATTGGACCAAAATTTAAAATTTTCAAATTGATGTGAAATATCATATTGTAATAAGGTGTCATAACTTGAGTGATATCTTATTTAAAATATTTTCCAATAATTTATAACAAAACTCATAGAGAAAAAATATCAATTTATCAAGGAGAAGGTGGGATAAGGTTGGGTGATGTTGGACTACATGTCAACACAAAATCAATATGAATTTATTACGATGAATGAAACTCCCAAATCTGATTTTCAAATACATCAGTTAGCTATTGGCCTCTCACCCAAAATCTATGTCTTGATGTGTTAGAGATGTGAACCCCACTCTACCAAGGGATTTTAAATCAATATAAATTTATTGTCACTCTATTGTATTAAATTTCTATATTTATGAACCTATTTAGTAAAATATTATTTAATTTCTCATTGGGATCATTAATAATGGTGGAGAATTTATCCATAATATACACGATATATGGATGTTTTGAAAATAAAAATAATGGGAGATTTAAATAATATTTATAAAATGTAATAAATTATATTATAGTTTCTTCAATAGGGGGTATCTAACAGTTTAATATTTTGGAGTATTTTTTTGGATTAAATTTAAAAGAATGAAACTAAAGAACTATTTTAATGGGGATATCTTCATTTAAATCTTGTTTCCCATGAAAATATTGAAACATGAAGTCTTGAAGTTGATGTATAGTAAATAATTTATGCCCAATGTAAAGGAAATATGTTCATACATTATTTTTTATTAGCTCTAGTAAGATAAAAAGGTTACAAGTGATGTTTTTCTAAATCAATTTTGGTGTTTTCAATAAATCCAAAGGGGGATATTGTGAATAAAGAATCCTTTGAAATAATTTTTGTTGTTTGTTGACAAGGAAGTTTAATGAAACTTCATATATTTTCATTGAGTACATATAACGATGTTTTTTGAGGTTGGAAAAGATTTTTAGGGTTCTGGATAAATTTGGGAAAATATAGACTTGACTATGATTGGGAATTTGGATACTTCATTTTGTACATAAAATGTTTTTATGATGTTTTCTAGAATTTGGAAAAGTCCATATATATTTAATATTTATTGAAACAAAGATATTAATTAATGTAATGTTGATATTTTTGATATAAAATATATTTTAATAGTTTCATAATATATTTTCCTTGGAGATCTATGAATATCTTAAAAAGATATGGAATATATATGTTATTTTTTATAAGTATGAAATATTTGGGTAATACCACTGAATATTATAAAAGATATATATATTATTTGATACATTATATGTAATATATATAGTTTTTAAAAGAGGAATATGTTTGATATAATGTAGAACTTAAAACACTGATTTTTAATAAACCATTAAATATTATGATTTAAATATGGCTATTAAAACATTTACAATGAATTTTTAGGTATGAATATGAATTAACATATTATGAAATATATGTGAAGTCTATATTCATTAAAAAAATTCTTATAAAATAAACACTCAATTTTTATTAAATACATTTTATTGTTCAAAAATCTGTTTTCTTCCAAAATGATTTTTATTGATTTCCATGAGCCAATAAGTATTATTAGTTTTTTAAAATTTTTTAAATTATATTTAATAAAATGACCTTCATTTTTTTAATCAGTATATAAATATTATTCAAGGGTGAATTTTTTTTATTCTTGTAAAATGACTAATTTCCCAGTGAATTGTGAAAAATATATTTTTTATTCAAAACTATATTTGTGTTTCATGCTTTTGAAAAGTAATATTTTATTTAAAAGTAATTTCATAAGAAAATTATTCATATTATATTTTTGAAGATATAGTTAGGATATATGTAATTATTTAATTTGGTATAAAAACCTATTTAAACATAAAATACATTTTTATGAGTTTTTCTCTTTACATTTTTTTGTTATAATTTTAAATTAAATTATAACACTTATATTTTATGAAATTTGAAAAATATATTTGATATTTTTATTTATGATATAAAAAATTATTAAATATATCCCTTTTATTTTTTTAAATATGAATAGTTCCTTTGTACTTTTGTTACCATGGTAAAAGGAAAATTGAGTGTTTAAAGTAAAAAATTCAATAATATGTACTATGAAAAGAACCTAAAACATCAAATAATATAATTTAATTATAAATTTCTTCCATAATCATCAAATATTCTCCTATATGAAATTTATTGGTTATTTGGATGATATTATGATCATTATACTATTTTATTTCAAGAAAAGTCAAACATGCCACACCAATGTTTTTATAATTATTTTATTTTTTCATGGAATCATACAAAGGATATGTTTTAATAAAAATATTATTATTAAATATAAATGATTTATATTCATCATTGTAATTTTTTTAACTGTTTAGTGGAAATAATTAACTTAAATTATTACACAACTCTCATGTAGTAATTATTTAATGTACCAAAAAATACAATATATGACATTCAATATGTTAAAAATAATAACTTTTTAGATAAATAATGTGATAAAAAATTTATAGTCTATCGTGAAATGTTAGGGATATAATAAAACATTTTTTTATAATTCTAGGTATTTTCATGATATTATTAATTTCAATGTAATGAATAGTTCAAAAATACAATATTGATATTTTATATAAATAATATATATTAAATGATTTAAAAATCTAAAATTTATGAAATTTAACTAAATTAATTTTATATGGTTACATAAATATTTCATGGTCCATTTATTGTTATTTTTCCTTTTATTATAACATTATTTACCCTTATATAGTATAAAAGTTTAATAGTATGATAATTGTCAAAAGGTTTAATGGGATGTTATAAAAAAACAATGAGGATAAATGCATCACCTAATGTAATAATAATGTTGTGGGATTATATAATTTAGACTCAAAATCATCCAATATTAATAATAAATTATTTTTTATCCATTATATCCTTAAAAATAATTAATATTATTTTAATATTTTAAAAATTTTTAAAGATGCCCTCCCATAAATTATAAAAAGGACACATAATCTCTCATTTACATGCATCAAATCAAGCCATATATATCATAAAAAACCTACCCATTACTGTTATGAAAATACTTATATATGTTCTGTATATTCATTAACTTCCAAAATAAAATCTTATGTCCCGTAAGAATAGATTTAAAGGGAGTCCATCGATGAAGAGGTAAGTGTCTTTACAGACTCTTTCAAGTGTATTAGTTCTTCAGATTACTATTAATATGTTATTTACATAGTAAATTAATAACTAAAATATCATATATATATATATAATCTTCTGTTATTATGATTGTGGGATACCATATTCCACGTTTTAACAATTATATGAAAAATTAAAGAACAACGTGTGAGTACGTACGACTTACCATCTCCCCATGGTCATTTTTTTTCATCACCACAATAATTAGATGTTTAAAATTAAGAAAATAATGTAAATTTAATATGGTTGTAACATGATATTGTTTATTTATAATTAATATAGTATCTAATTATCTACCCATTCAATCGTTTAGTACTGATATAGTTTCTCATGAGAACATACAACTTGCCATCTCCAAGAGGCGATGCAATTCATTTTCCATGTACACCTTACAAGGATGAATATAAAAATTTATTTAATGAATAAATATATTATCTATAAAATTAATATAATTACAGAGATGATATAATTATATCCTATTCATAATAATAGGAACTTCCTTGAAAACAATCACGGGAAATAAAGCAAATTAGCACCCAAAACAAGTTTAATATTGAAATATTATTAACAAAAAGGGGATAGGATGATATAATTGGATCATGTATGATATTATAAATATTAATATATTTCATGAATAAATTAGTTAAATATTTAAAACCATTATAAATGAGGTTATATAATGTTCAACTAAAGGTAAATATTAGGTAAGGAATTTTGTCTCAATCTCTACTTTTTGAAGACTTATTTGGTATTATGCACATGTTTATTTTTATAGTTTATATAATACCTCTATGAGGTATTAAACATGAATTTATATTTATTCATCATTATTAAATTTCATTTAATGTGTACTCTTTTAAATATTTTTCAAATTTTCTACAAATATTTCCCTGTTTCAGAACATAAATCAAAAATGAAATGTTTAAAGGAAAAAAGAATCTCATTTATATTTTTATCAGATATACATTTATTGATTATCCATGTTTTATAGAAAATTATTCTAAACATGTTATTAAAATTTTAATAATATTTATCAAAATAAAATTTTTCCAATATTTTACTTTTTATAGAATAGTTTGAAAGGATTTTTTTTTTCAAATGAAGCACTTTGTGTCTTTTTTGACAAAATTATAGAAGTAATGTTGTTTAAAAATATATAAAATTCATGGATTTTTCTTCTATTGGGAATAATATTTTATTTTAAATATCCTCTACAAGTTTACATGTTATTTTCAATGAATGTTTGTTTCTTTATATTCGCATAGTTTTTAAAAGGATATTTCAAAAAAAATTAAAGTTTGTTTCCCTCAATAATTTGTTAATTATATTTTAGGGGGATTTCAATTCATTAATGACAAAAAAAATTTATTCTACATATTCACCAATGGGGATATGTTTTAATGATACCATCTAGTGACAAATTCACATACATGGGATCATTGTGTGTTAGATATTTCTTGAATATCCATATTATTTGTATGATTTATATGATTATCGCTTAAACCATATGACATTTGACATAAGGTTTTTACGATGGAAATTTCATGAGTTGCTAGGGAAAATTTTGATAAATACATATCTTTTATTCAATAAGGATTGTTTTTTATAAGGAATATTATTTATAACTTGAATTGATCATTCAATACTAGAGGTATGATTTGGACATGTTGTGACAGGTGGGACCCATTATACATTGTCCCTTAATGAATGAAAAGGGACTAAGAGGAAAATTAGTTTGGGAAATTAAATGGGTCTTCACAAATAGTTTTAAATTATATTTTGAAATAACTTTACTACAGTGGTATCATGATGCATGAGATCATGATTTACAGTATTAATAATTTTCTTTTAAATGGAATTAATTTATAATTATTATCCATGATTTTTTTATATTGATATTATCTATGGATTGATTTCATTTTTCAAGTAATTGATTATATGGAATGAATTATAATTTTTCTACATTATAATAATGACAATTATTTATTTTATAATTATATTTTCCCAATGTATGTAACCCTTACTGAGAATTTGAGATCACCCTTGTTTTTTTATTTCCCTTGGATATAAATTTGAAATTATTGACTGAAATAATGGATATAGATTACTTTACATTCTTAGGTTCAAATTTTTAATACCAATATGATAAGGGAACCACGTAATTTTCCTGATACTAAAGAATAAAAAATTGTTCATTCCCTAGTGTTGTGATCCTTTGTATCTTTTGATAATGTAATTATATAAATATTGATTTCATTCTTCTGGACTTAGGATTGTTACCTCATATACTACTTGTGTAGTTTGGGTTTGGCATAGTGGTAAGAACCCCTTAAATCTACATGAAAAATGGGGGTTCAAAACCCATTGGGTGCAGGTACTGTAGAAGTACTGTAGCGTACTGTAGCAGAGGCGGCACTGTAGAAATGACGGACACTATAGTGGTGAAAGAGTACTA
Organism: Viscum album; assembly: GCA_963277665.1. Taxonomy (NCBI): domain Eukaryota; kingdom Viridiplantae; phylum Streptophyta; class Magnoliopsida; order Santalales; family Viscaceae; genus Viscum; species Viscum album. Next base: position 1,086,359,851 of record OY728159.1, read on the forward strand.
TAGCAGTGGCGGGTATTATGCAGGACTGTAGCAATGTGGGTACTGTAGCAGTACTATTCACAGAATGGGCTTTGGGCCAAAAAAATTGGCCTATGGGTCATGTAATGGGATAAATTCCCACTGGGCCTTCGGGCTATGTAATGGGTCTCCCTCTACCCAGTTAAAGAGGTATTTACTTTGCTTTAATAATAAAATGAGGGTTCAACCCCAATCTTAAAAAAAAACCTAAGATACTACTTGTATTTCATAGAAATCCTTAATGGCACAATGATTTATTAAAATATGTATCATTTTTGTATGTTTTGAAGTATACTATAAATGTAAGGAAAAAATCAAAAAATAATTTTTTTTTATCATAATACATATCATTATGGTTATGTTTTTGGACACCAAAAAAGTCTTCGGTGACATTTAATTTATAAACATGTTGAAAATTTTTATGCATAAAATTTGTATGTAAATTAGTTTTTCCAGGACATATGGTTATCTATATGAATTTTACAAAAATATTATGATCTATAGTATTATTTGAAGAAGTGATTATTATTCCAGTTATATAGGGACACTTAACTCCATTCAATTTTTTTATTTAGGATAAAACCGTGATATTTTAAGTATTTTAAATTAAAGGGTTGTAGTGATTTGATGGATCTAGTTTTATCTAGATAGCACACCATGATGAGAGAATCTAATTTTAATTCCTATAAGTTAAATTATTGAATTAAATTGTGTTTTAAATATAGGGTTTAGATGATGTTTTTGTAGAGAATAAATTTCAAAATATTAAGTCACTTTGGTTGAAAAAAACACTGAATAAAATTCCACAGCATTATTTGAATTGTTTATATTTTTATAAGGAAATACTTCACACATGGATATTTAGTTAAGAAAATAAAAAGGATAAACAAAATAAAATAAATGGGGGATTGTACTAAATCTCTTGATACATAGAAGAGATATATTTTTAATTTGAAGGAATTGATGGCATTGGTCCAATACACAAAATTTAAAAATAATACATTAATAACTAAAGGATATACATTTTATGCATGAAGATTAATGTGAGAGAAGAATTAAAGGATAAGAATTAGAATGTTAATAATTAATAAAAAGGTCATTTAGGACGACTCTCAAAATAATTCATTGAAGAACAACTAATTTCTATAAAAAATATCATGTAATTTATATTGTTTGGTCATTTAATGATTAATAAATCAAAATTTGTGTAGGTAATTATATATTATAAGAAGAAAACTGATTTCATAATTTTTTCTTCGTATAATTGAAAAATAAAATTGTTAGTGAAGATATTCATTATTGTAACGACCCAATGTTTTTTAATAGAAATTCACTTCTTATAAATATGTCATAAAATTAAATGAAAACACAACATAATGAACTACTAAGTTCTAAGTTACTTTTAACCATAATTTTGTCACTTCTGTGTTTGGAATTTCGAAAATCTGACATACATGGTTGTAATCTATAAGTTATTTCAGGTCCGATAATAAAAACATATTTTTTGGTGAATAGTAACCTACCATAATGAATAGTAACACAACTTTATGAATATTGATGTACCCTAACAAATACTAACCGTAACTATGACAGTATATAAATATTATTCATGTTGAATGTATGATATACTTATATTTTAAAATGAGTAAATCAATGTTTTAAAACTGGTTTTGATAATAAATTATGATTTTAATTAAATATTAAAATAATCCCATTTAGAAAACTATTTTTGAAAAATGGACTTCATTTTTGAATTATAAATTTCAGAATATAGTTAGAGTGAATTTTTGAGATTATTATGAAATACTTGAATTTTTGATGAGTAGAAAAAAAATATGATAATTGACAATAAACGCTAAATAATTGATTTATTGTGTCATTGATGATGTTCTGCTGATGTAAGGCCAATTGGTTCTGGATCACTTGATAAAATTACTATTCGTGGTCGAGGAAGACTCATTATTCCTTGTCTTGTGGTTAAATAATAAATTAATTAATTTTATATTGGAAATATCCTCTCTCCTCCGCTATAAAAACCCCACTTTCACTCCCTCTTCTCATCACTCCTCCCACGAATTGCCCCTTTCCAATATTCTGCCCAAATCTCTCTCCCAAGGTCCTCCCCCACGTCGAAAATCTCACAGCCTCTTCAAAATACCAAAACATCTCCCCTCAAGAGGTTCTCAATGGATGAAGTCTCAAGAGGTAAATTCCTCTTTCCAATTCCTTCATTTCTTTTGAGTTCTTTTCTTTTTGATTCTTTCCACACCCCCATCACCCAAATAGCATGATAAATACAGTAACATACATGTAATGGAATTTCTGATGGGATATTTCATTATCATCTCTCCTTTCCCCCCCATTTTATTTGAAAGAAATGAAAGCACCGTTTAAGATGTACTAATTTAGTCTATTGATGGACAAAGATTTATCAATTTATATTATAATCCTTAATTATGGTCAATAAACCATATATGTAATGGTTGAAATAGATTATTATATATTTAATATATCTTATTTTTATTTCTGTAAACATTTTTTACAAATGGTATTATGTTATAAAGAAAAACCTGTTCATTGTAATTAAACCCACCGATTAAAAAAATAGTTGTAACTATGGTTTTATATAATAGTTTGACTTCAATATAAGTAAGAAAATTCAATTTAAAACCATCTAATCTCCTAGATGTTCACTAATAGAATATATCTTCATTTCTAGACAACCACTTCCATCTTTCATGTTTATCTGAACTTGAATACAAGTGAACTGATCTTTTAAAACCATGTAAACAAATGAGCCCAAACAATGAAATTCAACCTTATAACTAATCAAGAAAGACTTGAATGAACAAAAAAGGTTTATAATAAATCAACTACATATATAATAGGTTCTGGACTTATTAATTAATAAGCCTAATTTTTTTATTCAGGTCTTTAATAATAAATGGAGAACACCAACAGATTTAAGGTAAGGGATCCTCTCTATTTCTCTCTTTAATCAATATTGTCCTCTATGCTATGATATTTTATGTGTAATCCCTAATGAATGGTTATGTTTACTCACCTCCCTCATACGTCCCTCTTGATTTCTAGTTGTTGATAAACCCCTTTTCTCTCTCATAAATCCCTATTATTTACATGCGATACCATGCTGATAAACCGTAATGAATTCTACATGAACCTCCTTTATTCCTTTGAGTTGTTCTATCTGTCTTTTTAGAAAAATGTAACTGTATTTTATTTTTATGTAAAACTTCTCCATTATTATTATATACTTTAAAATCATATTCCATGATCCATCTCTCATTCACTTTTGGAGATATACATGCTTTTAAGTGAGTCCCTCATCGATACATCCCAATAAGTACACTCATCATAAAGGAACTTCCCAAAATTTTACCCAATTTCAAGTGCACTATATCCAATATTTTATGACACAATTGTATTTATAAAATAAATGTATTTATTATGAATACCTTCTTGGATCTATTCATGTTTTATATAAAATATTGACCAATTTTCAATTTTAAAAGTGATATACTATTTTCCTTAAAACCGCACAAAATTGTTTTATTGCTAATGTTTCCAAATACATTCTTTATATGTTTTCACTTCTGTTCGACATCACATGCCATATGATAAGCCTAATTTACCATATTAACATCCATGTATGGTCTAATCCCTTTATTTCATGGACAATTTCATTATACTCTCATTGGTTATGATTTATGTCCGGATTGTGGTACCTAATTCTTTCCATGGGTATCCATATGTTTATGTGTGATTATTTATGTGGCAAGATTATTTATGTGGAAATATATTCATGGAAATTTTGATATGGGTGCACCAATATAGCACTCCAATTCATTGGTCAAGGTTAAGTCTCATGAGATGCGATGTGAAACAGGATTAACGGTTAGCCTTGACCCGTACTAAAATGGGAGACGGTATAGGTGGTTAGCCTTGACCCATACCAATTTTTTTGATTATGCCACATTTATATGATTCCATAATTATATGAACCCATGCTTATATGATATGATTTCATATGTTCCATGCTATGGGTATCTTTATGTCATGCCACCTAACTCATGTGCTTTAGATGTATCCTTATATTCATTCCCTTATTAGGTTATTCAGCTTGCCCCTTTGTTCATGTGTTCCCCAAGGTACCCTATGCAGATGTAAGGGCTCAACGGAAGTTAGGAGATCATTATGGAGATTAAATAAGGAAGTGTTTTTAGCCCTGTGTTTTATGTTATATGTACCTAGTCTTCCTAGACACTAGACTTAACGATCCTTGGCTCGTACTCTAACGTATAATTATGCTTAAAATCTTATAATGTTTTATGTAAAAGTCTTGGGTCACTATAATTATTGTAAAATAAAAGTATCATGCATAGTCTTCTATGTGAATTGGACCATTTATATTTCATGAAAATTAAAATATATCAATTGAGGTAAACTATGTAAATTACATATATCAATTTATGTTTAGGGTTTAACACTTCATATCAGTTATAAGGGGGAGAGAGTTTCTAATAATCATGGAATAATAATATTATAAATGGTTAATTAAAAATAAATTTTTTTTACTCCCCCCATAGGGCATACACCTTGTTAGGGACCAACAAAAGTATAAAAAACCTTAGAAATAAAATAATAATATTAATAAATGGAATGAGATATTGAGTTTAATTGTGAAGTATGTGAGTAATATATTCCTTTTGACAATTCAACCAATTGGTTATTTATTGTTTTTGGGCATAAATGGTTATGTGTATTATATGGTCATTGGTATTATGTAATCATTTGGTATATAACATCATTTGATATAATAATGATTAATGAGTTTAAAATTTTAGTTTTAGTAATATTAATAATCAATTAAAATTTAAAAACTACAGTATATTCGTTGAATTGGTGACTATAAAGATTTCATATCACATTAAAAAAATATATTCAAAAGAGAACCAATGGAATCTGGTTGTAGAATCCTTCTTTAAGAGGAACATTTGTCTAATCATAGAAAGGATGTGAAATCATTATTTTTCCCCTTGAGCAAGCCCAATATAAACATCATGAAGTATATATTGACAGAAATGATCTATACTAAAATTATAATCTTGTAATAATCACCAGGAGATCCATTTTTGTTGAATCATCATCTATAACAACTTCCATTTCTTTTCCCACCCATAGGAATTATATGTAGGAATTAAGGAGTTTTTTATGTAGATGTTAGTATGGTATCAAAATGTAATTATTTTGAGTATTATTTTAAAATTTTCTATTTAAAGATAAACAGATATATAAAATTGAATGGTATAATTAATGAAACGAGAATGAAAAACATTAAATTATTGAAGGGTATATTTTTTAATAAATATTATTTTTATATGTTATAAAAAATGATCACTAATAAAGATTTATTTAGGAAAAATTTATTGATTATAATAATCATCCCTTGATTATTTTATTTTTATATATAAAGAAACACTCATTAAAAAGTTATTTTTCTAAAAAATGCTTCTTAAATACATTAGAAATTTCTAAAAATAGAAAACATATCATGGTTAAATGATTATTCAAAAAAAATATTTTTTTACGTATAAAAAAATAGTAAAATTATTTTAATAAATTTTAATTGATAAAAACATATTAATATAACATATTGTTTAAAAAGTAAATTTCATTTTAAAACAAAATTTTTTGTTATAATAAACATTTATTATTATAAAAGTTAAATTTAATAAGTCTAGAGTTTTAATTACATTTCATATTTTCAAAAATTAAATCATAAAATGTAAGTGCGGCATGATGGGTTATTTTTTATTTATACTAAGAAAACATATTATGGTAAATAATTAAATAAACTAAAAGTGGTAACATCACATGGATAAAGTTTTTTAATGATTTAAATCATTTTATCTAATTATATAAAAATATTTTTATGAGTGGTAATCAATACTAAATTTAACACCAATATTTAACTATGTAACTCACCTAACACCCATTTTATTCTATTTTTATACTTCACCTAACTGAAGGGTTCAAAGAAATTTCCTCTTTTTTAACCTATAAAATAAACCTATCCTATACCTAATAAAAACAAATATAATCATTAGTTTCATCTTGACTAGTTTTACAAGTCCCTTCTTATAAATTCATCTACTACATTTGGTAACTTTCTTTCATGAGAAAATTCCAAAAACACCCTCAATTTCTAAGTGGGTATTTAAGAGATTATCCAAGTCCTCAATGTAAGTGTCATTATATTCCTAATAGTTTTACTATATCTTAATCATTTATATCTTCTTAAATATAATTTAACCCATAAATAATTATTTTTTTCTGAATAATTAATATTCTATCATTCTAATATTATGACAATACAATAACATGTTCTTACTATTTTAATCATTATAAAACATTTTTGTTTGGGCCAGGTTTACACCCAATATTATAAATGCTATAACATTTGTAAAATTAATGATTGAGAAGAATTAAATGATTTTAATATTTCTTAATAATGATGAATTCAATATTTTTTCATAATTTTCAAAAGGAAATATATATTAGAATATATTTAATAATAAAATAAATTATTATTTTTGAATAAAATTTCCAAAAAAATTGATTTTACCCATTCCTAATGAACAATCACAAAAAAATTATTTAAAACTACCATTATACTTCAATAATATATCCAAGACACATATAAAATCACCAAGAAATTTTGGTGGGGGTGAACACCTGAAAAAAGGCCCACGTAACAAAACTATCATTCTGTATTTATTATAGAACTATGGGGACAATTCACCCCAGAATATTAATTTGATCAAATAACTATTAAAAAATAGGTTATAATGAATTATAAAACAAATGAATTAAGTATAATAAATATAATTATTTTTATAATATAGATTTATAATAAAATTAAATTGATTATATAATAGGTAAAAGTGCATTTGATCTAACATGAATCCAAAGTGTGGGGTTTTTTAACCCATTAACCATTTCATTGGGAGAAAATGTTTCTTAATTGAATGTGATCATTTATTATTATTATATTCTATAATATATATATTTTATATGGTATTTCCCCACTTCTCTATGGGACTTATTTCTATCTTAAAAAAATCATTTACCTTAATTGATTCCTTATTTCAATAAAAATATTAATATACTCATAAGAATAATTTTCACCTTCTCTATTTTATATTTATCTTTCATATCAATGTCATTATTACAAAAATATTTTATATCATCATTTTGAAAATGAATCTTTTATTATCTTTTATACCTCCTTTTATCAATGTTCATTTCATTAAAAAAAGTTAAATTATTAAAAAATTATTTCTTCCTACTTCCAGATATATTGATTCTTCCACTTCACATTCCAATTATTTATACTTTATCCCTTCTTATGGTAATAATATAGGATGTTATCTTTAAAGTAATTTTTTAAAGACTTCATTTCACTTTTTAATAAAAAACTATTAATGTCACATGTGATATTGTTTTTGACCAAATTTACAAAAATTTTAATGTAATTATTTTAATGATGTAACATTAATTTTTTATATATCTAAAAATTATATCTTATAATGATTTATATTTACTTAATCACACATTAAATGAAATTATAATATAATTTTTTTGGTTGATTGATTTTTTCAGATTCTAATGAAATTCTAAATTTTTTATGGTGTGATACCATTCAAGAAGGTTATGTAATTCATTATCATTCCATTGGTTATTTATGATTTAATGTAAATAATATTTAATATGGAACATATATACCTGTTTTTTCATTATAGTATGGGTGTTTCCCGTATATCCCTCTATTGCATTGGGTAATTCTTTATATCTCATTACATTACAATATAATGAAAGTATTACAGATCGATATAGAATATGATGTCATGAGTGATGAGTGATCTACTTTGCTATGGGACATGGATTGTGTTTCCAAATATTTTATAGGATTTATGTAGTGATATATGATCCAAATTATATGATGGTTAATGTACATAATCGTGATGTATTTTATTATTTCAAATACTTACATTTTTACCACATATATATGGTATGTTAAAATGGGTCATGATTATTATCTCTAGTTTCTATGTTATTATGAAATGATATATATATAAATACTTTCATGATGATCCTTTTCAGGTTATATATCCTTATCATAAAATCTATGTTATTCTATAGTCTCTCCTGGTTATATGTTATGATTCTAAGTTATCATTAATCAGGTATTCTTATTTGTTCATGTTTCTTCCTAATCTTAGGTTCTAACCCCTTATAAATGATTGATATTCATTTAGCTTGCTTATAATTTGGAATCACTATTTAATATATTTCCCATTACCCCAATAAATAAATAAAAAGAATATTTGAAATACTGAATCATGTATGCGGAATTTTGTGGATTATATTCGAGAAATAGTATATAATAATACATTGATATTTCAAACCTATAAGAAAACACTAAACCTTTTAGTTCTGGTATTATGTGTTTTACTTGTGAGATGAATTTTCTAATCATAGAAATTACATAAAATATATGTATTTTATACTTAAAATTTCTCAATAATATATGATAAATAATAATTAATGACCAAGTTAAAAAAGGATTAAATGAATAAAAACAAAAAAATGAATAGGAGATAATTCAAAGACACCCTACAAAGGAAAATTTAATGATTTCTCACAAGAGTGGTGGCGAGACCCACTTTTATGACATTAATAACTATGCCATGAATATAAAATGGATATAAATCTACCTATTCATGCATAAAATGTTCTAATATAGAAAATACATTCCCACCCGGATGTTTATATAGAGAGGGAAAATACAAACTCAGTAATGTAATAACAGCGGTGTCTCAACACACAGTGATATAAAAGTGTATGGATAGATATTTTATACATTTAAATATCTAAAGAAAAAATAAATTTTTAAATATTCACAAATCAAGGATAAATGTACCAAATAAGAAATCAAATTTATCATAAAAATGAAAAAAATTAAAGGATACATAATTCGTTATTAACCTTATAAGGGGATATTACAAAAATAATTCAATCACATCATCCAAAACTACTTTGATAAATGATTAATGTCCATCTAGATGACTTATCCACAATAAGGTATTTTGTTCCAAAAAATATCCAACTTAAAACATCCTCTATAAAATGAAATGTGTGCATGTGTGTGTAAATTTACATTCATCATCATTTAAAAGAGATAAAATTTATTATATTATACTAACATCATTATCCAATCAAAATATAAATGAATGTAAGAGTGTTAGTGAACCAACATCATCCTCAAATAAAATAATAATTATCAAGTTCTATAGAACCCCATTCATCATCACTTAGAGGGGAAAGATTTTATTATATATAAATATATTTCTATGTTCACTCAGTGTATTTTTCAGAAACTATAACCTATATGAAAATGTTTAATACCATCATATACAATAAAAAACAACTAATGAAATCATATATGAAATACTTTAAAAATATTTTTTTATAATTATATTCAAATATATAGAAAATAGTAATAAATAAAAAAGGGATGACAAAATATAGAAATAAATATTCTCTATAATGTAGGAATAGAAATTATTGACATAATATCATAAAAAGTTTGTATATAAAAATGAATCACGATCTTAACAAATATTAGTCTTTATTATAATCAAACAAAATTAATTCATTTAATCAATAAAAAACATGCTATTTCCTTTGTAAAAATATCATTATACAATACATATTTATTTATTAATATCATAGAATAAATCCATCAAGGAAATAGGCGTGACATAGAAAATGGTTTACATAATCTAGAAAAACAAAAGTAGGCAATAAGTACATGAAATTCCAAATGAATACCTGAGAATAGAATTAGAGATATAACTAGTTAAACACGGAAGATATGCCTTTATGTGTCTCACATTACACATTTTAATATTGGATCATGATCCCCTTGTTATCCTTATATTACTAGATTTGGATTCACTGATCACTCACTCAACATAGTGTCATTATACCAACATTTATTCTCTTCATATAAAAATAAAAAATGAAATTCATACTATTAATACCAAGAAATTGGTAAAAATTTAATTCCCTATATTTAATTTAACAAATAAAATTTTAACTAAAACTTATAAAAATAACGTTTTTAAGGGGAATCAAATGAGTTTCTCTATGTTGTGTTCTTAATAAAACATATTCAATAATGAAAAAAATATATATCCCCACCTTTGAAAATTCATTTATAGGTGGGGATTTTGTAAATAATTTTTTATTTTTGAAAAAAATAGATAAATTCTATAATATTATGAAAAAAATACAGTAAAGAGGAAATGTAAAATGAAATATTTTTTAAAGACATAATACATTCTACAAATATGCGTCACTTGAGAAAAAACCATAAAATTTATTTGTTTTGAAATAATCCATGATGATTTCCAATCATTATTTTAAAAAAATACAATTAGAGTATACAACATCAATTTCATTTGAAAACCAAATAAGCTCATGTCCTCAATCACTTTTCTCACCCAACTAAACCACTCATTACCTGGTCACCAAAGAAATCACTTAACCAGTGGAAAAGTATTTCTATGAAACTTATAACTCATTTGGGTAAAAAGAAAAAATTCATTCCCAATATATAATACTTGATTGTTGACGAGGATTCATAGTATAATGAAATCCCTAAAGGTTTAACAGATAGTCTTTTTTTAAATTCACCAATAATATTTATGAAAATTAGGTACTATAAGAATTCACCCCCAATAATACACAATGTTCACTACTATAATTGGAGGTATTTCTGATTAGATCCCGTCGAAAATAGCCCGTTGCAGAAAATGGCATCGTAAGTAGTATTTTTTGTGATTGGTCGTCACAAAAAAGTGTTATTTGTGATGGGAAATTTTCTTGTCCTAATTAGTTTTCTGATTATATATATTATATATATAATAACCTGTTGTGACGAGCCCATTGCAAATAAGTATTTACGATGGTACAATTTTACTGTTGCAAATACTTATTTAAAAAGAATATAAACTATTTTCAAAGGAGTCCCGTCACAAAAGGACCCGTCTCAAATACTTAACAAAAAATATATCCAATAAAATTATAATAATTTATTATTAGAAAATAATAATAGTAATAATAATAATAATATATAATATAATATTTTATAATAATAATAATAATAATAATATAATAAAATTATATTATTATAATATTAAGAATAAAATAATACTAATAATATACTAATGTTATTATTACTATTAATATATGAGGGAAAATAATATTAATAATATTAATATAATAAAAAATTATAAAATATTAAAATTATCGATATTATTGAAAAATATAAAAAAATAATTATATATTATTATTATTATTAAAATAAACAAATATTAAAAAATATAATAATAATAATAAAAATTTAAAAATTAAAATATTTAAATTTAAAAATTAAAAAAAAATAAATTATGTAATATTTGCACCAATAAAATAGATAAAAGAAAATATTGTATATTAAAACAAACTTTGAATTCAAATATTTTTAACAGTAAGAAAAAGTCACTGCAATATAGTCTTCTGAAGGAGGTGAAGGAGTTAGAGAAGATGTGGAGGAAACTCCATCCCTAAACTTTGAGTCGTATGGTGCATGTACTCCATCTACTCGTGATGCTGTCGTGACCATTGATGCGTCTCTTCCTCATACTTCCACTACTTCTGAAACATATCTTCCTACTGCTTACACAAACTCTATATAAGCACAATCTGAGTATAACAACCCTAATCTTATTTCACACTTAAACATAATTTATTACACAAAAACATCACTTGATACAACATAGAAGATTGAGAGGTCTTGTGTATTTGGGGCTTAGTAACATTACATAACAACTTAAAACATAAAATGCAACATATTTTTGAAAACTTCTTTTACATGACCACTACATTCCCTCATTCATAGCATTTCTTGGGATAACCTGAGAACCTGTATAAGAAAGGGGTGAGCTATAAAGCCCCCCAAGGGAATAAAAAATCCATGGCATGAAGCTTACTCTAAATTTTAGGAAATATTCATATCAATGGAGTGCAAGAGAAACATTAACATAAAGGAATGATACAGCAGGATTATCATAACATGGAAATGTGTCAACAACAGTTAACATGGTATTAGCATGAGTGGAGGCTCATTGCACATGGAGCATGAGTAAACCCTTATTTTACCTGATTTAGAATTAGTAAATCCTAATTTAATTTGATTTATCATGATTAAATCCTCATTTCACTTTACATATCATGATACTAAACTTTATCCAATGCATTGGAGCTCTATCAGGGCACACCCATCTAAAACATTTCATTTCATGCATAAGTATGCCACATTGATCATAAAACATGGATTCATTAAACATCAGAATTTATTCCATGATAAAGGAATATCGAATTCCTACATGAAACTCTATAATCAATAAGTAAATGTTCATAAAGGTGAATACCCATAATAGAGATATATGAATGGTATTCAATACACAATGATTTTGGCATGGAAAATTGTGGTGCAATTTCTTAGCCTAACGACATGACATAAGAACTGATTAAAATAGATTATGAGAGAAAAATCATTGAATAATAATATTTAAATGAAAAGGACATTAAGGGGATCATATAGATACATTTTTCATGATAAATAATGGAATTTAGATTCATAATACAGAATAATTTCTTGAATGTAAATGCGGAGAGAGAAATTCCTTATGAAATTTCAGCATGGTAATATGTGTACATGTGCGGCATTAATGGGAGATAAATGGGTATCTCATCATTAAAACGTAAAAATAGAAGTATGTGAGTGGTTTGAAATCATACCCCAACATTTATAATTGAAAATAAAAGGACATAATAATATTAAGACACAAGTCTAAAATGAAAAGGAAAGAATCCCTTACTGAAATTCGACATGGTAATAGGTGAACATGGAAGGAATTAATGAGAGATAAAGGGATATATCATCATTAAAACATAAGTAGGGATGTATAGGGGAGGTGTTAAATCATACCTGAACATTTATAATTGATAATAAAATGGGATAACAATAAAAGAAAATGTGGATATAAATAGGGAAAATGAGAATCCCTTACTTGGAAGTGTGATCCCAATGGTTTGGAATAGGCTTAAGAGAGACTTCATGGGAGCATGGGGAGCTTTGGGGGGATTAAAGAGAGATTATCTCCAAGGTTTTATGAACTCCAAATGCTCTTAGTGAAGAGGAAATGGGAGCTTGGATGGGTTTATATAGGGAAGGAGAAGAAATTACTTATTATTTAGGTTTGGGACACCACACATTAAACTAATCCAAAACACAAACCAGCTCATCATTTTTCCCATGTTTTCTAAAAAAGGGGAGGGAAAAACAATATTTTATAGGTATAAAGGACTGACTACTTAAAATAATAGGGTTTCTAGTGTTGAGGTGATTCACACTCTCAAGGAAAACAATTTAAAAGGCTAAAATGTTTTTTAAGTCTTGGAGGGTCAACTAAGGCATTGAAAAATAAATAAAATAATTATAAAATATCAATATTTTAAGGAGAAAATATTTTTTGTCAAAAAATATCATTTAAAGTATTTTATTACATTAATATTGATTTATTATGATGTCATAAAACATAGTATATATTTAAACGGTATTTAATTTTTACCCAAAAATTCAACTGTCTCAGAAAATTATGAAAAATTCACTGTTGGATAATTTCGATGTCTTGATTCCAAAAATAATATTCATTTTATCTAAATAATTTTCTAAATATATGAATTTTCACTTTTAAAATAATAACCTACATTTATCGATAATTTATGTGTTTTGAAAAAAAATGCTTTCAAACATTAATAAAAATTAAAATATTATTCATAAAAATTATACGATAATTTGTACTCAATAAAAAATAATTTAAATTTTTTTATTAAAATTTTAATTAATTCCAAAATACATTAATTTATCAAAATATATTCCTTAGATGAATATTAACTAAAAATACTATTCGTGCTTTAAAATCAATTTAAAAGTAACAATAATAAAATTAATGTATATTCTTTATTCTATACAAAAATAATAAACATAGTCATTGTTCTATGGCATTGTTACATAACCCCTTATAACACCTTCATAAGACCGAAGGGTAAGGTGTGTGATGGTGACAAACCCTTTGGGTGGCATGGATAAAATAACTCGGGTGGTAATCTCTATAAACTTCCACTTCTCCCATAGGTGGTTTTGTTTGAGATTAACATGTTGAAGCTCAACTTGGGATTGGTCAATAGCGAATCCCATTGATTCCACCTCTTTCATGAGCTTTGATAAGTGGGCTTCAGATCTGGAAAGTATAATAGATGAGGCCATCACTTCATTTGTTTGGGAAAATTGTATTTGTTGAAGCCCTTTATTAATAATAATCATGTGATCAATATTCAACGACTATATTAGAAAATGATACAATTATTAATGGTATTATAAAATCCAAAACCAAATATGTGCATATTTTATATAAACATTTTTCAAAATAAGACATTTAATTAGATCAAGAGTATTTTTAATTAATGAATGTTTGGGTCATTACAATCTTTCCCCCTTAAGAAATTTCACCCTCAAAATTTCCTTTTCTCACACTAAAACAGATGTGGGTAACTCTACTTCATCACTTCCTCTGATTCCCACATTGGTTCTTCAAACATGTGGTTTCTCCACAACACTTTCGCAAGGGGAATTGTCTTATTTCTTAGATATTTTTCTCTATGATATAACGTCTTCACTGGTTGTTCCTTGTAAGAAAGATCATCCTCTAGCTATACAACCTCTAAAGAGAGTACATGTGAAGGGTCTGATATGTACTTCCTTAAGAGGGATACATGAAAGACATAAAGTACTTTGGCCATGGTAGGTGGAATTTCTAGTCGATAGGCCACATCCCCAACACGATCAAGAATATTAAAGGGGCCGATGTACATAGGACTTAACTTCCCTTTCTTTATAATCCTCATGACTTTCTTCCACTGAGATATGCATAGAAATATGATGTCTCTAACTTTGATCTCATGGTTTCTTCAATGGTTATCTGTATAACGCTTCTATTGACTTTGGGCTACCTTAATATGTTGCTAAATGGTTTTCACCTTCTCCATAATTTCATCGACCATTTCAGGTCCTAGACACTTACTCTAACTAACTTTATCCCAACACAATAGTTTTCATCACCTTTTCCCATAAAGGGATTTATATGGTTCCATTTGGATGCTCGAGTGGAAAATGTTGTTATAGGAGAATTAAAACAGTGGAAGATGTTGGTCCCGCCCTCCTCCAAATTCAATAGAATATGATCTTAACATATCTTCCAATGTCTGAATAGTTTTCTTAGATTGGCTATCAGTTTGAGGATGATAGGTTGTACTAAAGTTCAGTTCAGTTCTTAAAGTATGTTGGAAAATGCTCTGGAACTTTAAGGTAAATCTCAGATCATGATTGGATACAATAGATAGTTGTACTCTATGCAACCTTACCACTTCTTTGATGTAAATCCTTGAAAGCTGATCTAATGATAAGTCCTATCGAATCATGATAAAGTGAGTTGTCTTTGTAATAAAATCCACAACATCCCATATATCATTGTTTCCCCTATATGTCCTTGGAAGTACAGTGACAAAGTCAACAGTAATGTTTTCCCACATCCATGATAGTATGGGTAGTGGTTGCATCATCCCCTTGGACTTTTTCCTCTCAGCCTTCACATGCTGACATACCTATAACATTGAGGTATATTCACCAATTTCCCTTTTTATATTATCCTACAAAAAGTTTTCTTAGAGATCTTGATACATATATTGACTCCCCAAGTGAATAGAGAAGGTGGAGCTATGTGCATCATTCAGAAGTTCTTTCTTTATCTCTAGATCGGATGGTATAAATAATCATGACCCAAATCTCACAATTCCATCCTTATCACCCATGAACTCTGAGGATTTCCAATTTCATATAGATTCCACCCTTTTAAGAATTTCAACATACTTTCTTTGAGAATCATTTATCTTCCCCAAGAGGGGTGGTTGGAAAATCCTTTGAGAAAGAATTGATGATGTTCCCTTATTAATGATCCCCATGTCCATCTTCATCAAATCTAAGAAGATTGGATCCTTATCAATTCCCATCAATGAAAGAATCGCTGGATCCTTTCTCCATATAGCATCCACCACCTTGTTCGTTATCCCAGGGTGTTAATGGACTGAGTAGTTATAATCCTTGATGAGTTCTATCCATCTTCGTTGTTGCGTATTAAGCTATTTCTATGTGAATATTTATTTGAGGCTCTTGTAATCAATATATATCTCAAACTTCTCTCCATAGAGATAATGCCACCAGATTTTCAATGCAAAGATCAATACCACCAACTCTATATCATGCGTGGGATAGTTTTTCTCATGGATTTCTAGTTGCCTTAAGTCGTAGGATAGCACTTTATCATTCTGCATGAACATGCATCCTCGGCCCTTCTTCTATGTATCTATAAGTACCAGAAAACGTTCTCCACTCATGGGTAATATGAGCATAGTTTTAGTAATTAGACTCATTCTCAACTCCTTGAGGATATCTTAGCATTCCTCACTCCAAGAAATATTTACTCCCTTCCAAGTTAACTTGGTAAGAGGGTGGAAAAATCATGATAAATTTCTCAAAAATCTGCGATAATATCCATCTTACCCTAAGAAGCTATGGATATCTATTACCGATGTTGGCCGTAGTCATCCCTATATTGTAGCTCTCTTTGAGGGATCCACAGATACACCATTTCTTGTGATGATATGACCCAAGAATGAGACTTAGTTCAACGATAACTCACACTTGAAGTACTTTTCCTCGAGATTCTCCTTTCAAAAGGTCTCTAGTACAGTTCTTAAATGCTCCTAATTATCCTCATTGGTTTTAGAGTATATTACAATATCATCTATAAAGACAATGAAAATGTTATCTAGGTAATATTTACAAACACTATTCATCATTTTCATGAAGATTTCTAGAGAATTAGTGAGTCTGAAAGGCATTACTATCATTTCATTGTGCCTGTATCTTGTACAAAAAGTAGTCTTGGAGTTGTCTTCCTTCTTCACCCTTACTTGATAATTTCCCGCCCACAAATCTACATTGGAGAATTATTGTGCTCCATGTAGCGGATCGAAAAATTCATCAATATTTCGTAAATGATACTTTTTATTTTTCGTGATTTTGTTAAGATCACGATAATCTATGAAAAGGTGCATTGACCCATCCTTTTTCTTGATGAAGAGGACTGGTTCACCCCATAGTGAAGCACTTGTGCGTATAAACCCTTTATCCAGATTCACATGTATTTTCTTCTTCAGCTCCTCAATATACACAACAGTCATTTTATAAAAGGTCTTGGATATTGGAAATTCCCTAGGTATAAGGTCAATTGAGAATTCAATATCTCTTCTCCAAGGAAGACCGGGTAATTACTCAGAAAACACGTCAACGAATTACCTCCCAATAGGCATGTCTTGAATGATGGTTTCTTCCTTAGAATCAATCATCTGAGCCAGATAATCTTGCTCATAGGTAAATAATATCCATGCTTGAGATAATAGAGCTAAATAATATTCATCCTCTTTCATTCACTTGTTCAGAATCAACGGTCGATTGTCCATATATAGAGTAATTTCCCTATCACGGAAATTTATGTTGTCTCTATACAAAGAAAGAAAATCCACACCATGAATGGCATCAAATTCCACCAGAGGGAGTATGACGAGGTTTTCCAGGAAGTTAAATACACATATTATGATAGGGGAGGAGTTATATTCAAGGGATGCAATGATTTCCCCATTTTTTGTACTCATTGACATCTTCACTTCCATGAGTTGGGGTGGTGTTGGGATGGTTCTACTAAACTTTTAGGATATAAAATAATATGTATAACTCGGTATGATAACCCTACTTTTAACTTTTGTAATTCTAGTTCAACTTTCTCCAAAATAACTTAGGGAAGATAACTATTAAACCCATAAAGTGGAATCCAAAGACCAAAATCTATGACTTATAAATAACTTTTATTTCCATAACTTTTGAATCTATAGGCATTAGTCTATAGTATCCATGATCTACTTCCCAATATATATTTTAAGTAGAATTTATTTATTCCCTTAACAATGGTTCATACTAATCTAGTTAATTTACCAAAGCATATCCCTCATGAGTGTTGTAACCAAGATTTAAGCAAGACCCGTTGTTGTGTACCTGGATACCCTGGGTCATGCCCAAAACTACTTGTTGGAGTTTTCACTCTTAAATACATTTGTGCTAGAGCCTCCTCTACCTTCGCATATCCAAACATTGATGTATTTTTATGATAAACCACATACAAAATACTCCACAAAACATAGGGATGTTTTTATTATACTTATTCTTGTCTCTATGGATTCACTAGGGTTTTCTAATCCTAATACCAAAAATAACTAAACATATCCTCTGATACCAACTATAACAACCCTTCTCTTTAAGACACACTTAAAAATAATTTATTATATAAAACCTTAAATTGATACAACATTTAAGATGAATAAGTCTAGTGTATTTGAGGATTGTGAACATTACATAACAAGTTAAAACAAAAAATGAAACATCTTACTGAAAACATATTTTTCATGACCACTGCATTCCCTCATACTTAGCATTTCATGGGATAACCGGATGACATTCATAAGAAAGGGGTGAGCTATAAAGCCCAGCAAGGGAGTAAAAAAGGCATATCATTAAGATTACTATAAATATTAGGCAATAGGAATATTAATGGAGCACAAGTGAAACATTTACATAAAGGCATGATATACCATGATTATCATAACATGGAAATGTTGCAACAACACATAACATGGTATTAGAATGAGCGAAGGCTCATTGCAAATGGAGCATCAGTAAAATCTCATTGTACATGATTTATCAGGAGTAAATACTCATTTCACATGAATTATCATGAGTAAATCCTCATTGAACTTGACGTATCATGATACAAAACATTACCTAATGCATTGGAGTGCTATCAGGGAACACCCTTTTTAAAAATTTCACCTCATGAATAAGTATGCCACATCGATAATAAAACATTGATTCAATAAAAATCATCATTTATTCAACAGCAATGGAAGGTGGAATTCATACATGAAAATATATAATCATTAATTAAATGACCATAAAGGTATATACCCTTGATAGATAAATGGTAATGGTATTCACTAGACAAGTACTTTGTCAGGGAAAATCGTGGTGCAATTTCGGTCGAGTAACGGTGTTACATAAGAACGGATAAAAATGGTTGATGAGAGAGAAATGGGTGTATCATCATATATACATTAAATGGGTAGTAAGGGGGTCATATAGATACAATTACCAGTATAAAAAATTGAATTTGTATTCACAATACAAAATAATTACTTGAATGTAAATGAGGAGAGGGAAATTCTTTACGAAATATCTACATGGTAACGAGTATACATGGGAGGTTTTAATGAGAGAGAAAAAGGTATATCATAATTATAAAATAAATAGGAAATTATGGTGGAGGTTTTAAATCATACCCCATAATTTATAATTGAAAATAAAAGGACATAACAATATTAAGAAACTTGGCTAAAATGAGAAAGGAAGGAATCCCTTACGAAAATTCGACATAGTAACGAGTGTACTTGGAAGGAATTAATGGGAGATAAATGGGTATCTCATCACTAAAAAATAAGTAGGGAAATATAAGGAGGTGAGAAATCAAACCCCAACATTTATAATTGAAAAAAATGTAATAACAAAAAAGGGAAACTTGGACATAAATAATGAAAGTGAGAATCCCTTACTTGGAAGTGTGATCCCAAAGGCTTGGTAGATGCTTGAGAGAATATTCATGGGATCTTGTGGTGCATAGAGAGGATTATAGAGAGATAATTTCATAGGTTGGATTAAATCCAAAGGATTTGAGGGAAGAGTAAGTGGGAGCTTGGGTGGGTCAATATAGGGAAAGAGAAGGAATTCCATATTATTTAGGTTTGGGACACCACACATTAAAATAATCAAAACCACAAACAAGCCCATGTGTTTTCCCACAATTTATGATTAAGGGGAGTGGAAAAAAATATTTTATAAGGCCAATGGCCGAACTTAATAAAATAATTGGGTTGCTTATGTGGAGGTGAGTCACACTCTCAAGGAAAACAATTTAAAAAGATAAAATGTTTTATAGGCCTTGGAGGGTCCACTAAGGCTTTGTAAAATAAATCAAATAAATATAAAATCTCATTATTTTAATGATAATACATATATTTTCTGAATATATCATTTATATTATTTTATTACATCACTATTGGGTCATTATGATGTTCTAAAACACATTATATATTTAAACTGTATTCAATTTTTACCCAAAAAATCAAGAGTCTCAGAAAATTATGAAGAAATAATCATTGGAAAATTTCAAGGTTCTGATTCCAAAAATAATATTAATTTTCTCTAAATAATTTTCTATATATGATAATTTTATCTTTTAAAATAAAAAACGACATTTTTCAAAAATTCATGGGTTTTGAAAAAAACAGCTTTCGAACCTTAATAAAATTTATAGTTGTATTCATAAAAATTATATGATCATTTATACTTAATTAAAAGTAATTTAATAATATTTTATTAAAATATTATTTAATTCAATAATCCATTAATTTATTAAAATATAATCCTTAGTTGAATGTAAAATAAAACAACTATTTTTGCTTTAAAAACTATTTACAAAGTAAGAATAATAAAATGAATATATATTATTTATTCAATAAGAAAATAATACACATAGTAATAGTGCTATGGTCTTGTTACATAACCCTTTATAACACTTCCATAAGACCGTAGGGTAAGGTGTGCGATGGTGAAAAAATTTTCGGGTGGCTCGAATAACGTCGCTCAAGTGGTAATCTCTATCAACTTCCATTTCTCCCGTAGGCAGTTCCGTTCAAGCATAACATGTTGAAGCTGGGCTTGGGATTAGTCAAGTGAGAATCCCAATGATGTTTCCTCCTTTATGCGGTCTCATAAATGGGATTCATATGGGGAACGTCTACTGGATGAGGCCATCACTTCCTTTTTCTGAGTAAATTGTATATGTTAAAGCCCTATATTAATACTAATCACATAATAAATGTTCAATGAATATATTAGAAACAATCATGATTCTTAATGGTATTTTAAAATAAAAAACCAATGAATTTCATTTTTTATATAACCATTTTACATAATCAGACATTTAATTTGATCTAGAGTAATTTTGTTTAATGAATGTTTGGGTCGTTACACTGAGCTTGGAGCTACTCCAGATACTATGAGCTAGAAAATGATTCCTCTCCATGATCTCCTCTCGAGTTGAACACCAACATCACAATAATACCATTACTTTTCCTTGGAGTAAAATGATAGCCAATAATAACTACTCGTCCCTTATCAAAGCCATACCAGGTCACCTGCATCCATGCCACCTCATCAAAATGGTGGGCACTAGTCTGATCAGCCAAATTATGCTGACTCCCATCCTGTGTTTGAGAGGTCACAACCTCATATTACTCTT
The DNA here is from genome assembly GCA_963277665.1 of Viscum album. Lineage (NCBI taxonomy): Eukaryota > Viridiplantae > Streptophyta > Magnoliopsida > Santalales > Viscaceae > Viscum > Viscum album. The sequence continues at coordinate 1,086,381,585 of OY728159.1, forward strand.
TTAGTTTCAATTTGAAATTAAAATAGTGAAAATATTATATGTAGTTAATTTTCAAACTGAAAAACAAATAATACTGACCACAATCTGATATTTTCGATCACCTCTAATCTCTGTAGTGTCTAGATCACTGTACATCCTCCAATAAACATCGTACTACATAATATCAGGATAATCGATTAACTATATGAATATAAAATAATTTTTTTAGTTAAATTTCTATAAAATATTTAAAAAAACTACTTACCAAATGCTCTCTATGCATACAGAATGTACAAATACCAGCTTTATGTGTCACCTCTTGTCCCCCTGGTTCTTTTGGACTAATGAAGATCAACTCTGAAATCTACCACCCAAAAAGTGTGAACATAATCCATCCCAAATGTGAGATGAAATGTACTCTAGTCATTGGCCTCTAAAAAACTCATCAAATTCTGCCACTCCTACATTATTCGTGGTTTTCCTTCTCAAATTGTGTAAAAACTAATGGAAACAGTCACACATAGACACCTCCCATGCCGTGTGGATAGAGTCACAAATGATATCACCGACATGATACCATAAATACAACAAATTATTTATAATATCATTTTATTAATGAAGTAGATTTAGAAATGAATATTTTTTATTTACGTACAAGAAAACAGTTTAACATACCGAGCTACACATTAATCGAAATTTGTTCCCATATGATCCATGGCTGAGAAAAATAATTGCACAAGATAGCGCTCCCCTATCCAACAGTTATATGCACAAAATAGTGAAAAAAGAACAAATAATCGAACAATTAGTATATAAATAAATTAATGAAATCTAACAAAAATACACAGTTTATCATACCTCTCAATGTGTGGATCTAATCCACAATTTGGACGTCCCTCGGAAATAGGGTCAAGAATCATCAGTCATGCAAGATCACACCCCCTCCACGTACCCGCTAAACCACAAGTAGTATAAGGGTAAAACGATCCCAAATAACCCTCATCCAAAGGTAGCACAACCTCCTACGACTCATGAAATATATCATCATATATCTGAAACACAAAATTATTGCTGTTAGAAAATAGTTAAAAATAACTATTATATATCGATAGATATTAGTTTTTATTATAACCAACACATAACTATGTCAATGTTCACATTCATCATCATCATCATATCTGTTGATGTCAATGTCTTCATACTCCTCAGAATCATCAATACCCACATGATTTTGAGTTTTATTATCTCTTAGCATTTTAAATTAATTTGTAACATCATTAACATCATCATCACCATCATCCATTAATTGGGGGGGTGTCATCATCAATATTCATATCTCTTTGTGAAAAGGATTGATTAGAGTAGTCTCTTGAAAAATTTCAATTCCATTCACTTTAGAAAAACCACATTCAATTTGATTAAACTTATTTTCCCAAGATTTCATTTTTATTATGCTCTACCAATTACTCAAGTCGCTTGAAGTAGCTTAGTACATTATTTAATAAGTTCGATGTGCCTGTTTAGCAAGTAAAAATAGTTCATTTACTACAAGATTACTTTTATGTTTTTATAACAATGATTCCATGAGTCAGATGAACATGCAAGACTCTCTTAGTATCCAACCACCAACATTTAAACATCATTATGTTATTTTAACCTAGATTACACGGTTTAATAATTTCATCCACCATTCTGTAAAAATCAACTTTAGTTTCTCTAGTAAGAGATCCTCTCATGAAAGCTCCATTGTTCATTTTTTTACTCCCATATGCATGTATATGAAATCTAAAACCATTCACCACATAAGAATTATAATATTTAACCATTTTGGATGATGGGTTACTCAATATACACAATAAGATATCAATTTTATCAGCATGTTGAAACAACTAAATTTTTTTAAAACAATTATGAATATAATAAATAATAAAATGAATTGATATGTTAAGCGATCAATTATTTATGAACACTATTTTTAAAACCATTGATATTTTTTTCCGTCATTCTTTGATATTAGGTGATGTAATTTGTGGAAGCTATTTCTAAATATTATTATCATATAACGTAAAAATAAAATTTGTTTTCTTACTGCAAATCCCTTTGTTTGATTTTCAAAATTGCCGGTTTAGGAAAACCGGAAACCTCACAGACAAACCACATGCCATCCCAACGCTAAACCCACAAAGATTCAAAAATCAAAAAGCCCACGAAACCAATTTTCTGACTCGAGCTGCGCAATCACCTCGAGCCGCATATCCATGTGATATCCATTAATACGCCAGCGAGAAATCAGGAACACCACGCGCCGCCATGCACCAGTCGATGGCGGAGGCACCATGACTGAACTTCAAGAACCCAGAGTGAACCACAACCCCGGATCGCCGGCGCGCTTCCCCAGCGTCCGTCGTCACTTTAATCCTCAACGACGGCAGAATCTCGTCATCGCCATTGAAAATCAAAATCCAAACAACAATCCCCCACACCACAGACATCACAAAACCATAAATTCAGACGCGACAGAGCACATCACAAACCAAAAACAATCAGAAAACAGAAAAACAGCAGTGATTTACACCAACATCACCGCATCCACAGGAGGATCAAACCATCTGACCTTCTGACCTTTCACCAGCCCAACAACACCATGTTGGAAGAGCCCCCTCGAAACCCCTTCGATGTCAACTTCAGCAACCCATCATGTAGCACAAGCAGTGCCCTATTTCTGAGGATCCCGCCGCCACCGACCGAATCGACCACTTCAGACACCACGAAACCCCACCGCACTCGCCTGAGAAGTGTCGGTACCCCAAAAACCACCGATGCATGAGCACCACCTTCTGAAGCTAAGGAACTCACCGCAGGCCACCAACGAGCTGCCGAGAACAAAAACAGGAGCGCTCCGAAGAGTATGCCGTCGACGGGGACCGAACTTACACCCACGATTCTGAGCCAGCAACCACCGAAGCCCAAAGAGAATCACCTCGTCAAGGGAAGTTCACGAATCTCACGATGCCACAGCAGCAAAAACCCTAAACCAACCCACCGAGCTCGGGGCAGAACGTCGCACTGTCTGCAGCGAAGGGCAAGCGACGGCGAGAAGAGAACCCTAGAATGGGAGCCCTTTACGGGCCCATCAAAGGAGCGTCTTCATCGTTGAATACATATCATAATAGTTTCGTCTGAATATGTGATAGAAACAATAATACTAAAAATGATTTCATTTATTCAAAGTTGAGTAGAACATATGTATGAGCTCCGTGATGTTTATAATATGAATTACATTGTTTGTGATCTCAACTGAATGCAAGCCCTATCTGATTAAAAATAGATAATTGATTTTCTATTTCAACATCAACATTCCCCTAGTTCTGTCCCATGCAGTTGTGTTTTGAGGGATACTAAAATTCAAAATAATAATAGTAGAAAAAAGAAATTTACTCTTTTAAATAAGTTTCAGCTATTGAGAATTCTACTAATGATTTGTTACATAATTTTTTCTTCAATTTATGTACATCTCTTGAATGGATACATCCATCAAAACTATGCCAAACTGCCAAATTTTTCATCATGTGGAAAATGTATTATCAAATGATCCATTGAGTCAAATAAAGATGGTGGAATGATTTTTTCTAGTTTACATATAATTACAAAAATATCTTATTCTATTTTTTAGTGCATCATAATCTGTTATCACTACACAAATGTCTTGAAAACATTATTTTATATTTGTTACAGAATCCCAAATTATAGAATTCAACAGACCTTTGAATCCAATCGGCAAAAGTCATTCCATTATAACAAGAAAACCATGACTTTTTAATATGGTAATATGACCATTCTTAACACATCTACACAAATTTGAAACATAACTATATGGATCTCTCAAATCTATAATCCATTGACAAAATAATAAGAGACTCTCTTTGGATAGTGTATAAGATGCTTTTGGCTTCATTAACCTCTTTGATCTATTCTTTTCAAACAGTTCAAGTTTTTGTCACCTCCAAATTTGGGAAATTTCTAATCGTGACTTTGCATTATAGTTGGTCTTAAATGGTGTATAAGAAATTATATGATATAAATTATCAAAACATTTCTTTTTTATATTCATTACATCCAACATATGGAGGTCCAACAAATCAGAACAATATAGAAGATCCCGAAAAATGATCTGTTTTATCAACATGTGTTCTTTCCAATATTCATGAATTTTCTATTGGATTATTGTTGGTCCAACTATGATGGGAGGTAATGAAAATGAAACTAATTTTAACTATGTAACTAAAATAATTTTTGGACTTTTATCCCTTTAAACAATTCCTTTTCTCAAATGAGATTTTTCCTCATTGAAGGATGATCGGTTGGAATAAATATGTGATGATATTCAAAATAGAATTTTTTTTCCATAGAAGAGCATAAATGGTTTGTTGTATTTCATATAATAATGAAAAGATTTCAGACCATGTGTAATCCAGCCAGATAACATGCCATATGTCGGGAAATAACTAGTTGTCCACACTAATGATGATTTTAGAAGGAAATTTTGTTTTGCAGCAACATCATATGTACTAACAACATTACTCCTCGATGAATTTAACTCATCAATCAATTTTTTTCAAATAAAAATCAGTCTTATTTTTCTGATGCCCTGGGATTAATAGGGTCACAAAGATATAATCCCCCTTTATCAACATCCATAAAGGTAAATTGTATGGAGTTATATAGATATGCAAATAAGAATACTGACTACCATAATAACCAAATGGATAGAATCTGTAAGTAGAAAGACCTAATCTTATGTTTAGGGATTCTAAACCAAAAGACGAATGCACTCAGTCAAAATGTTACCATGAATCACCATCATATGGATAATTCAAGCATTTACCGGTTGAAATCTTAGTTTGGTGCCATGACATCATTGTCGTTATTTTCAAAGACATAAATAGACGATGCAACCTGGTTGTAAGTGGGAAATAATAAAACTGTTTTACAAGAATCAATCCAGACTTCCCCAGTCGAGCTTAATTATACCTCGATTTTCCACATGTGGGACAACTATGCAATAACTCATTTTCACCAGAATATAAGATGAAATAATTTGCACAAGCATGAATCTTATGATAACTAAGGCCCATATTAAAAACAATCCTCTTCCCCTCATATTAATTTGTAGGAAATACCTTTCCTTTAGGTAATAATTTTTTAACCAATGAAAATATCTTATCAAAATAGTTTTTTAACATTTTATTATCTGATTTAATACTCATAAATTTTTTAACATCTTCTAATTCTCTTATCTTCTAACCAGGATATAATGCATCCTCAACAGACCTCAACAACATAGAAAATTCAGATGGTGCCAACTCAAGAGTTAAATTAATATCATCATGAGTTTCAATTAGTTGAACAGATGGACCTACAACATCATGTACTAAATTTTGAAATCATGATGGATCCAGAATAAAATTATTAGTATCTTCTCTAGAAATGTGTTCACTATGTTGATACCAAAAAAATAATCTAGTTGAAAACCAAAATGCAATAGATGTCCCCCAACGTTGTTGAAGTTGTCAAACATTCTCAACGCACATTTTTTACAGGGTCACTTAATTGTGCCTTCTGAAACAAATTTTGGATTTGATGATTAAAATATTAATAACACTTCAACACCCTCAATGTATACATGATTTAAACTAGAACTATTTGGATTTCTATACAGATTTATCCAATCATGATAATCTAATAATGACTATTTTCGACTTCCTTTTTCCATATCTTTCTACAAAATATAAAATCATTGCCATTTTTGAATAATTTGATATTAAAAAAATAATATCCAAAATATAGAAGACAAATAATTATAGTAACCTCTTATTAATTACAACTAATTATGGGTGACATGATTTCCAATGGATTGGAGGCTACTCTTTTGTCTGACTGCTCATTTACATGTAACTTTCTCACACTAAAATCACACTGAAGAATCTTCTCGGAGATATGCATATCCATTCTCGTGCATATGAGAGTGCATAAGCGTACCTCCCACCAGATTCTTCATTTTGATTTCTGTGTGAGAAAGATGCAATTAAATGTGTCGTCAGATAAAAGAACACCCTTTTCATCGATGAATCATCTCCTTGCAACTGTCATTGCATAAAAATATTATGAAAAATGTGATTCTACGAATACATATCAAAACTTGTGCATATGAGATTTGATATGAATATGTAGAATCATATTTTTCATAATGTTTTGAAGTAGGGGCAGTTGAAAGGAGAAGAGTCATCGATCAAATGGAGTGTCACCAATCCACTGGAAATTGTGCCATGTTCATATAATTTAATACATTTTATTAAAATTAGTCCTATATATACATAATTTTTTCTAATTATTTCTAATTATTATAAATTATTTCTAATTATATCTATTTATTGCTATTTATTTCTATTTATTGCTAATTATTCCACATTATTACTAATTATTCTTAATTATTACTAATTTTTCCTAATTATTTATAATTATTGGTAATTATTTATAATTATTCCTAATTATTACTAATTATTACCAATTATTACTAATTATTACTAATTATTACAAATTATTACTAGTTATTACAAATTATTATTAATTATTACTAATTTCTACTAACTATTAAAATTTATTACGAATTATTACAATTTATTAGAATTTATTACTATTTATTACAAATTATTACAAATTATTACAAATTATTACTAATTATTACTAATTATTACTAATTATTAACAATTGTTTATAATTATTAATAATTATTAATAATTATTACTAATTATAGCTAATTAGTACTAATTATTAGTAATTATTATTAATTATTATTAATTATTACTATTTATTACAATTTATTAGTATTTATTATTATTTATTACTATTTTCTACTATTTATTACTATTTATTACTATTTATTTGTAATTATTACTATTTATAACTGATTTTCTACATTTTATTACTAATTATTTCTATTTATTACTATTTATTACTATTTATTACTATTTATTACCAATTATTACTAATTATTACTAATTAGTACTATTTATTACTAATTATTACAAATTATTACTAAATATTACTTATTATTACTATTTATTACTAATTACTACAATTTATTACAATTTATTACTAATTGTTTCTATTTATTATTATTTATTACTAATTTTTTCTATTTATTACTATTTATTTCTATTAATTATTTTTATTAATACTTATTAGTAATTTATTACTAATTTATTACAAATTATTATTTTTTATTATTAATTATTACTAATTATAATTATTTATTACTTTATATTACTATTTATTACTAATTATAACTATTTATTACTAATTATTACTATTTGTTACTAATAAATTAATATATTACTAATTATTACTAATTATTACTAATTATTACTAATTATTTGTATTTATTACTAATTATTACTAATTATTACTAATTATTAGTAATTATTACTAATTATTACTAATTATTATGAATTATTACTAGTTATTAGTATTTATTACTAATTATTACAAATTATTAGTATTTATTAGTAATTATTAGTATTTGTTACTTATTTATAGTATTTATTACTAATTATCAGTATTTATTACTAATTATTAGTATTTGTTGCAAATTATAACTATTTATAACTATTTATTTCTAATTATAATTATTTATTACTAATTATTAGTATTTATTAGTATTTATAACTATCAATAACTATTTATTTCTATTTATTACTATTTAGTACTATTTATTACTAATTATTAGTAATTATTACTATTTAATACAATTTGTTAATAATTATTACTAATTATTACTACCTATTACTAATTATTACATATTATTACTATTTATTACAAATTAATACTAATTAATGCTAATTATTACTAATTATTACTAATTATTACTACCAGAAAAGCATAGTCTGAGGCATGCCTTTGAACCTTTATTAAAATTAAAGAAAGTGCATTAAGCAAGTACAAAAAGGTAGAAAAGGCAACTACATATCATAAAATTCTTACCCGCCACTGTATCTGTTATAGATTGATTCCTATTCTTTAGCTGATTCTCACTAAGATCTTTCATAGTGCTTATGAATCTTGGCATATTTCCTTCTAAGATTCAACTTCTCCAAAGATATAAACTCCTTTAAGGATTGCGTAGCCCAACATTCATTCCCGGCAGAAGACCAGGTAGACACCGGCTTTTCCAGATAAGAATAGTCTTTCTTCGGCCTTCGTCGTGGTGGGGCAGTCATACCATCCTCATTCTTGGGCACCTTCATCTTCCCACCCTGAACAACATCATTGTAGTAAGGACAGACCACACCACTATCATTTTCCATATCACTAATAGTGATATCTCTCCACTTTCCAGGGATGTGCACCTCTTGGTAACCCTCACTCACTCCCCATTCCTGCTAGAATTGATTGTTATGGTCAATCATGGTGAGACAGTGTGGATACTCCACAATATTCTCCATAACACCTTCTCTGGTTGAAACATCCAAATAATCGAGACCTGTATGCAAACTGCCACCTTCCTTCCCTGTAGCATCCTCCTCTGCATGATAGTTCTTATCATACTCTAGTTCTTGAAACTGATTACTAGTGGAGACCGTGATTATCATACCTCCAGTGTCATCATCTAGATCTTCAAACTCTTCAGCACAAACGTCCACAACCACCAAGTCAGAAACAACTGAATCCAAATTGTACTCAGTCATAGGCTCCGACCGTGAGGAACTGAATGCCACATAAGTCTCCACTGTAATTGCATTTACAATACCAAGATCACGCATTAAGTGATCAAAAACCTACATAATCATCGAGTCCTAAGGACTCTAATGCATCTCCTTAAGAAAATTACCATGCACTGTGATCTCAAGAACAATATTACCTACAACCCACACCACAATAGCCTGAGATTTTTCCTCAACAACTGCTTGTCTAGTAGAATTCACATCCTCTTGAGAGTCTTCAGCAGGATCAGGTCATGGTAGAGTGCACCTAGGCATATCCTTCAATAACAACATACCTGAACCAAATGTGTCACATCCACCAATACCCATTCCCAATACCCCCAGTGAAACCCTAGCCAAGCCTTTGGTGTGAAAAACCATTTCCACATGCCCAAATCGGCCACATGCAACACAATCGAGCATCCATGATTCCAATCTGACATCCTACTTCCACCAAAACTCTTTTCCATCCGTGATCTAAACCCAATTCATGGGCGGCCTCACAATGTCAATCTCCATGAAAATCCGTGGAGAGATTGGCTTTCCAACCACCTTCGTCCGACGATCAGAGCACTGATACCTACCTATAATATTTCCAATGGCACACAAAATGGAAGGATTTTGAAAGGAGAGTGGAAGACAAGGGAGACTCACCCATGTCACAATCGTCAAGGGGTCATGCCGCATGTAAAAATCAAGACTACATAAAAATACATAAAAGGGATCTTTATTACATCTTCGAGGGGATCTGGGCCAGGCAGTAATCAAGTCAGCTTCGGTCTCTAACTGAATCATCAAATGCCTCCTATCAATTAAACAGACTACAACACTCTCTTGAATATCCCATTAATTGAAAAAAAAAACGGTCAAACTCGCCAACTGAAGGGTGTTGAAGAAAAAACTGAGCCACCAGTGTGAGATTACGTAGATCCATTACACCATTGAGCTCTACCGAGGAAAGAAGGAGTTGAAGCACTCCCTGGAAGAGGTCAGGGACTTTTGGGGAGAGCTGTATCCTTGGGAAGGAAGTATGATAGTCGAAATTGGTGAACGAAAAAGAAGATGTTACCCGTTCCATGATATTGAGATCACAGACCTACCCACTCCGATCGAGAGGGTGGAGCATGGCTCCAAGGCATTAGGTTTAGGGCATCGTCGAGATAGAAGGCATTGCCACAACTCTCTAAAAAGTACACTCTTCTTTTACTAATTAATACCAATTATTACCAATTATTACTAATTATTACTAATTATTACTAATTATTACTAATTATTACTAATTATTACTAATTATTACTATTTATTACCATTTATTACTAATTATTATTAATTATTTCTATTTATTACTACCTATCACTATTTATTACTAATTGTTACTATTTATTACTATGTATTACTATTTATTACGATTTATTACTATTTTTACAATTTATTACTATTTATTACTATTTATTACTATCTAATACTAATTTATTATTAATTATTTGTATTTATTAGTATTTATTACTAATTATTACTGTTTTTCCCTAATTATAACAATTTTTTCGGAATTATTACTATTTACCACTAATTATTACTAATTACTGATAATTATTACTAATTATAGTTAGTTACTATTAATTACAACAAATTACAACTACTAATTGCTAATTACTGCTAATTATTTATATTCATTACTAAATAACGTTAATAATTCTTAATTACTACTAATTACTAAAAATTAGTACTAATAATTTCAACTTATTATTACAAACAAATATTAGTGACAAAACAATCTAAATCTAATTTAATTACAACTAATTAACAATAATTTAAAATAATATAAAAATACTAAATAAATATTAAAATAAATAAAACATAAATACCTTTAAACTTGATCACATATAAGTGTAGACAACTTCAAAACTTGTTCATAAAAAACATAACTCAGAGAAATTTGAACTCGAAAATATGAGTTTAGAGAGAGAGAAAGTAAAAATTGGGAGGAAGAATGGGAAAAAAATGGTGGTATATATAGGTTACATTATTTGCGAAGGTACTATATACGACAGGATGACTGTCACAAATACCTTTGATCACATTAATTGCATTCAACAGTTAAAAGGGTATTTGCGACGTGTCCTATCATAAATAGTGACCTCCCAAAACACTATTTATGATGGGGGATATACCCGCTGCAAATAGTATTTACCACCACTGGGTATTTGTGATGGGACACCCACCATCGTAAATACCCTTCCCATGGTTTGGCGTGAAAATCGCGTCAATCCTTTTTTAATTAGACCCATTATCCTGTCGTAAATAACTTATTATTTGTGAAGGGGTATGTTCCCCATCGCAAAATTGTCTCTTCAACGTACTATTTGTCACGGGAATAGATCTCAACATAAATAGTCCATCCCAAAAGGCCATTTTTCCCGTAGTGGTATCTCAACCATACACATTTAAGCTAAATATCATTAAAAATGATATATAATAAAAAAGGATCAAATCAAACTACTTATATAATATTTTTATATATACAACATTAAAGGTAAAATAATGTCAAACATAGTTCTACATGAAAACTAAATTATCATACATGAAATATAATAATTTAATACTAATGTAAAACCACCCGGTCATATTTATGAATTTAATTTTTGTTAATAATTTAGATAACATAAGAAAATAATGTTATTGTAAATTCTTGAGAATCATTCAAAGGGTTGAAGGAACATGTTGTAAATTTTTAAAAGATTTATCATTCATCAATAATAACCAAGGAAGCTTCTAAAACCCAAAAAACCATAGTTTCAAAACCATATTCACAAAATCAAATGATTAGAAAAATAATATAATTCTCAAACCTAATTGAAAAATTGGAAGATAACTCCTAAAATCTATCAAACATTATCGGAACTAAAATCCCCACATTGATCCTAATATATTATCTTCTATTGTCATAAGAAAATCATAAAAACATTAGGATATAACATTCCTCAACAATATTATATCAAAATGGCGATAAGTGGTAATAAAAAAATCTATAGGAGCTTACCTGAATAAAGAGCATGAGAAGTTATATACTACTATAGGATATCACGATAAATTTTTGTCATCAGAACAAAAATAATTTATGAGGGTAAGGAAAATAAGGAAGATGAGGGTAGATAGAATATTGAAAAATAAGGGAGAAACATTACCTTGAATGAGTATAAAGAAATCCACTTGATCACCCATGAACCATGAGACAAAAGTATGGGAAATATGAGACCCAGATGATCCTTAGAGAAGGGTTTTTATTTACATGTGGGAATATCTCAAAGGGAATTCCAAATAGGAGTAAAATTATGAGAATGAAAAGACTAAAATTTCAATTTATAATGAATTAACAACCCTGATCCAACCAATTACATGTTATTTTCCCACTAATTACTCTATGGTACTCCATAATGTTCCCATGTGGGTTATCTCACTGATGATGGAGTTCCATACATTTGGTACCTAGTGTCACCTATAGTCTTTCAACTACAATCACCACCCCAATCAAATATCAAAATCACAAAAATATCTCTTATACCTGAAACCATATTAAAAAAAATCCAATATTTCTATCCTAAAACTTCCAAATGCAAGACAATGTCCCAAAAAACTAACCACTGTAAGAATTATCATCGTTGATAATTCCAAGGAGATGCTTACCTAAGGACATAACTAACCACTGAATCATTGAATCATAACATGTTCTCCAACACCCTGACTAAGACATATATCACACCACAAATGCTTTAACCACCAAACTTTTAAAAATTAAAAATTCCATATGATTTTAACATCTATATGGTTAATCAGTATAATAAAAGATAAAATATATCCTCAAATGCACCATTATTCTAATTCACAACTCTCATAACCACTAGGAATCTTAAAATAACATCATCCCCAAAAAATAAATGGATATATGAATAGACTTACAATTCTAATGTACATCATAGACCTATTTGTTTAACACTAACCTACATTTTTACCCACTATATGACTTTAATGTGGTTACCTATGTCTGTCTTACATATATTTTTTCATGTTTATTAAAAAACTATATTTTTTATTGTTTTGTGAAAAATAAAACTACATTTCAATTAAAAAAATTCAACACATTTTAAAACACACTAAATTTAATAAAATTCAATTATTTCTCAATCCATCCTCGAGTAAAGACATTTCTCAGTATTTTTTTATGAACTAACCACTTCCTATTAACAACACCATTTCAAAATAAATTTCCATTATAACATTCATAAGTAATAATTTACATTAATTTATATACATAAAACCAATTACATTTTAAAATACATTATTTAATGAAATATGTTAGTACCCCAAGTTCAGTCTAATTAAAAAATTTATATTAGAACTTTTACTAATAAAATACCGATTACAAAATTACATACATTGGTATAAAAACAATAGTTTTAAATGAAAATGTCTCTCTTTAACCTCCACAAATTAGATCATGAAACAATTTCACCAAAATCCCCTCATAATTAAAAAAAACAAAACTTAATCCTGATTTAAATCATAACATTCCCATATAAACATTATCTTATAAATATTTAGAAACAACTTTTTATTTTTACAAGAACTCATTTCCCAAGAACACAACAAGTTTTCCATAACATGTCACACATGAAGAATGTGTTTTACATCATTTAATAGGTTAGAGAAACCTAAATCATTTGATTAAGGAAAGAAAGAATGAAATATTATCTTCAATAGGATATAAAAAAATTAAACAAGATTCATGATTAACTATTGGTCACTAAATTGGGTAAACAGATAGAGAACAGATGAAACTTTAGTATATAAAAACTATTATCATGATCAATAGTAAAATTTTAAGAAGGTATGAAAAAATAAGATCATAAATACTATTTAAGTTTTAAATAAAGACCATGAATATAAATATATAATAAAATAATAATTTCTAAATATCATTAGAAATAAGCATAGAAAGAAGAAGAAAAATAATCAATTAATCAAAAAAAATATACTAATCATCACCAATTAAAATATATGAAATAATAATTTATTAAATCCTAACCATTGAAATAATATAAATATTTAATAGATTAAAACTACAATATAAATTAACCTATATAATTACATGTCTTATAATTCAATATTACCAATTAATACCTAAAGATATATAATAATAATGCATCGATCGCTATACAAAATATATTCAGAGTGACACATATATACCTCAGGAGTTTCACCACATCATACTAAAGACATCCCAATGAAACCCTCACACACGATTGTGGTATCTAAGAAAGCACCCAGAAATCCCCTACTAACATGATAATCCACTATAAATAGGTTGATACAACCACTTTGTAGGTTAAATCTAACGTATTTATAATCATAGATCATGTTTATCGAATATAAAAACCCAGGAATACTCGAAATAGAATCTGAAATAAACTAATAGTTACCCATTCCTAGATTCAGAAAAGGAACCGTATATTGGATTCCATCAATCCAAGGAGCATTCCCACAATAGTGAAGGGTGGAAACTAGTGCTGATGGTCTCAAAATTCAAGGAGGGGTGATTTACAAACTTTATTTTAAACACATTTTTAAATTTCATCCTAGCATGAACCGATGAGAACAGATTCATATATTGGACATTCCTATGTATAAATCCCACTACCTAAAAGAAGTAGATATATATAGAATAAGGAATCTATAGAATAACAATATGAATGTACCTATGAAAATATAAATATTTTCTATAGGATGAAACATATCCAAATAAATGATTAAGGAAAACATGGTCTACATATTAAAAAAATATAAATTAATAGGCCATAATCCAAACAACTCTTCAGACTAATAAATTATTATGTTCAACACCATAGTGGGGGTTCAACAAAATATTTTGACATGAACAACTAGGAATGAAAATAAAATGTTTATCACTATACTTATTAACACATAGAATACATAAATGGAGGATATACATTTCCACATGGGATTCCATATTGGGTTTAATCATAAACACTAAATAGGGTACCACAAATGGAATCTCAACATAAATAGTGATATATATGTGTATAAATAGACATGTTTTATAGTTACATTATTATAGAAAAATAGAATTGTAGAGAGACAAAAAGGATGGAAGAAAGTTTCAAATAAGTAAGAGAATATATAGTCAAAATGAGAAAATTAATGTAGTAACGCTTCACTATGAGTCCATTAATCATATATCACATCATAATAAAACATAAGTGATTTTTTTTCAAATTATCTTAACAAAATTTTATCTATGATCTAGATCTATATAGGGATCTGTCTTCCATAATGGGCCTATCCATCAAATATATAAAACTAAAACCATCCCATATAGTTAGAAATATACTTGTGTTTATGTGTGTGTCTATTGTCATCATCACAAGGTAAATAAGAATGACTAGTTGCTAGAGAACCACTATTATCCTCACACAGGGGGAATAATGATCGTGTGGAAGATAACCATAGTCTTCCTTAGTTAACATTTCTTTAATATTAACCTATAATAAAAGGTTTTATAGTGAAAAATGATCAGTGCAATCACAATGAGAGGTGGGTGGGGGTGAATCAATGTAAACCAGTTTTTCCAAATGGATTTATTTTTTAATTTCCCCTCTTATTATTAAAACCTCTATAAATGTTAGGATTTATGGATCAACTTATGAATTTTTAACACAACACAGAAAATGACAACATATAAATAATCAAGAATAGAATAACACAAAATTTTTACAAAATTCTCTCATAATGGGTATGGCTATGTCGATGAAGAGAATAAATATAATGAAAAGACTTTTCCCTTCTAAAACGCATTGATCCTTCATTATTTTAAATCATTCATATCTTTTTTCCTATGATTATAATATGGTATAGTGAAGAAGCTCCTCATAGACCTCTTCCCTTCTTCCTTTCCTTTTTTTCTTCTTCTTCATCATCTTGTAATTTTATTTCTCCCTCAACATACATAATATTCGATCTATAGAGGTCATCAAATTCTATCCCACTCAATTGTTTCTTCATATTTTCTTCCTCAATGATAAATATTTTCCTATATTGTGTATCATTGGTATTTCAGTATCCCCTCTACAAAATTATATCTTATTTAAATTTTTGTTTTTATTTTTTATTCATACTCCCGTTAAATCACATAAATATCATAAAAATTTTTGAAAATTGAAATTTACTTATATTAGGCACCATAATATTCGCAATATTCTGAAAACATTTCTAAGGTATGTTTAAGATGATTGAAAAAAATTCTATTATGCAATCAAATAAGAGGGGGGATCATTCAGGGATTCATGTTTTTATATATTATTTACTTTTTATTAGAATCCTATGACAGGTTAATGTTTATATTATCTCAATGGTATCTCCCCAATCATAAGCATTAATAATAAATAAACATTGAAAACAAGATATTTTATAATGTTATACCTCTATGTTATAAAATAGTATATTCCAAGTTCAATATTTAATTCATTTATGGATTTTAATATTAGTATAGATTGTAGTGGCCAAAAACCCAGTAAAATTTATATACAAAGATAATGTATAAATCATTTTATTCTCAATGAGGAGTGGGTACCATCCACTTCTCATGTTGATGTTTGGAGTTTTTTAGACTAAAAACATAAATTATTCAGTAAACGACACCCCCTCTTCAAATTGAATTTTATCTCTATTTATTATCCTCCTGAATCAGCATCAAATTAATTTTATTCTTTATGAATGACTTTGAAATCTCAAATGGTCAATGGAACATAATCAGTTAAATTTTTCTCTCACATTTCAGCAAGATGATCTATTTATAAATTATATCATAGATGAATGAAAATATATACTTCAAATATAGTAGAAATTTCCTCAATCAATGTGGATAAAATCATCTTGGATTTATCCCTATTTAATTCTCAAATAGAGTATAAATCAGGATCTTCAATTATTCCTTCTACATGATGCATAAAGTATTAAACATAATAGTATATCAGTACCTTCTACCAATTCACAAAAAAATATTCTATTCATTGTTTTATAATTTCATATTAGAAAAATTAATCTCATTATAATTAAAATAACATAAAATAGAATTAGTACTCAATATTGGTAACTTATCATTTTTAGAGTATAAGACTTTTTAAAAAATAAAAGCATGCTTGCAATTAAAAATGTTGATTATCCAAGAAAATAAACCTTCAATACTATAATTTATTCTACATTTAAATATCAATAAAACATTATTGAATCGCTGGTTGAATCAATTATTTTTATCATTTTAGTGAAGTTATTAAAATGATCTTACAAAAAATAATATTCTTTTTTTTGACAGACGCGGTTTCTATAGTTGGCTTGTTTGTAGTTAAAAAATCACTTGACATGGAGTCAAATCACTCATACATGGATTTGAATTCTCTCATAAACACTCATGAAAATGACACATATATAGAATAGATTAAATCATAGAAATTATTATTTTATTCAAATACAACTTCAAATGATTTGTACATAGTCTCACTATCTCATACATAGTCTTCATTTGATCCTTATAATGGCCATAAAATTACTCATATATTGGGTTATAATGACTTCTACATTGGATTAGTGACTCCTAAACAGGTTGTTACTTTTTAACTTACATTGATTCCCCATTACCAACATGACTCGTTGTTTTTCATACTTCGACAAAACCATGATTTCACCTTCAATATAGATAAGGGATAAATTAAACTAAGAATATTTTTAATAAAACATTTAAATACTTCTAAATAATTATCAATCATTCTTCATTGAGCCAAAAAATGGTTAAAAAACAATAAAACTTCTTTAATAATTCCATGGTCTCTTCAATCACCCCATTTATATTTTTTTCAACCCAAGGAAACTCATTTAAAATTCACTCTTGAAATAAATTTCTCTTCTAAGAGAAACAAAATTATAATATTTGTCATGTAAAAAACATATGGACACAAAAAAATAATTTAGAGTAGTTCTTTGGGGATAACTATATATATTAGTGATACAAAACATTTTGTAAAAGTTATAGGATACCACCCTCAATGTGGTAAGTCACATATTTGAATAACTCCCCATTGTCACAATAAATGTATCAACTGAATTAATATAATATATGTATAGAAATAAACCCCTTGACCCAACAATTATCCCCTTTAGTGAAAATATAGTATCATCATAAAAAATGATGGTGGATCCACTTCTCCACTATTGATAAAAAATTTGAAAGATTAGTGGGAATCCCCATAATGGATATCAATGGGGTCATATGGGATCAAAATTTATGTTTATCTGTAATGTATCAAATTTCATAAAGGATTGTAATTGGTGAAAATAATTTCCAAAAATAATTTTAATCGAATAAATTACAATGTGGTGCTTCTATTTTTCAACATATTAGAATTTAAATGAAATAAAATATCAATATTCTAGGACATTGAGTTTTGAATAGGATTTTGGGAATATTCGATGCCATTAAAATAATTATAATAATTTCAAAGATGGTTTTCAACTATCTTACCAAATCATCATGCTTCACATTGATCATAAACAATTAAGTGAAAAAAATAAATACCAAATATATACTCAAACTATGTGGTGCTCAATGTCATTGAATTATAATTTTTATAATTCCATCTCACAAAAATATATTCCATGATAAATATTACACCTAATGTGTAATATATATCATCATATTCTACTTCCAAGTCTACATTAGTAATCTAGATTAATTTATGTTTTTAACTTATTATAGAACAACTTATAAGTTATAGTCCCCTTAAAATATTTAGGGTATTATATTGTATCCATTAAACGTGAATTTTATTAGATCACTTAATGTATAGAATTAAAATCATAGAATATAAAATATCTGTCTAAAATGTAGTCAGATATAATAATATGAAATTAATTTTTTTAAACCCTTTGATTTAATCTTTCATCATCAGTATCCTTTTACAGTTGTATCCCTACATGAATAATTTTATACATTGATTTTGAGACATCCATCACATACATATTTAAAAATAATTTAATATACCTCTCTAGGGATAAGAGGATAAAATTTTATTTCTACACATTTTGAAATTCCTAGAAGTATCTAGTATTTCCAATAATATAAATCTATAAAATGATAGTTATTTTTTATAAAACTCATTGAAACAACTACATATGTGCCCTTAAAAAATTTCATCAGCATAAGAACTTACAATGTGTTCACCTACAATTGTTTCCATTAAATAAAAATTCCCACTTTTTCTTTAGATAAATTCATATTTTTAGGCTATTATCCATCCTAGAATATTAGGACCCAGGTGGGGGATTCTTAAATTTTCACACCATTGATTCATCATTATAAAGAAATATTCCTTTATGCTACCCAATATATACCTCTTTATCAATCTCAATAATTAAAAAGGTGGATTGGAGATATATTTGGTGAATTTTGTACTTAATTTGATATGTAACTTCTAGAAACATTATAATTACCTACATCCTTCCATTTATTATGAAATCAACCCCTTTAACTAGATTGTACCATTTTATGTCAGGTAAGTCCTTGATTCTGATAATTTTTCCTTATCATTTAATTTGTTTCTAAACACCCACTTGTCCCCAATGAAAATTTTATCATTAGGTATTGGTAGATGATCCAAACTTTCATTATTATCAATTTGATCATGATACAAATCCACATATCTAATATAATATCCATGAAAAAATATTTCATCCCCGGAGTGTAGATTATGATTAGATATTATGTAAATTTAATGGTCATATCCTAATCTTCTCCTAATTTGTATATGGACATATTGATTTGAAATTTTATTTCTTTTCCACCAAATGATTATTCTAATTTGGGTATGTCTATTTTTCAATTCCATTATCCCTTTTCTTCATACCTTTCTTATTAGAATATTTTTAGAAGGTTTCACTTGAGTCTAATATTTTATATAAATTTCCTACCCAAAAATATACTCGTTATTTCAAACATATATTTCAAAGTCATTTATTTCTAAAACCAGGTTTTTAGGTATATTTTCAATGACTTTCACATCCTAACAGTCTAAGACAATATTAATTATTTTACTCCAACATCAATTTCTATTCCTTATGGATTAGTATCCATGAAAGATACCCTCCACAACCTTTTTATCGAATATTAATATATATTATTCTATGATTTTAATTGTGTATGGGATACTAAAGAGTTTAAAATAACTCATTTTTAGCTTCTTCTTATACCATATTTCATATGTGGGGATATTTTACTTTGTTCATAGTGTCAAATATTCTGAATATGTATATATATTCATAGAGCTTCTCTCTAAATTTTTTTTGATCTAGTAAAATCATCCACCATTGTTATTCCATTTCAATAATTCTTATTTCTATACTCTCAAAAATTCCAATCTAACTAGGTGTGTAGGGGGTAATATATTGATTCTTAATTATTTACATCACAATATAAGATTACAAATAATTTCACATAAATTCCATCTCATTATCAGTTCTTAGGTTCTTAATTTATCTTTGAATTCCAATTTAACTCTTATTCTAGTACTTTTTAACTTTTTTAGTACTTGTGACTTGTGTTTTATGAACAAATATATATTCATACCTGTATATTAATTTGTAAATTTAATGAAATATAGGACACACCTAGTGGATAAGTGCCTAATTGTTATATAAGGATCTCATTGAATGTACTCATGTGGTTTAATTAAATGTGTCTCCTCTGTTTTAGGTACTCTTTGGGAAATCCTCCCCTCTTGATATATTGTAAAAATAATATCTCTATATCTTCTTAATTGGGATGGATATCTCACCACATTTTCTTTTGAAAATTTACCGTGAGTATTTGGTCTATGTTGACCAAGTTTCCAATGCCATATATTATTTTCATATTTTATAACCAAAATCACAACTATTGTTTGGGTCTCCTATCTCAAATAAGTTCCCAACATTTTTTATCATTATATAATGTCTATTCATTCTTTGACATTTTTAATGACTCATGTTTTTTTAATGATAACCACATTACATTAATCACATTGTTTTTTTAAATATGATATTATGCTACAACACTAACTACATTAACCTAGAGTTAGTGGAAATTTTATTACAATGGTACAAGATAAAATAGATCACATAATACAAGATAAAATTATTTAGTAGTCATGGGAGTCTAAATATATACATTATTTTTATATTACAATGAAATCCTAAAAAATATCTTATAATAATCAAGAAAAAATTTATTTTACTTTTATTATATCCATGAATTCATTCTAAGTTCCATTATTGGTACCCTTGGGATAGGAATCAAAGTCAAATGGCGAGATCAAATGCTGAGAAAGAAGTTTTATATAGACGAAGCTATCATAGATATAAAAGTATTAAATAATTTAACATAGTTTATAGTTAAAAACCATGTTATATAATCAATAATTTTTTTATAAAATATATCCATGGATAAAATAATGTTTAAATAACCACATGGATTAAAATAACTGAATTTATAGTGATAGAATTATTTATTTCAAATAACACAATCTTATAATCAATATCCCATTCTAATAAATTATAATTACCGTCAAGGAATCATCCAAGAAATAATAGTTACCATCAAGGCATTATCCAATATATCAAACTACCCATCATGGAATCATATAGGAATCTTGTATAGTGTTCACCCTAGGGTTGATCATTAGGAGGCCTCTCACACACACTAAAATTTTATTATCACCATCTAAATTTGAACTAGGATAAAACAAAATTGACTAATACAAATGGGGGTTTTGAAATAAATGATATATATATATGAAATGAAATAATAAATTAATTTACAATAGTGCATGAAGGAAAATGTTATTGGGAGGTTATGAGGATTGATATCATTGTTCGAAATGAATCTCAATATTCAAATTAATGTAGTGATCATGAACTGTCACACTACACTTGTAACACCCAAATTTTTTATGAATTTACTTATTTTAGATTAAATTTAAATTAATTGGTGACATTTTTATACTAAATTCAATGTTAAGGTAGTTTTAGATGCAACACTAGCTTATATTTCCTTACATGCATAGTTGAGTTTTCACAAAACCGTAGAATATTATTAATTTAATTATTTAAATGAAAAAATTATATAAAATATATTAAACATAGTTAATTTAATATTAACAACTAATTTTTAAATAATTAGTATAATTATTTTATATAAACTAAATATATTCATAAATAATATATAATTTTATGTAAGGTCTCTATATAATTCCAAAATAATTTTTTCTCAAAAAAATGTTTTTATGAATTTTTTGGTAGAATAGAAATTCTAGGTTTTGAAACATTTAAAAATTTATTTTTTAAAAATAAATTTAATTTTTGATTTCAGAATTTCAAAATTAGATTAGGTTTATTTTTTTGGATTTATCTGACATATTTTAATTTTTGATGAATTGTAAAAAACACTAAATGTTAATTGAAAATGTATTTTTGTCTGAATTATTTCATAACTAAAACAATATTTTAAATTGGTTTTAATTCATAATTACTTTAACTATGAATATATTATAATAGTTTAGTTATTTCTAATAAATCTTAAATTGATGTTGGATATAAAAACATTGTATTATTTTTATCATCTAAACTATAAAACTACACTTTCCTGTTACGTCTTTGTGATTAATATTAAATTAATATTTTTCACATCTATGAATGGAATTTGAAAAAAAAGGATTATATATTTTCAATCAGAATAATTAATAATTTATAATAAATATAACTTAGTCTTTGTCCAAAATGAATTGGGAATTAAATAAAAATTAATTATTACTGCTAGGGTAAAATGGATTTACTGGGGGTTGAATTAGAATGATAAGTTTGAAAATGACCAAAAATGTTTTAATAATTTATTTAAATTAATTTATATATATCCTAGAAATAAAATTTTATGAATTGTGTCAATTCATTAACACTTTATTTTGAATATGATCCATATAATATGTTAGAAACGAAAATGACAAAAAGATACTTTTGTTACATTCTATATATATAAAGCATTATGATATGGACAAAAAAATGGTTAAGTTATAAATATTATTTTAAAATATATATGATAAAAATTTATCAAACAAATTTATATTTAATTTTTAGAGAAGAATTTTTTACAAAAAAATGCTTAAAAATTTTCAACGCGTAAATTACTAATTTAATAAAATAATAAAATAACAGATACTAAAAATAATAAAAGAGATGTAAATTGAAAAAATTATTTTTTTCCATAATTTTTTATTTTAATTTACCTTTTATCAAATGTTTTAATTTAATATATTATAATCCTATAATTATCTAGTTATATCTACATTCAAATTAAATAAATAATATCAAAATTGACATTAATGTTATTTCATAAGAAATTGTATTCTGTAAAGTGGTTTAAAATCACTAAAAATAATATATTTACCAAATTATTGTAAAATTATAAAACATGCAGAATATTTTCCAGTAATGGTCTAATTGAATTTGATAATCGATATATTTACCATAAAATATTTAAAAACATTATTAGCATTGTTAAGGTTAAAGTTGTGTTTTTTCGTAATACATGAACTTGTGTTAAAATTAATATCCAAAAAACATGGTATTTATTTTATTGAAATTGGATTTCATATTTATAATTAGTGGTTATATATTATCTTATAATTATTATTTTAATTTATTCTTAATAAAAAAATTACAATAGTTAGAAAACTAGTTAACATATAGAAAACCCAAAATGGTAAAAATAGGGAAACATAGAGGTTAAAGAATGGAATATTTATGAAATGTGTATAAATGTGTGGTATAAGTGTTTTTAGAAAATATAATACATAGATATAATTAATTATCATTTTTGAAGAAACATTAGGTAATTCAGACCTTGTAATAGTGAATAATTTTTAGTATTTAAAATAATCTCACTTCTTCTCAACAATAAAAGGGAACTCGCTATTCCCACTAATTCACACCTCCTAATCAATTTTGAATAAACAAGATCTGAAAAAATAAATTCCCAAATTTCCTTATATAATTATATAATTATTATCTTGGGAAGAAATCCGACCAATAAAGGCTTTATTTGAAACCTATTGGGGAAATCCAAATAAGAGGTAATGTTATTCAATGAGAAATTTTATTTTATATTTTCCTCAACCTCCTTTATTTTATAATATACCAAGATGATATAATAACCTTATTACCTTCTATAATCTAATATGTTTTTATGTTAATGGTCTTACCTAAAACCACACACACTTTCCTCAAATTGGATAAGTAATCTTCATTCATGGGTATAGAGGACTATAGCCTCACGAATAGATGTCATTCATTTTTCCATGAACACCTTTACAGTTTGGTAAAAATGATGGATTTTTATTTTATATTTTATAAATTTTATTTTTATGATGTTATTATAGTTTTGGAAATATTATATCTCACATAACTTCATGCCTTCCATTTTGGGGGAATACGATAATATTTTTTATGTGTACGGAAGACTACCACCTCCTGAAGTGATGTGATTCATTAAATCATTACATGGTATGTATTAAAGATTATTTTAATAAAAATATTTAATATATTTGGAATATAAATTTTTATTTAATGATATTATATCATTAAATTTGCATTATTTCAAACCAAAAATATGATGGAAACAATATTTAAGGGTACATACAACTTATCGTCTCCATGAACATCATATTTTATTTTCCATTTAAATATTTTATAGAGTATTATGAATACATATATAATGAATATATTGGATATTAGTACCATGTTTATCATTTTGGATGTGATGAAAGAATTATTAAAGTAATATATCAAAAAAATATTAAAATTCAAATCAATTAGGAAAAAAAAGCGGTTATTACTCGAAACATAACTTTTACATGGAATCGTTAATAAATGAGTAAAAAAGGACATATAAAAATCATATATAGTATTATATATAGTAATATTATTCTATAATATATGTATCATAAACTAATATTAATTATAAAGGATGTTTTAATGGGTATAATAGAAGTTAATACTTGTGGTAAGGGGTTTACTTCCCCCTTTTTTACTTCTGTGAGACACATGCCATATTCACCACCTATATATTTTATGTGGTGTGTATAATGACCATGATTGTATTTTATGATACTTCTATAGATTATTTTTTGGATTTATATATCTATTTTAGTTTCTCCCTTTCATCGAGTTTATGGATAAAATATAACCAAAATCCTAAAGAAATTTTGTCTCAATTGTCCTTCTTTGATATATAAGTTATGTTTTGAATTAATATTCCATTATGAGGTTTATATTAAGGCCCTCTAACATGTAATATCTTGAATTTATTTATCCTGAATATATTTAATGTTCCATTTTATTTTATTTATTTATAGGGATTAAAATTCAATGTTACCGAAGTGGTAAATATTTTTTTACAGTCTCATCATTTATCGGGATTTATTATGATTAAGTCTCAAATGATAAAATATCTTGTTCTTATTTTCATGAATTCTCATGAATATTATTCTCCTTTGGTTATTCAAGAAATATTTGGGTATTGTCACTATCTTTCCTATCTTTGGTAGCTAATATAATTATGATTTTTTTAAGAAAATCATAATTTATTTATCTCTTCAGAAGGAAATATTTTTGTTTCCAAAAAAAGTTTAGAAAAATGTGTTTAAACATTTTTATTATTCAAATATTAATTTAAAAATAAAATTTTACAAAATTTTGAATATTTCAATTTATCTAAAGGAATCTTCTTTTCATTTTCCAAAATAATGTGTTTTTGTATTTTAGTGAAAATATAAATATACCCATCGTTTTATTGTGTATGACATGAATGATTTTTTTTATTTCATGGGAAATCATTTCATCGAAGCTTACATAATGTTATTTTAGGTTTACTTTCAGATAAAAATGTTTTGAAAAAAGGATTTAAATTATCAAAAGTTTTTTTAAGTGGAAAGGATTTTTTATCAATATATTGTTTAATTGATACATGAAAATTATTTTCTATATAAGATGACATCTTTTGTTGTTACCTATTTATTTTTGGGGATATAATATAATAATTAAAATCATATTATTTAACAAATTGTTTTATGTTTTTATGTAAAAATGTTTTGGAAACCCCTTTCTCTTCCATTAAATATTCCATGATAAAATGCGTATGAAACACGCTTATTTTCACGAGTTATTCTATGATCAAATAATTCTATAACCTATCTATTTTCTAAAATTTGTGATATGATGAAATTTTTATGATACCAATTTAATTTATTTGGTTAATATTTGATGAATATTTATAAACTTTTAGAACAAATATGAATTATTTCATTATGTGATTGGTGAGACCTATATCTCCCTACAATGCATTGGGTAAAGATTTGTATCTCTTGAGATAAAAATGGGAAATATATTTGACATGATTGATCAAATATGGGGATATTGAATCTCCTGATCCACTATGGGAATAGGTGTTTCCTGATCCCCTATAGAAAATATGTGTGTCCTAGTCCAATATAGGAAATAGGTGTGTCCTGATCCACTATAGGAAATGGGTGAATCCTGATACAAAATGTTAATGGTATTAGTAGATAACTTTGTCACATGAAATAGTTATTTTTGTATATCTATAATGGTTCCACAGTTTTATAAAATGAAATTATGGTTCATAACTATCATTTTATATCTTATCACACTTATGGGACATGTTTTTCAAAACGGTATTATTTTATGACATGAATCATGTTCATGATCAATGAAAGGTTGTGTATACACATAATAATTTATTTTTATGATCACATACCTTATTATTATTTTGTGATTTCATATGATGATATATTTAAAATTCTTATGTTTACCCTTAATGAGCATATGATATCATAGATTCTTTTGTTTCTTTTATTCAAGTTATAAATCTTTGTTTTATGTAGGGTATGTTTATGAAGAGTACCAAATGAGAAGTTATTTACATTTATAATTTAAGAGCTTTAAAAAAATTATAAGTTTTTTTAAAGTTAACCATTGAAACTGAACTATTATTGTCCAATGGAATTTGTTTGTGTAATGTAATTAATATTCATTAAAATTGACGTAATATTGATTTATTAGAAGCTTGGGTCACTATAATTAGTATCAAAGGAAATTTCTAGTTAACATATAGAAACTAGGATAGAAAAACATTAGTTGGATACCTATGAAAAATAAATAGTATATGTTTAGGGATGTCTATATGGATAAGTCTAAGTATGAGTTAAAGTATAAGAAAGTATCCATAATTTCTGGTAAAGGATATAGTAATAGGTTTTACTGAAATTAAATCTATATATAGATAATATAAGTGGTCATGGATCTATAAAAAATTTACTTAGGGGTAATAACATTGATTACACCATATTATTCTATAGTTTTTTTGGAACTAGTTCATGACAATAGGTCACGCTGCACACCTAGTTAGAAATGCTTGAGGGATGTTATTAGGAAATTAAAAAACTCATTCTAAACAATCATGAAGGTTTTAAATAAATGTTTAATATGAAAAAACTAGGGTAAAACATTGGTTTCATAGATTATATAATAATGTATCTTAATTTAAAAACCCTATAATTGTTTTTTAAGAATTATGTGGTTCCCCACTATGATTGGAAATGCTCAAACTATTTTTTGTGTTAATCAATGTCTAGAACCCAAAGAAAACATGTTAATGTTTAATGAAACATGAAAATTTAATGAATAAACTTCTATGAAACCAAATTATATTGGATCTATAATGAGAAATAATATTGATATACTCAACTAAATTTCTCAAGCTATGAATTATAATGAAATTTCAAAGGGGTAAAGGAGGAAACAATGTGCTATTGATTCCTTTATGAGGAAAAATCCATATTCTTTTAGTGGTTCTAATAATCCATGAGTTGTTTAGACATGTATTAGTACGAAAAAAAGTTATTATCCATTATTTAGTGATCATAGGATGAAACTGTCATTTTGGATGTTTATAATTTAGAAGGTAAAATAGAACAACGGTGGAATCTTATTAAGAAAATGATGGAACAAGAAGAAAATGAATCAATGTATTGGGAAGAGATTAAGGGGATATTTTTAATAAGTACTTTTTTCATATTATACAAAAAATTATGGGGAACTAATTCATTAATCTTATGAAAATGGATGATAAATAAATTGTTACATGTGGAGCTAATTTTACAAGACTTGCAAGGTACACTTATGGTTTCATAATCAAGACAAATTGATAACATGATAAATTTTATGGTGACATAAAATCATTTTTTTGATATAAATTTGTGATAATAGACTTTAGTATATTTGAAGAAGTAATTCTATGTAAACTGATGGTAGACATGGAAGTTTGATAATCTAACTATTCCATAATTTTTAAAAAGAAAAGAATGATCAATTCTAATGAAAACAAAAATGGTGGAATGAAATTATAAAATCCTAATGAAATAAGTATGGAAAGAAGAATCAATGGAATTTATTGATTAAAACTTGGAGTTTTTTAAAATGTGGAATGCAAGTCCATAATGTTCTATAATGTTGAAATATGATTAATGGGTATGTTAATTATATGGAGGAGAATATGAAGCCAAAAAAGGCACCACGCTCACTTCAATGTTTCATGTGCTGGGATTTTGGGAACTATGTGAATCAATTCCCCAATCCAGAGAATAATATATATAATAATCCACAAAAACCTATAAGGATAAATAAAAAAGTAAGTCTTTTGTAATCACAATGGAAAATGTGAACAATGATTATTAGGGTGCATATATTCTCCCCTAATCATATTGGAATTTATTGTTTTATTTTTTTATGAATAAGACCTGTAAATATTATATTATTCATACTTTATTAGATTTTAATGTGATTATATACATATACATATATTATATATTAATAAAATCATATTTTATATTTTACTTATACAATGATAAACCGATGATTTCAAATTGAAATATTGTTGTATATGATGAGATCATATCTAATTAATAAATAGTTAATTATATTTTTGAAGAATATATGTATGCATGTATGATAAATTTTTTAATTATGGATACCATAATGGGTTTATGAGTTTAAAGTTTATTATATATTCAGATTTTATGACACCCCATGTTAAGGTTTTAGGGTATGTGAGTTTATCAAGATTAAGGATATTTAAAGAGAAATTTATGTCAATGAAACCATTTGGTATTTTATTAAGTGAATAAGTTATTTGGGGAGGAATGACTTTAAAACATGTTGACATATGATTAAAGGATACCCTAAGATATTATCAAATATATTTTAATGGAGGTTGGGAACAACACTATCCTCATGTTGGGTTTTTTTCAATGATTACTTTCACATGATCATTTATATGGGTCTTCATGAATCGATTTATCTATGGATGTGTGGAAATCTAATATAATGGAATGATATGGTAGAAATATTGCTATTGGAACCCTAGAAAGCCAATGATATGATGTATAAGGTTAGAGTCAATAAATTACCCATATGGATAAAAAATATTTGATATAACATGATGCTGTCAATCATTACCTGATCAATAATTTTAAATTTGTGCGTAGTTAATTCTATGAATTTATCTATGGAAGAATGAAGGTAAAAATAAGCCTTATGTATATTGGTACCTTTGAAATACATGAATGTATCTATAAAATAACGTTAAATTTACACCAAACCTATTATAGGCTCATGAAAGTTTCCATGTATAACTCCCAATAAAGGATATACCTAATCCATCACATTTACTAAATTAAGAGGTCGTACCACTAGATCATGGTTTTTCATATAAGGAAATAATGGTACATATTCTTAATCATATAGATAATTTTAAATGAAACAATACCACTGACCTGGTCAAATTATTATGGAAAACCACTAATTTGGGGATGCTACATCAAAACATCTTAATATGATAAGGTAGAAGTATCCTCATTTATTTATATCAGAGTAATGAATTTTGAGGGTGAAATTAATTTTAATTTTGGTAGAATGTGAATTAAAATGTATTTATGATTTTTGGTCTATTAAATTAATCTTCTTTGATGACATGAATTAAACACAAGACCATGTTTACCTTGTGTTATACAAAACACTGGCTTAGCAAGAATTACACACAACGTAGTTTTTTAACACAACAATGATATATTAATAATTTAGTTATTTAAATTCAGCTATTATAAAGTATCCATTAAACATTATGGTATGAATAGTAATAACTTGTATTTAAATAAAACTTATAATTGTTTTATATAAAGAAAAATTATTGATTAAAGTATATTTAATCTTCAGTAGTCTTTAAATAATTCAAAATTACATTTTTTGTCAAAAAATGTTTTTATGTCTTTTTGTGAATAATAATAAAATTAAATAATTATAAAATAAATTTAAATTGAATAAATAAAATTAATTTTTTTAATTCAAAATTTCAAAATTATCTTATGGTGGTTTTTGGTATTTATCTAAAATATTTTATTTTTCTACCAATATTGAAAAATACAAAATTTTAACTAAAAATTGTATTTTTATCTAAATTGTTTACAAATTTAAATTTAAATTGAAATTAGTTTCATATTATAATTAGTTTAAATATAAATCTATTAATTTTCGTCAATATAATCAATTTATCAATAAAATTATTTATAAAAATATTGTGTAATTTTGATCATTTTAACATTAAAACCTCATTTTCTTATCTGGTATGCAGGATTAATATTAAATTAATTTTTTCCACATATGTGACATAAATTTTAAAATATTTATACAATATTTTTAATAGACATAAATTTTAATTTCTAATGATTTCAAACTATTTTTTTCCCAAATAAATATCTAATTCAATAGAAATTAATTATCTTAGTTAAGGTAAAATAGATTTATCGGAAGGTTACACTTGAATGATAAGAGTGAAAACGACCTGAAATATTATCTTAATTTTCATAAATAAATTTATATAGATAATTTTCATCAAATTATATAAAATATATCAATTAATTTTCACTTAAATTTGAATATGACCCATATAATATGTTAAGAAAATAAAAAGGAAAAAAAATACTATTATTACTTTTAATATTTATATATAAATAGCACTTGGAAATTTTTTTTATGATAGTACATATTATATTCAATTATAAATGAGTAATTTTATCCTTATAATTCGTTTTTAATTTTTAGAGATTAATTATTTACTTAATGTTCTTAAAAAATTTGAAAATAGTAATTATTTAGTTCGTAATGAAATAAAATAACTGATACTAAAAATAATAAAATTGAGGTAAATTCATTGAATTATTGGGTTCCATTATTTTTTAATTGGATATTTAATGAAACACTAATGTAAAATTAATATATTCAAATTCTATATTTTTTTGCTAATTTTAAATTCAAATTCAATAAATAATCTCAAAATTGAAATTAATATTATTTTATAACAAATGATATTTTATTAAATGATTTAAAACTATTAATAATACTATATAATTCCAAGTGTTTTTAAATGGTAATAAATGTAAAATATCTTCCATTAACATACCAATTTTCCTTTTATAATGAACATACTGTCCCCTAAATAAGCAAAAACACTATTAGTGAAGTTAAAGTGAAAGTGATATTTAGTGAGTCAGATGTTCTTGTGTTAAAAATAATTCCAACAAAAAAAATGAATTATATTTAATATTTAATATTTCTTATTTAAATGTATGGATACAAAATTATCTAGTATTTTTCACTCCAATTTATTCTTAAGAGATAGCTTACTAAGGATTGAAAACTAGTTAATGTAATGAAAAAACAAAATGGTAGACATTTGGATACTTCGGTGTTAAGGAATGAAATTATAAATCATCAGAATGAATGTGTGTTGGAGGTGTGTCTAGACCATATAATCCATATAAACCTTTAAGTATCATTTTTGGAGCCACTTTAGGTAATTTCTTCCTCTTAATAGTTAATAAATTTGAGTATTTACAAGAATTCCTCTTCTCTTTAACATTAAAAGGGAACTCAGTCTTCCCATTTCTTCACACCACTCAAGGAATTTTTATCTACAATTATCTTAACAGACTACTTAAAAAGTACCCTCCTCTCAACCTATAAGAATTATTTTTTAAAAAAAATACATCCAATAATGGCTTTAGTGAAGACCAATGGAGTATAAATGGGGAAGAACTAATATTCTTCAATGAGAATTTTTATATTTTATCTTCCCCCACCTCATTAAATTATTATTATAACATGATGATATAATAAAATAATTATCTTAAATATAATGATATGTTTTTATGTTAAGGTTTAAACTTAAAAGTGCACACACTTCAATCAAATTGGATACGAAATCATCTTTTTGTTTGTATGGAGGACTACCACCCAGTGAACCGATATTGTTTATTTTTACATTATCACCATTCAATTTTAGGAATAATGATTTCATTATTTTTTTATATATTATATAAATTATATTTATGATTTTATTATTTTTATTTAAATATTATATCACACATACCTTCATGATTTCCATTTTTTGGGAAAATGATAACATCATTCATGAGTATGGTGGACCGCCGCCTCACGAAACAATGCAATTATATAATTATTTACATAGAATGTATTAAGGATAGAATTAATAAATAATTTCATTTATATGACTTAAAATTTATTCTATAATAATAATATATCATATAATCTTCTTTCATTAAATCAAAAATAATGGAAACAACTTTCATGAGTACGTATGACATATTGTCTTCATGGACAATGTCTTTAATTCAATATTTCTATCCTTTATACATTATTATAAATAAATATATACTAAATATATATTCTATATATATATATGATTATAATTATGGATATAATTAAATTATAATTAATGTATGAGAAAAAAATAACAAATCAAATCACTTATGTAAAATAATGTTGGTATTCCCTAAAATGTAAATTTAAAATAGAGTATTTAATAAAATAGCAATAAAATGTAATAAGAAAATATTTTATGGTATGATATCTATGAATATGATTCTATAATATATTTTTAATTTTCTTTTATTTTATTTTATTGGAGTTTTTGATGAGTATGATGGAATTGAAGAGATAAGTTAAACGATTTTTGTCCCACTTTTTTACATCTCTGAGCCACATTCCATATTAACCGCATATTTATTTTATGTAGTGTGTATACATCTAATGAATGTATTTTATTTTTATTATATAGATAATTATTTAGACTTATATATAAATATTATGATATATTTTTTATTGTGTATATGGTTAAAACATTACCAAAATGGTAAGAGAATTTTGTCCCAATTTTCCTTCTTTAACATGTATGTTATGTTATGAACTAATATAAATTTAAAACATGTATATACATCCCCATTTATATTTAATATCGTGAATTTATTTGTCCTTAGGAAATTTTATCTTCTATTTTATGTTATTCCTTCATGGGGTTATGATTAAATGTTATCTAATTGGTAAAGATTTTATGTCTCAATCACATCATTTATCGGTATTAATTATGATTAAGTCTCCAAGGATGAGAACTCATGTTATACCACCAAATAATATCCAAATTTTTATTTTCCTCAAATTATTCATGATCTTTTCATGTAATTTTATCATTTTACACTCTTTGGTACTTATCATAAATATTTTTATTAAAAAAAGCCAACTTTACTTCACTCTTTGGTCACAAATATATTTTCCTTCCAAACCATGTTTTCTAAAAATATTTTTAAAAAAGTTTTGTTAATCTATTATTATTTTTAAATGAAAAATTTCCCCATATTATAATTTTTACAAAATAATTTCTAATGGAATTATCATGTCATTTTTAAAAAAATAATTCTCTTTATTCTTTTAACCGAAATTTGAAAAGAACCTTAATTATAATGTGTATGGAATGAATGAAAATTTTAGAAAACATTACCAATTATTAAATCAAATCTTCCATTATATGTTTTAAATGTTACATTAAATGGAAAGGGTATTTAGAAAGAATTCTTTGTTATAAATTGTTTCTAAGTAAAAGGGATATTCTTCTCATGAAATCTTTTAAATGGTCCATCAAAATTATTTTCCATATATGTTGACATATGTTGGTGTTACCGATTCCTTAATGAAGATATGATCTAAGAATACAATTCATATTATTTCACTAATTGGTTTATGTTTTGTTGAAATAATTTTTAGGAAATGTATTTTTATTCCATGAGTTATACCATGATAAAACTCTTATGAAACCCACTTATTTTCACGAGTTATGATTTGATAAAAGTATTACAAAACCTATATATTTTAAACATTTTATGATACCAATTTAATTTAATGGGTTATTATATAATAATATTTTATGATCATGTTTCACACATATATATGAATTCATTATCTGATAAGTGGGACCTTTGTCTCCCCCCAATGCATTGCGTAAATGTTTATATCTCATGAGATTAAAATGGGACACAAGATGAAGGGATGGATTCACTATGGGAAATAGGTGTATCCGGGTCCACTATGGGAAAGATTTGTTTCCCGGCCCACTCTAAGTAATAGGTTTTTCTAGATCCACTATGGGAAGTAGGTGTGTCAGAATCCACTATATAAAACCTATGTGACCTAATCCACTATAGGAAATGGATTCATCCAAATCTAAAAATTTGATGGTATTGGTTGTTAACATTGAAACATAAAATATTTATTTTTCAGTATTTACAGTGGTTCCACATATTATTACTTGAGATTATGGTTCATTAATTTTATGATCATTTATCACCCTGAAGGGACATGTTTTTAAAAATGAGAATATTTTTTAGCATGAAACTTTTTTAAAATCTATAGTATGTTCAGAAATAAAAATTGTAAGTTATTTTATTGATCACATATTCTTATTATTATCTCATGAATCTATATGATCATTATTAAATTTCTTTTACATTTACCCTTTCAGAGGATCTGAGATCACACTTTTTTTTAGTTCCATTCCCAGATTATGAGGAAACGTTTTATGTAGGGTATGGCTTTGAAGGACAATAAATAGGATGATATTTGTTCGAAACATTGAAGATATTTTACCCGATTAGACAATTGTGTTCCAAGTATACAAAGGAACTAAAATGTTATGGTCTTTGAGTATGTGTTTGTGTAATATAATAAATATTTATCAAAATTGATGTACTATCCATGTATGATAAGTCTAGGCTACTAAAAAATCCCCTCATTTGAAATTTGATTTACGCAATCTAATAAATCTGAAAGCATGGAAATAATATTCTAAACATTATCTAGTATACCTCTTCAATGATCATAATATTCTATTACATGCTTTAAAATATGCATAAAAAAATTTCAAGTAAAGGATGATTGATAAATAAGAAGAATAACTAGATGGAAAAGAAAATAGAGAGATCCCATACTATAATCGTTACTAACGAACACTAAAATTACATGAATTTAATAAATAATTTTAAAATGAATCACAATAAAAATAAATCAAAACACCATTCCCTATATAAAAATGACTACAAGGTCAGTTATCCATTTTTAGTAGAGTTTATAAGGGAATACGATGAGAGGACAAAAAAATAAAGAAATTGATGAATGGAGATATGAAAAAAAATTAAATAAAACAAATATAAAGTTAAAAATAATAATAAAATGATACTAAAAATGGAACAAAAATGGTTTCCCTCGTGATTAATCCCCTTGCAAAGGAGGTGAGGTACAAATTTATATGGATAGGATGGAACATTTTCTCTTTATAATTATCAACCAGATTATTGCACATGTTTCCCCATGAATTGAACTTATTAGAAAATATGATATTCCTAAAATATGTAAATATATTTATTCCTAATATACCAATGATATTTTAGCTTTATTGGCCTTGGATTGATGGATTTTTGGCTTTCTTAGTCCATGATATGTATTATATCAAGGAAACTGTTAAAATTCCAAGGATCCAACTTCCCAAAAAATTATTAACTTCAATGAGAAATAATCAGATGGGGTGATAGTGATAAACATTTTCCCCCCAGATTTTCTCTATTAGATCATCAAATTTGAGCTCTATTAGGATATCTGAATGTGATATTTCTGCCTATCTACAAACATAACCATATCTATGGACAGTTTTCAAGGCTTGACTTATGATTTTGTTTTGGAATATCAAATTATGGTTTTGCCTTTGGGTCCAATTGGGTGAAATGAATCCTATGATTTAATGAAGACTAAAAGTAAGTAATTTCACTATTTCAGATAGGTTAGAAAATGTTATGGCTGAAATACAGAAGAATATTACAACGTTTAAAATTCAAATCTAAGCCAATCTTTCAATTCTGATTGAAATTATAAATAAATATATATATATATGAAATTTTCTAATAAAATAACTTCTATGGTGGGATTAATAACATTTAATTAATGTATTGAAAATTTGAAAATATTATATTTCTCACTTATCCATAATTAACCATTGCACTCCCAGATAATCATAAAATATGAAAATTAAAATCTACCCACAAAACAAAAATGGTAAAACATTCGGGATCTTTTTAAAATAATATTATATCATGTCTCGTGTTTGAAAAAAAATCCCTTTAATTTCTAACATTTAATTTTTATATTTAAACTCTTGTGAATTAGTTCTATTTAAATTTTAAATCATTTTAAGCTTAAGAGTTTAGTAAATTTTTTTATATCTTATATACATTTTTCTATTTTCTAAGGTATGAGATATTTCTTTCACAAAAAAAATTATTTTTTCACTTTTTAAAAGTTGTTAGAGTTCATGGACTTAGTCATGTATAATTGAGGAACCAATTTGAAATAATTTTTTATTTCAAACTCTATCTTTTTAAAAAGAATTCATATCAGATTTATTAAGCTCGTTCTTTCCATGAAATAGTATATTATGTACCCAAATTACCCGCCATTTATACCTTTCCTAACTTCTCTAGAAGTTAAATTCTTTATTATTATTGATAAAAATTTGTTTGGGGTGGATAAGATGGAATGTATTTTACTAATATCAAGAATATTTTTAAGATTAATAGAATTTTTTTCCATTTTTATTACAAAATTAGTAAATTAAATATCATTATTAAATGATTTAAGTGTTGAAAAAATATCAATAAAATATTAGGTGGGGAGTTCAAAAATATTTTATATTAAGAAGGTGACTATATTTTCCCACCAAAATCAGTTTTTGGAGAGAAATTATTGATCTGAATTCAAGTTCAAACAATTCATCAAATTTGGAAAATATGGAAGAAATATATCAAGGATATTGATATTCTAACTATAAAAATCCTAAATATATCAAGATATTTTTGGATATCATTAATTTTAAGCTAATTGAGGAGTATACGATTTTAGAGAAATTGTTTTTTCAATAATTTACATCACATTATACCCCAACCCCCGCACTTCCCTCTTTTGTTTTTATATTCAAAATCATCTAACTATCATCCTAAAAATATGTTATGTTTAATCCTTAATAATTGTAACATTTTTTTCTCTATCAAGTAGAGATATTAGGTGTAAGAAAACTTATAGATATCACACATGTTTTTGGGAATGAGAAAAACATCACTTTAAAAATCATTAATTGAATTGATAGATTTTTTTAGGGAGGTAGGTATAACATGTACCTGAGGATTAACAAGATATTGACTTTATTTTTATGATTTTTTTAGATATAGGTCTGATTTATCCATATATGATGAATAATGTTTCCATAGATGAAATAATTGATTTGAGTTCTCATTTATACTATTGGAAGTCTATTTTGACCTTATTATTTTTTGATATCATAATAATCCTATAAACATAACAAAAATGAAATGAAAAACAGTAAAATATCAGAAAAAATAAAGTCCTAAAAAATTCATGCACATTAAATGTCTTATAAAATATTGAAATACATCGCAAATATTTCATTTAATACATTATTTTTATTTCAAATCATATCAAGAAATATTTTCATAAAAAATTTCAAATGGGAAGGAAAAAATTAAAATGAAAGATTCAACCTGATTTACTTTTATGTGGCAAACTTATGTTATGCTCTAAGGTTATATCACATTAAACATTAAATAATGAGATAGAAATCATTACAAAAATAAAAACAAATAAAGGTATAAGAGGATTAAAAAGGATAATTCATGGATTGAACCCCAAGAATGTGTAAAATGTTCATTTCTCCTAGTTAAGAGGATGTAGTGAATTAACCCCAATCTGATGGTGGGTTGGGTTTCCTTCTCCTAATCCACTAGAAATTATTTCAGTTAGTGTTCTTAAAATTGAAATATACCGAGAGGAACCGAAGTATAGAATACATATTCTCCTTCTACATGGAAATGTAGTAGAAGTTAAAAGATGGTGGAATAAGAAAGAATTGTTCCTTTTAATTTACTTCAATTACTTATGTGGACCCTTAAACTTCAACATATATAGATTCTTTATAGAGACCATTATTTTTGATACATGAATATTACATTATTTTAAAGATAGAAAACACAATAGTTCTAAAAATCTAGGATCCAACAGTTTAGTTTCATAGGAAAATTTTGACTATTTAAAACTTTTTACATAAAAAAACAAAAAAATTATTTAATTCCTTCTTCTCTACCTTCTTATTGGCCCTTGTGTTATTCATAATACAAGTAATTACCTGGGGTTATACATCAAAATAAGGGGTGAGACTAAATCCATGTAAGAATATGAATATAATACATGGTACATGGGTGAGAATAATAATCATTATAAAACCATCATAATAATCATTAGTGGAATCATTAGATAAATGAATGTAATGTGGCAATGCATAAAAATTAAACACCATGTCTTAGTGGACAAATAACACATAAAATTGTGAAAAAATAACAACATGTTTACGCATAACATATGTGCCTCATTATAAAATCATAATTGTGAACAAATATAGAATCTTTATCATGAATCTTTAACATTATATTATGCGATAAATCATATTACCTAATTCATTGATGTTATATATAATTCTGTTCAAACCCATCACATCCAAAAATTTACAAAATCATGCATTCCACATAAAACGTGTAATAATTGTTTCCATAAAAAATGGAAAAGAAAATGTGCTTCATGATATTTTCAAAAAGATTTCATTCAATGGTAATCTTAAGGGTTCCTAAATTAAATAGGAAATAACATACTTAGTATAATAATTATTATTATTTATTAAAGAAGAAAAAATCTCAGGAGAAGTTAAAGATTCATTTTTGGAAAGAATATTTCTTTCGGAAAAATCATTTAATTTTTCATAAAACCATATTTAAATCATGTATATAAAAGAAAAGAAAAGGTAAGGAAATATAAATTATATTTGAGGAACATTAAAGGAAGATCCATATTGAAAATGGAGTGAAATAGGGAACCCCCAAAGGAGTTGGGTTCGAGAGTCCCCTTACCTTATATAGGAATGATTTCTTCTCTTTAACATCGTGAATAATCAAATTAAATTCATTAATTAAAAAATAAAGAACCTATTATATATTTATTTTATTCATTATAATTTTTTAAGATCATTTTTTTGGCATTTTTATTAGTTAAATAGTTCAATTTCATTATTATAGAGTGTTTATTTTCTTCATTTTCCTCATGAGTTCACTTGTATACAAGGATAGTGGTTCAAGTAAAATGGTGATAATTGGCCAGATTTGATATTAAATGTTATATATGAACATAAATAAGTTTAATTAGTCTTATATATCATTTTTTATTTGGTATGAGGATGAATCATTAGTAAAATGTTAATGATAATAATTTGAAAAAATTGACTGTTTTTTAACCATAATGGACTCATTTTGTTTATTATTTAATATTATGTATAAAAGTTAGTTAAAAAATAAAAAAATAAAAAAATAATTACTATTTTTTTTCAACGTCTATAATGGTGTTTATACTAATATTAAAGTCTATAATGAAAAATGAGAACTTGTTGTCCTTAAAGGCGATAAAACAACACCTCAAGGGTGACATTTTCATTTTCCGAATAAAAGGGAGATGAGAAGGGGTTGATGAAGGATTATTCCATTATCATAATAATAATCAAGTAAATATATGGTACTATATTTATTATTCCACTTGTTTGAGGGCAGGTTAGTGTAAAATTATATAACAAAAAGAACATGGAAATAAATTATAAGAAAAGAAAGAGGTTTTAACATCATGAATCCTTCTCCTTGAAAACCTCCTTAGGGGGATTAGTTCTGTATTTTGATGAGACTGAAGGATTTGGACACATGGGAGGGGTTTTGGAAGAGTATTTATAATAATTAGTCTAAGGCTTAAATCTTGGATGGTGTGAGGAGATGAGGTGGTGATAGATAGTATGCATAGGGGAGAAGAGGGGTGTTTTCTAATTTTTTATTCATTAGTTTATTATTTTGGCTCGAGACTATGAAAAATTTAAACACAATAACTAAATATATAAAAATAATTAAGGATAGTTAGAGATTTGGGGCTTACATAATCCTTATATCAACAATTAGTATAAAAATCATGTATTTAGTTTTTATCATAAATTATTGTATTTTT
Organism: Viscum album; assembly: GCA_963277665.1. Taxonomy (NCBI): domain Eukaryota; kingdom Viridiplantae; phylum Streptophyta; class Magnoliopsida; order Santalales; family Viscaceae; genus Viscum; species Viscum album. The sequence continues at coordinate 1,086,422,045 of OY728159.1, forward strand.
CTATTCACTAAAAATTCACGAATTATAGAAATGTCCTGAAAATTAACCCTAACGATTTTAAAATATATATAATTAAAAAATTAAATACATTTTATGAAAATAATTTTCTAAATATGAGACACATAATTTTTAATTAAAATCATCATTTATTTGGAAGATTCAGATTTTAAAATTATAACTTATTTGATTAAATATTATAAAATTAATTAAGGTCACATATAATTATCCTATAATAATAAAAATGAAATGATAATTTATGAATATTTTTTAAAAAATAAATTTTATTTAAATTATTATGTTAATTATAAAATTATAAATTATCCTCTGTGTTTTGTATAAATTACACAAATTAATTAATAAATTTTAAAATATTTATTTACTTATACCATGATATAATTATATCATATTATCATTAATAAAATGCCTAAATTTTATTTATACTTTCATAGATTAGGTTACTATTTTATTATCTAAATTACTATTCCTAATTGTCACATTACAATTGTTAGCCCAACTTGGTTAAAGACACTTAGTGGGGGTGAATAAAGGCTATACATATTAAGACAAAAACCCCTTCAGATCATGACTCATAATTAAACCAAACACACTTCTCAACCTTTCATATAGAAATGTATGAATAGAATTGAAATCATGTATGAGACCTAACAATTTTACATGGTTATCCCTCATAGGTATCTTTTTCAAAGATCCCACAATGAGGATGTGTCAATGTACCAAATCCACTAAGGCTCACAACCAAAATACAAGGTTTCAGATAGATCAATTCATATCTTAGGACCACTTCCTTTACTATGTTTAGGGTCAGCTCACTACTTTCCCACGGGTCACTCCCTATGTATCTTTCTCTAGCTCACTATCGGTGGAAAGTACCACCGTCTTCCTCTTCCTTTAATCACTATTATAAATGGGAATCACACACATTTTACATACATGTAGGTCCCTTTATTTTCATGAATGAACACATCCTCAATTGTTGGTAGATGCTCTACTAAAGTTATATTTCCACCTGTACATGAAATCCACTTTTCTCTATACTTTCAATTTCTATAAATTACTTCTCGAAAAAAATTTAGTTCCAATGAAAACATCCTTGAATCCTTTGTAAACTACTTTTTCACTGTGTGGCCTAAGTGTTTCGTAGACCACAACACCATCTGTGAACCGCCTCTTCTTCTTCAAACTGCATGTTCTTCTGAGGACTGCTTCATCTTCCACGGACCTCCCATGCTTTTTTGGATGCCTTTTTATTTAGTGGGACACATATGATACGCAATACATTATCATTGTGGACAATATAGCTCTGTAATATCCTTTTGTGAAATTTTTTGCCTGAACTATTTAACCCTTCATGGAATCCTCTTTCACAAACCACTTCAAACTTTTCCCAAATTCTTCCAAGAGTGATTATATTTTCTAATGAAATTCTGTCAATATAATTATGTAATTAGGGGTATTTATATAGAAAAATAGTTCTCTAAAACCATCTTATATAAATTACCCAAAACTTTTATGTGGTACAACCTTCACCGTAAACTGATATGCGATCCACATAGTGTCTATCTCCTTTGCGGCGACCGATGTATTTTGTAAATGAAAAACCATTGCGGCCGCAATAATCACCCCCTCAATCCCCAACAGATAAGACTCCAATAAACTATTAGCCTTCAACAAATTTATTTTTATATGTTATCCACATATCAAATTTATTCATTAAGGTAGCCAATAAGTGTCCCCTCATCCACAAAAAGTAACATCCTTCATGGTTCCACAAACATCCATTGTTGTATGCTTTATCAAAAAACACAATCTCCCCAAAATTACAGAGATGATATTTTGATGTATTTTTTCCAACAACTGTTCCAAAGGTCAAGTTACTATTCTATAGGTATGGTTCCATAATTTCTATAATTACCTCTTATTTTATTTATTCTTCATTTGTAATGTTTTTATTGTGTTATCAATGTGATTTTTTACGGTTTATACTATATAAAATAATTATAAGAAGGAAAATACCCTTGATATAATTTTTGGGTCACTATATTCTACCCCCTTATAAGATTTCAACCTTGAAATTCTATTTTACATACAATAGTGAATAAAGTGAGGATACTTATCCTTTATTGCTTCTTTCGGTTCATATGTATCCTCTTCATGCTTATGGTTCTACCATAGTAATTTGACGAGGTCAGTAGTCTTGCATCTCAAAACATTATCTCTATGGTTCAATATATTCAATTGATGCTCCTCATTAGAGAGATCATTTTCTAATTATACCACCTCTGTATATATTACATGTGAGGGATTTAGTCTGCACATCATCAAGAGGGATACTATGAATAAATTGTGTACTTGAGAAATCATTGGTGGAAGTGTTTGGCAATATCCCACAACTCTGGATGGATCATGATTCTTGATGGGGATAATGTACATGGGACTTAGCATTCATTTCCCTCCAAATATCATGATCCTCTTTTATTGATATATTTGGAGGAATGGCATGTCTCCAGCCTTAAATTTTAGGTCGTGTTGATGATTGTCTGCATCGATCCTATATCGAATTTCGGTTTCTTTGATGTGATACTAAATGGATTTCAAATTTTACACCATTTATTTATCCATTTCTGGTCCTACCCTCCTATTTTTACCAACATCATCCAATAATTCTAGTGTTCAACACATTTTCTCATGAAGGGATTCATATGGTGTTATTTTGATGCTTGAGTGGAAATTTTTGTTGTATAAGAACTTGTCCTGAGGAAAATATTGGTACCAACCTCCATTAATGATTATATAAAATGATCTCAACTAGTCTTCTAGTGTCTAAATATTCATATCTAATGTTCCATCATTTTGAGGATGATAATCCGTACTGAAGATCTTCTCAGTTTTTATAAAATGTAGGATACTTTTCCAGAACATGGAGGAGAATATTGGATCATGATTTCATACAATAGAAAGTGGTAATACATGAAGCCTTAACACTCCTCTAATGTATATAAGTTCAAGACGATCAAATGATAAGTCCTATTAAAATATTATAATGTGAGAAATCTTTTTAGGATGATCCACAACAAACTATATAACATTATTTCTTCTTGATATCTTTCGATGTCAATAGAAAAAATCTATGGTAATGTTTTTTAATATCCATGTTGGTATGGGTAATGGTTGATTCATCCCCTTATACTTTTCTATTTCATAATTAACTTATCAAAATAATAGGAACATTTATGTATATTCAATGATCTCTTTATTTATATTTTCCCACCAATATTTCGCTTGGAGATCTCGATACATATTTGTGCTCCTGGGGTAAATAGAGAATTTTGAGCTATGTGCATCTCCTAGAAGCTCATTATTTATCTCAGGATAAGATGGTACAATTAGTCATGAACCAACACATACCAATAATTCCACATAAATTTTAATATATAGAGATTTACCCAATCTCATAGATACCACCATCTTCTTAATTCCAACATCATATCTTTAAGAATCATTTATTTTCTCAATGATGGATGATTGAGTAATAATTTGAGAAATTGTTGATGATGTTCCTTCCGTAATTATTCTCATGACCATCCTTTTAAAATCTACAAAGATTTGATCCATCTCAATTCTCATCACTGATAATGTTTCAAGATCATTTATACATAGATCATCTGCCACATTATTAGCTTTTCTAGGAATGTAGTGGATTGAGAAGTCATAATACTTGATGATATTAGTCCATCATTGTTAGTGTATATTATTATTCTTCTATGTGAAAATATATTTGAGCCTCTTATGATCAGTATATATTTCACAATTCTTCCAATAAAGATAATGACACCAAATTGTCTACATGAAGGTCGTAGCCACCAACACCAGATCATCCATAGGTTGTTTTTTTCATGAAATTTAAACAACCATGAGGTGTAGGCTATCATGTTATCATTTTTAATTAATTAACATCCTAATAAATTATTTGAAGAATCACTTTATAATAAAAACGGTTCCCCACATTTTAGAAGTGTGATTAAAAGCCCGGTAATAAGCCAATATTTTAACTCTTTGATGTAATATTCACATTTACTAGTTCATTTGAACATTTCTTCCTTGTGAGTCATCTTAGTTAGTGGGTTTGAAAATATTTAGAAGTTATTCACAAATCACTGGTAATTCCCATCTAGACCATGGAAACTAGGAATCTTTGTTATATATGTCGGTATGGGCCACTCTTTAAATGACTGTGCCTTATAAGGGTAGAAAAATATTACTTTACTTGTGATAAAATTCCCCATAAATGATACTTACTCAATCTAGAAATCAGATTTACTATACATTTCATAAATTTTATCCCTTAGAAAAGTCTTTAGCATAGAATTCAAATTCTCTTCATGTCCCCCCATGATCATGGAGTATATCATAATGTCATAAATAAAGACTACAAAAAATTTGTCTATAAAATATCTAAGTAATGTATTTATTATTTCCATGAATATTTCTAGAGAATTAGTGAGTTTGAAAGTCATCACTATGACCTCATAGTGTCCATAACGTTTTTGAAAATTTGACTACAGAATATCTCGCTTCCTTACCTTTAATTTGTAATATATCGATAGAAGGTCCACCTTTTGAAATAATTAGACCCATGCAACTGATAAAACAAGTAATCTATCCATATAAAAGGATACATATTATTTATCATGATTTTTTTATCACGATAATAAATTTATTGTTGAATTGATCCATCCTTCTTCTTGTTGAAGAGGACATTTTCACCTCAAGATATCACAATCAGGAATATAAAACTCTTTTCTAGATTCTCTTATATCTACTTCTTCAGTTCCTCCAACTCAATAGTGGACATTCAATAAGCTGTATTTGATATAGGAAGAGATGCATGAATAATTTCCATTAATAACTCAACCTCTCATCAAGGTGAATACCATATAATTATTCAGGGAACAAATTAGTGTAGTCCCTCATAATGGGCATGTCTTTTATGATTATTCTCTCATTTTCCTCAGTCATTTGATCATGATATTCTTGCTCATAAGAAAATAATATCCACACTTGAGATAATATATTTGAAGAAGATTCATCCACCTCTTTAAAATTTTATAGAATCATTGGATTTTTTAGGATATAATGAGTGATATCCCTTTCTTGATAGCTGATTTTGGATTTTTATAAATATAGTCAGTCCATGCCCAAAATAGCTTCAAACTCAACCAAAGGAAGTATGAAAAGATTTTATGGTATTTTCATCCCAAAACATTAACTAGGGATAAATTTTATACTTTGGATAAAATAAATTCCCCATTCTATGTTTTCACAGATAACTCAGCCTCCATGTTTTGATGTGGTGTTTGAATAGTATTCCTAAACATGCAATATATGAAAGAATGCATAGAAATAGAATCAAATAGTAAAAATTATATTCTTTAGTGAAAAAACATCTTACCTATGATGAGATAATTGTTGATATCAACCTCAATAGTAGTTTTGGCATAATATTTCCCTTTTTCATATGGATTTCGTATCTACTCATGTTGATTTACCTCTAGGAATTTAGGTTTAGGTCACTTGCTTGTATAGTTCCCTTGCTCCCTATAGTTGAAACATTGGACCATATGTGGTGCTCTCCTTTATTCCACAAAATTGTCCATCATCCTCGTGTCTCTTAAGCATTCATGATATTGGTGACACTTGAAGAATTTCATTATCTCTTTGAGGAAATTCCCATTATTATTCTTCCCATACTTTTGAAATGTGAGTGGTTCAATTTACTTTGCACCTTTTTCATTAGATCCTTTAACTTGAAACTCCATATTTCATTTCATATATTTATATCCATGAGACCATTATTTTATCCCAATTTCTACTTTGAGAGCACATCAAACAACTTATTCATAACTCCCAAAGTCTATATGTTCTACAACATTTTTAATGTGTGTTTTAAACCACTAAAAATCTACCAATTTTCCCATCAATGTTGATAAAAAACCGGAAATATACTATACAGGACATGGGAAATTATCTTGGGTTCTTACATATACTCAAAATCATACAAAGGGGTACCACTAAGGTTCTATAATTCAAATTCCATAATAAAATAATTTTTTCTGAGATACCAAATATACTGACCCTTCTTTTCCTTATATGACTATTACATCATTTTAAAGATACAAAACATAATAGTTCTACAAATATATGATCCAAAGTTGTGGTTTATTGAGAAAATTATGACCATATATAACTTTTATAGAATTAAACATAAAAATTTATTTAATTTCTTCTTCTATATATTATTATTGTTCTATGTGTTCTCCTTAGTACAAGAATTAACCTATGGATATATATCAAAAGAAGGGTTGATCTAAAATACCACTAAGAGGATGAATAAGTGACATGGAACATTGGTGAGCATAATAATAAAAAAACATAACCATTATCTTGATTGGAAATATTATAAAAAATAATGAAATATTATAATTCATAAAAATTAAACATTACGTTTGTTGTCAAATACCACAGATAGTGGTTAACAAACTCGTATTATGTTCATGTATAACATATGTAAATCATCAAAAAGTCACTATTGTGAACAAATATAGCATCATTTTCATACACATTGAACATTATCTCATGATATGAATCATATTACCCAATTTATTGGAGTGTTATATAATTCAGGGCACACTCATCACATCATAACATTTACATAATCATGCATGCCAAATAAAATGTAAAGAAAACTTTTCTATTAATTAATCCATGGAAAACAAAATGGGTTATATGAGAATTTCATATTGAAAAAATTCAGGTATAAAAATCGGGGTTCCCAAATTAAATACAGAATAACATACATGGTATAAGAATCATCAATATTAAGTTAATAAGAAACTATCTCATGAGAAGTAAAAGGTGTATTTTTTGAATGAAGAGTTATTTTGAAAAAATCATTGAATTTTTCATAAAATTTTTGGAAACATGGGTTTCCAATAAATTAAAAACGAATTAAAAATAATTAATATTTAATGAAATTTAAAAGATCATCAATATTGAAAATGGATTTAAAGAGGGAAAATCCAAAGAAAGATGGTCGGGTTAGAGAATAACATTACCTTATATATGAATTATTTATTCTCATTAATTAAAAAATATATAACCTATTATACATTTATTTTATAAATTATATATTATTTAATTTAATTTATGGCCACTTTGATGAGTTAAATAGTTCGATTTCATCATTCGGGAGTGTTTTTTTTCTTGGGTATCAGGATCAGTTCACTTGTATACATGTATGGATGTTCTTGAAATATTGTGATAATTATCCAGATTTAATATTATATGTCATTAATTTATTTACATAAGTTTAATTTTTCTTAGATATAATTTGGTCATATGGTATGAGGATGGATCATTAGATAAAACATTAATTAGAATCATTTAGATTAATTTGGCAGTTTTTCAATGACAACAAAATTTATTGGTTAATTATTTAATATTATGCATATAAGTTAGTTCCAAAACATAAAAAAGTTATAACATACATTTTACATTTTTTTTCATCCATTATAGCAGTTTTTAGAAAAACCTTATAAACAGTAATGGAAAATTAGAACTTTGGGTCGTTGAAGGTGATTAACAACACCTCCCAGAAGATGTTTTCATTTTTAGTATAAAAGGGAGAGGATAAGGTGTTTGATGATTGATTATTTCATTAGCCTAAAATAAAAATAGTATACATAATTTATTTGATTTATCATTACTCTTTGATAATGTTAGGCGAGGATAGAAAATGAAAAGACAATAACATGAAAATAAATTAAAAGAAAAGAAAGAGAATTTTACCACTTTAATCCTTCACTTTGATAACCTCTTTAAAGTGATTGGTTTTGTTATTTTGTTTATAAAAAGGTATTTTTATGTTGGATAGGGTATTTATAAGATCATTACAATGAATTTGGGAAAGGATCAAATCATGGATGTTTTTAGGAGAATTGGTGGTAGGGGTGGTATTTATATGGGAGGAGAGAGGTTTTTTCTCATTATTTTATTCAATAGTTTATTATTTTGGCACAAGAATATGAATATTTTGAAATTTATCACTAAATATATTAAAATAATTAAGGATGGTTTGATATTTTTGTCTTACTTCATCCTTAAATCAACAATGACTAAAAAAAATCATGTATTTATTTTTTATCATAAATTAGCATATTTTACTTTTCTGCAAAACATCATGTATTTTAGAAAATCCAAAAAAATCACGATTACCATTTTTCAAAATTTAGAATTCAATAATGAAGTAATTTTTTTGAAAATAATTTTGAAAACATGATAAATTTAATTTTTAATTAAAATTATCATTTACTTGTAAATTACTAATTTTAAAAATCTAACTAATTTTATAACACCTTAAAAAAATAATTAATGTCACATAAAATCATTTAATAATCATTTGAAAAAAAATTCTAATTTATGAATCTATTTTATGAAAATAAATTTGATTTTAAATAATTATATAAATTATAATTATATAAATAAAATATAGGTTTTCTAAAAATACCAACCCTTAATCAATAATATTATAAAATATTTATTTACTTACACTATGATATAATTATATCATATTATCATTTATAAGATTCATAAATTTTATTAATACATTCATATTCAAGTTCACTATTATATTGTCCTAATAACTATTCCAAATGGTCAAATTACTATTCCAAATGTCATGTAACTGTTAAATAGGCATAAGTTCATTAATTTCTAGAAATTCTATTTTTTCATTAATGGTTTATTTATAAACATTATATTGTATTCCCTAATATATTTTATGTTGTTTATAATTTATGACATAACTATAAGAAGGGAGTTTCCAATATAAAAAATGTTGGGTCCTTACATTCCTCATGTGATTATATATTAAAAAACTTAGATAATGGGATTTCAGAAGACAAACCAACATAAATATTATTAAAAAACGATGAATCAATATCATAATCTTCCCTTTATATAGATCATAGTGAAACATGACCTATTCAAGATAGGACACTATAGATTTTATCTCAGCATTTCCTTCTTTATTTTCTACCAATGAAATAAAGAGGTAAAGAGATGATAATTTTTTAATTTTTAAAGATGGGAGAATCACTTAAATTTTCATATTCAATTAAATCTAACAATTTTTCTTATGAAACATGTTAATATCCCATAATTGTATAAGTTGGAATGTTTACTTCAGAAACCTATTCAAGTAATGAACAAGGAGAGATGATTGGATCTCCATGTTTCATATAAATGTCTACCTCATGTTCTTCAACCTCAAATGTATGTGTAACAATATTTATCTCTCCTAGTTTAATTTCAATTTGGTGTTTTTGTTTCAACCATTGGAATATGGATTCATAAATATAGGGATAAAGGATGATCAATTTATTTCTTACCTCCTCCATTATTCTAAGGCTATATGCACTTTTTATTCAAAAAAATCACCCATGAAAAACAAATAATCAATAGGAATATAATATCTAAATTAACTATGAATTTCAAATAGACTTAAAAAAGAATAGTCAGAAATAACATTTTTTTCTTAGTTTTTAATTTTCTTTGTTTTTATGAAATATTTTTTGTGAAAGAACTCAACCTCCCCAAAAAACAAAACCAAATTTATACATTGTTATTTTTTCCTAGATCCCAAGTTAGTTAAATTATTTTTCCCATAAGAATATAACATAGTGGTACAACCAATGGTCGATATCTTAGTGGCTTCTCAGAAGTAAATTAAATTCATTTAGCACTATTTATTTCTAAATAATATAAAAAATATTAACTAATTAATATTATTGTGTAATATTCAGGAAATATAAATATTTTATGTATATACGTATATATATAATAATTAAATTTGATAAATAATGAATATAGGACATTTATTCATGGAAAATTTTATTTGGATGTTACAATGATTGATATAATTATTTAAATTGAATGTCAATAGTCAATCTAATATAATTATGAGGGCCTACCACACCACATCCTCTCATTTGATAACTGATTAAGCAATAGCAGTAACTCAACATATGAAGAAATCCTCTTCTAAATGTCACCTATGATACCTCTTCCCTAATGATCACAATATATTTCATGCTCCACCATATGAATGACATAAATAGTGAAGGTAATTATAATTGATAAATAAGGAGTATAACTCAAGGATATGGAAAATGGGGTGACCACTAACCATAATCGATTTGACCACCACTGAAAATCCCATAATAGAATAAATAAATTTAAAAATAATAATAATAAAACTGAATCAAAACACAATTTTGTGTACCAAACAAATTATAAGTTTATTTATCCATTTTTAGTGTATATGAGATGGGAGTATGTTAGGAGAGTGTAAAAAACAAAAAAAAATCAAAGAATACAGATATATGGAAGGAAAGAAAAATTGAATGAAAATTAATATTATAGTAAGTTAAATACTACAATGTTATATAAAATTTCCAATAATGGTTTTCCCCATGTTTCTATCCACATGAAAAGTAGGTTATTTGAAAATTTATAGGGTGTGGGTGGCTCATTTTCTCTATAAAATTTCCATTTGATCTTTTTCACATGTTAGATAAATTAAATGAATGAATTTGGAAATATAGTCTTCATAAAAAAAATTCTTTTAATTATTTTATGTACCTCAACTAAATTTTATATTTATTATATTTAATTTAAAGAGTTATATATTATTTACTATGATATATTATATCTATAATGTGACTATTTTAATTTCAATAAACCAATATCCAATGAATTTATTCCCATTGGAGAAGAAAACTGAAGTGGGGACACATTTATGAATGTTTTTACCCAATTTTTCTATATCCCTTTATAAATTTATCTCTATTGGACTATAAAATGTAAGATATTGGTATATATTCTAAAGTATCTAGATATATACATATTTTTCATGTCTTAAATTGTGATATTTTGTGGTCCCTCAAATGATTGATTTTGGTTTGGGTCTCATTCGATGAAGTGAAACCTCTGATATAAGGAGGCCTAAAATAGTAATCTCTAAATTTAATTTGTTTTATAAAGTTTTATTGCATTAATACATAGGAAAATTTAAATAGTTTAAATTAAAAGTTAAACTAGTTTTTAAATTATTCTCAAAATACTACTAAAACCTAAAAATGAGACAAATTCTCATAAAATAACACAAGTGTGGGATTCATAAAACTTAATTTTGATCTGAAATACCTGAAACTATTTCCTTTATAAATAAACAAAATTCCTTAGAAATAAATGAACATATCTATTGGAAATCATGAAAAATAATTGTTGAGTCAATAAGGTTTTCCTTATGACTTTTTCATTCCTTCTTGTTTTGAAAATCACAAACATCATATACTTAAGCATATATTATTTTTCCCCCATAATGAAAATTTACTTTTTTAAGGAAATTTACCTTAACCTAGATTTTATTATACATAGAAATATTATTCTTAAATTCAAAAACTGGATTCATAACCAAATTTCCGGAGCCATATAATGAAAATATTTGGAGCATTCTGTTTTTAGGATCCGAATTCTGGATGTGATCTGTAATGTAGTTCTAATCCGATTTCTGGACTCCGAACATTTAAGCAGTTCGACTCTGAACTATTAAGTAGTTCGACCCCGAACTCTTTAGTAGTTCAACTCCGAACTCTAAAGAAGTTCGACTCCAATCTTTTAAGCAGTTCGACTACGAACTCTTAAGTCGTTCGACTCCGAACTCTTTAGTAGTTCAACTCCAAACTCTGAAGAAGTTCGACTCCGAACTTTTAAGCAGTTCAACTCCGAACTCTTTAGCAGTTCGACTCCGAACTCTTAAGCAGTTCGACTCCTAACTCTGAAAAAGTTCGACTCCGAACTCTTAAGCTGTTAGACTCCGAACCCTTAAGAAGTTCGACTCCGAACTCTACAGATTCAGAATCCGATCTCTGGTGAAACAAGATTCTGAATTCCTATAAAACCAAATCCGAACATTTTATAACATAGACTCCGAACTTCATTTTTGTTAAAATCCGAACTTTTGACTTACTTACTCTCTGAACTATTAACTAGCTTTTACTTACATTTGCTTCATTTCAAAACGATGTCGTACATTCAGTTATACATAGTCTGTTATAAAATGATGTCATCTTTTCTGTTTCTAATTAACCGTTGGTTGAGTTACACATGTACAGGTCCCTCCGATTTTTAAGGAAAATATGACCGTTGGGAAGGAGGCCGACCTTACCTGTAAATAGGATCTCATTTGAAAGAGATCGAGAGATATATAAGTTGATCGATCTAGAGACCACACGCTACTAAGGTGATTTCTAGATAAAGAAAGCTTTTCATGCCTCGTGCATACTGAACCGCTTGTTCAGTTTTTTCTTCATGCGACTCCGAATGTTGGTGATTACATTCAAGGACTTACAGGGATAGGAAGACAGAGGATTCCAACACCTTGATGTTGAGGGCTTCCTTGCTGAGGAAGACAAAGGTTTCCAACTACCTTGAAGTTGAGGGCTTGTGGGGACAGCAAGATAGAGACTCCGATCTTCGTATTGAGGGCTTACCCTGGTTTGGGTAAGACAGACTTTCTTGAAAGTATAAATCAAGCGACCTTTATCCAAGGTTGTTGGATACCCTTCTCTTTTGGGTTAAAATACTTATATCTTGTTACTTGTAGTTTTTACTACTTGTTTATTTCTGCGACATTTTGTTTTTTTATGGAAAGTATAACTTTCTTATACTTCCTTACTTGTACTCTGTTTCATTTAGATTCTATACGCATTAAGGTAGAATCTCATATTGTAATCTTTTGGTTAAGTTTTAATTTACGGAACCATATTTCCGGAACCTACTTTCAGAATCTCTTTCCATGTTTTCATTTGGTGTTAGAGGTGTTGTGAATTTGATTAAGTTTAACCTTGTTAAACATAGCCCCCTTTCCTTTGCTTAGGGAAACCATAGTTATTCAAAACTATCTTTAAAGGTTCCAAAGGAATTTTTAAAGTATACAATTCACCCCCCCTCTTGTATATTGAGCATCTACATCATTATTTCGATCCTACAATTGTTATCAGAGGAGGTCTCTAAAATACTTGTACTCACATATATGTTTTTCCAGTTCACATTGTCATTCAAAACATTTTCATTCCAAACTTTGTCATTCTAAACTTTGTCATTCCAAACTTTATCATTCCGAACTTTCTCATTCCCAACATTCTCATTCCGAACATTGTTATTACGATTTTTTTTTAACAAGTGTGTGTGCTGAAGGTTATTTTAAGTATGGAAAGAATTAATGTTGGTTCTATTGATAATATGAATCCTACAAGACCACCAATCTTTTACGGTAATGACTATGAGTACTGGAGATATCGAATGAAAACTTTTGTTATCAATACTAGAGTGGACAACTTTGTTATGCTTACTGGAGATTATTAAATTCCCGATAAGGAAGTAAGAACTTTCACTAACTAGGAAAATCAAGAATATCAACTCAATTATAAGGTATGCAATACTCTACTTTGTTCAATGACTAGAAATATATATAGCCAAATTTCTTCCTGTGAAGCAGCTAATTGCATCTGGAAGAAGTCAGAAGTTGCACACTTTGGAACTTCTAAAGTTATTGAGACTAGGAGAGCTATGCTTAGAGCTGAATATCATGTCTTCAATTTTCCTTATGGAGAACCAATATGTAAAGTTCAACAGATATTTATGACTATTGTCAATAGCCTACAGTCTATGGGAGAAAAAGGATTAGATGATGAAGCACTTGTGGTTATGATAATTGATATTATGCCCAATGAGTGGGAATCCAAAAGAACTGCTATAGATGAGAATAGGAAGGTCACTCAAATTCATCTTGATGAGTTATTTGGAACTCTTCTTCAACATGAAACCAGAATGAAGAGAGATGCTGACAACATCAAAAAAAAGAATGGAAATGGTACTATTTCCTTTACAACAACATCAAACCACATGAAAGCTAGGACTTCTGAAAGAGTAACCAGATCCAAGTCTAAGAAGATAGTTGTTCAATCAGATTCTAGTGAAATTGAAATCTCCGAAAATGAGTTTGCAAATCTTGCTTGAAGGATGAACAAGATAGCTGGCCAGAGAAATTTCCAATCCAAGTATAAGAAAAAGGACAGGAAAGATAAGAAAGATGGAGAAGTTACTTGTTATGAGTGCAAGAGACATGGACATATTAGACCAGATTGCCCTATGCTCAAAAAGAAAGAAAGGAAAGAAAGGCATTCAGACAGGAATAGAAAGAAGTATTATAAATCCAAAGCTAAGAATGTTCTGAAAGCTAATGACACCTGGAGTGCCAGTGGTGGTGATTTTTCAGATGAATCTTCTGATTACGAATCTTCAGGACAGAAGAGTCCTGGTCTTATAGCCAGATTACCTATTGATAATCATTGTTTTATGTCTAAGGTATGAAATGCTGAATCGTTGACAAATGTTTCTTCAAATTCTAATGATTGTACGTATTATAACTCTTCTAATGAAGAATCCTCTTCTAATAAAGAAAATATTTACCTACTTATGAAGAAGTCTCTATGTTTTTTGAACTTCTTGAAATTGAGAAATCCAAAATCAATAAAAAACTTGATAAGGAAAACTCTAGGAATTATATTCTTACGAAAGAGATATCAGATATTTCTAAAGATCTTGATAGAAAAAATGATGATTTTGAAAGTATTTAAAATAATCTTGAGTAAGTAAGTTCTGAGAAGATCCAACTTTATCAAGAGTTAGAAAAAGTATTTTATAAGAAAAATATTTTCTACCCTAGCTCTAGTTCTATATCTAATGATTTTGAGGATAAAAACTTGGTTATAAAACTCAAGTCCAAAATTTTTTCTTTAAAGAAGTGTTTATCAAACTTTACCCACGGTAAAGAAAATTTTGATAAAATGTATTCCCAAATACGACCTTTAAGAAAAAATTCCGTATTTGGTTTTACCCATGCGAAATCAATTTTTAGTAACAATTATGTTGTTCCTCAAAGTGTCCCATTTTGTACCAAGTGTCAATGTGGTGGTCACTAGGCAATGAATTGTTCCTTAAACAAAACACAATCTCTTGGATTTCACAAACCTTATTTCTCTAAGAAGATGTAGGTACCTAAAGTTTTATTGTCTGAAAATCTCGGATCCAAACAAGTTTGGATTCCGAAAGTCTAATTCTATTCCTGATTTCAGGAAAATAAAGAGAGTACCAGCAGCAACAATACGTGGTACATGGATAGTGGATGTTCCCGGCACATGATTGGTAACAAAAGCTATTTTGAAAAGATTATCAAAACAAAAGGAGGAAAGGTAACTTTCAGAGATAATGCTAAGGGAGAAATTGTTGGTATTGGTAATATTGTTCTTTTAGGGAAAACTTTGATTTCAAATGTTCTATTTGTTAAAGGTATTAAGCACAACCTCATTAGCATAAGTTAGTTATGTGATGAAGGGTACCTTGTGAATTTTAGGAATGATGGGTGTTTAGTTCACAATTCCAAAGAAGAATTTATTCTCTCAGCCAATAGGCAAGAGAATGTTTACACTTTGAACCAAGAAGACCTCAGGAGTCAAGATTTACCTTGCCTAAATGCAATGGAAGAACATTCCTGGTTGTGGCATAGAAGACTAGGTCATTGTAATCTTAGGAACCTATGCAAACTCTCTAAGAAGAAACTAGTTAAGGATCTGCTGGAGCATAGATTTGATTCTTATAAAGTTTGTGATCCTTGTCAATATGGCAAGCAACATAAATCTAGTTTTAAATAAATCAATGAAGTCTCGACAACTGATGCATTGCAGTTAGTGCACATGGATATTTTTGGTCCAACACAAACTGGAAGTATTGGAGGCAAATAATATGTGTTTGTTCTAGTTGATTATTACACTAGATTTACTTGGATTTATTTTCTAGCAAAGAAGATTGAAGCTTTTTCTTATTTCAAATGTTTTAGAGATCAAGTTAAAAATGGAAAAAGTCTTCCATTGAATACTATTCATAGTGATCTTGGAGGAGAATTTCAAAATTCTGGTTTTGAAACTTTTTGTAGTAAAAAATTTATTACTCACAATTTTCATCACCTAGAACTTTCCAACAAAATGGTGTAGTTGAGAGAAGAAATAGAATTTTTCAAGAGATAACTAGAACCATGTTGAGTGAATATTCTATAGCTATACATTTCTGGGCTGAAGCTGTAAGTACTTCATGCTATACTATAAATCGAGTTTTGATTAGAACTTTTCTTAATAAAACTCCTTATGAGTTATGTAATGGTAGAAAACCAAGACTGTCCTACTTCAAGGTTTTTGGTTATAAAGTATTCATTCTGAATACTAAAGATAACCTACCTAAATTCACACCAAAATATGATGAAGGAATTTTCTTAGGTTATTCCACAACTTCTAAGGCTTATAGAGTTTTTAATAAAAATACTTGTATTGTTGAAGAAACAGTGAATGTAAAATTTGATAAGTCATATCCTTTTGTTTTTCAAACCATCCCAACCTACATCCATGGATGTGTTTTCAAAAACTGATTGTCAACATTTGATAGAAGAACCTTCTGATAAGGAAAATGTTCAAGAATATAATTCTGAAACATTTACCCCAGAAGACTTTCTACCCTATGTTGATGAACAGGTTTTACAAAACCCAAATCAGGTGTTTCTTAAGAATCATCCCAGTGATAGTATCATTGGTGATGTAAATAAACCTATAAGAACTAGAAGTTCCTTAAGAAATGAAATAGAACATCTAGGATTTCTTTCTCAATTAGAACCAAAAAGCACTGATGAAGCTTTAGGTGATGATGATTGGATCAAAGCAATGCAAGATGAACTAAATGAATTGGAAAGGAACAAAGTATGGATCTTGGTTGAAAGACCTAAGGAACCTTCATTTATTGGAGTAAAATGGGTTTTCAGAAATAAATGTGATAAAAATAGAGTCCTAGTAAGAAATAAAGCTAGACTTGTTGCTAAAGGTTATAATTATCAAGAGGGAATTGACTATGATGAAACCTGTGCTCCAGTAGCTAGACTTGAATCTATCCGTATTCTACTTTCCTTTACAGCATTCTTTAATTTTATACTTTTTCAAATGCATGTGAAATGTGCTTTTCTTAATGGTTATGTTCAAGAGTAAGTTTTGTTTTCAACAAACTCCTGGCTTTGAAGATACAAAACATCCTGATTATGTTTTTAGACTTACCAAAGCTCTGTATGGCCTTAAACAAGCCCCACGAGCATGGTATGATAGACTTACTGGATTTTTGATTCAAAATAACTATGTTAAGGGAAATGCAGATCCAACCCTTTTTATAAAGAAAGATAAGAAAAATGTTTTGATTGTTCAAATTTATGTTGATGACATCATATTTGGTTCAACTCAGCAATCTTTGACAGACTCTTTTACAAGGCTAAAGAAATATGAGTTCGAAATGAGTATGATGGGTGAGTTAACTTTTTTTCTTGGTTTTCAAATTTCTCAAAAACCAGAAGAAACCTATATATCTCAACATAAGTATATTAAAGATCTTCTCAAAAAGTATGGTTATGACAACACTAAGAGTATATGTACTCCGATTGGTACCTCAAACTCTTTAGATCTTGATGAAGCTGGGAAACCATTAGATCAAACATCTTTTAGAGGTATGATAGGAAGTTTACTTTACATGACAGCTAGTCGACCAGACATAATGTTCTCAGTATGCTTATGTGCAAGATATCAATCCAATCCTAAGGAATCTCACTTAAAGGCAGTAAAACTAATTTTTCGCTACCTTATGGGAACCATGGATCTAGGATTGTTTTATACCTCTGGAAATGATTTTATACTAAAAAGCTTTTCTGATGCTGACTTTGGTTGATGTAGAATGGATAGAAAGATTACATCCGGAACTTTTCATTTCTTAAGAGATTCATTAGTTTCTTGGTCCTGCAAGAAGCAACATTCTGTAGCACTTTCCACTGCTGAAGCTGAATATGTAGCAGCTGGAAGTTGTTGTGCTCATGTATTGTGGATGCAACACACACTCACAGACTATGGCTTGAGCTTTACTAAAACTCAAATTTTGTGTGATAACACAAGTGCTATTGCCTTAAGTAAGAACCCTACACATCACTCCCGTGCAAACCACATAGATATTAGGTATCACTTTCTTAGGGATCACACACAAAAAAGATATATCATTCTTCAGTTTATCAGAACACAAGATCAAGTTGCTGATATTTTCACAAAATCATTACCCGCCGATAGATTTGAATACATTAAACAATAGTTAGGAATGATAACTGTAAGGTAATTATTCTTCATTAACTTCTTGTTGAAAAATTCACCTAATAGTAATAAACTCCTCTTCATAGGGGGAGTACATTTGGTTGTTAGAGTTTTTTTTTAAAAAAACCTTTCGGAACTGAACTTCCGGAATGAAATTTTCTGAAACTAAATTTTCCGGAATGGAAATTTCCGGAACAGAAATTTTCAGAACTGAAATTCTCGTAAGGAAAACATCCAGAATGGAATTTTCGTACTGATAATTTTCGGAACGGAGATTTTCAGACTGGTATTTTCGTAACGAGGTTCTCGTACTGCAACTTTCGTAATGATGTTTTTTTTCTTTCAAGAAGAATATTACCAATTTCAAACAATATTTCTTGTCAATCCGTAAGTTATATTTTTCTTACTTATAGTTTTGTAATCAAAATTTTGATTTTTTTTAAAAAAGTTTGGATTCTATTTTTTCCTCAAATCCATATTTTTTCCTTAAAAACCTCAAAAGATCGGAGTCAAATTTTCCTTGAGGGACTATTCTCAACCGTCAGATCAGATCAGAGTTTTTTCAACTGTTAGATGGCTTTTGGAAGACCAACGGTCAAATTCTTTGCCTATATAAAGGGGACACCGAGACTCGTCCCACATTGGTTTTTCTTGATTTTGCGTCTCGAAGCCCTGCTGTTCCTCTTAAGGCTGGTTCCGAACCTTGTGATGTCGATCCGAATCTTTCAGTTTATTTCTTTCCGAATGTCTGTTGAAGCAACCTCTCAAGATATGTCAACTCTCAAACCAATTTCAAAGTGGTTTGTTTATAGGGAAGGGTTAGTACATCCGGATTTTTATAATCTTGATTCTCTTATTTTGAAGGATATTAGACTGAATGGATGGTAAGATGTATTCATAGAAAAACCAGATAAAAAGGATCTGGTTTATACTTACTTGTTGATAGAGTTTTATGAGACTGTTTCCTTCCAAGTGGAAGATGGCAGAGAAAGGTTATCTTTTAAGTCTTATGGGAAGACTTATAAACTTTCTTACATTAAGGCAGCAAGCCTGGTTGGTATAGAATATGAGGGAGAAGCTGAATTTTGTTCTCACAAACTTCCCGATGTGCATGGAAGTTTCAATAAGGAAAAGGAACTGAAGTGTCTTGGGCTTAAGGATGATTCAACTACTAAGAATGCTCGGATCACTCCGAATAATAGAATACTGCAACTATGGGTACAAGGTTTTCTGGTTCCGAGAAGAGGATATAAAGACAATCTGAAAAAGAGTGATATCTATTTCTTAGATTTTTTGGTAAATCTAAGAAAGATAAATCTGATAAGGCATGTCTTAGTTACGATCAAGAATATCAATGAAGGAAATTTGAGAGCTCAGATTATGATGTTTCCTGCCTTACTGTCTAAGTTGATTTTTCGATTCTTAGAATCTTTCAAAGTTTCCTACAAATCAATGATCCGGAATTGCAAGCTCATGCTTGTTATTGATGATATGATTAAAAGAATGAAGATGGGATTTTCTAGTGAATCTGGAGAATTTTACCCCCTATTCGTGGAGGAATTTGAAACAGCTGAAAAAGAATCTCCGAAACCTTCAAAAAAGCAAAGGAAGAATAGAATGTCTAAGGAATTAGTTACAGATGAAGAAGTTCCTCAGCCTAAGGAAACTGAATCCGCACCTCCCAAGCCGAAGAAGCAGAAAATCTATACAGATGAAGTAGCAGCAAAGTGGAGGAAAGATAAAGAAATGAGGAATGAAAGGGATCCTCAATTCGGATTGGACCCTGCTGAGGCCAAGGCATTAAAAGAAAAAGCTGTCGAGGAGCTAGAAACACAAGCGAAGGAAAATAAGTTGAGAAAGAAGATGACTAAAGCTGAACTAGTGCGATCTTTACTAAAAGATACATAGTTGGCTTCCGAAAGGCTTCCAGTTCCGGAAACTTTCGGAGTTGAACCTTCTCTACCAGAAACTCCATTGAAAAACTATGTCACACCGGAAAAGGACAACAGTAAAGGAATAGATGTAGAAGTAGAGAAGGAAGTTGCTGCAGTAGTAGAGGAAGAAGAAGAAGAGGAGGAGGAGAGTGAAGATCTGGATACCATGATCAAGCAAGTACAGGACTACAAAGATAAGGCTGAATCCGCAAAGATAGTTACCTCAGGAAAGGGAGATGAAGAAGCTAGAAAGCAACATCCAGAAGAAGCAGAAGAAGAAGCGAATGAGCTATTTGATGAAGAAGAATACTATGAGAGGAACTTTCTTGAGGAAGGTCAAGAAAGACAGAAACCAGATGAGGATCATATTGTTCAAGTTTCTGAATCTGAGGATGTATCTCCTAATGTTCAATCCATTATGAAATCTGATAAAGGGAAGCAAACTCTAATGGAGACACCCATTAAAGTTGTCATCAGAATGAAAGAGGTTTGTGGTACCTCTAGAAGGAAGCTGATGCCAGTTGAAGAAGAGGAATCTCAAAAAGAAGTTTCAGATTCGGAATCATCATCCCATGGTCATGATTTTGTAGTTCAATCTCTGAGAAAGTTGGTGGACACAATTCATATTCTTCCAACAATATATTCTAGATTCCTGTTGCTGCAACAATCTATGAATCAAAAATAATATTCTTTATCCTTGGTAATGGATAAGTTTGTGAAGTTGGAAGCTGAACAGAAAAGTTTTTTGTTTGATTATGACGTGCATAGGAAGTCCTACAGTAATGTAATGAAGTGGTCTAAGAGAGTTGATGAAGATTTAGTTCACTTTGAGAATTTTCATGCTAATGTTCAAAATGCCTTTGAAATGGAGGATAAAAAGGTTAATGAGATTTTTGAAAAGTTAACCAAGGAGAAAAATTTCCGGAATCAACAGGTCAGGGAGCTGAATGGGAAGCTTAACTCAGTATCTCAAAATTAGAAAACTGAAAGAGATTTCCAGATTGAGTTTCTACAGAAGATAGAAAAGCAAGATGAGTTGTTGAAGTTACAGAAAGAAGCCTTGGAGGTTCAGGCAGAGGCTTTAAAAGCTCAAGAAGAAAAGGTAAAATCCTTGGAGAGGAAAAGAGAGGAAGATCAAATATACTTGAAGAAACTCAAAGCATTGTTGAAGCAGCTCATTCCGAAGGAAAAGGAAGAAAAATGAATCCACTCCGATCTTTTGTTGTAGTTTTATTTCCTTGTATTTTTTCCCAACTATAATGAAATGGTTATCTGGATGGTTTGTATCTTGTTATATACTGATGTTTCAGGTACCATACTTTGTTTTCCATTCCCTTCAATTCTATTGGAAAATCACAAAGGGGGAGAAGGAAAAAGAACTACTCCTAAGGAGGAGAAAGGGAAAAATTTCTAAGAGATATATCCTTAATGAAAGGGGGAGTTTCCTACTAAGAATTTTTCACTCTTATATTATTGAAAACTCCACTCTGGAAACTGAGAATACAATCCTTAGAGTTTCAATTCCTAAGGGGGAGTTAGTTGTATTCGTTTCTATCCATGAACAAAGGGAGATAAGTTTGAATTTTTCAAAGTCTAATGAAATTTTCTCAAAATCCTTATATGCTTTCTTGTAAGGATGTTTGTGCTTTCCAAAAAGGGGGATATTGTTGAGTCAATAAGGTTTTCCTAATGAATTTTACATTCCTTCTTGTTTTGAAAATCACAAACACCTTATACTTAAGCATATATTATTTTTTCCCCCATAATGAAAATTTACTTCTTTAAGGAAATCTACCTTAAACTAGATTTTCTTATACATAGTAATATTATTCTTATATTCAAAAACCAGATTCATAACCAAATTTCAGAAGCCACATAATGAATAGATTTGGAGCATTTTATTTTTAGGATCCGAATTCTGGATGTGATCTGTAATGTAGTTCTAATCCGATTTCTGTACTCCGAACTTTTAAGCAGTTCGACTCCGAACACTTAAGCAGTTCGACTCTGAACTCTTTATTAGTTCAAATCTGAACTCTGAAGAAGTTTGACTCCAAACTTTTAAGCAGTTCGACTCCGAACTCTTAAGCAGTTCGACTCCAAACTCTTTAGTAGTTCAACTTTGAACTCTGACGAAGTTCGACTCCGAACTTTTAAGCAGTTCGACTCCGAACTCTTGAGCAGTTCGACTCCGAACTCTTAAGCAGTTCGACTCCAAACTCTGAAAAAGTTTGACTCTGAACTCTTAAGCAGTTCGACTCCGAACTCTTAATAAGTTCAACTCTGAACTCTACAGATTCAGAATCCGATCTCTGGTGAAACAAGATTCTGAATTCCTATAAAACAGAATCCGAACATTTCTTAACATAGACTCCGAACTTCATTTTGGTTAGACTCCGAACTTTTGACTAGCTTACACTCTGAACTATTTACTATATTTTACTTACATTTTCTTCATTTCAAAATGATGTCATACATTTAGTTATACATAGTCTGTTATAAAACAGTGTCATCTTTTCTGTTTCTAATTAACCGTTGGTTGAGTTACACGTGTACAGGTCCCTCCGATTTTTAAGGAATATATGAATGTTGGGATGGAGGCTGAATTTACCTATAAATAGGAGCTCATTTGAAAGAGCTCGAGAGATAAGGAAGTTGATCGATCTAGAGACCACACGCTGCTACGGTGATTTCTTGAGAGAGAAAGCTTTTCATGCCTTGTGCGTACTGAACCGCTCGTTCAGTTTTTTCTTCGTGCGACTCTGAATGTTGGTGATTACATTCGAGGACTTCCGGGGATAGAAAGACAGAGGTTTCCAACAACTTGAAGTTGAGGGCTTCCTTGCTGAGGAAGACAGAGGTTGCCAACAACCTTGAAGTTGAGGGCCTGCGGGGATAGCAAGACAGAGACTCTGATCTTCGTATCGAGGGCTTACCCAGGTGTGGGTAAGATAGACTTTCATGAACGTATAAATCAAGGGACCTTTATCCAAGGTTGTTGGATACCCTTCTCTTTGGGTTAAAAGACTTATATCTTGTTACTTGTAGTTTTTACTACTTGTTTATTTCCGTTGCATTTTTTTAAGGAAAGTATAACTTTCTTATACTTCCTTACTTGTACTCTGTTTCATTTAGATTCTATACACTTTAAGGTAGAATCTCGTATTGTAATCTTTTGGTTAAGTTTCCATTTCCGAAACCATATTTCCAGAACCTACTTTCGGAATCTCTTTCCAAGTTTTCATTTGGTGTTAGAGTTGTTATGAATTTTTTAATGTTTAACCTTGTTAAACATAGCCCTTTACTTTTCTTAAGGAAACCATGGTTATTCATAACTAACTTTAAAGGTTCCAAAGGAATTTTTAAAGTATACAATTCACCCCCCTCTTATATATTGAGCATCTACATCATTATTTCGATCCTACAAGAACTATTAACATTTCCCCTAATCAATAAATTTCATCGCGTGATAATAATCCATCAAGACAAACCTGGTGGATGATTTCATTTTCTAATATCCCCAATTAATCATAATAAAATTTAAATTTTTATTTACTTTGTTGAAGAAAAAATTTAAAAGGGTATTAATATTTACATTGAGAAATATAAAGAAACAACATTTGATGGTTTTATAATTTTTATGAAAATATATTATAATGAAATGAGAATGAAAATTTGGTTAGAACACCATGAATTTCATTTGGGAATGTTTCTAAAATAGAACTAATAAAGGTTGATTGAAAATACTTTTAAACAGAATATTTTAACAAGATATCCCTATCATAATATTTAAATGAATGTCAATTTTATTAAAAAATTATGTCCTAAGTCACAGTTAAATATAATATTCATAGATAATATAAAAAAAACGTTATAAAACATTTTTTTAAACAACGTCACAAAAATGGAATCTTGAAAATAAATAAATTTTTCATTCATAAATTTTCTGTTGAAGATAAAAGTTATTAATGAAAATAATATTTCAAAATAACTTTATTGATACCCACACCATAAAAAATAAATACAAATTATTTATGAGAATATGTAATGTGAAATATTTAGACGATAAGATATGATAAAAATTTATATTTCAAAATAATAATTTATAAGATTAGTTATTGAAGAATATGAATATGGAGTAGAATGATTCTCAACTAAAAAGAAATAATATTAGAAATAAAATCCTTGTGAAATTGAATTTTTTTGAATCAAAATAACATTTAAAATAAAACATTAAATACAATGAATTCTTATATTCATGGAAAAAAATTTAAAAGGGGAATTTTATATACTATTTAAATAAAAATTGGTTCATAATACATAACAAGTTTTTTATAATGGAATTTAATATAAAGATCCCTTACTTGTTACACCTGAATTATACAAAAGATATTTAAAATGTTCTATGATAAACAAAATTATCTTAAAAAATTATTTGATAAACTCATTAATATCAATTAAGTTTTATATTATTCAAATATAATCATTCACTACACAACTATTAGTCAGTTAATTTTTATTTTCATCACCACATTTTAGTTAATTTGATTTTTTTCATACCTGATTTACAATGGTGATGTAAAACCCCATCTTCTTACACATATTTAATCTTTCACATATTAAGAATATTAAACCATTTGTTTTAATTACTTATGAATACTTTCACTAATTTTTTTGGAAATTATTGGTATGTTTTGTGATAAAGGAATCCATAATGAGCTTATTTTAGGAAATTTTATGATATAATTGAATTTCATTGTTATAATAGCTATGTTTTATTTTTTCCTTAAACAATTATATAAAATAAACATATTAAACTTTAATATAGAATTCATTAATCACATAAATATTAATATCAAACCATTTAAGTTGGTTTTGAAATAACTTGATATCCATATAGGTTGTAATCCACACAAAACATGGTTGACATTTTTATTTTCTATTGGATGGTGTTATGAATGGAAAAAATTATTTATGTTTTTATACTATTAATTATTTCATAAATATTATATTTTTTAATGAAACATATGCCTATAAACATCCATAGAATTTGATGTTAAAAATAGATGTTCAGGGTGGTGGTATGTATCATGTTACAAGTGTGAAAATATCTTTTTTTAAATGTTTGGGCGGAATGTATATAATTATTATTAATTAAAAATAATATCATATTAGTACAATAATGATACAAGTTTAATTAGTTTAGTATTAGAAGAAAATATTATTTGGAGTTATAATAAAAATGAAATGTATAGAAAGAAAAATGTTGTGATTAGATGTTCTCACCTTACTCCATCAGAGAAATCCATTAGTGTTCTAAAAATATTCTCACGGTGAAACCACTACAATTAGAATGAATTAAATATAGTAGTAAATGGTTCTTTATGATTTCTATTTCTAATTTCTTTTAGGTTTTGATATGTGTAGTTTTCAAGGGATTTTTATTTAAGTGAGAAGGGTGGCATTTTTATACATAATCCTTTATATTAAAGACATCTCAATCTTAAAGGAAAGTGGACCAAAAAGTGTTAAATAATGGTAGGGGATAGGTTCTGTGCAATACACATTTTATTTATGAAAATAAGCGATGTTTATTGACAAATTTCGATCCTTTTCCAAAAAAATATATAACATTTTCTCATAATTTACTTTTACCATGATAATTCCTTTTAAACCATGGAAACATATTTTTATGAATAAAAATTAAGTAAAATTTATTATCAAATCTAAAAATTGGTATTTCTATTAAAAAACACTTTATTAGATATATCTTATAGAGGTGGAAAAAATTAATTTTAATAAAAGTGAACATAACGGAATAAAAAGTGTTTTTTGAAAAATACGGGTTTAGATATAATAATAAATTTACAGAATAATTATTTGTAATATTGATTAAAATTATATTTATTGTATTATGTATAAATGATGGTGTGTAATTTTTATTTCCAATAAATTTAAAACCAAATGGATTACTGTGAATACCTAATTAAAGGAAAATGAATGAAATATTTTTCATTAATAGAACATATATCTTATATTATAAAATTTATAACATAGATGTATAAATTATACATTATATCCTTATACAGATTATTTTAAAATATTATATAAACATTTAATTTTGAATTGTTTTTTTTGTCGTGGATATTTTATTATTATTTCATAAAACATAAAGTTTTTTTTAAAAATGATATTTTTCAATATTAATCTAAAAAAATGACCTTCTTTATAAATCTTTTAGAATTTCCCATCAAATTAATTTTGACATAATGAATCAAAAACTTAAAATAATTAAATTAAATTAAAATTCTGTGAGTTATAAATTAAATCTTATGTAAAATCAAATAGTTTAAGGAAAATATTTTTCTAGAATAAAATCCATTATTTTAAATTAAAAACCATATTCTTTTCTATACATTGATAAAATAATTTATAGGGTTATTGTAAATTTAAATTTACATACAAATTTTTAAAATTAAAATTAAGGTATAACTACTACATCTTTAATAATTAAAAAATTCTTTTCATGTTTCAATATAAGGAATTGAGCTATGATAATTTACATAAGTTGTAAACAAAACATTCATTATGAGGTAAAGTAAACATAAAAACATTAAATGTAGAATTAATATCTAATTGAATATATAACATACATCGAATGACAATATAAATATATATAATTTTTTAAACAAAACACTAAAAAATTAATGGGTTTATCACATTCTCCCCCATTAGCAACATTTTATCTTTGAAATTTAAATTCCCTCTTTTAAAAATGAGTGCATATTTATATAATAGAAATATCAAATGTATATTTTATTAATAAAATTTTATTCTACATTGACACAAGTAAAATTATCATTTATAATAAATATATTTATTATTCCATGCTTATGTTTTTAGTACTCATCATTTTGAATGATTTTCCAAAGGCACAACTTGTTTTATGGATGATCCTTCAAACATAAGACTCGAAAAACTATATTCCTTTAGAGGAAATAATTTTATTTGGAAATATATACTTACATGAATTCAATAAACCACTAATTCTCTTTAAAATTTAATTAATGAAATCTAGAGATTTTTTTTCCATTCATAATGTAGAATAATAAATCCCAAGTGCCTGATGATATCCCCAAAATAATAATGGTATTAATTATATGAATAAATTTATTAAAAACCATTCATAATTTTTTTATTTATTCCCTAAAACTAAATTGGTGAGTGTGTGTAGAAAATTTACCCAATTAGATGATGTAATACTTTAACTGTCAACTAATTATTTATAAATAATACCACCAGTTCACCATAGGTTATTTTTTACTCCATATAATAATTTTAGATTTCTAATCCTTAAATTGAATTAAACCCATAAATCAAGATCATTCCAAATTCAACCATATATATTTCCACCATGTGTTAAACTATTAAATTTTTGGGAATTTTAATCATGTTATTCTTATATATGTCTTTTTATTATATTTCCACTATATTACTTGATTTAAAACTCATTTATCCAAGTGTTAGGGGATGATTCAACATATATAGAAATCATTATAGATATTGAACAGTGTGTAGATCCAGAATAGAATAAAAAATTATCAAATAATTATATTATGGCCCAATTAGTTGAAATTACATTATCCAGGACATCAACATTAACTGTAGTAAACTAATAATCGTTGACTTGCTGTATAGATATTGAAAGTAGTAAATTTACTTGAAACAAGGTGAATTGGATTACATAGTACACCATCTCTTTGTAGTTAATGAATTGAAAAAGTAAAAAATTTCTATTATCTTTACATTATGTAGTTTATAACCTTCATCACTACAATTGCAACAACCCCAAATTCCCATTAAGAACGAAATCATTGAATAATTAATTATCTCTTTTAAAGGAAATTGATAGTATATCAACATATGATGAAAAATTTTTATATAGTAACAACCTTTTAAGACTAGAAATTATTCCATAAAAGGGATAATCAATATTTATATAATGATAATGAAATTACTCAAAATCATGTATTTCTAAAATTATAACGTTAGACACAAACTCAACCAAATTTCCCTCTTCCATTTCTCTGAAATATATATATTTCCTTTCAAGAATAATCACATTAATCCGGCGGAGAGTTTTTTGAAATTAAAATCCT
This sequence comes from Viscum album, assembly GCA_963277665.1. NCBI lineage: Eukaryota > Viridiplantae > Streptophyta > Magnoliopsida > Santalales > Viscaceae > Viscum > Viscum album. The sequence goes on from OY728159.1 coordinate 1,086,450,500, forward strand.
TTAAAATTATACAATTATATTTTTCCTTTTAACTCATATTCCATCTTACTGTCTCAATTCAATGACCACCCTTGATTAGTAACTCCCTTTAGATAATTAACTTCCAGGATAACGTTGTATCTTTTACCACTTACCAAAGGAAGAATTGTCTTCAATAGGGAATTACCACATTCCATAACTACTAATAGATTAATAGTACAATTTAATGAGTCTATTTTTATTACATGAAACACAATTTAATATTACATTTGAAACATAAAACACATCTTATAAACTTCATGATTTATTTATCGTTCCTTTCAGTATATCCTTGAGTTTATTCAAAGATCCCATCATGTTACCCTAGAGGTCAGAATATAAATGAAAGGGTGATATCAGATTCCTAATAAGTAGATTAATACATTAGAATCTAACATGGATAAAAAATAAATATATAATATGGTATAGTGAATAATAAATAATCATTATATATAATCAATAACATGATAATGAAAAATATAAATGGATAAAATATAAATATAAATAATCACATAGATAATAATACTTTTATTCATAGTGATTGACGGCATAATATCAAACATATTTGTCTTACTATTAAACCCTCATGAAAATATATCTTATATACCATTATGGTCTTAGTTAAGGGAATTTAATTTCAATTAAGACATTGAAAAAGACATCATTTATACTATTAATGCATCAATCGAGACATTATTATAAATGAGTATGGATAAAACAAATTCCCAAACTAGTTTTTCTCATGAGACCTACCAATTCATCAAGATGATATATGATTTCAGGTCCCATATAACCATAAATATTCTCAATTTATTCATCATATAAAAATTAAAAATAAATAATGCAATAAATAGTCAATATTTATTATTATTAAATAAAAATCTATTTTGGAAAAAATATAAAATATCAACATTTTCCATTATCGATTAATGAAACTATATGATTACATTACATACAATAAAATAATTCAGATGGTATTATAATTCCACATCTCTAGTGCATCATAATACAATTTAAATGATATTGATAAAGATGGATAACACAATTAAAAGAGGCATAAAATTTACATTAATAAATAAAAAGAAATAATTTCTACTTTTTTTCTAAATTTTTAATAAAAAAACTATAATTAAAATTGATATAAATTACTTCATAAAACCAAAAAAACATGGGGTAAGATTCTTAAAGATATACGATGAAGGTGTTGGAAAAAAATTTTAAATAGAAAGTGTTAAGAAGAGATTCCATTCACATTATCTAAATGATGGTCAAATTTAGTATGAAATGCAGTTAAAAATAACATTTAAATATCTAGTTTAAGGATAATAATGGAAAAACATTTAAGAAAATATTTTATAGATATATGTTACTATTGGAATCTTGAAAATGAATGAAGGCCAAATTCATAGGTGTGGAGTGTAAGAAAAAATATTTGAATGATTATATTTTTTCAAAATATATTTATTGAAACTCATATTATTAAGAGTATTATAACGTCCAATTGAAAATTGTTAAATTTAAATATAAATATCCTAAAACATAATTGTATTTTAAAATAATAAAATAGAACATAAATGTGAAGTCGAATATGGGAATGGAGGGAAAATATTCCTAATAAAAAAGATGTGAGAATATAAATGAAACACTTATGGACATGGAAACATTTAAATAAGAATACATCAAAAGTGAATACATGAAATAGAAAAATAAATAACATGAATAAATTTTTTCACCGTAAATAAGTTTTAAAAGGTAGTATATAAACAATGTAAACGAAAATATGTACATAATACAAAACATATCTCAAATAAGGGGATTCAAGATGAAGAATAATTACCATTTACTCCCTACATTTATGAAATATCATTAACCTCCTTTAAAATAAACATAATCATAGTTATTTATGATTTTATGATAAAATTAATATATTTTAAATTTTATATTCTTCAATTATAATTATTATATATAAAAATATTATTCAGATAACGATTCTTCTCTTAATCATATGTTTGTAATATCAATTGTTTCAAATATATTCCATATTGAGATATCAGTCCTCCTTCTATAAAAAGGTCATGATTACTGAGTTAGATAATTTATTAATGTAATTTTTAATCAATTTATTATAAACCACTATTTTCATTTCATGGATGTTATGTGTATGGTTCATGATAATGGAAACTAAAATGATCTTGTTTTTGGAAATTTACTCATATCAAAAAACTGTTTTATAATTTAATAAATACATTTTTGATCAATAAATAATTATATTAATGATATATTTTACTTATTAATATCATATATATATATATAAGTTATATATACTATCCATGCGTGGTACTAATGAAAAATAAAACATATCATCCAAGGAGGCTACAGTCCATGTATAGCACGTGCAATTTTTTAAATTTCCATTGAATGTAAATTTTAATAGAATTTTTCATTTATATTATTAGAATACTAATTATGAAATAAATATAATATTTATTCATAAAATATATTATTACGACCATCAATGTATGACAATGATGAAAAATTAAATGTGATGTTTATAGAAGTGATAGTCTATATGTAACAAGCACAACGTTTTCATTTGTTGAATGGTTCGGATGAAAATGACAAATAATTATTCCATCAATATAAAATAATTTCAGTATAATAATTATACTGATTTAATTTTGATTATATAGAAAGAATATATTAGGATGATTTAGAAGAAAAATGAAATTAATAGAAATGAAAAAATGAGTGTCTATGATTTTTCAACTTTCTCCTGGGGATAAGTCATTTATTCATATTAGATAGGTATTTTGGTGAAATAAACACCACTATAATATGTAAAAGAGAGTTTTTATAGGATTGGTTGATACATTATTATTTAGGTGTTTGGGTAATTGTGGTGGTTCAAGGCTCGATTTATAAGTGAGAGGGGCAGAATTTTTGTAAATAATACTTACATTATATTAAAGGTATGTCACATTTAAAAAAATGTGGCTCTAAAAGTAGATAATAATTTTGAGAGGGTTATTTTGGATAGATCCACCACTCATACAGACAAATAATAAATAATTTTTTAGATATTTTATGCATTTTCCACTCAATTTAGTTTTTATCATAATTTACTTTTACCACCGTAACTCATTTTTTTATCATGATAAGTTATTTTTAAGACAAAAATGTAAATGGACCACATTACCTAATATCCGCAATTTGATTTAAAATTGAAAAATAATTTTACAATATTCATATTACAGAGTTGTTAAAAATTAATTTTAGTAAAAGTTTTTTTAACGTAGTAAAAATGTTTTTTGAAAAAAAAATCTTTTTTTAAACATCAAATAGAATTTAAATCAAAATAAAATGTATTATTGATTCCTAGGACATTTTTTAGTATATGATGAAAAACACACTATATTTATGTATATTTTAAATAAATATAAAATAAAATGTATAATTTGGTATACTTAAAGAAATTAAAATTACAAAAATTGGTTTTAAATGTAAAAAATATATATTAGGTTCTAAAATGTTAAACAAGGATTTAAAAAATCAAAATAAAAATTTTAAAATTATTTTTTAATGTATCTAATATTTTTAATGATAAAAACATTATATAAATTTTTAATATTTTCTTATATCATTATGCTTTATTAAAATTTAGGGTATTTTTAAAAATTGAATCTTTCATTAATTACTTAAAAATTATACCTTTTACGAAAAATATCTGAAATACACTCTAAAATGGTTATTAAGATATTAAAAAATCAATATCATTTTTATTTAGAATAAAAACATTTATTTTCAAATCAAAAAACATAATCTTGTTTTTTACCTTCATAAAATACTTGGGTTATCACAAAATAGTATTGAGTCTATCACTAAATTATAATTCCTTTAAAGTCATATTTTATTGATATATTTCAATGGGTACAATCCCATTATTTATCAAAGACATCGCATTACCGAAGTTTATAACAGTAGTTTCATTCTCATAATATTTTTAAAGAACATGGTTTCAACTGTCATATGTGATGAGTATCTACATATAGGAATCCATGGATGGATCCTCTTACTAGTTTTGAGTGATATATCTACAATCAATGAAATTTTAATATTGTTTATATATTGTTTCTTTTTATATCATGATGTCTATGATTATTAATATATATGGATGGTAAAACACTCTTATTCATAATATACTTTTCATTCACACCTTCCACAAGTCTCCACATTACATTCAAAATAACTTTTCACAAGAATCTCAAATTTATTTTCATTCAGTTCTTCTCTTACCATTGGTCTGTTAATTTTTCTTTAAAAATAGCTTCCTCTTAATTATTGGCCTTTTTAAATCAAAGGTACATAAATATTATACCATAAAATATTGTATTTATTCCCTTAAGACCAAAACATCAGCAATATCGACTGGAACTAGTTCTTCTATGAAACTCCTTGGTTTTTCTTTTTTATAACTACTTATTATTTTGATGATAAATCATAATTACTCTATGTAGTATTATTATAAAATTTATTATTTTCACCATTCTCAAATAACATATATTTGGTCATCATCTTATGAATATTTTTTATAACCCAAGATTACTCAAATTAAAATTTAGACCCAACATAATTAGTTGGATTAGATTTAACATTTTTTAAATAGAGTAGGTTCATATTTTACCTATGCTGTTGGAAAAGATATCTAACACCATTAGATGAATCATCCTTTTATTCAATTACTTTATTAAATTCTCTCATCATCTTTCTTATTGTTTCACCATCTATAGGTTTCCATGAATCGACCTGGTTAACATATTTTTATTATTATGATATCTTTTCTTCGATTAATTTATGATTATTTCTTGCTCAACCACCTTATCTATTAATATTTTTATCTACCCTATATGATCATCTTTACATCTCTAAAACTCATCTCCAAACATATTTTTTAATCAAATTACATTTTTTTATTTTTAACAGTCTTTTTATATTGATTGTTTATAATGAAACACCATAATCTTTAAAAAAATAATTTTTTATAGTTTTCATGTTCCTCATACTCTTCACTAATTGAGTTTTCACCTATATTATTCACATGTGATAAGAAATTTTTATCTTCTCTAGAATAGTATTCCTATTATTCACTACATCATTGGGAATATTATTCTTTCTCTTTAATCAATATACTTCACTTTTTTAGTAATTTTCATTTTTTTTCCTATCTAAATTATACCCATGGTACCCTTATTATGGTTTTTACCTTAGATATCCTATGACCGGTCTCTTCATTTACCATCTCATGAGACTCTAAATTCTTTATCCTTCTTGGGTTGTTAACAATACTCTTTCCAATTCACCAAAAATTAATGTATTTGTGTTATTTTTTCCTCTTATGCTACCTTTAATTTTTCGAAAGTTTTTTTATTTAAAAAAATAAATTTATGAATAATTTCATCACTCTCATTTTTTTATAAGAGTGAGAATAATATTGAACCACCACACCTTTATATTTAGTTTATTCATGGAATTAAATGTCATATCATCATTAGATTTCTTCTAAAATAATAGAGAATTTTGGATCTCATTTTTATTAATAGTTTTTAGAAAATAATCCCTAAAAAGGTCTTCAATATCTTCATTATTAGACATTTTTCCATCTTATATGTTAATAATGTTTTTTATTATATTTTAAAAAATATTATAACATTCTATATTTTCACTAAATCCTTTAAAATGACTAACTATTTTTTCACCACTTTGAAATAGTCATTACTATTCTTATATTGACACATCTTAATTTCTTGAAAATTTAACCTATAGATATGTATCTAGGATTCCTTGATCTTGAAGTTCCCATTATATAATTTTTCATGTTTGTCCAAAATATCTTTTTCTTTGGTGACTCAAATCATGTTTTTGAAAAAATATATTGACAAATATGATAATATAACAATTTTATTCCTTCTCTATACCTACATATTTCTATTTATATCTAAATTTCTATATGAATATATTTCTTGAGGATATAATCCCATAATAAAAACATTACTAATATTAAATTATTGTAAAAAATAATAATGGTAACATTTGGTTATTTTACTGAGTTAATATTTTCTCATCATTCAATGAACCCCATCTATTGTTGAGTGGATCACTGACACTTATTTTTTGTTTTTGATAGTTACTTCACCCTCCATAATATATAGATTCTTAGTTTACTTTTCTTCCTATATTATTTACTGTATTTATATGTTGTTATATGTGTCAATATTATCTAGTATATATTTTCTAATATTTTAATTTATTATTTTGAATGTTATGAAATTTTATATTTGATAAATGATACTTATGAGAGATTATATAAACTTAATAAGGAATATAGAAACTGTAAAATGTGTTATTTTATAATTATTATGATCCAATAGATTTTAGTACTCATTTATTTATATATATTGATTATATCATGACCTACATATATTGAAATTTTATAAATCTTGTTTTTTTAAATGAAAAGTCAACAAAGTATCATTACTTCCCAATGGGGTAGATCGATATTAGAAATTTATATTATTTGAGATTACCACTATTATGAATGATCATATAATACATGAATCATTGGTTTTATCCTATTGGATGGTGATGGTGGTTTGTGAATCCTTAGAATTGGTAACCAAGAATTATCTCTTTATAATGATTGCACAAGTTGATTGAACTAATTTTTTAAACTAAACATTAATGAATTAATCTATAAATTGGAATTAATTTCAAGGAGTTTTTTTGAAGGTTGTAATCAGTATTCAATATGGTAAACCTCATGTTATCAGACGTAAATTTGTTCTCAGGTTATATATTTCTTTTAGTCAGATTTATTAATTATACCTAAATTAGTAAATCCAATTTCGTTGACATGTATTTTTCAATATATGTACTTTATGTGTAATTGTTAGAGAATAAAAAAATTGATATTATTATTCATAAATGAACTATCCTAATTTTATTATATTTCCACCTGCACAAATCCTCCAATAGAATTCATTATTATTGATGGGATGACATCTATTTATTATTTTTATTCCTAACAGACTAGAATATCCAATTCAAGTTAATAGTTTATTATTGTTTTGAAACCCCTAACCTTTATTCATTTCCCTAAACTGACCAGTCAGGCATTGTGGAAATGTATTTTCTCCTACATGAAATCATGAAACTGGAAGACAAAGACATATAAAATGTAAACTTAGGGAAAAATGATTTAAATGAATCCACCTTACGTGATATGATATAAAATATAATACAACAATAACTGGAATTGAAATAAAGTTCATAGAAGCACAAAGGAATGATGTAAAGTCTCATCTTCTGATAGCGTTATTGGAAAACATGGATAAAAATGAAACAAACGTGAAATAATCTTATTTATCTAAATTTTCAAGGCGCCATGATAAAAATAGTAAAAGAAATGTTGACATATTAATATTAATTCACATAATGATTTGTTATGAGACATTAGTGGGTGGTTTTCAAAAAAAACATTGCATAAATTATTATTTCATTTCATGAATGAAAATTTCAAGTATTTGGTTATTTGGAACTTCCATGATCCAATGATTGAACTTATTCCATGATATTTTTAGATTATTAAATAGGGATTTACTTTTTTGAATAGGTCGATTTGTTCACATGGTGAATTCTTATACATGTCGTGAATAATCATGGTCCTAGTGGTTCATTGTTTTAAATGAGGTTCATAACTTAGATTGATCTTATTTTCATCACGTATTTTTTATATATGACTCTTCATGGTGGTAATTGATGCTTTGCAATTCTATAACTCTATAATTCTATCTTTTAGTGGAAATTTAGAGAAATTCATCATTTTAAATCACTCTACAATACTCAAGAATAAATCATTGAATCACCACATAAAAAATGTTTGCTTAAAAACCATTAAATGACTTCTCTACACTTCTCCACAAATTGAATATTTGATCCTGAAATTGAAACCAAATGTCGAGTTTAAGTAGAAATATGTCTTTATTATAGAAGAAAGAGCATGCTGGATTTCCATGTGATGTGATCCAAAACATCCTCAATCGGTTGTTAACTGTTTATGGTGTGACTTTGAATTTTTCCTAGGGGTCAGTGATGGTAATGACGACACTCGCCAGAAGGGCCAGGACAATAACCTAGCAGTGATACAATGAAATGGTTTGGAGGCGCAGTCCCCGTGGTTGGAATTAACTATTTTTCCTCATCCCCTATTGACACTTTGTTCCATCACATTGATTAAAAAGTGAAAAAGGTCAATGAATTAGAAACAATAAGCGAAGATAGATGGAAAATATCAGATTTGAAAAAGCTCAAAAATGGTTCGCCAAAGGTATCCAAATTCATCGGTGGAATGAAAGCACTTGTGAACCATTCACATGTGTGCTACCAACTTGTGTTCCAAATATCCTTCACCCTACTTTGCAATTTCCTTACAAATAGACCCATGAGTTCTTCATTTGTACGGATGAATTTCCCTGAATCCGGATTACTCCTCTGATCTCCCTAGTACTTCAACAAAGTACTCTGAAACCTCTAAGGTTGTTTCATAACACCTTAAACAAGGTAATTAAAGGGGGATAGTGAGACTTAGGTTCTCCATGTGTAAAAAATTAACAACACTTCTGTATCTCATTCCTCCAACCTCCTTAATTTGAGAATACTTGCGTGCTTTCCCTTACTAAAATAATAAGTTGCACAGCCCAATTTGGGGAATACCTATGAATACACCTAAAAGTTTTATCTATGTCTCACCCAAGTCTAGTAATCAGGCTCTACATCACTTGAGGTGCAACCATTTATCCTACATCTAATTGTGTGCCACTTACTTGAGTGCACTTTCTTGGTTCATCTCAACCCTTCATCCTGATCGAGCCTTTCATGAAGCCTCCTTTATTGCCACTCATGATATGGCATCTCCTATATCGGATCCCTTGTTTGAAAGGTATTATGTAGAAACCTCCACCAAGACCTCCTGATTTACCAAATCATACAGAAATGCATAACTACATTTCTCCCATTTGGATGTGGATATCTATGGTTTGGGGTTTCCCACACATCTTACAAGTGGTTAAGGGTCCTCAGGGTGTATGTAGATTTGGATATATATGGTCACATTGACCCTTACCCCAGGGAAAGTGTTGATGAGTCTCTAATCTTGGATTCTGGGGATAGTAAATTTTCCTAACCTTCTTTTATCTATGACCTGGAGCCTTTGGTTCATGGTAGGGAGGGTATGGTTCACACCTCCTTTTCCATTTGAACAAAGGAGAAGTATCCCTCCCCACTACGAGAACCATTTTGGGGAACCATTATGATGTAATCCCCTAGACTTTCATGTAGGAGGTTTCAATATTAGTCCAATCTACATCCATCACCTTCATTCCTTCCTTACATTGGACCCTCGTCTAATGTAATGTGAAGAGAGGTAATGTTAATTTATTCGACCTCTTCTTCCAGAGACATGACCTCTCCCATTGTTTCCATTACTTATTTGTTATAGGAATGACCTCTTCCATCAGCGGAGGAGAAATTGTATGTGGTTTGATGGATCTTTCACATCCTATTTTTTCTCACACCGAGCATAAATCACATGGGATTAGAGGTTATTAATGATTTCAACACCGTCACAATCCACCAAAAGGAATAAACTATTTTTACTCTGATTCCCACCATAACTGGGATATGTAAGAATCCTTTACCTAGGACCCAAGCTCACTAGACCTGATCCTCAAGAGTACAATCCAAATTCCCTTAATTCATGAATCCTCTTTTGGAGTAAGTTTTAAATTAATCCTCCCTAAATATTTTTGAGTTAAGAAATATCTCATTGACCCTTTTGCAAGGGAATCTTGTTTCTGTGTAAGACACAACCTATTTTTCTCAAAGAACCATATTTCCCTATGAGACTTACCGAACTATGTGGGATTTGAATCAATTCAAAATTAGATACATAGAAATCCACCATGAGGATAAAACCCAATATTCCAAATCAACCCCCTTGTGTTTGGGTCATATCACCAACATTGTTTAATTCAACTTGGGAAACCATATTCCTTCCATGTTCTTTGGGCTACATAAGCATAAGTATCACACAAAGATTTTTGTTGGAACCGTCTTTCTAGATATCTTAACCACTTGACATTAAATTGTATATTTTAATCCTTATCATACAACCTTAAAAGGTATGATGTGTCTTATTAAGCAGTATTGAACTACGAGGGTTCTGATATTTTCCATCAGGATATGTAGGCAGCTGATCTCATTGTTTGATCCAAACATAAAAAAAATTATTGTCTCCCTAGATGATGATAAATTCTAGAGTTCCCCACTAAGTGGCTTTAAAAATAAAATCAGTGTAACATCGACTATAGAATTTGTAAGTGGTGTATATGAGGATACTATCGATGGAGAACCTCAAATACATACAGATGTATCTATTGATGAAGATACTTGAATATATATAGATGTTTCTAATTTCTATACATTCTAGTAATTGAATAAAAATCTATAGGGAACCAAACATTACGCTTGGTAAATTAATAATGATTTATAAACATATCTTAAATCTATAATAGAGTCCCAACATAGGAAATAATACCCCTTAAAAGGTGTTGATGAGCCTATCCTTCCAACCTCTTGACCAATGTCAGTTGTTAAGTATCATGGGTCAAAATCCTTAGTGAGAAGCTACCTTTGGAAAGAAGGTCCCGTTAGATACAGAACCATTGGGTCTTTCTAATTCCATAAACAAATTCAATAGAAATCTTTTGGAAACAATTATTTATAAAATGAAGAAATATTTCAAGGGAAATAGTATGAAATTTAAGAAATTATACCAAAATGTATATTAAAATTAAGGATATAAAATACCTCCAAATTGAACAATTTCTTGTCCTAATACAGTAATTCACTCAACTAGGATCTAAATAGATAAAAATTTCAAATAAAAAATAATCATTAGAATTAATGTCAATAAAACCAAGTATTAATATATAATTATTTGTCCTTATTAACCATCCTTAAATAAATTTCTCATTCCTCATAATATAGTTTTTACTCCAATTCCTCATTCCATTTATCGGTCCATTTAAACATTTTCATTAGTTATGTTGCATAAATTTTAATTTACATCACCTTGAATTTTCTCTCACTAGTCAATGTAAAATTTCACTGGAGTTATTCCCACACCTTGATTGCATGCTCCAAAATATAATATTTCACTTAATATTCATTCTCCACCCATTAAATTAAAATATCACAATTAATCTTGGGGGATTAAATTCAAGGATAAAATTATTAAGTGGTTGAGCGTAGATATGCATTTATTTCTAAAAATGGGTATGGTAAAAATAATATGATATAATATTTTGTATAATAAATGATATAAAAAATTAATTTTTAAGAAATAATTTTCTCTCAAATATAATGTCATCTCCCAAACTCCCCAAACTGATAAGTAACATATCATGAACAATTTAAACATAATTTATAGGGAATAACTCTTATTTTGTTTTCAATAAACTTTTTCACAGAATTATTCTAGTAGGAACCACTAAACCCCATATTTTTTGAATATCATTATTCTAGTTGTGGTTATTTTTAAACTACCAAATAAAATCTATTTGTATATAATCATTTTTCAAACAAATATAACTATGAAAAATAAAATATACTTAATCGAATGCTGAAACTAACCACTAAATCTCATTAAAACTCCACTATATTATTTTATTAAGAAAAAATATCCAATTTTCACCGTAAAAAATCTCTTACCCACACTCATTATATTTAATATCATGAAAATTGAAATTTTCTAGCAGGGGAGGATAAAATATCCATATTTTTTTAAAATATGGTATAAATAAAAATATTCCCCAATGTTTTTCAAAGTTAATTTGGCGAGTCCTATAATTGATAATATATCAATGCATGTTTTGATAGTTTCACATGTATTGTGTATCTCTAAAAAAATAAGATCATAAAATACTGGGAAATATTATTTCGTGAATCATATTATGGATGAAAGTAACAAAAACAGTTATCATTCCTAAAATTTAATCTAAAAAATTTAAAAATCAACGAAGAGTAACTATAATTTAGAATAAGGATCAAAATTATCAGCTCATAAATATTTATAAAATCTAAAACAGGAAGAAGAAACTGTTTTCTAATTCATTTTACTAAAAACATAACGTATTATTCCAATTCTTTAAATAAAAATATAATGTTAAATCTTTTATTAAAGAGAAAAGTTTCCATAAATCAATGGGAATAATAAAAAATCAATGTAAAAAATAATAAATCTCAGAAAATCTCCCTATAAACATATATTAAAATATATTCTCTATTGTTTGGAATCAACATTGGAGAAATGAAAAAGAAGTATGAACAAATAAATATCGTAATTAATGAGAATGGGCAAATGATATGTCTCTCAGTGATTATAGTGAATTTGTTGAATTCCCATAAAATTCTTGATGCATGATACCTAAAATATAGAAAGATAAAAAAGTTATCCTTTTACATAATGTAGACCTCAAAAATGCATTATTAATAAATTAAAGAAATATTGTTGAGAGATGAAATTTAAACTTTTTATTCCACTATGTTCAATTGAAATGTACATGTAAAGAGCCAAAATTTCAAAAAAATAAATAACGATGAAATACCATAGACCAAAATATTTAGAAAAGATGAACGATGGGTTGATTATCCTCATGCATGTTGTTTTATGTCATCATTGAGATGAATGTTATTAGTTCGATCAGTGAGGTCCATCAGTGTAGAATTCTGTGGCCTCTACACCAAACATAAAGCAGTTTACTCTAATTCCAAATAATTCTCCACATGAATTTGTGGTTCCATACATGTAACGCCCAAAACATTTAGTTTAAAATAGTACTACATAATATATATTTCTTAATGTGAAACACTAGGCATTACGTGCATTGTGTTATATTGTAAAAATATCTCTATTTAAATGAAATCATCATAACCTAGATGTTAAATTGGAAGGAATTAATATGAGAAACCACTTAATGAAAATTATTTATAATTTTATATATAATTAAAATTTATTGATTAATTAATACTTAATGAGTACTAATTTTTTTTCAAATAAATTTTACGCTTAAAAATATTATGGTTTCATAAAAATGGTTTTATTACATATTGAGTACAGAAATTATAATTAATTTTTACTATTTTTAGAAAGTTATAGTATTAAAATAAAAAATATAAATCAACATAATCATAATAAAAAAGGGTGTTTTTTGGGAGTTTTTTTTTTCTAAAAATATTAAATTTTAATTAAATAGTGAAAAATAATAGTTTTTGTAAAACAATCATTTATACATTAAAACCAGTAATATAAAACTCCAATTTATTTTCCTTTTACATTAAAATAAAATAGACCATAGTTAATTATAAATATTTTAATTAATTACCTAGTAATAAATATTGTATGTTTTTTTGTTATGAGGGTATTTTTTGGATTAGAAACAAATTTTTCTAAAAGAATTTTTTCATTATATTTCTAAAATTTGTATTAAATTATATTTATAAATCTTATAAAATTGAATCATGAAATATTTTCACCTATTTTGAATCAGGATTTTCCAAATTTTTATGTATTTCTCTTCTAATTCTTATCATTATGAATACTAATAATGTATAAAAAATTGCCTCAATAAGGGTAAATCGGGAGAAACAAAGTTAATATTATGAGATAAGGCCTAAAAATCAAACTACAACTTGACGTTATCACATTTTATGAGTTTTGTCAACCAAATACAACGTATATAGGATAATACTGAAATTTATTTCCACTTTCTATTGATTATTATAGTTATGTTATTTTAAGAAAAGGATAAACACAAAATTTCAATTTCTTGATTTCAATATCTCATATATATTGTACTAGGGGAAAAAGAAGTTATAAATGAATATAAAAGGTTAGTTTTGAACATACATAAATAAATATTATGATAGTAATTTATTTTAAATTTTTATATATTATATAATGACATCAATTTCTTGTTCCATACTGATATTGTGCATGCCCAAGCAATAAAAAATCCCCATAAATTATATTAAAGATAATATAATTAATATTTTTGTATGAATTGTGTTATTCCCTGAATCAAAATGGTAATTAAAAATTATATATGGTGGCAGATATTTTCTTATTTTAATTAATTTGTTTTTGAATTATTTGAACTTAAATTAAATGAATTGTCACAAAAAATTTAATGATATTATATGTTATCTAACATTTTATTAAATAATATGAAAATTATAAATTCAATATTTTCAACTATAAAGGTAAGTAGTTTAAATTTTCCTTAAATTTCTATTTTTGATCCAGTTAATCACCATAAAAATAAATTTTCAATTCATAATGGCTGAAAAACTGTTAGCATGATCAAAGTTAATAAAACAAATAAAGGGGTAAATATAAACAATAATATTTAAAATGTAAAAAACCTATATATATATATATATATATATTTTCGATGATGATATTTCTAATATATAAATTTTTAGTTCAATACCATTTCCATTTTTAAGCATCATACATGATAAATACATATTTATATTTAAATCATTTATGTAATTCAAAGTGTGTCCTCTCCATAAATATAAAATGGAACCAACTCTCGGCCCTTATTCAATTTTTTTGAGACATCTAGATCAGATATTTCCTACCTAATAATATCTTGTATTCATTAAATAAATTCTATATATTTGGGTATTACACTTATACAATTCTAAATATAAATGAGGAATATGTCAAATGGGGTCTCTCAAATAAATGGTAATCATATTACCCAACTATTCGATGTTAATTTATTCTTTAAATTCTTCTAAATATAATTTATCAATACTAGCCTAATTATTATAGTACAATAAATATATTTAGGTGTTATTATTATTTTGAGACAACTATTTTTCACTGTCTATCAATCAAATGACAACATAAAGTATCAGTTGTGCATACATGTGGACTACTGCCTCCATGTAGTGATATGGTTAACATTCCATAACCAAATATCATAATGGGTTATTTAGATGATTTAATATATATATATATATATATATTATATATACTATAAAATAAATATTATGTAACTATAATACTTTATCTACATTTATATGTTCCCATTCGTTGGAAAATGATAACGTCACTCATACGTTTGTGTGGACTACAACCTCCATAAAGTGATGTAATTCATTTTTCATTTCATCATTACATGGATGAAAATAAAGATATATTTAATGAATACATATTATATATATGATAAAATTGGAATTTTATAATAATGAATTATTATTTACATTTTCATTCTTTAAATCTGATTAAACTAGAAACATCACTCATGCATGCATACGAATAACCATATTCACATAGTGATATAATCTATTTCCAATCACCATTTTATATGAATGATTATAAGAGTGTATATAATTAATAAATATGACAATTATTACTTGATTAATATTCTAGATATTATTAAACCATGACTAAGGTACAAGTACTAGAACCACCAAATTGAATTATGCGTGGAAAATGGAATAGTTTTAACAAGAATTTTTATTTTATTAAAGAAACATTTAATAAAAGGATAATAATAAATTAAAAAAGGAATGATATATATTATTTTTTATGAATATTATTTTAGAATATATATTTATTAAATATATAGGTATTGTATAATTTATTTTAATGTGTACAAATCAAGATGAGACATGAACTAAGGGTATCTCATCTCACTTTTGTTCTATGATAAAAATGTCACATTCACCACTTATTTCATTAATGTGGTGTATATAATTCCCATTTTATATTTTATATTATGAATATCTTTATATATATGGTACTTATTTCTTTATTTTATGTTTTTTATTTTACGGGGGTTATGATTCAAATTTTTCCAAAGTGATAATGGATTTCTGTCATAATGTCATTTACTTATGATAATGTATATGTTATTTTTCCTTTCATGGAAATTATATGACCCTAATATTTTTAAAAAAATATATATTTTTCTAATATTTTTATTCCTGATATTTTCATGTAATTATAACATTTTTCACTCTTTGCTACATAAAATGACAGAGAAAATGTATTTAAGAAAAAATGATATTATTTCACTTTTAGTGTGGAATATTTTATGACACACCGGAATTTAATTTTAGATGTATTCAATAATTATTCATCAATAATATAATTATTTATTATATTCATTTTATTAATAATGTGTTAATTTCTATATAATGTTTTAAAAATAATATTCTTTTCATTTTTTGAATGGTGTAGTTTTTACCAAATATGTGAACAGAGTCTTTGTATTAGTTTATACAAAACAAATATCATTTAATTATTTAATGATAAATTATTAATTTTATTATTTATTTATATTTTTACATGTATATTTTCAATGAATTATTTTTTCAAAATATTTAGGAATGTTTTAATGTTTTAATAAGTTATTCTAAAATGAAAAGGGTATCTTATCCTGAAATTATCCACATTCTTTTAAAATAATTTTTATCTATGAAAATATAAATTGATGTTAATAATGATTCATAAGAGAGATGATCCGGTGATTCCATTATTATTTTCTCAATATTTTTAGTTTTTATGATGATAAGATCCTGATGAACCTTTTTTTCTTTTCCACAAGTTAGGTTATGATGAAATATTAAATGTTTCTTTAATCATGTATTATACACATGAATGAATTATTAATTCGGGATTATTGGGTCTATTGTAAAAATTAAATACATTTGGTAATGGATTATAGATATCTCATCTTATTATTATTATATGAATGTACATTATTTTAAATAAATATGTTCACATTTTGATGTGGGGGAATGATTTCTATATGTTATGTTTACAATATTATATGGGAACATGATTTTAAATAGATATAATCACATTTTTAGCACGAGTATTGATATTAATCCTCACTCCAGGGATACCCCTCCAAGAATATAAATTAATAATGAGATACAATGACAAACAATTCAACCTTTAGTTGGCCCCAAGTTGGATACTTTCACTAAGGTTATATAAAATACAACACATGGAAGGTATTACCCTATATAGATTATAGAGGAATAGGATATGTGAGATCAACACTCAATAAAATATATGACATAGATAAATGAGTAAAAAAACATACCAATATAAATGTGTAGTGAAAATAAATATAGGGATACATTAAAAAAATAACCAAAAATATATTTTCTAGTGTTGTGACACAGAAAAACTCCAATGTTTGGGATAATATTGTCTAGATTGGTCCCTAAAGTCATATTGGAAACAAAAAAGGCTTTTTGTATATATGTGGAGTGATAATAATAAAAATAATCAGTAGGTTCATACCCAAAGGTTTCCATTAAGATATGAGATGAGGATACTAGTAAAATCATATGTAAATAGCTAAACCAATAACACCTAAGTAGGTTAATGAACCAATCTCGTTATTTTTAAAGAAAAAATCACCAAATAATAAATCCATGTATAGTAACATACTATTAAGTATATCAATAATGGTTACCCCACCCAAAATTACCAATAATTTTTCATATTAACACACCAAATTCATATGTTCTAGTTCTCTCATAACTTACATAGAGTCACCCTGCAGATTCCCAGTTAAATTTTTTTTCATTAAATTTCTGGAGCAGTAGATCACCCTCGACACCCTCTGCTAGGGTTTCTCGGTGGTGCCTCGGTTGGGGGGAGGCCACTGCGCCACTCCTCTGGCTTCATCTCCCCCATTTCCTCCTTCCTTCTAGTATCTCCCTGATTTCTTCCTGCTGACGGCTTTCTTTTATTGTTGTTTCAGGTGTGGTATTCGTATGGTGGTGGCTTCGTTAGTGGAGATGGGGGCATAGTTGTGGATACTCTTCTCCTCTTCTCTGTTGGGGCCCTGTCTGATTCTTGTTACTATGGATTCTGGCTCCTTGGTTGCTCTCCTTGTTGGTCCACGATGATGGTTTCAGGGGAGCTTTGGGATGTGTGGTAATCGGTCATCGACATCCCGGAAAGTGAGTCCTCTATGTCTTTAATTCCTTATGCGGGTGTCCTTGTTTGTTGATTGCTGGGTACAAAGAATTGAGCATTTGATTTCATGAATCTTGGTTTGGTTTGCTTTACGGAATGGTTGTGGCTCGTTGTTGAGGTCTCGACCACTTCTAATCAGCCCTGGCCTCAACATTCCACCGCTATACTCACAGTCGGGTTGGGGGGGTGGTTTGCAGGAAGCTCTGGGAAGTGATCTCGAGAGGCCATTGGGGTTCAAGACAGGTTCTGACTTTCGGCTCTGGTGGTGTTTGAGTGGCATTGTCATCACGTTTCTCATGCGATTCTTTTTAGGTTGTTTCATTTTTTATTTTGGTAATGGGCTGCCGGTGTTGTCTACGATGGTGAGTTATATGTTCTATGTTAGTGGATTGGATCGGCGGTGGGATGTGTTCCTGTCACCAAAAGATTTTATTCTAGTGCAGGAAATAGTGGAATTTTGGCTTTGATGGTTATGTTGTTTGGTGGGGTTTTCAATGACGAAGGTTATGACGTTCAAAGTTCTTCCTTTATCCGGTGGGTCATGTTTATGGAAGCAATCGTGTGTGGCTGTGGAGGTGCAGACTGGGGACATCGATGGGATAGGGTTGCTCGAATCGAGGTCTGCTATGCTTGGGGTCTGGTGCCAGTCGACGTTGTCTGCTATCTCACCCGGTATATGCATGATTTTGAATCTTTAAATTTGAATTTTGAATGTTTTAATGTGGTTTGAGGATGGTTGTTTAGGTTTTGAGGTTACCACTTTTCCAAAAGTAGATTATCAAAAATTAAAAAAATGGATTTGGCTAGGCATAGAGTCATTCCCAAACACACATGGGATACTAAAACATGCCAAGAACCCTATTTAAAACTATTCCAAACTACCCGCCTAAAGAATCCTAGGAATCCATATCCTACCAATAACCCCAATTGAATCTAGTTATGTCAGCCAAATTCTCTCAATTTAACTACCATAACATTGTTAGTTGGGAATCACGAACATGAATGAAATTAATATTATTCAATATAATTTTTATTCATACCCACAACTAATAAATACCACTTTAATCTCAAAAATTATTAACCGTAGTGAAATATTGATCCATGTCCATCATATCCTATAAATAATAACCTATCTTTGAAAATATTTTGTGGATGTGGGGGCTTCCAATGATCCCTCCACACCATCATGGATAGTGAGAACAAAATACCCCAAAACAGTTTAGTGTTAGGTCAAAGATCTCAACATGGGTTGGGAGAGTTTAGAAAACCCAATGAAATACCACATATATAACAGCCATAAACACAATTCCAACCTATGGATTCACAACATGATAATCTTTAAACCTACCAACATAAACCCAAGGCCTCATAAAATTTTCCACTTTTAAAACCACCTCTAAATACATTACACCACATAATAAAGTCATAACAACAAGATAAATTCCGTTTTATTTATTAAACCAGTTTAATATTTACAAGTTAAAAAATTTAATCAGTTATTACTCTTATTTTTCATGTTAAACAATAATTTATTTAGACATACATCATATTTTAATTCAAAATTCATTATCCAATAAACCATACCATTTTAGTTTCATTATTTTCATGTATTTTTTTAACTATTGGGAAACAAGAAGAACATAATACAATATTTTACCTTCTTCATATCACTAAGACCCACATTTTAACCACCATATATCACAAACAAATATCATCTAACCACATTCTATCACACACGATCATTATAAATTATTCATATCCCAACCACCACATGAAAATCCACTACACATAACAAACACCACAAATCACTACCATTATGAAAAAAAAACCACTTCACAACTCATTTGACATGCCATATTTCAGATTAATCGAAGGGATTTCATCATATTTAATTCAATATTTTCATGGAAATTATCACACAAAATAATATTCCATGTGAAAACTATTTCTTAACTAGATATGTGTAATTATATACTTTCATGAGTGGTGACTTCAAGAGTGTATCACAACAAGGTATCAGAAATATCAATAATTTTAACAAAATAGAAACAAAAAAGATAATCCTAAGTAAGTAAAAGAATAAATATCATTTTCAAACATATAAGACAACACAATAATAAGTAAAACTCATATTACATCATTCTTTACCATTTAATTTAAATTAAACCAACTAATTATCATCATTATGATGGTGTATAGAACCTTCTCAAAGGAATTTTTTTTTGATCGCCGTATATGTACAAGTAAAGGAATAAAGATAAATCATCACCTCCATTTATTGAATCATCAAGATAAATACACAAAACCAAGGATTAATCACCACTAATCTTGATAAAAACACCACTAGATTCGTTTTCATAGCAATTACCTGTCAAAAAACATCTTATTAGAGAAGAAAAACACCATAGAGAAGTCTTATATAGTATGTAAAGATGAGGAAGAATACTAGGTAATATTATATTTACCTAAATCCAAATGTAACTAAGAATAATGATATAAATGAAATAATGTTTTGAAACCACCAAGCAAGGGGATTGGAGAAGATAAGGGTGATTTCGGGCTAGTTATGTGATAATGGAATGTTTTTAAATTGAAACAATGGAGTAAATGACCACACTTTTATAAAAAATATTCCGTTATCTATCATGGAATAAGGGGTAAGAAAAATGATAGTTTTGGGTCTAATCAACATGAGATCTGATGCATCCTTTCATGATCTACCTTTTTTATTTTTTTAAAAATGATATTTCACTAGCGCCATGATCTTGACAATGGTGTGGTCCAAGATGTGGTGGTTCTTCTATCTACTTCCATGACTATCAAAAAATGGCTTGGTGTATAAGATATGGTTATTCCACACCCACCACACCCAAGCCTACAATTTTTTTCCATTATTCAATTTTTCAGATAGGATATCCATTATTGAACAATAAATGATGATACTACCTCCTATGGGTGTTTTTAATTACCTATGATGCATAGTCGGACCACCCGACCAAAATACCCAACCCCAGGACCAACCCATGACATCATGAAACATGTTATTTTACAAAGGATACATTGAAACCAAAACACCATTTAAAATGGAATGAAAAATTATTTCACAAGTTGTGGTGTCCATTAAAAAATAAAAACAACACATCTAATTTCTAGATCACCATAATACTCTTCCGAAAAACATCTAATACTAAATAAAGAAAATGAAAGGTCAAAAGGCTCAAGGCCATTAAAATTATGACTGATATAACATATTCTCACAAGATTATGTGTAGACATGATTTTGAATGGCTATGTTCATGTTTTCATGATTATGCCTGACAACTTCTAAAAATGCTCACAACATTATGATTTGACATGATTTAGAATATTAATATTCACAAAATTATTATTTACTATGAATATGAAGCTAAATTCCTATGTTTTGACTATTGAATGATGATTACTAATTTTAAACCCTTATTAATAATTCTTTAGGGTATGAATTGACTTTTGAGTTTCTAATATAAGCGTTTCGGTATAATAATCATTTATTTTGAGAATAAGAACTTGAATATGTTATCATTCACATAAAATTATATTTTTCAATATTATTATTCTTGTCTCAAATGTTTACTCTTACAGAGAAATTAATCCCACCCATATATTATTTTCCCTTACCTAGGTATGGATTGATGGTTCGAAGTATGATATATCTATAAGGGTACTAATATGAATATATTATTGGGAGATATTGATGATATTTTACAAAATAATTTGATTAAGTATGTAGTCTATGAAAACCATATATATTTAAGATACACAAGCATAAACAATTGTGACATGTGTTTAATATTCATAAATAATTATTTATTATTTTTTTTATTATGATTAGGTCTCCTCATTTTCAATCAATGTACGGTTTAGTTACTTTTTGATATTATGATTATAATAATATAGGGATAAAACTTATGATAAGCCCTTGTATATGATACCATTGTATGTTATGGAAAATTAATTATTTAGGTTTTCATAGAATATACACGTATACACTTAAAAGTGGACTTAATTATGGAATAGATACACTTAGGAGAAATAACTATGAAAGTGGTATATTGGGTATTAACTCGATCATCACCAGTTCATGATGAGTGTGTCCGACTCTACGCACCTAGATGGACACTCCTAGAATATATACATGAGTTTATTCACATTTGAATGATCGATTATTAAGAATTTTAATAGAAAATTACAATTGTCGTCTATTCTTAAACATAAAGTGTCACAAATTGAATATAATTTATCATGATTTATATATACTACGAAATATTTTTTTTGATTATATGGTGTGAGACTATAATAAGTTTTTCTCACTATGAGATTTTTGGTTTTAGTCGATGGATAAAACTAGGATGAATCATGTTAACACTAAATATGATGGTAAATGTAATGATTTTTTTATGATAAACCAAATTAAATGGGGATGTAATGAAAAAAAAAATTATTTGGTTTAATCAAATATCTCAGTATATGTTTAATAAAACTATGTTGGTTGGGGTTTCCAATCCACATAATATGATAAAAAAAAAGAGTTTTATGGGAGTTAAATTAATTAGGACCATGGATGGAATAATATTTAGTTTTGTACATGTCACTTATTTGGAAATAATCACATATGGAAATTTCATAAAGGAATGAGGTAACGTTGTATGTGTTGTTAAGAATTTCACTAAGAAATTAATTTCTTATGAAATATTAACAGTTTGATGGATTAGAATTATGTTCAATCAAATGTATCATTTTTAGTAAAATGTATTATTAGTGGGTAAAAGGGGAATTAATTCAGTTAATGACATAATATTAATGAAATATCATAGACCTTAGAAGAACATAATTTATTCTAATAACCTAAGTGGAATTAATGATGTCTTTATGTAATAATATTCTAAAATTATGTTTAATTAGTGTTATATCAATGATATTATAATCATAAGAATTATTAAATATATAAGGAAATATATCCAGTAATATTTCATTATGGATAAAAAAGATGAATCATACAGATAAAATAAAATTTGATTTAGTTATATGGTGATATTTTAGGAAAATATATGATTTAGGGATTGATTAACCTTAATGTAGTCCCAATGTTGAGATAACAATGTTCAATTGGGATACATAGTTTACTAACATTGATAATGTAAATTATAATGTATTGGGGACCTCTAAATTGAAAATATATATGATTAAAATTTTATTTATATCATCTTTGATGAAGTTTTTTTTTCATTTTTACAAATTTAATATAATGGAAAGAGTAATTTTTTTAATGAATATATATTTTCATTTAGTTTTTATATGGATTCATATTATTTTATGTAAGTATTGTATTTTTTTAAAAGAATATATGTATGTGGAATTTATATATTTGGTATGTGATATTATGAGTTACATTATGTTTTTATGGATATATAATAATCATGATCTAAAAAACATACATGATAAAATATTTAATATTTTTGGGGTTTTGAATTTGATTAGTTTTTATCAATGATTCATTAGGTTAATAATTTATTTAGTGGTTCAAGTTGAACATTTGTTGTTAATGTTACTGTTTTTTGGATTATTTTATTATATTTATCCAAATTGGATACCATCGTCTAACCATTCTAGTTTTGAAGAAACTCTAGAGACCGAAGGATTGAATTTTCAATATTTTAAAGCTCTTATGATTATTTAAATGCAATTTTTCTAGATCTTTCCTTAAATATTCATATTAAATATTCATTTATTGGAAAAAGAGATGATATTGAAGGGAAAATTGATTGAAGCACAAAAAAGATTGAATTTTCACTTATGAAATGTAAAGAAAGAAAGTGTTATTTATTTCAGACGTTCTTTTTATTGAGAGTAAAATATTCCCTCATCGCTAGGAAATGGATCTTGAAAAAAAATTAACAATTTATCTTTATTTTGGATGAATTGATTATCAACATTATCCCTTAACAGTTTATAGTTTTGTGGTCATTGACATTCTCATAATCAAGTTCTCTATCAATCTATATTATTCTTAGGATGTTATTTCCATTTTCTAGGTCTCTATTTTCACTCCACATTAATTTTATATTTATGTGATAATCCAATTAGTTGGTATTTTAGGTAAACTTTAGATTCCCACTTCCCATTTTCAAAGGAATTTTTATTATACCTTTATACATTATGGATTTCCAATGGATTTTTTATGTATTAGAGCATTGATTATTTGGATAAAAATCACAATGACATGATTTATTTAAAGTGGAAGGATTCAACACATAGAATGTTTTTTGAAATAATTCCATTCTCGATAACATACTTAACACGTAACAATGAGTATTCATAAAATTACTATATACTATAATAATATTATTATTTAAATGTGACCATTATAAAATATCAAATAAATTTCTTGTTATGAACATGAAATAAAATAATGAAAAATATAAATTGATTACTTATATAAATAAAATTTATTTATTAATTCATAACAACTAAGAACACAATTTTTAGTAGTCATTTTGTGCTTCAAAAAATATGTTTTCATTAAAATGGTTTTTATTGAAATTTATAAAATAATAATCAATTTATGCTATTTTAAAAATTATATTATATGAAAATAATTTCATCTTTAAATAAAAATTTCAATATTATAATAGGGTAACTTTTTCAGGTTTTTTTGAAATAAATTATCTTTTTGTAAATAGTAAAAAATATTAATTTTAATAAAAATGACAAATTTTCGTTAAAAAAAATCCATTAAATGTTCCATATTTTTTAAATGAACCTACTATAACATAATACACCATTATTTATGAATAATAAAATTAATTTCTTATTAATCATCATTATACTTGCTTTTGGTATATGTTTATTTCTGTGTTTAAAAACACAATTTTCAAAAATCCATTTTACATTGAATTTTATGTATTTATATTAAAATTAATTCATTACACTTTTATAAATTGATTTATGAATATTTATTCAAAATTTTGTATCAGGTGGGTCAATTTTATTAACTAGGTCTCTTAATTTTGGTTAGTATGAATTGTAACTATTATAAATATTTTTCACATTGGTATCAGTTGAATGGGATAATTGGGTTAAAATGACTATATAAGGCATAAAAATAATCCCAAAATAGAAATTATAAAATTTTATTAGTGGTGTAAAAAAATTCCATCCTAGATATAAAAATACGGATTTTTTTCTAATTTCATTTTATTATAACATTTGAATTATTTTAAGATGAAGATAAATGAAAATTTTCACTTTCTAAATTTTAACTTCTCATATAGTTTATCATAATGATAAAAAATAATTTATAAATGAATGAATACATTATATTAAAAAATATATATTATTTTAATGATATCAATTTGTTTTTAATTTTGACTAATTTTATAATTACCTTAAACGCTTGTGCAACACCGATGCGATTTTTATAAAAGTAAAAGAAAAATATTAGAAACTGATATTATAAAAAAATTAATATGTTTTGGATGAAATGTGAAATTCCATGAGTTCAATAGGGATTTATAATAAATCAATGACTATAAATGTGTCTAAATTTAAATCCCATTGTTTTTTAAAGTCGTTGTAGTAAAATTAAATAAATAATCCCAAAATTACATTAATGGTATTTTATGTAAAATAATATTTTCATAAAAAATAAAAATATCAAAAAAATTATTAAAATAGAATGAAAATAATTTATAATGGTCAAATATGTCATCCATTGAACATTTATGATTGACTTATCAACTTTGAGGTAAATTTATGACCCTTATAGGATGTGTTACAATGAATAAGGTTAAAAATTTTAAATGAAGGGGTTAAACAAACATATAATGTTTAAAATGAAAAAAAGCACTTATATTGATTTTATTATCAAGAGATTTTTCTATATTAGTATCTTTTTATTTGAATATATTTCCATTTATAAGTATTCCAAATGATAAATTCAATAAATATATTTAAATATTTTATGTAATTCCAAGTGTGTCCAATAAATTAATATCCTTTTATATTGGAAAATAATTTCCTAAATACCTTTATATATTCATAAATTCATTCTTGAGCTTACGTTCTTACCCTAAGACCATCTCAAGAAGGATTAGGATGTAATCCAAGGTTGTATATCAATAAAAAGGTTATCATCTTACCTAACTATTTTAAAGTTTTTTTATTCATTTCCTTCTTCTATTTCTATTGTATAGAAACTAACTTAATAATAATAGTGTGATTTATATTCTTAGATGTTATTATTAATATAGGGAAAAATTCACATCTTTTCCATAAAAATTTAAATGAATGTATTTCTCTTGTATGAGTACAGAAAACCCACCCTACATAGCAATTTGACACATTTTCCATATCCATCATTCATGGTTGATTACTATAATATATTTTATTTTGATATATAATATTTATGTGAAAATTATTCTTCTCAAATTTCATTATGTAATCTAACTTCTTAACTTCCCATCTATTAGAAAATGATAATATCACTCATATGTACGTATGTATTACCACCTCCACAATGAGATGCAATTATTTCTTTATTTACTCTTTAAATGACTGGTAATAATATTTTATTTAATTAATATATATTTTATTTATTAATTTATTAATTTTTTTAAATGAGGAAAAATTATTTATCTTAATGTCATTCCATCCATCAAAATCTAGAAACATCACTTGTGTATATGAAAGTACTATTTCTCCATAGAGTAATGTAATTCATTTTTCATCACAACATTATATGAAAGTATATTAAATTGTTTAAAATGAATAATTATGATAATTATGTAATTTTTAAAATTCTATATATAAGAAATCAATGACCAAGGTGAATGTACTAGAACCGTCGAATGGAAACATGCATCGAAAACATACTAGTTTCCTCCCTAATTTTCATTTTAATAAACAAATCATTAATAAAAGTATAGTTGGATATTTTAAATGGAATATGAATATTATTTTAATTATGAATGAAATTAAATATTATATATATAAAATAAATCTATATTTATTATACAGAAGATTTTAATATGTATGAATAATATTTGTACTTGAGGTAAGTTTTTCTTATCTCACTTTAGTTTCTGTAAGACATAATACTTATTTACCACTTATTTATTTAATTATAAATTTATTTATTACCCATTTTACATTTCATATCATGAATCTATTTATATTCCTGGTCTTTGAAGTTTTATTTGGTTTTAATTCATTCATGGGGGTAATGATTTAAAAGTTATTAATATGGTAAGGGATTTGTGTTACGCTATTATTTCTTTTAGGGGTTATTCATGTTGAATTTCCATTGAGATAAATTATGTAATAATTTTATTATATAACCAATATAATATATTAATTTATATTTATTCAGAATATTTTCATGCATTAGATCAATTTTTACACATTGGTTTTTAAAATTATTATGAAAATTCTTTCATGAAAACATGAATTTATTTCTTTTTTGGAAGGGATTATTTTCCTTGATATCCATATTTTCTTTTATATATTTTCAAAAAAAAATTACTTTTCTTTAGTGATTGATTAAATTCATTTTTACCCATATATATCTTTTAATAAATCAGTCTAAAATGAATATTCTTATATTTTTATAAACATGCTAAATTTTACCAATTGTGTTAACTAAATATTTGTTTTAATGTATATCTGAAAAAAAATGTTCCTACAATTAAGATTACAATTTTAATTGAAGATTATTTTACATGTTTCCATGGTTTTTTAATAGAAAATATTTTTCCATATTTTTTTTTATTTTTTTGTATTTTAAATAAGTGATTGCAAATTAAAAAGTTTATCTTCCCCATGAAATATTCCAATGATATATTAAAGGTATTCTCATTAATTAAAATGCCCATTTTTTGTTTTTAATTATTCACTAGGTAGTTGATCCAATGATGTCTTCCTTATTTTAGACTATATTTTGATTCATTATGATTTTAAAATCTTGATAAAACCCATTTTCTTATCTATGGGTAAATCTATGATGAAATAATAAATGTTTTCATGATAATAAGTGATTTATATAAAAGAATTATGATTATGTGATAGTTGGGTCTATTATAACTCTTCAATTAATTGGGCATTGTGATTTATATATCTTATGATATGATGAGGATACTCATGGAAATGATTTCCAATAACAATGTTAACATTTTGAAAAGTGAGTTTTATATCTACTACATATGTTCATAGGATTACACATGGGAATTATGGTGAATAAATATGTTCATATATTGATGTGAGACTATGATTACTACATTCTATTCTCAGAAGATTATGTTTGGAAATAATTATTTATATCAATGATAATATTTTTATGTATGAGTATTACAACTTCTATTTATGTTCAAAACATTATGAGTTGACATGATTAAGAACTAATATGTTTAAAAAAAATGATTTCCAATGATTCTGATTCCAAATGAATCTATTATAAATATTGAATGTTGATCACTACTTTTAAACATCTACTAATCATGATTTTTGAAATTATTTTATTTTTTATTATATTATTTAATATTTTATGGGTATAAATGTTTTATTTTGAGAACATGCACTTGATTATATCATAAACCCCTTATGATTATAATTTGATATCTTTTGATTGAAATATCTCATATTTCATCTTATAGGGAATCAAATATTACCCCTTCATTTTTTTCCTTCCCCATGTTTTGATGAAGTGTTCTAAGTATGATATACCTAGAAGGGTACTAATATAAAAATCATTGTGAGAAATGTTGTGTATTATTTAAAAATGATTATTAAGTCTCTATTAACCAATGATACTAATCTTTTATTGTCCTCGAGAATGTTTAACTGTCATATGTTTTCTACAATCATCAATAATAATGTAATGTTTCTGACTATTATACTCGGTTCTCCTTAATCGGTGCCATGGGAAAGCACTCATGGGGTAGCAGTAACATCCATCAAGCTATTTAGAATAACCCCAGAGGGCCCTTCCTTACACAAAAATTTGGAAAATGTATTCTGAGGGCGTATTAAATAAAATATATAAGGTAATGGATGTGAAATTAAATATTTATCTGATTGAGGAATTAGAGGTTACTACAATAATTAATAATGAATTGAAATAATTTTATTCAGTAGTAAACAAAATATGATTTCCTTTCTATTAGATATCAAAATATACACAATACTATTATTTTAAAGAAACGATACCAAAAATGAATCCATGAAGAATAATATCAAGGTGGCATAAACGGGGTAAAAACTAAGACAAAGGATTTTTATCTCTGATGGAAGTGGTAGTGGTTCCCTCCCTAATGATATGCTGCTATAATTATATCACTGAATACATGTTAGAGGGAGTTCTTGGTGTAGGAGGAACATCACCTAGTGAAACAACTCTCTATAAAGAATCAGTATGAAAAATTAGAATGGAAGTATAAGAAGTAAAGGGAAAACAATTGAATTTAATTGTCTCTAAAGATCTATAATTAAGGTATATTAAATAGATCTTATCCTTAGTCTTAGTGGCGACATCATTTCCCTAAAAAGTATGATTGATGACAAAAAAGATATGAGTTTTTGTATCTAAGATCTATGGAGGTTAAATAAATTATATATCTAACTAAAGAGTCAATTATGGAATAGATCCAAATGTTGGAGGAGAGTAAGAAGTTAATGGAGGATTAGGGGTGGTATTAAGAGTATATGTAAGAGGATGATTTGAAAATTGGACATCCATGTGCTGAAAAATATTCCATTGTTTATTTTTTAGGAACTATATTATAATGAAAATATCCCATATCCAATATCAGTTATTTTAAATAAGGATGTTAGTTTTTTATGTTTCAAAAAATGATGGTCTCCCTTGATGTGAGGGTGTATGAGTGTCTATTCATACAACTCAGAACCAGGGTGGTGACCTTTACCCAGTCCCCTGAGTGTGATCCTCAACCATGATGTCTAGAATCATAGTTTCCTAATCATAAATATTGTTGAGTATTGTCAAAAATCTATTCATGTTTAGAAGGATAAGTTCAATGAATAGTATATGGTATAAGGAATATAGTGTATTTGAATATTTAAACACCCCTAATTGTTTTTGTATGTAGTTAATAATTCCATAACCAATGAGTGTTCATAGTGAATTTCTAATATGTACCTCATAGTAGAGAAGAAAATTATTCTCATTCCCACCACTAGATATGTGTATATTGAAACATGATGACAGAAATAAACCTGACACAATACCCTATGCAACTCACCGCATGATAACTATACGTGGTCAAGAGTATAGTGACTAATTTGAATGGCTACACCTCATAGCTAGGTGATCTTCACTTTCCTTAGGTTATCATATCTCTGAGGACCTTTATTAATAATTGTCTATTGAATAGGTTTACCAATATTATTTGAGTTGAGAATCAAAGAATAGTAGTATATTAATACTATAAAATTGGAATAATGGATACCCAATCAAACAAAAATATCTATCAATTATAACTCCCACTATTTTCAACACATTTCGAGTGAGACATGGATGATGTTTAGGTCGAAGGAAGTGACGAAGTCGAGAAAAATATCCCTCTCTTTTTCTACTCACATCTTTATAATGTGGGTCATGGGATCATAGTATGGTACGTTACTATTTCATCAGTAATAAAGATATTTTTTAAAGATACCAAATTACACATTTTATTTATCTAAATTATCATTCATTTAATTTTGATGTAGATATATTTTTCTATATTGGAAAAATTTAGAAAAAGATAAATATTAAGTTAATGGGTTCCCCATGGAAGGGGTAAGATGATTGAAAATCCAAACCAAAATTAGATGGATGAATAAAGGTATTGAATATGGGAGAGGTGGTATCTTAGGACTAATTCTTAATGGTTTATTAAAATCTAATATTTTAAGGATGCTTTGTTGGACGATTAAGAGATGGAGACCTAATGTCATTTTTTAAGAGCCATGGAAGTGTGAAATTGATGGAAGTATGACTAATATCCCAAATTAGTGGAGAATATGGAGGGGTTTGTATATGAAAATGAAATGATGACATGAAGATAGAGTTTTTGGATTAATTTTAAATGCACTAAACCATTTATGATCTGAAATTATAATTTCTGTCAGTAATTTTCGGTTTTGAAAATGAAAAGCACTAGGAAAACTCATTACGTGAATCACTTGTCCATGTCATGAATGAGGCTAAACTACTCTTTTACCACATTGTTTTTTTAACCATAATGGGTTCTCTACCAAGAATTACTAATCTATACAATTAAATGATCTAACCTAAGATAGAAAACATGGGTTTCATCCCATATCTCTCTTCATTTATCATTGAGAGCTATACATTACCATGGGGATTTCAGGTGGACTCTAATGTGAGGATACACCCCTCTTGGAAAGGATCCTGGAAGACATTAAGTATTGCCCATTTAATTTTATGGTTAGTTCACCAACACATTGGATTTCATTTTATCCATTGATGAAGGCATTATTGATGATGAGGAGTCTTGAAAAATGCAACATTAATTTACCAAGGAATAATCATTGTTGATAGTTTATTGATAAAACATTATCCCCTAGTGGAAATTTCGTCTATAAATGTGAATTTTATTTTTCTGTTTGGTCATTTATTTGAAAATTATAGCATTTTTTTTAACATCCCTGCACAATTATTCTATCTCATCTACTTTGAGTGGTTTGGTTTATCCCGTCCATTGAGAATCCATGTTGACATTCCTATTATCCAAAAGTATATGATTTTGTGGTTCCCCTAGTTAGTGGTATAAATTTATATATAAAAATTGAAATCATATAGTTCAAATGATTGTTTTAAATATTATCCAATATGTTAATACTACATTTTCTTGCATCTAAAATAAATTTAAATGATCTGCATTTATATATTTCTCAAATAATTTTTTGATTTCCCAACTAGAGAATTCAACTTTCCCTATTGTTTTTGAGTGGTAAGGTGTGCTTGTATTATATCATCATTCGTAATTATCAATTAATATCATCATCATCTTATTGATGAAGTTCATACCTCTCTCAGTAATGTGAAATTTAGGAATCACAAATCATATAGTGATATTACTCTTAATAAATTACATGACATGCTTGGATGCACTAAGTGTGGAATCATATTCTTAAACCCATCTTGACATGTCGTCCACACAGACTAGAATACTTCATTTAAATGAGGTCATAAAGGGACCCATAAATTAAATAACCCTCAAAATTAAAACTTCAAGAAGAACAACAGGATTGTTTATCAATGTGTTACTTTTTTCGGATATTTTACACTCTTTGAAAATGATCATAGTATTAAAAAAATATGGTACATCTCAATTAATGGTTGGAAAAAAGAATACATATAAAAGAATATTAAAAATACGACATTTTTTCCCATGATTTCCTCTGTTGGTTGATTCATGGAAAAAACACCAAAACACATTTCAATTCATTCATAAGAATATAATGTCACATCATCGCATCACCACATTTCATGAAAAGAAATTATCCATTCCAACACTAGTGTAATTAATTGGATAATGGTTTTCTTTTATGATATAAAAAGTAAGAATAAAAACTGTTCATTTCCCAAATTTTATCTATGATAGTGAATCACAAAAAATATTTTAAATGAAATGTTAATTTTTTTTATATGGGAATTCATCTAGAATTTATATATCCTCCTCTTTATTAACTTTTGGAAACTAGAGTCCTAAATAATTTTGAATGATGAAATTCTATGATCCATTTTTTCATTTTATTTTGATATTAAAATACTATATCAGTATGATCCATTGTATTAATGTTGTATTGGAATAATTTCTTGTCATGATATATTTTAAGGATGCATGATCATTATACAAAATTACTATTATTCATACAAGTAGTGACCAAATATTTTTAAATGAAAACAATACAGAAATTAATTCCTTATCCATATTTGTATAGTTGATTTGTGCATCATAGAGAGTCTATAGAAAAAGGTAAATTTTCTTTAAAATATACCCATTTATCAATCCCAAAACTACTCTGATGGTGATGTCACTCACATAACATATTGATTAAAATTCACATTCATAATTAGGTGATATGAAAATTAAGAATACCACCGGGTTCTACATCAAGATATTAACAACTTTCCTATAATAATTGTTAATCATGAGTGGTACATATTTATCCAAATACTATGTTAAGGGTTAACATATATTGGGTATGTGTTTTAAAAAATCGTGATAAAATCCTACATGACCAATAAAACATCTAATTCTTCTTACAGTGGATCGATCCATGATTTATTTGATTACCATATACTTTGTCATATTAACTTCAATTTCATGATTTTATATTTTATTCTTACATAAAATTCCTTATTGAAAAATAAAATGAAAGTTTACCAAATATCATATAATTGAATTTTCTTCACATCACATCAAGATGATAACAAAACATTTCTACCATACATAAAATGAAATTTCAATACAAGGAAAAATTATCCATGAATTTCTACATAAATTATTCCAACTTGTCAATATATATTCCTTTCATGCGCTATTGGAATATTACATGTGAATTAAATATCCCGAAAGATAGCCTCAAATTAGAAAAATGTCTGTATAGTTATGTGAATGTGGTTCTCAACAGATCCACTTTGTTAATTGGTATTCGATTATATCTAGAATATCTATCATGGAATCAAAAAAATTATTCTCTAATAGTCCTTCCAATATTTTAGGAATTAATGGAAATGGAATGGGAGCCATCTAGGAGGTTGTTTATAATTTTTTATAGTCAATGAAAATTATAACTCATGTGTTTTTTGAAGTTGGTATCAAATCATTCTCATTTTTCTGTACTCTTAATCTACCTTTATATGTAACCAATTGATATAGACATTCCCATGTACTATCAAAAATATAGAATATGATGTTGGATTTATAAAACATCAAAACCACCATCTTACCTCATAATTCAAGGGTGGTTTGGTCTCTTATGAGGTTGGTGTCTTCCCTTATATCATCTTTCTTGTTTGATATTATGTGATAAATTTTTTTTCGGCTCCTGTTATGTCATCCACACTCTAATCTCTTGAGTGTTCCTCCTTTTTCAAAACTTCCAACCCTTTTTCTTCTTCGTCTTTGGTTATTTTAGAGTTTATGTTGATAGAATGAGTAAACCATTCCTTAAATAATTAATAATTAAGTGCACTGAATAGTTGTTTTAGAACTAATGTTAAGGGCTTTATAAACGATGGTGTGAACACTTTATATGAGTCTCTTATAAAGGTTTCAATGTACTTTACTTACTTCTATTCATTGTAGCCATATTCCTCATGGGATTCTATCACTATTCCAACTATAATTTCATCAATGGGAGTCATCATTTCATCTTGTTTGTAATTATGTAGCTAGTAAAATATAATCTCATTTATAAATTTTTCTTAATCATCCATAAAAAGGACTTGAAATTCAACCAAATAAGCTCATAGTTTAGCTGATTTTATGAAATGAAAAACAATTATGTCCTCCTTATAGTAAATTAGAGTCTTCCTCGGTCCACATTGATTAATGGTTATCTATTTATATGAGTTTGTCTTCCATTAATGATGGTAATATTTCCTACTTCCTTTATTCCATTATTGAGGAAGTGCATTGGAAAAATAAACATTCCGACCTATACTAGAACATATTCATGAATTCCTTGGGGGCACATCATGGATCTATTCCCATGTTACAATTATACCCTTATTGGATTGGATGCATCAAGAACCAATCTCTATATGATTCAAATTAGAATTAAATTAAAACAGACAATGAGATTATAGAATTTATTTTTAATTTTCAGGCACTTATGGTTCACAAGTTTAGAAAACTTTTTTGATTACTCTTTTTTTGGAAGAATATTCCATTGAAAAACCACATAACACTTGTATTTATGGGATATGACTCCCCATCCTTCCTTATTATTCTTATTAGAGAGATATTCCTTCAAGAACATAGTTTACATCGATATTTGGGAAATTTACTTGGTGAATGATACATTTATTTGATGTTTCTTAAACGTATCCATGAACTTCATGTATCAGACCACTATCTTTCCTTGACATATCCTCTATAGATTTTAAATATGGGCTTGTTTCGTTGTAGTTCCATATATATGTTTATTCTTTTTAATCTTTTTTATGGTTATTGATCTTGTTCTTTTCAACTGCTTCATTTTCCAGAATGTTTCTTAATTCTTTTGGTATATGATTATTTCATTGTCTACCTATTCTTTAGATTTAATTTCATTAGTTTCCTTCTCTTAATTTGATGAATTTTCCTCCTCATGTTCCACACATTTGTTGTGATATTGTTTCCTCAACTGACGATGTCTTCTTAAGACCACATCCTTCGCTTCTCCGAATGTATGGTTCACTATATTAATGGGAAATATGCATAGTAATCAATCAATGAGAGTTTGAAAATTTTGGTTCAATTTCTATTTGAGGTTAAAGAGAGAATATTTATAATTTATAATCTTGTTTTATTCAGAATTAATTCAATAATCATCCATTTGAATAAATTTATAAAAACAATTTTCAAAGTACAAATATTGTGGTTGGGATGTTTTTTGCATCCTTGGAAGTGGGGATGTTGGAACTATTGATGATGTGGAAATTGTTGAGCCCTTGTATGTGGATATATTTGTAGTCGTCATTTAGTTTTTGGTTGTGGTGGGTATCCTCGTGATCCTAGAGATCATGGGTATTCTACTCTATTTCTTTTCTGATTCAAACCATGATTAGATGGTTTATGACGTTGAATGGGACAATGTTGATAATATGATGGTTGATGTTGTAGTGATGAATGATTTCTGCTCACATAGATACAATCGTGAGTTTATTTTTAATCCAACCATTAATGATAATTCTGATAAGGGTGTGGGCCTCCACACATTTCACTTGATCATAATTCCATTATAAGAAATGGCATGGACTCTTTTCATTATTATTGTTGAAATGTTTCTGACATCTAGGTAAGAGATTCTACTTGGGCCATAGAGGGATTAGATTATTCTAGTTGATGAATACATCACCTTAGAGGTCCTGGATAAGTTTTATAAATACACTAATTATGAGATCTCATGTCAAGATTATATTAAATAATTTCTTGTGTTTTCATCCATCAACCACTATATGATGGGGCCTCTACCATGACCCTTATTGTATGATGTAATACATATTATCACATTCTCATTTTTATCCAAAACATCATTCCATTGACGTGGGAACATTAATATTAACTATTTAAATAAGTCTCATACTTTACAAATAGATTCCCCATATGTATAGGAAATGATCTAAATGTCAGATATTAATTTTCATTTTATCATGGGTAAAATATGTATAGCTAAAAATATCTTATGAAGTTAATCCAAACTATTAGTGGATCCTAATAATTGATTCTTAATATAGTCCTTGGGACATACCTTAAAAAAAGAAATACCTTATGTCTTATTATCTTTTTAGTCTCCCATTTATGTTTTAATGTATCACATATTTCCATGAGATTAGTGAGGTGTCCATACATATCCTTTCAATAGATTCCAAGAAACTATCCCATATTTTTGATCATTTAAATTATACTTAGTATTATTTCATGTTTTTTCAACTAAATAATTCGGAGAATGTTGATAGGGATAATATTACCAATCTATTGAATCCCATTATCCATAATGGTGAAATATTTTAACATCAGTCATCATCTATTAAATTCTCATGGTTTGAGTAGAGCATTGTGTTATTTTTGGGTAACATGAATATTTTGATCAACCATGGATGAATTTTATTTTGCAGAGAAATACCATTCAATTTACTAGTTGAAATCGATTGGTTTTTGAGAATCCTTTCTCTTAATATGAGTCATGGTAGTCTATATCATTCACTAAAAATATTTCATAGAGGAAAGACATGACCATGTGTTGAAAAGAAATAGAAAATTGTGTGATATAGTCATAGTTCAAATCACGAATGTCACCTTGCCTCTTCTACAACAGAACCACAATTTTTACATTCGCTCAGAGTATCATTACTTTAAAACTGAATAAATTATGATAAGTATTGTATATTATTTCTTTCTAACACTACTACAAATGTTATTGAAGAACTAGATGAATGATATCATTGGGCGATGAATGTCTTTTGTGAAACCATAGAATTTATTACAAATAATTGAAAATTCAAAAACATTAGGAAAGATGACTAAACTATGAATTTAAAAAAAATCAATTGATTAAGAAGGGGTTCAGAATAAATTTTATTGAGTTCATTCATATTAAAGAA
This sequence comes from Viscum album, assembly GCA_963277665.1. NCBI lineage: Eukaryota > Viridiplantae > Streptophyta > Magnoliopsida > Santalales > Viscaceae > Viscum > Viscum album. The sequence continues at coordinate 1,086,488,017 of OY728159.1, forward strand.
TCAATCCAAGACTAGGTAATCCTAATGGTATCATATACAATTTTATAATAAGGTCATAATTTTTTTTTTCAAATTGTGATTTCCAACTAAAATCAACCAATACTCATCAGGTTGAGTAGTAATTGTGAATTTTGGTGCTTTATGTGAAACTTATAGAGTGGAAGTAATATTGATGATATTTCTATTAACATATTTATCACATTTATATTAGATTTCCTCATTCATAATTCCCTGGATCATGTTCATGAATACAAATGAGAGGATGTTAGTTACTTAATCGAATTCCAAAAATATAGTTTACCTAGGTTTATAATAATGATTTATGAAATTTATTCCCCCTTATTTTAATTACTAAACCCTATAAGACCATCCTTGCATGATGGTCATAAATTTTCTCATAACTGAAAATATTAAATCTGAAGATAAATATATAAAATAGAAAAATTTTATAGAAAACATTTGAAATAAAAACATATTACTTGATGATAGCGTAAAACTAATGAAATAAAAATTTGAATCGGAAGAAATGATTATCTGGAAACATTACATATTATAAACAAGTCTCAATAATCAAGAGTACAATATGAAGATAAGAATAAGAATGAAACTATAGTGAAAATAACTAACTACTCTAAAAGTTTTAAGAAAATATATATATAAATAGGAAAACATAGATCCTGACATTAATAATAATTTTTTTAAATATCAAGAATGTGATCCATCTGATGCGGGTAAATCACAAAACAACACATTGTGAATAATTCTTTCACATTTTGAATGGGAAATTCAAGTCTTATTTGGTCAATATCTTCATTGATTCTAAACTTGATATTCATTCCATGAGACTTTTAGAGTATTTTAGGGGTTTTAATGGTGAAAAATAATTCATTTCATTCATTTGGTTAAAAAATTTTCATATATTGATTAGTCTTGTTTCTAGAGTTTCATAATTTGAATTGAGGTCAATTGACCAAATAGATCCTTTCAACATAAATTATTTTCGACCTCTAAACTTTTATGGTGTGAATAGTTGAATAATTTCATAAAACATCTATATTTCCAACACACAGATGAAACCCTTCCAAACACATTAGTTTTGGAAAACACTAAAAAACTCAAGAATAAATATATTTATCATAGAATAAATGATGTTAAAAATATATAAAATTATACCAAATATATATATATATATATATTAAAAATATCATTATAAATATAATTTATTATCTGTATTTTCTTCATTTATGAACAAGTCTGAAATTGTCTCAATATGTTTTCATTTTGGTTTCGAAAATGTTGATGTTTTATGGTTATATAAAAGATTTTCATAATTTAGTTGCCAATTCTTTCCAACAAAAAATCATGATATATAACCTTGTTTTTAAAAAAGAATTTTACATCAAGAATATAAATATTTTTTATATTTTCATTAATCTGTAAAGAAGTATGAAATTTCTTCTTGATGTTATAAATTTTTTTAGATGTATCTATAAAATTTCATTTATACTTCTCAAATTTTTATATCATTTTTCTGAAATTTTTTTGATGATATGTAAAGTTATGAATGTCAAATGGAATAATTTATTTTTCCACTAAAAAGATTATTAAATTATCTAAATATAATTCAAATGTTACATAGATTTAGTTATATGGATTTGGTTTTATGTATAATTCATATATGTGATGATTTACATGTATTAGTATATGATTACATCACGAAGGACACACTTTCTTCATACATTAAACTGATACATAACTTGAGAAGGAATTTGAAAAATCTATTATAAAATTACAAATTTAACCTTTGATAATTGGAGATAATGGTCATGATATTGGCTATTTTATTTTATATAAAACACTATTTCAATATCTAAAATTGTAATATAAATAATATGTTTAGAATGTCAGTGAAGTATTTGAGCTATTATGGAGTGTTAATGTTATCATATAGTGTAAAATAATATATACATTTCTTATATAACTCAAATAAAATGATTTGAATATGGATAACTTACAAGAAGAGACACTTATACATGGATCATCACTATATTATTACATAATAATGAATGAATAGGTTATGTGACATGAGATATTACAACTAGATGTCAAACATGGGCTACATCACTAGAATTAATGGTGTATAAGTTTTCAATGATATTTATTACACCTGATCACGTGAACTATCTTTGATATCAATTCAAGATGAATAGTATATCAATTTAAACCTTCCATCACTGACGTTCTTATAAATGTACTAAATCACAAATAGAACATAAGCACAAGAATACCCTCGGGTCAAATATATAATATTTTTTGAAATTATGCTAATTGTTTCTAGAATATTATGACACTGTAATTTATTGAAAAATTATAATATAGCATGATGAAATTTTGGTTGAACAAAATATAAACCATGATGTGTTTTATGGGTCATGTTTGAGGTTAATATGACATTATCTATTTTATTACATATTCATAATTTTATCAATTGAATAATATTTTGTATTGTTTAAATATTTCAGGTATACTTGGAAATTTATCTTTAGTTTCAACTATTCTAAACAAATAGTTTTTAGAATATTTGATTCTTGATTTAGGAAGAGATCTAAAAATTTGGATAAAAATCCTCACATAATGAGTATATATTAATTTGAAATTATAGACTATGTATAGATCAAACAATTTGGATTCTCATGATATCAGTTCAATAGAACTTATGGATTTATCAAACACATGTTTTGGAATGACTCATTTTACAATGGTTTTTAGATTTATATAATATTATATAATATATGCTTTATTTTATTTGATTTATAAGTTATACATTTATACTTACAAATTTATAATGGTGTGAAAAGAGGTAGAAAATATTCCAATATATATTAAGTGATTTATTTGATCAGTTCATTTTAACATTAGTGAAATCAAAACGTTTGAATTTTAAAATGATATTGCCATTTCATTTTTATGAAACGGTTTATAATTCATTTACATTATTAGAGTTAGGGTGGTTGAAATATAGAAATTTAGGAGTCATTTAATTCAACAATTTTATTGAAAATATATGTTTATCAAGTGGTTATATTTACATGAAAATTATTTTCAATGATGTTATTTTTTTAATATTATTTTGGGGTAAATACACAAATATTTTTTAATTTAAATTTTATGAGGATCAATTTTAGTAATATGATTTTTAATTATAGATAAATATAAATAATAATTTCGACTCCATTAATATAAAATTGTTTGATAGTACTAAATATGAATATTAAAAAATCATACTTCTATATATTTTCTATGGATTGAAAAAAGAGGAGTAAAGAATTGATTGTGTAGAAGTGTTCACATGGAGAAGAAAAATAGAAGGGTTGCATCATTTTGATTTTCATGTATACTACTATACACTTTTAAAGGGAGAACTAAAATAATATCTATACCCATTATTTTATACCATATTATGAAGAATAATACAACCTATGAAAAATAATAAAAAATTATTCTATTAGTACCCTCATTCAAAGAAGAATAAGTGCCATGTCATTGTATTTATTTTTCTGAAGAATAGAAATCCTTAATTCATAGATGATTTTTGTTGGAAAATATAATAAATTAATTAATCTAAATAATTTTTTAAATATAGTGGCCAATATTCACTTTTTCATTTTCCTTTCTATATATGATCTATCTTTATTATGTGAAAACGGATATACTCTATTGTAGGAGATGTGAAAATTTCTAGTACTCAACAATAGTGGTCTGTCACCTTCTTATACTATGACGTGTTTGAATTTTATCATCTCATTAAAATCTATTGGGTTCCATGGTAATCTGAACTAGGGTTATTTTAAAAATCCATATACCAAGTGACATCATCTTTCACTCATTTGGATAGTCCCTATGAAAAGAATTTGTTCATGTAAAACCACCTCACATGAATTGAGAGTCATGGTGGAGTCGACTATGGTAAATTTCTTCCCCAACACATAATAGAACAATTGGTTATATATTTAATTTTGTTAATATTTTCACTATATTATCAAATTAAACCATTGAAAAGATTAATGAAATTAAGATAAGTTTTTAGATTGTAAATACTTTTTGTAGGACACAAAAAACCCCTCTTGAGCCTTCATATACCCACCTTGGGACCACACATATTGTTTATATAACTCAAAAAATCCACGATATGATTCTATAAATGAATATTATAAGGGAGTGATGGTTTTCTTTGATAACAAATGTGGAACCTAGATTAGTGAAGGAACCACATATGGGTGGAATGAATCGATGGTCCATGTTTTTAAAAACTCAATATTTTTATTTAAACTCATATGACCATTAAATGACTGCATTCTATCAAAGGACTCTCCAACACAATTATATTCTAGAATTATAAGAAAACATAAACCAATGGAATTTATTCAATATTTTCCTCAGTGTGAGAGAATAAAACTTATGGGGTTTAACCTTTTTTGATCGATTTATTTTTTATCAAAACATATTGTAGAAAAAAATTTAATTACATGTTATATACAAGGTTCAATCATGTATTATAAACTTCTATATTAGGGTAAGGCATGATCCACATCCCTATGTGATGTGTTTATTTATCTATTCTATAACCCACATTTATTTATGTTTGGTCTCACTCTTTCAATTAAATATATTAAATATTTCATTTGTAGTTATTATAGAGGATCTAGAAACACACGAGAAAATGCATGTATAAAAATATCCACTTACTCCTTAACAATAAACACCTCGATCAAGGATGAATAAATCAAATTGGCTTCACCCATGTTTAAGTACTTTTATGTGGTACAAATCATTTTCTTAAATTTTAAATTATTATCAGTAAATATATCCTCAATGTAGAAATGTATTATCTATATCTCTCAAAAAAAATTATACTATTTATTTTGTCCTTTTATATTACCATAATTAGTTTCTGTATAATTCTTATAAAATAAAATGGAAAATCCCCCACAATCTCAGTACCTCTTAATTTCCACATGAAAAGGTCTCCTGAAAAATAATAGAATATAAAAATAAAATAAAATAAAACACTAGAATTTGAAATATCTATGATAAGTTCCCTGATATACCCTCATTTATTCCTCATTGAAGTCTCATTCAAATTAATTATAATTTCAATATTAATCATATCTATTTACTAAGTCAATGATGTTTTTAAAATGATCCCATAGAAAATAATCATGTATTTTTTATGCCTATAGTGTATTATGGTGAATCATATGCATAGTTAAAATCATAAGTAAACGAATTCAAATTATTCAGAATCTGATGTGGAATGACTTGTATGTCATCCTGGAAATGAAATAAACACGTTGTATAATAACTTTAATGAATTACCTTTTGACTTATATACTACTCATTATAACTCATATATAGTCCTAATGGCTTGTACAAAAACATAAAATTACACTTTTGAGGTGTTGAAATGAATCATATTCTTTATGGGAGTCACTCATATAATGGTTCAATTACTATTTTATAGTATTGGACTTTGTCTTATTTATAGTCTTCCCAGTACTAAAATTACTCACAGAAATTCACACTAAAAAAAGTCCATCATCCTGAAAAATATTTAAGTGAGAAATTAATCATTTAGTTATTATAATAAAACTAAAAAACATATTAGTAAAATTATCTGTCATTCTTATCAGACATAAATATATGGTTCGAAACCAATACAATATTGTCTAAAATTTTATGGTCACTTCAGACATTATCAAAAAACTTATTTTAATTCTTAATAGATCCCCCTAAAATCAAAAAAATAATTTACTAACAAAATATTAAATTTGATTTCCCATAAATAACAAAGATCTATATTTAAACTGGCCAAACAATTTCTCTTAATAAAACCTCCAATTTTGATCTCCATAACTGAATTATATCTTAATATATGAAAATATAGAATTATCAAACCAATATATTCTTAACTAATTCAAACACAATTTTTTATAAAATTTGACATCAATATTAGCCTTTATTATCATTTAATTTCCTCATAAATGACATTAATTTATTCATGTATTCGTTATTTCATACATCAAACCCTTATGGAGTTTTCATATTCTCAATGTTTTGTAATATTATTCCCAAATTTTTCTATCAAATTTTCATGGTTAGAATTAGATCTATTCAAAGAATCATGATATTTAGTTTTTCGGTCAGTGTAGTATTGACTTGTTTCATTCACCATCATTCCAAAAAAATCAAATTGAAAACACCTATGTAAGAATATTAATATCTTATATATCACTTTAGTGAGCTCAAAATTATCATTAATATACTCTGGAACATCTATTATACTATCAATATAAATGAAATGTTTCATTAAGAATATATTACATATCAATTTATTTATCTTGTTTCTTATATTTTACATATCATTGTACATCATTTCATTTAACGCATTTTTTAATGAACTATATCATATAACATCTATATTGACATGGATATATTATGTATTGACTGGAAATAATTTCAAATTATAGAAATAATGTTATATATCAATGTGAAACCCCCATATTTCCTTATGTATAATACCTATAATGTAAATAGACCCTATCATTTTACACATATCATTACATGATCTTATGCATAATTACAGATCTTATTGCAAGACGATGATCCTAAAGTCTAGTTCCTTGGAAGATTAGGTTCATAATTAAACATCCTAAAAACATCTTTTATTTAATATCCCAATTGAGCTAATAACATACTTTAGGATAAAATATATACATAGGATAACCTATAGATAACATGAAAAAAGGGATGAGATAAAAATCTCAGTAAGTGAATAATCATAATAATAAATTTTAGCACATGGGTTAGAAGGGATGACGTAATAATATAAAAAGGAATGGAACATGATATAAGAAATCAAAACATATAAAACATGTGATCATATAGTCATGTAATCATAGTAATTTGGAATTAATATAAAACATTAATTTATCATGAGTAAAGGCTCGTTGCACATAGAGGATCCTGAGGCCAGGCTAACCACCAAGACTGTTTCACATGATGTACGAGACAAGGCTAACCCTCAATACCATTTCAAATAACATCATGTGATACTAAACATTACCCAGCGAATTATAGAACTATCTATTTACACCCATCATAACATGTTCATGATGATTCTTCCAACATAAATAATCATACATAGGTAATCAAACATTATATAAAGGTTACCCATGGAATGAAATGGGTATCATAATCATGTCATAAGGCAATAAAAATGTGCATATCATAAAAGTGTCCAAGAAATAATGGATTTAGAACATACATGGAAAGTAATAAGGTAATATTTCCATATATAATGATAATTGATTTCAAACTAAAATGATAACATGTAAAAAAGTATTTAAGATTCTTTATAACTAAAACATTTTAGTGTGGTTGAAAGAAAATATTAATGATATTTTAGAACAAAATATGGAATAATATATTATAGGAAACCAGAAGTGACCCAAGAAGGTTTTCGTAATAAGAATTGTGATTTTATTATAGATATGGTGACGCAAAATATATTATAGAGTGAATTTTAAAATGGATAAGAATTCGAAAAGTTCCCTTAAATCGAGCTTGCCTATGAGGAAGAATTTTGTTGGGAACCTTTTAAAAACATGGTTATCCCTAAAAAAAGGATGAATGGATCATGATAAATTATTTGGGATCATATTAAAAAAATTATAAGGTGAACATAAAAATAACAGATAATTTCTATTGGGTATATAGGGAAAAAGAATAACTTGAAGGTATAATGGATGTTTGGGTAGAATCCCTTACCTTAAGATCAAATGTGTCCTTCACATGATCTTAATGTCAAGGATAATGAAATTAGATTCACTAATTAATAATTATAGAACATATTGTACATGAATTTTATAAATTATAACTTAATTAACTTCGTTTATGCCTTTTTTATTGGTTATGAGATGCAATTTCATTGCTTGGGAGCATGGGTTTTCCTTGATTTTCATGATCAGTTTACTTGTATACATGTATGAAGGGTCATTTAAAGTGGGGTTAAATATCCATATTTGTACTTTTATTTTATTAATTATTTTAAATTGGTTAAATTTATATTATTTTATTTGGTTTTATGACATGAGGAAGAATAACTGGATAAATAGTTAATTATTATCCATTGGGGTTTATTTTGGCATTTTTTATCACAACGAACTCATTTTGTGTTGTATATTAATATCATGAGTACAAAATGATTCTAAAACCACAAATAAGATATAATAAATATACTATAATATGGTTCAATGATAAAAATGGTCTCATATCTATCCCTTGAATAAAGTAAAGGAAATTGAAAAAACAATCTTCATTGAATGTGATAAATTAACACATCTCGAACGATGTTTTCATTTTTAGTATAAAAGGAGGGAGGTGGAGAGATGATGATGAATTATTCCATTATAATAAAACAATTATATTATATTTATGGTATTATAGTTATCATACCATATATATTAGGGTATTTTAGGAGAGAAAATGAACTAAAAAATAAGTTCAAATAAAAATAAAAGAACCCGAAAGAGGAATTTACCTCTTGAATTTATACTCCTAGAGAGCCTCAAAAGGGAAGAGGTTTTGGTATTTTGATGAGACCAAGATCTACTCAATCATGGGGGAGGGTATTGAGATGATATTTGAGCAGAATTTGGACAAGGCATGAGGCTTGATAGTTTTTAGGTGAAGCGGTGGTGAGGGGTGGTATTTAATGTGGAGGGGAGAAGTGTTTTCTCATTATTTTATTCAATATTTTATTATTTTCCTCAACGAAAGAAATATTGCTAATTTTTTAGATTAAATATAGGAATTATTTCTTGTTAATTCTAAAATGTGTTCACTTACATCATCCATGACTCAATTATTACTCAAAAATTCATTTATTTATATACACTATAAATTATATCTATTTCACTATTCACTATAAATTTAAGTGTTTTAGAAAAATCTCAAAAAAGACACCCTAACCAATTTTCAACGTGATGAATTCAAAAAAGAAACCCATTTTATGATATTAATTTTATAAATATGAAATTTTTTAATTTTTAATTTAAAACAATTATTTCCTTTAATAATAAAAATTTTAAAATTAAATCATCTTTTATGACACTTTTAATAATTGTTTAAGGCCTTGTAAAATTATATTATAATCGTAAGACACGAAAACAAAAATTGATGAATAAATTTTAAGAAATTAATTTTATTTTCAATTTCGAAAATATTCATAAATTGGTAATTAAATATTTATGAATTACAAAAATATAAACACTTCATTAAAAAAAATTCAAAAATTATTTAAATATATTGTGATTTAATTATTTCATTTTGTCACTTATAAGATAGATAAATTTTATTTATACATCCATTGGGGAGTTTACTATTAAATTGGTTGATTGAATATTCATAAGATTCACACTACTATTCCAAAGGTCAAGTTACTATTTCATCTGTATGTGTTCCTTAACTACTAGAGATACCTTTTATTTAACTAAGTATGCATTTATAATGTTTTTATTGTGTTTTACAAGTAATATTATGTGATTATACAGTAAGACATAATTTTAAGAAGATAATTACATTGATAAACCATTGGGTCATTAAATTCATCCCCACTTATGAAATTTCACCCTTGAAATTTATTTTTATATTCTATGCTAAAAATAGGTGTGGGTACTTCCCCTTCATTACAACCCCCAGTTCCCATGTTGCCTCTTCATACTTATGGTTCCAAAATAATACTTTTTCCAGGTGAGTAGTCTTGTTTCATAGAACTTTCTCTCAAAAATCGAAGATCTCTACTAGCTACTTCACATAATAATTATCATTCACCAATTGTACCACCTATGAAGATAGACCATGTGAAGGATATGGTATGTAGTTCGTTAAGAGGAATAGGTGGAATACATCATGACCTTTAGACAGGGTATGTGGAAGTGATAGTCAACAGGACACAAATCCAATGCGGTCATGAATCTTTAAGGGGCTAATGTACCTTGGACTGAGCAATCCTTTCTTCCCAAATATAATGTCCTTATTCCATGGATATATACAAAGGATTGGAATGTATCAATATGTGAACTCAAGGTCTCGTCGATAATTTTTTTTATAACTCTTCTATCAACTTTGGGCTACCTAGATGTCCTTCTTAGTGGTTTTCACTTTTTCCACCATTTCCTTGACCATTTCAGATCTTTGTAGCTTATGTTCTTTGACAACATCCCAACATGCCAGTGTTCTACACCTTTTATAATAAAGGTCCTTATATGGTGGAATGTGGATGATGGAGTGGAAATTATTGTTGTAAGAGAACTGAATGAGAGGAATATGTTGGTCCCATACTCATTTGAAGTCAATAGAACCTGCTCCAAACATGTCTTCCATTGAATGAATAGTTCACTCAGATTGGCTATAAGTGTGACGATAATAGGTGGTAATAAAGTTCAACATAGTTATTCGATCATGTTGGATACTTTTCCAGAACATAAAGGTTAATCTCAAAACATTATTAGAAATAATAGATATTGGAACTGCAGGTATCCTTACCACCTCTTCGTTATATATCCATTAAATTAGAACCAATGAGAAGTCCTCTCGAATTGAAATAAAGTGAGTTGTGTTTTTAATATGATACACAATGAACCATATTTCATTGTTTCCTATATATTTCCTTGGAAGTCTAGTGCCAAAGTCCATGGTAATGTTCTCCTACATCCATGTTGTTATGGATAGTTATTGCGTCATTCCCTTAGAATTTTTTTAAATCCATTACTTATTGACATAACATGAACTTTGATGTTTGTTCATCATTTTATTTCTTTATATTGTATCACAAATAGTTCCCTTAAAGATCTCAATATATCTGTGAGCTCAATAGGTGAATATAGATGGTATATTTATGTGTACCATTCAAAAGATCCTTATTTACCAATGGATAAAATGGTACACATAATAGTGACCCAAATATTACAACTCCTTACTCATCAAACTTAACACATAGGATTCCCCATTTCTAATATATTCCACCCCTTTCAGAATTTCAACCTATTTTATTTGACCATCCTCTATTTTATTCGTGAGGGATGTTTGAGAAATAAATTGAAAAAGGATTGATGATGTTCCTACCTTTATGATTATCAGGTCCATCCTATAAAAATATAATATAATTGGATCCTTCTCAATTCTCATCATTGATATAGATATAGAATCCTCTCTAATTTAAGCATCCACTACCATATTTGACATGCCATGATGGTAATTTATTGATAAGTTGTAATTGTTGATAATCCCTAACCATCTTCACTGACACATATTATTCTCCTTCTGTGCGAATATACATTTGAGACTCTTGTGACTGGCATATGTCTCACACTTCTCCCCATATAGATAATGTTGCTATATTTTCAATGTAAAAATCACATATTCCAACTGTAGATCATGTGTGGTATAGTTTTTCTCAATAATTTTCAACTCCTTTGAGGCATAGTCTATCACTTTATTAATTTTCATTAGTACATAGCTTAATAATTTCTTTAAAGCATCACTATTTACCACAAAAAGTAGTCCACTTGTCATGAGTATGAGTATTTACACTGTGATAAGCCATTTTTTGAGATCCTTATAGCATTCCTCACAAATCATAGTCTAGAAAAACAATAATCTCATCTATTTCATCATGGTTATTGGGTTTTAAAATCATTATAATTTCTTCAAAAAAAATTTTAATACCTAGCTAGGCTAAGAATTTTATAGATATGCATTACAGATGTTGTCCTAAGCCAATCTTAAATTTCCTTGGGCTTGGAAGGGTTGATAGATATAACTTTTGGTGGTACTAACATGTCCTGAGAATGATACTTTCTCTATCCATAACTCAAATTTAATATTATTTTCATAGAGTTTCTCCCATCACAATGTATTCAACATAGTATTAAAATTATCCACTAGTTCCTCCTTTATCTTAGATTATATCAGAATATCATTGTTAAATACTACTAAAAAATTAACAAGGTAATATATAAATAATCTATTTGTTAAATCAATGAAAATTCCTAGTGCATTAGTGAGTCTGAAGGGAATCACTTTGATATCATAGTGTCTATACCCTAGTTAAAAGGAATTCTTGGGAATATCGTCCTTCCTCCTGGTTAATAAGTGATATCCTGACTGAAGGTCCACCATAGAGAAATAACTGACCCACATAATTGATCTAAAAATTAACATATCCAGGGAAGGTGATACTTATTATTTATATTTATTTTATTTATCACATAATAATCAATGCTTGGGTGCATTAATCTATCGTTCTTCTTAATAGAGAGGATAGGTGACCCCCATGGTGAAGAAATAGGGTGGATAAATCCCTTTTCCAAATTCTCCAATAACTACTACTTCAGCTCTTCCATCTCTATACTGGTAATTTTATAAGTCTTATTTAATATAAGTAGATATCATTGTATAAGTTCAAATGAGAATTCAACCTCTCGATCAAAAGGAAGACCAGACACTTCATTTAGGAATATATCAGTGTAGTCCCTTCCATTGGGCATGTCTTTATGCATGATTCTCTCTTTTATCTCACTCATTTGAGCGAGATATGTTTTATAATAAGGTAAAAATATCCACACTTGATTTGATGATTATAAAAGATATTTTTCTTCTTCCTTACACTTTCACGATATTAAAGGATTCTCTGGGATGCGAAGAGTGAACTTCCCTTCCAAATAGTTATTGTTGTCTATATATAAATATATAAAATCCATGTACAAAATAGCACCTAACTATGACAATGAATGCATAATAACATTTTATGGGAGGTACGGTCCACAAACATTTACTAGGGAGGAGTTACAAACATTGGGTTTAATAATATCCTCATTCATTGTTCTCACAGATTACTCATCCTCTATATTTTTAAGTGTTGTTTGAATAGTTCTACTAAATTTGAAAGATATAAAAGAATGTGTAGAAACATAGTCAAATAGTATGTTTAGTATTCGTAAATGACTAACCAGCATATATGTCACCACATCATTTTTTGTCTCGACCTCACTAGTAGTGATGGCATAATCCATTCTTTGTTGTCATAGAGGTTTTTGTTGATTTCCTTCAACAACCCTTGTCTTATGGAAATGCTTCACATAATTTGCATGTTCTTGGAAGCCAAAACACAACACTAATGGATGTGAATTGATATTATCCTTCTTTTAATTTTCCACATTAGTTGAATTATTCATATCCCATCAGTATTTCTTAGTGAGTTATCTCATTCTTCCAAATATGAATAAATTCTTAATTCACATTAGTTATTTTCTAGGATTTTTCTCCCAAAAATTTTGACACGTAGGATGTTTGATCTTATTTCCATCATGGTATTTATTTTTAAAACCATCCATATTAGACTCCATATTCATTTATTTTTCATCTTCCCATGAGACCATTAAGAGACTCTGATTTCCATTCCAACCTTGAGGGCACAAAATACAAACTCCTCATAACTATAAAAGTATAAAAAGTCACTAATGATTTTATTAGACTCATATTTAGACCACTAATGAAGTGATCCACCATTCTTTTAGTATTTATGAAAAATCCAGAGGTGTATCTTGCAAGCCTTGTAAAGTTTTCTTTATATTCCCTGATTAACTCATCTTCATTCTACTCAAGTCTGATGAACTCCCTTTCTTTCTTGAGATATAGGGTTCAAGGAAAACATTTTTTGGAAAACATTTTCTTTAATTCCTCCCAATCCATGGAATAATTTTCCTCCTTGGACATCATATTTTTTATCAGTGTCCACCACTTATCAAATTACCCATCAAAATGATAATCTATCATCATGAATTCCTCTTCTTATGAGCACTGAAGAATAGATAATATCTTTTCAATGGAGTTAATCTACGTTTCAACGAGGAGGGGATCAGAAGATACACAAAACATGGGAGGTATTTTTCATATTAAGGATTCTGATGGACACTTTCTCTATCATTGGAGAAGGAGGGTGTTCCACACGATTAAAGTAATTATTCATAACTTCAGCTACATGAGAAAGTATTTTCAAGATGTTTTGATCACCAATTAATGTAATATTTGTCATTTCCTTAGGTAAATTATCATATTTCCAATCACATTGAATTTTTTCATGTGTTCTTATATTTTCTGCAATTAAATAAGAAAAATAAAGTGAAATTAGGGTGATTGAATACTTATATATTAAGCATAAAAGTAAACTTTAAAAATTGAATGATAAAATCTTAAAGAAAAAGTATATCCAAACTTGTGATTCCTTAGGTTTTAATCTAGGTTATAACCAATATGTTTTCTATCATATATAATTATGTGATTTTTTTCTATTAATAATGGTACATAATGAGATTACAAATTTTCAAAAATATATCCATTGGGAATGTCAAACTAGGTGTATAGTAAGGCATGTTCTCATATACTTGGTTACCCTAAGTCAGGTTAGGAACACCTTGTCAGAGTTTTTACTCATTGGTATACCTATTCCAGAACCATATTCACTCTTTGTATCTAGGCAGAGATGTATTATTTTGTTAAACTACTTGCTCTATACATTCAAAAAAGTTAGGTATGTTTTTCATATACAAGGTCTTATCCCAAAGGTTCTTAATAAATTGATCTAATCATAATATAAAATAGTAACTAAACATTCATAAGATACCAACTATAGAAGCCTAACAACTTTACACATACAATTATATGATTTTATACATAATTAAACATCATATTACAAGCCTAAGATCGTAAATCCTAGTGTCTTCAAGGATTAGGTCCAAAATTAAACATCATAAAAACATATTTTATTTTATAACTACATTGAGATCCTAACTTCTATTATGCTCAAAAATCTTCATAGGATAACATAGGGATAACATGAACAAATGGATGAGAAAAAAAACCCAGTAAGGGAAGAATTATAAGAATAAATCTTAGCACATGGGTTAGAAGTCCTGACATAATGATATAAAAAAACAAGGAACAAGATATAAAGAATCATAACATATAAAATATGGGATCATATAGTCATCGAATCATAGTAATTTTTCAGAAACATAAAACATGAATTTAGAATGATTTATGTATTGTTGCACATAGAGGATCATGACTCTAGGCTATCCACCAAGACCGTTTCACATGGAGCATGAGTTAAGACTAACCACCAAGACCATTGGGCATAACTTCTCAAGAGACTAAAATTTACCCAATGAGTTGAATATCTATATTGGATCATCCATCATTACATGTTCATTAATATTCTTTCCAAATAAACAATCATTCATAGGTAATCAAATATAACATAAACATTACCTATCGAAAGAAATGGGTATTATAATCATGTCATATGGAATTACATATTGGAATATCATAAAAGTGTCCATTAAAGAATGTATTTCAAACATACATGGACATTAATAAGTTAAAATAGGAATAGATCAAGATAATTGATGTAAAATTGAAGTGATAACATGTAAATAAGACTCTTTAAGAATCTTTATAATTAATGCATTTTAGTGTGGTTTAAGGAAAATATTAAGGAGATTTAAAAACATAATGTAGCATAATATTTAATATTAAAATAGGAGATAACTGATAATATTTTCATATTAAAATTTTGTATTTTTTAGAAAATACCTTGGATAATAATAGATTATAGAGTGCACTTTAAAATGGGAAAGAAATAGGGAAGTTCCCTTAAATCAGGCATTCTAATCATGATGAATTATGTAGGGAACCTTTTTAAAACATGTATATCCCCAAGAAAATAATGAGTAATGGATATTAATACATGATTTTGTATAAAAAATATAGAATATTAAGATTAAAATAATATAAAACTTCATTTGGGTAAATAGAGAGAATGAATAACTCGGATAAATAACTGAGGTTCTTGTAGAATCCCTTACCTTATGTATGAATGTGTCATTCACTTGATCTTAATATCTTGGATAATCAAATTAGATTCATTAATTAATAATTCTATAAACACTTCTACATTAATTTGAACTAGTATAACTTAATTTAGTTCATTTATTTCCTTTTTTATAGGTTAATATATTCAATTTCAATGCATTGGAGCATTGGTTTTCCTTTGTTTTCATGACCAATTTACTTGTATACATGTATGAAGGGTTGGGTAAAGTCAGGTTAATTATCTATAATTGAAACTTTAGGTTAATAATGATCATTTAATGTTTAAATTGATATTATATTATTAGGTGTTATGACATGAGGCTGAATCATTAAATAAATTGATAAGGATAATTGTTTGGGTATATTTCGGAGGTTTTTCAACCACAACAAAATCATTTTTTGTTATAAATTAATATCATGAGTGGAATATTATTCCAAAATCTTACAAAAGATATAATACATATATTATAACTAATTTCAACCATTAAAATGGTATCATGATATAGCAACCCATACATTACATACATTTATAAAACTTCAATGTTGATGAATATTCATCAGAAAAAATCCACGACATGACCATAAAGGTGTAGTGTCTTTAGAAACTATTAAATATACACAATTGGTTCATAAGACATCTTCACTATCTCCTTCTTATTTTTTCTGAAAGTGAAACATTTTTGAAATTTCTTAATTAATACCCTTCTTTATGGCCTGGGGAAACAAAACTTATGAAAGTGTGAGCTCAGATTCTCAGTAAGGCTAAATAATGGAGATATTAACCCTATAATAATCATAAGACATAAGAAAATAACATATTAAGTTCTCATCATACATATTAATGATTGTGATATCATGCAATGGGATAAATCATGAATGTTTATAAGAATAAATGAACACAATTTCAAAAGATTTAACATAAAACATGATGTTTTTTGGCATACAAATTAGCATAGAAAATCATTTCAAATTAGTGAAGGCTCATTTAAAATACCACTATAGTGGACAATGTCCATTACTAAACCAAGTTGACTGCTCATTCTAGCCCTGAATTATTAAATTGAGACCATTTCCCATTCCAAAAACATCTATCTCATGAGATATAAATATCTACCCAATTCATTAGAGAGAGATATTGGTCCCACCCTTCTCATAATGAAATCATTCTTATTTTTTCCGCAATTACATAAATCATTCATTGTATCCCAATGAATATAATGGGTTTCATTAAACATCATTCCACTATAACATAATCCATGTAAAATGAATGGATTTCATAAATATAATTCCATTATGAACATAATAAAATCCTAAGAACAATAAGAATATTATACTTAAAACATAACTCTATTAATGAATTCCATCTTAGATGGAAAATAATTTTGATATAACAATTGAAATTAATTTTAGAGGAAAATATCATTTCATCTTCAAAAATGTTTTATTTTCTAAAAACGCCACCAAATTTTAAAATAAAATAATTTTTTTGAAAATAAATTTGAAATAGTGTAGAGGAATCTTCATTGAAATAAGGTGTTATGAAAACATAAAAATCTGTTCATTTTGTATAATTTAAAAAACATTCTCCTCGTACTTTTGCTGGAAGATTCAAAAAGTACCTCAAATAGAATAAAGACAAAAGATTCCATGTATAACATTTTATAAAAATTCACCAAAGTGTAAAATTGAATTTTAAAAAATTTTGAAGAATAGTAAAAATATTTCAAATTTAGGAAACATGGACATGGATGATAAATATTCCCTAGTAAATGCTTACGTATAAACAGCCACAGATAATAATGAGATTTCAAAATTACCACATGCCAATTTATAATTAGTTGAATCATTTTCTTTATAAAATAATTAAAATTATATAAATATTTAAATATCATAACCTTAATAATAAGAATCAGAAAAAGAATCATGATAATTATAAAAACAGCTCAAAATAAATAGGTGGTGTATAAGGCATATGTCCCACAGAAATAAACATCATACAAAATAATCCCTTACCTTATGTCTGGTTTTCCTTTAATGCATATTAAACTCCTTTATAATGATTTAAATAATTTCATTAACCAATTTCATAATCATAGTCATTTTTATCATATCATATATGATCATATTATCATCTATTTGTTAATAATATTTCATAATTACTTGTTATTCGGGTAGTAACTGCTTCATTTCCATATGCATGTTTTGTCGAATAAGTTTCTATTCACCCTTATAGTTCATAGTTATACTATTAAAAAATTATATTAAAATTATATATATCATATTAATTCATTAAATACGTTTATATAATCATTCCTTAGTTATGACCATATAGAATGAGTCACATCGCATCATGGATACGGTAGGTTGTACATACGTACGAGTGATAATATAATTCCCATAATTATTGTTTGGTATTTAAGTGAATGGTGTATAATATTTCATAATGAATAAAATTTAATAATAATAATAATACTAATATAGTTATTATTTCCAAAATTATTCCCATCCAAGCAAGGTGGTGGTGAAAATCAGATTGCACCACAACATGGAGACGGTAAGCCGTACATAAGCACGCGTGGTGATTTAATTTTTCATAGGATAAATAGAAAGTGGAATATTGTTGTTCCACATTAATAATAAAATCTAATTATACATGTGATTCATGATTTATTACTTTATAATGAAAGTAGTCATGAATCAGAAGGTGAAGAAGAAAGAAGATTGAAAGAATTAGTAGAGGTTATTGCCTCTTCTTTTACATTCTTCCTCTAAATCTCCTCTTAGAGCACTAGAGTTGATTTTTGAAGAATACCAGAACCTATATAATGTTACTAGTGAATTTAATAAGGGAATTTTTTTTTTGTATTTCAGATCTTCCAGGCTCAAATTGAAGTGAAGAGGTGATCTAGAAGATTCCATTTTATAATAGAGGTGCGGGTCATTTTTTGGGATCTCCAAAAATATTAATTTATAATAAAATGAAAAATCATCCAAAAATCCTTCAAAATGTCCCAATATATTTGATGACATGATATAGGGTTTTAATAGCCTCAAAAAATCTAGATATTTTTTTTATGTTAATTTATACCTTATCATTTTAATTAATACTTATTCAATTTAATTTTTAAATGGGGTAACAAATATTCAAATATTAAAATGGTGAAATATTTAATTATATGATGTAAATTAGACCATAAATAAATATAATAGAAAATTTTAGACCATATAATACTAATTATATATTATTTACAAAATGATTCCTTATTTTTGAATATTTTAATGAAACATTATTTTGATAAATAATCAATAGTGTGAATTTGGACACTATTCAATTCATTTATTTTTTTTAAAATATTGATATATCAAGTTAGCTTCAAGCCATATATTTTATTATATTATTAAGAGGAAAAAATCATATAAAAAATCCAATAGAGATTTTAATTATCCCGAATGATTTTTATTTTTACATTTTTAATATTTTTTATTTATTTTATCTATTAATAAAAAAATTACTACATCAACATTGTGTAGTTATTTGATATACTTATTTTTTGAATAAAAATTAATAAAATACTACAATTAAGATAAATCCACTATATTTTAGAAGAATATTTTTAGTCGAATTTATCTTCGAGGAAATCCAACACTTACAATGTTATACTTATTAAATTATGAATGTGACAACTTTAACATCACATTAAATAAGATTATATAAGCATAAAAATATCATTTATAAGTATAAGAATGGTTACTAACTAGTCCCTTGGAAGGTTATGGTCTAGATATACTTGAATAATGACATTTCGTCAAGTGTTTGTGTCTTTTGATGGTTATTAGTGTTTTAATAAAAATTGTTTTATTGATTTCTCATCAATTGATTAATTATTACATCATCAATGTATAAGTCTTAAAGGAGATTATTTATTTTCTAAAAAATTAAAATAAATTATCAAGAAAAATAAAAAATACTATATTTAATGTGATTATTTATAATAAAATTTATCTTATGTATAACCTTATATAAAAAGTGATTTAGTTATTAAAATTTGGATGAGATATATTTTACATTTCAATAAAGATAATTAAATGTCCTAACTCATCCATGTGGATTCAAAAGGACAGAATTTAGATTCAAGGATGGTTTAGATCAAAACACACTTATCTAATGATATAATGAAAAGTGTTAGGGTAATTTTATAATAGTATTCTTACCCTTAATTTCCTGGTTTACCATTTATCGTATTAATAAATATTACTGAAGTTACTATTCCTGATGCCCAAAAATAAAATAAATATATTTAAATAATTTGGACCCAATGATTCCAAATTTGGAATCCATTTTTCAAAATTTGAAAAAAAAAAGTTTCAATTATTAAATTAATGCTATTTTCAGAATGAGATAATGAGTTTTAAAAGTTAAACATTGAAAAATATTGAAATATTTTTACAATTGAATTCAATGTAAAATTAATGCTAATAAAATACATTATATTTAATGATAAAAATATATTATATTTAAAATTTACACCCATTAAATATTATAATTTAAAAATATAAATTATTTATTTGAAAAAGTTGTTTCTAATTAAAAATTTGTGTGTTTTTACAATTCTTCAAAATTTGAATGTAATCGGAAAAATATTAAAATTTCATCCAATGTAAATTTATAATCCCAACTTCCTAAAAATATTTTGTTTTGTCATATAAAAATTATTAATGTTTCAAAATCATAATTTAATTGGGTTCTTCATTAAAAGGTGTATAATTACCCTTTGTAAAGATAAAGGTTTTTGTTTATCAAATAGGTTTTATTCATACCCTATGAAAAAAATATCTATTATATGAATATAAAAAATATTTTATAATGTATATATCATATATATTTTATTACATTAATTTACTAATAGTAATTCACTCAATTTATTAATACAAAAATAAAAATATACAATTGATTTATATTTTTTTATAAATATTTGTTTGCAAAAGATTTCACCACAAATTTTCATAAGGTAGTTATATTTATTTCTGCTAACGTAATGACAAATGTTAGAATGGTAATTTTATAATAAGGGTGCCTTGTGGTTTTCTTAAATTCATGATTGTGTTCAATGAAATATATTGAAGAATTAAAATTATTTAAGGAAAATATTTCATAAAAACATCTGTGTTTTACATTCTACTGCTCTAAAAACAAATTTTATCATCGTAATTGGTAACATGGATAAAATAAGATGAGGATATATCTCCCTCATCATACACTCATGTTCCCATATATCTTCATTAAATTGGTGGTTCCTCTACAAAACCTTATCCAAGCGAGTGGTCTTGTTTCACAGAACCTTTACACTACAATATATAATCTCTATTGGTTGTTCTTCATAAGAAATATATTTCTCTGGTGCTATGAATTTTGAGTTTATTATATGATAATTATTAGGTATGTAATTTCTCATGAGAGATACAAGGAACACATCATTAACTTGAGAGAGATTCGGTGGAAGCACAAATCAGAAAGATACTTTCCCACCATGATCCGGAATTTCAAATGGATGGATATACCTAGGGCTCAACTTACCAATATTTCCAAATATCATTACACTCTTCATGATCGATATTCGTAGAGTACTTTGTCACCCACTTCAAACTATAGGTCGTTTATTCGGTTGTCAGCATAACTTGTTATCAACTCTGATCTACTCTTCTGTGTTGTTGAATTCATCTGACCATTTCTATTATTTCACCGACAAGATCATGTATTACAATCATTCTTTCCACAGCTTCAACGTAGAAAGTTGGATTTCTGCACTTCTTTCCATAGAGGTTTCATAAAAAATCATCTAAATATAAGATTAAAAGATATTATTGTAAGATAATTCTACCATAGGTTGGTTTTTATCCCATCAACCATTGAAATCCATAGAGTAAGATATCAATATGTATTCTACAGTTTGAAGTGTCCTCTCAGATTGACCATCCATCTGAAGATGATAATTAATGTTGAAACATAACTCTATATCCAGAGCCTATTGAATACTTCCCTAAAACATAAATATAAATCTCAAATCTCGGTCAAATATCATAGAAAGTTGTACTCCATGCAGAATTACCACTTCATTTACATATATCAGAGAAATTTGATCAATAGAGGAACCTTCTCTAATAGATATCAAGTGTTCCGACTTCATAATGCAATCAAATATAACCCATATTACATTATGGACTTTATATGTTTTTGGATGTCCAACAAAAAAGTCTATAGTGATGTTTTCCCATTTCCATTCTGTTATGGGTAATGGTTGTAACATCCCCTAAGACTTATCTCTCCCAACCTTAACTTGTTAACAAACCAATAACTAAGATAATTATTCAGCAACATCTATTTTAATCCCATCCCACAAGAAATACTCTTTAAAGCCCTTGTACATATTTGTGCTTCCAAGATGAAGAGAGAATATAGAATTATGAGCCTCATCCAATAGACCCTTTAATTCTTGTCTGGGATCAATAAAAACTTGGTCCTCGAACCTTATTATTCCATCACAATCAATATTTAATTAAGTAATATTTCTCACCTTCTTTTTTAGCACTACATCTGCCTTCTGTGCTACCATAATCTTCACCTGTGTATATAGTGGAACACTCATTTGAGAAAGATAATATTTCTCCCCATCCATTAAAATTTCAAGATACATCCTTTTAAAATATATTAATATAGGATATTTCGTGATCCTCGCCATTGAAAGGCTAGCGTGTTAATTTTGACTCAAGGCGTCTTCCACCTTTTTTTCATTACCAACGTGGTAATATATTGAGTAGTCGTAATCATTAATCATCTCCAACCATCATCTATGGATCATATTCAACTTTTTTTCTGTGAAAATATACTTTAAAGTTTTATGATCTGTATAAATATCGCACCTTTCACAATAAATATAATGACTATGTATCATTAATATAATAATTACCACAACTAACTCCAAATCATGAGTTGGGTAATTTTTTTCAAGTATTTCCAATTGTAACGAGGAATATGCTATCACCATATATTTTTTATGATAAAAAATCACAATCCCTTTTTTGATGCATCACTGTATATCATAAGCCTTCCTCCACTACTAGGCAGTGTGAGCACAGATGCACTGGCTATCCTTCTTTTGAGCTCTTGGAAATTCTCTTTACATTTCCCTATCCACACCATCATAACACCTTTCCAAGTCAACCTGGTGAGAAGATTAGATAATCATGAAAAATAATTCCCAAAACATTGATAATATCCATCCTAACCAAGAAAACATCGGATATTAGTTACTGTTGTCGGTCTTGACCATCTTTCAATAACTCTTGTTTGTGCTGGATCCATAGATATCCCCTATCATGAGATTATCTAACATAAAAACGAAACATTATGAAGAAAAAATTCACATTGGGTAATTTATTTATAAATATTCTCATTTCTTAGGGACACCTTAAGTGATCTTCATGATCCTCCATGCTCTTAGAATATAAAAAATATAATCTATAAATAATACCACAAAACGATCAAGATAGTCTCTAGAGACTCTATTAATTAAATCTATGAAGATAGTGGGACATTAGTAAGACCCAAAAGCATCACTATAAATTCACAGTTTCCATACATTGTACAGAATTTTGTCTTCGGTATATCCTTCTTCTTAACCCTTAATTGATGATATCCTAAACGATGATCAATCTTAGAAAGGTATTGACCTCCATGTAGTTGGACGAATAATCCATTAGTGTGGGGAAGATGAATTTTTTTATAGTGATCGAGTCTTATTGATCCATACTTATTCTTAAAAAATTGAATAGGTTCTCCCTAAGGAGAGGATCTAGGGAATCTGAATCCCGTGTCGATATTCTCTCGGTGTTTCTTCTTTAATTCATGTAACTCAATTGGGGCTATTATATAAGGTATCTTTGAAATAATAATATCACATGGTATGAGTTCTATTGAAAACTAAAATTCCCGATTTGGTGGAATACTTGGTAACTCTTTCAAAAAGACATCATCCAAATGCTATGAAATGGGTATATTCATAATTGTGAGGTTCTACCAAACTATTTGAGATAGATAACCATCATTTCTAGGGATCAAGATCCATAATATGGAATAAATTTCTACTGGAAGTTTATATTAATCCTTGTATAGATACATAATCATATATTGATCTAGAGTATGAAATGTGACTTCCCTTCCTCAAAAAAAGATATGAGCACCATTTAGAGAAATACAATCCATTCCAAGAATCACATAACATTCACTATAGGATGGATCACTAGATTTATAAGAAGAACATTCCCACAAACTTTAACCGAAGAAGAATTATAAATTTTCTATAAGACCATTATTCCATTAAGAGTTTTCATAGCTAAATCAACATCTAATTTTTTTGGTAATATAGTGATACCCTTATAAAATTATTCATATATAGAATATTGGGTAGATAAAAAATAAAAAAACATTTTATACTTTAGAATGGATGGTAACTGTACATTTCACCACTTCATTATCATACTCCACATCACTGATAATGATAACATGTGTCTTACCTTTGTCTTTGGCCATAACAGTTTTTTATCATTGATCATCATAAATATACCTTAAATTATGTCATTTATGAGTATAATTACCCATTTAATTACACTAGTAACTTTGAAGTGTATGAGGTTCATTCGATGTAGCCTTTTATCTATTCACATCATTAGACATATTTTTCCCATTACATTATAATTCACCTTCCTTATGACCTTATTTTCAACACATAAAACATTTACTAGTATATTTAATACAATTTCCTCCATGTGTATTTTCACACTTTGAGTATAAGGGAAATCTCGCCTTCTTTTCAGTGTGGTATTTAGATTTTCCCCTGAATTCCATTTTTCTATTATTATTAAACCAATAGGACTAATGGGTCACTCTGATATCTATATCAACCTTGAGAGCACATTGAATGATTCATCATAGATATTGAAGTCCCTTATGGCTAATGCCCTTAAGAGACTTAGTTTTAGCCACCAATAATTGATCTAATTTACTCTTAGGTTGGATAATAATTCTAGAATCATAAATTGAATGTCTTATAAAATTTCATTCATAGGTACTAACAGATTCATTGTCCTTATTCTTATATTCAAGGAACTCCTTATCTATCTTTAATAAAAGAATACGAGAAAAGTGATTATTAAAAAATATATTCTTGAACATATCCCATTCCATGGATTAAATTTCATCTCTTTTTCTAGTCTTTTTGACAAGGTTCCACCATTGATTGGCTTCACCTTTCAAATGATAGATTAAAATGACTTTATCATGTTTTTAATGTTGGAGAATTGAAAATATATTTTTATTAGTACTGATCCATGGTTCAGCCACTAATGGATCAGAAGACCCACTTAAAGAAGGTGGATGCTTCCCCATGAAGGACTCGATAGAATGGTGTTCCCTCCTTTACTTGTATGAAATTCCTGCATGATTAATAGCTTGAGAACGTTGTGTGAGCATAGCTACAAGGTTTTTAATTACAACTACCATAACATTTGGTTTCCCAGGAGGAAAATCAATTCATTTCTCTTCACATTCAATATTACCACTGTCTCTTCGAGTTCCATCCGTTAACTAAAACAAATAATCATAGTGTGAGAAACACTAATCATAATGAAAAAACACCATAATAAGAATAAAATTTCAATTTAGAGGACTTTAGGTTTTATCTTAGGTTACTCAATATCATTTCTAAAACACAAAGGTTTTAACTTATACGTTGACATATCATTTGGGTTCTTAGTAATTTTTTCTCATCCTAGTTTCCAAAGGATAATTATACCTTTCCTCTGATACCAACTATAATGACCCATACATTACATACGTTGATATAACTTCAAAGTGGAATAATATTAATTAAAAAATATAAAAAATCCACAATCAGACCATATTGATATAGTGTCTCTAGGAACAAGGAAATATAAAAAACCATTTCATAATACATCTTCATTGTATCCCACTTATTTCTCCATAACTAGGACCCTTTTTGACATATCTTACCTAATACCCTTCTTCATGACCTAGGAAAAAGAAATATATGAAAATGGGAGATCATATGCTCATTAAGGTTAATCATGGTAGATGTAAATTATATCATAATCATAATACCTAATATCATAAAATTTTAAATTCTTATCCAACATATGAAGGCTCATGATATCATACCATGGGATAAATCATGAATGTTTTTAAGAATCAATGAACTTAATCCAAAAAAGTCATAACATTAGTGAAAATGTTTTTTGGAATACGCATAAGCATTTAAAGTCATTTCATATCAGTCACGACTCATTTCCATGACCATCATTGCAGAAAAATTCCATTAATGACCTGAGTTCACTCCTTGTTCCAGCACGGTATTACGAAATTATGATTACATCCCATTCCAACCATGTATATATAATTAGATATAAATCCTTACCCAATGAATTGAAGTTAGATATAGGTCCCACCTATCTAATAATAAAATCATTCTTACGTGTTCCACAATAACATAAATCATTTATCATAACCTAAGGAATAAAATCAGTTTCTTTTAACATCATTCGACTATAACATAGTCTATGCAAAACAAATGGATTTCATAATTTACATTCTATAATGGAAAAAATAAAATAATATGAGAAATAAGGATATTATAATTGAAAAAAACCCTTATTAAATAATTATATCTTATATAGAAAAAAATGATGATATAACACTTTAAATTAATTTATGAGGAAAATATCATTTCATCTTAAAAAACATTTTCTTTTCTCAAAATGATACTCAATTTAAAAGGAATATAATTTATTTAAAAATAAACATGAAATAATTTATAGTAATCTTCATTTAAATTAGGCATTATTAAAACATAAAAATAAATTCATTACATTTAATTTATAAAAACATTCTCATTATACTTTGGTCAGAAAATTCAAAACGTACTTCGTATCAAATAACGAAAAACTATTCCTTTCATGACGTTTAATAAAAATTAAACATTGGGTAAAAGTGTCTTGAAAAATTTTATAATAATTTATGTAATATTAAATATTTTGGAAAAATCGACGTGGATGGTAAATATACCCCAGTAAATACTTATATATAAATAATCTCGTATAATAATGAGATAGAAAAATTATTCATTTCCAGATTATAAATAGTAGAATAATATTCCTCATAAAATAATGAAAATTATATGAATATTTAAATATCATAACCTTCATAATAATAATCATAAAATCATTCATGAGAACTATAAACACCTCACAAAAGAAATAGGTGGTGTATAAGGTGTAACACCCCAGGTAAATAAAGAATATGAAAATTTCATATTTATCCATATTTGTGAATAACATATTAATATTTCTTTAAAGGGAACGATATGCTTGATGGCATACCCAATACGCAACAACGAGTTTCTTTGAAATCTTACGTTGCACTCAAATAATAAATTAATATTATTTTAAATGGTTGTTAACGCCTAGCCATTCTAATGGTGGGAATGAACAGAACTAAATAAAAATTATTATATATGTTTTTCAAATATTTTTACTTTTATCCAATAAATGTTAGAGGCTTAAAATGCAAATGAATCCAATTTTAAGCATAAATATTCTAATATTCTTTAAAAGGCCGATTAACCGCCTTTTGATGGAGAACCCTTTTTAAATATAATTTTGAAAATTTTATATGTTGTATTTGAAAAAATAAAATCCTTCTTTAGAATCTTGGCATCAAAATTTACTTTGTGTAAATTTTTGTTATTTTTCTGATAAAGATCATTTTTATTGAAAACGTTGAATTTTAATTCAAAATCTCCTTTTAATCTGACGTTTTTATATGGATAGATTATATTTTTAATTGATATTAATGTTTATTTAGAATATATTTTTACCATTTAATCCAATGTTGGTCATTGGTATTAAATTCACTTTGAAATTAGACTTAAACTGGTGTCAATCTTTTAATAGATATTGTTTCTTAAAAACACGCTATTTGTTTTGACAGTGGGAAATAATTATTAAATTAATTAATTCAACTTATATGTTTTGAATTTTGTAAAATAGACATTATTTTTGAATTCATAATATCAAATATAGCTTCGGGTGAATTTTTGGTATTTTTCTGAAAAACTTCAATTTTGGATGAATAGTGAAACCACTAAGTGATAGTTAAGGAAACCGATTTTCCGTTTAAATGAAACTTTTCCACTTCTGTGATTTTATTTTCAAAAATCTGACATACATGGTTGTCATTAAGAAGTAAAATGTGGTTCAATGAGAATAAAATAATTTTTGGTGAATAGTAACTTTTAAGTTTTATTAATCACGATTAAAGGTAATTAATGTAATTTAAGGAACAAATAATGTATTAATAATATGAAATGACCTAGAAACATGTAGTACAATCATTGGATGTGTCATGGACGACCAAGAAAATCCATGGGTCAAATTGGGGACCCCATGGAGCCACTTTGGTAGGAAAATGACATAAATAACTTTTTATTTAAAGATAAAATAAAAATGTCACAAACATGAGTTGTTTTATTAAAACAATTTTTAAATGGGGTTATACAAGTCATATTTTTTACTATAAATATTCATTATAAAGATGAAAATATTCCCTACATCTTGATAGTTCTTTAGAATTTTTAGACATTAAATAAATTAAATTATTTATGACACCGTGATGATGCAGCGATTATCTCATTATTTAACGATTTAAATCAAATGAAAAGATAATGTAAACTCTAAGACCTACACATGTCAAAAATCAATTGGATGTGTTTATTTCTAACTATTATCACCTTATCCTCGAAATAAATAATTTTAGGACCTTTAAAATCTGAAAAACATTTTATAATAAAGTAACCTTTTATAATTTTCCAAAAGTGCCCCTCCTATCCTTTTATAAAAGGCCCCCACCTCTACCACCTTACCCACACCTCTCAAGACATTGGCTAGGCCAAAACCTGCCCATTTTGTCTCTCCACATCCCTCTCGTACTCTTAGAAGCCTCACATAGGGCAGAAGTCTTCCGAAGGAAGCCTTTGAGCTCAAATAAAAAAGAGTTACCCGTTTGAAAGGTAATGTATTCCATAGTGTTCTTTTGTTTTATTTTTCTTATAAAACCCCCTAAAATCTTTTTATTTATTTCTATTGTAACAATAACAGTATCTTTAATATAGTAGGATTTTTTTTTTGAAGAGTATTAGAGCTACACTAACACACACCTCCGTCTAATGGTTAAAGAACATACTGTTTCTGTGGATGGCGAATTACTGCCTCACGAAATGATGATTGTTTACCTTCTCATACCACATCTCATGGTGGCCATTATGATAGAAATATATTTATTTATGATATAAATTATATTTATTTCCTCTCTATGCTTCTGTATTTTATATTTAATACATGCCTTTATGCTTTTCATGTTGTGAAAATGCGATAATTTCATTTGAGGAAGTGTGGACTACCGCCCCCACAAGTGATGTGACACGTTCATGCAATACATGGAATTTAAAAAGAATAAAATTGATGAACTATGTGATATATATAACATATATATTATACTGTAATTATAATATATATATATATCTCTCATCTAGTTTTAATTCCATTAATGTGCCAAAGAAATGAAAGCAGCGTTCATGCGTACGTACGGCTTACCGTCTCCATGAACGGTACATTTCATTTCTTATCTCCAAATGTTATGCACTATTATAAGTAAATATAAATAATGGATATATATTTCATATATTACATCTAAATGATGGATATAATTATGGAATTATAATATATATCTCTCTCTTTTATCTTTAATTCCATTTATATGACAAAAAAATAAAAGCAGCGTTCATGCGTACGTACGGCCTACCATCTCCATGAACGGTGCTTTTAATTTTTTGTCTCCAAATGTTATGG
This sequence comes from Viscum album, assembly GCA_963277665.1. NCBI lineage: Eukaryota > Viridiplantae > Streptophyta > Magnoliopsida > Santalales > Viscaceae > Viscum > Viscum album. The sequence continues at coordinate 1,086,517,984 of OY728159.1, forward strand.
AATAGTAAAAATGAATATATACTAGATATATAAGATATTTAAAACATTTATACTATTCTGGAGATGATGTACCTATAACTACATGGAAAATTCATTTCCAACAAGTTAAATTTTTACTCATGTACCGAACATCGACAAAAACGTCTGATATGAACTCACTTTATTAACCAATTATTATAAAATTATAATATGTGATATGAAATTAGTAATAATATTTAAATATGTTCCTTAGGAAATTATAAATTGACCAAATTTTATTATTCATGAGATTAAAGAACGATCGAGTCATGTCGGACACGAGGTAAGGGATCCAACCTCTCTCTTTCTTTTTAAGTACTCTCTATTATGTCATTTCTTTTAGGCTCATATTTCTTATGTTTGGGGATGTTATTTTATATTCATAATACTTAAATTTTTATGTTTATATTACGAGAGACCCTATTTGTTCTCGTAAATCCATTTTTGGAAGTTTTAAGTAGCGCCGTTAGGCTGCTGAGTTTTCGTAAGGGATTTTTCATCTCACTTTTATTCCTGTGACATTTATGCTACGTTTGCCACTATTTCCTTTGAGTGGTGTATGTACTGCCCATTATTACACACTTTGTGTAGTATAATTTCATTTATTGTTATTTACATCTTCATTGTATGACCCTTCTTCCTTGGGGTGTATGTTTCGAATGTTACCCAACTCGGTAAGGGGACCTTTCACCCTCCTCTTTTTAAAAGACGTCTTTTGTTTTGTCTTTTAATTCACATAATATTATGCTGGGATTTGTTATTATATATCCTTATTTATGTAAATTTTATGTCCATGTGATGAGATACCATTTTCTCTCTCATCAACTCTTTTTCTGAATTTTAAAGTGACGTCATTAGGCTGTCTGATTTCTGTAAGGGAACTTCTTAATCCACATTCAATTCGTTGGGTTAAACCTCTACTTATTGATTTTATTATGCCATGATTATTTGTGGAATCAATATGTTGTAATTTCCACAAAACTTTTTGTGGATATACTATTTCTACACATAATCATCTCATTGATAAATTCTTACGAACTTGTATGGGAAATCATAACTCAATCTCATTTCATTGAGTTAAATATCTATGTCATCGGATTTGTTTTTCCATGATTATGTGTGAATGACCTCTGATTGTTTCCCCCTTAATATCCAATTATATTGGGTGTATTTATATTTCTCACACATAATTATGTGATATATTTATCCTTAATTTAAGGATACCATCTTTATAATGGATTTCATCTCAATTTACATTTCCATTGAGACTTAATTGTTGTTATGCACCAATTAACTCTTATATGGTGTGTATACTATCCATTGACATATTATATCATGAATAAATTTAGTCTCATGATATTATAAAGTTCGGATTAAATGTTATTCCACAATTATTTGTATTCAATAGTCTCTCATTTTGTTAAAAACTGTTTAACAAAAATATCATTTTAAATGTTTTAAAGATTCATTATTCTAAATCTTTATCTTTAATGTCCATGTTTTCAAAATGTGTTTCAGTATTTATTTATATGGACATTAATGTTTTAAAATTATAGTTCCATTAAAATCTTCAAAGTGGTATGGGACACTTCGATTCAAAATTCTCTTTTAAAAGATTTTTGAAAATGGACTGATTAATTCAATTTCTTGGAAATACTTATTGTGATTTTAAATGAAATGTTTTTATTGAAATGTTTATATTTTCAATATTTTATGTGTAATGATGGTACTTGGACATTTTATGGGTGGTTACGTGATAAACCATATGACGGGTGGTGCCGTGAATACCAGGACAGGTGATTACGTTATAACATCCAATGCATTGGGTATGGAAGTCGGTCGTATGGATATTCCATTAAGTGATATGTGTGGAAGTTGACCATATGGTTATTCAATTTAAGTATGTTTATGTCCCAAGTTACCTTTATATGTTATTCGTTATTTATATGGGCTTTTATGGTAATCGTTTGGTTACAAAAGTGGTAAGTAATGATCTTTTATTCAGTGAAGAGTTTTTTTTACTACTTCATAAAGGTGAAAAGTATTACTTTGATAAATTATTCATGGTTTAATTGTTGTTTTGAATAACTAACAGTTTTGCTTATTTTTGTATCCTTCACTAGGATTTTTATGCTCATCCCAAGTTTTTGAAATGTTTTCCACATGACTTAAATATGAATAGGGTCAAGGATGGGATCAAGGAAAGACATGCTATATAAAACCTGGAACTAAACATGTTTCTTTTTAAGAGTTTTTATTTTATGGAAACGTAGTAGAAGGGTATACTTAGTAATCTTTGAGATGTAATATTTATGTCCTAATTATCTAAAACTCTAAACATGAAAATATCCTCAATGTGAATTATTCATTTAATTCAATAATAAGTAATGTTTAAGGTCGGGGCCTTATAGTTGGTATCAAAGGTCGGTTTAGATAACTTTAGAGGTTAGGGTATTCTATAAGCATAAGTGACATTACCATAATGTATAGGATTTCAGAAAGAGTTATAGTTTTTAGATAAAGTGAATCAGTAAGTATATCTTAGTGTTTATCTTCCTCATTAGTACATGATGATTTTGTTGATATACGCACACTAATATTTCTGTTTTTTGTAAATGGATGGATCTACCAGGAACCAATGTGACAATGGGTTTGATGGAAACTATGGTGGTTCTCTTATTAAGAGACTGGATGAAATGGGTGATTCAATGAGGAATATCGTGGTTGTGCTAAACCAACAATCAAGGAGTCATGATCGACCACTTGAACCTTGTTGAGTTCTCTAATGCATCATGTACAAGACGACCAACTCGATGTGGAAGTTCAGGTAATAATTACAAAGGTAACCATTAGGGTATATATGATTCTTACTTCCTAGGTAATTATGGGTTAATCTATGATATGATGGAAAATGAAAGGCATGCGATAAACTTGAGGATAATATATGTTATGATCATTTTTGAAGATTTTATATCGTTTTTGGGAATGTTTTAAAAATTATGTAGTTTTTGAAAAAGGACCACACACAGACCGTGTGACAACCCGTCGTGAAGGACAAAGCTGTGGGAATCGAACCCACAACCAAAGTGTGACTGGTATTTATGACATACCACTAGACTACGTGAAATCCCTGGATAGTTTGACTTATTCATTTTAATTAGATGATTTTAGGAATCAAGAGTAAGTTTATTTTTTGTTATCTATGGAAATGATTTACTTATCATGGTGGATATGTGATTAGGTTAATTACTTTTCAATATGAGACATTAAGAGAAACTATTTTTATTTGGAGATAAATGTTTATTTTTACCTTGGAAGACTATGTGAATAAATCCTTCAAATATTTGGGTTTCAATATTAGTTTGGTTTACTTTGAATAATTTTATGGACAAATTGTTTATTGAATGGTCTTTGTTGAACTTTGGGTATTGTTTGACATATTTTGGAGATTAAGAATAGATTTTTTTTATAAAGGGTTATCCTTTTTGGGTATTATCTGATCTCATACTAACCTTTTTGGTTTTAGTTTTGGTTATGGTCTAAAGACATTTGATGTATATTGTTCTCTTTTGTTGATTAGGTGATTCTCTAGAAGTTTATTATATCTCTCTTAATGTAAACTAGTCATCCTAAATACTCATCTTTTGAAGAAAATATGAGTTCGTATAAGAAATATAATAAAAGATGAAAGTCAACATGACAAGTAAGTATGTTTCATTATGTTTTCTTTACGCTCATAAATAAATTACTCAATGAAAATTAACTTAAAAACAAAAATGTTGTATGTTAATTTTTCCTACTGCTGAATCAAATACCGTTTAACCCATCACATGTTGGTGATTTTCTGGTGGTTAACTTTCTCCTAAACATATTTTCTATCACTCTCCCTCGAAACATTTCCCTTTGTTTTCTACTCCATTTCCATGTTTTCCTACATGGAATCCTAGTATGGGTTAACTAGGGTGACCTTTGTACTTCTCTTTCTTCATTTTAAGGTGATAGTTTTACTGACTCTTGTTCTGATTTGGGATTTTCAATTAAGTTTCCAAGCCCAATTTTTAAAATTTCGAGGATGCAATTCCCAAATGGGGGAAGGATATAACAACCAAGGTAAATAAATAATATGAAATTTTCATATTTATCCATATTTGTGAATAACATATTAATATTAATTTAAAGTGAATGCTATGCTCGATGGCGTACCCAATACGCAACAACGAGTTTCTTTGAAATATTACGTTGCACTCTAATAATAAAATAATATTATTTTAAATGGTAGTTAATTCATAGCCATTGTAATGGTGAGAATGATCGGAACTAACTACAAAATTATTATATCTGTTTTTCAAATATTTTTACTTTTATCCAATAAATATTAGAAGCTTAAAATGAAAATGAATCCAATTCTAAGCATAAATCTTCTAATATTCTTTAAAAGGTCGATTAACCGCCTTTTGATGGAGAACCCTTTTGAAATATGATTTTTAAAATTTTATATGTTGTATTTGAAAAAATAAAATCCTTCTTTATAATCTAGACATCAAAATTTACTTTGTGTAAATTTTTGTTATTTTTCCGATAGAGATCATTTTTACTGAAAATGTTGCATTTTAATTCAAAACCTCTTTTTAATCTGATTTATTTATATGGATAGATTATATTTTTAATTGAGATTAATGTTTATTTAGAATATATTTTTACCATTTAATCCAATGGTGGTCATTGGTATTAATTTCACATTGAAATTGGACATAAACTAGTGTCAATCTTTTAATAGATATTGTTTCTTAAAAACACGCTATTTGTTTTGACAGCAGGAATTAATTATTAAATTAATTAATGCAACATATATGTTTTGAATTTTTTTAAAATATACATTATTTTTTAATTCAGAATATCAAATATAGCTTAGGGTGATTTTTTGGTATTTTTCTGAAAAACTTCACTTTTTGATCAATAGTGAAATCACAAAGTGGTAATTAAGGAAACTGATTTTTCTTTTAAATGAAACTTTTCCACTTCCGTGGTTTGATTTATAAAAATCCGACATACATGGTTGTCATTATGAAGTAAAATTTGGTTCAATGAGATTAAAATAATTTTTGGTGAATAGTAACTTTTAAGTTTTATTAATCGCGAATAAAGGTAATTAGTGTAATTTAAGGAAAAAATAATGTATTAATAATATGAAATGACCTAGAAACATGTACTAAACGCATTGGATGTGTCATGGCCGACCAAGAAAATCCATGGGTCAACTTGGGGACCCCATGGAGCCACTTGTTTAGGAAAATGACATAAATATCTTTTTATTTAATGTTAAAATAAAAATTTCACAAACATGTGTTGTTTTACTAAAACAATTTCTAAGTGGGGTTATAAAAGTCATATTTTTGACTATAAATATTCATTAGAAATATAAAATGATTTCCTACATCATGATATTTTTTTAGAATTTTTAGACAATAAATAAATTAAATTATTTATGACACCATGATGATACAGCGATTACCTCATTATTTAACGATTTAAATAAAATGAAAAGATAATGTAAAATCTAAGACCAAAACATGTCAAAGACATATTTTATGGGTGGATATAGAACTCTTATCACCATATCCTCAAAATATATAATTTTAGGACCTTTAAAATCCGAAACTTATTTTATAATAATGTAACCTTTTATAACATTCCAAGAGTGCCCCTCCCCTCCTCTTATAAAAGGTCCCCCACCTGTACCACCTTACCCACACCTCTCAAGCCTTTGGCTCAGCCAAACCCTGCCCATTTGGTCTCTCCACATCCCTCTCTTACTTCTAGAAGAATCACTTTGTGCAGAATGCTTCCCAAGGAATCCTTTGAGCTCAAATCAAAAAGAGTTACCCGTTTTAAAGGTAATGTCTTCCCTAGTGTTCTTTTGTATTATTTCGCATCTCCAACCACCTAAACTCTTTTTATTTATTTCTTTTGTAACAACAATAGTATCTTCAATATAATAGGATGTTTTTATGAGGAGTATTCAAGCTACACTAACACACGCCTCCGTCTAATGGTTAAAGAACATTCTGTTTCTGTGGATGGCGAATTACTGCCTCCCGAAACGATGATTGTTCTATCTTCTCATACCACCTCTCATGGTGGCCATTATGATAGAACTATATTTATTTATGATATATATTATATTTATTTCCTCTATATTCTTCTGTATTTTATATTTAATACATAAATTTATTCTTTTCATGTTGTGAAAATGCGATAATTACATTTGAGGAAGTGTGGACTACCGCCCCCTCAAGTGATGTGTCTCGTTCATGCAATAGATGGAATGTATAAAGAATGTCATTGATCAAAATATGTGATATATATAACATATATAATATACTGGAATTATAATATATATTTCTCTCTCATCTAGTTTTAATTCCATTAATGTGCCAAAGAAATGAAAGTAGCGTTCATGTGTACGTACGGCTTACCGTCTCCATGAACGGTGCATTTCATTTCTTACCTCTAAATGTTATGTACTATTATAAGTACATATATTTAATGGATATATATTTCATATATTACACCAAAATGATGAATATAATTCTGGAATTATAATATATATATCTCTCTTTTATTTTTAATTCCATTAATATGACAAAAAAATGAAAGTAGCGTTCATGCGTACGTACGACCTACCATCTCCATGAACAGTGCTTTTATTTTTTTTATCTAAAAATGTTATGGAATAGTAAAAAATGAATATATACTGGATATATAATATATTTAAAACCTTAATAATATTCTGGAGATGATGTACCTATAACTACATGGAAAATTATTTTCCAACAAGTTCAATTTTTACTCATGTACCGAACATCAACAAAAACATCTGATATGAACTCACTTTATTAACCAATTATTATAAAATTATACTATTTGATATGAACTGAATAATAATATTTAAAGGAGGTCCTTAAGAAATTATAAATTGACCAAATTTTATTATTCAGGAGATTAAAGAATGATCGAGTCATGTCGGACACGAGGTAAGGGATCCAACCTCTCTCTTTCTTTTTAAGTACTCTCTTTTATGTAATTTATTTTAAGCTCATATTTCTTATGTTTGGGGATGTTCTTTTATATTCCTCATACTGTAATTTTTATGTTCATATTATGAGAGACCCTATTTGATCTCATAAATCCATTTTTGGATGTTTTACGTGGTGCTGTTAGGCTGCTGAGTTTTCGTAAGGGATTTTTCATCTCACTTTTATTCTCATGACATTTATGCTACGTTTTCCACTATTTCCTTTGAGTGGTGTACGTACTGTCCATTATTATTCACTTTTTGTAGTATAATTTCATTTATGGATATTTACATCTTCATTGTATGACCCTTCTTCCATGGGGTGTACGTTTCGAAAGTTACCCAACTCGGTAAGGGGACCTTTAACCCTCCTCTTTTTAAAAGAATTATTTGGTATGTATTTTAATTCACATACTATTATATGGGGATATGTTCTTATATATCCTTATCTATGTAAATTTTATGTCCAAGTGATTAGATACCATTTTCTCTCTCATCAACTCATTTTATGAATTATAAAGTGACGTCGTTAGGCTGTCGGATTTCTGTAAGGGAACTTCTTAATCCACTTTCAATTCATTGGGTTAAACCTCTACTTATTGATTTTATTATGCCAATATTATGTGTGGAATATCTATGTTGTAATTTCCACAAAATATTGTGTGGATATACTATATCTACACATAATCATCTCATTGATAAATTCTTACGAACTTGTATAGGAAATCATAACTCAATCTCATTTCCTTGAGTTAAACATCTATGTCATTGGATTTGTTTTTCGAAGATTATGTGTGAATGACCTCTGATTGTTTCACACATAATATCCACTTATATTGGGTGTATTTATATTTCTCACAAATAATTATGTGATAGATTTATCCTTAATTTAATGATACCATCTTTATAATGGATATCATCTCAATTTCCATTTCCATTGAGACTTCATTGTTGTTATGAACAAATTCACTCTTATATGGTGTGTATACTATCCTTTGACATATTATATCATGAATCCCTTTATTCTCATGATATTATAAAGTTAGGATTAAATTTTATTCTGCAATTATTTTTATTCAAGGGTCTCTCATTTTGTTAAAAACTCTTTAACAAAAATATCGTTTTAAATGTTTTAAAGATTCATTATTCTAAATCTTTATATTTAATGTCCATGTTTTAAAAATGGTTTTAACTATTTATTTATATGGACATTAATGTTTTAAAATTATAATTCCATTAAAAGCTTCAAATTGGTATGGGGAACTTTGATTCAAAAATCTCTTTTAAATGATTTTTGAAAATCGACTGATTAATTCAATATCTTGGAATTACTTATTGTGATTGCAAATGAAATGTGGTGATGGAAATGTTTATATTTTAAATATTTTATGTATAATGATGGTACTTGTACATTTTACGAGTGGTTAAGTGATAAACCATATGAGGGGTGGTGTCGTGAATACCAGGACGGGTGGTTATGTTATAACCTCCAATGCATTGGCTATGGAAGTCAGCCGTATGGCTATTCCATTAAGTGATATGTGTGGAAGTATATCGTATGGTTATTCCATTTAAGTATGTTTATGTCCCAAGTTACCTTTATTTGTTATGTGTTCTTTATATGGATTTTTATGGTAATCTTTTGGTTACAAAAGGGGTAAGTAATGATCTTTTATTCAGTGAAGAGTTTTTTTACTACTTCATAAAGGTGAAAAGTATTACTTTGATAAAGTATTCTTGGATTACTTGTTGTTTTGAATAACTTACAGTTTTCCTTCTTTTTGTATCCTTTACTGGGCTTTTTATGCTCATTCCATGTTTTTGAATTGTTTTCCACAGGACTTAAAGATGAATAGGGTCAAGGATGGGATCAAGGAAAGACATGCTATCTAAAACATGGAACTAGATATGTTTCTTTTTAAGAGTTTTTATTTTATGGAATCTTAGTAGAAGTGTATGATTTGTAATCATTGAGATCTAATAGTTATGTCATAATTCTCTAAATCTCTAAACCTGGAAAGATCCACATTGTGAATTATTCATTTAATTCAATAATAAGTAATGTTTAAGGTCGGGGCCTTATATAAGGCATATGTCCCACCGATATAAAGGTGAGATAAAATAATCCCTTACCATAGGTCTGATTTAATTTTTATATATCTGAACCTCAAGTATAATAAATTAATTGAATTATTTAAGAATCATATTAATTTTTATGTTATCATATATGATCATATTATCATCTTTTTGTTAATAACATTTCATTATTACTTGTTATTCATGTATTAACTGCTTCATTTTCATACATATGGTTTTTTTGAATAAGTTATGGTTTTCCCTCATAGGTCATAGTTATATAATTAATAAATAATATTAATATTATATATATCATATGTATTCATTATATACATATATATAATCATTCTTTTTTGAATATCATGTAGAATGAATCGTATCACATCATAGAGTGGTATGTCATACGTACGCATGAGCGACGATATAATTCACATAATTGTAGAATGGTATTAATGTGAATGATTTATAATATTTCAGAATTACAATAATTTTATAATAATCATATATATTTATTATTTCCATCATTATACCCATCCATGAAAGGTGGTGGTGAAAAACAAATTACACTATGGCATGGAGACGGTAGGTGGTACATACGCACACGTGGTGATTTTGTTTTTCATAAGATGGATAGAATGTGAAATATTTTTGGTCCATAATCATAATAACATATTAGTATATAATATATACTAGATTTATTACTCTATAATGAAATTACTAATGAATCGTAAGTATAATAAGAAATATGTTTGAAAGAATCGGTAGAAGAGATTGTCTCTTCTTCGACGTGCTTCCTCTAAATATCCTCTTAGAGCACTAGTGTTGGTATTTGAAGAATAAAAAACAACTAGAGTGTAACTAGGTATGTTTTGAATGGAAAATTTCAATGTATTTCGGAATTTAAGGCTCAAATTGAAGTTAATAGAGGAGGGAGGAGGTTCCATTTTACAATTGAGGCTAGGGGCATTTTCAGATCTCCAAAAAGATTAATTTATAATAAAATAAAACCCTATACAAAAATCTAAAAATGTCACAATTTTGGAGATGAGAAGATATAGGGTTTTAATTTAATAAAAAATTTATTTCATACATGTTTTATGTCAATTTAAGTCTTATCATTTTAATTAACACTTAGTAATTCTTTTTTTTGTTTAACTAGTGTAAAAAATATTTCAAAATTAAATGGCTGAAATATTTACTTATTTGATGTCAGTTAGACCATAAATAAATAAATTATAACATTTTACACCATTGGATGATTATTATATAATTTTTAAAAAATGTTTTATTATTTTAAAATAATTTAATAAATCATTATTTTGATAAACGATCAATAGTGTCTATTTTGTCACTATTTAATTCATTGATTGTTTAAAAAATATAAAGATAATAAGTTAAATTATAACAAAATATTTTATTATATTACTAATAGGTAAATTTCATCTAGAAAAATCATTTGACATATTAGTTATCCAAAATTATATTTATTTAGGCATTTATAATAGCATTTATTTGTTATTTCTATTAATAAAATAATTACTACATCAATTGTCTGTAATTATTTAATATACTTATTTTTGAATAAAAATTTAAAATAAAATAGTAGGAAGAAGATAAATACAATTTATTTTTGAATAATATTTTAAGTCGAATTTATCGTCTATGAAATCCAACATTTAAATTGTTATACTCATTAAATTACAAGTGTGAGAACTTTAACATCACTTTTACTAAAGTAATATAACTATCAAAATCTATTCTATAACGATCCAAATAGTCACCAACTAGAACCTTGGATGGATATTGTATAGATATACCCAAATAATTTGTTTTTGTAAACTTTTTGGGTATTTTCTCAGTTATTATCATTTTAATAAAAATTGTTTTGTTCATTTCTCATCAATTAATTAATTTTTACATCATCAAAGTATGAGTCTTTAAGATAATTATTTACTTCTTAAAAATTAAAAATAACTTATCATGTTAAATAAAGACATTTTAATTTAAAATAAGTATTTATAATCTAATTTATCTATTGTATAAACTTATAAAAAAGATTTAGTAATTAAAATATGAGAGAGACGTATTTAACATTTCTTTAAATAAAAAAAATTAAAAGTCCTAATATCATCCAAGTGGCTTCCAAAGGACACCATTTAGACTCAAAGATGATTTAGGTTGAAACACACTCATCCAATGATATTAAGACAACTGTAAGGGTAAATTTATAATAGTATTCTTATCCTTAATTACCTCGTTTACCGTTTTATCAAATTAATACAAATTATTGAATTTATTATTCATAGGGCCCAAAAATAAAATAAATGAATTTATATAAATTGTACATACATATTAGAAATATAGAACTGATTTTTCAAAATTCAAAAAACATAAGTTTTGTTAATTAAATTAATTCCATTTTTGGGAAGAGAGAATGAGTTTTAATAGTTAAAACATTGAAAAATATTGAAATGTTTTTACATCTAAATTAAATGTAATAATAATGATAATGACATGCATTACATTGAATAATAAAAGTCTATTATATTTATAATTTAAAAAAATTCAATTTGATAATTTACCCAAATATATTATTTCGATGAATAAGTTATCTTCAATTAAAAATTATTTTATTTTTACTATTAATCAAAATTTGAATATTATCAGAAAAATATTAAAATTTCATCCAAAGTAATAATTTATGTCCCACTTTCAAATAACATATTTATGTTGTGATAAAAAATTATTATTGTTCTAAAGTCCTAATTTAAAAGAGGTTCTTTATTAAAAGTTGTAAAATTACCCTTTTGAAAAAATATATGTTTTTATACATCAGATAGTGTTTATTCATACCCTATGAAAAAATATCTATTTGATGAATTTAAAAAATATATTATTAAGTATATAATATAAATTTTTCATTAATTTCATTTACTAATAGTAATTTAGTTAAATTATTAATAAAAAATAAAAATATATAATTGATTTATATATTTTTTTTAAATAATTGGAAGATAATTACTTCACCATACATTTTCATAAGTTAGTTATATTTTTTCCCACTCACAAAATGGCTAGATTAAAATAGTCATTTTATACTAAAGGTCTCACATGGTTCTCTTAAAATCACGATTTCATGAAATGAAAGCCATTGAAGAATTAAAATTATTTAAATAAAATATTTCATAAACACATTCGAGTGTAAGACATGATCAAACCTTCAAGAAGGTAAATTAAATCAAAATGTTCATTATCGTTGAATGTGATAAAATACACATATCGGGTTATGTTTTTTATTTATTGTAAAAAATTAGGGGGAGGAGAGATGATGATGAATTATTACATTAGCATAACAACATTCTAGTATATGTGAGGTGTCAGAGTTTTCATACCATTTATATTAGGGGATTTTAGGAGAGAGAAATAAAATAAAGGCACTTGAATGGAAAAGATAAGAATCGGAAAGAGGAATTTACCTCTTAAATTTATTATCCTCGATAACTTCCATAGGAATGAGGTTTTGGTCTTTTGATGATACCTAGAGCTTCAGGATTTTGGGATGATACTGGGAACATATTTTAGTAGAATTTGGACACGTCAAAAGCCTTCGGAGGTTGTGAGGGTGGCATTTATAATGTAAGAGATGAGGGATTTCTTGTTATTTTATTCAATATTTTTTTTTCTCAAGAGAAGCAATAGTTTTAATTAATGATACCAAATACTGTAATATGTTCATGTAAATTTGAACAAATGGTCACTTACATCATCTATGACTCAATAATGACTCAAAAATTCATTTATTTACATATACTGTAAATTACCATATTAAACTATTCACCAAAAATTTATGTATTTTCGAAAAATCCCAAATTTTAAAATTCAAACTTCTTTTTAACACATTAAAATTTTTATTAAGGTCTCATAAAATTATATTTTAATTATAAGTCATCAATAAATAATTCATGAACAAATTTTCTTTTAAATTATTAAATTAGTTATAAAATTTTAATAGAATATTTATGACTTCTAAAAATACAATCACTTAATTATTATTCTTTAAAAAATTATTTATTTATACTATGATATAATTATATCATATTTTCACTTATAAAATTGATAAGTTTTATATATACTTTCATTAGTGATGTTACCATTCAATTGGTTGATTTACTATTCATCAGGGTCACATTAATATTCCAAATGTCAAGTTAATATTTCATCGGTACGTGTACATTAAATTATAGAGATTCATTTTATTTTAGTAATTATTAATTTATAATGTTTTTTTGTGTTATTTAAGTAATATTATATGATTAGGATATAATTCATAATTATAATAAGGTATTTTCATTGGTAAAACAATTGGTCATTTCATAATGTTTATTATCTTGATAGACTATAATAAAATATTAATATTCTATTTTTGGAAAAACAACGGTATTTATATACATACTCCAAGAAAAAAATTAGGAATCATCAATATCAGGGTTCTTGGGAATATAAACAAATGGGTAAAAAAAGATATATAATATTGGATAATTATTTTAAGGGCTTACCAAGAGAGATACTATTTCAAACTAAGGGGAAATTCTGGAAAAAATGAATTGATTAAGGGAATTGATAACTAAAAGAGGTGTTATAAATAAATTTATATGATATGGAGATGAAATATAGGGTATGAGGGTTAATATTGACTTGGGGAAACCCAAAAATCCACCTTTAGTGAAATTCAAAATTCTATATGGTTTGGTTACACAATTTTCCAAACCATGCACTCACCATGCACAATCCACTTATTAGAAAAAAAAAAGCCAACTTGCATAGATTACATGGGAATCCAACATGGTTGAAAACCCATGTTCCAACATAGTCAAATGGGCTAGTAAAATTATAGATATAAATCACATGTTTTTTGCATGGCTTACCAAACTATTCACCCTTACCATTACAGACCAAATCCATTGTATGGTTTCCCCTATCATTCTCACAGTTTGGAATAAACTTGTAAAGACCCTACAATCTCAAAAATAAATATTACATCTTAATTTAATAATATTAATTACATACCATAATCAACCATGAAATAATCATTTAGGTCTGGTGCCTTTGAATACTTGGACACATGTACAACCTTTCCAAAAGAGAGTTAAATCTTCGCCCACTATGTTCATCATAATCATCACTCTTCTTAGATATATCAAACATAATACCTTTATTCATATCATTTTGATGGAAAATAATTAATGGTGATCTTAGATACTCAATAATGGTAAATAAGGGATATATAAATATAACAAGATATTATGGGTATTAGAACATGATAAAAACATATGAAAACCATACACTACATATCATATATCTAAAACATGTGTCATGGGATAAATCGTGTCAGTTCATAACACATGAATCATAATGGAATCATATAATATGTTATTTTAAAGCTATCGACCAATATATAAAAAATATATCCGGCTTAGGATAACCACCCATTTACTTCCTTCTGTCCTAAGATAACTTCCCCTATACAGTCTTTTTAGAATATCTTAATCTCTTAAGAACCCTATTGTTATGGTTGTATATCCTCATGTGTACCATATTTTGGGCTTGGTATATCTTCTTGTGTATCTTCAATCAGGCTTGGGATAACATCTCATGTACCCTTTGTGCGTATACAACATTAATCATTACCCAATACATGGAAAAGATATATAGATCCCACCAGTCACATTATGTTATTCATATATGTGTGCTCCAGAATATCACAATACATTCATCATATCAAAACTCTAACTAAAGAAATTGGTTTAATAGTCATTTCTTAATTACTTCTAACAATACACTATAGAAAAAGAAGTGGGTCTTTTAAAAATATCATCATTATATAACCCATGAAAAAGAAACATGTTCCATAAAAATATTCTCATCATAAACATTAACATGGCCAAAAAATTCATTGATTTTCCACATCATTTATTTAATTTTTTAACCATTTAATTAATTATTTATCATGTTATTATAAAATAATTGCTCTGTTGTAATTTTATAATTAAATTAACTAATTAATAATTTTTGTATATTTATATTTTTATTACTGGTTTCTAAAATTACTATATTTATTATTTTTATTATTTTTCAATTTACTTTTTAAATTTTTATTCTTGTTGACTTTTAAAATTTTAGTTATGTTTTTTTTATTTCGAAATTATTCAATATATAATTAGTTTATTTTTTTAATAAATCGTTATTTTAATTATAAATATAATATTATTTTTCCATCATATAATTGAAATTTTATCAACCAATATTAATATTTAGTGTAATCTTAATAATTAATTTAATTATTTAAATTTAATGTTTTATTACATTTTATAAATCTCATTTCAAATTATTTAATTTCTATACTTTATAAATTTAATCCAATTTTAATTTAGGTTTAGTTTATTTAATTATTAGTATTTTTTATGAATTTATGAATTATTATTTTGTGTTAAATTGTTTATGAATTCATATTTTTATTTGAGTTTTATTTATTTAGTTAATTTAATTAGTTCTACAATTTATATTTTATATATTCTTAATTATTTTAATTTTATTATTATTTGTAATGTAATTTTTTTAGTTTATAAAATATTTTTTATGTCACCGGTAGAAATCCAACTCATTTTTGGCATGCCAATGATGAATCCCCCAATTTTTAATCAAAATGGAAATATTCTAAAACCACCCTCCATTATCAATTCCAACTATGACTCTTTTGTTTTTCCAATGAAATCACCCACCATTTACAAACTTCCAATGGTGGATCATCCCATACTTTTCCCAAATTGAACCATCCACTATTAGTAAACCCAATGGGGATTATCTCACTCAACATTCGACAACCAATAGTGACTACCTTCTCCACATCCACCGTCAGACTTCATCCCACATTCATCCACCACAATAAAAAAACCCACAAATGACACCTCGAGTCACCTCAAAGTATCTCATTCACCTTTACAGAAAACGGTGACTCCACAGTCAAAAACATAACCATCAAATCCACTAACCACCTCCATAATGTGAGGCTAAACAACCCAGCATCACCTAATCTAAAGAAATTATAGACATAAGACTAATCAATTACTTGTATACAGAGCCCTTCCACTATGTGAAAAAAAATTAGGGGATCCCTCAAGGAAAATACACACCTAATCAAGACCAATTTTGGGGGTGAAACCGTAGCTCGGGTTTGGATCTGAAACCACATTCATTTATTGAGGTTGAGGTGAGGACTCTATGCACTTCCTCTATTGATGTTTCACCTGGAAGCATTCTTTCTACCATGGAGGAGTACGAATCAACAACTCTTGAAACCAACCACCCAAGAACCTTCATCCTCTACTAATGTTACCTTCCCTACACATGAGTTGTCATCACGAGGTGAAACCGATTGAGAAGACGTCTCTATCCAAAGTCGAGGAGTCAAAATAGAATAGGTCGAATGGAACATTTTGTAGGATGACGAAGAATTTTGCAGGCATGTTTCTTAACAAGGAAAGTGATACAAAATAAAGAACATAATAAATTTTATTAATAAAACTAAAATAATATTATTATTGTTAATAGATATAATAAAATAAAAAACATAATTTAATTTATAATATAATCAAATAAAAAAATATTACATTTTACCTTAATGTGACGCACCAAAAATATAATGTAAGAGCCTTATTTTCGATAGCATGAAAGGCTGGTGAAACCTATCACATATGGTAATATAATACCTAGATACATTAAAATATATTTTCTATTTAAAATAGATTCTATATATTTCAATTCATTTAACACCGAGTTGACATCTGTCACACAGAAGTGCGACCTTCCTCTATAGTGTGTCTTACATGCAAGATAAATTTTCAGTGAACATTAATACTTGATTAAAATATTATTATTTAATAAAATAAGATATAAACTAGTGGTTATGAATTTTATTAAATATCTTATGAATATTTAGGGTTTATAAAAATATAAAATAAATTTATTGGTTAATAACTAATTAGAAATGAATATTATAACCAATTGGATATAAAAAAGAAATATTATTATTTTTATGATTCCAAATGAGTTTCATCTTAATAAAAATAAATAATTGCAATACTTTAATGATTTTAATGAAAAAAATGTGTTATATATTCAATAAAATAATTTTCTATCTATTAGGTTTGATAGGAAAAAGATAAGAATATACACTTATTTATATATAAAAACATATATTTTTATAAAAGGAATATTACTGTCTTTTAATGGAGAACCCATTTTAAATAAAAATTTAGAAACATAAATTTATTAAATATGTGAAACTAAAATTAGTCTATGAAATTAAAACATAATAATTCAGTTAGGCTGAATGTTTTTATTTTCTTCTAAAACAATTCATTTGTTAATGAATAGTTCAAAATAATGATTTTTATTTCAAAACTTCATTCTCATAAAATTTATTTATACAGTTAAATTATATTGTTAATCGTATTTAATGTTTAATTATATAATTTGTCTTTCATTTAATAAAATTTATGTCATTGAAATCTATTTCTCTTTGAAATCGATTATAAAAACATAACAAACATTCAGACGGTTTTACTTTAAAAACACGCATTGTCGTCCCTCCTATAGGATTACATTTAAATTAATTTCTTCTACTTATATTATTGGAATGTGGAAAAATGGATTCAATATTTTTAATTAGAATAATTTATAATTTATAATAAGGTAATATTAGTTTTTCACCAAAAATAGTAGTTAAGGTAATTAAAATTAATTACAATTATTAAGGAAAAATTAAATATAATAAAGGACTAAACCTTTATCTTAGGGGCCCAAATTACCTAGGCACTTGTCTAATACCCAATTTAAGTCCATAAATAAAAACATAACCTTAAATTATTGAGTTTGGTTGGTTTTTATAACTTTTATTTGTTAAAAATGTGGTTACACCTATCTTTTTAAAAATATTAAGAAGTGAGTCCTTTTCATCCCTTACAAAAGGCCACCACCTCTCCACATTCCCCATACCTATCAAACTAGTTAGGTTGGGACGAGATCTACCATATAGCTTTCGAAACCCCCCATACATTGATCTTTAAGCCTTCATTTAGGTAAAAATCCTTCCAAGGAAGAATTTTGGTACAAACTAAAAGAAGTAACCCGATTAAGAGGTAACATCGTCTCTCAAGCTCTATAGATTCTTTTCTATTACCCACCCAATAAAATCTCTTTATTCCATTATATTATAACAACACCAGTATCATTAATATACTACTATATTTTTATGTAAGGGGTTTAATCTATACTTAGGCACACTTCAATCTAATGGGTAATGAGCTTACTATTTCTATGTGTGGTGAACTACTCCCTCACAAGATAAGGATTCTTCATTTTCCCTTGTCACCTATCATGGTGCCCATTATGATGGAAAATCTATTTATATATTATATATATGATTATTATTATATCTTTATACATATCTAATCCTTTTATGACACATACTTTTAATACTTTCAATTGTTCATTAATACGACAACATCGTTTAAGAAGTGTGGACTACCACCTCCTCAAAGTGATGTGATTTGTTCACACAATACATGGAAGGTTTAAAAGAAGATACTAATTAAAAACATGAGACATAAATAAAATCTACATGATATTAAAAACATAATTACATTTAAGGACATATATATATATCATTTTCTTTATTAACCTTTCACACACCTAAAAAGTGATAACATCATTCGTTGTCATGTGGACTACTACCTTCTTGACATGATGCGATTCCTCTTTAAATAACAGTCACTACAAGAAAATTTGTTTTAGCGGTTGTTTTTAAAACCACCGAAAAATGTTTTTCGATAAAAAAATTTTAGGCTGTTTTTAAAACCGGCACAAAAAACCGCTGACAAAGTATTTAATGTTTTCTTCAAAATTTCTTCTAAATAAATAAAATCAATTTTTTTAGTTGCAGTTTCTTAAAAAATCTACCAAAAAATAGAGACTGTGTTTTCAAAACCACACCAATAATTTAGAAAGTTTTAAAAAATTATTTATTTATTATTTATTATTTATTATTTACAATCAAATATATTTTATTATTTATAAATTTAAATATTTTTAATGTTTTAATTGATTAATATTTATAATTGTTAGTTGTTAATATTTTTAAACTGAAAACAAATATTCAATCAGTAGAAGAACAGACTTCGAAATCAAATGACCATAACTTCAGATCCTAGAGTCCGTTTAAACTTCACAACCAGTGAAATCAAAGTTTATCAAATGAGAAAAAACCAAGTGAAATTGAAATCATGTGATAATCAAAGGAAAAAATATATTCAAAATTCAAAAGTCGAAAATCGAACTCGAACTTTATACGACCATAACTTTTAATTCGGGTGTCTATTTGGGCTCTACCACCTATCAAATTGATGCCTACAATGAGATCTATGCCGCTTAGTTCTGATAAGAACTCTATGAATTTTGTACTTGTTTTTATTCTTCTAGAAAGGTCCAAAAGACCTTCAAAATAGAGTTTTTAGCTGCAAACAATGATTTCTTAAAATTCAGACCGTTATAACTTTCGATACATGTTTCTTTTCGACCAGTACCACATATCATATCAAAGATCATTTCATGATCTCTTATTTGACTAGTTGTGGCACTGAAAAGGGATTCTCAGATCAAATTTTATAGCCATTTAAGTTTTTTAAGGTTTTCAGAAGTTCTTAACGTTTTATGTTTTTATTTATTTATTTATTTACTTATTTAATATTTATTTATTACTTATTTATTTATTACTAGTTAATTATTATTATTATTTTATCTATTATCTATTATCTATTTATTTATTTAATATTTAATATTTATTTATTCATTATTTAGTTACTATGTCCTCATTAATTATTTATTTATTTTTAGTTAATTAATTAATTAATTATTAGTTTATTATTCAATTGTATTTTATTTATTTATTTATTTACTCATTATTCATTATTTATTTATTTATTATTAATTATTATTTAATGAATTGTTATTTATTTATTAATTATTTATTAAATATTAAATATTGAATGTTAAAAGTTAGATATTAATTTTTAATTTTTAATTAATATTTATTAATTATTAATAATTAATTATTAATCATTAGTTATTTGTTATTTTTAATTATGAATTAATTATTTCTTATTTATCTATTTATTTATTTATTTATTTATGATTCGTTATTCATTATTTATTCTTTATTGTTTATTCTTTATACTTTATTCCTTATTAAATTGTTTTTAATTTACTAAATATTAATTTATTAGTAGTTTATTATTCATTTATTATTTATTTAATTATTAATTATTAGTTAATTAATTATTAATTAATTATTAATTCTTGATTACTTATTGATTGTTTATTAAATATTAAATATTTACTATTGAATATTAATAATTAGTTATTATTAATTATTAATTATTAATAATTATTTATTTATTTATTTATCATCTTATTTATTTATTTATTTATTTATTATTTAGTATTTAATATTTAATATTTAATACTTAATATTTATTATTTATTAGTTCATTTTTAATTTAATAAATCTTCATTTGTTATTTTTTTATAATTCATTTAATATTCATCTTTATTTATTTATTTATTCATTATTCATTATTTATTAATTTTTAATAAATAAATTTTTAATTATTTATTTATAATTATTTATTTATTATTAATTAATAACTTATTAATTATTTATAAATTTTTAAATATTAAATATTAATTTTTAATTATATATTTTTTATGATCAATTATTAATTATTTGATATTATTGATTAATTATTATTTTTTATTATTTATTATTTACTACTTATTATTTATAACTTATAATTTATAATTTATTGTTAATATTTTATTATAAATTATTTATTTTTTACTATTTATTATTTATTATTTATAATTTGTTATTTACTATTTATTATTTATGATTTATGATTTATGATTTATCATTTATCATTTATTTATTATTTCTTTATTTATCTTTTATTTATTAATTTTTTATTAATTTGTTCTTTATTTATCATATATTCAATTACTTTTTAATTAATTTATTATTTATACATTACTTATATATTATATGTTATATATTATATGTTATATATTACATATTATATATTCTATGTTATATGTTATATATTATCGATTATATATTATATATTTTGCAATATACAACATACAATATACATTATATATTATACAATATACAATATATAATATATAATATATAATATATATTATATATTATATGTTATATGTTATATATTATATATTATAAATTATAGATTATAGATTATAGATTATATATTATATATTATATATTATATATTATATATTATATATTATATATTATATATTATATATTATATATTATATATTTTATATTATATATTGTATATTATATATTATATATTATATATTATATATTATGCATGATATATTAGGTATCATATATTATGTATTATATATTATATGTTATATATTATATATTATATATTATATATTATATATTATATATTATATATTGTTAATTGTTAATTATTAATTATTGATTATTGATTAATCATTATTGATTAATAATTATTGATTAAAAATTATTTAGAATGTATCTATTTGTTATGAATTACTTGTTTTTTCAATTAATAGATATATGTATAAGTATGTAAAATTCGATTTGTTGACTACATGAAGAGCCTCCTGGAGTGGTAAAGCCATTGGAGAATAAGCATGAGTTAAGAGGTTCAAATCTCACCTAATGCAGAATTTTTTATATATTGCTTGTCCATGTGCATAAACATGGACTTATGCATTGATATGTGCATGAGCGTGGTAAAAATATATAAATAAATAATATATAAATTACAAAAGTTTATAAAAAAAATAAATAAATAAGTAAATAAATAAAATAAGTAAATAATAAAAAATAAAATTAATAAATAATAAATAAATCAAATAATAAATAAACAAATAAATTAAAAAAATATAAAAAATTAATATATAAATAAATAAGTAAATAAATAAATAAATAGATAAATTATGAAAATATAAAAAATTAATAAATAAATAGCGAAAATATAAAAAAACATTAAAAAAAATTAAAAAAATATAAACAAAACTAAAAACGATTTAGCAACGGTTTAAACAGCCGCAAAAAACCGCAGCTAAATCATTCAATGATGGGTTTAAAAACCACCGCTAATTATTTGTTGACACACGATTTAGCGGCAGTTTTACAAAACCGTCGTAGAATTATTTAGCAGCTGTTTAAATAGCCGCGAAATACAAATTTTGGCATAGTGAGTAATTATATATAAATTATATATGGAAAAATAATATGGTATTTATGATATAATGATCATTCTGGAAATATATTATTCTACTTACCCTGTTTCCATAACGATCATTGAAAAAAGGGAACATTACCGGTGTGTACGTACGACCTACCGTCTCTGTGACTGTACCATTAAAACATTTTTTATAACCATATGTTATGATAGTTTTTTAATGTATAATTAATGTATAAATATTATAATTATTTTTGGATTATTATTTTAATGATTTTATTTAATGACCCCTTTGACCATAGTTGACCAACCAATGTTGTTTTTGACACGTAGAACGAATTTGGTTAAAACGCCCAACGTAAACATAGTCATTTTGAGTAATTGTTTAAAACATATTAAAAAGTGAAATAAAAGTAATGATAGAAATGAAAATGATTCCTATGAAAGATTAAAATTTATATAGGATAATTATACAGGAAGATAAAGGAAATTCACCTAAAAGGAAATACATGGTAATGGATTTCGTCTCAATATACGTTCTATTGAGACTTATTTGTTGATATGTACATAGTTTCTTTTATATAGTGAATATAATTCCCTCTTACATGATTTATCATGAATCTACATACAATCATGATATTATAACTTTCATCTAATTTTATTCCTTCATGAGGCTAATATTTTAAAATGTTTCAATGTAGTATGAGACACTTTGGAATATTTAAATGTTATTCTCTTCAATAAAAACATTAATAATTCTTCAATGGTATTTCCAAAAATTTAAATTAAATTAACATTTATAAATAAGACATTTCATTTTCAATCCTCTAGTTATTCTCTGAAATTTTCAAGTATTATTACCATTTTCCACATTTTGGAACTTAAAATGTTTTTTTGAAAATGTTCTTTAGAAAACCATACTATTTATCTATCTTTAGTAAGAGAAGATGTTTTCTTCTAATTTTTTAAATTAAAATGTTTTCAAAAATATGTTATAAATTATTTGTTAAATACATTTTTACACTTTTTTTCTTTTTCCAATGTTTTCAATAGATTCTCCGTGAAAATTTCTGAGAAAGTCATTTTTAAACTTTTACCATGAAAAACAATGTATTGTTATCTAACATGGATTGAATATATTTACACTATATCATTTATTTGAATATTAGTTTTCATGTTTAAAATGTTAATTTTTAAATAAAATTTTTTCAATAGTGATATTCAATGAAAAGGATTATCAAAATGGTTTTCAAAACAAAGGGATATTTTCCTCAGGAATGTTTTCTAAAAAATACCATTTTATATTATTATTATTCATGAACAAAAAAACCATATATTTTATGTTACTTGGGATATGTTGTTTTTATACCATCCTATTTCCTCCACAAGATTGTTTATTATCGGTTTTTCTATGGATAGTATTCACATTTAATTCCTTTATTCGTTTTAATCCCCTTGAAATTTTTGATTTTTTATGATCATTTGACATTGAATATATCCTAAATATCCATTTTATTTTTCAAAGATATGATTATTCCCTGAATTGTATACCATTATTCACATGGTGTTTACTTTAAATATTAATTTATTATTTGGGTAAATATTGAGACACTCATATCCATTCTTCAATGGAGATATTTTATAAGGCACATTGTTTATTTAAATTCTTTGGACATGAAGTATACGGGTTGGGGACCAGTTAATGCAAGGCCTATGGGTTAGATTCTAGTTAATGCCAGATTTAAGAGCTGGGTACTGGTTAATAAAATCCCCTCGATGCATCGGTAGTGTCATGTGATGAAATTAGTGGTGAAAAACTCATTATGTTTCTTTACAAGAATTATAGATGGGTTTTTACCTATAGTTAGATTGTAATATAAAATATATTGGTGGTATAGGTTTTCGTGTGCCACAAACATGACATCCATTAAAAATGAATTTCCATTATTTAGTTTCATTTATTATTCGTCCATGAGATTTAGCGTCGACGTATCTATGGATAAATTTCATTTAAATTAATTTTGATTTCATGTGTTTCAGTTTCTTACATTTCCATATTTATTTTCTGGTATCTAGTTATTTTAATTGCATGTGGTTCATGTTATTACCATTCCATATTTTTACACACTTTTATTTAGTTTATTGATTACATGGGGCATGTGTTCAGTTATCTACCAATACATGTTGACTATTATCATTAATTCATTATTTCTTTCGTAATATTTTTTATTTATTGATCATTTGTGCTCACCCTTATTTTGTTCCTTTCCCCATGAATCGAAGAATATTACTATTAAATATATCCTTGTATTTAAAAGATGGATTAGTTATATATTCTATGTTATTTATACAAAAATAAGAATTTTTTTTGTAAATATTGTATTCTTTTATAATATAATAATCATTTATGAATAAGGTTTACCCATTTTACCAAACTATTAGGTTCTTCAGGGATAGACTCATTGTTATCATAGCAATTTAATAGTAGTAGACACCAACTTTGGGCTCTCTAGGGTCGGGGCACTACATTTTGTATCAAATGAAGTTTAGTAGAAACCTTGGTAACTAGATTTAGTAAAATATAGATTAGGGAAAATAAACCTAAGGTAAAATTTGAGGATAAGTATTGAATAACATCCTTGAATTTTGGAAAGGTATAGATTATGTGGGTATTCCATGAAATACATCAATATCTGGAAACTACAAGTGGATGTGGCTCTATAACATACGTACCTAGGAGTAAAAACAATTAAAAGGTGTTTTGATCCGGACTTGGGGTAACCTAGTACACCACAACATGCCTTGATGTGCACTTTCTTTCACACCCCCTAAGGGTATGCTTAGAATAATTCACATTTTCTTTACAACTCATTATGAAGGATTTGGATGTATAATATGTAACTGTGGTTAAACCTAAGGTGTTTTAGATTGATCATACGGTTTCATGATATTGAAATCCTTGAAATGATATTATGTATAAACCCTAGACTAAGGAAGGACCTATGTAAAAATAAATGGATGTAGTATTTATATGTTAGGGTTGTATTGAAAACCTTTGTTAAAACATTATTTAGTTATTAACCATATTTCAAGGATGTCCATCTTATTTATTTTTGAAATTATTTTAATATATTTCTAGAAAAGCATAACCTATAATCCAGGTGACAACCAATCAAATCAAGAATGGTAGTGGGTCTTGCACCTATGACCAAAAGACGATAAGGGTTCTGTTCCAACCACTAATCTATGAAATGTCTTGATTAATTTTTCATTGCTTTTAGTTAAACAATTTGAATAATAAATTTTAATGATGAACCAGTAGTATAACTTTTGAGGATTAGAGATTAATATATGAACCATATTGAATTTGAAAGATATTTATGGATAAATAGTTTGAGTTGTCACTCTTCTACAGGACATAAGATCATTTAAAAGTTTTTTTAGTGCTTCAGGTATAAAAAATCCATTGTTAGTAATTAATTTTTAGGAGTAAAGGTATAAATTATAATTTGATTGAAGCATTACCAAAATTAATGAAATGTCAAATGAAATATAAACCTGTCAATTAAGTATATTTCCTTATATTCTTTTCTAGTAAAATAATTACCCAAAATTATGAAAATGATTATGAAATAAAATGTTATCCTAATACCATAATTTCTATTGAATCGATGGTCTTGTAAATCATTAAAGATTTATGGATTTGAGGCCCTAAACATTCTGTTGATCATTCACATGTTATTTATTTATGACCTCATTCACTCCCTACAAATATTTACAATTTTCCTCCAATAATGTATCTTTACTTTCCACTTATATTCTCCAACTTAGAGACCCAGTTCCATGATAGTCCATGTGACCCTTGTAATTTCTATTATCTATTTTATAAAGGATGAATTATAAAAAATTCTTGTGATTTTGTATTTAAATATAATAAATATAAAAAAACTATTACCAAGATCAAGTTTAAATTGCAAGGATTCAATTTAAATAAGGTGTGGAGAATTTTACTCCCCAAAAATCTAAAGTAAGAAACATGTTCTCAATCACATATATGACAGACAACACCAAGCACACAAATTAATATAATATAATAATACATTATATTATGTTTAATATTTAAATAATATTCTATATATTTCAATGCATGCATCATCAAGTTAGCCTGTATTACATGCAAGAGTGACCTTTCTTGATAGCTTTCATTACACACCAAACCGAGTTTTACCGATGATTAATATATTATTAAATTATTATTATTTAATATAATAAGATATAAACTATCCATTACGAATATTATTAACTATCTTATGAAAATTCCTGGCATATATAAATATAACAATAATTCATTGGTTACCAATTAATTATAAATGAAAATAAGAACCAATTTGATATAAAAAGAAATATTATTATTGTTATGCTTCCAAAAGAGGTTTGTCTTAATAAACATAATTAATTAAATTTGTTTAATTATTTCAATGAAATTTATATGTTATATATTAAATAAAATATATTTTATCCATTATGTTTGATAGAAAAAATATAAGATAAAACTCTACTTAAAACCTAAAACCCTATGTTTTTTAAAGTCAATTTTATCAACTTTTAATATAGAACCCATTTTGAATACGAATTTTGAATCATTAATTGATTAAATATGTAAAAATAAACTTCATATTTTAATGAAAAATATAATAATTTGGTTATGGTGAATATTTATATTTTTCTAAGACATTTTATTTTTAAGTAAATGGTTAAAATTAACGAATTTTAGTTCAAAGCTATTTTTTCATCTAATTTAATTATAAGGTTAATTTATGATTTAAATTTATTTTAAAGATTAATTATATAATATTTTTGTCAATTAATAAAAAATATAATATTATAATAAATTTCACTATGAAATAGATTATAAAAAGATAACAATCTTTTAAACGTTTTTAGTTTTAAAACATGCATTGTCATCCCGCTCATGGGATTACATTTGAAATAATTTATGCCACATCTATGATTGTAATTTTAATTAATGGATTCCATAATTGTAATATGAATAATTTATAATTACTAATATAGTCAAATTAATTTTGAAAAAAATATTAGTGAATGTAATTAGAAATAATTACAATTATTAAGGAAACACTATGCTTCATAAAGGAATAATCCTTTATATTATGGGTCCAAATGTACTAGAAACATTTCCAATGGCAATTGGTTGTCCATAAATCTGTAGTTTACCTTCCATTACAGAGTTTTTTTCTTTGTTATGCCTTTTATTTGGTAAAAACATGGGTACACCTAACGTGTTATACAAAATACCAAGTGTTTCATTTTCCTCCCATATAAAAGGCCACCACCTCTCCTCATTCCATACACATCTAAAACCACTTTGGTTAGCCCAAAATCTAACCATATAGCTTCCAAAAATCCATAATATAGACATTTATACCTCACTATGGGCATAAAAACATTAATGGAAGCCTTTTTCATACAATCCAAAAGAAGTTACGCGATGAAGAGGTTACATCTTATTTCAAGCTCTCTTGTTTCATTTCCATTATCCACCCACTAAAATATTGTTATTCCATTATTCTATAAAAAATATAATATCAAAAATATAATAGGATGTTAATATGTAATATTTTATACCTACACAAACACACACATCCATCGAATGCATAATGTACAAACTGTTTCTAGGTACAGTGAAATAATCTCTCACGAAACAATGATTGTTCATTTTTTCCTTACCACCTCACATGACAACCATTATGATGGGAACAATATTAATATATGATATAAATTATATTTATTATTTCTTTATACTTATTTAATAATTTTATAATTCATACCTTTAATACTTTCCATTTTATGCTAATACAATAACATCATCTGAGAAAATGTGGACTACCGCCCCCTCAAAGTGATGTGATTCGTTCACATGAAAAATGGAATGTATAAAATATGATTATAATTAAACATATTATACATAAAAAACATATATAATATATTAATTACATAATTACCTTTCTAGAAATATAAATATATGATTTTTTTACTCTTTCGCTCACTTAAAAAGTTATAACGTTGTTCGTGGATGTGTGGACTACCACCTCCATGAAATGATGTGATTTAAATTAAATAAAAATAATTATATATATAATTAAATGAAAAAATAATATGGTTTTATGATTTAATGATCATTATGTAATGATATTATTCTAATTACCTTATTTCCATAAGAACCATTGAAAAATGGGAATGTTACTCATTTGTACATATGACCTGTCGCCTCCATGTTGTAAGATTGATTAATTTTTCATAACCGTATGTAATGATTATATTTAAAAATGAAATTAATCTATAAATATGATAATTATTTCAGGATTACTATTATAGAGATTTTATATAATGACCCATTTGACCATATTAGACCTAAAAATGTTGTTTTTTGACATATAAACCGAGTTTGTTCAAGACACCCGACGTAAAAAATAATTGTTTGAGAAGCTTTATACATAATAAAAATAAGTGAAATAAAATTAATGATATACATTAAAAATTTTCTCATGAAAGTTAAAAATTAATATAGTTTTATTATATATGAATATTAAGGACGTTCACCGAAAAATAAATGCAAGGTAAAGGATTTTATCTCAATGTACATTCTATTGAGACTTATTTATTTTTATGCACCTAGAATATTTAATATTGCGTATATACTACCATTTTACATGATATATCATAAATCACCATAATCACATGAAATTATAACTTTCATTTAATTTTATTTCTTCAGGAGGAATATAATTTTAAATTTATCAAAGTGGAATGAGACACTTTGGAATGTTTAAAGATCATTTTCATCAAAAATAAATTTAATAGCCATTAAATGGAATTTTCAATCACTGAAATTATATGAATATTTTTCAATAAATCATTCAATTTTCTCTCCCCTGGTAATTCATGACCATTTTCAAGTATTCGTACCATTTTTTACCCTTTGGTACTCAAAATGTATGAGAAAATGTTTTTCATAAATCTCGACTTTGTATTTCTCTTTAGTCATAGAACCTATTTTCATCTAAAAATAATGTTTTTTAAAATGTTTTGAAAAATGTTTTTATATTTATTTGTTGTATAAAATTTAACCATTTTTCATTTTACCAATATTTTCAAAGGAATATTATTGGCTCTTTCTGAACAAGGCATTTTTATAACCTTTTATCATCCAAAAGAAATATTCTTTTATCCTATAAAACTTGTATGAATTTACCCACTATCATTTATTTAAAGCATTATATTCATGTTTCAAAGGTTAATTTTTAAATATATTTTTTCTAAAAAGTGATATTCAACAAAATGTATTATCAAAACAAAAGGATATTTTCCTCATGAATTTTGGTAATGATATTTTTTTGTATTTTTATACATAATCAACAAAACCCTTTATTTTTCATTACATGGGTCAAGTTGTATTAATTCTATCATGTTTCCTCCTGAGGATGGTTTATGATTGATTTAACTGGGGATAATATTCACATTAACATCCTTGATTTATTTTAATTCCCTTGAAATATTCAATTTTCTATGATCAATTGACATTAGATTTCCCCTAATATCCATATAATTTTTAATGGATATGATTATTTCCTGAACCATATAACATTTTTCATATGATGTTTACATTGAGTGTTATTTTATTATTTGGGGAAATATTGATAAACATTAATCCTTTATTTAATACTGATATTTTATAAGGTAAATTTTTTTTAAAATTCATTGTACATGCACTATATGGTTTAGGGACTAGTTAATGAAATCCCTATGGGATAGAGACAGGTTAATGCAAGCCCGACAGGTTTTAGAGCAGTTAATGAAAGCCCCTCGATCTGTCTGTATTCTAATGTGATGAAATTATTTGGTTACAATTCCTTTATGTTTGTTTCCAAGAAGTATAGACAAGTTTCTACCTATTTTTTAAACCATATTATGAAAGGTATTTATGGTATAAGTGTTCATGTGCCACATAACAAAAATACATTAAAAAAAATCATTTCCCCCATTTAGTCATAGTTATTATTCATCCATGAAATTTTGCGTCAACATATCTATGGATATATTTCATTTTTAGTTATTTAGATGGAAGGCATTTCTATTTTTTACCTTTCCATATTTATTTTTCCATATCTTGTTATTTGAATAAAATGTGTTTCAACTTATTACCTTTCTATATTTTTTACACATTGTTATTCAGTTTATTTACTACTTGGTGTGTATGTTTAGTTATTTACCTTACCATATTGACTATTCTCATTTATTCGTTATTGCTCCCGCTATATTTTTACCTTAGTGAGCATTTTAGATTACCTGTATTTTGATTTATTCCATAGGAATCCCACAAGTGTACTGTAAAAGATACCTAGGGATTTACTAGATATATTAGAGTTATCCTTGAGTTTATTTAATTTTAAATAATGAAAAAAATTATTTTGTAAGTAGTTTATTATTTTTCAATAAATTAATAATATATATATATGGTATAGCAAGACTACTAAAATTTTATATTCTTCGGGGCTTGATGACTTGTAATCATGTCAATGTAATTATAGCAGAAATTTGCTCTAGGCTATCTTGGGTCGGGGTGCTACACTTATTAATTCAATATTAATATAAATATAATTAATAAATACTAATAAACATAATAAATAGATAAATAAAAATAAAAATATTATTATGAAATAAAATAAATAATTATAAATTTTTTAACTTATAAAATAACAACAATTAATAATAATCTTTAGTAATTAATAAATGTTTTTAATATAATAATTATAAATAATTAATGAAAATTTAGTAATAAAATTAGTAATAATAATTAACTAAAATATTAAATAATTTAAATAGTTTGAAAAATTATAAAATAAAATAAACACATTTAAATAATTAAACCTAATTATTTATTATTTAAATCTAAGAACAATAAGAAATAAAATTATTGGTATATTTTCATATACATAGAACTATTTTAACAACGATAAGATCTTTTATAAATATAATATTTTAATATATTTATTATTTATCATAATAATAATATACTCATATTTATGAAAGTAATATTTTTATAAACATTATTATAAGTAATTATTATTATTATTTTGAACATATTTGGGCTTGCATCTTGGTTCATGCTAAGCACTTTTCTAATTCGGTTAGAATAGTGATGCTGGAGTCAAATACAAGTGATAAAAAGTGCTCAGTGACTTAGTAAAGTTCAAGGAAGTAGATTTTTGTTGTGGGTGACCAACAAAGAGACAAAGAAAGATGTTAAAAATTAGAGGGATGAAAGTATAATTTTAATGGGATTTGTTCAATATTTTCATTTTGTTACTCGAGAACATTATATCTATGGATTTTATTGTAGACCTAGAGAGTAGGAGTGGGTAATAGTAGTACAAAAATTATGGGACATAGACCAAGGAGTAGAGTAGCACTGATCACTTTAATTTGTTAATATAGAAATATTCTCCCTCTTTCCATTTTTTTATTTTATTAATTTATTTGTTAGTTCATGAATTGAATATGATTTTTCACTAAGACTTTTAGGCTCATAAAATTTAATTCTGTTGTCCAACTTGTGCACTACATCACATTAATTCCTTATTTGAATATAAATTAGTGAGATGGGTTTTGAATGTTTTAAAATGGCATCACACCTCTTGTACTAAATTTCAAAACAACATTCTCAATTGGAAAATTCGATCATGAGTGTATTACGTTTAATTTTATTTCCAAAACGTCATAATATTTTGGACAGATTTTTTCCAATATTAATTTTACAAATATAATTGTTTTTTATGTTTATTGAAGTGAATAACTTCAAGAAAAATTAAATCTTGTGTTTAAAATTCTATAAATAGAGTTTAAATAAACCCTTTTTGTGGTTCTCATTTCAGTTAAATTTCAGTGAAATAATAAATCCTTTTAAGAAAATTAGAGTCAAATTCCCCTAGCTGTGGATCCTTGCATCTATCCCAATTTATTTTCCCAATATGTTGTTATAAAATTCCCATTATACTATATTCGGATCTGGTTCTATAAAAAACAATTGTCTCATCAAGAACATTATCATAAAAAATGTAAAAAAAGATAAATATTTTCATCAAATTCTTATAGTGGATTTATGTTTAGAGAATTTCATCACTCTAAATTTTTTTATCCTTCCATTGGGTTCGACCCTTATTTCCTCAAAATTATAGTTAGTATGAGTTTTTAAGTTATTAAACACTAGAATACATCAATGAATATCATTTCATGTTTTTGGTTTTGTATTTGGGGAATGCTTCATGTGACAAATTATTCATAAAAATAAATATAAAAAAAGATAAATAGAAAAAAAACATAAACAAAAACATAGTTATTTTTTTAGAAAAATTATGTTGGATGAGAGACTTGTGTTGGATATTGACTTCCTTAAATATAAATTTTTTTTAATAAAAAATCATTATAAAATGTTGGTTCAATAGAATGTCTAGGGGATAGTTTCTTAGGATGTTGAGTTGAAACCAAAATATCAAATGAGTGGCCATCTGAAATTTTTTTAATGATTCAATTATTTCATGATCTTAAAACAAACATGAAGAAATCAAATTCAGGGATTCTAAATTATGGGGTTTTTTACTCTATTAAAATCTCTAAGTTTCATCAGGAATTATTGACAGTTTAAGATACTTTCACCCAAAATGTGGTAAAAAATGATTATTTTGAATTTCTTTTTGTGTTGCATGTTCTGATGGTGATCCAAATGTATTTATTTAATAAATTTTCAAACACTCCATTTATTTTTGAAATCAAAACATGGGATTTTTATATTTTTTTAGTTGAATAACAACAGAAATATACCATTAAATCTGTTTCAAGGATTCAAAAATAGTTTCCAATTGATCTTGATGACCCTCTTCTTGGGTCTGACTATTTTGAATAGCCTATTTCTGCCCCTATTTTTGTATCTTATAGAAGAGTAGTAGGGTATAATGAAATGAGATTCATGAAACATCTCTGGGATTACAAAGTACATCATTGCCCCTTCCTAAGAATTCAATTTTTTTTAAAAATCTAAACCTAATAAACATGTGGATTTCACAACATAAAAGAGTGATTTTAATAATCCTTTTTCTCTTTTTAAGCTTAAAAGTTTCATGAAAGTGCTTGAGAAAGTTCCTACTTGTCATCGTGAACTAAATTTCCTTGAAACTACTAAGAAAATGAATTTGGGTGATGAAATTACTACTCCAATTGAAGACTCTATTGAGCAATCCCTTATTGATGATGTGCGTTTTTAAGATATTATTCACATGATAAGATAGTGGGGATTGGATTTATAAGTATGAATTCTGATCGAACTAAAATTGTAACTAAAAATAAATGGTCCAAATACTCGTGGTGGTTTATAGACAAGAAACCATACCCACCTATTGACTTTTAGATAGTTGATATGGGAGCATGATTAGGGAATTTAACTCTATCATTGTATTGGTGGAAACCAAAAATTTTATTACTTTACATAAAACATTTTTTCTAATTTAAATAACAATTTTCTTGGTTTGAATTTTATAATCTAAAAAATTCTATCTTAAGACAAAAAATTCAATTCTTCATGGGAGTAAAGTGATGGATTTTTGGCACTTGTTCAAAATTTGTTAAGAATAATGATTTTTACAATATCATTTTGTTTCTTATTTCAATTGGGTATAATTTCTTGGTCTTCTTGGTATATATTTTTATAGAAGGATGTGGTCGGGGTGATTTACATGTGAGAAAAGTTCACTTTTCAATTCAAATCACAAGGAGATTCTAGGTGGATCCTCAACGGATAAAATTTAACCAGTGATGTTTTTTATATTAGTCAATACATTATTAATCTACTCACTATTTTAGTTTTCGTTACATAGAGATGGTGGAAGATTTGTAGCATGTGATTGTGTGCTAAAAACAATTCTGTATTGCCTGTAAATATTTCACTATTTCAAATTAAGTGTGGGGGGGGGGGGGTTATGCCTACTGGATATCCATAAATGGTTGTGTTTTTACTTACTATTTCTTTTTCATATAAATTTCTTATCTAATATAAATCTAATGGAATTATATTTTAAAAAATTTCTTACACCCACTTCATTGTGCAATTAATTTTTTGCATGCTACTATTTGAACATATTTGAAAAAAATCCCGAGATTTTATGAAATGCATATGGATCTGCTATAAAATATTTTGTAGGAAAACCTAATGTTTAAACATTATAGTTACCCTTTCACATATCACTTGACTTGTGATTGAAAATATATTTTGATAGTTAAAAGTCAAATTGTTTTTTCAAACATTGAATTCATCTATGGGAACAAAGTTAGTTTTTATGTATTGGGGATAGATTCTTCTTATTAGGATATAATATGTTCTTTTATGTAACCCATCAAATCTCTCTTACCATTATTTTTTTTTGTAAAAAATGAAAAAAATCAAAAAAAAAATTCTGAAAGATGTTTTTTATGATTCATTATTCACTTAAATTCATGCTTTCCTAATGGATAATAACTTATTAGTCTTTTATTATTCCTTTGATTCTAGGATTTTTTAGGATGAATGTTTTCTCTGTGAATATTTTTACTACTTTTATGAATGTTTTATTTAGGAACTAATAATGAAAGTGATATAGGGTTGATTTATAAGGAGTTGTCACAATAACAATTGAAAAATGGAATCTTGACCAGGAACCTAGAGGGTCCTTTTTATTTTACAAAAAAATTATCACATTAGGGAGAAAATTTAAATAGTAATATTATAAGTATATTGAAACTGGAGTAAAATGGTAAAATGGGAACCCACAGTAAACAATTAGACACTAGGCACTAAGTGAGTTTTCCATCCCCTATAAATTTCAAATAATTGCACCTTCACATTGATTTTCACAAGTTACGTGGCTGGGAAAAATTCATGAAATTAATAATAAGGGGGCTCATTATTAAAAACGATTTCATTATGGTGAGAGGAATTTTGATCACCAAATGAAGGTGGTGAAAATTGGATTGTATAAAAAGAATTTTAGTTTTATGAATAATTTGATTCAATAAAATGTAATTTAAACTTCATGTTTTGGATCCTAGGTGAAAGTAAAAGAAGAAGGTGTGTTTTTTTAGGTTTTTAATTACACTTATCATTTACCTTTTATCACTCTTCAATTTAGAAATTGAAATTGAATTGATGAAAGTCAATAAGTTTCTTCATATATGAGGCATGCCATCCTCAAATTTGAATTATTATTTGTTCCCTTAATCTCATATATGTATTTGAATTTAGTTATGAGTTTTTGAACATTCCATTTGAAAAGCATCACATTCTTTGATTGATCCTCTTTTTTAACACCTGTGTTATTATTCATTTTGAGTTTATATAAAAAGTGATACTCTGAAAAATATAAATAATATGCAATTGATTTGGGACAATAAATGGTTTTGTGTGCACAAATTTGACATGACCTTCAAATGCATTGATTTTCAAAACAATTTTAATAAATTATTCATTTAACTAATTATTGAAGGTTTTATTATTAAATGATTTCATTGTTGTAATTTTATAATTAAATTTAATAATTAATCAATTTTTATATTTAATTTTTTATTAATGGATTGTAAGATATCTAAGTTCAATTTTACTTATTTTTCTTTGTATTCTTTGTCTATTTACATTTTCAATATTAATTCTTCTAGACTTATTAATTTTATATTATATTTGTTTTTATTAATTTCCAAATAATTTATTATGTATTCATTTAATTTTAGTTAATGAAGAATTAATTTACCACTTAATAAATTATTTTTGTACTCTTAATATAATTGAACAATAAAAAATCATTTTTAATGTTTAGTAAGATTTTTCTAATTATGTTGATTATTATATTTAATGTTTTATAAGAATTTATAAATCAAGTTATAAGTTTTTAAATTTATATACATTCTAAAGTTAGCTAATTTCTAATTTATTCTTAATTTTTATAATTATTAGTATTCTGGTTCTACAATTACCATCATCTGTTGAAGCCAAGACGAGGCCACTCTATGCTTATTCCATCAATCCCGCACCTGGATGCATTTTTTCCGCTGTGGAGGAGCAAAAATATGTAATTGTCGATGTTGGCCACTAGAGAACCCTTATCCTCTGCCGATGTCATCCACCCTTCACATAAGGCGCCACCGCGAGTTGAACCCATGTCTGAGGATGCCGTCATTTGATGCTGAGGTGTTTTTGTAGAGGAGGATGAACCAAACATTCAAGATTGTAAAGAAGAACCTCGTGGGAAGGCTGATTAACAAGGAAAATGAAACAAAGAAAAGAATTAAAATAAACCAAAAAATAAACTAAATAATAAAACATAAGAAATAATAATAATAGTTAATAAAAATTAATAAAAAAATTAAAAAATTAATTTATTAAATAATGGAATAAATAAATATTAAACAATAACCTTTATAATTTAATACATACATAAATAAAATTTGTAATAATAAATACTGAAAATAAATAAATTAATAAAATTATAAAAATAATAATATTTATAAATTAAATAATTAACTATAAATTTATTACCATAATAAAATTAGAACATTTAACAATAATATTTTAATAATAATAAAAACATTTACTATAAAAAATATAAAGAAATATTTCAATTATAATAATAAAATAATAATAACAATTAATTACAGGTTCAAATAAATTAAATCGTTTATATAATAATTAAGTAAAATAAAGAAATTTAAATAATCAAACTTAATTATTTAATACTTCAATCAAATAATAATAATGAATTAAATAAATAATATATTTTTATAAAATTATTACTATTTTAATAATTATATAATATTTTATAAATTTATTTATTAATATATTAAATATTTATCATAATAATAATTTACTCTTATATATGTATATATACATATGTAATATTTTTATAAACATCATTCTAACTAATTGTTAATTTTTTGTGCAAATCCAAGACGGGCTTGCATCTAAGTTCCTACCAACCACTTTTCAGATTTAGTTTGAGAGGTGATGTTGGAGTCAACTACGTGTGAGAAATAGTTTTGGATGACTTAGGATATTGGAGGAACTATAATTTTTCTGTAGGTGACCAATAGAGAGATAACAAAAAACTTTAAAAGTTTGAGGGAGAATAGTTAAAGTGTAAAGGGATTCATTTGATATTTTCATTATGAGGCCAATGAATATATAATATATCGACTCTCATAGATACTTGATAATCCATAGTCAGTGATAGAAGTCCATAAATTCCTGGATGGAGATCAAGGTGTATAGTATTACTGGATGCTTCCATTTTTGGAGGGAGAATTCTTCACTCTCTTTTCCTCTTTCTTTCTTTCATAATTTCTTTTTTAGTTCATTAATTGAATATAAATTATGGGTATAACTTCCAACCTTTGAATCTTTAACTATATTAACATATTCATGAGCTTCTCTACATCAATTCATTCTTTCAGAATCAATTGGTGATATGGGTTTTGATTGTGATTAAATTGTATCATGCCTCTCGTACTAAATTTCAATAATTCAAGATCAATCGATGAATTTGATCATTAGTTATTTTCATTTAATTTAATTTTAAAAACATTGGAATATTTTTGAGAGGTTTTTTCCAATTATATTTCATCAAATTAAATTTCTTTTTGATGATTCTTTATGTTGTAAACTTCAAGAACCATTAAATTGTATGTTTAAAATAGTTTTGGGTGTATTTAAACAAACCATTTTTCAGGAGGTCATTTCAATTTAACTTCTGTGAAATAAAAAATTTGTTTAGGCTAATAGGAGTTAAACTCTCCTACCTATTATCCTTTCATTTATCCAAATTTCTTGTTCCCAATTTCCTATCATCACTTTATTTTCATATTATATGATCATATGGTTCTACAAAAAATCATTATTTAATCAAAACCCTTATCATTTGAATAAGTAAATTTTAATCCACTACTTTATATGGTTTTTTGTTTTGAAATTTTTTTCACTGAAACATTTTTTAATCCTTCTTTTTTTTGAAACTACTTTCCAAATATATTTTAGTTAGTAGATGTTTATAAATAATTAATCTTTGGCATAGATCAATGATGTTCGTTTCAAAAATAAACCATATAGAGAAAAAATATTAATAGTATCCTTGCATCATATCCCCAATTAATCATAATTAACATCATAGGATGATATCTTAGGTTGAAAATTATTTTGATAGAAAAATCACGAGGAACTTTTCTTGAGGAAATATTATTTCGTTGAAAATTATTTTTTTAAGAATTAAAAATTATAAAAATGTTATGAAAATACATTTTATTGAAAATAAACATGAAAAATTATAATGTGATATTCATTAAAAATAATGTGCATGATGATCATAAATTTATGTTTATGTCATAAATGTTAAATAAAAGGTTTCTTTCAATTTTTTTTTGTAAAATTCAAATCTCCCATGTTTAGAAAATGATATAAAGATTTCATTTAAAAACATATTTAATATTGAGAAAAGGGTAAAAATGAGTTTAAATTACATTAGAATAAAAATAAGTTACTTTTATTTTTTAAAACAAGGATATATATGATAAATGACTTTAGATTTAATAGAGAAATAAATATGGGTTTCTTTAAAAAAATATTATTTTCAAACATTGAGTTTTTAAACTAAGTGAATTGAAGGGAAATCATTTATTCTCATTAAATTACTAGTGGATAATATAAAACATCACTTTCTTGTGATATGACTAATAATATTTCATTAACACAATATTAAATTTCACAAACCAAGTCGGGTCGTCATCCAAACCAGTGCCAGACCCGATCTGTTTCAAGGCCCGATGGGCATTCCCAATCCCCAAGGGCTAGCAAAAGTGCCCATGTATCAATATTACTACATGGGAATGATTTAACCGATGCTATAATGACAAAAAAAATAAGATAAATAAAAAACATAGAAGATTCACAAACAAATAGGTAACAACCAATTTGACAATTTAAAATTTTAAAGTATTAATAATACACAAAAAGAATGGCTACAACAAAGAGGGAAATCACTCCATCCCAAACAACCATGCAACACGAGTAGAAACATCCTCAATCAGTCACCACCAAGGTCCACAAAGCAGTCCACAAGTTACCTTAACCGCCAAAACAATACATCATGCCTTTACATGGAACATAAATTGAATGATGTCTACACACACCCAAGTGTGTATACACTGTGTGAGCCAAACCCCTATAAGATACAACCCAGATAAATATATTCCATGTCAAAACATTTTAGAGATAATCTAATATTATCATTTTAGTAAAACCTTTTAAAAAATTTCTTGGAAAAACATTTAATAGGTAAACCGTTTAAAAAGGAACACTTATAATAAAGTCCATTTCACAATCAATTTATTAATAGAAAAAATGGATTTATAAAAAATATACACACACACAAACATGAGGGGTCCACCATATACCGATGGATTTCACCACATCATTTATTGTATAGCACCATGGGTAAATCCCAAAGGGTTAATCTAGATCGAGTGGGACACTAGAACCTTGTAACATGGGGGAAAATGTCTTAGAAACCATGACCAACAACGGTCTTATGGATGAGCCACTAGAGAGGTACAACAACTAAAAATCTAGTGGTATATTGTCATCAATATGATTAGTTAGTGTTGTAGGTGTTAATCATTCTATATGAAACCAAGATGAACAACTTATGTATCATCAAATATAGTAGATATAGCTAGCCCACCTAGTTACCAAGGATTCTTGTGGTCTCAAGATAATGTTCACAAGTCACAAATATCACCAATTTTTATTTTAAACATTCCAAAAAACAATTTTCAAAAACATTTACAATTCACACAACATCATTTATGAAGGAATAAGAAAAAAACAGAATTTCACACTCAAAACCATGGGCAAGGACCCCATCTTTGGATCCACATATAAAAAAAGTTAATTTCCAAAACAATCTTTCCATTATTTAAACAATTCACAACACATAATAAAAAGTTCATTAAAGGTCTTACATTCCAATACTAATCCATTTTCCATTTTACTCACACCAAAAACCATTTCAAATTATTTTACCATCAAATACACAATTCCTAAATTTAAATTTAAAAAGCATAAGAAAAACACACAATTAAAACAAACCAATTCTATGTTCATTCCCATTTGTAAAACCACAAAGAGACATAGTTCCCCCTTTAAAACATGCTAGCAACATTTACACACCCTGAAATCATATTTCAACGTTCTTAATAAAACCCAACTTTCCAAACTAATTTATCTTCTTTTCAAAACCCCACTTTAATGATACTCAAACCTCAAAAACATTTGACACCACATTTCAGATACATTAAAAAATTTATTGACTACTTACAATAATTTCCACAACAAGGCACATAGGGAATAACACGCCAATTCCTTTGGAAAATCCGATTTAATCACTCATGAATTCCAAAACAATTCTAGAACATATTTCACATAACGAAATATTACTATAGATCATGTATAAATTAATTAAACAAAAAACCAAATCATCTAAAAATCTACGGTGTGGAACCACCTACCTTGAACTATGAAACTTCTAGAAAATTTTTCCAAATAGAAACCACACCTCAAAAAAACCATAAGAAGTAAACATCGAATAGAAGAAATAAATATTGAACTCTTACCATCAATATATATCACTAAATCAATCCACTTTACGCATTGAAAAGCCGAAACCCCAATATAGAAGAGGGAAAACCCTAAAAAGTAGATAAAAACAAGAGAGAAGAGGTCATTCTTGAGAGATCATGAGAAAACCAAGTAAAATAAACCAAAAAATTGAAGACCAAGGGGAGGGGAACAGAGTTTGGTGTGCATAGGGCTTAGTGGAATGAGAAGATCAATAAAGAGGGTAGAAAGGGGTTAAAATTGGAGAGAGATATAAGAGGGAAACATTTTTAATGAGTAGGCATGGTCGTAAGGTTATCCCAAATGGTTTGGAAATTAGTACGATGACCGTGTGGCCATCTATTTCAAGGGAGACACCTACTGCATGGGAAGTTTGAATTGTCTAACTTACCATATGAAAGTCATGCATTCTTTTCGGGTCATGACCTAGACCTACTACATGGTTAACTGGACAGGGCACATGGTTTCAACTAACCATGCACCAACCATGCACCTAGTTCTATCCACCCTTTATCAATATTTTTCCTTAACATTCATGGGACAATGCATGTTAAGGCAGTATTCCAAGTATAGACAATGGAAGTGACTCAAAATTCAAAACTACCACAATAATTTCTCAAGAAAAATAATGGAGAACCTGAACTGAACTAGAGAAAAGGAAATTCCAAAAACATGGGTTCAATAATTCTCCCCACGATAATGATTTTCTCCCCCAAAAATCTCTAACAAGGATTGATCAAAAAATGATACCCATTCACATTTAATGGATATTCACAT
The DNA here is from genome assembly GCA_963277665.1 of Viscum album. Classification (NCBI taxonomy): domain Eukaryota; kingdom Viridiplantae; phylum Streptophyta; class Magnoliopsida; order Santalales; family Viscaceae; genus Viscum; species Viscum album. Next base: position 1,086,560,048 of record OY728159.1, read on the forward strand.
CAGACATTAAGAATACTTGAACATCATAAATAGATAAAATTGACTTACAATTTGAACTCGGGAGACCAAAATGGACACCAAGCTAGGTTCCACCCAACCACAAATGTTAAACACTTGTAGTAGATCGATCAAAAGAAAAGAGCTTCCCACAATGCAAAATTAAACATCTCAACACAAAAAGGATTAAATGTTTCCAAAGAATCTCAAGAAATTTACCTAAAGTGAACAGCAAACCCAAATGAGGATGTCCTAGCCTTTCTATAAAAAAATTTTGGGTGCAATTCAACCGCAAAATTTACTCAAGAGAGCAGCTTTGGGATAGAAATCTTCAAAAGAGGCTACACACTGTCTATCCAATAATAGAAATGAAATTAAATACCGACACGAGGAGGACCAAATAGACTTCCCACCATAAATAATAGGCTAACATCAATTCATACTAGAGGAATTTGGGGAAGACCCATGGCGGGTCTCCCCACCATAAGAACCAATCTACATAGACCATTGCGAGAAACTGAACTCCGTCCAATCCCCCACCACAAAGGGGCTGACAAAAAATACTCTAAACCAAAGGGGAAACACCACGCAGTTCCCTATTCTCATAGGGAATTACCATCCCCATATGAGCCCAAACATAAACAGGGTTCACTTCATGAAAATTTCCAAAAAAGAACCATCAAACATAGACTTTCATTTGGTGGGACACAAACACTGGGGTTTTGAGAAAACAAGATCCTCCCACATAATTATAAACATTGAGTTACTCTACCACTCACATAGTTCACAATGTGGAAAAAAAGTCTTCATGACTCCTTTATCAAAATATAACCATTCAAAATGAAAAAACTATAAAGGGCTTAAACTGTATTCTTTTTCGATAGCATGGAAAATCCCTAGATGAAGGTCATTTATACTTATGGGGCTTCATGACTGTTCACCATATTTACTCCGAGAGCTATAAATAAAGATATATTTATTGAAGAATCTCATGCCTTGTAGTCAGGAATTGAAAACCCTCCAATCAAAACTTCTCCTTCTGTTGCCACAAGAAACCACAACACGATTCAGATAGAACCAACAGACACAGCAAACCCTGGAATCTACTTACTCTATCATGGATGTTTTACCAAGATAGGGGAATAAGTGATGGACATGAATCCTCCCTTTGACCAGGAATAATAATCAATGAAAGTAGGGGAATAATAAATATACCTTCAATCAGAATGTATAAATTTAGAATTCTCCAAAAGAAGGAAATGCTTTTGTTAAAATAGAGGATCTCAAAAGGTTTTACATCACACAAATTTTCATTAAAATGAGAACACAATACCATAATATGTTATCAAACATGGCCCTTACAACTGAAAGAATCTTTACTAAGAGAGGAATCCAAAACCAAGTCCTAAATAGCATATTATTCCTAAAAATGGATGTAATATCCTCTGATGAACAAAATTGCGACACTGATGGACTAGCGTGATCCATATCTTAGAAAAACATGATGAATGATTCAAAGGCCCTTCAAGACGATGGCCATCAATAACAACCATAGACTACTTCCACCCTTCCTTATTGGGATTCCATTCACCACTCCCAGATAGGACCTTCAGACACAATGGTGTCAAACATCACATTCTTCAACTTACGAAAGTCATGAAATTAATGTATCCTTCAAACATAGACACCCACACTTCCCCTAAAAGTGAATCATATTGACCGAAATATAGGATATATAGTATCCATTTCTAAATATCTAGAGTAAAGTCCATAAGTTGATCAAATGGAGGTTCTTCCAACAAAAAATCACTTGTAGCTGAATTTCGAATATGCATAAATTCATTTTTGGGGTGCACAATATCCATTAAGAAAACCCAAGTACTCAGTCAAATAGGTTTTTTGGAAAAAATGCACCATAAAAAACACAAAACAAAAATGGGAACTTCAATAAAGGATTCCCAAAAACACATGTCAAAAGAGAACAATAACCATTACTTCAATCCAACATATTGATTAAACATAACCATTGAAAATTATTCAAACAAGAGGGGTTTTCAAATTTAAAACACCACACAATAAAAGTCCCAAACCAAAAAAAACACGCACCACCACTTTTCTTTAAAAACATGTTTCGAAATAAAATAGGACTTGGTGGGTTTTACATTCACCAATGGTACCTCATGGGCCTCACACATGCTTGTCTTCTTGCCACACTAGGAACTCATTCACTTTCCACACATAACCCATGCATTCCATCACACATGATAATTCGAAATATCAAAATAAATCTATTTATTTTTCTAAAACATCAATTAACCTGCACCGCAAATTTCTCAATGCCACTAGCCATAGAATCTGAAACTCAATATGAATCACAATAAAAAAATTTAAAACAACAACCTTAAAAATAAAATTCATATCCAAACTTTTCACCTCAATTACCAAAAAATTCAATCCCATTTCAAAACATTTTCAACTGCACAAAAAATAATACTTCATCCCCAACAATTTAAGTAACAAACTCAACTCTTCTCATTTAAAAAAAGTTTCCAAAAACCATTCAGAAAAAAATTTCCATTTTCAAAAAATCTAATATTCAATAAACCACAACTTTTGATTATAAAAATACAACACCGATAAGCTCTCCCCCATTCACTCAAAACCATTTCATAAAAAAACAACATTCCAAATCATCATTAAAAAAAATCAGAAAACCCATTGCCCACCTATTGAAAATCAAACCATTTCCACATTAAAATACATTTTTTCTTAAATTTTCAATCAATGTTTTTTATATTATTCACTAGAACCCAAGGAAACACAATAAAATTAAATAGGAGAATAGTTTTAATGGGTGAATCTGACACCTAGTTGGCGGCCACAAGCTAGTCACACTATTGCCACTGAGATTTTTCTTATACCCTGTCCCTGACTCCACATGTATTTCCGAGACCTACTAGCTCTCTGAGACCATTGTAAAATCTCTCATTTCATTTCCCAAAAATCAACGAACCACAAGAATCAAATGACACAATCTAAAATCGACTTCCCCTTATTCCTTGAGTCCCATCATGCGGGGGGATGGTCAGGAACCTTACTCATAATCAGAACATCATGTCTTGATATCCATAGATCTGGTCTACCCAGAATCTTCCCCAAGGAACATAACCTAAAGAGTGTGACCTCCAATGATGCCATTTGTTAACAATCTGACATGGGTTATCATTCAAACCGACACCCGACCTAGTTTTTTGTAAGGCCAGAAGGGTGTTCCAAATCCCCACAATCTTACACAAGTTCCCGAGTATCAGTATTAAAAAATAGTAATGATTTACCGAATGATAGAATTATAAAAAACCAACCATAAAAATTATCTAAAAATTAAAATGCACAACAAAATAGTTACCAACCAATTTTTCCATTTAAAATTTACCACTTGGAACAATACTCAAAAAGAAAGACTACAAAAAAGAAGAGACTAACTCTATCCCAATCTACCATGCCACAAGAGTATCTACATCCTCAATCAACCACCACTATGGTCCAAAATTATTTCCACAAGAAACCCTATCCACAAAAACTACACATATTTCCATTACATGGAAGAAACATAGAATGTGTTCAACATACACAAAAGGGTGTATGAAGGGTATGATCCAAATCCTAGTAGGATGCCACCCAGATAAAAGAATTCCATGACAAATCATTTTAAACACAATAAAACATGGTCATTTATATAAAATCATTTAATAAATTTCTAAGAAAAACATTTTTAAGGTAAATAGTTTAAAAGGGAACCTTACCTAGAAAATCCATTTCATAGTCAATTGATTAAAAAAAAGTTAAAAATGAAATCATAAAAAATAAACACACACACACACACAAGGGGTCCACTATATATTGATGGATGACACCACATCATATATAGTAGGGAACCATGGGAAAATCCCCTAGGGTAAATATAGTTTGAATAAGACACTAGAACTTCGTACCTTGTTGAAATGTGGCATAGAAACCATGAACAATAGTGATCTTGTGCACAAGCCACTCGAGATGAGGAACATCCGAAATTCTAGTGGTCTCTAGTCATCACAATGTTTAGAAATTGTTGTATGCCTCAATACTTCTAGATGAAACTGGAACAAACCACTTTTGCATCATCTTGCATACCAGAACTAGTAACCTCACCTAGATACTAGGAATTTCCATCAGTTGAATTTAATGTTAAAATGTCACACATATCACCACTTTTTATTTTACACATACCAAAAACCATTTAAAAATAAATTTGAAATTTATATTACTCCATTTATAACGAAACAAGAAAAGAACATAATTTCCCACTCAAAACCATGGGCTAGGACCCCATGTTTGAATCCACACATAAACCAAGTTCATTTCTAAAAAACGCTTCCTATTTTTTTTAAAAATTAAAATATTGTAATAAAAGATGCAGAAAAGGTCCTACACGCCAATACTAATCTATTTTTCATTTTACACCCAAAAAAAGTTCATTCCAAATGGTTTTAACATTTCTTACACAATTCATAAACACACCTTTAATAAACACAAGAAATAACACAATTAAGACCAACCAATGTTGTGGCCATGCCCCGTTGTAAACTCACAAATAGACCATGTTCCCCCTTTAAACCATGCTTGCATCATTTTTCACATCACTAAATAATATTTCAAGGTTCTAAATAAAAACCAACATGACAAAATAATTTATCTTCTTTTGGAAAACCCACTTTAATCACAGTCACACCTTAAGTGCTTTTTAAAACACATTTTCTATAACTTGAACAATTTATTTAACACTCCCATGAATCTCCATAACAATACACATATAAAATACATGACTATTTCCTTTGGCAAATTCAATTTCATAAAGCATGTATGATAAAATATTTCTAAAACATATTTCAAATCACAAAAAATAACTATAGAACATGTAAAAATTTATTAAACAAACAAATCAAATCATCTCAAACTGATAGAGCATGGAGCCACATACTTTGAACCAAGAAGCTTCCTGAAAATGGTGCAAAACCACAACCACACATCTAACAATCCCCAAGAAATAAATATTTAACCTAATAAATCCATGTTGTACCATAACCATCAATATCTAACCCTAAATATAACGCCTACCCTAATAAAAACAAAAAAAACCTAAGGGGAAGAGATAAAACCATAAAAATAAGAGAAAAACATGGGAGAAGAGGACTTACTAAAGATATCTTGAGGAAACTGAGCCAAAGACACCAAAAAATTGAAGCCCAAGGGGAGGAGGGTTTGGAGGGAGGTATGCCTAGGGATTGGAGGATCGAGATAGACCATAAATATGGGAAAATGTTTTAAAATTGGGGATAGATAAAATAAGAAAATTATTTTTAATGAGTTAGAATGACCGTACGATTTGTCAAAATGTGTGTGGAATGTGAGACCATATCTGTCGAGGGAGACACCAACCGCATGAGCAATAACCACTGTATGAATTACCATGAGGATGTTTTTCGGTCACTTCTAGCCATGACCCAGACCTACCGCATGGTAACATAGGCAGGGCATTTAGTTTCGACTAACCGTGTGCCAACCATGTGCCAGGTTCTATCCACCGATTTTTTATACTTTTTATTGAAAATTCAAGAGAGAACTCATAGGAAAGAACTAGGATAAGGATAAAATAAGGAAATACCACAAAATTTAAACCCTTAACACCTAGTTACTAAGAAAAATAACAAAAAACATGACCTGAAATGGAACAAAGGAAAATCCAAAAACCCGGTTGTGACATTAAAAATAGAAATTCACGAGTAATGATGACATTATATCAAAAATCCATTACCTCATTGGATATATTTAACCATAAATCCCCATGAATGAATACAATATCACGAGATTAGATAAATTAATGATATTATTTGTCAAAGGGGTTATATATGTTCCTCGTAAAAGAACAATGGTACGTAACTAAACATATGTCTCAAAGATGGAAATTTAATACCATAATCCCATACCGCTTAGGTAATTTTTGAACCATAAAAATAAACAATGATAGATCAAAAAATAGATATAAAAATATGAATAAGGTTTTGTATAATCATAATAATATACATTTATGGGAAGTATATACACCAATATGAAGTAATATGAGGTGTATTTGGCATGTGTCTCCCAGAAGTTGAATGTGAGATAAAAAATAATTAAAAGAAGTCTCAACTTTCATCATACATGTGAAAAACTTATATTTAATACATATAATGTTATTATAAATCGAATATATAACCATACATATATATAATAACATATATGATTTACTTCTTAAATTTTATTACCCATTTATTATCAATTTCATGTTAATGTCATGTTTTAGTTATTAAGTGATTGTTTTTTCATGTATGTTTTCATTTGGAATTTTTGGTCCTGTTATATTGATCATGATTCAAAAATATCTATAATTTTATCCCTTATATAAATAACATATATATTTATTATATATTTATTTATATTAACCCATAAAAGTTAGATATAGAAAGTGAAATACACCATTCTTATAAATGGTAAGCTGTATGAATGCATTAAAACTTTTTTACATCTTATCGATATATTGAAAGAATGAAATGTAAATAATATATTACAATTATAGAATTAATTTTATTTAAACTACATCACATATTTATATTTAAAAAAGTCTATATTACCTTCAATGTTAATCATATATGAGGAACAAATCATATCTCTTCGTGAAGTGGTAGTCCACTGTACACACTTACAATGTTATTATATTCCCACAGAATTGATATAAAGAAATAATATATCATGTAATGATTACATAATAATATTAACATTATTGATATCGTATATAAAAAAGCAATATATCATTATATCTAACTGTGAGAGGTGGTGATGTAAAACAAATAATATCGGTATGTGAGGCGATAGTTCTCCATACACACCATTGATAATTTTTTAATGCATTTTATATAAGAGGATACAGATATATTTCATTAAATTATCATGTAAATATATCAGTATATTTAATATACTAATGTTATTATATAATCATGGTTTTCTAATAATTTAAGGAGTTGGAAGAATAAATAAAATAAAAAATCACAGTTATGGACATTTCCTCTTCTTCCTGTAACATCTTTTTGTTAGCACTAAAAGCCTTCAATAGTTTTCTTTATGAAAAAAATAAGGAATATATGATGATATATGGGTAATTATTGAAGTTATTTGGTTTGTTTATGGTTATACGGATGGGTATTGGATGTTTTAAATAAGATATGAGAGTGGGTGGCCTTTTATATATAAGGTGAGTGCCATACTTGTATGTTCTGAAAAGAAAAATGTGTACCTGTGTTTTCAAAGGAAAAAAGTCACCAAAATGGGCCATTATCTAGAAAATAAAATATGTGGTCAACTTGTTTCTATAAAACATGTTATGTACATGTTTTGGGTCATTTTTAACAACTATATTTTTAGATTAATACCCCAATAAAACCACTTTTAACAAAAACTTATTAAATAATATTTACTATTTTACTATTTTGTATGGTAATAAATTATAGTAACAATATTAAAAAATACAAATTATGAAAATTAAAAGTATTGAAATCATTTTACAAAATTATATTCACATATGTGGAATATTTTAATTTAAAATTAATCATACATATGGGATGAAAAAGCCATTTTTCAAAGATAAAATATTAAATAGTTTATAACTTTTTAAAATTAAAATTGAATATAAAAATAATTCTATAAAATAAATGGGTTTAATGGATACATTATTGAACTAATTTTACTTTTAAAAACATATTAAAATCATTGAGATGTTTTTAAGTTCGTTAAAATAACTACAAATTCTTAATAAAACCAAATATTTTTTATTATTCATCAAAATATTTTAGTTTTCAGAACATTCTCAAAAAATCAAATTAGGATATATTTGACATGTAAATTAAAAATATCAATTTTAATTTTTTTAACTAAATTTTTTAAAAGGCGAAAATATTTCTTTTAATACTTTTGTGCAAAAATTATATTTTTTTGAGAAAATAGTTTTTTTGAGACATATAAATACATTTCTAAATATTTAATACTCCTTAACAACATTTTTTACTTATAAAAAATAATTATAAGATTCTAAACCATGTGTGGTTGTATTTCCTTCTTTTATATTTGTTTAATCTTCCAATTCTTACTAATGAAGTTGTTCTTGGGTGTATGGGATATTTCAAGAATGTTTCAGCGGTTTTAGACATTAAAAAAGAAGAAAAGAAGCTAAATAGTGTGTATTGGATAGTTGGTGCAGGATTAATAGTAAATGTATTCCTATCTAGGAAAACCATGCATTTGGTCCTCCTCTCTAGAAGATGAAGGACTGTGAGCACCACATGGTATCTCAAACTGTATTCATTCTTCGAGGTTCCCATGTGGCTTGGACCCCCTTGGTTCTAGGGAGCCACATTGGCAGCACATTGTTTGTCCAACCGTGCAACAAAACTGTACAACCCTTAAAAAGAGTGAATTTCTATTTTCCCCTCTCAGTATTAAATTATTTTACCCCAAATTTATTCAATATTTCTTCTATCCCAACATAGGTGATGAACTAAACCCTATTAAACATAAAAGAAAAGACTCTCCGTCGACTCTCACGCATTTCAAGTGTTGTTTCATGTGATTAAAATCTCCTAGTATATCTTCAACATTGTTTCCTTCCATTTTATAAAAAACGTTTTGTGTGTATTTTCATCTCCTTCTGAAGATATAATTCCTTATTTTTTAGGATTTTGTTTATCTTAGTGGTTGAGGGTAGTTTATTTCAAATAAAATGTTTCTTTTTGATATGCTGTTTTCTATGATTGTGTGTTTGGTGGCATTGATGGTTTTACCCATTGCCTTGAAGATTTATATGTGTATATGGTTGTTTCAATGTATTACTTGATATGTTTTTGTGTATTTATATATAAAAAGTAATATGGGCCTCATTATGAGGTTTGAAACTCTTTTCGGACCCTATTAGGTCTATCTATGATTTGGGATGGCACTTAGGGCTACCCATGTGGTCTACCAAACCCATAGAAATGGGCAGTTGAATAGGTTAATGTTATGACAGAGAAAATTTTAAAATGAATAAGTTTTAATAGTGAAATTGGATTATGGGTATGGTTAAAGGGTGAAAATTGAAAGGGTTGTAAGATATTTTTGTGAATTTATTGACAGGATTTTAAATTGGATTAAATGATGTGATTTGGGTTTTGATCTAGTTGTGGTTTTAAACTTAGTATACGATGTTTTCTAAGTGGGTATTGTTTAAAAGAAGGCATTGGAATAAAGGTGATATAGAATGTGGATTTCATTATAGAGCACAAATGATGATTAGAAATGTGGTCTTGTTTTTTCTTTTTTTAAAAATAAATTAATGTATTTCTGAAAATGAATGTAATGGAAATGAAATACTTGGGAATGGCATGTTTTATCAAAGATAAAGACCTATTTTTTAAATGGGGGATTAAATATAATTTAAAATTAGTTTTTTCATTTTTTTTCTGCCATGATCTAGTTATAGAGGTCTATTGGGAGAATAGTAATTTAAACTATTATTGGGAAAATTTGATTATTGATTAATGAAACATGTCCAAGTGAAATATTTTATGAGCGTGGTATTGGAATGATAATCTACAAACACGATCCATTCAGAAAAATACTCTAGGCCCACCATTTTATTATTAGAGTTTGAATGTTGGAATAAGGATCCATGCACCTAAATTATAGACTGATTCACCTTGTTTGGTTTGGGTTAGAAAGATGATCTAGACCTACCGATGTGTTGTAGGACTTTAGATGTCATAATGTGGATATATGATCCTAACTTATAGATTGAGGTTCTTGAATATGTTTGGAGAGACTGATGCTCTAGTCTCACCAATGAGTTTTTGTTTTTTTGGGATGTCAGACTAAGGCTATAGGCTCCCGAACATATGAAAATGGCATGATAATAAGACCAAGGATCCAAGGTACACTGATAAATTTGTTTACTAGTAAATTCCCTCGTGTGACTAAAGGCATGCAATAATTTTTATTTCATATCCTCAGATCCTAGTATGATGGGATCCAGTTTCTTTGGTTAGTTTATTCTTGGAACATAAAAGATGAAATTGTTAACTTCAATTTGGGTAATTGTGAAACTTGCTTGTTTTTACACCCTATTTATTTAATGTACCATGATTTCTTGCGTATAGTATTATACTGATTAGTTATTACTATAAACACCATTCGTAGTGGCTTACTGATTTTTACTCACACCCTAATTATTATTCCATGGAACATGGGTAATAAGGAAGATGCTACATTTTTTATTACTGATTCTAGGTAGGGACCTAGTGCTTGGTTTGTGAATTGGATGAGAGGTTGGAGCATGGGATGTCCAGACTAGTTTGGAGGTCTGGTCCTTGTTTAGGATCTTTAGGTAGTTTTTTGTTATGGATTTTATTTGTATGAATACATTACTTATAGTGTATCCATAATATTATTATATCATGTGCTACTTGGTTACTAGTAGACATTTTTTCATGTTGTCCATTTGTGGTTCTGATTGGTTCTTTTTTCTATTTATTATTTTTTCTATGTTATTACTTTGATAAGAATGTATAGTCTCCCCAACATATCTCTACAGACCTATGCTACTAGTCAGAAGCATTTGGTATATCTGGTGGGCTTATGGTGATGTTTTCTCAGGGAACAAGATAAAACAGCTACAATGCCAGGGACATTACAAAGTTGTATCAGAGCTGGAGACTATTGGATTACTATTTTTGTATTATAGTCATGCGACTAGGATACTATCAGTGCTTAGGAATGTGGTCACACTTGGGTTCTTGAAACCACACATACTAGTGAAAACCTATATTTCCAATGGTGGTAATTAATGCTCTATTTTGATATTTTAAGTTTGATTAACACGTCAACCTCAGATAGCACAAATGATTACCATGTTATTGATATGTGAGGTTTTATCTCTGCATGGAGAGTGAGGGTGTTTGATTTCATGCATCATTCGTGGAACATATGATTTTTAGGGCATATTTATTTTTTGTGTGATTGATTATTCCTTGGAATTCACATTATAGTATTGAACTTCTCAACTATGGTTTATGCTAGCTAGTTAGTCTTTCCTGAATTTTTTTTAATGGAAATGATTTCAAAAATTAATTTGAATAAATAAATGATCTTTAAATTTTTTTTAACAAAATGTTTTTTGAAAGTGTGATTTTATGGGGTATTAAAAATGGATGGTTTTTAATTTGAAATGTTGGGTTTTAAATGGTATGTTTTGATTAAGGAGATAAATGAGAAATGATGGAATGTGAAGGGACCCTAGAAATGGGGTCCCTAGTATTGTGATCAAACCCTCTTTATGAGATATTTGTGTAGTTAGAGTTCCCTAGTTTAAGACCATGGTTATGATTTGAGAGGTTTTATTTTGATTATATGTGTATTTTTAGGGTTGTTCCTAATTGTACCCTCAATAAGGTTGTGGACATTGGGTAATGATTTATTGCTTGGTAATGTAGGATTGGTGACCCATGGGGATTGATGCCTTTCTAGTTGTGTTTTAGACCCTATAGTGGGTTTTTGGATTGTAGTTATGATGTATAATTGTTGGTGTCCTTGGTATGGAGACTATAGTAAATGTTTTCTTAGGCGCGTTAGAGATATAGTGTTTTGGAATAGGGACTGGAGTTCCACCTTTGAGTAGTGTGTTATTTCAAGGTTTGATGTGTTTGGATTAGGGAGAGATTTTAAGGCCATTGCATGATTTGACTCCAGTTTTTTTATTTGGTATCATTTAACGTTTGAGTATACCGGTGAGAGAGTTTATACCCTTTTTCATGTTTGTGTAGTGTTTTTGGAACATCTAGATGTATTCGACCTTCAAAAAGTCCTAAAGAGAGTGTGTTCATGATTCTGGTTGATCCTAGAGGGATAATTGGGAATGTTAATTGTTTTAGAGATGTGACTTGATATGTGTTTATATGTTGATGATCCTAAAAAATTTAGGGTTCCTTGGGGGGATGTTATCCCAGTGTGGTAGGTAAAATGTAACACAAATCATGAGTGGTTGCTTCAGAGGTGGAATATATAAATAGTTGGTGCCCGTGAATTTGGTGAAAGTGCGTAGTTATGCTTTTGTTTCATTATCAAGTAGTCACCTACATGATTTTGGTTGGATTTAATGTTACTTTAGAGGGAAATTATTTTTAGGGTACCTGACCCGATAGAGTTGATAAAGTTTAATAATGGAATCAGGTTGAGTCTAAGTAGACAAAAAAGGGTTACCAAAGGGAGGATGGATTCATTTCTTATGATTGTGACAACTGGTGTTGTGGTTAGTCATGTGTTTGGGATTATTCATGTGAAGGTTTTGTTTGTTGAAATATAACATTGAGGATTTATAAAGTCTAAAGAGGGTAACATATAAAGAGTCATGGTTGGTTGTGTAAGTGGGGTTTTAAGCCTAATGACATATGAATCATGGAATATTCAGTTAGGTCCAGTGATCAGTTACATGAAAGTGCATGAACTCAATGGTTCTTTAAAGACTCTCTACTAAAAAAATCTATGAATGAATGATTTTTTTAGGGATATGTAAAATTGTGGATCATGAGTGAGAAACTTTCGTTATCTATGAAACCAGTGGAAGCACTAGTTGTGAGAGAGACCAATTATTATTCCCACATTTTATTGACCATTATGTTTCTATTTTGAGTCACCAGGTTCATTCTATAGAAACACTAGAGGTGTGGTAGAAGATGTTCCACATGAAGCATTGGTTCTTGGAATCATGGTAGAGAGTCATGTAGTAGTGGTGAGTTTTTTTTTTGAAAAATCCACATGGATTTTACTGGATGAGTGTTGATGAGTTGTTGGTAGGAAAGGAAGCCCAAGACTTCCAATAGGTCAATGAGTTCATGTAGTGGCTGGTGAAATCAGTGATCAATTATTTGTGGTAATATTCATCATTGAATTATTATCATACATTTAGTTTGTGATGATCATTCCCAATATATTGACATCAACAAAGGTACACTAAGAAAGCTTTGTTTTTACACCATGATACCTTGATGGGTTTTTAGTGGATATAGGACTTATTGGATGTTACCTTTATAGAGAGGTATATGTGGAGATGTATGGTGAGAAGTAAACCATCTAACATTTGTGAGTGAGTTCATTGGAATGGATAGAATGTAGACTAAAGTCATGGGTTCTGTTCTCAGAATCCTGAAATGGGTGGCAGTTGATGCTTATTTTTTTCATAGGAAAAGATATATGGGCACATCCAGGTCTTTTAGTTTAAATTATGATCAATGATTTTTCATTAGTGGATGTAATTTCATAGATAAAGTAGTGAGAATGACACTCCAAAGGGGTGAACAATATGTCCATTAAGGATATGTGGAGCCAACTATGGAATGGATGTGCTGGAATCATGATGATAGTGGGAAACCTATGAGCTGCACATTTGAATTCCCCAGGAAATGTTGTATGTGAATTAGATGTGGTAGTTGTAAAATCCATGCTTTTGATTTGGGATCAGGATGGTTTAATGGGATATCTATGGTTCTTGTGTTAGAGTCATTGAGGGGCGTGATAATATATTACAATAGTTCATGTAAATGGTGGTTTGGTGTTGAAAGCACATCAGTAGTCGGAGATGGACTCAAGTATGTGTGTTTGAGTGACCCTATAATTTCTGAATGTGTGAAGGTTTCTAGGCCAATTGATGTTTTTTGATGCAAACAGTGAATCTTGTAATTTCTAGGATGAGTCAGCTAAGATTGGGTCAATTTAGTTATAAAATGTTACAAAATTGGTGAGTTGTTAACTACCTTCGATTGATGTTTGGAAATTACTAGTGAATTTTAAAAATGGAAAAGGGTTTTGAGGTGGAACCTAGTCAACTTTATTTAATATAGAGACGATGAAGGTTCTCGTGTTGTGATTGTAGATAGCTGAAGTGGGTAATGATGAATTCTTTTATAGTAGTGGATACCTTGGATTTGGAGTTTTACTGCAATTTGGTGAATGAATCTGGTAGGTTTATAATATGTTTTTGATATGACTTATATGAGAAGTAACCATTGTGTGGTAATTATTTAGTGTGTAAATACTGGAAGATGGTTTTTTTGGGACAATGAATTCAGAGATGGTCTAACATAATATGGTATAAAGGGAAGACATGAAAATTTATAAGTCTAATATGTTTTGTTGTGTTAACAAAAAAGTGTATTTTATAAATGAAGGAAAACTTGAGAGAGGTAAAGTTGTTATTATCCTACCAATGGATGGTGTATGTATGTCCATTCTATTTTATTTCAATGACAAATATAGATTCTTGTTTTGGATAGAGTTCTCATAGATGTTTAGAATGGGTGAGTTGGGAAACACATCAGGTAAGTGGTGAATGATGATTTATTCACTATTCTTTATTGATGGTGGAGGTTCCAAACATAAGAAGATGGTGGTGGTGAGATAAAGCATATGTCCAGGAGCACCATAGTAGGATTTGTGCTTGATTGATGATGTGATTAGCATTATGGGTTGGATGGTATCACGTAACATCCATATAGATGTTTCAGTTTTGGTTATGGTTTTTGGCTCAGATTCTGACTAGATGGGCACCATAAGGTGAATATTGTATTTTGGGTTGTCCTTCATATGTTTGATTATGGGGTGAGGCAATGGTTCTTCAGTTTTGAACCAATGTTTTTTTGGTGGAATATCATTGTAAAATCATTTGTTCCGTTTGTGATGTTGAGTATGGGTCACCATTAATTTTTTTGAACTAGGTGAGATGGTGCCAAGCGATTGGAACCAAGAGTTGTGGTGAGGATAGGACTGAGGGTGTTTCGAATGGATATCATTGGTTAGTTTATTGCTTATCAATATAGTTTTTAGTAGCTTTTCAAGGATTTTTTCAGAACATTTCTCCTATTTTTTATATTGGTAATGATTAGTTTTAGGTGGAAGAATCCTTATAGGGGCATCGAGTTTGTGATTTTGGATCATGGTAGGGGAAATTTCATTAGGGTATGAATGGTTCTTTAGTCCAATTGTGCAGATGGTATGGACATGTTTAGGAGAGAAAATGTGATATGTAGGTTTGTATGTGGGCCTCTTGCCTCAAACATTTTGGACTCATATTTTTAGTATGCTTTGGAAGTGTAGATCGAGGAAGATCAATTATATGGTTGATAGGTTAAAATATCCTAACATTTTGTACAGGTATGTGCTTGTTCAAATTTTTGTTAAAATTACTTTTATTTTATAATGAAGTAGTTCTTGAGTGAATGGGATGTTTCAGGGGTATCTCGTGAATTCAGTACATGAAATGATAAGGAATTATGCTAAAAATATGCAATGCATAATTAGTACAAACAATGTGCCTGACTAGGGAAACCATGTAGCTAGACCTCCTCTTGTGCTGAGTCAGAAACACATGTACCACACAGTTTTACAAAATGTATGGGTGCCTCTAGAAGACCATGTGGGTTTCTTGTCATGGATATAGGGATCCAAATGTTTGGCACATGGTCTGGAAAACCATGGTTCCAAACCCTATAATCCATAACAAATGGTAATTTATGATTTTTTCCTCTCAGGCATAAAATATTATCAAACAAATTATCTCTTATTCTACCTCCATCTAGTAGGATGACAACCCAATCCATCTTAAACTCAAAAGGTATTATTCTACCTTGATTATTAGGTGTTTGTAGTGTTGTTTCATGAAATAGAAGCTCCGAAAAATCCCTTCATTCAGTTTCCATCCTTTTTTGGAAGATTATTGGTTTGTGGTTTCCTCTCCTTCTGAATATCTAAACCATTGATTTTCAGGGTTTTCTTCATCTTAGTGGTTGAGTATGATTCTATTGAAATAAAGTCTCTCTCTTCAATGAACTTTTTTCTACCAAAACGAGGTAGTTTGTTTTAATAGTGTTCCCCATAGTCTTGGTATTTTATGTTTGTATATGGTTGTGTCAATGTACTTTTTATTATTTTTGTATCATGTACTATGTAATGTAATTTGGGCCTTATTTTGAGGTCAGGAACCCTTTTCTAACCCCATTGAGTCCATTGATTATTTGAGATGGGACTTAGGGATGACCATGGGGTATTCCAAACCATTCGAAATGAAGAGTTTAACATGTAAACATTGAGATAGGGAATGTTTGTAAATAAATAATTTATAATGGTTAAATATGTTTATGGGTATGGTGAAAGGGGAAAATTTAAATGGAAATATTGTAATTTTTAATTGCATAATATGAATTTGAAAATGTTTAAATTATTTTTTTCATATTTTGACCTAATTATGATTTTAAATGAAATATATGATATTTTATAAGTGGGAAATGTGTAAAAGGAGGCATTTTCATCAAGGTGAATTAGAAACTAGTTTTCTTTTTTGGATTTCAAATGGTTTTTTAATGTGGTTGTGGTTCCCATTTCTGTGAAATTTTTTAATGATTATTTGAACTGGTTAAAACTGGAAATCAAAACCTTTGTAAGGGTTTAGTTTTTCAAAGATGAAAACCATTGTTTTAAAGGGGTCGACAAGATTCTTTTAAATGAGTATTTTGATTTGTGTTTTACTCCATTATTTGGTTGGGTAGGTCTTTTGGGAACTAAGTAATTTAAATTATTATAAGGAAAATTTAATAATTGATCAAATAAGAATTTCCATGTGGTATGTTGTATGAGTAGGGTATTTGACTGAGGATATACTCCCCTGGGTAAAGCTAAAACAATGATCTAGGACCACCAATATATTTTTCTGGTTAGGATGTCAGACTGAGAATCTATTCTCCTAAATTTTGGTCTGAGGGTCCTTATTTGGATTGGGTTAGACTGATGCTCTTGGCCCACCAATGTGTTTTTTTTGATTTAGCATGTCAAACTAAGGCTCTATGCCCCAAACATATGGAATGAAGTTCCTAAATGGGTAGAGCTATATAGATTCTCAAGGCCTTAAGATGTACTATTTTGGAATGGGATGTCAGACTGAGGCTCTATGATCCAAAACATATAGACATATATGTATTATCATTCAGAGGTTTTGAGGTATATTTAATAATTGTTTGACTAGTGAATGCCCTCTCATGACTAATGAATCATCCCCTTTTATGTTACGTACTAATAACCTAGTGTGAGCAGAGCTAGTTTGTTTGCTTGGTTGATACTTGGAACACAAATGATGAAATGGGTAAATTCTATTTGGTAAATAGTTAAACATGCTTCTTTTGTCACTTTAATGATTTTATACACCTTTATTTCCTACATTCACTATTTTACTAACTATTTATTATTTTATACACCATTTTTGATGTCAATTGACTTGTAATCACACCCTACTAGGCCCTTCATAAACCTTGAATACTCAAGATAATAATACTTTGTTTTTGGTACAGGTTCTTGAGATGGATCTAGTGTTTGGTTTGTGCATGGGATGGGGGGTTAGAGTATGGGGGGTCGATATTAGTTTGGGGCTCGAGTATGTGTTTAGGATGTTTTTTTGGTTTTTATTTTTATTTTTATGAATTACTGACTTGTATTGTATCCATAATATTTTTATATCATGTGATAAATGGTTACTTATTAGATTGTTTTTAAAGGTTTACCCTTGATGATTATGATTGCTTCCATTTTTTAGGTTTTTTGTTTGCTACAGTATTACTTTGATTAGTGGGTATACTCTTCCCAACATATCTTTTTAGACTCATGATGCTAGTCGATATCCTCTGAAATATGGGGGGCAGAGCAGAGGTAATGTGGTAACCTAGATCATGTCACCAGATAGACTAGCCAATGGGCTGAGGACATTATAAACATTATACTTAATATTTTAAAATTATTTATTTCTATTCATATCTCTAATTTTGTCTTCTAGGTTATAAAGTCCATGTTATAATAATAACATTAAAAATATATATCATTTAAATAAAAATCAATGTCACGTGTAGCATAAGACAAAATTGGACTTTCATGTAATAAATGTTAAACTTGGTGTTGTGTGTAAAACAAGTTAAGCCCAGTGTTATGAAAAATATAGAAAAGATTAAATTTATTTGAAAAAATATTTTACAAAATATCATCATTTAGTATTCCTCCCCATTTAAAACGATTTTCACCCTCAATATTCGAAACTTTTGTACCATCAACTGATGATATATCAATAATAATACATCCTTAGGTTCCCATATAACTTCTTCAAAATGATGTTTTTTCAATAACCATTGACCATGTGAGTATTCTTATTTCGCATCACATCCTCTATATTTTCAATTATCTCGATTGATTATTCATCATATTAAAGATCATTCCCTAGTGGTTTGACCTATGAGTTCAGTACGTATGAAGGATTATATATGTACATTCTTATAAGAGACACATCGAACACATCATGGACTTTAGAGGTTTGGTGTAAGTTCTTAAAGATAGGCTTCCATCTCTATATGATCAAAATTATCAAAGGGACAAACGTACCTATGGATTAGATTTCTTATATATTCTATGAGCTATTTCATATTTTTTTGGTGTTTTCATCAGTTTCCACTTTATCTCTTACTCCATGAAATGAAGTTGAATAATTTATGCAGGAAATTTTAATAGATCACATGATTCATAATACAATGATATGTAATTATTTCTATCAATAGTTATCATTATAAAGAAATGGTTATCACAAGTTATCCAGTATGCGTATATATATCCATATATTTAAGAAATACATTTACCTTTGAAACCTCATCTAGTATTTAATTAAGACATTCCATAAATGTTTAACTTCACAACCCCTCTAAAAATAAAATTTAAGAATAACGGCCACAATATTTTCCAAAATAAAGATAACAGTAATACTGAAAATATCATTAGGGATATCATAATGGTCACATACCAAATACATGAATAACATGTTCATATATTCTCATGAACCATTGTAATAACAATAATTAACAAAAAATATCTTTCATTATTATTTATTAAATAAAACCATAGATTATTGAATATATTCCACACAACAAAAAATGTTGTTAACTAAATCATTGAAGATATAAAAATATTTTTTGACAAATTAGTATTCAATTCTACTATCATCAATACTATCTAGTAATATTCATCCCATTAATCATTTATTTAGCCAAACTAAACACTATTTTCTCAATATTTGGAAAATATTAAAGTTTATATACCATTAATTTATTATTTTCCATAAAATATTACATTTCCATTAAATTAATGTTCCACGTCAATAATACTATTCAACATATTCCTTTAAATCCTTAGTGAAGACATCGACAAAAAAGTACAAATATATTTCATGATTGATATAACATAATTCTTCAGTTCCCATACACAAAATCTTCATTCATTCCACTTCATTCAAAAATCATTAACTAGACTTCATCGTCATATTTGTTAATACCTATATTCTAAAATATGAAATATGAATCAGGTATTAACATTTATCAACCTCAATTTAATTATTCTTCCCATGTATAACATATTCAATGCTATTAGAAAAAACACATAACTATTCTATTATATTCTTGGTCTCTTCAATATCAGTAGTATAACCATTATTCATACCACTTTGCTTATTCAATTCAAGATCTTTTCACAAAGGACATCGATTTGAATAATTCCAATTAATTCAAAATTTATAGCATTAATCTACTAATTATTCATTTTGGAAACCACTATTCTCATCCATTTCATGAACCAAATATTTCATTTTTTCCTCATAAATTGATTACTCTATTCCCTTATTCTCCAATCGTAAAACATCTTCTCATTTATTTGATAAATTCTCTTAGATTATTCATCCCACAATCTTGGCCAATAAAAACTGAATTTTATTTTCTCCATGATCTTCACTATCTGGGTTCTCAGTGAACTCTATTATTCCCTTCATGGGTAACTTCAAGAGTTGGTTGAAGTTATCATTGTTTACTATATATCTTGATAACCGGTTATACATAGTCACAATACCTTTGACTCTTGACATTAAACCATTTTATTATTATCAAAAAAAATTCTATGACATTCAACATTATCCTAGTTTCTTATGGTTATCTACATTGACTAAAAACCAAAATAAATATGTATGAAAAAATAATCATAGTGGGAAATGACAAAATTATAGAGATTCACTTGCAGGTGGTCCAAATCATGAAAAAATATTTTAAATCTATGACAACTTATATATAAACTATGTCATTATTCAAATCCATCATGATGGTTCTTAAAAAATGTTTGAATTACAAAAGAATACCCCTCGGAAAATTCAAACCAAGTGTAAAGAAAGGTCCATTATTACCCACCAAGTGATGATTGAGCTCAGCTCAATTTACAATTGTCAGCATATTAACCCTAGGTACCTTTATGCTAGAGTAAAATCCACTTGAATTATCCGGATATGGATGTGATTTTATAGAAAACACTCTCCCTATCCTACCAAAATTATTCGATATTTTCTTATAAATTAATTCATTTTTAAACATATCCTTCGACATATACCTATACATTTCCTTAGAAATATCCCTATGGACATCACTGATTTCTTCTAATCCTTGTTTTCAATGGATAGATAAACCTTTCAATGATACCAATTTTAAAGAACAAAACTTATCATATATGTATATATATATTATATCATAATAGATAAATATTAATTACATAACATAACAGTATATTCCATATTAATATAGGTCTAGTTATTTTGGATGAATGTTCATATAAAAAATTTATTAACATGTGAGCTACGTCATCTCCATCTATTTTTTTTCATAATTATCACCCTTCTTAGAGAAATCAAACAAAATACATTTCTTCAAATCATGTGGAAATTAAGCGTTGAAATGGTGAGATCGGATTCTATGTAAGGGTAAAAAATGGGGATATAAATATAACATGATTATAGGGTTATAAGAATAGGTTAATAAAATTTCAAAACTATACCTTAAATATCATATATCAAAAACATGAGTTATAGAACAGATCATGAATGTTTATAAGACATAAATCATTATTTAATCAAATAATGTTAACCAATAGAGAATAACATTGGTATAAGAAACCAATTTTTGGAATTTACATTATCATATGAAATCTTATGTCAAGGATACCCAAAAAGACATTCAAAACATGTTAATATTGGGATAACCAATAGTATACCTAATTATAGAATGGTATAACCTCCCATTAACCCTCTTTTGGGCTTGGTATAACATCCCATATACCAACTTTAGCATTTGGATTATCCTACAGTGTATCTCATTTTGGTATTAGGATATCCTCACGTGTACTCTATTTTAGGTATGTCATAACCTCTTGTTTACCCTTTGATATTATATAATATTATTCATTACACGGTTTATTTGGAGGGAGGTATAGGTCCCACATTTCACATGATGAAAATCATAAATACATTATCCAAAATATAATAAAATATTCATCACATGAGAACCCATGAAAATTAATGGGTTTCATAATTATTTCATCATTTCCACATAACACAGCCTATGGAAAAGAAAAAAGTTTCATAAGAATTTTATCACGGTATAAACCATGGATGAGAAATCAATTTCATAAAAATCTCATGATTATTAAAATAAACCAACCATTTCAAAAATAAGAAATTTATCCTTGGATAATTTATCTATTAAAAAAATAACATCAAATGATATAATCTTATATGGGAAGTGATATTGAAAGAGAAATCATTTGGAATATTTTTTGTGGAAAATATCCTTTTATTAAAAAATTATTTTGTTAAGTTACGAATTAATAATGTATTTTATAAATAATTTTATTTGAAAATAAAATTGAAATATTATAAATGAAGATTCAATGTAAATAATGGTGATGACATGTTCAAATTTCCATTCATTCCATATACTTTAAAAAAGTTTCCTTTCACATTTTCGGCAAAATCCAAATAGTCCATGTTTGAAAAAAATATACAAAGATTCATTTTAAAAAAATTAATAAATTAAAATGGGTAAAATGAATTTAAAAAATCATATATTTATATTAAAAAATGTAAATTGTTTTTAGAAAACATTGAAATAGATGATAAATGGTTTTAATCTGAAATAAGAAATAATTTATATTGTATTTAATAAATATTCTTTTAAAATATTGATTATTGAACAATAAGATAATAAAGAGAAAACATGTATTCTCAGGGAATAACCATATGAGATTAAAATTAATGATTGAATTAGAAATGGATCATAATATTTCACCATCATAAGCACAAAAATAAATAATCTTAATAAGAAATTATATTGCATCATAAATCCACTACTTATTTGATAACATTGAATCATAAGAATCAAGAAATAATAACATTAAATTAAACCAAAAATATTATGTGAATAATTAATTGATGATATTACATATCAATGAGGGTTTATATGAATCTCATAAAAGAATAAAAGGTTACATACATAATATATGTGTTAAATAAAGAAAAATTGAGACAAAAATACCATGTCGGTTAGGTAATGTTTTAACCGTAAAACACATGAAATAAATATCAAAAAATGGATATTTAAATTCTTATAATGTTCTTTAGAATAATCATAAAATTCATTAATTGTAATTATATACACATTATAAAATAAATAGATGGTGTATATGGAATGTGTTTAACAGAAATAAAAAAGTGAGATAGAAATCCCTTACCTTGAGTCTCAAATTCATTCATACATTTTAGAACCTAAAATATAATAAATGTACGTTTTTAATATATCTCTTACAGAACCATAAATATATTTATCATACCATATATTATTTAATTATGAACTTCTATTACCCATTTATTAACAATTCTATGTTTATGTGATATTTGGGGTAATAACACCTTTGTTTTTCATATATGTTTTGATTTGTAATTTAAGGTCATATTAATTTTATCATGAATAAAAAAATATATAATTTTAAAAATCAATTAAATACAAAATATATTCATTATATATGTATTTACAGTAATCCATAAATATTATGTGATAAACAAATGAAATTGCTTCTTGAGGCGATAGTCCGCTATACAAACAAACGACATTATCGTACTCCCATGGAATGAAAAGTAAGAATGAATATATGATATTAATATTAATGATTAATTTAAGTATCATAATTATAATATATAAAAAATAATTATATAATTATATCCATCCATGAGAGGTGGTGATAAGAATTTAATAATACCAGTTCATGATGAAGTCATCCACTATACCCCCAAATAATGATACTGTAAATAATTTAATGTAAGAGAAGATGGATATAGATCATTACCTTAACAAAACAACATTACATTATATCTAATATACCTTGGTAATTATATCATCATGTTTAAATAAAAATTTAATGAGGTTGGGGAAGTAATAAAATTAAATGCTCATTTAAGGATATTTCATCTCCTTTGGGAAACATATTCTGGTTTGCAACAAACACCTACCTTATATGAACTAATAACCAAAAAATGGATTATGTGATGGGTGGATGAAATTATGGAAGTTATAATCTACTTTATTGTCAAAATAAATGGTATTTTGATGTTTTATGAGAAGATTTGAATAAGTGGACATTAATAAGTGAGGTGACTAGCCAAATTGTAATTGTGGAAAAGAAAAATCTGTACCCATAATATTTACATGAAAAACACTCCAAAATGTCCCATTATCTAATATAAAAGATCATATGTCTGTATGTGGTCATAAAAATAGTGTTTTAAATGTTTTGAGTGATATTTAAAAAATATGTTTTTAGTCTAACACTCTCATAAAACAATTTTTACCTTAAACACAAAAAATAATTTTCACGATTTTTACTATTCAATATGGCCAAAAATAAAATTGATCTTATTATATAATATAAATTACTATTGTTACAAATAGGGAATCCATATTTTGAAAATATATTCACAAAATTGTACAAAAATAATTTCAAATTAGTCCTGTGGATGCCACAAGAAAGTATGTTTTTAATGAAAAGATGTTCAAAATTCTATAATGTTTTTATATAGAAATTTAATTTTTAATTTATTATAGTGAAATAAATTGTATTAATATATAAAAAAATGAAATAATTTACCTTTTAAAACCATATGAAATAGTTTCTATGTTTTCAAATCCATTAATATAAATGAAAATTATTATCAAAAAATAGTATTTTGACTATTCATTGAAAATTTTACCTTTTATGAACATTTTCAAAAAAATTCCCTATGACATTTTTTGAAATATAGATATAAAAAATATTTTTTAAAAAAATAAATAAATATTCTAATACTTCAAAAAATTATTTTCATTACTTTTTCAAAAATATAGTAATAATATTCTTTGAGAAATCTGTATTTTTGAAATATATAGTGAAATTTTAAAATATTTATTAGTTTTTCGTAAATATGTTTTCATTATATAAAATAATTATAAATAAAGTTTAAAAATAATATACTTCAATTAATTTAAATATGTTTAATGCATAGGTTATAACAGTTTCAAATAAATTATTGTATTAATTATATATCACAGTTTGTTAAAACGCAGTGTCACGATCAATAAAATCTAAACTCTAACTTGTTTATAATACATGTTAAAAACAATATTTCATGTAAAAGGTGATAAAATTTTTATTTTGAATTATATATAAAAGTATAAATTTATATGGAAAAAATTATATTAAAATCTCATGTTTTTATCAAACAATGAATTATGCATGTTGATTAACTATGAAAGAAGAATTTAATCTAAAAATTTATATGTGTAAGGGTTACAAAAATTTTTCATCATAAACGATTATTTAAACCATCAACAAAATAAAAACTCTAGAATTTCTTAATCTTTTTCAAAACCATTATGGAACATAAAACACCACAAAATCAAAAAAAAATGAAATGTAAACCACATAGTGATATGCAGGGTGTCACAATTCTCCCCACCATACAACATTCTACCCCAAAAAATTATCAATACCAAATAATGGATAATTGAAAATGGATTATAAAATAAAACCTCAAGGAAAAAATGGATATCCATGGATAATTGGATGAATCCTCCAAAAAAACTAAACATCCTAATGAAAAATGAATAAAAAACCAGTCCAAGAGAAGTTCCAGGTAGGCAGAGACCTAGGATATGTTTCCTTACCATTTAAAATTTAGTAAAAATGGTGGAACAATTGATAACCAATTTTTCCAAAAAATTTATGACACCAATAAACCACACTTCCAAAATTTTAAAAAGTAATTTCAAAACCATCCCTGAATAAACCCAACGAGAAAACAATTTCTCAAATCCAATAAGGGATAAACTATGCCAAAAACTATTCTGAATGACCCCTAACAAAATATCCAAAACCATAGTATCTAAAAAATGATAAAAAATTGGAATATTCCTTACTATGAAACCACAATCTTCCAACCCCATGGTCAAGAGCTATACATAATCATTCATAGATCTTATGGAAAACTAATCATATAATACATAAATTTTACACATTATTAGATTACTATTAACATCGTCTTATTATGATCCATCCTAGAACAATTACAGTTTAGTTTCTTTGGATACATGGTTCTATATACAACACTCATATAATAGATCTAAATTATTTACCACTATTTTCATCAGAACTTTCATCATCCATAAATATATCATACATAAAATAATTCTTTTTATCATGGGGAAATGGATACATAATAAAGGATAATATCATATTCCCTGTAAGATTAAACAAAGGAGGTATTAATCTATGGTCAATTTTAATTATCATATGATCATAAGGGTATGATAACTTGATATTAAAATTTGAATACCCTACCAAATAATTCATAGATCATAATCATGATCCATGGAATAAATCAATTCAGTTTACAAGACTTGTATAATAGAGTAATAAGAGAACATGGTCCATAAGAACATATATTTGGTATCAAATCATGTACAAAAGAGTTAAACAAGGTGACATATATTCCTAATCATAATAACAGAAACATTATATCCAGGCTACCCACCAAGACATCCATCACATGTTAGTCTTAGGCTAACCAGTAATGTAATGTCATTAGTCTTGGGATATGTTCTTGTCAACTGAATTCTAGGATTGGGATAAACTCATTTGTACTATTTTACCTTATAAAACAATAATGGTTACCCAATGAAATGTGGGATTATAATGGCCTGAATCATCATATAATCAAAATTTATTCATATGTCTTCTAGATGAACCTGAAAACATTTATTATTTATTAATAGCATAACCCATGGAAAAGAAAATAACTTTCATAAAAATTTCATCATCAAAATTATAAACTATCTATATAATAAATATGGACAATATAAATAATAATTAACATCAATGGATGTTATGATAGATGAAAAATTCCTTTAAAATATCACAAGAATATTTCATGAGGAAAATACCATTTTAATTTTACAATAACATATTTAAAATAAAAAATTCTTAAATATTATTGAAATCATTTTATATGAAAATTTATATGGTAATATATAAATAAATTTTAAATTTTTTTTAGGGGCCATGCTTGTAGGAAGAGACATTCATGTCGTATATCTTTAAACTAAGTTACCCTTAACACATTTGGATAAAATTACCTCTTTTGGAAAATGAGAGGAAGATTATTTTAAACCCCTTAAGTAAATAGTTATATCTTTGTAAAAAAATATAAAAAGTATTTTTATAATATAAAAAAAGTTTTTAAAATTCGTCATTATAAATATCAAAATGGAAAAAAATATAATATACCAAAAGTAAAAAAAATTGGTTTTACTTAAAAAAATTATTTTAGTATTTTGAGTAATTATAGAGTGGAAAATGAAAGGAAATATTGCAATATCTAGAAAAAACTAGAGGTGAAAAAGGTAAAATTATTTTTTATAGATAGTTAATTTAATTTTTTAATAAAAAATTTCACCATACACAATCTATGTAAAAACTATGATTATAACATAATATAGTTAAAAAAATCTCCACTTTATTGGCAAGAACTCTAACCTCCTACCTAATAAAGTAAAAATTATTGTTATTATTTACCAAAAAATATTAAAAAAATCATACCAATACTATTATACAATAAATCTCCTCACCCATTCATTAATTATTATTTATTAAAATTTCTATAATGTATGATAATTATTTTATTTTTCATATATGTTTTGATTCAACATTTATGG
The DNA here is from genome assembly GCA_963277665.1 of Viscum album. Classification (NCBI taxonomy): domain Eukaryota; kingdom Viridiplantae; phylum Streptophyta; class Magnoliopsida; order Santalales; family Viscaceae; genus Viscum; species Viscum album. The sequence goes on from OY728159.1 coordinate 1,086,587,323, forward strand.
TCCTTGCATCATGATTATGGTTCCATCAACTATATAATGTTAATAATGATATAAATATCATACATATTAATTATATATATATATATATATATTACTATAAATTAAAGATATATATATATATTAAATAAACTATTTGTTGAGATAGTGGTCCACATGTACGCTTAAATACTATATTCATTTTCAATCAAAAAGAAAAAAAGAAATATAAATAATATTTTATCATTAGATAATCATAATAATATCATATATATATATATAAATATTAAATCCATTATTATATCCATCAATGTGATTAAGTGATAGAAATGGAATCATATGGCTATGTATAGGTGGTAGTCCAATCGTATGAATGAGTAAAAAATTCAATTACTATTTTATTGAAATGTGTCAATATTTGATGTTCTATAAATATAATAAATTCTCATTATTTTTATGATACTATATTTATCTGGTTATTGAAGATACAATAGTTTTATATATGTTTGAATAATAAATAATATATATTGAGATGAGTTAATATTTAAACATCTTCTTTGAGAGGCCGCCTTTGGATTACACCTTAATCCTTCGTTGATTGACCTTAGATGAAGAACATGGGATCTAGGCTACAAATAACGCAGATTGGATGGTACTATTTTATGTTTTTTCGAATAAAAGAATTATAAATCTTTCTGAATAATGGGGGAGTAGAGGTTCTCTTTTATAAGTGAGAGAGAAGGCATAAATAGAATTAAATAAAATATTTACATAATATAAAATAATTTTCTAAGGAAAGTGGACCCAAATAAAAAACTATTATAATTTAATATGACATATGGTAGAAATTTTTTCTACTAGTAATAAATATAAAAAAATATAATTCATTATCTCACTTATCTTTTAGTTTAAACCTCCTGGTAAACTCACTTTAACCCTAAGCATGGTGTGAAGTCTTTATTATTTTTACTATTCATTGTGAAATAATAAAAAATTCCTCAGTACAAAAATTTTAAATTATGATTTAAAATATGTAATCCATTTTATCAAATTAAATTTCTATTAGTGTTATAAATAAATTTTAAAACAAGTGCACAAAACGTAATGAAAACCATTTTAAAAAGTATTCATTTTTATGTGAAAATATTAATTTACAGTCATTCCTTTCCTAAAAAAGTTATCCAATGAATGTTAAAATATTTTATTTGATATGTAATGTATACATTTTAATAAAACCATTAATCAATAATTAATTATTTAATTTATTATGATAAAACAATTTAACATATAAAAATTATTTTATATTCATTACTAACCTTTAGATAACTCCTATATAAGTGTTAATTTATTGATTAAATATATAATTATTAAAAACTTGTTTTTAATAAATATAAATATAATGTTTCATAACAACATTAAAATTTCATTTCTTCAGAAATAATTAATCATTTAATCAGGAATTGATCTCATTCAAAAAATTAAGATTATTTGTAAAGACCCGGAAATTTTAAGGAAATTTTTTTATTAAATGCTTTGGGATTTTACAAGAACGTAGTTTCTGACGGCACCAGATTCGGAGGCCCAGTGTGCCCGGAATCAATTTCTGAAGTTTTGTTAAGATTAAATTAACGCGCACAAGCAATTTTACTGAAAAAGTGTAATAACTCTTAAACGGTTACTCAGATCAGAAATCTGAGGGCACCATTGTGCTCAGGATGGCGGTTTTACCATATGCGCGACTTTCGTTTAGTCAGTATGGGCCTCCTATGAGAAATTCCAAAAATGGCTTAACAGTTAATAAAATAAGTAAATAAATTATTTTATATTTCAAATTCTTATAACTCACAAATGGTAGCTCAGATTAAAAATCTGAGAAAACCACTGAACTCGTGAGGGCATTGTTTATTTAGGTAGATACTAACTTCGGCCGATGCGGGCCACCAGAAAAAGTTGGTTTTTAGCCGTAAATAAAATAATTAAATGAAAATTATATTATTGTAAAATTCGTATCATTTAAATGGTAACTCGGATTGAAAATCCGAGAGTACCATTGGATTCGTTGGGGCGTGTTTCACTTAGGCAGAGCCTGACCTTGACCAGCGCGGGTTGAGGGTGACTGATAATATTTTTTCCGAACTTTTTTTTCGGGTACGTTCAGTAAACGTACGTGTGGGTTTTTCTATCTTTTGAACCAGTACTCGGAATCGAAATCCGAGGGAACTGATGAAACCACAGCGCCGGTAATTGCTTAAGAATTCCCTTTCTGGAGTTGCGTTTTCTCGGGAGGAGTTGTTTAAAAAAAAGTGAGGGATACAAATATAATTGTTTTACAATTATATTTTCTTTTCTTGTTAAGTGGATTAATTGTTTTGTCACAACACTTTATCCCTCTCTTATGTAGTTATAACCTTTTTAATGGAGTTAGGGGTGGGAACCACTAGTAGTTAACTACTTATGAGAGGATTAAAGGTGAGGTGGGGCCCACACGAACCCCACCCATTCACATTACTTTAACCTCCTGTAACTCCCCCATTAAGTGGGTGATCTCTCATCTTCCATAACTCACTCCAACCCCCCTCGTGACACATACTCTCATTAATGATGCCAAATCTCCTTTATTTTATTTTGAAAAGCTCAAGATTAATTAAGTTAAGTTAATTCAACATTTTGTAATGTTTTGAAAATGCATGAGATGGGTAATAAAATAAGAAGAGTCTTATTTAATTAGGGTTGGATGGTTTTGTGGGGAAGGGGAGGAGGTAGAAGTTCATCTTCCACGTTGAAGAATGTGAAGAACGGTTCTTCTCTGACAAAGAACATTGACCCTTCGACTTAGAAGACTCGGTGACCCGGATTCTTCTGTCTTCATCTTCCTCCATGACAAGGGAGAAGTCGTCGACCACGATGATCATCACCAACGACACCGTACCATCCTTCTTCATCATAGCAACAAGTGAGGAGACGTCGTTTCCTACTCAGACGCACCCAGACATCCACATAATCTACGTCTGACCCCGCGACGCCATTCTCCGCGACACCCGACGTGTGACGTCAAATATCCTGGTAGGGGTTTGGTTTAATTTAATTTATGTGGATTATATCCTCGGCCTTTGTTTATTTTTGTTGATATTTTTTTCAGCCGCCTGTTATCGTAATAACGGGAGGAGGTCGGACCGCACGAACACGGCCGAACCTCCTCCCCCTTTTGTTGGTTGTACTCGTTGCAGCACGAGAAAAGGCGGCACAGTGCAACGGCACCGCATGGAAACAATAAAGAACGGGCGAAGAAGCGCTGCAGTGTCGCGTCGCGCCGTTGTGGCGATTCGAAGGCTCTGAAGATTGTTTAATTGACAGCGGATCGACAGGCGTTGACGGAACGGGCCGCATAGGCGGTTTGATGTTTCCGCAGTAAAGTGTGAGACCCGAGGTGAACGTTAGTGTAGTCGGACTTGAATACGGACCACCGAAGCAACTCCAGTGGCCTGTGGAATTCACCTGTGGTGCGGGACACCGGCGCGGCAGCGGTTCCAGCGGACTCACCTTGTACGAATAAGCTGGTCGCTAGGGTTACAGGTCGGAGGCGCTGAATGTGGTTGGAGGGTGAGAAGATTGAAGAATAAATGGAAGATTGGAGAGAGAAAAGTCTAAAGAAAATAAATTAAAATTTAAAGGAAAAAAAGGAATCCGATGAGTGGGTGATGCACACAAAAATATGAATATGGATTTATGCGTGGATTTTGGGTGTGTTATTTTGAGGGATTAATTTAAATTAAAAATAATAATAATATAATAATGTTATTATTATCTTTTGTTGGGAAAACCGTATTTTGATGGTATCATCTTCGTGCGACCTCGGTTTCACGAACCGTTAGTGGCAGTGCGACCCTAACTTAGAGACGGAATTTATGGGTCCAATATTGGATATCTTTTTCGGGTTTTTGGTTCGGGTACCCGAAACTCTCGTACTTAATAGATTTAATATTATTATTAAATCTTTGTCCCGCCATAACTCATGCGTGTGACGTCTGATTGACTCACCGTCAGTGGCGACGTGACTCTGTCTTTAAAACGGTCAATTCAAGTCTAATGTTGGATACTAAATTCTGGTTCGTGTCTCGGGCCAACGAAACACCGAATATTATTATTATTATTATTACGAGATCCTTTATCGGACATATCTCTCTCAAACTGTGTCGGAATGACGAACCGTCTGCGACGTTGCGACCCTGGAATTGAGACGGATGTTTTAAGACCGATTTTTAATATTTATGTCGAGGTCAAGGCACGGGCCCCATGAGGCCCGGTTCGCGCGTTTTGCGGTGAAATGAACCTTTTTCAGCGGATATCCATTTTGGACCAATGGGTAGTCCATCTCGTGTGTTTTTTCGTATGGATCACAATGGTGTGACCGGTTTGATTAACCGGTGTCATTTGAAGTACGACCAGGTTGGTTCGAACCCGAAACTATCCGGGCCCTTGGAGCGGAAATGCTTATAAATTAAGGACTGAGTGTCCGATTGACGTGCCGTCGAGTTTGCTGGATTCCTCTAGATGAGACAGATCTTTTGGCATACATCACCTGAGGTTTTGATGTAGTTGGAGTATGGTTGGGTTGGATTGTACCCAAAATCCAACCGGGCCCCTCGAACGGAAAAGCCGATAACTTTCAAACCGGACGTCCGTTTGACGAACCGTCAGCTGTGTTGGAAATCACGTTGAGAAACAGTCCCTTTGAGTATATCCTATGAGAGTTCGGGGTACATTTGAGATACGGCCGGGTTGGTTCTCACACGAAACCAACCGGGCCCCTGGGACGAAAAAACTAATAACTCACAGACCGGGAGTCCGATTGACGCGCCGTCTGTTTCATTGAGACCCCTATAACGAGGCTCTCCATTGAGATACTTCTTAATGGGACTTTGAGATACTTGGAGTATCGACCTATAGCTCGTGGAGCGGACCCTCCCAGAGACGAGCGTGTAGAGTACGGAGACCGTGTACCCGACTGAGACCTGACGACTGCTTGACTGACTCGACTTGGAGTGAGTCGACTAGCCCAGTGGATGGGGAACTACTTTGTTTGGGTGCAGACCCATGGCGGATGGAGCACTACCTGTGTGACAGGGCAGACCCGCGGTACTCGTCCGGAGAGTACCTCTGCAGGCTACTATGGGGTGTGCACTACTATGTTTGGGTGGCATACCCCGGCGGGAAGCACTACTGTGTTTGGGTGGCTGACCCACGGTACTCGACATGAAGAGTACCTCAGCAGTCTTAGGTTAGTGAGCAGTACCTCGGAGTCGTGACAGGACCATTGTACACTCCAGAGACGGGTCTCTTCAGCAGTTACGGTTTCGATAATGAAAATCCTGGTTTGAGCTGAGTCTATGACCTTTGTGTTTACCTCATGATTGAGATGGGTCACTTGATAACTTAGGTATATGTATGGGCATATACCTGGGTCGTGGTTATCCATTTATTTCATAATCTTTGTGTTTCCTCATGATTGAGATGGGTTATTTGATAAATTGGGTATATGTATGGGAATATACCTAGGTAGAGGTTATCTGTTGAGATATTCTTTGTGGTTATCCTTGTTGTATTTAGTGAGACCTTGAGGTTCTCGGGGTCCCTACTAAGTATCAATATACTCACCCCTACATGGGCTATTCCACCACCTCGTTGTGTTGGTTGCAGACGACGGGCATCGCAGACAGAGGCTGAGTGTTCGAGGACTGGACGGTACCCGGAGGTGGACCTCACGACGAGACAGTATCTGGTAATGGACATCACGACGAGATGACACTCGGAGGAGGTTGATGGGTGAGGGAATTGTGGAGGCTATCTGTACCTACCCTTCAGGTAGGATCCATGGTGGACGATCCAGGAGCTGCGCTATCTGTACCTACCCTTCAGGTAGGTTCCTTGGTGGACGATCCAGGAGCTGCTTGTCACCTTCCGGCAGTTTATCTTTTTCCTTGTACTTTACAGTTGGGCATGTATTTCCGGCCCCTTTACTTTCAGCAAACCTTGTTTCAGTTTTACTTAGTGTTTTACTTCTGCTTGTACTCTGTGGTGTTTTGTTTTCTTTTATAAATGAAATGTCTTCCCAATTATCGGGATTTACGCCTTTGGTGCTAGTCGCCAGCCCCTGTCCTATGGAAGGCGGGCTTGGGGTAGTCATGGCACGGGCCCGAGGACGGGTCATGACAAATTGGTATCAGAGGAGTCGGTTCTACCACAGAACTTATAACTATGATATTCCCTTTCTGTGAAGTAATAGTGTTAAGGGTACCAAGTGTGGTTTTCAGTTCAGGGAGTCCAGTGTTCGTGCGGCGGCCGACGTATCCGTACACCAGGACCCCGACTACTGATTTCCGATTTTGTGGACGAAAACACTGATTGTGTGTGTGTTTCCAAGAGATTTAAAGTCAGCTCAAACCCGGTCAGATCACTAGGTAATAATCATTTTACCGTGTTGTATCTGTTCAAGATGTCTCTACACGGACAGTCAGTCATAGATCTGAGATTGTACTTGATGGCGGCCCACCGAGCGACGAGGCTCCGGTGTGGGGCCCTTTTTACCATGTTGGCACCCTCGGGTGGTGTACCAGCAGCACCACCACATGTTGGGTAGTAGATCCCAGCAGCTATACTAGCGAACTAGGTACGCTGGCAGAGCGCGTTTCACGAGTTCCAACAGTAGAGGCCTCCGAGGTTACGAGGTGAGGAAGATTCCCAGACAGCAGAGGAATGGCTGGAGGTGATTGCTAGAGTTTTCCGCCTAGCTGAGACACCAGTGGAGTGGATGGTGGACTTCGCCAGTAGTTTTTTCCAGTAATGACCATGAGGATGCTCTACATAGTGATGAGGCTTCGGTACATGGACCGATTCCTGAGATCGTGCCTTCGGGTAGTGTGTCAGCTATACATCACTACCTGTTGGTCAGCAGTTACAACTGGCAGTACCGGTAGGTGACACATGTAGTCTTACTACCTTATACGTGTTCCAATATCAGATACACTCATGTTTTGTGGTGAACCTGACGCACAGGCGGCTGAGGACTGGCTTGAGGATGTGGATGAGAGTTTTCTAGAGCTTATACAGCTTCGGCAGGATGACGTGTCGGTAGCTGAGAATTTATCGAGGCGTACCGAACATTCCGGGTACTCAGTGAATACGATTCGATTAGTGCTATAGAGCTCGGACCTCTGAGCGTGGTGTGTTTAAGGATATTCGAGCCAACACTTTTTCCGCCATGAATTCCTACTCACGTTAGGGTGCTAGAGAGAACCTTGATGTTGAATGTTCTCTGGCTGAATGAATATAGCTAGAGAATGTTAGATGTTGGAACGCAGCAAGCTGGTGCCAATCTCAGAGACTTGGGCATGCGAATGTTTCAAGAAGAGGAAATGTTAAGGGCAGATAAATCTGCAGAGTAGCAGACGTGGAGGCAGAGCTAGCAGAGCAGCATGGGGTGGTGTACATTTCAACATGTTACAACACCTCGCCTTTGTTGTCCCCTCCAGGCGCAGGGAGCTGGAGGGAAGGGGAAGAGAGTAGCTGCATGCGGTCAAGGAGTGCAACTGAAAGGGATCTAAGGATGATTTGAAGTGTAGACTTTGTCTTCTACTAGCTTCTGTAGCCACAGACATCGATACGAATCATCCCTTCCTTACATGAATCTAGTCCCAGACCTAGAGTTTCTGGTAAAGCCGTTGACTTGACCCTCATGTCTGGAGATACCATTAGGAGGATACTCGATAGCCACACTTACGCCGATGGTGTGATCTGACCCTTGAGGCGAGAGTCTCGGTTGGGACCTCTTAGTGACAGCGTCGAGGCCTTATGACGTTAGTTTGAGTATGGATTGGGCAATCACAATTCATACTCAAATTGAAGATATCAGGCAAACGTCGGGATGGGTTTTCCTTGGTCGGAGAAAAGGAAACCCCAGGCAGAACAGGATAAACTCGTGCATGGGAGGGTGTAGCCGATCATTCTTAAGTCATCCAACCTTACCCTCGTGGCAGCAGGAGTTTGAGTTTTAGTTCTAATCAGGAAAGGGAGACCTCTAGAGTTCGAGGATGACAACCACGTTCTTATACGGGTCTCACCTAGACGAGGTTTACAGAGATGTAGCCGATACGGTGAGATATCTCTGAGGTTCAACTGACCTTTCTAGGTTCCCAGTAGGGTAGGCGAGGTGGTTTACCACTTCACCTTTCCACCTCAGTTGCACCGGGTGCATGAAATCTTCCACGTACCTCGGCTGAGGAGATACGTGCTTGATCCTTCACACATCATCGACCTCAGGGAGTTAGACGTCGATGGTAGGGAAACATGCACGGAGGTTCAAGAAGAGATTGAGGATCGATAGGAGCGGGTCCTATGAGGACGGTCGATTCCTCTTGTGTGTTTTCTTAGGTCTCACGGGAACCTCTAGGTGAGCACATGGGAGCGGAAGGCTCAGATGCGTGCTCAGTACTGCTTTTGTATCCCTAGTTTTTGTTAAAACTTTACAGGGATGTAAAGCCCTGAGGTGGGAGTAATGTAAAGACCCAGAAATTTTAAAGAAATTTTTTTCGTAAATTATTTGGGATTTTAAAAGAACGTAGTTTCTGACGACACCTGATTCCGAGGCCCGGTGTTCCCGGACTCAATTTATGAAGTTTTGTTACGCTTAAATTAACGCGCGTAAGTAGTTTTACTGAAAAAGTGTAATAAATCTTAAACGGTTACTCGGATCATAAATATGAGGGCACCGTTGCACTCAGGATGGCGGGTTTACCCTAGGTGCGACTTAAGGTTAGTCGGCGCGGGCCTCCTGTGAGAAATTCCAAAAATGGCTTAACAGTAAATAAAATAATTAAATAATTTATTTTATTTTTCAAATTCTTATAAATAAAAAACAGTAGCTCGGATTAAAAATCAGAGACAACAGCTGAACTCGTGATGACATGGTTTATTTAGGTAGATACTAACTTCGGCTGGCGTGGGCCACCAGAAAAATTTAGTTTTTAGCCGAAAATAAAATAATTAAATGAAAATTATTTTATTGTAAAATTCGTATCTTTTAAACGGTAACACAGATTGAAAATCTGAGAGTACCGTTGGATTCATTGCGGCATGTTTGACTTAGGCAGAGCCTGACCTTGACCGGCGCGGGTCGAGGGTGACTGATAATATTTTTCCTGAACTTTTTTTTCGGGTACGTTCAGTAAACGTACGTGTGGGTTTTTCTATCTTTTGAACCGGTACTCGAAATCGAATTCTGAGGGAACCGATGAAACCGCAGCGCCGGTAATTGTTTAAGAAGACCCTTTCAAGAGTTGTGTTTTCTCGGGAGGAGTTGTTTAAAAAAAGTGAGGGATAAAAATATAATTGTTTAACAATTGTATTTTCTTTTCTTGTTAAGTGGATTAAGTATTGTGCACAACACTTTATCCCTCTCTTATGCAGTTATAACCTATGTAATGGAGTTAGGGGTGGGACCCACTAGTAGATAACTACTTATGAGAGGATTAAAGGTGAGGTGGGGCCCACACGAACCCCACCCCTTCACATTCCATTAACCTCCTCTAACTCCCCCATTAAGTAGTTGATCTCTCATCTTCCATAACTCACTCCAACCCCCCTTGTGACACATACTCTCATTAATGATGCCAACTCTACTTCATTTAATTTTGACAAGCTCAAGATTAATTAAGTTACGTTAATTCATCATTTTGAAATGTTTTGAAACGCATGAGATGGGTAATAAAATAAGAAGAGTCTTATTTTATTAGGGGTTGGATAGTTGTGTGGGGAAGGGGAGGAGATAGAAGTTCATCTTCCACGTTGAAGAATGTGAAGAACGGTTCTTCTCCGATGAAGAACATCGACCCTTCGACTTAGAAGACTCGGCGACCCAGATTCTTCTGTCTTCATCTTCCACCACGACAAGGGAGAAGTCACCGACCGCGGTGATCATCACCAATGACAATGTACCTTCCTTCTTCATCATAGAAACAAGTGAGGAGACGTCGTTTCCTCCTCGGACGCACCCAGATGTCCACATAATCTACGTCTGACCCCGTGACCCCGTTCTCTGTGACACCCGACGTGCGACGCCAAATATCCAAGTAGGGGTTTGGTTTAATTCAATTTATATGGATTATAACACTGGACTTTGTTTATTTTTGTTGATAATTGTTTGAGCCTCCTGTTATCGTAATAAAGGGAGGAGGTCGGACCGCACGAACACGGCCGACCCTCCTCCCCCTTTGGTTGGTTGTACTCGTTGCGGCACGAGCAAAGGCGACACGGTGCAACGACACTGCGTGGAAACAATGATGAACGGGTGAAGAAGCGCCCCACCGTCGCGTCGTGCCATTGCGGCGATTCGAAGGCTCCACAAATTGTTTAATTGACAGTGGATTGATGGGCGTTGACGGAACGGGCCGCAGAGGCGGTTTGATGTTTCTACAGTAAAGTGTGAGACCCGAGGTGGACGCCGACATAGTCGAATTTGAAGACGGACCACCAGAGCAACTTCAGTGGCCCACGGAATTCACCGGCGGTGCGGGACGCCGGCGTGGCGGCGGTTCCGGCAGACTCACCCTGTGCGAATAAGCTGGTCGCTAGGGTTATAGGTTGGAGGTGCTGCATGTGGTTGTAGTGTGAGAAGATTGAGAAGAAATGGAAGATTGGAGAGAGAAAAGTCTAAAGAAAATAAATTAAAATTTAAAGAAAAAAAAGGAATATGATGAATGGGTGATGCGCACAAAAATTTGAATATGGATTTATGCGTGGATTTTGGGTGTGTTATGTTGAGGGATTAATTTAAATTAAAAATAATAATAATATAATAATGTTATTATTATCTTTTGTTGGGAAAACCGTATTTTGACGGTATATTCTTCGTGCAACCTCAGTTTCACGAACCATTAGTGGCAGTGCAACCCTGACTTCGAGACGGAATTTATGAGTCTAATATTGGATATCTTTTTTGGGTTTTTGGTTCGGGTACCCGAAACGCTCATACATAATAGATTTAATAATATTATTAACTCTTTGACCCGCCATAACTCATGCGTGCGACATCTGATTGACTCGCCGTCAGCGGCGACGAGACTCTATCTTTAAAACGGTCAATTCAAGTCTAATGTTGGATACTAAATTCTGGTTCGTGTCTCTGGCCCACGAAACACCGAATAATAATATTATTATTATTATTATGGGATCTTGTATCAGACATATCTCTCTCATACGGTGTCGGAATGAAGAACCGTCTGCGACGTTGCGACCCTGGAATTAAGGCGGATGTTTTAGGAACAATTTTTAATATTTATGTCGAGGTTGAGGCATGGGCCCCACGAGGCCCGTTTCGCACGTTTTGCAGTGAAATGAAACTTTTTTAGTGGCTATCCATTTTGGACCAATGGGTAGTTCCTCTCGTGTGTTTTTTCGTATAGATCGCAATGGTGTGACCAGTTTGATTAACTAGTGTCATTTGAAGTACGAACGGGTTGGTTCGAACCCGAAACCAACCGGGCCCTTGGAGAAGAAATGCTTATATCTTAAGGACCGGGCATCCGATTGATGTGCCGTCGACTTTTTTGGATTCTTCTTGATAAGACGGAACTTTTGGAATACATCACTAGAGGTTTGGATGCAGTTGGAGTATGGCTGGGTTGGATTGTACCCAAAATCCAACCGGGCCCCTGTAACGGAAAAGATGATAACTTTCAAAACGGACGTTCGTTTGACGAACCGTCAGCGGCGTTGGAAATCATGTTGAGAAACGGTCCCTTTGAGTATACCCTATGAGGGTTCGGGGTACAGTTGAGATACAGCCGGGTTGGTTCGCACACGAAACCAACCGGGCCCCTAGGACGAAACGGCTAATAACTCACAGACCGGGCGTTCGATTGACGCGTCATCTGTTGCGTTGAGACCCCTATGACGAGGCGGTCCTTTGAGATACATCTTCGTGGGACATTGAGATACTTGGAGTATCGAACTGTAGCTCGTGGAGCGGACCCACCCAGAGACGAGCGTACGGAGTATGGAGACCGTGTAGCCGACTGAGACCTGACGACTGCTTGACCGACTCGACTTGGAGTGAGTCGACTAGCCTAGTGGATGGAGCACTACTTTGTTTGGGTGCAGACCCATGGCGGACGGAGCACTACCTGTGTGACAGTGCAGACCCGCGGTACTCGTCTGGTGAGTACCTCTGCAGGCTACTAGGGGGTGTTCACTACTGTGTTTGGGTGGCATACCCCGGCAACAAGCACTACTGTGTTTGGGTGGCTGACCCGCGGTACTCGACAGGAGGAGTACCTCAGCAGTCTTAGGTTAGTGAGCAGTACCTCAGAGTCATGACAGGACAACTGTACACTCCAGAGACGGGGCTCTTCAGTAGTTACGGTTTCGATAATGAAAATCCTGGTTTGAGCTGAGTCTATGACCTTTGTGATTACCACATGATTGAGATGGGTCACATGATAACTAGGTATATTTATGGGCATATACCTGGGTAGTGGTTATCCATTGATTTCATAATATTTTTGTTTCCTCATGATTGATATGGGTTACTTGATAAATTGGGTATATGTATGGGCATATACCTAGGTAGGGGTTATCTGTTGATATCTTATTTGTGGTTATCCATGTGGTATTTAGTGAGACCTTGAGGGTCTCGGGGTCCCTACTGAGTATCGGTATACTCACCCCTGCACGTGCTATGCCCGCACCTCATTGTGTTGGTTGCAGATGACGGGCAACGCAGATAGAGGCCGAGTGTTTGAGAACTGGACGGTACCTAGAGGTGGACCTCACGACGAGATGGTATCTGGTGGTGGACTTCACGACGAGACGACCCTCGAAAGAGGTTGATGGGAGAGAGAATTGTAGAGGATATATGTACCTACCCTTCAGGTAGGATCCGTGGTGGACGATCCAAGAGCTGCGCTATTTGTACCTACCCTTCAGGTAGGATCCTTGGTGGACGATCCAGGAGCTGTTTGTCACCTTCTGGCTGTTTTATCTTTTTCCTTGTACTTTACAGTTGGGCTTGTATTTCCGGCCCCTTTACTTTCACCCCATCTTTTTCAGTTTTACTCAGTGTTTTAATTTCGCTTGTACTATGTGGTATTTTGTTTACTTTTATAAAGGTAATGCCTTCCCAGTTATCGGGATTTACACTTTTGGTGCTAGTTGCCAGCCCCTGGCCTATGGAAGCCGGGCTTGGGGTAGTCATGGCACGGGCCTGAGGACGGGTCGTGACATTATTTACTAGACATAAGTAAACACATTTACCATTAATAACACCATTATATATTTATATTGCATATTGTTTTTAATACTATTCATACCTTCCATTACAATAGCCAGGTTATAATAGGATACTATATCATGGGTTCATTTAGACTCGAGGTTGTATGTAAATAAATCTATCGAATAGCTCAGTTTTATTTCAATAGAAATACATATAAAATAATTTTTTTGTTACATTATACCCCTATAAAATGAATTTCACCCTCACATTTTCTTCCCGAAAATATATTTAAGGATACCAAATCTTCATCATGTCTTTTGGTTCCCATGTAGTTTCTATAAATTTCTATTCCCCCATAGAATTTGAATCTGGTGAGTAGTCTTGTTCAATAGAAACTTATCGATATGATCCAAAAAATCTTATAGTTGTTCATAAAAGGTTATATCAAGCTCTTATGGTAAAACCTCTATGTCTGGTAAATGTAAATGAATATACATACATTACCAAGTGGGTTACATGGAACACATCATGAACATGAGAGAGGTCCAGTGGAAGCATCAAGCAAAAATCAATAGTTCATGCCCAATATATAATATATAAGGGACCAATATACCAAGGGATCAAATTTACCTTCATTCCAAATCTCATAAAAATTTTAGATGAATAAAATCATTAGAATATCTTCTCAAAAACATAACTTCCAGATCATTTTGATGAATGTCAACCTAACTCTTCTATCGACTCAAATGTTCCTTTATGTGCTACATAATGGGTCAACCCATATCTTTAATTTTCAAAGATGTATCAAATATTAATAGATTTAGTTATCAAAAAATATCCTTGTATATTATTTTTATACACTTCATTACATAGAGGGATTCATGATGACTCATCCGAATTCTCATATGAAAGCTATTATTAGAAGGTAATTTTATAATAGAATGTTTTCTATCCCAACAAACATTTAAATTCATGGAATATGATCATAGAATATACAATAAGGTTCTAATGATTTTTTCAAATAGACCATATTTCATAGGATGATAGGAAATGCTAAAAAAACAAATTCTCACCTAAATATTTCTAAAACTTTTCCTATAACATTGAAGTAAACATTATATCCTTAATAGGTACAATAGAGTTTTTTAGTCCATGTATCATTATTATTTTTTTAACTTTTCACATGAAAATAAGTTCAAGGGAGAAATCTAATCATAAATAATTAATATATGATAAATATGTAAGGAAGTAAAATATAACAAAAATACAATTATAGAAATCTATTGTTTTGGGGAGTCTGATGATGAAATCATTTTTGATGTATTCTCTCCATTATGGTGTGGGTAATGTTTGTATCATCCCCTTATAATTATCTCTCTTACATAACTTACTAACAAAATAAGAATCATCATACATACTCGGAAATTCTTCTCTTCTTGTTTTTCCGCCCAAATACACTTCATGATATCAACACATCATTGTACATCTTAGATGAATAATGAATTATGAGCTATGAGAATATTAAAATAGACCGCTTTTATATTATTGAATTTTTGGGACACATACATAGTTCATGAACCATATAACTTTATCATAATCAAGGTTGAAATAAAGATGACATCTCACATTCTTTTATAGCTCTATATCTTCCTTCTGCACATCATTAATCTTCATATGGATATATGGTTGAAAAATCCTTTGGAAAAGATAATATTTCTACCTTCCATGCATTATTTCGTGGTTTATCCCTTGAAAATCCTTAAATATTGGATCTTTGTGATCCTCATCCTAGATAATCCATCAGAATCCTTTCAACTTAAAGTGTCAGACACACTGTTTTCTTTCCTAGGATGGTAATATATTGAGAATTAATATACTATAATCAACTCCAATAATCATCTATGGTTCATATTAAACTATTATTGGGTGAATATACACCTTAATATTTTATGATTAATATATAATTCACATATTTCAATGTAAAGATAGTACCTTATTATCTTTAATGTAATTATTTCAAATAAAAACTCTGGGTCTTGAGTTGGTTTATTATACTGATGAACCATTAATTGTCGAGATTAATAAGCTATAACTATATCATTTTTTATTATAAAACACCATATTCACCTCATTAATAAATCACTATAAATCACATAACATTATATATTATAGTTTAGTGTGAGATCATGTTCACTAACCCACAATATAGAAACTCTTCCTTTTAATACACATATATCACATCATGCTAGATAATCTTTCATTACATAATAAATTTATCCACTCTAGTATCATATAGGTCTTGTGCCTTTGGAAACATGGATACATAGAAAATTTATTATTTATAACTAGAACCATTATTAGACATTATATACAAATCATTCTTTATAACCTATGGAAAGGGAAAATAGAAAGGGTGAGCTTAGATACTCAGTAAGAGTATACAAGATTGATATTAAAGATTATTAAAAAATGAAATTAGAAGAACGACATGTGATCATGATAATAACATTTGAAAACTATTCCATTCAAATGATATATCATAATTTTGAGTCATGGGATAATCTTATTAGATTATAATACTTGAATAATTAATGGATTAAATAACATGATCCATGATAGTATTGAATTGGCATAAAAGCTACTTTTGTGTTATAAAAATAAGTATAAAACACTTTTCATTTATAGTCTAGGATAATGTACAAGTCCAGCAGAGTGGAATTGGGTTTCTCCCTAGATCATCATAGTAGTTAAAGTCCACTCTCAAAAATCTCATAGTGGATAGAGTCCCTTATTGAACCAGTTTCAATCCCCATTCTAGTCTTGTTTATATCATTATATATCCAACTTTACAATATGAAATATAGTGATATATAATTTTGGGCACACCTATCACATAATGAAAATAATACATACGTGTATAATAAGAACATAAAATATTAATTGTGTTGGTTGGAGTAGAGTAGTCAATAAGGGGGGGGGGTGAATTGAGTATCTATAAAAATTTCTGTTAAAAAGTTTTATTTGAGATTCCCCAATTTTTAAAAAATCAATTTCCCAATTAGCCAATATTCAATTTATCAGAGCATGACTATTTGATTAATTTTTCTAACGATTGATTAGTTATATATTATATTAAAATGATAAATAATACTACTTTTGAAACATAACCAAATAAGTCAATACTATTATAAACACTTGCTAAGACTAACTATCAAAGTTCAATTTAGTTTTACGAAATTTTTTATAAAACATCTCAAAAGAAAATAAAAATAAGCATAGAGGAATTTAAAAAAAGAGGTTTAGTCTCAAGACTAGACTTAGTCCTCTCCACTTGGTGATAACCCACCACCAAGGAGTTAAAATTAATAAAAATGATTGATCCACACCCTATATTGGGGTTCAGAATAGCACACATGGCTATCTAGGTCACCCTTGACCTCTACCACAATTCTTCATGGGAAAAACAACAATCAGTTCACATAGGACCTCTTCCATAGTTCAGTATGGGATACAGATGAATAAATAGAGTGTGGGATTGAGGACATCAAGTATCATCCAATTATGCATAAGAGGCAATGTGTGTGTGTGTAACAGATCGATACACACACAACTCCGAAATGAAAAATAAATGAACACAACAGAGCTAAAGATGTAGAGTTAGGTTTAGAAGGCTTTGTGTGTTATGCGGTGCTACTCTGGACTCGTTTGATGTATTGTAATTAAAGACTGAGTCATCTTCAGGTAGTTGACTCCAAAACAGAGTGTCATATCCTATGTGTTCTGGATTCGAGGAGTATGAGATGACCAACTTCTTGTTCAAAATATGTTTAGGTCAGCATAGTAGGTTTACTTCAATTTCATGATCTCCTTGTATGTTCTTTATTTTGTGTTCTTGGGTTTTGGAAGTATGCTGGAATGTGGCAGAAGTTCTTCTATTTTTCATGTTTTTATTTCTTACTACTATTATTTGCATCTTTTGAATGATCCACCTAGGTATCCTTTGATCCTTCAAGGTCGAGTAGGAATAACGATATCCCCACATGAATTTACCTCATACTATCCTATGAATATCTTACAAACATCATTAATTAAAGTTAGATTCCATATTTGTTTCAAAATATTACTGTTAGATATAAATTTGAATAAATAAAATAAAAATTGTTTTTATGACTATCAGTGTGTCATAAGTATAAGATTGTCATTAGCATCACCCTATCAACATTGGTGACTATGTGCATCAGTGAGTCATTGGTGCTATCGGTCTATCCATGCATCGGTGTGTCATCATTGGTGACTCCTTTTGAACTATTAGTGTGTCACCCATCGGTGAGTTGTCCATCGGTGAGTCCTTTGGAATATCAGTGTGTCGTCCATTAGTGAGTCATCCATCGATGAGTCCTTTGAACTATTGGTGAGAGTTCTCATCGGTGAGTCTTCCATTAGTGAATACTTTGAACTATCGTTGAGTCCTACATCAGGGTCTTCTTCGATCGATGAGTCCTCATTGGTGAGTCAGCCATCGATGAATCCTTTGAACCGAACAGTTTCAAAGACTTTAAAAAAATTATAATGTTTCTGTGTCACACAGAACAGTACCAGATCAAATGAAAATTATAATTACACACACTTTTAAATATAATGAAACACAAATATCCGTAATTTATTGACTTATTGAAATGAATTATACTATGTGACATAATCTATTCATCTATAAATATTCATTGAAATGATTATCATTACTTAAAACATATTATGTGAATTATCACAATTTTTTAAATTGTTATGATTTTTGATTATTAAAACAAATATCTCAAAAAGGGTCTAACAAATTGTATCTTTAATAATGATAGAGTATTGGGTTTCATAAATATTTCATCATATCAAAACACATTGAAAATAAACGGGTTTCATAAAGATTTTATAATTTCATTATAGTATATCCCATGGATGATAAATTGGTTTCACAAACATCTGGACATAAAAGTCATAAAACATACAAAAAATGGTATAATTTGATAATATACCTATTAAAAACCCAATTTACACCAACATATGTGGTCATTGAAGATAATTGGTTAAAAATATTTACTAGAATTTTTATAGAGGAAAATATCCAGTTTGCTTTGAAAAAAATATTTAAAATTTAAAAAGTTCTCAAATACTAAGGAAAAAAATTTACTAGATAATAATCATTAAAAAAAATAATGTAATACACAAGTAATTGAGTGGTCATAAATTAAAAGGTCCAAATTCATATAATGTATATTAAAACAAATATTCATTTCATATTTTCTATAAAAATTCAAATATACATTGCCAGAAAATTGACAAGAAAAATATCATTAATTTTTTTTATAAATTAAAATATATGTAAATTTTAGTTTTAAAAATAATATATTAATATAATAAATATTTATTTTTTTAAAAAAAATGAGGATATGGAAGGAAAATTATTATCGACTAAATAGAAATTCAAAGTCAGTTTGCCAAAAATATTCTTTTGGGATTTTGAGTACATAAATAGAAGAAAATAAAAGAAAAAAATTGAAATTTTTAAATAAATGGGGATGAAAATTTATGAGATTAGTGATACGTATATCATGAAATCACATCATTGGTGGCATAATTAAAAACAATATGGATAAATAATGCGATTATAGCATAAAACCCTTAAAAGTTTGGTACCATTTGAATCATAAGACCCATGAAAGAATAAATTCAAATTAAACATATAATATCATGAAAATTATTAGGCTCATGGAATGACATGTCAAAGGGTCTATATATACACCTCATAAAAATAAATTGGTGAATAACATAACATATATCCCAAAGAAGACAATTTCAGAAGAAAATCCCTTACCTCAACTCTGACATCCTTTTTAACTATTTGAACCTTCTACGTATTGAATCTATATTAATTATAAATATGTTAAATAACAAATATAATAAATATAATATCACGTGTTATTTATTTATCTCCCTTTACCACCTGTTTTTAATAATTCCTTGTTAAAATCATTGATCTGGGTTATAAGTTCTTTGTTTTTCATGTTTTTTTCAGTTATAGATTTGGTTGATTAACATTGATTAGTGTAACATATTTTAATGAATTTTAATAATTATATACATAACATATGTATTAGTTATAAATATACCTAGATTCATCCATAAATGTTATATATATAAAATATTTATACATCGTCCCTGGAGATTTAAGGCTATACGTACACATGAATGTTGTTTTTGTTTTTATTATGGATGGAGTAAATGAAATGGTCTTTTATAATTAAAATTTAGATAATAATTATTATATCATATTTATATTATATATATTCATTAAATATATCCTAATGACCATATATGTCAAAATAAAATGAAAAAAATCACATCCCTTTGTGGAGGTTATAGTCCAAACGTATGCATGAGAGACATTATTATTTGTCAATGTATTGTAATATAATAATGTAGAAGTATTTTTATGATATAATTATAATTATTTCATAAATATAATATATATACTTAAAATCCATCATTATTTCTAGTCGTGAGAGGTTGTGATTGAAAGCAAATTATATCGGTTCGTGATGAATTAGTCCACCATACACACATTCAATGGGTTTTTTCCCATTTTATTGAAGATAATATTGATATATGTTATTAAAATAAAACATAAAATATACTTATTTGTAAGATACTAGTTTTATTTTATAATTATAGTTTAAGAATATTTAAAGGAGGTTTTTGATGATATAAAATAAAAACTCTCGGTTACGAACTATATATGTTCCTTAGAAAAAAATTTAAAATTGTTCCTAAATCCATCCTAGGATATTTTTTATTACAAAAATTGATTTTAGATCATGGGTATGGATTCATGGATGGTATATTTAAAGATAATACGGAACCAAAAGTCATTTTATGTGTTAAGGAATGAGAAGAAGAGGAAACTTTTTATAATTTAGGTGAGTGGAACACTTGTACTTTTTCAAACTTTTAAAATAATTAAATAGATTATTCTTGGAAACATTGCTCTAAAATGAACAATTCATAAATCATAGTTGATATAAGATTGAAATATGACTATATAACTGAAATTTGATTGATTTTTCTTCATCTTAACCCATGTATCTTATCTTAAACCCATGATATATTTATTTTAACCGCAACCATGGTAATAAATATATTATATATAAATAATTATTAGTATTAATAAAATATTATAAAATTTTCCAAACTAAAATCATAGAATTGGAGAATTTTAATTTAAAACTAAACCCTAAAAAACTGAGAAATACAGCTTTCTAAAGAAAAAGTTTTCTTAAGTATATAATATTTTTATTTTAAAATTTGACATAAAATTAATTCTAATTACTTAAATTGGTTTCATAATAATATTTTTGAACAAATTTTACATTTAAAACCATATTAAAAAATTATGTAACATTATAAATGACTTAATATAAGAAATGTTTTGATAAATATCATTATTTTTCATTATTCATCAAAAAATTTATCAATTCATAAAATTCTTAAAAAATTCATTAAGTAATTTTTGGCACATTGATTTCAAAAAATAGTTTCATTATTTAAAAAAAATTATATATAAGTGGCAAATTATTTTATAAATAAGTGTTTAAAATGCGATGAAACTATTTTTTTAGAAAACAAATATATTTTTATCCATAAAACTATATTTATTCTTTTCCCATACCTAAAAAACACTACATAAATGATAAAAAATAATTTAATATATGATATACAAATTTCATTGAAATAATTTATTAATAGTGATTAATTTTTTTATTAAGATAAAAACTCATTGTGCACATAAGTACAGTTATTCAAAATCTCATTTCTTTGGTTTTCCAAAGATTTTTAATTTCATTTATAATCAATAGATAAATATTGAAATTATTTTATACAATAATAAATAATATAATTGTAAAATATTATTTAATTCTATTCACACCCAATAACATAATAGATAAGTTATAATATTTATGAATAAATAATAATATTTTAATAGTATATTTCTTTTTATTAAACCTCGGTGTTGTGTGTAACACATGTCATCAAAATAATAAATTTGTTTGAATAATATATTTAATTTACTATAAGGGTGTTACACTCTTTACCCATTCTTATGAATTTATCCCTCAATATTTTCTTCCTCTTTTATAGGAAAATTATCATAATTCTACCTCATCGTATCGATAGATTTCAACGTAAATTCCAGATATTTCTGGTTTATCCACAAAACATTTACCAGGTGGGTGGTATTTCTTAGTAATGCTTTCTCTATATGATCCATTAAATCTAGAGGATATTCAGAACAATATAGTTAATGATATGCTGGTATGACCTCTAATTTTAGTTTATGTTATTTATCATGTATGTACATCCTTAAGAGATAAACATGGAACATATCATGACTAGAGAGAGGTTTATTAGAAGCATAAATCTATAAGGTACCATCCAAACTGGATAAAGAATCTTGATGGTTCCAATATACCTAAGTAATTGATTTATTTTATTCCCAAATATCCTAACACTTTTCCATATAGAAATCCATAAAATCGCCTTCTCACCAACATCAAACTCTTAATAGTATTGCTGAGTTTCAACACAATTTTTATATTGATATTGAGTTGTGTGGATTTTCTTTTAAATGGTTCTGAATTTATCTACAATTTCCTCACTTATATAAGGTCCCAATATATTTATTTCCCTGACATCAACTAATCAAATTATAGTTTTACACTACTTTATATAGTGTCCCTGCTTTTTATTAAATAAAAATTACATAATTTTAAAGATAAAAAACAAAATAGTTCTACAATTCAAGGATACAATGGTTGAGTGCCTTAGAAAAAATTAGACTATAGATAAATTTTACATAATAAAACATAAAAATATTTTTAATTAATTATTTTATAAAATCATAGTGGTTCTCATGTACTCCATTATATAATTATTCACATGATGATATTCATCAATGAACGGGGTGAGCTCAAATCCCATAAAGATGATATATAAAAAATTAATTGATATAACTTGGGTGAGATTAATCGTAATCATCATAACATAATCATGGGATAATCATCATTATAATTATAGGAAAAATTATATAAATTCAAGGAATGTGTAAATTCCTAAAAATAAAACATTATGTATTAGTGATCAAATACGACACATAGTTGTGAAAGAAACTAGCATCATATTCAAAGATAACATATGTAAATCATCATAAAATCACAATTTTGAAAAAATATATAATCATGTTCACAGATATATCAAATTATCTCCAAATATAAATCACATTTCCTAATGAATTGAAGAAATATATAATTATGGGTGCACCCGTCACATCATATCATTTACATGATCAGGCATCCTACAAAGAAAATATAACAATATTTACCATAAATTAACCCAACTAATGAAAATGGGTCTAATGAGTATTTAATAAATAATAATATAATGAATAAACATTGGGGTTCCCAAAATAATAAGATAATAACATTCGTTGTATAAGAATAATAAATCTTGAGTGAAGAAAAAATAATGTCAAGAGAAGTAAACTGTGTGTTTTTAGAAGGAAGAGTTCATTAGGAAAAAATAATTTCATTAATTATAAAACTATAATAGAAGAATATATATAATAGAAAATAAAAGGTAAGGAAAAAATGATATTTATGGAATATTAAAGTAACATCCATAGTAAAATTAGAGTGATAGAGGGAGAACCCAAAATAAGAGAGTTGGGTTTAAGAATCCCCTTACGTTATGTTCGAATGAGTTTTATCTTTAATATCATGGATAATCCAATTAAAAAATCCATAACCAATTATAAATGTATTTTATTCATTATTACTTTATTAACTTCATTCCTGGCATTTATTATTAGTGAATGTGCCCAATTTCATAGTCTAGTAGTATTCGTTTTCATAGTTCTCAGGATCGGCTCACTTGTATACATCGATGGAGGATCGTGTAAAATGGGGATAATTATCCAGAATTGAAATTATATATTATTAATTAAAATTCAGATATTTTATTGGTATTATATATAGTTTGGTTATATGGTATGAGGATGAATCATTAGATAAAACGTTACTGATAATCATGTCGATTAATTTTGCGGTTTTCCGATAAAAAACAAATCAATTCATTTTATTATTAAGTATTATGTATATAAGATAGTCCTAGAACAAAATAAAGGATATAACATACAATTGAATTTTTTTTTAAACCATGATAATGGTATAAATAATACCCATGATGTTAGAAAAGGAAAATGAGAACTTATAAACCTTGAAGGCGCTAAAATAACACCTCATGGAAGACATATACATTTTTTAGAATAAAAGGGATAAAAGAAGGTGTTTGATGATGGATTATTCCATTAGAATAATAAAATTATAGTATATATATTTTATTGTATTTATTATTCTACTTTGATGAGGGTAGGTGGGGTGAAAATAATAAAATAACTTGAAATGAAATTCAATGATAAGACATAGGATTTTACATCTTGAATCCTTCTCCCAGAGAACCTCCATAGGGGGATTTGTTTTTGACTTATATTGAGAAAAAAGTATTTTATATGTAGGTTAGGGGCTTGGTAAGAGGATTTTTCATAATTTGGAAATTTTAAAAAGGATTTGAGGTTGTGAGGATAAGAGGTGGTGGGGGCTAGTATTTATATTGGAGGAGAGTGGTGTTTTCTCATTGTTTGATTTATTTGATTATTAATTTTTTCTTAAGATAATGAATAATTTGAACATTATTATGAAATAAATTAAAATAATTAAGGGGAGTATGATATTTTGGGATTACATTAACCTTAAATAAACAACGAATAAAAAATTCTTGTGTTTAGGTTTTGTCATAAATTATCATATTTTACTGTTTATAAAAAAATAATTTTAGATAAATCCCATAAAATCCCCTAAAATTATTTTTCGATGTTTAGAATTAATAAATGTATTCCATTTTATGAATATAATTTTATATTATGGGAAATTCAATTTTAAATAATAATCATCATTTATATTGAAAATAATAATTTCATAATTATAACTGATTTTATAACAATCGGAAAAATTAATTAAGGTCCCATAAAATTATCTCATAATCATAAGTAAAAAATTATGTAATGAATATATTTTATGAAAATAATTTTGATTTTAAATAATTATATTAATTATAAAATTATAAATAAAAATTTACATTTTCTAAAAATACCACCACATAATAAATAATTTTTAAAATATTAATTTTCATATACCTTGATATAATTATACAATATTTTCTTTTATAATATGAATAAATTTTATTTATAATATTATAGATGATGTTAAAATTCTATAGGTTGAATTTCTATTCCTAATGGTCACATTAATATTACAATTTTCAAGTTACTATTCCATAGGTATATGCTCCTAATTTTATAGAAAGGCCAATTATTTCCTTCGTTCATCATTTATAATGTTTTTATTGTGTTATAAAATTCATTTAATGTAATTTATACTAAATTAAATGATATTAATAATTATATTTTCATTGATAAAAATTTTCAGTCATTATATTCTTCCCTATTATGAAATTTTTCCCTTAGAATTGTTTTTACATACTATGGTGAAAATAAGTGAGGATCCTTATCCTTCATTGATTACCTATATTTCCCATGTTCCCTCTTCATACTTATGGTTCCTCTATTGTACTTTGACCTAGTGAGTAGTATTTTTATGTATAACATTATCACTGTAGTCCAAAATCATCTCGGGTTATTCTTCATACAAGAGTGTGTTTTCTAACTCTTCCACCTCTGGATTCAATACATATGAGGGATCTAGTATGTACTTTCTCAATAAGGATACATGGAATACATCTTATACTTGATAAATAGTTGGTGGAAGTTCAATGTGATAGGCCACAACTGTGACTTGATCAACAATATTTATGGGGCTGATGTATGTGGGACTTATCTTAATTTTCATTTGGAATCTCATGATCCATTTCCATAGAGATATTTGGATGAATACAATGTCTCTAACATAAAATCTAGGTCCCATAAAATAATGTATACATATCTCTTCTATCAAATTTGGGCTTCCTTAATGTGATATTGAATGGTTTTCACATTTTCCACCATTTCATGGACAATTTCAGGTCCTAGCTGCTTAATTTCATAGACTTCTTCCCAACATGTCAGTGTTTTTCATATATAAATGGATTTATATGGAGCCATTTGGATTCTTGAGTGGAAACATTTTTGAAGAGAATTCATCTAGGGGAATTTGTTCTTTCTATCCTCGTTTATAGACCATAGAACATGACCTCAACATTTCTTCAAGTGTCTGAATATTCTAATCTAATTGGATATCTGTTTCAGGATGGTAGTTTGTACTAATGTTCATATAAATGTTTATATAATGTTGGATATTATTTTATTACATGGATTTGAATATTAGATCTTGATCAAATACAATCTATAGTGCTACTCCATGCAGCATTAAAACTTCTATAATGTTTATTTGTGCATGTTGATCCTGTGAGAATTCCTATAAATTTATGATATAAGTGATCTTTATTTATAAGATGATCCACAACATCCCTTTTGACATTGTTTACACTGGATTTCTTTGGAAGTCGAATGACAATTTCCATAGTGATGTTTTCCCATTTCCATGTTTGAATGGATGTTGGTTGAATAATCCCCTTAGACTTTTGTCATTCATCTTTCACTTGTTCACATACCAGGAACATTGAGGTATATTCAGTGATCTCCTTCCTCATATTGTCCCACCAATAGTTCTATTGAATATCTCGATACATCTTTATGCTACATTGGTGGATAGAGAAGCTTTATCTTTGTTCATCATTCAGAAAATCTTTATTTATCTTTGGATTAGATGGTACACATAGTCATGCCCCAAATCACATGACTCATTTCTCATTCATTTAGAACTATGTGGATTTCCCATTTCTGATAGCTCCCACCCTTTTCAAAAAATTTACAACCTTTATTTGACTATCATAAATTTTTTCTATGAGGAATGGTTGATAAATAATTTGATAATGGATTTATGATTTTACTTATTTAATGATTCCCTAGTATATTCTGTATAGGTCTAAGAATATTGGATCCTCCTCAATTCTCCTCATTGATAATGACACAAGATCCTTTCTACTTAGAGAACTCGCCTCCATACTCTCTTTACTATTTTCATAGTGGATTGAGTATTCATAATCATTGATGACATCTAACCACCTTTACCAAATCGTATTAATCTCATTTTTTGTGAATATATTTCTGAGGAACATATATTCATTTTATATTTAATTCCTCTATCCATAGAGAAACTTTTTTCTGATTTTAAATGAAAAGATCGCATTTTACAACTCCAGATCATGCATGGGATAGTTTTTCTCATGAATTTTCAACTATTTTGATGGGTCTTCTATCACATTATCATTTTGAATTAGTATCTATCATTAAATCTTCTTGGAAGAAAAATTGTATAGCACAAATTATTCCCCAACTATTGGATGTGTGAGTAATAGCATAGTGATAAGATTATTATTTAACTCTTTGAACTAATATTCAAATTCACTAGTCTAGAGAATCAATTCTCACTTCCAAGTCAGCTTCTTTATTAGGTTTGAAAATCATGTGAATATATTAATAAATTGATGGTAATATCAATCTATACCAAGAAATCTACTAATATCTATTATAGATATTTTCCTAGGCTACTCTTTGATTTCCATTTTCATAGAAGTGTCCACTAATATTCCATTTCTGGTTATCAAATTCCCCAAAAATAATAATTCCTCCTCCCAAAACTCAAATTTACAATACAATACATAATTTTTATCCCTTTGTAAATTCATTATCACATTACTCAAATTCAACTGATATTTCCCTTTATCTTCCAGCATATCAAAATATCATTAATAAATACTACAAAAACTTTTTCGAGGTAATCTATAATGACTTTATTCATTATGTCCATGAATATTTCTATAACATTAGTGATTCCAAAAGGAATCACTGCGAACACATAGTGTCCATACCTTGTTCTAATGGTAGTTTTAAGAATATATTACTTATTAACCATTAATTGGTGATATACCAACTGAAGATCCACATTAGAGAATTACTTAGCCCCATATAGTTGATTGAATAACTTATCTATCTATTGACGAGGAAAAATTTTCTTTATATTAATTTTTTTGAGCTTGCGATAATCAAGAGAGAGGTGCGTTGATCTATCATTATTCTTGATGAAGAGGATGGGTTCACATCGCAGTGAAGCACTCAAGTGTATAAAATTCATACCCAGATTTTCTTGTAACATATTAAATAGTTCCTCCAACTCAATATTTGTCATATCAAAGGTTTCCTTGATATAGGTAGTGATCTATGAATAAGATCAATTGACAACTCAACCACTCAGTCAGGAGGAAGACCAGGAAATTATTCAGGGAACACATCAGTGTAGTCCCTCACAATGGGCATATATTGGAGAATTGTTATCTTCATTGTATTATTAATTTGAGCTATATATACTTTCTTGTAATGTAATAATTTCCACACATAAGATGATATATCCAAATAAGATTCATCCTCCTCCTTACACATATATATAATTTGTGGATTCTTTCATATTTTAAGTTTGATCACACTTTCCTAACAAATAATTCATGATATATATAAATTTATCCAATCCGTTCCATAATATATCATCAATCCCAATCAAAGGAAGTATGAAAATATTTTCTGGGAGGTTCAATCAATAAAAATTAACTGAGGAGAATTTATATACTTCAGATTAAATAATTTCCCCATTCATTATTCTCATAGATAACTCTACCTCCATGGTTTGAGGTGATGTTTGAATAGTTATAATAAACTTCCAAGATATGAAAGAATGTGTAGAACCAGAATCAAATATTATGTTCACTATTATTGAATGAATAACAAACATACCTATCAGCATATCATTTTTGAGATACACTATAATAGTAGTGGTGGCATAAAATTTATCATGCTCTTTTGGATTTGTGGGCTATTACGGATGATTTCCCTAAGGATTAGTGCAGTATATTTCATAGTGGCCTTACTCTACATAGTTAAAACATTGAACGATGGGTGGTGCTATCTTTTCTTCCACCACTTTTTCCATTTTTTTATGTCTCTTTGAAATTCATGGTCTTTTTATCCTTAATTACCACACTTATATAATTTTCTCATCCCATTTATGCACTTCCCATTATACTAATTCACATATTTTTGATAGGTGAGTGGTTGAGTTTTCTGTCCACATTTATCATTAGATCCCCCAGCATGAAACACCATAACTTTTTCTTTTCATCATTTCCATGGGAGTATTCTAAGAACTCCATATTCACTTTAATATAATATCCAACAACTTCCTCATAGCTCCCAATGTCTCAAATTATTAGATCCCTTTGAAATTGTGATTTTATATCATTAAATGATCTATCAATTATTCTATAATTTATGATAACAAAACCCAAAGAATACCCAACAAGACCTTTAAAATTTTCTTCATATTCCATAATATATTCAACTTCATTTTTCTTCATATTTATTAATTCTAAATCCATATTTTTATGAAGACTCTAAGGGAAATAATTGTTATGAAACTTTACCTTAAAGTCTTATCATTCCATATATTCAATTTTTTCCTTCAGCATGGTGTTTGTAATTAATTAACATGATTTATTGACTTCTATATCCATATCTAAAAATTCTGGATTCACCTTCTCCTTATCAAAACTATAGAGCATAGAAAGATCGTATCGATCATGTTGACCCATTATTCTAAAATAATGGGATCAGAAGAACCACTAAATGTCTGTGGATGTTTCCACATAAAAGACTTGATAGCTAGTTACTCCATTTTAGGTGAAGTTGGATGCTTCACATTATTCATTTTATTCTTCATTGTCTGAGACAACTGGGTAAGCACCACCATGAAATTTTAAACTCCACCTCCTAAGGCATTGGATATCTCTTTCGGCCAATCACTGCATTATCCCTTACATGGGTTGTTGGACTACTTTATCCTAGTTCTGACAATTTTCTAAAATATAAAATGTTATAAAAAACATAATTCAATTATTCAGGAATAAATAATTTATACCATTGTGAAATTAAATCTAAATCTATATCATTCGAGATTCAAATGTTTAATATTTTTCTAAAAAAAACTTCTTGGGTACTTACTTATACTTAGTCTCATACTAAGGGTTTTCACTAAGGTTCTCTAATAATAATTATCAAATTAAGTAAATAGTGATTTGATAACAACTGTAGTCACTCCAATTATGCTTACATGACTATTAAATCATTTTTATGATAAAAAACATAATAGTTCTAAAAATCCACGATCCAAAAAAATATTGTCTTTCCAGAATTCAGTACCATACATAACATTAATATAATAAAACATACAAATTTAATTAATTTCTTCTTGTTTAGATTATTAGTGGAACTAATGTGCTACTTAGTATAATTAGTTACCTGAGGATATACATCAATGGAAGGGGTGTGCTAAAAGCCCAGTAATAGAACAAATAAGAACATGAATCAATATAAAATTAGTGAGAATAATCATTATCATCATAAAATAATCCTGGGATCATCATCATAATACTTGTAAGAATAATTATATAATGTAATGGAATGTGGAAATGCATAAAATGTCTTAGTTGTTAAATACCACACATATTTATGAACAAAGCTAGCATCATTTTTAGGCATAACATATTTTCATCAACATAAAATCATCATTGTGAAAAAATCTAGAATCATTTTCATTCATATTTTACATTATATCATGAGATACATCACATTAAAATATGGCTTTTAGGGATATATAATTCCATGCACACTCATCACATCATATCATTTACATAATCATACATTCCATATAGAACGTATAAAAATACATTCCATAAATTTACACGTGGAAAGGAAATGGTTTTAATGTTAATTTCATGAATAATAATTTCATGGATCAACAATGGGGTTCCAAAAATAAATTTTTAATAAATTACATGGAAGAATAATCATAAATCTTGAGTGAAGAAGAAATAATCTCAACAGAATGAAAACTTCTATTTTTAAAAGGAAGAGTTCTTTTGGAAAAAATCCTAGATTTTTTTCATAAAACTAGATTAGAAGTATGTTTATTAAAAAATTAAAAAGGGATAAAATTAATCATTTATAATGAAAATTAATCGAACATCCATAATAAAAATAGAGTGACAGAGGAAAAACCAAAAGGAAGAGAGTTGGGTTTGAGAATCCTCTTACAATATGTTTGAATTCCTTATTCTATTTAATATATTGGATAATAAAATTAAATTCACTAATAAAAAATAATGAACCTATTATACATTTATTAGATTCATTATATTTTTATTAAGTTTATTTATGGAAATTTTAATTTATTAAATAGTTCAATTTCATTATATGTGAGTTTTCATTTTTCCATATTTTAATGATTGGTTCACTTGTATACATGGATGGAAGTTCATGTAAAAAGTGGATAATTATCCAAAATTGATATAATTTTTTATTAGTGCCCTTATAGAGTTTTAATTTTTTTTATATATAGTTTAGAAATATTCTATGATAATGAAACATTAGATAAAATGTTATTGATAATCATTGGGATTAATTTGGAGGTTTTTCAATCACAATGAAATTATTTTGATTAAATATTTAATATAATGCATATAATATAGTTACAAAACATAAAAAATGAAATAAAATTCATTTTATTTTTTTCATCCATTATAATGGTAATAAGAACAGACTTTCTGGTGGTAATGGAATAATGATAACTTTTCATCCTTGAAGAGTATAAAAAACACCTTATTGGCGTTGTTTTCATTTATAGAATAAAAGTGATGAGATAAGGGATTTGATGATGGATTATTCCATTATAAATATAAAATTGCATTATATATAAGGTAATGAAGCTATCATGCCACTTGTATGAGAAGAGGTGATGAGAGAATAAGAAAATAAAATAACATTAAAACAAATTAAAAGAAAAGATAGAGGATTTTATCACTTGAATCATTCTCCTTGAGAACCTACATAGGGGTATTGGTTTTGGTCTTTTTTGAGAAACATTGATTATAAACCTGAGGGAGGGCTTTTGGTATAGTATTAGGTTGAATTTGTACATTTATTGAATCATGGAAGGTGTGAGTAGAAGATGAGGAAGGGGTGGTATTTATAGGGTAGGATAGGGGTGTTTTCTCATTATTTTATTTATTACATTATCATTTTGGCTCAAGACTATGAGTAGTTTGAACCTTATCACAATATATATTAAAATAATGAAGTAGAGTACAGGATTTTGGGTTTAAATTATCGTTACATAAATAACGACTCAAAACTTCATGTATTTAGTTATTACGATAAATTATTATAGATAATATTCACTAAAAATTCAAGAGTTTTAGAAATATCCAAAAACATCACCCTAATATTTTTTTCACAATTTAGAATTCAAAAATATACTCCCTTTTATGGACATAATTTTCAAAATATTAGAAATTTAGTTTTTAATTAAAATGATCATTTATGTAGAAAATATTAATTTAAATTTATAAGTGAATTTATAACACTTGAAAAAATTAATTATGGCCTCATAAAAATATATTATAATAATAAGACCAAAAAATTAATTTAAGGGTCTTTTTTATGAAAATAAATATTCTTTTAAATAATAACAGTAATTTAAAAATTATAAATATTCTTCTATTTTTTCTAAACAACCAACGCTTAATTAATAATTTTTTGAATTTTTATATACTTATACCGTGATATAATTATATTTTATTATCATTTATAAGATGCATAAATTTTATTAATACATTATGAGATTAGGTTACTGTCGTATAGTATGAATTACTACTCGTAAAGGTCACATTACTCTTCCAAATTTCAAGTTAATATTACATGGAAATAGGTTCCATAATTTTTAGAAATACCTTTTATTTCATTAATTATTAATTTATAATGTTTTTATTATATTATCCATGTAATTTCATGTTGTTTATACTATATGACATAATTATAAGAAGGCAATTTGCCTTCCCTATTATCTTTCCTTTTTACACTTTCTATAGAGGGATTCTTAAGTAGCCATATTAATTCTCAATTGAAAGCTATTATTGTATGAAAACATGATTAGAGGATGTTTTTGATCCCAAAAAACATGAAATTCCATAGAACTATATATCAATATATACCATAGGGTTTGAATAGTTCTCTTTGACCATACATCAATCAATGGATGATAATTACTGCCGAAACCAAACCGTGTTTTTAGAGCATGTTGAAGAGTTCACTAGAACAATGAGGAAACCCCTGAAACACATTAAACCACAATTTAATGAGTTACTCCATGAAACCATTTAATTTCCTTAATTTATATTATGATAATATGATAAAATATAAATCTTATCAAATGAAAATTAAGTGTACTGACTTTTAATAAAAATCTACTAGAACCAAAATTGCATTATGGGTCATATATTTTTATTGGGGTCCAAAGAAAAAATACATGATGATGTTTTTACTTTTTCCATTATGTTATGGGTAACAGTTGTAACACCTCTTAGAATTATATCTCTTAGATATAACATGTTGACGTACTAGCATTGAGATAAAAACTATATAATATATCTCTTTGTATCCTCCCACTATATATACTCTTTCAAATCTCTATATGTCTTCATACATCTAAGATGAATAGATAATTAAGAACTATGATCCTATTATATTATCCCATTCTTCAAATTTGGAATCTATGAAACACATAGATAATTTTTTACCATTATTATTATGTCACAATAAATATTCAACTTAGAAACATTTCTCATATTCTTTTACAATTCCATATCTTCCTTCTGTGTCTATTTAATCCTCAAATGGATATATTGTTGAACATTACTTTGAGGAAGATAAAATTTTTCCCCTTCCATTATGATCTCTAGATCTATCCATTAAAAGTCTATATGTATGGGATATTTTTTTATCATCATCATGGATAAGCTAGTTTGATCCTTTTAACTCACAGCATTAATCGCCTTAATTCCATTCCTAGGGTGGTAATGTATTGATAATTAATAAACTTTAACCATCTCATCCCATCTTTATTGTACATTTATAAGTCTTTATATTTGAATTTATAATTTAAAAATTTATTATTAATATATATATAAAAATTATCTCCATAAATTTAATTCCTCCATAAACATAATGAAAAAATTATCGTAGATAACTTTAAATC
The DNA here is from genome assembly GCA_963277665.1 of Viscum album. Lineage (NCBI taxonomy): Eukaryota > Viridiplantae > Streptophyta > Magnoliopsida > Santalales > Viscaceae > Viscum > Viscum album. The sequence continues at coordinate 1,086,620,917 of OY728159.1, forward strand.
ACAAGTTGGGTAGTTTCTCTGATTAAAAATTAATTTTCTTGTGACATAATCTTTAAAAATTTAATTTTACAAGAGAAAAAAATACCATTCCATTTTTCTATGAATCACTATATATTTAAAAACATTCTCCAGTACAAGTCAATATATACATAGGTGTATTGAATAAAAGTTTCATCAGTACTTTGAAATTTATTCAAATTAATTTTTATAAAGGATATTGGATTCATTCCAATATAAATTTTTGAGTGGATTATAAATTCATGATACACTCTCAAAAAATAATTGATAATATCTATCCAACCCAAGAAAATTTCTTTTCTCAGTCGAAGTGGTTATTATGGAGAAATGTTTAAAAACTATTGTCTCTGATGGATCTACATATATTTCCTATCATGAGACTATATTATCGAGGAATGATAACTATTAAATCCAATATTTTCAGATAGTAAATGATTCAATAAACTTTTCTATATTTAGGGTCTTTAGAAAAATTGAACAGTGATCACAATTCCCTTCTTTGGTCTTGTAATATATTATAATATCATTTCAAAATACTACCAAAATATAATCAAGGTCATCTAAGAATAATATTTTCATTAACTCTATGAATATATATGTGTTATTAGTAGGAAAAAAACATCATCACAATATTTTCATAATTTCCTTAACTTGTAAAAACAATTATCATTGGTATATCCACATTATTATCTCTCAATTGATGATATCTGGAAGAAATTTCAATATTATAAAACTATAGAGCACATTGTAATTAATAAAAAATATCATAAATATGAGGTATTTTATCATTGTTCATGGTTGTAATATTATTCAGTTCTCGGTAATAAACACAGAGTCATATCGATCCATCATTCATTTTATCAAAATGAACATGTTCACCCCATGGTGACTTAGTTGATCTAATAAATCCATTTCTAAGATTCTCCTAGAGTTAGTTCATCGATTTTTATACTCAATTGGACCGTTATATGTCGAGTCATGCAAATAGGTGCAGCACTATGATGATTTCTATTGAGAATTCAACATCCTTATTTAGAGGAATACTAGGAAGATCTTCCTAAAAATACATCCACAAACATATCCACATTTCCATATCATTGATACTGAGTTCCTCCCTAACCATTAAAGATTGAAACCTCATTTTAAGGGGAATAAAACACCATACAATGGATGATGATTCCATTGAATGTTCATATTTATCATCAAAATTATGATGATCATAGGTTTTTATGAAATATCCAATATCTCTTCCCTTAGACAAGAATTTGATGTGGGACTTATGTAGAGAATTCCAACCATTGCCTATGATAACATCAAATTAAACCAGATTGAGAGTAGTATGATTATTAGGAGTCACTTTCAAAAAAACTTAAATCAAATAAGAATCATAGAAATTGCATGTGAACATCATACCACTAAACGTTTTCACTTATAATTAAACATCTAATTGTTGGTGTAGAATTTAGATACCTTATCATATTCATTAGATACAATATGGTAAGTAGATCTTGATTCACATAATACATTACTAGTTCTTTCTTAGATGTTAAGTCTACCTTTCACCACATCATTATTATAACCCTCATATGAAATAGTCATCACATAATATTTCTATTTCTCTATCATCATAAAAGGTTTCTAATTTCAATCATCATCGGTGACCTTTGGATTTGAGCACTGGTTATCAAAATGAAAATACGCCATGTATTTGAAGAACTAGACTATGAGTAGTTCATTATGTAGAGATTTATCTATATTTAAATCGTTAGATAATTTCTTCCCATACCTTTAGAATTTTATTTCAAAATGGCCTTATTTTCCATATTTAAAACATCTACCAGTCCCCTTATGAAAATTTCCTCAAATTATCCTTCTACAATTTGATCTTAAATGAAGGATTATATTCATATAAAATGGTTTTTTAAGTTTTTTTAAATTCCATTATTGTTTTTTCAAAAACCATGAGATTTATGGGTATATAAAATATCTTTTTACCCCTTTAAAGAATGTAAAATGATTTCTCCATAGATATAAAAGTCCATTATAGCTAAATCCCTTTAGAAACATTTTTTTCAGCCACTAGAGAATCATTAAACCTTAAATTCATGTTTGATAATATTAATAAAAGTGTATGTTTTTTAGTCTTGAAAAACTTCCCTCATAGGTTACAATAGATTTATTATCCTTTTACTTTAGTTCATGGAATTTTGTCTCCATTTTCATATGAATAATGAGTGGAAAGTAGTTATAAAAATAAATAAGATCTTAAACTTGACCCACTTAATGGAGTCAATTTCTTTCTATTGCATCATTTTCTTTAAAAGTGACAACCATTGATCTAATTAATCCTCTAAATGATAAAAATAAAAAATTAATTTTCCTTGTTCTAAACATAAGAAAATTTAAAATTTCATTTTGGTGGTATAGATCCATTCCTCAAAAATTAGTGGATAAGATTACCCCTGAAAATAATTTGTTCATTTCACCATGAAAGATTCAATATAATTTTGTCCCTCCATTTTTCATTAGGATGTTTAATAAGATTCATATATTGTGAATTATTTTTGAACATAACGAATTAATTTTTCATCCTATCTCACATAAAAAAATTTCATAGGGGGACTCACATTGCATTGTCTATCATGTTTTGAATTAACACAATTATATAATGTTCGATCGAATGAATAAAACCGAAAAACTTAGTGTTAGAAAAAAATAAACGTTGTTGGAAAAAACATAGTAATGTAGAATCATTTAGAGGATTTCAAAATAAATACACTTTCTTTTAAATCTACAACACCTTAGGATTAACATAGGCCATCTATGATCATTACAAAAAATTTATGATATTATTATATACTTAGACTGATCCCCAAGGATCTCACTAATCATTTATCATCATAGTTACTAAAGGACAAATAAACAATGTTATGATGTCCATTATATGGACCCATACATTTAAAACACAGATATCACCCAATAATAGATGAATATTAATCACATAATATAATGCTTTTTTGCAAGAATTATACCAGTTTACTGACTTTAGAATCTTCAATAAATAAATATTTGATTCTTTATAAAAAAACACACTTATTATATGTATAAATCAAAATACATTTCTTCATATCTTTGGTAAAAGAAAAAACATTATGGGTGAGCTCATATGTATAGTGAGAATACACCTGGGAGATATTAATGATCACATTAAAATAACATGATCACAATTGAGTTAGAATATAAAACTAAAATTGTAAAACCATTCCCTAAATATCATTGATTACAATATTAATTAATTTCATATATCTTATCAATTAATGAGTAATTAATCATTAATGGATCAAATAACATTATCCATAAAATCATTACACTGGTATAAGCCATACAATTGTGGTATATAGAAAATTATAAAAAATTACTTCATAAGAAGTAAAGGCACTTTTACAATACTATTTTTATGGAATTTTCTCACTCCCCAATCAATAGTTGTAGTATGGTTTTACTACCAAGACTATCATAGTGGGCATAGTCCCTTATTGAACTGTGTTCAATCCCCATTTTTTCCTTATAATATCATGATATTACTAAATTTACCTAATTCATTGGTGGGAGATATAATTATCTAACCACCCATCACATAATAAAAAACATATATATGTTTGTTGGAATATTATAAAGCATTAATACTATTAAAACCCCTGAAATTCAAATTGGTTTCATAATCATTTCATCATAGCATCACTTGTGGAAAAGAAATAGATTTCATAGACATATTAATATTTTATCATAGTATAACTCATGGAAAAGAAACTGGTTTCCTAATAAATCATCATAATGATGACCCATTAATAGATATAATAATAATTGTTTTAGTGGATAATTTCCCCCGTAAAAACATATTAAAAAAGGATGTTATCATAGAGGAATATTTATTTAAAATACATTGTAGATTATTTACTAGGGAATATTCCCTTCTCACATTGAAACACTTATTTAAAATCTAAATACATCTTAAATAATAATGAAAGAAATTAATATTAAATAAAAATTTAAAAAATTAAAGTAATTTTCATGTATAAGATTATTTTTTATAAAGGGAAACAAAGTTCAGGTTGTGAATGTTAAAAACAATATTTCATTCACATTTTCATAATATATTCAAAAGCACCTCATCTTGAAAATGAAAAAAATATTCTTTATCAAACATTTTTGAAAAATTAAAAAAATGGGTAAAAATGAATTTAAGAAATCATAAAGTAATATTAAAATAATATTGAAAATGTTTTTTTAAAACATGGACATAAAAGAGAAATTATTTTTGGTTGAATATAAACATAATGTTTGTTTTCATTAATGACATTCTTATGTAATCTGGAGTTCATAAAGAGAGTAAAATGAAAGGAAAATAGTTTATTTCTATAGATAACTATTATATAAGAAAATTAATGATATTATTTAGAGGTAGATCACAAAATTCCGTCATTATAAGCATAATCATAAACAATCTTAATAAATAATGAGACTTTGGAAGAAAACATTTACCACTTTTCTAATAGTTCAGTCTCAACCCCAAGAATGAAAAAATATAAAAGAAACATTATATATCATGAACATAAGTTGGTTAGTTATATGAAATTTCAAATTTTCTATATATGTCCCTTATGAAACAACATCGATTCATAACACAACAAATTCCATAAAGAAGACAATTTGAGCTGAAAATCAACTTCCTAAGATATAAATTTCTAAATAAAAGATTAAATATCATATATGGTTAATATAGATTAATTATAATTCTATTTTTTAAAATACTATTATATATCATAACATATATGATTTATTTTTAACCTTTCTCCATATTTTTATTAAACATTCCTTGTTAAATCACTATTTCGAGTGATAACTGCTTCATTTTTCATGAATGTTTTTGTATAGAATTTCTTGTCTTTAAAAATTGATTATGGTTAAATTATCTATACAATTTTAATAATTATTTAGTTATAATATATATTAATTTAATACATGTTTAGAGTCATCAATAATATATAGATATATAAAAACAAATTACACCATTCAGGGAGAGATTTAGTTGGTTTTAAGCATGAACAATGTTTCCATTTTATGAAAGATATAAAAAAGAAAGGAATATAGTAATTAACCTCTAAATACAAATTTTTATACCATATATAATATATAAATTGGTTAAAACATTCCTTATTACTAAAAAAATAAATATGAAATTAAAATTTTATCACAACACTTTATAGAGGCGGTAGTCCTCACATTCGCACGACGGACGTTATCATTTTTCAAAGGATTTTAAGATAAGAAGTGAGATGTGATATTATAATTTAAAATTTATAATTAATTCATAAATTTTATTCATAATATATAAATCCATAATTATATCCAATCATGGAAGGATGTGATGGAAAATTAATTACATCGTTTCCAGAGGTTGTAGTCCTCCGTACACACAATCAATAGTATATTTCCCCATCTAATAGAATAGGTGATGGATATAAGAAATTAAATAAATATAATATTATCTACATATATCAAATATATTGGTGTTAAAATATTATCATGTTTGATGACGCTTTCAGGGAGGTGGAAGAAGAAATAAAATAATAATGCACACTTATGAAATATACCTCTACTCTAGACAAACTCTTTAACATTATACCTGAACCCACAAAATGATAGTTTTATGATCCAAATAGGGAATCTAATTCAAGGTTATGAATTTATAGAAGGGATTTGAGTAGGGATTGGATGAACCAAAATTCTTGTGAATTGTGGGTAAAAGAGAATATGTTTTTCCATTTTATAATCGTGGGAGTGTAACACTAGTCATTTCAAAATGTTTTACAACAATGAAATGTCACTTATTTAGAAAAAAGGAAACAATTTTCCATAAATGAAAATTAAATAATATATTTTAAATATACTCCTATTAAATAGGGTTTAGACATGTTCTGTGATAATTTTAATCCTTATATCTTTAGCACAACACCTCCGTTAATCTACTTTAACCATAACTGTAATAAAATAATATTTAATGTTATTATTATTAATGATTTAAAAAAAGTTAAACATGTTATATAAAACTACATATTATTACTAATTATATAATATCACTTTTTAAAAAATTTATTCACATATGTTATATAATATAATTTAAATTTGAACCTTCAGACACGAGGAAAAATGGCCTCACAATGAATTTTTCTTTTTAATTATAAAAAGTTTCTATATAAAAATTCAACATAAATTTTTTTCAAATGACATAAATGGGATTAATAATAATATAATAGAAATAATTTTACTTTTAAAACAATAATAAAAAAATTGGACTTTTAAAATTCATTAAAAGAAAATAAATTTTTTAATAAAATACCTATATTTTTTATTATTTGTAAAAAAATTATTTTTTTCAGAAAATTATCAAAAGTTCACTATTTTTAAATTTTTTGACATTTCATTTTAAAATTTTAGTTAATTTTAACAATAATGTATAAAATTAAAAAATTAAAATTTAATATAACTATAAAAAACAAGACAACACCTCTTTTTAGAAAAACAATAACGGTTTTAAACATAAAATTATGTTAATTATTAGCTCATTCATAAAAACATATTAGATGAATGGCTATTTTTTGACTAAATATAAAATATATAAATTTTATAATATGATTATATAAAATATCATCAATAGTGTCTAGATGATTCTTATTATTTGTTGTGATCCTGATATGTTCCTGATAATCATTACAAACCCCAATTAATCAATATTTCTTCTAAAAATTATTATAGGTTCACCCCATGGGAATTCACTTTGCTGAATGAATCACTTATCCAGATTCCCATAGAGTTTTTTCTTCAATTATTATAACTAAATTATGGTTATTATATATACAGTCTTTTAAATAAGTGTTTCATCATTTCACGACCCGTCCTAGTGGGGCCCACGCCGCGACTCCCCAAGACCACCTCCAACAGGCCAGGGGCTGCTGACTAGAACCGAGTTGGCCTATTACTAACATGGGAGGCATTTCCAAAGTACTTGTACACACACACACATATCTTCAAGCCCTCCAATTATGAAATGAGAAAAACCCACTAATGAACAAAATGCATGCATACAACTAAACCCAACCAATAGAGTACGATGGAAGGTAAAGTACTGAAAGTGAACTAGGACAGAATACAAGCCCACTAAAACAAGAGCTTGAAAACAATAGAGTCTGACCTATAAACACAAAAGGTACCAAGACTGCTGCTCGTAGCCGTAGGAACGCCTAGGAATGTAGGGAACTCAGATATCTCAGTCCTATCCTAGTCCGCCCTAGACTCTGTCAAAAGGCTGCTCGTCTACACAAGACACGTCACATGTGGGCAAAGACTGTATAGGGGTGAGTATAACAATACTCAGTAGAGGACCCCGAAAACCTAAAAGCAATAAATTAATGGTACAGTCATCTATTTATAGTATATTTCTATAGAACAAGTAGCAAGAGAAACAAAAACCGGGTATACTCAAAACTCATACCCGCGTTCTAGAGAAAATTCCCACAACTGCATACCCCCATTAAGGATTCAGTTCGATGATTCCAAAAATAACTTGTTCTAGGAGAACACACTCCATGAGTCTTATAGCTATGATACCGGTCGTCCGAGAAGTACTGTTCATCAGGAAACATCGCGAGAGGCTGTTACACTCATTACGAGAGACACACTTCTGAGTGGGAAGATTTCAATAGATAGATGAACTCATTAAGGGAGACACACTCCTGAGTGGAAACGATCACGATACATAGATGAGGATCATTTCCCTGGCCATGGACAAAACCGTGACTCATCTGAATTCACGAGCTAGGTAGAGGATCAATGCCTGGTAGAGTTAGTCACGTCTATTCCTGACTCTACCTAGGGTCTAAAATGGATAGAGGATCTCTATCTGGGCCTCTTGGATGGATTCCTGACTCTATCATAGAAATTGCTTCTGAAGGGATCATACTCATGTAGAAGGAAGCAATGCCTGACCTTCAGGAGAACAAGAATAAGGGGTACTAACTCAAACAAAACTTGTCCAAGATATGGTGGACAAGAGGACCATGCTTTTTTACAAATAGTACATGGCATATAGAAAAGTTACACACAATGTCATCTGACCCTGGGTACTACCCATGCACAATGGCCCATGTCGTAAGGCTGGTCATGTAGAAAAGTTAGCACATGGTGTGTAGTACTGTGTACACGCTGTGTCCGAGCAACTGGGGTCGGCTACGTGTATGCTGGCCATGGACCCGCACACGGTCCTCAACCCATGTGCTCTAAATCCTATAATCAGTACAAAAGGTGACCCGCGTTCTAGGCCTCACCTAGCTATGTGATGGATTACACAGTTGTGTATTCCACCTCGTGTCCTTGTATCCCCTGGATACATGCTGAGTCTCGCGTAACCACCTCTACCATGCTGCGTAGAGAGTACACTATGTGTTCTAAATCCGTGTAGTGAAACCAGTGTCCGTATACATCACAAAATACACGTCGAGCTTTGGGGAGAGTCCAACATGCAATGTGACTAGGGTCACATTCCATGTGATTTCTCTCTGACCCCCGAAACCTTAGCCACCACCACCATTACTACACGGCGTGTGCTTTGGAAGTACAAGACTTTTATTCTATAAATTTCCATAAATGCGGACCTCCACCATCGTGCCTCCGGTGATGCTCTGTTCATCAATATTGTCTTCCAATCACCCAAGAACACCCAGGTTTTGGTCTCCCTGACACCACGAGGCTGCCTCTGTTGTTTTCGGACATTCGATCAGCTCCGAAAACACGTTTTGATCTTCCTGTGTGAAGAACGTTCGAATAACAGCCTCTTCCAATTCGAGCCAATTCGTCGTCTGTAATGGTCTTCGCACCTACGTAGGGTCGTTGCGATGTTGGATATTTGATTTGGTATCATTTTATTGCAATATGGGTGTTCAATGATCCATTTTTTTAACCCCGTGAAAAATGTGAAGAATGTGCAAGAAAAAAAGGGGGAAAGAAAACCAATCAAAAAAATTTGAGGAACATACCTCCGCTGTCTTTCATCACGGCATTGATCCACTCCTATAAATAGGATTAAACATAGAAGAAATCAACAACAATAATCAACATGGATTAATTCCAAATAATCATCCCAAAGAAAACCCTCCGGCAAAATGTATGAATTCGCAAATCAACTTGTTCGTGGTTAACCAGCATTCGTCGTTTTAAATTAAAAACGGGGAAAGAGAGATGAAATAACAACCCCTACAATAACTGGGATCAATTTCTGACGAAGGGTCCATGCTACCATCATCGCCGAGATCCTCCAACTTTTTTGGCGCAGTGATTCCCAAATTTGATCTTCCACCGTTCGTCACTGAGAGTTTTCTCCAACACTCCGCGGATTCTCCAGAGATTTCTCTTAATGGTCGCCAATGAGAAAAATTTGATTATCCAAACAAAAAGTGAAACATATTTTATATCCCATTATGTTGCAACATTAATGAGTCATCATTGTTGTTTCTGAGTCATTATGACATGAAATTAATTAAATAAAAAGCTGCCCCATCATCGGGCTGTAGTGGATATTTCCAAAAAGAAATAAAATAAACATTGAGATTTTTTTTTATTTTATTTTAATTAAAACGTCCAAAAATTTAACTTTTTTCCTTGACCCACGCCGGTTGAGGTTACGCTCGTTCTTAGGTAAATTCATCATCCTTGACGCAATGATTCCCTCATATTTTTAATACAGGCATCTGTTTGGAAACTGTCACAGCCGCACACAAGTGCCAACTCAGAAAAATTAAATTAAAATTCAAACCACCATTCCGGGATCACTGGGCCTTAGAATGATGTACTATTTTCATGATTGGTCTCGAAATAATCCCATATAATATTTAAAAATAATAAACATAAAAATAAGAGACACTACATTCTCCCCACCTTGGGGCTTTGCATCCTCAAAAATCCAAAACAATAGTACTCAAAAAGATGTGGGTACTTTGCATGAATCTGAGCATCCCGCTCCCATGTGATCTTCTAATGATTCTCGTTCTTCCATTGGATGTGCACCAAGGGTATTTATTTCCCACAGAGTATCCTCTCTTGCCGATCCTCGATCTCCACTAGGTACTCAACAAATGTCACTCCATCCTTGATGTGCAACTCTCCCTAGTCGATGATGTGCGATGGGTCATGCACATACCTCCTCACCTGCGACACATAGAAGACATCATGTACCCGATGCAATTGTGGCAGTAGAGCTTGGTGGTACGCCACCTCGGAAACTATGCACAATATCTGGAAAGGTCCGATGAACCTTAGATATAACTTTCCGCCCCTGCAAAGTATCTATAATCCTCGTGGAGGTGAGACACGAAGAAAGACGTGGTCTCCATCTTTGAACTCCAGAGGTCTATGTCATCTGTCTGCATATGACTTCTGTCAGATCTGTGCAGTCATCATCCTCTCCTGGATGATCTTCACATTCTTTGTTGTAGCTCGCACCAACTCTGGACCAATGAGTGCTGACCCTCCTTGGTCGGTCCAGCAAAGCAGTGACCAACATGGTCTCCCATACAAGACCTCAAACAGTTCCATACCAATGGTAGAGTGGTAGATATTGTTTTACACAAACTCCACTAGTGGTAGGTGGTCCCCCCAATCGTGACCAACTTTCAAGAAACTGGCTCACAACATATCCTCTAGAACCTGAATGGTCCTCTCCGTCTAACCATATTTCTGGGGATGAAACGTTGTGCTCAAGCGTAGCCAAGTCCCAAAATCCTCTTGTAATCCCTTCCACAACCGGGACGTGAAACAGGAATCTCGGTCAGAGACTATTGTTGAGGGGACTCCATGAAGCTGTACTATCCCCAGTACGTAGAGGCGTCTCAAGCTCTCTATGGATCTCTGTTCGCTGATAGCTAGGGAGTGGGCCAAATTGGTGAGTCGATCAACAATCACCCAGATGGAATCATTCCCCTTGGAAATCCGTGGTAATACTGTCATGTTTTCCATCAATATTCCATCCCACATTAACTCTGGAACTTACAGGGGTGAGCTAATCTCACTGGAACCTGGTTCTCAGCCTCCACCTCCGGGCATGTGATGCATCGGGAAATGAAATCTGCTACTGCCTTCTTCATGACTGACCACCACAACTATCTTTGGAGATCCATGTACATCTTTTCCACTCCAGTATATACCACCATGGGTGATGTATAAAAATCCTTCAGAACCTCCTCCTGAAATGCCACCGGTACAACAATGGGTCCTCTAAAAACACTTATGTGGTCCCCACCTTGTGAATATCCATCAAGAGCATGTCATGTGGATAACTGAGCACATAAAGCCTCACAGTCCACATCCCCAAGTTTTGATTCCCTAACTTGTTGTAAGAGTGGAGGGGTGACAACCATTGACTGTAGGTCGGCTGCATCTTCTCTATCCATGAAGGACAACTGTAGTGTGGATAACTGCTCTGTCACCTCACTCAAAAGTTGTGGGATAGACCTTCTTCTCAAAGCATCCAACACCATTATCCCCATCCCAATAGTATAGATGATCTCAAAATCATAGTCTTGGAGGAACTCTATCCAATGTATCTGTCTTAGACTCAGATCTTTCCGTGAAAAGAAGTACATGAGGATCTTGTGGTATGAGTAGATGATAAAGTAGTTTCCCATAAGTTAGTGTCGCCACATCTTCAATGGGAAGACTACCACATCCAAAATGATATCATGGGTCATATAGTTCTTCTCATGTGGCCTAATCTAGTGCTAACCATAAGCAATCACTGCCTGCCTCTGCATGAGTACACATCCCAGTCTGGTCCCTGATGTGTTGCAGAAAACTATGTACTCAACACCCTCCTCCGATAATCTCAAGACAGGGGCACACTTCCAAAAATGTCTCAACTACTCAAAATCCCACTGTCACTACTCCTTCCATACAAAGGATCTCCCTTTCCTAGTCAAGACTGTCATCGGTGCTGATATCTGGGAGAAGTCAGGAATAAATCTCTGGTAATATCATGTCAATCCAAGGAAGATATGCACCTCCATCATGATCCTAGGTGGATCCCAAGAATACACAACCTCCACCATGGCCATGTCTATAACTAATCCATCTCTTGAGATGACATGTCCCATAAAGTGTATCTCCTGAATCTAGAACATGCACTTTGAGAGATTCCCTTAAAGCTGGTGCTCCCGAAGTACATCTAGAACCATCTGCAGGTGTCTTGCATGCTCTTATTCTAATGTCATGTACACACGGATGTCGTTGATGAAGACCACTACAAACTAGTCCATGTACGGCTAGAAGACCCATTTCATCAATCCCATGAACTCTATATGGGAATTTGTCACACCTAAAGGCATCACCAAGTACTCATAGTGACCGTAGTGGCATATGAAAGTCGTCTTTGGTATAGCCTCGTCTCGTACTCATAACTGGTGATAGCCTGATCGAAGGTCAAACTTTGAGAACCACAGTGCCCCTCTCAGCTAATCGAATTGGTCATCGATTCTCGGCAGTGGATAATTATTCTTTACCATCCTTGGGTTTTGGTGCTGGTAATCCACAAAAAGCCATAGAATCTTGTCTTCCTTCTTGGTAAACAAGACTGGGACTGCCCATGGTGAAACACTAGGTCTTAAAAACCCTTAATCTAAAATTACACCAAATGAACCCCCAGTTCATGAAGCTCTATGGGATCCATCCAATATGTTAGTGAGGAAATCAGTGCGTCATGTGGTGTAAGTTGATGCAGAAGTAGATTTCCCAGTGGGGTGGTAACCCTGGAACATTTTTGGAAAAGACTTCCTCATACTCCACCACTACTGATGGGAACTGGGAGCTCACAATATTCACTACTTTGAGGGTAAGGCTCACCGACTCACGAGCGATTGGCTACATCGTCCTACACATGAGCTCTTTCTGCGCTGCCTGGGTTTCCCTTTCTCTGATAAAGATAAACCTCATTCCACCATGGAGGGAACACCACACTCTTTTCCTAAAACATTCAATCTGGGAATGGACCGAAGATATCCAATCCATACCAAGAATGACGTCGTAAGGCCTCGACACTACCACTAAGAGATTCCAACAGATACTCTCACATCCAAGGGTATGATCACACTATCTGTAACAGTGAGTGATCGTCGAGTCTCGCCCCGTAGGTGTCTCCATGCGTAAGGATCAAGTCAACATTTCTACCAGAATCTCGTGTTTTGGTACAAAACATGTGGCTATGAAGGAATGACTGGAACCTGTGACTATACGTATAGATGCTAAGGTATAAACGACACATATAATGCATCGAATCATTCCTAGAGTCCCTGGGTCGTACACCTCGACCGCATACAGTTTTCCCCGTCCCTATCCCCGAGTTCCGTGAGACTAGTACAATCATCCTAGGGGTGGTGGTGCATGTAATTCGAAGCATCTTCCACCACCCACAACTCTCCCTACTCTGATACCACGTCCCCTGTCTGGCAGGTCTGTCTACTCCACTCTCTTCCTCTACCTCAATGGTCCATCCTACACTTCCCTATCAGCAGCTCAACGGGTCGGGCAATCTCTAGAGAGATGTCCCCTACCATCGCACTCATATCATCGCTTCTCCCTAGGCTAAATAGATCCATCATGAGAGCCCTGAACTATTGATCCTTTATCCTGGGTCCTCCTATGACATTTCAAATGTCCAGATCCCTAGGTCTGACACCGGCTCCCAGCTACTGGTGTCTCCACAATTGTCTGCCTGCTGTTGACTGCCATCGGGTGTCTCTACTCTGCCAAGAAGCTCTCTATCACCAAGACCTACTCGAGCACTCCAGCATAAGTCAAAATGTGTAGAGTCATGACAGTAGCTCAGATTTCCCATCATAGACCACACTCGATGGTCTGAGCTCTGTTGTACTGATCCCTGACCATATCCATCGAGTACTGGGTGAGGTTTGTGAACCTCGATGAATAGTCCGCTACCGTAACACTGCTATGCGAGAGCTGAAGAAGCTCCTAGATGCGTACTACTCTCAACGTAACTCGAGAGAACTACTCCATAAAGAGTCTCTCAAACTCTGTCCATGAAAGAGTCTCCTCTTCGTGAGTCTGTGTGTTCAGACTCCACCATCATCCCACCGAACCTAGAAGAAGGCTCACTCCTAGGATCACAATATGTTCTGTTGGTGTCCTCAATAAACAGAAAAACTCTGGTCACCACCTCAAGCTATTCCTCACCCGTTTGAGGGTCGGGCTCACCTTGGAACCTGAGGGGTCTCTGTCTATAGAAATCATGGAGCGTGCTAAGCATGCGCCCCTCGTCAGTCGGTACTGCAGGTAGCAAGGGTTTCTCCACTGGTGGTGGCATAGCAGGTGCACCACTTGGTGGCAACGCCTAGGGAACTATTCCATGTATCTAAGCATCGTCACTGAGGGGGTCATCCTCTTGATCGTGCTGCTAAATCCTAGTGGGTATGTATCGCGGAAGAATCCTGTAAAGAAACAAGATGTAACAAGTTCAATGAGTGTATCTGGATAGCTTCCACAAAGTATATGGAAAACACAATCTATTCCTAGATGATGCAAGTAACTTTATTTTATTTCCCTACAACCAGTGTTTCCGTGAACTGAGTCAAAAAGAAGGTTATCAGAGTCCTGTTGTATGGATACATCATTCAACGCACCAACCCTAGAGTCTCTGTCCGAAATGCTGAACTCAAAACACTTAACACAGTCTCTCCAAAACAATATCACAGAATCTTGCTCTTACGGTATAACCGACCAGCTCTGATACCACTCTCTCACGACCCGTCCCAGTGGGGCCCTCACTGCGACTCCCCTAGCCCACCTCTAATAGGCCATGGGGTGGTGACTAGCATCGAGTAGGTATATTACTAACATGGGAGGAATTTCCTAAGTACCTGTACACATGCACACATCTCCAAGCACACAAATGCGGAAATGAGAAAAAACCACTAAGGAACAAAATGCATGATTACAACTAAATCCAACCAACAGAGTACGGAATAGGGTAATGTACTGAATGTAAATTGGGCTACAATACAAGACCACCAAAAAAAGAACCTAAAAACTATAATGTCTGAAATATAAACAAAAAAGGTACTGGGACTACTTCTCATAGCTGTTGGAATGGCTCGGCCTGTAGGGAACTCAGAATGCTCAGTCTTGTCCTGTTCCTCCCTGGACTCTGTGAAAAGGTTGCTCGCCTGCCCAAGACATGTCTCGTACAGGAAAAGCCCATGCAGGGGTGAGTATAACAATACTCATTAAGGGACCCCAAAAACCACAAAGTAATAATGTAAAGAAATAGTCATCTATGTACAATATATGTCTACAAAACATATAGGAAGAGAAACACAAACCAGATATACTCAAAACCAAGACCCGTGGTCTAGAGACAATTCGTACAATCGCATACCCCTGTTAGGGATTCAGTTTGAAGAATCCAAGAAGCACTCATTCTGAGAGAACACACTCCATGAGTCTCATAGCTCGGATGTCATCCGTCTGAGAATTATTGTTTGTTGGGAAATGTCATGAGAGGCAGTTACACTCATTACGGGAAACACACTCTTGAGTGGGATGATTTCAATAGATGTATGCACTCATTACGGGATAAATACATCTAAGTGGGAAAGATCAAGATACATAGATGAGGATCACTATCAGGGCCGTGGGGGATACCGTGACTTATCCAGATTCACCAGTAGGTAGAGAATAAATGCCCGGTAGAGTTGGTCATGTCGATGCTTGACTCTACCTAGGGTCATGAATGGATATAGGATCTTGATCCGGGCCTCTCTGATGGATTCCTGACTGTATCACGGAAATTCCTGATAAAGGAATCATACTCTTGTAAAAGGAAATGGTGCCTGACCTTAAAGGGAATGAGAAGAAGGGGAACTAACTCAAACAAAACATGTCCAAGATACGGTGGACAAGAGGACCATGCCATTTTCCAAAACGTACACGGCGTGTAGAGAAGTTACACGCTGTGTCGTCTGACCTCAGGTATTAACCATGCACAACGACCCGAGTTGTATGGTTGGTCATTTAGAAAGGTTAGTACATGAAATGTAGTATTGGGTACACGCTGTGTCCAAGCAACTGGGGTCGGCTCCGTGTACGCTGGTCATGTGCCCGTACACAGTCCTCAACCCGTGTACTCTAACCCCTATAATCGGTACATAGGGTGACCCGTGTTGATGGCATCGCCTGGCCGTGTGATGCAGTACACGGTCATGTATTCCACCCTGTGTCTGAGTATCCCCCGAATAAACACTGAGTCCCACATATCTGCCTCTATCATGCCGCATAGAGAATACACGACGTGTTCTAATACCATGTAGTCTAACCCATGAACATATACATCCCAAAATACATGTTGAGCCACAGGGAAAGTCCAACACGTCGTGTTACCATAGTCATACACCGTGTGATTCCTAATTGACCCCTGAAACCCTATCCTCTACTGCTAGTACTACACGTTGTGTCCTTCAGAAGTACATGCCGTGTATTCTAGAAATTTCCAGAAACACAGACCTCCGCCCTCGCACCTCCGGTGATGCTCTGTTCGTCGATCCAGCCGTCCAATCACCCAGGAACACCCGAGTTCTGGTCGCCCCAACACCACAAGGTTGCCTCCATTATTTTTGGACCTCCAATCAGCTCCAAAAACTTGTTTTGATCTTCCTGCCTAAAGAACTCTTGAAGAATGACATTTTCCGATTCGAGCTGATTCGTCATCCATCATGGACTTCGCACCTACATAGGGTCATTGCGATGTTGGATCTCTGGTTTGGGATTGCAAAATTGCAAGATGGGTGTGCAACTATCTATTGTTCATTTCCTCATGAAGAATGTGAAGAATGCGCGAAAAAGGGGGAAGGAAAACCAATCGAACATATTTGAAGAACGAAACTCCGCCGCCGTTCATCACGGCGTTGATCCACTCCTATTAATAGGCTTAAATGGAGTAGAAATCAACAACAATAATAAACATTGATTAATTCACCATAATCATCCCAATGAATACCTTCCTACAAGAATGCATGAATCCATAGGTCAACTTGTTGGTGGTTGATCTGTGTTTGTCATTGTAAATAAAAAATGGGGAAAGTGGGATAAAATAATAACCCCTACCTCAACTGGGATCTATCGCTGATGATGGTTCCATGCTACGATCATAATCAAGATCCTATAACCTCATGGGCCTAGTAATTCCCTAATTCGATCTGTCGTCATTCATCATTGAGAGTTTTCTCCAACGCACCGCAGATTCTCCAGAGATTTCTCTCAATCGTCTCCAACAAGAAAAATTCTATTATCCAAATAAAAAGGGAAATGTTTTTGAAATCCCATTATGCTACGACATTAATGAGTCTGTGTCACTATTTTTGAGTCATTATGACATTACTTTAATTAAAGAAACCGCTTCCAAGTCACTGCACTGTAGCAACTATTTCCAAAAAGAAGTAAAATAAACATTGCAATTTTTTTTTACATAAAACGTCCAAAAAATAAACTTTTCCCTCAACCCACGCCAGTCGAGGTTAGGATTGTTATTTGGTAAAGTTGTTGTCCCAAACAAAATGGTTCCCTCAGATGTTTAATCTAGGAATCCATTTTGAAACTACCATATCTGCGAACAAGTGCTGGCTCACATAACATAAAAAATTTCAAACCACCATTCCAGGCTCATTGGGCCTCAGAATGATGTGACATTTTCGCACCCAGTCTCGATATAATCCCATATAATATTTAAAAATATTACACGAAAAAATATGAGAGACTACACATCAGGTATGAGTAATATTGAAAACAAAATTGTATGATACATATGAATACTAAGTAATTCCTATCAAAACACATCCAAAGACTCCCAAAAAACTATATGATCAAAAAAACTCTTTTAAAAAGAAAAAATAACCATAAAGTTGATATAAAGTTCATCATAATTTCTTAACTTACTCACTCTGAAAGATAATCATCGGCTGGTTCAGAATATAAAACATGACTTCACTTCCGTAAAAACATTTATGGGATCTATATAATGAAATCCATTCAATGAACAAAATAACAATAAATTAAACTAAAGGGTGAATATAATATTTTTCAATGAGAAAATTTACTCAAATCATAATAAGATAAGAATCATTGAAATGATAGTATATCATCGTACAATTAGGATTTACAACAGAAAATTCAAAATATAATATTTGAGGTGGTAATTTTATACTCTATGAAAGTTAATTATATATAAAAGTTTAGGTAGATCCATAATAAAAAAATCCATCAGTATTTATAGAGTAGATAATATGTGTACATTTCACCGCTTCGTTTTCATACCCCACATCATCAATAATAATGACATGATATTTCCAATTATCTCTAGGGTTAAGGGGTTTCTAACAGAAATTAGTATCATTAACCATTGGGTTTGATCGACAATTAGCATAACTTACACACATGTTACATTTGAAATAAATAAATTTTGGTGGTGGATTTTATAGGTCTTTTCTCCATCCACATTATTAGTTGACATCTTTCAATTACATCTACATTTGATTTCCCAAAAGCCTTTATTTATATACATAATTTCATTACACATCCTTTTACGATCATTTACACTATGTTTCATTCTAGACATATATCATAATATAAGACTCAACTTATTCCCTCCTAGTTTTCAATTATTACAATTTCATTTCAATTTTCTATTTCTTTATATATCAAAAAAATGAGATTTATGAGAGTTCGTGATCTCTATTTATAACATGAGATAATATAAATAGATTTATCTCTATCCATTAAATAATCCTATGACTAACACTATGTAGATACTTCGTTTTAAGACACAAAGTAATCGATGAAGCTTATATTCATGTTGTATGATAATACTCGAAGTGTATCTCACATGGTTTATACAATATTTCTCATAATTACTAGTAGATTTCTCATCATTCCAATATAGATCAAGGAATGCCATCTCAATTTTTTTAAATGAATACGAGGAATTTAATTATTGAAATATACCATTTTAAATTCATCTCACTCCATTGATTCATTTTCATCATGTTTCCTCATTTTCTTGATAATATTTCACCATAAATATTCTTTGTCTTCCAATCGATGAATAACCAAAATAATATTTTCATTCTTCGAACACCGGCGAATAAAAAACACATTTTTAGTATTACTAATCCATTACATAGAAATGTTTTTATCATAAGACTAACTAAATAAAGGTGTATGATTCCTCATGATGCACTCAATAAAAAGTAATTTATTCATTTTCTCATTTGGATACTCAAGCTGGTTTATGGATTATAATCTTTATATGGTCATAATAATGGTAATTTTCATTATATCTCTAGAAACATTATATTAATCAGGTAGATAATCACTATATTTTCCTTTATAATAAGTGTTAATATGATTACTTTTAGTTTCAACATTTGACTATAAAAAATATCATAGTTTGGGAAATAGTAATCATAAGAGGAAAACATATAATCTTAACAATTTATATAATTTTAATATCCATAATCCTTGTTTTTAATCTATTAAACAAATGGGTTAAACTAGTTCATTAATGATGATCATCTAGTCAAATCATTAAAAATTAATTATAAAGTAAATAATAAGTAGCAGAATCATATCCCCTAAGTGTATTTATCTAATTGTGTAGTCTTATACTCATTCAATATGCACTAGTGACAAGCGAGTTAATACCCAATATACCACTTTATATTTTTTAGCTATAGGTTAATTTGTTCCATAATTATATGATGTTTATAGTATACATGGAGGAATTTATTTTCTATGAAAACAAAAATTATTTCTTTACCATAAAAAAGGATGTTCCCTTACATACGATGATCTTAATGGCTATCATTGAGGTTTTTTCATTATAGTTTCCTATAATAAATAGAGCATTCTCATATACTAACTATGATGACCAAAATAAATTCATATATAAATATTAAATTTGATTATATGAATATTCATTACATATAATTATAATTTACATTAAAACCATATCAGTTTAGTGTATTTAGAAACTATGATACATTAACCACTTGTACATTGTAGATCTACAACATCCACTAATATGTTTTCCAAAAATACCACCCCTCAAAGATATAACATACTGAATAACTTTCTTCATCGATTATAGAAAATAGAACATAAAAAAGGATGATCTTAGTTGCTTAGTAAGGGTAAACAAGAGTGATATCAATCAAGGTCATTTTTAATCATTAAATGAGTATATGTGTATAGTAAAATAATATTAAAACACGAAAATCAAACTCATAAATTCCTAGATCACAATAATGTGTCATGATATAAAGTTTATCAGTTCATAAGACATAAATAATAAAATAACTAAATATAATGATACATGAATCCATAGAATTAGAACGAGATATTTCATAAAATATTGGTATAAAGTGTGGCATAATCGTAATAATATAAATATTATGTCTAGGCCACCCACCAAGAAATTTATCACATGTTAGGCATAGGATAAGCATCAATGTTGCGACTATGGGATTGGTATAAATGCCTATGTACCCTCTTTTGGGGTTTAAATAACATCCATTATACCCTTGGAGTTTATAAAATGTTAATCTTTACTCAATGCATTGGAGTTATATTTTTTATCCACCAATAACATAATCATAATCCTTTTATATATAAAACATAAGATCAAAAAATTATTTATAATTTCATAATACATTAACCCATGGAAAAGAAAATAGTTTTAATCCACATTTCATATTCACAATCATAAGCCAGTAACAACAAAAATAATGATAGTATCATAATAATATATATCCATTGAATCATCAAAAACCTCAATAGATGTTATCAAAAATGAAAAATGATTTAAAAATATCACAAGAATATATATTAAAGAAAATAAAATTTTTATTATAAAATCAGTTATTTAAAATCTAAATATATCTAAAATTTTAAGTAAAATGCTTTATTTATTAATAAATGTGGGAAATTTTATAGGAAGATTCAAATCATTGAGTGGTCATGACTGTGAGAAATTTATTGTTTGCAGTATACATTTCATGTACGATTACATTCAAACCCTCAGTAAAAAGTACCTCTATAAAAAAATATGAAAATTATTTATTATAAACCCCTTTAATAGAAATTAAAACAAGGGTAACATTTTATTTAATAAATCATTGAAAAATATTAAATACATTCTCTAAAATATTTTGTGAAAATAATTTCAATGTATAAAAATAATCCTATCCTAATAGAAAAAATATTTATATTTTCCATAAAAATGATCATTTGAAATTTTGACTACATAGAGAGAGGAAATTAAAAGGATAAAACCATAACTTCGAGAGAGAACTAGATAAGATTAAAATTATATTTTTCCAGAGTTATATCATATAATTTCTTTACAAAATGGTTATTCACAAACAATATTGATATAATGTGAGATTGTAACATTAAACTCTTACATCATTATAGACTTGCACAAAACATACTGTAACAACTTATGTGATAAATTAAGAATTATTATTATTCTATAAAATCATTATATTAATACTTATAATACCATGAATGGTTTACCTATAACATCTTATCACATGCTCATTAACAATTATTAATAAAAATTATAGTTTAATGTGATAACTATTTTATTTTTTATATATTATTAATTTAGATGTTATGGTACTTGCATATTGATAATTGATTCATAAACATAATAATGATATAATGATATAAATATATTATATATTTATTATATATATATTTATAACCATTAATAGAAGATAGATATATAGAAATGAATTACATTATTCATGGAGACGGTAGTTCGTACGTATGAATTAACGTTGATCTCAATTTTTTAAAAAATATGATAATAATGATAGATAATATTATATCTTTAAAAAACTAAATTATTTCATAAATATCATATAAATTTATGAAATCAGTAATTGTGAGGTGGTGATGCAAAATGAATTGTATCACTGCGTGGAAGACATACAGAAAAATAAAACAACCATTTCTCATTTGATGGAAAATGGGTTGAAAATGGTTGTTACATAATCATAATAACAAAAAACAATATTTATTATACTAGTATAATTATTTTATTATGGATAAAATAGGATAAAATAAGTTATAATATGAATTAAAATTTAAAGATGTTGGTTAATATTTATACCTCTTGATTGAGATACCTCTTTAGGTTACACCATAATCCTTCAGTGATTTGTATTAGGAGAATATTGTGGGATCTATGATGATGTTAAAGAATATGTGAATGTATTAGAGTAGGTAATCTATGATATAAAAGTCTCAAATTTCATAAATAATTGAGGAGAGGAGGTTCCCTTTTATATGTGATAGAGAATACGCATATAAAATTTATTAAAAGATTTAAATAATAAAAAATAATTTTTTTATTTATTTGAATCAAAATGGTATATTATTCAAAATAATAAAAAACAGTGTCAAAATATTATCAAAAAATAATTACACATGTTTATGTGTAATTATTAACCATATCTCTTAGTTTAACCCCCATGCCCCTAGTAAACCCATTCTAATCATAATCATACTAATAATTTTTTTCTATTTTTCCTATGACCCAAAAAGAATAGACTAAATAAAAAATGTTACCATTATTATTAAAAATAAGGATTACATTTTTGCAAATTAAATTTCTATAAATGGTAGAATTTAATTTTAAATTAAGAAAAACCCACAAAATACTTTTTTTCTAAAAAAATACATTTTTATGGATAAAACATAATTTACATTCATTAAATAAAAACTATAAAATGAATCTTAAAATATTTTACTAATTACATAATCTATAAATGTACATGAAATTTAAAAAATAATTACTTTTTTTATTTATTATGACAAAAAAACATTGTGCATATAATATTTTTTTAAAACTTCTCCATTACTTTTAAATGTTTATATATTCATTCCTATCATTTATGTTACTAATTTATGGATGTATATTCATAAATTACCAATATAATTAACTAGTATAACTTTTTTATTTTGATCAATATAGAATTTTATAACATATAAAAAAATACATTTCATTAGAAAAAATTTCATTTTTTCATGATATTGTTTTATTAAAAACATAATAATTATTTCTGAGGAATTAATCAATAAATTTATTTTTATGAAAATGTTTATATGTATATATTTTTCATAATTTATTGAAAAAATTTTATACCCACCACTCCAACATATTGTTTAAAAAATAATACTATATTACTTGTTCATTTAGACATAATGTCGCATGTAAAGAAAGAAATCGAATAACTCATGTCACATTTTAAGGAAATAAATATAAAATTTTATGGTATTATAAATAAAAACTAATAGAATATCATATCATGGTGATCCTATTAGAATCATAGTGGGAAAACATCCAATATCTAACTAGAAAAAAAATCTACACCCCCAATCACCCATGCACTTACCCTAGGTTTTCCTGTGTAAAAAAATCAAGCTCAAATCCGAGTATACACCATGAAAGGGAAGAAAAAAATCAATAAGAAAAATCAAAGGGATATTCCTCATAAGAACCATAACTCATAATTAAAGGAAAAAAACTTATGGAAACATTTCCTCTAGCAAAAAATTTCCTATAGACTATAAGAATAAAACAAAAAATAGTTCATCATCCAAAAAAGACTCCAATAATAAATTGTAGAATACCCCAAGTATAGCTGCACCAAAAACATCAAAGATCCTCATGATCCAACAGAAAAATATCCCAAAGTAAATAATCAACAATATTATCCTAGAAAAATGACCATCACTTGTCTAACAAAAAACATGAGCCACATATGTTAAGACACATAGCTTACTATCTTTCGAAGTAAACTCATTAAAATAACATCACCATGAATAACTACATGGTACACTATAAAGATGATAATACAACACATTCCAATCCATTCATAGCTTGGGCTGTGTTAAAACCATAAGAAGGAAAATCCTCCAAAATTATAAATCTATATCTATATTAGAACATTATAGGAGGCTTATAATGAAAAATGTACGACATGAGCTCCACCCAGTAATATATTATAAAGCACACTAAATAATCCAAAAAACTAATGAGGGAAAAATGAAATGTAATTTACTAAATTTTATTAAGGATAGTGTCAATTGTTTTTATTTTAAATTATTTTCTTTTTCACTAATAATGATGTCTCATTGAGTCATGGATGTCTTGGGGGTGTTTAGGGCTTGTTCAAACCCTAGATTACAAAAACATTAAAGAATAAGAGTTGGTCTCATGGTTAGGAGAAATTATACTACCTAGAACATATTATTTCTCTAACCATACCTCTTAAAGAAGTGGGGTGTTGGGATCCACACAGTTTCTTTAGATTATTTAGAATATGATTGCATGAGCATGAAACTTGTCCCAGACAAGATATAATGGATTTTTTAAAGGCTATGCACTGTTAATGAAATGAAGCACCTAGCATGTCCGTGGGTCCTATTTGGGAAGTGGATTCATGCACAATTTGAAAAAACGTGGGGCTAAGCTATCATCCCCAATCTGTGTCGGTGAAATTGATTTTGTTCCGTTAATTTTTTTTAAATATTTATTCCTCCTTCCTCCCTTATTTCTATAGTGAACAAGCTCCTCTCCCATATAAAAATCTCTCCTCCTCTTCCAGTGTAGGGTTTTTGATATCCCCCTCATCCTTCATCTAAATTCTTCACCATTAGAAGTATACCAATTCTTAATATAAGATCTATTGTCCTCATTATTTTATTTCAAGTCACCCATCACATTTGTTTCACTATTTATGAGTGACCTCATTTTCTCTATTTACTGCGAATTTGACAACTTCTTAAATAAATCTCATTATTGGTCGATTTATTGGTAAAAAAAGGATGAGTGGTCATTTATTGGGTCAAGGTAGATGATATAGATTCTTTCTCCTAATTTCAATAAAATATATAGGATGCACCTTTGTTCCATGATCTATAACATTCCAGCGATGCCTTTAATTGGTAATTAAGTAAAATTGAAAGCATTGCATTTCCAAATGTAACCATATCTAGTGGTGAGTCAACCACTAATGTTTATACCCATGACTTATGTCACCCCAACGGTTGCAATCCACCATTGATTATAAATTTACAAATTTTCTTAGTTGTTTAAATTACCTTGAGGTTGTTTCCTAATGTTTGGAGCCTTGACTTAATAAATTGAATTAGGGGAATTGGATGGACCGATGATTATGTTGTTTGCCTCATGACCAATCCCTTAACACTATGTAATATAATTTAATAATTAATCTAAAACAAATGGTTATCTTGGTTTTAAATCATGAAATGCATTTTTGATAAATGGTATGGTTTTGCATACCAAATCATACCCTATCCTTGTATCGAGGGTGATACAAGGGGTTCCGGTTTAAGTTATCCTTGTATTATTTCATTACGCCTCATAGATGGTGTCTGTAAATTAATTTTAAACATGAATAGAGTGACTCTACATAATCTTGTGATGGGAATACCATATGTTTTCCATTTTACTTCTAGACAAGTGACATTAGTTCCCTAGAGGAGACACCGTAGATGGGACCGGTGGTGAAGTGGTTTTACTATGCCATGAGAGAGACTCAGACTCCTACATGGGATACCAAGGATGAACATAGATGTTAGTTATTTATGTAATCACATCATGCTTATATGGACTCATGGGGTTCTATTCAAGGGCGGCCTCTGGTAGACTGAAATGTAATTAGTCATTTATAGAGCCCCTAGAGAGATAATTAGGGTCCCATTTGAAACACCATGGATGGGATAAGGGTGATTATTCTTAAATTCAGAGAATTAACTTAATCAAGAAATGACATGTTGAAACTGGAAATTTGAGGATGTTTTCACCAAGAAGAGTTAAAATATTTGGGATAGTCCTTCAATTTTCATTTTATACTTCTCACATGACTTGTTCAGGACTTCTCGGATCACATACACTCAGTTTAGGTCAAATCAGGAAAAGTTGG
This sequence comes from Viscum album, assembly GCA_963277665.1. Classification (NCBI taxonomy): domain Eukaryota; kingdom Viridiplantae; phylum Streptophyta; class Magnoliopsida; order Santalales; family Viscaceae; genus Viscum; species Viscum album. The sequence goes on from OY728159.1 coordinate 1,086,647,058, forward strand.
ATCGGTGTACCAAGTGTAACCTAGTATTCTGTGCTTAATTATTTAATTCTATTTTTCATTTTTCATTATATAGAACACTGTTCATGGTATATTACATGGGATGGATTGATCTAGAAACTGTGGGTGGTGGACTACTAAGTATATCTCACGAGATAATTGGGATACCTTCGATGCCCACCCATACTTTAGGGTTGAATGTATAAATAAAAGGAATTATTCATATTCTAACACCTGGTTACAACTACTTTGATGGAGTTTGGGAGAAGAGGATCAAGCCTATACTTTAGATTCTAGTAGTATATTTTTTGACATTATTGTGTTTTTTAGAATGTTGTATATGAATTATCCTTTGTAACCTATTCCTCTCATTTTTTATAATTAATTAATCATTATCATCATCATTTTGTATTTACTTATTATTTAGCTTCATCCTATCATTTAAATTTCTTGGAAATTTATGTTGTTTCTTATATTTCGGCTACATGGGTTATTGGTCCAGTTATATAATTTCTTTTTGGAAATTTCTTATTTATATTTATAAATGGTTTTGTTAAAAAAAATATAGTCTATACAGTCATAGTATCTCCATAGATACACCCTCTGTCTCATTTCTAGTCGACAACCTCTGGAATTTGGGGAGATGTGCTTGAGGTCTTATGGCCCACCATCTCAGGACATCTCTAAGAGGTATCTAAGGGTCAAGATGCTACAAACAAGCATCTATGCCATTTTTTCTTTTGTATTACTATTTTTGTTTATAAATAAGGATATGATTGTTTAAATTTTATAATGATTTTGTATGTGGTAGTAACTAACCCACATATAGTGGAAGCCCAAATTTCATGGGCTGAGTAAATATTATTATCGGTTATGCTGTTATAGATGATAATATTTTACCATTTAGTGAATCACTTATTATGATCCATTATCATTATTGTTGTTTTAATCATGGACTACATTACCTTTTCCTAATGATGTGATGGAATATAATTTATACATCATACCAGGAACTATATGTCTTAAATTCCCTGCATTATCATTCCATGTCTATATTTCTGTGTGCATTTATTTTATTTCATGTTCTTGATGTATGTTTCGTGATTTTTATGACATTCAAGGTGCTAGTATTTCTTCTAATAATACATGAATTTTCAATTAATGTTTCAATAATAATCTAAATGGTGTTTTCCCACATATATTTATTCTTACACCTAAATTAACCACTTATAAAACATTAGTTGGATTGATTGATAAATGATAAGACAATTTAAGGTGGGGGGGTACTCCTAAATTTGAAATGGATTTAAATTATTCAAATCAAAATGCATAACTTATTATATCTTGATACTACCGCAACTTCCTTACCCAGAACACGAGGATGGTTATGATTATCATACTCTAAAAGTGTTGGGTCCCAAGAAACCTATGATACCTCATTTGGTTCTACTTATGGTAGATACTATAGATCTCTAAATGGAAACATATGCTTAGATCAATGATAAATTATTTGTTTTTATGAATTCTATTTATGGTTCGCCTCAACATGCCCCTACAATGAAATTGGTCACCTATGAGTTCCAATCGTAGAATAATACCACCATATATCTGTATGGTGGTCTATAGGATGCTGAGTCATGGTTAGAGGCTATCCTATACATATTGGATCAAATAAATACACCTCCATAATGGTGTGTCAAACTCAAAACCTATATTCTATGTGACTGGACTATGAATTGGTGGGATGTCCTCACTATGGTAGCTCGACATCAGGGTATGGTCTGGGAGAACTTCCTCAGAACCTTATTGGACTTCTTCTTTCTGTGTAAATTATGAGAAGACTGTTCCGGAGAGTTCTTACTCCTTCAGCAAAGTGACATGTTTTTGATGGAATACTCAGCTCATTACACTAAATTACAAAATTTCACACTGACCTTGATTGTTGATGAGATTAAAATTGTGTGATGACTTGAGGATGGAGTTTATTATGAAATATGATCATAGGTGAAATTTTTTCAATGGAATATGTTTTAAAAAATAGAAAACTAGTCCCTTATCACTGAGCATAACCTGAGGGAGTCCAACAATGTGAACCAGGGTAGTTCATCTTCTAGGGAGAGTAATGTTTTATCTAGTGGTAAGGCGTGGTGTTTTTATGGTACACATGGGGACAATACCTACTAGGTAGAATTCACTGAATGTTATGTGGTTTATGACTAGTGTGGGTGACTATTCAATAAAACATACCAATATACAAGAAATATAATCAAGTGCTCAACTTGCGGAAGGAAGAGTCACCTCATGCATTTCTTCCAATCATTTCAACCAGTACTCGATTGAACGAGGATATATACGAACACCTATTTTAGGTGTATGATAAGTGAATCCATGTCATGTGGGAATCTAGTATTCTACTACCTGATCAGGCTAAGGAGGTGGTTGAAGATGAGGTATGCAGGCTAAGGTACTCAGGCTAAGGTACTCATGCTTCAGATGTTATTTATCATAAGCATGGACCTACAAGGTCAGTTAGGTTGTATCTCACAATCATAGTTCATGGTATATCTATGAAGAATAGTCTGCGCCTGAAAAGCATATTAAAGGGAAATCTCTGGTTAGAGGTACAATTTTGGTAGCCAATACTTTAGTATCTTCCTTGTTTAATGTAGGTGCATCATACTCTTTTCTATCTTCTAAAACTGTGTAATGTTTAGGCTGAGAAATTGAGTAATATTGTGGAATGATGACTCTTGACACACTATTAATATTTCAATTATATAATATATTCCAATGTTGGGAGTTCCCCTTGAGATAATTGGTTACCAATTCCTACAAAAGATATTCATCCTTGAGATGACCAATTTTGACATGATTCTCGGTATAGACAGGATTTTCCAATTTAGTGGAAATTTTGATTTCAATCATCAGCGGGTGTCCTTTACATCATGTGAGGGAATCATGTATATACACAAGTTGAAATTTAATATCCAGGATGACTGAGCTAGACCTGAGCATTAGGGGGTAGGCATGGGGAAAGCCTAGATGGAGAGTCTCATTATGAGAAATCCGGGTAGGAAAAGTGTGGAATACCCTCATATTATAAATCATTTCATGGACGCCTTCCCTAAAAACATATTTGAATTACTTAATGAGACAGAGGATTGAGTTCACTATCGAGATTCTACCATGTGTGGCACCAATTTACATTCCTCCCTATAGGATGACTCATACAATGATCCTGGAACTCAAGAGGAAGTTTTAATATCTAGAAGAAAAATGTTTTATCCAACCCATCACATCAAAATGGGGTAAACCAGTCCTTTTTTCCAAGAAGGTGAATAGTACCCATTGAATGTGTGGGGATTACTATCGAGTGAACCAACACACATTTATGAACTGATATCCACTACCTTGTATATAATTCTACTTCAACCATCTCTAAGGATAAACAATCTTCTTTAAGATCATTTTGTGGTTCAGAAACCATCATGTCTATGTGTGAGGAAAGTAGACATACCCCATTAATCATTCCAAAGATGTTACATCTAGTATGAGTATTTGGTTATGCAATTTGTCCTTAGGAATTAGTTATTAGTGTTATGGATCTGATGGATCATGTTTTCCACCAGAACAAGGATTCATTTTTTGTGGACTTTTTTTATGAAACCTTACTGTATTCTCACACCATACACAACCATTCCAAAAATCTTGAGAACCTACTGAATACACTGAGAGAGCACCAGCTGTATGTGAAGCATATTAAATTAATCTTTTTGGATAAAAATGTTTAAAATCATGTTTTTTATAATATCTGATATAGGAATATGATTTCACCTAGAGATACTGGGTATTATGGTTCCATGTAAGCTTCCCAAGAATGTTTTTGATGAATTATGTTTCTTAGGAATGGGTGAATTTTATAAGAGATTCATCTATGATTTATCATTCTTGTTAGAGTCACATATTTGATTAATAAAAAAGGGAGTAAAACATAACTAAAATGAACCTTACGAGATAGCATTCAGAGTTAAAAGGGAGACTATATTCAGAAAAAATATAGATTCTTCCAGGATTGGGAAGAGTATACATTATTTATTATGATGCTTTAATGATCAACATTGGAGAATTTCTGATATAGGGTGATCATGTCCTGGAATATTTTCCACTCCAGTTCAATACTCATGAGTGTAATTATCCTGCACATGACCTCAAGTTAATAGTCGTGGTTATGCCTCAAGCTATTGGTAGTACTACTTATTGAGTGATCAATTCATCATCTACACATACTATAAAAGAATAAAATATATCTCTATAAAGTGAGAATTGAATATGAGGCTGCACATGGGTGTATATGACTTCTAGTCCTTCGACATTGTGCTTTCTTACACACTATGGAAGGGTATTGTCATAGCTAAAACCATAACCTGTATGACTCAGAAACAATCCATCAATGAGGCCAACAACGAGTGGTACATGATGTATTTGTTTATTTAATTGAACATGGTGGTTTTGGAAAACCATGAGAAACATGTTTTAACAGCTCTAGTAGTGAAATAATTCATTCTAGAGTGGGTCTAAATGATTCAAAAAAATTATTTTGAGGGCCTTGTCTTGAGGTAGATCATCACTGGTGAGGACGCACAACCTGGTTGTATTGTTGATGGGAATGAGACCCTACTATTTCATGGGTGTGATTTCATTTCTTCTAGTGTATGGGAAGAGTTTATGTGAGAGTATAATGACTTAGTTTGGGATGTTTTCTCCGGGCTTACCATGGTGTACCAAGATTCACACTGTCAATATTGTTGGACTTGTATGTAGTGGAAAATAATTGGTTTTATGAATCATCTATTAAGAAGGTGAAGTTTGAGGACTAGTGACCTAATAGAATTCTTTAAACCCTCTACATTAATCAGTAGAAATGTAATGATGTCATAGTGTATTCTATGATAGTATTTTAGTGATATTCTTGAGGCAATGATGCTATATCAGGGATCGTTGATAGTTTAACAAAGGTTGTAGCCTTCTTAATGATATGGGAGACCTTCTCTGTTGATGATATTGGGAGGGTCCATATCGATGATATTGTTTACATTCATGTTGTTCTCCATTCAATCTTATTAGGTTGAGACACATGGTTTACTTTACGGTTTTATAATTCATTTATGAAGGCACTAGGTTCATGGGTTTTCTTGAGTCAAGAATATCACTGTCAGACTAATGGGAAATTTGAGTGGACAATACGGGTGATCGAATATTTTCATTGGGAATGTATCCTTGATTTGTAGGTTCATGGGAAACATATTCCTCTCTATAGCGTTTTCCAAAAACAAATGTTTTTATGAAACAATTCATATGGATATTTATAAGGCCCTTTTATAGCAGGTCATGCCATTCAACTCTACGCTGGGTATAGGTAGGCAAGGGAGCACTAATGTGCCATCATCTCATTCAGGATGATTCAGAACTTGTCTATATTATTCAGAAATGTATGGATACCACTCAGTCTAGAAATAAGTATTATTAAATAATTACCATCAACCTCTAGGGTGTGAGGTGGGATGTCAATTGTTTCTATGTTTATCACCTAGATTGGGTCATAGATGATTTTGAAGATAGGTAATGTTATTGCCTTAGTATTTTGGACCATTCAGGATAGTTTATAGAGTCTGTCCTGTAACCTATCGGTTACAAATACCTCAGAGGTACCATGAAATACACGCCATAATCAATGTATTTTAGCTTTGATGGTATCATGATAACCTATATCATTCATTTTACCCCAAAGATAATGATCTAGATGATGATGTGTCCTTTAAGGAGAATATAATATATATCATTGATCAGACATCAAAGGCTCTATGTGGTAGGTATGTTCCTCAGTTTGGATTGTAGTGGAAACATAGATGCACTCAGGATGAGACCTAGGAGTAATAGGGTAATGTTCATGCATTGTGAAATGAAATTTTATTCGATGACATTCTATCACCATCGGAAGGGAAATTCCAAGATGAGTTTTCTTGAGGAGGTGTGGTTTTCATTTCCCATCTTTTTGAAAAGGTACAAAAAAATATTTGGTTTAATTTATTTTTTCATCCCTAATAATGATTTATAAAGGAGTCATGTATGTATCAAGAGTGTATAGGGTATATTTAGATCCTAAAACCCCTAAATATGAAGCAAAATACATATCCACATGGTTATGAGAAGTTGTACCACCCATCCAACATTGTTTCATTAATCGTATAACTTGAGGTATCGGGGAGAAAGGCTCTACATGGTTTCTTTGAAACTGTGCATATAGGATAGCATGCCAATGAAACATATATTTTGAATGTTGTAGAGGCATTATTATTGGGCGATGAATGGTTAAGTAAACCATGTTCCTAGTCCATTAGAGGGTCACACATGGGTAATGGTTTTCCAAACTATTGGCGCACGATTTGGATAAACAAGAAAGCGAACCTTGTGCCCCTATCTATGTGGGTGAAATTCCAAATTTTTTTATGTTTTATAATATCATTATACATTATTCCTCCCTTATTTCTCCAGTGGTCCATCTTCTCTTCCTTGCAAAAATCTCTCCTCCTCCACCATGTTTGGGTATTTTATATTTCCTACATATATCATTTGTACCCTTTATCATCAAAAGCATCATAAATCATTATCCAATAACATTAGTCCTCATCCTTCTATTTCAATTTCCTCTTTCCATCTATTCTATTAATGTGTTACCTTATTTGTCCCATTTTTAATGAATTTAATGATTTTCCAATAACTCTAATCTTATATTAATTCTATGGTTGAAAATGGATGAGTATTCTACTATTTTCTCAAGGTAGGTTTTCTAGAATCGTTCCCCTTGTTTTGATGTAATAAATACCACACACCATTGTTTCATGATTCATAACATTTTGGAGATGCCACTAAATTAAAAATTAAATTAAATTTAAATCCGAACCCTTCCAAATGTGACCCTAGATTTGGGAAAATAAACCCATTTATTAGATATCCTTGACTTTTGTCACACCAATGTGGGTAGTCCCCCTTTGAGGTTAAATTTTCCATTTTCCATAGTTATTTTAGACATCCTTGATGGTGTTACCTTATAATTGGGGTCTTAAACCAATCAATTAAATTAATGGAATTGGATGGACAATTGATTATGCTATATGTCTCGTGCCTTATTCTCTAAAACCTTCTAAAATAATTGGAGCATTGAACAAAACAACTTTCATCATGGCATTGAATGCTAAAATTAATTTTATGATAAATGGTTTGGTTTTGAAAACCAAATAAAACACTTACATTCTACTTAGGGAAATTCAAGGGGTTATGTTTTAAGGAACCCTTTGAAGATATTTTAGTGCCTCATAGTCAGTGTTTTAATATGAATTATAAAAATGTTGGGGTAACACTAGCTTACATGGGAACAGACATAGTGTGCATTTTCAATTAAACCTATATAAATAGTGCCACTTGTTCCATAGGGTAGACCTCAGGGTCATGATTGGTGTCATAATGTTTGTACCATGCCACAAGAGAAACTTGAAACCCTATGTGTGATAACAGGGATGGATTCAGAGGATGGTTCATTATGTTGTCACATCATGTCTGGAGTGACACATGGAATTTCATTCATGAGTCACCATGGGCGATCTCTTATGGAATTGGACATATACATAGCCCCTAGAGATATGATTTGGATCCGACATAAACTCCATGGAATGGGATTATGATATGTATTCATAAATTCAACGAATGACTATGATCAAGAAATAACATGTTTGAATTTGAAATTTTGGGATGTGTCCACCAAAAAAAATCACTATCCTAATTGTAGTCCATATTTTAACATATTGTACTACTCACTATACATAGATCTGACTTCTTGACTAAGACACACTCTTTATAGGCCGAGTCATGTAAAGTTGGATTTTTTCCTAGTGGAAACTAGTCCAATGTAAATATTTTTTTAATTATATTATTCATTTATTATTATAGGAACACTATTTATGTTATATTCCATGATATGGATAGATCTAGACATCGTTGGTGGTGGCCTACAAATTTTATCTCACACACTAATTGGGCCTCCTTTAGTACCCAAGAAGAATTCAAGGTTATAGGTAAATATAATGGGAAGCAACTAACTTTGGATACATGACTTTCACTACATGGATATAGTATGTGAGTAGAAGACTTATCATTTGATTAAGATGCTTATAGTAGATTGTTGGGTCCTTTTTTATTTTTGTATTACTGTATATTATATGTTTACCCCATGTATCTTGTACCCCACATTTTTTTATAGGTACATGAGCAACATCATCATCATTTTTTATTTAATTATCATTAAGCTTACACCTATCATTTATATTGCTTGGAAATTTATACCACTTCTTATATTTCTGATACAGTGGTATATTTACCCATTCATATAGTTCCTTGTTATAATATTTCTTATTTATTATTCATATATGTTGTTGAGCTACACATTTATCTATGAGGGAATATCCTCCCCATGGACAGACTCTAGGACCTCACTGCAAGTCGACATCCTTTCATTGTTGAGGAGGTTCTCTTGAGGTCATATAGACCACTATCTTAGGGCACCTCTTAGTGGCATCCAAGGAGGGACAATACATCAAATAAATATTTTTAAAAAAATTAAGAAAGTCACATTCACAACACACATAATATAAATTGAAGATATCAGTAACAAAGAGTCATTAAACCTGATATTGAATACCAAGGCCCTATTAAAATCAAGCATTATTGTTAAAAAAATTAAAACAAAAACAATAACACATTTCAAAACCCAATCCCTTGATCAACATAGTAGATTTAAATTATTTCATAAAGTTACTTGAAAACCTATATAAACAAATTTTAAAACCAAGAAACCGTTATATATTTTATAGTAAATCAAATCACTTATACCTTGAAGAAGTTTTTAATATTTTACCATTTTTAAACATGTAGAATGTGTAAAACCACCAATAACACATAAAATGTAGTATTCTAAAATCATTAGTTTCCCTTCAAAAAGAAAACTCACCACATTATCATTACATGGAATAAAATATTAAATAAATTATACTAAAAAACATTAAATATTTATAAATTATATTAATCATTTGAAAACATATCATGTAACCATGAACATTTTACAAAAAACTATGTCTTTTTTTAATCAATGATTTTTCCCAAGAAACCCAATTTTATAACAAATGAATTTCATGTCACATGAAAAGTCATATAAATAAATTCATATTAGAATCCTCACAAAAAAATCCAATACAAGGATGAAACCATATCAAGAAAACCCATCTCGACTCTTTTCATATTACCCTAAATTGAGGAAATAAAAGGATCTAGGTTATTATATATAAAAATTAATCCATATGTGGAAAATTTCATTGAATAGAATGATTATTAAAATCCACAGGACAACTATAAAATAGACCCTAATTTTTTTCATCTAGGGGTTTTTTTCCTATAGTTTTTCATTACCTCCAATCCTTTCCATTACTTTGATCCCCCTTTCTTTCCCCATCTCAAAATAGCATACAAGATCTACAAATATAATTAAATCTAGTACATTTTGGAACGAAGACCCATCAACAAAGTATTAAAACAATAATCTGAAAAAAAAACAATCAAAATAAATAAATAAATAAATATAAAATCCCAACTACCCATTGAAACTCTAGGATTATGAAAGGAAAGAGATCAATAAACCCTCCCCATAACAATCTGTCGAGTCCCAACCACCTTTTATCCAAACCAAAAACACCCCAAGTAATAAGAGGGAACATTTAAAACATTATTCCCACTGAGAACCTATAAAATTATTCCATTTTCTAGAATCTTTTCAAGGGGTTATGTATCAACTAACTCTAGACTTCGTCATTCACAAGGAATGAAGTGAACCACTGATCTCCAAATTATGAAAACTTGTGCTCGGGAATCAAAGAACATACCTTGGGAAATATTTATCTTTCATAAAAAAAACATAATAAGATTCTGAAATAGAAAAAAAATAAAAAACTACCAATTAGTGGATAAACATTACTGGACATCCAATTAAAAATATAAAAAATATTCGGAAGATAATCAATATATGAAGTAAATAAAAATATAGTTGAATCATAAAATATAATTGGATAACAAAACAAATATAAATCTAAAAGAGAAAATGGAAATCACATACCACTCCAATGAGCCTTATTGTGCCCTATGTTCACCATCAAGTAAAATACCTCACTTTGTAAACCAGGAAAGAAATAATTAAAATGGAACAAACCATGACCTCTAAAATAAAAGAATTAATTTTACATAATAGTATGTCGGAAAAAAAATCCTTTTAATCACATTAATAATAATTTACCAAAAGAAATAATCAACACCTCATAATGTGGATGAATATAATTTTTTACAATTCCATTAAATGAAAAAGAATCACTTGGAAATCACATTTCCTCAACTGTAGCCCCCTTTTACAAAACTCTAATTTTTAAAAACATATGTTAAAAACACTACATAAAAATTTATCCTAAAATATACATTTTAATACTTTGAATAGCTTCTGAATTTTGATTTTTTTTAAAATATATATGAAAATTAATATCCATTTAAAACTAGGTTTGATGACATAAACATTATTTTGAAACCCAAAAAAAGGAGTTTCATAAAACAAACTATTTTTTGATTTATAATAAAAAAAATAAGATATTTAGAATATATATTTTATTATTTAAATACCAAAAAATCAAAACTCATTATAAAATTATTTCATTACATATTAATGTCAAACTTATAAATTCCTAATTTCAAAACATTTCACAATTACCCTTTCTAAACACTTTAAGAACAATACAGAAAATAAGAAGGAGGAATAAACATATCAGAAACCACTATGTCAATGTCATTATAAATGGAAAAAACACATTTAATATGGTAACATGAAATAATATAAGATATAATGGATCTAATAGAATCAAAATTATAAATCCTTTAAATGGTCCTAAATTTGATTTTGGTGTCATGTGAAGCATATGAATGATCTAGAAATCAATTCCAATGTTATTGATAGGGATCATCGGCTAGTACTACTAAACTAATCAATATCCCCAGTTATCCCATTGACTATTTCAAAATAATAATTGACGGATATCCTTTAATTATATAAGAACAATGAAAATATTTCTAGCTCAAAGGACCATTAGCCCTTATGATATAAACATCTTAGCGTAGCCAAACAGTACTACCCAATTGAACTACTATCTATAAATGGGATTTACCTCATAATGTTAATATAATATATTATTATTATTTTGATGATAAGTATAAAATAGGTTAGAATAATCATTCATTTCAATTATCAAATAATAATAATATGAAATTACATACCCCTGACCTCGTCACGATTACTTGAAACAACACCCAATAAGAACTATATATGTACAATATATATTGATAAGTAAATATAAAACAGCCCCTCATGGGATCTTGAGACACTAAAATACTAAGAAGAATCATATAAGGCTCATGAAGTTGTCAAACCATTAATAAAAAATTATTTTTCATAAAATTAAAATATTGAAATTTGTTTCTAAAAAATCATAGAAATCCAATCTAATTAAAACTAATTCAAAAGTCATTATAATCAATTATTTGGTAAAAATGCTATTAAAATGTTCCTTGAAACCCATTTGAGAACTCACACAGCCCTTTAAACAACCATTAGAAACATTAAAATCCACCAAATACTTTCAAAACATCATTAATAAGGGAGTAGTCACCCATTGAAATAAAAGAAACATTTTGATTATTTAAAAATCATTAAAAACCTTGAACACGTGATTAAAAAATTAATACGTGAAAATAAAATATTTAATAACAAATGTATAGGGGATGTATCCTCTATGAAAACAAATTGATACCTTCAAAATCCATTTAGACATTTTTACCAACACTCAGCATGGAATCCAATTCCATGCCACAGGAAAAAAGAAATATAAAATAAATTTATCCCACCAAGGGTAAAATAAATATAGAAAAATTGAATAAAAACAATTATAAAACATTAATAATTTATTGTAATATAATACAATGTAATAATAAAAATACAAATACCTCAGTTAAATTGTGAAGAATATAGAAATATTCACCTGTGATGGCGAACACCCAAACAATCCAATAAATGCCCCCACAATCACTACATGAAAAAATTAAAATGATTTAGACAAACCCTAACACTAAAATTATACAACATCAACATTATATTTTACGAGAAGAAATAAAATCAAGAGAAAATAAGAGATAGAGGAGATGAAGGGGCTTGGAAGGACATACAAAGTGAGAAATAATATGAAAACTAAGGAAAAGGCCATCAAAATTATAGGAATAAGGAATGAGACTCTCAACAGAGGTTCACCATGTCTTCTAGAATGATTTTTTCATAAATTCAGTGGTATTAAGAAAAAATAAATCCATGCGAATCTAGAAATTATATTTTTAATGATTCAAGGAATGACCTTCAGTATATCTTGATTGTTTTCCCTACTATTCTCCAACTATACACAAAATACTACCTATACAAAACCATCTCAAAAATTTCAACTATGACTACTTTATATTTGGAAGAACCATGGCCCTATTGTGAAAAAAGGAAAATTGAAATTACATATCTAACTCTCACACTTCATGCATGGTTTTCCAAATTCTACGCAAACAGTGCACACTTAGACATACATACATAATACCACTTATGTTTATTTTTCATAAATTCAATGTTTTATAATAAAATAGGTATTAAATTATTGAAACAACCATGTGATTAAAATTATATTATAAAATTAGACCTCAATTGTGTAATCACATGGTTTCCTCTAAAATGTTTATGAAAATCGTGCGTTGAAGAAAAATATTAGAATTTACAAGTATCATGATGAAACCTCATTAGAATTTAAAAATTTTATAAATAAAGTAAAATTAAATATGATAATTTTAAAATAATATTTATATTTAATGTTTTATAGGTTATGAGGTGAGTTTCTATTTTTTTCATAAGAAACATCTACATTTCTAAATGTTTATCACCATAGTAAAAGTTAAAAGGGTTAAAGTGAGGGTCAAACAAAAAGACATGGAAAATATATCTAAAATTTATCTATTTTGTCTTCTTGAGTGTTTTTACACATTGATTTATAATATATTATATATTGAACTAAAATAGAGCCAATTACCACGAATAATTCATTTATTATATTTTAATGTACTTATTATTCATAAGGGTGGCACACCATTAACATATCAAAGGGAACATCCCATACTAACATCAAATAAAACATAAAAAAATTATATCCACCAAAAACTACCCTAATACCATCTAAAAACCCTTATCCATGACCTATATGTTCATTTATTATTTAAAGGCCCAATCGAGAAGGAAGATATTAATGGAGGAGTTATAAGTATTAACCAAATCATTCCACGTTTATTTCTTCTTCTACATACATAAAATATATTCTAAGAATCCTAATATAATTAAATCAGGGTATTTATTATATTTAAATCTTATTATGAATAGGTACAACAAATTTTATACCACTTTACTATTTTTTGATATAAAAACATTGCTGATATGTATGGGAAAAATATCATCTCCATAGAGCGATCTGTTTAACTTTTCTTCACCGTATGACATGCTTTTTTATAAAGATGAAATTAATGAATATATTTGACATTTATAGAATAATTTTGACTCTATAAATTTAGTATATTTCTACCTTATTGTCCTCTTATATACTAAAGAATTGATATGTTTCTTGTGCGTAAATGCAGAATATAGCTTTCATAATGTGGTATAATTAATTTTTGAAAACCTCATTAATTATATAGTTATAAAAATATATTTAATGTATATATACTAAATATTTATCAAGATTAAAATTCATTAGGTAATGAAACTATATTATCTTGAGTTTTTAAGAATATATTTCTATTTAAATAATTCTATTTCATTGATGTCTTGCATTGCACGCAACACCCAGTTTAAATGAGTCGTCACACTCTATTAAAATATTATTTAATGATATATATATTATAATTTGAATTTAAATGTATGAATAGTAACAAATAAATTATAAAACAATTGTGGTTTCATGTCTATAAATGATTTTTTGGGTACATATTAATTAGAAGTAAAAATTAATGTTATTTCAATGGGAATGAAATGTTTTTCCGAAAAACTATTTTTATGCGTGGAATATATTTTTATCTTGAAAAATTAAATTACTCACTATTGGTGAATGATTTTAATGAAATTTATATATTATATATTTTTTAGTGTTCATTTAATATTCTGATATATATGTTCAATGAATAAACCATGTTTTATTCTTAAAAATATATTTTTCTAAATAGAATATTTATCACATGTTTTATACAAATCATAAAATTAATTTCTAGCACTTTTATAAACTAATTTTAATAAAATTGATTTCATATTTGGAGCAAGTTTTTTCAAAATTAGTAAATACAACCTTTTTATTTTTCTGTAAATATGAATGGAAAACATTGTAAAATTCATCACCTCGATAAAGGGTAAATATGGTTAATCAAGGATAAAACAAAGTGATATGGCCACATGTTTTCATATTAATTATAATTGGATAAATTTATATAGACCCTTATAGCCTTATGATCAAAATATTTTTGTTTAGTGGACACTTTTCCATTAAAATGAAAAATATAATATTTATATCCAAGAAAGTGACAATATGTCGCTCTGTTAGTTTTATATATCTCATATGTGTGCACATAGGGAGAAAATAAAGCCATGATTGAATATAATAACCAATTTTTAGCTTAATGAGAATATATTTATTAATGAAATTTACCTCTAATTTTTAATAATTATATAATAACATTACATTCATATGAAATAATTACACGGTATTTCCCCAATTATTACAAAACATAATAATGATTTTAAAAATAATAAAATAATATAATTTTAGTGATTTAATGGAATCCATAATTTTTATGGATGAATATCAATTATTAGTGTCATGATATATTATTATATTCAAATTACAATTTTTAATTTATTTATTTTATGTCAAATTAAATGAATAGTATCTAAATGGGAAATAATTTATTTTGTAGAATTAATATTTTATTAAACTATATAAAATCGTTAAAATATTAATAGATTAAAATGGGGTTGTTATGTGGTCTATAATTTCATCTCTTTTTAATTTATAATCAATATTTAACCATTTTACTTGAAAATGATTTCAACGATCTTTGAATCTATTATAATATTAAATAAATAATAAAATAATTAAAACTAATGTAATTAAATGTTAGTATTATTAATAATCTACATTTATTCTCATTGTTTCCACCAAATGGGAAGTGGAAGTATCACTTATGTATAAGTCTGGATTACCGTTTCCACGTAGTGATACAATTAATTTATCATCAACATATTGCATTTATGAGTATTCTTATGGGTTTTATGATAATATTTAATATTTTTTAAATAAATATACCTCTTTATGAAAATTATCAAATCTACCTTGTCAACATCCAATATATTTGGAAATGGTAACATTGATTGTTCGTACATGTGTACTACCGCCCCCATGAAGAGATGTTATTTCTTTGATTTATGATTTTTATGCTTGGTAATAATGATAAATTTAAGGAATATATATAATATATATGATGTAATAATGATTCCATATAGTTTATTTATTATTTACCATTCTTTCTTTTCATTCATAAAAAAAAGAAAATAGCGTTAATGCATACATACGACCTACCATCACCATGAACAGTGTAATTCATTTTTCTATATATATGTTTTAAGAATGACTATAAACATGTATATAATGAATACATATGAAATTTATATCATGATTAATATTATTTCTATTATGATACCATAATCAATATATAAAAAAACTACTAAACAAAAACATACATAAAAAACAAAGAAGATATCACTCAGAACAGTAGTTTTAATAAATATTTGCTATCAAATAAATGATTAAAGGTAATAAATAAATAATATATTGTATGATATATATTATTATTCTATAAAATATATACATATAATAAATATATATTTATTATACATGATTTTGAGAACATACAAAAGAAGTTGGACTTGAGGTAATGGATTTTCATGTAACATTAATTTTTAAAAGAAAAAAGCCATATTCACCAATAATATCTATTATGTTGTCTATATTCTTCTAATGAGTGAATTATATGATACATAATATTAATTGGATTGGTATTTACATATAAATAAAGTTTTATATCTTTAATGGGGATTGCATGCCAAATGTTACCAATGAAATATGGGTTTTCTGTTACAAACTCACTGTTTATCATGACTGTTTATGAATAACTTTATGATGATTCAATTTTATGATATAAATATAATGAAACTATTGAATTATATTCTAATATGGTCATTTCATTAAAATATATATTTTCTCTACATTTTTCTCCCCTTTAGTACACATGAGAATAAAAATATTATTTTATGAGTAATTGACCGTATTTCTCCCATTGGTTGAAGAAAATATTTCTTCCTTACATATGTTTAAATAAAAATATCATATTGATGGTTTTTAATATTATTCTTTTATTTTTAGTAATTTTCACACATGTTATTATTTTTTCAAAATGGGTTTAAAAAATAAATCTTCTTTTCATTTTCAATAGGAGGATGTTTTTAGTTTTCACCAAAGTATTAATAGAATATTTATTTCAATTATATAACCTTAAAAAATCTATCTATATCGTGAATGTTCAATGATTTGATGATTCCTTTGCATGTATCCATGGTAATTTTCAATGATTTATATTATAATATAAGCAAAACTATTTGATTTTAAAGAATTAGTTTCAAAATAGAAAATAATTTTTCCTTAGGAATGTTTAGTTATCTTTTAGTAGTATTTGTATTCATAAAAAACAACAAACCTTGATTTAAATAATGATTTAAGCGGAAATTAAACTAGGGATAGAATGATTATTATTTTTATAGTTGATTTGTGTTTATCACGAATATGTGTTTTTGAATATTTTCCTTTTTAATGATATATTCTATGATAAAGTTATAGAATCTTTGTGAAAAAAGATTTATTTTTCCAAGGGTAATACTATATTTAAATGCTCATGAAACCCATATTTTTAATGGGTTATGATATAATGAATGTTTTATTATCTTTTGGAACACATATGCATGATTTTCTTTATATTACCGGTTAGACCAATATCTCCACTCTATGTTGTCAGTAAAGATTGATATCTCATTACATAAATAAGATTGGAATGGGAAGTGAACCCATATACATAAGGTACTCTATCCACTATGATAATTTTTAGATCAAACCATAACTAATATGTTATTTTGGGGAGTTAACCAAACCCACTATGATAGTCTTTCCATTGAATCCATACATACTAAGGGGATTATTTTCTATTTATATGTGTATGCTGAAATTATATATAATACACCAATGTTATGCACATGTGACTCATTTTATTGGATTCATTTCCAAACCATGTCTTATGAAATGCCAGGGTTTATTCCATAACACATATTTGTGATCTATTATATACATGGTTTGTGTTTAAAATGTTAATCTGTTATTCTCAAACCATTATTATCATGTTATTATTAAATGATAATTGATATATCACTTATTTTCTCTTAATGAGAATATGAGATCACATTTTCTCATGTGTCCTTTCCATAGGTTATAAATAAAAATTGGGAATGATATGTCTAATAAGGATAACAGTTATTATGGAATTAATTGTGTAATTTTATAAACCAATTTTTTATGCATCCATGTATCAAAAGATACTATACATATTTAATTTTAGAATGGTTTGTTATTATTTGTAAATAATATTCATCTAATATGATGAAATATTTATATATGAATATTATGTTATACTGTAGTTCATATCAGAGAATGGTTTAGTTAACTTTTGAAAAATAGGATTATTAAAATTTAGTTCTAACCCTAGGGATAATTATAACTATAGAATAAAATAAAAAATCATTGTTATTTACTATGGATAACATATTTTAAAACTAATTTTTCATATATTGATAATATGATGTCTTATTTTGGATAACCCGTGAAATATTATCTAGATTACATGATTGATCAATAAGGGTAATGATGACGCATTTTCATGTTAACAATTTTGATTTCGGTAAGGATTGATAGTTAGAAAAACAATTTTGGTATAGTTAAATTTATTCCAAAATATTTAAGTATCTCATATAATAATAGTTATATGATTTCAATTATATAGTGAAAAGTATCTAAAAAGGTTAATTCCCTTCTTAAAAAGTTAGATGTAGAATTTGAATTGAAACCACCTAATTGTACAACGATCGCATCTCTGGTTAGTGATTGTTCTATGATTGATGTTCTTAGGAATATGCTTTATATAATTATCTTTTTGTCCCTTTGGTTGAATTTTATATTATCTTATGATTGAATTGGATTTTTTACATAATCCTCACATTAATTTATAAGGTATGGAAGTCGCATTTGATATTCTAAATAAACATATGATCATATAGCATTGTTATGATAAATGTGAACATCCAATTAAAATTAAATCTATATTATTCATATTAATTTCAATTAAAAAGGGTATTTATCTCATATGGCTAGGTAGAATCTCAAAATTAATGATATGTATATTGAGGGTGAGTTTGATGATATCTCTAAGAGAGAATGGTCTAATCTTCCACCAAATCATGAAGATTATTTCTCAATATAAGTCTTACCTAGTTCTATAACTTTTTCAAATAATCCATATATAATTCCACCTATTGGGTTATAGAAATTGATGAATCAATTCCAAGAGAATCTTGAAAAGGGATTCATTCAACTAGGTGCATCACCATGGTGTGAATGAATCATTTTTGTTAAAAATAAAGTTGGATAGATGAGTGTCTACAATGATTATCAAGAACATTGGATGATCACTAAGAAGAAAAAGTATCTTATACAATATATTTAATAATTTTTTGATCAACTATGAAGAGATAAATACTTTTCAATGATTTATCAATATCCTAAATATCATAAATTGAGTTACAAGAAGGGTGGTTTTACCATGATAACATTTTATAAAAGGCATTCACACTATAAATTTGCAGTGATATCATTTGTTCTTATTAATTCCCCCACTCTATTCAAGGGGTTAATAAACATATGATTTATTGTTTATAGTTATTAGTTTATAATAGTATTTCAAGAAGATATTATTATATATTATAAGTCAATGGAAGAGCGTAAAAATAATTTTGGGATTGTTTTGAAGACCCAAAATGAGGATAATCATTATAAAAAAAATAAAAAGTGTCAATTATTTATTTTTAATATACCATTATTGGGATATATAATATCTATTTAGGGTATTTCAGTAGATACTTTTGAGATTAAAGATATTTAATGTCAGATTATTCCGACCACTTTGACTGAGATTCATAGTTTTCTTTGTTTTTTCGTATATTATCATCGCATTGTAGAGAACATATCATGACTATCGAATATACTCACCATGTAAACTCATAATAGATTAATGTTCCTATGGATAGATAAATGTGAATAACCCAGTATGTAACTAATGAACATGTTATTTTTTGAACCTTTACATATAATAACCTATAGTGGAGAAGGATTTATAATATTTCGTGAGGCTTTGAAGAATGCATTTGTATGTGTCCTCATGAATAATGATATAGTGATATTTAATCCTCCATGAAAGTGGAATGTTCATGATAAAAAATTTCCCAACCCTTGCTTTGATGTAATCTATGGTAACTTTTTACTTAAAGATACAGAGACATTTTATTTATAGATAAAGGTTTGATATATATATAAAATAATAATACAATTTAAAAGGATTGTTTTAGAAAAAACTAGTTCAATATGTCTGAGAGAAGAGGGTTAAAGCTACTGAATGATTACCGCTTCATAATATGTTACCACCCTAGTAAATTGAACAAGTAGGAAGATTATTTGAGTCAAGAGGATAGTGTTATCTTATCTATGTTGAGGATCATAAAAGATTCAATATTTATAGACATGAATATTATGGATATAAAAAACTTGATGGTAGGGGAGAGATATAATCATTCTCAAATTATTGTTTGACCATCTTTCAAATTTAAGATTAAATAGGAATAGAAAGAAGATGAATAGAAAATTAATAATATGAGAAATTTCCTTGAATTTAACAATAATTGTGACAGAATGATAATGTTCAAAAGCTATATATGTGTTCTATCTATACCATATTTGAAGAAGGATTTATTGGATGAGGCTCACAATTAATCATTCTCAGTTCATCAAAATGTTAAATGTTGTATAGTGATTTGAAATAGTATTTCTGGTGGGATATCATGAAAAGAGATATTTACAAGTATTTATAACGAATCATGGTATGTAAAAAATATATAGTTGTTAAAAAAATGTATAGGAAGTTATTAAAACCATTAACCAAACAATAATTGAAATATAAAAACATAACCATGGATTTTGTAGTTAGACTATCCAAAACATCTAATGGAAAAAATTATATATGGGTTATAGATGATCTTCACCCATATTTAACACACATAATTAATATTGGATAGTATTTATCTTTAAATCATATTGATATAATTTATATAAAATAACTAGTATGGTTTTTGTAGTTCCAAATTCTATTAAAACTATTCAAGATACCAGGTTTACCTAGACGTTCTAGTGAAATATTCCACATGGTCTAGATACAAAGTTATGTTTTTGTATAGTTTATCATCCTCAGATATATTATTATCCCAATTAAAAATTTAAAAACCTAGAGTCTATATAGATATATTTTTCAATGCATTTAAATAGTGGTTGGGATCAACACTTTCTACAAGTTGAATTTTCATAAAAAATATCTTTCATACGAGTATCTAGACTGATACTTTATAAGAACCCAGAATGCCTTGAGAGAGGAGGGGTGAATCAGGGATTAGATTTTTTTTTTAAAGCGATGGAAATTTTCCAACATCAATATGAACTTGTTAAACCAATGTTATGGATTTTTTATGTAATCAAGCATTCACATGCATAGAGACAACTGAACAATTTTACTTGGTTCGCCACTAAGGGCTAGTCAAATGAGCATACATTTATAGTGTGTCAATCATGGCTAAATTAAATAATATATTGTATATGTGGAATAAAGAATTTTCTAAATAGTCACACTACTATAGGAACTCTACCTTTATTTTTTTTCGGGATACTCCACTACCTCCCTCAAAAAACATCCCTCGATACTTTATAGCTCACTTCGTTGGGTAGAAGTATTACTTAGTTTGATGATGTGGATTCCATTTTAATAGATTGTAATTTAATTATTTTTTCCATACTACCATGGGACTCTGATTTCATTGATGTTCTAAATTGATGCATTATAAATGGCTATTCACTAAAACCAGATGTTCAATATTTCCATTCATGTAGCTCTCGACCTTTGTGGAGTAAGATACGTCCATGGAACAAACTACCTACGTGTAGCACACCGAGTCATCACAGAATAGAACATCATCATGAACCTAATTTCTTGTATATAAATAAGATTTTTTCTAGACTATGATATTCTCTTCATGATTCTCAAGTTCCATTGGAATACTTGATTCTTGAATCACTTAACATTCCCAAATTTAGAGTGATTTAACCTTTTCTCCAAATCTTCTAATGTAAAATGATGTAGATGTACACTTATATTTATAGACTCTAACATTCACGGTTCTCCCATTAATCTAGAATATTTTTCATGAAACTCCAAAAAAATATTCGGGAAACTCTTTATATAACAAATATCCAGTGAAATTACACATGCTTATGAAGCTTCCCATTGCTATAGAGATTATCATCAACCCATCGGGATGTTCATGATGTTCCATATTTGTAGGAACTGGGCGTGTAGCGGAAGCCCAAAACAGGTGAGTTTTTAAAAACTTCCACCGAAGATCGATGTAAAATTGTCGATGTCAGTGAAGAGCATCCCAATTAAATCCCAGGATATCACGTGAACTGTTTTATGCACAAAAATATACCGTAAAAATATTTGGTTTAATTCTGAATTCGTGCACGACGTCTACTCGTCATTAGCGACTACTACCTGAAGAATATGAATTTGAATTCATCTAGATCATCCACACATGCTTCAAGGAATCTATGGGAGCATCCTTCATTGTAATCTGGGTTCTAGTTAAGAATTGTGATGACACCTTCAACGCTCCAATG
This sequence comes from Viscum album, assembly GCA_963277665.1. Classification (NCBI taxonomy): domain Eukaryota; kingdom Viridiplantae; phylum Streptophyta; class Magnoliopsida; order Santalales; family Viscaceae; genus Viscum; species Viscum album. The sequence goes on from OY728159.1 coordinate 1,086,669,407, forward strand.
ATCACCGCACCACATCGCTAGCGATGCCTGAGAGAGTGCTTGATCAATGCTCCATAAATCCATAGCATCTCTCTCTAGATTATGGGAGAGAATAGGGGAGAGATAAACTACATGAGTAGCACTTGAAAAAAATCCCCTTCTCTTCTATTTATAGTGGTTGATTAAAAATCCCGGTATCACCTCGCCGGCCCTGAATACTTAATGAACTATCAATGACATTTTATGACTACTAAACGGTGTCATAAATATTATTATCAGTTACTTGTAATATATTAAAATATATTAGGTTACAATAATTGATTCATTAACTTTACTCATCGCTCCCATTAATATTAATTGAACCTTGGATAATTTAATATTCATCAACTAATATTTTTCATTTATTTATTTAAAACTCGTAAATACATTTAATAAATAAATTCAATACTCATTATTCTAAACTCGAATAATATGAATTTATTTATTTCATTGGTGATCATTTAACTTTGGAAAAATCCCTGACTGCTGTGGTGTGGACCACTATGTCCAAAACTCTTATTCAACTGAATAGGGAAGATTCTTGAATACGCTGTTGTGTGTGACCCTCTAGGCCCCTATCTTGACAGTAGGGAATTGTATTCATAGGTCCAGAGCAGGATTTAACAACCCATAATGGCCCCTAAAGAAAAAAGAATTGTCATAGTAGCAACAACCAACCTACTATCATGCACTGTGTAATATTGTCTCTTTGTCAGTATTATCTCATAAAGCAGGATGCACTCACATGTCATCACCCTTAACCGGCTTTATTGTTTTTTGACTTAAGTGGACAGATTTACCCATGACTGCCATGTCCACGATCTTATAAAGGTACTACCATCCATATGAACTTGTCTTGAGATATATTACTTCAATAAACTAGAAGAAACAAATCCTTTCTTGACCATTCAACCAATGCCATGACACCAATGACACACCTAACACAAACTACCACACCACGACTTCATTTCCCTGGTTTTCTTCTGGCATCAAAGTATGAAATCAAATGAAATGAATTGGTTATGATATCATTTTTAGAGACCATTACACATGATAATAGATAGGAACATCCAATGACACCGAAAACATGTGGTGTTCCTATAAGTGGGCCACTCCCCATGATCTCACTACTAGAGATCACCAAGTGAAAACTTTATGAGAAGAAGTCTCAATGTTTATGAGCCCCTAGCACCTGATAGTCAAACCTCAAATGTATCCAATAATTAATATGTATCTAGACTATAGAACATATATTTATGATTAATCTCATAGAATCTTGAGGTTCTTATTAAAACCTCGGACCTACTATTACCTTTCGATACGACAATTAATATTTGTATATTACCATTTAAACATTGGACGCAAAAAAATTCTACACAATAATTGTAAGAATACATCATGTATAGAAAAATGTATACATGATATGGTGATAAAAAACAATGAATAGTTGGGTCTAGGGAACCCACTATTTCAACAACATCTTTATGAATATCATGTTTTTTTAACCCAACATTCACAAAAACACATTACTTTACCAAATTTATAAATATATAATTATTGAAAAACACATTTCATGATTATCACCTCTTCCTCTACATTTTGAACACAAAAAATTTGAAAATAATCGTAAATGGTGGCACATTATATAATATTTTCATCTTGTTCTATATGAATAATTTTCTTGAAATTCCCTAATAAAACTAGTATATATTAAAAATAATTCAAACATGACTCCATTTACAAAAAAGAACTTCCTTGGTTCCAACATCCTTTTGAAGCCCTCTGTGTTAAAATGTGTGGAACTCCGACCTTCTGAGACGAGGTTTGAGAAATATCACTATTGGGACCTAAGCTAGCTGAGGAAATGGAAGTGATAGATAGATTTATTCAGAAGCCCATACATGTATCTAAAAGATAGAATTAATGTTATGATGATAATCAAAAATGAGATTTAGAATTTGATGTTTGATAAAATTTGTTTATATTAATTTCTCAATTGAAAGAAGGTTATGAGAATCAGGATGAAGGGAAAGTCAATCCTTAGTATATTTTCTTGATCGACATTCTTTATTGGGTAGGGAAGATAGATTAGCAAACAGTGCTTCCACTAAAACTCTCTCATGTTTACGATGAGTTCTATGTATCTCTCTTAAGTATGTCTATATTCAATATATAAAATGTTCTAATCATATTAGTTGTGCAATTATAAAATCATCATTCATATAAAGAACAACCAGAATACATCATGGATTGTAGAGATAATGCGATATGTGAGAATACTACTCCCATTGTGAATGTTCTCTAGAGAAATCACATAATCAAAGAAGCTAATTTGGAACCTGAAGATCCTATGAAAGAACGATATCATCATTTCCTTGTATAATAATGAATTTTAGGGAAGAAAATCATTTTTAGTGGTGGTAGTATGTAACACCATTAAATTTTGAGAATATGTTACTATTTAAATAGTTTTATTTTTTTATAGCTTGTGCTACATGTAACACTGGGTTTAAATGAACCATGGTATACTATTAACGTATTATTTAATGTTATGGTCTAACATTTAATTGGTGTTTATGAATATGAATAACTATATACTAAAAATTATATGGTTATGAGTTTATAAATGAATTTTTTGGGTTTGAAATAACAAGAAATTGAAAATCATTTCATTTAAAAAATAAAGACCTTTAAAAACCAATTTATATGAACAGAATGTATTTTTATATAAACTAAATAAATTATTCACTTTTATTAATGATTGTCATTAAATTTATATATTATTTATAAATTTGATGTTTTATTATTCATTTAAAATTTTTCTTAAGCATGCTATAACTATAATCCACATTTTATGCTTAAAATGAATTTATCTAAAAAGAGGTTTTCATTGTGTTTTTTATTTTCATTCTAAAATTAGTTTCTTAGAATTCTATAAATTTAATTATAACCCCCAAATATTTTATGTTATGCCTCTTTTAAAATTTAACATATTTTAAAAATTATTATTCACAAAACACCATATTTAAAACCATAATTTACTATTAAATAAGATTGTTGGAATAGTAATGTGCAACATTATAAATCTTGATATATCCAATAGAATAGTAAATTCAACTATAAAATATTAAATAATGTTTGGGTAACTTATAAATGAAAATGTTTTATATTTATATCCTATAATAAGTAAATAATCATTTTAAAAACAATAAATCATGTGTTGTTATTTTTGTGAAACTTAAATGTTTATTTACATTTATATAATTAATAAAAATAATTTAAATGAAATTTAATTGCATGAAATATATTCAAAAATTAATTTTTTTTCTTATGATTATAAGGTAAATTTTTGAGAACTTAATTAATTTTTCAATTTATCCTAAAAATATTTTTTCTATTTAAATTGATATTTTTAGTAAATGATTATTTTATTTAAAACATAAATTTCTCATAGTTATAAAATTATTTTTTGTAAAATTATTTCTATTTTTGAGTTATACACTATGAAAAATGGTAATGGCTAATTTCATAATATCATTATTATATAGAATTGGTTATATGTAAGTATCTACTGTAAAATATTTATCATCCACCTCCTTGTTTCTTAAAAATGTTTTTTTGGTGTTTTCATCAGTTTCCACTTTTTCTCTTACTCCATGAAATGAAGTTGAATAATTTATGTAGGAAATTCTAATAGATCACATGATTCATAATACAATGATATGTAATTATTTTTATCAATAGTTATCATTATAAAAAAATGGTTATCACAAGTTATCCAGTATGCGTATATATATCCATATATTTAAGAAATACATTTACCTTTGAAACCTCATCTATTATTTAATTAAGACATTACATAAATGTTTAACTTCACAACCCCTCTAAAAATAAAATTTAAGAATAACAGCCACAATATTTTCCAAAATAAAGATTACAGTAATACTGAAAATATCATTAAGGATATCATAATGGTCACATACCAAATACATGAATAACATGTTCATATATTCTCATGAACCATTGTAATAATAATAATTAACAAAAAATATCTTTCATTATTATTTATTAAATAAAACCATAGATTATTGAATATATTCCACAAAATAAAAAATGTTGTTAACTAAATCATTGAATATATAAAAATATTTTTCTACAAATTAGTATTCAATTCTACTATCATCAATACTATCTAGTAATATTCATCCCATTAATCATTTATTTAGCCAAGCTAAACACTATTTTCTTAATATTTGGAAGATATTAAAGTTTATATACCATTAATTTATAATTTTCCATAAAATATTACATTTCCATTAAATTAATGTTCCACGTCAATAATACTATTCAACATATTCCTTTAAATCCTTTGTGAAAACATCGACAAAAAAATACAAATATATTTCATGATTGATATAACATAATTCTTCAGTTCCGATACACAAAATCTTCATTCATTCTACTTCATTCAAAAATCATTAACTAGACTTCATCGTCATATTTGTTAATACCTATATTCTAAAATATAAAATATGAATCATGTATTAACATTTATCAACCTCAATTTAATTATTCTTCCCATGTTTAACATATTCAATGCTATTAGAATAACACATAACTATTCTATTCTATTCCCGGTCTCTTCAATATCAGTAGTATAACCATTATTCATACCACTTTGCTTATTCAATTCAAGATCTTTTCACAAAGGACATCGATTTGAATAATTCCAATTCATTCAAAATTTAAAGCATTAATCTACTAATTATTAATTTTGGAAACCATTATTCTCATCTATTTCATGAACCAAATATTTCATTTTTCCTCGTAAATTGATTACTCTATTACCTTATTCTCCAATCGTAAAACATCTTCTCATTTATTTGATACATTCTCTTAGATTATTCATCCCACAATCTTGACCAATAAAAACTGAATTTTATTTTCTCCATGATCTTCACTATCTGAGTTCTCAGTGAACTCTATTATTCCCTTCATGGGTAACTTCAAGAGTTGGTTGATGTTATCATTGTTTACTGTATATCTTGATAACCGGTTATACATAGTCACAATACCTTTGACTCTTGACATTAACCCATTTTATTATTATCAAGAAAAATTCTATCACATTCAACATTATCCTAGTTTCTTATGGTTCTCTACATTGACTAAAAACCAAAATAAATATGTATGAAAAAATAATCATAGTGGGAAATGACAAAATTATAGAGATTCACTTGCAGGTGGTCCAAATCATGAAAAAATATTTTAAATCTATGACAACTTATGTATAAACTATGTAATTATTCAAATCTATCATGATGGTTCTTACAAAATTTTTGAATTACAAAAGAATACCCCTCAGAAAATTCAAACCAAGTCTAAAGGAAGGTCCATTATTACCCACCAAGTGATGATTGAGCTCATCTCAATTTACCATTGTCAGCATATTACCCCTAGGTACCTCTATGCTAGAGTAAAATCCACTTGAATTATCCAGATATGGATTTGATTTTATACAAAACACTCTCCCTATCCTACAAAAATTCTTCGATATTTTCCTATAAATTAATTCATTTTTAAACATATCCTTCGACATATACCTATACATTTCCTTAGAAATATCCCTATGGACATCACTGATTTCATCTAATCCTTGTTTTCAATGGATAGATAAACCTTTCAATGATACCAATTTTACAGAACAAAACTTATCATATATATATTTATATATTATCATAATAGATAAATATTTATTACATAACATAACAGTATATTCCATATTAATATAGGTCTAGTTATTTTGGATGAATGTTCATATAAACAATTTGTTAACATGTGAGCTACGTCATCTCCATCTATTTTTTTCATAATTATCACCCTTCTTAGAGAAATCAAACAAAATACATTTCTTCAAATCATGGGGAAATTAAGCGTTGAAATAGTGAGATCGGATTCTATGTAAGGGTAAAAAATGGGGATATCAATATAACATGATCATAGGGTTATAAGAATAGTTTAATAACATTTCAAAACTATACCTTACATATCATATATCAAAAACATGAGTTATAGAACAGATCATGAATGTTTATAAGACATAAATCATTATTTAATCAAATAATGTTAACCAATAGAGAATAACATTGGTATAAGAAACCGATTTGTGGAATTTACATTATCATATGAAATCTTATGTCAAGGCTACCCAAAAATACATTCAAAACATGTTAATATTGGGATAACCAATAGTATACCTAATTCTAGAATGGTATAACCTCCCATTAACCCTCTTTTGGTCTTGGGATAACATCTCATATACCGACTTTAGCATTTGGATTATCCTACAGTGTATCTCATTTTGGTATTAGGATATCCTCACGTGTACTCTATTTTAGGTATGTCATAACCTCTTGTTTACCCTTTGATATTATATAATATTATTCATTACTTGGTTCATTTGGAGGGAGGTATAGGTCCCACATTTCACATGATGAAAATCATAAATACATTATCCAAAAAATAATAAAATATTCATCACATGAGAACCCATGAAAATTAATGGGTTTCATAATTATTTCATCATTTCCACATAACACAACCTATGGAAAAGAAAAAAGTTTCATAAGAATTTTATCAAGGTATAAACCATGGAAGAGAAATCAATTTCATAAAAATCTCATGATTATTAAAATAAACCAACCATTTCAAAAATAAGAAATTTATCCTTGGATAATTTATCTATTAAAAAAATAACATCAAAGGAAATAATCTTATATGGGAAGTGATATTGAAATAGAAATCATTTGGAATATTTTTTGTGGAAAATATCGTTTTATTAAAAAATTATTTTTTGAAGTTACGAATTAATAATGTATTTTATAAATAATATTCTTTGAAAATAAAATTGAAATATTATAAATGAAGATTCAATGTAAATAATGGTGATGACATGTTCAAATTTCCATTCATTCCATATACATTAAAAAAGGTTCCTTTCACATTTTCGGAAAAATCCAAATAGTCCATGTTTGAAAAAAATATACAATGATTGATTTTAAAAAAATTAATAAATTAAAATGGGTAAAATGAATTTAAAAAATCATATATGTATATTAAAAAAATGTAAATTTTTTTTAGAAAACATTGACATAGATGATAAATGGTTTTAATCTGAAATAAGAAATAATTTATATTTTATTTAATAAATATTCTTTTAAAATATAGATTATTGAACAATAAGATAATAAATAGAAAACATGTATTCTCAGGGAATAACCATATGAGATTAAAATTAATGATTTCATTAGAAATGTATCATAATATTTCATCATCATAAGCACAAAAATAAATAATCTTAATAAGAAATTAGATTGCATCGTAAATCCACTACTTATTTGATAACATTGAATCATAAGAATCAAGAAATAATAACATTAAATTAAACCAAAAATATTATGTGAATAATTAATTGATGATATTACATATCAATGAGGGTTTATATGAATCTCATAAAAGAACAAAAGGTTCATAACATAATATATGTGTTAAATAAAGAAAAATTGAGACAAAAATACCATGTCGGTTAGGTAATGTTTTAACCGTAAAACACATGAAATAGATATCAAAAAATGGATATTTAAATGCCTATAATGTTCTTTAGAATAATCATAAAATTCATTAATTGTAATTATATAAACATTATAAAATAAATAGACAGTGTATATGGAATGTGGTTAACAGAAATAAAAAAGTGAGATAGAAATCCCTTTCCTTGAGTCTCAAATTCATTCCTACATTTTAGAACCTCAAATATAATAAATGTACGTTTTTAATATATCACTTACAGAACCATAAATATATTTATCATACCATATTTTATTTAATTTTGAACTTCTATTACCCATTTATTAACAATTCTATGTTTATGTGATATTTGGGGTAATAACACCTTTGTTTTTCATATATGTTTTGATTTGTAATTTATGGTCATATTAATTTTATCATGAATAATAAAATATAAAATTTTAAAAATGAATTAAATACAAAATATATTCATTATATATGTATTTACAGTAATCCATAAATATTATGTGATAAACAAATGAAATTTCTTCTTGAGGCGATAGTCCGCTATACAAACAAACGACATTATCGTACTCCCATGGAATGAAAAGTAAGAATGAATATATGATATAAATATTAATAATTAATTTAAATATCATAATTATAATATATAAAAAATAATTATATAATTATATCCATCCATGAGAGGTGGTGATAAGAATTTAATAATACCAGTTCATGATGAAGTCATCCACTGTACCCCCAAATAATGATACTGTAAATAATTTAATGTAAGAGATGATGGATATAGATCATTACTTTAACAAAACAACATTACATTATATCTAATATACCTAAGTAATTATATCATCATGTTTAAATAAAAATTTAATGAGGTTGTGGAAGTAATAAAATTAAATGCCCGTTTAAGGATATTTCATCCCCTTTGGGAAACATATTCTGGTTTGCAACAAACACCTACCTTATATGAACTTATAACCAAAAAATGGATTATATGACGGGAGGATGAAATTATGGAAGTTATAATCTACTCTATTGTCAAAATAAATGATATTTTGATGTTTTATGAGAAGAGGTGAATAAGTGGACATTAATAAGTGAGGTGACTAGCCTAATTGTAATTGTGGAAAAGAAAAATCTGTACCCATAATATTTACATGAAAAACACTCCAAAATGTCCCATTATCTAATCTAAAAGATCATATATCTGTATGTGGTCATAAAATTGGTGTTGTAAATGTTTTGAGTGATATTTAAAAAATATTTTTTTAGTCTAACACTCTCATAAAACAATTTTAACCTTAAACACAACAAATAATTTTCAATATTTTTACTATTCAATATGGCCAAAAATAAAATTGATCTTATTATATAATATAAATTACAATTGTAACAAATAGGGAATCCATATTTTGAAAATATATTCACAAAATTGTACAAAAATAATTTCAAATTAGTCCTGTGGACGCCACAAGAAAGTATGTTTTTAATGAAAAGATGTTCAAAATTCTATAATGTTTTTATATAGAAATTTAATTTTTAAATTACTATAGTGAAATAAATTGTATTAATATATATAAAACTGAAATAATTTACCTTTTAAAACCATATGAAATAGTTTCTATGTTTTCAAATCCATTAATATAAATGAAAATTATTATCAAAAACTAGTATTTTCACTATTCATTGAAAATTTTACCTTTTATGAACATTTTCAAAAAATTTCCCTATGACATTTTTTGAAATATAGATATAAAAAATATTTTTTAAAAAAATAAATAAAAATTCTAATACTTCAGAAAATTATTTTCATTATTTTTTCAAAAACATAGTAATAATATTCTTTGAGAAATCTGTATTTTTGAAATATATAGTGAAATTTCAAAATATTTATTAGTTTTTTATAAATATGTTTTCATTATATAAAATAATTATAAATAAAGTTTAAAAATAATATACTTCTATTAATTTAAATATGTTTAATGGATAGGTTATAACAGTTTCAAATAAATTATTTTATTAATTATATATCACAGTTTGTTAAAACGCAGTGTCATGTGTAATAAAATCTAAACTCTAACTTGTTTATAATACATGTTAAAAACATTATTCCATGTAAAAGGTGATAAAATTTTTATTGTGAATTATATATAAAAGTATACATTTATATGGAAAAAATTATATAAAAAATCTAATGTTTTTATCAAACAATGAACTATGCATGTTGATTAACTTTGAAAGAAGAATTTAATCTAAAAATATATATGTGTAAGGGTTACAAAATTTTTCCATCATAAATGATTATTTAAACCATCAACAAAATACAAACTCTATAATTTCTTAATCTGTTTCAAAACCATTATGGAACATAAAACACCACAAAATCAAAAAAAAATAATGAAATGTAAACCACATAGTGATATGTAGGGTGTCACAATTCTCCCCACCATACAACATTCTACCCCAAAAAATTATCAATACCAAATAATGGCTAATTGAAAATGGATTATAAAATAATACCTCAAGGAAAAAATGGATATCCATGGATAATTGGATGAATCCTCCAAAAAAACTAAACATCCTAATGAAAAATGAATAAAAAACCAGTCCAAGAGAAGTTCTAGGTAGGCAGAGACCTATGATATGTCTCCTTACCATTTAAAATTTAGTAAAAATGGTGGAACAATTGATAACCAATTTTTCCAAAAAAAATTATGACACCAATTAACCACACTGCCAAAATTTTAAAAAGTAATTTCAAAACCATCCCTGAATAAATCCAACGAGAAAACAATTTCTCAAATCCAATAAGGGATAAACTATGCCAAAAACTATTCTGAATGACCCCAAACAAAATAACCAAAACCATAGTATCTAAAAAAGATAAAAAATAGGAATATTCCTTGCTATGAAACCACAATCTTCCAACCCAATGGTCAAGAGCTATACATAATCATTCATAGATCTTATGGAAAACTAATCATATAATACAAAAATTTTACACATTATTAGATTATTATTAACATCATCTTATTATGATCCATCCTAGAACAATTAAAGTTTAGTTTCTTTGGATACATGGTTCTATATACAACACTCATATAATAGATCTAAATTATTTACCACTATGTTCATCAGAACTGTCATCATCCATAAATATATCATAGATAAAATAATTCTTTTTATCATGGGGAAATGGATACATAATAAAGGATAATATCATATTCCCTGTAAGATTAAACAAAGGAGGTATTAATATATGGTCATTTTTAATTATCATATGATCATAAGGGTATAATAACTTGATATTAAAATTTGAATACCCTACCAAATAATTCATAGATCATAATCATGAGCCATGGAATAAATCAATTCAGTTTACAAGACTTGTATAATAGAGTAATAAGAGAACATGGTACATAAGAACATTGATTTGGTATCAAATCATGTACAAAAGAGTGAAAAAGGTGACTTATATTCCTAATCATAATAACAGAAACATTATATCAAGGCTACCCACCAAGACATCCATCACATGTTAGTCTTAGGCTAACCAGTAATGTAATGTCATTGGTCTTGGGATAAGTTCTTTTGAACTGAATTCTAGGATTGGGATAAACTCATTTGTAATATTTTATCTTATAAAACAATAATGGTTACCCAATGAAATGTGGGATTATAATGTCCTGAATCATCATATAATTAAAATTCATTCATATGTCTTCTAGATGAACCTGGAAATATTTATCATTTTTTAATAGCATAACCCATGGAAAAGAAAATAACTTCCATAAAAATTTCATCATCAAATTTATAAACTATCTATATAATAAATATGGACAATATAAATAATAATTAACATAAATGGATGTTATGATAGATGGAAAATTCCTTTAAAATATCACAAGAATATTTAATGAGGAAAATACCATTTTAATTTTACAACAACATATTTAAAATAAAAAATTCTTAAATATTATTGAAATCATTTTATATGAAAATTTATATGGTAATATATAAATGAATTTTAAATTTTTTTAGTGGCCATGCTTGTAGGAAGAGACATTCATGTCGTATATCTTAAAACTAAGTTACCCTTAACACATTTGGATAAAATTACCTATTTTGGAAAATGAGAAGAAGATTATTTTAAACCCCTTAAGTAAATAGTTATATCTTTGTAAAAAAATATAAAAAGTATTTTTATAATATAAAAAAAGTTTTTAAAATTCGTCATTAGAAATATCAAAATGGAAAAAAATATAATATACCAAAAGTAAAAAAAAAATTGGTTTTACTTAAAAAAATTATTTTAGTATTTTGAGTAATTATACAGTGGAAAATGAAAGGAAATATTGAAATATCTAGAAAAAACTAGAGGTGAAAAAGGTAAAATTATTTTTTATAGATAGTTAATTTAATTTTTTAATAAAAAAATTTCACCATACACAATCTATGTAAAAACTATGATTATAACATAAAATAGATAAAAAAATCTCCACTTTATTGGCAAGAACACTAACCTCCTACCTAATAAAGTTAAAATTATTGTTATTATTTACCAAAACAATATTAAAAAAAATATCATACCAATACTATTATACAATAAATATCCTCACCCATTCATTAATTATTATTTATTAAAATTTCTATTATGTTTGATAATTATATCATTTTTCATATATGTTTTGATTCAGCACTTATGGTCCTTGCATCATGATTATGGTTCCATCTACTATATAATGTTAACAATGATATAAATATCATACATATTAATTATATATATATATATATATATATATTACTATAAATTAAAGATATATATATATATTAAATAAACTATTTGTTGAGATAGTGGTGCACATGTACACTTAAATACTATATTCATTTTCAATCAAAAAGAAAATAAGAAAGATAAATAATATTTTATCATTAGATAATAATAATTATATCATAAATATCATATATATATATATATATTAAATCCATTATTATATCCATCAATGTGATTCAGTGATAGAAAAGGAATCATATGGCTATGTATAGGTGGTAGTCCAATCGTATGAATGAGTAAAAAATTCAATTACTATTTGATTGAAATGTGTCAATATTTGATGTTCTAGAAATATAATAAATTCCCATTATTTTTATGATACTATATTTATCTGGTTATTGAAGATACAATAGTTTTATATATTTTTTGAATAAAAAATAATATATATTGAGATGAGTTAATATTTAAACATCTTCTTTGAGAGACCGCCTTTGGATTTCACCTTAATCCTTCGTTGATTGACCTTAGATGAAGAACATGGGATCTAGGCTAGAAATAACACAGATTGGATGGTACTATTTTATGTTTTTTCAAATAAAAAAATTATAAATCTTTTTGAATAATGGGGGAGCAAAGGTTCCCTTTTATAAGTGAGAGAGAAGGCATAAATAGAATTAAATAAAATATTTACATAATATAAAATAATTTTCTAAGGAAAGTGGACCCAAATAAAAAACTATTATAATTTAATATGACATATGGTAGAAATTTTTTCAACTAGTAATAAATATAAAAACATATAATTCATTATCTCACTTATCTTTTAGTTTAAACCTCCTGGTAAACTCACTTTAACCCTAATCATGGTGTGAAGTCTTTATTATTTTTACTATTCATTGTGAAAAAATAAAAAATTCCTCAATACAAAAATTTTAAATTATGATTTAAAATATGTAATACGTTTTATCAAATTAAATTTCTATTGGTTTTATAAAAGAATTTTAAAACAAGTGCACAAAACTTAATGGAAACCATTTTAAAAAATATAAATTTTTATGTGAAAATATTAATTTATAGTCATTCCTTTCCTAAAAAAGTTATCCAGTGAATGTTAAAATATTTTATTTGATATGTAATATATACATTTTAATAAAACCATTAATCAATAATTAGTTATTTAATTTATTATGATAAAACAATTTAACATATAAAAATTATTTTATATTCATTACTAACCCTTAGATAACTCCTATATAAGTGTTAATTTATTTATTAAATATATAATTATTAAAAACTAGTTTTTAATAAATATAAATATAATGTTTTATAACAACATTAAAATTTCATTTCTTCAAAAATAATTAATCATTTAATCAGGAATTGATCTCATTCAAAAAATTAAGATTATTTGTAAAGACCCGGAAATTTTAAGGAAATTTTTTTCTTAAATGCATTGGGATTTTAAAAGAACGTAGTTTCTGACAACACCTGATTCCGAGGCCCGGTGTGCCCGGAATCAATTTCTGAAGTTTTGTTAAGCTTAAATTAACGCGCGCAAGCAGTTTTACTGAAAAAGTGTAATAACTCTTAAACGGTTACTCGGATCAGAAATCTGAGGGCACCATTGTGCTCAGGATGGCGGTTTTACCCTATGCGCGAATTTCGTTTAGTCGGCATGGGCCTCCTGTGAGAAATTCCAAAAATGGCTTAACAGTAAATAAAATAAGTAAATAAATTATTTTATTTTTCAAATTCTTATAACTCACAAATGGTAGCTCAGATTAAAAATTTGAGAAAACCACTGAACTAGCGAGGGCATGGTTTATTTAGGTAGATACTAACTTCGGCCGGCGCGGGCCACCAGAAAAAGTTAGTTTTTAGCCGTAAATAAAATATTTAAATGAAAATTATATTATTGTAAAATTAATATCATTTAAACGGTAACTCGGATTGAAAATATGAGAGTACCGTTGGATTCGTTGCGGCGTGTTTCGCTTAGGCAGAGCCTGACCTTGACCGGCGCGGGTCGAGGGTGACTAATAATATTTTTTCCGAACTTTTTTTTTCGGGTACGTTCAGTAAACGTACGTGTGGGTTTTTCTATCTTTTGAACCAGTACTCGGAATCAAAATCCGAGGGAACCGATGAAACCACAGCGCCGATAATTTCTTAAGAAGACCCTTTCTAGAGTTTCATTTTCTCGGGAGGAGTTGTTTAAAAAAAAGTGAGGGATAAAAATATAATTGTTTTACAATTATATTTTCTTTTCTTGTTAAGGGGATTAATTATTGTGTCACAACACTTTATCCCTCTCTTATGTAGTTATAACCTATGTAATGGAGTTAGGGGTGGGACCCACTAGTAGTTAACTACTTATGAGAGGATTAAAGGTGAGGTGGGGCCCACACGAACCCCACCCATTCACATTACTTTAACCTCCTGTAACTCCCCCATTATGTGGGTGATCTCTCATCTTCCATAACTCACTCCAACCCCCCTTGTGACACATACTCTCATTAATGATGCCAACTCTACTTTATTTAATTTTGAAAAGCTCAAGATTAATTAAGTTAAGTTAATTCAACATTTTGAAATGTTTTGAAAATGCATGAGATGGGTAATAAAATAAGAAGAGTCTTATTTTATTAGGGTTGGATGGTTTTGTGGGGAAGGGTAGGAGGTAGAAGTTCATCTTCCACGTTGAAGAATGTGAAGAACGGTTCTTATCTGACGAAGAACATCGACCCTTCGACTTAGAAGACTCGGCGACCCAGATTCTTCTGTCTTCATCTTCCTCCACGACAAGGGAGAAGTCGCCGACCACGGTGATCATCACCAACGACACTGTACCATCCTTCTTCATCATAGAAAAAAGTGAGGAGATGTCGTTTCCTACTCAGACGCACCCAGACGTCCACATAATCTACGTCTGACCCCGCGACGCCGTTCTCCGCGACACCCGACGTGCGACGTCAAATATCCAGGTAGGGGTTTGGTTTAATTTAATTTATGTGGATTATATCCTCGGCCTTTGTTTATTTTTGTTGATATTTTTTTGAGCCGCATGTTATCGTAATAACGGGAGGAGGTCTTACCGCACGAACACGACCGACCCTCCTCCCCCTTTTTTTGGTTGTACTTGTTACAGTACGAGAAAAGGCGGCGCGGTGCAACAGCACCGCATGGAAACAATGAAGAATGGGCGAAGAAGCGCCGCAGTGTCGCGTCGCGTCGTTGTGGCGATTCGAAGGCTCCGCGGATTGGTTAATTGACAGCAGATCGACATGCGTTGACGGAACGGGCCGCAGAGGCGGTTTGATGTTTCCGCAGTAAAGTGTGAGACCCGAGGTGAACGTCGGCGTAGTCGGACTTGAATACAGACCACCGGAGCAACTCCAGTGGCCTGTGGAATTCACCGGCGGTGCGGGGCACCAACGCGGCAGCGGTTCCGGTGGACTCACCCTGTACGAATAAGCTGGTCGCTAGGGTTACAGGTTGGAGGCACTGAATGTGGTTGGAGGGTGAGAAGATTGAAGAATAAATGGAAGATTGGAGAGAGAAAAGTCTAAAGAAAATAAATTAAAATTTAACGGGAAAAAAGGAATCCGATGAATGGGTGACGCACACAAAAATTTTAATATGGATTTATGCGTGGATTTTGGGTGTGTTATGTTGAGGGATTAATTGAAATTAAAAATAATAATAATATAATAATGTTATTATTATCTTTTGTTGGGAAAACCGTATTTTGACGGTATTATCTTCATGCGACCTCGGTTTCACGAACCGTTTGTGGCAGTGCGACCCTGACTTAGAGACGGAATTTATGTGTCCAATATTGGTTATCTTTTTCGGGTTTTTGGTTCGGGTACCCGAAACGCTCGTACTTAATAGATTTAATATTATTATTAAATCTTTTTCCCGCAATAACTCATGCGTGTGACGTCTGATTGACTTGCCGTCAGTGGCGAAGTGACTCTGTCTTTAAAACGGTAAATTCAAGTCTAATGTTGGATACTAAATTCTGGTTCGTGTCTCGGGCCCACGAAACACCGAATAATAAAAATATTATTATTATTACGGGATCCTGTATCGGACATATCTCTCTCATATTGTGTCGGAATGACGAACCGTCTGTGACGTTGTGACCCTGGAATTAAGACGAATGTTTTAAGACCGATTTTTAATATTTATGTCGAGGTCAAAGCACGGGCCCCATGAGGCCCGGTTCGCGCGTTTTGCGTTGAAATGAAACTTTTTTAGTGGCTATCCATTTTGGACCAATGGGTAGTCCATCTCGTGTGTTTTTTCGTATGGATCGCAATGGTGTGACCGGTTTGATTAACCGGTGTCATTTGAAGTACGACCGGGTTGGTTCGAACCCGAAACCATCCGGGCCCTTGGAGCGGAAATGCTTATAAATTAAGGATCGGGCGTCCGATTGACGTGCCGTCAACTTTTCTGGATTCCTCTTGATGAGACAAAAATTTGGCATACATCACCTGAGATTTGGATGTAGTTGGAGTATGGCTGGGTTGGATTGTACCCAAAATCCAACCGGGCCCCTCGAAAAGAAAAGCCGATAACTTTCAAACCGGACGTCCATTTGAAGAACCATAAGCGGCGTTGGAAATCATGTTGAGAAACAGTCCCTTTGAGTATATACTATGAGAGTTCAGGGTACAGTTGAGATACGGCCGGTTTGGTTCGCACACGAAACCAACCGGGCCCCTGGGACGAAAAATGCTAATAACTCACAGACCGGGAGTCCGATTGACGCACTGTCTGTTGCGTTGAGACCCCTATGATGAGGCTCTCCATTGAGATACTTCTTCATGGGACTTTGAGATACTTGGAGTATCGACCTGTAGCTCGTGGAGCGGACCCTCCCAGAGATGAGCGTGCGGAGTACGGAGACCGTGTACCCGACGGAGACCTGACGACTGCTTGACTGACTCGACTTGGAGTGAGTCGACTAGCCCAGTGGATGGAGCACTACTTTTTTTGGGTGCAGAACCATGGCTGACGGAGCACTACCTGTGTGACAGGGCAGACCCATGGTACTCGTCCGGAGAGTACCTCTGCAGGCTACTAGGGGGTGTACACTACTGTGTTTGGGTGGCATACCTCAGCGGGTAGCACTACTGTGTTTGGGTGGCTGACCCACGGTACTCGACAAGAAGAGTACCTCAGCAGTCTTAGGTTAGTGAGCAGTACCTCGGAGTCGTGACAGGACCATTGTACACTCCAGAGATGGGTCTCTTCAGCAGTTACGGTTTCGATAATGAAAATCCTGGTTTGAGCTGAGTCTATGACCTTTGTGTTTACCTCATGATTGAGATGGGTCACATGATAACTTAGGTATATGTATGGGCATATACCTGGGTAGTGGTTATCCATTTATTTCATAATCTTTGTGTTTCCTCGTGATTGAGATGGGTTACTTGATAAATTGGGAATATATATGGGCATATACCTAGGTAGAGGTTATCTATTGAGATATTTTTGTGGTTATCCTTGGTATATTTAGTAAGAACTTGAGGGTCTCGGGGTCCCTACTGAGTATCAATATACTCACCCCTACACAGGCTATGCCAGCACCTCGTTGTGTTGGTTGCAGACGACGGGCAGCGCAGACAGAGGCCGAGTGTTCGAGGACTGGATGGTACCCAGAGGTGGACCTCACGACGAGACAGTATCTGGTGGTGGACTTCATGACGAGATGACACTCGGAGGAGGTTGATGGGTGAGAGAATTGTGGAGGCTATCTGTACCTACCCTTCAGGTAGGATCCATGGTGGACGATCTAGGAGCTGCGCTATCTGTACCAACCCTTCAGGTAGGTTCCTTGGTGGACGATGCAGGAGCTGCTTATCACCTTCCGACGGTTTTATCTTTTTCCTTGTACTTTACAGTTGGGCATGTATTTCCGGCCCCATTACTTTCAGCATAGCTTGTTTCAGTTTTACTTAGTGTTTTACTTCTCCTTGTACTCTGTGGTGTTTTGTTTACTTTTATAAAGGAAATGCCTTCCCAATTATCGGGATTTACGCCTTTGGTGCTAGTCGCCAGCCCCTGGCCTATGGAAGACGGGCTTGGGGTAGTCATGGAACGGGCCCGAGGACGGTTCATGACAAACTGGTATCAGAGTAGTCGGTTCTACCACAAAACTTATAACTATGATATTCCCTTTCTGTGAAGCAATAGTGTTAAGGGTACCAAGTGTGGTTTTCAGTTCAGGGAGTCCAGTGTTCATGCGGCGGCCGACGTATCCGTACACCAGGACCCTGACTACTGATTTCCGATTTTGTGCACAAAACACTGATTGTGTGTGTGTTTCCAAGAGTTTTAAAGTCAGCTCAAACCAGGTCAGCTCACTAGGTAATAATCATTTTACCGTGTTGTATCTGTTCAAGATGTCTCTACACAGACAGTCAGTCATAGATCTAAGATTGTACTCGATGGCGGCCCACTGAGCGACGAGGCTCCGGTGTGGGGCCCTTTTTACTATGTTGGCACCCTCGGGTGGTGTACCAGAAGCACCACCACCTGTTGGGTAGCAGATTCCAGCAGCTATACTAGCGAACTGTGCACGCTGGCAGAGCGCGTTGCACGAGTTCCAACAGTAGAGGCCTCTGAGGTTACGAGGTGAGGCAGATTCCCAGACAGTAGAGGACTGGCTGGAGGCGATTGCTAGAGTTTTCCGCCTTGCTGAGACACTAGTGGAGTGGATGGTGGACTTGGCCACTAGTGTTTTCCAGTAATGACCATGAGGATGGTATAAATAGTGATGAGGCTTCGGTACATGGACCGATTCCTGAGATAGTGCCTTCGGGTAGTGTGTCAGCTATACATCACTACCTGTTGGTCAGCAGTTACAACTGGCAGTACCAGTAGGTGACACATGTAGTCTTACTGCCTTATACGTGTTCCAATATCAGATACCCTCATGTTCTGAGGTGATCCTAACGCACAGGCGGCTGAGGACTGGCTTGAGGAGGTGGATGAGAGTTTTCTAGAGCTTATACAGCTTCGGCAGGATGACGTGTCGGTAGCTGAGAATTTATCGAGGCGTACCGAACATTCTGGGTACTCAGTGAATACGATTCGATCAGTGCTATAGAGCTCGGACCTCTGAGCGTGGTGTGTTTAAGGATATTCGAGCCAACACTTTTTTTTCTATGAATTCCTACTCACGTTAGGGTGCTAGAGAGAACCTTGAGGTTGAATGTTCTTTGACTGAATGAATATAGATAGAGAATGATAGATGTTGGAACTCAGCAAGCTGGTGCCAGTCTCAGAGAATTGGGCATGCGAATGTTTCAAGAAAAGGAAATGTTAAGGGCAGATAAATCTGTAGAGCAGCAGACGTGGAGGCAGAGATAGGAGAGCAGCATGGGGTGGTGTACATTTCAACATGTTACAACCCATCGCCTTTGTTGTCCCCTCCAGGCTCAGGGAGCTGGAGGGAAGGGGAATAGAGTAGCTTCATGTGGTCAAGGAGTGCAACTGAAAGGGCTCTAAGGATGATTTGAAGTGTGGACTTTGACTTCTACTAGCTTCTGTAGCCACAGACATCGATACGAATCATCCCTTCCTTCCATGAATCTAGTCCTAGACCTAGAGTTTTCGGTGAAGCCGTTGACTTGACCCTCACGTCTGGAGATACCATTGGGAGGAAACTCGATAGCCACACTTACGCCGATGGTGTGATCTGACCCTTGAGGCGAGAGTCTAGGTTGGGACCTCTTGGTGACAGCGTCGAGGCCTTATGATGTTAGTTTGAGTATGGATTGGGCAATCACTATTCTTACTCAAAATGAAGATATCAGGAAAACGTCGGGATGGGTTTTCCTTGATCGGCGAAAAGGAATCCCCAGGCAGCACATGATAAACTCGTGCATGGGAGGGTGTAGCCGATCATTCTTAAGTCAGCCAACCTTACACTCGTGGCAACAGGAGTTTGAGTTTCAGTTCTAATCAGGAAAGGGAGACCTCTAGAGTTCGAGGATGATGTCCATTTTCTTATACGGGTCTCACCTCGACGAGGTTTACAGAGATGTAGCCGATACGGCGAGATATCTCTGAGGTTCAACGGACCTTTCTAGGTTCCCAGTAGGGTAGGCGAGGTGGTTTACCCCTTCACCTTTCCACCTCAGTTGCACCGGGTGCATGAAATCTTCCACGTACCTCGGCTGAGGAGATACGTCCTTGATCCTTCACACATCATCGACCTCAGGGAGTTGGACGTCGATGATAGGGCGACAAGCACGGAGGTTCCAGAAGATATTGAGGATCGATAGGAGCGGGTCCTATGAGGATGGTCGATTCCTCTTGTGTGTTTTCGTAGGTCGCACGAGAACCTCCAGGTGAGCACATGGGAGCGGAAGGCTCAGATTCGTGCTCAGTACTGCTTTTGTATCCCTAGTTTTTGTTAAAACTTTACAGGGATGTAAAGCCCTGAGGTGGGCATAATGTAAAGGCCCGGAAATTTTAAAGAAATTTTTTTCTTAAATTCTTTGGGATTTTAAAAGAATGTAGTTTTTGACAACATCTGATTCCGAGGTCCGGTGTGGCCGGAATCATTTTCTGAAGTTTTGTTAAGCTTAAATTAACGTGCATAAGTAGTTTTACTGAAAAAGTGTAATAAATATTAAATGGTTACTCGGATCAGAAATCTGAGGGCACCGTTGCACTCAGGATGGCGGGTTTACCCTAGGTGCGACTTAAGTTGAGTCGGCGCAGGCATCCTGTGAGAAATTCCAAAAATGGATTAACAGTAAATAAAATAATAAAATAATTTATTTTATTTTTCAAATTCTTATAACTAAAAAATAGTAGCTCGGATTAAAAATCAGAGACAACAGCTGAACTCGTGACGACATGGTTTATTTAGGTAGATACTAACTTCGGCCGGCGTGGGCCACCAGAAAAAGTTAGTTTTTAGCCGCAAATAAAATAATTAAATGAAAATTATTTTATTGTAAAATTCGTATCTTTTAAATGGTAACACATATTGAAAATCTGAGAGTACCGTTGGATTCGTTGCGGCATGTTTGACTTAGGCAGAGCCTGACCTTAATCGGCGTGGGTTGAGGGTGACTGATAATATTTTTCCCGAACTTTTTTTTCGGGTACGTTCAGTAAACGTACGTGAGGGGTTTTCTATCTTTTGAACCGGTACTCGAAATCGAAATCTGAGGGAACCGATGAAACCGCAACGCCAGTAATTGTTTAAGAAGACCCTTTCAAGAGTTGTGTTTTCTCGGGAGGAGTTGTTTAAAAAAAGTGTGGGATAAAAATATAATTGTTTAACAATTGTATTTTCTTTTCTTATTAAGTGTATTAAGTATTGTGCACAACACTTTATCCCTCTCTTATGTAGTTATAACCTATGTAATGGAGTTAGGGGTGGGACCCACTACTTATGAGAGGATTAAAGGTGAGGTGGGGCCCACATGAACCCCACCCCTTCACATTCCTTTAACCTCCTCTAACTCCCCCATTATGTAGGTGATCTCTCATCTTCCATAACTCACTCCAACCCCCCTTGTGACACATACTCTCATTAATGATGCCAACTCTACTTCATTTAATTTTGACAAGCTCAAGATTAATTAAGTTACGTTAATTCATCATTTTGAAATGTTTTGAAAACGCATGAGATGGGTAATAAAATAAGAAGAGTCTTATTTTATTAGGGGTTGGATAGTTGTGTGAGGAAGGGGAGGAGATAGAAGTTCATCTTCCACGTTGAAGAATGTGAAGAACGGTTCTTCTCTGATTAAGAACATCGACCCTTCGACTTAGAAGACTCGGTGACCCGGATTCTTCCGTCTTCATCTTCCACCACGACAAGGGAGAAGTCTCCGACCGCGGTGATCATCACCAACGACAATGTACCTTCCTTCTTCATCATAGAAACAAGTGAGGAGACGTCGTTTCCTCCTCGGACGCACCCAGATGTCCACATAATCTACGTCCGACCCCGTGACGCCGTTCTCTGCGACACCCGATGTGCGACGCCAAATATCCAAGTAGGGGTTTGGTTTAATTTAATTTATCTGGATTATAACATCGGCATTTGTTTATTTTTGTTGATAATTGTTTGAGCCTCCTGTTATCGTAATAACGGGAGGAGGTCGGACCGCACGAACACGACCGACCCTCCTCCCCCTTTTGTTGGTTGTACTCGTTGCGGCAGGAGAAAAGGCGGCACGGTGCAACGACACCATGTGGAAACAATGATGAACGGGTGAAGAAGCGCCCCACCGCCGCGTCGTGCTATTGCGGTGATTCGAAGGCTCCGCATATTGTTTAATTGACAGCGGATTGACGGGCGTTGATGGTACGGGCCGTAGAGGCGGTTTGATGTTTCTGCAGTAAAGTGTGAGACCCGAGGTGAACGCCGGCATAGTCGAATTTGAAGACGGACCACCAGAGAAACACCGGTGGCCCGCGGAATTCACCGGCGGCGCGGGACGCCGGCGTGGTGGCTGTTCCGGCAGACTCACCCTGTGCGAATAAGCTGGTCGCTAGGGTTCTAGGTTGGAGGTGCTGCATGTGTTTGGAGCATGTGAAGATTGAAGAAGAAATGGAAGATTGGAGAGAGAAAAGTCTAAAGAAAATAAATTAATATTTAAAGAAAAAAAAGGAATCCGATGAATGGGTGATGCGCACAAAAATTTGAATATGGATTTATGCATGGATTTTGGGTGTGTTATGTTGAGGGATTAATTTAAATTAAAAAAATAATAATATAATAATGTTATTATTATCTTTTGTTGGGAAACCGTATTTTGACGGTATCTTCTTCGTGCGACCTCGGTTTCACGAACCATTAGTGGCAGTGTGACCCTGACTTCGAGACGGAATTTATGAGTCTAATATTGGATATCTGTTTCGGGTTTTTGGTTCGGGTACCCGAAACGCTCGTACATAATAGATTTAATAATATAATTAAATCTTTGACCCGCCATAACACATGCGTGCGACGTATGATTGACTCACCGTCAGTGGTGACGTGACTCTATCTTTAAAACGACCAATTCAAGTCTAATGTTGGATACTAAATTCTGGTTCGTGTCTCTGGCCCACGAAACACCGAATAATAATATTATTATTATTATGGGATCTTGTGTCAAACATATCTCTCTCATACGATGTCAGAATGAAGAACCGTCTACGACGTTGCGGCCCTGGAAATAAGGCGTATGTTTTAAGACCAATTTTTAATATTTATGTCGAGGTTGAGGCATGGGCCCCACGAGGCCCGTTTCGCACGTTTTGTAGTGAAATGAAACTTTTTTAGTGGCTATCCGTTTTGGACCAATGGGTAGTCCATCTCGTGTGTTTTTTCGTATAGATCGCAATGGTGTGACCAGTTTGATTAACTGGTGTCATTTGAAGTACGACCGGGTTGGTTCGAACCCAAAACCAACCGGGCCCTTGGAGCAGAAACGCTTATATCTTAAGGAACGGGTGTCCGATTGATGTGCCATCGACTTTTTTGGATTCCTCTTGATGAGACGGAACTTTTGGCATACATCACCAGAGGATTGGATGCAGTTGGAGTATGGCCGGGTTGGATTGTACCCAAAATCCTACCGGGCCCCCGTAACGGAAAAGCTGATAACTTTCAAAACGGACGTTCGTTTGACGAACCGTCAGCGGCGTTGGAAATCATGTTGAGAAACGGTCCCTTTGAGTATACCCTATGAGGGTTCGGGGTACAATTGAGATACAGCCGGGTTGGTTCGCACACGAAACCAACCGGGCCCCTGGGATGAAAAGGCTAATAACTCACAGACCGGGCGTCCGATTGACGCGTCATATGTTGTGTTGAGACCCCTATGACGAGGTGGTCCTTTGAGATACATATTCGTGGGACATTGAGATACTTGGAGTATCGAACTGTAGCTCATGGAGCGGACCCTCCCAGAGATGAGCGTGCGGAGTATGGAGATCGTGTAGCCGACTGAGTCCTGACGACTACTTGACCGCCTCGACTTGGTGTGAGTCGACTAGCCCAGTGGATGGAGCACTACTTTGTTTGGGTGAAGACCCATGGCGGACGGAGCACTACCTGTGTGATAGTGCAGACCCGCGGTACTCGTCCGGAGAGTACCTCTGCAGGCTACTAGGGGTGTTCACTACTGTGTTTGGGTGGGATACCCCGGCGGGATGCACTACTGTGTTTGGGTGGCTGACCTGCGGTACTTGACAGGAGAAGTACCTCAGCAGTCTTAGGTTAGTGAGCAGTACCTCGGAGTCATGACAGGATAGTTGTACACTCCAGAGCTGGGGCTCTTCAGTAGTTACGGTTTCTATAATGAAAATCTTGGTTTGAGCTGAGTCTATGACCTTTGTGTTCACCTCATGATTGAGATGGGTCAATTGATAACTTAGGTATATGTATGGGCATATACTTGGGTTGTGGTTATCCGTTGATTTCATAATCTTTGTGTTTCCTCATGATTGATATGGGTTACTTGATAAATTGGGTATATGTATGGGCATATACCTAGGTAGAGGTTATCTGTTGAGATCTTATTTTGTGGTTATCCTTGTTGTATTTAGTGAGACCTTGAGGGTCTCGGGGTCCCTACTGAGTATCGGTATACTCACCCCTGCACGTGTTATGCCCGCACCTCATTGTGTTGGTTGAAGATGACGGGCAACGTAGACAGAGGCCGAGTGTTCGAGGACTGGACGGTACCTAGAGGTGGACCTCACGATGAGATGGTATCTGGTGGTGGACTTCACGACAAGACGACACTCGAAGGAGGTTGATGGGAGAGAGCATTGTGGAGGCTATTTGTACCTACCCTTTAGGTAGGATCCGTGGTGGACAATCCAGGAGCTGCGCTATCTATACCTACCCTTTAGGTAGGATCCTTGGTGGACGATCCAGGAGCTGTTTGTCACCTTCCGACTGTTTTATCGTTTTCCTTGTACTTTACAGTTGGGCTTGTATTTCCGGCCCCTTTACTTTCAGCACAACTTTTTTCAGTTTTACTTAGTGTTTTAATTCCTCTTGTACTCTGTGGTGTTTGGTTTACTTTTATAAAGGCAATGCCTTCCCAGTTATCGGGATTTACACTTTTGGTGCTAGTCGCGAGCCCCTGGCCTATGGAAGGCGGGCTTGGGGTAGTCAGGGCACGGGCCTGAGGACGGGTCGTGACATTATTTACTAGACATAATTCAACACATTTACCATTAATAACACCATTATATATTTATATTTCATATTGTTTTTAATAAAATTCATACCTTCCATTATAATAGCCAGGTTATAATGGTATACTATATCATGGGTTCATTTAGACTCGAGGTTGTATGTAAATAAATATATCGAATAGCTCAGTTTTATTTCAATAGAAATACATATAAAATAATTTTTTTGTTACATTATACCCCTATAAAATGAATTTCACCCTCACATTTTCTTCACTAAAATATATTTAAGGATACCAATTCTTCATCATGTCTTTTGGTTCCCATGTAATTTCCATAAATTTCTATTCCCCCATAGAATTTGAATCCGGTGAGTAGTCTTGTTCAATAGAAACTTATCGATATAATCCAAAAAATCTTATATTTGTTCATAAAAGGTTATATCATGCTCTTATGGTAAAACCTCTATGTCTGGTAAATGTAAATGAATATACATACACTACCAAGTGGGTTACATGGAACACATCATGAACATTGGGGAGGTCCAGTGGAAGCATCAAGCGATAATCAATAGTTCATGCCCAATAAATAATATATAAGGGACCAATATACCAAGGGATCAAATTTACCTTCATTCCAAATCTCATATAAATTTTAGATGAATAAAATCATTAGAATATCTTCTCAAAAACATAACTTCCAGATCATTTTGATGAATGTCAACCTAACTCTTCTATCGACTCAAATATTCCTTTATGTGGTACATAATGGGTCCAACCATATCTTTAATTTTCATAGATGTATCAAATATGAATAGATTTAGTTATCAAAAAATATCCTTGTATATTATATTTATACACTTCATTACATAGAGGGATTCATGATGACTCATCCGAATTCTCATATGAAAGCTATTATTATAAGGTAATTTTATAATAGAATATTTTTTATCCCAACAAACATTTAAATTCATGGAATATGATCATAGAATATCCAATAAGGTTCTAATGATTTTTTCAAATATACCATATTTCATAGGATGATAGGAAATGCTAAAAAACAAATTCTCACCTAAATATTTCTAGAAATTTTCCTATAACATTGATGTAAACTTTATATCCTGAATAGGTACAATAGAATATTTTAGTCCATGTATCATTATAATTTTTTTATCTTTTCACATGAAAATAAGTTCAAGGGAGAAATCTAATCATAAATAATTAATATATGATAAATACGTAAGGAAGTAAAATATAACAAAAATACAATTATAGAAATCTAATGTTTTGGGGAGTCTGATGATAAAATCATTTTTGATGTATTCTCTCCATTATGGTGTGGGTAATGTTTTTATCATCCCCTTATAATTATCTCCCTTACATAACTTACTAACAAAATAAGAATCATCATACATACTCGGAAATTCTTCTCTTCTTGTTGTTCTGCCCAAATACACTTCATGATATCAACACATCATTGTACATCTTAGATAAATAATGAATTATGAGCTATGAGATTATTAAAATATACCACTTTTATATTATTGAATTTTTGGGACACATACATAGTTCATGAACCATATAACTTTATCATAATCAAGGTTGAAATCAAGATAACATCTCACATTCTTTTATAGCTCTATATCTTCCTTCTGCACATCATTAATCTTCATATGGATATATGGTTCAACAATCCTTTGGAAAAGATAATATTTCTACCTTACATGCATTATTTCGTGGTTTATCCCTTGAAAATCCTTAAATATTGGATCTTTGTGATCCTCATCCTAGATAATCCATCAGAATCCTTTCAACTTAAAGTGTCAGACACACTGTTTTCTTTCCTAGGATGGTAATATATTGAGAATTAATATACTATAATCAACTCCAATAATCGTCTATGGTTCATATTAAACTATTATTGGGTGAATATACACCTTAATATTTTATGATTAATATATAAGTCACATATTTCAATGTAAAGATATTACCTTATTATCTTTAATGTAATTATTTCAAATAAAAACTCCGGGTCTTTAGTTGGTTTATTATACCGATGAACCATTAATTGTCGAGATTAATAAGCTATAACTATATCATTTTTTATTATAAAACACCATATTCACTTCATTAATAAATCACTATAAATCACATAACATTATATATTATAGGTTAGTGTGAGATCATGTTCACTAACCCACAATATAGAAACTCTTGCTTTTAATACACATATATCACATCATGCTAGATAATCATTCATTACATAATAAATTTATCCACTCTAGTATCATATAGGTCTTGTGCCTTTGGAAACATGGATACATAGAAAAATTATTATTTATAACGAGAACCATTATTAGACATTATATACAAATCATTCTTTATAACCTATGGAAAGGGGAAAA
Organism: Viscum album; assembly: GCA_963277665.1. NCBI lineage: Eukaryota > Viridiplantae > Streptophyta > Magnoliopsida > Santalales > Viscaceae > Viscum > Viscum album. The sequence continues at coordinate 1,086,697,366 of OY728159.1, forward strand.
TAGAAAGGGTGAGCTTAGATACTCAGTAAGAGTATACAAGAGTGATATTAAAGATTATTTAAAAATAAAATTAGAAGAACGACATGTGATCATGATAATAACATTTGAAAACTATTCCATTCAAATGATATATCATAATTATGAGTCATGGGATAATCTTGTTAGATTATAATAATTTAATAATTAATGGATTAAATAACATGATCCATGATAGTATTGAATTGGCATAAAAGCTACTTTTGTGTTATAAAAATAAGTATAAAACACTTTTCATTTATAGTCTAGGATAATGTACAAGACCAGCAGAGTGGAATTGGGTTTCTCCCTAGATCATCATAGTAGTTAAAGTCCACTCTCAAAAATCTCATAGTGGATAGAGTCCCTTATTGAACCAGTTTCAATCCCCATTCTAGTCTTTTTTATATCATTATATATCCATCTTTACCATATGAAATATAGTGATATATAATTTTGGGCACACCTATCACATAATGAAAATAATACATAAGTGTATAATAAGAACATAAAATATTAATTGTGTTGGTTGGAGTAGAGTAGTCAAGAAGGGGGGGGGTGAATTGAGTATCTATAAAAATTTCTGTTAAAAATTATTATTTGAGATTCCCCAATTATTAAAAAATCAATTTCCCAATTAGCCAATATTCATTTTATCAGAGCATGACTATTCGATTAATTTTTCAAACGAGTGATTAGTTATATATTATATTAAAGTGATAAATAATACTACTTTTGAAACATAACCAAATAAGTCAATACTATTATAAACACTTGCTAAGACTAACTATCAAAGTTCAATTTAGTTTTACGAAATTATTTATAAAACATATCAAATGAAAATAAAAATAAGCAAAGAGGAATTTAAAAAAAGAGGTTTAGTCTCAAGACTAGACTTAGTCCTCTCCACTTGGTGATAACCCACCACCAAAGAGTTCAAATTAATAAAAATGATTGATCCACACCCTGTATTGGGGTTCAGAATAGAACACAAGGCTATCTAGGTCACCCTTGACCTCTAACACAATTCTTCATGGGAAAAACAACAATCAGTTCACATAGGACCTCTTCCATAGTTCAGTATGGGATACAGATGAATAAATAGAGTGTGGCATTGAGGACATCAAGTATCATCCAATTATGCATAAGAGGCAATGTGTGTGTGTGTAACAGATCGATACACACACTACTCAGAAATGAAAAATAAATGAACACAACAGAGATAAAGATGTAGAGTTAGGTTTAGAAGGCTTTGTGTGTTATGCGGTGCTACTCTGGACTCGTTTGATGTATTGGAATTAAAGACTGAGTCATCTTAAGGTAGTTGACTCCAAAACAGAGTGTCATATCCTGTGTTTTCTGGATAGGAGTATGAGATGACCAACTTCTTGTTCAAAAGATGTTTAGGTCAGCTTAGTAGGTTTACTTCAATTTCATGATCTCCTTGTATGTTATTTATTTTGTGTTCTTGGGTTTTGGAAGTATGCTTGAATGTGGCAGAAGTTCTTCTATTTTTCATGTTTTCATTTCTTACTACTATTATATGTATCTTTTGAATGATCCACCTCGGTATCCTTTGACCCTTCAAGGTCCAGTAGGAATAATGATCTCCCCACATGAATTTACCTCATACTATCCTATGAATATCTTACAAACATCATTATTTAAAGTTAGATGCCATATTTTTTAAAAAATATTACTGTTAGATATAAATTTGAATAAATAAAATAAAAAATGTTTTTATGACTATCAGTGTGTCATAAGTATAAGATTGTCATTAGCATCGCCCTATCAACATTGGTGACTATGTGCATCAGTGAGTCATTGGTGCTATCGGTCTATCCATGCATCGGTGTGTCATCATTGGTGACTCCTTTTGAACTATTAGTGTGTCACCCATCGGTGAGTTGTCCATCGGTGAGTCCTTTGGACTATCAGTGTGTCGTCCATTAGTGAGTCATCCATCGATGAGTCCTTTGAACTATTGGTGAGAGTTCTCATCGGTGAGTCTTCTATTAGTGAATACTTTGAACTATCGTTGAGTCCTACATCGGGGTCTTCTTCGATCGATGAGTCCTCATTGGTGAGTCAGCCATCGATGAATCCTTTGAACCAAACAGTTTCAAAGACTTTAAAAAATTATAATGTTCATTTGTTACACAGAACAGTACCAGATCAAATGAAAATTATAATTACACACACTTTTAAATATAATGAAACACAAATATCCCTAATTTATTGACTTATAGAAATGAATTATACTATGTGAGATAATCTATTCATTTATAAATATTCATTGAAATTATTATCATTACTTAAAACATATTATCTGAATTATCACAATTTGTAAATTGTTATGATTTGTGATTATTAAAAAAAATATCTCAAAAAGGGTCTAACAAATTGTATCTTTAATAATGATAGAGTAATGGGTTTCATAAATATTTCATCATCTCAAAACACATTGAAAATAAATGGGTTTCATAAAGATGTTATAATTTCATTATAGTATATCCCATGGATGATAAATTGGTTTCATAAACATCTGGACATAAAAGTCATAAAACATACAAAAAAATGGTATAATTTGATAATATACCTATTAAAAACCCAATTTACACCAACATATGTGGTCATAGAAGATAATTGGTTAAAAATATTTACTAGAATATCTATAGAGGAAAATATCCAGTTCGCTTTGAAAAAAATATTTAAAATTTAAAAAGTTCTCAAATACTAAGGAAAAAAATTTACTAGATAATAATCATTAAAAAAAATAATGTAATACACAAGTAATTGAGTGGTCATAAATTAAAAGGTCCAAATTCATATCATGTATATTAAAACAAATATTCATTTCATATTTTCTATAAAAATTCAAATATACATTGCCAGAAAATTGACAAGAAAAATATGATTAATTTTTTTATAAATTAAAATATATGTAAATTTTAGTTTTAAAAATAATATATTAATATAATAAATATTTATTTTTTTTTAAAAAATGAGGATATGGAAGGAAAATTATTATCGACTAAATAGAAATTCAAAGTCAGTTTGCGAAAAATATTCTTTTGGGCTTTTGAGTACATAAATAGAAGAAAATAAAAGAAAAAAATTGAAATTTCTAAATAAATGGGGATGAAAATTTATGAGATTAGTGATACGTATATCATGAAATCACATCATTGGTGGCATAATTGAAAACAATACGGATAAATAATGCGATTATAGCATAAAACCCTTAAAATTTTGGTACCATTTGATTCATAAGACCCATGAAAGAATAAATTCAAATTAAACATATAATATCATGAAAATTATTAGGCTCATGGAATGACATGTCAAAGGGTCTATATATACACCTCATAAAAATAAATTGGTGAATAACATAACATATATCCCAAAGAAGACAATTTCAGAAGAAAATCCCTTACCTCAACTTTGACATCCTTTTTAACTATTTGAACCTTCTATGTATTGAATATATATTTATTATAAATATGTTAAATATCAAATATAATAAATATAATACCACGTGTTATTTATTTATCTCCCTTTATCACCTATTTTTAATAATTCCTTATTAAAATCATTGATCTGGGTTATAAGTTCTTTGTTTTTCATGTTTTTTTTTTCAGTTATAGATTTGGTTGTTTTACATTGATTAGTGTAACATATTTTAATGAATTTTAATAATTATATACATAACATATGTATTAGTTATAAATATACCTAGATTCATCCATAAATGTTATATATATAACATATTTATACATCGTCCCTGGAGATTTAAGGCTATACGTACACATGAATGTTGTTTTTGTTTTTATTATGGATGGAGTAAATGAAATGGTCTTTTATAATTAAAATTTAGATAATAATTATTATATCATATTTATATTATATATATTCATTAAATATATCCTAATGACCATATATGTCAAAATAAAATGAAAAAAATCACATCCCTTTGTGGAGGTTGTAGTCCACACGTATGCATGAGAGACATTATTATTTGTCAATGTATTGTAATATAATAATGTAGAAGTATTTTTATGATATAATTATAATTATTTCATAAATATAATATATATATTTAAATTCGGTCATTATTTCTAGTCGTGAGTGGTTGTGATTGAAAGCAAATTATATCGGTTCATGATGAAGTAGTCCACCATACACACATTCAATTGTTTTTTCCCATTTTATTGAAGATAATATTGATATATGTTATTAAAATAAAACATAAAATATATTTATTTGTAAGATACTAGTTTAATTATTTAATTATAGTTTAAGATTATTTAAAGGAGGTTTTTGAAGATATAAAATAAAAACTCTCGGTTACGAACTATATATGTTCCTTAGACAACAATTTAAAATTGTTCCTAAATCCATCCTATGATATTTTTTATTACAAAAATTGATTTTATATCATGGGTATGGATTCATGGATGGTATTTTTAAAGGTAATACAGAACCAAAATTCATTTTATGTGTTAAGGAATGAGAAGAAGAGGAAACTTTTTATAATTTAGGTGAGTGGAACACTTGTACTTTTTCAAAATTTTAAAATAATTAAATGAAATATTCTTGAAAAAATTTCTCTAAAATGAACAAATCATTAATCTTATTTGATATAAGATTGAAATATTACAATATAATTGAAATTTGTTTTGTTCATCTTAACCCATGTCTCTTATCTTAAACCCATGATATATTTATTTTAACCGCAACCATGGTAATAAATATATTATATATAAATAATAATTAGTATTAATAACATATTATAAAATTTTCCAAACTAAAATCATAGAATTAGAGAATTTTAATTTAAAACTAAACCCTAAAAAACTGAGAAATACAGCTTTCTAAAGAAAAAGTTTTCTTAAGTATATAATTTGTTTATTTAAAAATTTGACATAAAATTAATTCTAATTACTTAAATTCGTTTCATAATAATATTTTTGAACTAATTTTACATTTAAAACCATACTAAAAAATTATGTAACATTATAAATGACTTAATATAAGAAATGTTTTGATAAATATCATTATTTTTCATTATTCATCAAAAAATTTATCAATTCATAAAATTCATAAAAAATTGATTAAGTAATTTTTGGCACATTGATTTCAAAAAATAGTTTCATTATTTAGAAAAAATTATATATAAGTGGCAAATTATTTTATAAATAAGTTTTTAAAATGCGATGAAACTAGTTTTTTAGAAATAAAATATATTTTTATCCATAAAACTAGATTTATTCTTATCCCATACCTAAAAAACACTACATAAATGATAAAAAAACATTTAATATATGATATAGAAATTTCATTAAAATAATTCAATAATAGTGATTAATTTTTTTATTAAGATAAAAACTCATTGTGCGCATAAGTACAGTTATTCAAAAACTCATTTCATTTGTTTTCCAATGATTTTTAATTTCATTTATAATCAATAGATAAATATTGAAATTATTTTATACAATAATAAATAATATAGTTGTAAAATATTATTTAATTCTATTCACACCCAATAACATAATAGATAAGTTATAATTTTTATGAATAAATAATAATATTTTAATAGTATATTTCTTTTTATTAAACCTCGGTGTTGTGTGTAACACATGTCATCAAAATAATAAATTTTTTTGAATAATATATTTAATTTACTATAAGGGTGTTACACTCTTTACCCATTCTTATGAATTTATCCCTCAATATTTTCTTCCTCTTTTATAGGAAAATGATGATAATTCTACCTCATTGTATCGATAGATTTCAAAGTAACTTCCAGAGATTTCTGGTTTATCCACAAAACTTTTACCAGGTGGGTGGTATTTCTTAGTAATGCTTTCTCTATATGATCCATTAAATCTATAGGATATTCATAACAATATAGTTAATGATATGTTGGTATGACCTCTAATTTTATTATATGTTATTGATCATGTATGTACATCCTTAAGAGATAAACATGGAACATATCATGACTAGAGAGAGGTTTATTGGAAGCCTAAATCGATAAGGTACCATCCAAACTGGATAAAGAATCTTTAAGGTTCTAATATAACTAAGTAATTGATTTATTTTATTCCCAAATATCCTAACACTTTTCCATATATAAATCCATAAAATCACCTTCTAACCAACATCAAACTCTTAATAGTATTGCTGAGTTTCAACACAATTTTTATATTGATATTGAGTTGTATGGATGTTCTTTTAAATGGTTCTGAATTTATCTACAATTTCCTCACCTATATAAGGTCCTAATATATTTGTTTCCCTAACATCAACTAATCACATTATAGTTTTACAATACTTTATATAGTGTCCCTGATTTTTCTAAAATAAAAATTACATAATTTTAAAGATAAAAAAAAAATAGTTCTACAATTCAAGGATACAATGGTTGAGTGCCTTGTAAAAAAATTAGACTATAGATAAATTTTACATAATAAAACATAAAAATATTTTTAATTAATTTTTTTATAAAATCATTGTGGTTCTCATGTACTCCATTGTATAATTATTCACATGATGATATTCATGAATGAACGGGGTGAGCTCAAATCCCATAAAGATGATATATAAAAAATTAATTGATATAACTTGGGTGAGATTAATCGTAATCATCATAACATAATCATGGGATAATCATCATTATAATTATAGGAAAAATTATATAAATTCAAGGAATGTGTAAATTCCTAAAAATAAAACATTATGTATTAGTGATCAAATACGACACATAGTTGTGAAAGAAACTAGCATCATATTCACAGATAACATATGTAAATCATCAGAAAATCACAATTTTGAAAAAATGTATAATCATGTTCACAGATATATGAAATTATCTCCAAATATACATCACATTTCCTAATGAATTGAAGAACTATATAATTATGGGTGCACCCGTCACATCATATCATTTACATGATCAGGCATCCTACAAAGAACATATAACATTATTTACCATAAATTAACCCAACTAATGAAAATGGGTTTAATGAGTATTTAATAAATAATAATATAATGAATAAACATTGGGGTTCCCAAAATAATAAGATATTAACATTCATGGTATAATAATAATAAATCTTGAGTGAAGAAAAAATAATTTCAAGGGAAGTAAACTATGTGTTTTTAGAAGGAAGAGTTCATTAGGAAAAAATAATATCATTAATTATAAAACTATAATGGAAGAATATATATAATAGAAAATAAAAGGTAAGGAAAAAAATGATATTTATGGAATATTAAAGGAACATCCATAGTAAAATTGGAGTGAGAGAGGGAAAACCCAAAATAAGAGAGTTGGGTTGAAGAATCCCCTTACGTTATGTTCGAATGAGTTTTATCTTTAATATCATGGATAATCCAATTAAAAAATATATAACCAATTATACATGTATTTTATTCATTATTACTTTATTAAGTTCATTCATGGCATTTATTATTAGTGAATGTTTCCAATTTCATAGTTTGGGAGTATTCGTTTTCATAGTTCTCAGGATCGGCTCACTTGTATACATCGATGGAGGATCGTGTAAAATGGGGATAATTATCCAGAATTGAAATTATATATTATTAATTAATATTCGGATATTTTATTGGTATTATATATAGTTTGGTTATATGGTATGAGGATGAATCATTAGATAAAACGTTAATGATAATCATGTGGATTAATTTTGCGGTTTTCCGATAAAAAACAAATCATTTCATTTTATTATTAAGTATTATGTATATAAGATAGTCCTAGAACAAAATAAAGGATATAACATACAATTGAATTTTTTTTTAAACCACGATAATGGTATAAATAATACCCTTGATGTTAGAAAAGGAAAACGAGAACATATAATCCTTGAAGGCGCTAAAATAACACCTCATGGAAGACATATACATTTTTTAGAATAAAAGGGATAAAAGAAGGTGTTTGATGATGGATTATTCCATTAGAATAATAAAATTCTAGTATATATATGTTATTGTATTTATTATTCTACATTGATGAGGGGAGGTGGGGTGAAAATAATAAAATAACTTGAAATGAAATTCAATGATAAGACATAGGATTTTACATCTTGAATCCTTCTCCCAGAGAACCTCCATAGGGGGATTTGTTTTTGACTTATATTGAGACAAAAGGATTTTATATGTAGGTTAGGGGCTTGGGAAGAGTATTTTTCATAATTTGGAAATTTTAAAAAGGACTTGAAGTTGTGAGGATATGAGGTGGTGGTGGCTAGTATTTATATTGGAGGAGAGCGGTGTTTTCTCATTGTTTGATTTATTTGATTAATAATTTTTTCTTAAGATAATGAATAATTTGAACATTATCATGAAATAAATTAAAATAATTAAGGGGAGTATGATATTTTGGGATTACATTAACCTTAAATAAACAATGAATAAAAATTTCTTGTGTTTAGGTTTTATCATAAATTATCATATTTTACTATTCATTAAAAAAATAATTTTAGATAAATACCATAAAATCCCCTAAAATTATTTTTTGATCTTAAGAATTAAAAAATGTATTCCATTTTATGAATATAATTTTATATTATGGGAAATTCAATTTCAAATTAAAATCATCATTTATATAGAAAATAATAATTTCATAATTATAACTGATTTTATAACAATTGGAAAAATTAATTCAGGTCCCATAAAATTATCTCGTAATCATAAGTAAAAAATTATGTAATGAATCTATTTTATGAAAATAATTTTGATTTTAAATAATTATATTCATTATAAAATTATAAATAAACATTTACATTTTCTAAACATACCACCACATAATAAATAATTTTTAAAATATTAATTTTCATATACATTGATATAATTATACAATATTTTCTTTTATAATATGAATAAATATAATTTATAATATTATAGATGATGTTAAAATTCTATAGGTTGAATTTCTATTCCTAATGGTCACATTAATATTACAATTTTCAAGTTACTATTCCATAGGTATAGGCTCCTAATTTTATAGAAATACCAATTATTTCCTTCGTTCATCATTTATAATGTTTTTATTGTGTTATAAAATTCATTTAATGTTATTTATACTACATTAAATGATATTAATAATTAAATTTTCATTGATAAAAATTTTCAGTCATTATATTCTTCCCCATTATGAATTTTTTCCCTTAGAATTGTTTTTACATACTATGGTGAAAATAAGTGAGGATCCTTATCCTTCATTTATTACCTCTATTTCCCATGTTCCCTCTTCATACTTATGGTTCCTATATTGTACGTTGACCTAGTGAGTAGTCTTTTTATGTATAACATTATCACTGTAGTCCAAAATCATCTCGGGTTATTCTTCATACTAGAGTGTGTTTTCTAACTCTTCCACCTCTGGATTCAATACATATGAGGGATCTAGTATGTACTTTCTCAATAAGGATACATGGAATACATCTTATACATGATAAATAGTAGGTGGAAGTGCTATGTTATAGGCCACAACTGCGACTTGATCAACAATATTTATGGGACTGATGTATGTGGGACTTATCTTTATTTTCATTGGGAATCTCATGATCCTTTTCCATAGAGATATTTGGATGAATAAAATGTCTCTAACATAAAATCTAGGTCCCATAAAATAATGTATACATATCTCTTCTATCAAATTTGGGATTCCTTAATGTGATATTGAATGGTTTTCACATTTTCCACCATTTCATGGACAATTTCAGGTCCTAGCTGCTTAATTTCATAGACTTCTTCCCAACATGCTAGTGTTTTTCATATATAAATGGATTTATATGGAGCCATTTGGATTCTTGAGTGGAAACATTTTTTAAGAGAATTCATCTAGGGGAAGTTGTTCTTTCTATCCTCGTTTATAGACCATAGAACATGACCTCAACATTTGTTCAAGTGTCTGAATATTCTAATCTAATTGGATATCTGTTTCAGGATGGTAGGTTGTACTAATGTTCATATAAATGTTTATATAATGTTGGATATTATTTTATTACATGGATTGGAATATTAGATCTTGATCAAATACAATCTATAGTGCTACTCCATGCAGCATTAAAACTTCTATAATGTTTATTTATGCATGTTGATCCTGTGAGAATTCCAATAAATTTATGATAAAGTGATCTTTATTTATATGATGATCCACAACATCCCATTTGACATTTTTTACACTGGATTTCTTTGGAAGTCCAATGACAATTTCCATAGTGATGTTTTCCCATTTCCATGTTTGAATGGATGTTGGTTGAATCATCCCCTTAGACTTTTGTCATTCATCTTTCACTTGTTGACATACCAGGATCATTGAGGTATATTCCGTGATCTCCTTCCTCATATTGTCCCACCAATAGTTCTATTAAATATCTCGATACATCTTTATGCTAAATGGGTGGATAGAGAAGCTTTATCTTTGTTCATCATTCAGAAAATCTTTATTTATCTTTGGATTAGATGGTACACATAGTCATGCCCCAAATCACATGACTCATTTCTCATTCATTTAGAACTATGTGGATTTCCCATTTCTGATAGCTCCCACCCTTTTCAAAAAATTTACAACCTTTATTTGACTATCATAAATTTTTTCTATGAGGAATGGTTGAGAAATAATTTGATAATGGATTTATGATTTTACTTATTTAATGATTCCCTTGTATATTCTGTATAGGTCTAAGAATATTGGATCCTCCTCAATTCTCCTAATTGATAATGACACAAGATCCTTTCTACTTAGAGAACTCGCCTCCATACTCTCTTTACTATTTTCATAGTGGATTGAGTATTCATAATCATTGATGACATCTAACCACCTTTACCAGATCGTATTAATCTCATTTTTTGTGAATATATTTATGAAGAACTTATTATCATTTTATATTTCATTCCTCTATCCATAGAGAAACGTTTTTCCGATTTTAAATGAAAAGATCACATTTTACAACTCCAGATCATGCATGGGATAGTTTTTCTCATGAATTTTCAACTATTTTGATGGGTCTTCTATCACATTATCATTTTGAATTAGTATCTATCATTAAATCTTCTTGGAAGAAAAATTTTATAGCACAAATTATTCCCCAACTATTGGAAGTGTGAGTACTAGCATGGTGATAAGATTATTATTTAACTCTTTGAAATAATATTCACATTCACTAGTCTAGAGAATCAATTCTCACTTCCAAGTTAGCTTCTTTATTAGGTTTGAAAATCATCTGAATATATTAATAAATTAATGGTAATACCTATCTATACCAAGAAATCTACTAATATCTATTATAGATATTTTCCTATGCTACTCTTTGATTTCCATTTTCATAGAAATGGCCACTAATATTCCATTTCTGGTTATCAAATTACCCAAAAATAATAATTCCTCCTCCCAAAACTCAAATTTACAATACAATACAAAAATTATATCCCTTTGTAAATTCATTATCACATTACTCAAATCCAAGTGATATTTCCCTTTCTCTTCCATCATATCAAAATATCATTAATAAATACTACAAAAAACTTTTCGAGGTAATCTATAATGACTTTATTCATTATGTCCATGAATATTTCTCTAACATTAGTGATTCCAAAAGGAATCACTGCGAACACATAGTGTCCATAACTTGTTCTGATGGTAGCTTTAAGAATATATTACTTATTAACCATTAATTGGTGATATACCAACTGAAGATCCACATTAGAGAATTACTTAGCCCCTTATAGTTGATTGAAAAACTTATCTATCTATTGACGGGGATAAATTTTCTTTATATAAATTTTTTTGAGCTCGTGATAATCAAGAGTGAGGTGCGTTGATCTATCATTATTCTTGATGAAGAGGATGGGTGCACATCGCAGTGAAGCACTCGAGTGTATAAAATTCATACCCAGATTTTCTTGTAACATATTTGATAGTTCCTCCAACTCAATATTTGTCATATCAAAGGTTTCCTTGATATAGGTAGTGATCTATGAAGAAGATCAATTGACAAATCAACCTCTCAGTCAGGAGGAAGACCAGGAAATTATTCAGGGAACACATTAGTGTAGTCCCTCACAATGGGCATATATTGGAGAATTGTTATCTTCGTTGTATTATTAATTTGAGCTATATATACTTTCTTGTAAAGTAATAATTTCCACACATAAGATGATATATCCAAATAAGATTCATCCTCCTCCTTACACATATATATAATTTGTGGATTCTTTCATATTTTATGTTTGATCACACTTTCCTGACAAATAATTCATGATATATATAAATATATCCAATCCGTTCCATAATATATCATCAATCCCCATCAAAGGAAGTATGAAAATATTTTCTAGGAGGTTCAATCAATAAAAATTAACTGAGGAGAATTTATATACTTCAGATTAAATAATTTCCCCATTCATTATTCTCATAGATAACTCTACCTCCATGGTTTGAGGTGATGTTTGAATAGTTATACTAAACTTACAAGATATGAAAGAATGTGTAGATCCAGAATCAAATATTATGTTCACTATTATTGAATGAATAAAAAACATACCTATCAGTATATCATTTTTGAGATACACTATAATAGTAGTGGTGGCATAAAATTTATCATGCTCTTTTGGATTTGTGGGCTATTACGGATGATTTCCCTAAGGATTAGTGCAGTATATTTCATAGTGGCCTTACTCTATATAGTTAAAACATTGAACGATGGGTGGTGCTCTCCTTTATTCCACCACCTTTTCCATTTTCTTTATGTATCTTTGAAATTCATGGTCTTTTTATCCTTCATTACCACACTTATATAATTTTCTCATCCCATTTATGCACTTCCCATTATACTAATTCACATATTTTTGACAGGTGAGTGGTTGAGTTTTCTATCCATATTTATCATTAGATCCCCCAGCATGAAACACCATAAGTTTTTCTTTTCATCATTTCCATGGGAGTATTCTACGAACTCCATATTCAATTTAATATAATATCTAACAACTTCCTCATAGCTCCCAATGTCTCAAATTATTAGATCCCTTTGAAAGTGTGATTTTATATCATTAAATGATCTATCAATTATTCTATAATTTATGATAACAAAACCCAAAGAATACCCAACAAGCCCTTTAAAATTTTCTTCACAGTCCACAATAGATTCAACTTCATTTTTCTTCATATTTATTAATTCTCAATCCATCTATTTATGAAGACTCTAAGGGAAATAATTGTTTTGAAACTTTATCTTAAAGTCTTATCATTCCATATATTCAATTTTTTCCTTCATCATGGTGTTTTTAATCAATTAACATGATTGATTGACTTCTATATCCATATCTAAAAATTATGGATTCACCTTCTCCTTATCAAAACAATAGAGCATAGAAAGATCGTATCGATCATGTTGACCCATTGTTCTGAAACAATGGGATCAGAAGAACCACTAAATGTCTGTGGATGTTTCCACATAAAACACTTGATAGCTAGTTACTCCATTTTAGGTGAAGTAGGATGCTTCACATTATTCATTTTATTCTTCATTGTATGAGACAACTGGGTAAGCACCACCATGAAATTTTAAACTCCACCTCCTAAGGCATTGGATATCTCTTTCGGCCAATCACTGCATTATCCCTTACATGGATTTTTGGATTACTTTATCCTAGTTCTGACCATTTTCTAAAATATAAAATCTTATAAAAAAATATAATTCAATTATTCAGGAATAAATAATTTATTGCATTGTGAAATTAAATCTAAATCTATATCATTCGAGATTCAAATGTTTAATATTTTTCTAAAAAAAACTTCTTGGGTACTTACTTATACTTAGTCTCATACTAAGGGTTTTCACTATGGTTCTCTAATAATAATTATCAAATTAAGTAAATAGTGATTTGATAACAATTTTAGTCACTCCAATTATGCTTACATGACTATTAAATCATTTTTATGATAAAAAACATAACAGTTCTAAAAATCCACGATCCAAAAAATATTGTCTTTCCAGAATTCAGTACCATACATATCATTAATATAATAAAACATAAAAATTTAATTAATTTCTTCTTCTTTAGATTATTAGTGGAACTAATGTCCTACTTAGTATAATTAGTTACCTGAGGATATACATCAATGGAAGGGGTGTGCTAAAAGACCAGTAATAGAACAAATAAGAACATGAATCAATATAAAATTAGTGAGAATAATCATTATCATCATAAAATAATCCTGGGATCATCATCATAATACTTGTAAGAATAATTATATAATGTAATGGAATGTGGAAATTCATAAAAATGAAACATAATGTCTTAGTTGTTAAATACCACACATATTTATGAACAAATCTAGCATCATTTTTAGGCATAACATATTTTCATCAACATAAAATCATCATTGTGAAAAAATCTAGAATCATTTTCATTCATATTTTACATTATCTCATGAGATACATCACATTAAAATTTGCCTTTTAGGGATATATAATTCCCTGCACACTCATCACATCATATCATTTACATAATCATACATTCCACATAGAACGTATAAAAATACATTCCATAAATTTACACATGGAATGGAAATGGGTTTAATGTTAATTTCATGAATAATAATTTCATGGATAAACAATGGGGTTCCAAAAATAAATTTGTAATAAATTACATTGAAGAATAATCATAAATCTTGAGTGAAGAAGAAATAATCTCAACAGAATGAAAACATGTGTTTTTAAAAGGAAGAGTTCTTTTGGAAAAAATCCTATATTTTTTTCATAAAACTAGATTAGAAGTATTTTTATTAAAAAATTAAAAAGGGATAAAATTAATCATTTATAATGAAAATTAATCGAACATCCATACTAAAAATGGAGTGACAGAGGAAAAACCAAAAAGAAGAGAGTTGGGTTTGAGAATCCTCTTACAATATGTTTGAATTCCTTATTCTATTTAATATCTTGGATAATAAAATTAAATTCACTAATAAAAAATAAAGAACCTATTATAAATTTATTAGATTCATTATATTTTTATTAAGTTCATTTATGGACATTTTAATTTATTAAATAGTTCAATTTCATTATATGTGAGTTTTCATTTTTCCAGATTTTAATGATTGGTTCACTTGTATACATGGATGGAAGTTCATGTAAAAAGTGGATAATTATCCAAAATTGATATAATTTTTTATTAGTGCCCTTATAGAGTTTTAATTTTTTTATATATAGTTTAGAAATATGGTATAATAATGAAACATTAGATAAAATGTTATTGATAATCATTGGGATTAATTTGGAGGTTTTTCAATCACAATGAAATTGTTTTGTTTAAATATTTAATATTATGCATATAATATAGTTACAAAACATAAAAAATGAAATAAAATTCATTTTATATTTTTTCATCCATTATAATGGTTTTAAGACCAGACTTTCTGGTGGTAATGGAATAATGATAACTTTTCATCCTTGAAGACTATAAAAAACACCTTATTGGCGTTGTTTTCATTTATAGAATAAAAGTGATGAGATAAGGGATTTGATGATGGATTATTCCATTATAATAATAAAATTATATTATATATAAGGTAATGAAGTTATCATTCCACTTTTATGAGAAGAGGTGATGAGAGAATAAGAAAATAAAATAACATTAAATCAAATTAAAAAGAAAAGATAGAGGATTTTATCACTTGAATCATTCTCCTTGAGAACCTACATAGGGGTATTGGTTTTGGTCTTTTTTTGAGAAACATTGATTATAAACCTGAGGGAGGGCTTTTGGTATAGTATTAGGTTGAATTTGTACATGTATTGAATCTTGGAAGGAGTGAGTAGAAGAGGAGGAAGGGGTGGTATTTATAGGGTAGGATTGGGGTGTTTTCTCATTATATTATTTATTACATTATCATTTTGGCTCAAGACTATGAGTAGTTTGAACCTTATCACAATATATATTAAAATAATGAAGTAGAGTTCAGGATTTTTGGTTTAAATTATCGTTACATCAATAACGACTCAAAACTTCATGTATTTAGTTATTACCATAAATTATTGTCGATAATATTCACTAAAAATTCAAGAGTTTTAGAAAGATCCAAAAAAATCACCCTAATATTTTTTTCACAATTTAGAATTCAAAAATAAAGTCCCTTTTATGAACATAATTTTCAAAATATGAGAAATTTAATTTTTAATTAAAATCGTCATTTACGTAGAAAATATTAATTTAAATTTATAAGTGAATTTATAAAACTTGAAAAAATTAATTATGGCCTCATAAAAATATATTATAAAAATAAGACCATAAAATTAATTTAAGGGTCTTTTTTATGAAAATAAATATTCTTTTAAATAATAACAGTAATTTTAAAATTATAAATATTCTTCTATTTTTTCTAAACAACCAACACTTAATTAATAATTTTTTAAATTTTTATATACTTATACCGTGATATAATTATATTTTATTATCATTTATAAGATACATAAATTTTATTAATACATTATGAGATTAGGTTACTGTCGTATAGTATGAATTACTTCTCGTAAAGGTCACATTACTCTTCCAAATTTCAAGTTAATATTACATGGGAATAGGTTCCATAATTTTTAGAAATACCTTTTATTTCATTAATTATTAATTCATAATGTTTTTATTATATTATCCAAGTAATTTCATGTTGTTTATACTATATGACATAATTATAAGAAGGTAATTTTTTTTCCCTATTATCTTTCCTTTTTACACTTTCTATAGAGGGATTCATAAGTAGCCATCTTAATTCTCAATTGAAAGCTATTATTGTATGAAAACATGATTAGAGGATGCTATTGATCCCAAAAAACATGAAATTCCATAGAACTATATATCAATATATACCATAGGGTTTGAATAGTTCTCTTTGACCATCAATCAGTCAATGGATGATAATTAGTGTCGAAACCCAACCGTGTATTTAGAGCATGTTGAAGAGTTCACTAGAACAATGAGGAAAACCCTGAAACACATTAAAACACAATTTAATGAGTTACTCCATGAAACCATTTAATTTCCTTAATTTATATTATGATAATATGATAAAATATAAATCTTTTCAAATTAAAATTAAGTGTACTGACTTTTAATGAAAATCTACTAGAACCAAAATTACATTTTGGGTCATATATTTTTATTGGGGTCCCAAGAAAAAATCCATGATGATGTTTTTACTTTTTCCATTACGTTATGGGTAATAGTTGTAACAGCTCTTAGAATTATATCTCTTAGATATAACATGTTGACGTACTAGCATTGAGATAAAAACTATATAATATATCTCTTTGTATCCTCCCACTATATATACTCTTTCAAATCTCTACATGTCTTCATACATCTAAGATGAATAGATAATTAAGAACTATGATCCTATTATATTATCCCATTCTTCAAATTTGGAATCTATGAAACACATAGATAATTTTTTACCATTATTATTATGTCACAATAAATATTCAACATAGAAACATTTCTCATATTATTTTACAATTCCATATCTTTCTTCTGTGTCTATTTAATCCTCAAATGGATATATTGTTGAACATTACTTTGAGGAAGATAAAATTTTCCCCTTCCATTATGATCTCTAGATCTATCCATTAAAAGTCTATAAGTATGGGATATTTTTTTATCATCATCATGGATAAGCTAGTTTGATCCTTTTAACTCAAAGCATTAATCGCCTTAATTCCATTCCTAGGGTAGTAATGTATTGATAATTAATAAACATTAATCATCTCATCCCATTTTTATTGAACATTTATAAGTCATTATATTTGAATTTATAATTTAGAAATTTATTACTAATATATATATATAAAACTTATCTCCATAAATATAATTCCTCCATAAACATAATGAAAAAATTACCGTAGATAACTTTAAATCACAAGTTGGGTAGTTTCTCTGATTAACAATTAATTTTCTTGTGACATAATCTTTAAAAATTTAATTTTACAAGAGAAAAAAATCCCATTCCATTTTTTCTATGAATCACTATATATTTAAAAACATTCTCCAGTACTTGTTAATATATACATAGGTGTATTGAATAAAATTTTCATCAGTACTTTGCAATTTTATTCAAATTAATTTTTATAAAGGATATTGGATTCATTCCAATATAAATTTTTGATTGGATTATAAATTCATGATACACTCTCAAAAAATAATTGATAATATCTATCCAACCAAAGAAAATTACTTTTCTCAGTCGAAGTGGTTATTATGGAGAAATGTTTAAAAACTATTTTCTCTGATGGATCTACATATATTTCCTATCATGAGACTATATTATCGAGGAATGATAACTATTGAATCCAAAATTTACAGACAGTAAATGCTTCAATAAACTTTTCTATATTTAGGGTCTTTAGAAAAATAGAACAGTGATCACAATTCCCTTCTTTGGTCTTGTAATATATTATAATATCATTTCAAAATACTACAAAAATCTAATCAAGTTCATATAAGAATAATATGTTCATTAACTCCATGAATATATATGTGTTATTAGTAGGAAAAAAACATCATCACAATATTTTCATAATTTCCTTAACTTGTAAAAATAATTATCATTGGAATATCCACATTATTATCTCTTAATTGATGATATCTGGAAGAAATTTCAATATTATAAAACTATAGAGAACATTGTAATTAATAAAAAATATCATAAATATGAGTTATTTTATCATTGTTCATGATTGTGATATTATTCAGTTCTCAGTAATAAACACAGATTCATATCGATCCATCATTCTTTTTATCAAAATGAACATGTTCACCCAATGGTGACTTAGTTGATCTAATAAATCCCTTTCTAAGATTCTCCTAGAGTTAGTTCATCAATTTTTATACTCAATTGGACCGTTATATGTCGAGTCATGCAAATAGGTGCAGCACTATGATGAGTTGTATTGAGAATTCAACATCCTTATTTAGAGGAATACTAGGAAGATCTTCCTAAAAATACATCCACAAACATATCCACATTTCCATATCATTGATACTGAGTTCCTCCCTTACCATTAAAGATTGAAACCTCATTTTAAGGGGAATAAAACACCATACAGTGGATGATGATTCCATTGAATGTTCATATTTATCAACAAAATGACGATGATCATAGGTTTTTATGAAATATCCAATATCACTTCCCTTAGAAAAGAATTTGATGTGGGACTTATGTAGAGAATTCCAACCATTGCCTATGATAACATCAAATTCAACCAGATTGAGAGTAGTAAGATTATTAGGAGTCACTTTCAAAAAAACATAAATCAAATAAGAATCATAGAAATTGCATGTGAACATCATACCACTAAACGTTTTCACTTATAATTCATCATCTAATTGTTGGTGTAGAATTTAGATACCTTATCATATTCATTAGATACAATAGGGTAAGTAGATCTTGATTCACATAATACATTACTAGTTCTTTCTTAGATGTTAAGTCTACCTTTCACCAAATCATTATTATAACCCTCATATGAAATAGTCATCACATAATATTTCTATTTCTCTGTCATCATAAAAGGTTTCTAATTTCAATCATCATTGTTGACCTTTGGATTTGAGCACTTGTTATCAAAATGAAAATACACCATGTATTTGAAGAACTAGACTATGAGTAGTTCATTATGTAGAGATTTATCTATATTTAAATCATTAGATAATTTCTTCCCATACCTTTAGAATCTTATTTCTCAATGGCCTTATTTTCCATATTTAAAACATCTACCAGTCCCCTTATGAAAATTTCCTCAAATTATCCTTCTACAATTTGATCTTAAATGAAGGATTATATTCATATAAAATGGTTTTTTAAGTTTTTTTAAATTCCATTATTGTTTTTTCCAAAACCATGAGATTTATGGGTATATAAAATATCTTTTTACCCCTTTAAATAATGTAAAATTATTTCTCAATAGATATAAAAGTCCATTATAGCTAAATCCCTTTAGAAACATTTTTTTCAGCCACTAGAGAATCATTAAACATTAAATTCATGTTTGATAATATTAATAAAAGTGTATGTTTTTAGTCTTGAAAAACATCCCTCATAGGTTACAATAGATTTATTATCCTTTTACATTAGTTCATGGAATTTTGTCTCCATTTTCATATGAATAATGAGTGGAAAGTACTTATAAAAATAAATAAGATCTTAAACTTGACCCACTTAATGGAGTCAATTTCTTTCTATTGCATCATTTTCATTAAAAGTGTCCACCATTGATCTAATTAATCCTCTAAATGAAAAAAATAAAAAAATTAATTTTCCATGTTCTAAACATAAGAAAATTTAAAATTTCATTTTGGTGGTATAGATCCATTCCTCAGAAATTAGTGGATAAGATTACCCACGAAAATAATTTGTTCATTTCACCATGAAAGATTCAATATAATTTTGTCCCTCCATTTTTCATTAGGATGTTTAACAAGATTCATATATTGTGAATTTTTTTTGAAAATAACGAAGTAATTTTTCATCCTAGCTCACATAAAAAAATATCATAGGGGGACTCACATTGCATTGTCTATCATGTTTTGAATTAACATAATTATATAATGTTCGATCGAATGAATAAAACCAAAAAACATAGTGTTAGAAAAAAATAATCATTGTTGGAAAAAACATACTAATGTAGAATCATTTAGAGGATTTCAAAATAAATACACATTCTTTTAAATCTACAACACCTTAGGATTATCATAGGCCATCTATGATCATTATAAAAAATTTATGATATTATTATATACTTAGACTGATCCCCAAGGTTCTCACTAAAAATTTATCATCATAGTTACTAAAGGACAAATAAAAAATCTTATGATATCCAATATATGGACCCATACATTTAAAACACAGATATCACCCAATAATAGATGAATATTAATCACATAATATAATGCTTTTTTGCAAGAATTATACCAGTTTGCTGATTTTAGAATCTTTAATAAATAAATAGTTGATTCTTTATAAAAAACACACTTATTAGATGTATAAATCAAAATACATTTCTTCATATCTTTGGTAAAAGAAAAAACATTATGGGTGAGCTCATATGTCTAGTGAGAATACACCTGGGAGATATTAATGATCACATTAAAATAACATGATCACAATTCTATTAGAATATAAAACTAAAATTGTAAAACCATTCCCTACATATCATTGATTACAATATTAATTAATTTCATATATCTTATCAATTAATTAGTAATTAATCATTAATGGATCAAATAACATTATCCATAAAATTATTACATTGGTATAAGCCATACAATTGTGGTATATAGAAAATTATAAAAAATCACTTCATAAGAAGTAAAGGCACTTTTACAATACTATTATTATGGAATTTTCTCACTCCCCAATCCATAGTTTTAGTAAGGTTTCACTACCAAGACTATCATAGTGGGCATAGTCCCTTACTGAACTGTGTTCAATCCCCATTTTGTCCTTATTATATCATGATATTACTAAATTTACCAAATTCATTGGTGGGAGATATAATTATCTAACCACCCATCACATAATAAAAAACATATATATGTTTGTTGGAAGATTATAAAGCATTCATACTATTAAAACCCCTGAAATTGAAATTGGTTTCATAATCATTTCATCATAGCATCACTTGTGGAAAAGAAATAGATTTTATAGACATATTAATATTTTATCATAGTATAACTCATGGAAAAGAAACTGGTTTCATAATAAATCATCAAAATGATGACCCATTAATAGATATAATAATAATTGTTTTAGTGGATAATTTCCCCCGTAAAAACATATTAAAAAAGGATGTTATCATAGAGGAACATTTATTTAAAATACATTGTAGATTATTTACTAGGGAATATTCCCTTCTCACATTGAAACACTTATTTAAAATCTAAATACATCTTAAATAATAATGAAAGAAATTAATATTAAATAAAAATTTAAAAAATTAATGTCATCTTCATATATAAGATTATTTTTTATAAATGGAAACATAGTTCATGTTGTGAATGTTAAAAACAATATTTCATTCACATTTTCATAAAATATTCAAAAGCACCTCATCTTGAAAATGAAAACAATATTCTTTATCAAACATTTTTGAAAAATTAAAAAAATGGGTAAAAATGAATTTAAGATATCATAAAGTAATATTAAAATAATATTGAAAATGTTTTTTTAAAACATGGACATAAAAGAGAAATTATTTTTGGTTGAAGATAAACATAATGTTTGTTTTCATTAATGACATTCTTATATAATCTGGAGTTCATAAAGAGAGTAAAATGAAAGGAAAATAGTTTATTTCTATAGATAACTCTTATATAAGAAAATTAATGATATTATTTAGAGGTAGATCACAAAATTCCGTCATTATAAGCATAATCATAAACAATCTTAATAAATAATGAGACTTTGGAAGAAAACATTTACCACTTTTGTAATAGTTCAGTCTCAACCCCAAGAATGAAAAAATATAAAAGAAACATTAAATATCATGAACATAAGTTGGTTTGTTATATGAAATTTCAAATTTTCTATACATGTCCCTTATGAAAGAACAAAGATTCATAACACAACAAATTCCATAAAGAAGACAATTTGAGCTGAAAATCAACTTCCTAAGATATAAATTCCTAAATAAAAGATTAAACATCATATATGGTTAATATAGATTTATTATAATTCTATTTTTTTAAAATAATATTATATAGCATAACATATATTATTTATTTTTAACCTTTCTCCATATTTTTATTAAACATTCCTTGTTAAATCACTATTTCGAGTGATAACTGCTTCATTTTTCATGAATGTTTTTGTATAGAAATTCTTGTCCTTAAAAATTGATTATGGTTAAATTATCTATAAAATTTTAATAATTATTTAGTTATAATATATATTAATTTAATACATGTTTAGAGTCATTAATAATACATAGATATATAAAAACAAATTACACCATTCAGGGAGAGATTTAGTTGGTTTTAAGCATGAACAATGTTTCCATTTTATGAAAGATATAAAAAAGAAAAGAATATAGTAATTAACCTCTAAATACAAATTTTTATACCATATATAATATATAAATTGGTTAAAACATTCCTTATTACTAAACAAATAAATATGAAATTAAAATTTTATCACAACATTTTATAGAGGCGGTAGTCCTCACATTCGCACGACGGACGTTATCATTTTTCAAATGATTTTAAGATAAGAAGTGAGATGTGATATTATAATTTAATATTTATAATTAATTTATAAATTTTATTTATAATATATAAATCCATAATTATATCCAATCATGGAAGGATGTGATGGAAAATT
This sequence comes from Viscum album, assembly GCA_963277665.1. Classification (NCBI taxonomy): domain Eukaryota; kingdom Viridiplantae; phylum Streptophyta; class Magnoliopsida; order Santalales; family Viscaceae; genus Viscum; species Viscum album. Next base: position 1,086,720,779 of record OY728159.1, read on the forward strand.
AATTACATCGTTTCCAGAGGTGGTAGTCCTCCGTACACACAATCAATAGTATATTTCCCCATCTAATAGAATAGGTGATGGATATAAAAAATTAAATAAATATAATATTATCTATATATATCAAATATATTGGTGTTAAAATATTATCATGTTTTATGATGCTTTCAGGGAGGTGGAAGAAGATATAAAACAATAATGCACACTTAAGAAATATACCTCTACTTTAGACAAACTCTTTAACATTATACCTGAACCCACAAAATGATAGTTTTATGATCCAAATAGGGAATCTAATTCAAGGTTATGAATTTATAGAAGGGATTTGAGTAGGGATTAGATGAACCAAAATTCTTGTGAATTGTGGGTAAAAGAGAATAAGTTTTCCCATTTTATAATCGTGGGAGTGTAACACTTGTCATTTCAAAATGTTTTACAACAATGAAATGTCACTTATTTAGAAAAAAAGAAAAAATGTTCCATAAATGAAAATTAAATAATATATTTTAAATATACTCCTATTAAATAGGGTTTAGACATGTTCTTTGATAATTTTAATCCTTATCTCTTTAGCACAACACCTCCGTTAATCTACTTTAACCATAACTGTAGTAAAATAATATTTAATGTTATTATTATTAATGATTTAAAAAAAGTTAAACATGTTATATAAAACTACATATTATTACTAATTATATAATATCACTTTTTAAAAATTTTATTCACATATGTTATATAATATAATTTAAATTTGAACCTGCAGACACGGGGAAAAATGGCCTCACAATGAATTTTTCTTTTTAATTATAAAAAGTTTCTATATAAAAATTCAACATAAATTTTTTTCAAATGACATAAATGGGATTAATAATAATATAATAGAAATAATTTTACATTTAAAACAATAATAAAAAAATTGGACTTTTAAAATTCATTAAAAGAAAAGAAATTTTTTAATAAAATAACTGTATTTTTTATTATTTGTAAAAAAATTATTTTTTTCATAAAATTATCAAAAGTTCACTATTTTTAAATTTTTTGACATTTCATTTTAAAAATTTAGTTAATTTTTACAATAAAGTATAAAATTAAAAAATTAAAATTTAATATAACTATAAAAAACAAGACAACACCTCTTTTTAGAAAAACAATAACGGTTTTAAACATAAAATTACGTTAATTATTAGCTCATTCATAAAAACATATTAGATGAATGGAAATTTTTTGACTAAATATATTATATATAAATTTTATAAAATGATTATATAAAATATCATCAATAGTGGCTAGATGATTCTTATTATTTGTTGTGATCCTGATATGTTCCTGATAATCATTACAAATCCCAATTAATCAATATTTCTTCTTAAAATTATTATAGGTTCACCCCATGGGAATTCACTTTGCTGAATGAATCACTTATCCAGATTCCCATAGAGTTTTTTCTTCAATTATTATAACTAAATTATGGTTATTATATATAAAGACTTTTAAATAAGTGTTTCATCATTTCACGACCCGTCCTAGTGGGGCCCGCGCCGCGACTCCCCAAGACCACCTCCAACAGGCCAGGGGTTGCTGACAAGAACCGAGTTGTCCTATTACTGACATGGGAGGAATTTCTAATTTACCTGTACACACACACATATCTCCAAGCCCTCCAATTATGAAATGAGAAAAAACCACTAAGGAACAAAATGCATGCATACAACTAAACCCAACCAACAGAGTACGATGGAAGGTAAAGTACTGAAAGTAAACTAGGACAGAATACAAGCCCACTAAAACAAGAGCCTGAAAACAATAGAGTCTGACCTATAAACACAAAAGGTACCAAGACTGCTGCTCGTAGCCATAGGAACGCCTAGGCAAGTAGGGAACTCAGAAATCTCAGTCCTATCCTAGTCTGCCCTAGACTCTGTCAAAAGGATGCTCGTCTACACAAGACACGTCACATGTGGGAAAAGACTATATAGGAGTGAGTATAAAAATACTCAGTAGAGGACCCCAAAAACCTAATAGCAATAAAGTAATGGTACAGTCAACTATTTATAGTATATTTCTATAGAACAAGTAGCAGGAGAAACAAAAACCAGGTACACTCAAAACCCATACCCGTGTTCTAGAGACAAGTCCCACAACTGCATACCCCCATTAAGGGTTCAGTTCGATGATTCCACAAATAACTTGTTCTAGGAGAACACACTCCACGAGTCTTATAGCTATGATAACGGTCGTCCGAGAAGTACTGTTCATCAGGAAACACCGCGAGAGGCTGTTACACTCATTACGAGAGACACACTTCTGAGTGGGAAGATTTCAATATATAGATGAACTCATTAAGGGAGACACACTCCTGGGTGGGAAAGATCATGATACAAAGATGAGGATCATTTCCATGGCCATGGAGGAAACCGTGACTCATCTGAATTCACGAGCTAGGTAGAGGATCAATGCCTGGTAGAGTTAGTCACGTCTATTCCTGACTCTACCTAGGGTCTAAAATGGATAGAGGATCTCTATCTGGGCCTCTTGGATGGATGCCTGACTCTATCATAGAAATTACTTCTGAAGGGATCATACTCATGTAGAATGAAGCAATGCCTGACCTTCAGGAGAATAATAAGAAGGGGTACTAACTCAAACAAAACATGTCCAAGATATGGTGGACAAGAGGACCATGCCATTTTACAAATAGTACATGGCATATAGAAAAGTTACACACAATGTCATCTGACCCTGGGTACTACCCGTGCACAATGTCCCATGTCGTAAGGCTGGTCGTGTAGAAAAGTTAGCACATGGTGTGTAGTAATGTGTATACGCAGTGTCCGAGCAACTGGGGTCGGCTACGTGTATGCTGGCCATGGACACGTACACGGTCCTCAACCCATGTGCTCTAAATCCTATAATCAGTACACAAGGTAACCCGCGTTGTAGGCCTCGCCTAGCTATGTGATGGATTACACAGTTGTGTATTCCACTTCGTGTCCTTATATCCCCTGGATACATGCTGAGTCTCGCGTAACCACCTCTACCATGCTGCGTAGAGAGTACACGATGTGTTCTAAATCCGTGTAGTGAAACCGGTGTCCGTATACATCCCAAAATACACGTCGAGCTTTGGGGAGAGTCCAACATGCAATGTGACTGGGGTCACATTCCATGTGATTCCTCTCTGACCCCCAAAACCTTAGCCACCACCACCATTACTACACGACGTGTTCTTTGGAAGTACAAGCCTTTTATTCTATAAATTTCCAGAAATGCGGACCTCCACCATCGCGCCTCCGGTGGTGCTCTATTCATCAATATTGTCTTCCAATCACCCATGAACACCCATGTTTTGGTCTCCCTGACACCACGAGGCTGCCTCTGTTGTTTTCAGACATCCAATCAGCTCCGAAAACACGTTTTGATCTTCCTGTGTGAAGAACTTTCGAATAACAACCTCTTCCAATTCGAGCCGATTCGTCGTCTGTCATGGTCGTCGCACCTACGTAGGGTCGTTGCGATGTTTGATATCTGATTTGGTATCATTTTATTGCAATATGGGTGTTCAATGATCCATTTTTTTCACCCCATGAAGAATGTGAAGAATGCGCAAGAAGAAAACGGGAAGGAAAACCGATCAATAAAATTTGAGGAACAAACCTCCGCTGTCATTCGTCACGACATTGATCCACTCCTGTAAATAGGATTAAACATAGAAGAAATCAACAACAATAATCAACATGGATTAATTCTAAATAATTGTCCCAAAGAAAACCCTCCAGAAAAATGTATGAATTCACGAATCAACTTTTTCGTGGTTAATCCGCATTCGTCGATTTAAATTAAAAACGGGGAAAGAGAGATGAAATAACAACGCCTACAATAACTGGGACCAATTTCTGACGAAGGGTCCATGCTACCATCATCGCCGAGATCCTCCAACTTTGTTAGCGTAGTGATTCCAAAATTTGATCTTCCACCGTTCGTCACTGAGAGTTTGCTCCAACACTCCGCGGATTCTCCAAAGATTTCTCTCAATCGTCGCCAATGAGAAAAATTTGATTATCCAAACAAAAAGGGAAACATATTTTATATCCCATTATGTTGCAACATTAATGAGTCATCATTGTTGTAAAGACCCTTAAATTTCAAGGAAATTTTTTTTCTTAATTTTCTTTGGAATTTTATAAGAACGCAGTTTCTGACGGCACCTGATTCCGAGGCCCGGTGTGCCCGGAATCATTTTCCGAAGTTTGGCTCGGGTACGTTCAGTGAACGGACGAGCGGGTTTTTCTAACTTTTTAACCGGTGCCCGGAATCAAATTCTGAGGGCACCGATGAAATCGCAGCGCCGGTATTCGCTTAGAAACGCCTCTTCCGGAGTTGCGTTTGCTCGGATGTGGTTTTTAATTTTCGGGCTTAAAGTTAAGAAATAAAATAATTTTGCGACAACTTTATTTTATTTCGCTTAAGCCACTTGGAAGCCACTTGAAGCCACTTAAAGGCGGCTTGAACTGAGTTGAACTGGATAGGATGCTATCCAGAAATATCCTACCCCTTGGTAGGATATTTGTGAGGTGGGGCCCGCACGAGCCCCGCCGTTTCTTTCCGCTAAGTAACGCACCCGCGAAAACCCGTCAAAGAAACTAAAAGTCAACCGACGCGTTTTCTAAATTCTTAACAGACCATTTAATTGGGCTGTTTCTTTCGTCCAATTAATTGGGCGGTTTCTTTGGTAAATTAATTCATGGAATTAATTGTTCGTTTCTTTTTTTTTTAATCGTTGCTTGTGCGTTAATAAAATAAGATTACTCTTATTTTATTTTGGGTGGAAGCTTGTGGCGTGGGGAGAATTTGGAGGAGAGCGTTCTTCTTCGGCGAAGAACGCGAAGAACGCCGGCCTCCGGCGAAGAACGCTGAAACCGCGGAAATCAACGACGCTTCTTCCGCGACGTTTCTTCCGCGACGATCGTTCCTTTCCAAGCGACGTTCTCCCTTCAGACGCACCTCGACGACAACGGAATCAACGACGTTTCTCCGGCGACGTTTCTTCCGCGACGATCGTCCTCTTCCGCGACGAACTCGCGAGCGACAACGCTTGAGGTAGGGGTTTTAAACCTTTTTAAAGTTGTTGATCTTTCCTTCGATCTTGAAGGTTCTTTTTCTTTGTCGGCCCTTGTTTCCGAATCTTTTTATTTATTTTAAAAATATTGTGATGGATTTTCGTTCTAGAAAGGCCGATTGTTATCAATCTAATGCGAGGGGGGTCGGGCCGCACAAACACGGCCGAACCCCCCCTCCTTTATTCTTGTTGTTTCTTGCGGATGGAGCGAGATGGCGTGGTGTCGTCGCACCACGCGGGAATCGTACGGCAACTATTGAGCGGCGCCGTCGCGCCGCGCTGTGGAACGAAATCAAACAAGATCGAGACGCCTTCGCGCCACGCCGAGAAGTCGTTCAAGCACGCGACGTCGTCGCGCCGCGCCAAAGAGGCCGCAGATTAAATTAATTTTATTTTGTTCTTGAGCGCAGATTGACGGGCGACGACAAACGAGGCCGCAAGTTAATTTTGAGGCCTCCGCAGTGAAGGTCGGGTCCCGGGATGACCGTAGGCGCAGACGGGAAGCAAATCGGACCACCGGAGCGTCTCCGGTGGCCCACGGAAGTCGGCGGCGGCGCGGGTCGCCGGCGCGGCGGCGCCGGCGGCCGGAGGCGGCGGCACCCCGCGGGTGTCCAGGGTGGCACCCCGCGGGTGCCGCGGGGCTGTCTGGCGACACCCCGCGGGTGTCCAGGGTGGCACCCCGCGGGTGCCGCGGGGCTGTCTGGCGACACACCGCGGGTGTCCAGGGGGGCACCCCGCGGGTGCCGCGGGGCTGTCTGGCGACACCCCGCGGGTGTCCAGCGCGACACCCCGCGGGTGCCGCAGGGTTGTCAGGCGGCACCCCGCGGGTGTCCAGCGCGACACCCCGCGGGTGCCGCGGGGCTGTCAGGCCGCTCGGCCGAGCCGAGCCGGACCGGCCCTGGCCGGGCGGGGCCGGGACAACCGGGTCGGACCCGGTTCGGGCCGACCCAGGGGGGGTCGGGCCGGGTCGGCCCGGACCCGGACCCCCCCCCCCGTTTTCAGACCATTTCGGTCAAATTCACATATCTTGAGCTACGGACGTCCGATTGACGTGCCGTCAGCCGCGTTGTGTTTCTCTTAGTGAGACGGATCTTTTGGCATACTCCGCCCGAGGTTTGGACGCAAGTGGAGTACGGTCGGGTTGGTTTTGCCTTAAAAACCAACCGGGCCCCGGGGGCGAGAATGCCAATAACTCTCAGACTGGGCGTCCGATCGACGCACCGTCTGTTGCGTTGAGTTCCTGTTTACGATACGGAACTTTTGACATCCTTCGCCCGAGTTTTGGATACAGATAGTAGTGGCCGGGTTGGATCGCACCCGAAATCCAACCGGGCCCCTGGAACGGAAAAGATGATATCTTTCAGACAGGACGTCCGTTCGACGAACCGTCAGCGGCGTTGGTGTTTACGTTTAGTAACGGTCCCTATGAGTATACCCTATGAGAGTTCGGGGTACAGTTGAGATACGGCCGGGATTGGTTTTGCTCACGAAACCAACCGGGCCCCTGGGACGAAAAGGCTAATAACTCACAGACCGGGCGTCCGATCGACGCGCCGTCTGTTGCGTTGAGACCCCTGTGACGAGGCGGTCCTTTGAGATACTTCTTCGTGAGACCTTGAGATACTTGGAGTATCGAACAGTAGCTCATGGAGCGGACCCTCCCGGAGACGAGCATGCAGAGTACGGAGACCGTGTAGCCGGCTGAGACCTGACGACTGCTTGACCGACTCGACTTGGAGTGAGTCGACTAGCCCAGTGGACGGAGCGCCCGGTATTTGGCGACAGACCCACGGCGGACGGAGCGCCCGGTAGTTGGCAGCAAACCCGCGGTACTCGACAGGAGGAGTACCTCAGTAGGCTATTTGGGTGAGCGCCCGGTATTTGGAGACAGACCCTCAGCGGACGGAGCGCCCGGTAGTTGGCCGCAAACCCGCAGTACTCGACAGGAGGAGTACCTCAGCGGTCTTAGGTTAGTGAGCAGTACCTCGGAGTCGTGACAGGACCACTGTACACTCTAGAGACGGAGCTCTTCAGTAGCTACGGTTTCGATAATGAAAAATCCTGGTTGAGCTGAGTCAATGAATCTTTGCGTTTCCTCATGATTGAGATGGGTCGCTTGATAACTTAGGTATATGTATGGGCATGTACCTGGGTGATGGTTATCCGTTGATTTCATGATTTTTGTGTATCCTTGTGATTGGATGGGCTACTTGATGACTTAGGTATATGTATGGGCATATACCTAAGTAGAGTCTGATGTTACTTCGTGATTGCTGTCTTTGCTTTGTGGATATCCATGTTGGATTTAGTGAGACCTTAAGGGTCTCGGGGTCCCTACTGAGTAGCTTATACTCACCCCTGCACGGGCTATGCCCGCACTTCATTGTGTTGGTTGCAGACGACGGACAGCGCAGATCGCAGTTGAGGCTTGCGGAGCAGGTCGGTACCCGGAGGAGGACCACTGGGCGGACGTACCCGGAGTAGACAACAGGACCCGAGGAGTAGAGGAGCTATCTGTACCTACCCTTCAGGTAGGAATCGAGGAGGACGACCCAGGAGCCGCTTCGTTCTTCCAGCTGCTGTTTTTCCCTTTCGAGTTGTACTTTACAGTTGGGCTTGTATTTCCGGCCCTTTTTCTTTTCTTCGCTTGTGTTTACTTTTCCGCTTGCTTACTCTGTGGTGTTTGTTTGCTTTTGTAATGGCAATGCCTTCCCAGTTATCGGGATTTATGCCATTGGTGCTAGTCGCCAGCCCCTTGCCTATGGAAGGCGGGCTTGGGGTAGTCACGGCACGGGCCCCGAGGTCGGGTCGTGACAGATTGGTATCAGAGGTGGTCGGTTCTACCGTAGACTCTGATCTTTCTTTCTATGAAGCAATAGTGTTAAGGGTACCGAGTGTGGTTTTCAGTTCAGGGAGTCCAGTGTTGGTGCGGGCGGCCGACGTATCCATACACCAGGACCCTGGAAACTGATTTCCGACTTTGTGCACGAAAACACTGATTGCGTGTGTGTTTTAAAAGGTTTCCCCCCTTAAAACAGCTCAAACCAGGTCAGCTCACCAGGTATAATCGTTTGACCGTGTTACGTTGTTCCTTTCAGGATGCCTTTTCTCGGACGACCAGCTAGAGCCCGGAGGGATGTGCGTACTGATAGTCTGTCGAGCAACGAGGCTTCGGTACAGGGCCCTCTTGCAGTTGAGGCACCAGCGGAGGCACCAGCGATACTACCATACGTTGGGCCACCGATGCCACCAGCCCCAGCAGTAGGCGATGCCCGCTACTTGCGCGCACTGCATGAGTTCCAGCGCCAGAGGCCACCCAGGTTCGGGGGAGAGACGGACCCGCAGGCGGCTGAGGATTGGCTGGAGGCTGTGGTGGGTGTCTTCAGGCTAGTGGGGACGCCATCAGACTTCATGGTGACCTTTGCTGCCAGCCTTCTTCAGGCAGCAGCAGGCAGGTGGTGGAGCCACTTGTTCCAGTTTTGCGATGGGAAGACTTCGAGACCTTCTTCAGGGTGGAGTTTGTGTTAGTAGCTCTACACCCCGAGGGTGTTCGGGAGCTGCTGCCTTTGCCGCGTGTTTTTCAATCAGAAGACGAGTCATCTGTGGGCAGTAGACAGATGATGGAGAGGTCTAGGAGGACCAGACAAGCAGTTGGGCGATCTCGGGTTTTAGGACCGGTGGTGCGGGGCACCCGGAGAGGGAACAGAGCCAGCCGTGCAAGGAGCAGGTTGTGTTACTCATGCCGCGGAAAGGGTCACCTGGCACGTGACTGTCCGACTCCTCGTACAGTTGATCCATAGGCTTTTGAGGAGCCACCGTGGCAGAGGCAGCGACGAATGCTTGAGCAACAGTAGAGCAGTGGACAAGGCAGTAGAGATCCTGGAGCAGGTGGGCAGGAGCGGAGCTAGTGGATACGTCTCTTGTACTTCTAGTTCCATGTTGATGTTGTTTTTGTGTCTTTGTACCATGAGCTGCAATAAAATAAAGACACGTATCTTGTGATGTTTGCCTTCCTGTCCTCTTTTGTGATGTTACTGAGTGGTCCCGGTTAAACTGTTGACTTGACCCTCACTTTCGAGATTTCAACTGGAGGAGACCCAGTGACCTCACACTGATACCGACAGTGTGACTCGACCCTTGGAGGCGAGAGTGACAGTTGGATCTCTTAGTAGTTACGTCGAGGCCTTACGACGTCATCCATGTCATGAATGCATCCTTCATGCCAGGATTGACTGTATTAGGCAATGGGCGTGGTTCATCTAGAGAGGGGATGAGACCAGGTTTCTCTTTTCGGCAAAGGAGAAATTTTAGCAGCTCTTCCAGATCATATGCAAAGGAGGTGCAGTCATCCAGGAGCGGATGAAGACTGCACAGTGCAGTAAGAAACAGGAAACCAGTGCCAGTCTTAGAGACTCGGGCGTGTTAAATGTTTCAAGAAGAGGAAGCTTAAAGGAGAGATGAGTCTACAAAGCAGCAGACGTGGAGGCACTGCTAGGTGAGCAGCATGAGGTGGTGTACATCCTAGCATGCTACAACCACCCGCCTTGGTTATTCCCGCCAGGCTCAGGGAGCTGAATGGCGGAGGAAGAGTGCAGCTGCATGCGGTCAAGGAGTGTGACCCAATGGCTCTAGAAATGATTCAAGGGACAGTCTATGTCCACTACTAGCTGCTGTAGTAACAGACGTCGGTATGAATCATTCCTCGCTTCCACAAATCTTGTTCCAGACCTAGAGTTTCCGGTAAGCCGTGGACTTGACCCTCACGTCTGGAGATACCTTGGGAGGAGACTCGATAATCACACTTACGCCGGCGGTGTGGTCAGACCTTCGAGGCGAGAGTTCTGGTTGGAATCTCTTGGTGGCAGCGTCGAGGCCTTACGACGTTAGTTTGAGTATGGAATGGGAAATAACTGTTCACACTCAAATTGACGGTATTAGGCAAACGTTGGGGTGGGTTTTCCTTGGTCGGCGTAAAAAGGAAACCCCAGGTAGTGCAGGGTAACTCTTGCACAGGAGGGTGTGACCGATCATTCTTGAGTCGGTCAACCTTACCCTCATAGCAGCAGTCGTTTTGAGTTTCAGTTCTAACAGAAATGGGGACCTCTGGAGTTCGGGGATGACGACCACGTCTTCTTACGGGTCTCACCTCGACGAGGTTTACGGAGATGTGGCCTGGGAGGCAAGTTATCTCCGAGGTTCAACGGACCTTTCTAGGTCCTCATCTGGGTAGGCGAGGTGGTTTACCGCTTGGCCCATCCACTTCAGTTGCACTAGGTGCACGACGTTTTCCACGTATCCCAACTGAGGAGATACGTGCTCAACCCCCTCGCGTATCATCAACCATGAGGAGATAGACGGTGGCGATGAGTGTCTTATACAGAGGTTCCTATGGGGATCGAGGATCGACAGGAGCGGATCCTAGGAGGATGGTCGATTCCTCTTGTGCACTTTCTTTGGCAGCGCGGGAACCTCCAGGTGAGCACATGGGAGCGGAAGGCTCAGATGCGTGCTCAGTACCGCTTTGTTTCCCTAAGTTTGTGGTGAAGCTTTACGGGGACGTAAAGCCCTGTGGTGGGAGTAATGTAAAGACCCGTAAATTTCAAGGAAATTTTTTTTCTTAATTTTCTTTGGAAATTTTATAAGAACGCAGTTTCTGAAGGCACCTGATTCCGAGGCCCGGTGTGCCCGGAATCATTTTCCGAAGTTTGGCTCGGGTACGTTCAGTGAACGGACGAGCGGGTTTTTCTAACTTTTTAACCGGTGCCCGGAATCAAATTCTGAGGGCACCGATGAAATCGCAGCGCCGGTATTCGCTTAGAAACGCCTCTTCCGGAGTTGCGTTTGCTCGGATGTGGTTTTTAATTTTCGGGCTTAAAGTTAAGAAATAAAATAATTTTGCGACAACTTTATTTTATTTCGCTTAAGCCACTTGGAAGCCACTTGAAGCCACTTAAAGGCGGCTTGAACTGAGTTGAACTGGATAGGATGCTATCCAGAAATATCCTACCCCTTGGTAGGATATTTGTGAGGTGGGGCCCGCATGAGCCCCGCCGTTTCTTTCCGCTAAGTAACGCACCCGCGAAAACCCGTCAAAGAAACTGAAAGTCAACCGACGCGTTTTCTAAATTCTTAATAGACCATTTAATTGGGCTGTTTCTTTCGTCCAATTAATTGGGCGGTTTCTTTGGTAAATTAATTCTTGGAATTAATTGTTCGTTTCTTTTTTTTTTAATCGTTGCTTGTGCGTTAATAAAATAAGATTACTCTTATTTTATTTTGGGTGGAAGCTTGTGGCGTGGGGAGAATTTGGAGGAGAGCGTTCTTCTTCGGCGAAGAACGCGAAGAACGCCGGCCTCCGGCGAAGAACGCTGAAACCGCGGAAATCAACGACGCTTCTTCCGCGACGTTTCTTCCGCGACGATCGTTCCTTTCCAAGCGACGTTCTCCCTTTGTACGCACCTCGACGACAACGGAATCAACGACGTTTCTCCGGCGACGTTTCTTCCGCGACGATCGTCCTCTTCCGCGACGAACTCGCGAGCGACAACGCTTGAGGTAGGGGTTTTAAACCTTTTTAAAGTTGTTGATCTTTCCTTCGATCTTGAAGGTTCTTTTTCTTTGTCGGCCCTTGTTTCCGAATCTTTTTATTTATTTTAAAAATATTGTGATGGATTTTCGTTCTAGAAAGGCTGATTGTTATCAATCTAATGCGAGGGGGGTCGGGCCGCACAAACACGGCCGAACCCCCCCTCCTTTATTCTTGTTGTTTCTTGCGGATGGAGCGAGATGGCGTGGTGTCGTCGCACCACGCGGGAATCGTACGGCAACTATTGAGCGGCGCCGTCGCGCCGCGCTGTGGAACGAAATCAAACAAGATCGAGACGCCTTCGCGCCATGCCGAGAAGTCGTTCAAGCACGCGACGTCGTCGCGCCGCGCCAAAGAGGCCGCAGATTAAATTAATTTTATTTTGTTCTTGAGCGCAGATTGACGGGCGACGACAAACGAGGCCGCAAGTTAATTTTGAGGCCTCCGCAGTGAAGGTCGGGTCCCGGGATGACCGTAGGCGCAGACGGGAAGCAAATCGGACCACCGTAGCGTCTCCGGTGGCCCGCGGAAGCCGGCGGCGGCGCGGGTCGCCGGCGCGGCGGCGCCGGCGGCCGGAGGCGGCGGCACCCCGCGGGTGTCCAGGGTGGCACCCCGCGGGTGCCGCGGGGCTGTCTGGCGACACCCCGCGGGTGTCCAGGGTGGCACCCCGCGGGTGCCGCGGGGCTGTCTGGCGACACCCCGCGGGTGTCCAGGGAGGCACCCCGCGGGTGCCGCGGGGCTGTCTGGCGACACCCCGCGGGTGTCCAGCGCGACACCCCGCGGGTGCCGCGGGGTTGTCAGGCGGCACCCCGCGGGTGTCCAGCGCGACACCCCGCGGGTGCCGCGGGGCTGTCAGGCCGCTCGGCCGAGCCGAGCCGGACCGGCCCTGGCCGGGCGGGGCCGGGACAACCGGGTCGGACCCGGTTCGGGCCGACCCAGGGGGGGTCGGGCCGGGTCGGCCCGGACCCGGACCCCCCCCCCCGTTTTCGGACCATTTCGGTCAAATTCACATATCTTGAGCTACGGACGTCCGATTGACGTGCCGTCAGCCGCGTTGTGTTTCTCTTAGTGAGACGGATCTTTTGGCATACTCCGCCCGAGGTTTGGACGCAAGTGGAGTACGGTCGGGTTGGTTTTGCCTTAAAAACCAACCGGGCCCCGGGGACGAGAATGCCAATAACTCTCAGACCGGGCGTCCGATCGACGCAACGTCTGTTGCGTTGAGTTCCTGTTTACGATACGGAACTTTTGACATCCTTCGCCCGAGTTTTGGATACAGATAGTAGTGGCCGGGTTGGATCGCACCCGAAATCCAACCGGGCCCCTGGAACGGAAAAGATGATATCTTTCAGACAGGACGTCCGTTCGACGAACCGTCAGCGGCGTTGGTGTTTACGTTTAGTAACGGTCCCTATGAGTATACCCTATGAGAGTTCGGGGTACAGTTGAGATACGGCCGGGATTGGTTTTGCTCACGAAACCAACCGGGCCCCTGGGACGAAAAGGCTAATAACTCACAGACCGGGCGTCCGATCGACGCGCCGTCTGTTGCGTTGAGACCCCTGTGACGAGGCGGTCCTTTGAGATACTTCTTCGTGAGACCTTGAGATACTTGGAGTGTCGAACAGTAGCTCATGGAGCGGACCCTCCCGGAGACGAGCGTGCAGAGTACGGAGACCGTGTAGCCGGCTGAGACCTGACGACTGCTTGACCGACTCGACTTGGAGTGAGTCGACTAGCCCAGTGGACGGAGCGCCCGGTATTTGGCGACAGACCCACGGCGGACGGAGCGCCCGGTAGTTGGCAGCAAACCCGCGGTACTCGACAGGAGGAGTACCTCAGTAGGCTATTTGGGTGAGCGCCCGGTATTTGGCGACAGACCCTCAGCGGACGGAGCGCCCGGTAGTTGGCCGCAAACCCGCAGTACTCGACAGGAGGAGTACCTCAGCAGTCTTAGGTTAGTGAGCAGTACCTCAGAGTCGTGACAGGACCACTGTACACTCTAGAGACGGAGCTCTTCAGTAGCTACGGTTTCGATAATGAAAAATCCTGGTTGAGCTGAGTCAATGAATCTTTGTGTTTCCTCATGATTGAGATGGGTCGCTTGATAACTTAGGTATATGTATGGGCATGTACCTGGGTGATGGTTATCCGTTGATTTCATGATTTTTGTGTATCCTTGTGATTGGATGGGCTACTTGATGACTTAGGTATATGTATGGGCATATACCTAAGTAGAGTCTGATGTTACTTCGTGATTGCTGTCTTTGCTTTGTGGATATCCATGTTGGATTTAGTGAGACCTTAAGGGTCTCGGGGTCCCTACTGAGTAGCTTATACTCACCCCTGCACGGGCTATGCCCGCACTTCGTTGTGTTGGTTGCAGACGACGGACAGCGCAGATCGCAGTTGAGGCTTGCGGAGCAGGTCGGTACCCGGAGGAGGACCACTGGGCGGACGTACCCGGAGTAGACAACAGGACCCGAGGAGTAGAGGAGATATCTGTACCTACCCTTCAGGTAGGAATCGAGGAGGACGACCCAGGAGCCGCTTCGTTCTTCCAGCTGCTGTTTTTCCCTTTCGAGTTGTACTTTACAATTGGGCTTGTATTTCCGGCCCTTTTTATTTTCTTCGCTTGTGTTTACTTTTCCGCTTGCTTACTCTGTGGTGTTTGTTTGCTTTTGTAATGGCAATGCCTTCCCAGTTATCGGGATTTACGCCATTGGTGCTAGTCGCCAGCCCTTGGCCTATGGAAGGCGGGCTTGGGGTAGTCACGGCACGGGCCCCGAGGTCGGGTCGTGACAATTGTCGTTTCTGAGTCATTATGACATGAAATTAATTAAAGAAAAAGCTGCCCCATCATCGGGCTGTAGTGGATATTTCCAAAAAGAAATAAAATAAACATTGAGAATTTTTTTATTTTATTTTAATTAAAACATCCAAAAATTTAACTTTTTTCCTTGACCCACTCCAGTTGAGGTTACGATCATTCTTAGTTAAAGTCATCATCCTGGACGCAATGATTCCCTCATATTTTTAATACAGGCATCCGTTTGGAAACTGTCACAGCCGCACACAAGTGCCAACTCAGTAAAATTAAAAAAAAAGTTCAAACCACCATTCCGGGATCACTGGGCCTTAGAATGATGTATCGTTTTCATGATTGGTCTCGAAATAATCCCATATAATATTTAAAAATAATAAACATAAAAATAATAGACACTACATTCTCCCCACCTTGGGGCTTTGCATCCTCGAAAATCCAAAACAAGACAACTCAAAAAGATGTGGGTACATTGCATGAATCTGAGCATCCTGCTCCCATGTGCTCTTCTAATGATTCTCGTTCTGCCATTGGATGTGCACCAAGGGTATTTATTGCCCACAGAGTATCCTCTCCTGCTGATCTTCGATCTCCACTAGGTACTCAACAAATGTCACTCCATCCTTGATGTTCAACTCGCCCTAGTCGATGATGTGCGATGGGTCATGCACATACCTCCTCACCTGCGACACATAGAAGACATCATGTACCCGATGCAACTGTGGCAGTAGAGCTTGGTGGTACGCCACCTCGGGAACTATGCACAATATCTGGAAAGGTCCGATGAACCTTAGATATAACTTTCCGCCCCTGCAATGTCTCTGTAATCCTCGTGGAGGTGAGACACGAAGAAAGACATGGTCTCCCTCTTTGAACTCCAGAGGTCTATGTCATCTGTCTGCATATGACTTCTGCCAGATCTGTGCAGCCATCATCCTCTCCTGGATGATATGCACATTCTTTGTTTTAGCTCGCACCAACTCTGGACCAATGAGTGCTGACCCTCCTTGGTCGGTCCAGCAAAGCAGTGACCAACATGGTCTCCCATACAAGACCTCAAACAGTTCCATACCAATGGTGGAGTGGTAGATATTGTTTTACACAAATTCCACTAGTGGTAGGTGGTCCCCCCAACCGTGAACAAATTTCAAGACACTGGCTCACAACATATCCTCTAGAACCTGAATGGTCCTCTCCGTCTAACCATCTTTCTGGGGATGAAACATTGTGCTCAAGCGTAGCCAAGTCCCAAAATCCTCCTGTAATCCCTTCCAAAACCGGGACGTGAAACATGCATCTCGGTCCGAGACTATTGTTGAGGGGACTCCATGAAGCTGAACTATCTCCAGCATGTAGAGGCGTCTCAAGATCTCTATGGTTCTCTGTTCGCTGATAGCTAGGGAGTGGGCCAACTTGGTGAGTCGATCAACGATCACCCAGATGGAATCATTCCCCATGGACATCCATGGTAATACTGTCACTTTTTCCATCAATATTCCATCCCACTTTCACTCTGGAACTTACAGGGGTTAGCTAATCTCACTGGAACCTGGTTCTCAGCCTTCACCTCATGGCATGTGACGCATCAGGAAATCAAATCTGCTACTGCCTTCTTCATGACTGACCACCAGAACTATATTCTGAGATCCATGTACATCTTTTCCAGTCTAGTATATACCACCATGTGTGATGTATAAAACTCCTTCAGGACCTCCTCCTGAAATGCCACCAGTACAACAATGGGTCCTCTGAAAATAGTTATGTGGTCCCCACCTTGTGAATATCCATCAGGTGCATGTCATGTGGATAACTGAGCACATAAAGCCTCATAGTCCACATCCCCAAGTTTAGATTCCCTAACTTGTTGTAAGAGAGGAGGGGTGACAACCATCGACTGTAGGTCGGCTGCATCTTCTCTGTCCATGAAGGACAACTGTAGTGTGGCTAACTGCTCTTTCACCTCACTCAAAAGTTGTGGGATCGACCTTCTTATCAAAGCATCCAACACCATTATCCCCATCCCAAGAGTATAGATGATCTCAAAATCATAGTATTGGAGGAACTCTATCCAATGTATCTGTCTTAGATTCCGATATTTCCGTGAAAAGAAGTACCTGCGGATCTTGTGGTCTGAGTAGATGATAAACTAGTTGCCCATAAGGTAGTGTCGCCACATCTTCAATGGGAAGACTACCACATCCAACATGATATCATGGGTCATACAGTTTTTCTCATGTGGCCTAATCTAGTGCTAACCATAAGCAATCACTTCCTGCCTCTGCATGAGTACACATCCCAGTCTGGTCCCTGATGTGTTGCAGAAAACTATGTACTCAACACCCTCCTCCGATAATCTCAAGACTGGGGAACACTTCAAACAATGTCTCAACTACTCAAAATCCCACTGTCACTACTCCTTCTATACAAAGGATCTCCCTTTCCCGGCCAAGACTTTCATCGGTGCTGATATCTGGGAGAAGTCAGGAATAAATCTCTGGTAATATCATGCCAATCCAAGGAAGATATGCACATCCATCATGATCCTAGGTGGATCCCAAGCATACACAACCTCCACCTTGGCCATGTCTACAACTACTCCATCTCTTGAGATGACATGTACCATAAAGTGTATCTCTTAAATCTAGAACATGCACTTTGAGAGATTCCCTTAAAGATGGTGCTCCCGAAGTACATCTAGAACCATCTGCAGGTGTCTTGCATGCTCCTATTCTAACGTCATGAACATAAGGATGTCGTTGATGAATACCACTACAAACCCGTCCAAGTAGGGCTAGAAGACCCATTTCATCAATCCCATGAACTCTATTTGGGAATTTGTCACACCGAAAGGCATCACCAAGTACTCATAGTGACCATAGTGGGATATGAAAGCTGTCTTTGGTATAGCCTCGTCTCGTACTCATAACTGGTGATAGCCTGATCGAAGGTCAAACTTTGAGAACCATAGTGCCCCGCTCAGCTAATCGAAGTGGTCATCGATTCTCGGCAGTGGATAATTATTCTTTACCATCCTTGGGTTCAGGCGCTGGTAATCCACAAAAAGCCATAGAATATTGTCTTCCTTCTTGGTAAACAAGAATGGGACTGCCCATGGTGAAACACTAGGTCTTAAAACCCCTTACTCTACAATTACACTAAATGAAACCCCCATTCTTGAAGCTCTATGGGATCCATCCAATATGTTGGTGAGGATATCAGTGCGTCCTGGGGTGTATGTTGATGTAGAAGAAGATTTCCCAGTGGGGAGGTAACCCTGGAACATTTTTGGAAAAGACTTCCTCATACTCCGCCACTACTGCTGGGAACTGGGAGCTCACAATATTCACTACTCTGAGGGTAAGGCTCACCGACTCACGAGCGATTTGCTGCATCGTCCTACGCATGAGCTCTTTCTGTGCTTCCTGGGTTTCCCTTTCTCTGATTAAGAAAAACCTCATTCTACCATGGAGGGAACACCACACACTTTTCCTAAAACATTCAATCTGGGCATGGACCGAAGATATCCAATCCATACCAAGAATGACGTCGTAAGGCCTCAACACTACCACCAAGAGATTCCAACAGAAACTCTCACATCCAAGGGTATGATCACACTGTCTGTAACAGTGAGTGATCGTCGAGTCTCGCCCCGTAGGTGTCTCCATGTGTAAGGATCAAGTCAACATTTCTACCAGAATGTCGTATTTTTGTACAAAACATGTGGCTATGAAGGAATGACTAGAACCTGTGCCTATACGTATAGATGCTAAGGTATAAACGACGCATATCATACATCGAATCATTCCTAGAGTCCCTGGGTCGTACGCCTCGACCGCATACAGTTTTCCCCGTCCCTATCCCCGAGTTCCATGAGACTAGTACATACATCCTAGGGGTGGTGGTGCATGTAATTCGAAGCATCTTCCACCACCCACAACTCTCCCTACTCTGATACCACGTCCCCTGTTTGGCAAGTCTGTCTGCTCCACTCTCTGCCTCTACCTCAATGGTCCATCCTACACTTCCCTATCAACAGCTCGACGGGTCGGGCAATCTCTAGAGAGATTTCCCCTACCATCGCACTCATATCATCGCTTCTCCCTAGGCTAAATAGATCCATCATGAGAGCCTTGAACTATTAATCCTTTATCCTGGGTCCTCCTATGACGTTTCAAATGTCCAGATCCCTAGGTCTGACACCGGCTCCTAGCTGCTGGTGTCTCCACAATTGTCTGCCTGTTGTTGACTGCCCTCGGGTGTCTCTACTCTGCCAAGAAGCTCTCTATCACCAAGGCCTACTTGAGCACTCCAGCATAAGTCAAAATGCGTAGAGGCATGACAGTAGATCGAATTTCCCATCATAGACCACACTCGATGGTCTGAGCTCTGATGTACTGATCCCTGACCATATCCATCGAGTACTGGGTGAGGTTTGTGAACCTCGATGAATAGTCGGCTACCGCAACACTGCTATACGAGAGCTGAAGAAGCTCCTGGATGTGTACCGCTCTCAACGTAACTCGAAATAACTACTCCATAAAGAGTCTCTCAAACTCTGTCCATGAAAGAGTCTTCTCTTCATGAGTCTGTGTGTTCAGACTCCACCATCATCCCACCGAACCTAGAAGAAGGCTCACTCCTAGGATCACAATATGTTCTGTTGGTGTCCTCAATAAACAGAAAACTCGGTCACCACCTCAAGCTATTCCTCACCCGCTTGAGGGCCGGGCTCACCTTGGAACCTGAGGGGTCTCTGTCTATAGAAATCATGGAGCGTGCTAAGCATGCACCCCTCGTCAGTCGGTACTGCAGGTAGCAAGGGTTTCTCCACTGGTGGTGGCATAGCAGGTGCACCACTTGGTGGCAACGCCTAGGGAACTATTCCCTGTATCTAAGCATCGTCACTGAGGGTGTCATCCTCGTGATCGTGCTACTGAATCCTAGTGGGTATGTATCGCGGAAGAATCCTGTAAAGAAACAAGATGTAACAAGTTCAATGAGTGAATCTGGATAGCTTCCACAAAGTATATGGAAAACAAAATCTATTCCTAGATGATGCAAGTAACTTTATTTTATTTCCCTACAACCAGTGTTTCCGTGAACTAAGTCAAAAAGCAGGTTATCAGAGTCATGTTGTATGGATATGTCATTCAACGCACCAACCCTAGAGTCTCTATCCTAAAAGATGAACTCAAAACACTTAACACAGTCTCTCCAAACCAATATCACAGAATCTTGCTCCAAAGGTAGAACCGACCAGCTCTGATACCACTCTCTCATGACCCATCCCAGTGGGGCCCGCACTGCGACTCCCCTAGCCCACCTCCAATAGGCCAGGGGGTGGTGACTAGCATCGAGTAGGTATATTACTAACATGGGTGGAATTTCCTAAGTACCTGTACACATGCACACATCTCCAAGCACACAAATGCGGAAATGAGAAAAAACCACTAAGGAACAAAATGCATGATTACAACTAAATCCAACCAACAGAGTACGACATAGGGTAATGTACTGAATGTAAATTGGGATACAATACAAGACCACCAAAAAAGAACCTAAAAACTATAATTTCTGAAATATAAACATAAAAGGTACTGCGACTACTTCTCATAGCTGTTGGAATGGCTCAGCCTGTAGGGAACTCAGAATGCTCAGTCTTGTCCTGTTCCGCCCTGGACTATGTGAAAAGGTTGATCGCCTGCCCAAGACATGTCACGTGCAGGCAAAGCCCATGTAGGGGTGAGTATAAAAATACTCATTAAGGGACCCCAAAAACCACAAAGTAATAATGTAAAGAAATAGTCATCTATGTACAATATATGTCTACAAAACATATAGGAAGAGAAACAAAAACCAGATATACTCAAAACCAAGACCCGTGGTCTAGAGATAATTCGTACAATCGCATACCCCTGTTAGGGATTTAGTTTGAAGAATCCAAGAAGCACTCATTCTAAGACAACACACTCCATGAGTCTCATAGCTCGGATGTCATTCGTCTGAGAATTATTGTTTGTTGGGAAATGTCGTGAGAGTCAGTTACACTCATTACGGGAAACACACTCTTGAGTGGGATGATTTCAATAGATGTATGCACTCATTACGGGATAAATACATCTAAGTGGGAAAGATCAAGATACATAGATGAGGATCACTATCAGGGCCATGGGGGATACCGTGACTTACTCAGATTCACCAGTAGGTTGAGAATCAATGCCCGGTAGAGTTGGTCGTGTCGATGCTTGACTCTACCTAGGGTCATGAATGGATATAGGATCTTGATCTGGGCCTCTCTGATGGATTCCTGACTGTATCATGGAAATTCCTGATGAAGGAATCATACTCCTGTAAAAGGAAATGATGCCTTACCTTCAAGGGAATGAGAAGAAGCGGCACTAACTCAAACAAAACATGTCCAAGATACGGTGGACAAGAGGACCATGCCATTTTCCAAAAAGTACACGACGTGTAGAGAAGTTACACACGGTGTCGTCTGACCTCAGGTATTAACCATGCACAACGACCCGAGTTGTAAGGTTGGTCATTTAGAAAGGTTAGTACATGAAATGTAGTATTGGGTACACGTTGTGTCCAAGCAATTGGGGTCGGCTCCGTGTACGCTGGCTATGTGCCCGTACATAGTCCTCAACCCATGTACTCTAACCCCTATAATCGGTACATAGGGTGACCCGTGTTGTTGGCCTCGCCTGGCCGTGTGATGCATTACATGGTCATGTATTCCACCCTGTGTCTGAGTATCCCCCGGATAAACGCTGAGTCCCACATAGCCGCCTCTATAATTCCACATAGAGAATACACGACGTGTTCTAAAACCATGAAGTCCAACCCATGAACATATACATCCCAAAATACATGCTGAGCCTCAGGGAAAGTCCAACACGTTGTGTGACCATATTCATATGCCGTGTGATTCCTAATTGACCCCTGAAAACCTATCCTCTACTGCTAGTACTACACGTCGTGTCCTTCAGAAGTATATGCCGTGTATTCTAGAAATTTCCAGAAACACAGACCTCTGCCCATGCACCTCCTGTGATGCTCTGTTCGTCGATCCAGTCGTCCAATCACCCAGGAACACCCGGGTTTTGGTCGCCCCAACACCACAAGGTTGCCTCCATTATTTTTGGACCTCCAATCAGCTCCAAAAACTTGTTTTGATCTTCCTGCCTAAAGAACTCTTGAAGAATGACCTTTTCCGATTCGAACCGATTCGTCATCCATCATGGCCTTCGCACCTACATAGGGTCATTGCGATGTCGGATCTCTGGTTTGGGATCGCTACATTTCAAGATAGGTGTGCAACTATCTTTTGTTCATTTCCTCGTGAAGAATGTGAAGAATGCGCGAAAAAGGGGGAAGGAAAACCAATCGAACATATTTGAGGAACGAACCTCCGTCGTCGTTCATCACGGCGTTGATCCACTCCTATTAATAGGCTTAAATGGAGTAGAAATCAACAAAAATAATCAACATCGATTAATTCCCCATAATCATCCCAATGAAAACCTTCCTACAAGAATGTATGAATCCACAGGTCAACTTGTTGGTGGTTGATCTGTGTTTGTCATTGTAAATAAAAAATAGGGAAAGTGGGATAAAATAATAACCCCTACCTCAACTGGGATCGATCGCTGACGATGGTTCCATGATACCATCATCATCAAGATCCTCTAACCTCATGGGCCTAGTAATTCCCTAATTCGATCTGTCGTCATTCATCATTTAGAGTTTTCTCCAACGCACCGCGGATTCTCCAGAGATTTCTCTCAATCGTCTCCAACAAGAAAAATTCTATTATCCAAATAAAAAGGGAAATGTATTTGAAATCCCAATATGCTACGACATTAATGAGTCAGTGTCACTGTTTTTGAGTCATTATGACATTACTTTAATTAAATAAACAACTTCCAAGTCACTGCGCTGTAGCAACTATTTCCAAAAAGAAGTAAAATAAACATTGCGCATTTTTTTTTACATAAAACGTCCAAAAAATAAACTTTTCCATCAACCCACGCCAGTCAAGGTTAGGATGGTTATTTGGTAAAGTTGTTGTCCCAAACTAAACGGTTCCCTCAGATGTTTAATCTAGGAATCCATTTTGAAACTGCCATAGCTGCGAACAAGTGCTAGCTCACATAACTTAAAAAAAGTTCAAACCACCATTCCGGGTTCATTAGGCCTCAGAATGATGTGACATTTTCGCACCCAGTCTTGATATAATCCCATATAATATTTAAAAATATTACACGGAAAAATATGAGAGACTACACATCAGGTATGAGTAATATTGAAAACAAAATTGTATGATTCATATGAATACTAAGTAATTCCTATCAAAACACATCCAAAGACTCCCAAAAAACTATATGATCAAAAAAATCCTTTTGAAAAGAAAAAATAACCATAAAGTTGATATAAAGTTCATCATAATTTCTTAACTTACTCACTCTGAAAGATAATCATAGGCTGGTTCAGGATATAAAACATGACTTCACTTCCGTAAAAACATTTATGGGATCTATATAATGAAATCCATTCCATGAACAAAATAACATTAAATTAAACTAAAGGGTGAATATAATATTTTTCAATGATAAAATTTCCTCAAACCTTAAGAAGATAAGAATCATTGAAATGATAGTATATCATTGTACAATTAGGATTTACAACAGAAAATTCAAAATATAATATTTGAGGTGGTAATTTTATACTCTATGAAAGATAATTATATATAAAAGTTTAGGTAGATCCATAATAAAATAATCCATCAGTATTTATAGAGTGGATAATATGTGTACCTTTCACCGCTTCATTTTCATACCCCACATCATCAATAACAATGACATGATATTTCCAATTATCTCTAGGGTTAAGGGGTTTCTAACAGAAATTAGTATCATTAACCATTGGGTCTGATCGACAATTAGCATAATTTACACACATGTTACATTTGAAATAAATAAATTTTGGTGGTGGATTTTATAGGACTTTTCTCCATCCACATTATTAGTTGACATCATTCAATTACATCTACATTTGATTTCTCGAAAGCCTTTATTTCTATACCTAATTTCATTAAAAATCCTTTTACGATCATTTACACTATGTTTCATTCTAGACATATATCATAATATAAGACTCAACTTCTTCCCTCCTTGTTTTCAATTATTAAAATTTCATTTCAATTTTCTATTTCTTTATATATCAAAACAATGAGATTTATGGGAGTTCGTGATCTCTATTTATAAAATGAGATAATATAAATAGATTTATCTCTATCCATTAAATAATCCTATGACTAACAGTATGTAGATACTTGGTTTTAAGACACAAAGTAATCGATGAAGCTTATATTCATGTTGTATGATAATACTCGAAGTGCATCTCACATGGTTTATACAATATTTCTCATAATTACTAGTAGATTTCTCATCATTCCAATATAGATCAATGAATGCCATCTCAATTTTTTTAAATGAATACGAGGAATTTAATTATTGAAATATACCCATTTAAATTCATCTCACTCCATTGATTCATTTTCATCAAGTTTCCTCATGTTCTTGATAATATTTCACCATAAATATTCTTTGTCTTCCAATCGATGAATAACCAAAATAATATTTTCATTCATCGAACACCGGCGAATAAAAAACACATTTTTAGTATTACAAATCCATTACATAGAAATGTGTTTATCATAAGACTAACTAAATAAAGGTGTATGATTCCTCATGATGCACTCAATAAAAAGTCATTTATTCATTTTCTCATTTGGATACTCATGTTGGTTTATGGATTATAATTTTTATATGGTCATAATAATGGTAATTTTCATTATATTTCTAGAAACATTATATTAATCAGGTAGATAATCACTATATTTTCCTTTATAATAAGTGTTAACATGATTACTTCTAGTTTCAACATTTGACTATAAATAATATCATAGTTTGGGAAATAGTAATCATAAGAGGAAAACATATAATCTTAACAATTTATATAATTTTAATATCCATAATCCTTGTTTTTAATCTATTAAACAAATGGTTTAAACTAGTTCATTCAGGATGATCATCTAGTCAAATCATTAACAATTAATTATAAAGTAAATAATAAGTAGCAGAATCATATCCCCTAAGTGCATTTATCTAATTGTGTAGTCATAGACTCATTCAACATGCACTAGTGACAAGCGAGTTAATACCCAATATACCACTTTATATTTTTTAGCTATAGGTTAATTTGTGCCATAATTATATGACGTTTATAGTATACATGGAGGTATTTATTTTCTATGAAAACAACAATTATTTCTTTACCATAACAAAGGATGTTCCCTTACACATACGATGATCTTAATGGCTATCATTGAGGTTTTTTCATTATAGTTTCCTATAATAACTAGAGCATTCTCATATACTAACTAAGATGACCAAAATAAATTCATATATAAATATTAAATTTGATTATATGAATATTCATTACATATAATTATAATTTACATTAAAACGATATCAGTTTAGTGTATTTAGAAACTATGATACATTAACCACTGGTACATTATAGATCTACAACATCGACTAATATGTTTTCCAAAAATATCACCCCTCAAAGATATAACATACTGAATACCTTTCTTCATCGATTATGGAAAATAGAATATAAAAAAGGATGATCTTAGTTTCTTAGTAAGGGTAAACAAGAGTGATATCAATCCATGGTCATTTTTAATCATTAAATGAGTATATTTGTAATGTAAAATAATATTAAAACACGAAAATCAAACTCATAAATTCCTAGATCATAATAATGTGTCATGATATAATGTTTATAAGTTCATAATACATAAATAATAAAATAACTAAATATCATGATACATGAATCCATAGAATTAGAATGAGATATTTCATAAAATATTGGTATAAAGTGTGGCATAATCGTAATAATATAAATATTATGTCTAGGCCACCCACCAAGAAATTTATCACATGTTAGGCATAGGATAACCATCAATGTTGCGACTATGGGATTGGTATAAATGCCTATGTACCATCTTTTGGGATTTAGATAACATCCATTATACCCTTGGAGTTTATAAAATGTTAATCTTTACTCAATGCATTGGAGTTATATTTTGGATCCACCAATAACATAATCATAATCCTTTTATATATAATTTCATAAGCCATTAACAACAAAAATAATGATAGTATCATAATAATATATATCCATTGAATCATCAAAAACCTCAATAGATGTTATCAAAAATGAAGAATGATTTAAAAATATCACAAGAATATATATTAAAGAAAATAAAATTTTTATTATAAAATCAGTTATTTAAAATCTAAAAATATCTAAAATTTTAAGGAAAATGCTTTATTTATTAATAAATGTGGAAAATTTTATAGGAAGATTCAAATCATTGAGTGGTCATGACTATGAGAAATTTATTGTTTGCAGTATACATTTCATGTACGATTACATTCACATCCTCAGTAAAAAGTACCTCCATAAAAAAATATGAAAAATATTTATTACAAACCCCTTTAATAGAAATTAAAACAAGGGTAAAATTTTATTTAATAAATCATTGAAAAATATTAAATACATTCTCTAAAATATTTTGTGAAAATAATTTCAATGTATAATAATAATCCTAACCTAATAGAAAAAATATTTATATTTTCCATAAAAATGATCATTTGAAATTTTGACTACATAGAGAGAGGAAATTAAAAGGATAAAACCATAACTTTGTGAGAGAAATAGATACGATTAAAATTATATTTTTTCAGAGTTATATCATATAATTTCATTACAAAATGGTTATTCACAAACAATATTGATATAATGTGAGATTGTAACATTAAACTCTTACATCATTATAGACTTGCACAAAACAAACTGTAACAAATTATGTGATAAATTAAGAATTATTATTATTCTATAAAATCATTATATTCATACTTATAATACCATGAATGGTTTACCTATAACATCTTATCACACGCTCATTAACAATTATTAATAAAAATTATAGTTTAATGTGATAACTATTTTATTTTTTATATATTATTAATTTAGATGTTATGGTACTTGCATATTGATAATTGATTCATAAACATAATAATGATATAATGATATAAATATATTATATATTTATTATATATATATTTATAACCATTAATAAAAGATAGATATATAGAAATGAATTACATTATTCATGGAGACGATAGTTCGTACGTATGAATTAACATTGATCTCAATTTTTTAAAAAATATGATAATAATGATAGTTAATATTATATCTTTAAAAACTAAATTATTTCATAAATATCATATAAATTTATGAAATCAGTAATTATGAGGTGGTGATGCAAAATGAATTGTATCACTGCGTGGAAGACATACAGAAAAATAAAACAACCATTTCTCATTTGATAGAAAATGGGCTGAAAATGGTTGTTACATAATCATAATAACAAAAAACAATATTTATTATACTAGTATAATTATTTTATTATGGATAAAATAAGATAAAATAAGGTATAATATGAATTAAAATTTAAAGATCTTGGTTAATATTTATACCTCTTGATTGAGAGACCTCTTTAAGTTACACCATAATCCTTCAGTGATTTGTATTAAGAGAATATTGTGGGATCTATGATGATGTTAAAGAATATGTGAATGTATTAGAGCAGGCAATCTATGATATAAAAGTCTCAAATTTCATAAATAATTGAGGAGAGGAGGTTCCCTTTTATATGTGATAGAGAATACGCATATCAAAATTATTAAAAGATTTAAATAATAAAAAATAATTTTTTTTATTTATTTGAATAAAAATGGTAAATTATTCAAAATAATAAAAAACAGTGTCAAAATATTTTCAAAAAATAATTACACATGTTTATGTGTATTTATTAACCATATCTCTTAGTTTAACCCCCATGCCCCTAGTAAACCCATTCTAATCATAATCATGCTAATAATTTTTTTCTATTTTTCCTTTGACCCAAAATGAATACACTAAATAAAAAATGTTACCATTATTATTAAAAATAAGGATTCCATTTTAGAAAATTAAATTTCTATAAATGGTAGAATTTAATTTTAAGTTAAGAAAAAACCACAAAAAAATTATTTTCTAAAAAAATACATTTTTATGGATAAAACATAATTTAAATTCATTAAATAAAAACTATAAAATGAATCTTAAAATATTTTACTAATTACATAATCTATAAATGTACATATAATTTAATAAATAATTACTTTTTTTATTTATTATGACAAAAAAACATTGTGTATATAATAATTTTTTAAAACTTCTCCTTTACTTTTGAATGTTTATATATTCATTCCTATCACTTATGTTACTAATTTATGGATGTATATTCATAAATTGCCAATATAATTAACTAGTATAAATTTTTTATTGCGATCAATATAGAATTTTATAACATATAAGAAACACATTTCATTAGAAAAAAATTCATTTATTCATGATATTATTTTATTAAAATTGTAATAATTATTTCTGAGGAATTAATCAATAAATTTATTTTTATGAAAATGTTTATATGTATATATTTTTCATAATTTTTTGAAAAAAATTTATACCCACCACTCCAACATATTGTTTAAAAAATAATACTATATTACTTGTTCATTAAGACATAATGTCGCATGTAAAGAAAGAAATTGAATAACTCATGTCACATTATAAGGAAATAAATATAAAATTTTATAGTATTATAAATAAAATCTAATAGAATATCATATCATGGTGATCCTATTAGAATCTTAGTGGGAAAACATCCAATATCTAACTAGAAAAAAATCTACACCCCCAATAACCCATGCACTTACCCTAGGTTTTCCTGTGTAAAAAAATCAAGCTCAATTCCCAGTATACACCATGAAAGGGAAGAAAAACATCAACAAGAAAAATCAAAGGGATATTCCTCATAAGAACCATAACTCATAATTAAAGGAAAAAAACTTATGGAAACATTTCCTTTAGCAAAAAAATTCCTATAGACTATAAGAATATAACAAAAAATAGTTCATCATCCAAAAAATACTCCAATAATAAATGGTAGAATACCCCAAGTATAGCTGCACCAAAAACATCAAAGATCCTTATGAACCAATAGAAAAATATCCCAAAGTAAATAATCAACAATATTATCCTAGAAAAATGACCATCACATGTCCAACCAAAAACTTGAGCCACATATGTTAAGACACATAGCTTACTATCTTTCAAAGTAAACTCATTAAAATAACATCACCATGAATAACTACATAGTACACTATAAAGATGATAATACAACACATTCCAATCCATTCGTAGCTTGGGCTGTGTTAAAACCATAAGAAGGAAAATCCTCCAAAATTATAAATCTATATCTATATTAGAACATTATAGGAGGCTTATAATGAAAAATGTACGACATGAGATCCACCCAGTAATATATTATAAAGCACACTAAACAATCCAAAAAACTAATGAGGGAAAAATGAAATGTAATTTACTAAATTTTATTAAGGATAGTTTCAATTGTTTTTATTTTAAATTATTTTATTTTTCACTAATAATGATGTCTCATTGAGTCATGGATGTCTTGGGGGTGTTTAGGGCTTGTTCAAACCCTAGATTACTAAAACATTAAAGAATAAGAGTTAGTCTCATGGTTAGGAGAAATTATACTACCTAGCCCATATTATTTCTCTAACCATACCTCTTAAAGAAGTGGGGTGTTGGGATCCACACAGTTTCTTTAGATTATTTAGAATATGATTGCATGACCATGAAACTTGTCCCAGACAAGATATAATGGATTTTTCAAAGGCTATGCACTGTTAATGAAATCAACCACCTAGCATGTCCGTGGGTCCTATTTGGGAAGTGGATTCATGCACAATTTGGAAAAACGTGGGGCCAAGCTATCATCCCCAATCTGTGTCGGTGAAATTGATTTTGTTCCGTTATTTTTTTTAAAATATTTATTCCTCCTTCCTCCCTTATTTCTATAGTGAACAAGCTCCTCTCCCATATAAAAATCTCTCCTCCTCTTCCAGTGTAGGGTTTTTGATATCCCCCTCATCCTTCATCTTAATTCTTCACCATTAGAAGTATACCAAATCTCGATGTAAGATCTATTGTCCTCATTATTTAATTTCAAGTCACCCATCACATTTGTTTCACTATTTATGAGTGACCTCATTTTCTCTATTTACTGCGAATTTGAAAACTTCTTAAATAAATCTCATTATTGGTTGATTTAATGGTTAAAAAAGGATGAGTGGTCATTTATGGGGTCAAGGTAGATGATATAGATTCTTTCTCCTTATTTCAATAAAATATATACGATGCACCTTTGTTCCATGATCTAGAACATTCCAGTGATGCCTTTAATTGGTAATTAAGTAAAATTGAAAGCATTGCCTTTCCAAATGTAACCATATCTAGTGTTGAGTCAACCACTAATGTTTATACCCATGACTTATGTCACCCCAATGGTTGTGATCCACCATTGATTATAAATTTCCAAATTTTCTTTGTTGTTTAAATTACCTTGAGGTTGTTTCCTAAAGTTTGGAGCCTTGACTCAATAAATTGAATTAGGGGAATTGGATGGACCGATGATTATGTTGTTTTCCTCATGACCAATTCCCTAACACTTTGTAATATAATTGAATAATTAATCTAAAACAAATGTTTATCTTGGTTTTAAATCTGGAAATGCATTTTTGATAAATGGTATGGTTTTTCATACCAAATCATACCCTATCCTTGTATCGAGGGTGATACAAGGGGTTCCGGTTTAAGATATCCTTGTATGATTTCATTACGCCTCATATATGGTGTCTGTAAATTAATTTTAAACATGAATAGAGTGACTTTACATAATCTTGTGATGGGAATACCATATGTTTTCCATTTCACTTCTAGATAAGTGACATTAGTTCCCTAGAGGAGACACAGTGGTGAAGTGGTTTTACTATGCCATGAGAGAGACTCAGACTCCTACATGGGATACCAAGGATGAACTCAGATGTTAGTTATTGATGTAATCACATCATGCTTATATTGACTCTTGGGGTTCCATTCAAGGGTGGCCTCTGGTAGACTGAAATGTAATTAGTCATATATAGAGCCCCTAGAGAGATAATTAGGGTCCCATATGAAACACCATGGATGGGATAAGGGTGATTATTCTTAAATTCAGAGAATTAACTTAATCAAGAAATGACATGTTGAAATTGGAAATTTGAGGATGTTTTCACCAAGAAGCGTTAAAATCTTTGGGATAGTCCTTCAATTTTCATTTTATACTTCTCACTTGACTTGTTCAGGACTTCTCGGATAACATACACTCAGTTTAGGTCAAATCAGGAAAAGTTGGATCGGTGTACCAAGTGTATCCTATTATTGTGTGCTTAATTATTTAATTCTATTTTTCATTTTTCTTTATATGGAACACTGTTCATGGTATATTACATGGGATGGATTGATCTAGAAACTGTGGGTGGTGGACTACTAAGTATATCTCACAAGATAATTGGGATACCTTCGATGGCCAGCCATACTTCAGGGTTGAATGTATAAATAAAAGGAATTATTCATATTCTAAAACCTGGTTACAACTACTTTGATGATGTTTGGGAGAAGAGGATCAAGACTATACTTTAGATTCTAGTAGTATATTTTTTGACATTGTTGTGTTTTTTATAATGTTGTATATGAATTATCCTTTGTAACCTATTCCTCTCATTTTTTATAATTAATTAATCATTATCATCATCATTTTGTATTTACTTATTATTTAGATTCATCCTATCATTTGCATTTCTTGGAAATTTATGTTGTTTCTTATATTTCGGCTACATGGGTTATTGGTCCAGTTATATAATTTCTTCTTTGGAAATTTCTTATTTATATTTATAAATGGTTTTGTTAAAAAAAATATGGTCTATAGAGTCATAGTATCTCCATAGATACACCCTCGGTCCTCATTTCTAGTCGACAAACTCTGGAATTTGGGGAGATGTGCTTGAGGTCTTATGGCCCACCATCTCATGACATCTCTAAGAGGTATCTAAGGGTCAAGATTCTACAAACAAGCATCTATGCCATTTTTTCTTTTGAATTACTATTTGTGTTTATAAATAAGGATATGATTGTTTAAATTTTATAATGATTTTGTATGTGGTAGTAACTAACCCACATATAGTGGAAGCCCAAATTTCATGGGCTGGGTAAATATTATTATAGGTTATGTTGTTATAGTTGATAATATTTTACCATTTAGTGAATCACTTATTATGATCCTTTATCATTATTGTTGTTTTTATCATGGACTACATTACCTTTTCCTAATGATGTGATGGAATATAATTTATACATCATACCAGGAACTATATGTCTTAAATTCCCTGCATTGTCCTTCCATATCTATATTCTTGTGTGCATTTATTTTATTGCATGTGCTTGATGTATGTTTCGTGATTTTTATGACATTCAAGGTGCTAGTATTTCTTCTAATAATACATGAATTTTCAATTAATGTTTCAATAATAATCTAAATGGTGTTTTCCAACATATATTTATTCTTACACCGAAATTAACCTCTTATAAAACATTAGTTGGATTGATTGATAAATGATAATACAATTTAAGGTGGGGGTACTCCTAAATTTGAAATGGATTTAAATTATTCAAATCACTATGCATAACTTATTATTTCTTGATAATACCGCAACTTCCTTACCCAGAACACGAGGATGGTTATGATTATCATACTCTAAAAGTGTTGGGTCCCAAAAAACCTATGATACCTCATTTGGTTCCACTTATGGTAGCTACTATAGATCTCTAAATGGAAACTTATGCTTAGATCAATGATAAATTATTTCTTTTTATGAATTCTATTTATGGTTTGCCTCAACATTCCCCTACAATGAAATTGGTCACCTATGAGTTCCAATCGTAGCATACTACCACCATATATCTGTATGGTGGTCCATAGGATGCTTAGTCATGGTTAGAGGCTATCCTATACATATTGGATCAAATAAATACACCTCCATAATGGTGTGTCAAACTCAAAACCTATATTCTATGTGACTGGACTATGAATTGGTGGGATGTCCTCACTATGGCAGCTAGTCATCAGGGTATGGTCTGGGAGAAATTCCTCAGAACCTTATTGGACTTCTTCTTTATGTGTAAATTATGAGAAGATTGTTCCGGAGAGTTCTTACTCCTTCAGCAAAGTGACATGTTTTTGATGGAATACTCAGCTCATTACACTAAATTACAAAATTTCACACTGACCTTGATTGTTGATGAGATTAAAATTTTGTGATGATTTGAGGATGGAGTTTCTTATTAAATATGATCATAGGTGAAATTTTTTCAATGGAATATGTTTTAAAAAATAGAAAACTAGTCCCTCATCACTGAGCATAACCCGAGGGAGTCCAACAATGTGAACCAGGGTAGTTCATCTTCTAGGGAGAGTAATGCTTTATCTAGTGGTAAGGCGTGGTGTTTTTATGGTACACATGGAGACAATACCTACTAGGTAGAATTCACTGAATGTTATGTGGTTTGTGACTAGTGTGGGAGACTATTCAATAAAACATACCAATATACAAGAAATCTAATCAAGTGCTCAACTTGCGGAAGGAAGAGTCACCTCATGCATTTCTTCCAATCATTTCAACCAGTACTCGATAGAACGAGGATATATACGAACACCTATTTTAGGTGTATGATATGTGAATCCATGTCATGTGGGAATCTAGTCTTCTACTACCTGATCAGGCTAAGGTGGTCGTTGAAGATGAGGTATGCAGGCTAAGGTACTCAGGCTGAGGTACTCATGCTTCAGATGTTATTTATCATAAGCATGGACCTACCAAGGTCAGTTAGGTTGTATCTCACAATCATAGTTCATGGCATATCTATGAAGAATAGTCTGCGCCTGAAAAGCATATTAAAGGGAAATCTATGGTTAGAGGTACAATTTTGGTAGCCAATACTTTAGTATCTTCCTTATTTAGTGTAGGTGCATCATACTCTTTTCTATCTTCTAAAACTATGTAATGTTTAGGCTGAGAAATTGAGTAATATTGTGGAATGATGACTCTTGACACACTATTAATATTTCAATTATATAATATATTCCAATGTAGGGAGTTCCCCTTGAGATATTTGGTTACCAATTCCTACAAAAGTTATTCATCCTTGAGATGACCAATTTTGACAAGATTCTCGGTATAGACAGGATTTTCCATTTCAATGAAAATTTTGATTTCAATCATCAGCGAGTGTCCTTTACATCATGTGAGGGAATCAGGTATATATACAAGTAAAAATTGAATATCCAGGATGACTGAGCTAGACCTGAGCATTAGGGGTTATGCATGGGGAAATCCTAGATGGAGAGTCTCATTATGAGCAATCCGGGTAGGAAAAGTGTGGAATACCCTCATATTATAAATCATTTCATGGACGCCTTCCCTAAAAACATATTTGAATTACTTAATGAGATAGAGGATTGAGTTCACTATCGAGATTCTACCATGTGTGGCACCAATTTACATTCCTACCTATAGGATGACTCATACAATGATCCTGTAACTCAAGAGGAAGTTTTAATATCTAGAAGAAAAATGTTTTGTCCAACCCATCACATCTAAATGGGGTAAACCGGTCCTTTTTTCCAAGAAGGTGAATAGTACCCATTGAATGTGTGGGGATTACTATCGAGTGAACCAACACACATTTAAGAACTGATATCCACTACCTTGTATATAATTCCACTTCAACCATCTCTAAGGAGAAACAATCTTCTTTAAGATCATTTTGAGGTTCAGTAACCATCATGTCTATGTGTGAGGAATGTAGACATACCCCATTAATCATTCCAAAGATGTTACATCTAGTATGAGTATTTGGTTATGTAATTCGTCCTTATGAATTAGTTATTAGTGTTATGGATCTGATGGATCATGTTTTCCACCAGAACATGGATTCATTTTTTGTGGACTTTTTTTATGAAACCTTACTGTATTTTCACACCATACACAACCATTCCAAAAATCTTGAGAACCTACTGAATACACTGAGAGAGCACCAGCTATATGCGAAGCATATTAAATTAATCTTTTTGGATAAAAATGTTTCAAATCGTGTTTTTTATAATATCTGATATAGGAATATGATTTCACCTAGAGATGCTGGGTATTATGGTTCCATGGGAGCTTCCCAAGAATGTTTTTGATGAATTATGTTACTTAGGAATGGGTGAATTTTATAAGAGATTCATCTAGGATTTATCATTCTTGTTAGAGTCTCATATTTGATTAATAAAAAATGGAGTAAAACATAACTAAAATGAACCTTATGAGATAGCATTCAGAGTTAAAAGGGAGACTATATTCAGCAACAATATAGATTCTTCCAGGATTGGGAAGAGTATACATTATTTATTATGATGCTTTAATGATCAACATGGGAGAATTTTTGATATAGGGTGATCATGTCCTGGAATATTTTCCACTCCAGTTCAATACTCATGAGTGTAATTATCCTGCACATGACCTCAAGTTAATAGTCGTGGTTATGCCTCAAGCTATTGGTAGTACTACTTATTGAGTGAGCATTTCATCATCTACACATACTATAAAAGAATAAAATGTATCTCTATAAAGTGAGAATTGAATATGAGGCTGCACATGGGTGTATATGACTTCTAGTCCTTCGACATTGTGCTTTCTTACACACTATGGAAGGGTATTGTCATAGCTGAAACCATAACCTGTAATACTCAGACACAATCCATCAATGAGGCCAACAACGAGTGGTACATGATGTATTTGTTTATTTAATTGAAAATGGAGGTTTTGGAAAACCATGAGAAACATGTTTTAACATATATAGTAGTGAAATAATTCATTCTAGAGTGGGTCTAAATGATTCAAAAAAATTATTTTGAGGGCCTTGTCTTGAGGTAGATCATCACTGGTGAGGACGCACAACCTGGTTGTATTGTTGATGGGAATGAGACCCTACTATTTCATGGGTGTGATTTAATTTCTTCTAGTGTATGGGAAGTGTTTATGTGAGAGTATAATGACTTAGTTTGGGATGTTTTCTCCGGGATTATCATGGTGTACCAAGATTCACACTGTCAATATTGTTGGACTTGTATGTAGTGGAAAATAATTGGTTTTATGAATCAGCTATTAAGAAGGTGAAGTTTGAGCACTAGTGACATAATAGAATTCTTTAAACCCTCTACATTAATCAGTAGAAATTTAATGATGTCATAATGTATTCTATGATAGTATTTTAGTGATATTCTTGAGGCAATGATGCTATATCAGGGATCTTCGATAGGATAACAAAGGTTGTACCCTTCCTAATGATATGGGAGACCTTCTCTGTTGATGATATTGGGAGGGTCCATATCGATGATATTGTTTACATTCATGTTGTTATCCATTCAATATTATTAGTTTGAGACACATGGTTTACTTTACGGTTTTATAATTCATTTCAGAAGGCAGTAGGTTCATAGGTTTTCTTGATTCAAGATTATCACCGTCAGAATAATGGGAAGTTTGAGTGGACAATACGGGTGATCGAATATTTTCATTGGGAATGTATCCTTGATTTTTTAGGTTCATGGGAAACATATTCCTCTCTATAGCGTTTTCCAAAAACAAATGTTTTTATGAAACAATTCATATGGATCTTTATAAGGACCTTTTATAGCAGGTCATGCCATTCAACTCTACGCTGGGTATAGGTAGGCAAGGGAGCACTAATGTGCCATCATCTCATTCAGGATGATTCAGAACTTGTCTATATTATTCAGAAATGTATGGATACAACTCAGTCTAGAAATAAGTATTATTAAATAATTACCATCAACCTCTAGGGTGTGAGGTGGGATGTCAATTGTTTCTATGTTTATCACCTAGATTGGGTCATAGATGATTTTGAAGATAGGTAAAGTTATTGCCTTAGTATTTTGGACCATTCAGGATAGTTTATAGAGTCTGTCATGTAACCTATCGGTTGCAATTACCTCATAGGTACCATGAAATACACGCCATAATCAAAGTATTTCAGCTTCGATGGTATCATGATAACCTATATCATTCATTTTACCCAAAAGATAATGATCTAGATGACGATGTGTCCTTTAAGGAGAATATAATATATATCATTGATCAGACATCAAAGGCTCTATGTGGTAGGTATGTTCCTCAGTTTGGGTTGCAGTGGAAACATAGATGCACTCAGGATGAGACCTAGGAGTAATAGGGTAATGTTCATGCATTGTGAAATGAAATTTTATTCGATGACATTCTATCACCATCGGAAGGGAAATTCTAGGATGTGTTTTCTTGAGGAGGTGTGGTTTTCATATACCATCTTTTTGAAAAGGTACAAAAAAATATTTGGTTTAATTTATTTTTTCATCACTAATAATGATTTATAATGGAGTCATGTATGTATCAAGAGTGTATATGGTATATTTAGATCCTAAAACCCCTAAATATGAAGCAAAATACATATCCACATGGTTATGAGAAGTTGTACCACCCATCCCACATTGTTTCATTAATCGTATAACTTGAGGTATCAGGGAGAAAGGCTCTACATGGTTTCTTTGAAACTGTGCATATAGGATAGCATGCCAATGAAACATATATTTTGAATGTTGTAGAGGCATTATTATTGGGCGATGAATGGTTAAGTAAACCATGTTCCTAGTCCATTAGAGGGTCATACATGGGTAATGGTTTTCCAAACTATTGGCGCACGATTTGGATAACCAAGAAGGCGAACCCTGTGCCCCTATCTGTGTGGGTGAAATTCCAAAAATTTTATGTTTTATAATATCATTATACATTATTCCTCCCTTATTTCTCTAGTGGTCCATCTTCTCTTCCTTGCAAAAAGCTCTCCTCCTCCACCATGTTTGGGTATTTTATATTTCCCACATATATCATTTTTACACATTATCATCAAAAGCATCATAAATCATTATCCAATAACATTAGTCCTCATCCTCCTATTTCAATTTCCTCTTTCCATCTATTCTATTAATGTTTTACCTTCTTTGTCCCATTTTTAATGAATTTAATGATTTTTCAATAACACTAATTTTATATTAATTCTATGGTTGAAAATGGATGAGTATTCTACTATTTTCTCAAGGTAGGTTTCCTAGAATTGTTCCCCTTGTTTTGATGTAATAAATACCACACACCATTGTATCATGATTCATAACTTTTTGGAGATGCCACTAAATTAAAAATTAATTTAAATTTAAATCCGAACCTTTCCAAATGTGACCCTAGATTTGGGAAAATAAACCCATTTATTAGATATCCTTGACTTTTGTCACACCAATGTGTGTAGTCCCCCTTTGAGGTTTAATTTTCCATTTTCCTTAGTTATTTTAGACATCCTTGATGGTGATACCTTATAATTGGGGTCTTAAACCAATCAATTAAATTAATGGAATTGGATGGACAATTGATTATGCTATATGTCTCGGGCCTTATTCTCTAAAACCTTCTAAAATAATTGGAGCATTGAACAAAACAACTTTCATCATGGTATTGAATGCTAAAATTAATTTTATGATAAATGGTTTGGTTTTGAAAACCAAATAAAACACTTACCTTCTACTTAGGGAAATTCAAGGGGTTATGTTTTATGGAACCCTTTGAAGATCTTTTAGTGCCTCGTAGTCAGTGTATTTATATGAATTATAAAAATGTTGGGGTCACACTAGCTTACATGGGAACAAACATAGTGTGCATTTTCCATTAAACCTATATAAATAGTGCCACTTGTTCTATAGGGTAGACCTCAGGGTCATGATTGGTGGCATAATGTGTGTACCATGCCACAAGAGATACTTGAAACCCTATGTGTGATAATAGGGATGGATTCAAAGGATGGTTCATTATGTTGTCACATCATGTCTGGAGTGACACACGGAATTTCATTCATGAGTCACCATGGGCGATCTCTTATGGAATTTGACATATACATAGCCCCTAGAGAGATGATTTGGATCCGACATAAACTCCCTGGAATGGGATTAGGGTATGTATTCATAAATTCAAAGAATGACTATGATCAAGAAATAACATGTTTGAATTTGAAATTTTGGGATGTGTCCACCAAAAAATTCACCATCCTATTCGTAGTCCATATTTTAACATATTGTACTACTCACTATACATAGATCTGACTTCTTGACTAAGACACACTCTTTATAGGCCGAGTCATGTAAAGTTGGATTTTTTTCCTAGTGGATACTAGTCCAATGTAAATATTTTTTTAATTATATTATTCATTTATTATTATAGGAACACTATTTATGTTATATTCCATGATATGGATAGATCTAGACATCGTTGGTGGTGGCCTACTAATTTTATCTCACACACTAATTGGTACTCCTTTAGTACCCAAGAAGAATTCAAGGTTATAGGTAAATATAATGGGAAGCAACTAACTTCGGATACTTGACTTCCACTACATGGATAGAGTATGTGAGTAGAAGACTTATCATTTGATTAAGATGCTTATAGTAGATTTTTGGGTCCTTTTTTATTTTTGTATTATTGTATATTATATGCTTACCCCATGTATCTTGTACCCCACATTTTTTTATAGGTACATGAGAAACATCATCATCATTTTTTATTTAATTATCATTAATCTTACACCTATCATTTATATTGCTGGGAAATTTATACCACTTCTTATATTTCTGATACAGTGGTATATCTACCCATTCATATAGTTCCTTGTTATAATATTTCTTATTTATTATTCATATATGTTGTTGAGCTACACATTTATCTATGAGGTAATATCCTCCCTATGGACAGACTCTAGGACCTCACTGCAAGTCGACACCCTTTCACTGTTGAGGAGGTTCTATTGAGGTCATATAGACCACTATCTTAGGGCACCTCTTAGTGGCTTCCAAGGAGGGAAAATACATCAAATAAATATTTTTTAAAAAAATAGGAAAGACACATTCACAACACACATAATATAAATTGAAGATATCAGTAACAACGAGTCATTAAACCTGATATTGAATACCAAGGCCCTATTAAAATCAATCATTATTGTTAAAAAATTAAAACAAAAACAATAACACATTTCCAACCCCAATCCCTTGATCAACAAAGTAGATTTAAATTATTTCATAGACTTACTTGAAAACCTATATAAACAAATTTTAAAACCAAGATACCCATATATATTTTATACTAAATAAAATCACTTATACCTTGAAGAAGTTTCTAATATTTTTACCATTTTTAAACATGTAGAATGTGTAAAACCACCAATAACACATAAAATGTAGTATTCTAAAATCATTAGTTTCCCTTAAAAAAGAAAACTCACCACATTATCATTACATGGAATAAAATATTAAATAAATTATACTAAAAAACATTAAAAATTTATAAATTATATTAATCATTTGAAAACATATCATGTAACAAAAAACATTTTACAAAAAACTATGTCTTTTTTTAATCTATGATTTTTTCCCAAGAAACCCAATTTTATAACAAATGAATTACATGTCACATGAAAAGTCATATAAATAAATTCATATTAGAATCCTCACAAAAAATCCAATACAAGGATGAAACCATATCAAGAAAACCCATCTCGACTCTTTTCATATTACCCTAAATTGAGGAAATAAAAGGATCTAGGTTATTATATATAAAAATTAATCCATATGTGGAAAATTTCATTAAATAGAATGATTATTAAAATCCACAGGACAATCATGAAATAGACCCTAATTTTTTTCAACAAGGGGTTTTTTCGTATAGTTTTTCATTACCTCTAATCCTTTCCATTACTTTGATCCCCTTTTCTTTCTCCATCTCGAAATAGCATACAAGATCTACAAATATAATTAAATCTAGTACATTTTGGTACGAAGACCCATCAACAAAGTATTAAAACAATAATCCGAAAAAAATCAAAATAAATAAATAAATCAAATATAAAATACCAACTACCGATTGAAACTCTAGGATTATGGAAGGAAAGAGATCAATAAACCCTCCCCATAACAATCTGTCGATTCCCAACCACCTTTTATCCAAACCAAAAACACCCCAAGTAATAAGAGGGAACATTTAAAACATTATTCCCACTGGGAACCTATAAAATTATTCCATTTTCTAGAATCTTTTCAAGGGGTTATGTATCAACTAACTCTAGACTTAGTAATTCACAAGGAATGAAGTGAATCACTGATCCCCAAAGTATGAAAACATGTGCTCGGGAATCAAAGAACATACCTTTGGAAAGATTTATCTTTCATAAAAAATAATAATAAGAATCTGAAATAGAAAAAAATAAAAAACTACCAATTAGTGGATAAACATTACTGGACATCCTATTAAAAATATAAAAAATATTCGGAAGATAATCAATATAGGAAGTAAATAAAAATATAGTTGATAATAAAATATAATTGGATAACAAAAGAAATATAAATCTAAAAGAGAAAATGGAAATCACATACCACTCCAATGAGCCTTATTGTTCCCTATGTTCACCATCAAGTAAAATACCTCACTTTGTAAACCATGAATGAAATAATTAAAATGGAACAAACCATGACCTCTAAAATAAAAGCATTAATTTCACATAATAGTATGTCAGAAAAAAATCCTTTTAATCACATTAATAATAATTTACCAAAAGAAATAATAAACACCTCATAATGTGGTTGAAAATAATTTTGTACAATTCCATTAAATGAAAAAGAATCACTTGGAAATCACTTTTCCTCAACTATAGCCCCCTTTTACAAAACTCTAATTTTTAAAAACCTATGTTAAAAACACTACATAAAAATGTATCCTAAAATATACATTTTAATACTTGGAATAGCTTCTGAATTTTTATTTTTTTTAAAATATATATGAAAATTAATATCCATTTAAAACTAGGTTTGATGACCCAAAACATTATTTTGAAACCCAAAAAAAGGAGTTTCATAAAACAAACTATTTTTTGATTTCTAATAAAAACCAAATATAAGATATTTAGAATATATATTTTGTTATTTAAATACCAAAAAATAAAAACTCATTATAAAATTATTTCATTACAGATTAATGTCAAACTTATAAATTCCTAATTTCAAAACATTTCACAATTACCTTTTCTAAACACTTTAAGAACAATACAGAAAATAAGAAGGAGGAATAAACATATCAGAATCCACTATGTCAATGTCATTATAAATGGAAAAAAACACATTTAATATGGTAACATGAAATAATATAAGATATAATGGATCTAATAGAATCAAAATTGCAAATCCTTTAAATGGTCCTAAATTTGATTTGGGTGTCATGTAAATCATATGAATGATCTAGAAATCATTTCCAATGTTATCGATAGGGATCATTGGCTAGTACTACTAAACTAATCAATATCCCCAGTTATCCCATTGACTATTTCAAAATAATAATCGACGGATATCCTTTAATTCTATAAGAACAAAGAAAATATTTCTAGCTCAAAAGACCATTATCCCTTATGATATAAACATCTTAGCGTAGCAAAACAATACTACCCAATTGAACTACTATCTATAAATGGGATTTACCTCATAATGTTAATATAATATATTATTAGTATTTTGATGATAAGTAAAAACTAGGTGAGAATAATCATTCATTTCAATTATCAAATAATAATAATATGAAATTACATACACCTGACCTCCTCACGATTACTTGAAACAACACCCAATAAGAACTATATATGTACAATATATATTGATAAGTAAATATAAAACACCCCCTCATGGGATCTTAAGACACCAAAATATTATGAAGAATCATATAAGGCTCATGAACCTGTCAAACCATTAATAAAAAATGATTTTTCATAAAATTAAAATATTGAAATTTGTTTCTAAAAAAACATAGAAATCCAATATAATTAAAACTAATTCAAAAGTCATTATAATCAATTATTTGGTAAAAATGCTATTAAAATTTTCCTTGAAACCCATTTGAGAACTCACAAAGCCCTTTAAACAACCATTACAAACTTTAAAATCCACCAAATACTTTCAAAACATAATTAATAAGGGAGTAGTCACCCATT
Source organism: Viscum album (assembly GCA_963277665.1). Taxonomy (NCBI): domain Eukaryota; kingdom Viridiplantae; phylum Streptophyta; class Magnoliopsida; order Santalales; family Viscaceae; genus Viscum; species Viscum album. The sequence goes on from OY728159.1 coordinate 1,086,763,556, forward strand.
GAAATAAAAGAAACATTTTGATTATTTAAAAATAATTAAAAACCTCGAACACATGATTAAAACATTAATACGTGAAAATAAAATATTTAATAACAAATGTATAGGGGATGTATCCTCTATGAAAAAAAATGATACCTTCAAAATCCATTTAGACATTTTTACCATCACTCAGCATGGAATCCAATTCCATGCCACGGGAAAAAATAAATTTATCCCCCCCAAGGGTAAAATAAATAAAGAAAAATTGAATAAAAACAATTCTAAAACATTAATAATTTAGTGTAATATAATACAATGTAATAATAAAAATACAAATACCTCAGTTAAATTGTGAGGAATATGGAAATATTCACCTGTGATGGTGAACACCCAAACAATCCAATAAATGCCCCCACAATCACTGCATGAAAAAATTAAAATGATTTAGACAAACCCTATCACTAAAATTATACAACATCAACATTATATTTTATGAGAAGAAATAAAATCAAGATAAAATAAGAGATAGAGGAGATGAAGGGGCTTGGAAGGACATACAAAGTGAGAAATAATATGAAAACTAAGGAAAAGGCCATCGAAATTATAGGAATAAGGAATGAGACTCTCAACAGAGGTTCACCATGTCTGCTAGAATGAGTTTTTCATAAATTCAGTGGTATTAGGAAAAAATAAATCCATGAGAATCTAGAAATTATATTTTAAATGATTCAAGGCATGACCTTCAGTATATCTTGATTGTTTTCCCCACTATTCTCCAACTATACACAAAATACTACCTATACAAAACCATCTCACAAATTTCACCTATGACTACTTTATATTTGGAAGAACCATGGCCCTATTGTGATAAAAGGAAAATTGAAATTACATATCTAACTCTAACACTTCATGCATGGTTTTCCAAATTCTACGCAAACAGTGCACACTTAGACATACATACATAATACCACTTAGGTTTATTTTTCATAAATTCAATGTTTTATAATAAAATAGGTATTAAATTATTGAAACAACCCTGTGATTAAAATTATATTATAAAATTAGACCTCAATTGTGTAATCACATGGTTTCCTCTAAAATGTTTATGAAAATCGTGCGTTGAAGAAAAATATTAGAATTTACAAGTATCAGGATGAAACCTCATTAGAATTTAAAAAATTTATAAATAAAGTAAAATTAAATATGATAATTTTAAAATAATATTTATATTTAATGTTTTATAGGTTATGAGGTGAATTTCTATTTTATTCATAAGAAACATCTACATTTCTAAATGTTTATCACCATAGTAAAAGTTAAAAGGGTTAAAGTGAGGGTCAAACAAAAAGACATGGAAAATATCTCTAAAATTTATCTATTTTGTCTTCTTGAGTGTTTTTATACATTGATTTATAATATATTATATATTGAACAAAAATGGAGCCAATTACCACGAATAATTCATTTATTATATTTTAATGTACTTATTATTCATAAGGGTGGCACACCATTAACATATCAAAGGGAACATCCCATACTAACATCAAATAAAACATAAAAAAATTATATCCACCAAAAACTACCCAAATACCATCTAAAAACCCTTATCCATGACCTATATGTTCATTTATTATTTAAAGGCCCAATCGAGAAGGAAGATATTAATGGAGGAGTTATAAGTATTAACCAAATCATTCCACATTTATTTCTTCTTCTACATACATAAAATATATTATAAGAATCCTAATATAATTAAATCAGGGTATTTATTATATTTAAATCTTATTATGAATAGGTAAAACAAATTTTATACCACTTTACTATTTTTTTTGATATAAAAACATTGCTGATATGTATGAGAAAAATATCGTCTCCATAGAGTGACCTGTTTAACTTTTCTTCACCGTATGACATGCTTTTTTATAAAGACGGAATTAATGAATATATTTGACATTTATAGAATAATTTTGACTCTATAAATTTAGTATATTTCTACCTTATTGTCCTCTTATATACTAAAGAATTGATATGTTTCTTGTGCGTAAATGCAGAATATAGCTTTCATAATGTGGTATAATTAATTTTTGAAAACCTCATTAATTATATAGTTATAAAAATCTATTTAATGTATATATACGAAATATTTATCAAGATTAAAATTCATTAGGTAATGAAACTATATTATCTTGAGTTTTTTAGAATATATTTCTATTTAAATAATTTTATTTCATTTATGTCTTGCATTACACGAAACACCCAGTTTAAATGAGTTGTCACACTCTATTAAAATATTATTTAATGATATATATTATAATTTGAATTTAAATGTATGAATAGTAACAAATAAATTATAAAAAAATTGTGGTTGCATGTCTATAAATGATTTTTTGGGTACAGATTAATTAGAAGTAAAAATTAAAGTTATTTCAATGAGAATGAAATGTTTTTCAGAAAAACTATTTTTATGCGTTGAATATATTTTTATCTTGAAAAATTAAATTACTCACTATTCGTGATATATTTTAATGAAATTTATATATTATATATTTTTTAGTGTTCATTTAATATTCTGATATATATGTTAAATGAATAAACCATGTTTTATTCTTAAAAATATATTTTTCTAAATAGAATCTTTATCACATGTTTTATAAAAATCATAAAATTAATTTCTAGCACTTTTATAAACTAATTTTAATAAAATTGATTTCATATTTGGAGCATGTTTTTTCAAAATTAGTAAATACAACCTTTTTATTTTTATGTAAATATGAATGGAAAACATTGTAAAATTCATCACCTCGATAAAGGGTAAATCTGGTTAATCAAGGATAAAACAAAGTGATATGGCCACATGTTTTCATATTAATTATAATTGGATAAATTTATATAGACCCTTATAGCCTTATGATCAAAATATTTTTGTTTAGAGGACACTTTTCCATTAAAATGAAAAATATAATATTTATATCCAAGAAAGTGACAATATGTCGCTCTATTAGTTTTATATATCTCATATGTGTGCACCTCGGGAGAAAAGAAAGCCATGATTGAATATAATAACCTATTTTAGCTTAATGAGAATATATTTATTAATAAAATTTACCTCTAATTTTTAATAATTATATAATAACATTACATTCTTATGAAATAATTACACGGTATTTCCCCAATTGTTACAAAACATAATAATGATTTTAAAAATAATAAAATAATATAATTCAAGTGATTTAATGCAATCCATAATTTTTATGGATGAATATCAATTATTAGTGTCATGATATATTATTATATTCAAATTAAAACTTTTAATTTATTTATTTTATGTCAAATTAAATGAATAGTATCTAAATGGGAAATAATTTATTTTGTAGAATTAATATTTTATTAAACTATATAAAATCGTTAAAATATTAATAGAGTAAAATGGGGTTGATATATGGTCTATAATTTCATCTCTTTTTAATTTATAATCAATATTTAACCATTTTACTTGAAAATGATTTCAACGATATTTGAATCTATTATAATATTAAATAAATAATAAAATAATTATAATTAATGTAATTGAATGTTAGTATTATTAATAATCTACATTTATTCTCACTATTTCCACCAAATGGGAAGTGGAAGTATCACTTATGTATAAGTCTTGATTACCCTTTCCACGTAGTGATACAATTAATTTATCATCACCATATTGCATTTATGGGTATTCTTATGGGTTTTATGATAATATTTAATATTTTTTAAATAAATATACCTCTTTATGAAAATTATCAAATCTACCGTGTCAACATCCAATATGTTTGGAAATGGTAACATTGATTGTTCGTACATGTGTACTACCGCCCCCATGAAGAGATGTTATTTCTTTGATTTATGATTTTTATGCTTGGTAATAATAATAAATTTAAGGAATATATATAATATATATGTTGTAATAATGATTCCATATAGTTTATTTATTATTTACCATTATTTCTTTTCATTCATAAAAAAAAGAAAATAGCGTTAATGCGTACATACGACCTACCATCACCATGAACAATGTAATTAATTTTTCTATATATATCTTTTAAGAATGACTATAAACATGTATATAATGAATAAATATGATATTTATATCATGATTAATATTATTTATATTATGATACCATAATCAATAAAAAAAATACTAAACAAAAACATACATAAAAAACAAAGAAGATATCACTCAGAACAGTAGTTTTAATAAATATTTGTTAACAAAAAATGATTAATGGTAATAAATAAATAATATATGGTATGATATATATTATTATTCTATAAAATATATACATATAATAAATATATATTTATTATACATGGTTTTTAGAACATACAAAAGAAGTTGGACCTGAGGTAATGGATTTTCATGTCACATTAATTTTTAAAAGACAAAATCCATATCCACCAATAATATCTATTATGTTGTCTATATTCTTCTAATGATTGAATTATATGATACATAATATTAATTGGATTTCTATCTACATATAAATAAAATGTTATATCCTTAATGGGGATTACATGCCAAATGTTACCAATGAAATATGGGTTTTCTGTTACAAACTCACTGTTTATCATGACTGTTTATGAATAAATTTATGATGATTCAATTTAGTAATATAACTATAATGAAACTATAGAATTATATTCTAATATGGTCATTTCATTAAAATACATATTTTCTCTACATTTTTCTCCCCTTTAGTACACAGGAGAATAAAAATATTATTTTAAGGGTAATTGACCGTATTTCTTCCATTGGTTGAAGAAAATATTTCATCCTTACATATGTTTAATAATAATATCATATTTATGGTTTTTAATATTATTATTTTATTTTTAGTAATTTTCACACATGTTTTTATTTTTTCAAAATGGGTTTAAAAAATAAATCTTCTTTTCATTTTCAATAGGAGGATGTTTTTTAGTTTTCACCAAAGTATTAATAGAATATTTATTTTAATTATATAACCTTAAAAAATATATCTATACTGTGAAAGTTCAATGATTTGATGATTCCGTTGCATGTATCCATGGTAATTTTGAATTATTTATATTATAATATAATCAAAACTATTTGATTTTAAAGAATTAATTTCAAAATGGAAAATAACTTTTCCTTAGGAATGTTTAGTTATCTTTTAGTAGTATTGGTATTCATAAAAAACAACAAACCTTGATTTAAATAATGATTTAAGCGGAAATTAAACTAGGGATATAATGATTATTATTTTTATAGTTGATTTGTGTTTATCATGAATATGTGTTTTTGAATTTTTTTCCTTTTTAATGATATATTCTATGATAAGGTTATAGAATCGTTGCGAAACAGATTTATTTTTCCATGGGTAATACTATATTTAAATGTTCATGAAACCCATATTTTTAATGGGTTATGATATAGTGAATGTTTTATTATCTTGTGGAACACATATGCATGATTTTCTTTATATTACCGGTGAGACCAATATCTCCCCTCTATGCTGTCTGTAAAGATTGATATCTCATTATATAAATAAGATTGGAATGGGCAGTGAACCCATATACACAAGGTACTCTATCCACTATGATAATTTTTAGATCAAACCATAACTAATATGTTATTTTGGGGAGTTAACCAAACCCACTATGATAGTCTTTCCATTGAATCCATACATACTAAGGGGATTATTTTCTATTTATATGTGTATGATGAAATTATATATAATACACCAATGTTATGCACACATGACTCATTTTATTGGATTTATTTCCAAACCATGTCTTATGAAATGCCAGGTTTTATTCCATAACACATATTTGTGATCTATTATAAACATGGTATGTGTTTAAAATGTTAATATGTTATTCTCAAACCATTATAATCATGTTACTCTTACATGATAACTGATATATCACTTATTTTCTCTTAATGAGAATATGAGATCACATTTTCTCATGTGTCCTTTCTATAGGTTATGAATAAAAATTGGGAATGATATGTCTAATAAGGATAATAGTTATTATTGAATTAATTGGGTAATTTTATAAACCAATTTTTTATGCATCCATGTATCAAAAGATACTATACATATTTAATTTTAGAATGGTTTGTTATTATTTGTAAATAATATTCATCTAATATGATGAAATATTTATATATGAATATTATGTTATACTGTAGTTCATATCAGAGAATGGTTTAGTTAACTTTTGAAAATTAGGATTATTAAAATTTAGTGATAACACTAGGGATAATTATAACTATAGAATAAAATAAAAAATCATTGTTATTTACAATGGATAACATATTTTAAAACTAATTTTTCATATATTGAGAATATGATGTCTTATTTTGGATAACCCATGAAATATTATCTAGATTACATGATTGATCAATAAGGGTAATGATGACGCATTTTCATGTTAACAATTTTGATTTTGGTAAGGATTGATAGTTAGAAAAACAAGTTTGGTATAGTTAAATTTATTCCAAAATATTTAAGTATCTCATATAATAATAGTTATATGATTTCAATTATATAGTGAAAAGTATCTAAAAAGGTTAATTCCCTTCTTAAAAAGGTAGATGTAGAATTTTAAGTGAAACCAGCTAATTGTACAATGATCGCATCTCGGGTTAGTGATTGTTCTCTGATTGATGTTCTTAGGAATATGCTTTATATAATTATCTTTCTGTCCCTTTGGTTGAATTTTATATTATCTTATGAATGGATTGGATTTTTTACATAATCCTCACATAAATTTATAAGGTAGGGAAGTAGCATTTGATATTCTAAATAAACATATGATCATATAGCATTGTTATGATAAATGTAAACATCCAATTAAAATTAAATCTATATTATTCGTATTAATTTCAATTAAAAAGGGTATTTATCTCATATGGCTAGGTAGAATCTCAAAATTAATGATATGTATATTGAGGGGGAGTTTTATGATATCTCTAAGAGAGAATGGTCTAATCCTCCACCAAATCATGAAGATTATTTCTCAATATAAGTCTTTCCTAGTTCTATAACTTTTTCAAATAATCCATATATAATTACACCTATTGGGTTATAGAAATTGATGAATCAATTCCAAGAGAAACTTGAAAAGGGATCCATTAAACTAGGTGCATCACCATGGTGTGAATGAATCATTTTTGTTAAAAATAAAGTTTGATAGATGAGTGTCTACAATGATTATCAAGAACATTGGATGATCACTAAGAAGAAAAAGTATCTTATACAATATATTTTATAATTTTTTGATCAAATATGAAGAGATAAATACTTTTCAATGATTTATCAATATCCTATATATCATAAATTGAGTTACAAGAAGGGTGATTTTACCATGATAACATTTTATAAAAGGCATTCACACTATAAATTTGCAGTGATATCATTTGGTCTTATTAATTCCCCCACTCTATTCAAGGAGTTAATTAACATATGATTTATTGTTTATAGAGATTAGTTTATAATAGTATTTCAAGAAGATATTATTATATATTATAAGTGAATGGAAGAGCATAAAAATAATTTTGGGATTGTTTTGAAGACCCAAAATGAGGATAATCATTATAAAAAAATAAAAAGTGTCAATTATATATTTTTAATATACCATTATTGGGTTATATAATATCTATTTAGGGTATTTCAATAGATACTTTTGAGATTAAAGATATTTAATGTCAGATTAATGCAACCACTTTGACTGAGATTCATTGTTTTCTTTGTTTTTTCGTATATTATCAGCGCATTGTAGAGAACATATCATGACTATCAAAACTACTCACCATGTAAACTCATAATAGATTAATGTTCCTATAGATAGATAAATGTGAATAACCCAGTATGTAACTAATGAACATGTTATTTGTTGAACCTTTACATATAATAACCTATAGTGGAGAAGGATTTATAATATTTCGTGAGGCGTTGAAGAATGCATTTGTATGTGTTCTCATGAATAATGATATAGTGATATTTAATCCTCCATGAAAGTGGAATGTTCATGATAAAAAATTTCCCAGCCCTTTCTTTGATGTAATATATGGTAACTTTTTACTTAAAGATACTGAGACATTTTATTTATAGATAAAGGTTTGATATATATATAAAATAATAATACAATTTAAATGGATTGTTTTAGAAAAAACTAGTTCAATATGTCTGAGAGAAGAGGGTTAAAGCTACTGAATGATTACCGCTTCATAATATGTTACCACCCTAGTAAATTGAACAAGTAGGAAGAATATTTGAGTCAAGAGGACAGTGTTATCTTATCTATGTTGAGGATCATAAAAGATTCAATATTTATAGACATGAATAGTATGGATATAAAAAACTTGATGGTAGGGGAGAGATATAATCATTCTCAAATTATTGTTTGACCATCTTTCAAATTTAATATTAAATAGGAATAGAAAGAAGATGAATAGAAAATTAATAATATGAGAAATGTCCTTGAATTTAACAATGATTGTGACAGAATGATAATTTTCAAAATCTATATATGTGTTCTATCTATACCATATTTGAAGAAGGATTTATTGGATGAGGCTCACAATTAATCATTCTCTATTCATCAAAATGTTAAATGTTGTATAGTGATTTGAAATAGTATTTCTGGTGGGATATCATGAAAAGATATATTTACAAGTATTTATATCGAATCATGGTATGTAAAAAATATATAGTTGTGAAAAAAATGTATAGGAAGATATTAAAACCATTAACCAAACCATAATTGAAATATAAAAACATAACCATGTATTTTGTAGTTAGACTATCCAAAACATCTAATGGAAAAAATTATATATGGGTTATAGATGATCTTCACCCATATTAAACACACATAATTAATATTGGATAGTATTTATATTTAGATCATATTGATATAATTTATATAAAATAACTAGTATGGTTTTTGTAGTTCCAAATTCTATTAAAACTGTTCAAGATACCAGGTTTACCTAGACGTTCTAGTGAAATATTCCACATGGTCTAGATACAGAGTTATGTTTTTGTATAGTTTATCATCCACAGATATATTATTATCCCAATTGAAAATTTAAAAACATAGAGTCTATATAGATATATTTTTCAATGCATTTAAATAGTGGTTGGGATCAACACTTTCTACAAGTTGAATTTTCATAAAAAATATCTTTCATATGAGTGTCTAGATTGATACTTTATAATAAACCAGAATTCCTTGAGAGAGGAGGGGTGAATCAGGGATTAGATTTTTTTTGTTTAAAGTGATGGAAATTTTACAACATCAATATGAACTTGTTAAACCAATGTTATGGATTTTTTATGTAATCAAACATTCACATGCATAGAGACAACTGAACAATTTTACTTGGTTCACCACTAAGGGCTGGCCAAATGAGCATACATTTATAGTGTGTCAATCATGCCTAAATCAAATACTATATTGTTTATGTGTAATAAAGAATTTTTTAAATAGTCACACTACTATAGGAACACTACCTTTATTTGATTTTCGGGATACTCCAGTACCTCCCTCAAAAAACTTCCCTCGATACCTTATAGCTCAATTCGTTGGGTAGATGTATTACTTAGTTTGACGATGTGGATTCCATTTTAATAGATTGGAATTTAATTATTTTTTCCATACAACCATGGGACTCTGATTTCATTGATGTTCTAAATTGATGCATTATAAATGGCTATTAACTAAAACCAGATGTTCAATATTTCCATTCGTGTATCTATCGACCTTTGTGGAGTAAGCTACGTCCATGGATCAAACTACCTTCGTGATGCACACCGAGTCATCACATAATATAACATAATCATGAACCTAATTTCTTGTATATAAATAAGATTTTTTCTAGACTATGATATTCTCTTCATGATTCTCAAGTTCCATTGGAATACTTGATTCTTGAATCACTTAACATTCCCAAATTTAGTGTGATTTATCCTTTTCTCCAAATCATCTAATGTAAAATGATGTAGATGTACACTTATATTTATAGACACTAACATTCACGGTTCTCCCATTAATCTAGAATATTTTTCATGAAACTCCAAAAAAATATTCGTGAAACTCTTTATATAACAAATATCCAGTGAAATTACACATGCTTATGAAGCTTCCCATTGCTATAGAGATTATCATTAACCGATCGGGATGTTCATAATGTTCCACATTTGTAGGAACTGGGCGTGTAGCGGAAGCCCAAAACAGGTGAGTTTTTAAAAACTTCCACCGAAGATCGATGTAAAATTGTCGATGTTAGTGAAGAGCATCCCAATTAAATCCCAGGATATCACATGAACTGTTTTATGCACAAAAATATACCGTAAAAATATTTGGTTTAATTCTGAAGTCGTGCACGACGTCTACTCGTCGTTAGAGACTGCTACCTGAAGAATATGAATTCGAATTCATCTAGATCATCCACACATGCTTCAAGGAATCTATGGGAGCATTCTTCATTGTAATCCGGGTTCTAGTTCAGAATTGTGATGACACCTTCAACGCTCCAATGATCACCGCACCACATCGCTAGCGATGCCTGAGAGAGTGCTTGATCAATGCTCCATAAATCCATAGAATCTCTCTCTATATTATGGGAGAGAATAGGGGAGAGATAAACTACATGAATAGCACTTGAAAAGAATCCCCTCCTCTTCTATTTATAGTGGTTGATTAAAAATCCCGGTATCACCTCACCGGCCCTGAATACTTAATGCACTATCAGTGACATTTTATGACTACTAAACGGTGTCATAAATATTATTATCAGTTACTTGTAATATATTAAAATATATTATGTTACAATAATTGATTCATTAACTTGACTCATCGCTCCCATTAATATTAATTGAACCTTGGATAATTTAATATTCATAAACTAATATTTTTCATGTATTTATTTAAAACTCATAAATACATTTAATAAATAAATTCAATACTCATTATTCTAAACTCGAATAATATGAATTTATTTATTTCATTGGTGATAATTTAACTTTGGAAAATCCCTGACTGCTGTGGTGTGGACCACTATGTCCAAAACTCTTATTCAACTGAATAGGGCAGATTCTTGAATACGCTGTTGTGTGTGACCCTCTAGGCCCTTATCTCGACAGTAGTGAATTGTATTCATAGGTCCAGAGCAGGATTTAACAACCCACAATGGCCCCTAAAGAAAAAAGGATTGTCATAGTAGCGACAACCAACCTACTAACATGAACTGTGTAATATTGTCTCTTTGTCAGTATTATCTCATAAAGCAGGATGCACTCACATGTCATCACCCTTAACCGGCTTTATTGTTTTTTGACTTAAGTGGACAGATTTACCCATGACTGCCATGTCCACGATCTTATAAAGCTACTACCATCCATATCAACTTGTATTGAGAGATATTACTTCCATAACCTAGAAGAAACAAATCCTTTCTTGACCATTCAACCAATTCCATGACACCAATGACACACCTAACACAAACTACCACACCACGACTTCATTTCCCTGGTTTTCGTCTGGCATCAAAGTATGAAATCAGATGAAATGAATTGGTTATGATATCATTTTTAGAGACCATTACACATGATAATAGATAGGAACATCCAATGACACCCAAAACATGTGGTGTTCCTATAAGTGGGCCACTCCCCATGATCTCACTACTAGAGATCAGCAAGTGAAAACTTTATGAGAAGAAGTCTCAATGCTTATGAGCCCCCAACACCTGATAGTCAAACCTAAAATGTATCCAATAATTAATATGTATCTAGACTATAGAACATATATTTATGATTAATCTCATAGCATCTAGAGGTTCTTATTAAAACCTCGGACCTACTGTTACCTTTCGATACGACAATTAATATTTGTATATTACCATTTAAACATTGGACACAAAAAAAAGTCTACACTATAATTGTAAGAATACATCATGTATAGAAAAATGTATACATTATATGGTAGTAAAAAACAATGAATAGTTGGGTCTAGGGAACCCACTATTTCAACAACATCTTTATGAATATCATGTTTTTTTAACCCAACATTCACAAAAACACATTACTTTACCAAATTTATAAATATATAATTATTGAAAAACACATTTCATGATTATCACCTCTTCCGCTACATTTTGAACAAAAAAAATTTGAAAATAATCGTAAATGGTGGCACATTATATAATATTTTCATCTTGTTCTATATGAATAATTTTCTTGAAATTCCCTAATAAAACTAGTATATATTAAAAATAATTCAAACATGACTCCATTTACAAAAAAGAACTTCCATGTTTCCAACATCCTTTTGAAGCCCTCTATGTTAAAATGTGTGGAACTCCGACCTTCTGAGACGAGGTTTGAGAAATATCACTATTGGGACCTAAGCTAGCTGAGGAAATGGAAGTGATAGATAGATTTATTCAGAAGCCCATACAGGTATCTAAAATATAGAATTAATGTTATGATGATAATCAGAAATGAGATTTAGAATTTGATGTTTGAGAAAATTTTTTTATATTAATTTCTCAATTGAAAGAAGGTTATGAGAATCAGGATGAAGGGAAAGTCAATCCTTAGTATATTTTCTTGATCGACATTCTTTATTGGGTAGGGAAGATAGATTAACAAACAGTGCTTCCACTAAACCTCTCTCATGTTTACGATGAGTTCCATGTATCTCTCTTAAGTATGTCTATATTCAATATATAAAATGTTCTAATCATATTAGTTGTGCAATTATAAAATCATCATTCATATAAAGAACAACCAGAATACATCATGGATTGTAGAGATAATGTGATATGTGAGAAGACTACTCCCATTTTGAATGTTCTCTAGAGAAATCACATAATCAGAGAAGCTAATTTGGAACCTGAAGATCCTATGAAAGAACGATATCATCAGTTTCTTGTATAATAATGAATTTTAGGGAAGAAAATCATTTTTAGTGGTGGTAGTATGTAACACCATTAAATTTTGAGAATATGTTACTATTTAAGTAGTTTTATTTTTTTATAGCTTGTGCTACATGTAACACTGAATTTAAATGAACCATGGTATACTATTAACGTATTATTTAATGTTATGGTCTAACATTTAATTGGTGTTTATGAATATGAATAACTATATACTGAAAATTATATGGTTATGTGTTTATAAATGAATTTTTTGGGTTTGAAATAATAAGAAATTGAAAATCATTTCATTTAAAAAATAAAGACCTTTAAAAACAAATTTATACGAACAGGATGTATTTTAATATAAATTAAATAAATTATTCACTTTTATTAATGATTGTCATTAAATTTATATATTATTTATAAATTTGATGTTTTATTATTCATTTAATATTTTTCTAAGCATGCTATAAGTATAATCCACATTTTATGCTTAATATGAATTTTTCTAAAAAGAGGTTTTCATTGTGTTTTTTATTTTCATTCTAAAATTAGTTTCTTAGAATTCTATAAATTTAATTATGACCCCCAAATATTTTATGTTATGTCTCTTTTAAAATTTAACATATTTGAAAAATTATTATTCACAAAACACCATATTTAAAACCATAATTTACTATTAAATAAGATTGTTGGAATAGTAATGTGAAACATTAGAAATCTTGATATATCCAATAGAATATTAAATTCAACTATTAAATTTTAAATAATATTTGGGTAACTTATAAATAAATTTTTTTTATATTTATATCCTATAATAAGTAAATAATATTTTTAAAAACAATAAATCATGTGTTGTTATTTTTGTGAAACTTAAATATTTATTTACATTTATATAATTAATAAAAATAATTTAAATGAAATTTAATTGCATGAAATATATTCAAAAATTAATTTTTTTTATGATTATAAGGTAATTTTATGAGAACTTAATTAATATTTCAATTTATCCTAAAAATATTTTTTCTATTTAAATGGGTATTTTTTAGTAAATGATTATTTTATTTAAAACATAAATTTTTCATAGTTATAAAATTATTTTTGGTAAAATTATTTCTATTTTTGAGTTATACACTTTGAAAAATGGTAATGGTTAATTTCATAATATCATTATTATATAGAATTGGTTATATGTAAGTATCTACTGTAAAATATTTATCATCCACCTCCTTGTTTCTTAAAAATGTTTGTTAATATATTTTTACTACTATTACAAATAGGATTAATATATTTTTAGCCATGTTATAATTTTCAAAAAAAGGTTTTAAAAGAATATTTTTATTATTTTCCAGAAGATTTACTTTATTACTTTTTTGAAAAAAAATAAGGAAGATATAGTTTTGAATTGTACAGTATGATCAGAGTTTTCATCCATCATCACGCCTTAATGTATTGAAGCCTACATTAAATGTTTATATGATTATATTCAATGAAAATAATTTATTTTGTTATTGATTTTACTTTGAACTACATGATTTCAAAGTAAAAAAATAATTTTTCTCTCGTGATTTTTTTGATTTTATTATAGTATTTTCAACATTATCAATATCCTTCATTGGATCTTATTCATGGTTGTGGTTGATCTCTTATGATAACAACTAAATTATTTTATTGAAGTATTTATCTTATTTTTGACAATGGATACACTATTTTGATACCATTCATAGATTATGGTTAAAGTATTCACACTTCATATAATATTTTTCAAATATGAATGTTTATGTTGTTTATGTTTTCACATGATGAATGAATTGGAATTAGTAATTGATAGGCATGGCCTACTATGGATCCTCGATGCATCAGTAGGTATCACATGAAAAACCAAATATGGAAATTTCCATGTCCTTGAAAATATATTTTCAAATATGGATTTGGATGAGCGCATAACCATTTATTTTTTTACAATTAGGATGAGGCCTCATTGGATTTCTTAAGATGTCAAAAATTATGCATTCTATCATTATGATATTAGTAATTGATAATATATGTAATTATTCGACTAGTAAAATATCCATGGTTATGATTCATTTTAATTTTATTATTTATATGGGATTATTTATTTACCTTTCATTCCTACCATATTATGCTCAAAAATTAGATTTTAATAGGATGTTTTTTAGTTATTTAGATAAAATTTATACCATTACTAAGCATCGGTTCTCACCCATTTGTATGTTATATTTTTTTCTAAATTATACAATGATGTATATGATTAATGACTTTAACAGATAATCTAGAATTTTATGGGTGTTCATAAAAGAGATTTATTGTTTTTTCACTTCAAGTTATAATATAATAAATAGGTTTGTATCTTTCATTACAAAGATGAATTTTTTTTTGATCATTTTGGAAAAAAATGATTATTTATATTACTAATGTAATGTAGTGAGTCACTGACTTTATTATCAATTCAATTTTTATTAGAGAAGGTTTAGTATAATCATTGGAAACTATATTTGTAAATAAAATATTTGGGAAGATAACCATAATATACACTTTGAGGATAACCATAGAAGTCCATACAATAATTTTGGTGAGAAATAGATTATGTGGGTCTTCCTAGCCATATATCCCTTTTTGAATAGTACATGCGTTCGTGGTTCTCTCATCAATGTACCTAAGGGTGACAACATTGACATGGTGCACCAGGAATTCCTCGAAATAACTTGGTACACAACAACTGGCCTTACTGTGTACATATTTTGATACTCTCGGGGGTTATGATTAAGAAAATTCCCATCTTGTTTAGAAAAAAATTATAAATAATTTAAAAGTAAATATGTCCCTAAAGAAACCAGGATTCTGATAATGATATTACCTATGCAAAAAAAATTCCACTTTTGTTAAGTGTTTTATGTTAAAAATTATGCATTATTATTAATAACCAAATTTACTGTATTCCATTGATTATAAATTTTTCCTAGTGAAAGCAATAAAAATAGTATGAACTAAAGTATTCCTTATAGTTATTTCCCTCATATGGAAAATAATGATGTTGGAGTAGGAGATGAAATTGGAGCTTAGAAACTTATAACTATACTGGGACATCTAACACATGTTATAATAATAACTATACCCATAGAGATAATCCTTGTCTAAAACATGGAGGACCAATTTTATTCCACTTCCTGATACAACATCCTCCATCATTCAATCAAACTACAAACCCATTTTTAGGTGAGTAGTGGATAAGTTCCCTAGAGATGATATTTCTCATGTTGGGAAGTAATAAAAGGGATATGGTTATCATGCAGTTTATCATCGATCAGGTGATGCATATCAATATTTGTCATTAATTAATAAAATAAAATAGGATTAATAAATTGAAAATATAGAATTGAAATATTTTAATGTAATTTTAAAATAAGAAATATTTTCATCATGAAGTTCTAGAAGATATAGAGAGAAAATTATTGAAGTTAAGAAAAAATGAGGATAAGAATGTTTTTATGTATAATAAAAAATTTATAATGTTAGAAATGCATGTTATAGATTAGATACAAAAAACAGAGAGTAAGATTTATCAATTCCATGATTGGTTAAAACAATTCTTATGAATGTAATTGGTGTCCCAATCATTATCATCATAGGAATATATAGTCTTATGTCTTATAAAGGGAGAGAAATAAATCTACAAGAGTTATGAAATAAAAGTAAATCAATAGGATATTATGTCTGTTGAACACTCTAGTAAAGGAAATAAGGAAAAGGTGAAGGTTGTAATAGTTGAATTTCTATTTTTTAGGAGATATGGAAATAAAAATCATTGAACCTACCTATTGGGGAAGGGGGGTTTTTTATAAGTGCGATGAAAAATTCCCCCAATCCCATGACTTCAAGGGAAATAAATACTCTACCAATGTTCAATTCGAAAATTTTAAAGATATGGGAGAATATTCATGTTATATTCCTATGTTTTAAAGAAACATTCACTAAAAGGGATAAGGGAACAAAGCTATGATTATATAGTCAAAAAGCTAACATTTATTTTCCCAATTATGAAGTAGTATGTAATTTAATCATATACTAAAACATAGATAATGATTTACTATATTATGTATCATCACATTCTTTTATATTTTCCTTGTTTACTGTAAAAATTAAATATTTTAAAAATATTGTAGCCTATGAAGTCTCATTGTGGAATCCTTCTTGCTATAAATATGTTTTAAAAAGTTCCTATTATGAAACTTAAACATTCTCTAATTACTAATTTTTTCATCATACCTATGGTTTATTTTTATATAATAAAATTTTAAAACATATTTTCAACATATAATTCCAAATATTCTTTTTAATGGGATTGAAATTGTGATTCGTAATGATGTTATGTAATTTCTTATCTTTGTAGGAGAAACTTCATCATCTGAGTCAAATCCAAATCCACCTCTATTAGCTATTCTATATTATTTTCTTAGAAAAGAAACTAAATCATCATCTAAATATGAGGAAAGAAATATTCAAATTCAGGGTGTACCTATTGCACTAGAATAGAATGATGTATTTATGGACGATTTACTAGAAAATCCACTAGAGTGAGATGTTTAGCTTTATATTTATTTAATACCTGATGAAATACCAATATCAAAGAATCTATATATAATGGACACAATAGAATTAATAGAGTTGAATAAACAATGTGAATAATTGAGTGATAAATGGATTATAGACCCTAGAGTTTTGGCTTGGGTGATTTTGTTATTTTTATAAAGAAGAAATACGGATCTATGAGGCTATGCATTAACTATAGGGAGAAAAATTCCATTACAATAATGAATAAGTTTCTATCACCTCACAGGGATGAATTATTTGACCATCTTAAGAAAGATAAATATTTTTTAAATATTGATTTTGTTTTTGATATAATTACTTATGTATAAGTATATTCTAATGATAGTATTTGAATCCAGGTATGGTCATTACAAGATTACAGTAATACCATTTGGACTAACTAATACACCTTATGTTTTTTTGGATCTAATGAATAGAGTATTCAAGGAATATATTGAGTCTTTTATTGTGGTATTTATTGATGATATATTAGTATGTCCCAAAATATGTAAGGACAATGATTACTACTTGAGTATTTTCCTACAATCTCTTAGAAAATAAGTGTTATATGGGAAGTTTATTAAGTGTGAATTATATCTTCAAATAGTTTATTTACTTGGCCTTATTGTCTCTAAGGATATAATCCAAATTGATCATGTGAAGTCAATGGTAGTTCAAGAATTTCCTACACAAACGAACATAACCAACATATGTAGTCTCATTGATTAAGAAGGTTACTATCAGTGTTACATTCAAAAAAAATTCTTATAATCTAACCCATTAACAAATATTACTCATAAAGGGGTTATGTTTTTATGGACAAAATAATGTGAAGGCTGCTTATAAGAATGGAAGAGATGATTAGGGAATTCTCTGATCATGAATCTACCATTGAGAAATAGTGGATTTTCTATTTGTAGTTATCCATTAATGAAATTACATGTTTGATTCCTTATATTGAATATTAGAGTAATTAAATATGAATCAATGAAGTTAAACACTATGGAATAAAACTATCTATCTCATGATCTTGGGTTTGTAGTTGTAATATTTACTCTAAAGATATGGATCAACTATCTCTAAGGTGAAAGATGTGAGATAAATAGTGATCACAAGAGCATGAAATATATCTTCTCATAGAAATAACTCAAAATTATAAAACGGTTATGGCTTTATCTATTCAAGTATTATGATTGTAAAATACACTACCACCCAAAGAAAAAAAAAATGTAATAGATGCATTGAGAATGTAGGAACATTTAATTTTGAACAAAATGAAGATTCATATGAATTATGTGTACATTGACCTAGTAAGGATGGATATTGGAATTATCAATTAAGTTGGACAATCATTAATTTCTCAATAGGTATCCCAAACATTAGTATTGTAAAGGATTAAAAATTATGATTTAGATGTTGAAATTTTTTAAATGAAAATTAATTTTTTGAATTATGGGAGGTCAACAGACATTATATATATGAGGATGGAATTCTGAAAATTTGGAAGAAAATTTTTGTTCCCTCTACACATAAGGTAAAAATAGAGTTATTGGATAACTATCATTGCTAAAATTTCTCTATACACCATGGAAACTATAAAAATAATTGTGAATTGAAGGAAAATTTCTTGTGGAATTTTAATAAGTAGGAAATTGTTGATTATGTATCCAGATGTTTAGTCTATCAACTTGTGAAAGATAAAAGAAAACATCCTAGAGCAGTCAAGCAACCCCTAAATATTACTACAAGGATATGGGATGACATTACTGGGGATTGTTTCACAGGATTACCAAATAATCCAATAAAGAATGATTCTCTATGGGTAATTATTAATCAGTTGACAAAATCCGATCTTTCCCTCACTATATGAGAGGATTTTCCACTACAGATCCTTGAAAGAGTCTTTAAAAATGAAGGTGTGAGGCTTAATTTATAACATCATTCAATTTTTTATGATAATTATCTGTTATTTACATCAAATATACAGAAAATATTCAATAATATATAGGCAATGAGCTTTATTTGAGTACAAATTATCACCATCAAATTAAAGGGTAGTTTGAAAGGAAAATTATAACATTAGAAGAAATTTTGAAATCATGAAACACTGAATTAAAATCTATATCGTATAATTATTAACATTTGGTATTGTTTTCTTACCCTAATAGTTTCCCATCATGCATTAAAAAGGCACCAAATAAAGCGTTATATAGAAATATATGCCATACACTAACTTGTTGGGATGAATTTGGTGAAAGGAATCTTGTAGTCCAAGAACATGTGGGGGAAACAAAAACAATGACAAGGACTATTCAAACTCAAATCAAAGGATCTATAAGTAGGAATAAGATCTATTTTGTTAATCAAAGGAAGGATTTGGAATTTCAAGTGGGAAATCATGTTTTCTTGAAAATATCTCCTTGGAAGGGTGATATAGGGTTTTAAATGAAATGGAAATTTAACCCAAGGTATATTGGACCTTTTAGTATCCTATAGAGAATTGGATTTGTGTCTTATCATTTTGAGATTCCACCTTTCATTTATAAAGTATATAATGTGTTCCACATCTCTTTTCTATGGATGTACATTCCAGACCCAACACATGTTCTCACATATGAAGGAATAGAAATGGAACCGGATTTATCATATTGTAAAGAGACTATCAATATTATAGGCACTGGAGAACTAGTTTTGAGGAATCATATGACTCAGCTAGTATAGACAATTTGGAAAATCATAAAATTGAAGCGGTGATGTGGGAAATGAATGAATTAATGATTAAGAACTAGAAAATATTTTTATGAGGTTACACTCATCAAATTTCAGGGAAGGATTTTTTTGACAAAGAGGTTAATTTAATACCCCATGATTTTATGGTAAGTCTTTCTTAAAATTTAACATCATTGATAGATAATTCCTTATTCTACACTGAGTTTAAAATCATGATATACTATTAAATATGATTGTTGGAATAGTAATGTGATAATTAGGAATAGTAATATGAATCATATAATAGTAAATTCACTTATGAAAGAATAACTAAAATTTTGGTAGCATACAAATTAACATATGGTCTATTTATATCTTAAAATTAGTAAATAAATGTTTTAAAAAATGATAAATTAAGTGTTGGTATTTTTTTGAAAGATAAAATTTTATTTACAATATTATAATTAATATAATTATTTAAAATGTGACACCCCAATGTTTTGGAAATAAATATTTATTTCATGAACTAATAATTCTCTACAAAACAACACTTTGTTATAACCTAGCCAATAAACAAAAATTTTCCACCTCTTTGATTTTAATTTCAAAAAACTGACATAAAATGTTTTGTTCGGTATGATATTTAGAGTCTAAAAAGACAAACATGATTTTTTTAATAGTAACATATCCTTGTGAATAATAAGATACCCTTATGAATTTTAATTAATAGAAAATTGGACCAAAAAATAGATATTTCATCCATGAATGTTTAAATACAATTTACATATCTTAAAAGTGAAAAAAATCATAGAATAAGTATTATCATTTTTGTATGTCCTAAATATTTTAATTAAAATTTTCTGCATAATTTAATAATATAAAATGGAAATTTATTTTCATAAAATGTAATAATTAGTTTTTATGTTATTTTCTTCTGGTTATAAGATAATTTTATGGGACCTTGATTAATGTCTCTAGATGATAAAAAATAAGTAATAATTTTAATGTTATTTTTTGGAATTAATTTTAATTTTATTTAGAAATTAAATTAAAAATATTTAGAAAATTACTTCCAAAAAAATGGAGTTCATTATTGAATTCTACATGTCTAAAAATGGTTTGGGTGAATTTTTTGGATTTATCTAAAATACATGAATTTTAGGTGAATAGTAAAATATGACAATTTACGATAAATGATACATACATAATTTATTGAGTCATAGATGAGGTAAGGATGATGTACGGCCACTTGGTTCAAAATAACTTGTTGATATTAATATTATTGGTCATAATAATCAATTATATTTGTTTTTGTTTTTAAAATAATAACATAATGACTAAGATATTCAAAAATTACTCCTCTCCTCCACTATAAAAAACCACCCATCACTCCCTCTTCTCTTCACTACTCTAAGCCATGAAGCTCCTAAAATTTCTCCCAAATACTATTCACTAGTCAATCCCCTTTTCCAAGAGATCTTGGTATTTCCAAAATACCAAAACCCTTCCCTTATAGATATTACTAGGGAGGTGGATTCAAGAGGTAAATTCACATTTTATTTCTTTCATTTTCATTTCAAGTTCCATTCTATTGTTATCATATACTCACCTCCTCTATCCAAATGACCATGATAACTCCAGTATCATATATATACTATAATTATATCTTGTTAATTTAATAACCATCATACATATCCCCACTCTCTCTCTATTTTATTTTTTAAATGAAATCATCACCCGTGAGGTGCCAATTTACAACCTTCATAGAGGATGAAGCTTTGTTCTTCAATTTATACTCCATTACTTGTAAATAAACCATTTTTATTGTTTTATATGACTATAATATATGTATTATAACCTATTTAATATTCATGAATTAGTAGTCGTACAAAATATTGAATTATTTGACCAATCTATTTCCTAATAATCAAAATACCACTAAAACAATATAAGTGATTCTCATTAATATTTCACCTAATAATTCATCATCATTCCATGTAACCAAATGATATAAATGACCATTAACACCAATTTATGTTCATAAATAATTTTTAAATTCAATTCTGTATATTTACATCTATTCCACAAGAACTCCATTACTGAAAAACAAGAGTGACAATTATGAAAATAAAGAAAACGAAAACTCCAGAATTTCGAAATTCAATATTATTACTTATCAATATTTACATAATAAAATTAATAAAATAATTATAAAAATAATAAATTTATTATAGGATATAAATTATGTTATTAATCATTATAATTTTATATTTTAGGAATTTATGTTGAAGAGTAGAATACATTCTAACTTAAGGTAATGGTTTCCACCCTAACCTCCATTTTCATTCGGGTTACTTTTATTGAATAATTACCTCAATAAAATTATAATTTATTATTATGTACTCCTCATAAATTATTTATGAGTGTTCTATATAAGTTTAAAAACCAGAATCATTCTTTATTTTATGGATAGTTACAAATTTTAAAAGGAACATTCCAAATTTGTTCTGAAATACATGCCCAATTCAAGGAAATTTCACAAATTCTTACCTATTTTTAAGAGAACACTACTATATATTTTTAGGAACAATTATCTTTCTAAAATCACTCATTTTTATGAAAATTATATCATACATCATTTCTGGTTTTATACAAATACTTTGCCAAAATAACTCTATTTTTTCAAAATGAAAGAGGATTCATCTCAAGAATTTCTTGATGATTTTATAAGAGTTTTTTTCTTGTATCAAAATTCATGTCAATAATTATGTTTTATTGGGATTAATCTTTTATGATATCATATAATTGGATGGTTTATGAATATTTTAATTGTGGTTGTTCTATCTTGAGACCATTCACCAATTTACTCTGAATGGTTAGTGTATAATCTTAATGTTTGGGGAAAGTTATTTACATTTCACATGTTATTTTCAATATGAACGTATCTGTTGTTTATATTTATCCTCACTCATATGAGGAATGAATTGGACTTATTATGTGATGGTTGGGGCCTGTTATAGCCCCTTGAAGCATTGGTAGGTCTCTTGAGACAAATAGATGTGGACTTGGTAGAGGATTTTCCCACTTTGAGATATGGTTTTGGCCGAGGCCTTAATAATTTTTAGAAATCTTGGATGAGGCATTGACAATATGATGGATAATGTTTAGTATATGAACATCCCTATTTATGAAGCTAGTAATTAATAGTTTATTGGGTTATTAAACTAGTAGAATACCCATGATTATGTTTTTTAGGGAATTATTTACTCATCTCATATTCTTGTGATAATGTGTACATGTTTATTATTTTTAAAGGAATGAGTTTTCAATTATTCACCACACAAAATTTTTATATTTATGTTATCTTATACTTTATTTTGTACTGTTATTGAGCATTTTAGATCACCCTGTTCTTACGAATTATCTTCTCAGGACATGAAGATGTTTAGTATGAATGAACTACATGTATAAACTTAATGTTGTGGATATTTTGAATAAAACTTATTTGTTTTATTTCCATTTCATCTTTTAATATTGAACTTATGTATGTATTTGGATTTCCAAATCTACTAACCTATTCATTCCTTCGGGATGTGACTTTCTTGAAAGCATGAAATTGTAATAAAATAATACATAAACTCTACCAAACTAGGGTCAGGTATTAATAGTTGGTATTAGAGGTTGTTTAGTAGAAAACATGGAAACTATATTTAAAAAGCATAGATTTGGGAACAAACCCCTAAGATATTCTTTGAGGAAAAACATAAAATAACATCTTGGTATTTTGGTAAGGAATGTATTATTTGGACCTTTCTATAAAATACATCCTTATTTAGATACTAAAAGTGGAAGTGGTTCTCTAAAAGATGTACTTAGTATTGAAATCCTTGACAAGGAGTTTCGGGCTTGACCTGAGGTATCCAAGTACATGAAAATGGGCCTTATTATGTACCTGGTTTGATACTCCTTGGGTATATACTTAGGGTAATTCTTATTTTACTTATAATCCATTATGAAGGATTTCAATGTAAATTTTTCCTTAAAGAAATTATGTCTGTGATTATGGGATTATCCATGCATAAGATTTCAATTTATACTTTGTGTTTTTCTAAGTATCAATTATACACTATGATTCATAACATAATATAGTGGATGCTTTAACTAGAAGTGGGTCCTAGTGGATGAAATAGAAATTTCATGAACATGCGTATCCCATTTATGGATTTCCCTCTAATTCTAGATAATGATGTTGGCTTTGGAGCTACGACGGGTGCTGAGAAACTTATAACTATACTATGAAAATTGACATAGGTTATCAAAAATAACCTTTCCCATATGCTGAATCCTAATAGACAATGTGGTGGAGTTATGTTAGATCACCTTCTACAATAACAACCTCCATCATTAAATGGGACTATAAACCCATTCGTAGCAGAGCAGTGGATAAGTTCATTAAAGAAGATATTTATCACTTTGTGATGTAACGAAAGAGATAAGGTTGTCATGGCAGTTTATCATCTATCGGGAGATGTGGATCAGTGGTGGTCATTAATTCATAAAAAATGAGGAAGAGAAAATAGTAGAAATGGAATGAAGGGACTTTAATAAAATCTTCTTAGAGAAATACTTTCCTTTTGAACCCTGAGCAGATATGGAAAGACCATTTCTGAATTTGAGGTAAAAGGAAGATGAGAAATTTGAAATGTATGAAGCTAACTTCCCAAGGTTACAAAGGCACATTGTGAACTATATACAAAATCCAAGAAGATAAATTGATCAATTGTTTGATGGCCTAAATCCATTCCTCCAACGGGCACTGGTCTCTTAATGTTTTTCATCATATGAGGATATAGTTTCATGTGATATGATGACTTGAAAATAATTAAAAATGTCTTATGAATTTAAGGGAATGAAATAGAAGAAGAGGGTTGTTGAAAACTATGGAAAATGAAGTAAGGAAATGGGGAATAAAGGAAGATTTGAATTTCCACCCAGTGATAATTGTGGAAGGAAACACCTGGGTTCCATGTTAAAAGGAAAAGGAGTATTCTAAAAATGTGGACTGAAAGTCCATATTGATGTTGATTGTGAGAGGAATAAAGAAGCTATAAATGTTAAATTATATAATTTTTGGGAGATGGGGAACTATGCTAATGATTGTCCAAAGCATCAAGGAAACATGCCTTTAAAAAGGACAAGGGAGAGGGGATGATCTTATCTGATCACAACCACTGATATTGGAGTTTCTAATGATGTGGTGGTGGGTACTTTAAAAATTTCCTCAAAATTGGCCAATGATTTATTATATTCTAGATCATTTCATTCTATCATATCTTATTAGTTTTCCAAAAAATTAGATATTTCTGATTTGATTTAATAATTGAGTTATCAGAAAAAACTCCTAAGGGAAGTATCATTGCAATAAAGTTGTGTTAGGAAGTCCCCATTATGGAATATAAACATGATTTATCTACTGATTTTATTGTCATACCCATGATATAATTTGATATAATCATTAGTATGTATTGGATTTAGAACCAGGATGCAAACATTTATTGCAAGAGGAAGGAGGTTACAATTTTGGAGGATCTTATGGAAGCCCTTGTCTTTATAAACGAAACACCACCATATGATTCTCATCTAGATCCACCCCCAGTAGCTCTTATGAATTTAATTATTAGGGTGTAAGGGAATGAAATAACTATGGGTGAGGAAGGTAATGTTCATATATGGGATCTAATGATTGTGCAAGAATATGTTGATGTGTTTCCAGAGGATTTAATTGGACTTCTTGTAGAGTGGGAAATTGAGTTTTACATTGACTTAATTCCTGGTTCAAGTCCCATATCAAAGAACCATTATATAATGGACACTATGGAAGTTGGGGAACTAAAGAAACAACTAGAATAATTGAGTGATAAAGGATTTATTCTCCCTATTGTTTCTTCATGGGGATCCCATGTTCTATTTGTTAAGAAGAAAGATGGATCTATGAGGTTGTGCGTTGACTACAGGGAGATCAATTCTATAATACTAAAGAAAAAGTATCTTCTACATTTCATTGATGATTTATTTGACCAACTTCATGTAGACCAATATTTTTTGAAGACGGACCATCGATCTCGATATAATTAGGTTCTCATGAGGAATGAAGACATTCCAAAAAATAGAATTTCAAACCATGTATAGGAAATATGAGTTTATAGTATTGCCTCTTGGACTAACTAATACACCCTCTTTTTTCATGGATATAATGAATATTGTTTTCATGGAATATCATGATTAATCTATGGTGGTATTTATTGACAATATATTGATATACTCCAATATCAATGAGGATTGTGAAAATCACTTGCACACTATTCTGAAGACTCTTAAAAGAACTGAATTATATGGGAAGTTTAATAAGTTTGAATTTTGGCTTCAACTAGTTTCTTTTTTTGGCCACATTGTCTCTAAGGATGGAATATATTTTGATCCTGAAAAGAAAAAAGATACACAATAATGTCCACATCCAATGAACATAACTGAGTTGCATATTTTTATTCGTTTAACATGTTGTTATCGGTGTTTCATTCAGAACTTCACCCATTTAGCCAACGAAGGACCAAGCCAACATGTAAAGGGGTTAGGTTAATATGGAAAAAGAACATTAGTATTGTTTCAATGAATTCGATAAGATATTATTTAATTCTATGATCCAAACCCTACCATCATGGAATGATGGGTTTTGATCTATAGAGATGCATCAAAGAAAGGACTTGGTTGTGTCATTATGTAGAATGATAGAGTTATTGCCTATGAATCAAGGACATTATAAATTCATGAAAAAAACTATCATACTCATGATATTGAGTTAGAAGCTGTAATACTTGATCCAATAATATGACGACACTATCTCTATGGAGAAAAATGTGAGATATATCCATATCAAAATAGTCTGTAGTATATCTTCTCATAAAAAGAACTCATCATGAGAAAAAGTTGATGACTTAAAATAATCAAAGATTATGATTATTCTATACACTACCACATTTTAAATGAAAATAATGTGGATGATGCATTTAGAATGAAGGATAATGGATTTCTCAAAAAAATGAGGACTGAATACATGTATCATAGGCTCCGAAATGACAAAATTCATTATTATAACTTTCCAATAAGGAAATAATGAACTTAATAAAAATTTTATAAACTAAATACATGTATAAGAGGTTCTTAATTAATTTATTAATAAGAATAATATTATATTCAATGAACTAATGTTCAAGAGTATAACACATTCAGACTTAAGGTAAGGGTTCTCCACTCCAACCTCCATTTTCAGTCTGGTTACTTTTATTCTATAATTACCTCAAGTAAATTATTATTTATTATTATTTAATAAAAATAAATTATGTGTGATTGTTATATATATGTTTACAAACCAAAATCCCTCTTTAATTTATGGATAGTTACACATTTGAAAAGGAACATTCAAAATTTATTGTGAAATACTGGCCTGATTCAAGGGAATTTCTCCAATTCTTACATATTTTCAAGGGAACTATTTTATCTATTTTTAGAAACCATTATATTTCTAAAATCACTAATTCTATTTTGAAAATACTATCTAACTTCATTTCTTGTTTTCTAAAAATTCTCTTCCAAAAGAAATCTTCTTTTCAAAATAAACGATTATTTATCACAAGAATTATTCGATTATTTTATAAGAGTATTTTCATCTATTTCTACAGTCTTGTTGATTCTTATGTATTATTGGGATTAATATTTTATGATATCATATAATTGGAATATTTACGACTAGTTTTATTATGTATGTCCTAACATAACACAATTTTCCATTTTACTCTGAATTATTAGTGTTTAGGAATAATGTTCTAGAAAAGTTATTTATATTTCATATGTTAGTTTCAATATTAATGTATAAATTATTTATGTTTATCCCTACTCATATGAGGAATGAATTATACATATTATGTTATTTTTGGGGCCCAGAATATCCCCTCGAATTATCGGTAGGTCTCATGAGACAAATATATGTGTACTTGGCTGAGGCCTTGCCCATTTGGTGAAATGGTTTTGGTCGAGGACTTAATCATTTTTAGACATCTTGGTTGAGGCCTTGACAGTATGATTCAGAATATCTGGCATATGCACTTTCTGATTTTTGAATCTTGTAATTGAATGTTCATATAGTTATTCAACTAGTAGAATACCCATGATTATGTCTTATTATGGAATTATTTTGTCATCTCATATTCCTTCCATAATATATTCAAGTTTAATATTTATACAGGAATGTGTTTTAAATTATTCACGATGTCAAATGATTATGTTTATATTATCTTTTGATGTATTTATTTCTATTACTGATCATTGAGCTCACCAAATTCTTATGTTTTATCTTCTTAGGACAAGAAGATGTTTATAATGAATGACCTATAGGGACAAACTTATAGTTTGGGATGTTTCCAATTAAACTTATATGTTGTATTTCTATTTCAAGTTGTAATATTGAACATATGTATGTATATAGATTTCCAAATATACTAAACTATTCATTACTTTGGGATATGAATTTCTTTTAACCATTCCATTGTAATGTAATAAGGCATAGGGTCCATGAAACTAGGGTTAGAACTTTAAATAAAAGATATTATATTTTCAGAAGATATATTCAAAAATTAATGTTTCTGGTATTATAATTATAAAAATTTATGATACCTTAATCGATTTTTCGAAGTGTCATAAGAATATTTATAATATTAAAACTAATATTTTTCATGTAAATGATGATTTTATTTTAAAATTTAATATCTCAGAATTGGAAAACTATTTTCAAAAAATGGAATCCATTTTGTTATTCTATACATCGGAAAATGGTAAGGGATAATTTCACAATCTCATTATTATCCTGTATTTTTTATTCGTGTCTATTGGAACATATTTACCATCCAGGTCCATATTCCTTAAAAATAATATGAAAAATATTTTTACTATTATCCTACAATTTTTAATTTAGTTTTACCAATGGTTAACTTTTTATATAAAATTACAGAAATATGTTTCTTGCTTTCCAAATGAGGTACTTTATGACTTTTCAAAAAAACATATTCAA
Source organism: Viscum album (assembly GCA_963277665.1). Taxonomy (NCBI): domain Eukaryota; kingdom Viridiplantae; phylum Streptophyta; class Magnoliopsida; order Santalales; family Viscaceae; genus Viscum; species Viscum album. Next base: position 1,086,792,904 of record OY728159.1, read on the forward strand.
CAATTTTTTTTATGTTGTATAGTATGAGCACCTTCTTCCTCTATCATGAAACCATAATGTCCTCAAGATTCCTTTACAATTTTACAAGATTATTTCCACCCCACACTTAGGTAGGTTGGTACGGGTGAGGTGGGGAATGGGGTGCGGGGTGCGGGGCACGGGGTGGGGTGGTATGGGTGGGATGGGATGGCGTTTGGTGTGGGGATTACAAGAATAATATCCCCAAGATAGAACTATACTAGTATTTTATTCATTGCATCAAGTTCCACTTTAACAGTTGTATAACATTTTTAAATATTAAAAGAACATTTTCAATGAAATTGTTTTATTTTATGATCTTTTGTCCATTTAAATAAATGATTTCATAGTACAATGGAGTATTTATTTAATGAAATTTTTAATAATTTTATTATATTTATTTCAACTATGTCAATATACTCTGATTGATATTATGATTTATTGGTGTTTTTCTCTTATGATATGATCTACGTTATTTTATTGATGGTTTTATTATATGATTGACTATTGATGTGATATTTTGATACCATTCATGTATTATGGTCAAAAAATTGACATTTTATATTCAATTTTTTTAATATGAATGTTTATGTTTTCATATGAATAATGCATTGGACTTAGTAAGTGGGAGGTATGTCCTTCTATATCCCCGTGATTCATCTGTAGGTCTAATGAGACTAACTAGATATGGTATTTTATGAGTTCTTTCCCATTTATTTTCAGATGTGGATTTGTCTTTGGACATAACCATTTATCTTAATATGTCTTGGATAAGGCCCTAAAAGTATGTTTCATATGTCTAACATTATGAATTCCCCCATTATGATAATATTAATAGTTAATACATGTGACTATTTGACTATTAGAATGACGATGCTTAAGATTCATTATCATATGATTATTTATATGGGATTTTTTAATCAAATGTCATTCACGAAATATTTTACTCAATATTATGTTTTAACAGTATGTGTTTTTACTTATTCACCATGCATTATTGTTTATTTTTATTTATGATAGCTTCGGCTATATTGTATACCCTTACTGAGAATCTAAGCATACCCCTTTATTATTTTTCATTTTTACCACAAGATTCTAATATGTATATTAGGAAAGACTTAAAGGATAATATAGGAGTCCATGGGAGTTTCCTTATGATTTTCTATGTTGTTTTTCATTTCAAGTTGTAATGTAAGGCTTATGTCTTTATATATCTTCCCAAATATGTTAATCTATTCGGTCCTTTGGGATGAGAATTCTTGTTCATAGTTCCAAAGTAATAAAGTGAGGAAATAGATCACAGCTACTGGGTTTGTGGTCTTTACATAAATCTGATAAAATGGAATCCATGTTTGGAAGTACGTGGTAATAATTTGGTATTCATATCCCATTGGTTCTGGTTGATTTGGAATACTAATCATCATAAAATTTAATATAATGCCTTGAACCCAGTTAGCCAGATTCGGTGCATTACTACATAACATTGGCATGATCACAATGGATCAAATCCTGAAAGACCGGTCAGTTTAGTAGCTTTAGAAGTACAATATACATTAAAAAAAATTACATTACATTATAAAATGAAAAAAAAATGGTCTCCATTAAAAAAATTCATATCCCTTAGACTGTCCCGATAGGTCAGTTATAATATACATCTTCTCATCATTGGAAAAATAAATCATAGAAATGGGTGAGCTCAGATGCTCAGTAAGGATAAAAATATAGCAGAAACATTCATAAATAAGCATAAACATTTAAGGCAATGTATAAGAATAAATCATAATCCTTTTAAACTTAAAAATCAGAAATATATGGAAAATATAAATCAAATAATTCCAGTTACTTATTCATATATATATTCTAATAGTCAACTAATCACATGAAATATCAATATCCAATTTCATAATGATGGAATGCATAATGCCAGACTTCATAACCTCATTGTCAAGGCCTTATAAAAAGACTACAAATAAGATTTTGTCAAGGCCTTTTTCCAAGACACTTGTTTGACTAATGATACCTATAGATGCATCGAGGAGCTATAGCGGGCTCCACTCATCACTTACTAAGTCCAATGTATTTCTCATATGAAAATGGTTAATCATAACATGAACATTCATATTAAAACTATCATATGAAATGTTAATACTTTAAACATAAACCATGAATGGAATAAAAATAAAAAATATATATTTAATCATTTCAAAAAACCATAAATAAAATATGGAAGAATTTTATCATAATAAATCAACTTCAAATAGGTTTAAAATCCATCAAAGGATGTTGACATAAATGAAATAAAAACTTTTTGAAATTAATAACTCTTTATATTTTGAAATAATTTAAAAGTCACATAGTTGTAAATGAAAATATTTATTTTGTAAATATTATTATAAGCTTTAAGGGAATGATTCAATGATCTTATAACAGTGGAAAATAGCCGCACCCACCGTATAAGTAAAAAAATGCATTCTTACATCAATTTTTGTCAAAAAGTTCATAAAGTACCATTGTTAGAAAATGATGGAAGGATTACTTTCAAAACATATATAGTAAAATAAGGGTATAAATGACTTTAACCCATAGTCTAGTAAACGGTAAAAATGTTTTTAATTACATTTTTAAGAAAACACGGATGTGGATGATAAAGAGGTCCTAGTAGATACTTACATATGAACAACCTTGGATAAGTAAAGAGATTGTATAATTAACCCTTAACATGTAATTTTCCTTCTTCGAGGGTAATTTAACCTCTTATATAATAGTTAAATCATTTTTATTAAATTATACAAGAACTACATACATGAATAAGATATCTTATATGATTCTCTAATATTTCTTTTTTAATAATATTTCAATAGTATCGTCATTTCGGGTGTTAACTGATTTGTTTTCTTTATATGATTGGTTACGTAAGCCATGTTTGTTATGGATATAATGTATTTGATTCATATCGAGAATTATATTAATTTCTTAGACATTATTATTAATACTAAAATGAAAATTATTCTTGAATGATTATGATGGGGAATGAATCTCATCGCGTTAGTGGAGACGGTAATCCGTACGTACGCACGAGCGACAATATCATTATATTCATGGTGAAATCGTATGTAATTGAATTTTGTATCATATATAAATAATAATTAACATGTTATATTTATTATTTACTTCAATTATTCTCATTAATAAACCCATCTAAATAATGATGTTTTTGAATAACAAACTACACCACGACGTGGAGACGGTAAGTCATACATACGCACATATGGCGACATTATCATTCATATGATGGATAGAATAATGAATATAGTTGTAAAATATTTATAACAACATCAAAGTATGTCGGAAGTAGTGGATTTAATATTTTGGTATGGAAACAACCAAGATAGACGAAGTGGAAGAAGAAGAAAATTTGAGAGAGTGTGGTGAAATTATTACCTCTTCTCCAGGTGTTTCCTTTTGTGTTGATCAAAAGGGCTCATAAGGTTGGATTTATGATCAAATTAATGACTCTAGGTTTATTTGAAGGATGTTGGTAGGATATTTGGGTATGTTTTGGCCAAGCCAAATGGCATTGGAGGTGTGATTTTGAGAGAAGGGAATGTTCCCTTTTATAAGAGGGGTGAGGGGAACCTTTGGAAAAGCGTGAAATATTATTTTATTATAAATTAATTTCAAGTTCCTAGTGGATAAAAATTGATTTATTTCGAATATAAAGTGTGTATGGGTAGAAATCCTCCCAAAAAATAAGTTTTAGAGAAGTTTTTGTCACCATATTAACCTTATCATTTTGATTTAACTATTAGTTAAATAATTTAGCTTTTACTGTGTCTTCTTGTATTCTTACACTATATGGTTAATAAACCAACTATAAACATCCAAGAAAACCAAAATTGGTTCAATAATGACATATATATTATTATTTAAAACCTTTTTCCTAACCATATATTTTTATAAATATTTTATCTACCAATAATATAGTATTTGTTTTAAAAACTTATTTATATAAATTTTGATACTATTTAGTATTTGGTTTTTGTAAAAATCATAACAGAATGATTACATCGAAAAAAATTATTTAATAAACCATAACATGTCATTGTAACCTATAAAATTAGTGGATTTCATCAAAATTCTCAAATTACATTTAATTGTATATTTACAATATCAATTATTTTAATCTATCATTAATAAGGTAATTACTGCATCGCCATTGTGTCATAAATAAATTTAATTATTTAATGTCTTAAAATTATAAATACAATAAAATTATATAGGAAATAATTTCTACTTTCTAATTAAAATTTCTAGTAGAATTTATCTTATGTATAACCCTATATTAAAAATGGTTTAGTTGTTAAACTTTGAATTTAACTCTTTAAACTCTTCTTTAAATAAAATAATAATAAATGACATATTCTAATCCAAGTGGATCAAAGAGGATCATATTTTTTTCCTATGGTTTTTATTGGACGAATTAAATTTATCCAATAGAACTAGGACATGTGTTAGGGTAATTATAATATCATTTTTACCATTAATTACCGGATTGACTTTTAACCGTGGTAAATAAAAGTCCAAAATTACTATTAAAAAAATTATTTTCATCTTCTTGAACCACATTTCACTTAATTATGTCAACCGAGTCTCTCTGATTTTTTAAATTCAATCACAGAAGCGGTAAAATTATTTTTTATGTAAATTTGAAAATGCTTCTTGAAGGTGGGTAAAAACAATAACAGGTCCAATAACATTTTATATATCTAAACTTATTATAAAATGACTCCAATGAATTACATTGAACATATATAGTTATTATGTATATATTTTGACATAAAATAAATTATAATAAAATAACTAATTATTTAAATGAAAAAGTCAGTTTTAAACAATAACGCATTGTTTTTCACTATTCATCAAAAATTGAATGTTTTCAGAAAAATACCAAAAATTCACCCATTGATAATTTTGATAATTTGAAGCAGAAAATGAGGCCCATTTTGAAAATTAAAATTTATAAAATTTCAAAATCTGGGTATTACAATTCATAACGGCCAGTTTCTTTGGTCGTGGTGTGTTAAAACACCAAGTTGCTTACAATGCAAGCTACTGTATTATTCAACGGGAAATGTACCATTGAATCTTGGGTTGTTACATTCTCTCTCCTTAAATTAATTTCATCCTAAAAAATTATAGCATATTACTACATAAAAATATCTGGGTGGTTCTTAATCATATGTTACCTGGGTTCCCAAATTTCCTCTTCCATCTTATGGTTTCATCATAGAACATTCACCAGGCGAGTCGTCCGGTTTCTCCTTAATTCTCCTCTAGAATGAAGATTTCTGATAGGATCTTCACAATTAGACAGATTGGGTTCGAGTTCTATTTCTTCATAGGTGATTACATGTGTTGGGTCAGGCATGTATTTTCTTAACAGTGATACATGGAACTCATCATGAACTTTGGAGAGAGTTGTAGGAACTGCCAAACGATAAGCTAGAACTCTAATTTTTTATAGGATTTCGAAAGGTTTGATGTACCTAAGACTCAATTTACTATTCTTACTGAAACATATAACACCCTTCAATGGAGACACATTCCATAAAACATGGTCTCCTACTTGAAATTCCAAATCCTTCCTTCGGTTATCGGCATTTCTCTTTTTCCTTCTTTGGTCTGCTTTGATGTGGGTTTAGATAATCATCACTTTTTCCATTGTTTCCTCAACAAGTTGTGGGGATATGAGTTTTCTTTCACCATCATCATCCCAAAAATTTTGGTGTGCGACATCTCTTTCCATATAATTCTTCATATGATGCCATCTGAATACTTGAATAGAATTTATTATTATAAGAAAATTCAACCAGAGGTAAATATTGATCTCACATACCTTGAATGTCAAGTGAGCAAGATCTGAACATGTCTTCTAGGGTTTGAATAGTTCATTCTAATTGTCTATCGATTTTAAGGTGGTAGGTAGTTCTCAAACAACGTTCAGTATCCTATGCCTTCTAAAGACATTTCCAGAATCCTCATGTAAAATATGGATCACAATAAAAAACAATCGGTGGGGGTAAACCATGAAGTCTTATAACTTTATTAATATATATTCCTTCCAGATGTTCAAGTGTTAAATCTTTTATTATATATTGAATATGGGATGACTTGGTAAGACAATAAATAATGAATCATATTGCATTATTCCTTCTATTAGTATTTGGTAGCCCCCTGAAAAATTCCATAATAATATCATACCATTTCCACTCAGGTATAGGAACATGTTTCATGACTCCTCTTGGATGTTTTCTTCCTGCCATCACTTATTAACAAACTATACATCCTGACACATAATCAGAAATCTATCTATTCATGTTGTCCCACCAAAAATGTTCCTTCAAATCATTATACATGTTAGTTCTACTAGGGTGTATAGTGAAATTAGACCTTTGAGTATCATCCAACAATTCCTCTTTTAGATCATGTATGTCTGGAACACAAATTATCTTCCCAAATTTCCAAAATTCCAACTTCATTCACAAAGTCACTCAATCTCTCATCATTCACAGCATTAATCTTCTTTTGAAACTCCTCATCATCAGTTTGATAACTCTTTACCCTTTCTAGTAAAGACGGTTGGAAACCATTGGAAAAAGTACTGATGTTTCACCTTCCATGGTTATTCCCATATCCATATTTACTAGATCCATGCAGATAGGAACCCTTTCAACTCTCATCTTGTTCAAAACTCCATGATCCTTTCTACCCAAAGAATATGCCACCTATTTTTCCTTCCCTGGGTGGTAGTGTATAGTTCAATCATAATCTTTGAGTAGTTCAATCCATCCCCTTTTCCTCATGTTGAGTTCTTTCTGCGAGAAAATATACATCAAACTCTGGTGATCAGTATATATCTCACATTTTCTCCATAGATATTGTGTATTCATATTTTCATATAAACATTACAACTGCCAACTCCAGATCATGAGTAGGATAGTTTTGTTAATGAATTTTTAGTTTCAGTGATGCATATGTAATAACTCTATCATTTTGTATAAAAACACAACCATGTCCTTTCTTTGAAGAATCACTGTAAATAACAAACCCATCGTTATCTGATTGTAGAGTCAATATAATATAATTGAATAATCTTATCCTTAGTTATTTGAAATATTCTTCACACTCTTTTGTCAAAAAAAAATTGACCCATTTACGTGTGAGCTTGGTTAATGGGTTTTCCAATCGAGAAAAATTTTGGACGAATTGCCGATAGTAACCTACTAAACCAAAAAAACGGTGTACCTCAGTTATACTCATCAGTGGTTGTCATTCTTGTATTTATCTTTCCTTATAAAGATCAACATATATTCCATCCTTAGATACAATATGACCTAGAAAAGAAATCTCCTTAAGATAAAACTCACACTTGATAAACATCCCATATAATTCATTTCTTCTAAGAGTCTTTAGAATAATTCACATGTGAATTTCTTGATCTTCCTATCTTTTACAGTATACCAAGATATCATCAATAAATACCATTATAATTACATCTAGATATTCATTGAAAATTATGTTCATTAGATCCATGAAAACAGAGGGTGCATTAGTCAGTCCAAATGGTATTACTGTAAACTCGTAATGCCCATACGTGGTTCGAAATGATGTCTTTGGAATGCCTTCCTTCTTCACGCAATACTGATGATATCCAGATCAAAGATCTATCTTTGAAATATTCATATCACCATGATGTTGGTCCAATAAATCATCAATGCGAGGTAGGAGAAATTTGTTCTTTATTGTTATTGAATTGATCTCCCTGTAGTCAGTGGAAAACCACATAGATCCATCTTTTTTCATAACAAAAAGAACAGGTGCTTCCAATAAAGAAACACTAGGGTGAATAAATACCTTATTACTCAATTCTTCAAGTTGTTTCTTTAGTTCCACTAATTCCACAGTGGCCATTCAATAAGGGTTCTTTCATATGGTACTTGAACTAGGACTTAAGTCAATGGAAAACTCAATTTATCATTCTGGAGGATGTCCTGGTAAATCTTATGGAAACACAACAACATATTATTTCACAATAGGTAAATCCTTTATTCAAACTTTCTTTTCCTCTCCTATAGTTATTTTATTCTCTTCTTCCCCAATAATTTAATTTAGTAGAGCTACTGGTGGTGGATCTAGATAAGAAACTCGTGGTGACGTTTCTCCTCTAAAGATAAGGTACTCTTTATCAACATAAAAAAGTGTAACCTCCTTCTTCTTATAATAAATTTTCACATCATGGTCCAAAAGCCAAACTATATCAAGGATTATATCAAATTCAATCATGGTAATAATGATGAGATCAGTAGATAAAGAACATTTATATGCCTAAATGGAAACTGATTCACAAAACATTACTGTGATGATACTTACCTTATGTGTTTTGACTGACTATTACCTTGTTAAGTAAAATTGAAAATATATAATTTTTATAGAAAAAAAGGATAATATGAAACAATTTGATGATCCAGAATCAAATAATTAATTGGCTGAAATTGAGTAAACCATTTAATTACCTTCCACCATAAATTGTAGAGCTTCAACTATAGCAGTAGTGATCGCATAAGCTTGGCCTTGATGCCTTGGACCTTTCCATGGTATGTTTCCTTGGATATTATGAAATTAGTTTGCAAAATTACCCTTTTCTCTACAATTGTATCATTGAACACTGACGACCTTTTTCTACCCCTAGCAATCACGAGCTTGGTGGCCTTTTTCACCACACTTGTTGTAAGGACCCGACCCCAGTTGCCCAAATCTGGTGCCTAATTCGAATATGCTGGCATTCATGCAACAAATATGAATCCTGAAAGACTAAGTAGTTTATTATTATTTGAAACAAGTTATATACATAAGTTTAACATTACAACATGAAGGAAAAAACAACACTAAATTATTCCAATAGAAACATCACATCTCCTAGATTATGCTTGCAAGTCATTCATAAATTACTTCTTCATGTAATGAGAAAATTAAATATAATAAAGGGGTGAGCTCAAATGCTCAGTAAGAGTAAGCAATATAGTGGAAGATAATATAAACATTAGACATGGTGAATAATTGAAAACACATACCTTTAATAATAAACTTGAAACACATTATGGCAAGAATATGAGCTGAGTAAATAATGTCATAATAAAACATAATCATGTGTATTCTAATAGTCGAATAACCACATGAACTTTAAATTACTAGCTTCATAATGAGATAATTTCATATTCCGGACATCATAACAATACCGTCCAAGCCTCATGCTAGGACCACAAAATAATCATTTTGTCAAGGCCTCGTGCCAAGACCATAGTTTGTCTGGTGGGACCTACCGATGCATCGAGGGGCTATTGTGGGCCCCACCCATCACATAATAAGTCCAATTAATTCCTCATATGGGTGTGTATCAACATAAATAACATATACATTCATATTGAAACTATCATATTAAATGTTACTAACCTTCACCAATTATTTAACATAAACACTAACCATTTGGAATTATATGATGAATGGTTTTAGGATATATCATCCACAATAAAGTAAGTCATAAAACATTAAATAATATATGTTATATTACTTCATAAATTATTAAAACCAATAATACAATAAGAGCATTGAATCAAATGAAAATACTGTTATAAAATCATTAAGTAATTTTGAGATAAATACTCGTTTATTTTGAAAAGATGAGTTCCTTTGGAAAATAATTGTATAAAACCAGAAGTTAAGTAAGATTGTATTTTTATAATAAAATCACTATTTTTAGAAAGATAATTGTTACCAAAATATATTTTTGAGTTCCCTTGTAAATAGATATGAATTGGAGAAATTCCCTTGAATCAGGCTTCTATTTTGGAAACAATTTTAAAATTTCCTTTTAAAACGTGTAACTATCCAGAAAATAAGGAAGGGTTCTGGTTTTTAAACATATATATGATACTCACACATAATATATAATGTTTAAATAACAATACATAAGAATTTCATTAAGGTAATTAGACAATGAATGTATCCCGAATAAAAATGGAAGTTCAGGTGAAAAAAACCTTTCCTTAACTCCAAACGTGTTCTTCTCTCGAACTTGAGCTCTTGGAATATGAAATTACAATTATTAATAACTTATTTAAAAACCTACTATACATGTATTTATTTTATTATAATTCTTTTTAGTTCATTTATACCCTTATTCCTATGTTATTATATTTAATTTCGTTGTTCCGAGGTGTTCATTTTCTTTATTTTCAAAATCGGTTCACATGATTTTAAGTAATGAAGTTCATATGTAAAGGTTATAAATCACCATGATTGGAATTATATTTTAGTGTTCATTTATAACATTTGGTTACATGGAATGGGGAAGAATCATTAGATGACAACCACTTCGATTATTCGGTGGTATTTGGATTATTATGATCTATTTTTGTCATATAACTTAATTATATGTACATATTCTGTTTACTGAATATTAATTATGTTATAATACATATTTTATAGTTTGGTTCAACCATAAATATTTTTTGATGACAAGTAATGAAGAATAAATTTAATAACGAAACTTCGTCGTCCATGAAGGTTATAAATCGGAACCTCATTGATGTCGATTTCGTTTATAAAATAAAAGGGATGGAGTAATAATATTTATGATGGTTCTTCCATTCACATGATATAAATACATTATATAGATATTACTAGAGTTATCATGATAATTTGTATAGTGGAGGTGAGTAGAGAAAAATAATAGGGATGATCTTGAAAATAAGAGAAAAGGTCAGAGATTCCATAGGAAAATTTGACATCCTAACGGTGTCGCTTAATATTTCATAAAATGAAATGATGAGATCAAAAAGGTACCTCATCATATTGAAATAAAAAGGAAATAATGGATAATACATAAAATAAAACCCCAACATAATATAATTTAAATTCAATGAGATAACATAAAATAAGTGTCGACTTAATGAAGAGAATGAAGGATTCCCTTACCTTGTAGAATAACTCCTCGATCTTGATGGATGAAATATTGGGGGCTTAAGGACCCCTTGGAAGGACTCTTAGAGAGCTAAAACCACCAGAGATTTGAGGGTTAGGGATTTGTAATGAAATAAAACTAATGGATGAGTGGGTATTTATAGAAAAAGAGAGGTAATTTTGTAATAATTTCAATGGGACACCTCATTAGTGGTTTTTTCCAAACCATGGGTTGCCCATGATATTTTCCCATGGTTTCAGCCACTTGGGACACCTCATGTCCTATGTTACTATACTCAAGTCTACATTACTTTTAGATTTAATTATTACATCATTATTATGTCATTAAACAACCAAAAACTCAAAACTGTATTTTTACTATTCATGAAAAAATCATTTATTTTATAAAAATCCCAAAACTTCACCCCTACCATTTTTAGACATGTATAATTAAAAAGTGAAATCCATTTTCTCAAAAATAATTTTCTAAATATTATTAATTTAATATTTAAATAAGGTCATAGTTATTTTGAAAAATGACAATCTTGAAGTGCAATTTGTTTTATAAGACATTGAAAAATTAATTAAGATCTCATTATCTTATTTCCTTAAGAAAATAAAATAATAATATTATTCACTATTCATAAGGGTCATATGAATATTCAAATTACAATTCATATTACTATTAATAAGGGTACATTTCTATTCACCAAAAATCATGTTTGTTCTATCAGAATACAAATGACTTACTGAACACAACTCTAGATGACCATTTTTTGAAATTCAAAACATAGAAGAGGAAAAGATGAGATTAATCGTTAGATTATAAAATTTCATTCTATATTTATTTTCAAAAACTTGGGGTGTTACATTATCCCCTCCTTACAAAAATTTCATCCTCAAAATTCACAGAATATTACCTAAAAAGATTCGGGTATGTCTTTAACATAAACTCCTCAGGATCCCATGTTGCTTCCTCCATCTTATGGTTCCTCCATAGAACCTTTATGAGACGAGTCATCCGATTTCTCAATACTTGTCACCTAGTATCAATAATCTTCATAGGCTATTCACAGAATGATTGATCGGGCTCAGGTTCAGCTTCTTTATAAGTGAGTACATGTGTTGGTTCTGGCATGTACTTTCTTAACATTGACATGTGGAACACATTGTGAACCTTGGAGAGACTTGGTGGAATTTCCAAACAGTATGCTACGACTCCAATTCGGTCTAGAATTTCCAAAGGTCCGATGTACATGGGACTTAATTTTCCTTTCTTACCAAAACGTATAATACCCTTCCATGGAGATACCATTAAGAAAACGTGATCACATTCTTGAAACTCCAAATCCTTCCTTTGGTTATCAGTATAGCTCTATTGCCTACTTTGAGCTATTTTGATAAGGATCTGGATAATCTTCACCTTTTCTATTGTTTCTTCAACAAGTTCTGGGCCCACGAGCTTTCTTTCACCAACATCGTCCCAGCAAGTTGGTGTACGACATCTCTTCCCATATAATGCTTCATAGGGTGCCATATGAATACTTGATTGCAAGAAATTGTTGTAGGAAAATTCCAAGATAGGTAAATACTTATCCCAAATGCCTTGAAAATCAAGGTAACATGACCTCAACATGTCATACAATGTTTGAATAGTCTGTTCTAATTGCCCATCAATTTGTGGGTGGTAGGTAGTGCTCAAATGAAAATCAGTATCTAGGGCCTTCTGAATACTTTTCCAGAATCTTGTTTTAAAGATTGGATCACGATAAAAAACAATCGATAGGTGTACTCCATGATGTCTCACAACAGCATTAATATATAGTCTTCCTAGACGTTTAAGTGTTAGATCTTCTCTTATAGAAAGGAAATGTGCTGACTTGTTAAGACGATCAACAATGACCCATATATCATTATTCCTTCTAAGAGTCTTTGGAACTCCCATGACAATGTCCATCGTGATATTATCCCATTTACACTCAATTATGGGAAGAGATTGCAATACTCCTCTATGCTGTTTCCTTCCAGCATTCAATTGTGGACAAACCATATATCTTGACACAACATCAGTAATCTCCCTCTTCACTTTGTCCCACCAGAAATGTTCCATCAAATATCTATACATCTTAATGCTACCAGGGTGTATAGAGAAATTGCAACTATGAGCATCATCCAACAATTCCCTTTTTAGATTAGGTATATCGGGAACACAAAGTCTCTTCCCAATTTTCAAAATTCCATCTTCATATACGAATTCATTCAATCTCCCATCATTCACAGCTTTAATCTTCTTTTGAATCTCCTCGTCATCATCCTGAGAACGTTTTATCATTTCTAGTAAATATGGTTTGGCATCCATTTGAGAATGCATTGATGTTTCCCCTTCCACGTTTATTACCATATCCATCTTTACTAGATCCTTGAAAATGGGATCCCTTTCAACTTTCATCTTGTTGAAAACTCCATGATATTTTCTGCTCGAAGCATCTGACCCCTTATTTTCCTTCCCTGGGTGGTACTGTATCGTGATATCATAATCCTTTAGGAGTCCAAGCCATCTCCTTTTCCTCAGGTTGAGTTCTTTCTGTGATAAATATTCTTCAAACTCTTGTGATCAATATAAATCTAACATTTTTCACCATAGAGATAATATCTCTATAACTTCAAAGAAAATATTATAGCAGCTAACTCAAGATCATGAGTGGGATAGTTTTGCTCATGAATTTTTAGCTGTCGTGATGCCTAAGCAACAACCCCATCATTTTTCATAAGGAAAAAACCAAGTCCTTTCTTTGAAGCATCACTATAAATAACAAACTCGTCATTCCCCGATGGTAGAGTCAATATAGGTGCATTGACTAATCTTATATTTAGTTCTTCGAAACATTTTTCACAATCTTTTGTCGAAACAACTTTAACCCCTTTACGTGTAATCTTCGTTAGCAGGTTAGCTAGTCAGGAAAAATTCTGTATGAAACGCCAATAATAACTTACTAAGACAATAAAACTGCGTACCTAAGTAATGTTTGTTGGCGTGGTCCAATCTTGGATTACCTTTGTCTTTGCAGGATCAACTAGCATTCCATCATTAGAGACAATATTTCCATGAAAATGAATATCCTAAATGTAGAATTCACACTTGATAAACATTCCATATAATTCATGACTTCTAAGACTCTTTAGGATAATGCGCAATTGATTTCCATGATCTTCACAGCTTTTGGAGTATAACATGATATCATTAATAAATACCACTAATAAATCATCAAGATATTCCATGAAAACTTGGTTCCTTAGATCCATGAAGACAGATGGTACAATTGTCAATCTAAAAGGCATCACTGTAAACTTGCAATGCTCGTACCAGGTTCAAAATGCTGTTTTCAGAATGTATTCATTATTAAAACTCAACTGATGATATCCAAACCGAAGGTCAATCTTTGAAAAGTATTGAGTTCCATGCTGTTGGTCAAATAAATCATCAATGCGAGGTAGGGGATACTTGTTCCTTATCATAATAGCATTGATCTCCCTATAGTCGATACATAACATCATATATCCATCTTTCTTCTTAACAAAAAGGATAATGCCTCCCCATAGAGAAACACTAGGGAGAATAAATCCCTTATTACTCAATTACTCTAGTTGTTTATTTAGCTCCACTAATTACATAGTGGCCATTCTATAAGGGGTCATTGATATGGTCCTTGAACCAGGAATTAAATCAATGGAAAACTCAATTTCTCATTCTGGGGGACGTCCAGGTAAATCTTCTGGAAACACATCAACATATTCTCTCACAATAGGTAAATATTATATTTAAACATTCCTTTCCTTAACCATAGTTATTTAATTTTCTTCCTCCCCAATAATTGAATTTAGTTGAGCTACTAAAGGTGGATCTAGATAAGAATCAGGTGGCTATGATTCTGCTCTAAAGATAAGGTGTTCTTTATCATTATTATCAAAAATTATAACCTCCTTCTTCTTACAATAAAATTTTTCATCATGGTCTGAAAGAGAATCCATTCTCAGGATTATACCAAATTCAATCATGGGTATGATAATGACATCAGTAGATAACGAACATTTATATTCCCGAATGGAAACTAATTGACAGAACATTGTAGCAATGATACTTCACTAAGGAGTTTTGACTGACAACTACCTTGTTAAATAAAATTGGAAATGTCTAATTTTCTGTGAAAACTGGGAAGATATAAAACAATGTGATTATCCAGAATCAAATAAAGCATTGGATAAACATGATGAAACTATTAAAGTACCAACCACCACATCATTAGGAACATCAAACTCTGCAGTTGTGATTGCATAAACTTTTCCCTGATCCCTTGGCCTTCTCTGTTGCATATTTCCTTGATGATTGGGACAATCATAAGCATAGTGTCCCATCTCTTGACAACTATAGCATTGAACATCATTGGGTTCCGTCTTCCCTTTGTAATCACCAGCAAGATGGCCTTTATGACCACATTTGTAGCATACTCTTTTTCTTTTTAAGCATGCACCAGGGTGTTTCTTTCCACAATTGTCACATGGTGGAAATTAAAATCGTCCCTTCTTCCCCATTTCCTTATTTCCTTTCCCAGGGTTTTCAAAATACCTATTCTTTTCTTGCTTTCCTGTAAATTCATAATACTTAGAAAATTATTTTTTTGTGTTGATGGCACATGAAACTATATCCTCATATGATAAAAAACATTGGGAGACTGGTGCCTACTAGAGGAATGGCTTTAGGCCATTAAAGAATCAATCAGTTTTGCTCCATGGATTTCATATATAGTCCACAACATGTCTTGCTAACCTTGTGAAGTTGGATTCATACTTTGGAACATTTTCATTCTCCTTCTTCCTCAGATTCAAGAATTGTCTCTCCATATCTGTGCGCTGCTCAAGATGGAAATACTTTTCTAAGAATATTTACTTAAAATACCTCCATTCCATATATTCTATCTCTTCCTCCTCCTTTGTGTTTTGGATTAATGACCACCACTGATCCACATCTCCCGATAGACGATATACTGCCATGACCACCTTCTCTTTTTCATTACATCCCTAAGTGAGAAATATCTTCTCAAGGGAACATATCCACTGATCTACTAAAAACTGGTTTGTAGTCCCGTTTAATGATGGAGGTTGTTGTCGCATAAAGCCATCTAGCATGGCTCCTCCACGTGGTGGATCCAGATGCTCCATATGGGTAAGGTTATTATTCATAACCTTAGTAAGTTGTCCTAGTATAGTTATGAGTTGCTCAGCACCAGTCACTACACCAGAGCCAACATCATTATCTTGTGTCAGAGGAAAATCCCTACATGGGACACGTGTAATCATGCAATTTCTATTCCATCCACTAGGAGCCGTATCTAGATAATAGAATACACTATATTAGGTTATGAATCATAATTTATAATCTTAAAATAAAAATACTTAGAAAAATTGAGATCCGACGCATGGATAATCCCATATTCACAAAAATGGTTTCTTTAAGGAATATTTTACATTTCAATCATTCATAATAGATTGTAAAGAAAATCTGAATTATCCTAAGAATATCCCCTGGGAGTGTCATAACCAAGAGTGCAGCAAGGCCTGTTGTTGTGCACCAGTTTGGGTTCGAGTCAAGCTTAAAGCGGTGTTTTCAGGTTTTACCCCTAGATATATCTGTGCCAGAGCCGCCTCTACCTGCTCGTATCTAGACAGGGATGTATTGTTTGAAAGATCCACATAATCAATTCCTTACCAAAATACCAGGATGTTATCTAATGAATATCCTCAATGACTAAATTAGGTAATCTTCCCTAATTCTACGTTTTTTAAAATCTATTCTCCATGTATTCTACCAACCTTCATCTAATAACAACTGTAAGGACCCGACCCCAGTTGCCCAGAGTCGGTGCCTTATTTTATTACGTTGGCATACATACAAGGAATATGAATCCCGAATGACCGAGTAGTTTATTATTATTATTGGAAACAAGTTACAAAATAAGTTTAACATTACAACATGAATGAAAAAGAACACTAAATGTTTCCACTAGAAACATCACGTCTCCTAGATTTTGCTTCCAAGTCATTCATAAATTACTTCTTCATGTCATGAGAAAATGAAAAAGAAGGGATGGGTGTGATCAAACTCTTTGTAAGGTTAATCAATACAGTAGAAGATAATATCAACATTAGACATTGTGAATAATTGAAAACACATTTATTTAATAATAAACTTGAAACACATTATGGCAGGAATATGAGATGAGTAAATAATTCCATAATAAAACATAATCATGGGTATTCTACTAGTCAAATAACCACATGAACATTGAATTAATAGCTTAATAATGAGGGAATTGCATATGTCAGACATCATAACAATACCGTCCAAGACTCGTGCTAGGACCATAAAATAATCATTTTGTCATGGCCTCATGCCAAGACAATAGTTTGTCTCATGAGACCTACCGATGCATAGAGGGGCTATAGTGGGCCCCACCCGTCACATATTAAGTTTAATGCATTCCTCATATGAGCGGGGATCATCATAAATAACATATACATTCATATTGAAACTATCATATGAAATGTAACTAACTTTCACCAGTTATTGAACTTAAACACTAACCATTCGTAATTATATGATGAATGGTTTTAGGATGGATCATCCACAATAAAGTTATTAATAAACCATTAAATAAAATATGGTATATGAATTCATAAATTATTAAACCCAATAATACCATAATAGCATTGAATCAAACGAAAATACTCTTATAAAATCATTAAGTAATTTTGAGATAAATACACTTTTATTTTGAAAAGAATATTTCCTTTGGAAAATATTTTTATAAAACCATAAGTGAAGTAAGATTTTATTTTCATAATAAAATGAGTATTTTTGGAAAGATAATGGTTTCCAAAAATAGATTTTATAGTGTCGTTGTAAATATATATGAATTGGAGAAATTCCCTTGTATCAAGCTTCTATTTTGGAAACCGTATTGAAAGTTACTTTTAAAATGTGTAACTATCCATAAAATAAGGTAGGGTTATGATTTGTAAAAATATATATGATACTCACACAGAATATATAATGAGTAAATAACAATACATAATAATTTCATTGAGGTAATTAGAAAATGAAAGTATCCGGAATAAAAATGGAAGTTTGGGTGGGAAAACCCTTAACTTAACTCCAAACTTGTTCTTCTCTCGAACTTATGCTCATGGAATATCAAATTATACATATTAATAAATTATTTAAAAACATATTATACATTTATTTATTTTATCATAATTTAGTTTAGTTCATTTATACCCTTATTTCTAAGTTATTATATTGAATTTCGTTGTTCCGTGGTGTTCATTTTCATTATTTTCATAATTGGTTCACTTGTTTTTAAGTAATGAAGTTCATATGGGAAGGTTATAAATTTCTAGGATTGGAATTATATATTATTTATGAACATAAATAATTGTTAGTGGTCATTTATATCATTTGTTTACATGGAATGGGGAATATTCATTAGATGACAACCACTTCGATTATTCGGCGATATTTGGATTATTATGAACTAGTTTTGTCATATTACTTAATTATATGTACATATTATGGTTACTGAATATTAATTAAGTTATAATACATATGTTATAGTCTGGTTCAACCATAAATATGTTTTCATGACCAGAAATGAAGAAGAAATATAACAAAGAAACTTTGTCATCCATGAAGGTTATAAATCGGAACCTCATGGATGTCGATTTCGTTTATAAAATAAAAGGGATGGAGTAAGAATATATATGGTGGTTCTTCCATTCACATGATATAAATCCAGTACATAGATGATACTAGAGTTATCATGATAATTTTTATAGAGGAGGTTATGAGGGAAAAATAATAGAGATGATCTTGAAAATAAGAGAAAAGGTGAGAGAATCCTTATTAAAATTCGGCAGTCTAACAGCGTCACTTAATATTTCATAAAATTAAATGATGAGATCAAAAAAGTACCTCATCATATAGAAATCAAAATGACAGTAAGAAGAATACATAAAATCAATCCCCAAAATAATATAATTGAAATTCAAAGAGATAACATAGAAGAAGTGTCAACTTGATGAAGAGAATGAAGGATTCCCTTACCTTGTAGAATAACTCCTCGATCTTGAAGGTTGGAACCTTGGGGGCTTAAGGAAACCTTGGGAAGACTCTTAGAGAGTTAAAACCCCAATATAATTGGGGATTAGGGATTTGTAATGAATGCAAACGAATGGATTAGTGTGTATTTATAGAAAAAGAGAGGTAATTTTTTAATAATTTCAAAGGGACACCTCATTAGTGGTTTTTGCCAAACCTTGGGCTTTCCAATGGTATTTACCCATGGATTATGCCACTTGGGACACCTCATGTCATATGTTACTATAATCAAGTCGACCATACTTTTATATTTAATTATTACATCATTATGATGTAATTAAACTATCGAAAACTCCAAACTGTATTTTTACTATTTATGAAAAATTCATGTTTTTTAGGAAAATCCCAAAAATTCACCCCTACCATTTTTCGAAATGTATTATTCAGAAGTAAAATCCATTTTTTAAAAAATAAGTTTTTAAATATTAATAATTTAATATTTAAATAAGGTCATAGTTATTTTGAAAAATAACAATCTTGAAGTACAATTAGTTTTATTTGACATTGAAAAATTAATTAAGATCTCATTATGTTATTACCTTAAGAAAATAAAATAATATTATTATTTACTATTCATAAGGGTCATATTACTATTCATATTACTATTCATAAGGGTATGTTACTATTCACTAAAAATCATGTTTGTTATATCAAACTCCAAATGAGTTACTGAACACAACTCTAGATGACCATTTTTCAAAATTCAAAACATAGAAGAGGAAAAGTTGTGTTTAATGGATAGATTATAAAATTGCATTCTATATTTATATTCAAAACCTTGGGGTATTACATTCTCCCCTCCTTAAAAAAATTTTGTCCTCAAAATTCATAGAATATTACCAAAAAATATTCGGGTATATCTTTAACATAAGCTCCTCAGGTTCCCAAGTTTCTTCCTCCATATTATAGTTCCTCCATAGAACCTTTACCAGAAGAGTATTCGGATTTCTCAATACTTGTTCCCGAGTATCAAGAATCTTGATAGGCTCTTCACAGTAAGATAGATCAGGCTCAAGTTCCACTTATTCATAAGTGAGTACATGTGTTGGTTCTTGCATGTACTTTCTTAACATTGACACGTGGAAGACATTATGAACCTTGGAGAGACTTGGCGGCATTTCCAAACGGTAAGCTACGACTCCAATTTGGTCAAGAATTTCAAAAGGTCTGATGTACATGGGGCATAATTTTACTTTCTTACTAAAACATATGATACCCTTCCTTGGAGATACCTTTAAGAAAATGTGATCACCTTCTTGAAACTGGAAATCCTTCCTTCAGTTATCAGCATAACTCTATTGCCTACTTTGAACTATTTTGATATGGTTCTAGATAATCTTCACCTTATCTATAGTTTCTTCAACAAGCTCTGGTCCCATGAGCATTCTTTCACCAACATCATCCTAGAAAGTTAGTGTACGACATCTCTTCCCATATAATGCTTCATAGGGTTCCATCTGAATACTTGAGTGGAAGCTATTGTCATACGAAAATTCTACAAGAGGTCAATACTGATCCCATATGCCTTGAAAATTAAGGGAACAAGACATCAACATGTCTTCCAATGTTTGAATAGTCCATTCTGATTGTCCATCAGATTTTGGGTGGTAGGGATTTCTCAAACAAAGATCAGTATCTAGGGCCTTCTGACAACTTTTCTAGAATCTTGATGTAAAACATGGATCACAATCAGAAACAATGGATAGGGGTACTCCATGAAGCCTCACAACTACATTCATATATAGTCTTTCTAGACGTTCAAGTGGTAGATCTTCTCTTATAGAAAGAAAATGTGTTGTCTTGGTATGATGATCAAAAATGACCCATATTACATTGTTAATTCTTAGAGTCTTTGGTAGTCCCATGACAAAGTCCATCATGATATTATCCCATTTCCTCTCAGTTATAAGAAGATGTTGCAATACTCTTCTAGGTTGTTTCCTTCCAGCTATCACTTGTTGACAAACCATACATCTTGACACAAAATCAGCAATCTCTCTCTTCATGTGTCCCCAACAGAAATGTTCATTCAAATATCTATACATCATAGTGCTTCCAGGGTGTATATAGAATTTGGAACTATGAGCATCATCCAACAATTCACTTTTTAGATCAGGTATATCGGGAACACAAAGTCTCCTCCCAAATTTCAAAATTCAATCTTCATATATGAAGTCACTCAATCTTTCATCATTCATAGCTTTAATCTTCATTTAAATCTCCTTGCCATTATCCTGAGAACTTTTTATCCTTTCTAGTAAAGATGGTTTGGCAACCATTTGAAAATGCATTGATGTTTCACCTTCCATGGTTATTCCCATATCCATATTTACTATATCCATGAAAATATGATCCCTTTCAACTCTCATCCTGTTCAAAAATCCATGATTCTTTCTACTCAAAGCATATTCCACCTTATTTGCCTTCCTGGGGTGGTAGTGTATCATTGAATCATAATCCTTGAGGAGTTCAAGCCATCCCCTTTTCCTCATGTTGAGTTATTTCTGTGAGAAAGTATACTTCAAACCCTTGTGATCAGTATAAATCTCACATTTTCACCATAGAGATAATGTCTCCATAACCTCAAAGAAAATATTACAACAACTAACTCAAGATTATGAGTAGGATAGTTTTGATCATGAATTTTTAGCTATCGTGAGTCATAAGAAATAACCCTATCATTTTTCACAAGGACACAACCAAGTCCTCACTTTGAAGAATCACTATAAATACCAAATCTGTCATTCCCTGATGGTAGAGTCAATAGAGGATAATTGACTAATCTTCTCTTTAGTTCTTTGAAACATTCTTTACAATATTTTGTCGAAACAAATTTAACCCCTTTACGTGTAAGCTTCATTAGCAGGATAGCCAGTCGGGAAACATTCTGTACGAAACACCTATAATAACATGCTAAGCTAATAAAATTGCATACCTCAGTTATGTTTGTTGGCGTGGGACAATATTGGATTGCCTTTGTCTTTGCAGGATCAACTAGGATTCCATCCTTAGAGACAATATGGTCAAGAAAAGAAATCTCCTGATGCTAGAAATCACACTTGCTAAACTTCCCATTTAATTAATGTCTTCTAAGAGTCATTAGGATAATGCGCAAGTGATTTTCAAGATATTCACATATTTTAGAGTATACCGAAAAATCATCAATAAATACCACTACAAAATCATTGAGATATTCCTTGAAAAAAATGTTCATTAGATCCATAAAGATATAGGGTGCATTAGTAAATCCAAAAGGCATCACTATAAACTCGTAATGCCCATACCTGGTTTGAAATTCTATTTTCGAAATGTCTTCATTATTTACACTCAACTGATGATATCCAAATTGAAGGTCAATCTTTGAAAAGTATTGATCTCCATGTAGTTGGTAAAATAAATCATCAATACGAGTTAGGGTATACTTGTTCTTTATTGTTATAGCATTGATCTCTCTATAGTGGATACATAACCTCATATATCCATCTTTCTTCTTAACAAAAAGGATATCGGATCCCCATGGAGAAACACTTGGGTGAATAAATCCCTTATTACTCAATTCCTCTAGTTGTTTCTTTAGCTCCACTAATTACATAGTGGACATTGTATAAGGGTATTTGATATGGGCCTTGAACCATGAATTAAATAAATGGAGAACTCAATTTTCTCGTTCTGGAGGATGTCCAGGTAAATCTTCTGGAAATACGTCAACATATTCTCTCACAATAGGTAAATCCTCTATTTGAATATTCCTTTCCTCATCCATATTTATTTCATTCTCTTCCTCCCCAGTAATTGAATTTAGTTGAGCTACTGGGAGTGGATCTAGATTAGAATCAGGTGGCGATGATTATGCTCCAATGATAAGGTGTTCATTATCATCATCATCAAAAATTGTAACCTCTTTCTTCTTACAATAAATATTTGAATCATGGTCCGAGAGCTAATTCATACCAAGGATTATATCAAATTCAATCATAGGAATGATGATGAGATAAGCAGATAAAGAACATTTATATTCCCTAATAGAAACTGATTGATAGAAATTTGTAGCAATGATACTTCCCTTAAGAGTTTTGAATGATAACTCCCTTTTTAATTCAAATTTGAAATATCTAATTTTCCTAGCAAACTGGGAAGATATGAAACAATGTGATGATCCAGAATCAAATAAATCATTGGATAAACTTGAGAAACAATTAAAGTACCTCCCACCACATCATTAAGAACTTCAACCTCTACAGTTGTGATTGTATAAGCTTGTACCTGATCCCTTGGCCTTCTCTGTTGCATATTTACTTGAATTTTTGGACAATCATTAGCATAGTATCCCATATCCCGACAACGATAGCATTGAACATCATTGGATTCCTTCTTCCTTTTGAAATCACCAGCATAATGGCCTTTCTGACCACATTTGTAGCATACTCCTTTTCCTTTTAAGCATGCACCAGAGTGTTTCTTTCCACAATTGTCTCATGGTAGAAATTCAACTCTTCTCTTCTTCCCATTTCCTTATTTCCTTTCCCATGGTATTCAGAAGCCCTCTTCTTTTCTTTTTTTCCCTTAAATTCATAATAAATAGAGAAATTTTTTTCTGTCTTGATTCACATGAAACTATATCCTCATATGATGATAAACTTTGGAAGACCAGTGCTCGCTGGAGGAATGGATTTAGGCCATCAAATAATCAATCTATTTTTCTCCTTGGATTTGATATATAGTACACATCATTTCATGTTAACCTTGTGGAGTTGGATTCATACTTGGAAACATTTTCATCCTCCTTCTACCTCAGATTCAAGAATTGTCTCTCCATATATGCTCGCTGCTCATGAGGGAAAAACTTTTCTAGGATGATTTCCTTAAAATCCCTCCATTCCATCTCTTCTATCTCTTCCTCCTCCTTTGTGTTTTGGATTAATGACCACCACTAATCTGTATCTCCCGATAGATGATATACTTCCATGAACACCTTCTCTCTTTAATTACATCCCAAAGTGATAAATATCTTCTCAAGGGAACATATCCACTGATCTCTTACAAACTGGTTTTTAGTCCCGTTGAATGATGGAGGTTGTGGTCGCATAAATCGATCTAGAATAGTTCCTCCACATGGTGGATCTGGATGCTCCATACGGGTAAAGTTATTATTCAAAGCCTGAGTAAGTTGTCCCATTATAGTTATGAGTTTCTCATCACCAGTCACTGCAACAGAGACAACAACATTATCTTGCATCAGAGGAAAATCCCAACAAGGGACACGTGCATTCGGGCGATTTACATTCCGTCCACTAGGAGCCATATCTATATAATGGAATACACTATATTAGGTTATGAATCAAAATGTATAATCATAACATAAAAATACTAAGAAAAATTGAGATCCTACGCATGGCTAATCCAATATTCACAAGACTGGTTTCATTGAGTAATATTTTAAATTTCAATCCTTCATAATAGATTTTAAAGAAAATGGGAATTATCCTAAGCATATCCCCCGGGAGTGTCGTAACCAAGAGTACAGCAAGGCCTGTTGTCATGCACCAGTTCCCATACGAGTCTAGCTCAAAGCGGTGTTTTCAGGTTTTATCCCAAGATACATCTGTGTCAGAGCCGCCTCTACCTACTCATATCTAGACAGGGATGTATTGCTTGAAAGATCCACATAATCTATTCCTTACCAAAATACCAGGACATTATTGTATGAATATCTTCAAAGACTAAGTTATGGAATCTTCTCTAATTCTGCATTTTTCTAAATCTAGTTTCCAAGTATTCTACTAAATTTCCTCTAATACCAACTGTAAGGACCTGATCCTAGTTTCCCAGATTCAGTGCCTTATTTGATTACATTGGTATACATACAAGGAATATGAATCCCAAAAGACAGATTATTTTAGTATTATTGGAAACAGGTTACATACATAAGATTAACATTACCACATGAAGGAAAAACAACACTAAATTATTCCACTAGAAACATCATGTCTCCTAGATTATGCTTGAAAGACATTCATAAATTACTTCTTCATGTCCTAAAAAAATGAAACATAATAAAGGGGTGAGATTAAACACTTAGTAAGATTACGAAATACAACATAAGGAAATATAAACATTAGACATGGTGAATAATTGAAAACACATGCATTTTATAATAAACTGGAAAAACATTATGGAAGAAATTGGAGATGAGTAAATAATTCCATAATAAAACATAATCATGGGTATTATACTAGTCAAATAACCACATGAAATTTTAATTACTAGATTCATAATGAGGGATGTGCATATTCCTAACATCATAACAATACTATCCAAGCCTCGTGCTAAGACCATAAAATAATCATTTTTTCAAGGCCTCGTGCCAAGACCATAGTTTTTCTCATGAGAACTACTGATGCATCAAGGGGCTACAGGGGGCCCCACCCATCACATAATAAGTCCAATTAATTCCTAATATGAGTGGGGATAATCATAAATAACATATACATTCATATTGAAACTATCATATGAAATTTAACAAACTTTCACCAATTATTGAACATAAAGAATAACCATTCGGAATTGTATGATGAATGGTTTTAGAATAGATCATCCACAATAAAGTTAGTCATAAACCATTAAATAAAATATTTTATATGAATTAATAAATTATTAACCCAATATTACCATAAGAGAATTGGATCAAACCAAAATACTCTTATAAAATCATTAAGAAATTATGAGATAAATACTCTTTTATTTTGAAAAGAATACTTCCTTTGGAAAATCATTGTATAAAACCAGAATTGAAGTAAGGTAGTACTTTCATAATAAATTGAGTATTTTAGAAATATAATGGTTTATAAAAACAGATTTTATAGTGCCCTTGTAAATAGATATGAATTGGAGAAATTCCATTGAATCAGGCTTCTATTTTGGAAACAATTTTAAAAGTTCCTTTTAAAACGTGTAACTATCCGTAAAATAAGGAAGTTTTCTGGTTTGTAAACATATATATGATACTCACACATAATATATAATGAGTAGATAAAAATACATAAGAATTGTATTGAGGTAATTAGACAACGAAAGTATCCTGCATAAAAATGGAATTTCGGGTGGAAAAACCCATACCTTAACTCCAAACGAGTTCTTATCTAGAACTTAAGCTCCTGGAATATGAAATTATATTTATTAATAACTTATTTAAAAACCTATTACACATGTATTTAGTTTATCATAATTCTTTTTAGTTCATTTATGACCTTATTGTTATGTTATAATATTGAATTTCATTGTTCCGGGGTGTTCATTTTCTTTATTTTCATTATCGGTTCACTTGTTTTTATGTAATGAAGCTCAAATGGAATGGTTATAAATCCCCATGATTATAATTATATATTATTTATGAACATAATGAATTGTTAGTGTCCATTTCTATCATTTGGTTAAATGGAATGGGGAAGAATCATTAGATGACAACCACTTCGATTATTCAGCGGTATTTGGATTATTATGAACTTGTTTTGTCATATAACTTAATTATATGTACCAATTCTGGTTACTGAATATTAATCATGTTATAATAAATATGTTATAGTCTGGTTCAAACATAAGTATGTTTTAATTACCAGAAATGAAGAATAATTTTATGAACAAAACATCGTCGTCCACGAAGGTTATAAATCGGAACCTCATGGATGTCGATTTCGTTTATAAAATAAAATGGAGGGAGTAAGAATATTTATGATGGTTATTCCATTAACATGATATAAATACAGTATATAGATGTTAATGGATTTATCATGATCATTTGGATAGAGGAGGTGAGGAGTGAAAAATAATAGAGATGATCATGAAAATAAAAGAAAAGGTGAGAGATTTCTTATGAAAATTCTACAGCCTAACGGCGTCGCTTAATATTTCCTAAAATGAAATGATGAGATCAAAAGTTTACCTAATCATATTGAAATAAAAATAAAATTAATGAGAATACATAAAATCAAACCCCAACATAATATAATTGAAATTTAAAGAGATAACATAAAATAAGTGTCGACTTAAAGAAGAGAATGAAGGATTCCCTTACCTTGAAGAATAACTCATAGATCTCGTAGTTTGGAACCTTGGGGGATTATGGACACCTTGGGAGGAATCTTAGAGAGGTAAAACCACCAAATAATCAGGGATGAGGGATTTGGAATGAAATAAAATGAATGGATGAGTGGGTATTTAAAGAAAATGAGAGGTAATTTTTTAATAATTTCAAAGGGACACCTCATTTGTGGTTTTTTTCAAACCACGGGCTTTTCCCATGGTATATGCCCATGGTTTAATCCACATGGGACAAATCATGTCATATGATGCTATACTCAAGTTTCCCATACTTTTATATTCAAATATTACATCATTATGATGTCATTAAACTATCGAAAACTCAAAACTGTATTTTTACTATTCATGAAAAATTCTGGTATTTTAGAAAAATCCCAAAAATTCACCCATACCATTTTTTGACATGTAGAATCAAAATTGAAAGCCATTTTTCAAAAATAATTTTCTAAATATTATTAATTTAGTATTTAAATAAGGTCATAGTTGTTTAGAAAAATAACAATCTTGAAGTGCAATTAGTTTTATGGGACATTGAAAAATTAATTTAGATCTCATTATCTTATTTCCTTAAGAAGATAAATTAATAATATTATTTACTATTCATAAGGGTCATATTACTATTCATATTACTATTTATATTTCTATTCATAATAATATGTTACTATTCACCAAAAATCATGTTTGTTCTATCAGACTCCAAATGACTTACTCAACACAACTCTAGATGCCCATATTTCAAAATTCAAAACATAGAAGAGGAAAAGTTGTGTTTATCAGTTAGATTATAAAATTGAAATCTATATTTATTTTCAAAGCCTTGGGATGTTACACTTGTAATAGAAACCCATTCCTTTCAGGAAAGTACCAGGGTGTTTCTTCCCACATTTACCATAGGATAGATATTCATCTTTTCCCTTCTTCCCCTTATTTCCATTTCCATAGTGTTTAGCAGATCTCTTCTTCTCTTTCTTTTCTTTGAAGTCGTAAAACATAGAGAATTATTTTTCTGTTTTGATAGTGCATGAGACAATATTTCATATAATGAGAAAGATTGTGAGACTAATTCTCGGTGGAGAAATAGTTTTAACCCATAAAATAATCGATCAATCATACTCCTTGGGGTAGATATATAATCTACTACTTGCCTTTCTAACCATGTAAAGCGATGCTCGTATATTGCGACATTCTCACCCTCCTTTTTCCTCAGACTCATAAATTGTCATTATATATCTGCTCGATGGTCATGAGTAAATTATTTTTCCAAGAAAATCTATTTAAAACCCTCCCATTCCATGTTCGATACTTCTTCATCTTCCTTTGTGTTTTGGATTAATGACCACCATTGATCTATATCTCCCGTGAGGTGAAAAATTGCCATGACAAATTTTTCCCTTTCTCTACTCCCCAATGCATGGAATATTTTCTCTAAGGAACTTATCCATTTCTCATCTACTAATGGATTCGTACTCCCATTGAATGTTAGAGGCGTTTTCCTTTCGAAGCGGTTTAATATTGAACCTCCGCATTGTGGATTAGGGTGCTCCATACAGGTAAGGTTTTATTCATAACCTGAGTGAGTTATCCTAGCATGGTGATAAGCTGATCAGCACCAGTTGCATCACCAACTCCACTATGATTATATTGAGTAGGAGGGAAAACCATACTTGGATTACATGAGTTGAAACGGTTTCCATTCCTTCCCTTAGGCCCCATTTCTAAACAATGGCATATACTAGATTAGTTTATGAATCACAATACATAATTCCAAACTTGTAAAACACTTAATATAAATTGAACAGTTTATGGAAATAATCCATAATCATAAAAATATTTTCATTGAGGGGGTATATACTCCTAAATCTTTCATAATTGATTGTAATGAAAATGCGAATTATCCTAAGCATATCCCCCGGGAGTTTCATAACCAAGAGTGCAGTAAGGCCCATCGTCGTGTACCAGGATACCCCGGGTCAAGCCCGAAACTCCTTGTCGGAGTCTTCACTCCTAGGTACATCGATTCCAGAGCCACCTCTACCTTCTCATATCCAAACTGGGATATATTTCTTGGAAAACTCATAAATTCTCTACATTACCAAAATTCAATAAAGTTATTCTATACTAATACCCAATGAATATCTTAGGGTATTGTTCTCTAATCAATGTTTATCTAAATATAGTTTCCAAGGGTTGTATTAAACTTCTATAATACCAATTGTAATTCCCCGACCCCAATTACCCATAGTAGGTTCATTATTACATAATATTGGCATGATCACAAGGGATCAAATCCTAAAATACAGATCAGTTTAGTATCCTTGGAAGTACTAGATACATTCATATGTTTTACATTACATTATAAAATGAAAAAAAAAACAAAAACAGTGTATCCATTGACCACATTCATATACCTTAGACTATCCCTGCAGGTCAGTCATAATACACTTCTTCGCATACTGGAAAAAATAAAACATAGAAAGAGGTGAGCTCAGATGCTCAATAAGCATAAAATGTAGCAGAAAATTCTATAAATAATCCTAAACATTTAAGAAAATTTATGAGAATAAAAAATAGGCCTTTCAAACCTAAAATTACGCAATATGAGGAAAATATAAATCAAACAATTTCATTTAGTTATTCACATGGAAATTATACTAGTTAAATAATCACATGCAATATCAATAGCCAATTTCATAATGATGGAATGCATAATGCCAGAATTTATAACCACATAGTCAAGGCCTTGTTCCAAGACTACAAATAAGATTTGGTTAAGACCTTATGCCGAGACACTAGTTTGTCTCACAAGATATACCTATGCATAAACGAGCTATAGCGGGCTACACTAATCACTTACTATGTCAAATGAATTCCTCATCTGAATTAGAATGAGATCTTTTCTTAGAGGAGGGGTATAAAGTGTGTCATAATCGTAATAATATAAATATTATGTTAAGGCCACCCACCAATAAATTTATCACATGTTAGGCATAAGATAACCATCAATGCGGCTACTATGGGATTGGGATAAACTCCCATGTACCCTCTTTTGGGATTTATATAACATCCACTATACCCATGGAGCTTATGAAATGATAATACTTACTCAATGTACCAGAGTTATATTTTTTATCCAATAATAACATAATCATAATCCTTTTATATGTAAAAAATAACATCATGAAATCATTTATCATTTCGTAATAGATTAACCCATGTAAAATAAAATGGGTTTCATCCACATTTCATCTTCACAATCATAAACCATTTACAAAAATAATAAGGATAGTATCATACGATTATATATCCTTTGAATCATAAAAAACATCAGTAAATGTTATCATAAATGAAGAATGATTTAAAAATATCACAAGAATATATTTTAAAGAAAATAAATTTTTTATTATAAAATCAAATATTTATAATATAAAAATATCTAACATTTTAAGGAAAATTATTTCTTTGAAAAGAAATGTGGAAAATTTTATTGGAAGATTCAAAGCATTGAGTGGTCATGACTGTGAGAAATTTATTTTTTGAAATATTCATTACAAGTACGATTATATTCACACCCTCGGTAAAATGTACCTCCATCAAAAAAATAAGAAATATATTCATTATAAACCCTTTTAATAGAAATTAAAACAAGGGTAAATTTTTTATTTAATAAATCCTTGAAAAATATTAAATTAATTCTCTAAAATATTTTTTGAAAATAATCTCAGAGTATAAAATTAATCCTAACCTAATAGAAAAATATTTATATATTCCCTAAAAATGATTATTTGAAATTTTGACTACATAGAGAGAGGAAATTGAAAATAGAATACCATAACATCGAGAGAGAACTAGATAAGATTTAAAAAAAATTATAGAGGTAGATCATATAATTTATTCACAAAATGGATAATCACAAACAATCATGATATAATGTGAGATTGTAACATAAAACTCTGACATCTTTATAGA
This sequence comes from Viscum album, assembly GCA_963277665.1. NCBI lineage: Eukaryota > Viridiplantae > Streptophyta > Magnoliopsida > Santalales > Viscaceae > Viscum > Viscum album. The sequence continues at coordinate 1,086,824,216 of OY728159.1, forward strand.
CTTGCGCAAAATGTACCATAACATCTTGAGAGATAAATTAAGAATTGTTAATATTCTTTAAAATAATTATATTCATACTTATAATACCGTGAATGGTTTTCCTATAACATCTTTTCACATGCTCATTAACAATTATTTATAAAAATCATAGTTTTATGTGATAACTATTTCATTTTTTATATATATTATTGATTTAGATGTTATGGTACATGCATATTGATAATTGATTCATAAACATAAACATAATATAATGATATAAATATATTATATACTTATTATATATATATAACCATTAATAAAAGATAGATATATAGAAAGGAATTACATTATTCATGGAGACGGTAGTTCGTACGTATTCATTGACATTGATTTCATTTTTTAAAAAAATGTGAATAATGATAATTAATAATATATTATTACAAAAACAAAATTATTTCATAAATATCATATAAATTTATGAAATCACTTATTGTGAGGTAGTGATACAAAATGAATTGTATCACTACGTGGACGATATACAGAAAAATAAAACAATAAATTCACATTTGATGGAAAATGGGATGAAAATGGTTGTTACATAATCATAATAACATAAAAATATATTTATTATACTAGTATAAATATTTTATGATGGATAAAATAAGATAAAATAAGGTATAATATGAAATAAAATTTAATGATCTTGGTTAATATTTATACCTCTTGATTGGGATACCTCTTTGGGTTACACTATAATCCTTCAATGATTTGTATTAAGAGAATACCATAGGATCTATGATGATGTTAAAGAATATGTGAAGGTATTAGAGTTGGTCATATATGATATAAAAGTTTCAAATTTCATAAATAATTGAGGAGAGGAGGTTCCCTTTTATATGTTATGGAGAATACACATATGGAATTAGTTAAAAGGTTTAAATAATAAAAATTAAGTTTTATATGAATTTGAATTAAAATGGTAAATAATTAAAAATAATGAAAAAAGAGTGTCAAAATATCATCAAAAAATAGTAAGTACACTTGTTAATGTGTAATTATTTTCCATATCTCTTAGTTTAACCCCCATGCACCTAGTAAACCCATTCTAATCATAATCATGCTAACAAATTTTGTCAATTTTTTCGAGGACCAAAAATAAAAGTAGAATACATAAATTTTTTTTACCATTATTATTAAAAATAAGGATTAAATTTTATCAAATTAAATTTCAATAAATGGAAGAATTTTATTTTAAAATAAGAAAAATACACAAAAACCTATTTTCAAAAAAAAAATACATTTTTATGCATATAACATAATTTAAATTAATTTAATAACAACTATAAAATGAATCTTAAAATATTTCACTTATGAAAAAATATATATATGTACTTGAAAATTAATAAATAATTAATTTTTTTATTTATTATGACAAAAAAACATTGTGTATATAATAATTTTTTAAACTGCTCTTTTACTTTGAAATGTTTTGATCTTCATTCCTAACCTTTAGTTAACTAATTAATCGATGTTTATTCATACTTTTATAATAAATATAACTAATATAAAATTTTTATTGTGGTCAATATAAAAATTGATAACATCTAGAAGATACAATTCTTTATAAAAAGTCCATTTAGTGATGATATTTTTTTATTAAAAACTCAATAATAATTTATGATGAATTAACCAGTAAATTCATTTTAATTAAAATTTTTGTTATTTAAATATATCTCATAATTTATTTAAAAATTTTTATACCCCCCAGTCCAACATATGGGTTATAAAATAATACTATATTACTGGTTCATTTAGACATGATGTTTCATGTAAGGAAAGCAATCAAATAACTCAAGTTAATTTATAATGAAATAAATATAAAATTTTAAGTTATTACAAATAAAAAATAATAAAATATCATATCATGGGGATCCTCCTAAAATATTAGTGGGAAAACAACCACTATCTAACTAGAAAACAATCTACACCCCCAATCACCAATGTGCATACACTAGGTTTTCCTGTGTGAAAAAATCAAGCTCAAATCCTAATATACACCTTGAAAATGAAGAACAACATAAACAAGAAAAAACAAAAGGGATATTCCTCATAAGAACCACAACTCATAATTACAGAAAAAAAATCTTATGGAAATATGTCCTCTGGCCAAAAAGTTTCCATACACTATAAGAATAAAACAAAAAATAGTTCATCATCCAAAGGACACTCCAATAAATTATTGAATATTCCAAAGATTAGTTGCACAAAAAACCCCCAAATAAATACCTGGTGTAATATAAAAAAATCCCAAACTAAAGAATCAACAATATTATCCGAGAAAAATGACCCTCACTAGTCCAACGAAAAATCTGAGCCACATATGTTAAGACACACAGCTTACCATCTTTCCAAGTAAACTCATTAATCTAACATAACCATGAATAACTACAAGGTGCACTATAAATATAGTAATACAACACATTCTAATCCATTCGGAGTATGGGATATGTTAAAACCATAAGAAGAAAAATCCTCCAAAATTATAAATCTACATCTATATTAGAACATTCTAGGAGGCTAATACTAAAAAATGTATGAAATGAGCTCCACCTAGTCATTTATTATAAAGAACACTAAATGATCCAAAAACCTAATGAGGGAAAAATAAAATGTAATTTACTAAATTTTATTAAGGATAATATCAATTGTTTTTTATTTTAAATTATTTTATTCTTCTCTAATAATGACATCTCATTGAGTTATGGAGGTCTATGGGGGTGTTTAGGGCTTGTTCAGAGCTTGGATTACAAAAATTTTAAGAATAAGAGTTGGTCACATGGTTAGGAGAAAGCATACAGGCTAGCTCATATATTTTTTCTAACCATAACTCTTGAGTAAGTGGGGTGTAGGGCTCCACACAGTTTCTATAAATCCATTCGAATATGACAGAGTAACCATGAATCTTTTCTCAGACATGATATAACGGATTTTTCATAGGCTATTCACTTCTAATGAAATTGTGTACCTAGATTTTTTGTCAGTCCTATTTTTAAATTGGATTGGTGCACGATTTGGAAAATAGTGGGGCCAAGCTGTCATCCCCAATCTGTGTTGGTGAAATTGATTTTGTTCCCTTAATTTTTTTTTTAAAATTCTTTATACCTCCTTCCTCCCTTATTTCTATAGTGAACCAGCTCCTCTCCCATGTAAAAATATCTTATCCTCTTCTAGTGTAGGGTTTTTGATATCCCCCTCATCCTATATCAAAATGATTCTCCATTAGAAGCATAAAAAATTTTGATGTAAGATCTATTGTCCTCATCCTGTTATTTCATGTCTCCGGTCTCATTTGTTTCACTTTTTAGCTGTGACCTCATTTTCACTATTTACTGGGAATTTGATGAATTCTTCAATAAATCACATTATTGATTGATTTTATGGTTAAACTAGGATGAGTGGTCATTTATGGGGTCAAGGAAGATGATATAGATTCTTTCCTCTTGTTTCAATAAAATCTATATGATGCATCTTCGTGCCATGATCCAAAACGTTACAGCAATGCCTTTAATTGTAAATTAAGTAAAATTGAAAGCGTTTCTTTTCCAAATGTGACCATATCTAGTGGGGATTCAACCAATTATATTTATACCCATAACTTATGTCACCCCAATGGCTATTATCCACCATTTATTATTAATTTTCTAATTTTCATAGTGGATTAAATTACCTTGAGGTTGTTTCTTTAAAATTGGTGCCTTGACTCAATAATTTGAATTAAATGAATTGGATGGACTAGTGATTATGTTTTTTTCCGCATTGCCAATTCCATAACACTGTTTAATATAACTGAATAATTGATCTAAAAAATGGCTATCTTGGTTTTAAATGTTGAAATGAAATTTATGATAAATGGAATGGTTTTTAATACCAAATCATACCCTATCCTTATATCGAGGGTGATACAAGGGGTTCTGATTTAATAATTCCTTGTAATATTTCTTCGTGCCTCATTGATGGTGCATGTAAATTAATTATATACATGACTAGGGTGACTCTACATAATTTTGGGATGGGCTTACTATGTTTTTTTCATTTTACCTATAGACAAGTGACCCTAGTTTCCTAGAGGATACACCGTAGATGGGACCAATGGTGAAGTAGTTTTACTATACCATGAGAGAGACTCAGAATCCTACATGGATTACCAAGGATGATATCAGATGTTATTCATTGATGTAATCATGTCATGCTTAGAGTGACCATGGGGTTCCCTTCAATGGTGAACTCTGGTAGACTCCAATTGAATTGGTCCTATATTGAGCCCCTAGAGAGAATCTTGGGGTCCTATTTAAAGCACCTGTAATGGGATAAGGGTGAATATTCTTAAATTTGAAAAATTAACTTAATCATGAAATGACATGTTGAAGTTGGATATTTGAATATGTTTCCAACTAGAATAGTCAAAAGCTTGGGGATAGTCCATATATTTTAAATTTATACTACTCACTTGACTTGTTCAGGACTTCTCAGATTAGATACAATCAGTTTAGGTCAAATCAATAAAAGTTGGATGGGTGTACAAAGTGTAACCCAGTATAGTGTACATAATTATTTAATTCAAATTTACATTTTTTATTATATGGCCTACTGTTCATGGTATATTTCATGGGATGGATAGATCTATAAACTGTGTGTGGTGGACTACTAAGTATATCTTACAAGATACATATGACACCTTCTGTGCCCAACCATAATTCAGGGTTTGAAGTATAGATAAAGGGAAGTATTCATAATCTAAAACCTGGTTAGAACTACTTTGATGGTGTTTGGGAGAATAGGATCAAGCCTATACTTTAGATTCTATTAGTATATTTTTTGGCCTTATTGTATTTTTTTTAGAATATTGTATAAGAATTATCCCCTATAACCTATTCCTCTCATTTTTGAAAAAATAATTGATCATTACAATCATTAATTTGTATTTACTTATTATTCAGCTTCATCCTATCATTTAAATTTCTTGGCAATTTATTTGGTTTCTTATATTTCCGCTACATTGGTTATTGGTCCAGTCATAAATTTTCTTCTTTGGAAATTTATTATTCATATTTAAAAATGGTTTTCTTAAACACTGTGATCAATAAAGTCATAGTATCCCTATAGATACACCCTAGGTCCTCATTTCTAGTCGATAACCTCTCTCATTTGGGGAGATGTGATTGATGTCTTATGGCCCACCATCTCAGGACATCAGTAAGTGGCATCTAAGGGTCAGGATAATAAAAACTATCATATGTTCCATTTTTTCTATTGTATTACTATTTGGGATTATAAATAAGGCTACGATTTCTTAAATTTTATAACGATCCTTTAAGTTGTAGTAACTTACCAACATATAGGGGAAGCCCAAATTTACTAGGGGTTGGTAAATATTGTTATTGGTTTCATTGTTATAGTTGATCAAATTTCAACATTTCATGAATCACTTATTATGATCCATTATAATTATTAATGTTGTTATCATGAACTACATTACATTTTCTTGATAATGTGATGGAATATAATATATACATCATACTCGGAACTATATGTCTTAAATTCCCTACATTTCCATTCCATTTCTATATTTCTGTGAGCATTTACATTATTGTGTGTTCTTGATGTATGTTCCTTGATTTTTATTTTATTTAGTGTGCTAGTATCTCTTCTAAAAATATATGATTTTTCAATTAAAGTTTCAATAATATTCTAAATGGTGTTTTCCCACATATATTTATGCTTAAACCTTAATAAACCACTTATGAAACTTTAGTTGGATTTATTAAGAAATGATAAGACAATTTCAAGGGGGAGTACTCTTAAATTTGAAATGGATTTAAATTATTCAAATCACTATTAATAACCTATTATTTCCTGATATATGATATACATTTTAGGTTTCAGTTACAAGACATGCTAATCCATATGTATAGAGTATGAATCTATATGAAATTGATATGAGTGACACAATTAACTAAACTAAGATAACCATTCCTAAATAAATGAAATTCATCACTAATAAAATCATGTTTATAATAAAAGTTTATCACCAGATAAAGATGCCAAATGAAAATTATATGGTGTTTTCCTCTATACCTTTTATCTGAAACTCAATATATTAGAATATCTTCTATAAAGAATAAGGCAATAACTTTGACCCAATATTATTTATGGGTAGTATGTTGTACCTCTAATGATCATTTCTGTGAATTTTTTTGCTTATCATATAGACCTAGATCCAAGAGTACGCTAGGGGTTGTGAATTTTTCATAAGAAGACCTTGTGATTTTAATTATTTTATCACTTTTCCTAACTATTATGAATTGATCTAATGGGTTCACTTTTCAATTGTAGAGTTATAATATAGAATCATCCTTACCCAGAACACTAGGATGGTTATGATGATCAAAATCCTAAGCTGTTGGGTCCCAAGAAACCTGTGATACCTCATTTTGTTTCACTTATGGTAACTACAATAGATCTCTAAAGAGTAATTTATGCTTAGATCTGTGATAGATTATTTCTTTTTATAAATCCTATTTATAGGGATACTCAACCTGTCCCTACCATGACATAGGTAACCTATGAGTTCCAATAGTAGTATCATCCCACCTTCCCAGGGTATGGTGGTCCTTATGATGCTGAGTTATGGTTAGAGGGTATCCTACACATATTTGATCATATAAAGACACCTCCATAATGGTTGGTCCAACTCACAACCTATATTCTATGTGACTGGACTAGGAATTGAGGGGATGTCTTCACTATGGGAGCTCGGAATCAGGGTATAGTATGAGAGGAATTCATTATATCCTTATTAGACTACTTCTTTCCCAATAAATTATGAGAAGACCATTCCTGAGAGTTCATGCTCCTTCAGCAAAGGGACATGTCTGTGATGGAACACTCAGCTCATTTCACTAAATTACAAAATTTTACACTGACTCTGATTGTTGAGGAGATGAAAATTGTGTGATTATTTGAGGATGGACTTTCTTACGCAATATGATCATAGGTGTAATTATTTTGACTTACTATGATTTCATAAATAGTGAACTAGGCCCTCATCACTAAGCATAACCTATGGGTGCTCGACAAAGTGAACCAGGGTAGTTCATCTTCTAGGGAGAGTAATATTTAAATACTAGTTGGGAGAGGTGTTTTGATGGTACACATGGATACAGTACCTCATAGGTAGAATTCACTGAATATTAGGTGGTTTGTGACTAGTTTGGGAGACTATTCAATAAAACATACCAATATACAAAAAATCTAATCATGTACTGAGCTTGTGTAAGGAAGAGTCACCTCCAGCATTTATTCTAATCATTTCAACTAGTACTCAATGAACGATGATCTATTCCAACACCTATTTTAGGTGTAGGATAAGTTAATCCATGTCATCTGGGAATCTGTTCTTCTACTGGCCAATCAGGCTAAGGAGGTGGTTGAAGATGAGGTACAGACGCTATGGTACTTAGGCTGAGGTACTCATGCTTTAGATGTTCTTTATCAGCAGCATGGACCTACCAAGGTTAGTTATGTTCTATCTCACAATCATATTTCATGTCATATATATGAAGTATAGCTTGTTCCTAAAAATAATATTGAAGGTAAATCTATGGTTAGATGTACAGTTTTGGTAGCCTATGCTTTAGTATCTTCCTTTTTTAATATAGTTTCATCACACTCTTTTTTTAACTTCTAAAACTATTTAATGTTTAGGCCTAGAAATGGATAAATATAGTGGAATGATGACTCTTGACACACCGTTATTGGTTTAATTAGATAATATATTCCTATGTAAGGAGTTCCCCCTTGAGATATTTGTTTACCATTTCCTATGAAATTTATTAATCCTTGAGATGACCAGTTTTGACATGGTTCTCGATATAGACTAGCTTGTCCCTTTAAATGAACATTTTGATTTCTATCATCAGTGGGAGTCCTTCAAATCATTTGATGGAATCATGTATATACATAAGGTAAAATTGGATATCCATGATTACTGAGAAAGACATGAGCATTAGGGGATAGGTAGGGTGAAAGACTAGATGGAGAGTCTTTTTATGAGCAATCAGGGAAGGAAAATGTGGAATACCCCATGTTATGAATCATTTCATGGACTCCTTCCCTAAAAACTTATCTAAATTGCCTCATCGGATTGAGGATTGAGTACAATATCGATCTTCTACCAAGTGTGGAACCAGTTCAAATTTTTCCCTATAGGATGACACATACTATGATCCATGAACTCAAAAAATCAGCTTGAATATCTAGAATAAAAATGTTTTATCCAACCGATAACATCACCATGGGGTCCACCGGTATTTTTTTCAATAAGGTGAATGGTACCAATTGAATGTGCGGGGATTACTATCAACTGACCCAACATACATTTAAGAACTGATATCCACTACCTTTTATAGAACTCAACTTCAACCATCTCTAAGGAGAAACAATCTTTTTGAAGATCAATTTGATGTTCAGAAACCATCATGTCTATGTGTGAGGAAAGTAGACATACCCAATAAATCATTCAAAAGAAGTTACAGGTTGTACGAGTATTTGGTAAGGTCATTTGTCCTTATGAATGAGCTATTAGTGTTATATATCCGATGAATCATGTTTTCCACCCATACATGGATTCATTTGTGGTGGACTTTTTTTATGAAACCTTACTATATTCTCACACCATACAAAACCATACCAACAATCTTGATATCTTACTGAATACACCAAGAGAGAACCAGCTATATGCGAAGCATAGTAAATTAGACTTTTTGGATAAAAAAGTTTCACTTCTTTTTTTATCATATCTGTGATAGGAATATCATTTCACCTAGAGAAGTTTGTTATCATGGTTTCCTGGGAGCTACCCAATAATGTTTTTGACGAATAAAATTTCTTAAAAATGGGTGGATTTTGTAGGATATTCATCCAGGATTTATCATTCTTTTTTGAGTCACATATATGCTTAATAAGAAAGGGTGTAAAATTTTACTGGAATGAACCGTATGAGATAACATTTAGAGTTAAAAGGTAGACTAAATTCAACACCAATCCAGATTCTTCCTGGTTCAAGAAGAGGCTACACTGGTTATTATGATGCTTTAGGGATCAACATGGGAGCATTTTTGATGTAGGGAGATCAAGTCAGGGAATATGGTCAACTCCAGTTCAGTACTCATGAGTGTAATTACCCTGCACATGACCTCAAGTTAGTAGTTATGGTTCATGCCTCACGCGGTTGGTAGTACAACTTATTGAGTGATCATTTCATCACCTACATATACTATAAAAGTCTAAAATATATCTATATAAAGTGAGAATTGAATATGAGACTACACAGGTAGGTATAGTAAATCCAGTACTTCGACTTTGATCTTTCTTATGCACCAAGGTAGGGTGATGTCAAATCTAAAACCTTAACCTGGAAGAATCAGACACAATCCATCAATGAGGCCAACAACGAGTGGGACATGATAGATTTTTTATTTAATTGAACATGGAGGTTTTGGAAAACCATGAGAAACATGTTTTAACATATCTAGTAGTGAAATAATTCATTATAGAGTGGGTCTAAATGATACAACAATCCTGTTATGAGGTCCTTGTCTTGAGGTAGATCATCACTAGTGAGGACCCACAACCTAGTTGGATTGTTGATGGGAATAAGACCATACAATTTCATGGGTGTGTTTTGAATTCTACTAGTATATGAGAATAGTTTATGTGAGAGTCTCATGACTTGGTTTGGGATGTTTCCATAGGGCTTACCATGGTGTACCAAGATGCACACTTTTAATATTGTTTGTCATGTATGAAGAGGCAAATAATTGGTTTTATCAATCGGCTTTTAAGAAGGTGAAGTTTGAGCAACAGTGACCTAATAGAATGTTATAAACCCTCTTCATTCATTAGTAGAAATTTAATGATGTCATAATGTATTTTATGATAGAATTTTTGAGATCCTCTTGAGGAAGTGATGCTATATCAGTGACTGTTGATAGGTTAACAAAGTTTGTACACTTCCCACTGATATGGGAGACCTTATCTATTGATTATATTTGGAGGGTCCATATCCATAATTTAGTTCAAATTCATGTTGTTATCCATTCTATATTATTAGGTCGAGACACATGGTTTACATTATGGTTTTAAAATCTATTTTAGGCAGAACTGGGTTCACAGGTTTTCTTGAGTCTAGCATATCACCATCAGACTAAGGAGATGTTTGATTGGACAATACAGGTGATCGAATATTTTAATAGAAAATGTATCCTTGATTTTGGACATTTATGGGAAACATATACCTCTCTATAGAGTTATCCTAAAACAAATGTTTTTAGGAAACAATTCATATGGCCTTTTATAAGGCCCTTTTATAGTAGGTCATTCCATTCTAATCTATGCTGGGTATACGTAGCTAAGGGAGAACTATTGTGCCATCATCGAAATCAAGAAGATTCAGAAAAAGTCTATATTATTTTGAAATGTATGTCCACCGCTCAGTATAGGAAGAATTATTATTAAATTATTACCATAAACATCTAGGGTGTGAAGTGGGACGTCAATTAATTCTATGTTTATCAACTAGATTAGTTCATAGATGATTTTGAAGATAGGGAAAGTTATTTCCTCAGTAGTTTAGGCCTTTCTAGATAGTTTAAAGAGTCTATCATGTAACCTATCGGCTGTAGTTACCACAGAGGTACCATGACATACACGACAACTTCAATATATTTCAGCTTCGATGGTATCATGATGATGGATATCATTCATTTCACCCTAAAGATAATGATCTAGATGAGGATGTTTCCTTTAAGGAGAATATAATATATATAATTGATCCGACCACAAAGGCTCTATGTGGTAGGTTTGTTCCTCAGTTCGGGTTGCTATGGAAACATAGATGCATTCAAGATGAGACCTATGAGTAGTAGGGTACTGTATGTGCATTGTGAAATGAAATTTTATCTAATGAAATTCTATTACCGTGTGATGGGAAATTACAAGATAACATTTCTTGAGGATTTGTGGGTTTAATGCCCCAACTTTTTTCAAAGGTACAAAAAATATTTGGTTTAATTTCTTTTTTTCAACAATAATAATAATTTATAATGGTGTCATGAATGTCTCAAGAGTGTCTAGGGCCTATTTGGATCCCTAATCCCCTAAATATGAAGCAACATACATAGCCACATGCTTATGAGAAGTCATTCTACCCAGCCCACATAGTTTCTTTATATCGTATAATTTGAGGTAGTGGGGAGATATGCTCTATATGGTTTGTCTCAAACTATGCATATAGGACAACATGACCACAAAACATATCTTATAAATGTTGTATATGTATTATTAATGGGCTATGATTGGTTAACTAAACCGTGTTTATTGTCCATGAGAGGGTCCTTCATGGGTAATGGCTTGACAAACTATTGGTGAACAATTTGGAAAACCAAAAAGTCGAACCATGAACCCCTATCTATTTGGGTGAAATTAAAAAAATTATTATGTTTTATAATATCATAATGCATTATTCCTCCTTATTTATCCAATGGACCATCTTCTGTTCCGTGCACAAAGCACTCCTCGTCCTCCTCCTCCAGGTTATGGTATTTTATATCTCCCACATCTATAATATGTACCCTTTATCATCAGAAGCATCATAAATCATTTGGAAATATCATTAGTCCTCATCCTCCTATTTCAATTTTTTCTTTGCATATGTTCTATTAATGTGTTACATAATTTGTCCCATTTTCATGGAATTTAATAATTTTCAATAACTCCCATTTTATATATATTCTATGGTTGAAAATGTAAGATAATTATTTAATGTTCTCAAGGATGGTTTTCTAGAATCGTTACCCTTGTTTTGATGTAATATGTACCACACACCATTGTTTCACGATTTATACCTTTTTGGTGATTCCTCTAAAGTGAAAATTAAATTAAATTTTAATCTGAAACTTTTCAAATATGACCCTAGATTTTGGAAAAGAAACCCATTTATTTGATATCCTTGACATTTTCCACATGAATGTGTGTACTCCCTATTTGAGGTTTAATTTTCCCTATTCCTTTGTTATTTTTGACAACCTTGATGGTGTTACCTTATAATTGGGGGTTTAACCCAATAAATTAAATTAATGTAATTAGATGGACAATTGATTATGAAATATGTATCTTGCCTTATACCCTAAAACCATGTAACATAATTGGAGCATTGAACTAAACAGACTCCATCATGGTATTAAATGTTAAAATGAATTTTATGATAAATGGTATGGTTTTAAAAACCAAATCAAACCCTCACCTTGTGCTGAGGGAAATTGAAGGTGTTATTATTTATGGAACCCTTTAAATATATATTAGTGCCTAATATTTGGTGTTTGTAATTGAATTATAAACCTGTTGGGGTGACACTAGCTAACATTGGAACAAACTTGGTGTGCATTTTCCATTAAACCTATATAAACTGTGCCATTGGTTCCCTAGGGTAGACCTCATCGATAGGATTGGTGTCATAATGTTTGTACCATGCCACAAGAGAGACTCAAACCCCTATGTGTGATACTAGGGAGGGACTCAGAGGTTTGTTCATGATGTTGTCACATCATGTCTGGAGTGACACTTGGAATTTCATTCATGGGTCACCGTGGATAGACTCTTATGGAATTGGACATATACAGAGCCCCTAGAGAGATGATTTGGATCCCACATGGACTCTCATGAATGGGCTAAGGTTTTATCTTCATAAATTCAAAGAGTGACTATGATCAAGAAATGGCATTTTGAAATTAGAATTTTTGGGATGTGTCCACCAAACCAAAAAACCATGCCATTGGTAGTCCATATTTTTACATATTGTACTACTCACTATACATGGCCATGACTTCTTGACTAAGACACACTCTTTATAGGTTGAATCATGTAAAGTTGGAATTATTTTCCGAGTGGAAATTAGTCCAAAGTGAATATTTTTTTAATTATGTATTGTATATATTATTATAGGAACATTATTTACGTTATATTCCATGATATAGAAAGATCTGTATGTCGTTGGTGGTGGCCTACTGATATTATCTCACATAATGATTGGGCCTAATTTACTACCCAAGAAGAATTCAAGGTTGTAGGTAAATATAATGGGAAGCAACTAACTTCTAATGCTTGATTTCTAGTACATGGATAGAGTATGTGAGTAGAGGACTTATCCTTTGATTAAGAATCTTGTAGTAGCTTTTGGGGTTTTTTTTTGTTTTATCATAATTATTTTCCTATCAAATGTATCTTGTTCCCCACATTATTGTATAGGTACATGAGCATCATCATCATCACTTTGTATTTAATTATCATTAAGCTTACACCTATCATTTATATAGCTTGAAAATTTATACCACTTCTTATATTTCTGATACAGTGGGATATTGACCCATTCATATTGTTCATGCTTATAATGTTTCTTATTTATTATTTATATTTGTGGTTTAACTACAATTTTATCTATGAGGGAATATCCTCCCGGTGGACAAAAACTTGGCCCTCACTATAAGTCGAAACCCTTTCACAGTCGAGGAGGGGCTCTTGGGGTCATGTAGACCACTATCTTAGGGCACCTCTTAGTGGAATCAAAGGCCGGATAAAATGTCAAATAAATATTTTCAAAAAAAAAATTCTTATTCACAAAAAACCTAATATAAATTGAAGAGACTAGTATAAAAGAGTCATTAAACCCCATATTGAATACCAAGTCAATATTGAAATCAAGCATTACTTTAAAAAAATTAAAACAAAAACAATAACACATTTTCAACCCTGATCCCTTGATCAACATAGTTGATTTAAACTATTTCATAAACTGACATCAAAACCTACATAAAATTTTTTTAAAACCACGAAACCCTTATATATTATATACTAAATAAAATAAATTATACCTTGAAAATGTTTTAAATATTTTACAATTTTTAAACATGTATAATGTGTAAAACAACAAATAAGACATAAAATGTAGTATTATAAAATCATTAGTTTACGTTCAAATATGAAACTTACCACTTTATCATTACATATAATTAAATATAAAATAAATTATACTAAAAAAACATTAAAAATTTATAAATTAAATTAATCATTTGAAAACATATCATGTAACCAGGAAAATTTTACCAAAAAGAATGTCTTTTTTTCCAATCCATGATTTTTTCCCAAGAATCCCAATTTTATGATTAATGAATTTTATATCACATGAAAAGTCATATAAATAAATTAATATCAGAAGCCTCAAAATAAATCCCATACAATGATGAAACCATATCAAGAAAACCCATCTCGACTCTGTTTATATTACCCTAAACTAAGGGAATCGAAGGATCTTGATCTTATATTGAAAAATTAAGCCATATGTGGAAACATTCATGGAATAGAAACATTATTGTAATCCACAAGACAATAATGAAATAGACCATAATTTTTTTCATCTAGAGTTTTTATTATAGTTTTTATTCCTTGAAATCCATCATATTACACTGATATACTTTTCATTATCCATCCCGAAGTAGCATACAAGATCTAAAAATATATTTAAATATGGTACATTTCGATTCAAAGACCCATCACCAATTATTAAAACCATAATCAAGAAAAAAAACAAAATACAAACATAAATCAAATGCAAATTCCCAACTACCCATTGAAACTCTTGGATTATAGAGGGGAATAAATCAAGAAACTCTCCCAATAACAATATCTCGAGTCCCAACAACCTTTTAACCAAACCAAAAACACCCCAAGTAACAAGAGGGGACATTTAAAACCTAATTCTCACTGAGAACCTATAAAATTATTCCATTTTCTAGAATGTATTCAAGGAGTTATGTATCAACCAACTCTAGACTTGGTCATTAACAAGGAATTAAGTGAATCATTGATCCCCAAAGTGTGAAAACTTGTGCTCGGGAATCATAGAACATACCTTGGGAAATATTTATCCTTCATAAAGGAACATAATAAGAATATTAAATAGAAAAAATAAAAACTACCAAGTAGGGGATAAACATTATTAGACATCCAATTAAAAATAAAAAAAATATTCGGAAGATAATCAATATTGGAAGGACATAAAAATAAAGTTGAAGCATAAAATATTATTGGATAAAATAAGAAATATACATCAAAAATAAAAAATGGAAATTGCATACCACTCCAATGAGCCTTATTGTGCCCTATGGTCACTGTCCAATAAAATATCTCCCTTAATAAACCTGGTAGGAAATAACTAGAATTGAACAAACCATGACATCTAAAACAAAATCATGAGTTTTTCACAATAGTAGGTCACCAAAAAAAATACATTTAATAAAATTAATAAACATTTACATAAATAAATAATAAACACCTCATAATTGGGTTAAAAATAATTTTCTACTATTCCATTAAAAGAAAAAGAATCACTTGGAAATCAGTTTTCCTCAACTGTAGCCCCCTTTTACAAAACTCTCATTTAAAAAAACCTATGTTAAATAAACTACATAAAAATATATCATAAAATAAACATTTTAATACTTAAAATAGGTTCTGAATTTCCAATTTTTTTCAAATATATAAGAAAATTAATTTCCATTTAAAACGAGGTTTGATGACCCAAAACATTATTTTGAAACCCAAAAATAGGAGTTTCAAAAAGCAAACCATTTTTAGATTTCTAATAAAAATCCATTCTAAGCTATTTAGAATATATATTTTGTTATTTAAATACCAAAAAACCAAAACACATTAAGAACTGTTTCATTACACATTAATGTCAAACATATACATTCCTAATTTCAAAACTATTCGCAATTACCTTTTCTAAACACTTTAAAAAAATATAGAAAATAAGAAGGAGGAATGAATATAACAGGAACCACTATGTCAAGGTTATAATAAATGGAAAAAAATTACGAAGGTTACATGCAATAATACAAGATATAGGGGATCCACTAGAAACAAAATTATAAATCCTTTAAATGATCCTAATATTATTTTTATGCCATGGGAATCATATGAATGATATATAAATCAGGTTTAATGTGATATATAGGGATCATTGGCTAGTAATACTAAAATAATCAATATCACCAGTAGTCCCATTGAAAATTTAGAAATAATAATCGATGGAGATCCTTTAATTCCATAAGAACAGAAAAAATATTTCTAGTTTAAAGGTCCATTAGCCCTTATGATATCAACAACTTAGATTATCCAAACAATAATACCCAGTTGAACTGCTATCAATAAATGGGATTTACCTCATAATGTTAATATGATATATTTTTAGTATTTTGATGATAACTACAAAAGTTCTGAGAATAATTATTCATTTCATTTATCAAATAATAATAATAATATGATATTACATACACCGGACCTCCTCACGATTACATGAAACAAACCCCAATCACAAATATATATGTAAAATATATAAAAATAAGTAAATATAAAACATAACCTCATGGGATCTTAAGATACCAAAATATTAAGAATAATCATATAAGGCTCATGAAGTTGTCAAACCACTAATAAAAAAAATTTATAAATTTAAAAAAGTGAAAATTGTTTCTAAAAGAAGCTTGGAATTCCAATCCAATTAAAACTAATTAAAAACTCATACTAATCAATTATTTGATAAAATTATTATTAAAAAGTTCCTTGAAACCCTTTTGGGAACTCACACAGTCCGTTAAGAAACCATTAGAAACATTAAAATCCACAAAAGACTTTCAAAACATCATTTATAAGGGAGAAGTCACCCATTGAAATAAAAGAAACATTTTTATTATTTAAAATTCATTAAAAACCTCAAACACATGATTGAAAATTTAATAAGTGAAAATAAAAAATTTAATAACAAATATATGGGGGATGAAACCACTTTGAAAACAAAATGTAACCCTAAAAATCCATTAATGCATTTTTACCAAAACTTAGCATGGAATCCAATTTCATGCACAGGGATAAAATAAATCGAATATAAATTTATCACCCAAGGGTTAAATAAATATAGAAAAATTTAATAAAAACCATTCTAAACCATTAATAATTTAGTGGAATATAATACAATGTAATAATAAAAAGAGAAATACCTCAGTTAAATTGTGAACAATATGAAAATATTCACCTGTGACGGTGAACACCCCAACAATCCAATAAATTCCCTCATAACCACTGCATGAGACAAGTAAAATGATTTAGACTAACCCCAGAACTAAAATTATCCAACACCAACATTATATTTCATGGGAAGAACTAAAATCAAGAGAAAATGAGAGATAGATGAGATAAAGGGACATAGAAGGACATACTAAGTGAGAAATAATCTATAAACTATGGAAAAAGCCATCAAAATGATAGTAATAAGGAATGAGACTCTCAACAAAGGTTCCCCAGGTCTAATAGAATAATATTGTCATAAATTCAGCTGTATTAGGAAAAACCCCTGAGAAACTATAAATTCTATTTTATGTGATTCAAAGCATGACCTTCAGAATATCTTCGCTGTATTCCCAACAATTCTCCAACTATACAAAAAATACTACCTATACAAAACCTTCTAAAAAATTTCACCTATAACTACATTAAATTTAGGCAAACCATGTTCCTACTATGATAAATGGTTACCTCAAATTACATATCCAAATCTCACACTTCATGCATGGTTTTCCAAATTTCACGCAAACAGTGCACCCTTAGACTTACAAACAAAAATATCACGAATGTTTATTTCTCAAGGATTCGATTTTTTATAATAAAATAGGTATTAAATTATTTAAATAACCATGTTATTAAAATTAAATTATAAAATTAGACTTCATTAGTGTAATAACATGGTTTCCTCTATATTTTTTACGAAAATTTTGCGTAGAAAAAAATAATAATAATTTACGAGTATGAGGATGAAAACTCATTATAATTTAAACAATTTAAAAATAAAATAAAATATGATAATTTTAAAATCATATTTATATAGATTGTTTTATAGGTCATGAGGTGAATTTCTATTTTATTCATAATGAACATCTACCTTTCTAAATGTTTATTACCATAGTAAAAGATAAAAGGGTTAAAGTTGGGGTCAAACCGAAAGGCATGGAATATATCTCTAAAATTTATCTATTTTATCTTAATGAGTGTTTTTATACATTTAATTATCATATATTATATATTGAACTAAAATGGATCCAATTTCCATAACAAATTCATTTATTATATTTTAATGTACTTATAATTCATAAGGGTTTCACTCTATTAACATTTAAAAGGGAACCGCCCATACTAACATCAAATAAAATATAAAAAAATTTATATCCACCAAGATCTAAGAAAATACCCTCAATAAGTCAATATCCATGACCTATATGTTCATTTCTTATTAAAAGACCCATTCGAGAAGGAACATGTCAATAGAGGAGTTATAAGCCTTAACCAAATTTTTCCAAGTTTATTTTTTCTTCTACATATATAAAATATATTCAATCCATCCTAATATAACTAAATCAATTTATTTAATATATTTAAATTTTATTATGAATAGTTATAACAAATTTTATACCTATTTAATATATATTTTGAAATAAAAACATTGCTTATATGTATGTGCAAAATATCCTCTCCATCGAGTGACATGTTTCACTCTGCATCACAGTGTCACATGATTTTTTACCAAGATTAAATTAATGAATACATTTGAAATTTATAGAGTAATTTTTAATCTATAAATTTAATATTTTTCTATCTTATTATCCTCTTTTAAACTAAAAAATCAAAATGTTTCTTGTGCGTAAATGCAGAATATAGCCTTCGTAAGGCAGTATAATTTATTTTTGAAAACCACATTAACTATATGGTTATAAAAATTTATTTAACGTATATATATGATATATTTCTAAAGATTAAAATTAATTAAGTGATGAAACTATAATACCTAGTGTTTTTAATAATATATTTCTATTTAAATAATTTTATTTCTTTGATGTATTGCATTACACGCAACACCAATTTTAAATGAGTCCTCATACTCTATTAAAATAATATTTAATTATATCACATAGAATTCGAATTTAAATGTTGGAATAGTAATAACTAAATTATAAAAAATATGTGGTTACATGTCTATAAATTATTATTTTTGGGTACAGATTAATTAGAAATAAAAATTAATGTTATTTTAATGTGAAAGAAATGTTTTTTAGAAACACTATTTTTATGGATAGAATGTATTTTAATCCTGAAAAATTAAATTAATCACTATTAGTGAATGATTTTAATGAAATTAATATTTTATATATTATTTGGAATTCATTTAATATTCTTATATATATAGTATAATAATAAACCATGTTTTATTCTTAAAAATATATTTTTCTAAATAGCCTCTTTATCACGTGGTTCATACAGATCAAAAAAGTAATTTCTAGAAATTTTATAAACTAATTTTAATAAAATTGATTCAATATTTGGAACAAGTTTTTTCAAAATTTATAAATACAGCCTTTTTATTTTTCTGTCAATATGAATAGTTACCATTGTAAAATTCATCACCTCGATAAAGGGTAAATATGGGTAATCAAAGATAAAACTAAGTGATATGGCCACATGCTTTCATCTAAATTTGTAATTGGATGAATTTAAATAGACTGCTATAGCCTTATGATCAAAACATTTTTGTTTAATGGAAACTTTTCCTTTAAAATGTAAAATATAATATTTATATCCAAAAAAGTGACAATATGTCACTCTGTTAGTTTTATATATCTCTTATGTGTGCATATAAAAAGAAAAGAAAGAAATTATTTAATATAATAACCTATTTTAAGCTTAATGAAACTATATTTATTAGTAAAACATATCTATAATTTTTAATAATTATATAATAACATAAAATTATTATGAAATAATTACACGGTATTTACCTAATTGATACAATACATAATAATGATTTTCAAAATAATATAATAATATAATTTGAATGATTTAATGTATTCCATAATTTTTATAGTTTTATATGAATTATTAGTGTCATGTTATATTATTATATTAAAATTAAAACATTTTATTTATTCATTTTATATAAAATTAAATGAATAATATCTAAATTCGAAATAATGTTATTTTTTGGTATTAATAATTTATTGAACTATATAAAATCATTAAAATATGAATATAGTAAAATGGGGATGATATTTGGTCTATAATTTCGTCTTTTTTTAGTTTATATTCTATATTTAACCATTTTTCTTGAAAATGATATTAAAATATTTTAAACATCAAAGAAATTTAAAGAGTTCCCCACACCTCAATTTTAAAAGGTGACACTTCCTTTATCTTCTTCATATTATATTTAGAATTATATATAAAACCAAATTTACCATGTTAACATTTACAGTCCCCTAATTAAAATTTGGTGGTTATAATCTTCCCAAAATACTAACCCTACGATCCCTAAGATAAGATTTAATGGAGATCTTTTAAAAGATGGTTAATTGCCTTAACCAATCAATTTCTTTTTATTTCTTTTTATACCATCATTGAATATATTATATTATTAAATAAATAATAATATAAGTATAATTATTATAATTAAATGGTACTATTATTAATAATCAAAATTTATTCTCACTATTTCCACTAAATGGGAAGTGAATTTATCACTTGTGCATAAGTTTGGATTACCATTTCAACGTAGCGATACAATTCATTTATCATCACCATATATCATTAATGGGTATTTTTATGGGTTTTATTTTTATATTTGATATTTTTGATATAAATATACCTCTTCAGGAAAATTATCAAATCTACCATCTCAACTTTCAATATGTTTGGAAATGGTAACATTGATTGTCCGTACATGTGTACTACCACCCCCATAAAGAGATGTGCTTTTTTTCATTTATGATTTTGATTCATGGTGATAATGATAAATTTAATGAATATATTTGATATATATGATATAATAATGATTCAGTATAGTTTATTTATTATTTACCTTTCTTTTTTCCATTCATAAAAAAAAAGAAAATACCATTAATGCATACATACTGCCTACAATCTCCATGAACGGTGTCATGCATGTTTCTATATATATCTTTCAAGAATGAATATATCCATGTATATAATGAATATATATTATATTTATATCATGATTAATATTATTTCTGTTATGATACCATAATTAATATATAAAAAACAAAACCGCTGAACAAAAACATACATAAAAAACAAAGAAGATATCACTCAGAAAAGTAGTTTTAGTAAATAATTATTAACAAATAGATGATTAAAGGTTACAAGTAAATAATATATGGTATGATATATATTATTATTTTATAATATATATACATATAATAAATATATATTTTTTATACACGATTTTGTAATCATACGAAGGAAGTCGGACCTGAGGTAAGGGATTTTCATGTCACATTAATTATTAAAAAACAAAGCTATATTCACCACTTATTTATTTTATGTTGTCTATATTCTTATAATGAGTGGATTATATGGTAAATAATATTAATTATATTGTTATTTACATATAAATAAAAGGCTATATCTTTAATGGGGATTACAGGCCAAATGTTACCAATGAAATATGGATTTTATGTTACAAACACACTGTTTATCATGACTGTTTATTAATAACTTTATGATAATGAAATTTTATGATCTACCTCTAATGAAACTAAAGAATTATATTCTAATATGTCTATTTCATTAAAATACATTTTTCCCTACATTTTCCTCCCCTCAAGTACTCGTGAGAATAAAAATATTATTTTAAGGTTAATTGACCTTATTTCTCCCATTGGTTGAAAAACATTTTCTTCCATATCAATTCTTAATAAAAATATTATATTTATGGTTTTTAATATTATATTTTTAATGTTATTAATTTTCACACATTTTTTTATTTTTTCAAAATGGGTTTACTAAATAAATCTTCTTTACATTTTCAAAAGGAAGATGTTTTTTAGATTTCACAAAATTATGAATAGAATGTTTAATTTAAATAAATGACATGAAAAAATATATCTCTATCATAAAATTTGAATGATTTGATGATTAATTTGCCTGTTTCCAGGGTTATTTTCAATGATTTGTATTATAATATTATCAAATAAATTAGATTTTAAAGAATTAATTTCAAAATGGAAAATAAATTTTCCTCAAGAATGATTAATGATCTATTAGAAGTATTTGTATTCATAAAATACAACAAACCATGATTTAAAATATGATTTAAGCTGGAAATAATCCAAGGAAACAATCACTATTTTTTCTAGTTGATTTATGTTTCTCATGTATATATTTTTATGAATTGTTTCCACTTTAACGATTCAATCTATTATAAAATGACAGAATTTTTGTGAAACAAATTTATTTTTCCATGGGTAATACTATATTGAAAAGTTCAGGAAACCCATCTTTTTAATGGGTTATGATGCAATGATTTTTTTATTATATTGTGGAACACATATTCATGATTTCTTTTATATAATGGGTGAGACTAATATCTCCACCCAATGTAGTCGGTAAATATTGATATCTTAATATATAAATAAGATTGGAATGGTAGTGAACCCAATCCACAAGGTAATCTATCCACTATGATAATTTTTAGAGTAAACGTTAACTAATATGTTATTTTGGAGAGTTAACCAAACCCACTATGACCGTCTTTCCATTGAATCCTTAACTACTAAAGAAATTATTTTCTATTTATATGTGTCTGCCAAAATTATATGTAATACACCAATGTTATGCACGCATGACTCATTTTATTGGATTCATTTCCAAACCATGTCTTAGGAAATTCCATGGTTTATTCCATAACACATATTTGTGATCTATGATATACATAGTATGTGTTTAAAATGTTAATCAGTTATTCTCAAACCCTTATTATCATGTTATTCTTATAAGATAATTGATATATCACTTATTTTCTATTAATGAGCATATGAGATCACATTTTCTCATGTGTCCTATCCATAGGTTATGAAGACAATTTAAGAATGATATGTCTAATAAAGATAATAGTTATTATGGAATTAATTGTGTAAATTTATATTCTAATTTTTTATGCATCCATGTATCAAAAGATACTATACATATTTAATTTTATAATGGTTTATTATTATTTTCAAATAATATTCATCTAATATGATGAAATATTTATATATGAATATTATGTGACATTGTAGTTCGTATCAGAGAATGTTTTAGTTAACTTTTAAAAAATAAGATTATTTAAATTTAGTGATAACCCTAGGGATAATTCTAACTATAGAATAAAATCAAAAATCATTGTTATTTACCATGGATAACATATTTTAAAACAATGTTTGTATATATTGATAATAAGATGTCTTATTTTCGATAACCCATGAAATATTATTTGGATTATATGATTGATCAATAAGTGTAATGATGACACATTTTCTTACTAACTATTTTGGTTTTAGTAAGGATTGATAATTGGCTGAAGAAGTTAGTGTTCTTAGAGTTATTATAAAATATTTAAGTATATTATATAATAATTGTTATATGATTTTTATTGTATCCTGAAAAGTATATAAAAATTTCAATTCCCTTCCTAAAAAATTAGATGTAGAATATGAAGTGAAACCACCTAATTGTACAATGATCACATCTTGAGTCTACGATTGTTTTCTGATTGATGATATCAAGAATGTGCTTCATATAATTCTTTTTTGTACATTTGGTTGAATTTTATATTATCTGAAGAATGGATCATATTTTTTACATAAACCTCACATAAATTTATAGTGGAGGGAAGTCACATTTGATATTCTAAATAAACATATTATCATCCTGCATTGTTATGATAAATATGAACTTCCAATTAAAATTAAATCTATATTATGGGTATTAATTTCAATTAAGATGGGTATTTATCTCATATGGTTAGGTAGAAACACAAAATCAATGATATGTATATTGAGAGGGAGTTTATTGATGTTTCTTAGGGATAATTGACTATTCTTCTACCAAATCGTGAAGTTTATTTCTCTATATAACTCATACCTAGTTCTATACATATATTAAATAATCCAAATATAATTCCACCAATTGGGTTATAGAAATTAATGAATCAAGTCCAAGATAATCTTGAAAAGGGATTCATTGAACCAGGTGCATCACCATGGTGTGAATGAATAATTTTTGTTAACATTAAATTTGGATTGATGAGCGTCTACAGTTACTATCACAAACTTTGGAAGATCAATAAGAAGAAAAAGTATCCTATATAATAAATTAAATAATTTTTTGATCAACTATGTAGAGATAAATACTATTCTTTGATTGATCAATATCCTTAATATCATTAATTGAGTTACAAGAAGGATGATTTTACCATGATAACATTTTAAAAAAGGAATTCACACTATAAATTTGTAGTGGTATCATTTGGTCTTATTGATTTCCCCACTATATTAAAGGATTAAATAAAAAGATTATTTATAGTTTACATTTATTAGTTTACAGTTTTCATTCAAGAAGATATTATTATATATTAAAAGTGAATGGAAGACCATAAAAAATTTTAGATTGTTTTGAATTCCCAAAATGAGGAGAATTTTAAAAAAAATAAAGTGTCGATTCTTTATTTGTAATCTATCGTTATAGGGTTATATAATATTAATTGAGGGTATATCAGTAGATACATTTGAGATGGATGATATTTAATGTTAAATTAATCTAACCACTTTGTCTGAGATTCTTTGTTTTCTTTGTTTTTTTTGTATATTATCAGGGCATTGTGGAGAACATATCATGACTATCTAATATACCAACCATGTTAACTCATAATTGATTAATGTTCCTATGGATAGATAAATGTGAATAAAACATCATGTAACTGATGAAAAGTTTATTCATTGAACATTTACATACCTTAACCTATAGTGGAGAAGGATTTTTAAAATTTTGTGAGGCATTGAATAATGCATTTGGATTTGTTCTCAATAATACTTATTTAGTGATATTTTATCTTCAAAGAAAGTGGAAGGTTCATGATCAAAAATTACCAAACCCATGCTTCGATGTTAGCTATGGTAGTATTTTACTTAATGATATAGAGACATTATATTCCTAGATAATGGTTTGATATAAATATAATAGTTATACAATTTAAAATGATTTGTTTAGAAATAAATAGTTCAATATGTGAGATAGAATAGGGTTAAAGCTACTGAATGATTACCACTTCTCAATATATTACCACCCTAGTAAATTGAACAAGAATGAGGATTATTTGAGTCAAGAGGATAATGTTATCTTATATGTTATGAAGATCACAAAAGGTTCAATATTTCTAGACATGAAAAGTATGGATCTAGAAATTTTTAAGGTAGGGGTGAGATATAATCATTCTCAAATTAGTGTTTTATCATCTTTCAAATTGATGATTAAATAGGCAAAGAAGAAAGGTGAATAGAAAATGAATAATAAGAGAAATTTACATGAATTTAAAAATGATTGTGATGGAATGATAATTTCCAAAATCTATATATGGGTTCTATCCATAACATATTTGAAGAAGGATTTATTGGATGAGGCTCACTATTAATCATTCTCTATTCATAAAAATGTAGAATGTTGTATAGTGATTTGACAAAGTATTTCTGGTGGGATATCATGAAGAGAGATATTTCAAAGTATTTATATCAAACCATAGTATGTCAAAAATATATATATTTGGAAAAAAATTATAGTAAGATATTAAAACCATTACCCAAACCATAATGGAAATATGAAAACATAACCATGGATTTTGTAGGTAGACTCCCCAAAACATCTAATGGGAATAATTATATATGGGTTATAGATGATCTTCACCCATATTAAACACATTTAATTACTATTGGATAGTATTTATCTTTGGATCATATTGATATATTTTATAAGAAAACTATTAAGGTTTTTGTTGTACCACATTCTATTAAAACTGTTCAAGATATCAAGTTTACGTAGATGTTCTAGTGAAGTATTCCATATGGTCTAGATACATAGTTATGTTTTAGTATTGTTTATCATCCTCAGATATATTATTATACCAATTGAAAATTTAAAAACCTAGAGGATATATAGATATATTTTTCGATGAATTTAAATGGTGTTTGGGATCAACACCTTCTACAAGTAGAATTTTTGTAAAAAAATAGCTTTCACTTGAGCATCTAGATGGATACTTTATAGGACCCCAAAACGCCCTAAGAGAGGAGGGATGAATCACGGATTAAATTTTTTCTATTAAAGTGATGGATCTTTTACCAACTTCAGTATGAACATATTAAACCTATGTTATGGAATCGTGAAGTAATCAAACAATCACATGCATAGAGACAACACAACCATTTTACTTGGTTAACTACTAAGGGCTAGTCAAATGAGCATACACCTATAGTGTGTCAATCATACCTAAATCAACTACTATTCTGTATATGTAGAATAAAAATGTTTCTAAAAATTCACTCTATTTAATGAACACTACCTTTATTTGATTTTAGGGATAGTCCATTTCCTCCCTCGAAACACATCCATCAATACCCCATAGCTCACTTATTTGGGTGAGGTATTACTCAATTTGATGATGTGAATTTCATTTTAATATATTCGAATTTAGTTATATTTTCCTTAATACCATGACACTTTGCTTTCATTGAAGTCCTTAATGGATACACTATAAATCACTATTCAATAAAACAAGATGTTTAATATTGTCGTTAGTGAACCTCACGACCTATGTGAAGTAAGATACCTCCATGGAACAAACTGCCTTTGTGAAGCTCACGTAGTCATCACAGAATACCACATCATCATGAACCTCGTTTTTTATATATAAATAAGAATTCGTCTAGACTATGATAGTCTCATCATGATTCTCAAGTTCTTTTGTTATACTTGATTCTGGAATCTCTTAACATTCCCAAATTCAGAGACATTTAACCTTTTCTCCAAATCATTTAATGTAAAATTAATTAGGTGTACACTTATATTTATAAACAATAACATTCATGGTTATCCAAGTCATCTAGAAGTTTTTTCATGAAACTCCAGAAACTTATTTGTGAAACTCCTTATATCACAAAAATCCAGTGAAATTACACATTCTTGTGAAGCATCCAATTTCAATTGATATTATCGTCAACCCATCATGAAGTTCGAGATGTTCCACATTTTTAGGAACCGAGCATGTAGAGGACGCCCCAAATATGTGGGTTTTAAAATAATTACATAGAATATTGACGTAAAATTGTCTCCTTCGGTGAAGAGAAGCCCGATTAAATCCAAGGATCTCACTTGAATGGTTTTAAGCAGAAAAATAAACTGTAGATATGGCTGGTTTAATTCTGAAGCCGCTCATGACGTATAATCATCATTAGAAACTACTGCTCGAAGAATCTAAATTCGAATTCATCTATATTATCTACACATGCTTCAAGGAATTAATGTGAGGATCCTTCATCGTAATTTGGGTGCTAGCGCATAATTGTAACGACACCTTCAACGCTCCAATGATCACCACACCACTTCGCTAGCGATGCTAGAGAGAGTTCTTGATCCATACTCTATAGATCTAGAGAATCTCTATCTAGATTATGGTATAGAAGAGGGGATATAGAAACTCCATGAATATCTCTTTGAAAAAGACCTTCCACTTCTATTTATAGTGGTTAATAAAAATACCCTGTATCGCCTCACCGGCCTAGAATACTTAACGCACTATCAATGACATTTTATGACTACAAAACTCTGTCATAAATATTATTATCATTTACTTGTGATATATTAAAATATATTACATGATAATAATTGATTCATTAACTTGAATCGTCGCTCCCATAAATATTAATGGAACCTTGAATAATTTAATATTCATCAATTAATATTTTTCATGTATTTACTTAAAACTCGAAAATACAATTAATAAATCAACTCAATAATCATTATTTTAAACTAGAATAATATTAATTTATTTATTTAATTAGTGATCATTTAACTTTGGGAAAATCCCTGACCCTTGTGGAGGGGCCCACTATGTCCAAAACTATTATTCAACTGAGTAGAAAAGATTCTTGAATACACAATTGTGTGTAACCCTCTAGGCCCTTATCTCGATAGTAGTGAATTGTATTCACAGATCCAAAGAGAGATCTAGAAACCCATAATGGCCCCAAAAAAGATATGGATTGTCACAGTAGGGACAACCAACCTATGAACACACGCTGTGTAATATTATCTGTTTTTCAGTAATATATCATAAATCAGGATGCACTCACATGTCATCACCCGTATCTTGATTTATTTTTTTTCGATTTAACTAGATGGATTTACCCATGACTGCCATGGCCATGGTCTTATAAAGGGACTACCATCCATATCAACATGTCTTGAGATATATTACTTCCATAACACAGAAGCAAAAAATCCTTTCTTGACCATTCAACCAATGCCATGCCACCAATGACGCACCCAACACAAACTACCTCACCAGGACTTCATTGCCATGGTTTTCATCTTGCATCAAAGTATGTAATCAAATGAAATGAATTAGTAATGATCTCAAGTCAGGAGACCATTACGCATGATCATAGATAGTATTATCCAATGACCCCCAAAACATGTGGTGTTCCTATTGGCGGACCAGTCCTCATGATATCACTATTAGAGATCACCAAGTTCAAACTTCATGAGAAGAAGTCCCAATGCATATGAGCCCGCAACACCTAATAGTCAAACCAATAATGTGTCCAACCATAAATATGTATGTATAATATAGAGCATATATTTAATATTAATGCCATCGTATCTAGAGGTTCTCATTATAGCCTGGGATCTGCAATAACCTTTCGATACGACAATTAATCTTTTTACATTACATTTTCAATAGTGGACACAAAAAAGTATACACTATAATAGTAAGAATACATCATGTATAGATATCTATATACATGATATGTTAATCAAAATCACTGAATAGTTGGGTCCATGGAACCTTCTATTTCCACAACATCTTCATGAATCTCATCCTTTTTAACCCAACATTCACAAAAACACATTCCATTACCATATTTATAAATAAATAATTATAGAAATACACATTTTCAGATTATCACCACTTCCTCCGTATTTTGATGATAAAAAAATGGAAAATAAATGGAAATAGAGACACATTATATAATATAGTCATCTTTTTCTATATGAATAATTTCCCTGAAATTCCCTAATAAAACTAGTATATTTTAAAAATAATTGCAACATGACTCCACTTAATGAAAATAAATTCCTTGGTTCCAATGTCCTTATGAAGCCCTCTGCGTTAACAAGTGTAGAACTCTATCCTTCAATGATGAGGTTTGAGAAAGATAACTATTTGGACCTAATCTAGTCGAGGAAATGGAATTTATAGATAGATCCATCCAATAGCCCATACAAGTATCTAAAAGACGGAAATAATGTTATGATGATAATCAGAAATGAGATTTAGAATTTGATGTTTGAAAAAATGTGTTTGTATTAATTTCTCAATGAAATGTGGTTATGAGAATCTGGATGAAGGGAGATTTAGTCCTTAGTATATTGTCTTGATCGAGATTCCTGATTGGGTTGGGAAGATAGATCAACAAAAGGTGCTTCCACTAAACATCTCTCATATTTACAATGAGTTCCTTGTATCTATCTTAATTATGTTCATATTCAATATATAACATGATATAATCATATTAGTTGTGAAATTATATAATCATATTTCATATAAAGAATAACTCGTATACATATTGGATTATATAGATAATGTGATATGGAACAAGACTGCTCCCACGGTGAGTGTTCTCTAGAGAAATCACATAATCAAATATTCTAATTGGTAACTTGAAGATCCTATGAAAGAAATATATCATCTTTTTTTGTAGAATAATGAATTTTGGGGAAGGAAATAATTTTTAGAGGTGGTAGAATGTAACACCATAAGATTTTGAGAATATGTTACTTTTAAAATAGTTCTATTTTTTTGATAGCTGGTGCTACATGTAACACTGAGTTTAAAATAACCACCATATAAAATTAAATTATTATTTAATGTTATGGTCTTAAATGTTTTTTAGTGGTCATGAATATGACTAACTATATTCTAAAAATTTTATGGTACCAAAAAATAAGAAATTAAAAATCATTTTATTATAAAATAATGATCCTTAAAAACCAATTTTTATGAACAAAATGTATTTAAATATAAATAAAATAAATTATTCACCTTTTGTAATGATTGTCATTAAATTTATATATTATATATAAGTTTAATGTTTTAGCATTCCATTAATATTTTTATAAGCATGAAATATGTATAAACCAAATTTTATGCTCAAAATGATTTTTTTTTTCTAAAAAGAGGTTTTCATTATATTTTTCATTCTAATTATAAAATTAGTTTTATAAAATTTAATAATTTCAATTATAACCCCCAACGATTTTATGTTATGTCTCTTTTAAAATTCAAAATATTTGAAATATAATTATTCACAAAACCCCATGTTTAAAATGATAATTTACTATTAAATATGATTGTTGGAATAGTAATGTGCCCCATTAGAAATCATGATATATCAAATAGAATAGTAAATTCACCTATGAAATTATAAATTATATTTTTGTAACTTATAAATGAAAATATTTTATATTTATATCGTGTAATAAGTAAATAAACTTCCTAAAAACTATAATTTAAATGTTGTTATTTTTGTGAAACTTAAATGTTTATTTATAGTTATATACATAAATGTTTATTTATAGTTATATAATTAATAAAAATGATTTAAAAGAAATTTAATTTCATTATATATATTCATAAATTAATTTTTATTCACTTAATATTATAAGTTAATTTTATGAGAACTTAATTAACTTTTCAATTTGTCTAAAAAATTGTCATCATATTAAAATTTGTGTTTTTTTTAGTAAAGGATGATTTTATTTTAAAAATAAATTTATCATAGATAAAAAATTATTTTTGTAAAATTAATCATATTTTTGAGTTATACACTTTGAAAAATGGAAAGGTTTATTTTCACAATCTCATTATAATATAGAATTGTTTATACGTAAGTATCTGTTGGGAAATATTTATCATCCACCTCCATGTTTCTTAAAAAAAATTCCAAAAGTATTTTTACTATTGTTATAAAAATGATTAATATATTTTTAACCATATTAGAATATTTGTAGAAAGTTATTAATGGAATATTTTAATTATTTTCCAGAATATGAACTTTATTACTTTTTTGACAAAAATATGGAAGAGATCTTTTTAACTTGTACAGTTGATCAGATTCTTCTTCCATATTCATGCCTTAATGTATTGAAGCCTTCTTTACATGTTTGTAAGACTATATCCAATGAAAATTATTTCAATTTTTATTGCATGTCCTTTGAACTAAATTATTTCAAAGTAAAAAAGTAATTTTTCTCTCATTAATTTTTTTATGATTTTATTATAGTATTTTAATCTTTGACAAAATACTTCATTGGATCCTATTCTTAGTTGTGGTTAATCTATTATGATAACAAATAAATTATTTTGTTTATGATTTTATCATCTTTTCTACTATAGATATACTATTTTGATACCATTCGTGGTTTATGGTTAAATTATTCACACTTCGTATGATAGTTTTCAAATATGAATGTTTAGGTTGTTAATGTTTTCATATGATGAATGAATTGGAAATAGTAATGGATAGGCATGGCCTACTATAGATCCTCAATGCATCAGTAGGTATCATGAGAAAAACCAAATATGGAATTGTCCATGGGATTGCAAATCTATTTTCAAATATGGATTTCGATGATTCCATAACCATTTATTTTTTTTAAATTATGATGTGGACTCAATGAAATGTTTATGATGTCAAAGATTATGCATTCCAACATTGTGATATTAGTAATTGATAATATATGTGATTATTCAACTAGTAAAATATCCATTTTTATGATTCATTGTAATATTATTATTTATATGGGATTATTTATTTAGATTTCATTCCTACCATATTTTCTCAAAATTAGGTTTTAGTAGGATATTTTTTAGTTATTTAGCTATAATTCATACCATTACTAAGCATCTGATCTCACCCCATTGTATATTTTATTTTTTTTTAAAATTATACAATGATATATATGATTAATGACTTTTAGGGATAATCTCGGATTTTATCAGTGTTCCTAAATAATTTTTAATTTTTTCTCACTTCAAGTTATAATATAATACAGAGTTTTGTATCTTTATTTACAAATATGCTAAACAATTTGATCCTTTTGGATACAAATTATTACTTATAGTACTAATTTAATGAAGTGAGTCACTGGATTCAGTCTCATTTCAATTTTTATTAGAGAAAGTTTATAATAAACATTGGAAACTAGATTTTTAAATAAAATATTATGGAAGATATCCATAATATAAAAAATGAGGATACCATAAAATCCCACCATATTATTTTGGTAAGATATAGATTATGTGGGACTTCCTAGATATATATCCCTTTTTGGATATTACATGTGGTTGTGGTTCTCTCATCAGAGTACCTAAGGGTGACAACATTGACAAGGTGCATCAGGACAGACCTGATGAATCCTTGTATACGACAACTGGCCTTACTACACACCTATTTTGATTCTACATGGGGTTATTATAAAAAAATCGCATATTGTTTAGAAAAAAATTATAAAGGAATAAAAAGTTAATATGTCCCCAAAGAAACCAGGATTCTGATAATGATATTACATATGCAATAAAAATTTCCACTTATGTTAAGTGTTACTAGTTATAAATTATGAATTATGATTAATAATCCAATTTACTATAGTCCCTTGATTATAAATTTTTCCTAGTGAAAGGAATAAAAATAGTATCATCTCACATATTCCTTTTTGGGATTTCCCTCTGAAGAAAAATAATGATGTTGGAGTAAGAGATGAAATTGGAGCTTATGAACTTATAACTATACTAAGACATATGACACAAGTTATAATAATAACTATACCCATATATATAATCCTTGTCTAAAACATGGAGGACCAATGTTACGTCACTTCCTGATACATAAACCTCCCTCATTCAATCAAACTACAAACCCATTTTTAGTTGATAAGTGGATAAGTTACCTAGAGACGATATTTCTCGTGTTGGGATGTAATGAAAGGGAGACATTTATCATGCAGTTTATCACTAATCAGGTGATTCAGATCAATATTGGTCATTAATTAATAAAATAAATGTGGTGTAAGAAATTGAGAATATGGAAGTATTTTAATGAAATTTTCATAATCAAATATTTCCCTCATGAAGTTCAAGAAGATATGGAGAGAAAATTATTGAATTTGAGGAAAAATGAGGATGAGAATTTCTTTCTATATAATAAAAAATTTATAATGTTAGAAAGGCATGTTAGATATTACAAACACAATCCAAAGAGTAATATTTATCAATTCCTTGATAGGTTAAAACAATTCTTATGAATGTAATTGGCCTCCCAATCATTATCATCACATGAATATGTAGTATTTTGTTCTATCAAGAGAGGGAAATAATTCTATAATAATTATGAAATTAATGTAAATCAATAGAAGAATAGGTCTGTTGAACACTCTGGTAAAGGAAATAAGGAAAACGTGAATAATTTAATAGTTGAATTTCCATCCTGGATGAAATATGGAAATAAATATCATTCAACCTGTCTATTGGGGAAGGAAGTTTGTTATAAGTGTAATGAAAAATTTCCTCAATCCCATGACATCAGGGGAAATAAATACTATAACAATTTTCAACTATACAATTGTAAATATATTAGAGAATATGCAAATGATTTTCCAATTTTTAAGGAAACATTCCTCAAAAGGGATAAGAACACAAAACTATGTTTATGTAGTCAAAAAAAGAAAACATTTATTTTCCCAATGATGTGGCATAATGTAATTTAATCATATCCTAAAACATAAACAATGATTTTCTAGATTAAGTATCATCACATTCTTTATTATGTTCCTTGTTTACTTTAAAAATTAAATATTTTAAAAATGGAGTAGTATCTAAAGTCTCATAGTGGAATCCTTATTTATATAAATATGTTTCACAAAGTTCATATTATGAAACTTAACCATTCTATAATTACTAATTTTGTCATCTTAAATATGGTTTATTTTTATATAATCCTTGTTTTAGACTTAATTTCAAAATATAATAAAAATAGTCTTTTTAATGGGAATGAAATTGTGATTCATGATGACGTTGTGAAATTTCTTATCTTTATTGGAGAAACTTCTCCATCTGAGTCATATCTAAATCCACCTCCATTATCTCTTTTGAATGATGTTATTATAAAAGAAGAAAAATCATTATCTGTATATGATGAATGATGAATTTGTGGATGATTTACTAGAAAATCCACTAGAGTGAGGAGTTGAGCTTTCTATTGATTTAATCCCTGATGCAAGAACAATATCAATGAATCCATATATAATGGACATAATAGTGTTTACAGAGTTGAAGAAACAACATGAATAAATGAGTTATAAGGGGATTATACACCCTAGAGTTTTTCCTTGGGGTGATCCAGTTATTTTTAGAAAGAAAAAATATGGATCTATGAGGCTATGAATTAAATATAGAGAGAAAAATTCCATTACAATAATGAGTATGTTTCTGCCACCTCACAAGGTTGAATTATTTAACCAAATTCAGAAAGATCAATATTTTTTAAATATTGATTTCGATTTGGATATAATCTGTTATGTATGAATATATTCTAATAATAGTATTTGAAACCAGGTATGGACATTATAAGATTACAACAATACCATTTGGACTAACTAATACAACTTATGTTTTATGGATCTAATTAATGGAGTATTCAATGAATATCTTGAGGATTTTGTTGTAGTATTTTATGATGATATATTAGTATGTTACAGAATATGTGAGGACTATGAGAACCACTTGAAGATTTTTTTTGGAGTCTCTTAGAAGAAAAGTGTTTTACGGGAAGTTTAGTAAGTGTGAATTATAGCTTCAAATAGATTATTTTCCTGGACTTATTGTCTCTAAGGATAGAATCCCAGTCGATCTTGTGAAGTCAATGGTAGTTCAGGTATTTTCTACACGAACGAATATAACCAATGTATGTAGTGTAATTGATTACGAAGGTTAATTTCAATGTTTATTTTAAAAAAAAATCTTATAATCTAACCCATTAACAAAGATTACTTGTAATGGGTTTATGCTCTTATGGTCAAAATAATGTGAAGACTGCTTATAAGAATTGATGAGAAGATAAGGAAATTATCTGATCATGAATCTACCATTGGGAAATAGTGGGTTTTTGATTTATTGTGAATCATCAAAGAAATTATTTTTTTTGTCCTTATAAAGAATATTAGAGTTATTACATATGAATCAAGGCAGTTAAGACCTATAGAATAGAACTATCTAACTCATGATCTTGAGTTTTCAGTGGTAATATTTACTCTCTAAAGATATGGATCCACTATCTATAAGATGAAAGATGTGAGATATATAGTGATCACAAGAGCTTGAAATATAACTTCTCATTCAAATAACTGAACATTAGAAAAATGTGATGTCTTTATCTATTCAAGTATTATTATTGTTAAATACACTACCACCCAGAGAGGGAAAGTAATGTAATTGATGGATTGAGCAAGAAGGATCATGGAATTTTGAAAAAATTGAGAATTGATAAGAATTATGTGTTAAATGATATAGTAAGGATAAATATAGGAATTATCAAGGAATTTGAACAATCATCAATTTCTCAAATGGTTTCCCAATCATTATTATTATAAAGGATTAAAAGTTCTCAGTTAGATGATGATAATTTTTAAATGAAAATTAATTTTTTGAATAATGGGAGGTCAATAGACATTATACATATGATGATGGACTTTTAAAAATTTGGAAGAATATTTCTGTTCCCTCTATACCTGAGCTAAAAAGGGAGTTATTGGATGACTATAATAGCTAAAATTTCTCTATAAACCATGGAAACTATAAAAGTAATAGTGATTTGAAGGAACATTTCTTGTGGAATAATATGAAGTAGGAAATTGTTTATTATATATCAAGATGTTTAGTCTGTCAACATGTGAAGGAAGAAAGAAAACATCCTAGAGTAGTCAAGCAACCCCTAAATATTACTAAAAGGAAATGGGATGACATTAATAGGGATTTTTTCACTGGATTACCAAATAATCCATGAAATAATGATTCCCTATGGGTAATAGTTTATCAGATAATAAAATCTACTCTTTCCCTCACTATAAGGGAGGATTTTCCACTACAGAGCCTTATAAGAATCTATAGTAATGAATTTTTGAGACATAACTGAGAAAATAATTCAAATTTATTTTATAATTATCAATGGTTTACATCAAAAATAAGGAAAATTATTTAAAAATATCTAGGCATTGAGCTTCATTTTAGTACAACTTATCACCCTCAAACTGAAGGGTAGTTTGAATGGGAAATTAAAACATTAGAATAAATTTGGAAATCATGATTAATTGAATTAAATGGTATGTGGTATCATTAATAATCATTCGAATTTTTTTACACTAATAGTTTCCAATCATGTATTAAAAAGGCACCATAT
The DNA here is from genome assembly GCA_963277665.1 of Viscum album. Lineage (NCBI taxonomy): Eukaryota > Viridiplantae > Streptophyta > Magnoliopsida > Santalales > Viscaceae > Viscum > Viscum album. The sequence goes on from OY728159.1 coordinate 1,086,860,971, forward strand.
GAAGCGTTGTATAGAAATATATGTCATACACTAATGTGTTGGGATGAAGTTGGTGAAAGGAATCGTGTAGGCCTATAACTTGTGGATGAAACAAAAACAATGGCAAAGACTATTCAAACTCATATCATAGGATATATATGTAGGAAAAGATCTATTTTGATAATCGAATGAAGAATTTGTAATTTCATGTGTGAAATCATGTTTTATAGAAAATAACTCCATAGAAGGGTGTTATATGATTTTAAAAGAAAGGTAAATTGAACCCTAGGTATATTGGACATTTTAATATCCTAGAGAGAATTATATTTATTGCTTATCATTTGGAGATCCCACCATTAATTTATAAATTATATAATGTGTTCCACATCTCTTTTTTATGGGAGTACATTCTAGACCCAACACGTGTTCTCACATCTGAAATTATAGAAATAGAACCTGATTTATCATATTTTAAAGAGACTATCATTATTCTAGAAACTATTTAACTGGTTTTGAGGAATCAGATGACTCATCTAGTAAAAACACTTTGAAAAATCATAAAATTGAAGTGGTGATGTGGGAACTGAATGAATTTATGATTAAGAACTACCAAATTTTTTTATGAGGTTACATTCTTGAAATTTTGGGGAATGATTATTTTGATTAAGAGATTAATGTAACACCCTAAGATTTTATGCTTTGTCTTTCTTAAAATTTAACATTTTTGATGGTTTATGACTTATTCTACACCAATTTTAAAATCGTTATGTACTATTAAATAATAATGTTGGAATAGTAATGTGATAATTAGGAATAGTAATATAAAACATATAATAGTAACTTCACCTATGAAAGTATAAATATAATTTTGGGAAACATATAAATGAAAATATTTTGTATTTATATCATGGAATAAGTAATTAAATATTTTAAAAAATGATAAATTATGTATTGGTATTTTTTTTAATGATAAAATTGTATTTACAATATTATAATTAACATAATTATTTAAAATGTAACTCCCCAAAGTTTTTAAAATAAATATTGAATGCATGAAATAATAAGTCTCTACAAAACAACACTTTGTTATAACCTAGCCAATAAACACAATTTTTTCTACCTCTGTGATTTTAATTTTGAAAAAATGACATATATAGTTTTGTTCTGTAAGTTATATAGAGTCTAAAAAGGCAAACATAATTTTTTTATAGTATCATACACTTATGAATAGTAAGACACCCTTATGAATAGTAATGAATAGAAAATCGGAAATAAAAATTGAAACATCACCCATGAATGTATAAATACAAAATAGATATATTAATAGGTAAAAACAATCATATTATAAGTGTTGGTATTTTTATATGTCATAATTATTTTAATTACAATTTTCTACTTAATTTAATAATTTAAAATAGAATTTTTTTTTCATTAAATGTAATTATAATTATTTACTTTATTGTCTTATGGTATTAAGATAATTTTACAGGCCCTTGATTAATGTCTCAAGGTGATAGAAAATGAGTTATAGTTTTAATGTTATTTTTTTGAATTAATATTGATTTTATTTTAAAATAAAAATAAAAAAAATTAGAAAAATATTTTCAAAAAATTTAGTTCATTATTTAATTCTACATGTCTAAAAAATATTTGGGTGAATATTTGGGATTTATCTAAAATACTTTAATTTTAGGTAATAGTAAAGTACGAAAATTTACGATAAATGATAAATACGTGATTTATTGAGTCATAGGTGAGTTGAGGATGATGTAAGGCCACTTGGTTCAAACTGACATGAAAATACTACTATACTTGGTCATAATAATCAACACTAGTTATTTCCTTTGCCAAAATAATTAAATAATGATTTAGATATTCAAAAATTACTCATCTTCTCCACTATAAAACCCCCCATCACTCCCTCTTCTCTTTCCATATCTGCTTGATGGTCATGAAAAAATTATTTTTCTAAAAAAATATCTTTAAAATCCATCCATTCTATGTTTGATACTTCTTCATCTTCATTTGTGTTTTGGATTAATGACCACCATTGATCTACATCTCCCGTGAGGCGAAAAAATGCCCTAATAACATTTTCCCTTTCACTACTCCCCAAAGCATGAAATATTTTCTCTAAGGAACCTATCCATTGTTCAGATACTAATGGATTTGTACTCACATTGAATGTTTGTGATTGTTTCCTCATGAAGCAGTCTATAATTGATCCTCTGCGTTGTGGATCAGGGTGCGCTATATGGGTAAGGTTATAATTCATAACCTGAGTGAGTTTTCCTAGTATGGTGATAAGTCGATCAACACCAGTACCATCACCAACTCAACTATAATTATATGGAGTAGGAGGGAAATCCCTACATGTATTACATGAGTTGATAAGGATTCCATTCCTTCCCTTAGGAACCATTTCAAAACAATGGCATATACAAGATTAGTTTATGAATCAAAATACATAATTACAAACTTGTGAAACACTTAACCGAAATTTAACAGTTTTTTGATATAATCCATAATCATAAAAAATATCTTTGAGGGGTTATATACACATAAATCATTCCTAATTGTTTGTAAATAAAATGTGAATTATCCTAAGCATATCCCATGGGTGTGTCATAACCAAGAGTGTAGCAAGACCCATTATTGGATACTAGGATACCCCGAGTCAATCCCGAAATTCCTTGTCAGTGTTTTCACTTCTAGGTAAATTTGTGTCAGAGCCGCCTCTACCTCCTCGTATCCAAATAGGGATGTAATTCCTGTAAAACTCACAAAATATATACATTAGAAATATTCTAGCAAGTTCTTCTATACTAATAATCAATGTCTATCTTAGGGTAATGTGATTTAATCAGAGTTTATCTAAATCTACTTTCCAAGGTTTGTATTAAACATATCTAATACCATCTTTAACCCTCTGACCCTAGTTACCCAGAGTTGGTGCATTATTACATAACATTGGCAAGATCACAACGGGTAAAATCCTAAAACACCAATTATTTTAGTAGCCTTGAAATTACTAGATACATTAATAAGTTTTTCATTACATTATAAAACAAAAAACAACAACATTGTCTCCATTTACCACATTTATATACCATAGACTCTCCCAACAGGTAATTCATAATATTCTTATTCACATATTGGGAAAAATAAATCATTGAAAGAGGTGAACTCATATGGTTAGTAAGTTTAACAATATAATGGAAACTTTCATAAATAATAATAAACATTTACGGTAATGTATAAGACCTAAAAATAATCCTTTTAAACATAAAATTCCACAATATATGGAGAATATAAATCAAATAATGTCATTTACTTATTTACATGGATATTCTACTAGTCAAATAATCACATGCAATATCAATATCCAATTTCATAATGATGTAATTCATAATGCCAGACTTCATAACCACATAGTCATGGTCTTCTTCCATGACTTCAAATAAGATTTAGTGAAGGCCTTATGCCAAGATAGTAGTTTGTCTCATGAAACCTACTGATGCATCAAGGAGCTATAGCGGGCTACACCCGTCACTTACTAAGTCCAATACATTCCTCATATGAAAGGGATTAAACATAACATAAACATTCGTATTAAAACTTTCATATGAAATGTTAATACTTTAATTTAAACCATGAATGGTATAAAAATAAAACATCCATAATCCATAATATCACAAAACCATCAATACAATATAGAAGATTTGTATCATAATATATAAACTTCAAAAAATTTTAAAACCACCAAATAATGTTGACATTAATAAAATGAAAACTATTTGAAATAAATACCTCTTTCTATTTTGAAATCATTTAAAAGTCATAGAGTTATAAAAGAAAAATTTTATTTTGAAAATATACTTATGAGCTTTTATGGGAAACTTCGATGATATTATAATGGAAAAACATAACCTCACTTTCCGTATAAGTTAAAAAAGTCATTCTTACCTTAATTTTTTCCAAAAGGTCCTAAAGTACCTTGTTTGGAAAATGATGGAAGGATTCATTTCAAGAAATATATGGTAAAATAAGGGTATAAATGACTTTAACGCATAGTTTAGTAAATAGTAATTATTTTTTGAATTATATTTTTAAGAATACACAGATGTTGATGATAAATAGGTCCTAGTAGATACTTACGTATTAACAACCTTAGATAAGTAACGAGCTTGTAGAATTAACAGTTAACTTCTAATTTTCCTTGTTCGAGGGTACATTACCCTTTTGTATAATAGTTAAATAATTTTTAATAAATTATAGAAGAACTACATACATAAATATGATATATTATATGATCCTCTAATTTTTCATTTTTAATAATATTTCAATAGTATCCTCATTTCAGATGTTAATTGATTTGTTTTCCTTTATATGATTGGTTATGTAAGCCATGTTTGTTATGGAAAATATGTATTTGATTTATATCAAGAATTATATTAAGTTCTTAAACATTATTTTTAATTATAAAATGAAAATTATTCTTGAATGATTACGATGGGGAATGAATCTCATCGCGTTTGTGGAGACAGTAATCCGTACGTATGCATGAGCAAAAATATCATTATATTAATGGTGAAATCGTATGTAATAGGATGGTATATCATATATAAAGAATCATTAACATGTTATATTTTTTATTCACATCAATTATACTCATTATTATACCCATCCAAATAATTAAGTGTTTCAATAAAAAACTACACCCCGGCATGGAGACGGTAAGCCGTACGTACGCACCTATGGTGACTTTTTCATTTATATGATGGATTGAATAATGAATATAGTGGTACCATATTTATAATAAAATAATAGTATGTAGTAGGTACTGGAGTTATTATTTTTTTTATGGAAACAACAAAGACATAGGTGGTGGAAGAAGAAAAGAACTTGAGAGAGCATGGTGAAATTATTACCTCTTCTCCGGGTGTTTCCTTTTGAGTTGATCAAAAGGGCTCATTAGGTTGGATTTCTGATCAAAGTAAGGAATCTAGGTTTATTTCAGAGATTTTGGGAGGATATTTTGGTAGGTTTTGGCTGAGCCAAATGGCGTTGGTGGTGTGATTTTGAGATAAGGGAATGTTCCCTTTTATAAGAGGGGTGTGGGGAACCTTAGGAAAAGATTGAAATATTATATTATTATAAAATCATTTTCAGTTTAAAATGGATCAAAATTGATTTATATTGAATCTAAGGTGTGTATTGGTATAAATCATCCCAACCAATTGGTTTTAGAAAAATTTTGGTCACTATATTAACCTTATCTATTATATTTAACTATTAGTTAAATAGTTCAACTATTACCGTGTCTTCTTGTTTTCTTAAACTATATGGTTAATAAACATACTCTAAACTTCCAAAAGAACCTAAAGTGGTCCAATAATGACATATATAATATTATTTAAGCCCCTTTTCTGAACCATATATTTTTAGGAATATTATATAAACCAATAATATAGTATTTTTTTAGAAAACACATTTATGTCAATTTTGTCACTATTTAATATTTGGATTTTGTGAAAATCATAACTGCATGATTACTTCGATAAAAAATATTTAATCAACCATAAACAGTCATATTAACCAAGAAAATTTGTGGAATTCATCAAGAGTCTAAAATTTCATTTAATTGGATGTTAATAATATCAATTATTTTAATCTTTCATTAATAAGGTAATAACTGCATCATCATTGTGTCAAAAATAAATTTATTTATATAATGTCTAAAAAATAAAAATAAAATATCATTATGTAGAAAATATTTTTATTTTTATATGTAATATTTTTAATCGAATTTATCTTCTGTATAACACTATATTAAAAATGCTTTATTTGTTAACCATAGAATTTTACACTTTTAACTTTTCTTTAAATAAAATAATAATAAATGTCATAATCTAATCCAAGTGAACCAAAGAGTATAATATTTTATTCCAAAGGTTGTTATTTGTTGAATTAAATTTATCCAATAGAATTAGGACATGTTATAGGGTAATTATAATATCATTTTTACCCTTAATTCCCCTATTTACTTTTAATTGTGGTATATAAAAGTCAAAAGTTACTATCCACCAAAAATTATTTTCATCTTATTCAACCACATTTTACATACTATTGTCAACTTTTTCTCTCTGATTTTTTAAATTCTACTCATAGAAGCAGTAAAATTATGTTTTAGGAAAATTTGTAAATGCTCTTAGAAGGTGGGTAAAAAACGGTAAAAGGTTCGATTACATTTTATACATGTAAACTTATTATAAAATGACTCTAATGAATTACATTTAACAAATATTGGTATTATGTATCTAATTTGACTTAAAATAAATTAAAATAATATAACTAATTATTTATATAAAAAATTCGGTTTTAATCAATAACGCAATGTTTTCACTATTAATAAAAAATTGAAATTTTTCAGAAAAATACCAAAAAATCACCCTAAGATAATTTTGATATTCTGATCCAAAAATGAAGTCCATTTTGAAAATTAAAATTTATAAAATTTCAAAATGTGGGTATTATTATTCATAACCGCTAGTTTCATCAGTCATGGTGTGTTATATCTCAAAGTTGCATACAACGCAAGCTACTGCATTATTCAAAGTAAAATATTCTGTTGAAGCATGGGGTGTTGCTTTCTCCCCTCCTTCAAATAATTTTGTCCTCAAAATTTCTGGAATATTACTACATAAAAATATTTGGGTGGTTCTTCATCATAAGTTCCTCAGGTTCCCATGTTGCCTCTTCCATCTTATGGTTTCTCTATTGAACTTTCACCAGGCGAGTCGTCTGGATTGTCTGTACTTGTTCTCTGTTATCAAAAATTATGATAGGCTCTTTACAATAAGAAATATCGGGTTTGAGTTCTATTTCATCATAGGTGATTACATACGTTGGGCCAGGTATGTATTTTCTCAACAATGATATATGGATCACATCATGAACTTTGGAGAGACTTGTAGGCACTAACAAACGATAAGATACAAATCCAATTTGTTCTAGAATTTTGAAAGGTCTGATGTACCAAAAACTCAATTTACTCTTCTTACTGAAAAGTATAACACCCTTCAATTGAGATACCTTACAGAAAACATGGTCTCTTACTCAAAATTCCAAATCCTTCCATCGGTTATCGGCACAACTCTTTTTCCTTCTTTGATATGATTTGATGTGGGTTTGTATAATCTTCACTTTTTACATTGTTTCCTCAAAAAGTTGAGGGCCTACTCGTTCCCTTTCACCACCATCATCCAAACAAGTTGGTGTGCAACATCTATTTCAATATAATGCTTTATATGATGTCATATGAATACTTGAATGGAAGCTATTGTTATAGGAAAATTCATCCAGAGGTAAATATTGATCCCACATACATAGAATGTCAAGTGAGAAAGATCTCAACATGTATTATAGGGTTTGAATAGTTCGTTCTTATTGTCCATCGATTTTAAGGAAGTATGCAGTTCTCAAACGAAGTTTAGTATCTTGGGCTTTCTGAAGACTTTTCAAAAATATTTATGTAAAACAACGATCACAGTTAGAAACAATCAATGGGGGTACACATTAAAGTCTTACAAATTCATTAATATATATTCTTGCCAGACGTTGAAGTGTTAAATCTTCTCTTATAAAAAGAAAATGGGATGACTTGGTAAGATGATCAATAATGACCCATATTTCATCATTCCTTCTAGGAGTCTCTTGTAGCCCCATGACAATGTTCATCATAATATCATCCCATTTACACTCAGGTATAGGAAGATGATTCATGACTACTCTAGGATGTTGTCTTCCAGCCTTGACTTATTGAAAATCCATACATCTTGAAACATAATTAGCATTATCTCTCTTCATGTTCCCCCACTAAAATTTTCCTTCATATCTCTGTACATCATAGAGATTCCATGTTTTATAGGGAAATTAGAGCTTTGAGCATCATCCACCAATTAACTTTTTAGATCATGTATTTCAGAAAACAAAGACTCTCCCAAAATTTCAAAATTCCATATTTATACACGAAGTCACTCAATCACCCATCATTCACAGCTTTAATCATGTTTTGAAACTCCACATTATCAGTCTATGAAATCTTTATCCTTTCTTTTTAATATGGTCAGAAACCACTTGAAAAAGTATTTATGTTTCACCTTCTACGGTTATTCCCATATTCGTGTTTACTAGATCCATGAAAATAGGATCCCTTTCAACTCTCATCGTGTTAAAAACTCCATGGTACTTTGTACTCAAAACATCTTCCACCTTATTTTCCTTCCCTGGGTGGTAGTTTATAGTTCAATAATAGTCTTTGTGTAGTTCAATCCATCCCATTTTCCTCATGTTGAGTTCTTTATATGAGAAAATATACTTCAAACTCTTTTGATCGGTATATATATCACATTTTACCCATAGAGAGAGTGTCTCCATATTTTCAAATCAAATATTACAACTACCAACTCAAGATCATTAGTAGGATAGTTTTTTTTCATGAATTTTTAGTTATTGTGATTCTAAGGCAATAAATCTATCATTTTGAATAAGGACACAACCAAGACCATTATTTTAAGCATCAATATAAATAAAAAACCATTGTTCTCTGATGGTAGAGTCAATATAAGAGCATTGACGAATATTCTCTTGAGTTCTTTGAAACATTCTTGACACTATATTGTCCAAAAAAATTTAACCCCGTTTGAGATTTGTTAATTGGTTTTCCAATTGGGAAAATTTCAGGACAAAGATCCAATAATATCCTGCTAAACCAATAAAACTACATATCTTTGTTATACTCATCGGTGCTGGAAATTCGTGTATTTCTCTTATCTTAGAAGGATAAGTAGAGATTCCATCCTTAGATACAATATAGCCATGAAAAGAAATCTCCTGATGCCAGAATTCACACATTCTAAGCATACCATATAAATCATTTCTTCTAAGTGTATTTAGAATAATGCACAAGTGATTTTCATGATCTTCGTATATTTTAGAGTATACCATGATATAATCAATAAATACCACTACAATGTCATCTATATATTCCTTGAAAATTTTGTTCATTAGATACATGAAAAAATAGGGTGCATTAGTCAGTCCAAAAGGCATTACTATAAACTCGTAATGCCCGTACGTGGTTCAAAATGCTATCTTTGTAATGTCTTCCTTCTTCATGAAAAACTGATGATATTAAGATCAACGATCAATCTTTGAAAAATATTGAGGTTCGTTTATGTTGGTCAAATAAATCATCAATCCGAGGCAGGAGATACTTGTTATTTATTTTTATAACATTGATCTCACTATAGTTAGTGGAAAACCACATAGATCCATCTTTCTTCTTATAAAGAAGAACATGTTCTCCCCATATAGAAACACTAGGGAAAATAAATCTATTATAACTAAATTCTTATACTTCTTTCTTGAGTTCCACTAATTCCATAGTGGCCATTCTATAAGGGGTCTTTGATATGGGCCTTGATCCAAGAATTAAATTAATTGAAAACTCAATTTCTTATTCTGGAAAATGTCTATGTAAATCCTCTGGAAACACATCAACATATTCTTTTACAATAGGTACGTACATTATTCAAAAATTATTTTCCTCACCCATAGTTATTTCATTCTCTTCTTCCAAAATAATTGAATTTATTAGAGATAATGGGGGTGGATCTTAATAATAATCTGGTGGTGACGTTTCTACTCTAAAGATGTGGTACTTATAATCATCATCGAAAATTGTAACTGTCTTCTTCTTACAATAAATTTTTTCAACATGGTCCAAAAGCCATTACATACTGAGGATTATATCAAATTCGATCATGGGAATGGTGATGAGATCAGCAGATAATGAACATTTATATGCCCACATGGAATCTAATTCACAAAACTTCATTGCGATGATACTTCCATTAGGTCTTTTGACTGACAACTCCCATGTTAATTCAAATTGAAAATATCTAATTTTCATAGAAAAATGGGAATATATTAAACAATTCTATGATACAAAGTTAAATAATGAATTAGTTGAACGTGAGTAAACCATTAAATTACCTCCCACAATGTCTTTTAGAGATTCAACCTTAGAAGTAGAGATCACATAAGCTTGGACTTTCTCCCTTGGCATTTTTCATGGTATGTTTGCTTGGCTATTTGGACTTTTTTTGCATAATACCCATTTTCTCTACAATTGTATCATTCAAAAATGACAGACTCTTTATTATTCTTACAATAAGGAGGTTGGTGGCCTTTTTCACCACACTTGTAACAGACACCCATTCCCTTCAGGCATGTACTAGGGTGTTTCTCCCCAAATTTATCATAGGATGGATATTCAAATTTTCCATTGTTTCCCTTATTTCAATTTCTAGAGTGTTTATAAGATCTCTTATCCTATTTCTTTTCTTTGATGTCTTAAGAGTTAGAGAATTCATTTTCTGTCTTGATAGCGCATGAGACAATATCTTCATACGATTCGAAGGATTGTGAGACTAATGCTCGGTGGGGAAATAATTTTAACCCATAAAATAATCAAAAAATATTACACCTTGGGTTACATATATAATCTGTTTCATAATCAAAAAAAAATTCTTTTAGGGGTAATATACTCATAAATTCTTCATATTTTTTGTAAATAAAATGTGAATTATCCTATGCATATCCTCGAGTAGTGTCATAACCAAGTGTGCAACAATGCACATTGTCGTGTAAAAGGATACCTCAGGTCAAACCTGAAACTCTTTGCTATATTTTTCACTCCTAGGTACATCTGTACCAGAGACGCCACTTCCAGCTAGTTTCCAAATAGAGATGTATTTCTTAGAAAACTCACAAAATCTCTACATTACCAAAACTATAGGAATTTCTTGTATACTAATCCTCAATGTCTATCTTAGGGTAATGTTCTCTCATAAGTGTTTATATAAATCTAGTTTCCAAGGTTTGTATTCAAATTACTGTAATACTAACTATAAGGCCCCAAACCTAGTTACCTAGAGTCGGTGCATTATAATATAACATTTCCATGATCACAAGGGATCAAATCCTAAAATACTGATCAGTTAAGTAGCCTTGGAAATACTATATACATTCATACGTTTTACATTACATTATGAAATGAAAAACAACAACAACATTGGCACCATTGACCAAATTCATATACCTTAGACTATCCCTACAGGTCAGTCATAATATACTTCTTCACATCATTGGAAAAATAGAACATATAAAGAGGTGAGCTCAGATGCTCTGTAAGGATAACAATATAGCGGAAACATTACTAAATAATAATAAACATTAAAGGAAATGTATAAGACTAAACAATAAGCCATTTAAACATAAAATTCCTAAATATATGGAAAATATAAACCAAATAATGTCATTTACTTATTCACATAGATATTCTACTAGTCAAATAATTACATTAAATATCTATAGCCAATTTCATAATGATGGACTGCATCATTCCAGACTTCATAACCACATAGTCATGACCTTTTTCCAAGACTACAAATAAGATATGTTCAAGGCCTTATTCCAAGACTCTATTTTGTCTCATGTGACCTACTGATGCATCAAGGAGCTATAGCGGGCTCCACCTGTCACTTACTAAGTCCAATTGATTTCTCATATGAAAAGGTTTAAAACTAACATAAACATTCATATTAAAATTATCATACGAAGTGTTGATACTTTAACCATAGAGGCATGACTGGTATAAAAATAAAACATCCATATTCAAGAATGTCACAAAACCTTCAATACAATATGGAAATTTGAATCATAATATATCAACTTCAAACAAGTTTAAAATCCATCAAAGGATGTTGACATATTTGAAATGAAAACTATTTGAAAAAAATACCTCTTTCTATTTTGAAATCTTTTGAAAGTTACATAGTTAAAAAAGAAAAAATTTATTTAAAAAATATTTTTATAGGATTTTATGGGAAGCTTGGATGATATTATAACGGTGGAAAATAGCCGCACCCATTGTATAAGTTAAAAAAAGACATTCTTACCTTAATTTTGTTGAAAAGGTCCAAAAGTAACTTGTTTGAAAAATGATAGAAAGATTCCATTCAAAAAATACATGGTCAAATAAGGGTATAAATAACTTTAACCCAAAGTCTTGTAAATAGTAAAAATGTTTGGAATTTCATTTTTATGAAAACATGGATGTGGATGATAAAGAGGTCCCAGTAGATACTAACGTATTATAAACCTCAGATAAGTAAATAGATTTTAGAATTAAACCTTAACTTGAACTATTCCTTGGTTGAGGGTATGTTAACCTTCTTTATAATAGTTAAATAATTGTTATTAAATTATAAAATAACTACATACATGAATATGATATCATATATGATCATCTAATATTTCTTTGTTAATAATATTTCAGTAGTATTATCATTCCGGGTGTTAACTGATTAGTTTTCCATTATATGATTGGTTACATAAGCCATGTTTGATATTGAAAAGATGTGTTTGATTCATATCCAAAATTAGATAATTTTTTTAAATATTATTTTAAATCTTAAAATGAAAATTACTTTTGAATGATTATGAAGGGGAATGAATCTCATTACATTCATGGAAACAGTAATCCGTACATACACACGAGGAAAAATATCATTATATTGATGGTGAAATAATATGTAATTATATGGTATATGATATATATATATATAATCATTAAAAAGTTATATTCATTATTTACATCAATTATACTCATTATTATACCCATCCAAAAAATGAAGTGTTTGAATAACAAACCACACCATGACATGGAGACGGTAAGCCGTACGTATGCACATATCGTGACTTTTTCATTCATAGGATGGATATAATAATGAATATGGTTTTACCAAATTTATAATAACATCACATTATGTAATAGGTACTAGATTTATTATTTTGGTATGGAAATAAAAAATAAAGTGGATGTGGAAGAAGAAAAGAACATGAAAGAGGGTGGTGAAATTATTACCTCTTCTTTAGGTGTTTCCTTTTGAGTTGATCAAAAGTGCTCCATATGTTGGCTTTCAGATTAATGTGAGGACTCTAGGTTGATTTTAGGGAAGTTTTCCGGTTATTTTCTTAGGGTTTGGCTGAGAAAAATGGCTTTGGAGGGGTGATTTCTAGAGAAGGGGAAGTGCCCTTTTATAAGAGGGGTGAGGGTAACCTTAGGAAAATCTTGAAATATTATTTTATTATGAAATAAGTTTCATATTATAATGTATAAATATTGCTTTATTTCTAAGATAAGTTGGGTATGGGTCGAAATACTCCCAACTAATAGGTTTTAGACATGTTTATGTCACTAAATTAACCTTATATTTTAGATTTAACAATTAGTTAATTAGTTTAACTTTTATCGTGCCTTCATGTATTCTTACACTATATGGTTAATAAAAATAATATAAACTTCCAAGAGAACCTAAAGTGGTTCTCTAATGATAGATATAATATAATTTAACCCCTTTGGCTAAACCTTCTATTTTTAGGACTATGAAATCAATAAATAATATAGTGTTTGTTTTCAAAACTCATTTATATCAATGTTGACTATATTTAGAATTTGGTTTTTGTGAAAATCATAACATCATTATTACTTCAAAAAAATTATTTAATCAAACCTAACATGTAATATTAACCGATAAAATTAGTTTAATTCATCAGAGGTCTCAAATTACATTTATTTATATATTTATAATATCAATTTTTTTAATCATTCATTAATAAGGTAATTACTACATCATCATTGTGTCATAAATAAATTTAATTATTTAATGTCTAAAAATTATAAATAAAATACCATTATGTAGGAAATCTTGGATGATTTCTAATGAATATTTATAGCTGAATTTATCTTATGTATAACCCTATATTAAAAATGGTTTTGTTATTAAATATTTAATTTAACACTTTTAACTCCTCTTTAAATAAAATAATAATAAATGTCATAATCTAATCCATGTGGAGAAACGAGGATCATATATTATTCCTAAGGTTGTTTTTGGTGAAATTAAATTTATCCAATAGAATTAGTATCTGTGTTAGGGCAATTATAATATCATTTTTACCCTTAATTATCCTATTCATTTTTAACTGCGGTAAATAAAAGTCAAATGTTACTATTCACCAAAAATATATTTTCATATTATTGAACAATTTTTTACAAAATGATTTCAACCATGTCTCTTGGATTTTTTAAATTCAACTCACATAAGCAGTAAAATTATGTTTTATACAAATTTGAAAATACTCCTAGAAGGTGGTAAAAGAAAGTAAAAAGTTCAAAAAAAACTATATATCTAAAAATATTATAAAATGAATCCAGTCAATTACATTGAAAATATATATGTATTATGTATATATTTTAACATAAAATAAATTAAAATAAAATTGCTAATTATTTAAATAAAAATGTTGGGTTTAAATAATAACATAGTTTTTCTACTATTCATCAAAAATTGAATGTTTTCAGAAAAATACCAAAAATTTACCCTAAGGTAATTTTGATATTCTGAATCCAAAAAATGATGTCCATTTTGAAAATTAAAATTCAAAAAATTTAAAAAAGTGGGTATTAATATTCATAATGAATAGTTTCGTTGGTCGTGGTGTGTTAAGATCCCATGTTGCGTAAAATGCAAGCTACTACATTATTGAAAAAGAAACGTACCGTGGAATCTTGGGGTGTTACATTATTCCCTCATTAATATTATTTATTCCTCTAAATTTCTAGAATATTACTTAATAAAATGATTTGGGTGGTTCTTTATCAGAAGTTCCTTGGGTTCCCGTGTTTCCTCTTCTATCCTATGGTTTCTCCATAGAACTTTCACCAGATGAGTCGTTCAGTTTCTCAACACTTGTTCTCTGGTACCAAGAATTCTAATAGGCTCTTCGCAATAAGACATATTAGGTTCCAGTTCTATTTCTTCATAGGTGTGTACATGCATTGGGTACAACATGTATTTTCTCAATAGTGATACATGAAACACATCATGAACTATGAAGATACTTTGAGGTATTTCCAAATGATAAACTACAACTCCAATTCCTTCTAGAAATTCGAAAGGTTTGATGTACCTGAGAATCAATTTACCCTTCTTACCAAAATGTATAACACTCTTCCATAGAGATACCTTCAAGAAAACATGGTCTCATACTTGAAATTCCAAATCCTTCCTTTGGTTGTCAGCATATATCTTTTTTTTCCTTTGGGCTACTATCATGTGGGTTTGGATAATCATCACTTTTCCCATTGTTTCCTCAACAAGTTATGGGATTATGGGTTTTCTTTCACCAACATCATCAAAACAAGTTGGTGTGTGACATCTCTTTCCATATTACTCTTCATATAGTGCCATCATAATACTTGAATGGATGTTATTGTTATAGGAAAATTCTACCAGAGGTAAATATTGATCCCACGTACCTAGAAAGTCATGTCAGAAAGATCTCAACATGTCATATATGGTTTGAATAGTTCATTCAGATTGTCCATCGGTTTGAGGGTGGTAGGTAGTGCTCAAATTCAGTCTAGTATCCCAGGCCTTCGGATGACTTTTCCGGAATCTTAATGTAAAATGGAGATCCCGATCAGAAACAATTGATAGGAGTACACCATGAATTATTACAAATTCATTAATATATTGTCTTTCTAGACTTTCAAGTGGTAAATCTTTTCATATAGTATAGAAATGGGATTAATTGGTAAAACGATCAAAAATGTCCCATATTACATCATTCCTTCTAGGAGTCTTTGGTAGCCTCTTGAAAAATTCCATCATAATATCATCCCATTTCCACCCAGGTACAGGAAAAGGATGTATGACTCATCTAGGATGTTTTCTTCCAACTTTCACTTGTTGACATGCCAAACATCTTGACACATAATCATCAATATCTCTCTTCATGTTTTCCTAGCAAAAATGTTCCTTCAAATCACTATACATCTTAGTGTGACCACGGTGTATAGAGAAATTGGAGCTATAACCATCATCCAACAATTCCCTTTTTAGATCAGGTATGTAAGGAACACAATATCTCTTCCCAAATTTCAAAATTCCATATTCATACACGAAATACCTCAATCACTAATCATTTCTAGATGTAATCTTCTTTTTAAACTTCTTGTACTCAGTTTAAGATCTCTTTATCCTTCTTAGTAAAGATGGTTTGGCAACCATTTAAAAAGTATTAATGTTTCACCTTCCATAGTAATTCCCATATCCACCTTTACCAGATCCATGATAATAGGATCTCTTTATACATTCATCTTGTTCAGAACTCCATGATCCTTTCTTAGAAATTAATTTTCCACCTTATTTGCCTTCCCCTGGTGGAAGTTTATAGTACAATCATATTCTTTGATTAGTTCAAGAAATCACCTTTTCCTCGTGTTGAGTTCGTTCTGTGTGAAAATATACCTCAAACTCCTGTGATTGGTATATATCTCATATTTTTTCCCTATAGAGATAGTGTCACCCTATTCTTAGAGAAAAGACTACACCTTCTACCTCAAGGTCAAGAGTATGATAGTTTTTTTCATGAATTTCTAGCTATCGTGATGCATAGGAAATAACTCAATCAATGTGTATAAGGACACAACCATGTCCTTTCATTGAAGAATCACTATAAATAACAAACCCATTGTTCCCTGATGGTAGAGTCAATATAGGATAAATGAATAATATTATCTTTAGTTTTTTGAAACATTTTTAACACTCTTTTTTCCAAACAAATTTAACCCCTTTATGTGTGGTCTTGGTTAATGGGTTTTCTAATCATGAAACATTCTAGACGAAGCATCAAAAATAACATGCTAAACCCAAAAAACTGCGTACCTCAGTTATAATCATTGGTTATGTCCATTATTGTATTAATCTTGTCTTAGAAGGATCAATATATATTCCATCCTTAGAGACAATATGGCCATGATAAGAAATCTCTTGACGCCAGAATTCTCACTCGCTAAACATCCCATATAATTCATTTCTTCTAAGAGTCTTTAGAATAATATGGAAGTGATTTTCATGATCTTTGTAGCTTTTGGAGTATACAAAGGTATCATAAATAAATACCACTAAAAAGTCATAAAGACATTCCTTGAAAATTATATTCATTAGACCAATGAAAATAGTATGTGCAATATTCAGTCCAAAATGCATTACTGTAAACTCATAATGCATGTACATTGTTCGGAATGCTATCTTTGGAATGTCTTACTTCATCACACACAACTGATGATATCCAGATAGAAGATCAATATTTGAAAAATATTGAGCTTTATGAAGTTGATCAAATAAATATCAATATGTCGTAGGGGATACTTGTACTTTATTTTTATAGAACTAATCTCCTTATAATTAATGAAAAACATCATAGATAAATCTTTCTTCTTAATAAATACAACAGGGGCTCCCCATTGAGAAACTCGAGGGAGAATAAATCTCTTTTTACTCAATTTGTTTATTTTTTTATTTAGTTCCAATAACTCCATAGTGTCTATTCTATAAGGGGTCCTCAATATGGGCCTTAAACGTGGCATTAATTCAACATAAAACTCAATTTCTCATTCTGGAGGTTGTCCAGGTAAATCATCTGGAAACACATCATCATATTCTTTCACAATTGGTACATCCTCTAATCGAACATTATTTCCCTCACCCATAGTTATTTCATTATCTTCTTCCCCAATATTTGAATTTAGTAGATCTAATGGGGTGGATATAGATAAGAATCAGGTGGTGATGTTTCTTATCTAAAGATAAGGTACTGCTTATCATCATTGAAAATTGTAACCTCCTTCTTCTTACAAAAAAACTTCCAATCATGGTCCGAAAGCCATTCCATACCTAGGATTATATCAAATTCAATAATGGGTATGATATTATGGTCAAAAAATAAAGAACATTTATATGCCCTAATAGGAATTGATTCACAAACCTTTGTTGTGATGATACTTCCCTTTAGAGTTTTGACTGGAAACTCCCTTGTTAAGTCAAATTGAAAATATCTAATTTTCGTTGCAAACTAGTAAGATATGAAATAATGTGAGGATCCAGAACCAAATAATGCATTGTCTAAACTTAAGGAAACCATTAAATTACCTACTACCATGCCTTTCAGAGCTTCAAATTTAGCAGTAGCGGTCACATAAGCTGGGCCTTACTCCCTCTTCGGAGGAAATTTTCCTTGGATCATAGGAAATTCGTTTGCATAATGTCCCTTTTCTCTACAGTTGTTGCTTTCAACATTGACAACCTCTTTCTTCCCCTGGAAATCAAGAGCCTGGTGGACTTTTCACCACAATTGTAACAGGCTCCCATTCCATTCAGGCGAGTACCAGGGTGTTTCTTCCCACATTTACCACAAAATGGATATTCAAAATTTCCCTTCATCCCATTATTTCCACTTCTAGAGTGTTCAACAGATCTCTTCTTCTATTTCTTTTCTATGAAGTCGTAAGACTATAAGAATTTGTTTTTTGTCTTGATAGCACATTAGAAAATATCTTCGTACGATGAGAAGGATTTTGAGACTAATTATCGATGGAGAAATGGTTTTAACACAACAAAGAATCGATCAATCTTACTCTGTGGGTTATGTATATAATCTGAAACATGCCTTGCTAAACTTGTAATGTTTGCCTCATACTTTGTGAAATTATCATCCTCCTTTTTCCTTAGACTCAGAAATTATCTTTCCATATCTGATCGATGGACAAGAGGAAAGTATTTTTCTAAGAAAATTCCATTATACTCTGTCCATTCCATGTTTTATACTTCTTCTTCTCCCATTGTGTTTTGGTTTAATGACACCATTTATCCGCATCTTCGGTGATGTGATAAACTACCATGGAAACTTTTTCCATTTCGCTACACCCCAAAGTATGAAATATTTTCCCTACGTAACTTATCCATTTCTCATCTACTAATGAATTTTTACTCTGATTGAATGTTGGTGGTTGTTTCCTCAAGAAGAGGTCTAACATTGATCCTCTACATTGAGGATCGGGGTTCTCCATATGGGTAAGGTTATTATTCATAACCTGAGTGAGTTGTCCCTGAATGGGGATAAGTTTATTAGCACCAGTAGCATCACCATCTCCACTATAGTTATCTTGAGTATGATGGAAATCCACACATGGATTATGTGCGTTGATACAGTTTACATTCCTTCCACAATGCACCATTTATAAACAACAGAATACACTAGATTAGTTTATTAATTGCAACACATAGTTCTAAACTTGTAAAACAGTTAACATAAATTGAATAGGTTATGGATTTAATCCATAATCATAAAAATGTTATCATTGAGGAGGTATATACTCATAAATTCTTCATAATGGATTGTAAAGAAAATGTGATTTAGCCTAAGAATATCCTCTGAGAGTATTGTAACCAAGAGTGCAACAAGGCCCATTGTCATGTACGAGGATACCCTAGGTCAAGCCCGAAACACCTTGTAGAATTTTTCACTCCTATGTATATTTGTGTTAGAGCCGCCTCTACCTGCTCATATTTAGATAGGGATGTATTTCTTGGGAAACTAACAAAATATCTACATTACCAAAATTCTAGGATGTTCTTCTATATTAATTATAAAAGTCTATCTTAGTGTAATGCGCTCTAATCAGAGTTTATGTAATTCTAGCTTCCAAGGTTTGTATTATACTTCCTCGGATACCAATTGTAACGCCCTGACCCTAGTTACCCAGATTAGATACATTATTACATAACATTGGCATGATCACAAAGGATCAAATTCTGAAAGACCAATCAGTTTACTATCCATGGAATTACTATATACATTTATAAGTTTTACATTAAATTATAAAATAAAAAACAACAACCACATTGTCTCCATCGACCATATTCATATCCCTCAGACTATCCCTATAGGTCATCCATAATATAATTCTTTGTATCCTAGGAAAAATAAAGCATAGAAAGGGGTGAGCTCAGATGCTCAGTAAGGATAACAATATAGCAGAAACATTCATAAATAAGCATAAACATTTAAGGAAATGTATAAGACTAAAACATAAGCCTTTTAAACATTAACTTCAGCAATATATGGAAAAAATAAATCAAATAATGTCATTTTGTTATTCACATTGATACTCTACTAGCTAAATAATCACATACAATATAAATAGACAATTTCATAATGATGGAATGCATAATGCTAGACTTCATAACCACATAGTCAAGGCCCTGTTCCAAAACTACAAATAAGATGTTGTCAAGGCCTTGGGCCAAGGAACCAGTTTGTCTACTGAGATCTAGTAATGCATCGAGGAGCTATATCAGGCTCCACCTATCATATAATATGTCCAATTCATTCCTCATATGAAAAGGGTTAAACATAACATAAACATTCGTTTTAATACTATCATAAGAAATGTTAATACTTTAACCATAAACAATGATTGGTGTATAAATAAAACATCCATAGTCAAGAATATCACAAAACCTTCACTACAATATAGGAGATTTGTATCATAATAAATCAACGTTAAACAAGTTTAAAATCCATCAAAGGATGTTGACAAAGATAAAATGCAAACTATTTGAAATATATACCTCTTTCTATTTTGAAATCATTTAAAACTCACATAATTATAAAATAAAACATTAATTTTAAATATATTTTTATAAGCTTGTATGGGAAGCTTCTATGATGTAATAATGGAAGAAAATAGCCCACCCACCATATAAGTTTAAAAAAAGACATTCCTGCCTTAATTTTGTCGAAAATGTCATAAAGTACATTGTTTGGAAAACGACGAAAAGATTCCTTTCAAAACATATATTGTAAAGTAAGGGTATAAATTACTTTAACCCATAGTCTACTAAATTATAAAAAAACATGAATTGAATTTTTATGAAAACATAGATGTGGATGATAAAGAGGTCCCAGAAGATACTTATGTATTAACAACCTCGGATGAGTAATGAGATTGTAGAATTAACCCTTACCTCGTACTTTTCCATGGTCGAGGGTAAGTTAACCTCCTGTATAATAGTTAAATCATTGTTATTAAATTATACAAGAACTATATATATAAATATGATATACAATATGGTTCTTTAATATTTCTTTGTTAATAATATTTCAATAGTATCATCGTTTCATGTGTTAACATATTCATTTTCCATTATATGCTTGGTTATGCAAGCCATGTTTGTTATGGATAGGATGTATTTGATTCATATAAAAAATTATATGAAGTTCATAAACTTTATTTTTAATCATAAAAGGAAAATTATTCTTGAATGAATATGATGGGGAATGAATCCAATCATGTTCGTGGAGACGGTAATCCGTACATACGAACGAGTGACAATATCATTATATTGATGGTGAAATTGTATGTAATTGTATGGTATATAATATATACTGAATCATTAACATGTTATATTTATTATTTACATTAATTATAATCATTATAATCGTAGATACCCAAATCTTGATGTACAGGTACATTACATTACTTTTTGCGGAAAACATAATACATGAAAAAAATAGACGCCCAAATACCGTATTAGTTTAGTGTATTTAGAAACTCAAAAACTAATCTTCTAATCATTTTTAATGATCTTCACCATCTCTCATTTAGATATTCCCCTTTTGTTTTCATACCTAAAACCATTCTTTATATCCTTGGGAAAAGAAAACATAAAAAAGGTGAGCTCGAATTCTCAGTAGGGGTAAACATGGGTAACATAACACAATCCATAAACATTTGAACGTAAAAACTTGAACATGACCTAAATATTTGTAGTACATATAAAATAGATCACAAAGGAACATTAATCATGAATAAATAAAATGGTAATAAATCATGTAAATGTGGAAAACCATTAATCACATGATATGATTTCCATTTGTAGCCAAGGCATTGCTACCAAGACCATCATACTGGACAAAGTCCATTATTGAACCGAGTTTACCAGTCATTTTAGCCTTGTATTACTAAACCAGATATTACATACCATTATAGGGAGGTCTATATCATTAGATATAAATCATTACCCAATGTACTAGAAGGAGATATAGGTCCCACCCTTTGCATAATGGAATCATTCTTTCATGTGCTACAAACTAATCATAAATCATTCATCATAACCCAATGAATAAAATGGGTTTCATATACATCATCCCATCATAACATAATCCATATAAAAAATGAATATAATTTCACCATAAACAAAATAAAACCATGTAAATAATAGGGACATTATACACAAAACATATCCATATTAAAAAAATATCATCTTAGATGGGAAATATTATTGGTAAAACACTTGAAATTAATTCTTGAGGAAAATATCCTTTATTCTTCCAAATCATTTTATTTTTTCAAAATGTCATGCAATTTTAAAAGAAATAAATTTTGTGGAAAAAAATCATGAAATATTGTAGGATAGGATTTATAGAAATAAGGAATTATGAAACTGTAAAAATCCATTCATGCCGTATAAGTTAAAAAACATTCTCCTCATACTTTTTCCAGAAAAGTCAAAAAGTACCTCGTATGGTTAACAAAAGTACGATTCCTTCTATACTACATAGTAAAAGTCAAAAAGGGGAAAACCTGACATTAAAATTACATGAAAGAACAATAAAAACTTTATGATTTTTTTTTATAAAATCTGGACATTGATGATTAATATAACCCCACTAAATACTTACGAATAAACAATCTCGGATAAAAACGAGATTGGAATAATTAGACCCTACCTTATGTACAATTTCTTCAATATGTGACCAATAGTCTTATATAGTGGGTAGAAACACATTATTAACTTGTAACAGAACCATAATAATATTTCTGATATCATATATGATTCACTTATGACATTATATTACCCGTTCATTTGTCAATTCCATTTTAAAGCAGCGGTTTGCGTAAAATCGTTTCATTTATCGTACGTGTTTTGACATGTTATTATTAATATGATTACTTAGATCATGATTAATTACTTCCAGAATGTAAAACATGATTTATATATATAATATATATTCAGAATTTAATATATATATATATATATAATAGATGGGTAAATGGAATGAAATACACCGTTCATGGAGACAGTACGTCGTACGTACGCATGAACACTATTTTTGTTTCCTTATTAAATTGAATGAAAGAAAGTGAATATCATATAAAGAAATATAGTATAATTATTATGTCATATATTTCATGATTAATTATTATGTATACTTTATAATCATTTTGGAATGGTTAACATGGATAATGAATCTCATTGTGTCATGGAGACGGTAATCCGTATGTACGCACGAGCGACGATATCGTTCCCATAATTATTGAATGGAATTGGCGTGGATGATATAATATCTCAGAATCATTATGATTTTATAATAATCATATATAGTAATTATTTCCACCATTATACGCATCCAATTTTGGTGGTGGTGGAAAAACAGATTACACCACAGCGTGGAGACGGTAAGCATTACGTACGCACGCGCGATGATTTTGTTTTTCGTAGGATGGATATAAGTTGAAATAGGTTTGTTTCATATTTATAATAACATATTAGTATATTAGTGATACTAATTTTATTAATTTATAATAAAAAAACTAAATAATATGAAGTAGTAGAAGAAAGAAACATGAACAAATCGGTTGAAGAGATTACCTCTTCCTCGACATGCCTCTTTTAAACTTCTTTTTAGGCCACTAGAGTTGGTCTTTTGAGAAGACAAGAACCTCTATAATATAACTATAGAGATATAGAAGATGAATATTCAGTGGTTGGACAAACTTGAAGGCTTAAAATATAGTTATGATAAGATAGAGGAGGTTCCCTTTTATAAGAGAGGAGAGGGTCACTTTTGGAAACCTCAAAAATATTAATTTTTTATAAAATAAAACCCCACTTGAAACCTCTAAAATGACTCAAATTAAAAGATTAAATGATATACGGTTGTAATATAATTAGAAAATATAATTTATACATGTTGGAAAATTATTTTAAACCATATCTATTTGATTTATCGTTAGTTAATCTATTTAATCTTATTTGGTGTAATAATTTTCTAAATTATAAATTGTAACAAATTCTTACTTATGTGTATTAAATTGTCCATAATTGGATACTTTATAACATTTACGACCATATAAACTTCAATTTATAATTTTTATATATTTTTGTGATTTTTAAACAATTTAATAATATGTTATTTTTATATAATATCAATAGTGTCAATTTTGACACTATTCATTTATTTGAATTTAAATAAAATCCAAACAGAAGATATGTTTGAAAAACAAATATTGAATAGATTCCTAACATGTCAAATTTATCTATAAAATTAGTGGAGCACATTAATTAGTTCACATAATATTTATTTTAATATTTTTAAAACCATTTATTTGATATAAAATAATTACTACAACATTTTTTTATAATTATTTAATATACTTATTTGTTTCATAAAAATGAAAAATATAATACTATGATGAAGATAAATCTAATATATTTAATAATAATTTTTATATTAGAATTTATCTTTTAAAACACCCAACATTAAAAATGATATGTTTATTAAATTATGATGTTGACAACATTGACATCCTTTAAAATAAAATGATATAAATTTCATATTCTGTTTTATAAGGCTCTAAATGGTCCACAAATATACACATGGATTTTTAGGGTATATATATACTCGACCAATATGGTTTGGTCAAGTTTATGGACCTTTTTATGCGTATTATTATTTTCATAAAAACTATATTATTGATCTTTCACTAAATAAATAATTTTTGCATCATTAATGTATAAGCTATTAAAGTACTTTTATATTTCATATAAATCCCAAATAAATTACCATGTTAAATAAAAAAATCATATATTTCAAATGAGTTTTTATAATGGAATTTATATTATGTAAATACTTATATTAAAAATACATTAATTATTAAAGTTTGAGTGAGACATATTTCACTTTTGTTAAATAAAATAAATTAAAGGCCTTAATCACATCCCAGTGGGTTCCAAAAGATACCATTTCGACCCAAGTATATTTTAGGACGAAATATATTCATCCAGTTATATTAATACAAGTGTTTGGGTAATTTAGAAATATTATTTTTACCCTAAATTACCTGATTTACCTTTAACTATTGTAAATAATATTTACCATAGTTACTATTCATAATGACATAAAATACAACGTTTCCTATTAACATAATTTGGACCTACTGATTCAAAATATGTAATCGATTTTTTCATATTCAAAATAGAGAGGGTTCAGTATTTAATTTCAAATTAATCCCACTATTGAGAAAACGGGTTTAAAAAGCTAAAACATTGCAAAAGATTGAAATGTTTTACCTATGAATTCAATGTAAAATTAATTATTATGACCTAAATTATATTAAATGGTAAAATATATTCTTTTTATACTTTAAAAACATTCTATTTTATATTTTAATCATATACATTATTTTGATGAAAAAAGTTGTTTTCAATTATAGTTTAGCGTATTTTTACTATTCATCAAAATAAGAAACTTATCAGAAAAATATCGAAAATTTATCCAAAGTAAAAAATTTATATCTTGATTAAGAGGAAGAAGTTTATCTTGTAAAATTTTACTTATAAACATGTGAAAAACTAGACTGAAAGTGTGTAAACCATCAAAAGGATGAAAAACTACATTTTTTGAAAAATACTTATTTTACCCCAAAAAAATTATTTTGTTCTCATACCATGTTCTAAAATATGTGTAAGATGAATTATATTTTTATAAAATTCAAAATGTGGTTAATACTATTCATAACGGCTATTTCATAGTCATATTATGACAATATATCATTGTTTAATGAAACATGGTATTGCGTACAACATGCACTACTGAGGAAGGTTGCTCTTGCATAAAAAACATAAGCCAAGAATAGTGTTTGTGTATACTAGAAGCTAATATGGTGTTCAGTATAGTGAAAGATAATCTTGTTGTAGCATACAACACAATACATCAATGAAATTAAAAATATTATTTCTCATAAAATCTCGGGGTGTTACATTCTACCCCCCTTAAAAGGAATTTCTCCCTCGAAATTCGTCAGGGTTATACATCGTTTACTACTATAATGTTTCTTTCATATAATCCCACATCATAAAAAGTAATACTAAAACTTAATTTTGAAAAGGATCTTTAGAAACATAATGGTCACCAAAAGTAACTCAACACCCAGTTTCCACATAGGAGAATATAGGTGAAAATATGGATTTGGAAGAGAAATCTAACCATCAACTTCTGACGAAGTGTGGTAGAGAACATGGAGATGAAAAATATAACAATCACGAAGCCATAAATTTTTTATGATCTAAGGTACCATTTGATTCATCAGATATGAGGACACTAGTACAACATTTTTTGTTTTCAAGATCATTTCCCTAAATTTGAAATTTTTGAATTAGAAGAAATACTTGCATCATTTTGGTAAAATATCACCATTGGTTGTTCCCCGAACAATTTCCACATAATATCTTAAATAAATTATGTTGAATTTTTCATTTGTGGAGTCTTAGCAGATCAACTGATAGAATGATGGGTCATTCCTGCAGTCTCAAACAGAAGGTTAGAAAAAGTGATGTAATATAAATAAGTCTATATATGGTGATATTATTCATATATGGCTCCAAAAATGGACTTAAACATCATATTTCATACCAATTAATAATATAAAACTAATTTATACAAACAAAGGACTTCCAGTAGGCCAGTGGTAGGTGATAAAGGCCTGTTTCACTTCACTTGTGGGTTAGATTCCCACAGCCTTGTCCGACGCGACATGTTTTCTGTTGTCCTATACATTGTCCTTTTTCTAAAACTATACAATTATAACATTCCAGAAATAATATCAAAATGTTCTGGAATTAAAAAAATACTATCTGATGTCCAACATAATCCATTCCAATCTTTAGTCTTATCCAAATTACTTATGTCCAATCTCATAGTACAATGAAACTATTACTAGAGAGGCCATCTAACAAGCATGTGAATACCATCATTAATCCCCCATATATCATAAGTTATATCTTTTTGTCATTTTCCAAACATGTGAATACCTTAATCATGTATTCTATTGAAACATGAATTACAATAAAACCATAGTGAAAACATGAATGCTGTCAAAAATTAACTTTTTCCACATACCAAAATCCCAAAATATCTATATACTCAAACCATGATATCACATTGTCCTTATATCTATCATGAGTTCATTAATACTATCAAACATAATATTTTTTCCTTATCCCTTCATTATGTACATATCATATGCTTTATAAAAATATTTCAATCACTTTTCATGGTTACCGGTACCATAAAATTATTAAAAACCAATACATAGATATTTTAATATACCATAAAATTAAATCAACAACATTATTCTTGAATTATAATACATAAGCCCTTCAATCCATCATCTTCTATGAATGTCATGGAATTGGTCCTTCTTCTATTTAGAAGTAACCACTTAGGCCAGGGAATTGAGTTGGGTAATTCCCATGTTCTCCACAGATAAGACATTGAACTCCATAACAGTCTGTCACTCTATGCCCCTTTTCCCCAAACAGATAACATCTTCCCCTCCATTTAAGGTATTCCTCAGGGTTCTTCTTCCCTTCTTCTTCATATGTTAAAAGCTTCATATTCCATCCTCTATGTTACTCACCATTCTAACATGCATAAAATTACATCTTCCTCTTATTTGATGACATAGGAATACAAGTAAAGTTCACCTTGTTAATCATATATCACAATGACCGATTCGGCATAATCAGAATATATTTCTCTCCATGCATTACCCAATTTTTTTGATCATAGTCACCAATTTTTCCATTGGAATCAATGTTAACTGAATTCCTTCTCGTTCCCTCCATTGAAATAATCCATAAACCATTGTGTAAGAAACAATTAAAATAACTAGGAACCAAATAATCATAAAAATACAATTATGGGATGTCTAACGTATAACACATTCTTTAATCCATGACACCTTAGGTTCACCATAGGTTATTCATGATTTCAAAATAATTCTAGGACTGTAACCTATAGTTATACTAAACCTTAAAGATATCCCTAGACATAACTTAAAAATATATCTAGGGATATCACTAAAGTTTTCACATCCTAATTTCTAAATGACGAATAATATTTTACCATCATACCAACTATAGAGACCTAGAGCTTGACATAAAGGTACATTGCATTACTTTTAAAAAAAACTTAATACATGACAAAAACAGATGCCCAAAGACCATATTAGTATACTGTCTTTGGAAACTCAGATCATAATCTTCTAATCATTGTGAAAGATCTTCAACATCCCTCATAAAGATGTTACCCTTTTGTTTTATTACCTAAAACATTTCTTTATATCCTCAGGAAAGGAAAAAATAAAAAGGGCGAGCTCAAATGCATTGTAAGGTAAACATGGAGAACATAACACAATCCATAAACATTTGAACGTAAAAATTTAAACATTACATAAATCTTTGTAGTATGTAAGGCATAGATCATAAAGAAACATTAATCAGAATAAAATAGCATTAGAATAAAGCATGTAATTATGGAAAAAATTAAGCACATGATATGATTTCCATAGTACCCATGGCATTGCTTCCAAGACCATCATACTGGACAAAGTCCATTACTGAATCGGGTTTACCAGATGTTCCAGCCCTGTATTACTGAACCAGATTTTACATACTGTTCCAGCCATGTCTATATCATGATATATAAATAATTACTCAATGCATTGGAGGGATATATAGGTCCCCCCATCTCATAATGAAATCATTCTTTCTTGTGCCACAAAATAAACCTAAATCATTCATCATAAACCAATTAATAAAATGGGTTTCATATACATCATCCCATCATAACATAATCTATATAAATCAATGGATGTAATTAATCCAAAAACAAAATAAAACCATGTAAATAATAGGGATGTTATACATGAAACATTTTAATATTAAAAAAATGTCATCTTAGATGGAAAATAGTTTTGGTAAAACACCTGAAATGAATTATTGAGGAAAATATCCTTTCTTCTTTAAAATTATTTCTTTGCCCAAAATGCCGTTAAATTTTAAAATAAAATATTTTATTTGAAAACAATCATGAAATCTTGAAGAGGACGCATCATGGAAATAATGAATTATGAAACTGTAAAAATCCATTCTGGTTGAATAAGTTAAAAAAATATTCTCCTCATACTATTTCCATAAAACTGAAAAAGTACATCGTATGGTTAAAAAAAGAAAGGTTTATTCACTATTACATAGTAAAAGGAAAAAGGGGTAAAACATGACATAAAAAATACATGGATGAATAGTTAAAACATAATGAATTTTTTATAAAACATGGATCTAGATGATAAATATAACCCCAGTAAATACTTACGAATAAACAATATTAGATAAGAATGACAATTGGGAGGGTGGAAAGCTAGCCTTCGAAGGCTGCCCATCTCCTGACGTTTCTTTCAGGGAATCTTGTAACTGGTATGATGCCATCCATGCAGCATTAAACCACACCCATATGATCCTTTTTGAAGAGATTGTGGTGAATGAGGAACCAGATGTATGCTACTTCACAGAGGCTGCTTCCAGTAGGTTCAGTGTCCGCGACTACTGGAGAATTCTTTAGAGCGAGAGACCCATGGTTGATGGGGGACAAGTTACTTGGTGTAATGAAATTCCAGAGTGGTTTAACTTCTTGGTATGGGGATTCAATTACAGAGAACTATCGATAGAGGAGAATATCCAAAAAAAAGGGATATGCATGGCATCCCGGTGTTATTGCTGTGAACACCCCAGTATCGAGACAGCGGTTTATCTTTTCTTCCGAGGGAAATGGGACTCACTTCTTTGGTCTTCCTTAACTCACTCTCTTCTTAAAGATGGTGAGACATGGACCTATCAGGACTTTGTTTCAGCTTGGTTCTCGGGGACGCAGAACAGGGCCATGGAAAGAACGATTATGACCATCTTCTTGATTGTTGTACGCTGGGTCATTTGGGACGTGCGTAACTAGGATAGGATGGGATCCAAAAGATCCCATTTTTCTTTTCTGATTAGCCTTAAAACACTCATTATGGAACTGGAATCCCCGGTTAAAGGGGGGAGTGATTCGTTATTTCTCTGTAACTTCGTTAAAAGTCCATGCATGTTTCAAAGGAGGGTTGGTGTTTGGGTAACGTGGCAGCCTCATAGCCACGGGTTGAAACTGAATATCAATGGGTCTTGCATGGAGGGAGTGATGAGGGGAGGAGGTTTATTTCGAGACTTTTGGGGATCAGTGTGCGTTTCCTTTAGTGCATTTTATGGTCCTGGTAACTCCTTGGGGGCAGAGGCTCTTGCTCTCCTTTCTGGATTTATGGTTTGCAAGAGGAGGGGTCAGGCTTGACGGTGACAGAAGTTGAATCAGATTCTGAGGTCCTGGTTAGGGATGTTCAGGGAAGTTATGGGATTCCTTGGGACATGAATTATATTATTAGAAGTTGCAATATGGAAACAAGTCAAGGAAGGTTAATTCATCATAGCTGGAGGGAATTCAACTTTGCAACTGACTTGCTTGCTCGTTTGGGTAGGCAGGAGGACAATCTTTTGGTTTATTATAGTCTTCATTATCATCCCCTGGAGTGTTTATGTGTGGTTCAAGGGCATTCACTTGGATGGCACCACATTCTCCCACCTTTAAGGGATTTCATTGGTTCCTCTTTTTATCCTTTAAAATAACAATAAAAAATAACTTTCAGACCAGACCAGATAAGAATGAGATTGGAATAATTATCCCTTACGTTATATCCAATTTCTTTTGTATGTGTCTAAGACTCCTTTACAGTGGGTTGAAACATATTATTAACTTGTAAATTAACTAGAATATTATTTCTGATATCATATATGATTCACTTATGTCTTTATATTTCATGTTCATTTGTCAATTCCATGTTAAAGTAGCGTTTTTGGTAAAATCGTTTCATTTATCGTACGTGTTTTATCTTGTAAATATTCATATGATTACTAGGATCATGATTACATACTTCCAGAATGTAAAACATGTTTTATATAAAATATATATTCAGAATTTCACACACATATATATGTAATAGATGGATAAATGGAATGAAATACACCGTTCCTGGAGACGGTAGGCCGTATGTACGCTTGAATGTTGTTTTCGCTTCATTTTTAAATTGAATAGAAGTAATTAAATAACATATAAATAATTCTAGAGTCATTATTATGTCATATTTTTTATGATTATTTATTAGATATACTTTATAATCATTCTGAAATGGATAAATGGAGAATGAATCTCATCGTGTTGTGGAGACGGTAATCCGTACATACGCATGAGCGATGATATCATTCCCAATAATTATTGAATGGAATTGGATTGGATGATATAATATCTCAGAATCATTATGATGTTACAATAATCATATATAGTTATTATTTCCATCATTATACACATCCAATTTTGGTGGTGGTGGAAAAACATATTACCCCATGGTGTGGAGACGGTAAGACGTACGTATGCATGTGTAGTGATTTTGTTATTTGTTGGATGGATATAAGGAGAAATAGGTTTTTTGATATTTATAATAACATATCATTATATTAGTTATATCTATGTTATTACTTTATAATGAAACAACAAAAGAAGAGGAAGTAGAAGAATAAATAAACATGAAGGAATCAGTAGAAGAGATTACCTCTTTCTCGACATGCCTCTTTTAAACATCTTCTTAGGGCACTAGAGTTGGTCTTTTGAGAAGACAATAAATTCTATACTATAACTATAAAGACTGAGAAGATTAATTTTTAGGGATTGGAAGAGCTCGAAGGCTTAAAATGGAGTGAAGAAAAGAGGGAGGAGGATCCCTTTTATAAGAGAGGTGAGGGGCACTTTTGCAAACCTAAAAAATATTAATTTATAATAAACTAAATCCCCATATAAAAACCTCCAAAATGAATCAAATTATAATATGAGATAAGATAGGGTTTTAATCTCATTATCCAATAAAATTTATTCAGGTTGGGAAATTATTTTAAACCTTATCAATTTGATTTATCCTTATTTAATCATTTTAATCTTATTTGTGGTAATAATATTCTAAATTTTAAATTGTTTTAAATACATAATTTTTTGTTATGACTTTCCCATAATTGAATAATTTATGAAATTTTATACCATATAAATTTAAAATTTTAATTTTTAAATATTTTTGTGATTTATAAACAATTTAATAATATGTTATTTTTATAAAATATCAATAGAGTAAATTTTTACACTATTCATTTATTTGAATTTAAATAAAATCCTCAAAGAAGATATGTTCTAAACCAAATATTTAATAGATTCCTAACATGTAATTTTTATATATAAAATTTGTGGGGCACAGTAATTGGTTTACATAATATTTATTTTAATATTTTAAAAACCATTTATTTGATTAAAAATAATTACCACAACATTTTTGTATAATTATTTAATATACTTATTTGTTGCATAAAAATTAAAAAAATAATACTATAATGAATATAAATCTAATATATTTTATAATAATACTTTTAGTAGAATTTTTCTTTTATAACACCCAACTTTTAAAATGATATGTTTATTTAATTATGAAGGTGACAACTTTGACATCATTAATACTAAAATAATATAAATGTCAAAATCTGCATCATAAGGCTCTAAATGGTCCGCAAGTCGACTGTTGGATGATTAGGGTATAGATATACTATACCAATAATGTTTGATCAAGTTTATTGTCTTTTTTATGGGTATAATTGTTTTAGTAAAAACTATATTATTGATTTTTCACTAAATAAATAATTTATGCATCATTAATGTAAAAGCTATTAAGGTAATTATATATTTCATAAAAATCACAAATAAATTACTATGATGAAGAAACACATATTATATTTAAAATGTGAATTTATAATTTAGTTTATATTATGTATAACCTTATATAAAAACACATTAATTATTAATGATTGAGTGAGACATATTTCACTTTCGATGAATAAAATAAATTAAATGTCTTAATCACATCCAAGGGGTTCTGAAAGATACCATATAGACCCAAGTATATTTTAGTACAAATTATAATCATATAATTGTATTAATACATGTGTTAGGGTAATTATATAATATTATATTTACCCTTAATTACCTGATATACCTTTAACTATTGTAAATAAAATTTACCGTAGTGACTATTCATAATGCCATAAAATAAAATGTATCCTATTAGAATATTTTGGACCTAATGATTCCAAATATGGAATCCATTTTTTAAAATTCAAAAAACATAAGTTTAATTATTTAATTTAAAATTAAACCCGCAATTTAGAAAATCGGTTTTAAAAGGTAAATCATTGCATAAGATTGAAATGTTTTTACCTATGAATTCAATGTAAAATTAATTCCTATGGAATAAATTATATTAAATGGTTAAAATATATTCTATTTATACTTTAAAACCATTAAAAAATATATCTTAACTATATAAACTATTTTGATGAAAATAGTTGTTTTAATTAAAATTTATCGTATTTTTACTATTCATCAAAATAAGAAACTTATGAGAAAAATATCAAACATTTATCCATAGTAAATTTTTATATAATGATTCCATGGAAGAAGTTTGATTTGTAAAACTGAACTTATAAACATTTCAAAACAATATTTAATGTGTGTGCTCCATCAAAAGACAGAAAAACTACATTTTTTGAAAAATGCTTATTTTACCCGAAAATATTTATTTTGTTCTCATACCATGTTATAGAATATGTGTAAGATGAATGATAATGTTATAAAATTATAAATTTTGTTAATACTATTAATAATGTCTAGATTAAAATAATATTACAACAATATATCATTATTATTGAAACCCAGTATTGCGTACAACACACACTATTGAGGAAGGTTGCTCTTGTATGCAACACAAGCCAAGAATAGTGTTTGCGTATACTACAAGATAATATGATATTGAGTATAGTGAAATATAATCTTGATGTATCATAAACAACAAGACATCAGTGAATTTTAAAATATTATTTCTCATAAAATCTTGGGGTGTTACAATTATACCCATCCATATAATGAAGTGTTTGAATAACAAACTACGCAACGACGTGGTGACGGTAAGCCGTACGTACACACATATGGTGACTTTTTAATTCAAAGGATTTATTGAATAATGAATATGGTTGTACCATATTAATAATAACATCACAACATAATGAAGGTACTGGAGTAATTATTTTGGTATGGAAACAACAAATAAAGAGGAAGTGGAATAAGAAAAAAACATAAAAGAGGGTGGTGAAATAATTACCTCTTCTTCAGGTGTTTCTTTTTTAGTTGATCAAAAGGGATCTTTAGGTTGGCTTCCTGATAAAATTAAGGACTCTAAGTTGATTTTAGGGATTTTGGTAAGAAAGTTGGGCATGGGTTTGTGAGCCAGATGGCTTTTGAGGGGTGAATTTGAGAGAAGGGGAAGTGCCCTTTTATAAGAGGGGTGTGGGGCACCTTTGGAAAAGATTGAAATTTTATTTTATTATAAAATAATATTCAGTTTATAATGGATGAAAATTAATTTATTTCTATTCTATGGTGTGTATGGGTCTAAATACTTTTAAAAAAATAGTTTTTAGACAAGTTTAGGTGACCATATTAACCTTATCTTTTAGATTTAACAATTAGTTAAATAGTGTAACTTGTACCGTGTCTTCTTGTATTCTTACACTCTATGGTTAATAAACATACTATAAACTTCAAAGAGAACCAAAATCATTTCATTAATAACTTTTATAATATTATTTAAGCCCATTGGCCGAATGTTAGATTTTTTAGGTATATTATATCAACCAATAATATAGTATTTGTTTTAAATACTCATTTATGTCAATTTTGACACTATTTAGTATTTGGTTTTTGTAAAATTTCTAAAATCCTGATTACATAAAAAATTTATTTAATCAACCATAAAAGGTCATATTTTCCTATTAAATTAGCTTAATTCATCAAAAATATCAAATTACATTTATTTAGATATTTATAATATCAATTATTTTAATCTTTCATTAATAAGGTAATTATTTCATCATCACTGTATCATAAATAAATTTAATTATTGAGTGTCTAAAAATTATAAATAAAATACCATTATGTAGTAAATATATTTATACTTGAAATTAATATTTATAGTCGAATTTATCTTATGCATATCCCTATATTAAAAATGGTTTAGTTATTAAACTTTCAATTTAACACTTTTAACTCCTCTTTAAATTAAATAATAATAAATGTCCTAATCAAATCCAAGTAGACCAAAAAAATAATATTTTATTCCTAAGGTTGTGTTTGGTTGAATTATACTTATCCAATAGACTTATGATATGTGTTAGGGTAATTATAATATAATTTTTACCCATAATTACCCTATTTACTTTTAACCGTGGTAAATAAAAGTCAAAAGTTACTATTCACCAAAAGTTATTTTCATCTTATTGAACCACAAGTTACTTATTTATGTCAACCATGCCTCTCGTATTTTTGAAATTCATCTCATTGAAGAGATAAAATTATGTTTTATGCAAATTTGACAATGCTCCTAGAAGGTGGATAAAAGACGGTAAAAAGTTCAATAAAATTTTATATATCAAAACATATTATAAAATGACTCCAATGAATTCCATTGATAATAATTAGGTATTATGTATCTATTGTTATCTAAAAAATAAAATAAAAAAATAATTATTTAAATAAGAAAGTCGGTTTTAAACAAGAACATAGTGTTTTTCCCTATTCATCAAAAATTGAATGTTTTCTGAAAAAATACCAAAAATTCACCCTAAGTTAATTTTGATATTCCAAATCCAAAGATTAAGTCGATTTTGAAAATAAAAATTTATAAATTTCAAAAAGTGGGTACTACTATTCATAATAACTAATTTCATTGGTTATGGTGTGTTAAAACCCAAAGTTGCGTACAACGCAAGCCACTGCATTATTCAAAGGGAAACATACCGTGGAAGCTTGGGGTGTTACATTTATCACCATGGTAAAGGGTAGATCAGGATAATTTATTTTAAAACAATGTCATATGGCCATATTTTTTCAGAATAATTATTGTTGGATTAAAGGAATTCGACCCTTCTCAGCTTATCCATGAAATTGATTTTTTAATGTAAAATTTTTCCTGAAAATTTTCTATATGATATTTATATCAAATAATGTTTCAAATCTTCAGTACTTATGTTTTAAATATCTCTTATGTGTCCACATAGGGATAAAAGTAAGTTATAAAAGAAAATATTTTTCTATTTATAGCATAATGAAACTATTTTCAGGATACAAATTTATGTCTCTTTTTTATAAATTATAAAAGGAAAATAACTTATTTTAAAATGTTGATAAAAAATTTACTCAATTTAATAAAACAATATGAAAAATGATTTTAAAATATAAAATGTTATATAATTTATATAATATAATTTGTTCCATGAATTATATGTATTAATTTGAAAAATTATTATAATGTTAAATGATTAGATTTTAATTCCAACATTATATCAGAACTATATAATTCACAAAATTATATGGATCTAAACCATTCCAATAGGCCCTAATGCCATGATTGTACATTAAATCCATGATTTTTGAAACCATGGTGTTTAAATCCATTGTTTTAGGTATCACACCTACAACCAATGTTCTAAAGGTGGCTATAATGTACTATATTTACAAACTATTGAAACAGTTACCTTAGAAATTGTATACCCATAGTTCACATAGACATTGGCCATTAGTTATACTAACAAAGGATATTGAATCTTTTTTCTAAACTATGGCCCTATTTCAATATAGAAATGTACAATTTAGAGTATGGATATAGAGAACAAATGATACAACTATATCCATAGGATATAAACCACTATAATAGTATTTGAAAATTTAAATTGAGCAAACCATGGTTTGATCTTGATATATATAATACAAAATGCACTTCACCTTACCACAAACCTATGAAAAAAATTATATTTATGAACATATTTTTAAACATATACAAATTTTTTTATAATTATTTAAAAAAAATTAAACCTTTTAATCTTTTAAAATATAAAACTAATATTTAAATCGATTTCCTATAGAGTTGATTTCTTAATCCCTGACCAGGGATAAATACATATAGGCTTATAACCATAGATTAATTATACAAGGACAGTATAAATATCAACATAGGTTATCACCATAGTTTTTTTTAACTACGGTAGTTTATGAAAACTCCTAATGTATTACTACAATTATGAAAATAATGGCCTTTTATTTTCTCTACCACCACTATTTTGTAAGATTGGGGCCAAAATCCATCCCTCGATCTTTCTAAAAATTGTTTTTGGAAACATAATGGCTCTTTAAAAATTCATATGAATCTCTACTACAACAGTTTTCAAAATAATGCATGTTGATGGTCTAATAGCCCTGGTTTAATAAAAACTGTGGATATAGAATGAATCAAAGAAAACTATATATATGGTATAAAATAAATTATGGAAATAAACTACCCTATTTCCATAGTATTGAAAACCATGCATATAGAACCATGACCATAGGTCCATATTATAGCTGTTTCATTTTGTATTGTATGAAATATTTAATGAATAGTGTCAAAATATTAAATATTTATATTTTATTAAATTACCTAAAAATCATAAAATTATCAAAATAGGATGGTAGGAATAATATATGGATGAAAATTTCTCCCATTTTCAATTCATAGTCTATTTTGTAAAATTTTTAATGAGAATTTATTTAATATATTTTAATCATTTAAGAAATCACAGGCATTCCCATCCACAAAATTATAAAATAGAACCCCTCCTTTCTCTTATTCACCCCACTTTAAGCCTTCTTGATCGAAAAAACTACTCCATGTTTTCTTCTCCACTCCCTTGTCCATAATATAGAGGTTATATTATTCTAAAAATAATAACCCTGTGATCTATAAGAGGACGTCTTAAAGAGTTATTTCGAATGTGATATAATCGTTGTAATTGATCACATTAATTTTAATTCTTAGTTTACCGTCTCTATACATGTTATGCTCTTTATAATATAATAAATTTAGTATCCTCTGTATATTTAAATATTATTATGTTTATTAGACCACCTTTATTGTCTATAATTCAAAAAAATTGGAATTAAAAGTATCACCTGATCATAATTATAAGTTACTGTCTCTAGGTAGTGATATAATTAATTCCTCATCACTATATTTTATGGACATGTATTTTTTTGGGAATAATATTTATATATGAAAATTATGAAATAATTATACGTATAATATTACAATATCATATCTATCTTCTTACATTAAAATAATTTGGGAAATGAAACCATCACTCATGATTAAAATTCATGAGATGATGAGACCATTATAAAAATTTCACAGAACAAAACTATCGAACCAAAACATACATGTAAAACCAAGAATATATAATGCACGACATTAATTTTAATAAATAATAGCTGAAAACAAATGATAAAATTTTTTAAGTAAATAATATATGGTATGATATCTATTATTATTATTATAGAATATATTTATAATGAATATATATTTATTATGTACATGTTTTAATTATGTATAAAGCAATTCAGACACAGGGTAATAGATTTTTGTCTCACAATTATTTCTGTGAGGCACATTGCATATTGAACACATGTTTATTTTATAATGAGAATATACTACCCATGAATAAAATTTATCATTATTCTTATGAAATTTATGGGGATTTACATATCCATATATGTTTTTTTCATTAATTGGTATTATTAATCAAATGTTATTAAAGTGTTAAGTGTTTTTTCTTACAATGTCATTGTTTATCAAGAGTATTTATGACTATGTTTCTTATGATGATATATTATGATCTAACTCTAAAAAAACTCATTAATTTTGTTGTCATATAGTTATTTCTCAAAGATACTTGTTTTCCATTGATTTTCCTCAAATTAAGGACTTAAAAGACAAAAAATATTTTTTAAGGAAATTTGAAAAAACTTATCTCTTCGGTTAACAAATATTCTCCTTCCATATCCATGTTTTTAAAAAAAATTAAATAAGATTTTAAATATTTTCCACTTATTGTTTAATGTCATATTTAAACATTTTTAATTTTTACAGAATGGTTTTAGAAACAAAATTATTTCCATTTTCTGAAATATGTAATTTTTTGAATTATTAAAAAATTGTGAATGGTTTTTTAATCTTATATTGCATGAAAAAAATTTCCTATCTTAATTTCCACTCAATGAATAAAATAATACTTTACATGTTTACTTGGTTATTTTAAAATAAAATATTTCCATAATATTTTAGAAATATTAATATTTTTATGAAGTCATTTCAAAATGGAATTGATATTTTCCTCGAGAATAATTAATGATATTTTAAATTTATTTTTATTATTCAATAAAAATAACTACTATTTGATCTAATTATTTACTAGGGATATTATCCAAGGATACCAAACTTATTCATTCTCTTGATAGTTTATGCTTATGATGAAAATTTGTGTATGAAATCCATTCCTTTTCCATATGTCATGCTATGATGAAATGATGTAATATTTATTAATCCAATTTATTTTCCATGGGTTATAATATGATGATTTTTTAATAAGACTCATTTTTATTCAAGCGTTCTAAAAAGATGAATATTTTTTTATATTTTTTCACACATATGTATGGTGTCAATTATGAAAATGGTGGCTATTATATCTCCCTCCAATTCTTTTGGTAAAAATAGATATATCATGAGGTAAAAAATAATGGAATAATGAGTAAACTCAATTTAGTAAGGTAATATGTCCACTATGATATTATTGGGAGTAAAAATTGATTATTATGATGGTTTGGGTAGTAAACCCAATCTAATATTAAAATCATAGAATTAATTCCATGAATAATAAGGAAATTATTTTACATTCTTATATATATGACACAATTCCAAGTCTTACACCATTGTTTTCCATTTATCAGTCATGTTATTTGATTTATCTTTTATTAATTTCCTACGAACTACCAATATTTTTTATATGACTCATGTTTATGACATTTTGTATGCAGTGATTGGATTTCAAATATTATTCTCAGGTTACCACACCAGTATGCTCAAGTTATGCTTATGTGATCATTGATATCTCCCTTGTTTAACCCTTCAAAGTATAGGATCTCACACATTTTCATATTTTTATTTCCCATGGTATGAAGAAAGGTTTTCTGAAAGATATTTCAAATAAATTTTCTAGTTATGAACTAATTAATGGAAGACTCTTATGAACTGGTTGTTTATGTGTACAAGTTTACTAATATTGTAGAACTATATGATTATGATAATGTTCTTTATGTTATTTAATTAATATTCATCTGATTATATGTAATATATATGAATAAAAATTATTAATCTCAATAGAATCTATGACCATATTTTAACGACCAGTACCACCGAATAAAAATATGCATGAGAAACTAAGTAGTTAACACCCAAATAATTTATATTAACGGATGATTATGGGTAAATGTGTAAAAAAATTATGAATAGATGATATATAGAAAGGTTATTATATATATATATATATATTATATGTTTGAATAATAAATATAAATATATTAAAAAGTATTCCATAATTTTTTCAACCAATTAGGATACAAGGTAGGGGTTTATTTTACAATCTTAATTTTATTTAGGATTTTTTGGGTTTAAATTTCCCAGGAGGGAATTATATTCTCTATCCTTTGTAAATCACATATTTTTTTTCAAATTTAATTAATTCTTGTTTATTTCTAGTATTATTTAAATTTATCCTCTCATATTCACTAAAATCCATTAAAAGGTTTTTTATAAAAAATCCTACATTTTTTCTTATTTTTTATTGGGAATATTTTTATTCCACCTCTATATTACTTATTTTTATTTACAGATGTTCTTTTCTATATATAAAAGTTTTATGCATATCAAATTTTATAATTTTTAAAATTATATTCAATAAAATTATAGAAATATTTTCATTATTTTCTAAAGAGTAATTTTTACTCTATGAAAGTATGAAGTGCATTTTTTTTAACATTTACCGATAGACTGAAATTTCCTACATTCATGATCATTACTCATTATAATTATTCCATTACAAATTTCTATGTTTTTAAAATAAATAGTACTAACATTATTAAAATAATTTTTCATTATTAAAATCTGTAAAAAAGTAATATGTATAATTTAATCAAATGTTATGAAAAAATGATTATTTTTTTTAATTTTATATTTATTAATGCATGTTCTTTTATAAGAATATTTTATAAAGTATAATTAATTTCTCAAAATTATTTTATATTTTTTTTAATAAATTTCTCATTTAATCCTTTGGAAATGAGGTTTGGGAGTGTGTTTGAACTTCATTTTTATAAAACATTATGAATGTTTAATGAAAAATTATTTTGAATTTTTAGAATCCTTATTCAAATATATTACTTAAAGACATAAATTTACTTCAAAATATTCATTTCTTATTTCTTGATAGACTTATACCATTCATTGTTGTATTATTGTTTATAAGACATTTTTTTCACAAGGAGTGTTCATAGTTCTCTAAATTATCTCCTCTATCAATGTATTTTTTTAATTATACCCATATTATTTTTATCATTGATATATTTATCATCATAATATTTTAATTAATGTATAAAAGTTTTATATAGATAATTAATTCAAATAAATTCACAAAACAATTTTATTAAATGGGGAATATTTTCATCCTATTTTACTGATTAAAGGTGGATATTTATTTAATTTTTAGATATGAAGACTTTATATTATATTGATCATTTAATATATAACAAATTAATTGTTCATGTGTTTACGATGGGTGGGGCCTGAAATTTTAAATCCCCTTGATTCATAGGTATCTTTCATGAGATAATAAATTTGGTATAACTTAAGATTTATTAGGTTGATTGGTGTATTCTCGAATGAATTGTTGATGGAATAATTATGAAGGCCTTGATAGTAGATTTAAATTTCTATCATGACAAATTCCATCATATATAAATAAATAATTATTTTCCCTAGGATTACTAGATTGAAATAATACATGGAGGATTTTATTGATTAACGGGGATATGTATTAATTATTCACTCATATATATTGTTTATAGTAACATAATTATGATATATTTCTTTGTAATCATTCAAATACTCTGAATCTGAGATCACTCTTTAAATTTTTTCCATCCCCATGTTATTAAAAATAGAACATTCAATAATTTATAATGGAAATGGGAATATTTTCAAGAATATTATACTCTTTATTTTATTAATTCATGGTAATTTTTAAATTATGTATATACCCACACTTTAAATACTATACAATAGTTCAATCCTATAGAATAAAATCTCTTCTATCATTTACTATAGTAAAATAGAAAACACTAAGTCAACATTACTAGAGTGCATGTAGGTACGTTCTGTTTCAAAAACAATCAATATGAACCATTGGAATTATATTTTAGAAGAACCAATATATCATGAAAAGTTTTATAATTTTTTTAAAATATTAATTATATTTTTATAACATAGAATTTTTTTTTAATATGAATCATTATTCCTCACATTATAAGATAATTAAATGTATTCCCCTATTTAGTGATGACTCGTAGTTTAATGAATAAGAAGTACTTCAACATCCATAATCAATTCATAGATTTAGTTCTAGAGAAGATTAATATGTACAGTGTTGTAGTTTACTATATTATGACTGTATAAGTGTTGTGTTCCTAGGTTATAACCAACAAACATGCCCATATGGATAATCATATTTCATCGTTAAATAGTTTAATGATGTTGGAATACTTCTTGTGATATATCGTATTTATTTTAATTGAACTAAAATCAATTCATATCAAATAATTGGATTAATTATTTCAAAATTGTATTCTTAGCCTTAGAGTTTAATGATAGGGATATGGTTACTCTATTAGTATATTTATTAAAGTGGGTTTCTAATTAGTGGTTATAATTGATTCAAAATATATAGGTGGGGAAAATGGAAGAGAAAATATAATGGAATAATTTTATGGTGATATTCATTGGGAAATATGTCCCCCAATATCTATGAGATATTATAGAAATGGAATTTCTTAATTTAAAAAAGAAGGAAGAGGATGATTTTTCTAAGTATGAGACTAAATTTAAAATATTATCTTGGTATGATACAAAATATATTAATAATCTTGAAAGTATAATTGACCACTTCTTGATGGGATTATGGTGATGCATCAAATTGAACCAATCCACAATGTTTTTCATTATATTATGATATATTACAAAGTGGAATCAAGAATGATAGATAGTTATACAGATATTATATTTTTAAAGGAATCTAGGAGAATAAAGGGATGATTGATCACTATGGAAAAAATTAATATGACACATAATTATAAGGGAAGTGAAAATATATCATATATAAGAATTTTGAAAGGAAAAATTGTGGTATTTTTCTAAATGGAATTGTAGTCTATGACATGTGTTGGGATAAAGGACATATGGATAATAAATGAAATGGAAAGAAATAATCTTCAAATGTTTATTTCATAAAATATAAAGGGACACATAATTACTTGAACAAACTCCTCGAGTATCAAGCAGATCCCCCTCAAAAAACACCCAAGGTGAATTTAATGAATATGTCATTACTAAGGTATATGTGGGTGTTATTAATGTTGTTATAGTAGTTACTTTTATTTTTAATTCAAATATAGCTAATTATTTATTTTATTTATGATATTCAAACTCTTTGAAATATTTTTTATTTACATAGAACATTAAAAAACTCTTAGAACCTTGGAAAAGGTGTTTCCAATCACTATACTCCTTGAAATATTTTCGAAATAAGGATGTGACAGTAAATTCATATTGTGATACATAAAGATGCCTTGTGAAATTGGATATCATTAATATGTTTGACTATAAAAAATCGTAGAAGTTTTTTCTCTTTAAAATTATAGTTTACATATTTATATCAAATAGATTGAAGTTAACATATGTGACGGTATCACGAAGTTCCATATCTTTATAGGGAATAATTCATTATATATGA
Organism: Viscum album; assembly: GCA_963277665.1. Taxonomy (NCBI): domain Eukaryota; kingdom Viridiplantae; phylum Streptophyta; class Magnoliopsida; order Santalales; family Viscaceae; genus Viscum; species Viscum album. Next base: position 1,086,905,208 of record OY728159.1, read on the forward strand.
CATGCATAGATCTAAATTTGGTGGCTCTCATTAATCAAATTCTTGTAGAAAAATATCATAAAAATTTATGTATGGGATGAAAATCTATGAATAAGGTATATATCTATTTTGTAGGTTTACATTGATATATTTAGTTAATATTTATATAGGAATCCACCAGATCATGATGTTTTGTTCTACATTGATATCATCCCAAGTAAAAACTATATCCAATAGTACAAAAATAATGGTACCTGTGGAATTGGTAGAGGAAAACAAAAAACTACTAAATTTTTGTGATAAGGTATTCATTCAACCTAGTGTTTCCAAATGGGGATCCCATGATCTTTTTGTTAACTAAAAATATGGGACTATGAGGTGTGTTCTTATTGTAGTGATATAAATTCTATTATCAAAATGAAAAAGTGTTATATTCCAATTATAAATGACTAGTTTTATAAAATTCAAGGAGATAAATATGTTTCAAATACGAATATTCACTTTTTTTTATCAAAAACTAAGAATGAATAATGTTGATATACCAGATACGAAATTTCAAAGGATGAATGGTCACTAATAGTTTACTATAACACCCTTTGGATTGAAAAATTCACCATATGTGTTTACTATTATAATGAATAGAGTATTCTAAGGTTATATTATTAATTTTTTTGTGGTAATTAATTAATGTATGTTGGTAAACTCTAAAATATTCAAGGAGAATAGGGATCATTTTTGAATCATTTTTTACACTCTTAGAGAAAAATATTTATCCACTAAATTTAGAAAGTTTAAATTTTGTCTCAAATAAGTTTATTATCTTGAGCATATAATATCCAGGTATGGGACATCTATTGATATTTATATAAAAAATTCTATTAATGAATGGATTATGAGGATGAATATAACCTAGAAACATATATTTTTTTAGATCTTATATTTAATATTGGTGATTAAAAAAATTTGATAGCCAATCGAATAAAAACTTTTTTAAATATCCATAATGGATTTTTCCAACACATGATATTTAATTGGAATTCTTCATATTTTACTTGAATATTTGAAGGAAGTGTATTTATGGGGAGGGATGTTAAATATATACCAATCACAAGAGTCTAAAATACAATTTCTCTTGAAAAGTGATTCACTTGAGGTAGAGATAGTGGGTAGAACTACTTATGGACTTTGATTTCCCTATAAATCACAAAGCAAGAAAATAAAACAAGGTGGAAAACACATTGAGTATGAAGGATAATGGTTTTATTAATATGATGTGTATCTAAAATTATCATATACTTATATACATGGTAAATATGGATATTTGAATTATTGTGGAAGGGTAAAAATTACTCCACTTTCTTGTGATTTCCTACCTCTATTTTCTGGAAAAGATAAAACATCCCATCTTGATGAAAATTGTTTTAACGCATATATTGAAGAAATTAATGATATGATATTATGAAAATTAATCTATGAAAATGGGATGTAAAAATTTTGAAATCAATTACATGTTTTCCCCATACCAGAGCTAACGTACGAATTAATAGATGAATCCCATTACTGAAATATATTTATATACCCTGGTACCACCATGATGTAAAGGGATATAAGGAGGAAAATCTTTAGGAAATATTAAGTGTGTAATTTTTTATTATGTTTCAAAATGGTCTTTCTGTAGGAAAATATAGAGAGAAAACATCCTAAATTTATCTTGAAACATATTTCTATAACCATATAGAATTGAGTTGAAATTACTATGGACTCTCTCACTAGGGTTCCAAATAATCTTCTATATAATGATACTATTTGGGTTATCATGGATAAATTTACCAATTATTCTCATTTTCTTTCTATAACATAGGATTTACCCCTTTATCACAATTTATGGATCCATATTAATAAAAATTTTAGGCTTCTTGATACACTACTTTATATTTTATACAATTTTTACCCATAATTCAATTTGAAAATATTGATGAATCTTTAAAAATATCTGAACACCGATATACGTTTGAGGATATATTATAATCATAAAACTGATACACATTATTGAATTACTAATTAAATTTTTAAATTCAAGTTATTTCCATGATCACATAACATTAATGTTATGTGGGATAAGTACACACCATTGTTAGACTTTTCCTACAATAATTGATTCCATTTAAGAATTCAACAAGTACCAAGTAAAGCATTATACTATGAGAGATTGTTTACACCACCATGTAGGCATGATTTTGGTGAAATGAAACTTTTGAAATATAACTCACATGGGATAAAATGGAAAAAGTTTTAACTATTCAGAATCATATTAACACATCTCATAGTGGAAAAAAATTTATTATTACAATCGGATGAAGGAATTAAAATTTCACATTAGGGATCACGTCATCAAATAAATTTCTACTTGGAATGGAGTTCATGGGTATGGGTATAATGGGATACAAACTCCAAAATATATAATAGATTTTGATATTTTATAGATTACTGGAGATATATACAACCATTTGGATATGCCATCCAACCTCTCTAAATGACATGAAGTATTCCGTGTTTCATTGTTGAGAAATTAAATTAGAGACTCAACACAGGTTATCAACACTATGTAGATAAGTTGGAGATAGAATTATTATACTTGGAAGATCTTTTTTTTATTCTTGGTACATGAGAGGAAGTGTATGGGAAACCTATGACTTTGTGGTTAAAGGTACTTTGGAGAAATCATAAGATAGAGTAAGTAATGGGGGAACCCAAGGAAACATTGAGAATGAACTACCACAGTTTTTTGTAAACCGATTGATATCATTAATAATGAGTAAAACATTGAATAATGAGTATATAATTTAACTCTTAGGGTTATACTATAACAGGAAAGTACTATATTCTAGAACTATAGTATAATGAACAATCCAATACATAGCTATTATAGATCGTTAAAATAGTTTCATATAAGAATGTGATAAAAATAAATATTCCAAAATATAATAATTTGAATTATTTTAAATGAAATTAATTTTTGATTTTATCATTTCAAAATTACCTTAGGTCAAATATTTATATTTTTCGGAAAAAAATTATTTCTGGTTGAATTGTGAAAAACAATGATTTTACAAACACTATCACTTTTATTACTTTATCATGATATAAGAATCATTTAATAGTTTGTGAATAATTTTTGATAAGAAAAAAATATATTTAATTATTAACATAATGAATTAAAAAATTTAATGTCGAGCATAGAAATATATGTTGGATGTTTTGGATATATAAATAATATTTTTATTTAAATAAAAAACTATTTTACATTGTAACCTTTTAATCAATCGTTGAAAACAATTATTTAGGTTTTATTTTGGTATTAAATTAATGTAAGCCTCATAATAGTAAAAGGAATCCAAATAATTCTTTATTAATCTACATTATTAGTGATTTTATATATAAAATCATTTTTACTCTTAAAGAATAAATTTTCAAAAAAAATATTTTTTATTGAATTTTGAAAATATATTTAAAATTTAATTTTTATTGATATAAAAAAGAATCATATAAAATAGATTCAAAATAAAATATCATAATGTTTTAATTTTTTTATGGCAATAATTTTATTTTTATTCATAATCAATTGTAACAATGGTAATAGTTTTCCTCCATGCGCATAGTTAAAAAGGTTAAATAACTGGTTAATCTAAAAGGTTGGGCTTCAAATATCCCTTAAAGCTTTCTATATTTTTTTATTCTAACCATGAATAATAATGTGATTTAAATTTTACTTAATTCGATCCACAATCCATGAGAAATAAAGTCATTTTATTTTTATGTTCTTAATATTTACAAGGGTTTCACACCTCTCACTTATAAAAGACGTATCTCATCATCATATAAGAATACACTCAATTAACCTTTATCTTGACCAATATATGACAAAATCCCCTCCCAAGACTCTTAAAAATGACTTGTAGGATATATTATTTCAAAATACCTATCTATAAGTCTTAAGGTTAAATTCAATGGAATATATCAAATGAGAATGTATAAGATTATATTTGATACATTCAAATTCATTTTTTCATCTAATTAAATAAAATATATTTAAATAATTAAAATATAATGAATTAATTTTCATTAAAACGATTAAATTTCATTATGTTAGAAAAATAAATTTTTTTTTCATCCTTTCTATCTAATGGAAAATTAAAATATCACTCATGCAAATATACAGACTATTGTCTCTATAAAGAGATGTTTTTTATTTTTCATCACCACCTCGTCTGGAAATTTATATTGATGAAATTGGTTATTATAAATTATATTTATTAAGTAATTATTATTTTTGAAATATTTTATATTATATAATTTATTACCTTCCTATCTACTGGGAAATTGAAACGTTTCTCATGTATACTTACTGAATGACACCACCACAAAGTGGTCTATTTCATTTTTCATAACCTCTTTACATGGATGATTATAAAAATATATTTATGGAATAAATTTTATATACATTACATTGGTAACATTATAGAGGTGATTAAACCATGATCAAGGTGAATGGATAGGTACTACCTAATCAAAACTCGTATTATAAACAAAATAATTAAAGAATAAATAATTGATTTAAATCATTAATTGTGAGTAAATGGAACAAAGTTATGAATAAAGGATATAAAAAATATATATAAATACATATCTTATTTATATGAGTAATAAATATAAGTTTATTATACATATGGTTGTAATGTGTATGACCAAAGAGGGAATCCAATATAAGGGTTCATTTTATAATCTAACTTATATTTGGAACAATTTATGTTTAAATTTCCATTGAGATAATTACATTCTATTTACTTTATAAACCCCATATAATTTATTATTTATATATTTTTTTAAAAAAATTCATTAAATATTTTAATATATCATCTCTTTGGTAGTAAAATCGAATATTTTCTTATAATATATGATTACTGTATTTCTCATTTTTATACAAGAATATTTTTCATCCATGTTCATATTTCGTATTTTTCTTCAAGAATATTATTTAATATTAAAAAATTATTTCCAAAGATTAAATTATATTGGGTTTTGAGAATTATTTATTAATTTTATAGGACTCATTTCCTCATTTTATTTACATGATATTTTTGAAAATATATATAAAAGTTTGAAACAAATGATCTTTTAATATTTATTGCTTGACATAAATTTAATAAAATTAAGGACATTATTAAATATCAATACTATTTTTCATGTTTTTCTCTTTGATATTATCATCCCATTATTCTGATAATTTTTTTTAAATGATACACAAAATAAAGGGATTTTATTTTCTCAAAAGTTTTAAAAATAATTGTTTAATTAATTTAAGAATTGTTTAACATTAACTCTATTTTTTGTGAAATAGATTAGTTTATTTTAATTATTCTATTTGTTAAATTATTTTCAAAATATTTTTCTATTTTTCTCTGAATCCTTTTCAAAAGAGCATTGAAATTGGTTTATAACATTTTTTATAATAAAATTATAAAATTTTTAAGAAAATTATTTTTAAATTTTCATATCCAGTTTCAACTATAATTCTCAAATGATGTTCATTTTCTATAAGTAATATCATTTCCTATTAATTGAGTCTTTTTTATCCATTATTTTTTATGGTTTATAACTCACTGCGTTTGTAAGGAATATTCCTCGTTTGTTAAAGTTATGTCCTATATCTGTCTCTATTATTATTTTTCCAAATATATTCATGTTCTCTTGTTTCATGGATATATTTATCATTTCAATATTGTATTAATTTTACAAAATTTATGCATACAATAGTAAATGAAGAAAATTTTAAAAACTTATTCTACTAAACGGGGAATATTAACATGGTCTATTACCTAATCAATATTGAAATTTAGTTTTTGTCAAGGAATATTGATTTTGTATTGTATTTATTATTTACTATATGAGTAATGTATTACAAATATATTAGTGATAAGTGGGGACTTAAATTATATTGTCCCCCAATGTATAGATAGTTCTTATGAGATAATGAGGTTAGCAAGCTTTATGTATTATTTTTGAATTTGTTGCACTTCTTAAAAAATTATTAAATCTGTATTGTTTGAGTCCTTAAAGGCATTAAAAAATATAAATGATTAATTCCATTAATGTTAAATTTGTTTTCAATTTAAATTTTATTACTACTTTTATATATTCCCTGGATACATTTTGGGATTAAATGTAATATGTATTGATTTTTAAAACATCTATATTTTATTTGAATTATGTATTAATTATAGATTCCATTGAATCATTCCCTTACTAATTATATGGGTTTCCCAATTATTTTCTATTACACTCAAAATGTTATTTGGATTGGAATATTAAATTATTTATAAAATAAAATTATATTTTCAAGCCGATTTTAAACTATGTTTTATGAATACAATGTAATATCTAAATCATGTATGTGTTTAGAATCCCAAGAATAAAAATATAATTCATACCAGGGGAATAAAATCTTTTATAATTATATTATAGAAGACACATACTTTGGGTTATTAGAGTTTGAGTTGTTACGTGTATCATGTGGTATAAAATTCTTTATTCCAACATTACCACTTTTCATTTATTTTTATTAAGACCAGCTGAATAATAATTAGATGCTAATGATTATTAATTATATATGAATATTCCATACCTCCATGTTGTAGTAGTATTCATATTTATTGTTAATATATAACATACAATGAGTCTCTTATATCTATAGTTTGGATTAAAATAATAAAAAATCATCCATAGAATCTATAATAGTGGAAAACATTATTTAATTTCATTCAAGGAACTTCCAATATATATCTCATATATAATATATTAAGATGAACAACCACTAAATATCTATATCAATTATTGAAAAAATAGACTGAATAACATATGGGAATATAAATACCCATATTTGAATTTATTTTATTTTCCCATTTCAATTTCAAATAAATAATAATTTAATATTATATGTGTATTACTTCCCCCTTTTATTGATAATAGAATACTAAAAATATTGAGTAAAGAAGATTTTATTATCACCTCATTCCTTGACCCTGTATAATACTCCATATTCACCATATTTTAAAGAAAAAAACATTTCACTTCGGAGAATAATGAAACAAAAATTTCCTCAAGTAATAATTCATAATTATTAAACTTTTTGTATATATGAGTTTTCTTGGTTGGGAAATTTGATTTTTTTTAAAATATATACACCAAAATTTCCTACAAACAATACTATATGTGATACCAACTCATATTTCTATTTCTCAATGATCATCAACAATACATTACATGATTCCAATTTACCAATATTATTCAACATTATAAACACATAAAAACAGTTAATAATAACAAGGAATCTCCCCCTTCGAATTATATTTTTTCTCAACTCGATCTAAAAATGTCACACATAATATTATATATTTATTAAATCAAAACAAGGATAGGAAATGTATTTTAATACCATAAACTTATAAAACATTCACATGAAATAATAATATTTCTTCCATTGTATAGCACAAATTCCCTTATAGGGTTTATATATGTCAATATTCCTCGTTAACGGACTTATTTTTCATGAACTACAAATATATCATGATAATACTAGTTAATGTATCATGGGTATTCATCGTGGTACTAAATAAATCACTTCTCTATGGATGGATCAATAGTTTTTATTGTCATAATTTTTTTGAATATTTATCCCCTAAATGAATAAAGTTAGATTCCCAATGCATAAAAATAAACTAGATAGATATAGAAAATAGTTTGTTTATACATTTATTATTAATGGGATAAAAGTAATATATTTTCTTATCAACCTATTAATGCTTCTCAATTATGACCTATTTTTATAATAAATCATTGTGTAAGATTCTACTTTTATTTTCAATATGTGAATATCCTAAAATATATTGGAGTTCTTAATCAATTTGTTCTTCAACCCATAAGGAATTAACTATTTAATTTTATTGTGTTTTCTCCATATTCATGGTCATTTACATTTGGGATATCCCAATAACAATTCATTATTTAGAAACATATTTAGTTTTCAAGGTTTATTTACATGCATTCTTATAAATATTTGAGTCATACTTATTTGGAAACTTCTCTAATTAGTATTCTTGGATAACATCCAAAAAACAATCCCTTTTTTGTTTCATGAATTTATTCTCTTATTTATTCACACATTATTCCTATAAAATTTATGTTCATGGAATATTTTTAACAACCCCTAAAACTTCTTTTTTCTTCAATAATAGAATCATCTCTTCCTTTATATACCATCCATATTAAAAATCTTCTTGGATGTATATTTTTCAAGGAACTAATTTATTTGGAACCCTAATAAAAAATAATCATTTAATTACCTTCAAATCACTTGATGTTTCAGATGTATATCATTTTACCTTTTTGTGTAAACATTCACTTATCATCACATTTACTACTTCTTTTTAATTTCCATAAAAGTTATCTATTCATGAAAATATATTTTTATTGAATATAATAACTCAATTTTTTATACACCACTTCTACTAAACCTTTATCCCCTTGATATATTCCACATGAACCCTTAATGAATTACTATAATATTAAAAAATTTAATTTCATGGTGTCCATAACTTCCACTACAATAGTAGTGAGTAATAAAACTTGAATTATCTAATATACACCATTCTAGCTAGTATAAACACCTTTTTTAAGTGAAATCATGATTCTTTAGGGAATATTGATGGTAACTAGTCTTCCTGAACATAATAACACTCACCATTGATGTATTTATTGTTTTATTAGTAATTTATCCCAGCCATAGTTATGCATATTTTGATTTGTTACCTTCATTATTATTTTAAACAATATTACTGGAAATTATATTTTTTATAACAACGGTAATATATTCCATTGTACTCTTATGAGATTGATATTTAGATTTTATAAATTCCTTTCTTCTAGAGGAATTACTACAATTTGAAGTAATAAGCATATAATAACCATTCAAGGAAAGGATACTTTTCTCTTTATTTTTTGAATAATATCCTTTAAAATTTATTTATTTCTTCTTTTTTCTTCTAATACAATAAAATTCTTGTTGATGGTTTTTTTATAAACCATAAATCATATCAATAATTTTTCACTTTTAACTTTCATTTTCTTAATATGATATTAAATAATTTTATCAATTTGTTACAAGGAATTTTCCAGAACTTCTATCCTTTTATCCTTGATATCCAAATAAGTATTTCATATATATATATATATATAATCTCTTTATCTTTAATCTTGTGTGTAGATTGTTTATTTACATAATTGAATTCTATCAACTCTAACATCAGTAAAATTTTCCAATAATTTTTTATTTGAGGAGAAATTTTTCTATTGATCTCTGAATAAATATATTATATTTTTGATAACTTCAAAAGGGAAAATGTTTAAATAAATCATTAATTAAATGTAAAAAAAGATCCAATTGTTTTAATAGGTATATACTTTTAATAACCTATTCTTGGTCCATCAAGAAGATAACTCTTAATAGATTTAATAGGTAACACTCCACATTGATTACTATCAATTATTTTTTACCCTATTTATCTTTTAAGATAATTTTCTACTTCATATTTACATTCTAGTACTTATTCATTATAGTTTTAATCGAAACCTCCATATGTGATTTGACATGGTACTCAAAAGCCTCGTTAAATCTAAAATCCATGCCTAATATATATATAATAAATGAAAAATTATTTTATTAAATTTATGATATCACATTTCACTATGGTACCAATTTTAGTTTTTTAGGATGAAATAATGATTTCCTAAGATAAGAATTCATGATGTTAAAACTTATTACTCTATGAGAAACCATAGTGAAGGTTCGATACCCACCTACATAGGGGATACATTGGAGAGTATAAATTTGAAAAAAACATAAATCCAATCATATTTCCTCTTGGTAGAGTGACATATTTCACCTCACATGCACATATTAGAGATCTCAAAAGGATAATACATCTCATACATAATATATTCTAATTTTAGTTCTCGATGTTCAATGTGTTCACATTTTAATGGTGGGTGAATCTTTGTGAATCAATATGATATAATTTGTTTCTATTTTAATTTACCCTCTTTATATATTAACATCGAGACCTATTAAAGTTAATAAATCTACTTATAAAATTTTAAGACACTACACCCCATAAAAAAAGTAAATAATCCATAATAACAATACATAATATTTTTACTAGGTGTGACCTTGATGTGGTTCATTATATATTTACTATGTTTATGTTGAGCATGAGAAATATGTATCTACTAATATAATAAACTGATTATTTATGGGGAATTTATCATACTATATAATTATGTTAATCTCAAAAATGTCCTACAACTATCCCATCATGTTCTTTATACTTCATTTCACCAACCGAAAGAGGGTTCTAAACTCACAACAGAATAAGATCTATAATTTTCTCTATTTTATCATAAGATCTTAAATATAAGAACTTATTCATCAACCAAAGTCTTAATCATCAAATAGATAATGAAATAAAATATAATGGAAATTAATCACTTCATTTATACTCAATATTATTCTTCCACATCATGATTCACAATACATAGAATATGAACATACAATAGTAGTTTCAGAATTCCTCAACTATAATCTATATTTTTCTTCTAAAACAGTATACTACCCTATCATTGATAACAATATGGATAATAGTAATCATACCTCATTCACCTATTTCCTACTCTCTTATTATTTTTATTTTATTTATTCCTCGATGTATAAAATTTTATCTCTCTAAATATCATTATGTTCTATCTAAAATATTTCTTCTTCGTTTTACACCTACTATAAAAAAATATTTAGTTTATTTTATATCATCAGTATCAATTTATTACCTTTACTACCTGATTTATCCTTATAAATAATATGATATTTTTATATTCAAACATTCAAATCATCATTTATGTATTTTCTATATTCAAAATATAAAAATTCATTCATATTTTTTTCTATGATGTTCTTGATATTATCAAAAGAATTAAAAGGGTCATTTCCATATTATCCATGGCATATATTGAATCTAAAACTATCCACATGATCTAAAAATATTATTTTTATAAAATAATATCATATATAATTTTCCATAAATACCCAAGGATTAGATCAAAATGTTTTATATAATTTATGTTGATAAAACCTCTAGTTTTGTTTACTATAACAGACTTTGAATTTTTATGTTTTAAACAGAATAAATATCACACCAATATATTGTCATTTATATTTCATATAATTCTATAAAAAAATTTACTTCGATCATAGAATTTATTATCCCTTGAATATCTCTTAAGTTGTATTCCTTGATCCGTGTGTTTATTATTCCATAATGTAAAACCATGCAGGTGAGCTTATTCTCCATGAGATATAACCTTCTTCTTAAATTATCATCTCCGTTATTCTCAAATAAAATAATGGATATTAGAAAAATATTATATTTAAATTTAATTGTAAATGTAACATCATCTAAATTTATTCACCAAAATTCATAAATTTTTCCAACTAATAAAATTTATATATGAAATAGAATATCGTAAGTATCACTTTAGGAGGATCAAGAACTTCTTTTATATTCTCTAGATGAACGTTTAAATTATCAAAAAAATATTATGTATTATCTGAATGATACTATATATCACCTTATAAATCATATACATGATTTAGTGTACCTTTTGAATCATAGTTAAACAGTACTATTACAACATTTCAGAATAAAATTTAGCATATATATTCCATATGAACCCATCTAAAATATGTTATGTATTAGAGTTAGACTCTTATATTTCATTATATATCATCTAAAAAATGTTACGAATATTATTGAAATCAATATCATTGCAAATATTGTATTCGAAGAATATTTCATATAAGGATTTATCAATTCCACATCACCAGATTAGAATTCCAAAACATATACAAGTAATAAAGAACCAATACAATAATTCTTTGGGTATCTTTAATCACTTAAAATATTTTTAAAACAACTTAATTTATTTTTGAATTATAAAAAACCATATTAATGTATTTCAGAACATTTATTAAAGAATATTTTATAATTTGAGTGCTCATGTTTTGGAATGTATGTTTATTTATTCTACCTAAAAAATTCTTAACTTTAAACTCATCATAATTTCTCAATTTGAGTGCTTCAATCTTTCAATAATAAATGAAAAATTGTCTCTTACTTTTAACATTGTTAATATTTAAAATAAATTTATTATCAAAGATATATTATCTCTATATTGCATTATATTTCAAGATTAATAATACATGAATGGTTACTCATATATCTAGTGAGATTTTGTGATTCATCAAAGCCTACTAATTAAGATTTTATACATCTATATTTTTAAACACATTAACTATTGTGGGGTAAAAAAAATTCTCATGACATGTTTGTACATTTCACTGATTCTGAATAAGTACAGAATAAAAATATTCAGATTATGAAGCATGTTATTTGAATTTAAATTATCACATACATAAAGAAACAACAGTCCCCATATTCGTGGTCAATCTATGAAAACATATCGATATATTTTCTATATTTTATTTTCCAAAATTGGAATAGATCTTCTACACCATATTCAATAGTGTAGATCCTCGATACATATAATAAATAAAAATTTACATGATGCATCTCATATAGCTTATGTTAACTATACTTTCTACTCACAATATTCAACTTTATTGACAACAAAATAACACCCACAAACTTTAGGAATATCTTTTTTAATACATACATGTGTTCTAAAAATCACTATATAGATACATATATGAAATATCACAAAACCAAACTCCCATATATGAAAATTATATTAGTACTATAATATGAGAAAAAATTACATGGTTTACACAATATAGTAATAAATGTTCTCTATAATATATCAACAGGCTGTATGAATATCCTGTTGTAAATACATTTTACATAAAATATAATCATTTGATTAACTCATATTATACATGATTGAAATAAAACAAAAATCATAACTTACATCAATTAATTAACATATTGGTCTCATTCAAAATATATTCATGAAAAACAAATATTTACTATCAAATACAAAATAAGAAATCCACTAAGGAATTAAGTATGGCGTAAATAACAGCTTCACATCAATTTTACAAACCAAATGAGGTAATAAATAACTAGTGTACAAATTGTCAGTGTGTGAATATCATAAGAGATAAAATCAGTCACCTGAAGTACTTATTGATTTATGTACATCGTATAACATGTTCAATGTAAGGTTCATGATACATATGTTATCTACACCATACAAGAATGGGATCTAGTTTAAACTCACCAAAAACTGAGTCTATCTACCCACCGTTTATGTATATAATATATAAAAATAAAAATAAAAATATTATTACCTATAAATTGGTTAAAATACATCCCAAAATTACTATTTAACCATTACATATATAATCAAAATTATAGATTTAAGATTTATAAAGGATTATAAATTAGTTTATCTAAGTCATGTTCATATAAAACATGTTTATGAATAAACAAATACCACCCCTCAACCCTCATAAATCCATTTATAATTAATTTTTCCTTATGTAATTTTTTATTTTAGAGAGAAAAGACATAGGTACCACTCTCAAATCTATTGATAAATTGTTTAATAACCCCTTTTTGGAAAAATATATTTTCCAGGGTAAAGTGTTATATAAACATAATTTGATGTATAGAGAATCCATATGAATTATATTTTAAAATTGTGGAAAAAATCTATAAAGAGGTGTTCCTAGAGGAAAACCAGTTGAAAATTTCTTGTTTTTACCTAAACAAAAAAGGGGGTCAATATACATTAAAAATAAATCCAATTGATTAGAAAATTATAGTTCAATTTAAAAATTGAATAAGTAAAGGTATTGGATCTATCTTCCCACCAAACTAACCAACTCATTACCTTATCACAAAAGTAATTACTTTTCCAAAGGAAAAGAATATTTATTTCAATTGTAAATCATTTTAGTTGATGTTTCAAATTTGATTCCAATATTTGATGCTTGAGAAATGTCTGGGATTTTATTTCATACCCATGAACAAAAATTTCCTTAAGGTTTATACTAGAGAAAATACTCTAGGATCTTAAATAATCTCCAATCAATTGAGGTACATGATAAAATCTCTCCAAATAAGAAATAGATACACATAATAATATTAATTTAAGTTATAATAAATAAATTTTGACAATGAATGACAATAGATCAACAAAATAAAACATTGTTTTAGATTTTTTATTTAAAATTTCACAAATAAATACATTCCAAAAATAGATTCACATGAAAACTCATTATTCACACACTACATGTTATTAAAAAATACCATTTGAGATATATTTTTGAACCCCTAAGGTTGTAGTAATATTTATTGAAAATATGCGAGTATCGATGATATGAAATTATAAAATATGTTTTTGATAGATTTTTTTGTATATTTAGATATGGAGAGTTGGTATTAGATTAAATTATTGATAAGTACAGAGTTTCCCAAATTTATTCCTCCTGGAGATTTTAATTAGTCGGAATTTAGTTCCCTTGGGATAATAATCTACTCAATATCACAATATAAAACTTGGTGTAGGATATATTATAATATTCAATATTAATTTTCATAGAAAAATATTCATGTAAGAGTTTGAATTGAAAAATCATAGTAGTCTTCAACCTCAATGCCACATATATGTACACAAAAACATAAAATGGCCCATTGTAACACCCCAATATTTTGTGAAATATTTTAATTCAAAAAATGTATTATCTTTAATATATTATTTCAATCAACAGAAATTTATTACAATATTATAGAAAAATGTGTTTTATATTGGGTTACAAATTACCCATTGTAACACCCCAATATATTGTGAAATATTTTATTTCAAAAAATTATATTATTTTTAATAATTTTTTTTAATAAACACATATTTATTACACTGTTACAGAAAAAAATAATTTTATATTTTGATAAAAATGATATTTAGTTTTAACATGCGGATTATGTTTTTAATATTATTATTTAAACATGACCATTATATCATAGACAATAAACATTGTTTTATTAAGAATTGTAATTTATTTTATAGATAATAGCAACATAAATATAATTTTAATATTATCGTAAAAGTAAAATTAGTAAAATTATATATCTATAAATCCAATTTAGTTCAGCGTAAGCAATTTCATATTGAACTTTGATATGAAAACCTTTTGAACTATTAAACATTTTCCTTTTAAAAACTTGTTATCTCATCTAATCATTGGCCTGAATTTTAAATTAAATTCTACCTATTTTTAAATTTAAAAGTTCAAATTTGACCCTATATTTTGAATCATAATAAATTATATTATCTAATAATGTAAATTTTTTTTTCATAATGAATAATAAAAAAGTAAAAATTATTTACCACCAATATGGTAAAAAATGTTTTATTACAAGTTAAACTAAAAAATAAAATGGCCAAAAATGACATAAACATGTTAAACAACAATATTATGGACATATTTCGACCTTATGTCATATAATTTTGATAATGCACCATTTGTTATCCTCTTGGAATGTATATATCTTGGTAATAAATTTTTATTTTAAAATATTACAAGTGTGCCTCTCACCTTACTTATAAAAGGCCATCGCCTCTCTTCTACTATTAACACTAACAAAAACCATTTTATTCTACAACACCTACCTAAATAACATTCTTAATTCCATCTTATAATCCTATAATACTTATTCTTTTCAAAAATGCAACCTATGAAGGATTTTGGTGGATACCAAAAAGAATTTTTCTAAAGAAGAGGTAGCATCCCTAAGTGAGCATCTTATTTTATTTCTTCCCCGACCTCATTTAGTTATTATTATACCATGATTATATATTAATATAAAAATATTACATATAATTATTTTTTTTAATTTTTAATTTGTTATGTCTAGCCATTTCTTCTTCTATAAAATGGGTTATGAATTCATTATTTGTTTTTACAGAGGACTACCGCCACATGAACCGATTTTATTTGTTTTACTTAAAAACATCCAAAAACAATATATAATGATGTATTTCTGTTTTATATATGATATTTATAATATTAATATTATTTTTAAATCATTATATTACACATTTATTCTTGATTTCCATTCTTTGGGAATACATCAATGTCCCTCGTGTGTTCGGTAGACTACCACCTCGTGAAGAGATATGATTTATTCATCGCATAGTATTTAAATAGAAGGTAATAAGGACATGTTTAAATAATTATATTTGATATATATGAAAAAAAAATTATTGATAATTTATTATTTAACATTATTTCATTTAATCTGTCGATAAAATGGATATAACATTCATGCATATGTATGGCATATTTTCTACATGAATGGTGTATTTCAATTTATATATATTACTTTTATAGCTGAAATAAATTCATATATAATTTATATATTTAGTATTTATATAATGTATAAAATTATAGAGATGATGGAACTATGTTAAATATAAGATGAATAAAGATTCCAAATCAATGCATTTACGAGTAACAATGTTGTTATTACCTAAAATAAGAAATTAACAAGGAATTTTTAATAAATGAAATATAAAAGATCATAGTTAAATAATATATTGAATTATATATATAATTTTGGTTTTAAAATATATTTTTAATTAACTTATATTTATTTTACAGGATGTTCTAACATGTACAGAGGAAGTTGATAATTATAGAAATTTGTTTTTCATCTCAGTAATATATTTATAAGATACATTCCATATTCACCATATATTTCTTATATGTGTAGTATATAATTCCCAAATATGAATTTTATATTAAATATAATGACAATTATGTGGATTTATATATAAATTTTTGGATTACTCTTTCATGCATTTTACTGTACAAAAGTCAAAAAAGTTGTAAGAGTTTTTTATTTAAATTTGTCTTCTTTGAGACATATGTTTTGTTATGAACCTATATTATTTTATGTGGGGTATATATAGACTCTAAGACATTAATATTATTAAAGTATTTATCCTCATAATTTTTTATTTTTAATTTAATTTTATCCATTCATGGAGCTTATAATTCAATGTTACCAAAACAGACTATTACGATATAATCTCATCATTTATCATAATTTTTTGTGATTATTTTTTGATTGATGAAATATTATTATCTATATATCAAGAATATAAATTATTTTCCCATCCTATCATTATTTTTTAATAATAAATATTTCCCTTAATTTATATCTTTTTATATTCTGAACATTTTAAAATAATTTGTTTGAATAAAAACATATTTATTTCTCCCTTCATTCGAAAACCCCTTCTCATCCATGTCCATGCTTTCTAATTTTTTTAAATATTAATATATAATATTTAAATTCAATTATTTCCTTGTTTTAATTTTTTTTAAAGTTTTAAAATTATTCTTCATGTGGTTTTCTAAAAAAATATAATTTGGATTTTACCAAAAAGGTGAATGGTATCCACCTTTTAACGTTTATGGAATGTAATGTTTTTGTATTATCATTACCACATAATAGTTTAAATAATCCATTAAATGTTTAATGTTTTTTCATATAAAAGGGGTTAAAAAATATTTGTTAACAAAATAGTTCAATTTGAGAAATATATTTTCCCTAAGAAACGTTTTAAATGATTTTCCAAGCTTTATTTAAATGTTTTAAAAAAATATTTTTGGATAATAGGATTTCAAAAATATTTTATAATGTTTTTTTAAAGTGATTTTCAAATAAATTTTTTTTTCATAAGGAAATTTTCCATGTGATCCTTAAAAATCATTTTACATCTATGATTACATACTTTTACTTTATATAAACTTTTTTGGGGATATGATCCAAGGATATCATTACTATTCTTTATTTGGATGGTCCATATTTATGATTACAAGATGTTTATGAATCCCAATTCTCTTCCATGGGGTTATACCATGATAAAATGGTTTTGAAACCCAACTCATTTTCCATGGGTTATTATTTGATTAAATTATTAAATGATTAAATGATTATGATACATGTTTCCATTCCATGGGTTATTATATAATGAAATGCTTAAGAAAACCGTATATTCTCATAGGTTCTAATATAATGAAAGTTTTATGATCTTATGGAACAAAAATGTATAATTTTCCATATATTACAAGTGGAACCTATATCTCACTCCAATACATTGGGTAACAATCAATGTTATAGGTCCTCAAAGGGTATATAGGAGGGTATCCCAAGCTTGAAATAGGGAACACAAGATGTTATCACATACCCTATTGATCATACATGAGAGGTTATAATAGTATAAATGATGGTAAAGGGGTGGTCATCCCAGTCCCAAAATAGTGTATATTGGAGGATATCCCAAGCCTGAAATAGGGTTCATGAGTGGTTAACTAAATCCCAAATTAGGTTACATCGTAAGTTATCCAGAGTCCAAAAAAAGTTATATGGGAGGTTATCCCAATCCTGAAGTTGGTAGACTATTTATTATCTTACGTCTAACATTTTATAAAGGTCTTGGAGGATAACATTGACATAATATTTATTATGATTATGTTTATGCAATAAAAGTCAATATCATAGGACAATGATAAGTTTTCAGGGTTCATTTTTTTGGATTCCATTATGATTCATCTACTATAAAACTCAAATATCTATTCCATAATTAAAATGTATGTTCTATGATATGTTGGGTATGGTTTGGAAATTTTATACTCATGTTCTCACAAACTTATTCTCATGATATGTTGATAACTCCCTTTTTTACCCTTCCTAAGAACTTGTGCTCTCTATTTCCAATGTTTACTTTCCCCATGTTATTATGAAAGGTATTATGTATGATATGTCTAAGAAGGATTGTAGTTATAAAGAATATAGTGAAAAATTATGTTTCTTATTTATAGATAATTTTTTATTTGTCTAGGTATCCAACGAAAGTATATGTCAATGAGTCTGGTCATGATTTTTATTTTATGTAACTAATATTCTTCTATTATGATATAATAATTTTCTATGAGAAGTTTGGGTTGTTATAGTTACTATCATAGAAATGATTTGACAACATTTAAAAACTAGGATGATACAACTTTAGTGAGATACAAAGAGATATTTCATAGGATATTTAAATGTGATATGTATAAGGATGAGTCTACGGATGAGTTTAACTATAGAAAAATATCCCATAATTTTGGTAAATGTTGGAGTGAGTGGTTCTAGGAAATTAAATCCATGTCTAGATAATACACGTAGATCTAGCCCTAAAAACGGTATTGGTTGGTAACAACTCCAAAAATAATGGATTGATATGCACTCAAGCATCACCTAGTGAATAAAAATGGGCATTACTAGACACCTAGTTTGACCCTCTTGGGGGATATGGTATATGAATTCACTACATTTATATAAACCATAATGAATGATCTGAATAATGACCATATATGCTCTAGGTGAAGCCTAAGGTGTCCTAAATTGAAAATAAAGTGTCATGGTTGAGAATTATTTTAATTTATTTGTCATTACTATATGGATTTTCATTATAATTAGTTTTTATCATGCTATGCTTTCTGGTTTTAATCTATGTATTGAACTCTATGAAACCATATTAATTCTGAATGTATTGGAAAATAAAATTATTTTTCTCCTATACAACTGAATGTTATGGAAGAAGTATTGAAACCCCACATTGTTACACTCAAATAACATTCTCAGAATATGGATGAAGTTGGACATAGAAATTATAATAGGAGGGAACAAAAATCATTTGATTCCCTTATTAAGATACATCTTCCCACATTTAGTGAATATACTAATCAAATAGTCATTGATTAAGAGATGAGTACTACTAAAAATATCTTTTCAATTTTCTAGTGTTTGGGGTAAGAAAAGGTCATTTTGGTTGTCTATCATTTCAAAGGAGGAGTAGAAAAATAGTGGACCATTATTATGAATACAATTCAAGAGGATTTAATTGAATCCATGGAATGGAATGAGTTTAAGAGGATATTTTTCATTAAGTAATTAACTCATATTCTATTAACAAATATGGATTAGTAATTTCTTGAACTCAAATAGAAGTATAGTGAATCAATTTCCACCTAAAAAGATAATTTTTCAAGACATGCACAGTATGATTTTGGTTTAATAATCAGTCTAGAAAGAACAATTGATTGATTATTTTGTGGATAATGAAAAAATATTCAAAAGGTGTGGGATATAAGATACCTTAGTAAATATGATGGGATAATTCAATATGAAATTAAAGAATAAATACAAATTATAGATTATGAACATTCTCAAGGTCATTATAATAAAAAGAGGATTGATTCTCATAAGAACTCGAAAAAGTCCAATAATGAAATAAAATTTAGTCACCCACATGACATAGATGTGGAAAGAAGAAATCGAGTGAATAATTGAAAGGAACAAGAAGTGTTTACAAGTTTGGTTAGACTATAAATGAAGAAGAATAATATATATGTGATTTGAAGAGGTTATTCATTGAAATTAATATAGAGGAAACAATGAAAATTAAGCACCCACACAACATTTTTTCATGTGCAAGGAGTTTGGGAAATATTAGAATCAATTCACTGATCTAAGGGATAATGTTGATAATAATAAAATACAACCACTAAAAATATACAAAATGAAATATTTTTTAACCAAAATGGATTAGTTGAATCACAAAAATTAGGCAACATTATCATCCCCTATTAGATTGGAATTACATTTTTGACTTATAATGAATGAGCCCTATGAAAATATTATTATTTTAACTTTAGTGAAATTTAATATCATTTTGAACATTGATTATTCCCCTTTACATGGAATTTTGTGTAGTGTTATAAATAAGTTACCAATTTTATTAATAAAGTCTAGATAAAATCCATCAATATAAAAGGAAACACAAGACTTACTAAGATCTAGGTGTCAATAAAAATGATGTCCTAGGTAATCATTTATCAGTATGTCCACACACTTACTAGGAAGCGAACCCATACTAGGAAAGGTTTGTATTGAGTGACTCCTAGTAGTCCTTGATTCTAGATATTCCACTTCTTGGTTCCCTCCATGCCTGGTGTGATGGATTTATAACTAATCATTATAGATTTATTTTCATTGCTGGATGTTGTAAATGATAGAGTAATGGGGATGAATCTTCCCATTGATAGAGTCATGATGAACCGAGGCATCAAACTTAATTTCTTCTAGTGTGATGTTGTTTGATATGCACAGAACACATTATTGAAGCATGGAATTATCCTCCACACTTAGTGAATCACATAATCCAAGAGGAGCTGAGAAAGAATAAATCAAATAGTCATGTTTATTTTTAACCATACCTCCACCACACATATCCCCTATAATACAAGAACCATCAACATTAAGCTTGATCTTGCTTGTTGGTGGACTCATGTACACCCAACATCCCAATGGGGTATTCTTGCTCCTATCATTAATGATATGGTTTGTAATTATGTGTCTAACATAAGGGGAACAATATATATGCTGGAGATTAATTTCTAGATATGCTACCATGCACATGGACCTCACAACCAAGGCCATATGTAAGTTCATATGGCCTCTACCATAAGATTTTTATTTCAGGCATTCCATAAACACAAGCACCCCTTAGTGAGAATGATGATCCTCACATTTGTTTCTTATAAGTTATTCCCTATACCTTGGGGATTTTTTTAATGAATCCATTACCATTGGATCCATCCTTTGGCATTCTCTTAAAAACTCCAACCGATCTCTTAATTTTCATTGCCAATCGCCTATGAAAAATTGGTGGAGTGTTTCTTCTTTGGTATTGGAACAAAATAAGAATTATGAGACCATCAGTACTCCATAATGACATATTTAATCATAGGTGGAAAGGTAATTCTTATAAACCCTCCACCTCAGAATATCGAACATCACTAGGACCTCCTTGAACTACAGATGGTTTCCCCATGGATTGAGACCATCACTAGATTTCATTGTTCTATGTTAGTCCTTGGTAGTGAAGACTCTAAAAGTTGGACCTATCAATATAAATTTGTCTAATTGAAGGGTAATGGAAATAAGATAAAAACATATTGTTTCTCTATTTTGAGAGCTTCTAAAATATAGTCGGGAAGTGTGCTAGCTTGTTGAAAGGTAATGATAAGAATATGGAAACCAAGAAAGATGAGTCTAGAGCCAACCCAATTAGCACCCCTGATGTTGATATCACCATGAACAATTATCCATAATCTATTGATTTCCATATTCGGCATGATATTAACGACTGTCCACCAAATAATGGGGGCATTGTCCCTGGATAAAGAAGATTATCATCCATATTTGGTTATAGGGAATGTTTCCAAAATACATTGGCCTAAAATGTGTTCTCATGATAGTCTTTTGTGTAGGTTGGTTAAAAATTCCTTCACAAATTTCAGGTTGATTCCACCTTTATTGTAGGGTCTAACCATTCCCCCCCATGAAGCTCTGTAGAACCTCCCATTAGAGTGGGAATCCCATTTGAAGAAGTATATGAGGGCTTAAATATCCTTAATAATTAATTTTGGCACCATAATGATAGAGTGTATATAAATTAGAATTGAATATAGGACAAAATTAAACAATGTAATTCTTCTAATAAATGAGAGAAATCTATTCATCCAATTGTTAATTCAAGATGAAAATTTTCAACCACTTTATCAATGTGGTGTATATGTAGGCATACTATGAGACGGGAATGCCTAAGTACCCCATGCAAAAATTTCTTCTTTTAATTTCCATGGTTGACTCAAAAGAATGAATTCAGCTATCTTTACAGTCTCTTGAAATAAAAATTCTTTTTTTTGGTTGATACATTGACTTCTCCATATACAATACTCTTCTAGAGTTCCATTTATATCTTTTATAGATCTCATATTACCATTGAAAAAAATGGTGTTATTTGGGAACATGAGATGGGAGATCCCATGGGGATGAGACCTAAATTTTTAAGGGGAAATACTTTATTTCCCCTGGTAATTATTTATCACCATGATGAGAGTATCCTGAGACAAAATAAAAAGACATGGGGAAACGGGATCCCATTTTATAAGTCCAATAAATATTTAAAAATACAACATTTAATGTCCATTCTAATGATTGAAAACCCGAAGGAACTAAAATACCTGAAAAAAAGTCTACATTCCTACATGAGAAGCACATACTTTTCAGAACCCTCAAAATAATTACATATTAAATTCTTTAATATGACTTTTCCATATAAATTTTGATAGAAATATTAGATCTATGACACTACTTAATGATATTAGAAATCATCTCTTGAGATATACCAATATCTCCTTGGATAAACAATTGTTGAAAAATCCATGTTGCTCACTTGATTTCTAGGAAGACAACTATGAGTTAAGTCTTCTATTGAGCACGCTAGAGATCACCTTTTAAGGGGAATTTCACATTTTAATTGGCCAATATTGAATCAGAGAAGAGGTATCTTTCTCTTTCATTATGAGGACAAGGGTGGTAGCACCTGAAACTATAGGAAGGTTCCCACCCCAAAAAATGTGGTGGAAAACCTCAATGAGCACACCCTTAACCTTCTCCGAAGAATCCACATAAAAGGATCTTGAGAAGCTTTTAGGACCTGGTAAGCTTTCAAGATTTAGAGAAAGGACTATCTTCATAATTTCCTTTAATGTTGGAAAGAATCCTAAAATGAAATTATCTATGTTAGAGGCCACATGTGGGATGAAATCAAAGAGGTTTCCATGACCACCCTGATACCCTTCCTTTATGTTGGGGTAGGTTTTTTAGGAAATGAATGAATGAATGTGTTGGAAATACCTCCCGAAACCTCGATGTTGTTTGTATTGGACCCATTATTATTTGGATGTTGGATTTAGAGGTCTACATTTTCTCCTTGATGCATGCATGGATGTATGCTACGTTTTTCCCTTCTTTCAGAGAAGTGACCTTTGAATTTTCAAGGATCACACATTATTGTGATAATAAGAGCTCATCTAGTTTTTGATGACTATAATGTAGAAAAGGTCTTCATTACCAAAATATTCTAGGGATTTCTCCATAAGATTTATCTCTAATTTGAGAGTGGAAGGTTCATTTACATTATGTTGTGATCTCTCAATACAATTTAGTAGTCCATCTTTTAATCATATAAATTTGCTTTTGAAACTTATCCAGTTGTTCCCATGAACCGGTTTGTTCCATGTTTTTCTCACTCCCTCTAAATAGTTTAGAATAGTTGACTAGGAGGTCGAAAATAAAAAGTGTCCAGAGCAGTCCTTGAACCCAATAAGAGATAACATAATAGGTGAATAGTCAGATATGTCTCTAATAAGATGAGTCACCATTATAGAGGGGTAGGATGATATGGAATGTATTTTTTTTCTAGGAAATGATCTAGAAGACAACATGTACAGTTGGTTTCCTTATTATTATTTCACCACGTGTGTAACACCCCGAGATTTTATGAAAAATATTCTTTTTAATTTCATTGAAGTCTTGTGTTGTACGCTACACCAAAAGGATCTTTCACTACAAACATCCATGACATAGCTTGCATTACACGCAATCAAGACCTTCTTCGATAGCGTGTGTAGTATGCAATACCAAGTTTCACTAAAAGAGATATTATTATAATATTACTATGAACTAGCCGTTATAAATAATAATACCCACTTTTTGAAATTTTGACAATTTTATTTTTCAAAATGGACTTCATTTTTGGATTCGTAATATCAAAATTATCCTAGGGTGAAATTTTGGTATTTTTCTGAAAACTATCAATTTTTGATGAATAGTGAAAACACTAGGTTACTATTTAAAAACCGACACTTTATTTAAAAAATTATTTATTTTATTTAAATTTATTTTAGGTAAAAATTGATACATAATACCTATATAAGTTCAATGCAATTCATTGGAGTCATTTTATAATAATTTTAGATATATAAAAATTTTATTGAACTTTTCACAGTCTTTTAACCACCTCCTAGGAGAATTTGCAAATTTACATAAAACATAAATTTTACCGCTTCTATGAGTGGAATTTCAAAAATCCGAGAGATAAGGTTGATGTCAGTAAGTAAAATGTGGTTCAATGAGATGAAAATAATTTTTGGTGAATAGTAACTTTTTACTTTTATTTACCATGGTTAAAAGTAAATACGATAATTAAGGGTAAAAATGATATTATTATTACCCTAACACATGTCCCAATTCTATTGGATAAGTGTAATTCGACCAAAATCAACATTAGGGAAATAATATTACCCTTTAGGTCAACTTGGATTAGATAAGGACAATTAATATTATTTTATTTAAAGAATAGTTAAAATAGTTAAAATCAATGTTTAATAACTAAAACATTTTTAATATAGGGTTGTACATAAGATAAATTCGACTATAAATATTCCATAGAAATATAAAAAGATTTCCTACATAATGGTATTTTATTTGTAATTTTTTGACTTTAAATAATTTAATTTATTTGTGACACAATGATGATGTAGTAATTATAATATTAATGAAATATTTACATAATTGATGTTATAAATACCCAAATAAATGTAATTTGAGACTTTTTATGAATTCCAATAATTTTATATGTTAATATGACATTTTAGTATTTATTTAATTAACTTTTTGTGAACTAATATTTTCGTTATGATTTTTAAAAAAATCAATTACCAAATAGTGTCAAAATTGACATAAAATAGTTTTTCAAACAAATATTATATTATTAATTGTTATTTTATTCCTAAAAATCTATGGTTCGGACAAATGAATTTTATAAGGTTAGATATATTAATAATAAACAACTTGGGGTTCTTTTGGCTTGTTATAGTATGTTTATTAACCATATAGTGTAAGAAAACAAAAAGACACGGTAAAAGTTAAATTATCTAACTTAAAGTTAAATCTAAATTATAAGGTTAAAATATAACCCTAAACTTGTCTAAATTCTATTGGATGAGAGGATTTCGACCCAGCCCCACCTTATCTTCTAAATAATTCAATTTTGAGCTATTAAAAACCAAATATGACTTCATAATAAAATAGTATTTTTAGTTTTTTCTAAGGTTCCCCTCTCCTCCCTTATAAAAGGGCACCTCCTCCCTCTCTTCCTCACACCACATTGAGCCTTCAAGCGCGGCCAACCCCTGGCAAATTCTCTTCTCTGGTTCCCTAGAAACATCCTAGAGGTCTTGTTCTTCTTCAAAGACCAATTTTAGTGCCCTAAAAGGAGGTCTCAAAGAGGCTCTTCAATGAAGAGGAGGTTCGGATACGTACGAAGCATATCAGACCTAAGGTAAGGGATAATTATTCCATCTCATTCTTATATGAGATTGTTTATTCGTAAGTATTTACTAGGGTTATGATTATTATCCATGTCCATATGTTCTCAAAATGTTTTCATAAATTTTTTACTTTTCTTCCTTGTATGTTTAAAGTTCTTTTTTCCTTTTTCTACTTTTACCACATCGCGTGGAAGAAATATTTCTTTTACATGGTACTTTTTTACTTTTCTGGCAAAAGTACGAGAAGAATGTTTTTTTTAACTTATACAGAATGAAAGGATTTTTACGGTTTTATAAAGCCTTATTTTCATGATGCTTCCTCTAAAATATTTCATGGCTATTTTAAACAAAATATTTTTCTTTTAGAATTTAATGATGTTTTGTGAAAAGAAATTGATTTTGAAAAAGAAGGGATATTTTCCTCAAGAATTAATTTCATGTGTTTTATCAAAACCATTTTTCCATATAAGATGACATTATTTCATATAAGTATGTTTCAAGTATAATGTCCCTATGATTTACATGGTTTCACTTTTCTTATTATGAAATGATATCCATTTCTTTTATATGGATTATGTGATGATGGGATGATGTTTATGAAACCCATTTAATTCATTGGGTTATGATGAATGTTTTAAGTTTATTTTGTGGCACAAGTAAAAATGAGTTCATTATGATATGGGTGGGACTTATATCTCCCTCCAATTAATTGGGTAAATATTTATATCTCATGATATAGACATGGCTGGAACGGTAAGTTAATTCGGTTCAGTGTTACAGGACTGAAACGAGGAGTGAACTTGATTCAGAAAGGGACTTTGTCCACTAAGATGGTCTTGGCAGCAATGCCTTGGCTACCATGGAAATCATATCATGTGCTTAATGTTTTTCCACAATTATATTTTTTATTCCCATGCTATTTTATCATGATTGATGCTCTATTATGATCTATGCCTTACGTACTGCCATGTTTTATGTCATTGCTCAAGATTTTGATGTTTAAACATTATGTTCATGTTTTTATGTTCAAATGTATATGGTTTGTTCTATTTTATCCATGCTTACCCTTACTGAGCATTTGAGCTCACCCTTTATATGTTTTATTTTCCCCATGATTTAAAGAAAGGTTTTAGGTAAAAAAAATAAAAGGGGAAGATCTTTATGGGAGATGTTGAAGATCTTTCACCACGATTAGAAGATTATTTTCTGAGTGTACAAAGACACTAAACTTTTACGGTCCTTTGGTGTATGTTTTTGTTATGTATTAAGAATTCTGCAAAAGTATTGTAATGTCCATGTATGTCAGGCTTTGGGTCTCTACAGTTGGTATCAAAGGGAGGTTTAGTTATCCTTTAGAAACTATGATGTGAAAACTTTAGTGAAATACCTATAGATATTTCTAAGGTATTTCTAGGGATGTCCCTATGGTTACGTATAAGTATAGTTTATAGTTCTATAATTATGGTAAAAATCTTAGAATTTAACCTAAGATGTTAGATATTGAAGGTTATCCCCATTGATTATGATTTTTTCCTCTCACGCTATTCTTTTTGGGTTTTAGAAAATTCCTAGAAACAATAAGATTCACGATAATGGAGGATATGATGGACAATGGAATGAAATTATTCATGAGAAACCTAATGAAATTGGATCTGGAAGTCAAAACATCGTTATTATGCCTAATTAGCAATCTCATAATATGATCAATAATCTCAACTTTGGTAAGTATCCCGACTCAGCTAATAAGAGAATGATGGAGTGTCATGATGATCATAGAGGAAAGAAAGTTCAATTCCCCTCATGTAAATCATGTGGGAGGAGGCATCAAGGAGAATGTTTCAAAGGAACTGGAAGTTGCTTTGGGTGAGGAAAAGGACACAAATCCAATAAGTGCAAATAAAAAGGTTCTGTTAACACCATAGATAAGGATAATGGTATTGCTACGACATCAAAAATGATTAGATGTTTTAAATGTTGAATGTATGGGAATTATGAAAACCAATGCCCTAATGGAAAATAAAATGAAGAGAATCAGAATGGTCATATGGGTAGTATTTATGTGGATGATGATAAGGAGACTAAAAATGATATATGAGATGAAAGATGTGTTGAAGCTCAATCAGTTGTTTAAGAAGGTAGTGCAATGATTGTATGTTTATCAAGAGTTATGTTGTATAGTTAATGGTACTATGGAATAAAGAATCATCTAAGGATTATTACACTTTTGTTTTTTCTAAAGTATTTGAAACTATATGTTGAATGGTACCGGTAACCATGAAAGGTTATTCAGATATTTTTGTAAGGAAGATGATTTGCGGATAAGGAGAAAATAATATGTTTTATAGTATTCATGAGCTCATGATTGATATAAGGTCTGAATGATATCATGGTTTGATTATATAGAATTTTCGGATTTTTGTATGTGGGATGAGTTAACTTTTGATAGCATTCATGTTTTCACTAAGATTCAATGGCTATTCATTTTTCAAGAGAATACACGATTAAGGTATTCACATGTTTGGAATGTGACCAACAAGATATATCTTATATGGGGGATAAATGATGGTATTCACGTACTTGTTATGTGACCTCTCAAGTAATCATTTTCTTTACACCATGAGCATGGACTGAAGTATTTTAGATAAGCTTGACGATTGGAATGTATTATGTTGGACATAAGTTAGTACTATTTAAAGATATAACTTTTTTTATATTATTGATGAGATGTTATAGTAATGTAGTTTTAGAAAAAGGACAACCTGTAGGACGGGCGACAGCCCATCGCGTCAGACAAGGTTGTGGGAATCGAACCCACAACCGAAGTGCGACTGGCGTTTATCGGCTACCACTGGCCTACAGGCAGTCCCTGGTTAGTAGAAACTATTTTTATTTTATTAAGCGGTATAATATATGAAGTATAAGTTCATTTTTGGAATCGTATATGATTAACCACACCATAGATGGACTTATGTATATTTGCTAAATTTTTCTAACCATTTGTTTGAGACAGATGGAATGACCCATCACCCTATCACATGATCTTCTAACACTTCACGAACGACAAATTCAACTTCATTTCATTAAGATATGAAGTGGAAATTGTCCAAGAAATGACCAACGGTGAGATTGTACCAAAATCAAGAACATATTTCTTCTAATTCCAATTTCTTCAACTTTAGGAAAATGATCTTGAAAACCAAAAATGTTATCCTAGTGCCTTTATATCCGAAGAATTAAATGGTACCTTATATCATCACAAATCTATGGCTTTTTGATTGTTGGGTTTTTCATATCCATGTTCTCTACCACTCTCCATCAGAACATGATAGTTAGATTTCTCTTCCATATCCAGATTTTCACCTATGTTCTCCTACGTGGAAACCCAGTGATTAGTTAATTTGGCTAACCGTTACATTTCATATATTATTTTTGAAAGATAAGTTTTGGTATTCCTTTTTACGATGTAGTTTTCTATTAAAGAAACTTTCTAATAGTAAACCATTTATAACCACGACGAATGTCGAGGGAAAAATTCATTTTAAGGGGGGTAGAATGTAACACCCCGAGATTTTCTAAAAAATATTCTTTTTAATTTCATTGAAGTTTTGTGTTGTACGCTGCACCAAAAGGAGCTTGCACTACACACATCCCTGACATGGCTTGAATTACACACAATTAAGACCTTATTCGATAGCGTGTGTAGTATGCAATACCGAGTTTCACTAAACAAGATATTATTATTATATTACTATGAACTAGCCGTTATGAATAGTAATACCCACTTTTTGAAATTTTTTAAATTTTATTTTTCAAAATGGACTACATTTTTTGATTCGGAATATTGTAATTAGCCTAGGGTGAATTTTTGGTATTTTTCTGAAAACTTTCAATTTATGATGAATAGTGAAAACACCGGGTTACTCTTTAAAAACCAAGTTTTAATTTAAATAATTACTTATTTTATTTAAATTTATTTTAGGTCAAAATTGATATATAATACCTATATATTTTCAATGTAATTCATGGGAGTCATTTTATAATAATTTTAGATATATAAAAATTTTATTGAACTTTTCACCGTCTTTTACCCACCTCCTAGGAGTGTTTGCAAATTTAGATAAAACATAAATTTTACCGCTTTTGTGAGTGGAATTTTAAAAATCCGAGTGACACAGTTGATGTCAGTATGTAAAATGTGGTTCAATGAGATGAAAATAATTTTTGGTTAATAGTAACTTTTTACTTTTATTTACCACGGTTAAAAGTAATTAGGGAAATTAAGGGTAAAAATGGTATTATTATTACCCTAACACATGTTCTAATTCTATTGGATTCGTGTAATTTGACCAAAAACTACATTAGGGGTAAAATATTACCCTTTAGGTCCACTTGGATTAGATTAGGACATTTAATATTATTTTATTTAAAGAATAGTTAAAATAGCGAAAATCAAAGTTTAATAACTAAAACATTTTTAATATAGGGTTGTACATAAGATAAATTAGACTATAAATATTCATTAGAAGGCTAAAACTATTTCCTACATAATGGTATTTTATTTGTAATTTTTAGACTTTAAATAATTTAATTTATTTATGACACAATGAAAATGCAGTAATTTTATTATTAATGAAATATTGACATAATTGATGTTATAAATACCAAAATAAATGTAATTTGAGACTTTTTATGAATTCCAAAAATTTTCTATGTTAATATTACATGTTAGTATTGATGTAATTAATGTTTTTAGAACAAATATTTCTGTTATGATTTTCACAAAAATCAATTACCAAATAGTGTCAAAATTGACATTAAATAGTTTTTAAAACAAATATTATATTATTAATTGTTATATTATTCCACAAAATCCACGGTTCGGCAAAATGACTTAGATAAGGATATATATATTAATAATAAACAAATTGGGGTTCTTTTGGCTTGTTATAGTAAGTTTATTAACCTTATTGTATAAGAAAACGAGAAGACATGGTAAAAGTTAAATTATCTAACTTAAAGTAAAATATAAATGATAATGTTAAAATAGAACCCTAAACTTGTCTAAATTCTATTGGATGAGAGAATTTCGACCCATCCCCACCTTAACTTAGAAATACATCAATTTGGAGCTATTAAAAACCGAATATGACTTTATAATAAAATAATAGTTTCAGTTTTTCATAAGGTGCCCCTCTCCTCCCTTATAAAAGGGCACCTCCTCCCTCTCTTCCTCACACCACATTGAGCCTTCATGCTTGGCCAAACCCTGCCAAATGATGTTCTCCACTTCCCTAGAAATATCCTAGAGGTCCTTGTCACCTTCAAAAACCAATTTTAGTGCCTTAAAAAGAGGTCTTAAAGAGGCACTTCAAAGAAGAGGAGGTTCGGATACGTACGAAGCATATCAGACCTAAGGTAAGGGATAATTATTCCAATATCATTCTTATCCTAGATTGTTTATTTGTAAGTATTTACTGGTGTTATGATTATTATCCATGTCCATATGTTCTCAAAATGTTTTCATAAAATGTTTAATTTTCTTCCATGTATGTTTAAAGTCATTTTTACCCTTTTCTGCTTTTACCATATCGTTTGGAAGGAATCTTTCTTTTACGAGGTACTTTTTGACTTTTTCTGCAAAAGTTTGAGAAGAATTTTTTTTATCTTATACGGCATGAAAGGGTTTTTATGGTTTTATAATGCCTTATTTTCATGAAGCTTCCTCCAAAATATTTCATGACTTTTAAACAAAATCATTTTCTTTTAAAATTTCATGACTTTTTGTTAAAAGAAATTCATTTTGAAGAAGAAGGGATATTTTCCTCAAGAATTCATTTCAAGTGTTTTATCAAAACCATTTTTCCATCTAAGATGACATTATTCCATATATGTATGTTTCAAGTATAATGTCTCTATGATTTACATGGTTTAACCTTTTTTATTATGAAATGATATCCATTTCATTTATATGGATAATGTGATGATGGGATGATGTTTATGAAACCCATTTTATTCTTTGGTTTATGATGAATGTTTTAAGTTTATTTTGTGGCATAAGTAAGAATGATTTCAATATGAGATGGGTGGGACCTATATCTCCCTCCAATGCATTGGGTAAAGATTTATATCTTATGAGATAGACATGGATGGAATGGTATGTTAATCTGATTCAGTGTTACAGGACTGAAACGAGGAGTGACCTCAATTCAGAAAGGGGCTTTGTCCACTATGATGGCCTTGACAGCAATACCTTGGATACCATGGAAATCATATCATGTGTTTAATGTTTTTCCACAATTACAAGTTTTATTCCGAAGCTATTTTATCATGATTGATGCTCTATTATGATCTATGCCTTACGTACTTCCATGTTATGTGTCATTGCTCATGATTTCAATGTTTAAACATTATGTTCATGTTTTTCTGTTCAAATGTATATGGTTTGTTTTATTTTCTCCATGCATACCCTTAATGAGCATTTGAGCTCACCCTTTATATATTTTCTTTTCCCTAGGATTTAACGAAAGGTTTTAGGTAAGAAAACAAAAGGGGAAGATCTTTATGGGAGATGTTGAAGATCTTTCACAACGATTAGAAGATTATTTTACCTGTTTCCAAAGACACAAAACTATTACGGTCCTTTGGTGTCTGTTTTTGTTATGTATTAAGAATTCCACAAAAGTATTGTAATGTCAATGTACGTCAGGCTTTGGGTCTCTACAACGTGAATCTATGACCTTCATAAACCAGATCCATGAGACATATTTGAGTCATAAAAGAGGAAAAATCCTATCATGATTGTAACGACACATATGTTCATTAATAAAAATTCCTCTTGATATGATTAAATGTTTTATTATGTATTATGGTTATATAACAAATGAAGATACTAGGATTTATGTTTTTTTATTTTAAAATACCATTGAAAACTGTGACCACTGCAAAGATATATGTTGAATAGTGATCACAGTATTTGTATAAATGTAGGACTTTAAAAAATCTAATTTACTCAAAAAAAGGAATCGATGGACTCGTAAAGTATAATTGCTTCATACAAATCTGATTTTTTATAGCTCAGAAATCATGTGGAATCACTAGGGTTCTCTCTTTAAGATTCTCAATCCAATCTTCAACACATTAAGCTTGAGCAGAACCACCTATGGGAGAAGTGAACGTTAATAGAAATCACTGCTAGAGCGATGTTATCTGAGCCTCCACAAGAGTTTGTCACCATCGCACACCTTACCCTTTTGTTTTATGCAGGTGTTATAAGTTGTTATGTAACATGACCCAAGCACTATGATTATGTATATTATTTTTGTATAGAAAATATACATTCATTTTGTTATTGTTACTTTGTAAGTAGTTTTCAATGAAAATATAATTTTTAGATAATATGTAGTTATGAAATCTATTTTGATGATTTAATGGTTTTTTGAATTAAATAATATTATTACTAAATTTATTTTTATTAAATATAATTGATCGTATTATTTTTATGTATAAAATTGTTTTTTATTAAGGATTGAAAGCTATTTTTTTCAAAACCCATGAATTTTCGTTAAATGTCAGTTTTTATTTTAAAAGAAAAAATAACCATATTTAGATTTATTTTAAATAAATTATATTTTTGGAATCATGATGTTGAAGTTATCCAATGCTGAATGTTTCATATTTTTCTGAGATAGTTGAATTTTTGGGTAAAAATTATATATTGTTAAATTATATAATGTGTTTTATGAAATCATAATGACCCAACAGTGATGTAATAAAATATTATTAATTGTATTTTCAGCCAATATATGTCTCAAATTTAAAATAACGTGATTTTATATTTGTTTGATTAATCTTATGGTTCCTTAGGTAACCCTCCAAGACTTATAAAACTTTTAAACATTTTAAATTGATTTCCTTGAAAGTGTGACACACCTCCACAAAATAAAACCTAATATTTCAAAATGTTCAGCCATTGGAAATATAAAATAATGTTTTACACTCCCATTTTTTGAAACAACTGTGCAAAAAACCATGGGTTGGTTAGTGGTTTTGATTAGTTTAATGTATGGTGTCCAAACCCCAAATAATATAGAATTCCCTCTATTTCCCTATATAAACCCACCCAATATCAAAATTGATCTTCACTCGAAGCCTTTAAAGATTGACCAACCCCTGACCTCATCTCTCTAGAATCCTCCCGAGGTTCCCTAAGCTTCCAAGAAGCCTCTCTGAAGCCTCTTTCAAGCCTTTGGGTTTAAATTTCCAAGGGAATCTTTCCATTCTCATTTTATCCCACTTTTTTAATATTGTTATGCCCTTTTATTTTCAATTATAAATGTTGGGATATAATTTATCACCTCCCCCATTCTTCCCTCCTTTTTTGGAATTATTAGATACCTCTTTCTCTCTCATTAATTCCTCCCATGTACACTTGTTACCTTGTCGAAATTCCGTAAGAAATTTATCTCTTCTTATTAAATTCAAGAAATTCTTTTGTATTAAGAATATATATCCTATTATATATGTTGGGACCTGTATCTATATGACCCTTTACTATCCATTTCATATACATAAGATGATATACCCATTTCCCTCGTCGAAACCATTTTTATAAATTCTTACGTCACATTGTTATGCTGCCGAAATTGCACTGCAATTTTCCAAGCCAAAGTCATCGTTTAGTGAATACCATGCCCATTTATCTATCAATGGTATTCAACATTTTTCATATTTACTTATTAATTATAGAGTTTCATTTAGTAATTACACATTACTTTATCATTTAATAAATGATGATTTATAAGGAATCAATGTTATATGCTAAATGTGGCACAATTATGCATGAAATGAACTTATTAAGAAGGGTAAACCCTGGTAGCACTCCAATGCATTGGGTAAAGATAATTATCATGATAAATCATGTGAAATGAGGGTTTAATCATGGTAATTCAATAACAATGTTTGTCTACTCATGATCCATGTGCAATGATTCTTCGCTCATGCTAATACCATGTTAAGGGTTGTTAGCATATTTCCATGTTATGTTAATCAAGAAATACTATGAAATTATGTTCATGTTTATATTATGATATATTGATATTACAATTGAATAACATGTAATTTATTGTTTATTTTATTCCTTGGTTACTCCCTTATTGAGATTTATAGCTCACCCTTTTCTGATGCATGTCCCTGGGTTATCCCATGCAATGCTGAGTACGAAGGAATGTGTGTGGTTAGGTAAAAAAAGTTTCCAATAAAGATGTGTATTTCATGTTTTAAGTAGTTATGTAATGGTAATAATCTTAAAAGACACTATACCTCTAAATATTATTTTCAGTATCAAGTGAAGGTTTTATGTAATAAAATATTTTTAAGTATTAATTAAAGAGAAGGGTTGTTATAGTCTGTATCAAGGGATGGATTTAGTTATTTTTTGGATTAGGAATAGAAAATTCTAAAGAAATCATTATGGATAAGACAATGTATAATAAAATATCCCTAAATCTTGGTGAGAATTGAGTAAGTGTTTTATCAAGAAAATATATCTCGTTCTGGATACGACCAGGTAGAGGCGTCTCTAGCAGAGATGTATCTAGGGGTGAAGACCGAAAACACGGCATTGAGATGGACTCGAATGGGAACTGGTTCACAACAATGGAACTTGATGCACACTAGGATATGACACTTCTGGGAGATATGCATTGGTAAATTCATGATCAAAGTATGAACCGTTATCAAGGGAACTAAAAATTTTCCCTAAAAATATATATATTGGGAAGTAGTTCATAGGTAACATATATTGAAGGCTATAAATTCATAATTTAATAAAATAAATGTAATTTGTATGTTACTCATTTTTTGCTTGTATTACCATTTAGGTGCTTCCCCTTAATTTCCTTTTATTCCAACCAATGTCTGGTAATAAGAGGACTCATGTTAACAACCAATGCGATGGTCAATGTGATGATTGTTCTAATGATATCCCAAAACCTGATGGGAGTGGGAATCACCAACTCTATCATGATACTCTCCTAGTTAACTCATTTTTTGAATAGAATCATGGGCCAAGAGGAATTTTCATCCCCAAAAAATAAATAACCAGTCGTAATCAAGAGCTTCATGAGACAAGGCCACCTACATTTAAGGGAGCATTTGATCCCTCAATTTCAAAACAATCGATCAACTCTATTGAAAGGATCTTCCCCATCACTCAATGTTCTGAACAAGAAAAGGTTCTTCTGTATTCTTATCATATGGAGGGGGAAGCTGATCAATGGTGGATATTGATCAAAAATACAAAGCCTGAGGAGGATATTGATGCATTAGAATGGAAGTATTTTTTGTAAATTGTTCTTTGATAAATATTTTTCTCACACCCTACAACATAAGATGGAAAGGTACTTCCTTGTGCTCATGTAGAAAGACAACGAATCCATATGATCGTATGAGGAAAACATCATAAGACATAAAAAATATGCCTCCATATTTTTTGTTACCCCTAGATTCAATGTTGACTAATTCTTTGGTGGGATAAAACCTAGAATACGGAAATCCCTAGAAATCTCTGACTTCGAGAGATATGAGGAAATTTCCTGATGTTCCCTCAAAGTCAAAATAGAGATCGACAAATATCATGGGTATCATGGGGATAAGAAGTGTAAGGTTGACTTTAATTCTGGTAGTTCAATGAATAAATCCAATGGAGCTATGAAAATCCAAAACCCCACTTGCCAAAGGTGCATAAATAAGTACCCCAAAAATGGCCTGATGGGGGGGGAGGAAATGTTTTTTGGTGTGGAAGAGAAGGCCACCTATACATTAACATCCAACATGAAAAAAACGCGGTTGTGAAAGAGGAGAGGAATGCTCTCTTCGACCCTCAATGTGTTGTTCATTACAAAAACTTCAAAGAACTAGGGAACTTTTTAAACTAGTTCCCTAAGCCAAGGTTTTTGGAGGAAACCAAAAACCTCAAAGGAAGACAGGGCAAGGCTTTTTCCATCACTACCTCCAATGTTAACCCTAAGAAAGAAGTGGTGACATGTAAACTAATTTTTCATTCAATAATAGAGATCATAAGTTTTTATTCTAGTTCTACACATTCTTTTATATCCCAAATGTTTAGTAAAACAATCCCAATGCCACCAAAAATCATGGAAGTAAAGATGTTAGTGAGAATGGAAAATGGGGAAATCATTGCATCCCAGGAATATAACTCCTCCTCTATCACAATTTGTGGTTTGAACTTCTCAGTGAACCTTTTCATAATCCCTCTAAGGGAATTTGATGTAATTCTTGGTATGGATTGTCTTTCCTTATATAGAGCCAACATAAATTGAAGTGAGAGTGAAATCACTCTCCATTTGGGGAATCGACCCCCGATTTTGTACAAGTTCATAGAGGAGGATGAATCTTCTTTAGCAATGAAATATCAAGCATGGATATTACTACCCTATGATAACGTGTATATTTCATAGATTATTGAGTCTTTGGATGCTACCATCCTTAAAGACATTCTTATTTGGAGGGAATTCACTAAAGTGTTTCCTGATGAATTGTCTGGTCTTCCTCCTAGAATAAAAGGTTAATTATTTGTTGATCTTATACATATAGAATTTCCAATATCCTAGACTCTATATAGAATAGATATTTTGGAGCTTGAGAAGATGAAGAAACTACTACAGGAGATTCTAGATAAAGGTTTTATACACCCAAGTGCATCACCATGGGGCGCACTAGTGCTGTTCGTTAAGAAGAAATATGGGTAAATGCTGCTTTTCATTGATTACAGTGAGCATAGAAAAATCAAGATAAAGAACAAGTATCCTTTTCCCTGAATTGATAACTTTTTTGATCAGCTACATGGAGCGCAATACTTTACCACGGCAGATTTGTGGTTGATAAAATACTAAGTAAGGGTGAAGAAGGATGATATCCCCTGGACTTCTTTTCGTAGAAGGTATAAGAACTATGAATTTGATAGTAATGCGTTTCAGACTCACTAATGATCTATAAATATTCATGAAATAGATGAATAGAGTCTTTAGTTATTACCTCAACAAATTTGTGGTAGTTTTTATAGATGATATTCTAATATAATTCAAAACCAAGGAGGAGAATGAGGAGCATCTAATCACTGTACTAGAGACCTTGAGAATGAATATGCTCTATGAAATGTGCAACAAGTGTGAGTTCTGGTTGAATGATGTATCATTCTTTGGTCATATCTTCACAAGCAATGGAATATCTTTGGATCCCTCAAAGATATATCCAATTGAGGGATGGTCGATGAAATCATCAGTAATGGATATTCGAAGCATCCTTGGTTTAGTTGGATATTATTGACAATTTGTGAATAAATTATCATGATTTTCAAAACCTCTTACTAAGATAACATGAATGGGATACAAGTTTTCTTAGAGTGATGAATGTGCATATATCCTTAAAAAGTTGAAAATGAGGCTTATCAACGCGCCTGTGCTCATATTACCCACAAGTGGAGAATTTTTTGTGGTATTTAGTGGTTCTTAGAAGAATGGCATGGGTTTTGTGTTGATGAAAAATGAAAAATTCATTACCTATGCATCAAGGAAATTGAAAGTTCGTAAGAAAAACTATCCAACACATGAATTGAAGTTTTCTGCTGTAATCTTCACTTTGAAAATTTTTCAGCATTTCCTCTTTGCGGAGAAGAGTGAAATATATATGGACCAAAAAAGCCTCATGTATATATTCACACTGAAGGAGTTGAATATGTGCCAACAAAGATGGTTAGATCTAATCAAATACTATAATTTCCCAATCCATTACCACCTTGGGAATGTGAACCAATGTGGAAGATGCTGTAAGTAGAAAGGACCCAACAATTCTATCATTGATGAGAATTTAAAAGGATCCAATCTTATTATATTTAATAAATATGGACATGGGAATCATAAATAAGGGAATATCATCAATTCATTCACAAATGATTACTCAACCATCTCTTTTTGATAGTTTAATAGATGCTCAAAAGGATGGTGTCGGAATTTAGATAAAAGTGGAAACTATCAGAAAACCGAAATCCTCGGAGTTGAATATTAATTTGGAAGGAATTGTGAGATTTTGGACAAATCTATGTGTTCCATCAAATCTAGAGTTAAAGAATTATCTTTTTGCTGATGCATAGAGTTAAAATTTCTCCAGTCACTCAGGAAACACCAGTATGTATCTATATCTCCTAGAGAATTATTGGTGGGATAAAATGAAGATAGAGATCACTAAGTATACATAAAAGTTCCTAGAATGTCAGCAAGTGAAATGTGTGAAGAAATATTTTAATGGGATCATGAAACCATTACCCATACTAGCATGGAAATGGGAGAACATCACAATAGACATTGTCATCTGAATTTTGAAGACATACAAAAGAAAACAATGTTATCTTGGTTATTTTGGATCATCTTAAAAAGAATACACACTTCATTGAAATTTGAGAGGATTTCTCATTGGATCAATTGGAACAGATATATATTAGAGAAGTGGTAAGGCTGCATGGAGTACCACTTTATTTCATATCTGATTGAGATCCAAGATTCACCTCTATGTTTTGGTAGAGTCTCCAACATTCTATGAATACTGAGATGAAATTCTTTACGGCTTATCATCCTCAAACTGATGTCCAATCCGAGTAGACTATCCAAACAAAAGAGGACATGTTCAGAGTGTGCTCAATGTACAAAAAAGGATGATGGGCTCAACATCTTCCTCTTTTTCAGTTCTCATACAATAACAGTTCCCACTTAAGAATCCAAATGTCTCCTTATGAAGCCCCGTATGGGAATAGGTGCAGAACACCAGCATGTTGGGATGACGTTTGGGAGGGAAAACTACTAGGTATAGAAATGGTTGAAGAAATGGTATAGAAGGTTAAGACCATCCAGCAGCACATTAAAGCTCCTCAGATTCGACAAAAGATATATGCTGATAATCATCGATGATACATTGAGTTTGATGTTAGAGACAATGTATTCCTACGCATTTCACTTTGTAAGAGAGTTATGATATTTGGAAAGAAGGGAAATTATAGTCCAAGGTACATCGACCCTTTTGATATCCTTGATCACATTAGAGTAGTGGCCTATCGACCTGCACTCCCACCGAACCTATCTCAAGTACATGATGTATTCCATGTATCAATCCTCAAGAATTATATAATTGACCAATTTCATGTACTCAATCCATAGGTGGAACCATTGGAGAATGACCTCTCCTATGAAGAGAAGTCAGTGAAGTTCTCAGATCATTTGGAAGAAGTTATACGAAATAATCCAAAGCCCCTCATCAAGGTGTTGTGGAAAAAACATAAGTTTGAAGAGGTAATGTTGGAATTGGATGAAGTGATGAAGAAATGTTTCCCAAATCTGTTTAGTATGGAAAATGGAAATTTCGAGGGAGAAATTTCTTAAGGGGGATGATTGTAATGACCCAAACATTTGTTAATAAAAATTCCTCTTGATCTGATTAAATTTCTTATTATGTTAAATGGTTATATAACATATGAAATTCCTTTTTTATGTGTTTTTATTTTAAAATACCATTAAGAATTTTGAATGTTTCTAATATAGTCATTCAACAGTGATCACATGATTAGTATAAATATAGTGCATTAACAAAATCCATTTTACTCAGACAAAGGAATCGATGACCTCATCCGGTAGAATTTCTTCATACAAGGCCCATTTGTTAGAGCTCTAAAAGGAAGTTCTGTCACTAACCTTCACTCTTGAACAATACCTAGCCAAGATTCAATACGTTAAGCTTGAGCGGAACCTTCTATATGAGAAGTGGAAGTTAATAGAGATTACCACCTGATCGATGTTATCTGAGCCTCCCCAAGAGTTTGTCATTATCACACACCTTACCCTTCGTTATTATGTGGGTTTTATAAGGGGTTATGTAACAAGACCCTATCACAATGATTATGTGTAGTATTTCTATATAGAGAATATGAATTCATTTTATTATTGTTACTTTGTAAATAGTTTTCAAGGAAAATAATAGTATTTTTGGTTTATATTCAGTTAAGAACCCTATTTGGAGGAATTAATTGATATTTGAATTATATAATATTATTAATAAATTTAATTTTATTCAATATATATGATCGTATAATTTTTATGAATACAATTATGATTTTTCTTAAGGTATGAAATCCATTTTTGTCAAAACCCGTGAATTTTCGATAAAAGTTGGTTTTTATTTTAAAGGTAAAAATTTACATATTAAGAAAAATATTTATATAAAATAAATATTATTTTTTTAATCAGGACGTCTAATCTACCCAACACTAAATTTTATATAATTTTCTCAGACAGTCAAATTTATCAGTGAAAATTAAATATTGTTTAATTTTATTATGTGTTTTATGACATCATAATGACCCAATAGTGATGTAATAAAATAATATAAATGGTATTTTCATCCAATATATGTTTGACCTTTAAAATAATGTGTTTTTATATTTTTTTGATTAATTTTATGGTGCCTTATTGGACACTCCGAGACTTATAAAACATTTTAACTTTTTAAATTAATTTCCTTGAGAGTGTATCTCACCTCCACGTAAGAAATCCTAATATTTTATCATGGTCATGATTGCAAGCATGTGGGGGTGTGGATTTGACTTCCTTGCCTCCAACTCCCCTTTTAGAACCCATCTGTCCTCAAAGGAATCAATGACAGGATCAGTTGTTTCCTCCAAATTGATGATGATACTCTTTGCATGAAGCAACTCGGCTTTGCTCACATTTCTGTTGAGATGGAGGTATCTGTGGCTCTCCCAAATCGTCGTCATCTCTAGGTGGAAGGTTCGTTTGGTTTTTGGCAATGAATCCATTATGAGGAAACTTTTGTTTTTTTTTCACTTTTCTGTCGTCAAGGCCATTGGGCCTCTTTATGTTTTTGACGTGGGAGGTGAGGTCACAAAGGATCGGTGACTCAGCCTTATGATACCCTTGCTCCCACAATCCCCCATGTTACTGTTGGAATGCCTCAGACTCGGGCGAGGATAAGTCCAATATCTCCTTCAGGTGGTTATCACTCCCCTTTGGGAGTCCAACGGGCTTCCACTTAAAGCCCTGGAAAACCCTCCTCATCTGCTTCTGGCCTACCAGGTTCTGCCACTCATGCACCTCCCTTTGTGCCGAAGGCGATCATGTCAGGGGGGGACAGGAAAGGTAAGGGCATCTATGCTGTTGTTTCTTGCAGTGCTGGTCATTCTTATGCGAATGTTGTTCGTGGTGTGATGGTTTCTTTTGATGGGATAAGGGATGACCCAACATTGCAGAGT
This sequence comes from Viscum album, assembly GCA_963277665.1. Lineage (NCBI taxonomy): Eukaryota > Viridiplantae > Streptophyta > Magnoliopsida > Santalales > Viscaceae > Viscum > Viscum album. Next base: position 1,086,947,936 of record OY728159.1, read on the forward strand.
ATCCTAATGGTCGATGTAGCCCAAGAGAGTGTCACTGTTGCTGTCGGTTCGGTTGGGGAACAAGTTGCGACCGTCTCTATGACCCATTTGCCTAATGATGGGTGGTTTGGTGGCGTGGGGATTCAAGCTGTATTGGATGCCTCTGTGCCCATCCACAACTAGTTTGATATCCTTGGGAACATCAATCAACCAAAAAGAAAGGAAAAATATGTGGGTGGGAAAGGTAACTCTTCATCTTGGGTGTTTCCTCACAGGTCATTAGTAGACAGGAGGTGGGAGGCAGGTTGGGTAGGATGCGCACTCGCTCCATCAGCCGCCAATCTAGTCTTGTGTCTGAGTTAGCTCTTGATTCTGAGAGGGAATATGATGATTTTGAAGTTATGTTTGAGGATTATTTTTGAGTTTAAATTACAGTTCTCATTCAACCATTAATGTGATCTATGGGTATGTTTTGACTCGTGTCTACAATGGTGGATCCCCTTGGGCAGGTTGTCTTGTATGTGGTTCTAGTGCGGTTTTTCACTTTTTCCTTAAAAATTTTTTTGAGATAAAAAATTTAATTTTCAGTTAGTTATATAATTTTTTTCACTCCCCTTTGGAAAAACCATGGGAAAAACCATGGGTTGGGTTGTGGTTTTGATTAGTTTTATGTATGGTGTTCAAAACCTAAATAATAATAAATTCCCTCTCCTTCCCTATATAACCCCACCCAGGCTCCCACTTTATCATCACTCAAAGCCTTTTTTAGATCAAAAAACCCCTGACCTCCTCTCACTAGATTCCTTATAAGGTTCCCTAAGCTTCTGTGAAGCCTCTCTCAATCCTCTCCCAAGCCTTTGGGATCAAACATCCAAGTAAGATATTCTTTCCTTTCTCATTTTATCCATGTTTCTTAATATTATTATGCCATTTTATTTTCAATTATAAATATTGGGGTATGAATTTTCCCCTCCTCTTTACTGACCTCCTTATGATTGAATAATGCAATACCTCTTTATCTCTCATTAATTCCTCTCATGTACACTCATTACCATGCAAAAATTCCATAAGCAATTTCTATGTTCTCGTTTACATTCAAGAAATTCATTTGTATTATGAGTCCCATTCCCATTACATGTGTTGGGAACTATATCTATATTACCCATTTACTATCCATTGCATTTATATATGATGATACACCCCATTCTCTCTCATCAACAATTTTTATGAATTATTAAGTCACATCGTTATGCTGCCGAAATTGCACTATGATTTTCCAAGCCAAAGTCATTGTGTAGTGAATACCATGCCCATTTTTCTATCAAGTGTATTCACCTTTATGAAAATTTAATTATTGATTGTAGAGTTTCTTTTATGAATTCCCGATTCCTTTATCATGGAATAAATGATTATGTTTAAGCAATCCATGTTATATGATCCATATGACACACTTATGCATGAAATGAGCTAATTAAGAAGGGTGTGCCCTGATAATGCTCTGATGCATTGGGTAAAGAGTAGTATGATGATATTTCAAGTGAAATGAGGGTTTACTAATGATAATTAATGTTCAATTTGGGTCTAATCATGCCCCACATTCAATGAGATTTGGCTCATGCTAATACCATGTTATGTGTTGATACCATATTTTTAAGTTATGTTAATCATGCTACACCATGCCTTTATGTTCATGTTTCTCTTATGTTCCATTGATATGCCTATTGAATAACATGTATTTTGTTCTACATATTATGACTTTTTTAATCCCTTACTGGGATTTATAGCTCACCGTTTTCTTATGAATATCCCCAAGTTATCCCATGAAATGTTAAGTACGAAGGAATGTGTGCGGTTATGTAAAAGAAGTTTCCAATAAAGTTGTGTATTTTATGTTTTAAGTTGTTATGTAATGTTCATAAGCCCCAATGAAACATACCTATTGATATTATATATTGTATGATGTTAAGTATTTATGTAATAAAATATGTTTATATGTGAAATAAAGAGCATGGTTGTTATAATGATTTCCTGGGGAAAGAGTCACCAACTTTATTTTATGAGTTTTCCAAAATCATATTGAATTATCCAGTGACTAGACAAACATTTTCCACTAGATAGATAGATTAATGTATTTTGAAGAGCTCATATTTCTTGGAATAATCACAATTACCATAGAAAAATTTAATAAACCATCTATTGAGACCTTTTCTAACATTAGTTGTGATGCAATGATCTGAAATATCAACATTTTCAACACTGATGCTAGGTTTCTAGAAGATCTATATGTACTGATTGTTTGGATTATCATGCATGAATTCATGAATTTATACCCTCGGAGCTAACTCTATAATAAGAGAGAAGAATTTCTTGTGTTCAGGAACTAAAATAAGAGAAATGTTTCAATCACGAATATAATTAACTTGAAAATTCAATTCAACACGAGCACCCAAGCCTCGGGCATTGCATAAAATGAATGAGATAATTTGGGGATGAAGTTCTAGGTATTGATTCTAGATAGTAACAAATGGAGATTATTATGAAGATAGAAAGCCAACTCTTTTCTTTTTTAGGATTGGTTTGGACACCTATTGTTGAAGGAGGACCCTTAGGGGAAAACCCCATTCAATATGACTCATCTTCTAATGTATCTTTGATTAAAAATAATATTTTTGACATATGTAGGGGAGAAAGACAATTTGGATTAGTATGGGGAATGGTTAATGATGAATTAGGGGTCATGGATGATAGAAAATTGCAGTAGGGAGAATATGAGGGATCCTGAGAATTTTGAAAAGGCATAAAGGGTGGTATCACTAGACTGAATATCACCACATCTAGACCGGTAAGGGGATAACAGGAATCTTAGGGCTCCATAGTTTTTTGGAAATACTTAAAGGCTAGTATCGGTGGAATGAAGATCACCATATCTAGACCAGCAAGGGGATAATCAGATGACAATGGATATGGAGAAGCCATATGTGGTTGAGACACAATGGGATCAGGGCCAAAAGGTGAAGTAGATGACCATGGAAGAAGTGATCGATCATGAAAATAGGATCTATGTTTAATTGGATCATTCCGATATCGAACTATAATACATGAATATAGATGGGACTCGGAAAATATACTAGTATAAATTTTCTTGAAAATAAAATTTGGGTTACCCTAAAGTTGTCATTCCCTACAATATAATACTAGAAAGTGGTACACTATCCTTTTCCACGAAGAGAATGATTCACCTTCTCTTATTAGTATCTACTACAATGGTGGGATAGAGAGGCCCATCTCGATGCAGATGTGAGCTACAAAATAGTCCAACAAATTCAGAGTGAGTTCCTTATCACAAATATAGGATCCAATTGTATCACCAATTTTCTGAAGGAAAAACTAATTGTGAAGTGGGAGAGGTATCCCTAGAAGTTTTATCTAAACTATCACCAGAGGAGAGTCCCTCCCCGAGTGCATTTCCATACACCACCTGAAGAGATGGAACCATTGGATACTATAATAACTAAATTAGGAGGACCATGCCTTAACAAAAATAGCTTGGGAAGAAAGCATAATGAAAAATCATTTCTAGTTGAGGGTAGAGACCCTCACAGGTGAATATATACACTAGAAAGTCTCTTGGGAATGACAAGATAAAAAAGAAGGATTTTTAGGCCAAAATGAGCCACTAGCATCCATTGAAGAGCATATAAAGCTTCCTCCAAAGCCTTTATAAGAAATTCGAGCACTGGTGATCCTTCAATCAAGGATATATAGACATACCCTTGGGGAAAATGAAGAAAGGATGACAAATCTAGAGGGTTCAGGGGAAGGGGATGAAAGAGATCATCCTTAAGAGAGGAGGATGGATTCAGGACACCATATTATAGTGTAGAGGAGCACCCTATAAGATAAAAGGGGTCTGGAGGGAGGTGAAATGAATAAGAGGGTGCATCATGGGATAGAGAAGTAGGAAGCACTATTGTTGTAACATATACATGAGGTTGAAAATTTATAGGTGTGTCAATCACGCTATTTGATAAAAAAAACATCCATTTATTGTATATCTTATTTTAATTTGATATTCCCTCTTTATTTTGGAGTGGTAAAATCACATATGATATTCATTTAGTATAAGGATAAGACTAATATTTCAATGAAATTATTTTTTGTATAATTTAAAATATAATATTTGGAATAAAGGGTGCATTATATTTTATAAGTGTATATTTATCAATGTAATATTACATTAATAGTTATGGGTACCATCACTAGTCTATGTGTAAAGGTACATTATATGTTCAAATTCATTGAAACCCCTTTTATATTTTATGTGATGGTATTTTTTCAAGATTAAGGATATTTTAAGAGAAATTTATGGAAATAAAAACCTTTAGTTTTGTATATGTTTTACTGAAAAATTTATTTTAGGAGGATTTCCTTTACACTTTGTGGACACAAGATTAATGGTTATGGAAACATTTAGGTTTAATATTATATTTATTGGTGTGGTAAATCTCGGTTGTAGTTGATCACCTTATGAAGTCATCACAATTCATTTTTATTAGAGATGTTTTCTTTGTGGATCTAATTTCTATAATATAAGTGAAATAACATGTAAGGTTATATGAATTACCACATTTAGTTTAATGTAATCTATACATTATGTTTTGATTTATGTTTTGGTGAAGTATTCAGCATGCTCTTGATGTGAAGTTGGGTTTTAGGACTAGGTATCATCCTTAGATAGATGGTCAGTCTTAAAGAACAATTCAAACATTAGAGGATATGAGAAGATATTTTTATATTGTTTTCAAAGGTATTTGGGATCACCAACTTTCTCTAGTTGAAATTTCATATAAAAATATATTTCATTCAATCATTCATATGGCTCATTATTAATCACTCTTTGGAAAGTTCTAAAGAACACTAACATACTGGAATGAAGTTGCAGAAAGAAATCTATTGCGACACATGCCAGGTAACCAAATATAAGAGATTGTAATAGATATTTTGAAACACATAACCTCATAAAATATATGATATAAATGTTATTATAATAATCATCAATGTGTTCAAGAATTTAATGTTGGTGAGGTGGTGTTTTTAAAGATTTCTGCACAAAAGAATGAAGGGAAAAATAAGCCTTTGGTATATAGGTCCCTTTGAAATTCCAGATCATATCAAGACCATAGGTTATCTCTTGGAACACCCAATAAACATCTATCAGGTTCATGATGTGTTCCATGAATATATTCTAAGGAAGTACATATATAATCCATCATAGGTACATAACTAAGAGTTCACACATTAGGAGCATGATATTTTTAATTAGGAAAAAACTACAGCGATTTTGGATCATATAGAGAATGATCAATGAAACAAGATCATTTTCCTAGTCAATGTTTTTTTTGGAAAACACACCAGTTTAAAAATGATATGTGGGAATATGATGATGTAATTATGTAGATGTATCACCAATTTTTTGTATCAATGTGATGAATTTTGAGGGAAAAATTCATTTAAAGGGGGTAAATATAACATCCCTAGATTTTTGGAATTTTTTCTATATATTTTTAATATTTTTCATTTCACGCAACAATATGTTAGGCATGTGTTATAAAGAACTGAATGTTTATCCTACGTTACCATTGAGTATTAAAAAACAACTATATATTGTTATTATTATTATTTAAATTAAAAAATTATAACCTTGATAGTAGAATCGTCCATAGGAATATTAATAACTACATGTTAATTATTAATTATATTGTTTTTATATTAAAAAATGGTCATGACCCGTCCTAGTGGGTCTTGTACCATGACTCCCCAAGCCCACCTCTAATAGGCCATGGGATAGTGACTATCACCGAGTTGGAATATCACTAACATGGGAGGCATCACCTATATATCTGTACACATGCATACATCTCCAAGCCCACAATGCTGAAATGTAAAAATCACTATGTAACAAAATTCATGCTTACAACATACCCAACCAACAGAGTATGATGGAAATTAATGTACTGAATGTAAACTGGGCCATAATATAGTCCCATCAAAAACAAGAGTCTAAAAACTACAATGTCCATCCTATGAACACAAAGAGGTACTGGGACTACTTCTCGAAGCCGTAGGAACACATCGGCCTATAAGGAACTCAGAAATCTTGGTCCTATCCTAGTCCACCCTAGACTCTGTCAAAGGGTTGCTCATCTTCACAAGATACGATACATGTAGAAAAATCTCGTTTAGGGTTGAGTATAAAAATACTCAGTAGAGGACCCTCAAAACCATAATCAATACCAAAAAGAAAGGTACAATCATCCCTACAAAAAATATGACTTCTGAACATATAGCAAGAGTAATAGAAACTAGATATAATAAAACCCCAAACTCGTAGTCTAGGGATAGGTCCCACAATAGCATAGCCCCACTAGAGATATAGTTCAAAGATTTTACGAAGCACTCATCCAGGAGAACACACTTCACGAGTCTGATAGCACTGATGACGTTCGGCCGAGAAGTATTGTCCGTATGGAAAAGTCACAAAAGATTGGGGCATTAATTCCAGGAGACCACACTCCTGGGTAAGGAAAGATAGTGATACAAAAATGAGGATCTCTATTTTGGCCTTGGAGGATACCACGACTCATCCAGATTCACCAGCTAAGTAAATGATCGATTCCCTATGGAAATAGTCACGTCAATACCTGACTCTACCTTGGTTCAATAATGGATAGAGGATCTCACTTAGGGCCTCTCGGAGGGATACCTGACTCTATCTCAGAAAGTCATGCCGAAAGGATCATTTTCCTATAGATGGAAATGATACCTGACCTTTATGGGAAAAAGAAAAGTGGGCACTGGCCTGAACAAAACATATCCAAGATACGGTGGGAAAGAAGATCAAGCCATGTACTGAAAAGTACATGGTGTGTAAGATTGTCACATGTCATGTCTTCTGACCCTGGGTACTACCTGTGTACCACGGCCTATGTTGTAAGACTTATCATGGAAAACAAAACTATGCATCTTGTAGAAAGGATCACACTCCGTGTAAAATTACCTGGGGTCCACTCCGTGTAGGCTGGCCATGTGCCCGTACACGGGCTCAACCCATGTACGCCATCCCGTGTAATTGATACGTGGGGTGACCCATGATACTGGACTCGCCTGGCCGTGGGGTGTAGTACACGACCATGTACTCGACCCCGAGTCCGCGTATCCCTTGGATTCACGTCGAGTCCTCCATAGTCTCCTCTATTATGCCACATAGGGTTTACATGCCGTGTTGCAAAGCCATATAGTCTATCTCATGTCCATGTACTCTTCCAGAATATAAGAGGAACTTCAGGGAAGGTCCAACGCGCCATGTGACTAGGGTCACACACTTTGTGATACCAATCTGACACCTAAAACCCTAGCCACCACCACCGGTTCCACACAGCGTGTTCTTCAGACTACACGCTCTGTGTTCTAGAAATTTCCAGAAACTTAAACCACCATCGTCGCACCTCGGTTGAAGCTCTGATATTTTATTTGGTTGCCCAATCACCATTAATCTCAATTTTATAGGTCACCCATACCATATGGAGCTGATTCTGATGGTGTTGGGCCTCTGATCGGCCTCAAGAACACATTCTGATTCAGCCGGACGAAGAACGCTCAAATAATGAGAACTCCTAAACTGTGTCGATTCATCTGCTGACATCGTTATAGCACCTCCACTAGGACTTCACGATGTCATATCTCCAATTTGAAATTGGTGAGTTATAGAACTGATGTGAAATGATCCATTGTTTGTTGCCCCTTGAAAATTTTGAAGAACACACGTAGAAAGGGGGAAGAAATACTAAACAAAATCGAGGAACGAACCTCAACCATCATTCATCATGGAGTAGATTCACTCTCATTAGTAAGATCAAATAAATGTAAATCAAATAAACAAAAAAAAATTAGTAAGGATTAATTCCTTGAGAGCAACCCAAAAAAAACCACCCGCAAGAACGCACAAATCTGCAGGTCAACCTCTTCGTCAGTTGATCCACATTCATCATTTAATTGAATAACGAGAAAGGATTAAATCAAATAAAAAACACCTCCCTCAAAAAGGGATCGATCACTAATGCAGAGATCACGCCATCATCATTACTGAGATCATCCAACTCTTTTCGTGCAACGATTCACACCTTTAATTCGTCACCGTTCGTTGTTGGGAGTTCTCTCTCAAGATCCAAGAATTCTCCATAGTTCCTCTCAGTTTTCTACCAATGAACAACATTCGATTAACCCATTAAAAAGAGGGAATGTGTTTCAGAATTCCATCACACTATGAAATTAATGAGTCATGTTTCTATTCCTTGATCATTATGAAGCAATATTAATTATTGAAACAGATGCCCCGTCATTGCCCTGCAGTGAATGTTTCCAAATAAAAAAACTCATGCGAATTATATTATATTATTTTATTTTATTTTACTACTAAAATATGAAAATTAAAATATTCCCTCAACCCGTGCCAGTTGAGGATAGGTCTGTTCTTAGTTAAATTCATCATCCCAGATGTAATGGTGACCTCATATATTTAATCCGAGCATCCGTTGGGAAACATCCACCACCGCGCAAACCCGCCAACTCATATAACATAAAAAAAGTTCAAACCTTTATTCTGGGCTCACTAGGCCTCAGAATGATGTGTAGTATCCATGTTTGTTCTCATAATAATTCCATATAATATTTAAAAATATTACATGGAAAATCTGATACATTACATTCTCCCGACCATGGGGCTTTGCATCCCCAAAAATTCAAAACAAAGGCTACTCAAAAATATGTGGGTATTGTGCACAGATTTGAGCCTCCAACTCCCACGTTCTTTACTGAAGATTCTCATGCTACCACCGAATTCACACCAAGGGAATCAGTCAACCATGAATGATATTCTCTTCCTGGTCCACGATTTCTACCAGGTACTCAATAATGTTCGCTCCATCCTTAATGTCCAGCTTGCCCCAGTCGATGATGTGTGATAGGTCATGCATGTTCCTCCTCATCTGCGACACATAGAAGACATTATGTACCCAGTGAAACAGTGGGGGTAGATCTAGGCGGTATGCCACCTCTCTAACTTCGTGCAGTATCTGAAAATCTATAATGAACCTCGAAGATAGCTTTCAACCCCGATCAAATTTCAGTAAACCTCATCGAGGTGAGACCTGAAGAATGATGTGGTATACCTTCTCGAACTCTAGAGGTCTCTATCATCTATCATCATAAGACTTCTTCTAGCTTTGTGAAGTCTTCCTTCACTCTTGGATGATATGCGCCTTCACAGTTTTAGCTCACACCAACTCTGGACCACTGAGTGCTGACTATCCGGGGTCAGTCCAGCAATGTGGTGACCACCATGGTCTCCCATATAAAGCCTCAAAAGGTTCCACACCAATGATGGTGTGGTAATTGTTTTTGTATGCAAAATACACCAGTGGTAGGTGATCCTCCCAATTATGACCAAAGTCCATTATACAGGCCCACAACATATCCTCTAAAACCTGAATAGTCCTCTCCATCTGACCATCGTTCTGGGGATGGATCGTTGTTCTAAAGAATTGCAGAGTCCCAAAAGCCTCTTGCAATCCCTTCCAAAACTGGGATGTGAAATAGGATTCTCAGTCTGAAACTATTGTCGAAGGGATTCCATGAACCCAAACTAACTCTTGCATATAGAGGTGTCTCAAACTCTCTAGAGAGCTCTACTCCCTGATATCTTAGAAGTGGGCTGACTTGGTGAGTCGGTCAATGATCACCCAGATGGAATCATTCCCCTTGGTCATCCGTGGTAAGCCCATCATGATTTCCATCAGTATTCCATCCCACTTACACTCTAAAAATTTCGTGGGTGAGCTAATCCCAATGGAACCTGGTGCTCAGCCTTCACCTACTGGCATGTAAGGCATTGAGAAATGAACTCTTCTACTATCATCTTCATGCCTGACCACCAGATCTATCATCAGAGATCCTAGTAAATCTTCACCACTCCAAGATGTACTTCCAAGGGGGACATATGAAACTCCCTCAGGACCACTTCCTGCAATGCCACTTGTACAACAGTGAATCCTCTAAAAAGGAGTATGTTCTCTCACCTTTCGAATATCCATCAGGACCATGTCCTGTGGATTAATGAGCATGTAAAGCCTCACAGCCGACATCTCGAAGTTGTGGCTCCCTAAATCACTATAGGAGTGGAGGGGTGGCAACCATCGACTATAGGTAAGCTTCATCCTCTCTGTCCATGAAGGATAACAGCAACGTGGCTAACTGCTATGTCTCCTCACTCAACAGCCGTGAGCTTTCCCTTCTACTAAGATAATATTACACCCTGTTCCCCTTCTCAAGAGTATAGTTAATCTCATAATCATAATCATGGAGGAACTCTAGCCAATGCCTCTGTCTCAAATTCAGATCCTTCGATAAGAAGATGTACTTGAGGCTCTTGTGGAAATAATGGATGATAAACTTCTCACCTATAAGGTAGTGTCGCCACATATTCAATGTGAAGACTAACACTACCATCACGTTATCGTGGGTTATATAGTTCTTCTCATGTGGCCTAAGCTAGCATGAAACATAAGAAATCACTACCTTCCTCTGCCTCAGGACACAGCCAAGCCTGGCCCCTGATGAGTTACAGAAAACTACTTATTCGACACCCTCCTATGGAAATCTCAAAATCATGTCGCTCTTTAAATTCTATCTCAACAGCTCGAAATCCTTCTATCACTTCTCCATCCAAATGAATGGTTTCCCCTTCCTAGTCATGGAATTCATCAATGCTGATATCTTAGAGAAATAAGAAATGAATCTCTGGTAATATCATACCAACCCAGAGAATCTCCAGACCTCTGTCACAATCTGAGGTGGCTCTCATGCTAACATTGCCTTTACCATGGCTAAGTCCATAGCTACTCCATCTACTGAGATGACATGACATAGAAAGTGGACCTCCTGAATCTAGAACTGGCACTTCGAGAGCTTCCCATAAAGCTGGTGCTCCCAGAGTATTTCTAGAACCATCCATATGTGTCTCGTGTGCTCATCCTCTAACGCCGAGTACACAAGGATTTCATCAATGAAGACCACTAACAATAGGTCTAAGTACAGCTGGGAGATCCGGTTCTTTAGTCCCATGAAAACTACCTGGGCATTTGTCATGCCAAAAGGAATCAACAAGTACTCATAGTGACTATAGCGGCATCTGAATGCTTTCTTCAGTATATCCTCATCATGTACTCATAACTGGTGATAACCTAATCTAAGGACAAACATTGAGAACCACTATGCCCCTCTCAGCTGATCAAAGAGGTCATAAATCCTAGTTAGTGGATACATATTCTTTACTATCACCAAGTTCATGTACCGGTAATCCACGGACAACCTCAAACTCTCGTCCGCCTTTTTGGACAAAATAACTAGGGCCAACCATAGAGAATTGATGGGTCTTACAAAACACTTTCTCTACAAATCCTCCAACAACCCCCTTATCTAGTGATGCTCTACAAGGGACATCTGATATGCTGGTGAAGAAATCAGTGCCATCCCAAGTTGCAAGTCGATGCAAAATTCAATTTCATGATGGGGAGGTAGTCCAAGAACATCTTCCAGAAAGACGCCCCCATACTCCGCCACTACTACTGGGAACAAAAAGATCATAATGTCTACTACTCTGAGGGAAATTCTATCCAACTCATGGGAAATAGGCTGCATCCTTATATGCAAGAGAATGTTCTGTATTTCATGGGTCTCTGTTTCTTTAAAATGGGAAAACCTCATCCCATCACTGTAAACACACCACACTCTTCAACATAAGCAGTCAATCTAGGCATGGACTGAAGATAACCAATCTATACTAAGAATGTTGTTGTAAGGCCTCAACAAAACCACCAAGAGGATCCAACTGAGACTCTCGGCTCAATAGGTAAGATCACATTGTCTGCAAAGGTGTTTCATCATAGAGTCTCCTCAGGTAGGTGTCTCCAAGTGTAAGGATCGAGTCAACGACTCTTCCAGAATCTCAATGTTCTGAGCAAGACATGTGGTGAGGAAATAATGACTGGAACATGTGTCTATAAGTAAGAAATCTAAGGTAGAGAAGTCAAAGATCATACCTCGGATCATCCCTCGAGTCCTTGTTTCATACGCCTTGACCTTATGCAGCTATCCCCGCCCATATCCCCCATCTCCCTGAGCCTAGTGCAGACCTCCTGGGGGTGGTGTTGGAGGTGAATCGAAGTGTCTACCACCAATTGTAGCTCTCCCAGCTCCTCTGCCACATCCTCCACATGGTGGGTCTGTTTGCTCCACACTCTGCCTCTGCCTCGGTGGTCCATCCACTGCCTTCCTATCAGCAGCACGATAGGTTGAATAGTCTCTAGCAAGATGTCACCTATTGTCGTACGAGTAGCATCACCTCTCCCTATACTGATTGGATCCATCCTGAGATCCTTGGACTGTCGATCCCCTATATTTGTCCTCCTGTGTTTTCTCCCATGTCCTGATCCTTATGCAGGATGTTGGCTCACTTCTGCCAAGGTCTCTGCACTTGTCTTCCTACTGCTAACTGTTATCAACTATCTCTGCTCTTCCAATAATCTGTCAATCGCCAAGGATTTCTTGAGAACCCCAGCATAAGTCAAAATTCCTAAAGTCATGGCACTAGATCAGATGTCCCATCGTAGACCTCACTTTAAAGGACAAGCTCTAACATAATTATCCTTGACCATATCCATCGAGTACCGGGTGAGGTTGGTGAACCTCGATGAATAGTTAGCTACGGTCAAACTACCCTACTGGAGCTAAAGAAGCTCCTGGATGCGCATTTCATTCAGTATAATTAGAGAAAACGCTTCTGTAAAGTTTCTCTGTACTCTATCTACGAAAGCGTTTCCTCATCGTGAGTCTGTGTGCTCAGACTCCACCACCATTCCACTGAACCCTGTAGAAGGCTCACTCCAAGGATCACCAACAAGTCTGTTGGTGTCCTCACCAGAAAGAAAATTCTGGTCACTACATCAAGTCCATCCTCAGCTACATGGGGTTTGGGCTCACCTCGGAACCTGAGGGATCCCTATCTCTAGAACTCATGGAGCGCCCTCAGCCTGGGCCCCTCATCGGTGAGTACTTCAGGTACCACGACCTACTCCACTGGTGGTTGTATAGCTGGTGCACCACCTGGAGGCAACTCCCGGGGAACTGTTCTTTGTATCAAAGCCTCATCACTGAGGAGGGCATCCTTGGGATTGTGCTACTGAATCCTAGTGGGTATGCTTCACAGAGGCATCTTGTAAATAAACAAAATGTACCATGGTCAATGGGTATATCTGGATATCTGACACAAAGGACATGGAAAAACACAACCTATTCATATATTATGCATTTACCATTATATTACATCCCCTCAACTAGTTTTTACATGTACCGAGTCAAAAAGCAGGTCATCAGAGTTTTGGTGTATGGATACGTCAGCCACCTGCACCAACACTAGAGTCTCAGACATGAAAGTCAATCTCGAAACACTTAACATTGTTTCCCCAAACCAATCTCACAGACTCTTGGCTTTAATGTAGAACTGATGACCTATGATACCACTCTGTCACGACCCGTCCTAGTGGGGCCCTAGCCGCGACTCCACAAACCCACCTACAATAGTCTAGGGGCTGGTTACCAGCACCAAATAGGCATATCACAAACATGTGAGACATTTCCTAGTACCAGTAAACACGCACACATGTCCAAACCCACAATGATGAGTGGTAAAAACCACTAAGGAAGATAATGCAAGCATACAACTAACCCGACCAATAGAGTACAATGGAAAGTAATGTAATGAAAGTAAAATAGGCCAGAATACAAGCCCACCAAAAACAAGAGTTGGAAAACTATAAAGTCCAACCTGTAAACAAAAAGAGGTATTTGGACAGCCGCTCGTAGCCATAGGAACACATCGGCATATAGGGAACTCAGAAAGCTTGGTCATGTCCTGGTCCGCTCTGGACTCAATCAAAAGGTCATTCATCTGCACAAGACACGATAGGTGCGGGAAAATCCCATGTAGGGGTGGGTATAATAATACTTCGTAGAGGACCCTAAAAACCACATGCAATAAATAGAGGAAATTCATATTCATCCCTACACAAAATATTTCTACTAAACCTATATCAAGATTAAGAGAAACCAGATATACTCAAATCCCAAACCCGTATTTTAGGGACAGGACCCGCAATAGCATACTCTCACTGGAAATCTAGTTCGAAGATTCCACAATGAACTTGTCTGGGAGAACATACTTCGTGAGTCCGATAGCTCTGATGACGTCTGACCGAGAAGTACTGTCCATCAAGAAACATCATGAGAGATCAGTGCACTCATTTTGGAAGAACACACTCCTGAGTGAGGAAAGATCATGATACCCAGACGAGGATCACAGCCAGGGCCTTGGAGGATTCTACGACTCATTCGGATTCACCTGCTAAGTAGAGGATCGGTGCCCTGTGGAAATAGTCACATTGATACCTGATTATACCTAGGGTCAAGAATGGATATAGGATCTTTCTTCAGGCCTCTTGGAGGGATACCTGGAAAAATCATGGAATGTCCTACTAAAGGAATCATACTCTTGTAAAAAGAAACGATACCTGACCTTTAGGGGAACGATAAGAAGGGTCACTGACCTGAACAAAACATGTCCAAGATATTGTGGGCAAGAAGATCAATCCATGTACTGGAAAGTACATGGCGTGTAAGACTGTCACACGCCATGACTTCTTAACCTGGGTATTGCCTGTGAACAATGGCTAGTGTCATAAGGCTTGTCATTTAAAACAAAACTACACAACGTGTATAAAGGATCACACGCTGTGTACAAGTACCCGGGGTCCGTTCCGTGTACGCTGGCCATGAACCCATACACGGGCTCAACCCATGTATGCCAACCTGTGTAATTGGTACACCAGGTGACCCACATTACTGGCCTCGCCTGGACGAGTGGTGTAGTACATGGCCATGTACTCTACCTCGAGTCTGGGTATCCATTGGATACACACCGAGTCCCATGTAGCTTTCTTTATCATGCCCCGTAGGGTCTACTCGCCGTGTTTGAAAAGATGTGTAGTCTATCCTGTGTATGTGTACTCCTCTAGAATACACGCCAAGCTTCAGGGAAAACCCAACACGACATGTGACTAGGGTCACATGACATGTGATCAAGGTCACATGCCATGTGATACCTATCTGACACCTGAAACCCCAGCCTCGGCCTCTGGTACCACACGACTTGTTCTTTGGACTACATGTCATGTGTTCTGGAATATTCCCGATACGTGAACCTCAATCGTCATTTCTCGGGTGTTTCTTTGATCTTTGATCTAGCCATCTTATCACCTTGAATATAAATGGTTTATGTCGCCCAGACCTTATGGTGATGATTCTAATGGTTTCAGGCCTATGATTGGCCTCTAAAACATGTTCTGATTCTCCCACATGAAGAATGCTCGAAGAATGAGAATTCCCAAACCATGTAGATTCTTTTTTTACATTGTCATCGCACCTCCTCTAGGTAGTCTCGATGTCAGATATCCAATTTTGGATTTTTGTGTTGCATAATGGATGCACAACAATCCATTGTTTATCCGCTCTCGTTGGTAAGATAAAATAGAGAAAAATAAAAACAAAAAAAATATGGCAAGGATTAATTCACTGAGATCATCCCAAAAAGAACCCTCCCTCAAGAATGCATGAATCTTCGGATCAACCTGTTCGTGGGTTGATTAGCATTCATCATTTAATTGAAGAACAGGGAATGATTAAATCAAATAAAAAACCCCTACCTTAAGAATGGATCAATCACTGATGTTGGGATTATGCTACCATCATTACCGATATCCTCCAACTACGTTTGCGCAACGATTCACACCTTTAATTCATTGTCATTTTTTGTCGAGAGTTCTCTCCCAAACTCTAAGAATTCTCAAGAGTTCCTCTCAATTTTCTCCCAACGTCCAACGTTCAATTAACCCATTAAAAGGTGGGAAGGCATTTCAGGAATGCATCATGTTGTGGTATTAATGAGTTATGTTTTTCTTTCTGAGTTATTATGATGCGACATTAATTATCAAAACAGAAGCTCTATCATTGCACTGCAACGAATGTTTACAAATAAAATAAAATAAAATTTGCGAATTATTTTATTTTATTTTATTTTACTAAAACGTCTGAAAATTAACTCTTTCCCTCGAATCATTCTGGTCGAGGTTAGGTCCTTTCTTAGGTAATGTCTTCATCCTAGACACAACAGTGCCCTATGATTTTAATTCCAGGCAACTGTTAGGATACATCCACAACTAAGCACACCTGCCTACTCCTATAAATTAAAAAAAAGTTCAAACCACCATATCAGGCTCACCGGGCCTCATAATGATGTCCCATCTCGTCACATGGTCTTATAATAACACAATATAATATTTAAAAATAATACAGGGAAAATTTGATACATTACACAAACATATTTATTAACAGTTATTAATTTTTTAAAAAGTCTTTATATGTTTCAAAAATATCATTTTCTCAAGGAAAAAGATTATATTACATTTTATGAACATGTAAGAGAATAAATTATTACTACTTTTAGAATATTTATTCAATAAAATAAAAATAATTTATGAAATTAATATTTCCAAATTTTCTCAGAGTTAATTTATGAGAATTTTTTGAAAAGATAATTTTTTCAGTAAATACGGAAACTTTCTAGTTTTTATTAAGAATTATCATTGAATTTCAAGAATAAAAAACATCAAAATTGTATTAATATGGTTTTAAAAGATAAATTATTTAAATAATATATATATTCTTCAAATATAGGGTTTAATGGGTTTATTATTGAATTTTAAATAATATATAGGTGATTTTATGAATATTTTCTCTTTGAAAACCCTCATTCACAATGTGTCTACGAGATTAGTTTTAAATAATCATCTAAAACCTATGTGAATGGAATTTAAAAAATAAGCTCAATATTGGAAATAATCTTATTTTATATTATCTAATAAGTTTAACTAAATTTTTCATCATAGTGAATAGTAAAAAAATAAAAATTAATTATTAGGGTAAAGGTAAAAATGAGTTTATAAGGGGAAAACTAAAATATAGTTTTAAAACTGACCCATAACATTTATAAAACCCATTATATAGACATATCTTGTGATTATTGCTTAGAGATTCTATAATGGGCCGTTTTGGGGAATTTTGGCATGTGAAAAATGTGGGTACACCTTTTTATTTTAAAAAATCACTATTCTACAACTCGGCTCACTTATAAAAGCATTCCACGTATCCTATCCTCTTCAAAATACCTATCCCCATTGGTACAACCCATACCAGAAAAAATTTATTACTTAAATAATTCCTCTAATCTTCTAATCCTTAGTTTTTTCATAAATCAATCCTCAGAAGGATTTTGGTTAAAATTAACTGATTTTTTCCGAATAAGAGTTTATATCCTTAACTAAGAATTTTATTTTATTTATTCCTCCACCTCATTAAATTATTTTCAATCCTTTCATGTATAATAAATAAAAATATATATTTTTATATTAGGGTAATTACATATATTAATCTCATATTCCATCTAATGGGTTATGAAGTCATCATTCGGGTGCACGGTGGAATACCACCTCACAAACTGATTATATTCATTTCCCATCACAATGTATAATAGCTGGATAAAATGAGAAATTTATAGCTATCATATGATATTTATGTTATTAATATTCTCTCTTAATCATTATATCACATGTTATTTCTTAGAGTTCATTCTATGGAAATGTGATAACATCGTTCATCTGTACGGAAGACTACCGCTTCATGAAGGGATGTGATTCATTCGATAAGAACCGTTTACATGGAAGGTAATAAATAAAAAATTTAATAAAAATATATTATTTATATGACAAAAAATTACTCTATAATGATAAAAAATTATTTATATTTATTTCGTTCAGTCTATATAGAAAATTGAAACGATATTGATCCTTACATATGCCTTACCGTCTCCATGAATTGTGTATTTCACTTTCTAACTCAAAATTTTATTAATTATTATAAAAACGTATAAAATGAATATATATGGTATTTATATAATGGTTAAAATTTTTAATATTTTGAATGCATTATAAATATAAGAGGAATGAAAACACTGAATCAAAACAAGTAAAAAACAATGTAGTTATTACCCGAAAATTGACTTTAACACGGAATTGTAAATGAATGAGTAAAAAATGTCACCATTAAATAATATATGGTAATATATATAATTATGGTTATGTAATATATTAATAATAAATTTATATGCAGTATTCTGTAGTTTCAATCATGTGTGATGGAATTCAAGACATAAGGTAAGGGAGTTTTCATCTCAATTTTATATCTATGAGATACATGTCATATCTCCACATGTTTCTAATGTGATTTCTATATTTACCTAGAATTAAATTTTATTTATTCTAAAAAAATTTAGGTTATAAATATTCATTTTAGTATCTCTCAATCATTGGTTTTATAGATAAGTAGTTATCATAGCTGTAGGGTATTTTTTCTCATGTTTGCTTCTTGGCACATATGTGTTTTATGAACCAATATTATTTTAGGAGGTATATATATAACACATTTTACATAAAATATCATGAAATAATATATTTTCATATTTTTTGTGTTTAATTTAATATTATTATTTCATGGGGCATAAAATTTAAGCTTACCAAAGTGTTAAATGTTTTATGAAACAACCACATCATTCTGAGGAGTGCTCATGACTATTCTTAAACTGATGAAATATTTTGTTATATCTCTCAATGAAATCACATATATTTTTGTCCTATTTTTAATTATGGAAAACACATTTACCCATTAATTTTCCTTTATCTATAGACCATGTATATAAAAATAAACTATTTAAGGAAAACATACATTATTTATCTCTTCAATAAAAGAACATTTCTCCTCCATTTCCATGTTCTCAAAAAATGTTTTCTATTTTTTAATGTTCCAAAATGATTGTCTAAATTCATTTTTACCATTTTTTTCCTTCTTAAAAAATTTTCAAAATGAATATTATGTCATTTTCCAAGCAAGCCTCAATTTTTTACAAATAATGAGAATGATTTTTTAAAAAAATCCACGACATGTAAAAAAATTCTTCTATTATGACCACTCAAAATTTTAATTCTTCCTTCATAGTTATAAAGAGTCATTTTCAAAGAAAAGGATTTACTAATTGTTTTTTATTTAAAAAAATAAATGATGAATGTATATTATCTTGAAAACATGTTTTTAACTATTTTTAAAGCTTCATTAACAATTTTTCAATGTTTATTATCATTGGATATGAAGTTTACAAAATTATCTAATGTTTATTTTTAAAAATTAATTTTACAAGAAATGTTATTTTTTCAAATATATGATCCATGAGATATTTGAAAATAATTTTATATATAAAATGACATCCATTAATGTTACATTTAATTTAATTGAGATATGATCCAAGGACTCCACTCTTATTATTACTCAATATTATTTGTGTTTATGATATACATAGTTTTATAATAAATGTTTATCTTACATGGGACATAGGATGATAAAATTATTATGAAATATTCAACTTTTTTACATTGGTTATGTTTTGTTGAAATGGTGAAATGATTATAAAACATGTTTCTTTTATATAGGTTATGTTAGGATGAAATGATTCTGAAACCCATTTATTTTCATTTGTTAGAATATGATGAATGATTTATGATATTTTGGAAAATATATGGTTGATTTTCATTATGTGACACGTGGGACCAATATAACCCTCTACTGAAATGGGAAATGATTAATGTCATATCAGATAAATTTGTACAGAATAGGTAATCCAAATCCTAAAATAGGGTACACGAGAGGTTATCCCATACTCAAAATATACTACAAGGTTGTATATCCATATCTTAAAATAGGGTCACTATGAGATTATCCTATGATGAGAAGATGGTACATGGGACTTTATCCCCAGCCTAATGTAGGGTACAATAGAGGTTATCCCAAGCCCAAAATATGGTACACTTGAGGATATCCCATGATCAAATTCAGTATATGAGTGGTTAGCTCAATACTAACAAGTTTTGAATGTCTTGGTGGGTATCCTTGACAAGTGATTTTATTTTCTTATGTGTTTTACAAAAATAAATGTATTGTGCCAATGTTATTTTCTTAAAATTCATTTTATTTACTAAATTATAATTTTATATCAAAAACATTTTTATGGGATAATTTATAACCTAGGGAAAACAAATGTATAACTCAAAAAATATGATAATAAACAATAGCATTATAGATTAAATTGAAAGAGGTATAAAACTTCACCCTATAAATACTATAATAAATAGATGTCACAACAATGTCTTGATCATCTTTGATGAGTAATTCAAAAATTTAGGCTATCTTTTTCTAATTATGGATGAAATCGTTCAAATTTATTATCCCCTCATTAATTCCACATTCCAAACTTTGATCATTTGTTCTAATATGAAATATTTTCTCATAATTCATATCAACTAGGAGACTCCTCTTATAAATTCTATCATCCTACACATTTGGTACATTTAGGTTGAAGGATTTCAAAAACAATTCTTTTATAGAGTATATGATAATAACCCATTATTTTTCTTTTTTACCTTCCACTATTCCAAAATTATCTCAAAAAATATGTGTTAAATCCCTTCCCAGTAATGATTCTAGCTCCCTCTTCATTCTACCTTGGTCCTCTTCGGACCCCTCACTAGGAATTTCACCTTTCGAGTTGGACATACCATGATTAGGCATAACATACTCTACAAGTGTTGAATCAACCAGCCTTCCTTCTAACCTAGATTCATTTTCATTATTTAAGGATATGTATATCATATTTTAAGTTAGTTTTAGTAGTAATTTTGTTTCCTTTTTTCCATTCTTATTGAAAAAATTATATAAATGAAGTTACCCTAGATTTCCATTCCTCAAACCAACCCCAATGATCATAATCATGTACGGTCCTTTTTATAATTATTCATTGATTGGGAGTCTGTTTCATTATATCTCAATTGAATATCTTCAAAGGACCTTGACCTGACCTTCTTTCTTTACCTTTATGGTACATATAGTCACCAACCTTCAAGATCAGCATTCTCTAAATCGCCCCCATTCAAAGACGTGAGATGATATTTAAGATAAAATGATCTTGATGGTTATCACTGGGCAGAATAAATCATCATTGGAGTAGCTGTTACATTCAGACAATGAAGAAACTATATTAAATACATAGGTGTTGAAAGAATTTTTTTTATTTCAATATTCCTTGTCACTAGATTCACAGTCGAGATCCTACCCATTTTTCACACAATGAGCCTTCATTGTATTTGAAAAATAAAGAGATAGCTTGATAGGTATTAGTAAAACATCTCACAGCACCTATAATGTCATCTTATAATCACCCAAATCATGTCTCAGGCTGGAAAATATGTCTGTGACTTTTGGATCGGTGTTCACAGGTCTTGATTCTTTCAGAAGAGGATCAACATTTGGGGTTTCTTTAATATACCAAAAATCAATAAAAATGATAAAATGAGGATTACTTCTAATAAAATTGAGAGTGATAGAAATGAAATCCTAATGTTAGTCCCTACAACCATAGAGAAATGATGAGATAAAGTGACACATAAATTTACAATATGAATACAAATATTTCCAAGCCTTCAAGACCACCAATTATTTACAATAGAACTCTTCCAATTTCATAATCCAAACTTTTCCAAAAAAAAATTTCAAACAACAACTTTTACACATATACATGGGGAGATAGGGTTAAGATGGGATTTTTCTAATACCAAAACACAAAAATAATACAACCATATCTCAAAGAATGAAGATTATTGAGACATTTTGAAAATGAAGTGAATTTTAAAGAATTATTACCCACATCATTGTTGATATAGAATCACATTTCATATGAAATTCATAAGATTATATAAACAATAATAAATGGTATCTTTTGTATATTAAAGGAGATATGGATAGATAAATAATCAAATAACACACCAAAGAAATGTAAACCATGATGTGACATTTTATTAGAGTCTTAAAAGTTTTCCAATATTGGTATCCCTAAAAAACAAAAATGAATCTCCCAAAAGATTCAACCGAATGATGATGTTGAAATAAGTGAGCCCCATAGTCAGGTTCATGAGGGATAAGGCATCAGTGAGCTCTAATACCGAAAGAGTAAGTTGTGTAAGTCATTTAAATATTTCTATAATTTTAGGTATGAGCTTGAATTAGGGAAAGGAGGGGGGAAATAAGGGTTCGATGATGAATACAAGGATGGTGGTCATTCCTTGAAGAAAGATGAAGGTATACCTCCCCCACCATTGATATAGGTGAGACTGAAGGTGCCACTATCACTAACTAGGTCATATAAGAGAATGATAGGATGCAAAGTGATCCATTCCAATAATACTGTTCATATTCTTTGATACCATTATGATTCATTTTCTATTATCTAAAAAGATTTATTCCAAGACTCATGTTTATGATCTAGGATATATTGGTTATGTTTTTCAAATATTATTCTTATGCTCTTATGATATGATGATATCCAATTATTTAACATTATTGATCGTCAAAGCTCACCCTTTCTTGTTTTTACTTTTCCTAAGTTATGATGAAAGGTATTATGTAATATATGTCTATTATAGGTGATCATTATGAATAACATATTGTGATATGATGTAGATCCCTTATAGATCAGTTGTTTTTGTTACCAGGTTTCTAAATGCACTAAACATAAACATTTCAGAAATGGATCATTATGTTATGCAATGAATATTATTTTATCACTATGTAATATTTATGTAAAATATGTTTGGGTATTTACTTTCATGGTACCCTAAACATGGAACCATTTATACTACATGTCAAAAAGAAGTAGGTAAACCAAATAAATGTTTCATTATGTTCCATGCATGTGAATTATAGTATGCCACACAAGAATAATATTCATTGTAATAGATAAATAACTAGAATTGAATTTCACAACTCTTACAATCTAATGGTTTCCAAATCATAGAGTAAATACCCCCATAATAGGGATTCATGTAATGGTAAGTGTATATCACATTCATATAGTTTGTATAGAAAATCCATGACTTATTTAGAGCGAGAAGTGCATACCCTTGACTCACATATGCCTAACTGGGCAAGGTAAAGTAATAGTAATTACAACAGATGAAAAGAAACAAAATATGAAGAGAAAAGTTAGCACTATATAAGTTTTCAATAAAACAATATTATACAAGTGGTTTAGAACCATTATTATAGGCTATTAAAATATTGGTGTAGTCTATACTAATGGTTTGGAGGGTTATTGGTTATTTTTTAGTAGGTATATACCTATACAAATGGTTTTGGTAAACCCATGTTATTTGTGGTTTATAACAATGGTTCCCAAACTATTGGTATAGGCCATATGAAGTACTAATAAAATGTATTTTGAAAAATTGTTCATATAGGAAAGGTAAAAAATAATCTATCAATGATTTGAACCCAGAACCTATAACACCACATGTTTTTATGAAAGATTTTTCTGAGTAAATTAAATTTATTTGGTATCATTAATTAAAAATAAAATTTATGTTTTAAGGAACCATGATATACAATTAATTTTATTATTATATAAGCACAACCTTTATATCCTACTTGTTAAACACGAAACAATGAATAAGAATTAACATTTTTTGATAATTAAGTATAATGGTTATATGTAAAGAGAAAATAATAATATACAATTTTAAATTTTTTTGGTAATGTCTTTCGAGGATTTAAAATACATTTTTTTCAGAAAAAAAATATTTTTTAAAAAAATAAGATAATTAAAACCATCCACTTTTTTAAAATTTATTTGATAAAATTAGCATCAATTTTTTAATCAACATGTAACCATTATCTCACGATTCTAGATTTTATGAATATGGTGGGAGCTGATGTAGATTAGTTATGGACTCATTGAATATGTGTCTATGTTTCCAAAGGCACTAGACCTAAATAACTCATGCATGGATTATTATTTAATGTAATGAATATTTTTCTATTATGATGTAATATTCATGAGTGAAATGTTTCTATATTTATAGATGGTTTCAGATAATGTTTTAGTAGACCATTAGAAATAAGGATGAGTAAACTTTTATGAGAACCCTAGGGACAATTCTAAGGATATGAATAATTGTAAGAAAATGCATTGGAAAATATCCTATAATTTTTTCAAAGTATAGAGTGAGTGGTTTTAGAGAAACAATATCCCTATATGTATCATACAAGTTGGTGTAGATCTAGCATAGTTATACACAGGGGTAATAACTGTGAAAATGATGCATTGAGTTTGAATCGATGTTCACTTGGAGTACACAAATAAATATTACATCACAATAGGTTTGACACTCCCATGTGTATTTTATTCAAATTCACAAACTCCTTATGAACACCATTATGGATTGGAATAATTACCATCAATGACCTAGAGTAAGCATAAGGTTTCATAGATTGAAAATAATGTGTCAATATTTAGACATCATGTGTGTAGTTTTTGAAGATTATCTGGTTTCTAATTGTAATTATTTTTTCTTAGATGGTTTTTTTGGTTTTAGTAATTGTATGGAACCTATTGGAACCATTTGAATGTTTAATTATTCAGACAATGGAATTATTTCCCTACTGAGAAACCAATAGTTATTGGATTTGTAATAAAAAAATATTATTTCCCTTCTCATAAAAAATTAAAATGGTATGAATAATAGTGAAATTCAAATGAGCGATAGAGTCATAAAATTCTGTTTAGTACTTCATGAGGAAACATCCACATTCTTATAGTGGTTTTGTTGATCTACTTGTTTTTTAGTAATGGATCAGTGCAACTAGAAAATGTACTTCGTTCTCTAGTTCTTAGAGAATGAAAAAGTCATTTCTGTGGCCTATCTTTTGGATGTAAAAGCATATAAATGGTTCCATCTTACCAAGAAAATGAGGAAATATGAAGAAATTGACTCTATGGAGTTGGATGAGTATAATATATTATATTTCTATATAAAATTTCGACATATTCTTTGTATAAAAATGGATAAAAAATTTAATGAGCTAATATAGAAGGATGAAGAATTATTTGGTACCTATGATTAAAATTTTACCATACTTAGAAGTAATGATTTGGGTTTTATCATGAAGCTTTAAAGAAATATGGATCGATTCTTCAGTGGTTTAAATTGTTTTTTGAAATGGTTGTTAGCCATAAGGTTCTTTAGTAGCTAAGAACAAATCCTTCAATCTAATATCAATGAGTAAATTGAGATTTTATTTAACCATAAATCTCATTGTCATGATATTAAAGTAAATATGTAATTCAAATGAAACTCTAAAAACCATGGAGGGAAGAACACGATCTTTCCTTCATGCTCGATGTGTGGACAGAAAAAATGGTGTAAATTTTATTAAGGGGATTAATAAAGGGCTTATGTTGGGATTGTAAGTTTATAGATAGGTTTAATTCTAATGTGATATATGGAAGATATCTAATGATGATAATATATGGATATCTCCACAAAATACACCACCCACACTCTTGTACTTCAAGTGAAAGGAAATTGGTAATTATGAGAATAATGTCCCTAATCCTGGGGATAATTAGGATAATAAGTCATAAAAACCCCTAAAGACAAAGGATAAGGGGAAACAATATGAAATGATGAAAAATTATGGGATTATTAGGGAAAAAATTCTGCCACTCAATATTTAAGAATTTCATATTGTATTTTGTTTGAATTTTAATATAAAAGTATTTTATTTTCATCCTTTTTTGAAATAGTATATGATTATTAACATTGATTGTCACCCTATACATGAATTAAATAATAATTAAATCACATCTTATATTCTATATGTGGATGGGAGAACCCAAGATCCCAATGGAAATGTTAATTTCTTGGATAAGATATTATTTAATGAATAATGACTGAATTATTTATTGGAAGAATATATGTCTACATGTATTATTAATGTAAGATTTATGGATACTTTCATGCGTTTATATGTTTATGGTTGATCATAAGTTCAAAATCTTCGACAATTTTTTTTTTTGTTTCATTTGATTGTAGTTTATCAAGATTAATCATATTTTCATAGACATATATATAAATACAATAGATGGGTTTTTATATGTTTCGTTGATAATGTTATTTGAAGAGTAATTACTTTTATGGAAATATGATTAATGGTATTGGTAACCATTTGACTTTATATTATCCTTGAAATTTAGGTAATTTTAGGATATTTTAATTTTGTAATTTTTTTATTAGTTATTTTAATATAGTATTTCAAAAATGATAAGATGCAGGTCTAGAAACAACCTGTCACATCCAGAAAGGACATGAGGCATAGACCCAAAAATAAAGGGTGAGAAGGCTATATATCCCTCAAATGTCCAATATGAAAGAGTATTTAAGGTGGGAAAACATAAAAATAGATATTAATAAGTATTTATCATAGTATATAGTATTCTAGAAAGATAAGGCCAAGTGAAAAAATTATAATGGGATGTGACAAACATTATCCATAGAAGAATGGAAATGGGAAAAAACCATAATGTATTTTATCATTGGACCCCCAAAAAAATATGAACGGAGTAATTCTATATGGGTTATATTCTATCACCATTCAATGTCATCACACTTCATATTTATCATAGAATATTTCTCTCATAATCATTATTCTTGAATAAAATTATAAAATTGAAAGGTTTTATAAAGAACCACACTCCATTATATCTGATCAAGATATGTGGTTTACCTCAATGTTATGATAAATTATTATAAAATATATTGATATATAGTTATGATTCAATACTATGGGTTATCCACATTCATATGATTATGTTGACAGAATAATTAAAACTCTATATGATAAGTTAAGATCTTGTTCTATTTATTTCAAAGGTGGTTGGGAACAAAACATTCATTAAGATGTGTTTTTATATAAGAATAGCTTTCACTAAAATAATTAAATGGTTCCTTATCAGGACATACATATAAAAAAGTATTTAGTTCAAATTTCTTTCAGGGAAGTCAAAAAAATTAGGCAACTAGAACTTGAAATAGGCGAAGAAATGAAAGAGAAGGTAAGATCCATTGAGAAACACATAAGGAAAGAACAAATTTGATAGAAGCATTAAGAAAAACATTTTTGGGGAGATATGAAATTTTCTTGTTTGTGAGAAAGTATTTATATGAAATTCACACTAGAATATTGTCATGTTATTCACAATTAAATGAAAACAAATCCCTTGGTATATCTATCCTTTTGAAAATATTGATTGTATCAATACTATAACATATCATTTGGATCTCCCACCAAATCTCTCTATGTTACAAGATGTTTACTACGCATCTCTCTTAAGGAAATACATAATTGATTCATCACATGATCTAATTTAATAAGTAATACCTTTATATAATGTACATTTTTAGGTGGAGAAACCATTAAAGAATTTGGATCATAGAGAAAATGAGATATGAGATAAGGCCACCCACCTAGTTAATGCTTTTTAGGAAACCAATAGCTTGAGAATGCTATGTGAGAACCTGATTATGTGATAAGGATGAAGTATCCTAATTTAATTTTATTATACTACTTAATTGTGAGAAATTTTTTCATTTTAATTGGGGTAGAATTTAAAACCACAATTTTTTTGATGTATTTGTTTTAATAACTATAATCTTTTCTATTGCTTGTATTTAATGAAACAAAAGATATTAAAAAACCATGATACACTATTAATACATTTATTTAAGCATGACTATTATAAACTCTCTTTAAATTTGGAAATATAAAGAGTAATACTCGTATTTTAAAAATTATGTTTAATTTCTATATATAAATTAAACATCGTCACAAAAAATTATTAATTTTTTTATAATGTTTTTACACGATTCGAGAATACATTTTTCTCAAAAAAGTATATATTTATTTTTTAAAAATATAATAAAATAATTTTTTTCTATTATTGGAAATTTTTCTTGGAAAAACATACTTCACATTCAGAATTAAAATGTCAAATTTGACTCCAATGACATGAACATACACTTTTAATATTCTAGTGACATTAAACTAGAAGTCGCTTTATTATATTTCCAATGAAATTTTATGCATATAATTTTTGATAGTTAGCTCAAAAATGATACATATTAATCCTATATACTGCTAATTGGATATTTAAATTGAGTATCCATTTTTTATGATATTAATATTTTAAAGTAAATGTGATTTATTTTTATGAAAAATATTCATGTATTTCAACTTGACATCTTCATTTCCTTTTCCCAGTCTCAATCCCTATGAAATAGAATTTAAAACATGGTTTGATCACAAAAATAATAGTAAGGGACATAAATGGAACAAAAGTATCATTTAGTCCAGGGATACTTATAAAAATATTCATTTTCAAAATAAACATTATTCTCAAAATAAAAATTTCCTTACCTAATAGATCAACTTCTATGTTGAAATATTATCAAAAACTTTTTCATAATACATACTAAAGGTAAAGTAAAACTCATAATGGATTCATGGAAATATGAATATGAAAATATATCATTTTCACAAAATTATAATCATCACCCTTAAAACATGAATATACATTCTTCTAATATAATATCATTATTTTACATTGAAAAAAATAATATTCCAATAATAATTAATAGAAATTATTGATAAAACATTTATTTTACATAGTAAATCATTTCCATTTCAATTTAACAATCACTTTTATAAATGTAATAATGATATGGTCAACTTTCATATTGAATTAATTGGAGGGATACTAAGGACCCACCTATATTTGAATTAACATTGAACCACCCTTCATTCATTAAAAATATTAGCTCACTTACATGGTTTCTAATGGAACCACCCATCATAATTATGATTCCCATAAACCATAAAGAAATTCAAAAAATAATAAATCTTTAATTTCATCGTCATTATCATAAAATATCTATGAGGAAAATAAATTTTTTAATTTAAATAACATACTTATAAAAGTGTAAAATTATAAAAGAAAGTTATTCTTGGAAAGAGAAATATAAACATGTATAGGAATAATAAAATTAAATATGAGTGATATTGGAATGAAAATTTGAACATCGCATAAAAGATAAAAAAGATTCCTTCAATATTTATTCTAGAAATGTCACAAAGTACATCATTAGGAAAATCAAAAAAATATTCCCTTTAAATTGTTTTAAAAAAAATTAGAACATGGAAACAAATGTATTTAAAAATTTAGATTATAAAAAACATTATTTAAAACATGTTTATAAAAAATCAAATGTTTACGGATAAAAAATAGAGTTTTAAGGTAAATATTATTAAGGATTTTTTTAAAAGAAAGTCCCTTACTTTGAGTCTGGATCATAATCTAAAGTATTTATCATCCTTAAATTTTTTTAAAATTATAAATTCACATGAATTTTTTTTATTTTATTATTATTTTTAATTTAATACCAGGTTACATATAATTACTAAATTAATTAAGATCGCTTCATTTTTTGATGATCTTTAGTTCATATATACAAAATGACTTCTCTTAGTTGACTATGGTCAATGTAGGTATTATTCCATTTTCTATAGAATAATAATAATTAAATAATTATCTTTTTTATACATCAGTTTTACTTTTAATCCAAACCATTAATTATTTGTATTAAAAATGAACTTTGTTATGGTCATATAGAAGGTATGTCATAGGTATGCATGATTGAGGTTTCCATTTTCCAATGATCATCATGGAAAGAAAGTAGGTATTATTTTAAATTTATATAATTATTATAATATCATAAATATAATAATAGTCCTTTAAAATACTTATATATATCATCCATTTGATGTGGTTATGTGAAACCAATAACCTCCTATCTTGAAGGTGGTAGAACACATGTTCGCAGGAAAGGAATTGTAAATTTTCAATGAACGATAATTTTACAAAGTAAATGAAATTTTAAAATTTAATAATGTTGAATATATCATTAGTATCATATATAAAAATTAATTCCATCATTGTAATCCATCCATGATAGCTGGTGATGGAAAATTAATTACATCTCTTTGTGAGGTGGTAGTCCACAATGCATATGAATGATGGTTTAATTCCCCATTTGATGGATGAAGAGATAGATATATGTCTTTAAATTGAAAAAAACCCTTATTTTATGTAATATACAATTATTATTATATTTGTTTTCTGGATAATATTTAAAGGATGGGAAAAATGAAATAAAACTAAAACTTTTTGTTTAAAACTATACCCGTTCTTCGGAAATTTTCCTTTTATTATAAACTTATGCACTATATGTTTGGTGTTTTTCCTAAATTGAGACATCTAGAATTAGAGGATGGACTACCAGATTATATTGGGTATTGAGGGGATGAAAATAAATACTTTCTATGTTTGAGGTATTGAGAAGAAGAGATACCCTTTTATAAGAGAGGCTATGATCACCCTTAGAATTCCTTACAATATTATGTTAATATAAATTAATATTCAATTATAAATGGATAAAAATATATTTATTTTAAATATTGGATGATCCGGAGTTTAGATACTCTCACATAACAAAAATTATACATGTTTTAATATATGTTTCCTTTTATCATTTTTTTCAACCCCTAATTAACTGTTGTCACACTTATCATGAAAATAAGTATTTTTATTCATTGGGGGTCAATATTGTATCGAGATAAACCTTATAAATCCATTGTTTTGTGGAAAATATGGTGTTTTATGTGTTCTATAAAATCAAGGTGACCCTTATAAACACTTTTCAAAATTCCTAGTTTTCCAAGTTTCCTAATGGTGACCCATCTTGATATAGTTTCATGCTGGAAATGCCTCATTGGTGGTTTCATACCCTAGAATTGGTTGGTAATTTAAGAGCCATAGTAAACCAAGCTAACTCTTTGAAACACTTTTAAAAATTAAAAGTTTTTCCATGTTTCCCAACGGTGCCTCATCCCAATGGTTATCTCATGTTGTTGGTTCCTTGTAAGTATTGTCTCACCGTAGTGGTGGATCCTTGATATTAACTCACCCTAGCGGTGGCAAGCTGATGATAGTTATCCCTATAAATGGATTTCTAAAAATTTCAAACCCCATAGGTGGCTCGATAGTGGCGTCTCGCCATGACGGTCACTCGTTGGTGGTCGATCATCCAGTTGTGCCGCGTTTGGTGGTGTCTAACTGGCAATACCACCTTTTCACAATGCCTTGTCAGTGGTTCCTCACCCAGCGATGCCTCATCTGGTTGTGTCTCTCTACTAGCTATAGGTAACATTGGTGGTGTCTCATATGATGGTGACATATTTTGCGGTGCCATATCTGGTAGTGTCTCACTTGGCAGTGACTCACTAATGGTGGTAAGTTCCTCATTATCACGATGCATCACTCCAAATTGTGCTTCTTTTCAATCAGCTCTCCATTTCCCCTACTAATCTCAGGTTTTTCCGTTTTTACATCTTCTATTTTGGGAGTTGTTCATAATTACTAAATTTTTGACTTTTAGAATATTTTAATAAAATTATTCTATATATATTTTTGTATGTGTCATGAGGATTTGAATAGGTCAAACCACGTGGTCTTGGTCAGATCCACCATTAATGAAAATATTAAACTGTATGTAATTATTATCAAATCAGTTCATATCTTCTTATATTCAAGTTACCCTACCCTTCATCCATACTTTATCCATTCCCTTGAGATGGAACTTCCCCATTTTCTACTTCCATGGAGTGTTTTCCTATGTTTGGTTCATGATTCCCAAGATAGTTACATTCTATATGCGTGCCCTTATTTATTTTACAACCAATAAATTCCTATCTATCTCCTTCCAAGTATAATTTCCTTTTTCTTTCTAAATTGTGCATCATTAAGGATGGGGGTATGGTTGTTTTTCCTTGAGAAGATAGTTGATTCTATATTAATAAAGATAATTGAATTGGTTTATGAATCAATGTACTGGGGTTAGGGAAAAGTGGTTCATTACCTTTCTTTTTTATTGTTAATGTTGATATTTTTATTTTTATAGGATAACTACCCACATAAAATCATATTTGTGGGGGGTACTTGTTTGAGAACTGTATATTTATTATAATTCATGTTGTATGAATCTTTATAGAATGCTTATATAGAAAACATGGTTAACCATATATATTCTAATATTAAATAGATGCTACATGATCATACAGTTTCTATAAAAATCCCTAAATTAACAAGTGGAATTAAATTAGTGATTGCTTATTAAATCCTAAAATGTGTTTTTCATTGGTACATGAGGTTATGTGATGTGCGGTTTCGATGTGGTTTGTTTGTGTGGAGTAAGTGGATGACATGTGGCTGTAAAGTGGGGGCAGTGAATGGTGTGGTGTGATTACATAGCGGGGAAGTGAATTTTGGCAATGTTTTAATGTGTTTCTAGATTTTGTTTTGAGTTGAGGTTTTGTTATATAAATATAATGAACTAGGAGGATGATCTTTAATGAGGATAGTAGTTCTTTTATGGGTAATTTTTGAGAGTCTTTTCATTGATAACCTTCATAAAGAATCACCCTATAAATATGGGTTATGGAATGATGTATCTTTAATGTGAAGTGTGTTAATTTATAAAGCATAAAAATCACTTGGATTATAGTGAATGATTTTTATTTTGTTTCATAATGTGTGTTGTACCAGATAGATTCCCAGGTAGTGGAGGAATAAATAAAAAATTGTCTAATAATGTTTGGAGTGATTTTGGGTCGGTTTGTTTAATGAGATAAAGTCGAATAATGAGATATTAATTTATGGTGGTGTGATTAAATTTTATTGACTCAAAATAATGAAATGAATGGGTTTTTAATATAGAGGGGATGTGAATAACCTTTATTTTATCATAGTTCTTCACCTTCTAAAATGATTTTCCCAAATAATAATAAATGTATTTAATGGTGGAATAAAAAGTGACGGTGTTGTGAGATGGTATCTTTGTTTGTGAACCCATAAGTTGGGTTGGAGTATTTGATCTTATACATATATTTTAATATTTATTTGATTTCAATATGCAACCCACCCATTTTGAGAACTATGTGTCAAACACCCACATATTCTAGTGGGGTGTGTTTTCCCAACATCTTGGAAAGAGTTAAGATGACTAGTTACCCTCTCTTTTTTGGAATATATTCTAGGAGAGGTGTGTATGACATAGGTTGTGATGGACAAAGGTCTATGTGTGTTTTAAAATGTGGTTTTTATAGCCCACGTCTTTTTGAGTGAGGTGGTTTGAGGCCCATGTGCCTTCGGTTGAGGTGTGATAGCCCTGGTATTTGTGGGTGCGGTGGTTTATGGACCAGACCTCTTAGGGAAAGGTCTGATAGCCCAGTTGTTTTGTGGGATAGGTTTATTTCATAACCAAGTGTCTTAAAAATTAAATTTTATTTTATGCGTTGTGAGGCCTAGGTGTGTGTGGGAAGTATGTGATGTGGTATAAAAAATGGATAGGGTCATCAGGACATACGATGTAAGGAGGGAGTGTCATACCAGTAGAAATGTGATGTGGGGTAACTTATCATCAATACAATTTATATCATATTATATTAATTGAATTTCATTACTTAGTGAGAATTCATTTTTGATGTTCAGGTTATTTAGTATACCTTTATTGGGGATGTTTGGTTTTGATGATTCTTCAGAGGGGAACTAGTGTAATTTTTTGACATGTTCAAGATAGACTTTGGTTTACATAGTGAGTATACTTTTATTCTCATCCTATGTATATAAATTTCTTTTAGGTTTCTAGGTGGATTACACAGGTCATTCTAGACATTACTAGCTCGAATCCCGATAGTTATTGTGTCACTTATTAGATTTACTTTTGGGTATTTACATTTGAGACTTTGTATTTGTATCAGTTCAAATTTTTTCATGCGTGTGGGTTGGTTTTTGGATTTCACTTTTATATATGTATTAGATTTATTGTAGATGATTCAACTTATATACCGATATTATTTCTTAAAAATGGAAATGCCTCCCATATTGTGAGATTTGTACACCCTTGGTGCTAGTCACCAACTAGGTGCCTACAGGAGGCAAGTCTTAGGGGTAATTATATCTAATTTTTCATTTCCATCCATGGAGGGTAATGTTTTGGGGGATGCTATCATGAAATAGTGGTATCATAGGTGATGGATGAGAGATATGATGGAGTTAGGTGTTTTTTATACTGAGGATTTCATGGGGTGGTATAGTAAAAGTTATAGTTGAACTTAGTGTGTGACATATGCTAGAGAGACAATCTAGGACATGGGATTTTAGGCCCCCCATGATTTAGTTCAAGAATTATGAGCTTATTGAATGGAAAACTGATATAAAACTTCTTGCTGGGTGGAGACCTAGGAGAGTTTCACGCATCATATGTCTTCTTTTCATAATAGGGTTGTTTTGGTATGGTTGAAAGGGAGATAATAAATAATGTAAATTAAAATAAATCTTAATGAATTTTCCATACTTCTAGGTCTTAGGAAATCCTTGTTCTCCTTTTAGATAAGTCTCATAGTCGCCGTCCTTATGTGTCTTATATAGCTATGGTTCAGCAGGTTGATCCTATTGATCGTCATAAGGTTGATTCTATTAACGAGGATGATCTGTGGAAAAAGACATTGTGTGGTTTGTAGTAGCTGGATTTTTGGAAGAATGAGGGAAATGTTTCATATTTAAAGATAGAGAGATGGATGGAGGACCTCTAGATCACTTTCTGTTTGATCCGGGCCCTGATGAAATACTTGGTCTCTTTGGAAATAAGTCAGATGTCGGGTGCTATGCTTTAATGGTGGGAACTGCATCTGGGGGAGCATAAGGAGGAAAATATTTTGTGTGCTGAATTCCAAAGGGACTTATAGACATATATCCTTTCATTAACCATGATGGATTAGAAGAGGAAGGATATACTCTCCCATTAGTATGGTAGTACGTATGTGTTGGATATTGGAATCAAGTTCAAGGACCTTATGTGTTTTTTTCAACCATTTTTTAGATGTGGAGTCTAGTGTGAGACATATTTAGGAGGAACTTAATCATTTTTTCTAGTATGTTGTTACTAAATTTATGTTTCCAATGTATTTGTAGCATCAGAAGGAGGTAGAGGTGATTGATCATACACACTCACAAGGATTTATACCAAGAGAGGGTATCCAACATAGTTTTTTGAGGGGAATATATTTCATGTGAAGATCTATGGTGCCAAGACATATGAGGTTTCGACTGGCATGAAGTCAATCCCAGTTGCTTCCTTTTCAGCCTCCTGGTGCCATTGGATTCCAAAATAATCCTGGTATATTTTCCATAGTGTATTTTGAATGTGGGTTTAGTGGTAATCACCAGAGCTTGTGTCCATTAGATCCTTGAGGTTAGTTTAGTGGGGGAAGATTGGTTTAGTGCCAGCATCATCAATAATTGCACATGAGAACGTTTCAGAAGTATGGGTGGTATGATTTTTCTCTTATGAGAAGAGATGGAATGAGTACAAGTCGACCTAATGATTTTCCTTATGTTCAGGGACTGTGACCCAATCATGGATGTAGAGGTGGTAATCAGTAGAAAGGTAGAGGAGCTAGGTGTGGTTAGTTTAATGCAAAGGAGGCATCGGTTCCATAGGGTTTGGGGATCATTAAATGTACAATATGTTTGTTTAGTACCCAAATTTTTAACTTATTTTATTCTGTA
Source organism: Viscum album (assembly GCA_963277665.1). Classification (NCBI taxonomy): domain Eukaryota; kingdom Viridiplantae; phylum Streptophyta; class Magnoliopsida; order Santalales; family Viscaceae; genus Viscum; species Viscum album. The sequence goes on from OY728159.1 coordinate 1,086,983,814, forward strand.
GCTCCACACTCCTATGTTTCTTCCTCTATAGTGTTGAGTAATCCAGTCAGATGTTAGACCATCTTATATGATGTGTTCCAGGAATGTAGAATGATGATGGGACCGCATAAATGTCAAAGGGATACATTATTACTATAGATATAGTCATATGCTGACATCCTCAACATCTAATATTTGTATTCTATATGTTCTATTATTGATTCTTCCCATAGGGAAGTTGCATTTTTAGATGTAGATGGTCAGTGTGTGGTTTTCATCAGTGATCAGAGTTTCTATGAGTGAAGCTGGTATTTGAATCCCATTATTTCCATGTTGGACGAGTTGTCAATGGAATCAGTGGATACTGAAATTGTATAGGTTTCTGGGGTTATTGATGAGTTACTATATTTTTTCCCTTATGAGGTTGTAATAACACCCCCTTGATGTGATGTTGAGTTCGAGATAGTCATGAAGCTAGGTGCTTCTCAAAAATTGATGGCTCTTTATCAGATGGAAGCTTACGAGTTATTGGAGTTGAGGATTCAAATAGATGGTATGATGCAAAAGGGTTTTATTTGACCTAGTATATCACTATGGGAGCTCTATTGTTTTTCTCAAATAAGGAAGACGGTGGACTGATGTAGTGTATAGACTAACAAAGGTTAAATCAGGTGACGGTCAAAAAAACATTCCATATTCCATGTATAGATGATATTTTCAAGAAGCTAATAGGGGAGAGTTGGCTTTCTAATATTGACCCGTGGTATGGATACCACCAGTTGTAGGTGAAGGAGAGCGATATACTGAAGATTTCCTTCAAATTTAGGTATGGGAATTTCATGTTTTTAATCACATAATTTGGTGTTTTCAATGCATCGACTATGTTCATGGGGATTATGAATTTCATGTTTTGTGACTTCATGGATTTGTTCATCATAAAATTTATTGATGATATCTTAATCTAATCAGAGTTATAGGAGGATCACAAAAAGCCTCTCAGAATTTTCTTGTGTGTTCTTTGACACCACCGGGTCTATTTAAAGTTGTGAAAGTGTATGTTCTGGATACAACATGTTCATTTTCTCATGAATTTGGTGTCTCAACTGGTTGTGGGAGTAGACCTGTAAATTGTTGAAGTTGTTGTTTCTTGGAAAGAACCCATGAATGTGGAATAGGTTCATAGATTCCTTCTTCTTGCATGATATTATCAGAGTTTTGTGCCCAATTTATCTATATTTGTACCACTCTTGATTACATTGACAATAAATAATAATGATTTTCCTGGATATATCAGTTCAAAGTAGTGTTTGGTTTACTAAAGGGGAAGTTGTTCGGTGCCCCAGATCTCTTGTTTCCTAAAGAAGGGGTAAGGTTTGAGGAGTTATTTATGCTTCCTGTCTAGGTTTGGGATGTGTTCTATTGCCACAGCAAGCTGTGATCCCCTATGGTTATGGGATGTTATGTCGCCATGAGTGAAAATATGCCACCCATGACCTAGATCTTGCAGAATTTGTGTTTGTGATGATGTTGTGGAATCATTACCTCGTCGGGGAGTTCATTGCGGTCTTCACAGATCAAAAAAGTTTGAGGTATATCTTTTCCCAGTGTGACCTTATTCTACAACAATGAAGGTGGATGGAGTTTCTTCTGGATTATGATTTTGAGATCTCCTACACCTTTGGAAATGAAAATGTTGTGGCTAATGATTTTTTCAAAAATTCAATAGAAGAAGGTTTTTTTGGAATCTGTGGATGATTGGAGTGTGATAGAGGAGTTTCCATCCTTTATCTTAGATGTAAGAGTGTATGGCGGTAAAGGATATTTTTTTTAGATGATGGCGCAGTCTTCTATGATGTAGATGGTTGATCAGTCATAGTTGGGAGGCTCAAAGGTAGATGTGATTTCTGATCATGATGGCCATGGTGATGATTTAGGGGGATAATTGTAGGATGGTCAGAACTAGATATTTTTTCTGGGAATTTTTTTTGTTCCAGTGGTGATGCATGATGGAGTTCATCATGAGTTCATGGAACAACACTTGCAGTACACCCTGGAGTTTCATTGTTGTGCCATGGATTGAGGTTGATGTTTTCATGGCATGAGATAAAATAGGAAGTAGCAGAGTTTGTGGAAAACTAGTTGGTTTTCCTCTAGGTAAAATCCAACCATCATGTTCTTGGTGGTTTTTTTAGGCCTTGGATGATCCCAAGTGGAAATTGGATGACATCTTGATGGATTTTTTCATAGGGTTAACTGGAGCTCAAAGATTTTGTGATTCTACCTGGATGATCAAGGATTAGTTGACAGAATATGCTCACTTTTTACCAATCAAGGGGACAGCCATGGTGGATTATTTTTCTAGGTAGTATGTGGATAAAGTAGTGATTTTTCATAGAGTTCATAGGTCAATTTTCTTAGATCGAGGTGCATTGTTTACCGCACAAGTCTATAGGGGATTGCATCATGATTTTGGAACTCAGATACACATCATCACTACTTTCCACCCTCATAAAGATTGGAAGATTAAATAGACTATCCATAAGTTGGAGTATATGATGTGAGCATGCATCTTAAACATTGTTGGATCATAGGTATAACACCTTCTCTTGGTGGAGTTTCCATTCAACAATAGTTATTGCTATTCCATTGGCATGTCCCCATTTGAGGCCTTGTAAGGTTGACCATGATCATATCTGTTCTTCTAGATGGAGTTTGGGGATATATTTTTTCATCAACCTAATACGGTGTAGAGAACAATAGAAAAGCTTCATCTTATTCATGAGAGGATAAAAATAGTACAGGATCAGCTGGTGACTTATAGAAATCATAGAAAGAGGCTATTGAATTTCCAGGTTTGGTACCATATTTTTTTGAAGGACTCCCCACAACGTGGGCATAAGAGGTTAGAAAGAGAGATTAATCTTTATCCTAGTGTTTTTGGGCCCTTTAATGTGTTGTTGTGAGTTGGTGTGGTGGCATATCGGTTGGTGTTTCTGCTACAGTTAAAGAGGATCCATGACTTTTTCACGTCTCTTGGATCCATCGGTAATTTCCCAATTACTCGCATGTCATTTAATTGGGAGAGTTGGATATTTAGGATGACACAACATTTGCTGATAATCCAATAGAGATCCAGGATCAAGAGAGACGTTTTTGGAAGGATTATCTATTCCTTTGGTTCATGTGTTTTGGAGGCATGGTGGATATGAGTAGAGTAATTGGGATAAAAATATGTAGATGTGTGCCAAGTACTTAGAGTTATTTTTGAGTTTTCCAATGTTTTATTTTTATTTTTTATGTGATGTTTGAAACATATTGATTATGATATGATCTATTTTTGCTTGGTCTGGTATGTGTGATATTGTCTGGACTTATGAAAAGTGGGGGACCTGATTCATAATTAAAATGAATTAACTATGATATGGTTGATCCCATGTTGGTTATTCAGTACCACCTATAACATAAAATATCATTACATGGAAGACCTAATTCCATGATAAATGTTTTCAAACAGTATAGATTAGTTCTGTTTTTCAAATGAGTTTTTTATTTGTTTGGGTTTACATGTTAATAACCATGATGATATGGCCCGATTAGCATATTTGGGAGGGTGAGTTCCATGTTGTAGAGCTTTCTAAACAATATATTAATAAAAAATGTTGTTTTTCATTGAACATTGACATTTTTATTTGATATAAGTGTTTCAAGTGTGATGTGATCCTTAGGAGGTATCACGAGGGATGGTTTTTTAGACACTTCCTCTCATTCACACTGGGTTGGTTTTGAATTCTCAATGATGAGAATAGTTTAAGAGGTGTATTTGGTATGGTCCTAGACCTTTTCAGTCCACTAATTTGTGTCAAATCTGGTGTTTGAGGTGTCTAGGGATGTTAAAGTGACTCTTTTAAACACTTTTTTGTAATTTCTAATTTTCCCAGTTTCCAAACGGCGCCACATCTCGATGGTGTCTTGCACTAGCAGTTCCTTGCTAGCGGTGTCTCACTCTGGTGGTGGGATGATCATAGCAGATTACCAATGTGGTGGATCCCTAAGGTTAGGTATCCCTAGAAGTGTCTCATTGGGGATGTCTCACCCAGGTGGTGGCTCCCTGGCGGTGTCTCCCCTTGGTGGTCGCTCATAGGATGTCACTTATCTGGTGGTGCCTCTTCTGGCAGTGCCATGCTGGCCGTGCTTCGTCTGGCGGTGTCTTGTCAGGAGGTGTCTCACAACCCAGATATAGGTCTCGCTGGAGGTTCCTCACCTGGTAGTGTCTTAACCTGTGGTGACTCACTAATGGTGGAAGGTTGTTTATCTTGACAGTACCTCAATACCAATGATGCCTCTTTTCAAATATTCATAAATTTCTTCAACCAGTGTCGGGTTTTCCTAGTTTATAAATTTTATAATAATATTTTTTATTAATGACCAAATTTTAGTTTTTTAGTGTTGTTTCAAATGTTTTAGTTATATCATTACTTCCATAAGATATCTAATGTTTTTAAATGGTCAAACTATGTGGTCTTGGTCAGATCCACCTTTAATGGAAATATTAAGTTGTATCTATTTACCATTGAATTATATCAGATCTACCTAAAAGTGAGTTACCCTTCTTTTTATCCATACCTTTTCCTTTCACTTATGGCTGGACATACCCAAAGGATTCTTCCTTAGAGAGTTTTCATGAGTTTGGTTTGTGATACCATGAAGAGTCTCATTTTGTACGTGTGCCCCTATTTTTCAGGCAACCGGGAAGTTCCAATCATTCTTCTTCCATGTAGGATTTCCTTCATCATTCTAAAATGATTATCATGTAGGATGGGTATATGGATGTTTTCCCTTGATAATATAGTTGATTTCAGATTAATAAAGACTATTGAATTGGTTTAAGAATCAATATATAGGATGTGTGGGAAAGTCATGCATGACCTTTCTTTGTTATTATTGTTATTGATACTATGATTTCTATAGGATAACTACCCACTAAAAATCATGTTCATTGGATGTACATGTTTACATACTATATGTTTTTTGAAGTTCATGTTGTTTTGATATTTTTTTAGTGATTATATATAATAGTTGGTTGACCAAGTATATTCAGTTAATAAATGGATTCCCTAGAATCACATAGTTTTTGTAAAAACAAGTAAATTAACATGTGGAATTAAATAAGGGATTACTTATTAAATCTAAAAAGGTGGTTTCCTTGGTATGTGAGGTGATGTGTGGGGTTGATGTGTTTTGTGTGTGTAGAGGATGTGGATGACATGTGGTTATAGAGTGGGTCTGTAAAGGGAGTGGGGTGATTATACAGTAGGGATACATAATTTGGTTTTATTGTAATGTATTTTTGAATATGGTTGTGGGTTGGTGTAGGTTATATTAATTTGATTAAATGGGAGGATGATTTTGATTTTGGACAGTAGTGTTTTTATGTGTAATTTTTTAGAGTCTTTTCATTGATAACATTCATAAAGCTTCACCATGTATCTAGGGGTTGTTGTACGATGTCTATTTAATGTGAATTGAATTAATTTACCAAGGATCTTCATCCCTTGTATAGCATTGAATGACTATTATTTTGTTTCCTTATGTGTTTCATGCTTGATAGTTTCCCAATAGTGATGGAATAAATAAACCAATTTTTAATTATGTTTGGAGTGAATTGGGTTGGTTTGGTTAATGTGATGAAAGTAAATATTGTTATATTAATTGATTCTTGAATCTAAAAAATGAAATGAATGTGAATTGAACATATAGGGAATGTAAAGGCGCTTCAATTTATCATGGTTCTTTATTATAACGTCTCGGATCCAGAAGCCACTCAACGGGTTCCCCGAACCCGGTTGATCACATGACCTCATGCGCATTTCCCCAAATACCAGAGGCTCCCGACTAGCAGCGAGTGCTCAGGTCTGATATTGGGGAAACTATGCCCCCATTTGTCAAAGTGTAGCACAATAGAAATAGATATCATCATAAAAATTATGGAAGCAGTAAGCAATATAAAACTGAAATGGGCAACTAAAGTAAGAGAGAACCAACCGTCATATATATAAAGATGCGGCATGTCTATAATTATATGAAAGCAGCCAGAGCAGGATAAATTGCAATACAATACAATGCAACTCAAAGTACAAGGTACATCCAAACAAAACAAAGTAGAGTAAACAGAACACAGTAGCATCGCAAGCCTAAGCTCGATCCCATGCTCTTCTACTCCTTTGCTACAATCATGTACCTGTATAGGGACACTTTCACCTATCGACACCTATATAAATATAGTCTATTTGGGATGAAGACATGAACCAAACAGGGTGTCAGAAATAAATCCCAGAAGGCACCCACCAACGCCCCGTGCCCAACTATCAGTGAAAATATGACACAGTAGTGTGCAAAAGTACATGAAGTAAACTAGTAAGTACTCAAAATTAACTATCACTTCCAGTTTATTTTCCATTTTAATTATTACTTGTCACCTCCAATATTGTGATTCGGCTTGGTGGGTAAAACATAGACAATCACCATAGTGAATATTCTAAATAGTTTTTTCCTCATACATACTATCCTTACCCCCAGGTAACAAAATTCAAATACACGTAGGTGATTTCCCTCAAGCATAATGATCATTGACCTCAGGCATACATGATATTTCCCTCAGGCACAGAAACTACAAACCATAGGCATAAACAATGGTTACCCTCAGGCTAACCAAACACTGGCCACATTCTAGCTAAACACTGCCCTCAGGATAAACAAAACATTTCCCTCAGGCTAAATAGAACACTGATCTCAGGTGCAATTTACCAGGCCGAACCCAAAGCATAAAAAAGAAATTTATATAAATTTTCTCTCATGAAAATGCATTTCACAATATGATCGTGACATACCCTCAGGTATCCTAGCCAAACGGCTAAACAGAGTAACTCACCCCCGGGGTGGTCCTAGATCCAAGCAATGATCCCAAAGAACTATTTTAATTTATCAACAGATTATCTATGCAATTATAGATATATTTCATCAAATCCCTCAGCCATATGACACCCCAATCATGGGCGCGTAGCACAATGGTACCCAATTTCAACACAACAGTTGAGAATAAACATCAGACCACCTACCTCGATCACCACTGATCAATATACGTGAATGACGCCTCCCGAAATGATCGAGAACAATGTAGATCTGGGATAGAATATTCTCTATTCAAATGTAAATAACCTCCCTGAGAGGAATAATTTTCAAGAAACGCTCACGGAGAGGGAAGAACTCACCCGCACGGTTCAAACGTTATCGGTGATGGAAGAATATGGTTCCTAGTGTGCGGTCGAGAGCTCCTCAAATCTCGGACTTCTCTCTCGTGCTCGAATCATGTCCTCTGCATCCTCTGCTGAATGATGAGGATACTTCCCATTTTTTTAAAAATCTAACTATATGGCATGTACTCTCAATTACACAGTGTATACTTTTAGTATTTTAACTATTACTCAGGTGGCTCCTTTTCACCGCACGCATTGTTCATCTATCGACATGAGTACACAGGGTGTATTTCGGAATACATGGCGGGTATTGTCGCTCAGCAGGTGGCTACTTCCACTGCCTTACTATTCACCTTCCGACTGATTACATGTCATGTACATACCAAGTACATGGTGTGTAGTCAGTTTTTACACCCTTTATCACCGGAAGTCCAACACGCCCTGTGTACCTTCCCACACAGCCATAGTACGTGGCATGTGGAAAAGTACACGATGTGTACCCACAAAATTTGGGATTTTCCCCATTTTCCTTATTTTATCAAAAACACAAATGGAAAAAAGGAAAGGAAGAAATGTGCACCTCAAGAATATGAACTAGGTTCTTACAAACATCCCCCCTTAAAGTGACCTGTCCCCAAATTTACCTTCCAAGGGTGGTGAAGATAAAATTGTGAAAAACTCTAGCAAATGAGAACATATGTCGGTCTCCTGATCTCACGATTCATCCTGCACTCGGCCATGATTCCATAGAACCTATACGAGAGGAACTGGCTGGCCTTGGAGAACATTCATGCTCCTATCAAAAATACGAATCATATGTTCATCAAAAGATGCATCGATCTAATGTTCAACATCCTCAGGATGAAAAACATGATATGGGTCTGAGTGATAATAGCACAGCTGAAATACATGGAAGATGTCGTGCATGGCCCAGTACCTCTGTGGTAACTGAAACTGATAGACAACTGACCCAACTCTCTACATAATCTCCAACAGCCCTACATACCTTGGTGAAAGTTTACCCTTTCCCCTGATCTGCCTGTGTCCCAACCTCAGCAAAAAACTCAAGAAAATATGACCCCCGACCACGAACTCCAAGGGTCAACTATGGCAATCAGCATAAACTTTTTGACAAGACCGCACAGTAGCCATCCGATTCTATATCAACTGAACCTGCACTGTAGTCTCCTCCATGAGATGTGGTCCTAGTAAAACAACCTCACTTGCCTCCGTCAAGTAAAAAGCTGATCGACATGGCCTGCCATGTAAAACCTCCTAAGGTGCCATCTCAATAGTTTCCTGAAAACTATTATTATTGGAAAACTCGACTAGGGGTATATGATTATCCCAAGATCCCCCAAAGTATAGGACGCATGCACGTATCATTTCCTCAAGAACCTGTATCGTACGCTCTGACTGGCCATCGGTCTGAGGGTGGTAAGCTATGCTCAAAATCACCTATGTACCCAATTCCCTCGGGAAAATCTGCCGGAAAGGAGATGTAAAGCGGGTGTCCCTATCGGAAATAATAGAACGAGGGACCCCATGAAGGCATACTACCTCTCAGATATACAAATTCATAAGCTCATCAACACTGAAGGTCTCCTTGATCGGAAAAAAGTGAAATACCTTCATAAGTCTGTCTACAATAACCCACATGACATCACTACCTCGAGGTGACCTCGACATCCCAGTCACAAAGTCCATCATGACATCATCCAATTTCCACTCCGGAATGGGTAACTGCTATAACAGTCTTTTGGACTCTGATGCTCCGCCTTTACCTACTAATAGGTGGAAGATCCCACAACTAATCCAGCTACCTCCCATTTCATAATGAGCCACCAATACTGACGTCTCAAGTCACGGTACATTTTGGGAACTCCGGGATGTACATCCCAAGATGAAGCACGAAACTACCACATCATTTCTTCACGTATATCCATTGAAACCCATACTCTTCCATGGAAACAAAGTACTTCATCCTCGCAAATCGTCCATCCAGGAGGAGGGTCCTCACTTGCCACCGACTCCTATTGAACTAGGCCTTCTGAATCCGATAGTTGTCTCATCGTCACTCTATCCCGGAGGGTATAAGTCACAGCTAAAGATGAAATATTGGTTTCCCCTAACTATCGTGCTCCTCCAAATGCATCTTAGAGAACAAAACCATAAGCGGCCACTCACTATTGGCCTCTTGAACTGCCTATATCTGAGTCTTCCCGCTCAGTGCATCAGTAATTGTGTTACCCTAACCCGGTGTATAGTCAAGCTCGAAGTCGAAGGACTAATGGTATTCAACCCACCTTTGCTATCTCAAATTCGGGTCACACTTGGTAAAGATATACTTGAGACTCTTGTGTTCGGAAAACACCACAAAATTATCTCCCAAGAGATAATTTCTCCAACATCGTAACACATGAAAAACTGCAGCCAACTCGAGATCATGCGTCAGTTAATTCCTCTCATGCGGCCTCAACTGCCAAGACCCATACGCAAAAACTCGATCACCCTACATAAACACTGCTCCCAGCCCAATACCTGATGCATCACAATAAATTGTATAGCTCTTCCCTTGATATGGAAGTATTAGGACTAGTGATGTTGTCAACCCTCCCTTTAGCTCTTGAAAGGCAATATGTCAAGCTTTTGACCAAACAAACATCACACCCTTATTAGTAAAACCCATCAATGGCACTACTAAGAGGGAGAAGTCCTGTATAAAATTCTTGTAGTAACTAGACATCCCAAAAAAACTAATGCTCTCAACTTATCTGGGTCCACTGCAACTCTGACCTCTGAGATAATATGACCGAAGAATTGTTTCTGGTCTATCCAGAAGTGGCACTTTGGGAGCTTAGCATATAGCTGATGCTCTCTCAGTGTACTCAGTATGATCTCAAGATGGGTGGCATGGTCATGATGAGTCTGAGAGTACACGAATACATCGTCCATGAAGACTACCACAAAATAATCAAGATAAAAATGGAAAACATGATTCATTAGAGACATTATAATAGGTGGCACATTCATGAGTCCAAACAACATAACCAAGTAATCGTATAGTCCATATCTACTCCGAAAATCGGTAAGCAGAATGTCTGATAGTCTAATGTGTAACTGATGATATCTGTATATCAATTAAATCTACGAGAACACTCTTGCGCCCCGAAGATGATCAAATAGATCATCAATACTTGGTAAGGGATATAGGTTCTAGACCGTCAGCTGGTTCAGCTTCCGATAATCCACACATAGTCTGAGGGTACTGTCTTCCTTCTTCACAAAAAGGACCGGTGAACCCCAAGGAGAAGTACTGGGTCGGATTAAACCATTTTCTTGTAACTCCTCTAACTGACTCTTGAGCTCTTGCAACTCAGGTGTAGCCATCTTATAAGGAGTAGTGGACACCTGTGCCACTCCTAGCTCAAGATCAATAGAGAAATCCACATCTCTCTCTTGAGGAAGACCTGAAAAGTCGTCTGGGATGACATCCATGAAATGGTCAACTATTAGATAGAAATCCTTCTGACAAGTCCCCTGATCATCCAGATATACACTCGCAATCTGGGTTGTGACTCCACTTTGCCCACATTGCTCTGGTCCAGCTCAGCTCACCTAGACATCCCATTCGCCCTTGTATAGAAACTCTCTGCCCTTTGGTGATGTGAAACTCACCCTGCAACGATAGAAATCCAAAAAGGCTCCAAAGTGTACCAACTAGTCAATCCCACGAAGGACATCATAAGCTATCATCTCTAAGACATTGAGGTCCCATAGGAAGTGACACCCACCAACCTCAAGGGGCCACTCCCAGTATTGATGCACACTTTCTGTCCTCACTCCTAGCAGAGTTTCTAGCATCATGATATAAGAAGAAGAAGAAACATAGAACCCAAGGCCCTCCACAACGGTTACAGATATGAAGCTATGTGTAGCACCAGTATCGAAATTTGCATAAAATAAAATAGAATCAAATATAATAGTACCTATGACAATGGAAGGTCCGGGTTCCTAACCTTGTTGGTTCTGTTGCATTGCATATTCCTGCCTAGTGTTATGACCCTGCGACACAACCTAGCTACTCTGAGCTGACCCTCCCTACTGCCTCTAAGATCGTGGTGTTTGGATACCACGGCTACAACCACCATATCTGCAGGCACACCCTGATGTATTCCAGTTTCCAGATTGGAAAGAAGCACCTAATTTTACTCACCCAAGTGGTGTCTGCATAGAACCCCTCTCACTAGACACTAGTAGAAACACCCTCCAAAAGCCCTGCAGATGACCTATCTTTCCAAAATCTCAGCACTCCACTAGGTCACGGGGACACTGTGGTCGCTTGTGCCCCTCTCTACCACACTGGTAGAAAATGACCTAGACACCGTAAGTATTATTCAAGCTAATAATACCACCTTATTAGAAATCCATCTTCATCTTCCTCATACCGGTAGAAATAGTACCAAAAAATGGTGTCGAACAACCCTAGCCCACACCACTAGCTTCTCGAAGGTTCCGCTTAGTAACCAGTGCCTGGTTCAGAGTAGAATGCACGATAGGAAACCTGAAAATTTTCACCAGTGCTTGCATGTCACACTGAAGACCATCCTCAAAGCGTCTAGCCCTCAACGCCTCCTCACTCACCAGAACAGGTGCAAATCACTATAGCTCGGTGTAGCGGGAAGAATAATCTATCACTAACATGGTTCCCTACTGCAGATTCATGCACTCTCAAGATCTATTTTCCCTCAGCGTATCCGGGAAGAAGAAGTTATAGAAGGATACCTGAAAATATTCCCACACCATGTCTCGGTGATGCTCATTGGGTGGTAATATCCCAGCACCTCTTGGGGGAATCACGCAACATGTATGTGGCGAGATTGACCCTCATCCCTGGAGGCGTCTACATATGCTCGAATATCGTCTACATCGAATCCATCCATGACTCCACATCCTGTGGTCCGCCATACCCTAAAAACATAGGTGGATGGTACTGCTGGAAGATACGCCTTAGCTCTGCCATAGATGTGGAAACCGACGATGTTCCCTAAAAGGTCTACATGAACTTCATGAATCCTTCATGGAACTGCGCATCTGCACCTGTGTCCAGTATAACGGCTGGTGCCACATCTGGCACTATAGGAGGTTCCACCTGTAGCCCCTAGCCTACCATCTCCGGAGTATAATTGTTTATGCTCTCCTTGCGAACAACCAGTGGTTGTCTTTGTGGCATGACTCTACATGGTCAAACAGACATCTTAGACCAAGATTATCAATGACCGAAAATGAGAAGGTAAATAAGGGAAAAGAAGAAAGAAATCATTCATGTTTAAAAAACGTGAATACATAGCATGTATACATACTATACGACATGTTCTCACAGGCCATCCTCATGGGCGTGTACTCTAGCTAAAACTAGTCATGTAACACCCCAAACACACGACATATCTTCTGAATACACAGTGTGTACTTGAATCCTTCTACCCTGCCTGAGAGCTTTTACACAGCTAAGCCACACCGCTCTCCTACAACAAAACTACATTGCATGTCTCACAGGCACACGGTGTGTACCTGGAATGATAACACCGACCAGTGTTGTTAGTGACATGGCTAGGTACCTGGGTCAAACAACACAGCGTGTTCAAGGTCAACACGGAGATTAGGTCTAAAGGTTCTGCCGTCTATGTTGTTAGTTAAATGGGTACATGGTGTGTACAACCGGTACATGACATGTTCCCCCCAAAACATCCATATCCTGTGTCTCTACCCACATAGCCTATGACACGGTAAGAGACTACATGGTGTGTACTTACGGTACACGGTGTGTACTTGAAAAGTATTCGTTTCTTCCGGAACAGAATAACCAACAGCGTGTGTCCACAGAAAAACACGCCTTGTATCCTGGGTTTTCTAGATAGTAAGCCTCTGAAACTACTCCAGAACCCAGAAAAACATTGAAGCAAACACTTAAGTGCCAACTTCTGATCCGTGAGGGCCCATACTCCCTACAAATAAAAGCTTGGAATTTACACATGTTATAACAAAGTAAAACTGTTAATGATCTCCCAAATTCCAGCCATTGAGGGCGCAAACTCCCCAAAAACCAAAGTTTGGAGTTTATTCTATCAACAACCTCACAAAATAATACCCTATCAAATAGGAGGTATTTATCAAAGAAGGTATGACAACAACATGCTTTTCTAGCACAACAATTATCACAACAACATGTATTTTCTAATGTACCTACATGGCATCGAAAGAATGAATGACATGTGATTTATAGAATGTGACTAATGATGCATGAAATGGGACACCCTCATCTCACCGGGTTGAAATTAAATATAACCCTTGTATAACATATAAATAGAACAATCACAAGTGTGTCACTTAATGGTAAAAATCAAATCGACTGTCCAATTCTCAAAATCAGAAAATTGCAATAAACACGGTAGACTAGAATTTCCTTGTACACGGGTTAGCTACTCCCAGTCAAATCTTATTACCAACTACCATTTCTATCCTATCCCTAAATAAGGATCCAAACAGTATTTCAAAGAAAAGAAACCCCTCTTATACCACTTTGTAACGTCCCAGATCCAGAACCCACTCAACGGTTGCCTCGAACCCGGTTGGTCACCTGACCTCAATCGCATTTCCCCAAACTCTAGAGGTTGTCGACTAGCAGTGAGGGCTGAGGTTTGATAGTTGGGAAACTATGCCCTCATTTTTCAATGTTTAGTGCATCGTAAATAGATATCAACATACAAAATGATGAAGTAGTAAACAATATAAAACTGAAATGGACATCTTAAGTAACAGAGAACCAACAGTGATATTTATACAGATGCAATATGACACTAATTATATGAAAGAAGCCAGAGCAGGATAGACTGCAATATAATACAATACAACTCAATGTACAAGGTACAACAACAACAAAAAAAGAAAAGTAAAAAGAACGCAGCCGCATCACAAGCCTAAGCACGGTCCCATGCTCTCATACTCCTCTACTACAATCATGTACCTGTATAAGGACCCTTTCCCCTATCGACACCTGCATAAATATAGTTTTTTTGGTCCAATGACATGACCCAAATAGGGTGTGAGAAATAAATCCTAGTATGCACCCACCAAAGGCCCATACCCAACTTTCAGTGAAAATATGAAACAACAGTGTGCAAAAGTTAATGCAGTAAAATAGGAAGTACTCCAAAGTAACTATCACTACCAGTTTCATTTCCATTTTAATTATTACTTTTCACCTCCAAGATTGCTCTTCGACTTGGCAGGTACAACATAGAAATTCACCATAATGAATATTATAAATAGTCATGTCCTCAGACATACTATCCTACCCTGAAGTAACAGAATTCAAATACCCGTAGGTGATTTCCCTCAGACATAACGATCATTTCCTTCAGGAATACGTGATATTTCCCTTAGGAACAGAAACGACTGCCCACTAGCATAAACAAAAGTTACCCTCAGGATAACCAAACACTACCTGCAGGGTAAGCTAAACACTACCCTCAGGCTAAACAAAACTCTGCCCTCAAGCTAAATAGAACACTTCCATCGGGCACAAGGAACCAGGCTGAGCCCAAAGGATAAACATGAAATTTATATAAATTTCTCTCAATAAAATGTAATGTAGACTATAATAATGAAATACCCTCGGGTATCTTTTCCAAATGGATAAACAGAGGAACGCATCCCCAGGATGGTCCTGGATCCAAGCAATGATCCCAAACAACAGTTTTAATTTATCAACAGATTATCTATGCAATTCTAGATAACTTTCATCAAAGGCCTCAGCCATACGACACCCCAATCTTGGGTGTGTAGCACAACAGTACAAAATTTCAATACAAAAGTTGAGAATAAACATCCGACCACCTGCCTCGATCTCCAATGATCGATATAGGCAAATGACACCTCCCAAAACGTCCGAGAACAACGTATATCTGGAATAGAAGATTACCCATTCAAACGTAAATAACCTCCACTAGAAGAAGAATTTGAAAAAAGGCTCTTGGATATGGATTAACTGACCCACGCGGTTCAAACGTGATTGACGATGGAAGAATCCGGTTCCCAGTGTGCGGTTGGGAGCTCCTCACAGCTCTAGCCTCCTCTCCTGATCTCCAAACACGTCCACTGCCTCCTCTGCCGAATGAGTAGGATACTACCCGTTTTAAGAGAAAAAAATTACACGGAATGTACTAAAAGTACACGATGTGTACATTTCAATTTTTAGTTGTTCCTCTAGAGGCTACTTTTCACCGTTCACACTATTCATCTGTCGACATGAGCACACGACATGTATTTCGCAATACATTGCGTGTACTATCGCTCAGCTGGAAGCTACTTCCACCATCTTAATGTTCACATGAAGACTGATTATACGGTGTGTACATACTAAGTACACGATGTGAAGTTAGTTTTTACACCCTTTATCGCTAGCAGTCCCACACTCCCTATATAACCTTCCCACACATCCAAAGTACTCAGCGTGTGGGAAAAGTACACGGCGTGTGCCCACAAAATTTGGGATTATTCCCCATTTTCCTTATTTTATCAAATACACAAAAGGAAAAAGGAAAGGAAGAAACTCATACCTCAAGAATAAGAATGGGGTTCTTACACTTACCTTCTGAATTGACTATTATAGATTCTAATAAATTCATTTAGAGGTGGCAAAAAAGTGATGGTGTTTTGAGGTGGTTTGATTATTTGTGAACCCATAGGTTTGGATAGAGTGTTTGGTATTATACATATATTTGTATTTTATTTTTATTTATATATTAACCCCACCCATGTTGTGAACTATGTGTTGAACAACTACATAGCCATATAGGGGGTGGTTTTCTGAATATATGGTGGGGAGTACAGATGGATAGGTACCTTCTCTTTTCCAATCTTACTTCTAGGAAACGTAGATATGGTACTTGTTGTGATGTACATAGGTTTTTTATTTCATTATATGGTGGTTTTCATGGCCTGGGTGTTTTTGGGTGAGGTGGTTTATGGAAAAAGTGCCTTTGTGTGAGGTGTGATACACTAGGTGTTTGTGGGCATAGTGGTTTGTGGCCAAGGTGTCTTTGGTCGAGGTGTGATAGCCCAAGTGTTTACATGCGAGGTGATTTGATTTTCCAGGTGTCATCAATATTATATGGGGTTTGATGTTTTGGGTGGCCCAGGTGTTTGTGGGTAGGATGTGATGTGGTATATGGAAGGGATGGGAGCACCAATACTCATGACGTTGGAAGAGAGAAACATACAAGAAGGAAAGTGGTGTGGGGTAGCCTAACATCGATGTTCTTTATATAATATTATATTACATGACTTGAGTTTCTTGGGGAACATTCCTTAGTGAGGTTAGTTTTGGTTAGTATACATGTTTATGTGGAATTTGTTTTTGTTTTTTCTCATAAACAAATCAGTATGCTTCTTTCACATGTGCACGAGTGACTTTGGTTTTCTTACATAGTATAATTGTATACTCACCATATGTATATAAAATACATAAAATTTTCCAGGAGGTTTACATGGTTCGTGATGGAAATTACTAGCTCAAATCTTGGTATTTTATGTGACACGTCTTATCTATACCTTTGGGTATTTAATTTGGATGCTTTCTATTTGTGTCATTTATACTTTTTTTATGCATGTGGGTGGTTTTTGGATTTCTCTTTTATATATTTATTTGATTTGTTGTGCATGATTCATATTATTTCATGATATTGTTTCTTATAATGGGAAACACCTCCCATATTGTGAGATTTGTACAACCTTGAAGCTAGTTTCTGACTTAGGGCATATTAGAGTTGGGACTTAAGGTTCATTATTTCCCTCTCTTCATTTCCAGGCTAGGCGGGGTATCTTTGAAGGGAGGGGTTCTTGAAAATTTTAGAAACTATAAATATAAAAAATGACCATAAATGGACCATGGATAATAATATAAAAAAATTCATAATCACCATGTTGAATTAATGGTTTAAAAAAATATCGATTAATTGAATATTATTTATTATAAAATATATATATTGTCAATTTTCGGTACTATTCATTACATTGATTCAAATTATATTAAAACAATAAAGAAATATTTAACCAAATATTTTATTATATCCCTAAAATAACATTTTAATATAAAAAAATTCATTATATTAATTATCTAAAATCATATTTATTTTATTATATTTAATATCGTTTATTTTATTTTTCCATTAGTTGAATCATCACTAAGACATTGTTCTGTAAGAATTTTAGGTAATAATTTCTTCATTAAAATTTGTCAAAAATATTAATATGATGAATATAAATAAATTATATTTCAAAATAATATTTATAATTAAACCTAGCATCATTTTTTTCATTATGTTAAAAATATTATAGTCATTAAAAAAATATTGTGATATTTTTTAGTTTTCCTTGAATAAAATATTTTAGAGGTCATTATATCATCCAAATGGAAAAAAAATTCATATATTGGAAATTTTGATGATTATGAATGACATATACTCATCCAATAAAATTTTGGTATGTTTTTGGATTCTTTTATAGTATTTATCATATTAATTTTAACCATAAATTATCTGATTTACCCTTTACCATGGTAATAAAAATTACAAAGGTTTCCATTCATATTGACCAACAATAAAAGGGATATGTCTAATAAATTTTGATGTGATAATTCTAAATTTGGAATCAATTTTCTCTAATTAATAACACAGAATTGGAAGAATTTATTTTTTAAATTAAACTAAAAAATAAAATAGAAAACAATTTTTACTTAAAAATGTCCTTGTATTTATAAAATGTTTTTATACTAAATTCAATTATTACAGTCTTTTAAAATACCATAATTGAATTATAAAAAATAAAAAAAGTAACTGATTAAATTTTAAGATAAATATAAAATATGATTTCATTCTATAAATACTTTAAAAAAGAATATAGTCCTATAATAAAATTTGTATTTTCATTATTTATTGAAAAATCAAATAATTCAAAAAATTATAAAAAATTCAACCCGGTATAATTTTTACATGATGAGTTTAAAATTGAAATGCATTTTTTTCAAAAAAAAAACGATAATTTCTTAAATGTAAATATATTATTTTGTCATAAAATGTAAGAAATCCTATTTATTAAGAAAACATATTTTTGAAATAATTTACATTACTAATAATCAATAGATATTTTAAAAAGAAATAATTAATATATTTTTAATGAGTAGGACCATTATATATATTTCAAAATTCAGTTAATACTATTCATTCCTTCCAATTTAATGACCATGTTATAACAGTCCCATAAAAATAAGAATAATTCAATGTTTTTTAAGCTTGGTTTTTCATATCTATTAAGTTGTAGAACATAGTGTTGACTTTTAAAAAATTTATGTATATTACATCCCCCCTACTAAGTGATTTCATCCATTTATGAGTAATTATAACATGATAAGTTGTATTTGGATTCTAAAAATATCTTTTTTGAAAACACACATCATAAAAAGGGTTTAAAAAACATCCAAATGAAAAGATATAAAAGGAAGATAAATGATCCTATAAAATAGCACATTTTTAGTTTCTATGTATGGGAAGATTTATGGGAAGTGAAAAGAATAGTTATGTAAGAAAAACCTAACTTCAATAGACTATTACAGAGTGATATAAATCATTTTCATGAAAAATTTAATCATAAAAACAATAAATATTTGAAAGGTTTAAAGGATACTGATTGATGAGTAAGAAATGTCAGCAGAGAAAATATGTTTGAAAAACATTTTCTTAATGTTGAGGAATTATTTTACTTCCTAAACTAAAAATAATTAAATATACTTATTTAAAAATTGGAATTTAATTTTTTTAACCAATTTCCATAGCATTATTATCTTTTCCACAAAACTATTCGTTTCCAAGTAACAATTTTCATGCCTAAAGAACTATAATTAGAATAAATGAATAAAAAATATAAAAAATAATAATTGTTCATTCCACATATATTTTTTAATTACCTAAAAATGGTTAGGATAAGGTAAGATGATTCCCAATAAATGTAATATAAAAAACTCCTTTAATCTCAACAATTTAACTGTAATATATAATATTCGACATTGATCATTCAAAAAAATTATTTCCTTAAAGTTATTCCAAAATATTATAAACAAGTATTGGAACCATAAAATTAGAAATATTTGATGAGATATTCTTACAAGATAAATTAAATATTTATCTTCTGAAAATACATCAAACACACTTAATGTTTTATACTGAAAATGAAATTACCCAAATCAAATAATATCTACGAAATTAAAGTAAAATATATAAATAAATTAAATCAAAATAATAAAAATATAAATATTCTTCAAAAGGTTAATTAAACTTTTATTTCTCAAATAACATCCCACAGTTTTCTTTTTTCCTTAATCATATATGGTTCCCAAACATCATTCAAAATAAAATTAAAAAATTAATCAACAAATAAAATTTCAATCTCATTTTAATCAACATGATAAAACATATTTTATGAAAATAAAAACAATAATAATTTTTGGAATTATTTTTTTTTGGAAAAAATTAATACGAAATATAACTTTACATTGATTAGTCATCAACATTGTACCTTGATCACCCTTAGGTTGTGGGTTTATGGCTCGTAGCCTTTTGTGATGTGAATGGTTATCACCCTGCCTGTGGGTTGTTTATTTTCTAAAATATAACCTATATAATACTACCATATATGAAAAAATATCCCCAAAATGACCTAATATAATCAATATTAGTGAAATTTTGTAACCACAAAGTTTATCGAAAACCTTTCATTTTTCATCCAAAAAAATAAAAAATAATTACCAAAAAAAAGATAATATAAACACTAAATGTTATCCATGTATTAAAACATATGACCAAAAAATTAAAATATCATTCATCCACATATAACTTTTTCATATGATAATAAAGGGTTACGCATACCTTAAAGAGAAATTAGAACTCAATAAAACACTCTAATAGTACTCCCACCATCAAAAGAGTATTAATGATTTTATACCTCTAATAATCCTTAAATATAACTCTACAAAATAACTCTAGAATTTTTAATCCACAATTATTCAATGATCTTTATAATCCCTTAACCCTTTTCTTACAAATTATTTCTTAATAATAATTATCTATAAAAAGAAAGATGAAAATTACCCTATGATCCAATAATTATAATGAATATGCCAATAAATAATCAATATCAATCATAGTTCATATATAATTACCTCATCAAAAACTGTAATATAATTATTTAATGATAAATAATCATCTATATGGTCTTTCTAATCCAATTCATGAGGATTCCCATTAAAACATAAATTTCTATAAGGGCCATTCTCCCCAAATTTAAATCATTCAATTGATTACTTGGTAAGAAACTCATTCCCCTTCATGGAGTTAAATGAATGATTATTTTTTTGGATGAATATTACATTATAAGCTCCTTTTACACATATAAAACATATTATTTTTATTTTAAAACATTTCGTTAGTGATTATTTTCACATTCCTTGAACATACATCATTGAATATATTTCCCTTTATGATCATTATCATCCAAAATTCAATAAAGAATCATTCCCCTTGTATTTTATGCTTTATGAAAATTTATTATATTCAAGTTGTTAATAAAATTTTCAAATATATGGACATGAATAATTATAAGAGTTCTCATTATAGTTCTTAATCAATTTGGATGATTGTTCAGTCAACCACAACATTTTTCTCCAAATCTATTGAAACTTTAGTTTCTCAGATATCCTTCCTTTTACAAAAACCAAAATGGTTGGTGAAATAATGTCAATAAAATAAAATAACCATTTTATAAAGATGATAATAACTAATATACCCTTAAATTTATATCCAAAACTCCTACAATATATCAAAAATAACAATGATTCCCTATTAAGTACTTACCATTGTGCTTATAATGACTCATAACCTTTTCTCAAATAACATACTACCCTATAATTTTATCTAAAACTAGATTTGATACAAAATATAAGGTCCCAACCACATAGAGTACATATTCTGGTGAATTGAGACACGATTTTACTTTTTAAATATCCCCAGCATTTTTCAGGTTTGTAGTTTAATAGATATGGGTTATAACTGTTATATAATAATCTCATATATTAAAAAGTTTATACTTCTAATCAGAATCAATTTTTTCCCAATATAAAACATTTAAAGTAAAATTTTATTTAGTATTTTAAAAATATTTAATGAAATTAAACATGAATTATACATTTCCTTTATGAATCCTTAAGCCATATAAAAGATATTTTAAGATGTTGTATGGGTACAAAAATCCTAGTAATGGATATAAAAGGAAAGAAAGAAACTACTAGCCAATGAATACTTAAAGTAAATTTCTTTTTGAAAATAAAAATATGTAAAAAATAAAACATTTCATACATTATAATTCAATTTTCTACCAAAATATTTTCATAATACATTTCATGGTAAATATTAAAGGAAAAAAATTAAACCCATTAGGATTTCTTTCAAAAAAATGTAATGCTAAAAATAACATTTTCACACAGTGATAATTTTCTCTATATAAAAGTAGATTATATATATATATAATCATTATCTTACATTGGGAAATCTTATGATTCCAATTAAACCCCCTAAAAAAGAATAGATAAAATATACTGTTTACATGTGAAATAATTTACATATCACACTTCCAATCACTCATACAAATAGAATAACCATACAATTGACTTCTATACCCAATTATTTGGGTGTCTACCGTGGATCTTCTCACCCTTGGACTTTCATAGAACCACTCGTTATAGGATA
This sequence comes from Viscum album, assembly GCA_963277665.1. Classification (NCBI taxonomy): domain Eukaryota; kingdom Viridiplantae; phylum Streptophyta; class Magnoliopsida; order Santalales; family Viscaceae; genus Viscum; species Viscum album. The sequence goes on from OY728159.1 coordinate 1,087,005,901, forward strand.
ATAACATATTCATATATACATTGTTTATAATGGAAATATCTATTATCATTACATTTCTAAAGAATGAAAACATAATAAAAAACATGAAATACTTCTTTTTCTTCTTCATTATCATAAAATATTCTTTAAAAAAATTGACTTTCCATTTTAAAATCACTATTTTTTTTAAAAAAATGTGTAATTATAATGTAATAAATTTTATTTGAAGATAAACTTGTAAAAGTTTAATGGTGTCTTCTTAGAAAATATTAATCATGGTAGTAGAAAAACTAACCCACATTGTATAAGTTAAAAATGACTTTCCTTCAATATATTCATTATAAAAGACCCAATGTATATTATTTTGAAAATGAAAAAAATTACTTTAAACCCATTTTGAAAAATGTAAATCATTGGTAAAAATAAATTTAAAAAATCACAATATAATATTAAACCCTTATTTAAATGATTCTTAGTAAATAGTTTTATTTATATTGATGAAAAAGATATTTTTAAGTAGAACCTTATAAAAATATTTTCTTAAAATAATCCCATTAATTTGAGTTTGAACCATTAAAAACATTCTTTATCTTAATTAATAGAAATCAATGGATAATTTATACTTTACTATTAAATGTTTCAAATATTTTATAACTTAAAATTTTTTAGAACTATGCTATATACTATTTTTTAATTAATTATGATTACTAAAGTTATTTTGAAAATATTCAGTTCATAAGTCCAAGATGACTTTTATAAGTAAACTATTGTCAAAGTGGTAATTATTACATAAAATATATAATAATAATTATGAAAAAATTATAATTTTTATAAATAGATGTAATATTTAATCCGACCATTAAATATCATTATAAAAAGTGACATACATTAAAATCATGGAGACGGTAGGTCGTTCATACAAATGATTAATATTTCCATTTTCTATAAATAATTATGGAAAGAAGGTTAATATAATTTTACCTTTAATAAAATATAATAATTTCATTAATATCATATTAACCCCTTGAATATACTTATATATATCATCTATCTAATATGGTGATGAAAATTGAATCTAATCAATTCTAGGAGCAAGTAGTCCACATGTACGCACGAACGACGTTGTCATTCTTTAGTAAATGGAAAGCTAAGTTAATATATGATATATTGTCTACTAATTTGGAAACATATCTAATTAATATCATATATTGACATTAATTTAATTAATATAATTCATCCATGAGAGATGGTGGTGGAAAAAAACTACATCGGTTCATGAGGCGTTACTTCATTATACATATGAATGATGGTTTTATTTGCTATTTTATATAATAGAAGATGGTAATAGGTTATAAATAACATAAAAACACCTTATTATATTTAATATACTTTTTTTATTCTATAATCATGGTAGATGAATATTTTGAGGATGAGTAAGATGAAATAAAACTAAAACATGCAGTTAAAAACAATACCTTTTCTCCAGAAAGTCTACTTTAATTAATACATTAATCCTTATAAGGATGATGTAATACCCAAATATATATCTATATTAATAGGTGTGTTAATTGTAATGTTTTTGTTCTAGTATTTTACAAATAAAAATGGGTTTGAAGTGTGAATGATTGAGAATAAATGTTCCCTGTTTAAGAGAGTGGAGGGGGGCTGTTAGAATTCATCATAATATTAAATTAATATAAATTGATATTCTATTCCAAATGGATATAGGCTGATTTATTTAAAATATATAATTATTATGTGTCAAAATAATCTCATCCAACTAAAATTATACATGTTTTCATCATAGATTTACTTTTATATTTTTGTTTTAACTAACTTAAGATGTATCATCACAATAAGGAATTTCACACTTTGTGGGTCAATATACTTAATAAAAGTCTTAAAAGGAACAATGGTTAATAAAATAAACCATATCATAATAACTTGTAAATATTAACTATTTTTATTAATTTTATACTATTTAATAAAACAATATTTATTCTATTTTATCTTTAATGTAAATTTTTATGAAATATTCATTACATTGATTTTAAAAACAACAATAAAATAAGTAAAATTTGAAAAAAAAAATTATTTTTTTATATTCATAACATGTCATTTTAATGTATATTTTATTTTAATAATATTACTTATCTATATCATATTTATTTTAATATTATTGACATCATTTATTTGATTTTTTAATTAATTTATTTATTAATGTGCCATCACTATTCTAGAATTTTATGTTATTATTTCTTCCCTAAAAAATAAAAATAATATACCATGTTGAATATAAATTATTTGGAATTAAAAATAATATATATAATTTATCATATCTAGAGGATAACTTTATGATAAAAATATTTTAATTATAAAAAATAAGACTGTGGAATGTGTGCCTTTTCTTTAAATAAAATATTATAAATATAATAATATCATCTAAATAGAAAAAAGTATATATATTAGAAATATTGATAAGTATTTATGTGATATAATTATCCAATAAAATTTAGGCAACATTATGTTTATAGAATAGTCCTTATCAAATATATTTTAACTATTAATAATTGGATCTACCCTTTACCACGATAACCAAAATTACTAATGATACTATTCATATTGATAAAAAATAAAATGGATTTATTTAATAACCATTTTGAATTACAAATCCAAATGTAGAATACATATTTCAAAATTAAAAACACATAATTGGATGAATTAAATATTAAATTAATCTAGAAAACTGCAACAAAGAATATTTTCTTTCATAAAAATACCAATTTAGGTATAAAACTTTTTTCTAATAAATTCAACTATAAAATAAATTTAAAAAACAGTAATTTAATTATTAATAATAATAAAACTAAATAAAATTTTTATGTAATCCAAATATAATTTTATTTTATAGATACTTTAATATAAAATACATCATTACAATTAAAATCAAATTTTTGGCTATTTTTTAAAAATCATTATTTTTATAAAATTATAGAAAATTAAACATATGTTAATCTTGAAATGATGAATTTAAAAATGATATTATTTTTCACAAATATTGTTTCAAAATATTCCAAAATTTGAATATAATATTCATCCTTAAAAACAAAGAAATGTAATTTTTTGAAGAAAACATATTTTCGAACAATAAATTGAAATTACAAAAAATCTAAAGATTTTTAAAAAAGAATTATTTAATAATTTTAAAATTAATTGTAACATTGTATATATTTTATAATGTGGTCAATTTTATTCATTCCATCCAATTTAATGACTTGGCTATAATAGTCTCATTTAAATAATAATAATAATTCTTTGTTCTTTTTATCTCGGTGTTGTATATCTTGTATGTCATTGAACATATTCCTAAATTTAAAAAATTTGAGGCGTATTACATTATATTAGGGTTATATTTAGGAATAAATTATTGGGAGATGATATAGATCACTTTTTGATTAATGTTTTCTGTGTCCATGTTTCTAAAGGCATTACACATAATCAATTCGGGAATGGATCATTATGTTATATAATGAATATTCATCTATTATGATGTAATATTTTTTGTATGAGATGTTTGGGTCTTTAAAGAACTTCCCAGTTATATTTAGAAAATATAAAAAATAATATATAATTACTTTTGGGAATATAATTTGACCCATTTTTATAATTATATTTAAAAATAATTTAAATGTTTGTGTATTTTAAGTTATTTGAAAAAAAAAATCATAAAAAATTTTGAAACCTGTACCGACACTTTTTAGAATTATTTGTATAGGAACCAGATTTTTTTACTAATACCAATGTTTTTTGGAGAATCATTGATATATATGAGAACTATGTTGATGATATTGGAAAATCTATTGGTATAGGCTTGTAATATCATACATATAGTAAATGTTTGGAAAAAATCATTGGAATACGGTTTCAATAAGTGACCTATACCAATGGTTTTTCCAATATAGTTGGTATATGGTATGTATAAAGGACAAATAACAATTTTTACTCAAAAAACCATTTCTATAGTGTTTTAATAAAGAACCTATACCGATAATTTTTAAAAGACAACTACTATAGTTCAGTGTGGATAGTTATAATTATTAGTAGTGTTGATCAAATTATTTTTGTGTGGGTAAGATATTCATCTTATATGTACGAGTTTCAATCCAAATGAGGTACAATCAATGTTATCAAGATTTTCATGCTCAAATTCGTAATTATGAGAATAATATAGCTTGATGAAGCTTTTGAAAACCAATTTCAATTGATATTTATGGTCATTAAATATAAGGAAGACCATTAAAATTGGGGTATATAAAAGTGTTAATTTTCATGGTTCATCTCTTATGTTATTTCATAATTCTAAGTATATAAATATTAAATGAATAAATATTGATTATTTTTTCAACATTATTTTATCACATGCTTCTTAATTTTCAAATATGAATATTTTTCAAATGAATATTTTAATTAAAGAATATATGATAAACATGGATATATTTAAGGTTTTATTTTGGACACATTTGTTTATCACTCATAATTTATTAAATATATTAGGAGAACTAAGAAATAATAAGTGAGATACTTGTACTATATATTGTTAAATTGTGATGAAAATAGAGACACATAGAGAAATCTAAAGATAAAAGTGATGAATGATATCAACCAAGCTATACTAGATAAATATTAATTATCAAAGGGAAGTTATACATATTTTAATTATGGTATATAATCATTTATATATCCGAGGAATTTATTTTATTATGAATTATTTTTATCAATGTATAATAATTCCCTTTCTAATATATAGAAGATAAGATAATTTCAGAATTATTCTAGAAAGAATTAGTCTTGGATTTTATTGAAGGGATAAAAAAGGGAGGATATAGTTCATTAACATCTCATCAAAAGAAGAAATTGGTCCTTGTGTTTTTTAAATTTTATTTGTGAAATATAAATTTGATATCAATGTAACAAACATGTATGTCAATATTATTTCAGAAAAAAGGTAATATTGTTTTAGCCTATATTGTAGTGAAATTTATTTTATTATTAATTAGTAATTAAAACGGGAAATTATGAGGGTGGTGATCCCAAAGAGATTGTAAATATAAATTAAATCCATATAAGTCCAGTGTCACTTAATAGGAGTAACATATCCTAAAACCAAACCGATGATATATTATTTTTGTTGCACCAACACATTGTGTGTAACCCGCTCTATGTATTATCCTATAAATGTGAAATAAGTAAAAATTAATATTTAATTTGTTAAATTATTATTATATTTTTTTCATAACATTATCTTATGATTTTGATGAATGAATCCAGTAAGAAGAAATAATAAAATTGGAACGTAATGACATCATTTCGACACAAATTAAGGAGAAAAATGTTTGACCATTATGATAATGATTAAACAATGAAAGTAGTATAGTGAATGTTTATGTAAAAGTGTAAGTGATATGAAAATATTTCATACCCCAATTCTCCCTCTAAACCCCTTGGGGTATCCCTAAATTAATACCCTTTAAACCTAAAAATTTATGTCATATACTTTGTTTCGTTCAATTAGTTTTTCTATCTGACTTGATCTTATTCATTTGATGTTTAATTTTTAAACAAATATTATATTAATTGTTCTTATGGGAAAGAGAAGAACCTAAAAAAAGCATAAGTATGTAATAATCCCATATTATAATATAGGTTATAGAAAAATTGATATCCTATTGAATTAATACAACAACATAAAAAAGGGAAGGTATGAACAATTTGGATTCTTAATCTATTTATGTTTTTAATGATGTTGTATAAATGAATGAATAGGTTAATTGGATAGGTTAACTTATGACTATTTATTAAGATAAAGAATAAAAAATCTAAAATGGAAGATATTTGATTATTAAGGGAGTGGGATCTTCTATTTGAGGTTTAAAATATGATTTAGAGAAAAGACAATATCTCTAATATGATTCTGATAAATATTTTCCTTATTGAAGTGAAAAAATTGAAATTTTTAAGTAAACTAATTATTAGAGTGGAAAATGATATTTTGGGGAATAATGATTTCTAGGTAGAGGAACTAATGAGGACATCTATAGAGGAGGAAAAATTAAAATTTCATATAATGGGAATTATTATAAACTCCAAATAAAATAAGAAATTAAAAGATAATAAATATGATATCATTTCTCAGTGGTCAGAACCTATTTATGGATATTTTTTACAAATATAGAAGGTATGATTGGAAGATTTTATTTCCCAAATAAATTCTAAAATTAAAGAGTAAATTAATATGTTGAAAAAATTCTCCCATGTATTGGAGGATGTAATTATAATGGGAAGAATCTCAAGAAAGATATGAATTCTCAAAGTGAAAATCAAATTAGAAATATTTTTTAATTAAATTATGATTTTACATCATCCAAGATGTTTGTGGATGAAAAAGGTAAGAAGAAAATTAAATGTTCGTTTGCATGTTTTTTTATTACCCATTGGTAGGTCATAATGAATAGAAGGAGACGTACACTATATTTATGGAGAAACATAAAAAAATAAAATCCAAATGGATATATGATATGTGAGATTTTAGTGTTGGAAATGGTGAGACACCTATAAATCATGAAAAAATGAAAATCTCATTGATTCTTAAGAAAATGGAAAATTTCATTGATGCAAGAAAAATATAAAATATAATTCCTACAAAACATAATAGTAATTAGATGAGTTGTAAATACCCATACCCTAGTATCTTTTAGGGGATGGTAAATTTCTTTCATTAGTACCAAATACAAGTGCTCACATCCTAGAGGACTGAATATTTTAGTAGTTGTAGAGTACATGATACATATATGAAAAAGAAATTACAGTTGAGAATATAAAATATAATATAATATTTTGTTTTCAAACATTATTATTACCTCTAAAATATATTTTCATATCAATCATAATATTTTTCCCTGGATCTTGGTTAAAGGAAACACAAACAATTAATGATTTCAGATGCTCAATAAGGGTAATATTATTGCCCAAGAAAGCATGGAATAAATCAGAAATAAATAATATAGAAGAAATAGATTATGAAAAAATAATTCCATATAAATAATAAGTGGATCATGAAACATTTCCATGTATATAATAATTATTCAAAAAAATTATATGAAAATTTATAACAGATATTATATTGATGGAATTCAAAATTCCAATCTTCTACGTAAATGGGTAAGGCATCACCAAATGCTTAAACTATTTTGTATCATTAGAAATATTGATACATCTAGTGGGAATGAAATTATAGTACCCATATGTTATATAATACATCTATTCATTCAATATATGAATAGGTTGTACAACTCAATCAACATAACTAAAATAACAACAATTGTCTGTATTGAAAGAACTAGCATATAGAATTTCAATACATTCCCTGGTAAAATTGATCATAAATCATCCATATAAATTTACTTGTTGGTATTATTACATTATATCCTTGGTAAATAATATTTTTGAACAACATATTTTCACAGATATGAAAATAAATTATAAAATTAACTGTTGAATTTTATCAGAGAAATACCCTTTTAAATTGAAATAAAAAATTTTAGATCAATAAATTTCCCAAATATTAAAGAAAAATTTTCTTTTAAAGAAAACATAGAAACTTTTAAATGTATATTAATTAATTAGTTATTTTAATAAAATGAGAAACATTTTAAAAATGTGTATATTAAAAATAATTCTTTACACAATATCAATAAAATGTCAAATATACCTCATTTTGGGAAAAAAAATATTCCTTTCAAAAAATTTGTTAAAAATAAAAATATGGCAAAAAGTTATTTCATAAATCATTGTATAATAGTTAACACATTATTTTATAAAATTTAGGTAAAATGTGGACATGAAAGAAATATAGTTCCAGTAGAGTTAAAAAATATCAATAGTTTCCCTTAAAAATAATGTCGTAGTGTATTGAGTAGTAAAACAGATAGAAATGAAATGAATTCATTTAATTTTAAAAAATAACAAGTGGATAAAAAGATATATTGGTTTTCATATAGAACTTTCAAATAAATCCCCATATTGGGACATAAACAAAAACAATCTAGAATAATGATGACATTATTAAATAAACCATTACCTCATGTATGAAATCCTTCTTACACCATTAAAACTCTTTCATAATGAATAAATTCTTATTATACATCTATTATAATACAATACTCATATATATTTGGCCATACACAACTTACTTATAATAATTTATATCCCATTGATTAATAATGTGTTGTAAAATTCACTATCCTATGTTATAACTTCTTTATTTTTAATTAATGTTTTATTTTGTTAGTATTGGCTATTGTATATTGATAATGGTAACATAATATCAATAATTTTAATCATGATATAAATATTACATATATTATATATATATATACACATCAATAAAATGAGTAGATAGAAAAATTAATTACACAGTTTATGGATACAATAGGACGTGCATATGAATGAAAATTGTTTTCACTTTTCAATAGATGAAATGAATTGAATGAAATTAATAATTCACTTTTAATGAATCATTATTATATATTATATATCATATATATGTTCATTAAATTCTTCATTATTAACATCAATATAAAGAAGAATTGAAAAACGATTCACATCACTTCATGGAGGTGGCGGTCCACACTTAAGCATGAGAAAAGTTATAGTTTTCCAATGGATTATAAAGTAAGAAGGTAGTTATGATATTATACATCAATAATTATTATAATTTCATAAATACCATAGATATAAATTAATTCCCCATTATGGCACCGAATTCCACTTGAGGCTACATGTAATTATCCTTGAGCTCCATAAAGCCATAATTTGACTCAATGGAAGATTCCTAGCACCCCATGGGAGCCTCATATAAGCTAGGATTATTGAATGAAAGACAAAAATACATGAAAAATGACCTTACATGACCATTGTGACTTCAAAGGTATTATTTATCCCCAGACACCCATGATATGACTATCAGTAATGTATAAGTATCAAAGTTTGCACCAAAAATTCTTGTTTGGAGTAATTTCATTACACTCCCAGTTTTACATAACTATATCTTCTGTGCTACAACACATAAATGGCCCTTCTAGTAATTTTACATATATATATAAAGGGAACCATACCTTTTCATGGTAATTTTGGGGAAGTTGAACCATCGGTCTCATGAACGTAATAAGACCCTTACAACAACTGCAAGAAAGTCATGGATTCAAGGTATATGTTATTGTGCAACAGGTCCCCCATCGGGTGGGACCATAAGGAGTTGAACATCACCCATTTTCATTTTCAATAAAGGTAGGTGCACACACATGATATTTCTTGTGGACAAAATATTTGCTTTTTCTGTATCATTTTCACTCTGACCCCTCCATTTTAAACACAAGCCACCAATATTGCATGTGTGCACCTTCTTTTAGGCTCTATGGGTTGTCTTCACATTTAATTAATGTTTGTGATCCCCTATTACATGAAACACCCAAATCATGCATGAACTACCTCTGTTCGGCCCACCAGGTTTGTGCATTGTGATTTCCAAGTCCCTCGAGCAACATGCCATGTTGCGTTACTATTTTTAATGCTTCTCCACACATGTAAACTAATAATTATTACATCTTTTAATAGATATGCTAACATGGTCCACATTACAGACCAATCATCCATCCCATTTTATCCTTGCATTGTTGACACCGTGCCTTACCAAAGTGTGGGTGGGCATTAGTCATGTAACCCCCAGGGGTTGAGTAGAAAGTCCTCCTCGTCCAAGATGCATGATGTTAATCTTAGAAGCACCATCATCCACAACACATGAAATTAAATTGTAGCCTCACCCCATGCTATAAACATGGGGTTCCCCAACATGGTAATTTTCTCTGCCCACTCATTTCCATAGGAGTGATATTTTCCTCACATGGAAATAGATCCTTCTTGCATGGAGTATTATCTGCCCATGGGGAAGAGAAACCATCCTAGTGGAATACCCTATACTTTCTTTCAAGAGGTAGAACCCTTTCTCCTCCTTTAATCCTTCAAATTCTAAGGCCATATGGGAAATGGTTACATGATACTCCCAATACCCCATCCCTCTCCCTTCGGGATTTATCGCCAAGTTCCACTAACCATGCATAAGCCCTACTCCATCCCTCACCAACTTATCTTTCACAACACAACCATTTGGTCCATTACATCCTCTTGTTTCTCACATCGAGCATGACTAACATTTTCATAGAGGTTATTAGTGACCGTGACACCCTTCTTTAGGGAATCCATCTAGGTTTAGGCCCTATTTTTCATCTTAATGGTCGGTTAACTATGTGTAACACCCCAACCACTAAACTATGTGGTTTTTGATCCATATCCCATATATAGGGTACATAAGAAGCCTATCTGAGTTTCAATCCAACCCAATGGTAAACTTGGGATCCCTCTTCAAAGGGGTGAACCTCCTTGATCTTAGTATCCAACATCATCCATTCCCATCATAATCTTTACCTTGAAACAATATATCTTTGGAGGATCATGCCCCACCCAGAGGTTGCATATCCTTCAAGTCAACCTTGGCGGCTAACTAAGCATAAGCCCCAACCACACGTCCCATATTTTTTAGAAATCTAGCCATGTGTAATCCCCAACTCCCCCTACAAAAACAACATAGAATTTGATTCCCAACCAATTAGGATATGTAAGAATCCTCCCTATGTTTTAAACCCAAAAAAAATTTATTCACATATGTTTCATCTAATTTATTTCATCCACTTCACCCAACACTCCTTGAAAAAATACTAATTCTTAACCATGCCACTACATCGTGGTGGGATCACACCATTCATATGGGTAGTTAACCATGCATATACCCCATTTATTCCATTACATCTTCTTTTGACACAAAAGAAACTAATAATGCATAATCCCCACACAATCCAAACTTATTGAACCAAGATTAATCCTCTTGCTATGGAACTCTAAACATGGATAATCCCCAAACCACCGAACTACATGGGTTTTGATCCCTATCCCCTACACAGGGTATGTAGGATTCCCCTTTGAGGTTCTATCCCATCGAAAAGTAATCATTGGCACCCCCATTGATTGGTACCACCTTAGATGATCAACCCTCAGTGGAGTCTATATCATCCTTCACAGTGTGAAACCTTCCATTAATGGGACACACCACTCTCGAGTCTATCCTCATTGGGCATTCAGATCCATCCATCTGGTAAAACTTCCTGCTGCTCCCTCCTAGGGACACACCTATTTGATCCCCCTTTATGAGTGTTCCGATCAGTTTGATTTGTATCTGATAGACATTAAACCCATGGTGTACCCCATGTTAAATAAGGGATGCTGATGAAATCTTTAAATACATGCCTCTGGAATAAGATACATCATGATCGATGTGGGAAGGCTTTAGTTTATATGAACTTGAGATTCCCTCTAATAAGGAAGAATATTGGTGTTCCAATGTTTTAGCATCCTAAAATTCCATCAATGCCCAGTATAACCACTCCCCTGAAAAATGGTTGACTCCCTGACATGACCATTTAGAATGTACTGATAGATGCAACATAATAAGCAAGTGTCCACAAAAATATGGTATCAGGAAATAGTTTCACAGACAATATCTTAATCTAAAAGAGAGACCTAGATTATGCAAGGAATTCCAATAAGTATTTGATCAATGGAGAGACCAGCATCCCCTCATCTTGTTTCGATCCAGGATAAAACATATTTGAATAAGTGATAGATGTCTCACGCCTTTTCAAAGAAGGAATGTGTGGTATAATGCACTGTCCCCGGATGTCAACACACATTCCCCGGTGGTGTGCCCAAGTAGAAAGCTTCATAAACATAAAATGGTGAATCCAACGTGAACTAATTCTCTTTTAACCATAAGGATTAATAGTGCATGAGACATAAACAGAAGATCATGTCCCCATTTCAAGTAATCTAGTGCCAGGTCCCTCCAAGAAAATAGTGGTCCTAGCATGAAACTCACCAGAATTCCAGGTAGTTAATCATTTTGAATTATGGTTTGTTGTATTGTTATCATGGATCTATATATCCAGCCATAGAAGACTGAATGGAACTAGGTAATTGGGAATTGTTTTCCAAATATCACTACTGATAGATGAAACTTCCTACTTTGCAGGACCCAAGCTATAAAAAAACAATCACTCTTTCCCGTAAATACAGGGGTAAGCGGAATGATAATATAGAAATCCCACACTACTACACCTCCTAAATGGCATCATCCATAACCACAACTATTGGTTTCCCATGCCCCATATCACCATAAGAAATTTTTTAAAGAGGGTGATAGACATTCTATTTCATTGATATGAGCAAGGAGTTCATTACCATGAGAGATATAGCCCTCCAGGACCTGGTGGCTTTTGTACTTTGTCATCACTACCAACCTCAAGGGTCATTAAAGGAGCCACTTCTCCCCTCTCCAACATTCAATTTCTTCAGGAGTCTCTCCCCGGAGCATTCCTATGACTCACTCCCCTACACTGACGTGGTAATGGAAATCCAAGTCATCCCGGTTATAACACCTACCACTCAGGACCTTCCAAGGGGGGCACCCCTCTTTCCATGTCAATGCCATAAATTACTATTCCCTCAGGATGAAAGACGTCTGGTTGACACCCCTAATCCACTGTTCCCTGTTCGAATAACCCGATGCCAATTTATAGAGCTATATAAAGAAGGTTCCCATTAGGGGGTATCATCTTATACATATTCTGTGGGCCATGCCACCCCCGATGCATTCTCCATGGTCCTTGCTAATGTGGAGAACAAATCCATCAATTCTCGATTCGAATCGAAACCTTATCCACCCCATAGGCAGTCTAGGATGAATCTTTTAGTCACTGGAATAATCATTAGATATCACGGGATAACCCATAATGATGAGATCACAAACATGGGTTCTCACCATATCTTCTTCAGCTAGATTGTATGCCATCCCTACTCTTGTACTCAGCCTAGACATCCTCCCCATGTCACTAGTATCATTCAAAGTATAGGTAATCCCCATTTCGTTGAAATCCAGAATGAAATTCTTCCCCATTCCTTTGATTATAGATATGGTGGTCATCCATGTGTCTCAGATCTTTAATGAGAAGGTCACCCTCACATCACTCCAAGATCAAGTGGAGGTCCTCCCCGCAACATCATCAACCTGGGTGAAGGTCCTCCTCTCTCCATCATTCATCATCATATAGGTCCTCCACATTTTATTATTAGATCAAGCGAAGGTTTTTCCCATTGTAGCATCCTCCTGGGTGAATTTCCTCCTCACTCCATCATCCCTCGACATTAAGGTCTTCCCCATGTTCTTTACTAGCCTATGTGGAGGTCCTCCCCGCAGTAGCATCTACCAGGGTGAATGTCCTCCCCACTCCATCATCCATCTGCATTGATGTCCTCCCCATATTCATATAAACTCCAGTGGATGTGCTCCCAATTCATTAATAGATGGCACAAAGGTCCTCCCTATGCCTAGTACGATTTCTATGAAGGGCCTTCTCATGCTACCACTTCCAACTAATTCGTAGGTCCTCCTCATGCCATAGGAAGATGACATGGAGGTCCTCCCTATGTTATCACAAGGTCAAGCTACGACCCTCACTACTCCATCACTCCCAAACATGGAGGTCATCCCAATGTTATGTTTGAAATATGCCCAGGTGCTCCTCACACCTCGGCTCACCAAAGCGAATATCCTCCTCGCTCCAATGACAACTGATATGAAGGTAACTTTCACGTCACAAATAACTCAAGTAGAAATAATCCCCACAATATCACCTATCCACATATAGTTCATCTCCATTAGAAAGATTTACCATGTCCGGAAGAAATGTTTTGGGGAAGAAGGGTAACTCATCACTGCTAAAGGAAGAACTTCGAGAAGCACCAAATCATCGTCAATCTAGTCCACTTTTCATATTCTGAAGTGGAACATGAATCGATGATGGAGCCTTCACGCCAATCCTCTACATAAATGTTTGGTTAGGAACCCAGTTTTTCAGTTTATTCCTCTTGGAAAGTGAGATGTACTATATCCCTGATTCCATCCGCATGTACATGGAGTAGGAGGAAGATGTGGATCCCTTCTAGGGTTTAGTTGTGTAGTATTCTCTTCTATCACTAAAATCATTATCTAAATTGACATGAGATCATGGAGAATTTTTCTAGGGAATGGTAAATGAATAGAACCCACCAGAATCACCACTAAAATCCGTGACCCTCAAACATAAAGTGGGGTTCAATACCCTATCGTTCATGGAAATAATGATTCAGCTGGTACCGTCCCTAAGAGATGATCCAATCAGCAAAGGCCTTTCAGCTCTATCAATTTTATATCCATAATCAATTACAATGTAGTAAAAATCTACATCACTGTTTTATCTAATTCCTCATCCACCACTAGTTGAATAATGGCGAAACCAAGAGCCTGATCCCACCTCTAAATGATAAAATTTTTGGGACAGTCTTGCGGAAGTCTAATTAACATAGATGTTCTAGACTACTGCTACTAAAGATTGTGATATTCTAGAGTCTCTCACGCAATAAGAAGTCATGTGCTTCCACCAAACCATCTAAGTAATGTATTTACACCTCTGAAACCATCGGTTTGATTATTTGAGGATCCAATAGTACTTTGATGACATTTTCTAGTATTTTCTCATCATCAACCTAGCATTGCTTCCTATGGTTCACCACCATGCATCACCCAGATGTCACGAGGATCATCATCAGGGATGCCCTCAGATATTTCCCATCCTCCTTGTAATTATCAATGAGGTGACTCCATACATGTAGATCTGGGGTTTGGGGAAGTATTCTTCTCTCCATATTATTCCTATCTTACATCATCCAGGCATACCCAACGATATTGAGGATATGAAACTGGACATCATCATGGTAAATTTGGAATTTCTAGAGATATACCTAGAAGTTGGTGTTAGTGAAATATTTTATGGGAATGATCCAACCCCCCCCCCCCCCCGGGGGAAATAAAACTCCCAATGGACCCCCATGCATTGTCACATTCTAGAAAAGGAAAGTAGTTGGCCTTGTAGATCCCTTTGATTCATTTCCGTAGGTCATGACACAATCAAGGGGAAAGAACCGACTGAGACTTCTATCATAGAAAACATATCTGGTTCAGTGCTGATGAAGAAGGTTGATGCCACTATGTCCTCATTTCTATAGCAACATGCTAAACAAAAAAGGTTCATTGACGATCTTCTTGATGAGAACCTTTCAAGACAATGCCCTGATTATGGTGATCCTCAATATGATCCCATCATCCACCACTAGTAAATCAAAGACAATCATAGGACATCTAATTAAAAATCTATCTCATTGATATTGATGCTTTATTTCATCCCAATAGGGTATATATCAGAGGATACAATAAGAGACTGTGGTATGTGTCTCATAATCTGCCCGAGTCATGGGAGAATAATCTTTAGGACCCGGTTAAGGTCATTCCTTTAGTAGCTCTTCATCTTTTTCATCAAATGGTTCCACCAGCGGCTCCATAAGAAACTGATCATGCCTATCGTATTAAAGAACGCAATAACACCCCGTTGGTCAGAAATATTTTCCAAGATAGGAATCCACATTCGGAAGATCTAATGGAAACTCTCCTCACCCGCCTCGAGGGCCAAGAGACACAATTGGTGGGGATCCCACATGACGAAAAGTTGTATCCTGCATGGGTGGATGATTTAACAGAACCTCCAGATTTTAGGAATCCTACCTTCTCCCCTTTAAATGGGATGGGTGACCCACTGTAGTATCTGACCCACTTTAATTCATGGTGTGGATCCGTGCTAGGAACTCCAGCGCAGTTGGATGCTGCCAAGATCTTGTGTTTTTTACAGACATTGGAAGGGTATTTGTTCGTCTAGTACAACCATTTACCATTTAGGCCCACTTGTGGTTGGGAATATCTTCACAGAAAATTTCACTACCAGTTCTGCTCCACCACATGAAAGACCAATATTTATTACCTCTTCAAGTGAAACAATGTCCACATGAGTGAGGTGTATACCTTTTCTCCACTTTGAATGTCTACACATACTCACTCAACATGTCACTGACGCAAGAATAGCTACTGAATATGTTTGTGGGAAATGTCAAGACTGAATTGGTTCCCTCCCTCATCACTCCTAATTTCCTAGGTAGATTCCATGATTTATATAACAATTTTTAATGCATAGAGTAAGCCTTACAACAAGTTAAACATGTGTTACTATTTCCCATTGCCCCCAATGAAAGGAGATACTAGGCTGAGGAAAATTATATTTCATCTGTAGCCCCCCTAGGATTCCAGAATTTTTATCACCAGATCCTCTACCACAATGTTGTTGAGGAAAAAAATCCTCATGCCCAACCTCATACTCAGCATCTCCCTCCATAGAATTAGTTGTCACTAACATGTTAAGAACCACTACATAGAAGAGACAACCGGGCTCTAGCACAATGTTAGGATCCTACCCCTCATCAGGTCCTGACTCCTAAAGTCCCTTTTACATAAATAAGAAATTAGATCTATTTATTTGATGAGGTAAAGGTCCAATGTTATTTTCAAAGGCCATAGATCAGGGAATCCAAAAGTTTCCTAGATACAGGAAGCCATAGAAATCCAATATCATAGATCGCCTCGATGACTACCCTTATCACACTTTCCATGGATATAACATGAAGTGATGATATGTGTTCAAGGACTGGATCTGTGAATAGATTGAACGAAATATCAGTATGTTGGGCTTGACCATAGAACATGTCATACATATCTCTATAATGATTATCAAGGATAGTTAAAATGAATGGAAGTAAGTCTCCAGTCATGGGTCTCATAGGTGCAATGATTATTTATCCCAAGGAGCACTTTTGTGTGCCCATGGTGTCATTCATAGTCATTTTAATTGGCCTAATCCTCCTAATGTATCTTTTAGTCCTTAAACTATCACTTTTGTATCCAAAACTCACCCTTCTACTTCTAAAAGATGAGCAGGCACTAGGGACACTAGGTAAAGAAAATCACCCAACTGGTATCAAAACCATCTTGCACAGTAGACAAAATGTTACCTCCATAAATGGGGATCACCCCTATAATTCACTAACATGGTTCCTGGTGACAAGGAGTAGTAGATAGGTCATCCTAATGTTCCCAAACGATGTCATTTTCTACAAGAATGTAGATATGTAAATCATAAGAATGAACAGACTAGTGCTTCCATCCAATCAGTTCACACTACTATGACCAAACAATAGCCTCATCATAGAACTCATGATTTGTATCCCTCTCATCTTATATTATCATATTCACTACAACTTATATTCATGTCACTAGATCTGGAAGAGCTCCTATGATCATGTCATGATCTGTCATGTCTAACTATGGCCACACATCAACCATCTGATGGTCATCTAGTAGTAATTTTATATGGTTTAGATGGTGGTCAATGGGATATGCCCACAAATTTTCATATTTTATCGGTTCGACCAACAACACTTATCATACCCTCTATTGAAGAGAAACATCCTACTAGTTGAAATGTGTACCTGAGGTGGATGTATGATATTCTTAATAATCCTTCCAGTATTACTACATGTCTATTGATTAATGATTCCATTAATCTATTAATAGATATACATGATGACCTCCAAGGGGATTTGAAAATAATCCTCCATTTCAAAAAAAGCTAGTGGATTTAGAGTCCTCCCATGCTGAAGAAGTCAAGTGAGCAGGATGTCATGACATCATCTCATTCTTATGAGAAGATGAATTTTCTCCCACATATGAGAACATATGTCTATTTTACATCACTAGACATCTCAATGGAGTTGAATTATTCCGTTGTATCATCAACATAGGATTCAGGATCATTCTCATCTAGAATCAAATTCTCCAAAATCTAGGACTCACTCAATAAGATCTGACTCCCTATGACCAAAAAGATTAGTGTCATGATTGGACTGAGCAGAGGTGAAGTGAATATGTTCACATGAGGTCCCAATTTTGTGGAATGATTTCTAGTAATAAATTCATGGTTTTCTTGTAGGAAACCATCTACAATGCACTGATGGGAAGACCCTAGCTTCATCTCCATGAAGCAATTCCATTCTTGTATTACTAGTTCCTAAAGTAATTTCTTAATGGTTGATTGGGCTTTCTATAAGGTGATTAATCTCTATTTTCCTATTGTGAATCCCACTATCTAGATGCTAACTATTATATGAAAAAGGAAAAATCGGTTCACACTAAAGAGTTTGAGTACCCTAATTTTGTGGTAGAGCCATGTGATGATTTAGATGATGCCTTTATCATCCAAATTCACCGGTTGGAGGTCACAACAATAGAAATGGGACATTAATTTATTAGTAATGATATAAGAGTAAAATTCATTCCTAGGTATAATTAAAATTGGGAGATTACCTTATACTCTATTTCAGGCTAGGCTCTGGTGATACCAGAACTCCTTATCCATGTTACATATCAAAATGTTCTCCCAATGGCTAGAGTAGTATGCCAAACCTTCTTATTAATATTTGATGATGTTAGTTTAATTATACTGACCTACCACCCCTACTTTGACATCATAAAATGTGGGCCCCTCCATCTATGTCATAAGGTAATCAGGTAGTTGGATTTTGTTTCCATGATTTCAATAGTGAATGAGTTCCTTGATGAATAATCCATCATCACTCAAGCCGACAACAACATACCTCTAGGGTCCGTTAACTCAGATGGGTTTTCTCCTCTGGATGATCCTCTCACCTTGGATGATGAAGAGTATTTTCAATATGATACTCACACATTTGAAGAAGGTGTCTCCACCACCATCGATGAGTTGGTGCAGGTGAATCTCAGTACCGAGAAAGACCCAAGGCCAACACTGATTAGTGTTCCTATTCCTAAAGAGGAATGACAATAGTAATTGGAATTCCTGAAACAGAATCACGATTTATTTTCTTAGAGTTATAATGAGATTCTAGGACTAGACCCTCATATCAGCATCGACCATCTTCATCTCCTGATAAGTCATCATATGTTCCAATAGCCCCCAGGAATATGAACCCATCCTATGGTTCTATGGTTGAGGCTGATGTTGATAATATCATAAAATCAAAATTATTCAATGAAGTCTATTACCCAAGGTTCTTATCTATAATTGTTCCTATTAGAAATAAGAACTAATAGATCAGAGTCTACAATGATTTTTCGGATCTCAACCACCACTGTCCAAAGGATGAATTTCATATTCTAGTGACGGAGTTGTTGATCGATTCCACCACAGGATTCTTGACCCTATTCATCATGGATTCATATTCTAGGTACAATTAGATATGGATACCCCTAAATATGATGAGTCCACCACATTTAGGGTGTTGTAAGGAACCATCTATTATTAGGTAATTCCCTTCGGTTTGAAAATTTTAGGAGCTAATTATCAATGTGTTGTGCATCGCATATTCAAACTGAGACTTGGGGAACTTGTAGAATACTATGTGGATGATTTGGGGGTAAAATTATACCTTCGTCTAGACCATCTTCAACATATTGATAAGGGTTTGTCTTCCTCCCTTCCCACAATCAGAAGATGAAACCCTTGAGGTTTTACATTATTTTTACCTCTGGGATGTTCCTTGGTTTGATTGTGAGACACAGAGGCATCCAGATCAAACTAGAGATGATCAAGTCCCTCAGTCATATGAATCCTCCATGTAAATTATGGGATCTCCAGGACTTTTAGTTCCACATATCATATATACACCTATTCATCGCATCTTGGGTTCGAATGTTTGATACATTTTCTAGACTTATAAATAAAGGTGTTGTCTAATAGTGGGATGAAGAGTTCCATATTGCCTTTGAATATATCAAGTAGCATATCATGCAACCTATAATTCTAATGCTTCATATTTCAAAAAATCTGTTTGTACATTATGTGATGACATTGGAATGATCACTCAGTTCCCTTCATACCTATAAGAATAATGAGGGAATGAAGAATAGTTTTTATTATCTCGGTTTCTTTATCCTTGGCATAGATACAATATATTATTCAATTGAGAAGAGCTCCTTCACATTACTATTTGTAGTGTAGATGTTGTGGCATTGTCTGTAGTATCGTGAGATATAGCTGGTGTCCCATGTGTATATGCTAAATTATATTATAAATAGCCATATGTTAATAGGGAATCTAGCTCACTGGGAAGTGATACTTCAGTAGATTGAATTCAGGTTCATCCCATAGAAGGAAACCAATGGTCATGTAGTGGTAGTTATTTTACCACCCTTCTGAACCCCAAAAAGAATTCCCTGGATCTTGATTTTCCAAATTAGTCAATTTTCTTAGGGTATAAGGATATGTTGTGATGGAAGATTCATTTTGATAGAGAATCCCTAAGTCTAACCGATAGAAGGCTCAATGATCCTTGACTCAATGGAGAATGCATAGGGATTGTCTTCATCATACCTACACATGTTATATTTCTCGATTCATTCTTATTGTCAGAAGGATGAACTAACAATGAGGAAGAGTATTAGTATCTCATCCCTAGTCTCAATTTAGCTCTCAAGATTGATGTTCCCCACCTACATGTGAAAATTTACTCTGATCTAGTTATTAAGAAGATAAATGGTGAATATATCATTAGGAAGTAATAGATATTACCCTTGCTCAATCATGCTCAAAATATGATAGCTGAGTTACCTTCTCAACTATAATTCATTCATGTTCTACGACATAACAATGGTCGAGCTGATGCCATGGACAATTTTGCTGCTTATCTTGCTTATCCTGACTAGGTATATCTATTCATTCATATGGAGCATCGAAGGTTCATCAACGTGGTTAGTGTGAGCATTGCTGAAAACTAGAATGTAATCCATCTTTTCACTAGATTCTCTAGGTCGGGACCTCCAAATCCCCATTCCATAGAAGAATCCTCTGATTGGATAACTCCTTTCATCAATTATCTTCAATATGGAAATATCCTGACATATAGAGCCGAGCATGAGAGGTTCTATTAGTGGGTAGTGTAGTTGACCCCCCAAGTGGTCCTAGACCTGAAAATATCATCTAAAAACAAGGGTATGATGGAATTATCCTATGTTACATTCATGGAGATGAGATTACCTAGGTTATACTAGATGTTTACACTGAATCCTGTAGAGCTCAAAAAAAAGATCCAAACTCTCTCACTAGATTCGAAGGTTGGGATATTTTTGGCCCACCATGGTGCATGATTTTATAAAGTACACAAATAGGTGCCATGGATGTCTAATTCATGAAAACATTATGCATAGACCAATGGATCCCCACTATAGTACCAATTATTTTTGGCCATTTACAGTGTGGGGGCTCAATACTCTTGGACCATAACTTTTTTTGAAATCTTGCCCCTGCACGTTTATTTTGACCACAACAGATTTTATTTCAATATGGGAAGAGGAGATCCCACTCAAGGAGGTCAAGGCCCACAATAGTTTTGAATTTGTGAGATCCAGCCTCATCTATTTATTTGGGGATCCTTGTACTTTTCTAACTGATAACAACCTCAATTTTTGAGAAATTGAGCTGAATAAATTGTACACCAAGCGTAACATCCTGTCCAAACACACTTCCGACAACTATACACAATAAAATGGACATATTGAGGCATTCAAAAATACCCTATCTAACATATTTAAGAAAATATTATGCAAAAACAAGGATATTTGGTCGTACAGGCTGTCCACCACTCTCTGGGCTTATGAGACAACATGTAAAAACACCACCGGGGTGACCCCATATTCCTTGGTGTATTGAATATATGAAGTCCCACCCATCGAGATTCATATTCCATTAATATCTATAGCTATATATGATCCTAAAACATCAAAAAGTGTAGCATAAGTCCATTTGGATGAAAGAGAAGCCCTCAACGAGAGCAGTCTCCAAGCCTTGAATGAACAACAGAGGCACCAAAACAAGATAGACAAAGCCTTCAAAAAGAAGTATCTTCTCTACTCCTTCCATAATGGTGACCTAGTATTGTCTCTAAGGACCCTAATGATATCTTTTTAGAAGACACCAATGTTTAAGCCCATGTGTGAAGAACCCTATATCATTCATAAGGATTACCCAAATAGTGCATATTCTTTTTTCACCATGGATAGTGAACGAATTACTCCTCCCACCAATGCCATGTTCCTCTTGTGATAAATTTCATACGAACTACTTTTTCTTGTCTGGCATAACATAGAATTTCATGATATTTTCATACATGATGAAAAAATGTACAGTCCTGCCTACAGTCTGAGCTCTATGACCATAAACTAAGATCCATTTCGTTTGATATGCAGGATATAAAACATCCTAGCACCATCATCCTAATCACATGAAGATAAATTTTACGATGCATCATCAAATTTTTATGATGGTAAATTGGGTAACATCCTTCATCACTACCGCAACATGTTAAACTGCATGAAATTCAAGAACTATGTATGGCTTGATTCCCATCATTATAAGATATGCAAGAATGGCTAGAAAATTCATCCATGGCCCAACGAAAAAATCAACACTTTGGCCATGTTGCTCAGATATTTTCTTAGGTGTGTGTGGTGAAATGTTGAGAACTCCTTGGTCCTTATTCATGTCAGGTTTCTTTATTGCACAATGATACATACACCTATGTTGGTAGCTACACATTATGTTTAAGTATCTATAAATAAAGATCTATTTATTTTAAGAAAAATAACATTAAATTATGCTTCCCCATCCCTCGTGATGTTAAACTATAATGTCCTACCTACAAGATGTTAGATTTTTTATATTTTATGGTCCTTTCTACCTGACCTTAAAAAGAAATCTCACCTCCATCTTTCCTGATGCTAAATCACTCGTCCCACAAGGAGTTAAGCTAAATTTTTCCTACATGATGATAAACTAAACAGAACCCTTATGTCCTTACCTAAGAGGGTGTCACCATTGGCATTGTTCTATTACTATGTCATCTCTAGAACTATGTGTGTCTTGATTCATGCACTCACATGATACGTATGAATGGCTTGACATTTTCTCTATGGTCTAGATGAAATTTTCTTTCAAATTCTCATATTATGTTACTTTTAGGAGTATATGGTGTGATGTAACCCCTTTGGTTCTCATTCACATCAAATTGTTGTAGACACACCATGTTCCTCCCTTAGGAATATTCCTCCTGGCACCTATATCATTATCGCATGACGTTAAACTTCTTGTAACCCAAGAACTACATACGGATTTATTATTTCCCTCATAGGATACATAAGAATGCCTATACATTTAGTCTTTTGGAATAGTCATGATTTCATTATTTCATCCTCATGGCCTAAGATCTCTATTGGGAGATGCGGTGCTAATACATATTTGGTTATCATTCATGTTGCATTGTTGAAGTCGCACCATTTTTCTCCGTCAAGAATATTCTTCTTGACACCGACATCCTTGCCACATGATGCTAAACTACATGGGACCCAATAACTACATGTGATATGATTAATAACTTCACAGGATATGTAGGAATTCCCAAACTATTATTCTTGAGCCTAGTAGTGATTTCATTCTTTCGGTCTCATGGCTTGAGATCTGTCTTGAGAGAACATGGTGTTGAGACCTCCTTAGTACTCATTGACATTAGGTTTATTTTCCTATGCCAAGAGCATCCCATTTAAGAGATATATTTTCCCTCCATTTCCTAGCCAAATTATTCTAAATTGCATGAAATATTCATCTTTATCGTATGATGTTAAATTGAATGATATTCAAGAACTACATGTGGCTTGATTTCCATTCTTATAAGATACATAGGAATCCCCCATCATTTTGTCTTTTGGCCTAGCCCCTGGTCGATTGACCCCTTCTTATACTTATCTTCTTCATTTGACATTCATCTATTACCATGCCATGTTCAAGATCCCTCTCAAGAATTCTTCCCTTAAAATGGGATTTGGGTCTCCCTATATGATGGGCATCATTAATTCACTCTAATGCACTATGGTGTAGGATGTAGAGTGTTGGATTCTACATGGATATTCCGTCATTCCATTTCCATGCTCTATGTGTCGCTTTGTTTGGGTCCCCGTCATATTTCACATCTGAAGGGACCCCATAAAGGCAGGATGTATGGCCATATGGAAGGCATACCCCCTTGGGTCAATTACCTAGAAGATTTCGAATGACACTTTGAGCTAGGACATGTGTCTCAAATATGGTCAATGATCGACACTCATTTGTTTGTTCCCACCCTATATCACATGATATGGATGTTGTCTTTCAAGGAAGATTAAAGAATATCCTCCATCGTTACATCACCCTCATTGGGTCCCAATTATAATATGTTGTGGTCCATATCTCCTCACACATTCTTATTTTTAGTCTAAACTTCAACACCCTTGGTGTTACCCCTATGTGCACATTTTCATGTGGAGCAGGCTGATCAGTGTCCTTGAGACATCTTTAAACCAACTTCCCCATTCACCTATTGTGTGTTTACATGTATCATATGAATCATCTCCTCCCCTTGTTTCACACACTGAGAATGAATCATTAGGGATTAGGGGTTTTGGTTCGGTGTTTACCTACATGGAAGAACCACACCATCCTATGGTCCGAACTCTATAAGCATAAACTGGGAGATTATATCCCAGACACATGACATTAAACTACGAACTCAAGTCAAATCCTTATGACTACAAACTGTGTGCGGGTTTTCCTTGAGGAATGTGAGGTGTGGCATTGATCTCTTTAATCACCATTCATGTCAGGTTATGGTGCTTTCAAAGAACCCCTCCCACGTTCACACCTCCTAATGTTAAACTGCTTGAAATCCAAGAACTACGTATGGCACGATTCCCATCATTATGGGATTTATCAGAATGATTGAACCTATTTCCACCATGCTTAGCTACAAAATCACATGTTTTCCCCTTTGGCCCCTGGTTCTGAGTATTATTTAGGAGTGTGTTATAA
This sequence comes from Viscum album, assembly GCA_963277665.1. Taxonomy (NCBI): domain Eukaryota; kingdom Viridiplantae; phylum Streptophyta; class Magnoliopsida; order Santalales; family Viscaceae; genus Viscum; species Viscum album. The sequence goes on from OY728159.1 coordinate 1,087,030,950, forward strand.
AGTGTTGATATAACCTATTTCCTCAGTCTTGTTGGGTTTCCTCATGGTGTTGCACTGCATGATTCCACCCTATGATGTATGAACACTACAAAAATAATCCATTATTTTTAGTTTCCTAGTATTCATGGGAATTAACTATGGAAAATAATGATTTTATCATTTTAGAGGACATCACCCCTCTTGGCACTGGCTATCTTCCATGCCATCTTCAGAACTATGAATGACTTGATCCCATCCTTATGAGATATGTAGAAACTCTAGAACATCTCATCCCTATCTCGAGTAACAAATTAACCTTTTTGGAAATTTCAATCTAGGTTTGACTTTGAGAATGTTTGGTGTGGTCTAGATCTATTTGGTTCTCATTTACATTGGGTTAATTTACATATATAAATTTATCCTTTGGGATTCAGATCTCTATTCAGAAGAAAGTAAACTGCATGAAACTATTTTCCCCACCATCTAACATTAAAATACAGAGTTACATCCCACATATACAATGTTAAAATGGGAAACAATGTTCCAAACAATAAGAACATAAACCGAGAGATTTTGGTTAACAATACATTACCTTTAATAGGTTCCCAAAACTCTTCAAGAAATAGATCCTTGAGGATATATCTGATCTCATCTGTGGATGTTCCACCATGGAATGTTTGAATTTACAAGGGATTAATTCCAAGCGAGTTTGAATCATTTAAATCATTCCATCACTACGCATCCAAATATCATTCTTCCCCACAAATTGGGTCTCTATCATATTTCATGTTTGAAGGGGACCCCTAATGGCATGGTGTCAAACCATATGGCTCAACTACCATCCTGTGCCAATGCCTTGAAATATTTTGAAAGACATTTTAAAATAGGTCCCTCATATTTAATATGGTCAGTTTCCAAACATCATTTTTATGTTATCATCGAAGATATTGGGTGTAGTGGTTAACATTTTATGCCCCCTCATGTTCTTAGGAGTCTCCAATATCCCGATGGTGTCTCTTCATTCATCTGTGCGCATCGAGTAGGAATGTTTTCATGGTTGGGATTTTGTCACCCAGTATTTCCTTTCAGTTTTTGTGTGTCTCATATGATGAAGAATCTTAACATCACTCGTTATTTCGAATACCAAGAAGGGATAATATGGTATTAGGAGTCTTGGTAAGGTTATACCCATATAAAAAAGACGTGGAGCCCTATGTTTAGAGTTTTACAACATTAACCTAAGATCTCTTTTTTCTATGAATCATCATTTGGAAATGTTCCACCCCATCGCACATGACGTTAAACTATTGAATCCTTATCTTTTGATGTAAAAATGAATGGGATATTCTGGTAATATTTCAGTAAACTAAGGCATCACCATCCTAGCTGCATGGTGAAAAAAGGTACAAAATTGTGGTGTTCTCACTAGAGAGGGCACAACCATTGGAACTAGTTTTCCACCGTGCCACCTATCAAGACCTATAATCAGATTGATTCCCATGGAGCAACCAAAATTTTCATTCTAGTGTATCTTCTAAACAAGGTACAAAAGAAAAAACAATAAATATTTAATGCCTCTTCTCTATGAGCATGGGTTTGACCTACATAGATATGTTTCCCTCCAAGAAAAATGTATGGCTTAATTCCCATCCTTACGAGATACATAGTGATTCTCAGACACATTGTATTGTTCCCACCAAAAAGTTCCAGGATCTGAACTCTATGACCTTAAACTAGGAACCTCATATGGATATGTGGTACGATATTGGGTATCCTTATCTATTAATATTATGGGGTTTTATCCCATGCCACATACCATGTGCCTCATTTCCGTTTGTTCCTTGTTATTTTTATGGTGTGAATTCCTCCTTTGGATTATTCATGTCGGGTCGATCGCCTCTATTCCATGAAAACATTACATGAATTGACATCATATTCTATGAAACAAAACAGTAATCGATATTTCATGGTTCATGTAGTATACCTTTAAACTACGTGAAAACATCCCAATTAAATAATGATAAACTATGGGATTTACTTGTTAAAAGAAAATAAGATTTACCATGAATCGTCCTCATTTTCATGACATAAAAATGAAAATCACCTCAAGCCCTCAACTAATAGGTTCTCTCCCACAATACTGGTTTTCTAACACATTGTTCACATCATCATCTCTCTCTCAACATCTGAGATGATGCTTCCCTGATATATTGGTTTGATATTGTTTATACCAATGTGTCTACACCAATGTGATCTAAGCCACAATGGTGTAATGTCAAGATGTTTGGATTCCTTTCGAGCATTACACTAATACACTTTTGTGCTTTGTGTTCCCATCATTTGGATCCTCATACTCTTTCATGTATGTAGGGACCCCAAAATGATCTAGTCCTATGTCGCTTTGACTCACCTACCATCCTTGTCCAATGCCTAAGAAGACTTCAAATGAAATATCCAGTTGGGCCCTGTGTTTTGAATGTGGTCAGTGGTTGGAACTCATTTATTTGTCCCCATTTTAGGCTAAAATTTAGCGTAATGTGTCTCGAACTTGGTTAGTAGATACCATGTTTCGTCATGCCTTCCTCTCTATAATTCTGAATTTTGGGCATTGTGATTCACACATTCCATTTTCCATTTGTTTAGACTGATTCTAATGACCTTTTTGTTATCTCGTTGATGCACTAAATAACTTTGGGAAAGTATAGTTGTGTTTTCTAAGAGCCCTACTCTCCAGTCACATCCTTTCTCATCCTGAATAACATGGGTGGTTAGTTAACAATATAAGACCTCAAGTATTTGATGATTAGCTAGAACTCTCATAGAAAATGAATGATTATGTGGTCTTCCATTATTTCTCACACCGAGTATGACCCATGTTTCCTTAGGGATTGATCATTATTTTCTTCAAGAATATGATATTATTGAAGTGATTTAAGTAAGAAGGATATATTCTCAGGAACATAGTTCAAATTAAGCAAGAAAAAATGTATGTTACATGAGTTTGGACAAAACATGGCCTTTAGGTATCTTCCCCTCAATGGAATGCATCAATATGCCCACCTTCTAGCATATGGATTCTAGAGTCTCCTACTACATACTAAGTTACCTTTCTTCATTAATGTCTATAGAGAGAATCTCAACCTCCATGATTACATACACTTCCATTTAGATCAATACTCATCCACCTAACATCTCGCCTAGTCTAACTACTCCTAGTATTTCTCCAACTGGACCTTCATACATTCAGTGAGTTCTGATTGATTGGTGGTGAATGTGGAATGCTCATTCTTCTACTCCTCATGGTGCTGGATTTTTTGATCATTCTCATTGAATATCTGGAATCTTTCTGGTTTATTTTGGCACTAGGAAACATCTAGTTATTGAATTCTCTCTCACATATTCCTAGAAATATAGTCATGCATCATCACATGAAGATGATGACAATCCACCCCTCTAGCATATAGATTGTAACGCCCCAACCCCAGTTACCTTGAGTCGGTGCCTTATTACATAACATTGGAATGATCATAAGGAAATCATGTCCCAAGAGATTTATTATATTATTATTATTGGAAACAAGATTCATACATAAGTTCAACTTTACAACTTGAAAAGAAATACAACACTAATTGATTCCATTAGAAACATCCAAGACTCCTAGATTATTCCTGCAAGTCACTCATATCTAACTTTTTCATATCCTGGGAAAATGAAACATAAGAAAGGGGTGAGCCCAAAATGCTCAGTAAGGGTATGCAATACAGCAGAAGATAACATAATTATTAGGCATGGTGAATAATTGAAAACACATGCCTTTACAAATAATAAACATGAACACTTTTATGGCAGGAATATGAGCAGAGTAAATAATTCCATAATAAAACATAGTCATGGGTATTCTACTAGTCGAATATCCACATGAACCATCAATATTATTTTCATAATGAGGGAATGTATAATGCCAGACATTCTAAAAAATCTTGTCAAGGCCTCGGACAAAACCATATATAAAATTGGGAAAGGCCTCAGCCAATTCCATGTCTAGTTGTCTCATGAGACCTACCGATGCATCGAGGGTTATAGCTGGCTCCACCTATCACTTAATAAGTCCAATACACGCCTCATAGGTAAAAGTTGAAATATAACCTAAACATTCATATTAAAAACTAACATACGAAATGTCAACACATTAACCATAAACCATGAATGGTATAAAAATAACACATTCATAGTAAAAAATATCACAAAACTTTCAATAAAATATGGAAGATTCTTATTATAATGAATCTAATTAAAAAAAGTATAAAATCCATCAAAGAATGTTGACATAGATGAAATCAAAACTAATATATATATATATATATATCTATTTATTTTTTGAAATCATTTAAAGGTACATAATTATAAAAGAAAACATTTATTTTGAAAACATTCTTATAATATTGTAAGGTAATCTTTGATGATGTTATAATAGTGAAGAATAATTGTACCAATCGTATATGTTAAAAAAATGCATTCTTACCTTAATTTTATCAAAACGTTCTTAAAGTACCTTATTTTGAAAAAGACAGATGGATTCCTTTCAAAATATATAAGGTCATATAAGTGTATAAATGGCTTTAAAACATAGTCTAGAGAATAGAAAAAAAAATTTGAAAATTTGTTTTATGAAAACCCAGATGTGGATGATAAAGAGGTCGATGTAGATACTTACGTAAAACCAACCTCATATAATAAAGAGATTGTGAAATTAACCCTTACATTGTAATTTACCTTGGATGAGTGTGGGTTAACCTCCTGTATAATGGTGGAATAAATGTTATTAAACTATAAAATAACCATTTACATTAATATGATATCATATATGATCTTGTAATGTTGCTTTGATAATGATATTTTAGTAGTATCATCGTTTCAGGTGTTAACTGAGTCTTTTTCCATTATATGTTTTGATTCATAAGCTGTGTTTGTTAAGTATAGGATGTATTTGATTCATATATAGAATTATATTATGTTCTTAATCATTATTTTAAATAACCAAATAAAAATTATTCTTGAATGGTTACGATGGGGAAAGAATATTATCGCGTTTATGGAGACGGTAATTCGTAGGTACGCACGAGCGACAATATCATTCTTTTGATATTAAAATAGTATATAATTGGTTGTTATATCATATATAAATAATAATTATCATGTAATATTTATTATTTACATCATTTATAATCATTATTATACCCATACAAATAATAATGTTATTTCAATAACAACTACACCACGACGTGGAGACGGTAAGCCGTACATATGCACATATGGTGACATGTCATTCATAGGATGTATAGAATAATGAATATGGTTGAACCATATTTATAATGACATCACAGTATATAAAATACAATGGAGTTATTATTTTAGAATGGAAACAACAAAGAAAGAGGAAGTGGAAAAAGAATTGAACTTGAAAGAGGTGATGAAGTATTTACCACTTCTTCGGATTCTTCCTTTTGATTTGATCAAAATAGATCCTTAGTTTGAATTCATGACCAAAGGAATTACCATAGGATGAAGAGAGGATAGTTTAGATAATATTTGGGCAGGGGTGGCCGAACCAAGAGGCTTTGGAGGTGTGAAATTAAGAGAAGGGTGAGTTTCCTTTTATAAGAGAGGTGAAGGTCACATTAGGAAAAATTTGAAATATTATTTTATAGCAAAGTAATTTTTGGATTCTAATGGATCTAAAATAATTAATTTCAAGGATAGGTTGATTATGAGTATAAATCGTTTCAACCAATAGGTTTTAGATAGTTTTAGGTCACCATATTAACTTTATCATTTTGATTTAACTCTTCGTTAAATAGTTTGACTTTTACCATGTCCTTTTGTATTTTTATATTATACGGTTAATAAACATAGTATAAACCATCAAGAGAACCCCAATTGGTTCATTAATGACACATATAATATTATTTAGGCCCTTTGGCCGAACCATATACTTTTAGGAATATTATATCAACCAATAATATAGTATTTGATTTAAAAACTCAATTATGTCAATTTTGACATTATTTAATAATTTATTTTTTATTAAGTTATAACAACTTTATTACTTCAAAAAAATTCATTGAATCAAACATAACATGACATATTAACCTATATAATTCTTTTATGGAATCAAAATGATCAAATTATATTTATTTTAATATTTATAATATCATTTATTTGTTTTTTTCATTAAAAAGGAAAATACTGCATCATTATTGTTTCATATATAAATATATTTATTTTATGTCTAAAAATAATTAATAAAATATAATGATGTAGGAAATTTTTTTATATTTATAATGACTATTTATAGTCGAATAAATCAATTTTATATCCTCATATAAAAATTGTTTTACTAAAATATATTTTCTTTTGTTATTTTAGTCTTTACTTTAGATAATTTAATATAAAATGCCTTATCACACTCATGAAGCTCCATGGGGTCCCAAAGTCAACTCAAGGATGACCATGGTCAGACTTGCATAAACCAGTAGAAATAGGACACATGTTAGGTTAATTTACTATTATTAAAATTTTATTTGTTTACCTTTATTTACCGGATTTACCCTTTTACCATGGTAAATAAAATATTTACCAAAATAATTATTCATAATGTCTAAAAATAAAAGTTACCTATTTACACAATTTGGATTATTGATTCCAAATATGGAATTAAAATTTTCAAATTCAAAACACATAAGTGGAAGAAAATAATTTAAAATTAATTCCCACTATCAAAACAAAAAAGCGTGTTTTTAAGAAATAATAACTATCAAAAGATTAACACTTGTTTATGTCCAATTTAATTGTAAAATTAGATCCAATGACCAAAATTGGATTAAATGGTAAACATATAATCTAATTATAATTTAAAAATAATAAATAGTATAATTTAGCACTATAAATTTTTTTGATTAAAAAGGATGTTTTTAATTAAAATTTAGTATTTTCACTATTCTATAAAAACTAAATGTTTTCAAGAAAATTACCAAAAATTCACCCAAAGCTAATTTTGATATTATGAATTCAAAAAGGAAATATATTTTTCTAAATTCAAAACACAGAAGTGGCAGAAATTAATTTAAAATTAATTCTAGCTGTCAAAACAAAAAAAGTGTTTTTAAAAAATAATGACTATCAAAATATTGACACTTGTTTATGTCTAGTTCAAATGGGAAATTACATCAAATGACCAAAATTGGATTAAATCGTAAAAATATATTGTAATTAAAATTTAAAACTAATCAATAGAATAATTTAGCACTATAAATTGTTTTCATTAAAAAGGTTTTTCTCAACTAAAATTAAGTATTTTCACTATTCACTCAAATATGAAAGTTATCAGAAAAACAACAAAAATTTATCGAAACTAATTTTTTATGACCCAATTCTAAAAAAAATTTATTTGGTAAAATTGAATATATAAAAGTAACAAATATTTGTTTTAAAAAACGTTCGCCATTAAAAGGTGGTAAAATTTTAATTTTTGAAAAATACTTCATTTATCTCAAAAAAATGAATTTTTTCTTATATTATGTCTAAGAAACACATAATATGGATTCTAAAATTTTATAGAGTATATAAAATTCAAAATTGTGTTTACACTATTCATAAATTCTTTTTGAACAACTAGTTTGGTATGTTGTGGTGTGCTCAAACTCGGTGTTGCTTGTTGCGCTAGTTATTGAAATAATTTGAAAATATAACGTAGTATGAAATATTGGGGTATTACACTCTCCACACCTTCAATAAATTCCATCCTCACAAGTTGAAATTGTTATTTGGTTAAAAATAGAAAATACCTTTGCGGAAGAACCCAATCAGAAATTTAATTAATAAAATTTAGTTTCAATAAGAGGGAAAGGGAAATGAGAAAGTCACCACCAAATAAGGGTTTCGAATAGGAGAACATTGGTGGAAATTATTGAAATGTAATTAGAGGAAAAATTTATATATTTATAGGTAGTGATTGAGGTCATCAATCACAAACAACTGTAAAATTGAGGGCCTCAATGCCATCCATCTATGATGATTTAAAATATCATCTGTTCAACAAAACATATGGTATTATGATAACACATTTTTGGTTTTCATATTACTTCCCGAAAGTCTAAGAATTAATTTCATCATAGAATAAGAGAACATATATATATATATACATGACAAGTAGAGTTTTATCCTTAAACTAATTTCTACCAAAAACTAATCTTTCACTCCAAAAGATAGTATAACTCAAAAATATTCTTTTTATCATAATCGTATAAGGTTATAAATATTAACATATACCATTTAAATGAAGACAAATATTTTTTAATAACCAGGGACTTCTTTTAGTCTAGTGGTAGGTAATAAAGCATTGTCAAACTTTGGTTGTGGGTTCAATTCCTGCAGCATTGTCCAACGTGACGGGTTATCGCCCGACTTTCATATTGTCCTTTTCCTAAAACAATTGTATTATAATATTCTAAAAATAATCTTAAGAAATGTTTTAACCTTAAACAATACTATCCAAAGTTTAACTTAATCCATTCCAACCTTTATGGTTTTCCAAAATAGCTCAGTCCAGACTCTCTCTAAAATGTCTCTAAATTCTAAAATCAATGGTAAAATCAGATTCCCCAAACAAAGTGAAGTTTCTCTTCTTTTCTCATACTGAAAATATGATTACCATCATCATATTAAAACCATAATTAAAAAAGTATTATATTACAATCCTAATATATATCCCATTATTCTTATCACTAGAATATAAATATTGATTCCAAGAAAAACAAATACATTAATTATTCCGCTTCAACTATAGTAACAACATAATCTTCACCTTTCTCCCTTGACCTTTTCTGAGGTATGTTTCCTTGTAACTTAGGAAATTAATTTTCATAATGACCCATTTTTCTACAATTTTAGTATTCAACATTGACAAAACCTTTCTTTCCCTTGCAATCACGAGCTTGGAGGCCTTTTTCAACACACTTGTAAGAGACTCACATTCCTTTTAGGAAAGTTACAGGGTGTTTCTTCCCACAATTATCACATAATATAAAATGATTCTTTCCCTTTTTCCCATTATTTGTCTCTTTCTCCACCGTTATCTTCTTCTCTTTTTTTACTTTATTGTCATATGATTTAGAGATTTCTTTTTCTACCCTGATAGCACATGAGATAATATCTTCATATGGTGAGAAGGATAGTGAGACTAATGCTTGATGGCTAAATAAGTTTATCCCATTAATGAATCGATCAATAATACTCCTTGGGTTATGTATATAATTTTCTGCATTCCTCGCTAACCTTATAAAGTTAGTTTCATACTTCGCGACATTCTCATCCTCCTTTTGTCTCAGGTTTAGAAATTGCATTTCCATATCCGCTTCATGGTCATGAAGAAATTATTTTTCTAAGAATATACCGTTAAAATCCCTCCATTCCATACTTGGTACTTATTTATCCTCCTTTGTGTTTTGAATCAATGAACACCATTGATCTGCATCTCCTGTGAGGCGATAAACTGCCATGAAGACTATTTCCCTTTCGCTTCTCCTCAAAGCATGAAATATTTTCTCTAAGGAATTTTTCCATTTCTCAGTTACTAATGGATTTTTACTCCCCTTGAACGTTGGTGGTTGTTGCCTCAGGAAGTGATCTAACAGTGATCATCTGCGTTGTGGATCAGGGTGCTCCATATGGGTTAGGTTATTATTCATAACAAGAGTGAGTTTTCCCAACATGGTGATAAGCTGATCAATTCTAGTTTCATCACCTGCTCCTCTATAATTATTCTGAGTAGGAGGGAAATCCCTACATGGATTGCATGCACTGATACTGTTTCCATTCCTTCCACTAGGCACCATTTCTAAACAATGGAATAAACTATATTTGATTATGAATCAAAATACATAATTCCATACTTGTAAAACACTTATCATAAATTGAGAAGTTTATGGATATAATCTATAATCATAAAAATGTTTTCTTTGAGGAAGTATATACTCATAATCCCATTATAATGGTTTGTAAAGAAAATGAGAATTATCTTAAACATGTCCCATGGGAGTGTCGTAACCAATAGTGCAGCAAGACCCATTGTCGTGCACCAGTTTACGTTCGAGTCTAGCTCAAACCTGTGTTTTCAGGTTTTATCCCTAGGTACATCTGTGCCAGAGCCACCTCTACCAGCATGTATCCAGACAGGGATGTATTTCTTAAAAAATACACAAAATCTCTACATTACCAAAATTTTAGGATGTTCTTCTATACTAATCCACAAAGTATATCTTAGGATAATGTTCTCTAATCAGAGTTTATCTAAATCTAGTTTCCATGGTTTGTACTACAATTCCTCTGATACCAACTGTAACTCCCTGACCCCAGTTAGACAGAGTCAGTTCATTATTACATAACATTGTAACGATCAAAAGGAAATAATGTCCCAAATGACCGATCTGTTTAGTATTATTGGAAACCATATTCATACATAAGTTAAACCTTACAACATGAAAAGAAATACAACACTAATTTATTCCATTATGAACATCCAATCCTTTTAGATTATGCCTGAAATTCACTCATAACTAACTTCTTCATATCCTAGGAAAATGAAACGTAAGAAAGGGGTGAGCTCAAATGCTAATTAAGGGTAAGAAATATAGCAATATATTACATAAATATTAGGTATGGTTAATAATTGAAAACACATGAATTTACAAATAAGAAACACGAACACTTTTATGGTCGGAATAGGAGATGAGTAAATAATTCCATAATAAAACATAGTCATGGGTATTATACTAGTTGAATAACCACATCAAACCATCAATATTAATTTTATAATGAGGGAATGCGTAATGCCAGACATTCTGAAACACCTTATCAAGGCCTCGACCAATACGTCTAAAAATTATTAAGACCTCGACCAAAAACATATATAAAATTCAGAAAGGCCTTAGCCAATTCCATGTCTAGTTGTCTCATGAGACCTAACAATGCATCGAGGACCTATAGAAGGCTCCACCCATCACTTACTAAGTCCAATACATTATTTATATGAAAATGTTGAAATATTACATAAGCATTCGTATTAAAACTAGCATATGAAATGTCAATACTTTAACAATAAACCATGAATGGTATGAAAATAAAACATCAAAAGTCAAACATATCACAAAACCATCAGTTCAATATGGAAGATTTGTATCATAATGAATCAACTTCAATCAAGTATAAAATCCATCAAAGGATGTTGACATAGCTAAAATCTAAACTATTTGACAGAAATGTCTCTTTATTTTCTTAAATCATTTAAAGTCACATAATTATAATGAAAACATTTGTTTTGAAAATATTTTTATTAGCTTGTAAGGGAAACTTTGATGATTTGATAATGGTGGAGAATAACAGTACTCACCGTATAAGTTAAAAAAAGACATTCTTGCATTAAGTTTTCGAAAAGGTCGTAAAGTACCTTGTTTGGAAAACGACGGAATGATTCCTTTAAAAACTTATCAGGTCGAATAAAGGAATAAATGACGTTATTCCATAGTCTAGTAAATAGTAAAATTGTTTTGAAATAAAATTTTATGAAAACACGGATGTGGATGATAAAGAGGTTCCAGTAGATACTTACATAAAAACAATCTCGGATAATAAAGAGATTTTAAAATTAACCATTACCTCGTACTTTTCCTTGGTCGAGGGTAGGTTAAACTCTATTATAATGGTGAAATCATTGTTATTAAATTATACAAGAACCATATAAATTAATATGATATCATATATGATCTTATAATATTTCTTTGATAATGATATTTCAGTAGTATCGTCATTTCGTGTGTTAACTGATTCATTTTAACTTATATGTTTTAACACATAATCCATGTTTGTTATGGATAGGATATATTTTATTCATATCCAGAATTATATTAAATTATTAATCATTATTTTTAATAACCAAATGAAAATTATTCTTGAACGGTTATGATGGGGAATGAGTCCTATCACGTTTGTTGAGACGGTAATCCGTACGTACACAAAAGCGACAATATCATTCTTTGGATTTTAAAATAGTATATAATTTGATGGTATATCATATATTACGAATAATTATCATGTTATATTTATTATTTTCTTCATTTATACTCATTATTATACCCATAAAAATAATAATGTTATTTGAAAAACAACTACACCACGACGTGGAGGCGGTAAGCCGTATGTACGCACGTATGGTGACATGTCATTAATAGGATGGATAGAATAATGAATATGGTTTTACTATATTTATAATAACATCACAGTATATATAAGATATGAATGTTATTATTTTAGAATGGAAACAACAAAGAAAGTGGAATTGGAAGAAGAAAATAACTTGAAAGATGTGATGAAGTATTTACCTCTTCTCTGGGTTCTTCCTTTTGATTTGATCAAAAGGGATCCTTTGGTTGGATTTATAACTGAAGGAAGGCCTATAGGATGAAGGGAGGATATCTTAGATGATATTCCATCAGGGGTTGGCCGAACAAAAAAGGCTTTGGAGGAGTGAATTTCAGAGAAGGGGGGTGCCCTTTTAAAAGAGAGGTGAAGGTCACTTTAGGAAAAGCATGAAATATTATTTTATAATAAAGTAATTTTCAATTTATAATGGATCCAAAATGATTTATTTCGAAAATAAAGTAGGAATGTGTCTAAATCCTCTCATCCAATAGGTTTTAGATAGGTTTAGGTCACCAGATTATCTTTATCGTTTAGATTTACCTCTTACATATATAGTTTTACTTTTCCATGTCCCTTTGTATTTTTATATTATATGGTTAATAAACTTACTATAAACATCCAAGTGAACACCAATAGGTTCATTAATGACACATATAATACTATTTAGTCTCTTTGGACTAACATTATACTTTTAGTAATATTATATCAACCAATAATATAGTATTTGTTTTAAAAACTAAATTATGTCAATTTTCACATTATTTAATAATTTATTTTTTTTAAAGTCATAAAAACATTATTACATTGAAATAAATTCATTTAATCAACCTTAACATGTCATATTGACCTATAAAATTAGTTTATGGAATAAAAACGCTCAAATTATCTTTATTTTAAAATTTATAATATCAATTTTTTGATTCTTTCGTTAATAAAGAAAATATTGCATCATTATTGTGTCGTATATAAATATATATATATATATATATATATATATATTATGTATAAATATTATAAATAAAATATCATGATGTAGGAAATATTTTTAGAGTTCTAATGAATACTTATAGTCGAATAGATCAATTATATATCATCATATAAAAATTGTTTTTCTAAAATATATTTGTCTTTAATTTAGATTATTTAATATAAAATGTCATTATCACACCCATGTGGCTCCATGGGGTCCCAATGTCAACCCAAGGGTGGCCATGTTTGGGCATGTATCTACAAATTGGAATAGGAAACATATTATGTTAATTTATTATTATTATAATATGTTTTGTTTACCTTTATTTACCATATTTACCCTTTTACCATGGTAAATAAAATATTTACCAAAGTAAATATTAACAATTTCTAAAAATAAAATTTACATATTTACACAATTTGGACATACTGATTCCAAATATAGAATTCATTTTTCCAAATTCAAAACACAGAAGTGGAAGAAATTAATTTAAAATTAATTCTCGTTGTCAAAACAAAAAGCGTGTTTTTAAGAAATAATAACTATCAAAAGATTGACACTTGTTTATTTCTAGTTTAAATGTGAAATTAAATCCAATGACCAACATTGGATAAAATTTTAAATATATAATCTAATTATACTTTAAAACATCTAAATATTATAATTTAGCACTATAAATTAATTTGATTAAAAATGTTGTTTTAATTAAAATTTAGTATTTTCACTATTCATCAAAAACAGATAGTTTTCAGAAAAATACCAAAAAAGTAACCTTAAGATAATTTTGATAATCAAAATTCAAAAAGGAATTATATTTTTCAAAATTCAAAACGCAAAAGTGGCAGAAGTTAATTTAAAATTAATTCCCACTGTCAAAACAAAAAGCGTTTTTTTAAGAAATTATAACTATCACAAGATTGACAATTGTTTTTGTCCAGTTTAAATGTGAAATGACATCCAATGACCAAAATTGTATTAAATGATAAAAATATAATCTAATAATACTTTAAAACTACTCAATATTATAATTTATTACTATAAATTATTTTAATTTAAAACGTTTTTTTAGTAAAAATTTATTATTTTTCACTAACCACCCAAATATAAAAGTTACCCGAAAACCCCAAAAATTTATCGAAACAAAATTTTTATATCATGATTCTAAAAAATGTTTATTTTGTCAAATTTAATATATAAAATTGTTAAGTATTGTATTTAAAAAGGGTTATTCATTAAAATGTGGTAAAATAACATTTTTTGCAAAATACTACTTTTATCTGGAAAAAATGATTTTGTTCTTATATTATGTCAAAGAAACACATAATATGGATTCTAAAATTTTATAGAGTTTATAAAATTCAAAATTCAGATTACACTATTCATAACCTATTTTTTAACGGCTAGTTTGGTATGTTGTGGTGTGCTCAAACTTGGTGTTGTGTGTTGTGAAAGTTATTGAAATACTTTGAAAATATAAAGTACTATAAAATCTTGGGGTGTTACATAGATAGTATATCTAGGATTTTAGTTACCCCATTCTACTCAGCCATTCCACATCAAGGATGTTAAGAGAACATTTGATACACTTTGATTCCCTTGTCCATGTCTTGCAACTCTCCTCAGCTGCATCAGGATCAGAATCGTCCATCTCCTCAGTTTATGTAGGTATGTATTTAGGAATGTTACAAAAAATCTCAGTGTCATGATCATCCTTTAGTATCCTCTCAGAGGGAATAGTCACTATGAAATAGGGGTATCTTTCTTCACTCATTTCATCATCATCATCCACACCCTCTCTAGCTTCATGCTCTTCCCCGGTAGTGGCATCACCTGTAGCGACAACTTCCTGCTCATCAGGCACCAAGACTGGATCATCATTAGTGGTAGGTTCCTCACAGATATGTACAACCATCATGATTGCCCCAGAAGGTGTCCCAGACATTTTTGGTTTCTCAAACTTGTAGTCTTACATGAACTTCCGGGAATGGTAGCCTTGGTCAGTCAAATTTTTAGATAACAGGTGTGGGTCAATGAGAAGTAATGACTTAGGAGAGGTAAGTGCAGATAGGTCAAGAGCTTGAGTCACCATGGGAGATTCTTCCGCCAAATACTCATTATCACTTATTAGATCTATGATCAATACATGCAAAATATAAGCAATGGGGACAACCCAAGATTCTAAATTTTTCACATTAACCCCTTCAGTTGGCTTACCTCTAGCCACTTTGGCCACTACTATTCTACCGACTTGCTATAACCCGAATGTAGGCTCAAGAATTATTCCCCTCACATCCATCAGCAATTTCATACACTCTACAGTAGTAAATCCTTGATCATATCCAATTTGTACCAAAATAATACAATGTTTTTTCAAAAAAATCATATTATATAAAGATAATTGACTAAGATAGATATAGGTAGACACTTAGTTTGAGATGTTTAGTAAGCTCTTCATTAGGGCCAGTGATTTAACCACTCTCTCATGATCTCTCTTGATGAGCTATTGTCCCCTAATATTCCTCACCTCAATGCTATTCATCCTCAGCCTCCTTATCTTCTTCTCCTTATCCCTTATCTTCTTCCCCTTTACTGATTCATCGCCCCCTTCTTCTTCTAAATCACCATCATCCTTGGGTGACTTTTATTCCTATTAATTCCTTTATCCAATCATCATATTATCAATAATACTTGTCTCTTCATATTTCCCCTATTGGTGTGGATATATATCCATAGATTTCTGATATGTGTATTGTTGATTAAAATCCACCATGTCTGTAACCCGAAAATGCCCAATTTTTGGAAGCTAAATCCCATTTCATGTCATGTTTTTACATAGGCATTATAGAAATTCCAATTATCATAGTGTATTATAGGCTATCCAAAGTGTGTGTAAGATTGCATCTATGGTGTATTAAAGAATATATCTCAATTTCTTTTCCAAGGGCTTCTCTAGCTGGTCCATGAGGCTTCCTTCAGGAACACCCATAATCTAATGGTAGTGGTCCAGCCACACCATGTGACATTCCTACCATTGATGTTCCCACACATGTTGACCTTGATACCATTTTATCTTCTAGTCTTACTTCCCTAGAGGAAGCTCACATGATTTCTCACTTCCCAGGCTCTATAATTTTCATCTTGATTTTACAAATGATCTTTTTCATTATTGCATCAAGATATTCCACCACCCAGTGGTCAATGTATTCTATTGTAAGGATGAAATCAACATCATTGGGGGTAGTGTGATTGTTTCACCAAATCTAGTAGTTACAAACATGATCCACAACTATCTAAGGATACAAGGGTGCTGCTCCTCCTGGACCCCTATATAAAATTTCATAGGACTTAATTGTAGACAACCAAAATATCTGGTAAAGTGTGATGGATCCTATAGAAAATAAAATATATTTCCATCGATCACAGCTACTTTAACACCACCACAGATAATTTATAGACATTCCTTATGCTCTATTGGACCTCATATTTCATCCAATATCTGGCCGACTTGAGTGCGGAATATTTGGAAATTGAAATTTGCATTATTTCCAATATGGAGTGTGTTCCCTATCTCATTGAATGTCAGTGGACTGACTTCGACAATGTTCAACAATGATGGTCTCAAGACATCACCTAGAGGATGGATGGAATTTGGGAATTCGTATCCACCAATGTGAGCTATGATATATCCATGAAGAAATAGTAATGGTCAAACAATTCTCTTGGGCATGTTTGCCCTTGATATGTGACCCAAAATATTTTACAACCTTTCTAATATTTTCTCACCAGGGTTATATTTTTTTCATTATACCATGATCTCAAGAATTACTAGTGTCCCCAAAAAACACCCATCTTTGTGTCCATCACTGGTAGTAGCCACCAACTTAGAAAGGCAGCAAGGAAGGTTTCTTATCACACCTACTTATCCTGGATTTTGTTTACAATGAATCCCCATTATTGATATTCCCATGCTTCTATGATCATCAAATATGACCTGACCATACATCTTTGAGATGAATTTGGGAACTACCTCCCTCAGCCAAACATCCTCACCTACTTATCCCAATAAAAAAATTGAACCACGCTATGTATGAGATTTACTTCAGAATGTAGTTGATCTTCATCCTATCCTTTTCCAAATCCAATAGATTCCATGTTAGGATGGGGTTTCATGATATGTCTCCCAAGATATTCTCTATTGGTATGAAATAATTAGTTAATATCCCTCCTGGAGAAGGACTATGATGTAGTGGACATCCCAAAGACTGATGTTGACCTCCCCTTGGTGGAGATGGAAAGTATTTTTTTCTGGAGACCACTAACTGAAAACCACTAGTACCAGTTCCTTCTAGTGGTAAAAATGTAATTGAGACATCCACATGTCTTCAAATAGACTATTTTCTTACATCACTACTTTAAATTCCACAATTTTTGGTGCACCCAGTATCCCAATAACAATTCACTCACTATATTCCCCTCAAACCTCAAGTCTCATTCCTACTGCTAGCCCTTTGTCTCATCAATGATGCTACTCTATAAGGTTTTTGCATAGTAGGAATGAAATTATTTATCCACCTATGCAATCCCAATGATTTTATAGGTTTTTAGATTCATGATATATATTTTCATCTCTCTAGTCTCCCTGGACGGGTGGCCATTAGTTTTATGATTTACCATTGATGTCTATCTTCATGTGTTATCCATGACTGCGGTGAGTTAGTCTTGAAGCCCAGAATGGAAACATCATCCAGAATGTAGAAGTTCCATAGTGGTGGGATATAAATCAATATGTAATCCTTCTGATCCCATGTTGGCATTCCTAGGATGATTTTATTGTCCAATAGTACCCTTATGGAATGAAAAATTTGCGGGGGGAGTTCAAATCATCGTGACCCACCAAGCATCACAGACAACCTATCTATTAGCAGTGTTCAATTCACTAGCCATGTTAGTAACACAACAATACTAGAGTGAAATATTTATATTTGGTACATAAAACTGATTCTTTTACACAACATTAGATGACAGATGTGAAAAAATTAGCAAATTCCAAAGCATGTAACATTTTGTAGCTTCTCGTATTGTAGAGACCAAAATTTAGGTTATTTATGAAAATTTCATAACCTTACACACATGATAGAGATTTATTGTCAAATATAAAGTCAATGTACTATGCCTTGGGTCCCTCTATATATTTATAGGATTGAACCAGTTCTTCCATGTGCATGTATGGAACTTTAAGTTCCAATCATTTAATTTTTCGTGCACCACATCATATATATTTTTCTCTTTTAGGTTTCCCTTGGAACCTGACATTCTGATTCCCCTTTAGCTCGGATTCTGAAGGGGGTTATTTTTTGGCACCTAACTCTACTTTAGGGCATAGGTAGGAATAATTGAGCCACAAAAATTCAAATTTCTACTCACATGAAAATTCCGTGAACCCCAAGGGAGCCACATGTAAGTTTGGTTGCTTAAACACAGGACAAAAATCCATGTGAAAGGTCATTATGTGAAAAATGTGATTTCAATGGAATTATCATTTCCCAAACACTAAAAATATGGATAAGACAGGTACGTAGAAGTATATAGGTTTTCTGGAAAAATTCTAGTTTTCTTTTAAATTCCTTATGCACCCAATGCGATGTCGATTGGATTTTCAACGCCACAACTCTTACGTGCTCCAAATAATAAATTTGGATATAAATAGAAGGGAACCGCACCCATTTTGGGGTAACTATGTGGGAGTTGAACCAATGATCCCATGCATGAATGATGACCCATTTGGGGACCAAATGCAAGTCATGGCTTCAAGATATAGGATCTTACGTGACTGGTACCCCATGGTTCATCCTTAGGGTGAGCCCACATTTGGTTGACCATCACCCATTTACTTTTTCTCATAAGGTGGGTGGATACAGAAGATTATTATGACAAGAAACAATTTCCCTTATGTAGTACCTCTTGCTCTCAAACCCCACCATTTTTCATTCTAGCCTCCAATATTACACACACACCCCTTCCTTAAGGCTCTATGGTTTATCTTCACATTGAAACCCTGTGTTTGAGACCTTATTGTGCGCAACATGAATGTCTTGTGAATACAACCTCTATGTGACCTCCAAGCTTGTGCATTGTGATTTTTTGGTCGCTTAAGAGATATATCATGTTGTGTTCTTCTACTTGATGATTTTTCACATAGGTACACTAATAATTATTTCTTCTTCTCATAGCTATTGTAATGTGGACTCCTCAAATGACAACTCCTCCACCCCATTGTATCCTTGCAATGATGATGCCTTCCATTCCTCAAGTGTGGTTAGGAATCTATCATGTAATCCCAAGGGGTGTGGAGATGGCCCTCCTTGTCTGAGCTATATAATGTTAAACTACTAAGCACCATCATCCTCATCACATGATGTTAAACTATAGCCTCATCCCATGAAATGTACATAGGGTACTTCACCTCAGGAATTTTTCTTGCCCACTTCTCTCCACGGGTGTGAGGTCTTCCTTAAATGTAATGTGATCCACTTTATAGAGTGTAGTATCTATACACGAGGAGAGAAACCATACTTTTGTAAGCCACTAGCCTTTATTGTTGGTGGTAGTTACCATAATCCTCATTGCGTCCATCAGACACAATGTCAAGAGGAAAAATGGGCACATAGGACTCTCAATACCCCATCGCTATCCCTTTTGTCTTTGTCGCCCCGTGCCACTAACCATCTGTAAGCCCCACTCCATACATCACTGATGCATGTTTCGCTACATGGTCATCTAGTCTACTCTATCCTCTAGTTTCTCACATAAAGAATGGATCACAAGGACTTAATGTTAGTAGTGAATGTTACACCCTTCTTCTTGGCATCCATCTTGGAGTAAGCCCTAGTTTCCATCATCAAGGGCCCCTATTTATGTGTAATCCTTGAACCATTGAACAATGTGAGGTTTTATCCATTTCCTCAATATAGGGTATGTGGGAAGACTCTATAAATTTCAATAAAAACCACCAGTAAACCCTGATGACTTCTTCAATTGGGTGAACGTCCTGGATCTCAGTATCCACCGTCATCCATTCCCATCATGATCTCTCCCTCAATCCATTATATCTCGAGAGGATCATGCCCCACCTAGATGCTACATCTTCTTTGGGTCCATCTGGGAAGCTAACTATGAATAAGACCCAACCACATATCCAGTTTCGATTGTGCATCTCACAAGATTCCAAACCCAACACCCCCTCCAGAATATGTGGACTTTTATTCCCAACTAACTAGGATACTTAAGAATGATCCCTGAGTTTCATTCCCAAAAAAATCATATTCATGTTAGTTCCATCTCATTCATTACATCCAATTCACCCAACCCTCTACGAACCATTCCGATTCATACCCAGGATGGCACATCCCGGTGGGATCATGCCATTCATACGGGGAGATTACTATGCCTTATCCCCATTCATTTCATTGTTTCTCCATTTGTTACATGGGAAGATTACCATGAATAATCCCCACACAATCCAAAATCATTCAACAAATATTTCTCTTATTGAGAGATGATGCTAACCATGCATTGGCCCCGAACCACCGAACTACAAGGGTTTTAATCCCATTCCTCTATATAGGATATGTAGGAAACCTCATTGTGGTCCAATCCCATCCAATGGTAAACATTAGGGCCCACTTTTTTGGGACCTACCCTCCTTGATCCACCCTTAGTAAAGTACAGATCATCTTTCACGGTGTGAAACCTTCCCTTCATGGGACACACCACTCTTTGGTTTATCCTCATTGGGTGGTTTGATCCACCCATATGATAAACCATCCACATTTACCCTCCTAGAGATGTCCCTGTCTAATCCACCTTCATGAGTGTTCTGATCAGTCTGATATGTCTTCGCTAGATATTAAACTCATGGTGTATCCCGTGTTACCAATGAGATGTTGATGAAAACCTCATAGAAATGCCTTTATAAAAATATACCCCATGATTGATGTTGAAAACATTGGGTTTATATTCCCTTCAAATACCCTCTCATGAATAATATTACTAGTGTTCCAATGTTTCATTGTCCAGACATGCCATCGATTCCTAGTGTGACCACTCTGCTAACCAATGGTTTCATCTAAGAATTTTCCCTTTAAAATGTCCTGATAGAAGTAGTGTAATTAACTGTCATCCACAAAGAGATGGTACTGGTATCAGGTTTCATAAACAAAATCATAATCCTTAAGGGAGACCTAGACTATGCAATGAATTTTATAGAGGAATCCATGGTAGGAGAGACCGACATTCCAGCATCCCATTTCGATCGAGGAGCAATCATCTCTTAAAAAGCTATGGATGTCACCTACGTTTTCAATGCATAAATGATTGGTAAAATTCCACATCAATGGATATCAACACATTCTCCCAGGTGGTGTCCCTAGATAAAAAGTGTTAGAAACACCACCCTAATTCCAATCCATGAAATATGGCGATGAAAAATGAATTGTATCTCTATATAGAGGTGTTCGTCCACACATACACATGAGAGACACTTTTTCTTCCCATTTGATAGAAAATTGAGTGTATAATGGTGGATTTCTGGTAATAAAAACATTTAATTATATTTTTGATGCATTAATTTTTATTATATGATGAATACCAAAAATTTAGTTAAAGTATAATAAGATAAAAATCGAAAGAGGTCAGGTATCATGATTTTCTCTTCTTAGAGAGATCCCCTTTAGATCATGTCCTATCAAACATTGGATTTTTATTTTATGAATAAAAATAACTCTAAATAATTTATAGTGAAGTTCGGAATATAATGGTTTTAGTATTCATCAATTTATATCACTCAATATGGTGTAATGAAAAGTGAGATGGGGAGTCCTTTGGTAAGAGAGGGAAGAGAAACCAAAGGAATTATCAAAAATATTAAAATATAATTAAAACATTTTCTAAAAAAAATCACCCAAATTGAAATATATTTTATGAAATGAGGGTTAAGGTCAAAATTTTAACATATAATTATTGTTAGATGTGTTTTATGTGATTTTGAACATTATATTTTTGGTTTAACACATTGATTAACCAATTTTAATCTTAAAAGTGGTATTAAATTTTTTATATTAAAGGGTAATAATTTTACTTTTAAGGTAACAAGTAATAAGTTAATGATCAAGGGATGAAATTTTAGAGCATTTATATTCTTATTGTTCTATTGATATATTTTAATTTTTTTAGATAATTTTAAAAAAATAAATTAATTAAAAAAATATTATTAATGCCATTTTAAAAATTAATCACATTATATGACTTTGAAAACAACATGATCAAATTTGAATTTGAATATAAATGTTTAATAAATCAATAATTTGATATATTTATTCTTAAACTTATATGGAAACTACAAATCAACCAAATAATATTACTATTTAAAAAAAATATTTACTTGACTTTTTACAACTTGCACAAGTGTTCTATTGGTGTTACACAAGAATGTAAGAAGACTACTTCATAAATAAAATAATACAATAATTAACATAATAAAAATAAACATATTAATTTCAATATAAAAATTTAAATACATTTAATATGTATATTTACTCACATATATGTCATTAATACTTATTTAATACATCATTACAACTTTTCTAAACTTTCCTAAACATTCACAAGCATTTGGATAAGTCACATTTTACATAACTATGAAAATCAAATATTTCTCAAAAAATTCAACAATAATAATTTATTTTTATTGTCCAATTCATTAAAATACTTCTCACTTGTAAAATATTTTTGTTAAGATACCTTGTTTTACTTTTTCACTGTTCTCCAACCATTATAATGGATCCTCAAATTATTTTCATATTTATTATGAAATAAATAATAATTTTTATTTTTTAATACAATTTAGGGTATTTATATTATATTGTGTTACATTATACCTTAAATAAGTTTTATTAATTTTTATTTAATATTTATGTCATTTTAATATAGTAAAAAATAAATTATTTTATAAAAAATATATTTTTAATTATTCAAGAAAAACTAATCTTATTCAAAAAATATATAAAATATTCATACTATGATAAATTTTACTTCTGAATAAAAAAATGTATTTAATTTCAAAAAATATAATTTATATATATGATAAAAATTACTTTAATAAAAAATTAGTTAAACATAACAAAATATGTTTTTTTAGAAAAATGCATTTTTTGAAAATGAACTTATGCCAATATAAACTATAAATTGGATCACAATGTAATTCACTATACTATATAAAATTAAATTTGAAATAAGTTTCCTTTAGATTAACATTAAGGCTCTAATATATTTTTTATTTTATTGAAAAGGCCACTTTCAGGCTTAGTGGGAACCTACAAAAAAGCCACAAAATTCACATTACATGATTCAAAATTCAAAATATCAAAGTGAGTCACCAACTCCACACTAAGAACCAATAAAACACACCATGATTCAGAATTCAAATGAGATATGTCATCACCACCTCTCTAACACTTGACACTTATTCTTTTTCAAAATTCAATAGATATACCATCATCACGTTTATGAGCCAACCACCTCACAAAGCATACCCTAACAAAAACTGATCCTTATTGGAACCAGAATGCCGGAAACCAGATCACTGGAAACCATCACCAAGAAACATCCACAACATAATTGTGAATGTCGGCCAAAACCCCACATTAGATCATTACTCCAAAACATCCACCAAAAAACACCATCATAGCCACATCAACGCTCCCACCATAGATACACCCTAACAATATTTTAAAGGCCAATTAAAACATGAATTTTACCAATGGATGCATCTTCATAGAAAACATGAAGAACAATCCCAACATGGACCCATGGACCAAGCCAAATCCACCATAAGAGTCTCCTCTTGCTACACCATCGATCGCTCGAACTACATAACCCAAGACACCTTGGAAACCACCACATGAGTCTGGATGGGAGATGAGCAGTGTGATCCTGGAGAAAAAAGAGGTGAAAGGAATGAACATTGGCCTGGAAAAAATGCTCTAAACAAGGCCTTAAAACCCTACCTTTGAATCCACCATAGGAGCAACTGAAGCCAAAAATATGAAACATAATGCATTCTATGAAATAGGAGACCGAAGCCTACTAGAAGCAACCACCAACAAAATCCAAAATCATCGGGGTTGCATCGAGTCAAACCTGGATGGGGTTTATTCACGATGGTACCAGTATTAAGATAGAATGTTTATGTGAACAATTTTTAGGAGGAGAGTTAGGGGTGATATGGATATAAGAGAATGAAGGTTAAAGAAAGACCTCTCATCTCAAGGGGAAACGAGAGGGAGGGAGAAACATCACTAGAAAAACAATTGCGCGAGGGGAGAGATGAGAATGATGACCAAAAGGCTCAGGAGAAATCACCTTGATGAAATTAATGATTAATGTGAATTTTTAATGAAATTAAATGAATGGTTTAAAACTATTTTTAGTTTTTTACCACTCACTAAAAAATAATTCTTTTTAGAAAAAAACAAAATTTCACTAAAATCTAATTTCGATTTGCTTATTTTAAAAACGATAATAGTATTTATCAAATAAAATTTATAATGGTTTTATAAATTAGTCATAATATTTTCTCATAGAAATGAATAAATCTTTATTTTTTGAGGAAAATTTATTTTAAAGAATAATATTACTTTACTAAAAAATGAGTTCATATTTCCTTAGTATTTGTAAATACATTCATCTAGATTATAAAATTTATATATATTTAAAAATTATGTTACTTTATTTATACCCTATAATTTAATGTCAATGAAATATCATTCCATAAATAATAATATTTTGTGTATTATTTAAACTCGGTTTTGTGTGCTGAATATTTTATCAAACATATCATTATTTTAAAATCTTACGGTGTCAAACTATTACTCCCTTTAATTAATTTTTCCTCACTATTTAAACATGTTCTCAGTATTCAATTTTTTTTATTATAATGTATTTTTAACTAATACTCACATTATAAAAAGGGTTAATAAATACTCCTTTAAAAATTAGGGAAATGTAAATGTGAAGGTTATCCAAAAAATTAAACTAAATTTCCAAATAGAAGAATATTGGTGGGAATTGAAAAAATATACTTAGGGTAAAAGGTAATATATAAATAATTATGTATAGTGATAGATATCATTGATCACAATATATTTTATGTTCATTATAAACATACTAGTCCCAAAACAAAAAATCAATGAGGTTTTCAAAAATAAAATAGGTTCATTAGAAATAGATATAAAATGATAAACAAAATTCAATATCATTTTTCTAGAGTTATGAAATACCTTTACCATCACGACTAATAACATATGGAAATATACATAGATGACAAGTAGAATTTCATCCTTCAGTAAATTTTTACTATAATCTCATATTTTTCTCAAAATGATGATTAATCTCTATGAATTTATCATGCCTATTGCACTGTAATCAATTTCTAAAAGAGCACAGAATTTGAAAATAATAGAAAGTTAATCATCATCTCATTACTAAAACAAAAATGGTTAAAAAATGTATGATATTACATAATGAATAAACCTTCATATGACATAATAATACATTAATATTTAATGTTTGATAATGAAAAAAGGTTTAACATAAGTCAATAAATAAAAAATATTTCAAACAACCTTATCAAACTCAATAACATAGAATGGTTACCCTAAATGGTTATCTGATACCCTTTATCTTAATTTTCAAAAATGTATTATAATTATTCCCAAATATTCCGTTACATTAAAACTAAATTTTATCATTCCAACCTGGCATAAAGTTTGCTGAACCATTACTACCCGAAGCTCGCCTTCAATAGTCCAATGGTTGGTGACCAGTACCAAGTAGGCATATCACACAGTTGGGGGACATTATCATAATGTACCTACAAATTCACACACATCTCTAATCCCATAAAATGATGAAATTTTTAAAAAATAAATCCATTTCATGCATATATATAAATGATCCCATAAAAAGAGTACGATAATAATGTACCGAAATCTAAAAAAGGGGCCAAATACAAACCCCACTGAAGACTGTAGAGAGTGAAAATTTTTCCAAGTGATGTGACTAAAATCAAATGAATTGACTTTTAAAACACTTGAGTCTTTAAATATCAAGCTATTCTCAAGTAGATTCTTGTCCTCTACGGACACCTTCAAATTGTCCATCATATGAATAAGGCATGTCATGTGTGTGAAAATATAATGTAAGGGTAAGTATTATAATACCCTTAAGGACACCCCAGAAATAATAAAAACATAACATCAAAAATAGTATACACATAACAAAGATAATATAATCAATGGAAAATTAATAAAACAAATTTATTCCCATAAAGGAAAATGCACATCTAGGTCATCAGAACAAAACTTCCAATCACATGATTATGCTTGTATCAGTGAACATTACAAGAGAATTCACTCCATAAGACATAACATAATCTTATATGCCCATTTAATAGGTCTTGATCATTATATCTATCCTATAAAATATTACTAGTCTCAAAAGTCCCTAATATTCAAATAGGGGAACACACCTAGGACCATTAAGAGACACCAAAAATCCAATATGGACCAACCTTCTACATATTGGATTGTAATCCAACGATACTATGAATCTTACAGTAATGAACAGATAAATGGACAATCAAATCCCACATCTATGAGTTCACCCCAATTCCACAAACCCCACCTATGGTTTATAATGATAGATGATCACACTCTGGTCTCATGGAGAGACGACCGAAACTCTATATGAGACTCATCCAACAATCGGGATCATAATATAGATATGTGGACATAATTATGTATTGTACCCACAACTGGATGGAGCAAGGGAACACACTCAACTGATAGTGGTCCAAAATGGGGAAACAAAGGGCTCCAAACACCCGCAAAGGGGATAAATGGCGTGTACTAAGCGTATATAGTGTATCAGGAAACATGTGGTCTACCCATGTGGTACTGCCTTTGAAAATATTTTTATAACAATTTCCATGATGTGTAAGAAACGTACACTACTTGTAGTGATTGGTCAACACTCTCCTCGTGCCACTTGGTCATGCTCGTGTATATTGGACTGTGCCAATGTAATCTGACCAAATCTTTTTACTATGTCCTACATGTTTCCATGTAACCACCATGTTACCCACTATGACATAAAAACAGGTCATCCAATGTGTGATAGAGTCACACGACATGTGATATTCATATCTCTTTTGAAATTCCATAACCTCACAAGTAGGTCCCATAAGGCATATGATCCTGGATGAAACATATTGAAAACCTAAATTTTACATAACTCTCATGTTCTTACCTAGACATATGTGAAAACCTCTTTCACCTTGATTCTATCCTCAAATCATGGTTCTGAGGTCACCCGGCCACACCGTCACCCACTCTCCCGATTCTAAACTTTGAACTTCTTAGAAATCATTCCATAGAGCCAAATCTACTACAACATCGATCCACCATCACATATCTATCAAACGAATAGATTCTTAGGTCAGATATGGTCTCATTCCTCCTTAAACAACCCACCATCCTCTCTGATCCTCATATTGAAACCTCCATCACAATCCAAACCCTATGTATTGAATTATTGAGAAACTTAATGGTCATATAATGAATGAATACTAGGTTTATCATCAAACCATGTACTAAAGGAATTTGATATGAGAAAGATACATATAAATGGGGGAGAAATCTATAATACAAAAAATTTGTGTAACAAACCTTAGCCAATAATCATTATACATCGATCCATTATTGAAGGATTTTTGAATAAATAAGATTAAATAAATGATGAAAAATAAATAAATCCATCATAAATAAATCTACTATTGATTAATGAATAAATTATATTTTGTGAAATTAACTGGTGTTGGTCTAATAAAAATGAAAGATATATAATTAAACAAATCAAAAATCCCTCATTAAGTCTGGATCAATCACTGGTGAATAAAGGTTTGGTGTTTCTATTGTTAGAAACATCTAAAAAATCCATTAGTGCACTATCCTTGATCTAAAGGGATCTTACATGTTCTATTGATGATCCTCTAACAAACCCTTTCTAGTTGTTCCTCTCAATCCCTATGTTATTTGGAAAACCCTAAGGCCGAGGCATAAGCATGTTAAAATAGTGTTTGTATGTTTCTACTTCAAATGAAATAAAATCAATCAATTGATTTTTTTATTTTATTATTTTTGAATCCATGAATGTTTTTCAAAAATTCTTGACTCACACAAATATTATGTTGCTCTATGGGTAAAACCCATGTTCTAAAATCAGTAGTGCCCTCAAATTTAAAACATTACCCCCCATTCTTGATTTATTCCTAATTTTTTTTAACACTCAATTCATGGGATATTAAATTATTTAATATATTTTAGAAGTTAATTATGGGAACACCTAGTATCAATAATGTCACACTATTTTAGCGCATAACTCCAAAAATAATCCATTTAATATTCTAATTAAATTCATAGAAAACTAAGAGTGGTTGTATTCTCCCCTCCTTTGAGATTTTCATCCTGAAAATATAGAAAAAAACTCAAAAAGATTTTGGTACTGAGATTGAATTTGGTCTCATGTTAATAGGTCCTCTCTTGAAGATTCTCATGTTGAAACAGTACATGAACTAAGGAAATTTATCACCATGAAGGATCTTATCATTCCAATTCTCGATTTCCACTGGGTACTCAGTAATGGTAGCTATGTCCTAAATGATCATCTCACCCCAGTTAAAAACATGTAATGGGTCATGTAAATACCTCATCATCTACAACATGTAGAATAAATTATGTAACTATTCCTATTAAGGTGGTAGAGATAAGTGGTATACCGCATTTGAAACTCTACATTATTTTGAAATGACCAATTAATATTACAGATAACATTCCACCCTAGACAAATCTCTATAATACAAATCCATGTGAAACCCTCAGTAACACACTGCCTCCCTCCTCGATCACTAGAAGCCTCCATAAATGATTTGAATACGACTTGTTGTATATCTGTGAAGTAATCATCTTTTCATTGGGAATTTTGATCCTTTACATTGAATATCACACCCAATATGTGACCATGATTGTTGATATTCCTAGAACAACCCTACAATGTGGTGACCCATAATATCACCCATACATGGCCTCGGTGGTGCCTTACCGATGGTGGAATGGAATTTTTTTTATTAAAACACTATCAATGGAAAGGGATCCTCTCAACAATAACCATTAACTAAAATGAAATCCTATAGTATATCCTCAAAATCCTAAATCATCCATTCACTCTTGTTATCAGTATGGTGGTGAAACGTAATGCTCAAACAGAACTAGGTACCAAAGGCCTCATACAATCATACCCCTAATCATAATGTAAATCTATAATCATTATCTGAGATGATCATCAATGGAAATCCATAGAGGGGGACTAGCTCATACACATACTAGTGTCCAAAGATCTCTACTGAACTCTTATCTCAAATGGTTACGAAGTGGACCTACATAGAGATTATGTTTATGATAACTGAAATGGTTTCGTGTCCCCTAGACATATGTGGAAATCCTATCATGAAGTACCACTACTGGAAAACTAACCTTTACCAACGGTTTGGAACCGTTGGTATAGCCTATACCAACGGTTTGGAGAACCGTAGCCAAGTAAGCTGTTGGGATAGGTCTATACCAACGGTTTTCCAAAAACCTTTGGTATAGGTAATATGAAATCTATATCAACGGTAATGGAACCATTGGTATATGAATTCCACCGGTAGGATTTGATCCCAGGACCTCTAGTTTATAACTCAAAGAGTTAACCACTAACCTAACATGACTTTTGTTTAAATAATTCCATAAAAATATATATATATATATTGTTCTAATTATTTTAAATTTTGATATATATAATGTTCTCTGTAGGATGATTCCAAAAAAAACAGTAGACTTTTCCCAACGGTTCTCAAAACCATTGGGAAAAGTCTAGTGTTTTTTGCAAAGTTGCCAACGGTTTTGGCAAACAGTTGGGAAATGGTAGCCTATCCCAACGGTTTGCCAAAACCATCGGCAAAGGGCCTCCACAATTCAACCTTTCCCAACGGTTTTGGAAAACCGTTGGGAAAGGGTAGCCTATCCCAACGGTTTTCCAAAACCGTTGGGAAAGGTGGCCAAAATATGGGCTTTCCCAACGGTTTGGCGAAACCGATGGGAAAGGGTACCTATACCAACGGTTTGACAAACCGTTGTTATAGAAGCGTTGGGAAAAATCATTTTTCCAGTAGTGTACATGGATATCCTATACAAAATCCACTCTAGAACCGAAAGGGGTTTATCTAAACTAGTTATAACACGATGCTAAACTTTTAATTACTGACATGTGAGGAATCGAAGGACAAACTCTATAACAAAAATCTTCATGTATAGCGACCAAAAGAAACATCAATGATCTTGGTACTTATTTAACACACATAGTTGTACTACCAAAGGGTATGTATGAAGCCCCATTATCATCACCCCTGGTATCATTAATGGTATCACAATCCATCTTACTAAAAGGGTATAGTGCTGCCCACATCCAGAATATCCATCCAGATCACATCCAAGGTATATATGAATATGTAGGGTCTCATAAAAAGTATCTCCATGATGATCTTCCCTAATACATAGTAAAAGAGGTTGGGTAACAACCCTTCACATATGATACTAAAAATTATCATTGTATCCTACGGAAAACTGCAATGAGGCTAAATACTCTAACACCTCATCAAACAACATAGTAAAATATCTCATACAGAGAGTATTATAAACCACATTCCCCTTCCCATGAGTATATATGATCCTGACGTCATAATCTAAGATGAAATTTCATTACTAACTATTTCTTTTCTGATGATCCTTCTGGGAGAAGATATACTGGAGAATCATGTGTTCATAGTATCCGATAAACTACTCTCCCATCAGGTAGTTTCGCAACATCTTTTTGGCAAAGACTACTCTTATAGACTCAAGATGGTGGGTATCATTGTTATTTTTTATGTGATCTCAAATAATGATAACCATAGGAAATAACTACCTACTTCCACATAATATTACAACCAATACTATTCCTTGATTCATCAAATAACACTATATACCAAACACCCTCCTCTAGAAATATCCAGAGGGGAGATCCCATGAACCTCTTCCTAAACTCCTTAAAGCACTTCTAGAATCTTATCATCCACATGAAAGGCTTCCCATTTTGGGTCAAATATGTCAAGGATTCTTCTTCTCTGCTGAAATCACGTATAAACCCCTTATAATACCATTCAAACCTAATAAAACTTTTCACCTCAAGTATACTTTTGGGTGGTTACCAAGATGGAAATGACTCAACCACCATCGAAACCACTATCACGACTGCCACTGAGATGATGGGTTCTTGGACCTAGACCTCACAAATAAAAAACTTTCACTTTGAGAGAATCTCATAAATATGTTTACCTCGAATTGTGTCCAAGAACATTCTCAAGTTTCTCACCTACTTCTCCTTGTATGTTAGTTACACTAGTATATCATCGATGAAGAACACCACAAAATGGACAAAGAATGGAATATAGATCAGGCTCATGAGTCCCATGACCAATTATTAGGATTTCATCATAATGAATGTTATCAAAAATTAATCATGTTGATCGTTGAAACATATGACTATCATATTTGGTATATCCTCGTCTTGTACTCAATGTTGGTGGTATCTAGGATTGAGGTAAATCTTCGAGAACCATCATGCCCCTCTCAACTAATAAAAGAGGTAATTGATCCCTAATAGTCGATAAATATAATTTAACTTCATCTAGTTCTAGAACTAGTAATCTATAGAAAACATCAATACCTCATCCACCATGTTGGTGAACAACACTAGGGTAGCGTTGGGGTGACCAATGTGACTCGAAAATCATTTTCCTACAAATCCTAAAAATGAACCGTCGTCTCATAAAGCTATTCAGGATCCATCCAATATACTAGTTCATATATAATGGATATCTTGAGGTGTAATTAAAATTAGATGTATATCCGTTTTAGGGGAGGTAATCAAAGAACATCTTCTTTAAAATCATCTTCATACTCTACCACCACCATAAGGAATTGGTATCCCATATAATATACCACTCCAATAGAATTGATAGCCAAAAGGAGAGTAAGTAGATACACTCTAATAAGGATGATCCCAACATACTCTATCATGTTTTCCTTTTTAAATACATGGGAAAACATTATCTCATCCCTGTGGACACACAATATCCACCTAGAACAGTTAATCTAGGCATGAACTATGGATATGCGGTGAATCCCTAAGGTGATGTCATAAGTTTTTACCACTAATATAAATAGACCCCATAAGAGGATATATCCACTAAGTGTAAAATCACACTATTTTAATATATATGAAATTATTTAGACACCACCTGTAGAAGTCTTAAACCAGAATGGCCGGCTTATCATACACTAAAAACTGATCTTGTATTCTATTTCATTCAATAACATGCTTAGATTTCATTATAAGTAACACCGAGCTTAACTTGCGTTACACACCAATTGAATTTTATACAAAACACAACATACTATTCAAATATTGTTATAGATATCACATAGCAATTAAAATGTTCGGTATAAAAAGGAATGAATAAATTATAAAAATATAGATTATGAATTTTAATAAAATGAATTCATTTGTAATTATAAATTAAAGATATATCTATTTAAAAATCAAGAAATTCCATTTCTAAAAAACCATTTTTCTATTGAAAAACATCTTATATCTCAATACATATTAATAAAAATTCATGTATTATTTCAATTAAATTTATATATTATATATTCAAAAACTATTTAAAATACATCTTATTTGTTTTCAAGACAATGGATAAGAATAAATAACATTTTATCCATAAAAAGATATATATTTTTTAAAAGGTAATTTTATAACCTTTTAATTGTGCACTTATTTTTAGAAAAAAATTGAAACATTTATAAATTTTATTATCAAAAAATAAATATAATTTTTTAAATAAAACTGTAAAAAATATCTTAGGGTGATTTTTTTGTAATTTTCTGTGAAGTTTCATTTTTTAATGAACAGTGTGAGCAATAAATATTAATTTAAAACTGTATTTTTTTCTAATTATTTATACAGTAAAATTACATTTTAACTTAGTTTTAATGTATAATTATAAAAATTATACATAAATTAAATAATTTTAAGTCATTTGAACCAATTTCACATTGAGATTGGATATTAACAATTTGACACTTGTGAACTTTTCTCTTTAAAAACTCACTTTGTCATCACATTCAAAGGATTAAATTTAAATTTTATTTCTAAAAATTATCTAAATTAAAATTTTAAAAATTTATTCCATATTTTAAATTATAATAATTTATTATTTATAATAATTAAAACATAATATTTTACAAAAATGATTAGTGAAAACAATTATAGTTAATCATAGAGATTTAGAGAAAATGAGTTTTCTAAGGGAATAAACATTAATATTAAAGAGGGAAATGACCAATAAAATTTTCCAAAACACATTTGATGGAAATATTTAGACCATTAAATTTATTTTCTATATTTTTTTGCATTATTTACCCCTATTTTAGGTAAAAACACTGGTACTCTTAACTTCTTTTCAAAAGTGCCAAGTGTTTCCAAACAACGATATATAAAAGGCCACGTATTATTTCCTTCAAATCAAACCTCTAAATTCAATTTTATTGGAAATTAACTGTATAAATTTGTCAAAAAATACCTAATCTCATTCTATTTTCCATATTTTGGTTATAAATTCATCCAATAAATTCCTTTAGTGCAAATAAAAATGGGATTCATGAAGAATATGTAACATTCGTAAATAACTGTTTTGGGTTTATTTCTTCCTTAAACACCTTAAATTATATTTATATAATTATTATATAATGAAATTATTATCCAATATACTGTTATATGTTTTTTAATATTTACTACTATAAATCACACAATCTTCCTTTGAGTGGGCTATGAAATCATCATTCATGTGTACGACAGACTAGAGCTTTGAGAACCAATGTCGTTATTATCCATTACCAGCTCTAGGGTTTGGGAAAAATATTTAAATTATATTTATATATGTTATTAATGATATTTATGATGAATTTTGTATTTTATAATTATTATATTACATATAACTTCATGCATTCCATCTGTTGAGAATGCGATAATGACATTCTTGTATATAGAGGACTACGACCTCATGAAGCGATGCAATTCATTCAGGATTTATAAGTAAGGTATTAAGGATGGATTTAATAGACATATGTGATATATATTAAATGATAATTACACTATAATGATATTATATATATATATATATTACTTAATTTTCTTTCCTACAATACGATAAAGAAATGGAGACAAAAAACATGCATATGTATGGCACACCATCTCCTTAAATGGTGTATTTATTTCCTAATTATAAATATTACAGATTATTATAAATAAATATATAATTATTATTTACAATATTTATATCATCATTTAAATTTTTTAAATGATAAAGTCATGATCAAAAAATTGGGCCCAAATATAACAAGTCAAAAAATCTGAAAAACAAAGCAGTTATTACAAAAATCATTCCTTCGACATGAAATTGTTAAAAAAATTTAATAAAAGGTCATGAGAAAACCATATATGTATGATATATAAGAATATGTTTCATTAATATATTTATAATTAATATATATTTATTATACATTGGTTTCAAATTAGTGCAATGGATGTCAACACTTAAGGTATGCGGATTTTGAGTCTCACTTTCATTTCTACGAGACTTATTCCATATTCACCAGTTTTTATTTTTTTGTTATGTATATAATGTACATTGATATGTTATATAATAAAGTTTAATTATTTAATGATATATTAATATTCTATTGATTTTATTCTTTCATAGGGATAATGAATCCAATGTTACTCAAGTAGTAAGGGATTTTTATCTCACTTTTATACTTACATGAGACAATTATCATATTCACCGCCTATTTTTTATGTGGTGTATATACTACCGATAAAAAATATTTTGGTGTTTATACATAATATAATTGATATTTATATATCCCTTTGGTGATCTTTTTTTCATGGTTTTTTTTTCAAAAGTTCTTAAATTTTTAATTGATTTTCTTTCTCAATTTTCTTTCTTAGAGGAATGTGTTATGTTATATTCCTATTATATTTCACTAGGATTATATGTAGACCCATTGAAATGTAATATCATGAAACTATTTCTCCTCATCATATTTGATGTTTTATTTTATGTTGTTCTTTCATGGGGATTATTATTCAAGCTTACCATTGTGGTAAGTGTTTTTTATTACAACCAAAATGTTTATGAGGATTGTTTATGATAAAGTCTCCATTATTGAAGTATAATGATATAACTCCCAATAATTATAATTACTTTTATTATCCTATGGATATTAGTGGTATCTTCATGTAATAGTGGAATTTTTACATTCGTTTTTTACTTAACATGGTTAATAAAATCATTCTAATAAAAACTAACATTGTTTCTCTCTTCAGTAGAAAATCTATTTTTTTAATACCATAATTTTTAAACTATTTTCCAAAATATTTTAAATTATATTTTATAATAAATTAAGAGTAAAAGTATTTTTAAAATGTTTTAGTTCATTTAAATGATTTTAAAATCATCTTTTATATGATTTCAGGGTTACTCTCATTGAAAAAGTTTTTCAAAATGAATTATATTTTTAAGTGTTTTTCAAAGTCGAAAGTATATTTTACTCAATAAATGTTTTAATTGACTCTTTCAAAATTATTTTAAATCTAAAATGAAATATTTTTTTAAACATGCCTGATAGGGGATATTATCAATCATTACTCTTCATATTCTTTCTCTGATTGCTTTATCTTTTAGTAGCATGCTTTTCGTAAAAACTCTTTGTTTTCCATTACCTATCTTTGTTTCAAAGAGATAGTTGTGGAACAAATTTATTTTCCATGGATTAATCGTGTCTAAAATATATTTACATGAAACAATTTCTTTTTATTCAGTTAATAAACTTATATAGGGAATAATGGATGTTTTTTTATTATTATGTTGAAATGAAAGCCCTTGGTAAATTATTAATTTAATTGTTATTGAAAATTACTAATACAAAGGGGATTCCATGATAGTGTCAGGTAATAACATTATATCTTCTATGATGAGTATACATATATAGAGCAAGGTGAGATTGTTATATCATACATGATGGGTGCACTAAGATAGTGCTTCAATGCATTGGGTAATGATAAAAGCTATATAATCATAAAGGGTTCCAAAATGCTTATCCCAAGCCTAAAGATTGGTGTACAGGACTTTTTAGCTCAATAAAAAAGATTATTTTACATTTTTTATCAACTAAATCCCAATGATAGGGGTCTATGGGTGTTTAGCCCAATCCCAACGATGTGGTACATGGATTTTTTCCCAATATCAAAGATGAGGGTACATATTGTAATCCCTATCCCAAAATTGAGGCCACCATGTTGGTTTTCATAAGGAAAAATCGTGTATATGGATGGTTAGAAAAATCATGAAAAATAGGGTATATGGGTGGTCATCCCAAGACCAAATCTGGTATATGGTTGATCAACCCAAGACTAACACATTATGAACCTCTTGGTGGGTAGCCTTGAAATTATATTTTCTGTGCTCATATGTGTTCCACAAAGTGATTTCATATGCCCATTTAATATTCTCATTGATTATATTATTTTATTTTCTTATGATTTTTGTCTTATGAAATGTTAATATAGTTTCCATGAATCAATATTATTATATTTGATATGAAGGATATTGTTTTATAATGTTATTCTCATTTTCTCAAACCCTTATATTAATGTAATTATTACATATCCCATTTATTTTACTTTAATGAGTATATGATCTCATCTCATCATATGTTTCCTTTCCCCATGTTATGATGAAAGGATTTATGTAGGAGTATTAAAGTGATAGATCATTAATGGATAATTCTATGATCATTCACCAATATAGAAGATTAAATTTCTTACTTTTCAATGGAACTAAACTATTTTGGTCCTCACGCACGTGTATGTGTAATGTAAATAATATTAATAAAAAATTATTTAATATACTTGTATGAAAATACTTGGTCACTATACCCTCTCCTATTTTGTTTATTTCTCACATTCCTTTCATCTATTTTCAAATATTAGAATCACTAATTTTGTCTTCTGTCTTGAACAAATTTTCTAAAAATTCTTTTAAATTTCATTTAAAAAAACAATTATTTTCAATGTTTGTAAAAATTATTTTTCAAACCGTTTATTTAATGGATATCTATTTTGTATTTTAAAATGCTCATTATGAGATAAAATATTTTCTTCTATATTTAATCCAAATTTTAAAAATATATTATTTAATGAATAATGCTTTCAAAAGGATTTTAATGTTATTATTATATATATATATATATATATATATATTATTCTATAAAATTTATTGATTTGGAAAATTAAATTAGGAGTGGAAATATTTTATGTGCGCCACTAAAATTGCTTTCATGTTTTAAATGAGTTTTATCAAGTTTAATTTTCAAAAAAATTATATGAAACATATCATTAAATTTATTGATTTCATTGAAAAATATGTATTTTGAATTATTGAAACATATAAAAAATATATTTATTTTCATATTTCCAACAACATTCATGTGATTTTTTTGAATGATATTTTAATATATTCTAATTAAAAAAGGGGTCCTTAAAAAAAATATTTTCTTGAAGATTTGGCCCTAGTGTATCGTATGAGATGATTAGTGATAGATTGTGAAACAATAGCCTAAAAAGTTTATGTTTTCCTTTATGTGATACTTATTTTGGCCTCATGGATTTATAAAGGTTTTTCAAATGAAATTACATTCCATAGTGGTAATTATTTTCAATGTATTGATCATTTTTTTCATGGGATATTCCATATACTTTAAAATTTTATTATATTTTGAAACTAATTTTCTCTTCAATTTGATATGTATTTTTAATGTTTTTAATAGTATTTCTTATGTTATATTTTTAAAACTATAGAAGATATATTAACAAAAAAATTATTATATACAATTTAATATATCATGAAATTTTTCAATCATATTTTTAAAAAGTATCAACAAAATAATTTTCTCTTGGTTTTAAAACAACTTACTAGGAATTTTTGTCTTCACCCTATATTTTTTAAATTATTTTAAAATGATCATTAGAATGTCTAAATGTTTTTTATTTAAGGGTATTTATCATATAATGTTGAATAATTAATCATGGATTTTTTTAATCAGATATGTTGTATGTTATTTAAATAATCCCCCAAAACATCGACCCAAAAAAACCTAAATTATGTAAATGAATGTATATTTGCATTTTATTTTTATGAAAAAAATTAAACATGTTTTTAGCATGAGATATGGGATTGAGGATCATGGGTTGTAACATTTTGAATTAGAGGAATAGTTTAGAAAACAACAGATATTAGGAAGTTTTTTTTGTTGATAATTTGAAAATTATAAGTTTTCCCTTGAGGTTTTAAGAAAATTAAATTGCATAAGACTCGTAAGAGTATACATGTTATTCCAACATAGTTTTCAAAAATTATATGAATTAATACTCAGAATTCCCTTATGTGTGATGAAATAATTATGATGTCACCATTCGTACATGGATTGAGTATAAAATTTACCAAAAAATAAAAGAAAATTTATTTAATGCTTATTAAATGATTTTTTTCACAATTAAGACAAAATAAAGTACAATTTAGTAAACAAATAGATGCTTTTCGATAGTCAATTTCAATTTTGAATATAAATTAATTTAATATATTCAAATTTTTTATATATTAATTTATTATTATTTTATAATGGATAATATTTTTTCTTAAAAATATAAATTTCATTTTAATGAGAATATATTATTTCTATAATTTTATATCATATAATTACATTTTAAAAATATAAAATATTGAAATGTAATTTTACTCAAGTTTTTTTAAAATATTTGATATATTATGTTAATTATTTATAATAATACATTTTTAATCTTATTTAATATTGTATAATTATTTTTGATAAAACAAAATACAGGTGAATGTTAATTATAATAAAAATATTTTTAATTTCAAAAATATGCATTTGTTGATTTCAAAATATTATTTTTATCTTAATATTTCAATTTTTATAAGAACTAGTTAATTTTTAATAAATAGTAAAATATTATATTGATGTTAAAATTAATAGTTCGAATCATTCTATTATATTAAGTACTAAAAATTGTGTTTAAAAGTTCAATAAAAAACGTATAAGAATCTAAAATAATTGAAATTTTTTTGAGAATATATTTCTAGAA